>CM076264.1:31750000-36550000 GCA_038380795.1 Pyrocephalus nanus | reverse complement strand
GCCTTGTCAACTGAGCCTGATTAAGTAGTGATAACTAGTAATTTCTGCTGCTATTTGACAAGGCTGTAAAATTAGCTTGTGTGTGAGCTGACAGCAGGGAAAGTAATCTTTATTTTCACGGTGGCTCACAGCTCGGAAACAAGCAGGCATTACTGTGTATGGACCTCAATAAATGTCACAACACTTTACTAGAACAAATAAGCCTTCTCCAAAACACTAGTGCTATTTTCATGAAAAAGAAAAAAGATTAAATTGTACAGTAGAAATTGTTTGTGCTATTGCTATTAAATACACTGGCAAACAACATGTCTTGGAAACTAAGGAGGCAAAGCCCTGTGCTCTTTACATAGGCTTCCTTCAGTAGGGACTTCAAAAGTGATGGAGCTGAAGGAGGTGCTTGTTACTTTATGCCAAATTGCATCATTTTGGCCTGTCATGTACAACCTCCAGCAACATTGCCTGGCTTTGAAGAAACCAAAGTGAGTGAGTTCACCTCACTTTGTCTTTCAAATCAAAAGGTTTCTCTAACCAAGGGAAGACTCTGAGTCAGATAAACCATATCGAAACAAAGCACGTTTCTGTTTGCAAAGTTTTCTTTTACAAGACAGTTAGTTATAAAATCATCATCATTTATGGAAAGATCTTACTAAAAAAATTAAAAATCATTAACATAAAATTTATCTACTCACCCACATGTATTAATCTAGGAGGCTTGGGAAAAAAAATACATATAGTCATTTTATAAACTTTCAAAATTCCTCACAAGCAAGCTGACACACCAGGAGGCATCTTAGTACTCTATATTTTAGCTTAAACCTTGCACTTTATTACCTATGAATTCCAAAGTAACAGCTAGCATACCAATTTATATAACATATACACAAACACCTCCAAAACAGTTCTTTCTTCGCAAGAGAAGATCACAGAAATATCAATGTACTCAAAATTCATTCATTCAGATCTAGCCTACTTATCTGATTGTCTCTCAAAAGTAATGCAGACCTTAACATAATCAATAAAAAGCCTCTATTGTGAGTCTAGGGTCATTTTCCTGGCTAAAGAAACAGGATTAGAATTAAGGTTTTTGTCACTTCAAAGTGCATTTTAAGTACACGACTTCAGGAACAAGCCAACCTGTAACATTCAACTACCCTTTAACTTTTGTTTCAGAAATCCTAATTATCCTTTTAGCACCTGCCCTTACATTCCAAAGGTATCCTGTAGGCTTCTAGGAATCCTCTAGCTTATTAGCCAGTCCCTCCAGTTTCATGCCAGTCTTCAAGTACTTCTCCAAGTTCCTGTGTTCGTTCGAAGACAACTGAGAGTGGCCTCAAATAGATGTCCATTCCTTCATGGGTACATCCCATCAGGGCACTGGGCTTACTATGTTCAGTTTGATTAAGTACAAAACAATTTTTAAAGACAGTCTTTCTGTGATCTACCTACATCTCTTCTCCACTCCCTTTCATAGCAATGTAGGGTCAGGCTTACATATCTCTCTCCACAACATTGCCTGTACACAATAAAAGAGATAAAATAATGGGCAAGCTATCACAAGGTCTGGCCAGTGTCTATAACACCAAAATCACATCTGTAGACGTGGAAGCAAATCCTGTAAAAGTGCAGCTGTTGGGCCTCATGGACCACATGTGCCAACAAGATTGGCAAGTTCTCACACCTATTACTGCATCTTGTGGCCAGCACAGCCTTCAGAAAATTGGAGCTCCATAAGGCTATTCATAATCAAATCAGGCAAAATGGAAGTTGCTTTTCCTTTCCAGTACTGCTACACATTTGCTTGCTATATTACATGAGGTGTAACAGCCAATTTCACTGCTAATGAGAATGTACTGCTGGCACTTGCTCTTTTTTGTTAATATTAGAGTTGAAATTTCATTTGCTTAAGAAGTATCTGAAAAGAAAGCAAGGAGCAATATATGAGAAAAAGGTAAGGTAGACCGAGGCTTTTCCTGAAACAACATATATCATCACTTTCACCTATGAACTTCATAGATAAAAAACACCAGAACATCCCACATTTCTCACAGATCTTAGAAAAGACAGACACACTTTCCAATTTTACTACTGTATTATTTGACAGTTAAAAGTTCAAGCTTTAATCATTGTCAAATGCTAATAGACTTGGCTATCCCAGATGTACAGAACTGGCTGGAGGGTAAATATGCTTCAGAATTCCTGTCCCCATTAAGTTTAAATTTCACAGTTATGTTTACTGCGACTTGCTATTTTCTCAGCAGCATGGGAGGCTTTACCGGATTATAAGTAACATGCAAGGCATTCCCCTACTTGTATAAGCAGATTATTTCTTTTATCAAATAATTTTTAGTAAACAGAAACAGACCCATCAGGCTTGGACTCTCTGCACTGGCCTATTTAACTAATGCAGCTTGTTTTTCACCAAAAGGATGAAGGGGCATTATCAATCTTCAGCCATATTTTAGCTGTTGCTGCCACAAAAAAAAAAAAAAAAAAAAAAAGACACACAAAGCATCCAGAAAGGACTTAGGAATTATTCCATGTTATTTGTTACTATCAATACATATCCTGCAGAGGAGCTGACACCAGGCATGATAGAGACAGAAAGCTATAGATTGTCTTGAGTAGAAAATATTCCCGATCTTGTTTGGAGTAGCTGCACTTCGAATGGGATGCCCTGAAGCAACTGCAGACAACAATCTGATGAGGCTTGGAAATGGGGACACTGCCTATCATGTTTTGGACCGTGTGACTTTTCACTTTCACTATGTTATTCAGTAACTTCAAAAAACACTTTGAAAAACAGTCACAGTAATAAACTCCAGCTTTTTCACTACCTACTAAAAGCACAATTGGAGTTTAAGCAGCTGCTCCTTGGCCAACTAAGGTTAAACTAATACTAGCAATTAGCAGTATGAAGGAATGTAGCATGTCTGACAACATTTCTGATTTCCCAAACTGAATAAGAATTAGAAAGAAACCTTCTACCATCTTTGTTTCTTCCAACATCTAATCAAAAATTCCACAGATGATCGATCCAAACAACTAATTACTTCCATGGGCCTTATTAAATATTGTGAAGTTCAGCATACTTAAATTAAATAATTTTCTTTTAGTGAAGCAGGACAACCTAAGCCAGTCTTTAGGATCATAGAATGCTGAGGGACTTAACTGGAATTTATCGTTTAATAGATATGGAGATTAGCAGATTAAAGATTAATTTTTAAATTTTATTTTTAGGGACAATATAGCTTAGACTGTGACAGTTATATTCTATTTATAAAATGAAACAAATAAAAGGCAATGACTACTTATTTAGGGGATTCAGATATGAACTACTGAATGACTGTATAATTATATATCCCTTTCCCATGTGAGTCTTAATACTAGTGTTTTTGGAAAGTTTACTAAAACATAGTGATTAACAGTAACTCCAACTCTGTTAACTTTGAAACTTCTCTAAAGACACACAAAAATAAAATCAATCAAAAAATGCTCCCCTGAGAAATCCCATTGCACATTCATTTTAGCCTCTTTTAAAAATACAGTGGAGAGCAACCACACTGCATTCAAATATTTTGAGAGAGAACCAATCAGGCATTCTCTCAGCTTCTGCTACTAAAAAGAAGAGTTTCAGTTATGCAGAACCCATAAAGTGAAATTCGCTTTTATTATTAAAAAAAAAAATCTCATTAGTGTTCAAGACACAGAAGATCTCACAGCCCTTGGCTAAATACTCATACGTCTTTGAATATGAAAACGTGTTTCTTCTGAGGGCTGTGAAAAATTTAATGTGTAAGAAAAATGAGCATAGTTGAGACTTCTAAAAAGGAATACTGCTGAGAGTGACACTGAAGGGCCAGCACTTCACTCAGCAACAGCAAGGACAGCAGACAATGCTTGGAAACACTGACTCCAGCCCTAAAAAAACAACATCACAAAAATCAGGTTTGGCATCCTTAATGTACAGTAAGAACATTAAGACTTTCACTACAGAATGAATCTATCTGTGCCCAGGAAAACCTTAAAAGGATGGGATTTCTCATGATGGATTACTCAGGCAAGCTACGAAGGATTGTGCATTACACAAGCCACAGAGAACCACAGAATATCCTGAGTTAGAAAGGACTCATCACGATCTTTGAGTCCAGCTCCTGGCCCTGCACAGGACAACCCCAAGAATCACGGTGTTTGCACGAGAGCATTGTCCAAACACTTTATGAACTCTGTCAGGGTTGATGCTGTGGCACTCAAAACTGCACACAGGGCTTGAGGTGAGGCCGCACCAGCACAGAGCAGAGCGGAGCAGAGCAATCACCTCCCTCAACCAGCTCACGCTGTGCTCAATGTACCCCAGCATATGGTTATCAGCAACTAATCTACAAATTTTAGATGAAATGACACCTGGTCCTGAAATGAAGCTATACAAGTATACCAAACCCAAAGATTTTAAATTATAAAGGTCTCAACTTTATTGGTATCAGGAACAAACTCGAATTCCTTGATTCAAGAACAAAAGGCTAAAAGTACGGACTCTGTAGCTTACAAGGACTTAAGAGTTTAAAACATGATAGATCACAAAATTTATATTCACTGTTCAGACTAGATGATTACAATCACTCCCCCAAGCCTCATTAAAATCACATTTAGAATGCTATTCAAAATGTGAATCAGATTCAGTTTTGTTTGTTTGAACAAAACTGGTATGAATGGCAGAATATTTAATAATGTGGAGAAGATAAGAATTAATCGTAACTGGTACATTCAATAGTTTGAATAAGTAGCATTTCTCTTTCAACAATAGAAAATAATACTGCCAACACTGTCCCTAGCATTAGCATGTTTGTTGTATTCCAGGCTACAGAAAGTGGCACAAGGCAGGTGAAAAGGAAAACATGAAAACACTCTTCTTGCAGGTTTTGAAATATTTTTTTTTTATACTGATACAGAATTTCTACCCCCTAAACATTAACTCCATTATTTTTGCTCAATACTATCTAAAGGTCATAATGCTGCTTTCTACTTTAGGTGACCAAATTCTTATTTTCACTAAATTGGTCCTGAAGCACAATGAACTGAGTTGATAATCTTGTTTCAGATTTTAATTTACAATTAAGGGGGAAAAAAAAGTTTTGTTTGTTTGTTTAAACTTAAAACCAGGGGGTGATTGTGGGCAAAGAATGGAGAATTCGCTAATGTAGCTTGGCAAGAGCACCAGCTGTGCAAAGACTTTCACACAAGAGTGGGACAGAAACAAGACAAGGAACCACTCAGAAATGGAAAAAATATTCTGAGAGACAGAAAAAAAACCATGGGAGATATTAAAGGGACGCAACAGAAACATATTAAGGACATAGGAAAACTGCTAAGTCAGCCTTAAAACAGAATTTCTCTACGGATTTTTATAGTACACACATTTTGATGTCTTAAAAAAGGAAAGAAAAATCAATCATAACACATCTTGCTGAAGTGTTTAGAAAAAAGAAAAATCACAGGAAGGACACGAGAATATTATTTTAAAAATTGAAAACCTGAATTTCTTAGAGCTGAATCATCTAAGCATTTGTTTAGTTCTACCTGTCCCCCTGCTAGGAGGTGTTATTTGCAAATCCTGAGCCCAGTTTGCTAAGAAACTCAGAAGGAGAAAGTTTATTTGGATTAAAAAGAGCATGTTTTGGTTATCTGCTATCTTTTCATCCTTCCCATAAAACCTAACACTTGGAAGCGGTACTTGAAATTTCCTTGGCCTGACTTTGGAACAAGATATTTTTGAAGTTATTTCAGATAAATGTTGAAACTACTGTAGCTGCTCTTTTAATTTAAATAAGTTTTGATTCAAATTACAGGATTCACCAGTTTTTTTGTTGTATTTGAGGCTCCATTTTGTGAGTTTTCTCTACTGATGGCAATAAAACCCTTCTATTTGGTTCTATAAAATATATCATAGACAGTATTTTCAGAAAGTCTTTAGCAGATGAGCCCCAGTGCAAATGCTGTACACTAATCAAAGACTTAAACTCTATAGTAATAGCATCTCCCACAAACGTGCAAAAAACAGTTAAAAGCCCTGAGGTAGTTAGAAGCTCCACCAAAGCCCTTTACAGCGTTCAGAAGCTGAACAAACTAGATCTTGCCTGCTATACCTCACCTGCTTTATCTACCCTAATGTTATTGAAATAAGAGCACCCTTTCCTGGCACAGAAATCACATAATTTTCCAATTAGTTTCTCGAAGACAACTTTATGAGTGTCATGACCAGCCTCTAACACAGTCCCTGAGCAAGGGTGACATACAAATTTGTGAAGCAAATTAACCTTAACCCAGCCAAAACCAGCACAATGAGGTATGAACTACTTCACATTTCATGCATTCTGAAGTGAGGACACAGTTCCAAAAGTGAAGTGCAATTTGAGACTGGCCATATTTAACACACAGCAGCTAAGAGAGGGGTTTATTTCTGACAGCAGGTCAGAAAGCATTGTCAGACTTCTGTGTCTCTTGGAAGTTCAAGAAATACACTTGCTTGAAGTGTAACTATCAGAAGTACAGAGCCCAGCTTTGTCTCCTTCATCAGCATACTAATTAGCAGGCAATTTTAGCACAAGAACATTTTTTTCTTTGCATTTACATGGTAAGCAATACAGTCAACTAACAAATGTTAACTTGTGTCATGAGTGTTCAACATAAGGAAGGTTAGAAGCACATGACACAAGTCAGTTTACACAGAGCACTACTAAAACAGCCGCCACACAAGATGTCGTGGGTTTATGCAGCTGGGTTTTTGGTAGTGGGGGGGCCATAGGGGTGGCTTCATTTGGAAGCTGCTAGAAGCTTCCCCTGTCCTATGAGGAGCCAATGATAGCCAACTCCAGGATGGACTTGCTGCTGCAAGCTAAGGCTGAGCCAATTAGAAGTGATAATATATTTAAGAACCATATCCGTGATAACATATTTAAGAAAAGAGGACTGTTGTGCAGAAGAAAATTCCAGCCTGGAAACAGCAGAGGGATAACATGGGATAACAAGCAGACTCCAAGGTCAGTGAAGCAGAAGGGGGGAGGAGGGGCCCAGGGGCCACCCTTTCCCACTCCATCAGGGGAAAGACCAAGGCCCTGCTGCTGGTGGAAGACCATTGGGGTGTGGAAAACCCCCTTGCAGCTCATGGAAGAGCCCATGCTGGAACTGGTGGTTGCATGAAGGAGGCTGTGACCCCGTGGGAGGCCCAAGGATGGAGCAGAGTCCTGCAGGAGACCTGTGGCCCGTGGGGAGAGAAACCCACGCTGAAGCAAGTTTTTCCTGGGTAGGACTTATGGCCCTGTGGGGGACCCACACCAATACAGTTCATTTGTGAAGGAGTGACCCACGGCACAGCAGATTGGGAAGAACTGCTGCCTGAGGGATGGACTCACGTTGGAGAGGTCCATCAAGGACTGTATCCCCTGGGAGGGACCCCCATGGGAACAGAGGGAGGACTCAGTGATGTGGTCCCCTGTAGTCTGTGGTGAAGACCATGGTGACGTAGGTGTCCCCCTACGGACCACAGGGGAGTAACCCACAGGACAACAGAATGGGAAGAGCTGCTGCCAGAGGAATGGACTCAAACAACACCCTGACTGCAAAAACCCCCCTTCCTCTTCCCCCTGCACCGCTGAGGGGGAGGAGGAATAGCTGAGAAAGAAGGAGGGGTGCTGGGGAAGGTGATTTTTAAAACTCTCACTCTTTAGCTCTTATCTCGTTAGCAATAAATTTAAGTATTATTCCCAATCTGACTTGTTTTGCCTACGAAAGCAAGTGACTTCTCCCTAACCTTATCTCTGCTCGGGAATTCTTTAGCTTTTTTTTTTTTTCTCTCCTCTGTGGAGTTGCAGCAGGAGCTGGGGGAAGGTGGGGGGGCAGGGGAGTGATGTAGCAGCTTGACCCGACAAGGCTCAAACCACTACACCGGATTTCAATGAAGGCCACAGGAACCTAGCCGAAATGAAACACGGAAACAATGCCAACACCTAAGGATACAAACTTCCCAAGTGAGACACTCAGGTGAAAGTCACAAAAGGATTAATGCTGAGGGAAGGAGGGCAGAGAAAGGCTGGTGTAGCACTGACTCATTCCTAATATGTCACTTCTGACAACACACTGCTCACATCGCTTCTGGGGACAGGCATGGAAATGTCATTGACTGTGCGAAAGCAGCGGGTGAGGAACAAGTTGCCAAAAGATCAATTTACAGAAACACAAAGGGATGATAAACCTGACAGCTTCCTTTTGTATTTAGTAATTGTCCTCTGCAGTTTTGCTAACAGAGGAGGATGCCTGACGAACACATTCATTATACCAGCAATGTAGTTTACCAGAGATTTGACGCTGTAAAGCTGTACGTTAGAACCCAAACTTCTTGAAAGCACTCTTTCTATAAATAATTTCAAGTAACTTGGCAAAGCAAAAAGTATGTAAAACATACAGCTTGTTATAAAAACATTTCTTTTAACTTAATTCAATGAAACAATACTAATATAAACAAATTAAGAGCAACATTTTTTTAAAACAATACAATTAAACAATTAACATTTAACATTAAATTAGAAACAGCTCCAACAAAAGGTTAGTTCCTTTACGTGAATTCCCTCTTTTAAATTCTTACTATGCAAACAGTTCTGCCCTAGTCCTTGAAATTTTTTAAACTAATCACATACCAAAATTTTATGACTTAAGGAGTAGGTACCTTAACATGAAATGCTGTGTAATGAAGAGAATGACATGTGAAAGAAAATATAAACATAGTCATGGAGACAATTTGTTTTGTCTCACTCCTGCATCTTTCCCCCACATAATAGCTACACAGCATCTAATTAAAAGAGGGGGAAAATGCCAGCTAAAAAGACAGTTCAAATCAGTCCTCTCTTCAGAGCTCAGAGTGACTCTAGAGGACTGGAACCTGGAATCTAGAAAGGCAAAAGTACCCCTTTCCCTGTTATATATAAGGAAGATTTACTCTTCAGATACAAAGGAGGCAAAAATTAAAGAACATAAAAGGAAGTTATGTTTGCTGAGAACTACATTACCATTTTTAGCTCAGTGATTATTTTCCAGGATAATCTTTATCCTATTTCTCTGTGTTATGTTAGTGCTATTAGGGAACAATACCATCATCCAGCGTTCCCAAGTTCTGCACGTGCATCATGAATGTTCTGTTTTTACATAATTTTATACTGCATAAATCAACTGTAGTATCAGCATCTGACACACCTTCATGTCAAAACCTTTAGCCAAAAACTGTATGCAACTTGTTACTCCGCTCACCAGTCCAAAAATCTGCAGCTATTAACCAAATGAGAATATGGAAAACTATGTGATTTTTTTCTTTTTTTGGCAGAAATCACTACCCAGGAATTTAACGAAAATCATTCTGTAATGAAAAGAGGCCTTCTATAGTCTTAACTGGTCACTAATAAGATGTCAGTTTAAAAGACAGAGCAAATGACATAACAATGGTGATAAATTTTCCATTTCCTATTTAATGAAATTTTTTTTTTTTTTTTGTTGACTGGGGGCTCATGTTTGACCTTCCAGGAAAACAGGTAATTTAGAGATATGCAAAGATAAAAACTTTAAATAGTCCAGGAAACAATTTACATACTTAGGATGTCGGATGTCTGGCAGTGATCGTTCCAGTGCTATATTGTTGCTAACAAATATGTTGAAGCCATTTTCCCTATAAGCAGAATCATCATGGTCTTCCTCTGTAAGAGGGTATGGCTTTCCATGTTCACCTTTCCCTATAACAAAACAAAACAATTATTTGCCTCAAACTCACAGCACAAAATGGACTACAAAGAGAAAAATAAGTTACACTGAACTTCAATTAGAACACTGTGCCTGGAACATCGCAAAGAAATGTCTTGCAGTATCTTTAGGAACACTCCTGTTACTTCCAACACAAAACCACAAAGTAGGGACAAATAATGAGACTAAGAAGTTCCTCTGAATTCACCCAAGTCAACTAGTTTTCTCTTTCCAGATACACAATCAACTTAAAGCCATCTTATACAGAAAAAAATTGAATTGTAGATTAAGCTAAGACCTTTTTGCATCAGAATCAAGTTTTCATAGCAAAATTAAGAACAAATTCCAGTACCAGAAATACTCCTTCTGATTAATATAAGGAACCAGGTTACTGAGCTGCTTTACGTTTTAGTAGTCAGAACATCTGTACCACTCACTCATCTTTTCAGAAAGCAACTTTATCATAGAAGTTTAGAGTGTCTAACTTTCCAGATGCAACAGTAAGGAAAACAGATGCTTTGCTCTAGGCTCCTTGAACACACTTGCATTCCTAGGGACAAGTCAGATATGGTTAGTGCTTCTAATGTAAGAGCACTGCTGATGTGGTTTCAGAAATTGGTCACTTTGTGCTTCCCCAAAGAAATCATCTGCTTGTTCCCTGGCAAACTACAGACTTTCTATTCCAGCTTTTTATTTCCAAGGTAGTTCTCATCACCAGTCACTAGACTTGCTTAGTACCTACCTCAGGCAACTATACCTCTATCTGTTCCAGTTAGAGAGCAGAGAACAAACAAAAACACTTCAAAGAAAATCAGAACATAAAAACCTTCATTTCTTCTCAACTATTTTTATTCTTTTCATTCTTGCAGAGAATGTACCCTTCAGAGTTTCAAAGCCCTTCATGTCTACTCATGTTCTCAAGAAGATATGCTTTCTTCTATATTTAATTGATCAGGTTATACATAACCTCTCTGTGCTTCTCCCTCTGGGCCCACTCATAAGAAAATACTTCCTTTTACCTGGGCTCTTATAAAGAAATTAATCAACTTGCCAGCTGGATTCAATAGGTGACCAGCTGGGTCCTGATCCTCAGCTAATCAGGAGCAGCTATAGGAGGGGATCAAGAGGAAAGTAACCAGGAGTTGAGAGAAACATCCAGTGGTATCCTTAAAGTCCATGAGCCTCTGTCAATACTCTATTTCATACTGCACAAGCAAATGACAATAGAAACATAGAATACGCAACTTAAGGTGCTGTAGTTACTCAGTTTTAGATTTTTTTCAGCTAAAATAATACTTTTTTATCCCAAACTTTGTGCATATATTTACAGTTTCATTTAAGAACTTATGAAAACAATTAATGTTACTTACAATGGGGAAAAAAGTTCGTTTGTATAATGAAATGCATTTTGCTTATGCTATTTCATTACTAACAAGTATCTTGTCATTTTTACTTTCAAACATCCCCAAAGGCATGCAACACACTAATATAATACAAAATCTGAGACTATGCTTCAGTTTGAGTCTTTATGATTTCATGCTACACATGGGGAACTATGATATTAAAGAAACATCAGATGAGTCAAAGTACTACTCAAAATTCAATAGTACAATTGCATCAAATTCTGACTCATAATAAAATAACAATAAGCTAATGTTTCTCAACTCCCAAGACAGAAATTTTAGCCCCTCTCTTTCATCATATATTCTAGATAGACCAAAAATAACTATTTTAACTGGTGGTTACTAGTTGGTTAAGAACTGTTGGTTACTTAAATAAGGTGGTTACTAATACTGTGAAAATTCCAGAATAAGTTACCTATATGATGACAAACTATTACTATTACTAACATTTTTTTTTACTATAGAATTTTCTGTATATTCCAGCTATTCACTCTGTATAAAGAAAGGTGGATTCTTGCTTTACTTTTCTTAAAGGAGTCCATTTGGCTATTCAGGAGATGAATTTTTTTCATAATGCTAGAGTTTCTTCATATTGTCCCCTGCAAGTGAAGTTGAACAAGTACTTTTAAAACAGGAAAACTGTTGGCAAAATAGATCAGCAGCAAATAAATTTGAACATGCAACAGAAGTGGAGTTCTTCACTACTTCCATTTTCAGTGGAAAGGAAACCTTGTTTAAAAGTATAAACAACAAAACACATGGCAACAGGTTCTCTTTTCAGGGTTTTCTGGGTTTTCTTTTTGGGTTTTGTTTTTATAATTCAGATGAGTGTTATTTATAATTCAACAGGCATGATAAAAAAAAGATTGGCTTTGCCAGATAAGTTCAAGGAGTTAAACAATTGCTTAAGATCTTAACACAGGAAACCAAGTGGATAAAGAACATAAACCACTCAGTGTCTGTGGGGAAGAACTGTGTACAAATCTGAATTATTTACTGCTTATACTCACTGCTGTTAGTTTATTCAGGCATGACTACATAGCTATACTAACTCAAGACTATAATTCACAGAAGTATTTAAGCACACCCTTTAATTCAGGCATTCAAGCATCCTTTAAACCAATAACATTTGTAGTAGGGAATAAGAATTCTCCATGTGCTAAAAGCTTTAGTAAATACAAGGAGTTTAATGCATGAATCTACAAATAAGTAAGTATTCTTATAGTGCATTTTTTTTATTTTGGGTAAGTTATTTCTGACATTGTAGAAAATATATTATGAATTTTGTCTCTCTGAACATTCCATTGAGAATATAGTGCAACATTGTCTTTGCTCATCACACATAAAATCTATCCTCCCTCTTGAAAGTTCTCACAGTGAGGACAGTTATTTCATCTTATCATAGAGCCATATGTCAATGCAGAATTGAAGTCCCACAGGGGGTGAGAGGGAGTGATTGTATTTCTTCAACAGAGAAACAAAAATTTCAAATGAATGCAGTCACACATCAGCTTCAAAAAAAGAGTGTGGGAAGTAAAATGGGAAATAAAGATCAGCAACAAAATAAGACATTGAATCAGACATTTTACATCCTCTTGCTACATAAACTTCTACACAATAAATAGCCTTTTTGATCCCTGATATGGCAATTGGCCAAGTCAGAGGGCAAAAACTCTGTTTAAAGGTATTGTAGCATCTTTTACATAATTTCTGAATTTCCCTAATGCACATCTGTATATAACTCACCATCTTGTGCTGTGTAGATCAGTTTCATATTACTTAGATTAATAAGTGTAACAGATTAGCAATTCAGACTGCCAGCACGTTCTGCTTTTTTTAGGAAGTGAATTTCCATTTGAGTACAAACAAAATAATTGTATTCCTTATTTTTCCTCACAAACAGAAAGGCAGGGTGCAGTACATCTGCTAAAAAACTGATTAAATTATCTTCAACAGAGAGGCAACTTGATATATGCAGGAAAAAAAAAAGATTTTTTTTTTCCTGAAAGTATACATCTTATCTTCATCTTTTATTAAGAGTATCTACACTTGGTGGAGTTCTAATCCTATTCACAAATGTTGTATTTTGAACCCTTAGGAAGACATACAGGAGAAAAATTATTTAGTTTAAGGGGCAAATCAGGGAGTAGTATAGACTAGTCCTCAGGGAAAAAAGGAGAAAAAGGAAGTTGTTATATCAAATCACTTTCTCCTTTCATACTAAGAAAGGAATTGGTTATTTTGAGCAAATGCCTTCTGTGGTGTTGCACATTTACGTTAATTTCCAATAAAAACGATGAACGCTTTAATAAATTAATGAAGCATCTTTCTTTGCCAAGTTTTTATGGAGACAGAAAATTAAAACTGCACATCTCACATTAATTTAATTTCCTTCATATCAAATGGAACTACCCAAATTGTAAAAAATGTGTGAGTATATATACATATATATAAAAAATGGCTTTTCAGATTGAAAATAAGGAACATTTTTCTAACTCTGTGAATAGTGAAACAATGGAATAGGAAATTCAGGGAACTGTGGAATACATGCAAGCAAGAAATGATATCACAACTTTGGTCATCTACTGAGGTTCATCCTAACCTTAAATTCCTATGAACACTCTGAGAAACAGGAAGAGAACTGACAGTAAGTTCCCTCAGACTCCAGAAAACCTACATCAGAAACTGAAATGTATTTATGACAAGTCTGTTCTACTTTTCCCAAACTTCTCAGAGTATCCCACTAAGTCATACAATTTCATTAGCCTAATTTATAGGAAAGGAATTTAATTGATTTTACATTAATGGAAATGGGATCAAAATAACCTTTTAAAATTTATTTTATTGCTACTCTACCTTGTAACAGCTTGAAAAGCCACTGCAGTAAGATTTACAACACTTCTAATTATTTATTACATAACTGTCAAGATTTGAGGCAATGTAAAAGACTTTTTCTTAGCATTACAGACACAGCTGTAATCAAATCAAATGTAAATCAAATTTATTTATTAGAGTTTCAACATCGAACTACTACAGAATACAACAATCGAACATTCACTCAGTTTTCTGGTAGGAAGTCCCTACTATTTTATCTACCTTCAGATGACAGTAGCATACACAGATTTTCTGTTCAAGGACCATGTAGTCCTTGGTAAGTGGGGGCAAAGATATCACTGGGGGCAAATATGAGGCTTTGGCCTCCAGACTGCTGCTACAGTAACATGATGGTTGGCTGGAGAAATACGAACTAAATTGCTTCTCTCTTCAGGAATGGCTTTATACAAATAGCATAGGTTGGGAGAAAAGGGAAGAAAAAACATACAACTTTAAATTTTGTTATTTGACTGCCTGCTCACATCCAGAACTAAAAAAACCCACAAACCCTCAAAGAAACAACCAAACCACAAGAACAAACAAACAAACAAACAAAAAGAGAAGAAAGGAGAACATGTTTCTTTAAACTTTTAGAAGGGTACATTCATATCGTACTGTAGTTGAATCTTTGGAGTATTGTTTGCTTATCATTCACATGAGATACAAATGAAAGGAACTGTTGCTAACATAAAATGTAGTGATGTGTTCCCCCATTCCTCAGCCCATAGTTGGTAGGAAGTAGGTAAAGGAAGAGCATTTCCTGGAGAGCAAGATGAAAGAGATAAATGGGAACCTCTGAAATGTACTTATTTTACAGATGTTTGAGAAGCATTTCTGTAAAAAGAAATTAATATCAAAGTAGAAAAAACCATTACAGCTTTGTAACTGCCTTAGACATAATTTCTAGATTTCCAGAGACATACTAAGCCAACTCTTTATGTTAATCTAGAGAGATCATAACTTCTGTGTAGGACTGCAAGGAAAAAAAAGGCACAAGATTTTTTTTTTTTAAGGGCTCATGAAGTGGGAGAAGCTGATTACCAGTATTCTGTATACATAAAGGACATGGCACTACTTCACATGCACTTCTTAAAAGCTGAAGCAAGAGGAAATGCTACAAAATGACACTGGTGAGGCAGGACAGCTCAAAAAAGAGGAACAGTAGCAGCAGTCAGCAGAAGAATGAATCACTAGCAAGTGGAGCAAAGCAACAGCAACATCTGGCAGTGTCAAAAGCCCCAGATCACAGCACAAAGTGGTAACTTCAACTGGGGCTTGTTGAATCCCAGGACTCCACAGTTCTCAAAAGTAAGGAGGGCTTTATTTTAGGAGTGGGGAACAATCAGCTGGCCTAGCTGTTGCCTTGGCAAAGAGGACCGCAAAATTATTGTAGTTATACTTCAGGAATTAGCTCTTATATGTTACCTGTTTATATTTAATAAAATATTGTTTACTGAGTCAATTAATTTGCAAGAAAAAAAATAGATCAGTGCTCCTGAGACTAATTCCTGCAGGTATCTAGGCATTTTACTACATGCCCTTTAAGATTAAACCCGGCCTTCACTCTTGGCAGTGGTGTCCTAGCAGAAAAGTGCATTATACACTGGAACAATCCAACTCAGCACCTTGCAATTTTCAAATAACCATCATGAAATGACATTGTGGTTTATCTTAAATATGTGCATTTTTTCAATTGATAATTAATTGCTAATTCTTATAGCCTGTGCTTTGCGGAACATTAGATTAGTGTATCCCTCACCTTTTGCAGCCTCTAAATTTCCAACATATACATTGCAGAGTAAAAATACAGTGTGTGAGGGGGACAAGTGATTGTTTTAAAATAAATCATGAGGTTAGCCAGTGGCATTGTTTTGTTTTAGCAGATAAGTGGCTGCAAATGAGCTCTGAAACATAAAATGTCTGAAGGCTTGAATAAACACTTCACAAAAATATATACTACAATTAAAAAAAAAATCTATGGCTTTTAAAACTTGCTGCAAGTACTACAGTATCTTGGTGGGTGGACAGACTCATTCTATCCCCCTTTCCCATTTTAATAAGTCTAGAAAAAAAAAAAAAAAAGGGAAGAAAAAATAGACTATACTATTTAGTTTGTCCAGTGTATTTCGAATGCCACAGTGTACAATGAAAGATAAGCAGCAACACATGCTGTTTTGATATGAGTTGCTCTATCACTACAGCAGAGCAGCAATATCCTCAGTAGCATTCTGCAGGCTGAGCTGAATCTAATCATAACTCTGTAGCCAAGGGATGCACAGTACATCTTCTATTTAGTCTAACTACTTATCGCCAAATGCCACAGCCACCAGAATGTTTTTTTCATTTAACATTAGAACAGACTGGCTGTAGACCATTAATCAGAGCCAAATACTGAATGAGCAAGCATACGAGATACAGAATTCAACCATAAAAAAGGATTCACAGTTTCATTTAGTAACTGAACGATCTACTAGAATAAAAAGTCCCTATTACAGAACAAGATTACCTTAAAAAAAATCTACTAATAATGGTAAGGTGTTTGTTTCAGTACTTACATAAATTTATTCACACAAACTGCATCAAGAATGGCATTCTAATAGTCTCTAGTACCAGTGGGTCTTCTATAATTAAGGTCTGTGGTCAAGCTGGCATCTTGAAAAACTCAAACTAAAGTGTTCCTAACATGATTTTATATAGGAACTAAACAGATCCACAAATTTAATGCAAAATTACAGTTGTATAGGTAGTGTTTCAGAAAACCCCAAAATACAAAATAATAGGGTTGTAATAGCTACCTGAGACCCATCCCTCCTCCTCTATTTTATTTCATTCTAAGACATAGTATAATCATGTATCATTTACCATATTCTATTACAGGAAAACAAATAAGATGTTCCACGCAACAAACTCCTTAATACAAGCTCCTTATTTTTTCTCTTTTTTTCATGAATTCAAGATAAACTAGCTCCAGAAGCTGGCTTTGTGACTGTCGCACAAAGAAGATGGAATAACCTGTAAAAATGAATTTAGCTATGTGTGAGTCAACAATGTGCAACAGTGTAGTGTGAGTTAACAGTGTGCAATAGTGTGGTCACTCTTGTACCTGAAGCACTGTTCCATGATGTATATTCTACAAAGAACACATGAGCTGTCACAACTCCCAGTAAATTTAGATTTAGCCTGTAAAACTCCTACAAAAATAAAAAAAATCCATTCCTGTATATGGAGATAGTTCACAGTTAAAGTTTGAGGCAGACCAAGGAAGTAGAACTATGCCATCTGATTCCCTACATGGTGACTCAGTGACAAGGTCAAACTTCTTCCTTCTCTAAATGTCTATAAGCAATCAGAGTTTGCACACTCAGGACAACTTCCCCATGTAGCATATAAGTGGTTTATTGCCTTTTCAGGTCCCTTTGGATCTATACATTATAGTGCCATATTTCTCAGATGATAATGAGTTTAATACGAAGCTGAAGCTGGGTATGCAAATAATTACCTGAGTTAACGAACAAAACAGGCACCCCTTCAAATTCAGAGATACAAGTATTATCCTCAAGGCAAGCAATATAAGCCCAAGGAAGTCCACTAACATGTCAAGATATAGCAAGGTGCAGTTACAGCAGATACAAGTGAAAAATATCATGTTCTTGGGACTGGCCTACCGAAGTCCTTTTACTTTATATAAAGCATAATGCATATTGTTCTACCACACACAAAGTAACACTATTAATCTCAACTGTCTTCTCCTTCTCATGTTTTCTTTAAAAAATCAGACACATTATTCCTGTGAAAACTGTCCTGATACAACATAACTGCTGCATATACCCCCTACTGCTGCATTTTCCCAGTGACTGCCTTTCCCTCTTCTTATAAAAGACACCACTAATGCTGCAATCATTATTATTGCCTTTTATAATTCATTTTGTGGTTTAAAAAGTATTCTTTATTTTAAAGAGCGTTACAACTGACTGACGCTATTGTGGTAAGGAAAGCTAAATTTAATGCTTGACCTGCTACGAGCACAGCTCTACACAGCCCTTTTCCTCCCTTGCCATTGATTCACGTCTTTCTGAATTACACAAGTCCAGTTAATGCCAACTGTTTTTCAAATGCCTGACACAAATTTGAGTACATTCCCTGTATTAAAGTCAACTGAAACTTCCAGTCAATACATGCTGTGGAATCTCGCAGAGGCAGAAGTAGAGACTCAAAGAATCACCTTCTGCCATGAACTGATTTTCAACTAATTAGTTTAAAATATATTCTATTAAAAAAGACAAGTCATCACTTACAGAACACAACTAAATATTTATCCCAAGGCCATATTTATGCATAATTCAGCATGAAACTGGTATGTCCATTGGGAACTTTTTTGAAAAAGTTAACTTGCTGAAAACTGATGTTTGGATTCAGCCCAAAGTATTTGCTGTTTTGATTTTAGTTTGGTGATTGGTTTTTTGTTTTTGTTTGTTTTTGTTTGTTTGGGGTTTTGTTTGTTTGGGGGTTTTGCTTTGGGGGTGGTTTTGTTGTTGTTTTTTATTGTTTTGTTTTGTTTCATTCTATGTATACTTCTATGTATATCTTCCGACATCTCCAAAAAATAAAGAGAAAAGATGAAAACATAGTTTATTACAAATTTTAAAAAGTTGATCACTGGATAAACTGGAGGGGAAAATTAATTTAAATACTATACTGAAGTGGCAGTATGTAAGTAACTTGCTTAACTTACTCATTAATAGCAGCTAACTAAAACGTCAGCCCTCTAGAACTTTAACCACTCACAGCTTTCACTCTTTTTTTTGTGACACACATGAATTTTGAATTTCTTCCCAGTATAACTGCTTTAGTAAAAGCTGGAAAAAAAAATACATAACTCCCTCCCCCAAATAAATTAACATGCTATTTAGAGGCTTCTTTTCTTTTTGTGTGACAGTATTAGAAATAGATTAGTCTCAGAACTAAAAAATCCTTGAAGTATTCAGATTTGCTCTAGAATGGAAAGAAGGCCTGGGAGGACAAAAGAATCAGTATCTTTTTAGTGTCTCCAACTTGCCCACTGGAGACAACTCCTTCCCTGCTTTATGCACCAATACTCACTGTGTTTCAGGATCAGTCTCACCTTTTGTAAGCTGCCATGGAATAAAAATGCAAGGAGCAACTAAGAAGTAACAGTAGCCTCATATACTTTGACAATAGTTTCCAAAACACATACAAGCTCTCCAATTAATTAGCATCTAAAATAGAAGTAACAGTCGGGGTAACCTGAAATGACTTCAGCTATCATTAAAAAAATATAACAATGAAAACCAAAATGTATACCAAAAGAAAGACTTTTTCTATGTTTTAAGAATACCTATAATGTAATTGAAATGCATGTTTTGATTTCTTTTTTTTTAAACCTGAGAATATTTCCTCTGAATTTCTGTCAAGTTTTACAATTCACATTTCAACATCACCTACAGAACCTCTAGTCGGAATTGTCTAAAAAGAAGTCTATTTCCAGAACTTTCACACAGGTAACAAAATGCCATTCCTAGAATGCCACTCCTTTTTTTATTTCCTTTTTTAGGAGGACAGATTCCCCCAGACACCACTTCACTGAAAGCATGGAGGGCAGACAACTTTGTGTCACATAATAACATCCAAAAGGTAGCTGTGTTCCTTGAGAAGCAGTGATTACAGGGCATCATTTGATGAGCTAGTGTCTAAAAAGCAAATTACAGCAAAACAATCATACATCTCTGCCTTTCCGCATATATTCAATCGATGTCAGACAAATTGTTTCACCAGTCCAATAATTTTCCTCTGTCAGCTTGTTTAATGAAAACAGGAAGGAAAAGAAAGTCACCTTACACATATTTCAGTCATAAACTGCATTGAGATAAGTACACTAGACTTTTGTACTTGCAAACCTAATTCATATCCTCAAAAGAAAAAAGCTATGACAGGAAAGTAGGCACAACTTATTGTTTTGGGGTATTTTTTTAGGAATCCAAACATCTTGCTGGTGGTTTGAAGGCCAAAAGGCTAAAATAATACTCAAAAATGTGTTGGCAAATTTAACTACCTCCTCTGCTAAACTGCATTTTCTATACATGAAAATAATTAAGTTTACAGTATCAAGCCAATTGCAAAGTTAAGGAAAGAAAGTGGTGAATTTTAGAGTATAAAGAGCTTTCTAATGTCTTTGGAATGGCATGCTTGTGATTATTATCATGATTATTCTAGATGATGGAGTCTGTAAAATGCAAGGTTACTGACTAGTGTGCAAGCAGTATCTGGCACTGGCATACAATGCTGATTGCATATTCCCTCAAATATCATGTAGCTTAGACCAAAAAGGAGCCTTGTTCATTTGGCAAGCCTTTAAAATTTAAGTTCTTCTTATGGGTCTTTTGACCTGAACTCAGATTAAAGGAATATGTTTCTTAAATCTTTAAAAGAAACAGACTTTAAAGACGGTTGACAGCAGTTTATTCCATGTTCTAAAATTAAAAGATGACACAAAAGTAGTAAGAAAAAATTTCATTTTCCCATTGCAACTGAATTAAAAAGTATGGTCTTGATATTCTATAATTGCTGCCAACTACTTGTTTAAGCTCTTTCACTACATGTAGTCAGGATAAATTTCCTTCTTCTCTGAATTTGAGTTTTCATAGTAAACCAAGCAACAGTTCTTTGTTCCACTGAGTCAAGCAGTAATTGCCCTGAACTGACAAACTTGATCATCTTTACTTTTATCACAAGAGACAACAAGTTCAGTTTAGATAGTCTATAGAGCTCTCCTCCTTCTTACATGTAGACAGGTCTAGCCTGAAGGTCTCTAAGCTGTTCACTCCAAACTCTCCCTGCAAATGACACATCTGCTTCAGAAGAGTATCCAGATAAAATTCGTTTTCCAGAATTATTACAAAATACATCTCCCCTTAAACAAAAAAAAACACCAAATAGCCAAGTATCTGCAGATGGACTCCTACTAAATAACAAATACTTAAGAAGTCCTGAAAAAATTTAGACACAGGGAGAAAGACAACTTACAGTGTCCAAAACCCAAAGCATCCTTCCAGACTGCAAGTGCCAATCCATTTTAGCTGAGACTTTCCCTCATACCGCTCCTTCCCAAAAATCCCGAACTCTAAAACTTCTAAACTCAAGTTTCCTTTATTTTTCAGGCAGCAACTCTATTAAACCCACAAGTATTACACATGAAATACTCACGTGATGTGAGTCCACTGACAGCTCTTCACCACTATACAGAACAGATATTATACTTGGGACCATCCCAAGCAGATGGCAAGATTGTAAGAGAGCACTACTTAGAATCTGATGCTAGTTTCAATCTAGAATATGTACAATTGATTTACCATGTAGTCATAGATATTTCTTTCCAAGTTTCTGGAAACACAGTTTTCTTTGTGCCTATCATGGTAAAAATCAACATGCCAATGCCCAGCACAGAAAGGTACACAGAAGATAATGTTCAGTGTTCTATATAATATGAGTCATATTATGAACTCTGCTCCTGCTGCCTTGGCCTCTCTGGTAGCTCCTTAAAGTTAGCTTATTAACTAAGTGGTTTAATTGATGAGTTTTCAACTACTGTGTGTGTGGATTGGGGGGTGGGGACAGGTAAGAACACAAGAATAATCAAATTAACTTCAACCACAAGAAGGGCTTCAAATCTGGCAAGGCAATAGAGGCATTGTGCTTTAGAACAGCTTAGCTCTGACTTACAGCCCATTTAAACTCTTCCTTATGCATAGATTTAAGTGTCAAGAGTTAGTTCTATCATGTGCACACTTTTCTGACAGACACAAATTCTACACAGTGACAGCCTTACTCTTCCTTACTTCTTCCTTGCAGTGCAATATTAAGTTGTAACTTGAGATCCAGTGAGGGTGTGTAGTAGCATAAATTATCACTGAAATAATACTGTGACATGCCATTTCACAAGCTGAGAAAGCCAGTCTATAGTCACCCAGGGAAAACCCTAAGCATTTGGGAAAAAACCCCAAACAAACCAAACCATATTTTCTAGATATCATGGTTTAAACTTCTGAAGAAGGCACCACTGAAAAAAAAATATCTCTTTCCAAATCATTATTTGAGAGTATAATATAACATTTTTTTTCTGCTTGGCACCAAGCTCCACACTGATCTCACTGTTTTCATTAGGATATCCTGGCCATTAAAATAAGAGTGGTAGAATCACATCTCAGTCTACAGCACTTTATTTACAGAGCAAAGGCATTTTAATATGTGAAACACTTTATGTAACTGCAGTAGATTGCAACCATCTTTCATATTATATATCCTTTATGTGCTGTCTGTTTGACAAGCCATGATTAACATTACAGTTTAGAATTTTTTAATCATGTCAGACTTGCATTAGGATAAACTGATAAACATTTTTCTCTCTTAAAAAAACAATACACTGTAAGCTGCATGAAGCATATTTGTGATTAATGCTATGAAAAATTAGGTTAGGAATGTTTATTGAGACCTTGGCTATCGCTACAGCTCCAATTATACTGCAAGTTCTCAAATTCTTTTGAAAAGAATTGCAAGTTCAGGGGCCTAAATTAAATCTAGAAAATTTGTTTAATATATAATGCTGACAAAACCCCAAGTGTATAATCCCATACAAAATACAGGATAAGTAAATCAATATTTCAGTATACACATCTTTTTCTGCACAACTTTCATTACATTTACCTGTATAAGTATCACAGAACTAATTTTTTTCATGACCAATAGGGAGTTGCATTTAATGCTGCTTTTGTATCATACTGTCTCAAATCTTCTAGCGGCACTCTGGCACGAGGCTTTGCCTTGACAAGTTGATCTGAATTTAAGAACATGTACTGTTCAAAATTATAAGATTTAACTGCAAAAGTTTAGGGAATTATTAAACCCACTTTATTCTCAAAAATACTTGAACAGAACTGATGGAAAACAATCACCACTGCACAATGTCTTCAGGTCACGCTGAAGTCAAATGTCAGGTGTTCACTACTCATTACTGCAGTAAAAAAGCACTCGAGACTTTTGCTTCCTTTAACATTCCACCCCAACAATACAGAGCTTTATTCTATTTCCATTTTCATCACTAACATGTTCACTTATTTTTCAATATCTCTGCTTAGTTTGTTTATAAAACTAATCAGTATGAATGTTTGTTTGTAGAACTATAGAACATACTGTCTGTTTGTTTATAGAACTAATCTCTATGAAATGCCTGCACTGAGGCATGTAAAGGTCAAGGTCTTTAAAATCCTCTTCTCCCAGTCAAGGTAACATTTTCAAGAAGCAGAAAGGTAAAAAGAATACTGAATAGGAAAGAATTAAAGCCTTCATTCCTTCCCTCCACAGCAGGCTTCCACATACTATTTAAATATAGAAATAGGAGGAACAAAGAATGTGCAAATGGCTTGATAACTGCTGGAATAACTATTGGCTGTTATGGTACATTCTGAAAGGTTTTTCCTCTGAGACCTTATTAGCAAAGGAGCAAAATGGCTCAACAGTCAAACATGAAAGTATTGACAGCTACATCTCAGAATTCACTTCATCAATCCCTTAAATAATTTCTTTTGAAGACAAAGGCTTTTACATATTTATATTTACACAGCTCTTTACATGTCACCATTCTCTCAGAAATTTTCCTATTACACTAAATATAAAACGAACATCATAGAACATAATCATTTCAGCATACACATGCAGATAAAAATATCTCCACAGCTATAAAGGAAAAAATAAAAGACTTTTTTAAAAAAATACAAATTGAAAATCAAAAAACACTATGGAACTTGCAGTATGCAATATTTCTACATGTATCTTATATGCTATTAATATAATTATTAGAACACTTTCAGAAATTACATCTTATTTTTTGTTTTCCAGTTCTGCTCAGCTTGAAATTTTCCCTTTTTCTAATCCTTCAGTTCTCCTTTTCTAGTATTTTACATTGGGAAAGCTATCATTTCTAGTTAGGAACAGCTTTTCATATTAAATGAGTAACACTATATAAAAAATAGCACCATATTAAAATATAAACATTCAATCTATACTTCTTTAGAAGCCCAAGAGTTACACATATGAATCTTTCCTCTTATCTGAAAAGAGCTGTAATTCATCATTACTGGTCCTACTTGTATCTGATGGTACAGCTGAGAATTTCTTGAGTGAAATAGATAAAATACCTTTCAGAAATGGAGGAACAATGACATTGTCTGATTCTCGAGGACTTTTATTCTCACTACCTAGGACATAAAGATAGAGGTGAAATCAATGTAATTTCTTCTCATGGATGCTTTTGAATTACTACCTTAGGCTTTCATGGCTCTCTCCCCTGTGAATCTCATCCCACACAGGAGCATTCAGGGACCTCACATTCCTAGTTCTGCACAGAAAGCTTGGAAAATCAGTGGCAATTGGTGCCACAGAAGCTGCCATGCTCCTGAAATGAATGTCTTGGTAGGAAAGCCCTCAAGTCCTCCCCAGACAACTGAAGGCAAGTAGGGAAATCTCTGATGAAACAAAGAAATGACAGCTACAGTAGCTGAATTAATGGCAGTATCAGGGGCTGCATCATCCAGGATCTCCACTGTATCTAGGGATGCAGGTAGGTTTACACTGTCAGGACACAATCAGTGCTGCTGTAGCTGGGTTAATATGCACACCAGCAGCTACCTAGGTTATTACCACACAGGGTGAGTAAGGTGCACTCACAAATCTGAACTTCAGTGCCAGAACACTTTTCCAATATACTTGGGACATTGTTTATTACTTACTGAAACAAAAATTGACAGATGTATGATTTGCATTTGTTTACAGTTCTCATATTTTTAGTGCAAATTAAGCATATTCTTCATCAAGGCATGTCATCAGTTGTATTCCCAAAGGAAAATAAATTAATAGAGCCAGCTCTTATTTTAAATGCTGATTTCATGTCAAAAAGATGGCATGGCATATCAGCTCCAATAAAGTCAGTTTCTCTGATTAGCTTATTTTGTTCCCTCCCCCTCCATTGTAATATCTGATTGACTTAATGGCTTACTTCAGTAAATGGAAGCAATTAAACTTCTTTTTTTTTTCTTTCTAAAGTATCTATCACAACTGTTTAGTTATGAATTACTTCTCATTAAGGTTAATTTTTGCATTCCTGTTCCTATATTTCAGTCACTGTTTTTGAGCTAATGACAGAAAAATATTCAGAGAAAAATGGAAGTGATTGGTTTGACTGAATGACATAATCCTCATTGCACTACATCTATTCTGTACTGACAAATAGAATATTTATAAAACAAATGGCTTTACTCCTTGGCTTTAAGATTAGAGACCACACAAATCCAGGAACACAAATTTTTAATTTCATTGAATGAAAAGGGATCAAAATATTTGGCTGTGAAACAGAAGTAGTAGTCATGGAGAAACTAGTACCTTTCCATAATTAGAAATTATGAAATTCACATTCCCAGTGCTTAGGAAATTGTAAGCTTCACAGATCAATAGCCAGACTGAACGAAAAGAAATACTTCACTCCCTTCTTCTTTTCTGTGCAATGAGCCTTGAGTACCCTTCCTGAAATGTCCCGAGAAGCCTTTTCCCCGTTGTTATTTCATGCTTTCAGATAGATTTTAAACTAAAAGTTTATTTCAGACATATTTTGTTTTGTTATTAGGAAATCATATAGTATGTTCCAAAAGCACGCACTGAGATAATCTACTTTTTAATTTTATTACTATACTGTGATTTTCAAAAAATGCCCCAACATTAAAAGCTATTTTAATCTACTGAATAATGATGACAAAATAATTTAAAAGAGATTTCTTGAAAGGGCAAACTCAGCAACCAGTAAAATAAAAAATTAAAAAACATAAGTCAGTCAGAACATTTGAAGTATTATCATTACCAAGAATCAAAGTTTACTGGAAAAAATATTCACATACTACTACAGTTCTAATGTTAGGATCAGGACTGGAAATAACAAAGCTACATAAGACACTTTGAAAATTTCTTAGCTGACTTCATGCAATGACTTGCATTTTGTTGGCAATGGTACAGCTATCCATCAGATAACCCTAAGTATTACTGTTCATATTACACATTTAGGAATTAAAAGTACATTGCCAAAGCATCAGTGCACATCTCTCAAAAAAGTCCATTCCAACCAGCAAATGTGACATTCTCTGCATATGTGCAAGTTTCTACATACATGCTGTTCTATTTTGTACCTTCTCTCTTAGATATTTGTCATTTTTCGGTTAGAAATTTGGAACACAATAATTATTGATCTGACAACTCCTAAGTTGCTTAGAATAACATCCTCCTCTTCCCCACCTTTTTTACCTCCTAAGCACATGTGGGAGGAAAGGATAAGTTTTTTTTAGTTAGTGATCAAAATTCAAAAGAGAAAGGGAGAAACGGCTTACAAAATTAACCTACAGTTGAAATATTTTACTTGTTTTACTTGTACTTATTGCAAAATTAAGTACTTACTAAGTCTTATGAATTTGTCAACTAGATTCAGCTATAGAGGTATTTTGCAGGAGGTTTTGGCTGTCTCAAGACAGTGGGATCAAGACAGCATAATTTATTTTACAATAGTAGGCCTCTGTAAAATAATGACTTTGAAACACTGATTAAGGTGCAATTCAACTGCTGTTTCCCTTCCTTCTAATTTAATTCATCTTTCATTGAATAATTGTACATTATATTATAAAAGAAGAATTCAAATCTGAACACGCTCTGATGACAGAAAAAGGCACACAAACCATCCTTTGCAATTAGGGTATGCAGCACAGGATGGTACATTAAAATTACATTACTCACTGTAACAAAGTGTCCTTCAGTGTATCTGCAAATACAATTTTCTCCCATTTTCAAATACTTACAAACCCTCAAAATGAAATGAAGTAGCTTTAGCATTTAGGATTGAAGTTTGACAATGGTAAAAGTGTCAAAAGTTTTCTTCTAAGAACCTGGCAGCTCCAGGTACCGAACTCACTGAACTCAGGTTTTATTCATTGATTTAAGGACAACTTGGCTTTAGTTGTGATGTATGTCCCTTTGGAAACCAACACTTTGTTTCAATTTGGTCACAGTGTAACAACTGACTTCAATATGAAAAATATTTTGTTGACAACATTTTTCCCATTACAAAATCATTATACACTTATTAGCATGAAACACTTTATTTTTACTGTCACCTGGCTGTTTTGAGAGATAAGGTATTCATGCTTGGTCTGACCCCTAAACATTATGTCCTTGTGGCTTTGCAGTAAGAAAAAAAAAAGTTGTTAGGAATGCCTTTTAGATGACATAAAAGAAAAAATAACCATGCAGATAAAGAATGAGTAAACCACTTTAATTTGTTCTGAAGTCACATATACCTGAACGCATAGCATCTTTTTGAATGCTTTCATAATCATGCCAGTCCTTCCTTTTTAAGCCATCAGTCCAGGTGAAGAGCTGTCCATCTCCCAGCCCCAGTGGAAGTGTCTGTGAAAACAGTAAATAAACAAACAAATAAATATATACATACACATGTGGTTTGCATTATTAAAGAGGAACAGTCAAGCAAATAAAACATTCAGCTTATTCAATGCAAATACTGAAACTTTACTGTGGTAAATGAAGTACCTTAATTTTTTCCTTAAACTATCACTCGTGCAGAATTGGAGTTACATAGTTATATTTACTCTGTACCTTTCAATGTTTCCCTTTCTTTCTTTTTTTTTTTTTTTTAATACCCGCTGTTGAGTTATTGGTATTTACAGAAGGTCAAAGGACTGCATCAAAGGCACAAAACAAAGAGATCCCCAAAATACTTTCAAATCCTGCAGATTTGATATCATTTCATGATAAGTGATAAGGGGAAAAAACCAAACACACACCACCACAAAATACCCAGAAAAAAAAAACCCATATGACATCTAGTAGGTAATTTGACTTCCTCTTTCCAGACTCCTGATTCTTGGGTAAAGCTAAGAACTGCCTTTTGCTTCTAGGTGAAATTGTTATTCTAAAGCTTTTATTTTCATATTTTTTTTCTGCCAAATGCTAGTATCTTTATGAAAAATAAGAATTGAAAATGCCATTAGAAGCGCACGAAATGTAGATCTGTAGGAAGTAGTACAAAGCTGCAAAAGGTTTCAAATAAAGTTAGCTTTTTCTAAATGCCTAATTTACAAAAAAATGTGGTAAAGGAAGTGGAGGACAAAATTTGACAAGCACAGAAGATGACTGAATCAGTAGGTTTGAATCAGCAAGCTATTCAGAATAAAGAGCAGATATATAATGCATGTTAGAAACATTGTTATCAAAGTTCTGTGAAAATGCACTCAAAAAGCAGTTCCAGGGACACAACATCTGATCAAAGCTCTCCAAAAATCCTATGCATATGTAACAGTGACGCTTTGCCCTTCATGTATCAGGTCTGTAAACCCAAACAACATGGGACTCACCCATCAGCCATTCCTGACTTTACACTACTGGCTGCACAAAACTGAATGACACTCACTGCCTCCAAGTGAAGTTGTCCCATCATGCTCAGTTAGGGTTTCTCTTTTTAGGAGAGACAAATATTTGCCAGTCTATGTGGTGCAGATCTGGTTGCTAAGCCATCGTTAAAACTGAGGTTTGAAGGCTTTTGAATTTGTAATCAAGAAGTGAGGAATGCCAGGCATGACTGATTGCCTTCAAGCAAAGGATGCTAGAAATCCTGGCTGACAAAAGATTCATGCTGAAAATCTCTGCTTTGAGAATGTTGGATATTCAGGGCAAAGTGCTCTCCAATAAATCCCTGAGATATCAAGAAAAACCCATCACATTCTGCTAGCATGACTTACATGTTTTTAGTCAAAGGCAATTTATATTACATAATGCCAAAATGCAATGTGGTTATTCTTCTATTAAAACTTTGTTGTCTCTGTATTTTAATATAATACAAGTCAGAGATTCACACCCGGAAGAACCAAAGAATTTAAGATCCTGTAAAAATATTTCAGGTTATCAAAATGTCTAATCTTTCATGTTCTTGAAATGAACTCCCCAAGTTCAGTCATTCTTGAGTTAAAATGATGCTAATGTTCTAACAGTAATACGAATAATAGTAATATGAAACTGCTTGGTTTTTAAATTCAGAAGTGTGAGGTAGAACACAGGCTGCAAGAGCATTAATCATGATTCTGAAGCCCAAATTCCTAAAATCACCTACTCTGAAGCAATAGCTGGCTCTTTAAAAGTCAGGCGCAGACAGATTCAATTAAACTTCTATCTCTTGTCAGTATGGGTACAGCTGGTGTCAATCCCTTGGTCCAAAAAAATCAAGACTATCAAAACTATCAAAAGCAGGATGAATTTTACTTTTGTGACCCTTTATTCCTATGCTGGCTTCTTTTCCTAAAAATAGTAATCTAAATGGCAAGTCTGCAGGACACTGAAAGACAGCTGAGCAGTAGAGTTTAGAGGTTTCCAGTTTGTCTATTTGCACTTTGATGCCATTACTCTTTAGAAGTATTAATTACATGTAGTTACTTTACCTGATAACATTTACAAGTCTAATGTATCAGGAGGCCCTCTTGCAAGCATAATATAGTTAAATAAATACATCTACTGAAATTAATATAGCAAAAGGATAAATATACATCCAAATATTGCGCAATACACAAAAAGCTCACAGAAATCTTACTGTGGCTTATATTTTGGAAGCATAAGAGTGCGCTAAGAGAACATAAGAAATGAACAAATCCAAAACCCTAGTGTTGATTCCATCATAAGTCCCTGTTTAACAACTCAGTTTCATTTGGACAGTTGGAACTTTTTGATAACAAGTCTCTTAACTCTCTCACATCATATCATGGTGATTTTTCAGCTCTAACACTTTTTCAGTGTAAGGGGAATTAAATGCAATGCTCTTGCATTTAACTTCTTAACATCAGTATTCAGAGAGGATAATCTCAATGAGGACTGAACACTGCGACTCTTAGAGGGACTGGACTCATCCTGTGTACATACTGGTTTTACCTCTGCAGTGAGCATGGAAGAGGGATTAGGAAGGGATGTCAAGTTTCACAGCCGAACTCTCTGGAAAGAGCAGGACTTTTGCAGTGCAAATTCTATAGCTCTGAAGAGATTGGAACTGCCTTCACTCCCTTGCCAGCAACTGAAGGATTTTTTTCTTTTTTCTTTCCTTTTTTTTTTTTTTTTTTTTTTGACATTCCTATATTGTTTAACAGGATACAAAAGCACTTGAGAAAACGGATTCCTCCATTTCACTTCTGCCTAACAATTGGTAAACAATTGGTAAACAAATTGCATTATCAAAGACCCCAAAACACATTTTCTGGAATGTTTTAAAACTGCTAAAAGGCTCCATTGTAAAACTCTTAAGTATGCTCATATGCCTCTTTTTTCCAGATGAGCTCCCATTTCTAAAGCATTTCTAGATGTCAAGGAAGGAAAAGAAAAAAAAAACTAATAAAAAAATGTAGTATTCTTATTCTAGTTCTCCAACTTTTTTGATACATTGACAATTTAAACTATATTCTATCTTGCATCAAACTAGAATAAGCTCTAGTTTAATTATAAACAGGATGACTCTGGTATAATAGCTAGATAAGAATAATGAGTTGCTACTTGTAAATACACACAAAAAGCCCATAAACCTCCACAGTCCATCTCAGAAAGATAAGTTCTGAGTAGGTGACGTCAAAAGATAGAATGTGCTAATGGATCCTGATTCTGAATTTTTGCTGAACACATATTTAATCATAAGCTGATGGACTAAACTAAAATAAAATTAACCACACTGCACAAGTAGAAATACTAAAGATGGCAACAAAAGCAATTCTTCATTTCAGGGGTAATGTACAAACAGCCAGATTAAAAATTAATAAATTCATGCTATAAAATACCTTATGAATTCAGCACAAAAAAAATGGGTTTAGGTGTGTAAACAAATAACCAAATAAGGTTAGGTTTCAAACCATAAAAGAAAAATTTATCAAAGATTATTAATCTGTGGCTAAGCAAATTATTGAACCATAGATTGTGGGAGACAAATTGTTCTGGAAATACACATCTGCCATTTACACAGCCTGGGTTCTTCTATACTTAAATGGCTGCAACACTCCATGGCTAGTGTGTAGTGTTAGTTCTACATGTGCCTGTAACTGTAAGAACAATAATACTCTTCTGGTATCCATGAGGGCCTTAGAAATAGGAAGCATAACGACGGAACTTTGGTTCCTTCCAACGTACGAAGCAAGGCTTCTTTCTGGTGGAAACCAAGATATGAGAAAGGAGAAGACTCAGGCACCCCTGCCCTTGCTTCCCCTCACTAGGTTATCCCAACACAAAAGCAATGCTTATATGTATTCTTTAGTGACATATCAATACATAGGGATGAGAAATAATCTTTACTGATCAGCTAAACATACTCAGGGTTTTTCCCTCCAAAACATTTCTGTTAAGTTCCCCACAAATAGTGCAGTTTTCCTCTACAGCCCTTAGCCTCTTGAACTCATGGACTATTTTCATCATTTCAAAACAATTACAAGAGCAAATATCCCACTACATACAAAGTACTGGATTTTGACTGACTGTCAAAAAAATCTTACAACAATTTATCATCCAACCCCTTTTTACATGTAGTATGCACCTGTGAGTTGCACATTTTTAAGTGTTTCAGTCCAAAAGGGATTACCCATCTACAGGAACATTACATACAGCATCTGCCATACTATTTCATTTTCATATTAACCTCAAACCTTTTGGGATGCACGACTGATACACTACTACATAGACTCAGAAGACCCTTTTCCTCCAGAGAAGACTCAACATCTGGTTCAATTACGGAGAATATGATAAGCCCCAAAAATAGCACAATTACCAAAAACTCACTCACAGACTGTTAGATCCCTCAGAGAGGAAAAAAAGCTTCTCTGCTGTGACATTTTAAAGCTCCAACTCAGAAAGAAGTGCCTTCATTGAATAATTCATTTATTTTTAATTTCACTCAGTGGAGGCAGACAATTAGAGGCGACTCAGGCAAGGGAAGAGGATATATCAATGGAAATGCACCTTTCTAAAAACATTAAAAAAAAAAAGATATAATTACAGATTCACTTTGAGCCTGAAGCTCTGTTCACTAGCTCTGGGGTTATTTTACTAAACACCAATATACAACTGAATACTGCATTAGCAAAACATCGTATGTTGATCAGCATAATCACTTCCAATTGTTTAATGAATTTTAGGAAATAATCTTACTTAGAACATAAGCACTTGTTCACACTTAGGAAAAGATGCACATGGGAAATAAAGCCATAAAGAAGTATTGAGCATAGACACCTTCAGGGATGTTTCAAGAGAAGCATAAAAACCACCACTGTTTTATTCCTGTTTGTTCTTGGAATAAAAGATTCTGTATAGTGTTTGTAAACAGTGTTGTGTAAAACAGATAATTCACTACTTTTTTTTTCTATACTTGTAAGACTGACCTCTCTCAGAACTCTAAGCTCTGACCAAGTACTCTGATCAAACAAGATATTAAAAAAAAAAAAAAGAGAAAACATTGAACAATAAATTCAGTCCTTTATCAGAATAAAATTAAGGATAACCTTTTGAAGAGAGAGAGATTATGATCATATATTTATTACAAATCAGCTGCAAAAACACATTATCTTCATTTCCTAAATTTCTGTTCTGGTGTTATGACAAGTATATGAACACAGACATCCTCATGAAGCTTTCTTCCCTGTAGCTGGATCAGTCATGAAAACTACTAATTTTAAAAGATTTCCCCTTTTTCTGATAATGCTATATTTTAGCCCAGAACATCAAAGTGATATCTTAGCACTAGGGCACCCAAATCTGAAGTCAAGTGCTCTCTCACTTCTACACTCAAGCAAAATCCGTTCTGGTGCCAGTGACTGGCTGAGGATATTAGAGATGAAAACCAAAATATTATTTCCCCTAAGGATGTGTTTGATATAAGGCAGCCTGATCTACAGAAAAGGTATAAAATCCAAGCATCACACTATCTCATCTCTATACCTTTAAGCTTAAGCTCTGTATACTGCCTGTGTGGCTCTCCTTTCCTGTATCTCTTCAATATTTCACTGAAAAACAAAAAAGGCCCTGTATCTGAACTGAGATCTGCATACAAGTATTATGAACAGTGAAACAGTCCTTAAGCACCTGTGAAGTACCCACAACCCTAAAATGAGAGTATCACAGGTAGTAATTTGGATCCACCATGAATTTTTCCTAAAGATAACAGGAGCAAGGCATCACATGGGCTAAAAATACCAGCGAGTAGTTCTGAACCCCCAAGCTCCATGTTTCCTGTCAGGGTCCTTCCCTGGGATTCTGTCCCTTTAGGTGGGGAGCAGAGGTACATCCAGTGGCAGACTCTGAGGGGTGGCAGCCGCCCTGCACACTGGGCACCCACCTCTTGATGCCAGTCATGGACAGTTCCAGTCAGTCCTGCACCGCTGCTGGGCAGCCACTGCCTGCCAAAACTGCTGACAATCGGAGAGGGACTTCAGGGACATACAAGACATCCCCAGGGAGAACTGAAAGGGACAAGAGCACCAGAGGGACATTTGAGGGATCTCATCCTACAGTGTCACTCTCCCACACACTTCAAACAAATGACTGCTGCAGATCTGGATGGATCCTCATTAGGTTGGGAGACACTGATGATGGAGCAAAGGTTGTTCAGTAAAATGTACAGAACTAGTATTTGGTATCAGTAGAAGGTGGTAAAGGCTCTAAATATAGAATCTTTAAAAAAGAAGGAAAAATAATATATTAACATATAATTACTGCCTTTTATTTTTATTTTTACTTCATTTTTATGTACCTTAAAAACATTTTTAGAAATATGAACCCAAATTATTTTCTAAATCTTTGGCCTGAAGCTATATAATAGAGACTTTAGGACATGGTAAATTTCTTCATAGGCTGAGATTTCCTGTGCCATTTATTTGTTATGCCACAGCAAATAAGTGTTCATTGCACTGACATTTACATTAGTAGAAATAATTAGTCCAGCACATCAAAAAAAGGGCATCACTTGATTTAGTCTGTGACATCCAAATGACTCAAGTTTATTTCACTTTTGAAACACATTAGATTTTCTGTGCTGTCAGATTTTAGAATATCATGGACAATCCAGTAGCATCATGCCATCAATTCCAAATCAAAGCTGTTAATAATGTTATTTAGAAAATGCCAAGCTCCCAAGCATTTCTTTACTGAGATATTTATAGACATGTATTAAAGCTGTCATTAAATATATAACTCTCATATAGCAGCTCAAAAACTGCAGCCCAAAAACTAACTTAAAACATGAGTTTTAAAAACTTCAGCATTTCCTACTGACCCATATATGAGTGCTTGAGCATGGGGTGAATGAGGACTCTAATGATGCATTTGCACGCTGCAAAGTTGTGATTTGTCATGTCAAGTAATGGAAGATTACAGATGTTTAATAATATACATTGGTATGAGAAGACTAACAGCTTCTTTAGCACTGATACTGTCTTGCATCCATCATACATGGATTAAGATCTTGCAGTATGCAGAGTCATTCAGGATGTCGAATTTTAGACACGTATATTTTACAGTTATCAGGAAAAGTGTTGATGGACTCCTGTGTTGACTACATCAGGTATTCAGCAAGCAAAGTTCTGAGCTTCACAACTCTGCTGTATCTATCTTCGAAACTATCTAAACTATCATTAAGAATTATTTCTTATTTCTTTTAATATCTAACATCTTCAAAACATTCATTTTCACCTCAAGAGAACCAGAACAATTTCAGTTAATTTATCATATGAACAATGATGGCATCTCTTATTACTATAAAGGAGAAACAACCAAGAAGTTGTATTTCTTGACTGACAAGGATGACTCAAGTAACACAGGCAAAAGCATTCTAAATCCCCAAAGAAGACAGCAGAATTGAAATGAATAGCACCAAGTAGCTATCCTGGAAACATCAGAGTATGTCTAAATGGATTCTTCTCTGTTTCAGTCAGAGCCCCTTGCCTTTTACCCTTTCCCTCGGCACCACTCAAAAAGGTCTGGCTATGCCTTCTTTACTCCATGGTCAGATATTTATACCCACTAATATGACACATATAAACATCTGCTCTTGTTAAGGCTAAGTAGACCCAGCTTCTTGAGCTTCTCCCCAGAAGATGGATGCTCCAGTCCCTTTGGAGAGGGATGATGGTAATACCATTGTCAGGGAATAAAATGCATGGAACTCCAAAGGAGATTGTACTCCATATCAGTAAAATGTGAAACACTATGAGTTGCCAAAGGTGACCTACAAAGTCTGAGAGTAAACCTTGGCTTCCTAAATGACACGATTTGATCTGACAGTAGGACAGGAGACAGGGTCTAGACTGAAGGGATAATAATAAAAAAAAAAAATATATATAGCAAGCAACTCCCATCTCTCTGCATGCTGGTATAAGCTGCTGATAGATATGCTCAATAACTAGAACACCTCACACCATCTTTTTTTATTTTCATTTGTCTCATTTCCAATTTGATGAAAAGAAAGCAAACTCAAGTAACATAAGCATCTATGACAGATCTAAATGAACACATGCTGACAATGTACAGCTTCTTCGGGTCTTCCCTTTCAAATGAAGAGCTCTTTGGCAGCACAACAGGGTAAGCTTGCAGAATAGCCTGCATCCATATTCAACTATTCATTTTCAGCAAGTTTAAAAATCATACCTGATGATGTGTTAATGCTGCATATTTTTAATGACTCTTTTTTTTTCAGAAATTATTTTTAACATCAAAAGACATGAAAGGGGTTTGAAGAGACTCAGCAGGACTTTTGTCAGTATGGTTACTGGTTGGCCTTTGCACAAAAAAAATTCTCTAAGACCCTTCTGATGAACAATATAAAAAATACCTTTGAGCAACTCCTGAAAGCACTTATTATATGTTAGGTTTATGGGGTTTTTAACCATCTGCCACACAGTCATAGAAAATTTTAAGTATGTTCTTTTATATGAACAGTCTTCTTCTCCTTACAAACAAACAAATAAACACACCAAAATAACCCGCTAAAACACCAAATCCCCCAAAACAAAACAGAACCCTATGTTCATGGCAAAGAATCAAATTGTTAGTAATTTTGAGAATTCTGAAAGTTAATTAAAAAAAGACCAACAAAACTAGAGAGAATCTATTTACAGTCTGTGGACTAATTAATTTTTTGACTACCTGCAGTGTAAAACACTGCAAGGCTGTATAATAAAGATACAATAGCGCTTATTGCTAATAGACTTTTCATAAAAATGTTTTTCCTCAAGTTTCCTTTAGATTTTTACTATGTTAAGTGTCATGCTGTTTCGCATTGGCCACAGCAACAACTTAACACAAAAAGTGCTTTTGTTTGATTCAAGTGTTAGGTGTTCTAAGCAGGAATACATTTCTTACTTTAAGATACCCGTTCGATGCAATGGTGATTAAAAATCTTATTTTCTTATGATAACTTACTCCTAAAGTAATTTGCTTTTGAATTTCTTTTACTAAAAGCCCATTCTCTCTTAGGGAATAGATTTTATAAACAGTACAGAATGCTCACTACAGTTAGGTTATCCCTTATGAGTACAATTCAACTTATTTGTTGCTTCATGAGAGAACGACAGTAATTTCAGAAACATTTTTCTATTTTGTCTTCTCCTTTGGTGCAGCTCTCACAGAAATACTATTTGCTTCATGAGTGTAACATTGTTAAAATCTCTGAGGTACAGCTGATAACAGCTTTGCGGGAAATCTCAAACCACTGATCCAGCAGACACAGTTATATTAGAAAAAAAGATAACTACCATTTATTATTACTTTCCTTAAATAGCCCAAGTTGACCAATCTTTTCAATAGAAATGGGGTTTTGTCTTTTGTTTGCATATTCTGTTGTAATAGAAACATTTTAAGAGAAATTTAACTTTAGCCAAATTTGCTACCTGCAATGTTGGAGTACAAATAAAAAATTTGGTACAAAACATTTGTTTCTGCAGCAGTGAGATAGCATATTCTGTATTTTTGCCTGCAGTACAAGGTGAAACTTAATTTGACCTCTCTGAATATTTGTAAAAGCTAATTGCCTTCTATGAGTACATTTTTTAATTTTTACAATAGAAAAGTAATAGATTTTTTAACAAGTATTTTAATGAGCTTTAAATTATAATCTCTACAGTTACATTAGCTGAAAATTAAACAGCTCTGCATACAGGTGAAATACAGTGACTTTTTATTTTATGCAATTACACGCATATTTTTAGAAGCAACAGAAGGAAAATACTGATTTGTTTAAACAGTATTTTTGAAGTTTCTTGCTCATCCATGACACAACAGAATTCATGTTCCATGGGTACTGACTTGCAAAATACTAAAGCTTTTGGCATTAATAACTGATTTTGTAATTTGCAGTTTAGGTTAAGCTTGATTTAAGAAAAAAACCTCAATGTTCAGTTAACTAAAGTAGTGAACTCATGTTGGAAGACAATTATTATCTTGCATTTTAAAGAAGACATTAAATCGAACTAAATCGAACTAATCTGCCCAAATGGGAGAGACAACCCTTATCAGCAGGCTTCTGATGCTGCAGCATATGCGTTATTACACGATCTTTCAAAGAATTCTCTTCTCATGTGGGCATTGGATAGTAATTTCCATTGTCTTAGAGATTTTCAAAGTCCACAGACTGCTGCAGAAAGCAAGCCGATTAAACATAACTGATAGGTTTACATTCTTGTTCAGCCTTCTTAAGACAGCACACAGCTGATAAGGAGACCTCTTGCAAGGTCTTTGGAAAACATGACAATTTCTGTGCTTTGTGTGAACTCAGTGCAGGTTTACCGGGATCAAAGACAGTCTTCCTAGTGCTTCCAGCATGATGAAGTCTGCAACCAAGGGAATTAAAATTTTTGGCACATTTGGTTGTACATTTTTGCAGCTGATCATAAGTGAAGTCAGAGACTCATCCACTGAAACCAGTTCCTAAGCCCTGAGCTAAAGACTTTGTTTCACTTCCCACTGTAAAGTCAGATTGTAATTATATTGCCTTTTTATTTTTTTCAGTCTGCACTATAACCTTTCTTCCTACTATTAATAAATTGATTTGAAGCTTTTGGGGGTTGGGCTTTTTTTTTTTTTTTTTTTTTTTAAATTTCATCATGCTTTCTTAATCTGACTCTAACGCTTGTTTTCTTCTCAATATCATACTCATTCCCACAAGAATTTCCTTTCTTCTAAGTGTTTTTAGGTCAAGCTATTCCCGTGCATATACCTTTTTTATAGGTAACTGTCTAAAAATTAAGCAAATTGAGGGAGATTTGACAAAACAGCACTGTTTAATATAATACTTTCATGTGAGAAAAAAGTTTTCACTCTTACTTTCTACCAGCAAAACAATAACACAAGAATATAATGAATACCTTAATATATTAGAATAGATTTTGCTCTTTAACTTTTGCACTTTTAATTGAATCCAGTTACCTTCAAGAACAGGCAAATCCATACTGAAGTATCTTGATACTAAGATATTATGTCAGCTCCTGTTGCTACACTGTCATGTCCATTTTTGTTGAAATACCAAAATAAATTGACTACTACAGTAAGTTTTAAGGTTTTTTGTGTGGAATTCAACAATCAGGCACAGAATCATAAAATATATCTGGAATTTCCTTTGAGACATAATCTTGCCTCACCTCAAATCTAGACTGATGTCTAAATCACATCTGCCCTAGCAGATTTCCAATAGCTGAGACTGCACAATCACTCAAGGCAATCCCCTTCAATACCTCATGATTCTTGCAATTAGAAAACTTCCCCTTTCATCTAACCTGCATTACTTGCCGTAATTTAAGCCTTTTATTTCTTTGTTCTTTTCACCAGGGACAGGAATAACATATTTCCTTTCCAGCAGCTACATTTCACAGACATGAAAATTATTTTCTCCCCTAGACTAAATGCTCTTATTTTTCAACTTCTTCTCAGTTCTTGTTGCTGACCCTGGGAGTATATGAAACTTTGAGAACAGCATTACTATTAGTAATTGAATAAGGCTAAGAATAGCAAGTATAAACTCCAAACAAATCAACAAGAAACATGATTAGTAAATGGACAAAGAACTAAGAAAAGTGTCAGTAGGCTAGCATTTACTAAAAATAACAGATTAAATTATTTACTGTAACATCCCTTTTCTCTGTCTGAGAATAAAATAGCCTTGTTGGGCATTCATACACTTAATACTTCCAACCCAGCCATTTTATGAAGCAACAGTGAATTCTCCTAATTAAAGTGGACAAATGACTGAAATGTTTAGACATAACTAAGGCAGTCTAGGTGACATGACACTACAAACCTGAAAAGACACTAAAGTTCAACAGGATTCATATACTTAAAATTACCACACTACTAGCAATAATGATCTTACAGGTCTTGTACTTCTGGTTGTGCCTGAATCAATGCCGGATCTTCCCTTAACAGTGTGAGCATATTTAAAGAATTCACATATGCAAAGAAAGTCATCCCCAGGTGGGAAAACAGGAACAGGGGTGGAAGGAGGGAAAACTTATAAAAGGTTCAAATTCAAACAATGACCTAATTTTTTCCCTCTGAACCAAAAATATTGATATTGGACAAACTGATGATCTCCTTCTGCCCAATGCCATTTAAGATGACCTTTCCATTTTATGCCAATAGTTTTCAATTAAAAAACCAATCACAGTATATTCCACTAAAAGGAGTACTCTGACTAGTTAAATCTAATTTTATCAACAGCCAGAATGTGAACAGCATATTAAAGTAAGATGAAAGTAAGCTTTGATTGATACACTGAGTTTTAATTTCTAATTTCTTGTCTCCCACTCTTATGGTAGGAATTGAAGGTTACACATCGTTGAACAGGGTAAGCTCCTGTAACTCCAATGCAGCTTTAAAGATTTGACCTTCAATTTATCTCAGATTTTTTTTTCCCCCAGTAGTATATAGACACCAAATTGGTAGGTCTGGAGCTACGTGAAAAGTTCTAAAACATAAAATCCTTATTTAAAAGCAACCAAAACAAACCAGGATGAGCATTAAAATTTCTTATCATAGTTCTTTCAGCAGAAGACTCTATATCCATCTTTGCTATAGACTATTTTTATAGATTTTGAAAAAGTCTTCCTTAAAATGCAAGACAATAATTCTTTTCCAGGTTGGGTTCACTACTTGAGCTAATTAAAAGACCTTCAGTCTTCTAAGAACTAGAACCCATCCCATGTCCAAAGCTAGGTATCTAACTTTGTGTTTACACACATTAACATCGGCAGCCTAATTTTTATCAGTACTCACAGCTCAAACTGATGTCAGCTTTTAAGTTTGAAAATGTTAATGTTAGTTACTATATCTAAACATGTACTTTAGATCTTCCTGTGGCATTGCACTGAGAAATTAATGCAAAGTTTGTGCTCAAGAGCCTTTAAATTCTACAGAAACCATAGCAGACAGAGAAATGGTACTGCACTTTCCACAGCCCTCACCCCTGAGAAAAGGTGTTGCAGCAAGGTCTTACTGACCCTTTTGATAACCCCTCCTCTCTGAGGGCAGGTTTCCAGTAAACTCGAGGCAACAGACCTTCCTGCCAGCCTCCTGCTGGGTCACAGCTGCGGTACCAGTTAACCCTGGCCCTTGTGGAGGCTTTCATCCCTCCCAGCAGGCCGTCTGCCTGCAGGCTGGCTTTCACCAGACCTTCTGGCTAAGAGCTTAGGAGAGTATCCATTCTGTCTTTGAAAAGTCTCTATGCATAAACATAAAATGCTCTTATTCCCTTCACACTGCCTTGGCTGAACTCAGTATCCTTATGTTCCCCAGCAGATCTCATATCCAGCTATGCTTCAATGGCTTTAAGGCAAACTCCAGGGCTCCCTTAAAGACCAATTCTCTCTACAAGCAGGGCCATTACTACCATGTAGAAACAGACAAAAAAATTATTTTATCATACCTAGCACCATGAAGTAGCTCTTTTTTAAAAACCGACTTTTTACAGATGACTGTTACAATTACAGGGATTAATATTATTAGTCCCCTTTTTCTCTTCACTGGATATTTCAATACTCAAAAAACCCATAATTTTAAAATGTCTGGAAACTGGGGAGGAGTCAAAAAGGAAACACATTAAATTGTCAGTTTAATATGTATTAGAATCCATGGAGACATTAAATTTTGCTTTTCATCTATGAATATTAAACATTAAAGAGGTCTTAGGTACAAAGTGAAACATCAGAGAGCTATGACTTAGATCGTATACAGAGAAAGAAAGTTCACTAGGGAAGTTAATAAAGGTCAAAACCACAGAACTACCATAAAACCAGAACATACAATAGATGAAAAAGAGAGATTCAAGTAAACCTGATTTTAAAGGGACTATTAAGAAATGTATTTGCATTTCCAGAAGCAGAACTTTCACATAAAACACAAAGACATGGGAAGTAATTAAATACGTAGTTCTACTGGCATATAATATTCAAACTGAGAGCCCACAGACATTTCTTGGGTGACTTGAGAATAACTTGTAGAGCAAGATGCCAAACCTTAAACTGAAGAATTCATAAGCACAAACAAAAATCATAGTAATAGCTTCATCCAGATCTCTCTTGTTCCTCCCATGCCTCCTGTTCTGGAGACTTCAATGTTTACAGCTATAAACACAGTAATTAAAAAACCCAGACACACAGGGATTACACAAAAAGATAAAGTAATACTCACTGACTGAATGACAGCATACACAAAACACAAGGAAAGAAATATCTACATATAAACAGAAAAGCAAAATATCATAGGTCAACCAAGTAACAGCTTATTTTTTGCGCATTTGTAATTTACCATTTTCCCCTCTATCACTCATTCATACACATAACCCCCACCTGGAGGTAAAAAAGCAGATATTCTTTTCCTCCACCGTGAAGACAAAATTTCTGGTTAAAACATAAAAACCAGTCTGGGAGATGTTCAGTATTGGGAGGCATAGTCTAGCACATTTGTCAGAAACACAGTACGGCAAAATTCAATACTAAATGTTCCACAGATAAAAAACAAAACTGAAAGTCACAGATCTCCCTAACTTTATATAGTAACTAGAACTGTGGTTTTAGGTTGTATTTTAAGATCTAATTCTGTAAAATCTGAGTTACAAGCACATGATGCCTAGCACAGCATATTCTGAATGCTATCAACAATATAAATTTGACTGAAAATTTTCACTTCTAGATGTTCTATTATCAGTCTGATATACAGTACCTTGGCACACATAACATACAATGAAATACGAATAGCTCAATAGTAATTTGTAAAATATCTCAGAAATATATTTTAAGATAGATATAAAGTAAGATTCTTTTATTATATTACAGCATCTACCATCATATTACCAGTCATCAATACGTGTGTACCTTGAAAAGAGAGGTATCATTATCTGTTACTGTTAGATCTTGGAATAAAAGATCTTGGAGAAGCCCATCACTTACATAAAGTTGATCAGGTCACCATGAACCCTAAATGAAACAACGCTCTGGCAGTATTTTCCTCCAAGTAATTTTCTGAGCAGTAAAATCTGAGCCCCCAGAGCCACCTGCGCACAGTCATGGGCCTCCCTGAGTTTACAGCTGTGAAGCCTGTTAAACCTCTAATTGCAGGTGAATTATCAAACCCAGTCAGGGTGAAGGAGAAGGAATAAACTGAAGTTATGCTTTTCGCTGTGCTCAGCATGAGCAACGTTAACAGAAGGAAAACAAAAGGATCTAGTTTTGCTACTAAATTAAACACCCCCACCTCTGCATTCATACTAACTAGAAATCTACTGAACAGAAAATTTCTTTTTAAATAGGGTTTCACAGTGCAAGCAAATCTTATTAAGCTTTTACCATAGACAAAGTTTCATCAACAGTATCAAAAACAGTTGCAATTAAAGTTTTATTATAGATCCTTCAGGAGGACAGTGCCTAACAATCATAAGCCTACTGTGCTCAGGAGCAAAACCTAGTTTTTGCCCAAATGTGTTTACAATCAAAGCCTAAGAAGATGAAGAGAGAAATACAGGCAATTAGATAGGATTATTCAGCATGGAAAATTAAGTTTTCAGTGCACTGTGACCCTAAATAGTGCTAAATGCAATAATCAGTCATCATAACAAAAGATTTTTCCTTTTACTTAAGGAATAGTTACAATATTTCATAGGAGCTCACCTTGTGCTCCTCCCAGGCATCTACACAAAAGGAAGATCAGGGTTTAGCCTGAGTTCCATGGGCTGATGAGAGTTGGTATTACAAGACCTAATGAAAGAGCTGGGGTATTTTCCAAAGCACTTAGGGATTAAAATCAAGAAGAGAATGCTTCATGTTTTATATTAGGGACAACAGTGTGTCATAGGCATGGCAGTAGTCTTCTCCTTGTTCTTTGTCAATTCCAGGGAGAAAGATACAACACTAATTGAGATGCTGATGCCTGAACAAATACTCAGCTCCGTGGATCAATAGGAAAGGTTGCCTGTCCCTAAAGATATGGGGGAAAAAAGCCTTATGTTTTTAATTTGTCTTCAAACAAGATACCATATAGAGTCCTTAGACCAGAAGTAACCCCTTAGTTTGCAGATTTTTTCTTTAAACTGGTCTGCAAACTTTGTAAGACACAATTTTCTTCATCCACATCCATTTATACATTAAGCATGCCTGTTGGGTTTTACACAATCAGATAGACCCATGCATTCCCCCTCCCCTCTCCAAGTCTCTTTATTTCATATAGACACGGAACTGGCAAAGGTGGTGACACAAAACTGCACCATCAGTAAAGGCTCCTCCTGGAGAATATGTGCATGACCCTTGGTCAGGTCTATATTTCACTGACTACTTGTATCAACTGCACATGCAAACCCTACAGAAAGTGCATCACTTGGGCATTGGGACAGCTCCCCTTCATCACACCTCCTGGCGTGCCAATATGCATCAGTCGTGCGCCCACAGTTTCATTTTCATAAGCTGCTCTGTATTCACTGCCATTCAATACTGACTAAGGCAGTACTTGTCCTTTAGCTGTGTTCAGGTACCCATCTGTCACATCATCTGTATTTAGCACTATGCATAAATAATTTAAACCCAGTTTCTTTTAATGTTTCTGCCACCCAATTTCAGTTCAACATACAATTCTAAATTTAAGTTAGAACAGTTCTCCTTAAGTTGACCTGAAGGGGAATTAAGAGGTTCAAGAGAAGCTATAATCCAGTCCTCCTCATATCACGGGGGGCAAAGCTCTCTTCAGTTATTGTTAACAGTCTCTTCTGAGATGAAGAATATTCTCTAATCTATGTCTACTATCAATATCTCTAGCAAGTGCAACTTAAGCAATTCATTCAATAAGAAATTCAACTAAAGCAATTTATTCAACTCAAGACCCATTCAATTTCTTCAGCATCTGGATGTAACTTCTTTTTCATCCAATAATGTTTTCTACAACTCTTTAAAGGATGGGATCGTCCTTGGATTGATCATCAGGTGCCTTAGCTAATATACACATAGAAAGAAAAAAATCTTTTGGAAGAGTTTAATTTGAATTTGTATTTACATGTAGCTTTTTTCTTTCTGTTAATTACTTCATATTATACGAAAAACTGTGGTTCTCGAAACAGAAATTAGATAACATAATGTAATCATTATGAATGTTTTACTGAAACACTTTTCACAAACACTGTATCTTAGTTACTAAGGTGTAACTTGGTGGCAAATAATCACATTAAAGTCATCTTTAAATGCTTCACCATTGTTAAAATGAATAGATCTATTAAAAAGCTGCATTATGTAAGGTACTTTTAATACAACATTCTTGTCAGGTTGCTGCATCTCCCCCTCTGGGGTCTTGTTGGGGAGACCCAGACCTGACCCGAGTGGCTGCTGCTGCCAAACTGGGCTCATCCACACACCTGGGAGCCAGTCCCTGACCCAGAGGCTGTCTGCTCATTCCTGTCCTGCTCATGCACTGCCACCAGACCCTAAAGAGTGGCCCAGCCCTAAACTGGGCACTTGCTGCTTCTGGCAATCCTACACTGAAAATATTACCCGCTTTCCCAAGTTCAAAAGGCCTGAGAGTACCTTTAAAAATACATTAACTCACCAGAAAGCTGGAGGTATGCTATCCACAGAAATATAAATCACTAAGTGGGATCATTATATAATGCTAATTAATACTTAGCATTAAAATGACTGCATTAATCGTTACATAATGTGAAGAAAGAACATCATAAAGTCAGCTAAAAAGTCAACAGCTGCAGCCACCCACCCACCACCACAGAATCACCCTTGTGACCTGGAAACTAAGGAAAGGTCACAACTTCTCTCCAGAAAGTTGTTCTTGAGGCATGAGAGGCATCCATCCACATGGGGATCTGCAATATAAACCCAACACCCAGCAGGGCCCATAGCAGACCATCTGCTCAAACTGGTTGTTAAACATTACCTAAGAAATGCACAAAGCCCAGGGGGAACTAAAGCAGGGCAACAACAGACGGAGGTCAATTTTCTGTGGCTCGTGATGCATCTGAGTTTACAGTGACCTAGAGGCTTCTTCAAAGCACCTCTGGTGAAACCACAGAGGCAGCTGACTTCTGGACCCAATATGAATCATTTACAAGAGATACATCACACTGCTCAGGTCATAATGTGCTCAGATTAACATACCTGAAAACAAATTCCATAAACAGCAGTCTTTGAGGAAAATACAAGGCTACAGTCAAGCAGTATTATCTGCTAAAAAGCAAAAGGAAGACCAGACGTGACAGAATATGCTTGCCAAAATATATCTCAGTCATAAAAAAAGGGAGCATAAGGCAAAAATAAAACCAGCAAGGGAAGGGAAAGTCAAGAAGAAAAATCATTTGCACTGCAAGTGAGTCAAATCAATATTGAAAAAAACCTGTCATCTATCTGGTCTAGATACCAGAGATATTACTAAATGAGGCACTACATGAAAGCACTGACAAATTATGTAATTTTGTGCTTTTAAAAAGGGTAATAATCCAGCAGAGTGGATTGCAGCCTGCAAAACGTGGCAGGCTATACCTGCACTAACACTTTTAAAAGTGCTTGCGAGTAATTTGGGACAAGGGAACATGGCTTTTCATAACTGAGAACCATTAGAACAATCCCTACCATGCTTTTGTCCCTTACCAACTAATCCACACAAATTTCTGCAATCATAGTATCCTAAGCGTCAATTCATATCCGGTGTTTTTCACTGAGACATCTTGCTTTGAAGACCAGGAGCTGCACAGTGAGGATGGTGGCCACTCTGTGAAAATTGGCTAGCATTCATGGAAGTGTTAATAATTTGGGGAATTACATGCAATAAAAGCACTGCTTGGACAAAATGTTAATGCAACCCAGTCAAGTATCAGCTGTCACATTCCATCATCCAATTTCTTTGTTCTCACATTTACATTAAACAATCATGAAAAATACTAAAACTCATATCTGCAAAGTACAGTTAACTAAATGACAAAAATTATAAATATATTAGCTGTAACTCTTCTGAATTTCATTTCTGAATCTCAGTAATGTCAGATCCTCAAAATGCTTGCTGAAGAAACTACAGGCATTATTGCAGTGTGTAGTAGAGCACTGAACAGCACACAAACAAATTTTCATTACATCAATTAATTCACAAGTCTTGAATCATCAGTTAGTACATTTCAATTGAGGTGCAGTAAAAAGACATGAGAGGCACTGCAATATTACCCAAGACTGTAAAAAGAATGAAATCTATAAAACAGTCCTTGCAGACACAGAAATAAAGCCTACAATGTCTATCACATATGTATAACTACATAGCTTGGGTGCTTATTAACTGAAAGTAGAGAGAATCTAATTAAAGTGCCAAAGGTGTTTCCAATATCATCTTCTTACTTGCCATATCAAATACCAGCACTACAAATGTCATATGACAACAATTTAATCACAAATACTGAAGCACTACAGCTACTATACAGTCAAAACCTACGCAGACAGAAGACAATCTTCATGGTGCCTAACTGATCCTAAACATCATTTAATTGTTTTCTGCTTAATCCTCATGCCTTAGTGTAATAGACAAGTTTATACCCAACCGTATTGAAGTTGAGACCTTAGTTTGACATTATAATTGCCTATATAATTGCCTTGAAACTGTGACCTATGTTTCAAGAGCATGTAACCCACAAGTAGCTGTCACAGGTAAGCTGCTGACAGGTTATTGGAATGCCTGTCACCTTCTTGGATGGCTTACAGAAGTGTCACGAGTGGTGACTTTCATCTCAACACAGCGACTTCACCCTTAAATGAAGGTTTTGCTCAAGAGCATCTCTGAAGTGATGCTGAGTATTGGGTGTCATAAGAACTCAGAGAAAGTTTATTCAAAAAAGTATTTCCCTTGGTTAACCATCATTACCAAAGAGGATCTGCACATGCAAGAAAAGACCTGCCTGAAAAGACATCTGGTCTAAGGAAGTGAGGACAAAGGAGAGACAGGAGACCTTGATGTGTTTTCTTACTTTTCCTGAAGATCTAAAACTTTCATATGGCCTGAGCCCCTGACCTTTTGCATTGTGCAAAGCCCATGTTCCTTATTTTTTGTGGTATATTTTCTGTAAAGTATTACAGCAATTAACTGCTTGTGGGCACAGAACTGATGACGGGGACAAATATTTCAGATCCTGCGCGAGTCAGTACAGGCAGGCAGCCAGAACAAACACAAAACCACAGCTGAAATGCAAAGAGTAAATTTATTTCATCACCTTGCTAAGCTGAGGATCCCAAAGCAACACCCAGATGGAGACACACAAGCAGGAAAATAGGCATCATTAGGCTCAATCCATCCTAGCAGGTGATGGGCCTCCTGTTTGCACCCATTTATCAAGGGTCCATGCATGTGTAGTTTACCACCATGCTGTGATCTCCTCTGTGATTATGATTTCTGAGCTTTGATCTTCTCTCTTCCAAAACAGGGAGCTCAAGCATGTCCATGAGAGTGCCTCTAAGTCTCTCAAAAGACCATATCTCTATTCAGAAATTCCACTTCTCAAAACAGATAGAGGCAATAATATATGTGGGGCTTCCCACACTGTTACTCTCCAGACTTTGGCATTCCAAGCTGCCAGGTCACTTGAGCAAATCTACCATCCTCCTCACCATTTTTCCGCTTTTAACCCTTTCCTCCCAACAGAGTCTATGCAGTCTAGTACCTGAAATATTGTTCAAGGAGGAAACATATTATCCCATGTTAATGATACATTCATTCCCAGTATGGTGCAGTGCCTTTGATGGGGAAGACCCAGGAGATGCTCAGGTGAGCACAAAACTCTTTCACTCTCCTTTTTTAGATACAGTAAATACACATAAGAGACACAGCAATATTATCTAAAGTTGTAAAAAGAATGAAATCTATAAAACAGTCTTTGCAGACATAGAAATAAAACCTACACAGAACAAAAATGTAAGAATAGCCCAGACTACAATATCAGAGCACACTATCCATAAATGTGGTTTTCAGAAACAAATAAGGATGGTGCACTGGAGCTTAATTCAAGCAGAATGGAAAATATGGTTTTATATAACATTGTAAAGCACCTTAAAAAGTATTTTAGTTAGATGGTACAAAAGCAGTGTTATCTCTACATTATTAATGGTTTTGTGTCTGTCTGTTCTCCTGCAAAGCTGCCACCTAGAATTTTTATCAGCTTTTAAAATTTTTGACATAGAAACAATTATGGAGTAACAGCACACTATTTTAAAATATGCTGGCATGCTGCAGAAATCTGTTTGTGTGTCCATCTATGATTATTACAGAATACAAGTACTATCAAAAAGCTTCAGCATTTTCCAAGTGTCAGAAACCAGTTATTCTAGAGACTAATGAATATATGGTTTTAATATCCGACGTGTTTATGACAGTAAAGAGTAAACTACATCTATTTAGTTTGTTTTGTTCATTAATTAGCTGATTCGCACAACAGGAAAATGAAGTGGGTTATACTTTGAAATAAAAATTAAATGTCTTTTTAAATTTATTTTTACATATTCTGAGTTTACTTTTGAAAATTTCCTATTTCATAACTCATTTGCATAGACTTCAATTTCAATAGCATATGCAATTCTTTATTCTCACCTTTCTCAGAAGAAAAATAAAGCCATCTGCTCTAAAATAGGTGGAAGCTTATTCCTCTAAAAGAATAAACGCATTTTTTTCTTACAAAAGAGAAGATATATTTGTTAATGTTTTAAATTTAATATAATACTTAACCTAAACTCAGAAGATGTAGAAGTATATCTTAAAATAACTACGCAGTTGCAATAAGAAAGCCCAAGTCCTCTCTAGACAGCAGTAGTACTGGAATGTAGGTATTGATGACTCACATGCTCTTGAAAGTTTTTTGGTATTTCCTTTGTGGCTGCTCTAAACAGCAAATTTCAGTCAAGTCTCACAGCAAACTCTCACAAAAACTTCAACTGCACCCAAGGGATGAATGCTACATCTGTCATACCACTGACACTATCCTTATGCATTTGTTCCTACAACTTTTCTATCTATCCTTGTTCAAGAAGCTGAAAAGAACTCTTTTGATCACAAATTTCTCTTGAAACTGATTTCTGTATGGTGAATACTGTGCTTTCTGAGACTGCAAATATTTTTAAAGCCAAATTGCAAGTGGCTTTTTTTTATTATTATTTTTAGAACAGTTGTTGACTTCGTTTTTCCAGGGCAGACAAAAAAGCAAAACTAAGGAAAATTATGATCACAGACACAGGTATAGCACCTAATCAGATACTATGACATTTCAAATGCATCCAGAAACAGTAACTGTAGTTAGTGGGGCAGAATGGAGCCTGATGAATAGTACTCTGAACTCTATTTCTTTTTCTTCTGTGCTGAGTATCTAATAAACTCACACAACAGGGCTTGCTGTCTTATACTGCAGAAGAGTATCCTACTCAAGAAACGTGACTAATCCAGAATGTGGAGTCCACAGCACAACAAAGTACAGCCACACTTGACTCCATCTGTTCCCTGGAGCAGTACATTTTCTTTGCACAGATGGAATGAGTGGGACTAAGGAAAGAGAGTTGAATTTCCAGCTGAACTTGTGGAAACAGACTCCTTTTAAAGGAAGAGGATGTTTTTTACTGACACCATATGTCATTTATTGATGTCATATATTGAAAAAATAATGAGGCGAGGTGCCCTCTCTGCCCAATCCAAATGCTCAACTCAAACTCTAAGGATAGCTTTTAAGTATCTTTCTCCAAGTGCTTTCAAAATTGACTATTGCTAAATGGTTTCTCTGCTGTGTCTATTCTATTTGCTATCTATCATATACAAAAGTGAGTTAAACTTGATGCCTGAGTGCTGCCAAATGCTGAGGGAACATGTGCCTCAGTGACCACTGGATAGACACGTGGGAGATCCAAGACATGGATTTCAGAATTGAAACATTGCAGTCAGCTTGTTTGAAGGAAGGATGTTGGACCAGAGTTCCAAGACTACCACAGTGGCCAGAAACTCAGAGCAGAAACACCTAATGTTTCTCTCCTTAGGCTGAGGATTTTGCAACACTTCAGATCAACAGCCCTGTGACCACATGGTCGTAGGCCAGGCTGTTTTGGACATGTTTTGAATTATGAACTTCAAATTGCCATGTATTATTGCTGCTTCCCTCACACAGGCTCTGGAGTTCTGGTCAAAGTTTGATTTTTAACACTTTTGTCCTTCCTCAAGTCAGGTTGAATTTCAGCTCTGAGATTGGGTTTCTTTTACTTGTAATTGTGAAACACTATATCACATCATATTGTTAAAACCACCTTTCCTGTTTTAAATAGAGTCAAAAGAATTTACTTATACTTACTTTCCAGATGTGCCAAGCATATGAGTAAGGAATATAGAGAGTGGATTTGCAGCTTTTAAACAGGAGCCATGTAAATAACTTAGCTGCTAATAATACCACTTTGTGCTGTGACAACCCTAACTAGCAGATCTTGTCCTCTCTGCCTGCTCTTCCTCCAAACTGTCTTGAACACCCCTGAGTGTCTAAAGCTTATAGCAGTACAGGATTCCTGTGAAGACTTCAGGACAACTACACGTACGCTCTCACTTTCACAGGATTTGGTAATACCTAAAGACAGAGCAAAGTTCAGAGGATGTTTACTGAAACATGATGGTTATGGTCAAAAGCTTTATTTGACATGACCACTTTACTATTTTATTAAAATATCTTTTTTATTTCAAAATTGTATTATGTAACAGATCTACAATACTCTAATAAATTATTCAGATTGTTACATAGATGGATTACACATACATATAATACACATATGTAATATATATAGTGTCTATAAATATTGTTCAAGTTATGCCTGACATTTGTTTACAGTGAATTACTTGTCACAGAGTATCAAGTTCAGTGGTGGTAGATTTTGTTACAGGGGTGCATATTAAACTGTAAACTATCAAAAATCTACACATGATCAATGCTTATGGAACCATAAATTTTGTGTTATAGTTCAGCAAGAAGAGATGAAGTTCCACTGCATTTTAAAACTAAAGCACAACAGCTTTCTTGTGTTATTAAAACATGTTATACCTTGTGACAAGTACATGACCTTTCTAAGGTCACAGAACGGTTTGTGTTGGAAGGGAATTTAAAGATCATTTAGTTCCAACTTCTCTGCCATGGGCAGGGACAGCTTCCACTAGACCAGATTGCTCAAAACCCCATCCAACCTGGCCTTGAACATTTTCAATGAGAGGGTATCCACAACTTCTCTGGGCAACCTGTTTGACTACCTGACCATAATAACAAAATGGAATTTCTTCCTAATACCTCATCTAAACTTCTCCTCTGTCACTGTAAAGTCATTAACCCTTCTCCTGACATTAGCTGTCCTTGCAAAAAGTCCTGGAGCAGAAAGATAACTGCTGATGCAAAGAATGTGTATTTCTAGAATAGCAAACTCCACACCTGTAAATACAATGATAAGAGTAGTGAGCAGACCAGGATCCAGAGTGGAGTTCAAATGCAGTGGATGCTCCAGAAACCAAAGGGGGGAAAAAAAACAGCAGAGAAAACAATATGCCCTACATGTGCTGACAGTACAGAAGAGAACATACAGAAATGTTATTTCCAATTGAGATTTTTCTGTCATTGACCTGGAAATTCTTATTCCTACTCCTGACATCATTAGGAATATTCCAACTGATGTGATGTGAAAATATACGTGACTATGTATGTAAACATGGTGACCATTTTTTCCTTCATTCATTTCCCAAAACAACACAAGAAATTCCAGAATGCTTGAAATAGAAAAAGGAATAATTATAAAACAATGTGCTTTGAGGTCAGCGGTGTCAAAATGAACCATTTTAACCTTTCAAAACCAACTCTGTTCATCTCTGCTCTGATGCTGAATATCATACTACTTACATGGAATTACTACTTACTGGAATCTGAAAAATAAAATTGAAATATATTTAGTCAAGGGGATTCTAAAGTTGAAACTGTAATTCAAATTGTCTTAATTTAATTCATATGATCCCCAGATAAGACCAGGGTGTCATGATCCTATTTGAGGTTGACTAAATTCCCAAGGCTTATACCTAAGAAGATAAGTAAATAACAAGAGAAGATGCATTGTGTTTGGCTGACAGAATTTGAGCTGACTGAAATAACCTCTAGTACATTTTAAAACAAAAACTTACCAGCTTCATATACCATAATATTATTATTTGCATGTACATTAGTGTAAATAACATGCATTAGTAGTTGTAATAAGAACTGTAGATAGAACAAATACAAATAGTGAGAAGAATTTCACAGAAGGAGATGAGTTGCACTTAAATTCTTTTGGTTTAGGTCTTTCAGTAATAATCGCTGTACCAAAAACTCAGTGATGCTGAGACTGGAGCATATGATATGGAGTACATCCATGATCCTTTAAAAACCATTCCTGAAAGACAGAGAACTGAATAGCCTGTACAGCAGATAGGTCAACCTTTCGATGATGAGTTCAGCTGCTTTAGTGGCTGTTGAGATAGATTAGACAAGCTTTTCCCACAGACTTAAAATCATCAATATATACTATTTTCTTTATCAGAATTCTGCAGATGCCTTATTTCCTTCTCTGATAGCATTACTAAACTCTCATGAGAAAATACCTCTACCCTCAGCTGTCACATTCCTCAATGATCCACACCATTCTATCTAATGCAGATTTTAGGTAATGAAAATAAATTATGCCTTTCTGTAAGTACTGTGGAAACTCTAAGTTGTGTACCTTGGATTCTTTTGATTTAAAAATTCCATTGTTTATCTCCAAGTGATTTTATGATCATTGAGATATTTTCCATATTTCTATCTAAAAAATTTATATTAAAAATTCAGGATAGTCTCAAAAGTTACATTTGCTAGAATGAAAACAGTAAGAACTGCCAAATCCAATGCTGCAAGACCTCTATGCTGAGAAAGAACTCCTCTATATTAGTATTAGAAGTTCATTATAGATTCCTTCACTAGGTATTTTCCCTGATATTTTCAGCCCTGTCCAAGCATTAGCAGCAAAAAATGTCAGTCTATCAAACTGGAAAAAAAAAAAAAAAAAAGACTTAGTAGTTTTCAGGGATTATATAGCAAATAAAATAAGACAGTGATACCATAAACCTACTGAAAATGGATATTGGACTGGGTGTACAAAGATGGCTAGGGGTAAAATCAGAAGAAACTGAGAAGTTAGATTCACATCCTAACAGAAGTTAATAAGTGACCATAACAGTATGGAAATTATAGAGTAAAATGCAGCTGCTACTCCCTGGATGGAACGAGGTTGGCGGCTCCAGGAGGATTCCCCACACAACAGTAAGTACTTGCTAAGAGGGATGGAATGGAGGGTGGAGCGGAGCAGAGACACCATGACCAGGCTCTGTGGAAATCCTTGCAGGGAGAGTAACTCAATGGTACTTTTCAGCTGATAACTTGCACAGCACCTGTCAGCCAAGGGAGATAAGATGTCTTGCTGCTGAGTCAACAACTGTGGCGAAATCTCTCTCTTCAGATGAACTTGGTTAATTAAAGACTAACTGTAATATTAATGCACACCTCCAATCCAAAGTTACCCACCTCAAAGGTACAACCACCCCTCACTGAGCATGCATCCTGTATTTTTTTGACTGTGAAAAAGTGAGAAAATTTTACACCAATGAGTAACAAAGGTGTTTATGACTAAAGTCACTCAAGCTCCACTTAAATATAAAGAAATGGCATAAAAGTAAGTTGACAATGGGGGAAAAGTTAGGGAAGACTCCACTGTAACTCCTGGGATCAGTCAGGGCTGAACCAGTCTTCTCCCCCATGGGACGCCTTTGGGTAAGAACTGTACTCTATGCATTCGGAGCACTTTTACTGGGCACTAGAGCTTGTCTGTATATTGCTTTGAATCTGTTGTTGCAGTCAGATACTATCACCAGCAGCCCTCAGAACTTAAACTGTCACAATTTTCTCTTAATAAAGACTGTTATTCCATGAACTCTTAGTGTGAGTCCTTCACAGGCATTGGTGGCTGCTGGCAGCGGATAACACACTCGAATAAAGTGGAAAGACCCACTGAGGGGTCTCCCTTATGCTGTTGGTGTGTTTCCCTAAAGAAGTCTGCCAAACTGCCCTCAAATCCAGCAGGACTGTTCAGTGAGGGGTCCCCATAACAGGACACTGACAGACTGGTCGGGCACAGGGGTCTTGGCTTCCCTGTAGTAGACAGACAAATAAATTGCAAAGGGAGATCTCCCCTTTTCATGTGACACTGGGTTTTCTGTGAGGAACAAGTTTCAACCATTTCCTTAATTGTAAACCTGTTATAGAGACTACTAATGCAATTGTTTAAATCTTAGTATTCTTGGTAAGGCTCAACTCCAAAAATTTTCCATGTTAAAACAGCAACTTCTTACAACAAATTATAGCTTTTGGATCATAATTAAAGCTGTGATTGCTTACTGCAATAGTTATGACTACCAAGTTTTATTAAGAATACTACTTGCAGGTCTTATGAGGAATAAAATATGTTATATTAATTTTTCTGCAACAATTACAAAATTACTTAAACCCAGTTATTAACGCCTTGATGAACAGCTGATAATTGTTATAAACATTGCATCATGGTAGACAACCAGAAGAAAATAATATAACATCAGTATTACAAAGGTTTTAAATTTTTACAGAAGATGATGTAACAGGACACAAGAGCTGCCCTTGGACCATTATTCTGCCTACAACAGAAAAATATGCTTCAAGAATGGGACTTCTGGGCACTACGGCAAGCCTAAAATAAAAAAAAAACCAAACAAACTAAACCCACAAAATATAACAGAAACTAGATTGCCAAAGGCAACAACTTAACTGAGTTCTACAATCTTAATTTCCTATATTTAAAGAAGCATAATTTTCATGGGAGTTTTCATGATATCATATCTCAGGTTATGAATTTGATTTTGATACAAGGGAGCTATTTATGATTACAACCCTTTCTGCAAATTACAGTACCCATCTTGGATCAGAAACTTGACAAGTAGCAGACATTCTCGTTCTGGGAATCTGTGACAGAAGAATCAAGAGCTTTCTACACTTAACAGCTCCAACGTACAGGAAAAATATGTTTCCTACCAGCATGGCCATGAACTCTGAGCATCCATTTACTTAGGAGTTGATGACAGGGAACTGGATAAATGTGAGCAACAGGGACATATCCCATTTTGCTTTTCAGATGTTTTTTTTTTTCCAGAATGGAGTCCAAATGGACCACCAGGAGCAAAACAAGACCAGTAAGGCTGTAAGACCCCTCAACAAATGACTGAGTGCAAACAAAGACCGAGGTAAGAGCCCGCTGTAATAATGAAGTCTGAGATGCTGGATGTCAAGGCTCTTGAAAGACAACATCTATAGATGACAGTCCAAAGCACCTCTAAGAAATAGAGCTGCAGCTTTTATTCAGCATTCCTTTTTTCAATTAAAAACACAATTCCCAACACCACAAAGTGCTTCTTAGTAGAATATTCGATTGTTTAGTCTGTGCTCCATTTTGTTCTATTAACATGGAGACTTTCCAGAACACAAGTAGTTCACAGCCATGGACACAACATAAAAGTACAGATATTAGAAGAACAGTAGCAGAGACTCCAGTGACAAAGTAATTAATTTGTGAAATGTGTACAATGTCCGTTGAACACGTGACTCCACAAAAGGGTCAGCTTGAAAGGCAGATCAGAAATAGTTATGATGAAAGCACAAGAAAGACATGAGGCACTTGGTAGGTGAACTGTGTGCAACTGTGCTCTAGTGTCTATTAAGAGCAGAACTACTCATAATTTCAATACCCCTTTTACTGTTTTATTCTAGTGTATGTTTGAAGTTAGATCATTATGTTATCTTATGAATGAAAGGTGATTTTATGCTTCAGACTTACTTTTCACTTAAGACTATTTTCATATTTAGAGCTTGGAGGTTATACGTTAAAAAAAAAATCTGTGATGCAGCTGCTCTATGGTTGTGTACACATAAAAGTAATATAAAGAGAAGTTTTCTCAGAGCTGCTTCTCTCTCCCACAGCCTGATCCCCCATAGCTTAATCTGTATCTCTCAATAGTAATCTAGCTATTACTCATCCTATTTCCACTACCACAAAAACCTGTCTTGCTTTTCATCCTCCCCTGCTTCTGACATTGATTAGGAGAGGACTACCTGTATGTGTGGGCTTACATAAGTGTGGGGTTTATGTCTAAAAGTATAATAACTGCTTTATCTTAATTATGTACTCTTAGTTATCATTGATACAGAGAATTCTTTAAAATTATATAAGAAAGAAATGCCACCAAGATGACTTTGGCAGCTTTTTTTTTTCTTTTTTTTTTTTTTTTACTAAATAGAAGACTGTGAGTAGACACACAGATTGGAGTATTACTCTCACCTTTTAGTTAGTCTTTTCTTCAAATCCAATATTAGAGTAATAAAATAATTAAAACTATCTGGAATTTCACTTCAATGTCCCTTCTGAATTTCACTTCAATGTCCCTTTTATAGGCATTATTTTGCACTCTATTGCAACATAAAGGAAGTTTACCTGCAGAAGGTATTTGTAACTAGCAATTCCCACAGATCCCTGTATCCTAGTTAGGCAAAGAAGACACAGTTTTTCTCAAGGACCTTTTAGTTCTTCATTCTGTATGGCACTGACTTTCTCTTTTCAAAGCTCAACAGTTAAAAGACACATTGAGGACTTAAAAGAAAAGCCTTATCTTTCCAAAGAAATGAACAAACTCTTTAAGAAAATGAAGAGCACCATACCTTTTTTCAGATCTACAATGACTGAATCACAGATATAATATAGTATGAGCTGTAACTTAATTCACAAAAAAAATAAAATTATGAATAGTCTGTCTTGATGGCTTAAATAAACTTAATTTCACTCCTATACACTATATTGAAAATCTGGATAATTGTATAGCTGGATAATAGCAGCCAGGAGACAGAGTACTACACAGAGGTGGATTAACGTTTCTTCCTGTGTTGCTAATAGACTTGAAGTACTGTAATTTACTTGAGCTCTGTGTATAAAGACTTACATGTTTTGGCAGGTATGTATGATTTGTTCCTTTTATCCCAAAAATGTTGAACGTATCACAGTTGGTATATTTATTACTCAAATGTAAGTCTTCTTTAGTGAAGACTGAGGCCATTTGCACAGACAAACATGCTCTGGAGCTGAGGATCCCACAAAGGGAGGGAGGTGAGCTTTCCTACCCAGCAAGACTTTGATACTAGAACAGAGAGAGGTGCACCAATCTGCTCTTGAGCAGGAAGCAGTGGAGTCGGGACTCAGAGGCAGATCTGACCCAGCAGATGGCAGTGTGGGTGGTGCCAGCAGGGACAGCATCCACCCTCATCCACAGAAAAGCCAACCGCAGGGAGGGTGAGTGACAGGGCATGCAACAGTTCCTGTAGGCACTCTGTGCAGGCAGGGTGTGGATACCCTACCTGCTCCAGAGCTCAACTGGTGTCATCATCCTCTTGGGAGGAGTGCTGGCATGGTATCTATTCAGCGGGGAGCCAAGTCATTTACACTTGCCAAAAAGGATGTAGTGACCCTGAGAGAGCTCCCAAAAACACGTGTGGCCATCCATGTTTCAGGCTGTAGGGAGTGCCTTTCACGGGACTGTAGTGGAGACAGCAGTTATGTCCTATGTGACCAGATGGATGACCTGCTTAGCCTGGTAGCAGAGCCTCAGAGAGCCTGCATTGCCTCAAAAACAGCAGGCTGAGGGAGGTGATTCCTCCTCTAATCCAGTGACCTAAGCCTTCCAGTACCTGAAAGCAGACTACAAGGAATCTGGAGAGAAACTGTATACAAGAAAATGTAGTGACAGGAGAAGGCGGAATGGTTTCAAACTGACAGAGGGTAGGGTTAGAAGGTATTAGGAAGAAATTCTTTACTCTGAGGGTGGTGAGACACTGGCACAGGCTGTTCAGAGCAGCTGAGGATGCCCCAGCCCTGGAAGTGTTCAAGGCCAGGCTGGATGGAGATCTGAGCAACCTGGTCTAGTTGAAGGTGTCCCTGACCCTGGCAGAGGGGTTGGAACTAGATGTTTTCTAAGGTCTCTTCCAACCCAAGCCATGCCATTACTCTATGATTATAGGTATGAAGGCAAGTTTGTATTAGCACAAAATGAAATGGCATGAATCTCTGAAAAAATCCAATCACTGTCCTGGATGTTATGGAACTTTTGTGCGCATAGAGTTTAATGACAATTTCTTTTTAAACCAAAGTGATCAATGTTTTTTAACTGTCTGCTTCTACATAGGCATGAATAAACCTAGGAACAAAGCTCTACTGGCCAACACACATTAGCAAAGAATTAGTCAGTGTAAGGAAAGTACAAAAGAGAAACTAAGAAGTGGAACTGGTAAGTACACAACTATGTATATACAAATCTCTTTCATTTTAAAGTAGTGTTTATTACATCAACTATGAAATGCTTCCTTCACATTCAAAAAAAAGGTATTCCAGCTCATTTTCAAAAGCTTATTTATAAAAAGTTTCTAGTTTTCAGGGCTCAAAAATAACGCAGGAAAAGAGACTCTATCTAAAGCTGTAAACAGCAAACTAAAGCAACATTATTAAATTGCCTGATGATGAACTAATTGAATAGTAGCAGTTTAGCTTATTTATATTTACAATAGATCTTACGTTACAATGCAAAAGGCACCAACTTTGGCCTAACTTTCAACACTTGCAAAATTAGTATCTTCCAAAGACATACAGAGAACAGACAGGAACAATGAAAAGAAGCAATTCCTACCTATTCTATGGAAAAGAAACTTCTACAGAAAACTTTCTCAGCTAAGAAACAAGACTATACACTAAACACTCAGAGAAGGTGAATGTGATGTCTTGGCAAGAAACATTATTTAGGGCATTGCAACAAGTCAATAGTGCTAATTATCACTCATGGTTAAAGCCTCCTCATTAGCAATGAGATTTTTATGATCACATATTAAGTATCTTTCTTTTTATAAAATTAGGTTCTATGACTTCAGAAAAGGTACCATTTGAAATGTACCTTAGGTACCTTATCAACTATATCTGCAGATATACATCAAATAAAAACAGCTTCATCACTTGAGCTTGGAGGAGGAGGTGAGGAGAGGGGAAGTGGCCCAGTTCTCACACAACTCTTCATAGCAAGGGAATGTGCAGTTTTGCTTCCAGGTGACGGCAGTATGGGTTTACCAAGGTGCTGCTTACCTTCAGTCAGGTAAGCATTCCCAGCATTCCCAAGTGAAGAAGAAAGATGAACTCGCTTGCCCCTCCGAATCCTGTATTTCCAGGAAATCTTAAGGAACCACATTCACTAAGCTATATAGTAGATATATATATAGATATATGTAGATTAGATGTCAAATTGGTTGTCAAAGCCCTCACTAAAGACAATGAATAATTATTATTGATGGAATTCTGCTAGAATTTACCCCTGAGATTAGGCAAGGAAAAGAGATGGTTGCCTCCTCTGGGAAATCACACACACAGACAGATGTTACTTCCTATTTTAAACTATTTTGAGATTCCCCTAGCATTAACATTCCAAATAATCAATTTCAAGTGTGTATCTCTACTCCAAAATCAAATAAGAAAATAGATACCTTATCTCTACCAAATTAAAATTCATGCTGAAAGAGCTACATCTTGTAGCCATTATCTCTGTCATATAAATATATTTACAGCCTCATCTGCAATCAAATAAGCCATCAGCCAATAAAGTACCATTCACACATTTGAATATATACCTAATATTAATGGTTCCTAACCGCTCCAGAGACAAGGGCAAGGCTGGAGGGACTGATGATTAATTTCATCAAGTTAAAGTAATTTCACTTCTATCTTTTCCTTTCCATGTCTACTGTGGCCCTGCTTACGAGACAACATTATTCTTGAACTTAAAACACGTTCTCTCATAGTGTCTGAAATGCAAACGATCTTCAGTGCATAATGACTATTCTTTGGATCAGATCATGTAAGGGAGAGAAGGGAATTAATCCACAATACCTTCCAAATCTAATCTCATCAATGTAGGTGAAATCAAGACTCCACAAAGTCATTTGCCTATTTCCTTATCTGTACTTCATCCCGCTTTCACTTCCCTATTTCCAAAATACCTCACCTAGCCACAGTGATCATCACCAGATAAAACTGTACAGATTCTCTTCCCACCAGATTTGTTCTGGTGCCTTTGCATTGTAAACATAGTCCTAGCTTCTATCCCCCATACCTATCTCCTAATGTTATCAGATTTTGTACCCATTCTTCTTCCTTCCTTTTCCCATGTCACTTTATGACACAAATCTCGTGTGCCACATTCTCAATTCTAAGCTTGCCTCATCAGACACCATACCATGTTTCCAACATACTAGTCCACAGGATTCTGCTCTAATGTTCCACAGAATGGTCAAGATTACTGATGCTAAGTGACAAAGAGATCTACCTAGGAAGAACTGAAACACTATTTCATTGGGAATGCAAAAAGTGGTATTATTATAGGTTTTAAAACTTGTCTAAATTTGGGCCTGTGAAGCAGACAATAATTTGATAAAATCCCCTTATTTACCTTCCTGCTTCAAACTAGGACAGTAAAACTATTTAAAATAAAATAATATGTACAAATAAGCAAAATACTGTTTTCTCTACTTGAGGTTTCTGAAATATGCATTTTGCTTGAAAATCTCTCTCTCCAAATATTCAACCTGATGCAGATACATCTCATTAGGAATTCCAACCATTATGCCTTATACTCGGTAGTGTCATAAGCCATTAAAAATCAAAAACTATATTGAGAAACACTGAACAAACATATCAAATATTTCATCAGTTTTACTTATACTAATTGAATGCAAAATTCTACAATGTATTACAGTGTTTGAGCTAAATCATGGAAGTCCCTAGATTGCTCTATTACAATATTAATTGTCAAAGCTGACAAATGGAACCTTCTGTCAAAAATATTAAAAATCAAGTGGAGATTTAAAAGTATTTGCCACAAGAACTGCAATTATTTTTACAAAGCAGCATACACTTATGCCAGACAAATCACTTTCAATTATCATTACTTCAGTTAAGTAATTTGCTGGTTTTAATGATAAGGGAACATTACATACAGAGGGTTTTTTGTGTGGTATTTCAAAACATGAAGGTTATATAAAATAACGAATAATTTTTCTTAACATTGCAAAATGTACCTCTATTTTTAGACAAGGCTGATAAATTTACATGTGGATATATATATATATATATATATAAAACCATTACACTTTCACGATATATAAGGAGAAGCACGTGCCTAGGAAAGGAGTTTACTACAGTCAGCACACTCAGCATAGAGCATCTATACTAGTCACTATAAAAGGCTGACAAGAAAGCTGAGTTTCTTCCCTTCTATAGAATCTTCTGGCAGAAGGCAGCCTTTATCCTGATTTTTAACTCTGAAATTCTCTGAAATAGGGTCCTGAGCTTCCATCTGAAAATTAAGCACATGGAAGCAGCAACAATTCGAAGCAGCACAGATTCTTTCAAATCAAGTTTGACAGAGTTGCTGTTTTACTTGGTCACTTGCTAGTTACAAGGCACATGCGAGATGAGAGAAAGCATAAGTTCAAAACCCCTCCAAATTAGGGGCATCTGAATACTTGTTCTCCACTTTGAGAAGACTGCTTCAGCCAGCTCATGATAACAGACTCCACATTCATGCTCATGGTCTCGAAGCACACCTCCCTGGCACCACAAGGAACCCTGAGATACCCCCCAGTCACAGTAAACATAGGAATTGCCACAGCTCCATGATTAGGTTATTCATTTGGGAGGATGGAGAACTGAGTTCAAGACCCTGCTTTAATGAATGCTTAATTTAGAATACTGAAATGTTCATTGTTGCGGAATCTGAAAGCCTGTTCTCCCATCCCAAAGGGCTGCCTTAATCACTAGGTTACAGAGTTCTTCTCTTTGGCTTAAAAGACGTTTAAGTACTTCATTCTAAATAGAGCAGCTCCACCATGAAAGCCTCTGAAAGGGCTAGTCAACTGTTTAACATGAAAACCTGAATCTAAAACCCTTAGAGAAAGGGAGGAAGTGTGACTCCAGTCTCTCAGATAGTTCAGCAAAATATTTTCAGCAAAATCATTTCACACCATCTTTTCTGGCAGCTCTTTTCTCATCAGCTCATTTTAGGACATTTTCTCCATATCACCATGGAAAAAGAGATATGAACATCCATGCTGTGTTTCCACTCTTTTCACAAACAGGGCCACCAGTGCAAAGGTTCCTTGCAGCTCAACTCACTGGCCACAGTTTTTAAGACATGTAAATACTGAGGAGAAGCAAATTATCAGGTTATACAGCTATGGAATTTGAAATTAAAAATCCAAAGGAGTTTTCTTCTCAGTACTTGACAGGTGAGGTATGAATACATTGACATTTAAATTACTGATTTAGATGCCTGCAGGGACATTTAGGCACCAGCATCCCTTTTGCAAATCTGTCTCTTAAATACTTTAAGATTTACAGAAAAACAATACTTGTAATAATGATTCTGAAGAGTTTAATAATAATGTCATCAACTAATCGGTTTAAATTATCTGAGTTACTTCAGCTAAACTGAATAAATATGTTGCTATTAACTCTCAAAGAATCATAGTCTTACAGAATGTTAAGGGGTTGTAATGGACGTCAAAGATCATCTAGTCCCAACTCCCCCTGCCATGGGCAGGGACAACTCCCTCTAGATAAGGTTGCTCAAGGCCTTATCCAACCTGGCTTTGAACACTCTCAGAGTTGGGGCATCCATAACCTCCCCGGGCAATCTGTTCCAGTGTCTAACCACTCTTGCAGTAAAAAAATTACTCCTAATATCTTTCAATTTGTACCCCTCACTCCTTGTCCTATCCCTACAGCTCCTGGTGAAGAGTCCCCCTCTGGCTTTCCTGTAGGCCCCTGAAGGTTGATATGAGGTTTCCACACAACTTTCACTTCTCCAGGCTGAACAGGGCCAACTTTCTCAGTGTGTCTTCATACAAGAGGTGTTCCAGTCCTCTTATCAACTTTGCGGCTCGCTTCTGGACTTGCTCCAACAAGGACTTTCATGTCCTTCTTATGTTGGAAACATCAGAACTGTTTGCAGTACTCCAGGTGGAGTCTCACAAGAGCAAACTACAGGGATAGAATCATCTCCTTTGAACTGCTAGTCACACTGTTTTTGATGCACCCCAGAATTTGGTTGGCTTTCTGTGCTGCAAAAACCTAAAACACTTAACTTAAAAATTGGGTAAAGATCGCTAAACCCATAAATGTTCCTGCTACATTATTCAGAAATTCATAGTACTTAGAGGAAGAAAATAATTTGCTCAATCTATCATATCTTATACTGTTTGTGTGCAATACAGATAAATACAATTTTACAAAGTATAAGCAATTTCTTTTTTTGTCACAGGTAAGATTTACTAGCTTCCATTTCAGCCTGTTGTTATATAATTAGTAATGTAATAGCAGGCATGCTTTATATGTAGGAAACAAAAAAACAAACCCCAAAACAACAAGCTTCAAAGAAAAAGAACCCTACAGAAGTCCCCACACAAGATGTTTTGACCCAGTTTAGGATCAGTTCTGCTTGGGTCACTGGGCAAACTGCAAAGGTACTGATCCAGCTAGTGCTTACTGCTAATGCTCTGAATATAGAGTTGAAATAGAAATCCTTTATTAATGATCTCTGTTATATATTTCAAAGATTTTTAGGAACAAATAGCCTTCCACAGCATTAAAGTGAACTAGTTTTGTTTTCACTCTCATATGGGTGGGTGAGTTCTAAGAGTAAAAATATAACTAAAAATGTTTTATTCCTAAAAAGCACTGTGGAAGCCACAAGCTGGGAATCAGAGTCACTCTGCTTCCCTAATAAGAGACAACAAATACACTCATCTATTTTTGGAAGGTTAAACTTTTGACCACACTAATGACTGTGTCTTTCAAAGGCTTATTCTCTTTTCTTCTGTGAGGGGAGTGCTATATGCACTTTCTCACACATCCAGGCACTGATAAAAATCCCTTTATTTCAAATAGGGATCTGTGTTCTGTTGTCAAATTACTTTAGAGTAGACTTATGTTACAAAGAAATATAGACAAATATTCCCAATCACTGTGTATATCTTTGCTTTAAGAAATAATTGACTCGCTTGTTCAGTACACTCCAAATCACAAAGGCTGAGAGACTGAAGTTCTCAATTATTTGCCCTATCATTAATAGATTAATTTTCCTGCAATGAAAGAGAGGGGTAAAAAACCCATTTCAGAGCAAGCAAATCATTTAGTAAACACAGAAAACATTTTCTAGTTTAAATACCTCTTAAGAGGCTAATGGGGAAAGTCTCGTTTAACTAGTAAATTATTTTACTATTTGTCATATTAAAAGTAAAGATTGATTTCATGAAATCTTAAGTTTGCATGCCATGCTTGGAACTCCAACCCTTTACCAAAAAATAATCAAATAATTCTGCTGATGGGAAAATTCTTTATAAAATCTGTGAGACAGTTGACTGATGAAAGCATTATACAGAATTATATAGAAAGAATATAGCTCTTTCTGTCTTTCACTATTTCAATACTGTAACGTTTCATATAATTAAAAAACCACCACTTTGCATTTCTTCGCTATGAAAGTATATGTAACATTTCCTATGCTATAACTGTTTCCACAAGACATATGTGGCAATAAACAGTTTAACTGTTCTATTCATGCTCATGATTAATGTGACTTCTGGAGAACAGAGATATCACTAAGGGCTTGAAAAATCCTATACATCCTTCTTATCATGGATTTTATCATGAATCTTTGATTTGCATTATATGGCACTTATGATCAAAGCAAGCAGGTTGGAAGTTATAAACGTAAAACCAAATCAAAAGGTATAGGGATTTCATTATTAAGAATCTTATTTCCAATATTGAGTACTCACTGACATCAAGCCACTGAATAGGCACTAGCATCTCTGGAGATCAGCACAGTGAGTGAGACAAATAAATGGCAATTAGGATCGCTATGTGAGGCAACTATTAATAAATCATTAAACAACACCAAAAAAAAGTGCTGCAAGCATGAGAGGAGATTTCCTGGAAGGGAAAATATAAAAAACTCTGTGTGAAGTTTTCGGAGTGGAAATCAGCTTTTACTTGCTACATAATTACATTTCTTATATACTTGTTTATCACTTATTCATTATTCATATTTTTAAAGTAAATAACTATAAATTGAAAATCATCACATACAGTTCAGAAGATAAATCTTTTATACAGATTTATGCACTGTCATCTTACAGAAAGCAGAGAAATTGTATGTAATTATTGTAAGAAATAATTAAAGGTATGACACAATTTAAAGAAATTGGACAGGACACTAAAAGGCATCTCATAACACTTAGGTTAATTAAACTATAATATCATTTTCCAAAGGAAGTGATTTTTATTAAAATTTATTATTAAAATAACAAGGGAAGCAAAGAAGGAAAATGTGGTATATGTGTATACCTACATGGTAGAATTCCTCTGCTTGGGCTTCCAGGCTACATCTATACAGACTTTTGGAGAGAGCCAGGACCTAACTGCCTAGGCTCACAGATCAGAGCTTTTCCAGATCTTCTACTAGCTAACAGCCAGTGAGCACTCAGTCCATGGGACCAGTCTAGTGCTACTCCAGACTGAACCCCTCTGGAGCACACGTAACTAGACACTGAGCGCTCAGCAGCATCTATTGTGCTATCAACACTGTTAATGTAAACTTAGCCCCCAATGGCCATCTATCAAAATCAAAACTAAAAAATGGCATATGTAAGCTTGCATTCTGCACTGTGAAAACACAACCAGAGAGCTTTATTTTATTCTCAGGAGTGAACTCATTTGCATCAGCCTAAATTACTGACAGAGTCAGCTTGCATCGATCTGCAAAAGGTTATGTGGATTTTCTGTCAGTAGAGTTTGAGCTATTGGCTTTAAAGGCTGCTGTAACTGCAGAAGTCAGCCAGCTGCGGTGAGCCTTCCCTATGACGCCTCATCCCCAGACAGACTTCCCTGGCTGTGATGCTGTGGCATGAATGGCACTTTGAAGAGACAGTGAACCTAAAGGAGACACAGCCTCAGAACGGTTCCATCGCTCCAGCACAGTGCTCAAGATTGACTGGTAAACTCAGCTGGCCTCCACAGTTCTGTTATCCAATTTACAGAAGCCTTCAATGACAGCTGTGAACACATTCACACTGCAAAACAGCATTACAGCACTTGAAATAAGAAGCTTACTTAAGTTTTAAACTTAGCATTCGTAACAATAAACCTTACCAGAAAATATAAAGAAGAGAATACCCTGAAAAAAAAAAGAACTTCTCATTTTTCAGATACGTGCACCAGCTGCCTATGATTCACACTACTTTACTATATTCACATCTATTTCAAAGCAGTTTGGAGGGAATCCAAAGAGCTACCAGATGCTGTTTGCTGTTCCCCAAAGAGAACCACAGATTATATCATGATAACAGACTGCAAATCAGAATTAGAAGTGATACATCATAAATCCCTTTTTATGGTTACACTCTTTGCTTTGAGGTTTCTAAATATGATTTTTGTGGGTTTTAGTATGTACTTATATTTTCTTTTGTTTTCTACAGCTGGTTTCTTTGGCTATCATTCATGCTGCCCAAATTGTAGACCGAATATTCTTCCTCATGTTGACCCCTACATCACTGCTTGATGAGATCATATTTTAATTTAGATTTTCAATACTGGCACAGAGAAGGGTGCAAGGGTTCTTGCATTCATAATAGTAGAAGGTGCCACTAAGCACTCCCAAGATGTGACATTAGACACACGTAGGCCTAGCACAAGTCAAAATGACAGTTATTAATCTCAGTCCCACCCCAAGGTGGGACATTTCCCTCTGATCTACAGACAAACGTGTTTTGAGTAGGACAAATGTCTGTATTCTGACCATAACAGCAGAAAATTCTAAGCAGCATGAGATCCATCCTTAGATCTACTAATGCCACAAAGTAACGCTTGGTAATATTTTACTGGAAATAGTTTTTCATTCATCATGTATCTTCTCATCAATGGAGAATTAAAAGAGAAATATACTAAAACCTTTCAAATTCCTTTTTACTTGGAGTTTTTTCCTAAATGACACAGAGGACCAGACTCTTCGAGTGCTGAGATGATCCTCTTTATATTATTCACATGACCCAAACTGGTCTTTTCTCAATATATGCATTTCTCCTCACTATGCTTCCTAGGTAAATAAACAGAAGCAATGAAATTATATCCAATACTACCCTATCCACCAAAAGCATCAGACAGCACTTCTGAAGCAGTCATGTTTGAAAAGTATCCAAACAACCTATGAAGCTACTGGGTCATTTTTCCTCTCTTCCAAAATAACAGAAATAATTTTCCTCCTCCTTAAAGGAGAATTTCTTATTTTAGAAGAAGAGATCTCTTTTGCTGTTTTAATTGTGGCCCGCTGTTCTCCTGAAAGTACGATACAGGTAGTCAGTGCTACTTTATAATTTCTGGTCTTATTCAGCATCTCTGTTCACAGAAGAAAAGGTACATAATTAGCAAATAGCACGACTTCTGCATCTCACACCTCAGGAGGGCTGTGATGTTGCGCTCCTACCATTATTTCACATACCAGCTCCTGTAAGGCTGATGCAATAATAACACACTTTCAATTCACCAATAGTAACAGGAGCACTGAATTCTTTGTACAGCAAAATCACAAATGAAACAAAGGAAAATTATGAACGTAATAAGATTAGCAAAGCCTCAGACAACTTAAATGTCATGCATTTTTTTAAATATGTAATACCGGAAGACAATACTTCATAACAGCTGTTCTGCCACCCACAGAGTAAATGCAGATAAATCAGACAAGTATTGAACTTTTAACAAACCAGCCCATTAAGTACTCAAAGAACTCTTGTGTATTTATGTTACACCTTCCATTACACTTTCTTTGCATTAGAGAACACGTGGAAGACTTACATTTAAATTTATCAGCTAAGTGCAAGGCGGACCTAAAAATAAAAATGAAGAGTAAAGCACAAAAATTCTTTGCAATCACCAGTGTCATGATTAACTCATCTTCCTGCAACTGCTAATGCTGCACCATGTCTCTTCTTGTTTTCTCTCCTCCTCCTTGGCTGTTCTAACTAAATTACTAATTTTGAATCAATTCAAGATGACAGTTAGAAAAAGTGCTTTCCTTTGTCATTTTATCACTATTTTACTGCTGTTTTCTACTGCATTATACCCTATCGCCTGTATTATGTCTTGTCTTCTCTATCTTCTGTCTGAAAACCATTTGGCCTTCATACTCAAAGTTTTCCATGACATCAAATTTGGCTTCATCCAGGTCTCTGATTAACTCTTGCTGTGAAATCTCCCTTAAAGTCTACTTTTGGTTCTAATGTTTCATGATCCCTTTAAATCTTGTTTTGGGGAGACAGGATTGTGCGGTTAGGGGTGGCTTTTTTCAGGGGGGTCATGGTGGTCGTGTGGCACTTTGATGCTATCATTGTAATATTACACTTCACCGTCATATGCTGCATTAAAGCAAATATGCCCCTTCACCACAAATATTTTCAGCATACTCATTTAAAAAAAAAAAACAAACAAAAACCCTCACAAAAAAATCTCCAGAATAGTACCAAGAAATTTGAAAGATATTTAGTTTGTCAGTTCAAATGAAACATACAGATTTCTCTCAAATCCATTAACTGTCACTTCCAAACTATCAGAATGTGTTTCTTCAAAAACGTTAAATGTGCCTTTTGCATAAAAGCATCATATATTTTTGGGAAACAATGAGCCAGATCTGGGGATAAAACAAAGCAGTAATATTAATTGAATACTGATATATAAAGGGATTAGTGATAGGGTAACAGATTTGCCTTTCATAAAAATAAATGTGAGATGACATTTGCTAATTGAAATTTCTATAGTATGCTAGAAAAATCAGAGTACAAATCCTTTTGCTTTATCACAGATGCAATAATATTGTGACAGGAAAAGTCTATGGCAGATTTCTAGCAAAAATAACCCATTAGCTCCTTATGGTTGGTTACCTCTTTCAGCATTTTCCTTCAAATATGTTACTAGGGCTGCCAGTTGTCATGACATATTATTTATGAGGCATATGTCTTTTGTTAAGCACTGTTCTTTTCATCGATTTTTTGACAAGTTTTACTTACTGCCAGATAATATACTAGAACATTTTACTGGCATTGGTCATGTTAGAACTGTAAATTAAAGCATTGTGATAAGGAACTGGAGCATACTAACTGATATTATAACTATTAGAGATAGGAAAATTGTGATATTTATTAGGAAATAAAACTAAATTTATTACAAAAAACAGCTATTTGAGACAAAACATGCCAAAATAATAACGTCAAAATGATTCATCTTCATCAAAAAGAGCATCTTCTCATAATGCAATGTATAATAGCAGTAATTATATCATTATTAGGCAATTTTTTGTTTCATTGCTCCCAATACTTCAAGTTTAAGTGTATTTACTTAAAAAGACATTAAGAACTTACATTATTCTATAGGTATAAAAGAGGGAAATTTTATTTAATCTTTTCTTCTTTATTTCATTACCTACCCTACAGGCAGAGTAATATATACCCAGGTGGAGTACTGTGTTAGCTGCTAACTTGCAGCTGTGTGCACTTACCATGTGCTGTCTGAAAACAGTGCTCCACCAGGCTGAGCCAGCTTCAGTATCTCTGCTCTGCTGTGTTATGCAAACCTAAACAAACTTTATTCAAAAAGTTTCTCATTTTTTAGAAAATGAACAGAACATGATATTAACACATTAAATATCAACTAAAAAAAAATAAATCTCTACATCAAACCAACATACCAATAATTCACCAGTGAAGGTTTTATCTAATTACTTCAATGATACATCAGTGATATCATATGATTATGATAGCAGTGAATACGTACAAATTAATATACAAGATCTAATAAAGACAGTATAACTCACATAGAAATATGTAAAGCCATGACATCACTGATGATCCAGGCCAGGTCAATTCAAGGTAGAACAGGTATGCCTAACTAACCTGATAGTCATACATTGTGACAGCAGTAAAGAGATACCCACAAAAGTCAGGAAAGCCTAGGTGATATTTTAAATTTTTTCATAAAGCTATTCCCATTCTCATCCACTCAAGAAAAAAACCCCAAAAAACAAAACATCAACAAGAAAAAGGTAAACTTCTCCAGTATTGTAATTCACCTTAATTGTAATTCTACTTATTGTCTCTCTCTTTTTTTTTTTTTTTTAAATCTTTTTGAGTCTGGTGGATACAATTAGGTCAGAATTAATTAGATGGAAGAACTGAAGGGATAATAAATCTCTTCACAGTTCTAATGCAATTACTCCAATTTAGCAAACAGTCTAAGCAGAAGGTTGAGCTAGCTCAAATTCAATCAAATTCAATTTAGGAGGTCCTACAAGGCCATAAACTGGCTCAATCTCAAGACACTTATTTTGGCTTTTGGAAGCTCAGTGCTGCTTAAAAGCTTTTTCTATCCTGGAAACTGAACTCACCTCAGAGGTTTGCTTGTTGAGCTCATTCACTTGTGTATACATGCATATGTTGCATGTATATGACCTTGCATATGGTCAGCAAACAAACACCTACCAAGCAGAAAATGACCTATAATTATTACATCAATTTAAAGACTTTTTGAAAACATTTAATTTCAAATAATGCAACCATGATGCAGTTTGAAGGCAAATCACATCTCCGTACCAACACTACAGCCTCTGCTAGTTACAAGGCAATAGCTGCAGAACTCCCAACATGAGTTCTCCAGCTGTAACTTGGCAGTTTATGGGGTCTCAGGAAAGACACTTACCTTCAGGAAGGAGATATTTATGACTGTGCTGCTACCTCTGCATTTTTTGCAGACACTGTCTTTGAAAGACAGTGCAGGGGGAGAGGTGGTGGCAGACCTATCAGGCTTTATAAGATACATCTTGGTAACACCCAGGAATCTGTGGATTGATTAGTTCTTTTAAATAGTCTCTTTCAATCTACTTCTGGTCTTCTTGTATGCATTTAGCCTAATACCTCTGTGAGGTTCTCTTGTGATTTCTTGATAGGAGGCCTGTTTTCATACCTTCTGTTTTGGTAAATATAATTGTAAGCATTTTTTTTCCTTCAGCAAGAAGTCTGGAGTTACAGAACTCCAGAGACCAAAGCAGGCCATTTTGCCTGAAATTACAGACTCTCCCAAACTGCTATAACTAGGCCAACTTTTCATATATATTTTGAATTCCTGTTTTGATATTTACCTTAGCATTATTAATCAATCTACTGACTTATTCAAAGGAGAACGATATACTTCTCCAGAGGACAATTTAGGCTTCTGCTCAAGAATTGCTCTCTGGAGAAGCCATGTTCTCTCATATACTTTGAAGAGATCCTAGGGAGATTAGTGAGGTAATTTAGCCTGCTAAATTAGATACGAACAGTCATGCCGCATTGATATCCTCTCCTAAGTCTGAATATAGTGCATCTCCACTTACATATTTCAAATGCAAGTTGGTTGTGTTGCTCATCTGCATTTAAACTGTTCTCCAAGGCAAACAAAATTGTACACACATAACCTTTACATGGACATCTTGTTAAATATAATGATTATCATTAATATCTCTTACAATATTGGTACTTTTAAAATGGCTCACAGCTCAATAGTAATCTCATATATCGTGTTTGGTGACATACTCAATGATTAAAATTTTCTTAGGACAAAGAAAAAAGGTAAAGAATCTGAATAAATGTTCTTATTTAATACTCATTTGACAGCTACTGCAGTTAGCTACAGAATTAAAGACAAGTAAACTCTGTTCCCCAAAAATGAAAAAAAAAAATACAAGTTACAAGTTTCCTAAAGCAAAAACTTTGGGGTTTGGGAGCGAGAAAGAAACCACTTGAACAGTCAAAAGCACAAAAACTATTTGCAAAAAAGAGTTGTATAATTAGATCTAAAATATTTCTTATCTACTGCCTACAGCTTCTCGGCCCACTACAAATCCAAATTTATTAATAAAATTATTTTTTATAATAAAAGTTACTTCATCAGACATGTGACCCCAGGTTTATACTTTCCCTGTCCCAGACAAGAACAAAACTACTGGCAATAAACTGAAATCACTTTCTTAGGCCTCAGTCCTGCAATGTCAAAAACCATGAGAGAAGAATAGGTGCAATTACCTTGGAAAATGAGGCTCCCTCTTTATCCTTGGCCATCTCTCTCCCTGCTGCAGCCATACCATTATTCTAAAATGGTATGTCAGTTTTTCAATTTACATCCTGATCTTGGCCATAAAATGTTTCAAAGCCCATCTAAGGATGCATATGATTTATTGCCCTACTGTAATCTATGTCACATTAAATTAAGTAGTAATATAATTCATTACTTTTTTAAGACTAAATACTTCTTCATATATTATTCTATTGGAAATAACAGAAATAATTGAATCCTTGACATAAACTCTATGAGAAACATGAATATGGGGATTCTGCATCTATATTTCTTACACTTAGCAAACTACTGAGAGAGACCTACTTTTATGTTTACTTTCTATGTTACACAGTGTGTGAGACAACATGCGATAGGACATGGGCTAATGGTTTTAAACTAAATGAGAGAAGATTTAAATTAGATATTAAGAGGACATTCTTCACTCAGAGGGTAGTGAGACAATGGAACAGACTGCCTAGAGAAACTGTGGATGCCCCATCCCTGGAACAGATCTAGGCCAGGTTAGATGAGGCCCCAGGCAATCTGACCTAGCAGGTGGCAAACCTAGGGGTGGCAAAGGTTTGGAACTAGATGATCTTTAGGGTTCCTTCCAACCTAAAGCATTCTATGATGATTCTATAATATAACCATCAAAGGAGAGCTGTTACCTTCCCAAATTTTAAAAGAGAAAAAAAATTAATGAAATGGTCAGTAATGAATCAATTATGCATGAATAATTCACTATAACAACATAACGCTTTATTTTTATACAGCAAACAAACTAAATATTCTCTAGTTTTTCTGTAGCTTACCATTTCTTTTCCAAGTTCATGTTGCAATATTTTAACTGTCAATTTATGATCCAAGAAGAAATATCTCATACAACAGAAGTACAGAAATTGGGTCCTCTGCATACCACCTCACAGTGTTTCACAACACAATAATCTGTTACTGGCACGATCTTATGTCATTATTCAGTTTTGCACGCCTCAATCACTATCTGGCTATCTAATTGACTTTAACTGGAATATATTTGGTTCTTCTCAGTTGCTTAAATAACTGCTGTAGCAACTCTCCATTTGTCTTAGTTAGGCTGAGAAAAAGCTCAAAAATCGAATGTGTGTACCAGAATAGGACTACCATGACTCATGTCTAGTGACAGCACAATAGCTGCAGACGTTAAATAGCCTTATGATTATGTTAGTGGACTTCCACTTCCTCCATAAGAAGTTTAACAGCTCTATCTGCTTCCACTGTATTTACAATTGAAATATGTCGCTGACTGCTAGCAGAGAGCCCAAATGATATTCTTAAAAAGACTCAAGAGCTCTCTTATACTGTAGCGAAGAACAAATAGAGTAACATGAAACAGGTGCCAACACTGCCATGCATCCAATCCAGCCCCAATTCACAGTACAGCTGAAGAGAAGAGCACACAGAAGGTAACACTGATTCAATGTCAAGTGTCAAAGCAGAGTGGAAGCAGGAGTTCAGCCTACAAAATCACTGCTGCTTGGAACACCTCTGCATGTTCTGTGCAGCTGACACCCTCACCCTAATTAGACTGGCTACTTAAGGATGTCGGCAGCTGCATTGCTTCCTTTCCGCTCCACACTAAAAGTTTCTGTTAAGAGGAAGGTTTACAAAGACCTTGTAAGAGATAAAACATTTTGCAAATCCATCCTCAGTCCTCTGTGTCTTACTAAGACCCTAAAAAGTGCTTGCATAACCAGAACTATAGCCACAGAAATCAACAATTGCTGCAGTTATGACAACACATATAGCCACGATCATGTGTCACATAACCACAGAAAGTGCCAATCCCTGAATTTCAAATATAGTACAAGAGAACTTCTGAAAAATGCACCACATTAATACAAAGGTGATTATGCAAAAGCAAGACCATGTCTTAACCAGTGCTCTGTTAAATTGGAAGAAGGTGGAATAAGCAAGGATAAGGAGAAATCACAATTTTTTCTAGAATTAGGAGGAGAAAACACTCTAAAGTGGTTAACACGTTGACTAAAGATATAATACTACAATAATCTGCATGACACTTTATCAAGATACACTTGGAGAAAAAAAGCTCTAAGGGACAAATATAAACCACAGAAAATATTGACTAGGTAATAGTCAGTACTAACTGCAGGAAAAGATAACGAGAAAGAATAAAATATATTGAATGTGAACAGAATTACAAAATTAGGAGTATATGCTAAAGATTGTACACAGAGAGGCTGACAGATAGTTTTAGTGGGGCAATTACCTTTCTGATTGTATTGACACAGATAAACACAGAACACTGTAAATATGCTGCTAATCTGTATATTAAAAATAGTGATAACAAGAATGCAGAACAGTAAAGAGTTATGCTGTAATGCAAGAGCAGTAAATGTGATAAAAATTAGAAGGCATACTGTATAAAGAAACAGGTGGGGCAATTCGTTAATATACACTAGATAAAAAATACAATTTAAAGAGTATAGTACCTTCTCATAAATATGTAAAGAGAGCTAATGAAAACGATGAAAAAAAATATATATATATGAAGTAGTTACTGTCAGAACATGAAGAAATGGCCCTTAAAGTATGAGAAAAACAAGCATAAATAAAATGCAAGCATAATTAAATGCAAGCATATTTAGTGGGGCTAACTGACTGATTTTGCTGAAAGAAAGGCGACAGGGTCACCATCTTGGAACGTGTTCACAAAAGACCTGGAAAGAGGCAGCAGGGGAGTCTAATAAGTATTCTGTAGAAAGTCATAAATAACTTTGAAGCATTGGAACGGAGTTATTGAACCAGACTCTCCTTCCAACCCCATAATCCACAAATGCAAGTACTGAATTACGGAGGATGAAGAAAAAAAGGGCTCTTCAAAGACAGGTGAAGCTGTCAGAAACACGGGGGAAAACAATACATAGGGTCAGTCCTGGTCCTACGGACTACGGTAGCATGAAAACATGACAGGCAATACATGAAGAAAAGAGCACAGTAACATTAATCATGACTCACGTTATCAGTAATGTGAAATGAGGTAACAAGTTCTATCTACAAAAAAATGTAAATATCCATGTTGAATCTTTTAATTATAGAAATATTCACAGCCAAATGCCTGTGACTATTTAAAGCGAATGAGGCATTGGTTAGGATGTTAGCTGGATTCTGCATCTGGCCTTAATTAATTTTCTGACACTGGTCATATTTTGGCTAGGAATTTCAGGCTCAGAGTTCAATCTAGGAGGCAGGTGACTAAAAAGGAAAACAGATTTCTAAATATCTTTGAGGATCTAGTCCATCCTCCAGCTCTTTTTGCTTCAACTTAAAATATAAGAACGAGGAAAATAGTTTCATGGAGCCATAGTCACCATGACAGCACTTCATATCTTGAGTGTGTACACATTTTGGGGCAAGAGTCAAAATCTCAGTTATAAATCTTGCCTTGTAACTTTTTGTGTAAAACAGACATCAAATAACATAATGCTTGTTCTTAAAGACCGCCTACAAAATGAAAGAAAACCCACACATTTTCTTGTACTGGTCATACAGACAAAGAAATGGCAACAACAAGAAGCATAACTTTCGATAGTTTAAATAACTTAAAAACAAGTAATGGAAATAACCCTATAAAAACTGCTGTGGCATTCAAAGTAATGTTCTAGATAAAGAATATTTAAGGTTTTCCTTATGGGACATTTACCAATAGTCACAAACTTACATCTTAAGTTCACTCTAATGAATCATTTGGCCAATCAAGACAAGTGGTTTTGGAGTGGATTTATGAGGGAGAAGTCCATGAAACGGCTACACTGACAGAGCACGAATCCCAGAGAAACTGCATTTCTCATTCTTAGGAAGGCTATTACATAATGTGCTATCATTGCTATCTGAGTCTTAGCAAACTTATAACTACTTCAGCAGTGGAAATAACACAACCTCTTGGGTTTTTTCTTTGTTTTTTAAATTCCTTTCACAGCCCATGCACTGCAAGCATCTTCTATAACACTAAGTCAGATCATAGAGAGATAATCACTTTCAGAGATAGCATGAAACAAAAGGGTTGTATCATACCCAGTCTCTGGAATTTAAGCCCATTTCCATAAGAGATGGCACTGCTCACAATATAACTGGGTGAGAGACTATAATTACTCCTGAAACCATCTTAGAAGCACAATTAGAAATTTAAATAATTAGCTGCACAGATAATATTAGTTATAATCGTCTTTTATTTCTCAAGTACTGATTTAACTTTTCAACAGATAAGTTTTCAAGCTACAATCTAAACTTCTTTGGGAAAGTCAATTTGACATATGGCGAAGAGCACTACAAAATTATCTGGCAAAAATCATGTGTACTAAAGTAAGTATTTTTATGGTTCTTAAATATCCAAAGTTGAAAAGTAATTTTTTAGAACCGTCTTTGTAATGTCAACTGGTAACACTAGAATATAGTTTTACCAATCTCATCACTGTAATCTAGGCTTTGCTGCTATTCCTATTCCTCTCTCAGAGCTCCTCTGCTAGTTGCAAAGTATCAGAAACTGCTTAATATTTTGAAAATATTTCTACTTGGGGGGACAGAAATTCAATGCAAAATAACAGCAAACAAATTTAAAAAATCCCTAACAGTGATACCATATGATTCTTGATTCCTTGAATAATAAAATAAGAAAATAATAAGGACATTTGGCATAGAAAGAAAAAAAAATATGGTGAGAGTACAAAGACGATGTTCCAGCTGAAAATGGTACTGGTGTCCTTGTGCATTTAAAATAAAGTCACAAGAGAGACCATTCTAGAGTAGATCCGGGGACAAAACAGATGCTCTTGGTTCCCACAAATATATTTCTAGATTTCTATGCTTACATTGAGGTTCTATTGAAAAATGCAGAGTGAATTTATTACTTTTTTCTTTTAATTTGTGGCAGAATAGCCACAACTCTTGTTCTTTACTGAGTGTCATTAACTTTGATACTTATTTATTTAAACTTACTGATTTTTTTTTTTACTCCATTGAGTAATAATTAATACTCCTAGTTTTCTAGGAAAATGGAATCTTTTCATATTTAAGTCATCCAGAAGTTTTATATTTAGTCATTCAGATTTTGGATGACTGTAAATGTTTTCTCAGTTTTCAGAATTACAGTAAATTACTTGTATAGGTGGGGGTTTTGTTCTTTTTTGTTTTTTAATTATTAGTCTGATGTCAACAACACTAAATCTAGGTTTCAGTTTTCAAGGAATCATCAAAGGAAGGGAAGGGCATCAAGGAATTTATCATGTTGGCAAGTTCAGCATCTTTCAGTTCTGCATAAAACAAATGAAAATTAACATCTCCTTAAATTTGCTGGGAGTCAGTTATGCGTGTAACTGTGTCATGGTTTAAACCCAGATGGCAACTAAGCACCATGCAGGCACTTGCTCACTTTCCACCCCATTAGGATGGGGGATAGAATCAAAGGGTAAAAGTGGGAAAACTCAAGGGTTGAAATAAAATCAGTTTAATAACTGAAATAATGATAATAGTAATAGTAATGCTGCTGATAAAAAAAATTTAAATGGAAAGGAAAGCATTAAAAAGGAGAGAGAAATAAAAAACAAGTCAGACTTCTGATACAACGGAAAAACAATGACCAATGCACGACACCATATGGTATGGAATATCCCTCTGGTCAGTTGGGATCAGCTGTCCTGGCTGTGTCCTCTCCCAGCTCCTTGTCCACCATCAGCCTCCTTGCTGGCAGGTTAGGGTGAGAGGCAGAAAATGACCTGTCTCCATGTAATCACTGGTCAGCAATAATTAAATATTCCTGAATTATCAAGACTCTTTCCAGCATAAATCCAAAATATATTACCATACTAGCTATAAGAAAGAAAATTACCTCTACCATAGAAAAAAAACAGCACAGGCTGGAAAATATACTTTTCTGAACTAACTGAATTTATCTTCCTCTGTTTCCCTTTTACAACTGCTTAAATGCTTTCACTGAGACAAAGAATGATACCTTATTATCTATGGTTAAAACATAAAGAAATTCACATAACAACTGACTGAGCAGTGAGTTGAACTACATGAGAAATATTCAATACAGTTCAATTAATCAATTTCTTTTGTAAATCTAAATCATTCACCTATAATTAATTCTGAAACCTGACATTTGCACAAACCCACCAGATAAATAAATGAATTCAGAAACCAGAAATTAAAAAAAATATTAGTTTTATAAAAAGCAATATTGTTGATCCTACAAATCAAGTTATTTGCCTCTCTTTTCAATCACAGATACAGCAAAGAAATGTAACTTTCTGAAGTAAACAAGCAAACAAAAAATTCATTTGCACTTTATTTGAAATGCCATTTCAAATGAATGCTTTCTGTCTTTGTGGATCACAGGCTTTGTCTGTTCTCTTATTAAGCTAAAAACACAGATTCACAAGTGAGGACAGAACAATGTCTTTCCCTCTCTTCCCCTTTACTCCAGCTCCTTCTCACAAGCATACTAAATAGTAAAGCATTTCAAAGGCAGTACAAGAGCTGCCAGAACAAAAGCATTATCACGTTAGAGAAATATTCACAAAAGATTTTTACTGGAGCAGTGAAACCATAGGTAGTAAAAATTATAGCTCTAGTATAGTTTGTGCTGTCCATTGACTTGCTTGTCCCACCGCCTGTTCAAAAGTAAAGAAAAAGACAGAATATTGGCTCTTTATTTCCAAAGATAAACTAAAAGTTGGCAGAAATAAGAAAGCAGAACAGAAAGAATAACTTTTCCCTTGTGCAAGAGCTATTTTTTGGAAAAAAGCCAGCCCTTCTTCACATTGATAGAACCTTTGTGTATGAAATTTTTTGAGGAGTGGAAATGCCATTGCTGAATGCCTCCATCTAATCATTACACTGTGTGAGATTTTCTAATTTGCCAAAACTAAGAGAGAAAGGTGATTGTGATAATTACTCTAAAACAATAAAGAATACAAACTTAATTTTTCCTTCTTTTAAAAGATTATTCTTGAAGAGAATTGTATAACAGATGAATACTTGACATTTTAAATACAGATTTTCTGCCTTCTTTTCCCAACATGATCAGCTTTCAAAACATTGAAAGATGAAAATTTGCTGAAAACCTGCATGTTGTATCTTTGATTTTGGGCTAGTGAATGAACATACAGAGGGATACCAAAGATAAGATTAATATATCTGCCTTAACTCCTAGCACTGAATGTAGATATAAAGCACTACTTCTTACATTCTTTATTTTTAATATGCATGAATATTTTAGTCTTTGTAGTGTCACGATGTCAGTGCCTTCACTCAACATTCACTTAGTGAGGTGCAAAGTATTACATCAAAATGTCAGAAAGACTTTAATTTGGGGTTGAGAGATGAATCGTTCTCTTTCTTCATCAGACTTCTAGATCTTATGGTCAAGCAAAGAGGTCAGCTGTCAGACATGCCCAGAAAATAGTAACAAAGAAGAGCATAGATTCCAGCTCTGTTCTAACTTAGAAAAAAAAAAAAAAAGTTATAGATACTTAAATGTCTAAGCTATCATGCAATGTAGTAAGTAAAGCACATTAGTTTCTGAATTCGGAAGATGATATTCTTCTTATATGTGCTTTTTTTTTCTGATCAGCAACAAGCACACATTTTTCTTCTTGACGCTTTAACCAATCTGCTTACCTTTTTTCTTCTACTAAGAGACATCAGTTACCAATGCCTTGGTACTAATCGCACTATATTATTACAATATAACCTAATTCAAAGTAATATATTGAGTAATGTGACTTCATAATTTAAATTATTTCTAAATTGCTCTAAATCTTCTAGTATTTAAAATATTTTATGTCATAACTTCCAGTCTGGCACATTTTCAAATGTTGATGTCACTGGCAGTGAAGCATATAGCACTCTTACATATCTGGGTCTAAATTTTCTGTTTCTTACTATAACTCTTCAGAAGAAAACCCAGTCGTGATTGATAATTTTCTTTCATAGAACTGAACAACCAGGGCAAGTGTTCTAATTCAAACTAAGGATATAGGATAAGGAGATCTCAGATTTCAAGTTCAATCAAGATTTAACTTTGAATGATAGAGACGGTATCTTACAGGTACACATTCTGGGTGAGCAGGATTCACAGAGGACCTGGCTACATTTCAGAGTGTCAGCAATTCCTTAGCTTGAAACCACTACAGAACTGTACATATAGACCCCCCCTAAGAAAGAAAACATACAATGCAAGACCCCATTTTGGCTTCTTTCCTTTTGGCAGCAATAATGTCCTTACTTGTTTTCAGCTCATGAAAAACACCTTGAGGTTAGCATACTATGGATTACACGTTTTAAATGCAGTGCTATAAAATGCATGTAGTGAAAAACAAATAAAAGGGAATGTTCCTTAGCACTAATTATCCTCAATTTTTAGAATATAATTACAGCAAAAAAGATTACAGTACTTGTAATTACATATTTGGTACCCAGAACAAATTTAAAACCAATACTGCTCCAAAACTTTTCCATTATTTTCATTAATATTTTCTTATTCATTTCACACTTACACTTATCACATTGAATTGGTTTCTAGCTGTGATCAGTGTACACTTCAGACATCAGGGTTTTTTTTCTCTGTTGAACTAATAATTTAAAAACGTCCAGCCAATTTTTCAATATTTTTGCATGTTGTGTAGGAAAAGTGAGGCTCCAATCAAAAATTCTGTAGATAATGAAGACTCCTACAAATGTTTAATCTCTACATCTCTAAAGGAGTTGCTGTAAAAAAGAAACAAGTCTGTGCATCACTATTTGCAGAATAAAACTTCTGAAATAAAAATCCAAACTCCAAGCTTTTGACTCTTAGTGTCCACAGAGTTTGTAGATATAGCTGATTGCTGATCTGCATTAACTTGTTTTCCAAGAGGTTTGTTAAAAGACAAGGGCTGATAAACCAGGCAGGGAAACAAGGGACTCAGGAGAGTCTTAGCAACATACCAAGGGTTAACTATTACATATAGGATGCTAATAATATAAAATATATAGGATGCTAATAATAGACTGTATCCCCATCTCCAGCTGACAGCAGTGGGTTATGCAGCAGCTGGAGGACAGGATCAGAGCTCTCCCTTCCAGCAGCAAAGAGGATGAAAGACGATTACTTTGTATCATCCTAATTCTTTTGAATTTTGATTTTTACCTCTTCATCATTTTCAGAAATACACTCTTGAGAAAAGCAGATGGGATTGAAAATAATCGGTATGAAACTCTATGACAGTATTTATTGTAGAATCAGTATCCAATGTCTAGCTCACCTACTGCAGTGTGCCACCGAGAGCAAGAGTGCCTTGCCATTCAGACCAGGGAGGAGTAAGGGTGTCAAAGAGTGAAAAGGGAAAACACACCAGTATGTTTTGGGAGACAAAACCCCCAAATTTCAGTCCACCAGGTATTTAATTCCACTGCTGGTGGTATTTAATTCCACTGAATATCCCATGCTGATGACAAAATGGCTTTAAACACATGATAATATAATATAGTGGCTTAGTTTACAAGCCTTGAAAAACTCAAGGGAGAACCTTTTGACAGAGCCAACCATGCCTTGGAGGATGCTGGTACAGTGCTGTGTTAGCAGCCTTAAAACTGCCTGTGGCATTTCTGCTTTTTGATACTACTATGTACTGACATAATTATCTCCACATTGCAGTAAAAGTTAATGTAGGTAATGATGATGTAACTCAATCTTAAAAAAATAAAGAACCAAAATTAATAAAAAACATGGCAATCCTTTTAAAAAGATGACACAATCTTTAGCAAGGGTTATGCCTGTTTCAAGACCTCATGCAACATTCAACAGCTGAGGAAGCAGAAGCATTTAAACTCAATTGAAGAGTATAGTCAGGATGTCACAGTTTATAATATTCATACAAAATACAGACATCAACTAGTTAAAATTAGCTGGAGAGGCCACAGGTACTGGTGAATGAGAACAAATAAATGTGTATTATGATAGTTTTATTCTAAAATACTAAGGATATTTCAAAAACCTTTTGAAGCTACTAGAGAGATTTATTTGATTCTCATTTGAGGATAGTTAAGTAAAGTTTTGTAAAGTCTCCTTTACATAAAGGAATAGAATTATCTGTGACCTCAACATTTCTTCAAAACAAATCCAAGCTTTACTATTCAAGTACCAAAAAAGCAAATCAAAACACAAAACAAAAACCACCAAAACAAACTGAAAAAAGGAGAATCATCAAGTGTTGGTATTCTGTCTCTCTCTCCTTCTAATGCATTACACTTTAAATTAGTATGACATGACTTTTTTTAATCAAATCAGAACTCATAGCAGGGAGTGCACAATTTTACACGGATACAAGGGACCAGGAATTCTTCTTGCTAGAATCACTCCCAGTGCCAATGGAGCAATTTTATCACATGCTCTCATGTCAGTAAAAAGCTCTTGGCTAGACTCCATCCTTCTATTCAAACAGAAAAACATTTCAATTGCTACATTTTGTTCTGTTCATTTATTTTGAAATATTATATTTGGCATGAAGTTTCAGAAAAAATAATTCCGTAATATTCCTCAGAGCTTTATGCTTGAGAAAGGCCGAACTGTTTGACAGGCTTCATAAACTTGTGGCTTTGAAACAACCAGGAGTTTTACATACAGCTACTCTACCAATGTTAGATTACTGTTTGCTTTTATATGCAATTATACTACTACTGCATCCCATACACACATCAAAAACACAGCCCAGACACCAAAAAATAATATTTCTGTAGGCAGACCTAAAAGACACTCATGGTGCACATCAGCTGTCAGCCGCAATGTGATGTTATCACAATTCTCCTGCTCTTTTCCATGCCATGTTCTCTCCAAATGTCTTTGCTAAACCTAATTGAATGTCTCCTGATTTAATTTAATCTGGGTTGCCCTCTATCAGTAACTTTACTGCCCTGCTCAGACTCTCTATTGATCCAAAGGCTGAGATACACAACTGATTTTACACCAGGAGATAAGTTGTAATGCTAGTTTGAAAGATCATGTGTTCCTAGTCCTGACTAGAATAAAGAGTTCGTGAGATGGCAGAGGAAGGTTTTCTGCAGCCTTGTAATGAGATGGATTTGTACTTTTCCAAATCTTTAGCAATTTGGAAAAATTGGAGACGTGGACTGATAAATAGCAAATTCTTTGCACATGCAAACTGGACGTGTCTAACCGTGAATGCCATCTTGAGCTAGATCAGAGGTGCTAGGCATGTAGAAAAAGATCATTACAGAGCCAAAGTCAGACACTCACTTGTCCATTCCATGCAGAGCTCAAGGGAGGTCAAATTCTCAACTACTAAAATTAAAATCCAACCAATCAAAATGCTTTTATTTTCTGAAAAAAATACTAATAATTTTAACAAAATGAAGAATAAAACTGTATAGAACTTCCTTTACCAAGGAATTAACAAATTAATGAAAAATATTATTTCATTTTTGGTTATAAAACCACCAGGCGGCAATCTACAAATGAAAAAAAGCTCTATCAATTTATTCTTAGGAAGTCAACATATATTTTTTTATATATAATTTATTCAACAGTTCACTGTCCATCTCAGTTGCTTTCCTAACCAGTATTTTGAGATTTGGATCTCTTTTTCAGGTTATGGAGTAAGGAAAAAAGCTCAGAAAAAATTCAACTAATATATCTTTTTGACACATTCGTTATTTACCCAATGGTGTGCACCTTCCTATTGCTCATATAATAAATATCTCCTGTATTTTAATTTTAACGTTTTAGGCCACCATACTTGCTTAATATATTTCTATACCATATATCCATTGTAATAGAAGACCACAGACTCATCTTGTTTAAACAGACAAATTCAAATTAACCAAAAGCAAAGTCCAAAACCAAAAAAAAAAAAGTCATGCTAGATTCAAGTGCCGCTGTCTCAGTGAACCTTTTTTACCAGGAAATCAATAGAAAGCTGCAGGGAATACAGCAATTGAAGAACAGTAGACAATGGTTCACTCAATTAAACTTCAACAGTGAGCAATGGAGGAGGACAGCAGGTACTCTTTCCATGGTTAAGCTCAGTGTAACAATGCTGTGAAACACCATCCCTAGCAAGGTGTCTACAATCATACAAAACCCAGGAGTCATTTTCCCCTCCAAAATTCTGAGTATAATTTCTATTTGAACTGTTAAAACAATGGCTTGTCTTCTCCCACTTTGGAAAAACAACAGGCCTTGACAAAGACTTTGAGAGACCAAAATACTGGAGATGAATTTAGTATGCACCTTAGTAAAGTCCTGACATTTAATATCTGATGAGGCGAAGAGAATATTAAAGTATTGACCTTTCAGTTTAATTCTTCAGCATAATGACAGGATCTGGGCTTTATGATAAATTTCTAAACTATACTTCTTCTCCTAACTTCTTTATTGCATCTCTCTTTGTTTATTACTTACTGCTTAACTTCTGCCCTGCTAACAAGTAAAGCCCTTTAGTAATCATGAATAGTCTAGCTGAATTAACTGAAAATACAGAGATACAAAGAGTTAAGTAAGTAGACAGGTAGAGGGTATTTTGAAGACTTAGTAGGATCAAGCTAGCTACAATATTAGGATACAACCTGAAAGAAAGAAATTAAGTCAGAATGTACTAGAAACTTTTTCATATTGAAGTAATTAAAAATAGTCATGCAGTTGTGGCAAGGAAGAAATAACAGCTTATTGGATTTTTTTTCCTATTTTCTACTCATTTTCTGCTGATTGCTAAGAATTTAAGTTGGTCACAGCCACATAAAAACATCTCTGCATGTAGGCAACAGAGAGTGTCCTTGCAATAGGGATGATGCATCTCCTACAGTAATGGGGACGTTCCAACAGCTTCAGGAAATTTTGAAACAGCTAGGAAAGGCCAGTGTAACTTTTGAGGAACTCTGGTTAGAAGAGGGGGAAAACCTGGCAGACTGCTATGGATTACTGTGCCAGAGATCCACAGCAACAAGTGGACATGCAAAAGCAATAAATAATCAAGGGTGAGCAGGAGGCTCTCAACAGAGGCAAGACACCAGAGGGTGGTGCAATGGGGACCAGAGATGGCTGAGGGGGATAAGGACTGAACAGCTAGTGAAATTAGAGCCAAGAGATGTGGCTTTGAGGAGTCCATCAAGACTGAGGATCTCAACAAATAATTGAAACGGTATAGTTCTTTACTGACTCAGAGCACATATTAACCTGTACCATATCTTTCTAGAAGGCACATATTTCAGTTGTGAGGAAATTACCACATAGGTTAAGTATACTGTATACAGGACTACTCCAAATTTGGAATTCAGTTTTTGGATAAGTCTTCAGCACAACCTTCCCAAGCATCATAAACTGAAACCTCAATATTTTTGCGCTATTCTGTTGAGTCTGTCAACATTAAATTCAGCACACTGCAGGTGTTGGCTTGGATTTACATCTTCAGCCCAATTCCCAAAGTCCATCTTCTCATCTTCATTAACTTCACAGCTACTAATACTCTAGATACTTTCCGAGACCCCTTCCTGGTTCTGTCAAGACAAAGAAAATATGCAAACTGTAATTGTTTTTTCACAATCTGCGTTCTCACGTCCATCCAGTTTTAACAAACTCATCCTTATTGACAAAAGGTCAAAAGCTGCCCCTGGTGAAGGCTGTACCTGATGACTGTAATGTTAGTGCTCCATTCAATAGCATGAATCAATATCCATCATTGCTTGCTAATATTCAAATTAATATATTCAAAAAATGTCTTTTTCTTAATAATATAGAAGATTAAAAGGACCAGTCCATGGTACATTTTCCGTAAAATTTCACATTTCCTATGTGCTTCATTTTCTTATTCTTTACAAATATTAGTACCATAATATATTATTACTTGTATAAACAACATGAGAATGACCAAGAATAGATAAACATTAATTTAACTGTCTGTCCTGGAAAAAATCAAATCCCCTCCCTTAACAAGTTGCACTTCACTGTAAAATAAGCTAAAATTTAGGATCTGTTCAAAATCCTATAATGTCAAACTTGAACAAGTCTATGATGCAGTAGTAGGAAGGCAGATAAAAGCCTGGTGGAAAATTACATATGGGAAATGTGCATTACTGAAAATGTTACCACTCTGAGCAACTGCTCTCAAAGTACAGCTTTTTTATATTCTTGTTTCACAGCTAACTGGTACAGTCTTTTTCACCCCCCCTCAATTTGTGATTATTGAAACTGATTCTAGATACATTGAAATCAGTTTATAGTTAATTGAAAATGAGCAAAAGTCCAGTGCATTTTACACTACTTTCATAACTTTTTGGTGTATACATCACATAACAGCAATAAGTCCCATCTTTCCTCCTCTCACTTTCATGCCGTTTTCTGAACATGCAGAAAGTACTACACGCTCTAAATGGAACATGCCAGATCATATTTTAAGAGTTTCCACTGAAGTATACTACTTCTTTTCACAAAATCACCAGTAAATTCAAGAAAAATTCCCAGTTTGCTAAATTCTATTCACAAGGGAAGTAAATATGATGAATTACAACAAGGACAATATGTGTGAAATTATGCAGATTTTTTCTTCGTATACTATCCATAATTTAAATTTAACATCCTTTTTGGGGAAGAAACAAATCCTTGCTGTTCTTTTACCAGAAACTGAAGGCCAGAGGTGAAATAATCTGTGACTCAATCAATAAATACAATGAAGGATTTACGGACTGACACCTGGGAAAAGGTAGCTTTACTGATGTAACTGACAGGCTGATGGCAGATTTACTAGCTGTGCAGGACTACAATAAATTTGACTTCAGCTATGGGCAAATCATGTTAAGAAATAGTGCCATGACAAAGAATTTGTCAGAGATGTCCATAATGGCATGTCACCCAAGAATGTTATATTCTTTTATGACCTATTCCTCATCCAGATGATGAAAGAGACCAATTAGTATTCCTTATTTAGAAGTCCAAGGGCACTGAAAAATGTCTTGATTACCTCACATCAGACAACAAGACCTACAGAATTGAAATTAAAAAAAAAAAAGTAATATATTATTACTCTGGAATATAACATCTTACTTATGTAACATAATGCTGTATTATGTGAAAAAGGTAGGGTACTTGCAATCCCAAAATAAACACAGTTACCTCAGTATCTTTATAATCTCCTTGACTTCACATCTCTGTGTGTGGCAAAGCTGACCTTGAATACTGCTAATACTGATCGACTAAATCCAAATTTTTATAATCATCAAATCTAAAAACTTTTAAGGAAAAAAATCAGGTGACATAAATCACTTTAGTTTCAGGGAAAGCTATGGTTTTATTTCAGCAAATGCTGGTATGGAAGTTAATTCTCTGGTTTCTATCTAGAATATTAACAATCTGAAATGCCACTTCTGCAAAGCTTATGAATATATAATTTTATGAGAACTCTTTTGAAGTTAATGGAAGTTCATTTGAATTTATATACACATGAACAAAAGTATATAGGGGATCAGTATTTAAGTCCAGAAAAAAACCCAGTAATTACTGATGAATGGAAACAGTAAATCAGTAGAGTAACATTTCATGGCTACCCTCGTCACTGTTTATCAGACTTCATGTTCATTTCTTAATAAAAACAATTAATCCCCTGCTGTCCTTCTCGCTCAAGATTTAATTATCTGTAGCACTGACCACAATACATGCTCTCAAGTAAAGGTTCTCCTGTGGTAAATGTGCAACAAATCAAAAGACTTTATTCTAAAAGACATTTTTACAGGGAATACACATAATAAAAAGCCAAAAGATTTCTAGAAGCTACAAAAGCATGTATTAGAATACTAGAGTAACTAAGATCCAAATAAATTATCATGAAGTAACGCAGACAAGCCTGAATTACTGCATAAATTAACGTCCACTGCCACAGATTTCACTTCTGATATAATGAAAAGATCAGCTTTTTGTTTTGCAGATTTTTCAGTTGAATAGAAAGTTCAGGCTTGATTCTCCATCACATCAAGTCTAAACCCTGTGTTCAGAATTTAGGAATTTAAAAACCATACCTTTTCACTGAATGCTAAGGAAGCTGGGTATTTTAAACAAATTTTTAAGTGCTTCCCTGATCATAGATGGATTTGAAGAAAATGTTATTTATTTTTCAGAAATGGGTCTTGCATAAACTAGCTCTACAGAGCTACTCTCTCAGCTATGTGACTACTCAGTGTAGCAAAGCACTTAGTCGTCAACATGAGTGTCTCCACTGCTCAGAATCTACCATCAAATAACAATATTTACACAGCAGTGAAAGACAAGAGATTATGAAGAACTTTCTATATAATAAATTTAAATTTGTATTACCTTCAGATTGCCTGCTACTACTAGTGAAATGTTATGATGATATTATTTCTGACTATAGAAATTTCATTGTGAATTTAGTGGGGGCACTATTTTTAGTCAAGAACTGACCATCATGTCCCATTTTGCAATTTGCCTTCAGTGTACAGCATCTGCAGTTTACACACATCATTTCACAGAATTCCTTAAGGAATGTACCATAAATGATATGAGGACCAAATCAAGCACTGAATAAAACGCAGCAAAAACCCCACCTCTGTACAGCCAAAATACACTGTTAGAGGTACTGGTGAAATGGAATAACAGCCTGGGTTGAGAACAAAATTAAAACGTATATATCTCATTATTTTCAATGCAATTTGTATCACAAAATCTGCGCTTGACCTCACTTTTAATGAGTAACTGATGAACTCAATGGAGTGTTATTATACATACTTTCCAAGTTTTCATACTGATAGTCTGTTTCTTATTCTTTAAAATGTGTATGAAGTTATAAAAACTCCAGACCACTCAAAACTTCATCCACTACGTTAAGTCTTAGGCCCACTCTGTTTCCTCCTCTCAGAATAACATGTTCTGCCACTACCTTTGATTTTCCTTACAGATTAGTCCAATTAATTTTTGAAGCTTTTGTTTAACTTATCCTCTCCTGCTGTTAATAATTCAGTATGAACATGATCGCCACCTGAACTTCTGTTCTTTCAAAACACTGACTTCCTCTTATCTCTTCAAAAATCTGTTTCTCACACAAATATCTCTGCTGTCTGGAAAATGGCTGCCTGTAGTTTAGCTTTCTATTTGTCTCTTTGATAATATAAATTAATAATAATGGCATTTTAATCATATTTACAATTTTAAATCATCAGTTTCAGTGCTGATCAGCATTTTTTCCCCCTTGCATTATAGCATATTTTCCATTAAGGTATAATTCCAGTAATTATAATAAATGAAAATGCATTTTCAATCAACATAGTCAAGTGTGACAGGAAAAGAATACTCTCACTTGTGAATTATATTTTCTGTAGAAGACAAACATGGAGATATATGTTGCATGTTTGTGTACATGGCTGAGTATGAAGAAATCACAGGTCATATTCCCTCTAATTAAGCCATTTTTCTAGCTGACAACTGTCAAAGCCATCCCAGAAACCCATGAATATTAAAGTGCTGTTCACTGGCACATTTGGCATTTTGAAGCTGGGCAAATAGAAGTCATAAAATATGAAAGGAGTGCCCCATGTCATTTTGTAGAAAATGTTGCCATTAAGATGATGTATGGGAAAATTCACACCTTCATCATCATGGAGTGCTATACTATATTTTCTGTATTACTTTGCTCCAAAAGCATTACTAGTGGCTTACAGACTTCCATCTTTGGCTGAAAGAAATTTATGAAACATATTAAGATTTTAAATGCCTGTTAATATTGATATATATACTTATCTAAAACTAGTGAATATTTTTATTTATTATGAAATTCTCTGCTGAGAGAGAATTCTAATGCAGCTCCTTTTCATATCTTCTACAAATGACACTAAATAATTAGATTAGATCGAAAAAAATTTTTTTTTTTTTAACAATTAAAATCCACCATAGAATACAACAAGGAGAGGGGACTTCTTTAAAGTTCAGACTCAACTTCATCTGTGTTTTGGTTCCCTCATTTTTGATCAGCAAAATTCTCATAAAATTTAAATTCTCATCATAGAACATATTTGCTGGCTCCAATCTGCAAAATATTTCAGAAATACAAGACTTTTCCCCAAATTCAAAGAATATAAAAAATATATTAATTGAGTCTGCCTGGTTTATGTACCTAAACATGTAACCTAATTTATAACATAGATTAAACACAATAACAGAATCTTTGACACAGTTATCTGATCTGCCTACTAGCAAGCAATTTGCTAACTATCTGGATGTCTGCTTTGTCACTCACACATTTAATACATTTTAAATATCCTATCAAATTCACATTTAGAAGCATGAAACGCATGTGCCTGGCCCAGAAAGCAACAGTGTCCCACTTGGCAGAGCCCTGCTGCCTATGCCCATGCAGCCCCAGCAGCTTGTCTATTCTAAATTTACTCGCTTAAGCCTGAAATACAAAGAAAGGCTGGCATTATTCCCTGGACTTCACACACACCTGGAAGCATCCTAGAAAACAGTAATGCTTCCAAGAGACCTCAGACCTTCCCACCAAGGGCCTGAGAGGAGGCTTCAAAATACTGTCTCTAATCATCATCACTACCTTTGTGCTACTGTTCATTTTTTTGGATAACTTCACCTTATTCTCATATCCAAATTAAAGCTCTTATACACAAATAAGAGCTGAGCTGCAATTCAACAGCAATTTTAAAAGACGTAAAGCAGAAACATATCTTTGATAAGCAGGTCAAGAAGAAATGGCCTTAAACTGATTCATGGTTAGACTTGAGAAAGATCTCCTAATGAAGCTCTGGAATAGGATACATACACACTGTTACAAGCTCAGGAATTAAGCAGTCATGTTCAGTGTATTTAGACTCCTTTGGAAGAGGGGCTCCTAAGCTAATACTGTATGAAAAACTAAGTTCCTTTGTTTTTCCCCTCAGAAAAACAGCATTCTCATTTTTCATTCAACACTGTGCACTGTCCTCACTAAGTAAAAGTACTCACTGGAATCCCATAAAAACTACAAAAACTGAAATACTGAACAACCATTAAAATCCAGTTTAAAATACTACAAATGTATAAAATCATTATTATCTCCTTTCAATGTCTGTATTACAATGTTTCATTTCAGTCCACTTTCTAGGTACAAAAAAATTTATTTTCCCGATTTTTCTTCTTGGAGGAAGGTATGCAATAATTTACATCATGTTTATCCATATGAGGGTTTAGCAGCTTATCTGACCAAATGCTTAATTGGGTTTTCAGATTAAAAGAAAATCTGCAAGTTATTATATCCAATATAAGTATCTGTTTACAGCACCTTGTGTATAAATTATCACCTTGAAAAGAAAGAAAAATAAATTTTTTACTTGTTTCAGAGGGAAGAAAAACCTTCTTTTCCTGAAATACATTAGTAGCAACATTCTAGAGAAATGAGCTTTGATTTCACACTGAAAAAGTGAAAAGAAACTTCTTAAATTAGCCAAACACTGAGATTAAAGACACCTTAAAAAATGGAACTGAACTTATGTGAGACACTGCACACAACAGACTTTTTAAACTCAAGTTCTACTCTGACAAAGAAAACAGAGCATCTATGCCTTAGAAGGTGCTAAGTACTATGAATATTGTAATATTCTTTTTTCAAAGTTCATTCCAAAGATGAATCATACATATTCACTTGCAATCAACTTTCACCCAAGAGGTAAATTTCAGATGGCCAAATAAAGTTGGTAGTAGTGACAAAAATTCTAAAAACTTAATCTGCCGTGCTACAGGAGTACACCTTGCTCCTGCATTTCTCTGCACGATCATACCATTGGTGCATCCTTGTATGCAGATAATCTGTGAGTAGCTATGCAATTAACTGTTTAGCATATATGATAAACTAAAAACCTTTCTGATTTGACACTGACAAAAAGTCCATTATAAACATTATTGGGGGAACATTTGCATACATAGCCTGATAGCAGAGATTGACTAACAGAAACAGCATCTAATTGTGGACCTGATGGCATTCAACCAGCGGAGAATGAAGATTAGATAGTAATAATATAAATATAACATATAACTATATATTTTTATGCACATATAAATATGAAAGTGTCCACACCAGGCCAACAGAGCATACTCAATGGATGCCCAAAGGAATGATGTAGTTAGTGCTTGCACTCATTTACCTTCAAACTCAAAGAAACAGAATTTAGAGTATCACCAGTGGCAATGGCCTTCACAATTTCTTCAGTCTTCTCTGCAGGAATGAACTCACCCCTGTGCTACCACCATATTCTGGAAATTTCTGAAGGAACCTGTCTTCCCTTGGCCCCACAGAGTGCTTTTACTGAGCCTAACTTTGAAGTACCTGAGGCTGAATAAGCAAATATACATCTTCAGATATACCTATAACAAGCAGCTGTTTCACAGGAAATCCTGTTAAGTCAACCTCCTTCTGAATGGCCATGGCCACTGGATGCACCATACAGGAATTTCCTGTTCAGTAAGTTGAGCATGCATCATTACAGGCCCAGAGCTGGACTTACCTCAGCAGTTTTTCACTCTCTATATTTATCTGACAAATAAATGATGTATTTCTTATGATTGCTGATTGTACTTTTTTTTCTTTGTCTTCTGGCTTTAGCTCAATTGATTAAACCAAACAGCAAGAGAACGATGAGCTTTTCCAAAAGTAATATTACTATTCAATTTTCATTTTGTTTTAAAAAAGTCTTTTCAGCATTGTTATTTGAGCTTAAACCCCCAAGTTCCTGGCATGTCTGTGAGCTATAAATCAATACATCATTTCATCAATGGTGATTTAATTAAGATAAAAAGGCAGTCAAGTATTTGTTCCTTTATCTAACAAACAGCCCCTAGGAGTTTGCGATGACATCCTGCATGCTACCAAAAATACACAGAAATAGAAGAGAGAGCTGCTTAAATATGCGAGGAGATTTCAGATGACATGGATTGGCATAAAGGACCCTGAAGATACTTCTGTGAATAAAAACACTAATATTTAGCAATTGGTTTATCAAATCCTTACTCCTTGTAAATGTACGCCTTACACTGATTTTAAGCTGACGTATCCTAAATGCACTAAGTTAGAGGCCTACTGTAAATGCAGACAGGAAAAACATCCCTTTTGCTGCACTCCATACAAAATGATTCCTGACCTTTTGGCTTGATAAAATGATCTGCAATAAATACTTCTCATGTTCCTATATCTTTAATAATTCAGCCAACAATAGCTGTAGGCACAGTCTATTATGATTAATGGCAAAAGCAGTGGCCTTTGTGTAACAAAGTCCTACTGGTTCTAGAAGTTTTCAAGGTCAAGACTGCATGTAGAAAAGTTCTTCTTATGTTAAATGTACTTTAAATATGTCCAAATTTTCATGTGTATTGTCTTATAGGAAGGATGATACAAAAAGTGTATCATAAAACTTCAGATTAATAAAATTCACATGCACTTCAAGGAGAACTGTAGTAGGAAGGTAAAGCTGTTGTCACCCCTCATTATGTGGTGAAAGTACATTCCACAGTTCAGATAATTTTGCCACATTATCATTTTTTTTGCCACACTAATGATCTTCACATTAGGCTAAGGCTAGATAAACTAGCTTTAGCATGATCTGTTCAGAAAATGAAATAGTGATAAAAATACCCTGTGAAACTTCAGATGTCATTATAAAGTAAGACTTATTTTCCAGGCTGCCTTAACAAATAGCTGTACCAGGAGAGAATGACAGCTTTTGATGCAAAAGTTTTGCTCTTAGCCTTTATAACACCTGAGAGATTTATCACTCAGAAATTGCCATCACTTATATACTGAAACATTCATCAAACAGTATGAAAGATAATTATCACCAAACTTTCCAATATAAATATATGTTCCTGGTGGTTTATGTTCCCATATTAGTTTTAATAGTCATTGCCATACATTAAAACAATTTACTACGCTTAACAGGATGTCTCCACGATCTTAAAGAGAACAATAAAATTTCATACAATATTATATCTTTCACAGAGAACATATGCTAAAATACTTCACAAAATCAAAGTTTATAGCAGTGGTAAAAGGAATATAAAGAAATGTAAAAGATCAGGTAACAAATAAATTCCCTCCTTTTATATTTTAAGATGATGAAGAAAAGTGTGAATATACATAAATGGCTAAGTTTAAGCTTAATACAGAACAAAACTGTTCAAAATAAACGGAGATACATGTAGGCTCCATTAGAAGTGATAGAAAAGTTTCAAGAGTAAGGAAATGGCATAGAAAATTACTAAAATTTTAGCGATTCTTTTTCAAAGAATGTTTTATTAGAGTTAATCTCTGACTTCTAGAATCACTCAATTTTATGAAAAACCTACCATTCACTTTGCTAAATATATATATAGTTTCTTGAAGGAAAAAAAGAGCACAACATTGTGACCCATGGAAACCTAAAAATTTTAAACTCTGTGTTTTGATGTGGTGTAGAAGCAAACATTAACACATTTAGGAAACCATGAAGAAAAGATGCTTCGTCCCATACAACAAAGTTACAAAAAAATTTAACTAAATTGAAGAAAAAAAGAGGATTTAAAACTGTATTCAAAATAAATTTGTTTGGCAAAAACAAACAAACAAAAAGAATATTCATGTCACTTTGAGCAGTATAATACACAAACTGCCTCAAAATAGGAGGAGGTGAAGTAGGAAATAGGGCCGGGGCAGGACTGCAAGTCCCAGTAGTCAAAATGCTACAGTACCTGGTACTTACAGAGGGACAGCATTAGGCTAATCTGCCCAAATAGATCTTTGTCTATTTAATTAAGGGCAACTGACACACATCAACAAGAAGATTGTGTTCTTCCAATGATAAAAATAAACTACTGCTATATTTTGCACACAATACAGTTATGGATCTAGATGACAGAGAAACTAGTCAAAATCATTCACTATCAGCAGAACTGATAAGTTAAGTTACAGTCTTTAGTGCTGTTGATGCCTCTGCCAGAAGAACCTATTCCAGTGCTTGTGAAAATTCACCATGCAAGAGTTAGTATAAAACTAACAGAAACAAGTAAATATACATTTACAACAGAACGAAACAACAGAAACAACCAGCAAACCAACATTATAAAAATCACATCCAATACCGTAAAAAGGTATCTTTAGTCAAGTTTAAAATGTCCAGGTGCTTATTTAAACAACTTAGAAAAACAACTTAGACAGAAAAAAAAGGAAAAAAAAGAGCCCAAACAAATCACATTTCAATTATCTAACAGTAGGACAGGAAAAAAATTCATAAAAGAAAAACTGAATTTTTATTCTTGTAGTAAAATTAACTTTAAACTTAACAAAATCATAACATTTAGAGGCAGAAAAAAAAATGACGCAGGTAAACACACATTTTAAAGCAGTATAAATAAACTCCAGCTAGCATAACCAAGCCTGGCTCATGACCTGGTCTATTAAATCAGGCAGTCCATCATTTTGGATTAGTGCAAAAGACTGAAGGATAGTCCTTGTCTTATAGTTTAGTGTTATAAAATAAATTGAGAAGCAGCACATAATGACAAGGTGCAATATAAAGGTCTACAAGTGAAATAAAAATGGACATATAACAGTTGACTGTGATTGCTTAAGAGAAACAAGATGCTTAAAAGTGTTCAAAGGTGAGTATATCCAGAAGACATATTGACAGACAAGAGGATGTAAAATGTTTCAAAGCACATGACAACCCATTTAATCATATTTCAAGTATATTTTTGTACATTAAAACTACATATACTGTGGGCAAGATTTAGTTAGGACATCAAGTTGTAATAGCACCTGATATGAAGTACCAAATCTACCATGGCATAGATATCTTATATAATCTGTAGTACCAGCTACTGATTGCACTATGTATGTACATACAGACTGCTTATAATTCAGCTTTCACATAAATTTTACACTTTTACTGACTTTTGCTAAAAAAAAAAAAAAAAAAAAAATCATTATCTCTCTGGCTGTCTATTCTGGTATCTGTTGGATTTTTATATAATATTGCAATGCAAGAAAGGTGAGTTCTAGATGTTAAGCTTGCTTTCATGGATTGAAGGATGGAGGCCCCTCGTTCTGAAAGACCAGGACACTCATTCAGTAACATTTCAAGTTGTTCACAGAAAATATTTAATGCAACCTTCAATATGTCACTCACTAAGACACCACATTACACATCCTTCCCATTTTTAACAGTCTAAATTCAAAAGTCAGTTTAATGAATAACTTCCATATTAAAAAAAACCCTAACAGTATTCAAATTTTTCATTTTCTAGTGTAAGCCCTCACACATACCAGTTGCTGCTTTTAGAGCTTTGTAAAAATAGTTCAAGAATGTTTTGCAATATTAATCTGGAAAAAAAAAGTAAATCTGCACTTTCTTGTGTCAGCAAAGGGAGTTATAAAAACTGACGTTCTGTAAATTGCCTTTTTTTTTTACTTACTAAAACATGCTATGAGTAGAAAAATGGGGAGGGACAGAGTGCCTTTACATACAGGAGCTGTGCAGAAAGGTTGGATACTACTGTCACCTTCAAGAGGCACAGGGGAAGAGAGGGCGCTGAACTTGATGGTCTATTTGTATTACTGATTCAGTGATTTTTCCAAGTAATTTAGTAAGTGTTACACTGAGTCGACGTCCTCCAATATTCTACTGGTGACCACTGAAAAAAGCAGAACCTTCATATGGGTTTCACTGGCATAACAAGGACACTTAAAATGTAGATCATCCTGAGTCTGCATTTACCAAATGGTCTACTTCCCCCACCCCATGAATGTTGACAAGCAGGGCATATTAGAAATATCTCAACATATGCATATGAAGGAAGATTCACTGAAACTTACTCAAGAGAAATGAATAAAGATTGCTCCAAGTTCTGCAGTACATTGTACAGTGGCAGCGACCCACATTAACCAGCTGCTGTTAGCTTGGATGCCCCACTTCTGCCTGATATGTTTGTGCTTGTCCTAGCACCAAGTGACACCAAGGAAATTAATAAGATCAAGTTCTTCTCTTCCCAACCGTGACAACTGGTGATAATGCTGATAACCTTCTGTTATCAGGAACTTGTACTTCAGCAGTGGAGAAATACATGTTCATTGTCACAGGTGTGTATCCCAGAGCAAAATGCAGAGGCAGGGAGGGTGGTAATAACTTCTTTCATATTTGGTTCCCCGCTATCTTAATTATATCACTGGCAAGACAGGAGTGCTAATATACTGTTTTGTTTTAAAGTGTGTATTTTTCTCCTCCATTTTCTTTGCTCAAAACATAAAAGCATTCCAAGAATATTGTTTCATTGTTTCTTTTAAAATTTAGTATTTTTTTAACCTTTAATAGTTGAAATATTGGTAGATGAAAGTGCAAGAGGAAAGTTTACACCTCTGCAAAAAAAAAGTTAAAAAAAAAAAAAACAACACTAGTTGACTAATTTACATTTCTTAAACAGTACAATATTATATTTAAAATTCATCCAGTTGCCCCTAAAAAAATAACCTGAATGACTAAACTGAGTGTTAACACCATCCTGCATATGCAAATATGAGTCTAGGTAAACAGAAATTCCTGCAGAACTCAGTCCAGGATCACGATTCCCCTTGTATATAAGGAAGGGGCAAACCATGGCAGCAAAGACATTTGGAAAAGAATTAACAAAAACTAGTCAATTCTATCCCAGCGTGCCTTCTCTTCAGAGGAAAGTGAAAGAAAATGGACAAGAACTGCAGGTGATTAAAAGAAAAATCGCCCTCAGATGACAGCTAAAAATTTGAGGAACAGATAAAAACAGTCTGAGTGCCCTTCTTCCAGAAAACATGTCTATATTATAGCATAAGAATTCACCAGCAGTAAAAGTATTTCATAAAATAAAAGGAACACTACCATATCTCATGGGATACGTAGCTGTAAAGATAATTTGATAATCTATATTTAAAACACCTATAACAAAGGTTTCCCTAGGTCAGTATTTCATTGGCATTTTAATTAAATAATTGGTCTAAATTTTAAACTGGGAAGTGAAATTATGATCTTATTTAAACAGAATAACTGAGGTCATCAAATGACTTTTAATTAAATTGTTAATTGATTTTTCTTTAATTCTTTAGGATGATTGATGGCCACACACTTAGTTGCTGCATTTGTTAATTACCACCATGAGTCAATTCCATGTAGGGCACTTTGGCATGACTACTCTAGTTATCTCCATACTAAAAAAAGAAAAATTTTCATAGTTTTGCTACACCATTTTGCATTACTCATGCATGCTTCCTTATCCAGTTTACTTTTAAAAAATTGGTAAGATAGACATTTCCATAGGATGTAGGTTACATTTAACAATTAACCTGCATGTGAATTAGTAGCCCAATTATTTTTTTCAGCAAATCCTGCACCAACTGGCTAATAATCTAAGATTTTCTTATGTTCATTTCATTTTTTGAAAGACAAACTGCCTTAAACTTCCTTTAACAGTTGGTGTAGAGATGGTAATATTTTTTTTGTGTGTTCTCTAGCTTCATTTACAGAGTTCTGTAATCTCCTGACAACAGACCTTCTGTGATTATGTACTAAATAAAGACTTGGAGAAATGACAGCTTGTTTTCACACCTAACTACTGCTATCTGTCCTCAGTTTGTTGACAGCATAATTCTTATTACCACCAGCAGCGCAAAAGCAGTGTAACTGCTTCACCTTCTTTAAACATAAACCCTGGACTTAAACTTTGGGTTGAGATAAGCAATTACTGCAGCTCATAAAACATTAAGACTAAATAAATATCAAATAAATAGTCTCTGCTTTTTTCTTAACAAATTCTATAATCCTGAGGATATTACTAGCAAGATCGGAGGTTGCAAGAAGCCTCTCTGAATGTGTATCTAAACAATTTACCAGCAGTAATCTTTCTCCCATTTGTAAGACAAGAAAACCCCCCAAAAATAAGTAGTCCACAGTTTACTGAAGCAGCTGCCTCAGCCTATCTCAGTACGAAGAACATCATTTCACCATCTCATCACCATCAAGGATAGCAGAGAATCACAATGCATATTTTTGAACACTATTGCTAGAAAATTTGCAAAAGCTATATAGAGAAAAGCACATTTAGACTACCACCTTACTGGTAATGTGCTTTAACCATCATATACTTTTGTTATTTTACTTGTGATTAATGTGCCAAGGATAAATCTTCAACACCCACCACCACACAGGAAACACTATACTGTCAGGTGAAATGTAACTGGTTAGGCCACAAATTAAAAAACAAATAAATTGTATTTTTTTAAAAGCAGTGATCAATTTAGACTGGAAAAAATACAATGGGGACACAGTTAAAACAAAAACAAACAAATGGAAAAACCCAAACCACAGATAAATGCATAGCAAAGTTATTTTCTACAGAGTTCATTCTGACCACAATTACTTTCTTATTGATTTCTTTGGTGGTTTTTGCTGAAAGTTTCAGTTCTCTTATCAATTGATTAGGAACACTGATGAATTTCAGTGTTTTACTTGAGTGTCCATTTGTTCAGAACTGGAACACAGAGTTAGGAATAGAAAAGCATACATCTAGTAATTTTTTCCAGTTTATCCACTATGTTTGAGGAGATGAATGGTTAGTTAGCACCCGTCTCTACTTTGGACTTCATTTAATCTTAAGGTTTGCTAAACCACGATGTTTGAATGAGATAGTGTTTTAAATCAGGCATTCCACCTGCAGCATAATTCTAGGTTTTGTTTAATAAAAATAAATGTCTTCTGTTGCTCCAGCATATCCAGGAACTTTTAAAATCAGGAATAAATTGATAAAAAGAACAGTTCTGGGAAGAAAAAAAAAAATAGATAATTCAGGACAGTAAGAGATGCAAGCAAAGGCTTTTGTTCCTTTTGAACTTTGACATGCACATGGGTATGTGAACAGATTTTTTGCTTCATGTGGGCAAGAAAGGGGACAAAATGGACACCTTGGAATAATCTGCTGAGTGAAAAAAAACAGAGACAGTATAGAGACCACTCAAAATTCTATCTGAGAAGAAAAACTCATTATAGGTCAAAGGAATATGAGAAAAAGTTGAATAATGAAAGGAGATTCTGTTTACTGGATTTATGGAAAAATTACTGACTTTATGGAAATTTTTTGCTTCCATTTTAAAATATATTTCATCAGGTTTCAAATATGCCTGCTTATGAAGAGGATGGCCATTTTTCCCCACAGGTAGCAGTTTTTAAGAGCTGAAAATAGTCAGCCTTTATCAAAATGTCTTCAGCCCTAAGTTTCATGCTTGTGTTAGTGAATTAGGTCCTTTTCCATTATTTCCACTAATAGAGGAACTAATTGAAGACACCCAGTTTGTCTTCTCATAATGATTTTCAGCTTTACAATGTACTCACTCATCCTCATTTAGCAAAAGGTTCTGAGCTCTTGCATGGGATAGCAAAGGCAGAATCCCCCTTTTTTAATCCCCCTTTTTGGACACCAAAGCTTGAAGGCTAGCATGGACAGGATGGCACCCGTGATCCTAGCATTTATACAGCATGGGAAGTAAAATGTATTGACTCGCTTTCATTGTTTTGCTTTTCTACTTATAAAAATAACAAAGCAATGGAAGCTTTGTCATGGCTTACAGACAGAGGTTAGGAATTCATGTAAGGCACTTATAAACAAGGAAAATACATTACAGGGTTTGGCACAGAAACTCTACAATCCTTCAGGTGATTGTTGTTCTGTTATTTTTCTTCCAAGTCCACCTTTTTATTTCCTCCATTTACCTTTGTGTTACCCAAACACTTATACAAAAGCTGGACATCTAAACCAAAGGAGACTTTTAACTATAAACTGAATTGTAAGGTTTTTTCTCCATTTGCATTCCTGCTTAGCCAGAGGCCGCAATTAACCCTTACAAGCTGTTTTACAACATGGGCCATGTCTTCCTGTTTTATATCACGTTGTCAGCACTCAAAAAATTACCCCTAATAGCCATGTTTATCTTCCTTGCAGTGTGCATTTCACGCACCCAGTTTTCACCCTAGAAGTACAAAACATGACTTCATATATTTTCACTGATATTTAAAAAAATTGTATTCCATCTCAACAAAATAAAATTGGATAGATGGAATCATGAGAAGAAAATCCTTACACTTGCATAACAATGAAAAAGAAATAGAAAATTATGAAGATGACTGCAGATGAAAAGAGGGAAATAATGGCTGGGAAGGATAAAAATGAATTAGTCTATGCTGCCTACGGAATTATGTTTAAAATACGGTGTCACACTCCAGGTTCTGATCCCTATGCTCTGTAATTTGTGTTTCCTATCTTAAGTCAAAAAACAATTTATTTGTGGTACATTGTGGGATGATCATTATACAATTTATCGGTAAAGATATTCAACATGAAAAATTCATACTTCTGGATTTTGGTGTCAAGATTATTTAGGGTTTTCTGTTAGCAAAAAGCTGTCCTTGAAAAAACTGTTCTTGGCTTTAAGTAATTGTAAAATCAAATGTCATTTATTTCTGTTGAAAGGAAAGAAAAAATACTAAGAAACTTTTCTTGCTAAATACCCCTTGCACACCATCTTTGGTTATCCTAATGGACCCTGTACTCAGGTCATCTGTTCAAATTAAAGAAACTGCCTTCGCAGTAAGAAATCTGCATAGATTGTCAGTTGTTCTAGTTCATTACCTGTTAGCAAATGTGAAGAGCCAAAGCCAATTCCAACATCTATGTGCAATCAATTCATTACAATGCCGAGCACATTTAGCTTTGGAAGAAAAAGCAAAAGGACAATAAAAAGGAACAATGCAGATTAGATTTTTATTAAGAACATTTGTTGAAAGAATAGTTGCTGGAATAAATTCTCAAAAGCTTATTTCAGCCTTTCTGAAATCACCTTTTTTTTTTTTAGTAGTTTATTACATAACTTGTTTTAGATTTAAGATATGCATATATATAATATTTATAGAAAAGCAGATTAAATAAAATAGGGTCCTATCAACATACCAAGAGGCAGCTCACCTTTTAGCAGATTATACTAGCATATTACTTTCAATTTGCCTGGATTTCAGGAAACAAGAGTTTGAACATCCCCATTACAATACAAATATACATGTTTAATATGAAGTATTGAAAGAAATTAAAGAAGTATTCAAATAGATAAAAGCTTTATTTGCAGATTATTTACAGATAAAAACTGGGGACTTCTATTGTTTTCTGTATTTTCTTTCCAGATGGAACATTTTTTAAATATTCAGAATTTCACTTACTATACTTTCAAAAAATAAGTGTTTTTTAAAATATAATCTCCAAAGTGCATATCAATTTGAAGTGGCAACAATCACAGAAATAAACTTTGTCCTACAGATGTGTTATGTTTGTTTTATCTATCAAGACAATTTAGTTCACCACATATAAATACATACATACAATTCATAATAAGGTTATATTATAGATCATCTAAAAAGGTAGTATGAGTGGGAGTTTCTTTTGAAATGATTAAAGAGAAACACACAATTCCAGACTTGGTGTAAACAGGAAGCTTCAGCTACCCAGGCATGTGTTTGATACAGAACACAGCTGAAAACAGCTGCCCAACAAGTTCTTGAGATGTGTTAGGAACCACCTTTAGAAAATGAGGTGGGCAATCAATTAACAAACTATTTCATGTATGGAGTGTGGGAAACGTACCTGAAAACTCATCGCAAGTGTTTCCTTATGAAATAAGATGGCATGTTATTTAGAGCTTTTATTTATAACTTCATAAATTTGCAGACAATATCAAGTTTAAGGGGAGCAAATGCTTTATGATCCGATAGAAGAATACAAAATATTTTTAAACAAATCAAGAAAATTAATTAGATGGGATATTAGATCAGGACAACAAGAGTTTTGGGAGCATCCACTTTTCAGTAAACAAGATGGGAGAAGAACTACTCTGGCAGTAGTAAGTTGCCTCCTATTCTACTTCATAGAGTATTTCTTCTTGAAAGCTAAGAGTTTATGAACTGATAAGCCATATTTGATATATCACAAAGTATTAAAATCAACTGACCTTTGCTGCCTCCTGCAGGGACCACTTTTCAGAGCATCTTTGCCTGGAGCATCCCAAGTACCTTGGCACTTCCATCAGGCTGACAAGCAACACACCACCACGGTTACATTCTCTTCTTCAAACCCTTCCCCAGGCAGCTTTTTTGATTTTTCTAGCATGGCCATCTCTATGCTGCAGTATCAGAGTGCCTGTCCCCAAGGGAGCTGCTTGTCTCTCTGATACAGGTATCTCACACTGCCCAAAGAGCAGCATGAGCAGCCAAACCCTAATAAAACCTGTCATGGATGCTGGAGTGCTACCCACCTGCATCAGCCTGACAACCATACTTACCCTCATTAAAATTTATAGGCAAGGGGGTTAATGATGCAGCTCTTCAATAGGATTGAGCCATTACTTCATTTCACTCTTTCAGTCCTATCAATAAAAACATTTTTTTAAAAAAGGGAGTGAGGGAGATCTATGACTATACCATTACTTAATCAGATTATTTAACTATAGTTATTTTTTTAAAGGTCAAGCTGTCTCAGCTTGAAGAATACACTAGCAACAGATTTTTAATCACCTTAGTTTAACTTCTGACACCATGATTAAAGTAAAATATGGCCTAACTGAGTAAACCAGCATTACTGTCCTGTTACATAGGATATATCTCTTCAGAAGAAAGGTGGAAAGGCAAACCTCCATACACATGCAGAACGCAGAGAAGTAATGAAACACTGGATTTCACAAGTCTTATATTCAAAAAGTTCCCTGACAGCTTTCTGCCTTTTTGTCTCTATCTGTTTTTTGCCTCTATCCTTCCATTTTCTACAGCTGTATGAAGCAGAAATTTAATCAGGAGATAAAAGGTTAACAAAATCCCTACAGAAAAACTACAGTCACTGACTACCTGGTTTTCACTTTTATTTAGCTATATCATTTTGATAAGGTTTTACCCCATGGTAAAGCCAAAAAGATGCTGCTGTTCTTATCATTACAGTTGATCAATCTTCCCTGTTTCTGAGGGGGAATCCTGTAAGCCTTGTCCTTTCAGCGCATCCATCAGGCAGACAAAACAAAAGGTAAACCTGGCAAATACTGCTTGTTCAAGGTAAGCATTAATCTTAATAGCTGGCTGTAATTAGGAACAAGATGTATAAGCAGAGAAAGAGCAATAAATAACTCGAAACCAGAAATGTGATAAGATTTAAACTGAAAGACTGTACTTGGGTTTAATCTAGCTAAAGTCACTTTGCTGGTTACTACATGCAGCAGCACCTAAGTCAAATTAATTCTAGAACAATTAAATACAGAGCTTTAATGGTTTGGATTATCAATTATGGAGAATTCAGCTCAGGATTTCACAGGCTCCACTGCATGCTGACCCTATTCATTCAGTAAGCCATCTCTAGTCCTTCAAGGTCAATCTACCACCTACAGAGGTCCAGACTAACACCTGAAATACTGCTAACCATTCCAGGCTCCTCTCTAACCTTTCTTTACCACACCTTTGGTTATGGTAAGGGAAGAACCCGCCACAGGAAAAAATCAGAACATTTACTTACATCCCATAAGAAGAGACCTTTGTTAAAAGGTGATCGCATCGTGAGAAACCAATAAGCATAAGACATCATGAGATTCAGTGAAAAATAAACTGGATACTTTAGGGGAACTTTTTAAAATCAATGCAATACCAATACAAGAAAGCTTCTACCTAATTACAAAAAAAAAAAAAAGTACAGACACTGTGAAGAACTGAGTGAAACATGTTTTAATCCAAAAGCATAGACAAAGAATCATATATTCTTATATAATTTTGTTTTCAAGTTAAAACATCTAAAATAGCAATTCTCTGAAGTCCTTCTGCTTCCTGTAGACAAGAAAATATTGTCAGAAACGTTTCAAACCAGAATATGTCAATTTTTTCTTGGAAGCTGAAAATGTGAACAAATAACATGGTGGTGAATCTTCCAGTTGATTCAACTGAACATTGCTTTCTTTGTATTCTTGCTTACTCGGCATGATATAATCGGTATAATTAACAGAATAGAATGAGCTCAAAGATTGCCACTTCCTATGTGCCCTAAACCACCTAAAATTGGCAAGTGGTGCCCAGGGAGGTACTCATAGCCCCATGCAGAATTAAAGACTCAAAACAGCTGCCAAAACAAACAGCAATGTTTTGTGCCATTTCTTAGATATAATGGAGAAAGGGGTTAATGCACTTTCTCTTAGTCCATTCCTACTGATCAAGACAAAAAGGAAAGACAAAGCAATCTTCCTCTGGTGTTTCTCAGCCATACATGAGCATAAGCACCACCTTGAAAGATATGCCCCAGTGCGATTACTACTATGCTTTCGAATCACAGTATCCAGGTTTTCTTCAGTCAGGAAGTAAAGGCTGACTTCACTCCAAAACAGGGAAGTCCATTCCCTACCTGACAGATAATAAATAGCACCAGTGGCATATAACGGCTTTCCAGATTTACCATGTTCACTGTTTAACTCAAAAATCAATTTCCTGAAAACACATTGCCCTGAGACAAAGCATTTAATTGTGATACATGTTTTTGAAACACCAGTGACCAAATTCTGTTGCCAGCTAACGGAATCAAAGCATAAGTTAAAAAAAGAATTTGTCATTACATTTTAATGTTATTCTATAAAAATAAATTAGCTTAAAAAAAAAGCCTAATCAAAAATATACCGTTGCTGTTAAGAGGAAAAAAACCTTCTTTTGATGGTATGGTGTGTGTTAGCTAAAAATATTCACGTTTTAGAGTTTTAAAACAAAACTCTCTCATACAATCCCCATACTGTTTCAGCTATTACAAAACAGTTGTGAGTACAGCTTGTGTAAAAGTTCAAGAAGTTTTCCCATCTCGCAAGGCTTCAGACTTAACTGACTTTTATTGTATAAGCAATTCTATCATCTTCCTAAAAAATAACGAACAAACTCCTTAACCAACATCACTGCAAAGTAGCAAGGCACAGACAGCATTTTTGTTGTTGTTTTTTTCCTAGGAAAAATGTCAGCATAGACAGAATACAGGAAAAAAACACCACAAAGCACACGGTTTAAAAAATATTTATTTAATAGGGCCTCTTTATTGATTTTTAAATAAATGCAGTATAAAGAGAACATCAATAAAATAATTCAGTTCCTGCTTATGTGATGAAAAAACAGGAGAGGAGAATTAAATGCTGTCAACTGCTGCACACTACAGCAACAGAACCAAAATTTACATTGCTCTTTAAAATAACTCAAGTAATGAAAGCAAAGAATAACAGAAACGGTTCTTTTTATTCAAGCAGTGTAGTAATAATGCCAAATGCAATGGTTGTCATAAAAAGGTAAGACTATAGAATCATCACAGAATCATTTAGGCTTGAAGAGACCTCCAAGATCAAGTCCAACCTTTAAACAACCACTACCTTGTCAACTAGACCACAGCACTAAGTACCACATCCCATTGTTTCTTGAACATATTCAGGGATGGGTGACTACACCAGCTCTCTGGACAGTTTGTTTCAATGCTTGACAGTCCTTTGGTGAAGAAATTCTTCCCAATGTCCATCCTGAACCTGCCCTGGTGCAGCTTCCTCATTCTGTCACTGGTTACCAGGGAGAAGAGGCTGGCCCCCACCTCGCTACAATCTCCTCTCAAGTAGTTGCAGAAAGTGATAAGATCTCCCTGAGACTCCTTTTCTCCAGGCAAAATGACACCAGTTCCCTCAGCCATTCCTTGTATGACTTACTCTTGAGACCTTTCATCACCTTCATTGCCCTGATCTATAAGATGATATCTACATGAATTAAACATGCTTACTGTAAAGAATGGATGCAAACCTAAATGGGAAACTGCGCACCTGCACAACCACGGCCACCACGTGCTATACCATGGGCACTCTATTTGTCTATGTCATGGACAAGTAAATTTTTCATAAACCTAATGTCCAAAAAAAAATTAGGAGTTGCTATTTCCCAGAATCATAAAGGTAAGTTTACATCCAGAATTGAATACTTCTTCCCATGAAGGAGAATCTATTGCAATGAAACAACATTCTGAGCACCAGGAAAACAAATTAGCATAAATTACAGGTCAAGCTTCCTAACACTTGTTTGGGATTTACTGCATTTATGCTCAGTGAAGTACACTTAGCAAAATCACTCTCAACAGGAGAAAAAAGCTTGCTATGACAGACAAAAAGTTTTAAAGTAACTAAGAGTTACCATGTGCTTAGCAACACAGACAAGCACCACGATTACCTTGAAAAGAGTACATATTACCTGCAGGCTGGACAAAAACCTCTCTTCATCCATTCTAAATGATTGAACGTTATTTTGAGACTTCCCATGAGCCAGAACATTCTGGACAGAGGAGGAAGGAAATACACTATTTGAATCTGCTTGTGAATGCTGACAACTACAGAAATTTTCTTGTAGAGTATCAGGCATCACCGATCAATAAAGTCAGTAAAAAGTAATTTTTTTCATACAGAAAACTAACAATGACTGTACTGGATGCAGAACTGCTTAATCACGGCCAAACAGAAGAGAGAAATAGAAGCAAATGGATCCTTAATATGAAAATAATATCTAGAATAAAACAGAATTCATAAAATATTTCATATCATTCAGAAAGGCACAAAACCCAAAAATGTTTGCACATAATTTATTCTGCCCATACAGTGATGCTGCTCTAGCAAAGTATTTACATTTTAACATAAATTTACATTTTAACATAAACTTTTACTCATTTCACTAATGAAATGAAAAGAACATTAATCGGAGAGGGCTGTTTGCACACTGAAAGTTATAGAAACTTAAACAGTAATCTCGATAAGCTAACTGCAGTATATGCTTCCCCTTACCAATAATTCTATTATACGCTGCATGGAATAAAAAATACATACATTGCAGCAATCAAAAATCCTATTTTTTTAATAGGTAGGAGAAAAATACCTATTGGTCTACCACCTATTTGGTGTATACCTATATGGTGTACACCTATTTGGTGTGCCTATTTTTGCCTAAGTAAAAGCATTTTTACCTAAGCTACTGCTTTCACATTTTGTTAAAATATTTGTACACCTACTCAAGAATAGTACAACTTAACATTTAGTGATTTGTGTTAAAAATAATGACTTTAAACTGGTGTTCTACATATGGAAACAGAATATAGAACTACTTGGTTTTGGTTATGTAATTAGGGTTTTTTTTTCTCAGAAGTGAAAAACCAAAGCTGGATTTAATCTAAACTGAAAGCACGGTAAACCCAGCTCCAAGAGACACTAAAAACTGATTCTTTTGTCAAAACTGGTCAAACAAGTATTACCACTGCATTACTAAGAATATTCTAAAAAACATAATTCCATCTTTTGTTTTGAGAAATAAGCTTATATATACAACTGCCAGAAGAGCAGTACTTTACTTTGTCTTTGACATCAGCAAATAGGAATCTGATGCCTAGGGTGGAAAATTTCTTTTTTTTGGGATATGAATCTCATGATGCTTTCCAGCCTGGGGTTATTTGCTTACTGTAATGTCAAAGATGCACATCTTTCAGAGATACAAGAAAAGAAAATCTACCCTTTTAAGGACAGACAAAAAATTCAGGAACAGCAACAATAAACAGATAAATATAAGCCAAATTCAATGGAAATTCATGGATCTCTGTCCATGGGCTGGGCAACAAGGATGTTCTTTAAAGGCTAAAAAGAAGTGCCAAGGGTGACAAGACCAGAGGCAGTCAAAGAATACACAGTGGTAAAGCAAAGATGAAATTCATAGGGCACTGTTTCTCACTGGGAAAAAAAATACATGTGTGTAGATATTTTTTGTAGGAACATCTATAAGTTACAATTATGCATGTGCACAGGTAGGCAGATTCTCAGAAAAAAAATCTGAAGCACAGAAGATGGGATCCAATGAACATATTCAAGCAAAAAAAGTATGATTCCATCAGTGAACAAGAATTTAGAATGCACATTCTCTGTATTCAAAGAAAAGCAATACCCCCTTGAGAAGCCAAAGACAACTGTGCCTTTGTGATGAATGAACAGACATTCCCTTCAGCAAAGAATGAGAATTAGAAGAGAACGAAGAGACTGAACATTCACCGGCACTGAGAAAGCACTGAATCGGAAAGAAAGGTAATGAATATCTGTAGAAAAGAAGCCAAATATGGAGTAATGATAAATATGGGCAGGTGGTATCAAATCAAGGTAACAGTCAAATAACAAAGAATAATTAGTTTGAAATACTCTTATTTTTGCAGTGCGTAATGCTTAATGAGCAGCCATTTCAGAAATGCGATTCCAGGAACACAAGATCCACAGTTGAAGACTGAGATGGGAGTGTGTGCTGCTACGTTACCCAAGATACCAGGGTGGAACATAAATTTATAGGAAACAGATCATTGCCAGGACTAAAATCAGACAGTCTTTTTAGTCAGTAGACAGAGGTGACCATAATCAAAGAATAAGGAGCAAGAGATACTTCATGCCCCAGTACAGATACTGTTTCAGAAATCAATCAACTGAGTCACATAAGCACTGAGGACACCTCTACAGGACAGTCATGACCAAGGAGATTCATCATACTCACAAATATAGTAAATTCATCTCCCTAAGGCATATACATATGCAGATCATGTAATTACTGTGCTAATTTGTTAGTGAAATAGGAAGCTTTACTATTTACCATCTAGGCACTCTAATTTTTAAGACCTAACTGAAAATGTGATAGATCTAAGACAATCTCCTGAGAAAGTGCTTGCTCCTCAGGAAAGCACTCTCTGCAACCTGTTCTTGTTCAAGGGACTGCACTGGTCAGCTCATCCATTTCAAAAATCTTCTGGGTAGCCAGTCCTGAAGATATATCCAGAACTTGACTTTACACATGTTCAATTTTTATCACTGCAGATGAAAAGATAATTAAACAACTAGTTGCTGAGACATATGAAATGTATTCAGTGATATGAGACTTTGTATGGTATTTGTAAAAGTGAGTATATAGGACCAGGATACCAAAATACTTCACTGCTGGGAAAAAAAAAAATCTAAAGCTCCATATTTCATTTCAGAGCTTTACTTCTTTTTTAACACATCAAAAGTCACTGAACGTCATCTACACGTTTACTGAATCCCACTTTGTTTTTAAAAGTCTCTCCAAACTTCTCAGAGACTGACACATAAAAAGACGGGAAAGGAAACACACATTTAAAGCAACCCACCCAACAGGCATAACAATCTACAACAACACACTACAACTACAGCAACAGACTTGCTGCTGGTTTCACGTGTGTAAACCTTCAGCCAGGTCCTCGGTGCTGCAGACTTATATTACCATATCTAAAACAAAAGTGCTGATGGCACACTAAGTTTTAAGCATAAAATACATTGATCTCCTCTGGAGGTAGAGTCTATGACATTGATTTGAGCACTCCTGATACAGACATCAAATTGCAACTGATAAAAGGAGTTGTTCTTAAATGCTCTTCACAGGACTAAGAAAGTAGATGCAAGGTGAAAATTGGAAGGGATTGAGAGCTGCGGGTATATTTTGAGGTAGCTGGCAGAAAACAGTTTTGCACAGCATTGCCTAATTCTTCCATCACTCATTTGCTTCCAAGAGGGAAAAGCAAGCAATTACCTAGATACTCATTAGAAAGTTTAAACCCTTAAACTATGCCATCACTGAACATTCTATTTCCACTAGCTATTCAAAAATCTGCTGCATTTGAAGAGGAAAACAGATTATTTACCCCTAGTAGCTAGCTGTGGACTAGAGAGGTCAGTGGATTTTTCTGCTATCATGAGATTATATACAATAAAGGCTTGGTAATCCAAAATGGACTCTAAGCATCAGCTGCTTTTGCTTGAGCCTCACAGATGTTAGTCATTAGCAGTGGGTAAGCTATCCTCCACTAGAAGAGAATTCCACTCAGATGATGTGTGTTGTGACGTTAAACTGTGCTAGAATAAGCAAAAAAACAATAAAACAAAGTTCATCACTAAATGTACCACAATACCCAGAAGCAGAAAGCATTCAACACCCCGGTATCATTTTTACACATGTAGTCTAGAACAGAGTAATGCTCAGCCAAAGAACACTGTATTTTATTGAGCATGGGTCAGGGCTCCCAAGGATAAGAATTCCTTGTTTCTCTTGCATGCACCACCCTTCAGTACCTTTATCTGGAGTGGGAGAGAGCAGAGTTTCGAGTTGGTTTTGGAGGAAGAAATCTTGCATGCATTGGATCATAAGCCTAAGTCAATTCTGCATAACAAAAAGAAAAAAATAAAAGCAAATGCTTGTTTGCTATTCTTTTAGCATAAAAAACAGCTGTTGGAGAGACATCACCTTACGCTCAGCAGATTTGCATTCCTTTAGCTCTTTTGAAATCACTGACGTCCAGTAACTCAAGAGTTTGAAAAAGTTGAGAAAATGTATCTTTTTTTTTTAACTGACAGATGAGAAAATAGCAAATTCAGCTGCCTTAGTCATAATTTCATATTCTTAATGCCCCAAGAGAATGTAATTTTTAGGTGGAAGGCATTATTTGATTTTTCAGCTCATTGATTTTCTCATTCAAAACTTCCAAAGATTCTTACAAGTTTTTATTCACAAAAGGCATTACTGAAAAAAAATCAGTGTTACTGATGTATGATAAGCCAGCATTTCCAATACATAACAGATTATCCAAATACCAACATTCATCAGATCTCTTAAAATACATGATTTTGGTTTTATAAACCTTTCAAGAGAACATCATCATCTGAGTCTTCTAACAGTCAGCTGGCAGATGAAGTTAAAACATTTTGCAGAGAACTGAAAATGTAAGACCTAAGTTTAGATTTTCCTTTTCTTCACAAGCTCACCTGATGGTATTTTTCACTTAAGTCTTTATAGAAACACATTAGTGTTATCAGCAAACTAAATATAGATGTATGCACAAACTTGGAAGGCAACATAACACTCTATTTGTGCTTTACATTTAAATTAAAGCATAACGATTAAAACTTGCATTTTGGAGGAATAATGTTTGAGCAATCAGAGGGCATAATCTTTAATGTCAGAGCAGCTTGTTATATATTTCAAACTGCACAATAAATGCTACCATTATCTACTTCTTTACAGTACCTCTGTTGCTTCCTGTACACTATTTTCACCAAAAAAAAAAAAAAAAAAGGCTTTTCCTATGGCAAGAAACAAATACTGAATGTATTTATGTGGAAAGATTAAATAATCAGAAAAGTCATTGAGTGCTTACATGTTTAAAATCATACACCATTTGTTGGCCTGAGCTCTAAAAGCAAGAATACACTAAGTGAACAATTCTCACTGATTACATCACTAACAGATTTACAGCACTGTCTTTCTCCTGATGACCACAATCATATAATTCAACAAAAACCATAGAAGAAAAGTACCTAAACAATAATTGCATTTTACAGATTGAAAACAACTCCGAGAACAGAGTTTAAATCCCTCATCCCAAAAAGGTTTAGATCCCCACATTACAAGTGCTCTGAATCTCATCTAGATCACCACAGAAATTTGCTGTCCAGGTGGGCCTTATCTGGAGAAGCACAAAATGACATCATGACACACTGAAGTAACAACACTGCTAGACTGTGCTAACTGAGTTACTCTGCATCTGCATTTAGTTAATTGGAATCAAAAGGGAGGATTGACATTGGCTAAGTGCTTTAAAAAACAGAATGTTATGTCTCAAAGAGGAAAACCATTTTAAACAGCCTGCATGATAAGCATGTTCAGTCTCATGGCTGAACATAGCCACCACATATGCAAGTGTCAATGTGTGGGATCACAGCACCAGTTTGGGATGATCCTGGGAATTCCGGTTGACTAAAAGAAAAACACCATGTGCTGTTTATGGGAGAATATGAAAAAAAGGGGAATGCCGAAAAGTGTCAGTGGACAAGTCCCAAAATCGAAATCTGTGTGTGTGCAGCCTCATTTTCTCCTTCAGCGCCCATACTAAATGACCACTGGTTTTCTGTATTACAGGGATTTTTTTCAGATAGGGAAGGAGCAAATACTTTACTTCTTTGTTTCTGACAGAAGGTATTTGGGTTTGTGTGGCAAGGTTTTGGGAGTGGGGGGTTACAGGGCTGGCTTCTGTGAGAAGCTGCCAGAAGCTTTACCCAAGTCTGACAGGGCCAATGCCAGATGGATCCAAGATAGACCTGCTACTGGTCAAGGACAAGCCTATCAACGATTGCGGTGGTGCCTCTGGCATAACAGATATGACAAGGGGGGAAAAATTACAATTGCAGCCAGAGAGATGAATGAAAATATCTGAGAGCAACAGCCCTGAAGACACCAAGGTCAGTTAAGAAAGAGGTGGAGTAGTGCTCTGGGAATAGGAACAAAAATTCCCCTTCAATCTGTGGCAAAGACAATGGTGAGGCAGGCTGTGTCTCTTGCAGCCTGTGGAGATCTGAAGTAGAGCAGGTATCCACCTGCAGCTCCTTGAGGACCCCATGCCACAGCAGATGGATGCCCAAAGAAGGCTATGACTCCACAGTAAGCCCATGCTTGAACAGGCTTCTATCAGGAACCTGTGGTTCCATGGACAGAGGAGCCCACATGGGAGCCCATGGAAGGGATTATTTTTGGTAATAAGGTAATTTCTCTGAGTTGAGTCTGGTTCGCCCATAACAGTAATCGGTGAGTGATCTGTCTCTGCTCTTATCTTGACACTTGAGCCTTTCATTTTATTTTCTGTCCCCTGTCCAGCTGAGGAGAGAAGTGAAAGAAAAGCTTTCCTGGGCTCCTGGCATCTTACCAGGGTCAACCCACCACACTACCTCATACAATTTTTGAATTGTTTCAACACAAAGAACTCCCTCAGCACACTGTCCAGAAGTGTTTGCTGATACTACTTCTCAGCCTTAACCTCTGGCATTCCTTCAAGACCTCGGAAGAGCCCATTGGAAGCGACCAACTTCCCTTCCTGATCTAAAACAATTTCATTCATCTTGATACAAGAACGACTAAAGTTTTGTAAAGTTAGAGTCTACAAAGTGATTTTTTTTTTTTTTTTGTATTTTTAGGTTTGATATAAATATTAACAAAGTCCCCTTGGACAGATGAGCTATACCCAAGGAAAACCCTATGGATTATCAAAGTCTCAAATCCAAACTGGTTGATTTTGCCTCAAAACTTTTTACAAAAGCACTGACCCATATAATAAGGGCAATTTATAAGCTTCAGACATAGCTCTTATTTTGTCAACAGCTGTGGTGAAATGATACTTGACAATCGCATTTGGAGAGCTAGCCTTGGCAGTCAAGTTCTAGGCTCAAATGCCCAAGTAGAAGGTCTAGATGTACATAAATACTTTTCTTCTGTCCATTTCACATTTTTTGGTTTTGTTGCAAGCAGATGAGCAGTATACCAGAAGGCACCCTTTATTCTTAGCCTAACACATCTTTGAGATTCTTTACATCCCTTTTACAGCTGATCAAGAGTTTAGACGCACCTGAAAGTGCTACAATTTATCTACATAAGCCTAAGGTGCAAATTTTGACTTTTGCTGTGATTTTCACTCTCCAAGATTTTGCCACTTCGCCTGAGAGTTAAAGGCCACAATAATTGTATAAGGTCTTGAACAATATAGTTAAGAAAGATAAACAATATGATAACTTTTGGCAAACACATCTGGAGCTACACACACCTGGTAATGAAGCTACACACACCTGGTAATGAAGCTACACACACCTGGTAATGACCTTTAAGGGTCTTTCAGGTGCCTCTGAAAATATGATCATCAAGAAAGAAAGCCCACTGATTTACTCCTATTATTATGGATGAGGAGAAATATTCTAAAATCCTGGTTCTGCTAACCAAATAGTCATTTCAAACACTTGGTTATGTGCTCAATATTTAGGTATCAAAAATGGCACAAAATTACTTTAGTCTTGGTGAGAAGTTTTTTTACTTCTTTTTTTCTTTTTAATAATAATATTTGCAGCTGTCCTATAAAAAGTATCAGCAAGGGACATTTAACTAGAAAACGACTATGTGTTATGCAAAAGAGTTTTTCTAGGCAGATTATGGATCATATTTCCACGCATCATGCATTAGAGTCAGTTTAAATACATTCAAAAGTTATCAACAATATAAATTTCCATGCCAAAAAATTGCCATAAACTGAATAAAAAGCTTTGTAATCTTGTTTTTAATACTATGCAAATTATGTATCCGTTTACTTTATTAATAAAACATCATTGTATTACATAGAGACACATTTTGCACTTCTGTTTTTGAGCTATTTTTAAATTAGGTTAGATTTGACAAGGGACTATTTGTGGTAATGTGGTAATTAAGATTTGAACAGATGTCAGCATTAATAAAGGATTCAAATGAGGTGTAGGGAGATAAATGTACTCTTTTAGCTGTGCTGGCACACCAGGCATCATTGAGAGGAGATGACAGCATGGATTCAGCAGTTCTTTTTTCAGGCAAGCTTCTGGAAAATTGTCCAGTAACTTGACTTTTCTGATATGATTTAGTATTTTTGTATTATCTTTCAAAATATCTTAATTTTAAAATAAGTTACTGTTTTATCAATATTTATAACATAGAATTTGATTGATTTATAATTGCAACAATATTTTAGAAAAGAAATTATCTTTTGTGCTCAGCACTTTAAAAAATACTCTATACCTAGATTTTCTTATTCTGTTACTATGGGTTGCATGAGTACATAATTCTGTAAGCAACAACTTTCAGAAATGACAAGCTAAATTCACAAACAGGTCCAAGTTTTAAATTCTGTTCAAAGAAGACAGTATTTACATTATGTACACTGAACTAGATTAAGCAGTACATAAATTCACCATTAGCTAACAAAGATGAACAAAGAGGAGCTGATAACTTCATTTGCAGTCACTCATTTAACCTATATCGACACTGTTAAGTAAATCTGGTCAGACACCATTCTCTGCCTCCAAAACTAACTGATACAGAGGCCAAACTCTCCAAGCCAGTAAAAATCAGTAAATTTAGCAAATTTGGCAGTGATGACCAGACCTGAATTTTGTTCATGCATTGTTTAAGTGTGGTAGCTGACATAAGCAACACCATATTATGGGTGCTAGTGCTCTGAGCCACACCTTAGCCCTTTCTTTACATTAAGTCAGCAAATGCCTTTGTCTATTGACTGAGATCTTGTAGATGTCTCACATCATAAACTAATAAAATTTTATAAATTCCCAATTGGTTTCTCCATTTCTAATCTTTTCCCGAAGGTCACTTCAATGGCATTTGGATTTAGTCAGAGAAGAAACAGTGTAAGTAGCTGTCCTGAAGGGTTATTTGGTTGTTTTTAAAAATCTCCTATGAGAGCAAACACTATAGAGAGCCTTGTTCTCCTTTTGTTCCATTTCTCATAACACGTTTTACAGACAGATTCATAGAAACATATTAAGAACCTATTTCTTTTGGAATGTCTCATTAAAATTTTCATGTCTCATTACAAACTCTGAAAGAGAAGATCCATGAATTTGACCCATAATAGTTTATGCAAATTTATTTCAACCTATCAAGCATTCATTATACTTTTAAAATAGAAAAATAACAGATTAACATACAATAACAAATTGCCTCATTACCATGCATAAACTGGCATGTGTCTAAGCAACAACCTCACTGCAAACCAAAACAATTTATACTTTTGACCCTGTGATCACTTAGAATATAAGGCATGAAGTGTATTACAAGGCTTGGGACATTTAAACTAGTTGTTGGAACTTGTTCCTGTCTTACACAGAAATTATGATACACAGATTAGGTTACAGATACTATTAAGTCAAGCTCCATGACTCTATGCAATTTCAGGAAACAGAAAGCTGAAACAGTATTCACTAAGAATATTAAATAAAAGAGACTTTAAAATAACAGAAATATGTAGGGAAAAAAGTAATTTCACAAAGCACTTCAAATTATTATTGAGTACTAGTAAACAAATAATGCTTCTTCTCAACGAACACAGAATTGGTTCTTTTTTTCTTTTCTTTTTTTGTTTGTTAATGGGCAATAGGAAGGCATCAGTTAACTTCAAGCAATAGGTAAAGAATGTGTCAAATTTAGAAATACTACCAGCTGCCTAAATGTCTTCAATACTATGAAGTACATGAAACATGACCAGACTGTTTTGGACCAAAATACTCAGAAAGACACATCCTGAGTGTCATCTTGACACATTATGAGTCAAGAATCATCATAATGTGCAGGCAAGTGTGCCAACGTTTTCTAACCTCATAAGCAACCTAAGATCCTATGAGATAAGAGAAGGCTATGGGCAAAAGAGTAGCTAAAAAACTGTTGTGGAGTAATAACATACAAACAAGCAAAGTCTAAAACTGTGTCTGGAAAATGACACAAAAATACAATCCACCTTGCATTCCTTTGTAACAAACTGCAGCAAGTGATACAAGTCTACGCAGTGCTCAAATTTGGGAGGAAGTGCAAAAAATGGCAATATGTTCTCGTCTTTGCCGGTTTTTGCAAGGATCAAAAACTAACATGAAAACAGAGGAAAGCAAGTACAGCACTGCCGAAAACGATAAGAAAAGTAACAGTAGTCCAATGAAGTTCTTCATTGGTGGACTGGAATAGAAAATTATCACTTCATCAGTATGAAGGGATATGAGGAATTTATTATTTTCAGGTTAGACAGTGGCATATGTGCCAAGGGCAGCAATATCAGCAGAAGTGAACAGCCACAGTCAAGCAAAAGTATTAATAACTGGTAATAATCTTACTAATGCAGCATTTGCTTGAAACAAAAGATACATAAAAAAATGGAAAGCCATGAAATTTCTATCACCAAGGTGCTGAACACAGAAAAGGGAGAATGAGAAGTTTTGTTCTACTGCTTTATTTATATTTGTGTATATATATATATATAGATATGCGAATTTAAGGTACCAGTAATTGCTACCAAGTGCTAAAAATGCTGTCCCGTTTCAACACCACGGCTGCAAACTGCAGAGGTGTCACAGACATGCACTCCTCACTCATGCAGACATCTACTGTGAAGAATTACAAAACAATTTTCTAGTTCCATAAACAGCAGAGAAAGAAATCAACAAACTGGCTGTTTTTCAACTAATCTCCTTCAGATCAGCAACATCTATAACACAACCAGGAAAATTACAGAATAATTGGCATTCACCAACAAGGACTAATGTTTAAGGGAGTCCTGAAAGTTCATACAGGATTGCAAGCTTCGGATTTTCCAACTAAGGTTTGAAAAGTCTTTTGACATGCAAATATTGGTTATTATTAATTAGAAATCTATCGAAGTGGGAAAAGAAGACACAGAGGACCGTATCTGTCAAGACTATGGAAGCTTATTGCACATAACAGAGACCAGTTCATGTGCTTCAGATGCTCAACCTCTGCTTATGATTTCAAGTAATTAATGAGCAAGGTAAAAAGCAGAAAAACACCTAAATTGAGTAACACATTAGAATTTACCAAGCAACAATTATTTTGGATTATTCTGTCACGTCAAATAGTAAAAATATTTTTAAAGTTGTTATTGTTACTGCTAAACAGTAGTTCAGATAAAACAGAAGTTAATCCACTGTTGTAGCACATCTGTCTGTGGAGCCTAGGTTTACAGTCCTGATACAATAATGAACTAATTTCTGACCAAAATTTTAAGTCGTTCTAAATTTTTGCATCTAAAGTCAGTTGCTCTAGTTACAGAGGATCAAAACCTCAAAAATCTCTGAAAATCTCCATTAAAAATACCCCCTCACACCCCATCTAATTGTTGTTTTACCCCTTATTTAACGCTGTGATCTAGAGTATCACACGTTGCTTTGTCAAATCCTGAAACTAGTTCACTTGTTGATCAGCACAGCATTCTCTGTTGGGGTCATTTGGATAAACTAGCAGCTCATTACCAAATTGAAATACACCTTGTACAAAACATACTGTACTGCTAAATTTTCACAACACTTGATAAAATAACTGGGAAATCTATGTGTAGGTCTATGGTGAGTGCTGCAACACATCTGCAATTTTTTCTCAATCATTTCCAATGATTGAGATTACTCAATCATTTCCAGTGATTGAGAAAACAACCTAAAGAGTTTCTGGATTCCCAAGAGATTATTGCTAACAACATCTGTTTCCTCAGTGATCATTTCACTGTCCTTTGCTAGTTCATGATTCTTCCAATCACTCCGTTTTCAGCATGGTAAAGAAATGTTTTACATAATTCTTGTTTCTCTGGCCTCCATCATACACAACCAACCTATCTCAAAGGGATGTATTTATATGCAATTCTATCTCTTTATTCTCTTTTGCTCCTGCAAAATTCAGGCAGGCAGATTTCCCTCTTGTACCATTTGCGCTGGTAAAAACTGCAAGCACCCTGAATCCCATGCTAATCCTCTTGTCCTGCTTCCTCCATGTGTTTTACCCTGTCACATTATTTTATTTACTGTTAATTATTAGCAGCAAGAGTACCAATTTCCCTTCTGCTTCTTTTCCAAGCTACTTTAAGTACCATATATTATGAGTAGTATTATGTATTATAGTTTCTTCAGAACAGGGAAAAAAAACCCCCATGAAGCTAAAACCCTAGTACTTTTGCATCAGCATTTAAAGCACATGTATTTTAAGTGCCTGCAATGTCAATACAGAACTTAATTTCTCATGCAGCATTACAATAGCCAGATACAAAAATGTACTTTCTGGATTATCCAAGACAGGCATCAAAAAACTTATCACTCAAAGAAATAAACCAAAAAAACCCACACACACACAAGTCCCACCCCCAATCAGAATTACTAACCTCTACAGGTCTTGAAATGTTAAATAATTTTAAAAAATCATAATTTAAAAAAAACCCAAACAACTAGTTTTACTTTGTTATCCTCTTGTCACGGGTTTATTATAATGCTTTGGAAAATTCCCTCAGCCCTGTGATTTTAAGGAAGTCTGCTAACCTCAGTAAATTATCCCCACACAAAATGTCACTACTCCTACATCTCTGAGAAACATAAACTTTCTTTCCTTCCTGAAATTTATCTTAATCTTATCATCATCCTAAATACCGTGTGATCCTCTGTGACTTCAAGATTTCTGCTGCAGTGCCTGAATTTCTGCACACATCACAGTGGGGCGAACCTGGAGATTTCCAGGATCACCATAAGCAGAATATTCTGACCCATCAGTTAGTACCTAGGATCCTGAAGCAACAGCCACACAGTATGGGCTTGAAAGAGATTTTTCCCAGGTTACAACTTTACTGTGCCTCTGTACATACCCAGGTAGCATTTGACCTGGTTCATACAATGAGCAACAAAAAGTGAAAAGCTCTGTGAGAAGACTTGAGTACACCGCACAGAAGTTAATTAAGTTAAAGGATTTTCAGCAGGTAATGGTATGTACATTTGATACAGTTTGCTGAGATTCATGTAACATTTGTTGAAGTATGCCAAAAAACAAAAGCTATGAAGACAGCAAGTGCTCTTAGCAGTGAAAAATGCTGAACTAGAACAACAGCATTAAAAGGCATTTGCAATTTTAATTACACAAGACTTTGCTTATATGAAAATCAGAAATTCAGCGTCTATGTGACATTTCCACAGACTGAGCTTTAGCAAGTCTATATACAATGGTTTCAGACATTCAGGATGAGCGATACTGTTATGAATTACAAAATTAAAGATGATTCTCACAAGTTCTGGCAAACAGAGCCAATTTCCCTGCTTTGCTCTCTGGCATGCAAGGCAAAGTGCTTCACTTGCTACAGCTACCTGAACAAGTTAGGAAGCCTGCCTTAATCTGCTAACCAAATATGGCATAGTCTGTCTATTTTTTTGACTGAATGTAGCCCTAAGTGATTAAAATATCAGACCATCTGTATGTAAAACCCTCTCTCACAAATACATTACATAGGAAAATTATTTGTTCTGATCTACATACTTATGGTATTCATACTAATAATTTAAATTATACATTTCCAAATATATCCACTAAATGGTCTTTTCTGTGAAGCTGTCCTTAGCAGGATACCAGATAAAGCAGAGATGCAGTGAAACAGGCAATATACCTGCTTTAAATTATATGCATGTCTGCTGCTAAAGAATAGTAATGAGCCACAGAAATTGTAAGCTTAGAGCTGTGGCCTTAATCTCACTGGTTTAGAGCTCCTATTTACCTATCAAAACAAAATTACTGCATGAAGGCAGGACAGAACTATGCTGAGCAACTTAGCTGGACAAACATGAAAAAAAAAGTAAACAATTATTATAACGCTATTTACTGATAAAGAAACAGAAAATATTTTCTTGTTACAGGATGATGACAATCTACATTTCAATTATTCACAGTATTGCTTTAATGTTAATGAGAAAGAGATATTAATGTTTTATTACGTTAAAGGAGTTTATTTCTGCAGACAAATTTAACTATGAGCCTGAAAATGCCTTATTTATACCCTGTTAAAGTGCTTTTATATTTTAAAAAGCATTTCTTTACCATTCACAGTCTTTCACACCCTGTAGAAGATTTTGTTGTAATGACTGGTTAGGTCACTAATAATAAATAAAGGTCACTGTCCTTTAACACCCAAAAATATAACAAACATATAGACCCAACTGAGTTGAAACATTATTTCAGCAACCATGAAAGACAGTCACACAGAGAACGTACACGACATCAATTTTTGCAGGTTAGCTCCAAGAACCGATTTGTCCTCACTGAACTACGGAAGATGGGAATGATTATATTGGCATTGGCGTAATTCATTGGAGACACTGATGAAATAGGAGACCTCACTGCAACATTTATCTAGAACTGTCAAGTCATAATGTTGGCTCTTGTCCTTGTGAGGCAAATACATGGCGAGCCGACAGAAACCTCTACAAAGTGGACACGCAGTACCATCTTTATTAATCATTACCCCATTTACATATTATGCAGCATCATATAACAATATATTGCTTATATTCTGAACAAAATTAATGAAGTACTCTAAAAGTAAATTTCATCCATCAGAAAAGCACTTCAAGTAGCATTCCATGTAATGGTGTATAATAAGTATTGACTTCAAAAAAGTTGCAATTGACAAACATATTTGTACTCTTAAAACATTACAGAAAGAAATAAGCTGGTCTTACTGATGATCTGAATTCCCAAAATGATTTCAGTTTTTCAAAATTTATTAAATAACCAACTTATCATGAAATAAATTAAAAAACATTCCTGTGGAAGATTATGTATTAGAGATGGGAAACCTAAGAGAAGAATTTATGATCCTTTCCACAATAAACTGTGTTCCTAAATTTTACAGTATCTGTCTTGAGCTCTGCATTCTTCAGTATGTTTAACAAATGATATGAAGAGTGAAAGTGTAATGTTATATCAAAGTTTAATAATGCTTTGAAATTATTAATAATAATGAAAAGTAAAGCTAAATGGAAAAGAAGAGCAAGTTGATAAAACAAGAAATTAAATTGAATGTTGATAACAAAGTAACTTATGATAATGTTATGACTATGAGTTTTAAATTTGTTACTATCACTTAGGAAAAAACAGGAATTGGAGTCTCTTTTCAGCAGAAGCCAAAAGGATAAAAAAACCTCAGGAATTATTATAAAGGAATTGAGAATAAATTACTATGTCACTAACTACATAACTATGGTGACTGAGTACCTGAAGTACAGCAGATTGTTCACTCCATCTCAAAAACGTATGATTAAACTAAAATTAAGCTAAAAACCTCGTACAATGAAAGGCAACAAAGGTGATAATTGACATGAAAAGCTGCTGAGAAAACAGAATTCTTCAGCTTAGCTGGCTCCAGAAGTCATGAATCGTATAAAAAAGCTGAATGAGGGAGCATTACTTACTGTTTCTCATAATGCAAGCACCCTTATAGTAAGAGGAAAAAAAACAACCAGCAATTACAAAAATCTTTCTCGGACATCACGTGAACTGTGAAACCCGCTCTATCTTGTAAATTCAAAGTGTTTCTGGAAATCTCAGGAGAAACATCACTGAATAGACAATCAACGAACATTACAGTTAAAGGTCTTCTCTGTAAAGAAGGTAAATACTACTTCCTTTTTGCCACTGAGCTAAAGACGAGGATGGTGCCTGTTCTTAAAAAGTTTAATTTGGAGGAAATATTCCTAGAAGGCCCTTTTTCAAGGCACCATGCAACAAAAGGCAGTGTATTTCCAACCAGCCAATGTAGGATGCTGTAGAAGCCAGATATATTAAAGCGTTACTAAATACTGGATAGTAGTAAAAACGCATTAGAAGGCAGAAACCTCATGTTTTGTAGAAACTTCTATTTTTTGAGATATTTTTAAAAAAAAGAAAAGTTTTCAGATTACAGAAGGTTACTCTAGGACCCTCCACGTGCAATATTCCCATGTAAGAAACTTGACTTTACTTTCTACTTTTAAGTGATTTTAGCCAGTGTTTTTCCTTCAATGAAAACAGAAAAATTTGTCATAAAAGATTTCTCTGACTTTCAATACAAGCATCTTACCGTGTAGAGGGCAAAAGATGATCCACATAAAGCAGTGAAGTAAGCAGAAGTGAATGCAGAGAACCTTCAGTATTCAATTGGAAAAAGTTCATTCTTTACAAAAAAAAAAAACAAAACAAAACAAAAACCCCCAAACAAATAAAAAAAAAAATAAAACACAAACAAACAAACAAACACATTAAATAAGTAAACTTATCCCTTCATGTTAGCACTTCTTCACTTTTAGGGAGACAAGACATCCAGCACATATATCACTACATTTAGTAAATAAGAAGTCAACTGTAAATCATCAACATCATCTTGTATAGCACATTTTAGTTATGATCATAACTGCTGATCTCCTGTCATTTAGAGTGTACTAAAACTGCAGGGAAAAAATAAGTACTTGGGCCATCACAAAGAATTTACGAAATCCCCAAAAATTTCTATCTCCAAACCAAACATTGCTTTGTCAAGGGATTAATCTAAGTTGCCAAGTAGCCAACCCATTTGACAGTATTTTGAAAGAGTGGTAGACTTTAACCATAACAGTGATGTCATTATGACTCTAGAGAATGAAATTTTGAACCAAAAGCATTGCTTACTTCCATGAGTAAAAGAAATCAGCAAACTACAGCCTCTACAGCAGAACTTGACAATGATGTGGACAGATCTGTTCCACTGCATCTCTGCCAATTAAACACAACAGCAACAAACAATGTAGAGCTGTTTTATTAAGGAAAAAAACCAAACAAACAAAAAAAGGAAAACTATTAGTTTTCTGTAAAGACTTTCAAATACATCCAGGAAATCAGTCCATTCTAAATTACATCTATTTTGTCAGTTAAAAAATATAGAGTAAAAATACCCTTAAATATTTTGACAGAGTATCCCTCATTTTGCAATACTAGCACACAAGTGTACAGTGGCATATGATATACGAGACACATGATTTACAAAGGTCTGTAATAAAAGAACATACCATAAGATAACAGGAACAAGCCTTGAAATCTTGATTCAGAAATCACGATCTAATTTATTTTTGAAACAACTGTGAAAACAATTTGCTTTATCTATGTTCTCTTCATTATCTATTTTAAAGGCATTATGGCACTTTAACTTTCAAAAAGCTTTCCCTGTAATATAAATAATGGTAATATAAAATATTTCTATGACATACCAATGATATTAAATCTCTGTGCTTATCTTTGAAGAAAACACATCTGTAAGAAATAGATAGAATTTTTTTTCAAATATCAACATCCACAGAAGTAGTAATAAAAAAAAATTAAAAAATTAAAATATAATAATTAAAAACACACACACACCCAAAAAAAACCAAACAAACAAAAAACCAAAACAAACAAACAAAAAAAACAAAACAAAAAAACCACCAAATCTGAGCAAACCCTAAGTTCATGAAACTCTTTGCCCTCTCACACTTGGAGTGAACAGAAAATCCAATGATCCATCACGCCTATAACCCAAAGACTTGCAGGGGCCCTGTGCAACCCAAACTCCTAAGATCTAAAGACTAACCTTACATTACAGGCCTGGCTTCCTCTCTCCTTTTATCACCTGGCACAGTGATATTTAGAAAATGGTTTAAACAAACACTCAATTTTATTTAAGCACAAAAAATTGTAGTTGAAAATGCACGGATGCTTGTATAGCCCACTGAATCTGAGATAGTGATGAGTGCCATTGAAGCAGCAGACTTAATCCAAAAACCAAACATTCACAACAATGCAGACACTTGGGGAAGGATCCTCTCTTTGCACAGCAGTTATGGCATGAGCAGCAACTCACAACAAAAAAAGCCCCAAGCCTTCAAAGGCAAAAGCAGTTTACAGAGAAGGCAAACCAGTTACTTCTACAAGTATGGAAGAGAAGAACATTGCTGCTCCAGACATACATTTTGAAATTTTGGATAACTGCTCCCTAGATGAAAAGGAACACACAAAGGCACACATGCACATGCAAGCTTTAATCACTGTGCATACCACATCGAGGCAAGTACATTTAGAAACTGAGCATGGTTTAAAAAAAGTGCATCTAAATGAAAGACTCAGTCATTTTGAATGAATATTCTCAACAAAATTAAATGAACAATTTTTAAAACTCCTTTATTCAAAGAAAAAATTCTTTATGTTAGCAAATGTATTAAAGAGTTTAACCATTGCTAATATACCATACATTTTCTATAATATACCATACATTTTCTAACCTCATTTATAATTTTTCAGTATTTCAATACTGAAGCAACTGGCATATATAAATTACTATATATGCTACTTATTTGAGTTTCAAATTGAAGAATTCTGTAATGTCAGAACAAATAAAAACGCCCTAATGCAAAAGTTTTATTTCATAAAACAACTACCACAAGCTGATTCAAAGCAATTCTTACTTTTTTGTTTCTGTCTCCTACTAGTTCAAAAGAAATAAACAAAATATCTTTCCCATTTACTGTCACTTTCATAGGAAATTATATTGTATTTTTAACATTCCTTTCCTTGTAATGCCTTCCCAAATAAGACGAGAAAAAGGAAATACTCTTTTGTTAGTTCTTCCCCATGGCGAAACTTCTTCCCCCAGCTTAAAAAAAGAACCACCACCACCAAAGAAAATCCAACAACTCTTCTCCTTAACCACATAACCAAGAAAGAAAAAACAGTGGTACTTAAAAATTAATACAAATTACAAGGCTTAAGTCTAGCTCCATTGTTTCACTGAGATTTCAGGTATGCTGGTTTTTGTTTACTAGGTTTGTGCATTTTACTGGCCATATCTAGATCAAAATCTCTACTAACAATAATGCTGGCGCATTGGTTTTGGTTTAGTATAAAAGGAGCTGACTATAATTCCTATTGAGCTGTGTTGTAGTAACAGTCACCACGAACAAAAATAAATCATATTTTACTGGAAAATTTCTCTGCCATGCAAAAGAACCGACTTTTATCTTGAAATTGAAATACAAAGTATCTGGGAGGTAATAGGAAGCTGGGTAGCTCTAGGCTGCTCTCAGCTGAGAGAGACTGGTACCCACCAACAGAGGGGAGGAGGAAAAACAGGAGAAGTATTTTTGTCATTTCTGGAGACCTTTTGATGGCATAAATTGTGAGAAAGCTGTGCTACTTCGAAAAGAGCTAAGCCTGCATCATGAAAAGAGGGATGTAACTTATGGCACTTGGTCCATCAGAAAGAACTAGAGCTTACATACCTATCTGGCAGCCACAGAAACAAATAAAAATCAAAAAGAAAAATCAGCAAAAATCAGCTGAGGAAACCTGATCTGTAGCTACAAACTGATACTAATAATTTGTCGTTTGGAAACCACACACCACAGGATTCTGGGGGGTAGGTGAGTGTGCAGAATAAGGGAAATCAATTTCATTTGCCCTCATAAAAAATATATAAATATTTACAAGAAAGCATTTTCAGTTATTCATTAGCCAGGCACAGGCTCCTCTGCAGCTTTAGACACTTGGAGATCATGTTTTTATTAGTGGCTGTTAAGAGTATGTGTGCAATGTAGCATTTGTTCTGTTAATGATAACAGAATGTTAAGACATAAATGCCTTGTTAGACATACCCCATGAAAAAGGCAGCACTATTGAGATAATTTACTAATGTAAGAATAAAATTGTTAGGTTGAAGACAACAAAATTTTTAGAAGTATTCACACTTCATATCCAGTGATGGTATATATCAGACATGGTATGCAGCAGTCACTAATAGCTAGGTAATCAATACAGAATTATGAGACTGGTATTTTTCTTTTAGATATTCTTGTAATCGGTTCCCTGACATTCTACAGAATGAATATGAAAATACGGCTACCTGCTTATATTAATGCAGCAATGGAAAAATTTTCCTGTGGAGAATTCCTAGGTAACAGAGGGAAAAACTTTTAAAACAAAATGACACATTGCTGACATTTGCAATACGGAATAGAGGGATTAGTGACCACTGTTTGTGAAAAAAACTGTCTAAGGTATTTCTTGTAATTTGGCAAATTTATGAAACAAGTAATAAAATTTGGCATAGCCTAAATACAGGTTGAAATCTACACATACTGTAATTCATACAATCTTCACTGTAATGTTTTAGTGTGCAGATGGTACTGTATTTTTGAGGTTACTTATTCCTATATCACTTTCTAAAGTACACATATGACTTTTATGAATACACACATTTACACTTTCTTTTAACTCCAAGCTGGGATTTGTTAACACAGTTTAGCATCACACAGGAGTCTTGCTCCTGTCTCTATCTTGTCTGCCAGATGAGATCATAGCCAACACGAAAGCAGATTTTGTTACTATACAGGGACTTGGAGTTGCTGTAATGACTCTGCTTCACCTTGTGCAACCTGTTTTGCAATAAAGAACTAATGCTAATGATAAAAAGACACTGTCAACTGTAATTCAGAAAACAGAATACTACAAGGTCTAGGGAAATGGAAAAGAATACTAATTCTGATGCTTGAAGATTATTGTCTTTGTCAAATGCATAGCATTTCACCAGGAATAACAGTAACTTTGAAGCTTGACTTTCATTTTCCAATAAATTATTTCCACAACAATAAATCAAGGAATCTCCTGAGTAGAGAAAGACATGTTATAGCCTACGATGCATATATGTGGAATAACATAGACTTTTTATGTGAGGATCAAGTCCAGCCTTTGAGCAAAGAGAATCATAGAAGAGAATCATAGAATTAACTGGGTTGAAAGAGACCTCCGAGATTATCAAGTCCAGCCCTTGATCCAACCCCACTGTGATTACTAGATCATGGCACTCAGTGCCACATCCAGCCTCATCTTAAAAACCTCCAGGGACGGTGAATCCACCACCTGTCTGGGCAGGCCGTTCCAATGCCTGATTACTCTCCCTGTAAAGAACTTCTTTCTAATATCCAACCTAAACCTCCCTTGGCAGAGCTTAAGCCTGTGCCCTCTTGTCCTGTTGCTGATTGCCTGAGAGAAGAGACCAACCCCCACCTGGCTACAACCTCCTTTCAGGTAGTTGTAGAGAGTGATGAGGTCTCCCCTCAGCCTCCTCTTCCCCAGACCAAACAACCCCAGCTCCCTCAGCCTCTTCTCATAGGATTTGTGCTCAAGTCCCTTCACCAGCCTCGCTGCTCTTCTCTGGACCTGCTCCAGCACCTCAATGTCTTTCCTGAACTGAGGGGCCCAGTCAGGGAAGGTATAAGGTACGATAGTCAATCAATGTTTAGGATAATAATCTAGATAACTTCTTTCACCACAGCAAAAGTGGAATCATTCCACAGAATCAGATGCACACCTGCACCCATATGTGAGCACAGAGAAAACCTGACCAGGACAGCAGCTGCTTTTGCCACTTGTAACTACTGGGAAGTAAAACAGATCAATCACAACTAATCACTAACAAGGAGCTTCTTACTTTATAGGGTATTAAGAGATAACTGCTTTGGTTTTGTGACATTAGAATGTATAATTCTGCATTCTTAAATGGAAAATGACACTTTTCACATGGGGGGGTACTGAATTACAACAGCTCTTGATATTGATTTTCCTCTTTAAACTGATTATAGTGCAGTATTCATTGTATTTGATTTGTAATCACAGGTTAACAGCATAGAAACAGGTGGGGCAGGGGAGAGCAGTGAGAACATTAACCATTCATAAAATACAAAGCAGAACATCATGTTTTAAAGTATATAACCTAGACATGCACAGAACTGAGCCAAAGTTACACTTTATGTAATTATAAATACAACCTCAAACATTTACAGACATTCCATGGAAAAATTAAAAAATCTTTAACATTAGAATTTTTTGTAAATACAGTGAACATCTCTGATTACATTAATAACTTTTTGTGTAAGAAGTTCAAGATATGTTATAGTTTCAGAAAATAATGGCTATTAATACCTATAGAATTTTTTTATGTTTGAGGAACACTTCAAAATCTGTTCATAGATGCAACACATTTTTTGATTTATTGCCGTAGGTAAGCAAATTGCTCAAAAGCTATTCCTTAAAAAATACAAAGAAAATTTCCTGCAGTGAGTATACATAAATCTTGTCAGTATAGATGTTTGTAGTACACAGTATTTTTTCAATATAGGCCTTTTTATCTCAGGATTTTGACATTTTCTTAGTTAATGATTTGTAGATAAAGGAAAAAAAGCTAGCTGCAGGAAGAGAAACATAGTGGGGGGATATATATTTGCATATTCAATTACAAATGAACAAAAAGGTACTTAGCCTAAGGTGTTCTACACAACTTCCATTCTGACACAGTCCATTTTGATAAGTTCTACATCCATCTGTTTTATTACTACTAAACATGGCATGTTCATTTATATTAAACAGTCTGGCAGAGCTGCCTGAAATAAAAAAAAAAACACAACAAAACCTCCAAATAACTGTGAGCCCCATCCTCAGCTATGTTGCTTCAGTGGTGCAAAATCTTTCTACAGAAGTAGGCTGATCTTACAGCTGTTCTTTGTTCAAATTCTCAACAGCTACAAAGAAAGTTTACTGCGTGGAGAAATCACAGTGAATAGTTAATAGAGAATCACAGTGACCTAGTTAGGCAGAAGTTTTGAGATACAACAAAAGAACAGAAAGAGACTATCATTTATTTTAGCTTGTCAAAATGGTTTCATTCAAATTTTAGTTATTCAAAGTAATGAAATACTTGGGACTATAAAAGAAAAAGGAGAAATCTAATTCTTCCCTGCAAAATAATGTTTGCAATCACTCTACTAGTATTATTGGGGTTTTTTTTACCTGTATGTGTGTAGCATTTCTTTATATCACATTTGCAATTATATACACACAAAACCATGCAAAGAGTCATACGCAAAAAAAAAAAAAAAAATACAAGTTGCAAAGCATATGTATTATCTACTGCATATTATAGGGTGTCTTTTTTTCTCTCCTTTAATCCATTGCTTCTGTGGAAAAATAATTTGCTCGGAAAACCTTCCCTTTGAGTTTAGGAAAAACAAGACTGTGAAATGAACATTGACCTACCTACCCAAGTGTCACTGAAAGTAGGAGCTCTGAATAAAAATAAATTCTTATTTTCTTAGGAAAGACAAACCAATTTCAGTCAGCTGTTAACTCAGGCTCTGATTCTACAAGTAACAGATACTGCAGTGGTAGGGAAATGGAAAAGTAAAAGAAAGAAAAAAGTAAGCAAGAAAAACAAAAAATCCACAGTTCTGTTTTCCTTCTGCAGGGCTACTACATTTGGGAGGGAAAGAATACTACTAACAAAAAGAACTAACAACAAAAAGCTATACCTTTTATTACAACATAGAAGTTAACCAGAATTACAGGCTTGTCTCTGCAAAAATACCAGTGCAGTAAACAAAGCAAGCACTGCAGTTAAGACGTGCAAGAATTAAGAGAGAGTTAATGTGTGTGCATATATATATATATGTACACATAAAATACGTAATATGCATATGTTTCATAGTGAAGAATACATGAAAATGTAGCAGTCCAAATTCTGAAGAGAATAAATTACAGAAAAGTCTTATGATTCCTTCCTGAACTGTTTGTGAATGCACACGTTCCTTCAAAGAGAAGAAATATCATCATTCAGCTAATCAACAGGGGACAAGATAAAACTAATACTGAAAACACAAAATAATTTTACTATAAATATAATCCTTTAATATGTCCAGTTGGGCCACACATTTATTTAACATTCTATTTTTCACTTTCAAATTACATAGTAATCTTCAATATTGTTGATATCTGTCATGGAAGTACTTTGAAGATAAAGGGAGAATATTTTGCATCCTTATCATTGGTATGAATCACAGCCTCTCATTCTTAAAATCCCTGTGTGACAACTTAGGCTTTTCTAGTCTCAAGGAGATACTAGTCCTCAAATGTGTAATAATCACTCTACTGCACACTATATAGCCTATACTCCACATCCTTCTCAATGTATACTATTGTGTTTACAGTTATGGTGGGATGAGGATTACAGAGCTATGAAACCAAGTAACTCACTAAGAGTTAAGTATTGCTGTAATAAGCATGATTATTTTTAAATATCTGTGCTTTATTACACATTAAAGTAACATCAAACCATATTGCACATATTACCCTTATATATCTCACATTAATAAAATACTCCTTAAATCTCACTTCTTTTATTTTTTAATATTAATTTCATTTTCTTCAGCTTTTCATGAGTTTTAACCCATAAATAATGCTAAAAAATTCTCCACAAGCATTCTGCCTCCAAAGCATTTCCCTTTCTTTGAAAAGCTGTATAACAGGAGACCTTCATACAAATGAGACATTCCATTTACCAGCTGTTTCCCATGCAGGACAGATTTTGCCTTTGAAAGGTTTTAGCAAGCCTGCTGGCTTTGGGCTGCCTTGTTCAGCTGCTCTCCATTGATCATGAACCTTCCCAGGGAGCTCTCTACCTGCTACAAGTTATTGTGGGGTTGCCACACCGAGAGAAAAGCAAATCCTCTTGTAAAGGCTCCAATTATATGAGTCTTAGCCGGAGCTTCTTTATGAAAGCTGTCACCAGCTGAGAGCACAGATCATGCATCTTTCCGTGTAACAAACTCACCAAAGCAACAAGAACAAAAGACATGAATTTAAATTCCATATCTGTTACTGGTTTGGGGTTTTTTCTTTTTTTACCTCTAAGTATAGCCAGTGACTTCGATAAGAAAGACCAGATCCTATATGCAAGCCACTGAAGAAAGAGACTTGTTTTTATTTCTGTAGATTTCCTCTGCATTGTGAAAGGTCTAGTGAAGAGTAAGTGACTGGAAGACGCAAACGAAAACACCAAATGTCTAGATTCTAACTGTTCACTCTGTTCAGAAAAACACTTATGCAAATCTCACAAAGACTAGAAAACTCTAGAGTCACCAACAGTCTCTATTTATTAATAATAGCAGCTGCTGATTCACAGCGATTGTCTTTCTGCAGCAGATTTATTTGGAAGCAAGTATTCAATATCAAAATAAAAGCATATGACCAATTTTTCACCTCTATTCACTCAGGATGTATTAATAATCCTTTATTGTTCAGCATACTACGAGGCAAAGACAATCCATTATAATAGTAGAAAAGATAATGGAAGATTAATAAACTTCTCATCATTCCCTTTCCATTTACAGCCAATCATCCAACCGTATTAACAAAGCTTAAATTTTACACCTTGTTATATCATTACTATTGAGGTGTAAGAACAGAATTTAAGTTTGAATAAGTTAGGTCCAAAGTGAGATTAAGCAATTTATAATTAATGCAGCATTTTTGGCCTCTCTTTTAAAACATTTCAACTTTATTTGCATTATCTGTCTTTGCTTCCTTGCTGTCAATTAATTACATTTTTCTTTGGTTATTAACCATGCTGTAATTTTTGTACTCTCGATCTTTGCTGATCTTATAGCAAAGATTACACAGATACTGGATATCTTTCTATTTGAGGATCAAAGATTTTTTACTGGGGATTTTCAGGAAAAGGTCTCTCTGCACCTTTGGAAGGCAAGACATGTATTTTTCCCTAGTAGTTTTTTATGAACATACTGGTAATCTCCTTGTAGCATTCACTACATATATACCTAGAATTACACATTATTGCTTGTAAAAAATACAGTAACTCATTTTTATAAGTACTTTATCTCCCCACTTTAGAAGGAAACATTCTGCAAGACAAAGAAGGAAATAAAATGGTTTTCTAATGCTATTACTAATGTTTTAGAGCTCCACAGTTTTAAAAATAACTATGTATGAAAGCCTTTCATTCATTGGAATCTCCAGAACAGATTCTGGCATACTTTGTCACAGCTGATATATGATAAGTGAAAGAGATTTCTTTAATGTCAGCAGTCCAAATGCAGATTAAGGCAATATTTACTGCAAATGTATGGGAAAATAAGGGTATTTTTTCCTTTCACCTGTATTCAGTCAAGAAACATCTGCAGCTATCCACTACATAACAGAACATAAAGAGAAATTAAATACTAGCACAGGGCTGATTTCTGCTGGGTTCTTCTGTAAGGTTCCAAGATGTGGGGTAGGAGAATATTCCATTTCTCCATTGCTCCTTTTTCATCTGTCAGGTGATGTAAGACATCGCCATCATTTCTCTTTCAAAGGCTATTCCATATGGTCATTTTCACTGACTGAACCTGTGGGAAAGGACACAGACAAACTACTGAAACAGAAAGGGATAGGCACAGAGACTTTATAGGAAAAAAAAAGATACCACATGGAGTTTTGTTTTACAAGAGTATGGAGAGAGGAAAAAAGCAGAAATGATCCCAGAATCACAGAACTTTTAGGGTTGGGACTTCTGGAGAACACCTAGTCCAACCCTCCTGCCAAGGCAGGGTCATCAAGAGCAGGTTACACAGGCACACGTCCAGGTGGGTTTTGAATGGCTCCACAGAGAGGAGACTCCACAACCTCCCTGGGATTCAGGTCAATCTTCTTGTCTTATAGCTTACAGCCATAAAACCTTATCCTTTCACTGGTCACCAACAAAAAGAGTCTGGTATCATCCTCCTGACAACTGCCTTTGGGATATTTATATGCATGTCTACTATCATATGATAACATAAGATTTTCTACCTCCAACTCCAATGTCTTCTTCCTAGCTGGTTCAGGCTCTAAACTTAAGTGGTGCAAAATTCTGAACCCAAGAAATGGTTTCCAGACAAAAAGATCTAAGATGAACTATCTCCATCATGCAATGTGAAGTGAGATCAAATCAAAGTTGAAACCTTTATGGCTTTTCCACTGCATCCTGTGAATGATAACAAAAACCACTTCTAGTATAGCAACTCAGGAGGGAGAGAAAAAAAACAAAACAAAACAAAACAAAACTGAGGCATCTAGACCAAAGTTAAATACTAAAACATTTTTGTGATAAATAATACAGCACAAAGTGTGAGCAAAACTGTTACCCATTTCAGTTAATAAATTTTAATTGACAACCAGGTAAAAAAGATACAGAAAACTGATTCAGTGATTATTTTTTAACCATAAAAGCTGCCATGAGTAAAATAATAATTGTACCATATTCAAAAAAACTTTTTTTGAAGTTGTGGGGGTTTTGCCCTAAAGAGTTTACTCCTGGTGCAAAAGTCAAAGACTCTAAACTCCTTTCAAAAGATCACTGTAAGTTAAAATATAAAACAGAATAATGACTCCCCTGTTATTTTTAAGAGAGAATTCACAGGCATGACTATGCAAAATGAATACATTTCTAAAACAGGTTATCACAAAATTCTTTAAAAAAACAAAACAAAATCATAAAGGCACAATGTTTGTCTTCTGTCAGTGCTGTCTATTTACCAAAAAAAAGTCACATGACACACGATGAAAGCAGAATTTTCCCTACTTACTACAAGCTTAGCATTGAGTTTTTTAAAGATAACCCAAAAATTCAGGATGAAAACCTCTCTTTTAAGAACTAACTACACTAGCATATTTTTAAAAGGTGAAATTCACTTGTATATGGAACACCAGATAAAGGACACAAACACCAATTGGTGCATGCAATCAGTTTCATTTTATCTTGAGGACAAAAGCTCAGATCCAGATAGTCTGAATTCTACTTATGTTCCCAAGACCTTTGGTTCTGGAGGCTTACAGGCAGTCAATAAAGAAAAAAAAGATGAAGTAGGAATCTAGGTAGAATTTAGGTCACTTGGATTTACACATAACATTCCACTTCTGCAAGGTGTGACTCTGCTAGCTGACTTTGAGAGCTCTGACTGAATGGAACAAGCTCAAGGACAAGACTGTTTCAGCAACGTGTAAACAAGTGATCTACCACAAAAATGAAACTTCCACTAATCAAATACTTGGCATTGATCTCTTGGGAAAGGACACTTGACTGTGTGGTAAAGTTACTTTCAACACACTGCTTCTCTTCACCACCAATATCTCTAAAAGATTACTCAGTGACATAGCCATACGCTATCTAAAAAACACTCAACAATCTGCTACATAATTTGCATACAGTATTGATGGGAATTCTTTTTTTTATCTCTCTGATTTTGATATAATTTATATGATATACTTTTAAGGTCAGGAATTATAAAAAAATATTTAATAGAATTTCTTTTTTTTTTTTAAATTGTACAATACAACTCCAGTCTTTTCAAACCGTAAAAAAAGGCTTACCTCTCATTTTCAGCCTAGGGCCTAAAGAAATTACTAACCTAGTCATAAAGACTTCTAACTCTAAATCAAAACGTAACACTGGGGAAATAAATTCCCTATTTAAGAAGGGAAATATTGTTGATAGATTTATTTTTATGTTTATGTTTAAGCAGAGTTACTGTCCAGCACTTAATTGCTCAGGACAGTAGTATGGTCTTGATGGATATATATCGTCAGATATAGGGCAAGGAAGGAAAGCAAAAGAAAACAACACTTTAGTGCTTAACAACTTAATATATTAACACACATTTAATTACCAGACATTACACAAGGACCACTTGCAAATGCATATTCACAAAGATGGGCAGGAGTGCTTAGTAGTGGTCAGAAAAGGCTGGATCAGGCAGACAGGAGATTGGGTTCTTCTTTCTAACTGTGGGGCTTCAAAAGACAGTTGACCTCAGCTCAGCTGTGCTTCAAAAGGAAAAGCAGTGAGGCACATCTCCTTTGAAGCTACAAATTGCCTTAAGAGAACTGGGTCAGCACGACGTTCTGAATCCCCTCAAGCACTTGGAGAGCCAGAAGGGAGGTCTTGAATATCTCTCTGGCCGCTTCCAGAAAGATGAAAGAAACTACCTGAAGTTATCCAGCACTATTTAAATTTCTAATTTTTTGAGGCATTCTTCTAGAGATGTAACAGTGTTACTTCATCAGGCTCAGGAGTTCTGTTCGCCAAGTCATTATCCTACTTAGGAAGGATCCTGACATTTTAATCCTATGTTTCCTCATGTTTTCCTTTTGTGAATTAGAAAGGCAAGTTTTAAAATTAAAATAAAGAACTACATCTGATGTCAGAAATGGACACAGTTTCTACCCTTTTCAGAAACAGAGTGGTACAGTTGTTCAGCTCCAGGGAAAACCATCTGAGGATACACAGCGCAACCACAGATACACCAAGTCAAGCACAAACTATTCCCCTGCTCAGTGGCCCTCAGAGATGACATTTAAAATTAGAAGTCTGTATAATTCAAAAATCCTCCTAGTGACTGTCAACTCTGACTAGAACTTAATTTTCTTTAAGGATACGCATTTTTTGCACAGTACAGTGATCCTGATTAGAACTATCAGATGACTAATGAAATCATGTCAGGTGCAGAGTTTAAATAAAACTAACTATAGAGTCTAACTTAATAAAACCATTAATTATTTATGAATGATTATCAGAAACTTCTTCCAGATTTATCAGTTCCATAATCAGTTCCCACTAAACTCACTGAAGGGGAATCAATCTATTGCCCACCTGTTTTTCTTTTCTCTGACACTTGGATAGGTCCAAAGAACTAGAGTAAATTTCCCCTCCAGCTTCTTTTACATCCCACCCCACAGGCAATTTATGGTTTGATACTTTCTCCTCTTTCACTGTTATGACACTAAGCTGTATGAGTCTTATGATCATCTCATTTCAAATACATTTCCAGTTCTAGAAAATTCAAATATCTGAGCCCATTAATTCTTTATGCAGTAATGCTAACACTTGGCATGCATACACTAAAAAACCCCTATGCATAAGTCTTTCAAAAGACTGTTTTGTTATGCTCTTTTTGTTATGTAATCTACCTGGAAATAGAGTTATGCATAAATCTAGAGAGAACATGAGAAACATTTTCCTCTTATGAGAAAAATCTTTACTGATCAGAAATATTCATTGTCTTGGATTGCCAAATAATCCTTGATGTCATAAAGCAAACCATTCGATCAGATTTTGATGTGAATGAAGACTGAAACAATTCAGAACTGTTTCTAAAGGAAAAGTTTACAACAAGCCATCTCAACTTTCTCTGATAGTCTACAATTATCAAATCAAGTATCATTCTACCAGTTCATTTCTGCAACAAAGGAGCATTTTGCTCACAATACAAAAATGTATGCAGCTACACAAAGGGTTTGAGGTCAGAAGTGTAATATACAGTCTGCTTTTATTCCCCTCACAAATTTGTCCAGAGTAGATAAGATAAGGCCACAACTTACAGAAGCTGTGTGCTAACAGCAAGTCCAACATATCCACGATGACATTATTGTGAAGCAAAACTGACGGCTCTATGTTGAGTCCAACACCATCACAACTCCTTAGACTTGCCAGGCTCAACCTGCAAACTCAGACCACACTGGATTTAGCATGTATGTGCTCACCTGCAATAACCCAGAAGCACTAGGCTCACTGTACAAATGCTGCACTGATTAGAAATGGGAGAATCCTATGCCATATTAATAAAGACATGAAAAGCCAATGGGTGCAGGTGGGACTAAAGCAGATTCACATTTCAGCAGAGCAAATTTCCACCCTGTTTGTTAAATAATTCAAGAAGCAGAAGCTCCATCCTGCTTGCTCTTCAGTTTTCATCTCACATTATTTCATCTTAATTTAAAGTTCTTGAACATTCTTTCATCAATACCAAACATAAGTATTTATTGGATCCAGTGGCAATGGGGATCACAAACAATACCCGTACGGAAGTCAGTGAGATAAAGTGGATACCGTTTATCAGGACTCCTCAAATTGAAATATATTCTTAAAAATATGAACGTATTTCATCCTCACAAAAGGGAGAACTCAGGGTGCATTTCATTGAAGTAGTGTGATTAGAGACACTCTGTTTCTGCTGAAAACAAAAAGCTATACAAGAGTACTTCAAAACAGTAGAAAACGTTAATTCTTTACATAGAAATTCTGAGTTTATCCCCTAGAATGATATTCTTGCTGGAATTGACAGTATGCAATAGCCCAGTCTCCTGTTAAAACATTCATCACACATAGTTGTGCTCAAACTAAATAATGAACAGTATCACACCTCCTCCTATATTGATACTCAACATTATGAGTCCCAGATGACTTTTAAGCAACAGGTTTATGACCCTTCACTACTCTACCTACTAGGTGATCTGGCACTTCAGATTTCTTGATTTCTTTGCTTCAGGAGTCTCCAGCAAATCACATCCATGTTGCCATTATGCTGCCAAACAACATTATTCGCTTTGACTTCACCGCAGTCTGAACACGCAAAACTTAGCCTGGGCTGAGAATCTCTTGTTTGCATTTATTTTATTCATTCTTTTCCCACCAGGCAATAGAACAGGTAATAACTATAGCTGTATCAGCTAAAACTAAGGAGCAATTTAGTACCAGTGGCAAATCAACATTTAAATTATTTCAGGAGTTGTAAAATTTGTAATAATGTTAAAATGTGTATTACAATAAAATGTAAAATGCAAAGTGTATTATATAATAAAATGTGCAGTTACTCTAATTCATAAACTCTATCATTTTGATTAGCATATTTGCCTATGCTGGGTATCTACAAAAAGTTGGCTTTTTATGAAATTATGATACTATCAACCATAAAGTGTGTGGGTAGCACAGGAATGTGACAGATCAATAAAGGAGGAATTTACTTCTATGCATACAAAAATATGTGAGTGTTATGCTAAATAACGTGTACATACATAAACACATACATTTCATAAACATAATTATGAACACATATCCACATTACAAATAAACTAAAATGGTCATTTTTTCCTCACATGATAATTACTACCACTGAAAGAGACATGCATATGAGAAAAGAGCACCTGAATGCAGAACAGAAAAAACCCTTCTCTACTTGATGTCTCTCTCTCGTTAATATTTTGCCACTTCTGCAATGAAATCTCAAGTTTAATTTAAATTACTGTCAGTTAAGACTGAACATAACATCTTATACCTGGAAATGAATGACAACACTGGTAATGTCCTCATTATATCTTAGTCCTCATTTGACAATAGTGCTTCCTAAATAACAAATCTTGTATACCTGCATATAAAATATCAGCCACACTGATCTTGTGCTAGTGATAAAAGCTGGCAGCAGTATGAAACCTTTATTTTATTTTATTTTTCTGCTTATCCAATATAAAACCAGTAAGAGACATTATACTGTCACTCCTCCATTATTTTCCTCAACAACAGCCATATTTGGAAAATCTCCAATTTTAAAGTTGTGCTCTTTACAATATTCCTTTAAAATAATTGGACTGGGCGACACACAATTTTAAGCACAAACTAAAATAAATTAAACTTACAAGAAGGAGTGTCAGTATCCTGGAAGAACAGCTGCTTCAATTGCCATTTAAGCCTCCTATGAAATTTATTGCAAAAACCTAGCAATTTGAGAAAATTAGAAATGTAAGAAATAGATGGTTATAAAAAATCATTTTAGTAATAATTGGTAATCAACTGACAGAATTCATAATTTAAACTCCCACACTGTAAATTGCATGGCACAGTTTTACATAGCTAGAAGAGAATGATGAGATTCCTTAACATACTGTATTAACCATTTAATAACAAGAACTGTAAAAACCCCTCATATTTAATTACTTAACATGATTTCAGATTTGCAGAGCTTTATTTACGTGCTACCAATGTACTCAATCTTTCAGTAAATTTAAAGATAAAATAAATTTAGACTATGTAAATAGAATACAGAAAATATTTATGAATACATATAAAACCAGATGCACTTAAAATTGTAAGTCCAACTGATTCACATAAGATCTTGGTTTTCATTATTCAGATCCTTATAGCACTTAGATTACCAAGTTGAATCTAAAAATTAGTCTTTAGTTCTCTAAGGATGTGGACCTTTTGTATTTAAATCACCTGTGAATAAGGGACATATATTCCATTTAGGCACAGATAGCATTTTTAAAATGTAACTTTCTTGTGCCCAAAAGCAATACCTTAGTACAATCCCCACTTAGCACTGAATGTACATACATAGATACAGCTCTATATAGAAGAGGGTCATTCGTAAAAACATTTTAAAACTTTGCCAGAGTTATGCTTTTCCTGTCAATAGCTGATAATATACAAGAAGCATTTTGAATGATTTTAAAGCCTACACTAGAAAGGACTGTACAGATTCATACTTTATACACTAATCTGTCCCTGGTATTTCAAAGCTGATATTCTTGGTGCTTCAAACATTTTAGGAAGATGGCTGATATGCATATTTATCAATTTACAACAAAAATGCTCAAGTCCATTAAAACTAATTAGTATAAAAATTACAGATCTAAGAAATAACAAGAACAATTCTATCCTATCTCAGAAAAGGCAGAAATTTTCTTGATAATAAAACTTGTTTCAAGACATACAGTGTATCCTATCCGAAGAGAGGATTTCAACTTCAGTGGCATTTCCTCATTAGACATGCTTTTTCCACACAGCATTTTTTCCACTAAATTGAATTAAATAAATTTATTAAGGAATGATTCAATATCATTTCAATTAGCTGAATTAATGGATTAATTAAACAGTGGTTTAAAATGGCAGAGCAATGACTTCCAAAGTTTACTCTGGAACTCTGTAAGGATGGTACTTCCTTCTTCAAAATCTGCCTTTTGCACCTTTTATTTCCACAGCATGGTCATGACACAAACATCTGTGAGGGCCTGAAAAACCTGTCTGCCGAAGGTCACTGCCTACAGAGAGAACAGCTGTGCCCATCCATCTGGGTACTGCTGGCTGTTTGGCACAGACACCCATTACATTATCAGGGACATCGGAGTGATACTGAAAAGTTTACGAAAATTTGGCTTTGTACTTCTAAAATTTTACTAGGTAACTGTGGTGTGTATGAGGTTTCTTTTTAAACTATAATTAAGAAAGGAACAGCTTTGAAACAGATTTTCTTTTGTGTAGACAAAATGCCTTATGCCACCAATTACTTCGTCTGATGAGATCAGATTTTATTATGGTACTCTAGTACCAAAACCTTCACCGGACTTTGCATAATCACTTTTTTCCCCCTTTAAAGTACATATAAATCAGGGAAGTTCAGCTATTTTTTCAGAAAAAAAACAAACACTTATGTTGAATATTTGATATGCAAACCCTCCCATACAAGAATAACTTGGTTCTTTTGTGTAGCTCCATTGACTTTAATTAACAAGGCGTATTAATGGTCACTTTAGAGTAGCTGAGTACATAATTTCAGCGTTGGTAGGGTAAGTTCATTACAATGCAAAGACAGGAACTCCATTCATGGAAAACATCCATCAGATTCGGTGGCACTCAGGAAGCATTTCCACTATCACAGATTTTGTGTAATGGTGTTCTCTCCAGCTACCTAGGAAAACATAGACACTATATGCATTCTGCTACAAACTGACAGGTTACAGTCATGATGCCTCATGCAATTATTCAGTGTTGTGCCTGAAATAATGCTTTCTGTATTTAACGTCAAGGATCATGGTTGTGCATCTGGAGAAGACTTTGGTCTTTGCTCTTCCCACTCAGCTGAAGTTTACACAGTATGGTCCCAAAATATCAGAGCTAGAGCTAAATGATGTGGTAGCTCCAAGCAACACCATAAACAAGCAGAGTAGATACAATTTCAAACCCAGAACCATAAGACATTTCTGTTACAAACTGTTACGATCTCCAATCATCTTTACTGATGTCAATTATACTTAGTTACCTGGGCAGTATCAACTCATGTACCTTTGACATTTTAGGCGAGTTGCTGAGGCAAATAATTCTTGTCTTAATCAAGTAGGACATTGCCTTGAACTTGTTCAACTTGTAGTGCTCAAGTTGTGGTAAACATCTGCCCTTATCACTAACCAAACATAAAAAGATTGGAGAAAGATTATGGCATTTTACAAAAAACATGCAAAAGTTTTTGTTTTCATTGCAATACAGAGCAAGTATAATTTTGGATCCCTCTCAGCTGCAGCAAGAGTGCAATGCTCATCTCCAGACCAATGCTCAGAAAGGAGCCACTTCAGTATCTTAATAGTAGATAAATTTTTGTTTTCTCCTTTTTTTTTTTTTAATTTAAAATTTCTCACACTCATTTTATTATCGAAAGTGATGCACTGTCTCACTTTGAAATCACCTGGTGTTATGGTTTAGGAAGGGCACTCCCTAATTTAGTGCCCTCTCCACTAAGACTCTCCCAAACTGGATGCCGCTTGCTCCCCCTGCTCTGCCCTCTGGTGGGAGACACAAAAGGTAGAGGTCAAGAATTGAGATAAGAACAATTTACAGGACATAGCGATGAGATAACAGAATGAACAGTAACAGTGACAGTGGACAGAAAACAGAGTGATTTACACGCAAAATACTCCATGGCAGATGGACCCTACATCCGCCATATTTGCCCACATCTGGAAACCACGTCCCTTCTTCTTGGAAGTGTGATAGTCCCTTTCTGCCACCCCTGGCCATGATTTAAGATGGTACTGAATAACACAGTCTCTTGGTCACACCCACATGGCTCCAGGCTCCAGCCCCTCTCAGTTACTGCAAAAATTACCCCTGTCCTTGGCCGAAACTCAGACACCTTTTTAAAATCCTTGCTTAGAGGTAAGTAGGCTTTGAAATGCTTCACAAAATACGAATCTCAAAGAACTCATGCCTCTAAATGGCACACAGACAGACTAGCTGTATGTTAGTGGGTGTCACTGAGGTTTTGTTCAAGTGAAAAAAAGTATGCTCATCTATAGAATCTTATTATGAAAGAAAAATGTACTGTTACTAGTCCAAGTCTCCGCAGCTGCTAATATTAAGAAAAGTTTAAAATCTAACATTCCTAATAAGGATGACAAATACGAACTACTTTTGAATATCACATTTGGCAAAATTTCTTCAGGTGCTCCTTGCTGCTTTTAGCAGCTGCTCTAACTACAGCTTCTAGCTGTACTTTTAAAGTCCCCTTTCAAAGTGTTCAAGGAAAAGTAGAGGCTTCCATTACAATTTAGTTTAGGACAAATTGCTGATGACTAGAAGATAAGCAGTATGTCACAACTGTTAGACCTTGATGCACAGAAAACATAATTTTTAAAATATTAAATGCAGTATTTAATTAACAAATTTAGATAAGCCTAAACTGTGGAATGTACTTCAATAATGCTAGAGATCACTATACTGATAGTGCTGCATTAGCATCATAGTTAATATATTCACAGCATGCAAATCTCTTATACTCCTTTGGAATAAAGATTGTGGTTTGCAGAGATTTTATTTTTCCTTCTCTCTCCAAATATAAAGGTCATATTTTTAATTTTACTGAAAACATTGTGAAATTGTCCCTGCTGATTTTCTCCAAAAACCTATAAAATGTTAGCCACTAGAAATAAGGAAGCCAATTGTTATTGGGATTCCCATTCAGATCTCCCACTGACCCTACAGTCAAATCAGGAGTATCAAGACATCTCTGAGAATGAGATCAAATTTACGTATTACAGTTTCATAACTCTATTCCTTTACTGTCATCATGTAGGCTACTGTCCGGATTGGGTTTTTTATTTGTTTGGTTTTGCAATTGGTGCAACAATGTACACTTCATATTCTCACAGAACTGCAACATTACCTGTACACAGAGAAAAAAGCACATGCTTGTGTGCCACAGTATTAATGAGGTACAGAAAGCACAGACCACCTCAAACTGAAAAATTTATTTTTACTTTAAAGAAAAAATGAAGTAACCTTTATTTACTGAATAGGCTTCAGTAAAGCATTCCATTGGGGTTGGGAGGGGAAGGTGGAGAAGAGGAAAATCACATAGCAAAAATACCTAAATATTAAGTGTTAGTTTATAACTTTTCAATAGTTGTATCTTCATTAATGATAGTTTCATTACACTAGGTGCCTGTCTCCCCTAGGTGTCCTTCTACTGTGAAAGAACTGACATGACCACAAAAAGATCAAGAGAGAAAAGACAGAATGCAATCAGTTGCAAAAAACTGCAGGGACAATATTCAAAATAAAACTGCTGAGGCATCCCAGCCGATGTCTTTATAAAACCAAGAACTAAACCCTTACTCATTATCCTTTAAAATAAAGAATGAAGCCCCAATTAAAAGTCCTACACATGTAGCAACTACAAGTTAACGCTTTTCTTTGCCTTTCTCTCCCCTTCAGAACTCATTAATGCACTGCTGTTACTCCCCTCCTGACGATCACCTTTTATTATCGCAGCATCCAAAATAACTGCCTTATCTGCAAAGTCCTTTTTTCTTTTTCTTTCTTCTTCTGACAATTTGTAAAAATAGTTCTACAGTGTACTAGATTTTAGTACGAGTAGAACTAACTCACTTCTGAGTGTCTTATGAAGAATATACTTATTTCCTCACTGGAGTTTCTACATAATCCAGATTACAAATTACAACTGCATTACTCTGCCTGTTTTCTCTTTTCCTGTTGACTATCAGACCTAATCATTCTTAGAATAAGTTAAATCACACTAAAGGCTTCAGGGACTATATTGCTTAGCCACTGACTATAAAGCCATGTCAATGACAAAAAGTGCATGAAAAGGTCCATACACCATAGCTTCTTTAATATGGTGTATCAAAAATTATATTGCAACAGCACATAAATCTTTAAAAAAGATTTATGCTACTGAAGAATTTCTCCTCCTAAGAAGGTTCACCATAAACTGCTCAGTGTCTCCTTTGTCAGTTTCTGAAGTCCCTCTGTGTTTTAAAATAGAAAGCTTTTTCCATTATATAAACTGCTTCAATGAACATTTTTGCTCATGAACAGGAGACTAAATATCAATTATTGTAAACATAATTTTGAAATTTTTCCATTCTCTTTCAGGCTTGTGGAATCTAACAGCAATTTTCCACGAACTCAGCTATTGTGATAAATTATTGAAGATTTAAAGAGAAGAGACAGTTTCTAAACAAGTAGAATTAATGCTGAAGTCAGTAAAATTACAGCACTTTATACCACTTAAAATCTGATACAGGTGTTTTGAGTGTTTGTCTGCAATTTTGTATCTCTTTGGAACATTTTTTTAATTGAAAGTGAATAGTGTAAAGCTGTTCAGGCTGTCATAATTTTTTACATGGCTGAAATTTGCAATTTTTCAACCAAACTCCAACTAGTAGATTATTAAGAGTATATTAAAAAAATAGGAATTCAAGATATTTTTATGACACGCTTCCTATTAGCATTTATTTCTCTCTTTTAGCTAAAAAAAAATAAATTATTTCTATACTGAATAATTACTAGACTTATGCATGCCAACAATAATATCTACGACAGACATTACACATATGAAATGCTTCTATCTTTTGGATTTTCAGTTCCACAACAGACAGAACAATCCCTGACTCATTACTCCTCTGTTGCATTAGATATTACAGACTCCTTTGACTGAGATGTTATGAACAATACTTAGTACGTAAACAGAAAACCTACCATGGTTTTTCCCAAAAAGGTAAATGGAGAAGAAGGATATGCAGAAAGGGGGGTGGAAGAGGGAATGAAACACTGCAGTTACTTCTCAGTATAAGCCGGCAAATGCTGAAGGTACCACTGAGATTTCAGATACACTATTAGAATCTAACAAAACCATAAATTTTGAACAATTAGAAAGAGTGCCAGTTAAAATAGCATGATTTTGATTGCATAACAAACGTAATTGTAAGCTTGAGTCTTGAAGACACACAATATTGCTCTTTCACACAGGTAAACATTTTCTGTATGTTATTACTTGTATTTAGTTTCTCAGTAAGATGAGTCCCTGAATGCACATTTGTATACTTTTATATTTTCCTACAAAATGCAACTCTTATTTTCTGCCTTTTTCAGTTCTACTCTGCTCTAAAAAAAATGTCAAATTGTTTTAACTTACACTCTCTGCAGCACCTCTCTGAGCTGGATGGAAGTAGATGAAAAAAAAAAGCTCATCCAGACAAGCACTGCTATCAGCTGAGACAAAGCAGACATTTTACTTGGGCTCTGCTGTGCTGGTAGTTTCCAACTCCATGCTGAACACCAGCTGTTGGCTTTGAAAACAATTCTCCACTTCACTTCAGTGTAAAATCAAACTGATTACATCAAAGATTTTTCAAAGTTATCTACCCTGTTACATGTTTTCACACTTGGCAACAATCTCTGGTAGTAGAATTAAGGGACTTCCCAGGCCAGGGGGGCTCACATGCACGCTGCTCGCCGAAAGACCTTCATGATGTGGTTATTCACCCCAACTGTGACCCTTCCATGGCCCAAGACATAATTTTGTGCTTTTCAATTTAATGCACTTGAAGCACTGTGAAGGCTGTGGTGAAACTTGCGGTGCAACATTTATGACACAGTCCTGAAGACTCCTACTGCGTGCCATAATGTTGCCCGTAATGAGAACACAAACTAACAGAGTGTCAGTTTATGCGGTGCTTTATTCAGGGCCCGGGGTCCCTGTGGACTCCTGTCCCAAGACAGGTACCCAAAGACCCACATTTTGAACGCATCTTTTATACTATTTTCCAAGCAAGGTTACATGATTGGTTTTACATTTCACAGGAGACATAGCAGTTAAACATCAACTTACATATCATTCAAATATTAATCCATTTACCTAACTGTAAACACCGTGTAATTAAATCCCACCACCAGATTACATCCTATCTCTAGTTGCAAATTTCTTTTGTTTGGTTCTGCCTGACTTATTGTTTCTTTTTGGTCAGCACAGCTTTAATGTCTAACCAGTCCCAACTTAGCTTCGGGCAAGCCCTGACTTGTCTCTGGCAGGGCCTTTTCAGGCTTATGCTCCAGGCAAACCTTGACCAAACTGCAACAATAAGGGTATGCAGGGAAATTTCAGAACAAAGGATGTTTACTTGGATAAGAGTGAAAGACCAGAACGTAGAAACAAACTGGTGAATTTGAGAGTACAGAAGCACAATTTCATCCCAATAAATACCGATTTCTTAGTTAAAAAAAATCCCAGAACTGATCACAAGATTTATCAATTTTTTATTCCTTACAAATGACTATTGTTAGGCTGTTTCTTACTAAAATACACATATTAATAATGCAAACCCTATACTTTTTTTGTCTATCTTTACATTGCATGAACTTAAATGCCTTAAAATTATTATCATTAACTACATACGAAACAGCTCCAAGTATCATTTCATAAAGCAGCAAGATATTCCCAGCATGTTCTCTGTGAGTTAAGCTTCTATCATACGCAAACAGTATTGCAAGCTATAATTTAAGAATAATCAAACAATTTTCTAGGAAAGATTGTGCACTCTAGTTTGTTTGAGCTGAGGTTAGGTGAAAATTATCCATGTGCAATATATTTAATTAAAGTAAAATTGGCTTGGAAATTATATGTAATTTAATATATTTTGTAAAACATTTTGTTCATTAATTCTTAAATGCCTGTTTCCTCTATCACCTTCCCAAATCGGTTTGGGAAAAAAAGTATCACAGAAACCTGCCTCTTGATTTTTCTTGCTTAAACAATAGTTGTAGCAGTGCAATTAGTGTATCTGGTGAGTATTTTAAAACACTAAACAGAAAAAAGCAAAACAATCCTGAGAGAAAATTGCTTCATCTTCCTTATGCTTCCTTTTTCATTGGCCATGTTCTGTGACAAAGGTGCTGTAACCTCCTTTGTTGCAGAAAACTCAAAGGCACTGTGATTTTATTTTTTTTTTTTTTTATACTCTTCTTCAGTCCCAGGCATCTTCAGCCTTTCATTGGTAATGAATATGTGCCCCTTTTTAGGAAGAATTCTTTCCAGCTACTTTCAAACCACCTTTCTCCCGAAGCCTTCTGCCCCCCTACTTTGCTTTTTTTTTCCCCTTCCCTGTGCCTCTTTTCTATTTTTAATCCACCCTAACAGCACCCAAAAATGAGTTAAACTCGAAGTAAATCACAGTAGATAACCAGCTTATTATTATTATTATATATAAACATGTAAACCCCCCGCAGTCTTATGGTAAGTATGAAGCCCAGCTCAAAGCAGTTAATTCTTACTAAATGCCACTCAGTTCTCAGACCTTTGGAGAAAGGCAGAAATAAAGGAATAGAGAAATGCATTTGTGCCTCCAGCTAGTTTGAACTAGATTATCTTTCAACATTTCATAAATTTATTTTTGTAAATACGGTGCTAAATGTAAGTCCACAAACATCTCTGTCTCCATGTCACACACACAGAAAAGATAAATAAATAAGTCCCTTTCCTTGGTATGGTTTGCCAGCAGCTCCTCTTTCTTTTAGACAAACTGCAAGATTTTCCTTCTCTCTATAGTGCTTGTTACCCATATTCTGCTTTTTCATGTTCTGATGTCTTAACACTGCAAAGACATCATTAGGTACTTGAGAAAACAATGTGCATTCAGGTAATGTTCCTTATATAGCTTACACTGGACAATAACACAGACACATTTCATGCATAAATCAATAGCACAATACAATCACTTTAGACAGACATAAAAGAGGTTTTCTGTAATGCTGACCTGTGCCATGGAGAGAAAGAAAGGAGGGCACAAGTCAAGACGAGTGCAGGTTACTCATTAATTTAAGCAGAGAAAATCCAAAAGTCTGGCTACCTTTGAAGTCACATCTATAAAAATCAGCAATATCAATCTTAGCTCCTGTGTTCTCAACAGTAATTCACACCTTTTGAAAGGAGGACTTACCTACTTTTTTTCTTAATAGAAAATATATCTTTCAAATACCAAAACTGGGAAAGAACAGCTACTGGTCCACTCAGCTCTTCAGTATGATAGTCTCTCTTTGCAAAGCTTACCCCACAACTGAATTTATACCTCTATTACTTTAATTGGATCAGCCAGAAAGAAAAGGCAGTGAAGGGGCATTGTTCTATTTCTGTTAAGCATCTTTTCAATGTATTTATTATATCACCAACATACAAATAAGAATCCTATGAGAATTCACTGGAGGGAAAAAACTTGAAAAACAAAAAATCTCTTTTTGAAAATTACTAGTAACATTTAAGAGCTTCAAAAAGTGAGCAAGGTTAATGTTTTTTCATGTTGGGCATGTCACTGAAGTGTTTTCCTTCTTCACTGTGACTGAGTGCATAGCTCTCCTAACAAAGACATGTCCATACATAACAAACAGCTCTTGCTCTAGTCTTATCATTCTACTGCTCCCTGACTTTTGTATAGGAAAGACCAAATATGACTGAACTTTCAGCTCTGAAGTCAGTCCTGTTATTGAATTCACTAACAGCAGGAGAAGAGCAGAAGCAAATTTCCTCAAGAAGGTAAATTCACTTTATGATGCTTTTACCTCTGGCTTTCCAGTGTTCTGGAGCAAACCCCACCAAGGCACACATCATCTCATGAGTGCAAAGTACTCAAGTCTCCACCCTGAGAAATCAGGAAATGAAGGTGCTACACCTGAGCTTTGCCAAAAGATAATCCTACCTTCTCCCTGCCCTACTTTTTCTTGCAGACATTTGTCTAACAAAACCTTACATAATAAGTCACAGCTAAGAATTTGTAGTTAGGGATGAATTAAGAATCCATGGGGAAAAAAAATTACCATGCAATTTCTTCCAAATTTAGTTTATATTTTTTCAGTATCTTTAAGTACACTTCATTAAGGTGCTAAGGCTACAGCAGATGAACAAGAATAACAGGAATAACTCACCAAGAAAAAAATTATCTTGGAAATATCACTGGGCCTTAGAACTGTCTTCTTTTTACCTACATTTTGTACAGCAATAGCTGGCACTCGAGACTAAGTAATAGCAATGCCAAATCACTTTGTGATACAAAAGATTACACTTTTTGCCAAAATTGACATCATGTGCTCAGACTCTGATTTGAAAAAATGGTGGGGAAATTAACTTTTGTAAACTATGAGAAACACTTCTTTCCTTGCAGACTCTTGTGAGTTTACAGCCTTAGAGTAACCAGGTCAGAGTATGCCCTGCAGAGCTCCTATTTACTAGTTTATATCCGACTTTGTGTATTTGTGTATGAATATCCACTGTGACAAGTCACTGTGAAAGGCAGATAATGTGCTTAGAATGCAGAAATAGTGTTACCTTTTTTAACTTGTTTGTAACTGTTTGGACGAGAATGATTGTCAGTTTTTCATCATCTTTCTTGAAGAGTATCTAAAGGAACCTGAGGAGAAAAATCTCTGAAACTGTGGATTAAAAGATTGACCATTATGAACACCTTGCAGTAATGCAAGTTCCTTGTTGATCTCATGACGTGGATCCTTGTGGGTCCTTTCGTCCCTTCCAACTCACGATATTCTATGATTCTGTGATTCTTTCCCACTGCAGGAATGGTCTTTGCTTAGCCATCTCTAGTGGCTAAGATGTAACTAAGTGGCTAAGTAACTACCAAGTCATCCTACAGACTCAAAAATATTTCTCACATTGCCAGGACAAGGTGAAGTTCATTCAACTACTTCCAGTAAGTGGAGCAAAGCAAGTACAGCTGGAACAAACTGGTAAACCTCACTCTATCTCTGTTCATATAATTTCCCTAGAAACTGCTATAGCTGATGAGGAGACTGAATTACTGAATTACTCATTTATCTCTTTGTGCAAGATTTTTTTTTCTCTCAACAAAAAAAATCACATCATCATTATAGCTTCACACGTATTTTCTGTAATGTTGTTGTCTCTTTGGAAAGAAGGTAAGACAAGAAAACATGGAATCATCCAAAACCAAGAGTGAATGATATCCCAAAATACTAATGTAGTGAATATTTGATATTACTAATGATATTTAAGGGACTGTATTTTTTTCTAAATTCAGTGGAAATAGCGTTTCATCTAAGTTACCTTTGGCGAGCAACATCTAGCAATATTTAACTTGACTTCTTCACGGTTTTCATATTCTGACATTCCAAGCCTTCCAATATATGACAATGACTAAGGAAAATATAAAATATGCAGATCCATCTTCCTTTCTTACTATAAAAAAGACTTAAAGTATTAAATTAAGTTTTATTTCATAAAATCACTGAATTATCAATCATTGTGTCTGACTGTATTCTTTCCATATGGAAAGTTTTGCTATTGAATTGCTTAACATGTTAGAAAACAAACAAAAAATATGAATCATTGTTTCAGTATCAAGAAGCAACTATCTTTCAATCCTTGCTAACACACAGGAAATGAATTCATTCTTAACTGAAAGCACTGTCTTACTCCACTGGGGCTGTTTGTCAGTTCCTCCAGGGTGACACTAAATCAAGTTGCAAAGCACTGTAATGTAAATCACAGCCTAATTTACTTGTCACTGTGTTGTGACACTTGGTTAAAAATGCTTTTTAATTGCAAAGATAAATTATACATTAACAATTCTTAGTGGCAGTTTCAATTCTACACCAGATTATTTCACTCTAGAGAAAGGAGCTGAACAATACACAAGCACAAGCTATGACAGAATATTTTTAAATTGTCAGGTTGTTCAGATTGATGGTGTTGGCAGTGTTGTGATGATGAGTTTTGTCCCTCACAAAAACAAAAGACATAATCAGTCTTTTATATTCAGTAACTCATAAAGAAAAAGTACTCTCATTTCTTGAACCTTTCAGATCTCTCCAGTTTCTCACTTGCAAATTATTAGTCAGACTCCCTATAGTAATATGAACTGCTTCTCAGTCAAGTTGAAAAATAAGCCTCTCTTCTATGATCTAGGACGGGGAAATGATTGAAAATTGCACAAACCATGCTTTAAAAAAAAAGAAGGAAGTTGTTGAGTAATTGTTAGTGATTTTGAGTATCTCCACCTTTATAATTCTCTCTACAAAACTAGGTTTTGTCTGTTGAAAGCCAAACTGGATCTGGCACCTCCTGCAGCTAGTTGCCAGTGAGCAATGACCAATAGTCAATGCCCTACAGGTAAAATGTGCCACACTGGAGTTACTACTATTTGACCACAGCAAAGCACTTTGCAGAATTTAAAAGTCAGTCCTATGGCTCACCTGTATATATTGCATTTTATGTATGCTATTCCTCAGTTACACATTTCTCATAGCTCACCAGTATACTAGTGTGCCTGTTACAGACTACTATAGTGTAGGCTGCTCTAACAGATGTCACTGTGCTCCCCACAATCACAGAATCACACAGTAGATAAGGCTGAAAAGGACCACAGTGGGTTATCTGGTCCAACCTCCCTCCTCAAGCATGGTCGTCCTAGACCACACTGCACAGGATTGCATCCAGATGGTTCTTGAATATCTCCTGTGAGGGAGACTCTACAACCTCTCTGAGCAATCTGTCCCAGTGCTCGGTCACCTGCACAGTAAAGAAGTTCTTCCTCATATTCAGGTGGAACTTCCTGTATATCAGTTTCTGCCCGTTGCCTCTTGTCCTGTTGCTTGGCACCCTTAGAAGAGACTGAATCCACCCTCCTGGCACCCTCCCTTCAGATGAGGTCCCCTCTCAGTCTTCTCTTCTTGATGCTGAACAGGCCCAGCTCCCTTGATCTTTCCTCAAAGGAGAGATGCTCCAGTCCCTTTATAAACTTTGTTGCCCTCCCCCTGGACCTGCTCCAGGAGCTCCATATCCCTCTCGTTTGTCCTGAAGAGCCCAGAATTGGACACAGCACTCCAGATGTGGCCTCACTAGGGCAGAGTAGAAGGGCAGGATCCTCTCCCTCAACCTGCTGGCAATGCTCTTCCTAATACACCCCAGGATACCATTGGCCTCCAGCCCCCAGCCTGTATTGGTGCCTTGGGTTATTCCTCCCCAGGTGCAGGACTCTGCATTTGCCTCTGTTGAATTTCAGATGATTCTTCTGCTACTCTGCAACCCAGGCTTTGATGCAAACAGAAATATGCCGACCACAACTCACAACCTATGAGCTATGCTGTGTCAGGAAGGCACCACACTGATGTATTACACAGCTTACACAAACACGATGCTAGCAATGAATACATATTAAACCACACATTCATTTTAATGCCACAGAAGAAAGGGTTTGGGGTGGATTTTTTTTTTTTTTGTTCTGATCTTCTGATTCCACTGAGATGGTCGCCTCAATTTTGGTGCTCTCAGCCATCAAGGGCAAAGCAAACAGACTCAAGAGAGCTCATCCAGAAAGAGAGAGAGAGAGTCAAGAGGGGGATGTGCCCCCTTTTGCACTTGGGATCTTGTCCTTTTGTGAGACTACTGATTTTACAGAAAACTGCCACCTCCTGGTTTGCACTGCCTGCTGTAAGGCACTCACCGGGTGTTTCTTTCCCAGGCCACAGCAGCTGCCTCACCCTGTTGGGTTGGCTAAGACAAAACTATTTCCTGGATCTCCAGGGTGCCCTTTTCATTTCCCATTAGCAGGGCACGGTGGCCACAAGGCCTCTGCTGGCATGCCATGCTCACAACCCCTAGGCTGTACATCATCCTCACAACCCCTAGGCTGTACATCATCCTCACAGCAACAGGCACCACGACACTGTCTGCTCAGCAGGTCCTCATAATTAGTTGATAATGAGCTTAATGAAAGGCCAGGGCTGGGCCCTGCACTGTTAGCACAAACGCCTGTTCAAATGAGGCACATTTATTAGCACAGACAACATTGTATTTTCTGAGTACAAAAATGCTTCAACCCTTACAGCATACAAGGATACCAATGTTTAGGATTGACTGCCTCGGGAGCCCGATCCTGGCTGGTGGTGCAATGCCCACTCTGTAAGGAAGCCTCTGCAGCCACTGTGGAAGCTATGTTGTAGTGCTGTCACTGCTTCCCCTGTCCACACAAACCAGAAATAGCCACCTTTGGATGCTTTAGAGGGACTACAAGACCTGAAATTTGTATGAGGTATCCTTTCAAATAATACAGGTGTAAACATTTTAATGAGGTAATTCTGTCAGAATGGCATTGTGAGCTTCAAAAATCACGCGTGCATACCAAGTTGAATCTTTTATCATAAAAACATCTTAGACTATTTCTTATAAATGATTCCTTTTCTGAATCTTCTTAATGTCAGTGTATAGATTTAAAAATCAGGAGGCAGATTTCCTGTAGTAATTAGGTATTTAAACAGCATGCAGGAGCTTAGAAGACTTCTTAAAAAGTACATAACTATCAATGAAATATGTAAGTACTGACATCTAATTCACTGTGTCCTGAAACACAGTTGGTTGGTATTAGATTGTAAATTATTGTTCCTGGTACACATAGTAAATCTGCTTATTAAAATTCCCTTTCTGAATATTTATGCAAAGTCTGCAACCCCCTACGCATAAGAGACCTGTATTATCACACAGAGTAACTTGGCAGTTTCAAAGAAATCTGATGTAATTAAATCAAACCAAAGAAGAAACTAAAGAAAGCATAACCCTGCAAGGCGCTGACACTCTGAACTTCCACAAAACTGCATTAGAAGCATCCAGCATATTGCAATACAAAGCTCCAAAACACTGATTTAGAAAGTCTTTTAAAAATGCAACTCATTTGTATTTTGAATTATGTTGTCCAACTCAATTTTTTAATATTAAATAGATTAGCCCCTTAGAATTTCTGTGATATCTCTACTTTTCAGAATATATTTTGAGTGTGTCTTCAATAAAATTTAAGGTTTTTTAGGGTAGAAACTGCAAGGAAACCCCCAAGTTACTACCTCAAAAACTGCTTAATCTACTTCTGTAAACTAGTCAAACATAGTCTTCAAGGATTCTTCACCCATTTATTACTGCTCTGACAGACTATTTCTGCATAATTTTTATATTTAATGACCCCTTTTACATTTCCAACTAAATGTGTTCCTGAGCAATTTATAATTTTTTGGAGTCTGCAGTTGTGCTCTATGTTTGCAGATGGATTGTGGTTTTTTTGCTGTTGCTTGATTTTATTTTTTTTCAAGAATGGAAAACACAGAAGAATTTTTCAATCTCTTCTCGCATGCTCCATCTCCCCTTGTCTGGTTACCCAGATGATCCCTCTACACGTGTTTAAATTCATCATTTGGGAACACAGCAATGTGTGGAGCTCTGGTAGCATTTCCGTTACTCTTTCCCTATAAAATTAGTTACACATTCCTTTTTCCTACCAAATCACATTAGCAGATTGCAATTATTTAATGATCTGATGAGATTAGGTTTGTTCTTTTTTCAGCTGCCACTTCCAAGCAATGAGCTCTCTTTTGAAAGAAGAAATTCTTAAGTTTTAGATAAAAACACCTTATGCATCTTTGTAGAGTATGATTTAATTTCAATTCCTAGCCCCTTACTTCACAAGAAAATTAAATTCTTCACAGTGATGAACCACCACAATTTTTGCCATGAGATTTTGGTATGATACATTTCCAGTATATATATATCTACAGATAGTGGTTTACCATTATCATGAACAGAAAACGTGTTCAAGTAATTTTCAAAGGTACATCCATATTATCCATTTTGTAAACATTTGTGATTACAATGTGCAGATGCTATAGAGCTTGTGCTGTGTAAGGACAGGAAAAAAATGTGGAAAACTACCACAGCATAAGTAGAACTCATAGTATTTGTAAAAATCAGATGGCTCCCTCCCCACAATTCTGAGGCCAACAACAAAAGTTACAGTATTATCAGAGTAAGCTACAGATGAGCTCTATACACAAGTCAAAGTCTCTAAAACCAATTTGACAGTATTAAAGGAGTTTAAAAATGGCCACATATCAGTATCAATAATGGCTTTGTAAATATGCACAATGAAATAGAGATACAAAAACTTTGAATGTAAATGGGAGCTTTCAAATTGCTTTCAAAGAAGCTGATTTTTTTATCCTTTGGGGAAAATTTTAGGTTGATGCTGTAAAAAATATAAAATTTACAGCATTTTTTCTTAACAATTGTTTTGAACTAAACTCCTGTATTTTAGAACACCAAGCAACCTGAAATATTTTTTCTGAAGTCACAGCAAATATTGCCAGATACCACAGACCATTAGCTGATACTTCAAACTCACTTTTTGAATTCTCCCTATTTTAAATGGAAAGGTATCATTTTTTCCAGTACGAAATTTGCAAAAATTTGAAGTACTTTATTAAATATTGTTGACAAGCTGCTACTGCTTTCTTTTTCTCTTCTCTCCCCCCCTTTTTTTCTTTTAACTTTGAAAGCTTTGTTTGTCAAGGGCATATGTAAGATTCTCTATACAGTAATTCTGGTGTTCTGGTAAGAATTTAGTAAGAATTTATAACACAGCTTTGCATCTGTACTTGAAAACATCTATTTCTGCATGTATGTGGATATATTATTTACAAATACCATCTGACAGTCTTTGCAAATCAAAACCGTGCAATTTTGGTAAAATCCTGCAGTTAGACTGATGCAACTGAATTCAATGTGAGAGAGGAGGGCAAAGAATGTAGCCAGATTATTTTAACTTCATGCCTCAAGTGCCTAAATATGATTTTCATTCTAAAATTCTCATCACATCCAGAATTCCCACTGAACAGGTTTCACTTGTTTAGTACAGAGACAAAATTTAAAATTAGCAAGATTTTCCAGAGTTAACAGCCATTATTGTACAGAAAGTTAATAAAGGCCTCCACAAACCATACAGCCAGTTCCTGATGGCCTTGAATGAGCACTATCTGAGTTGCAATTTACAGTTCCCAGGAGAAAGAGAACCTCTCTCTGTGGTTTTGGTTGCATTGATTCATATGATCTACCACTGCAACAGCAGAGCTCTCTAAGGACCCACATGACACCAAAGTAAAGAAGAATCTTTCTACTCATGTTGCCATGAGTAGGGTCAGGTCACAAGGATCCAAAGATCAACTCTAAAGATCAACTCCATCTGAATTCCTGAGTGCTCTTCTGAGACACCCAGCTTCTCCCAGCATTTCCCTCTGACAAGCACCTCTTTATGACTCAGAGGGAGAAATGAAAAATTCATCCACACCTGCTGTGAAAAGTCAAAGAGTAGAATGAGGAGGTGGGAAAACCTAAAGCTGTCTTGGCTCACACTGTTTGTAAAACCAGCATTTGTCATCTACTAGTGCCCCAGCTCTGTTGTATTGTATACTGCCAACTCAGGCATGAAACAAGCTTCAAGGTCTGACTACTCTGAACACAGTGACATCGACTCATTATGTACAAGAAACTATTAACAGGAAGTATGCTGTTAGTGTTTGCCTAGTTTAGCAAAGTTTAATTTTAAAGTTTAGGACTGGCCTGACACATCAGTCTTCTAAATACTTCTCATCACAGCCACCTCCAATTTCTTAGCTGATATATATATATTATATACTCAAACTCAGTTACACTACTCTATTATTTGCAGTATTTTACCTGATTTCCATGGTTTGCATTTTTACCTGCCTGCAGCTGTCATTGCATGAACACATTCTCTTCAGTTATTCCCCAGAATTAGAAATCACATGTGCTAGGGAAAAGTAAAGTACGTACTACATACAGTGCAAAGCAGATATTTGAAACCACAGAAATATTAGAAAGATAATAAAGGAACATTACTGTGCTGCTGTGTAAGTCACAGTGTACCTATGCTTTGAAGGATGCATGATATTTTGGTTCTTCAGAATTTCATAAGCTATAGTAGCACTGGGTACAAATGATCACAAGCACACAACCTGCCTTCTTAAAAGGCAAGATTAAATAGACTGGGATTCTCCAGCTTGGGAAGATAATGACTGAGAAAAAAACATGATAGATGTTGAAAATCTATAAAAATCATTAACAATATGGAAAATGAGAATGGTACAGGATTATTCACTATTGTAAAACTCATTTAAATTCCTATTTTCAGTTACTAACAAACTGGAAAAAAATCCATTCTCTACAAAGCACTCAATACAGCAAATTTCAGTACAATAAGATCAATCTCACCAACTGAGATGAATAAAGAGAACAGAGAAGTCCTCCCACTGCTGCATGGCAAACAAGGATCCAAAGCAAAAGCAGCTCTAAAAAGCAGAAATTCAGATCAGTTTTATGTAACAAAAATGCAAACATAACGCATCATGTCTGTAGAGGCCAGAAATAGTGTATTTTTCTGATCAGAGTGGTCATGATCAGCTTATAATGGAATAGCATCATCAAGATTGGTTCATAGGTCTAATTTATGTTGTCCTAAGTATCCTTCCTCATGGTTCTAGAGCATCCTGGAGAGAAATAACAGTAGGAAGAAGAGCAGCTGTAACAAGAGGGAACCAAGAACAAGCAGGAGCAAGACAGAGACAGCATTTCCCAAGTCACTTCAGCTCACAGAGGAGATGATGATGGTTCTGGGGGCAGGGGGAGAAAGAGAGAGACAACAGTAATACAGATGGAATTGAAGGGAAAATGAAGATGCCCTAGGGAAGAGAAGTCAAGAGAGAATTTTCCCATGATTCCAAGAAATACCATGGAAGCTCTGAAATTGGTAAAACATGTAAGGACACGGAAGCGTGAGCTAAGTTCAGTAGAGGAGTCAAGGAGATCCTGAGCTGTCAGATACAAGGAACTAGGGAGAACAGGAAAGGAAAACAAAGAGCAGCAGGAAGGATGGGGACAAAAATCACATGTTCTTTAATAAAGCATCACAAAAGTTTTAAAGCTGGAGGCATAGGTGGAATGAATCAGAGCCCTCCTGAAAGAAATAAACTTAAATCCAGTCTCTCTACAGCTTAAGTTTTAGCAGAGAGAAAAAGAGTAAATCCAATGAGACGTAAATCTGAAAGAGAAGTAAAACACCAGGGTGTGCAAGCCCTCACACAGGACCATCGCAAAACACGACAAACAAAGCATAGTATCTAATATATTTTTTTGTTATCTTGAAGTAAGGATCGGCAATGTCATGTTTTCTTCCTGGCTAAGTTTCTTTCTATTAAGTGTTCAGATGGCCTGCTTTTTCTTTCCAAATCTCCCATTCCAATCCAAACACTACATATTTCAAATGGGCACAGAACCTTAGGTTTAGTTCTTAATTAGAAAATATAACAATTCTGTCTCATCCCTAAATGAACAGGAACACCTATTAGTCTGATGATCAAATTTAGTTAATTAAATCTGCTTAAACACACTTCACCCTGTAAGCTAGCATTGGAAAAAACAGCCGTATTTTTGAGTCACAGGAGTTACATGAGTTCATTAGTCAGGGTTTGAGTCAAATTCTCACTTGATGTATAACAGCACAGGTCTATTGAAGTAAAGGGTGCTGCTACTGTCTGTGTGATCGGGGAACTGACTCATTATTCTGCCCCAACTGGTAAAACATGTAATTTGCATCCTCAAATTAAAGGACAAATTAAAGTTTTTCTGTTGTCAGTGATCAAACAGATACCACTCTATAGCAGGTGAGGACCACACCAGTGATGAACTGCTAAGTACTGATGTAGAATCACAGAAAAAAAAAATCCCATGGCTCCAGTTAAGACAATTCAAGAATTACTTTCTAGTGTCAGGATGATTACAAGCTACAGAGCATAGTTAAAGACTTAGTCCCTAATGTTCAGTAATTTTAGGGAAAAAGGTTTTGTTTAAAAAGTAAACATGCAGTGACAACATGTCAATAGCTGTGCACAATGAAGTCATTGCTGTCATCCTTAAAATGGGAGAAACCTATAAAAAGTGTAAAAAACCTGCGAATTTAACCCAGTCAATACTCATTTAATGAAAAAGTCATTTAATGAAATACTTCTATACAAATACTTACTGCCTTTCAACAGAAGTGCACTCGCAGACTAACTCAAGCTCCTACCTTTTAGAAAAAGAGTTAGTTTTATTTGAAAGGGGCTTTATGTATCACCAGCTATTGTCTTGACTGCAGAAAGGCAATTCACATCTTGATTATTGAAATGGGTTTTGATATTTCACACCTGATTTAAATGACCTTGGTTGGTCTGCATGTGCGTAACTTTAGATGTTTCTCTTGCTTGGCACACCACTGCACATAGTCCAAACAGCTTTGTGGATAGCACCAGGCACAGATCCTGATTTCCATCAGTTTTGCATGGTTGGTGACATGCTGTGGATTATAGTACCCCTTGATACTTCCCCTCCTTGTCACCTCAGCCAGCTGGTAGGGTGTAATAGGAAGGACTCGACACCCATTTCCTCTGTGTTTCCCCAGGAGCTGGTCAACAGCCCGAAGTTCTTGACTCAGCACTTTCTCATCAAAGCCACATTCCTGACAGCTTTCTGCTTGTAAAAGAGACTTTCTATCTTCAGGGACGTCCATAATTATAAGCTTCACTTAGGCTTGCACTGAAACACTGTCAGCACAACTATTTCCATTAGAACAGTATAGGAAATTATCCACAGCTAGGTACCACCGACAGGACTACCTCTGTGACAACTAAGACGACTAATACTTAAAAATATCAATCAGTGATTACACTGAGTTATTAGACACTGACCAAATTAATTAATTCTCAGCCAATTAGAAGCTCAGACTATTAAATCTAGTATTCAACACTGGCAAGACATTTTGTTAAAACACAGAAAAATTAAAAAATAATAGGAGAGGTTGCTGAAATGGTGTAGGGATCCATCTGTGCGGATCCTATGAAACTCATTTGCACAAACTCAGTAAAACAACATCAATGAATTTAGTCTAAAGTATTTTAAATTTGTTTCTAGAGGTAGTTGTGAAGTACTCTGAACAGTGTTTTAAAAATGTCTTTTGCTGCCACCCAAACATGTATGTAACAGGAAACAATTTTTTATTTTGAGGCAAACAAAACATATTAAAGCATGGGCAGTTGCAGAAAAATTTAATATTCAACACTAAAGCAATAAAAAACTTGTACAAATTATATAAATTGATAATTCATTTTAAGCAGTTAATCATTATATTAGCAAATTTCCAAAGTATATAGTAACTCAGAACTATAAACACAACAGCAACCCTGCAGTCTCATAATCAGTAAAACCCAAAAAAATCTACAATATAGAATAAGCAAACTGTAGTTGGCATAGGTTAATTTCAAACTGCCCCACTGAGACCTTTCCCAAATGCTTTTCATGTTTCATGGAGATTTAATGACCAGTGAGCCAAGCTGAGCAAACAGACCTCGAGTTCAGAAATTTTGGTTAGACTGAAGAAAGGGTAAGAGACATCTTAATTGCTTTTTCATTATTATTATTTTAAACTCTGAGAAAATATGACATAAAATGTCTCTGAACAGTTTGGTGGAATTGACTTTCACCAAGGTTTATGTGTCTTTATACACCTTCTGATCCATATTTCATTCAAGTGACTCAAGACTCAACGTAAGAAGTCCTTTATACTCATCATATGGAAACCCATGCATATGGTTAAGTGCCTGTGGAGTCACTGAATTCCATTTCTATAGGAATTATTATACTTATATATATCTATATGTGTATCTATTTTTATGTATTTTTATATCTATAGTTATGTATATGCATATATTTCTATGTATCATTACAGGCTGGGGGATGAACAGATCCAGATCAGCCCTGCTGAGAAGGACTTGGGGGTGCTGGTGGATGAGAGGCTGGACACAATCCAGCAATGTGCATGCAGCTCAGAAAGCCAAATGTGCATCCAGGGCTGCATCAAAAGAAGCGTGGCCAGCAGGTCTCTCATGAGACCCCACATGGAACACTGCATCCAATTCTGGGGTTCCCAACACAGGAAGGACCTGTTGCTGCAAGTCCAGAGGAAGGCCACCAAGATTATTAGAGGGATGGAGCACCTCTCCTATGAGAAAAGGTTCTTAGCAGTTACCTCCCCTACCCTTTTGTGCTCTTCCAACAACTTGATTTCCCTCCTGCTCTTCAGAGGGGTTTCTTTATCAGATAGATTTTTTCATTTCACATTAATTTGTGAATTCCATTTAATCCAACTTTCTATTTTGTTTCCTTTTCACTTCACTACCTGAATAACCTCTTACTTCTGTACAGATGCAGAGGAATTACCACTAAAAAAGGTGATGGACACCAGAGCTGAAAACTCATGAACGAGCCAAATCCACCTGAAAGCAAAAGGCACAATATCCCAATCTGGCATGAGACTGACATAGTCTCTAAGAGAGAAGAAAATACGAGCTGAAGTCTTTCAAAAGGTAATGCTGTAACATTTCAGGGTTAGTCTACCTAGACAGTCAGATGCTACAAGAAGAAAGACGATTCCAATCCTCCCATATTATCCTTATAACAGGATTAAAAAATTAAAAGTAACACTGTTGCACTGGATTCAGACAGCAATATCTGAATTTATCAAATTTCTCAAATTTGATAAAGGGCCCAGGTGTTCAGTCTATACATGAACTTTAACAGATCTGGTTTCATCAGCACACAGTGCAAAAAGACAATATGTTCTATATATCAAATCACCACATAAAAATGAAGTGTTTATTTAATTACAAAAATAAACATGAGATACTATGCTTAGGTCAGATTAGTTTTATTTTAAAGTATATGAACTTTCCTTTGAGCGAAAGCAAGGGCCTGCCACTATAAACAACTAAATACTGCTATAAACAACTAAACATTTATCTGGCAACACCCTGCAGCAATAAACAGAAAAATATTTAAGGTTCCTCTATTTTTCATTTAAAAAAAAAAAGAAAAAAAAAAAGTAAAAATTCTGGTCAAGAATGAAGAGTAAAAGCATGATATGCACTGTGTGTTAAGATTTATTCCTTCTGAACCAGGTGCAAAGCAGATGTGAAACACTGCTGTTCTATTTCGATAGCATTTTATTCCCACTTTAAAAGCACACAAGTGACAACACAAGGCTAAAAACCAAACCAAACCAAAATCCAAACAACACACAGGAAAACTGCTCCCTTATATTTAAAATGCAGATTAAAGCAAAAATAAAACAACAATATAAAAAATCTGGGGAAAAAAAAAAAAAAAGGCACCCGCAGCACAGTAATACTGAATCCTTTAGTCCTTGAAAAATAGGTAGAAAATTTTCAATAATGTAAAATCACCTTGAAAACCAAGCTTGGAAGCACTAAAAAAAACCACCAAATCAATCACCTTCTCTGCAATACACTTACCTTCATTTGCTGGATGAATCTCATATTTCACTGTTTTACATTATTTTCCAAACAAGTACATTACTTTATTGCATGTAATTCTGATTCTGAGCAGAAAACAGTAAACTTAAACAGTAACCTTGATGAAACATTAGCTTTCTATGCTAGGTCTGAAACTTTACTACACATCAATGTATATAATTGTAGAAATTATGACACTTTAAGGTTTTTCATTCAAGTACTACCAAAACAGTTATATAGAAGATACAAATCATGCGTATTCCATTTCCAAAATTGTCTCCACTCTAGGTTAATGATATAAGCATAGCGGCTAAAGCACAGGGCACTGCTCAGAGATTAATTCACCTCTGAGGGGAGAGGCAGCCTTAGCTACAGACAAAACCCTTGCAACTCTGCAGGTGGTCACCATACCCACCAAACACTGTGGTCTCCCCTCAGCCTCCTTTTCTCCAGCTCCCTCAGCCATCTCACCTAAGACCTGTGCTCCAGACACTTCACCAGCTCTGTTGCCCTTTTCTGTATACACCCCAGTGCCTCAACATCTTTTTTTTGTAGGGACAGGGCCCAAAACTGAACACAGGATTCGAGGTGTGGCCTCACCAGTGCTCTTCAAATTTCCTCCCTGCATAACATCAAAAAATCTCCAAGGGGTTCAAGTTACCGAGGCCTTAGGAGTCATCAAGGTCCAATGCTAGGACCTTGTATCTGGTGCAAGGGAATTAAATCTCATAGAAACAAGAGGCAGCAGATTCTGTGTGTTTCAGACTATATGTTATGTCATGGTAGCATTGAAAACAGCAGTTGCAGTGCTAGATGCTTTTAAGTGCCCCACATTAAGTTCTTTGCCTCTTTAAGGGGTTGTACACATATACATATATGTACACATATAAAATCTTTAAACCTTCAAGGTTTAAAGAATTCTTGTAGTCATAAAAACATCAGCTTTCACTTTCATAGAACAACTCTGGACATACGAAAAATTCAACTTTTCTTCCTTTAATGTGGGTGCCTATTGACTTCAGGGAATAATTTTCCTTTGTACCTTTGAAATACCTATCTATAAAAAAAAAAAATCTACCTATAAAAAAAATAAGGACTACATCAATACAATTTTATCTAATAACTTAGCCTCAGTCTCAGCTCTTCCCTGTCCCTTGCAAAACATTTCAAATATTTCCAAACTAATAAACCACATTTTTCCAGCTTCCGAGCTTCAATGTTAGTGACAGATATATCCACTAAAAAAGCCCAAAATCCCAAGTTAATTATCTCCAATGTCTTATCAGAGCTGCACATGAGTTCTGCCAGTTGTCATGTCACCAGAAAAAAAAGGCACAGCACTGCAAATTTTCCATCTCAATTGCCGCATTCTTAAATCAACTGAACCCCCCACAACTGTTTAAAATTTACACAGTCTTTAATGATGGAAAAAAAACATTGCCATTAGAGTTCTCTGCATATGACTTCTGGTTTTATATTTTCTGGCTCAAGTTGTTCTTCTTAGCTACAGCTGTATGCCTCTGTTAGCAGATGAAACAAAGACCAAATTTGGCTAATGATGTTACTCTGCTGGCAGAACACAGTAGACTATCACAGAGACTGACTAATCTTCAAATAACTTAACAATTACTAAATTTATTCCTTTTCTAAATCACGATGAGATTTGACAAGCCCATTTTGACAACGAATTAGTCTAAAAAAGCATCTGACAAAATACACTGCATAAAGAGAATGGCACCAAGAACTCCTGACAAGAGATGTCTGAGCGGAATGCACTGAAGGTGTTTTAAGACAGGCTTTGTTGATACCTACTACTGCATAACAACCTGTAAGTAAGCTAAATTTTTTTGCTGCCAAACGAAGATATTTGATCCTATATTTGCAGAACTCACGTTGAATAGGCTGACCTCATCTGCAAGCTTTCCTTAGTTGAGAAATCTACCTACCTCTTGACTACTCAGCAGCTAACCCAGCTGCATGGAAACTCTTACTCCCACACACAGCATGGAAGTTAACCACTAGCCCCTATTTCTTCAACCAGTTAGGTGACATGGATACTGAGCATACCTGCAAGTTCTGCCACTTGAGAGATGATAACCAACAAATGTTGAATACTCTTCAGGTGTACCTTCAGAAGGGAGAAAAGTGAGCATTCTTACTTTAAATTTGACTGAAAAGTGGTAGTTTCTTTCTCCAGAGAGATGGAAACTGACCCTTAGCCCCCTTCAGGCAGAGGAGGGAACTGAACCTAAGCATACACATGCTCTCATTGCTACGTCTGAGAGAAAAATGCTAAGGAGGGGGACATACAAAAAAACCCTGCCACTGCCTCTCCTTTACATAAAAGAATGTTAAAATACGACTTCAGGGCCACCACTGATGAAAGCTGTCTACATCTCCCATCAGTTTGGCTTCTCAAGAAGGATGCCATGAAGGAACTACATGTTGAGCAGCATTGCACAGCATTTTTTTCCAGCTACTTCCATGCAGGCCCATGTTAAGACACCAGACTAGTGATCAAATCTGGGTCACAATCACTTTGTTGGGGTATGGGTGTGGGGGCAGGCAGGGGCAGGGCTTGGCCTAGGCCTGGAGCCAACAGGGCTGTGCTCATGAAGAGCACATGGACAGGAAAGCCATGTGGCTGATCTGTCAAGCTCAGCCTCATGGTCTGCCCACACCACATCACCTGGAGCCTCTAAGTGTCTATGGCACCCCTCACTTTGGCTGGGGGGACAGCGAGTGGCAGGGAGCCAAAACTTACGCCTAGGGGGAATGGCTAGAGTCTATAAACCATGGCCTCCATCCTCCCTTGGCCTCTGCCCACCTGACCTGTCAACATGTGAGCTCCAGAGTGGTAAAAATGTCTCTCTCTCCTCTCTCTCTTTATTCTTTCTTCTCTTAATCTCCTTTCCTTTACTCCTATGGGCAATTTAAACACCTATTTTCTGTATTTCACTTAAGTTTGTGTTTGCTGGGTATAACAAAGGTTCCCTCACTATAACAATGCTTGCTGGTCTCAGTAATCTGTCGTAATGCTTTTGGGAAGTTGCTTGTTATTTCTGTAAAACCCTTTTTGCCAAAATGCCTCTTTTCTCACCAAATCGAAAGAAATCTCTTAGAGAAAAATGTGTAGTTTTTCTCTGGACATGAAATCAAAGTAGCAAAAAATCAAATGGTTTGCAAGGGTTTGTGTGGGCAAATTCTCATCAAGTCTAAAATTAAAGTGTACAAACAGTAAAAGCGTAGAGCTTCTGAACCAGCATATAACAGCCCATTCCCCTCATCTTGAAGTTACGCAGGTCACAAATAAGCATATGATCAAGAGATTTAATCCTCAAGGCCAAAGATTTCTGGATCACTCTGCACTTGCCTCAAGCACGAAGTGTTGAAAAGTCTAGAAATTCTGACGTTCAGAGACCTTTTTTCAGATCTAGCCTTCGGTCAAACAAGTCAAAGCACAAACTCAAATTCCAAAGGTGGATTTCACAGAGTCATCATCATAGAATCATAGATTTCTATGGCATTACCGAAGTCGAGACACCACCATGGAGTTCCATGCTGGTTAAAACCCAAAAAACAGATTTCAAAGCTGACTTTTGTGTCACAAAGTCCCAAGATAAGTCCAACTTGAAAAATAATTAATATACACTATTCAGTGTTCCTACTTATCTCCTGAGATTTTGGGGGCATTAAAAAAGAGCATAAGCAAATCACATTTCCTTGACATGTTGCTTCTACTAATTATTCTACAGAAAAGCCCATGTGCTCTCTACATTATTCCAGGGGGATTAACAGGGTTGGTATTACAGTAAATAATCTATCCTTCTATCTCAGGTTACCACAGCAAATTTTATAGAGTTTGGATGCAGAATAAAATATGGAAAAGGCGAAAGAAACAATCTGGACAGAAGTTCCAAAGAAAATGGAGAACTAACATGCCTGAAAAAATTTTTGAATTTTTAATATAGTCAGAAGCAGGGACAGGGTAGGGGTGGAAGAAGGAACCAGAAAAACAGACCCACTATTTTTTCCATTAAAGCATCATTTTGCAACACATTTCCTTGTCTTAGTAGTTATGAACACAATTTTTCAAGGCATGTTTTCAAATTATTAGCAGATTTCCAACAATCTAAAAATACTAAGCCCAAAATCAGGAAAGTTCATAGACAGCAATTCTTTCTAAATATTGCACTGAATCTTCTTTATTTTTTCATTGACAAATTCCATGCTGCTAATGGGTGTTAATCACAACTTCATCAGTAAGCAGAGTGCTTTCTATTGTGTGGATGTTCATTACAGGTAATTTGGCAGCTGTTCTAATGTGTTAGATGTTTCAGCAATGTAGAATACATAATGAGAGCTCTACTTTCTGAATTTTTATTTACTCACCAATCTCTTTCTCCCTACAAACGTTCATTTCAGGTGAAAGCAAGTCATGATGCCCTGGTACTAATGCAAAACAGGAGAATCATGGTGTGCTTTACAGGCAACTTTTAGGGATGATGTGTTCTGTTCATCCGACCAAAAGTCAGCCTTGATGGCTGAAATGCAGGGATTGCAAAGGTGAAGTCGCAGCCTCTGGAAACCACAACTCTGCAGTCCATTCAAAGTTTACTGTATGAGACAAACCCACAATGTACCTGAAAAGAGAAACAAGGCCACTGCAACAGCTAATGAATTTTTAAAACTAGGATTTTTTCCCTGCAAAGGATCTAGTTATTGAAACAGAGAGGACAAAGAAATCAAAGCAAACACATGCAATAGGTGTGGCTTTCCCTGAAATCTCTTTACGAATTTGGAAAATACAGGAAACCTGTACAGATGAACAGGCCGAACAGCCTGGAACTCTCATCCTGTCTTCGCAGGAGATGTGTTCCAGCCCTGTGATCAACTTAGTGGCCCTCCTCTGGACTCCTTCCAACAGCTCATCTTTTTTGTGTTATACAGTATGTTAGTTTTGTATGAGCTCTGTCCACGAGCAGGACATTGAATAACAGAGTACGTCAATCTTGGGGTAAAAAGTAAACTAAACAAAACGAGTTTGTCTTTTCAGCACTTCAAAAGAAATTATTAAGATGAGCGTGAGGTGCTGAAGGTCTCACAAATGTTATTACATTTTTGAAAGGTTTTCAATCTGTATGCCCTAAAGCAGCCAGTGATTCCCCTTATGTTTTGGTGTATTTTCTTCCCTGCCAAACTCAAACTTATGTTTAAAGAGATATTTCTTTAAATAGCCACTTATTAAAACAGAAAGATGCAATGTCTTGCTTCTGTAAATTTAGGTTCTGTTTGAAAGCATTATTGCTTTCCTTAAGTTGTAGAGCAGGCATAAAGAGAACAACAGTCTCCTAAAATAAAGGTAATATATAACAGTCTTTCAGGCAACGTCAAATGCAATGGGAAAAGAGTGATGAGAGTTCTCCAACATGAGTTTAAATGAATCTCTTTTGCTCTCTTGTGCCAGTGCAAGTATCATTTATTTTTAAAGCAATCAGTCACAGTTTTCTGTTAGAATGACAGTATCTTGACTGATTTTTGTCGAAGTGCAGACAATAAGGAACAATAAGATTCCCAAGCTAGGAGTCAGTAATGAACAAAATTTGACCTCAGCTAAAATGAAGTACTGTATGAACTAGAATATGGGATATACTTCCTCAGACTACAGGAAATAAGCCAACTGACAAGGATTAGAAAAAAATAATTTTCCCTATGAACATGATATTCCATAACCATCCACCACAAGAAAAGAAAAATAATCCTCTCTAACACCTCTTACTAGACAGGGCTGGAGAGGGGCTGATGCTGATGATACAGATATAAAAACCAATTTACCCAACACAGAAGTTCGTATTTTGCAAATATACTGTGATCATTCTTTGTAAAAAAAGTGAAAAAGGCAAATAGTTTCAAACAAAAGATAACCAATAGAAGGTGTTTGAAATCAGCTGCTTTTTCAGGAAGACCAATTCATGGTTCGTAACTGCTCAGTGCTTAGTCCAAGAGAATTGATAAAATGACAGAATTGTGCTCCCAAATAAGTATAATGAAAGCCCCCAGACTGATAAAATGCACTTCAAGAGATCACTCAAGACAGAGACATCCAACGATGTCTGAAGAGACTCAAAATATTTGTGGTGCATGTGAAAAACTCCCATGCACTGCTTTACTACAATTTCAAGCAGCATTTTAACTGTATACATTTCACTGCCTGGAAAGAAAACCTAGTCATATATATATGCTTCTTCTACATAGCTGCTGCTTCTACATTACAAGCTCACAGGCCACTTAAGTGAGGGCTGTTATCACACTGTGGAATTTAACTGGTGATAGGGAGGCAGTTAGGTGACAACCAGACAGCAGCTGTTTTGCTGCTGTTGTTTAATTTTTTTCCCCCATTTCAGCTAAGAGTGCTTGAACTGGATCAGGAAAATTCCAAGACAGACAGCAAAAAAGCCAAATTAGGAGCTTCTGGAGCTTTGCCTTGAAAAATATGAGTGTGGGAACCTATCAGAGCTGGTGAAAGCTGATGTTCTATTCTGCAGGCATGCATGTTCCCACCTACTATTATTCCATAGAAACAGTTCCCAAGTAAATTTGGTGGCAAAGTTTAAATGGTACTTTTCTTCCCCCCATATCTATTTGTCTGCCTAGAAGAAAGAGGGTAATGAAGCAAATGGACAGTTTTCCGTGACAGAAATAGTTCACACTGATTGCTTGGGGACCTTAAAGGTTTACTCTAAGACTGAAAAATACTTAAGTGCATCACTAATCTGGGTGAAAAACCTCTTAAAGTTTTCTGTCAGACTAATGTTTTTGTTTTCCTCTCAAGGAGAAACAGTAGGAGAATAACATCATACAGCTGGAGGTGAAAAATAAACACAAGTATCTTATCCTAGGACAAAAAAAGCTTGCACATGGTCAGCTCTCCTCAGCATCTACCAGAGAGGAAAGAGCCTTCAAGAAACCACTGTAAGGTAAAGCTGAACAGTAACATCAGTCACACAGTAATTATTGGTCATCTGTCAATTGAGAACTGCTTTCCAGAGGAAGATTTCCTAGCTGCATCTTAAAAATAAGGGAATCTAATCACACAAAGTAATAAGCTGGACACTGCAAATGGAGGGACTGAAGAGTCATGAAGAGCGTCTCAGTCACCTGCAGATAGGACATATTTGGTCCTCCACACCACTTCCCAGCAAGGAATGGATTTCATATTTCACAAAAGGAAGGTGCCTTATGCCATCTTAGGTTCTCAGAAAGAATACTGCTTATTCTTATTTCAATACATTTAAACAAATGAAAGTATCTATAGATACTGCATATCAGTTTTTAATCAGTCTGCAATGTAGTTACACTTTTGCAACACAGTATTCTACTCTTAATTTTTATGCAAAATAACCACAAGCAAATATAGCATTTTAAGGTTTTGGCAAACCTTGATACTGTAAAATCTACTTGAATTATCTGTTACATAATTATCTGTTGCACATTTTCTAGCCTCTGAAATAGCTAGGGCTATTCCTCTGAGAATGAATATAGTATGAACATAGCAACTGGCCTGGCCTGTTTCTACCTGTAGGCTATCTACAAATAAGGTGAAAGACTTTGGTGGGGTGTGTATATATATATATATATATATCTGTATATATATATATACACACTAAAAAAAGGCTACTACTATGAAAGTAACTGCTTATTCTATCTCTTTGAAACTCTAAATCATCCCATTTTACAGTTGAAATCAAATTCATAAACCAAGAAGGTTTCACTCAAATTTTGTCTGGAAAAAATCACATCTCTGAAACCACTAGGAAGAAAGGCTGCTGTTCAGATACATACACGTCTCCGCCACGCATGAGTTACAGTGAATATCCTGCGTGAATCATATTTAAAACTCTTTAAACCAAACGCTAAGTCCTTTATTAAGAAGATGCACCCCTTATGTAATTACTATCCTAATATATTCTTATGTTTTGTTCTCCCTTTCAAACTGGAAGGTTTCAGGTTCACACTTTTCATTTTGTTTGCTTATGAAGTGCCAAATAAATTGATGGCATTGAACTATAACTGGGTGAAAGCACTGTGTGCAAGATTGTTAGCAAGCATCAGCTCAAAACTACATTTTATTTAAGAGTTCATAAATCTGGCTTTACTGAGTAAAAGCCCTTAGAAACAGTTATACCATTAGATTAATGCTACTTGATCTTATTTTTAAACCTGTAAGAGCTGATACTTTTGTAAGCTATTATTAGGTTAACTGTCACACTAACCAATTTCTATTATCCACAGCAAAGACTCAAAGTACTCAGTGGTTCAAACCTCTCCCTCAGCCACTGCTTTGAAATATGACTTGTAGAGATGAGAAAAGAGTTTGGGATCAATTCCTTCTACACCTTATCCTCCTGACAAATTTTCTTCACATGACTGTGATTTTGCCCAGAGTTTGGTAATAGACATTATTGCTAGGGTACTTCACGGTGTTCATCAGTGTTCAAAAACATATTTTGAAAACAGCAGGGAGAATGAAGTTTTGAGAGGTTGCTTGGAGCACAAAAGAGAACATGAAAGAAGGTATAAAGGTTGATGCTAGAAACAAGTCAAAAGAAACTGCCTGACAGATGGCATCCCAGAAAGGACGGACTCTCGTTATGGCAGGATTCTGTCAGTACAGATGGTGACTGACAGCACTGATTACAAAACTCAGTTTCCATTGAAGGCAACAGGAGCTTTACTCCAGTAATGGGGATTATAGCAGTGAAGTCTATTTCTTTGAAAATCCTATTGTTTTGCTATGAAATACTCTACAAGAGGTTGCATAATTCTTGAATTCAAGTTCTAACACCTGGTCAACAGTATAGTTGACTGGATCATATTGCAATTTTGTATATAAAAGCTAGGACTACACAGCAATCATGTATTTAAGAAATAGAGAAATTAAACAAATTTGTACATTATATGTAAAAGTGCAGTACAGCAGACGATTTCAGTAAATAACTATGCAACCGTTCAGGAAGACCCAGACTTGTGCAAAGCATTTCACATTGTCCTGCATTAAACTGTTAGTACTAAACTGCAGAGATATAGATTTGATGGATGGACCACTCAGCAGATAAGGAATTAGATGGATGCATGCATTCAAAAGAGTTGTGGTCAATAGTTAAATGTTTGAGCACAGACTGGTGATGAGCAGTGTTCCTCAGGGGTCAGTATCAGGACAGGTGCCATTTAACATCTTGGTATGCAATATAGCCAGTGTCACTCAGTGCACCCTCAGCAAGTTTGTCACCACCAACAAACTGTGTGGTGCTGCTGACACACTGGAAGGAAGGGACCCTACCATCCAGAGGGACTCTGAAAGCAATACCAAGTACAAATATAGGCAGGGCAGAGAATCAGTTGACAGCAGCCCTGGAAATGTTGGTTGACAAGAAGCTTGACATGACCCAGCAATGTGCCCTTGCAGCCTAAAAAGCCAACCACATCCTCGGCTGCATCACAAGAAACATAGCCAGCAGATCAACAAAGGCAATTCTGCCCATCTACTCTACTCTGATGAAAACCCATCTGGAGTACTGAGTCTGGGGCCCCTAACACAGTAAGGATGTAAACTTGCTGGAGTCCAAAGGAGGGCCATATAGATGATCACAGGCTGGAGTACCTCTCCTATGAAGACAGGATGAGAGAATTGAGGTTGTTCAGCCTTGAGAAGAGAAGTCTCCAGGGAGATCTTACAGCACCTTCCAGTATCTAAAGGGGGCCTACAAGAGAGCCGAAAGGAAACTTTTGCAAGGACACGCAGTGATAGGACCAGGGTTAATGATCATAAACTCAAAGAGCGCAGATTTTAGATTAGGTATGTCCTGGTTTCAGCTGGGATAGCGTTAACTTTCTGCAGAGCACCTGATATGGGGCTAAGTTTTGGATTTGTGAGGGAAACAATGTTGGTAACAGAGTTTTCATTATTGCTGAGCACTGCTTACACTGAGTCAAGGCCTTTTCTGTTTCTCATACTGCCCCATCAGTGAAGGGGGTACACACACAAGAAATAGGAAGGGGACACAGCTGGGACAGTAATCCCTACTAACCAAGGGGATATTCCATACCATACAGCACCATGCTCAGCATATAAAGGTGGAGGAAGAAGAAGGAAGGGGGACGTTTGGAGTGATGGTATTTGTCTTCCCAAATAACTGCTGTATGAGATGGAGCCCTTTTTTTCCTGGGCTGTTCTTGACTGAACACTTGCCTGCCCATGGGAAGTAGTAAATTAATTCTTTGGTTTGCTTTGCTTGCATGCACAGCTTTTGCTTTATTTCATAAACTTTGTCTCGACCCTTGAATGTTCTCCCATTTACTCATCCAGTTCTCCTCCCCATCCCATCAAGAGGTGAGTTAGCAAGAAGCTGTGTGGCTCTTAGTTGCTGACTACTGTTAAACCACAACAGATGTAAGGAAGAAATTCTTCACAGTGAGGATGCTCCATCCCAAGTGTTCAAGGTCAGGCTGGATGGGGCTCAGAGCAACCTGGCCTAGTGGAAGGTATCCCTGCCCATGGTAGTGGGATTGGAAAAAGATGATCTCTAAGGTCCTTTCCAACCCATTCCCTTCTATGATTCTGAAACTAAATTCCAGGAGATTACAGAGTACTGCACTTGGGTCACAAATATCCCATGCATCACTAGAGGCTTGGGGAAAAGTGGATGAAAAGCTGCCCAGTGGAAAAGGATCTGGGGTGCTGATCAACAGCTGGCCGAACATGAGCCAGCACTGTGGCCAGGTGGCCAAGAAAGCCAATGGCATCTGGCTTGTATTAGAAACAGTGTGACCAACAGGATCAGGGCACTGGTGAGGCTGCATCTTCCACACCAGGAAAGACACTGAGGTGCTGAAGTGTGAACAGAGATGGGCAACGAAGCTGGTGAAGGGTCTGGAGCACAAGTCTTCTGAGGAGCAGCTGAGGGAGCTGGGGTTGTTTAGCCTGGAGAAGGCTCAGGGGAGACCTCATCACTCTCTACAGCTACCTGAAAAGAGGTTGGAGCCAGGTGGGGGTTGGTCTCTTGTCCCAGGCAACTATCAGTAAGACAAGAGGGCATGGTCTCAGGCTCTGCCAGGGGAGGTTTATGTTACATATTAGGAAGAAATTCTTTACAAAGAGGGTAATCAGGCATTGGAATGGGCTGCCCAGGGAGGGGGTGGATTGTCCATCCCTGGAGGTATTTAAGAAGAGACTGGATGTGGCACTTCGTGCCATAGTCTAGTAACTGTGGTGGTAGTGGATCAAGGGTTGGACTTGATGATCTCCGAAGTCCTTTCCAACCCATCTGATTATACGATTCTATGAACTGCCTGAAAGGAGGTGGTAGACAACAGGGGTTCTCTTCTCCCAGCTAACAAGCGGGAGTTACAGTCTTTTCCTATGACAAAAGGAAACGACCTTAAGTTGCACCAGGGGAGGTTTAGATTGGATATTAGGAAAAATTTCTTCACTTCAAGGGTTGTCAAGTACTGGAACAGGCTGCTCAGGGACACTATCCCTGGAGGTATTTAAGACATGTAGATGTGGCACTCAGGGACATGGCTTAGTGGTGGACTTGGCAGTGTTAATGGTTGGAATCAATGATCTTAAAGGTCCACGATCCTTTAAAAATACCTTTTCCCTCTTAGATGTGCTGCTTTGCATTAGCAATTTCACATTATGCTATTCACATTAAACAAAAAACCAACAAAACCAAACCAAAACAACAGTAAAACAAAACCAAACAAAACCAACATTAAAAAAAGAAAAAAAAAAAAAAAAGAAAAAGGACAAAAGAGATGGGCTTTTATCTTCATCAGTTACTGTCAGCAAACTATTAAGTGATGTTCTGGTAAGTACCTGGCAAATCCCTGACAAGCACAGCCTATAGAATCCTAATGAATAAGGTTTCCTGTAAGCAAGCTTTACTGGCACAGGGAGGAGAAAAGATATTTTCTTTAGTCCTAGATGGTTAAGATACATATTCCTGTGGCAGATTTTATTCATGCTGAAATCAAAAATACAGCCTTGATATCAAACAAAGTTCAATACTAGGAAAATGAGAACCATTTGGAAATAGGAAACCATTACCTTCACATCTATATGTACTCAAGAGTTCAAGTTACAGGGTAATGAATGTACAGCTTTGCAGATATTCCACAGAGTAATCTGAATATTTTAAGGTCATAATCTCCTCTTTATATGCAATGTATCAATTTAAGAAAATATTTTCCTTCAATATTAAAAAAACCCTTACATCGAAAACCACAACCCCTCCAAGCTGTTTCACACATATTGAACAATGCCACCATCTCAACTGAAGATGTTCCTTATGATACTTTACCATATTCAACATGTCCATGTTCAATATTTTATCCTGAGGAGGAAAAAATTAAGAGTATTTAAGATAAAGTTACATAAAAATTAAAAGCAAACTAACTACACAGAAGACTCTAGGATCCTACTATTAGCACCTAAATAGAGGATGGAGAGGAGGAGGATCAGTTCCCCCGTAAGTATCAATTAAAGCTTAGAATCCTAAAATTGTGGTTTTAGTCTCCCTCAAATATTAATGCATACACCAAGATGTGCATTTATAACAGGAAAATGCATATTTTTACAGGTATACTTAGTCTAGGACACCTGCATTCTCCGTGTGCCACCCCTCCAATGCATTGTGGAGCAGCAACATTGAATCCATCTGGCAGTATTACTTTTTCTGGCTCACCAGAACAGTCTCTGTCATCAAGAAACTCATTCAAAATATTCCCCTGTCCCACAACTTGATTTCGTATCAGCAACTACTATGGATACCTTTAACTTACACATTATTAGTTTAAGAATGACTTTTATAATCATGCAAAAAGGTCCATCTACCTATTTGTTTCTGACAGCAAAAAACAGCAAATCCTAAAGACAGATATAAATACATGGCAAATAAACAACTTCACTTCCCTACAACACCTTTATGGCCTCCAGCAACTGATGGTTCAAGGACATTGCAAACCAGACACACTGACTTTATCCCTAATGTATTTTTCCTCCATGAATGTATTCAACTGTTTCTTGAAGCCATGCAAGCTTTTAATATCCACAATGACTGGTTCAGAAAGCTCCACAGCTTAATAACCTATTGTACACAGACCTGTACTTGCCATTTGTTTTGAAACTGGTACAGCATTTAATTTAATGCTATTATGTCTAATGAAAGAGAGAGTCAATAAACTGATCCCTGCATATCTTTTCCTTGGTACTCTCTTCTAAGGTACCTCTATCACACTCTCAGTCTTCTCATCAGTCACTCAACAGTGAAGCCTTTACTTAATTCACTCAGCCCTAATGGGTATCTTTTCTACACCATCTGTGATGATTATGATTGCACAAGAACTGCATACAGTATTTGAGAGTACACAATGAATTTACGCAGTAGTCATAATAACATTATTCTCTTTGAAATGAAAGCTAACATTTTCATAAAACTAATATAGGCATCAAGAGCTCCTTCCCGAGTAGCAATTACTGTGTCAAAAGTTACTGCTGCATATGTAAACCTTGGGATTATTTACTTCCCCATATACATTATTTTATAATTTATCGTCATTTTTCTTCAGAGGGCTAGACAAAGACAGAAGATTATATGGAGAGATCCTGAAATACAGCGACAAAATTCTCCTTATATTCTACCCCAAATTTCCTGTTTCCTTATTTTCCTCTCTATTCCATTACACAAACTCTGTCCATTACAATGAATCTTCCAAACACCAGCCATTCAATACACAGATCATTTGTTTATGCGTCTGCTTCCTAGGCATGGAACTTCTTAATTTTTAAGGACCTGGGACATACCTCAGACTAATAAAAACCGCCAAAACATAAAAAGGTTTTTATTTTCCTTCCCATGATTCTTCAGAAGCAATTATAACTCATCTTTCTGGTCTTGTTTTACTTTTTCTTTTGACTTGCAAGTGGCTTGATTTTGAAGATCTCTGCTGATCTCTTGAGCAGTCACTGCCAAATCATCTTTATTTTAAAAACTGGTCTTACCCCTCTTTAGATAGTTACTAGACCTCAACATTATTTGAAAACACTGTTCTGGCAAAGCGCATATTCTGTTTATTTTAAGCAAATTTCTACAAGTTCTGTATAGGTGCACTTTAAGGCCACAACTGGAGTCCGTTTTCAGCTCCTCTTCCAGAAGACCTTTTTAACAAAAAACTACAGCCACAGCCTAAAGCTACTTGTAAAACGTAACAAGTTACTCAAGCTTCCAAAGCACTGCCAGGCCTGTTAAGTCCGACGTCACTGAAGAACAGTCAATTCCAGTTTTACTGACATGAGACCGTGTTACTAAATTTTGTTATACTGAGCTGATTTTTTTTTTTTTTTGCTTTTTAACTTTGCAGTACAAGCTGCCTGTAATCTTAGACTCTAGTACAGCAACTACATAGAGACATATTCAGGATGTGAAAAAACATACCTCTGCATTTTGAAAAATATATAATAAGCTCTCATTCCAGCTCAATTTTAAAGAAGAACAGAGCAAGTAACACCTTACACTTCCAGAAAGGAAAGGAATATTGCAATAATTAAGGATATGAATTTTAAAAGAAAAAAATATGAAAGCACTGGTTTTACAAATGAAGTTTTGAGAAATAAACTGTATCACAGAATTGTCCTACCCTGCACCACAAATAATAATATGCTGTACTACTCAGGTCTTCCAACCTTCAGGCTGCAGAGAAAGGGAGAGTATAGGAGTAGAAGCATGGATCTGTATAAACTCAGGATACCGAAGGGGTGACTGCACTGACACCTAACATGCCATAAGCAGCACCCACACCTCACGTCTTCCCTTTATACCAAAAAGGCAACCCTGTTTTCTCAGAGCACTTGCACAAAAAGGTGATCCCACATACATCAGAAGAAAACAAGATTATAGAGTCTCCTCTCAAGAGACAGCCTTAGTTTGCTACATAAAAATATAAAGAATGCTTTATTCACACATTTTCAATTCACTACAACATAAAATGCCCACAGGTCATGTTCGTATGATGCAGTTAACATAAAACTAAGAGCTTACTGCAATCAAAATAAAATATTCCTTACTAGCATTACTTCAATAATTGACCTAGCCCAGGGTCATTTTAAAACAGTTTAAATGCATCATTAATCCAGGGTATTCCAAAGCAGCTTTACTAATATGCTATAATAAATTAGAACAGAGAAGCAAGGTTGCAGTAAGCATGCATTTAAAAAAATAATAATATGATAACAAAATATGCCAGACATGCAGATTAGAGCAACATGAAAAAGAAGGCACAATAGCAACATGACTCAGAAGTTCAAGAAACATATTTGATGGGATGTATTTTTTTTATTATTCTCCTGGGTATACATTTTTCTGACTTTCATGTTTCCTTCCTGTCACTTCCATCCTAGCATTCTGGCAGCTTCTCACTCTCTGCTATCATTAAAAGAGAGTAGCCAGTCTTTCAAACAACAGAATCAGTAAACTGGAGATTAATCTGCAATACAAAGGAGGTTACTAAATGGAGGAAAAGGTCAATTGTTTATTTTAGACACATATGTCAGGAGAACAGCAGGTTAGCAAAGTGTATTGTAAGGATGGCAGTGTTGGGCAAGCGTTTTCAAACAAACTTGTGTATGGTCTCCTAAAAAAATCTGTATGGGAGTCCACTGTCTAAAGAGTAGAAATGACTAATAGGAAAGACTGGAAGGAAATAAAGGCAAAAATTAAATGAGCCACATCATTATTTCCTACGTCATTCAGTAGACTGTTGAAAGTTATCACTGTTCCAAAACTAAAGTCAGCTCACACAAGCTGTGCTTAAAGAGGGACAAGACACAAAACCAAAAGAAAAAAATCCGAATTTATTAAAAAAACCCTTGAAAATGCCAAAGACACTGTAGATTGTACCGAATTCACACTCATTAACATATGTTTCTCCATGTATTTACATGGTGTCTCACAAAATTGTTCCATTCCTGGCAAGATTGCTGGCATGTTACATTAAGAAAAATAAATTGCCTCTCCCTGTAGGAAGCAAAGATGGTCTCCTCACCTCCTCCTGCCCATAAACAAACTTACACATCTGAAGGTATATGTGTATATGTATAAATAAAAGGAAAAATTCATAGCCCACACTAATAAGTACGTCTGAAGAATCTCTTCTATTAACAATTTCTTATAATTCATTGAATAAGTTTCACTTCTCATGGAATTTTAGTTTTAAGCTTAATCGGTAAGATTTTACTTTTGTATGTCATAGAACCGTTACTACAACACAAGAAAGTGGCAAGTTTTCCAAGGCCTATGTCTTGGAAGAGGTTTCAGAGTTCACAGGCAGTAAATACATGTGTCCTGGCCTTGATCTCCCATGTTCATTTGTCATTCACATCTATTCCAGATGCAGAAGCAGGTTGTTGCTTAGCATGATGCCATCTCCATTTCCTTGTTCCCAATGTAAAATACAATTTTTCTTCATTGCTTCTGAAGGAGACATCTGTTGTGAGTCTAGAGTATTTAAAGAAAAGTATCTCTCACATGTTCATACTGAAGTTGCTTCAAAGAAACACCTTAGTTATGACTGCACTATTACTATGCGTGGGGTCAGAGCATGCACTATGGCACTTGGAAATTCTGAGTAGTATTGTGCTGAGATACCACCTCAGTTTTATAGAAAGTAAGTCTCACATTAATAACAACTCTTTGTCAAGCGATTTTTCTCAGCACTCTGTGTATGATTGGTTTAAACAACGTCTCAAAATCTCCATCTTTACTGCTCTAGGCGCACCCTCTCCTCATGGGGCAAGAAGAAAGGGAAAATGAGGAAAGTTGTAGGCTGTGTTTTCAGTCAGATTTATTTCCCACTTCTCAGAAGGTTTGTTGCTTTCCCTGATGGAGTTCCAGAAGGCTCCTGTCCTCCTCTGCAGCCCTTCCTGCTCACATGGCATATCTACTTGCATTGATGAAGATGGCAGCTTTCAATTTTGCTTTTAAATTCCATCAGTAGAGGCAGTTGGTGGAGGTGAACGTAACTTCACTTTCATGTTACCAAAGCACAGACTAATATGTATATTCTGGCAGCATTTTCATTGAGCTTGTATTTCTTAAATGGACTACTTTAGGAAGAATGGAGAGAAAAATCCACACTCTTCTCAGGCTATATAGTTCAAGCAACATAGCTCAAAATAAAATCTAACCACTGTTAGGGGCGTCTCCATGTACTTGGTGAAATTCCCACTGCTTCACCATTATTACGAACTATGTCAAGGATGCCCTTATGCTGAAACATAGGTTAAAAATATTGCAAGAGTATTTTGCTGTGAGGCTTTTGCATGTAATTTTTTTAGTTTTCTGCTAACTTTTACAGCCATCCCAAGTATTTTTTATACCGTTGTATGTTGTATCTTTAATGATTCTGTAACTTCAGTGGAGAATTTGTTACTGAATGTCATTAAAGTTCTGAATTTACATTTTTATACTAGGGTTGTAATTGCAGAATTTGATCAGCAATTTGACTGTCATTTTAGTTTATATTGAGCAATTTTGGAAAAACAACATCCGTTCAAGCCTGTCATTCATTTTGTACCAATAAAAAATGCAACTTAAAGTGCAGTCATTTATCAGTCTGAGAAATATAGAAATTTATTGCTTGTAGGATGGCATTAACATGTCTTCTACATGCATTCTCTCTGCTAATGTGAAACTACCCCTTTATAGAAAAAGCAATCTAAAAATTTCCGTGCCTCAATCTAATACAGTAATTTACCCAGCAGCCAAGTGAGATATTAAAAACATTAAAGAAACTGAAATCAGGGGGGGGGGAGGGGGGGGAAGAGGGGGGGAAAGGGTCCCCAAAAACAGCACACAAAAAGGAGAAAAAGAGTCAAGAGACAGAGGTGTGCTGCTATGTTTGAAATGAAAGGGCTTTTCCCACTGAAAGAACACAGGCATTTTGCTCTTAAATAAAAGAATAAATATATATTTTAAGAAGTCAACTATTGCATTAAACCATGTATTACACTCTGTGCAAAACAGATGATTCAAAACTGTAGAACCATTGAAGAAGGGTGGTTAAGCACAAGAGTTGGTATGATTTACAGTCTCTTCTCAAGTTATCTAGCTCTGACAAACTACTGCTGCACCTGTGCAGGCTTTGTCAGGGACTAGCAAGATTTTGCAAGGGTGAAGTTAATTGGTGCAGAAGAGATTTCAGTTGCAAGTAACTGCTGGAGCTAACTCTTGTGGATGGGAATATCTCAGACCTCCCTAATACACTGTTTGACCCTGTCTTCTTGGACTCAATCACATAAAGTTTCAGCAGCAGTATCCAAAAGTTACATTACAAGCGCAACTTTTAGCCCAGGTATTGAATGACAAAACAGAAAGACAAACTGCCGATGACAGAAAATTATTTTATCTAATGCAAAATTGGAAGATTTTAATCACAGTGAGGCAAAAACATACAGGATAAAATATTCATCTCACAGTAGTAGAGCTGTTAACATTGCAGGGCCTGTATTTCCCAGGCACTGGCTCTGAACAGAGACACAAGGAGTCCTTCCTCTTCCCCATCTTTATCTATAAACAGAACTTGCCACAGGCTGCTATAATGTGTTCTTCCTTGTCCTAAAATTTTGTTTGCATTCTCCTAGTACTTAATTTATAGAAAACTATTTTCAGAGAGCAACAATAAGTAAACAGGCTAAAATTTTCTAAATAAATTCATCTGGTTTTCTATTTTAAGTACAAGTATGAAAAATTATGCTTCTTTAAGCAAATGAGCACCTTAAGTTAGTCTGATAAATCTACACTTACACACTTCAGTGAGCAATCCAATTTCTAAAGCACTGGTGTCCTGACAAAAATCTAGTTCAGATAATTACTCTGCCTAGCTAAATCTCTTAGCAGTATCGTATGCTGTCATAAACTGCTGTGTAGCGAAGAAGTAAACTGTTAAATTGCCATTGCTTCTTAAGCACAGAATCAATGGTGTATTGCTGATTGATGAAACATTTAGGTTGTACAGGCCAGATTTTCTAGTCTACTACGTCAAATCTGCACTGTAAATTTGGTATTAAAAAGAAACAAACAAAAAATAACAACTCACAAAGCACAGGAAACTGCACCGGATATGGTAGCTCTCAGGTGGCACAAACCTGACACAAGTGTCATGGCACTGCACGTTTATGCTACTGCCAGATGGCACCAATCTCCAAATTCCTTGTTGCTGCAGCTCTCGTGGGGGTTACTGCTCATGTGGCCCTGAACACAACATGTAAATATTCTTCAACTTTTTCAGGGAGAAGTCTGGCAGATAAGCCTAAACTGTTGTGGAGGTGGTTTCTAGTGATCTAATGAAGCATCTGTCAAAGACCACTGTGTCCTGTCATCAGAACTTTGGCTGAAAAATTCAAGACATCTGATGGTAACCAACAGCTGGAGGTGATGGTGGGGATAGGGATGCTGTATTTATCTGTTAAATCCACATGTGGCTAGATGAGTCTCGTATTCCAGCTAGTGACTGCTTCTTAAGGGCAGAGGTCTTCAATAAGCAGGATTTGACCAGAAGAAAGAGATGATAGGAAATTCCTTCAATAGGATCTTCCAAAAGATCTTAAAATGACAGCATAAGATACAATTGTCCCTGTGAAACACAACCTTGAACAGAAACATGACAGCTGTGACCCTTCAGAGTACAAGCATCTAGAAAAAAGTGGGACATTGTAGCCTACATATTTCTATGTTAGCTGGACGTACACCTCATTATTTTTTTCCTGCAATTCTCTTAGTATATTGTTCTTAGTTCAGGTGACTTGAATCACCAAGTGTATGCATAGACTTGGAGCCATGTCACCTTCCTGATGAAGAAAAATATGTGAAAATTATGGAAATTAAAGAATTTGAAAGACAAATTCAGAAGTACTTAAATTCCTGCAATAGATTTTCTTCCTCTTCTCTTCTTCTTGAGCAAAGCTCCTATGGTGTTTTGTCATAAAGAAGAGGGAAAGATTTCTCTGTTGAAGTCAATTTTTGAAAAAAAAATTACCCAGACAAACATATCATCCAGTGAAACTCCTCCAAATGTGACAATTGTCAAAATCAGCTTGAAACCAATGAATCACTACAGAGCTTGACCTTAAAAAACAGTTTACATTGTGTGCTGATTGTGAATGGGTTAGAATTAATTTTCTTCACAGTAGCTGGTATGGGGCTGTATTTTGAATTTATGCTAGAAACAGTCTTGGTAACGCAGGGATGTTTTTGTTGTTGCTGAGCAGTGTTTATACAGGGTCAAGGCCTTTTTTGCTTCTTGTACTGCCCTGCCAGCAAGGAGGCTGGCAGTGCAAAAACATAAAAAATCTTGGGAGGAGACACCGCTAGGACAGCTGAAATCACCTGACCAATGGGACATGCCATACCATCTGACATCAGACTCAGCAATAAAACCGAGGGAAGAAGAAGGAAGGGGGTACATTAGGAATGATGGCATTTTTCTCCCCAAGTAACTGTTACAAGTGATGGATTCCGGCTTTCCCAGAGATGGCCCAGAGAACACCATCCTGCCCTTGGGAATTGGTGAATTATTTCCTTGTTTTCCTTGTGCGGGGGACTTTATCTATTAAACTGAATTTACCTCAACCCATGAGTTTTCTCATTTCTACACTTTGGATTCCCTCTCCCACCCCACAAAGACAGTAGTGAACGAGGAGTGGTAAGGTGCTTAGTTGCCTGCCAGGGTTAAACCACAACACACTGGAATTTGCAGAAAGAAGTTGGTTCAGAAAGTTGCCATGCCCTCATAAAGACTTTACACATTTTAAAGAAACATTTAAAAACTGCTATTTCTTTCAGTCAGTATAATTTGGTCTCTTTACCACGAGGAACGTTTACAATACATGCAGGATTTTTAGCTTGGGATTCCTGAGTTGCACTGTATTTGACTGGTTGATCTCTGAGTTAATTTTTTTTACTTAAAGTAGCCAAATGTGCCTACTCCTGGCCCAAATCCATCAAAATAGTTACGATACACTCAGTTTTGCTGAAGTCAATTGCTAGAAATGTGTGCATCAGCATATTGCTAGACAAAGACCATAAGTTACCTGTCTAAGCATTAAAAACACAAGAAAAGCTGAATTGTTCTTTCTTTATGTGAACAGACACCTGCCTACACACACAGTTGCATCCACACAGTGCAGTCTGGCTCCTGACTGGGATGCACCTACAGTGCCACTGCAATTCTCCAGGGCCCAACACAAGAGAAAAATTCCCAGCACAGGGACATAAGGAATTTTAGGAAAGAACTGAGCATCACATCCCAGTGAGGGGTACGCCCCCCCTAGTCAGTGAGCAACCTTGCACTCCACTGCAGTCCCCCTCATCACAATAGTCTTCCTACAAGTCCAACTGCTGGCATGCACAGAGGTTTCTTGACCCTGTGTTTTAATTTAGATTAATCCAAAATAACTACACACATTAGCTGAAATGCATTACAAATTTGGAGTTAAATGGAAAGAAAACTAAGTATAGAAACCAGTCCATTTTATCCTGTAAGATATACTTTGTTTAGTAACATTCCTGAAAATTGATCGGTATTAAATTAACCACAGGAGGGCTCCCTCTGGTATACTGAATACAACAGAAGCATACTGCTTATTGCCGAAAATAATATTGCATCTTAAAAGTAACAAAGATTTTAGACCTCAAATTATATTTTCCTCAGTAGACTCCAATATATACAGGGGAATAAAATTATATTTGAACAATTTAGATAAAGAAGTAAATTACAGAAGTGTTAACTGTATAACTTAAACACCTAAAAGGCAAAATGAGGTTGCCAATGCACAGCATTTTAAGACACTGACTCTGTTTTGTCATGCTGTGTATACGGGCTGTTGGAGCTGACAAACCAGCACAGCAATCAAAAGGGCTGTAGAATAAAAGAGCATTGAACACACCAGGTCTTAGCTGCTGCTCTGGGGAGAGAAATGAGGATTTGCTTAGAACAACAGCACGTGCACAGAAACTGAGCAGAGAAAGTGAGGCTTCATATTATCAGTATTTTTTTATGGTCTGACAGGTACTCTCCAAAAATAGTACAAATGAATGTCAGCAACAGTCAAGCAGCTACTTTCGTAGAGTTGAGACTGACTGTCATTCTATACTTTATTTGCTCCTCTGCTAAAGAGAAACAAAACTCCCACCTCATAAGTTTGCAGTGAAAGCAAAGGTGAGACAATGGAACTAAATGCATAAGTAACTGACAGCGTCCTGACAGTGTAATAAGCGAAAATAGGTGTGTATTTGTGTCCTAAATCAAACCATACTTTGCACAAGATTTTGCAGCTGTTGAAATCAACTGGGAAAACAATGGAAATATAGCTAAGCTGGGGAAGGGGGGGGAAGGGAAGGGGGAAGAAAGTTTTGCTCTCAAGACACAGCTTTTATGCAACTCTAGAAAGAGAATTCACCAACCCAAGCTTTGTACTTCACTGCAATCAATAGTAAATTAACACAGTTAACTGTCTTGGAAAATTTATGATTACCAGAACTTGTGTGCTAAACATTAGGAAACATTGCACTTTGGGGTAAATTTAAATTTTCACCTCTTTCACAGACTTTAGAAACTAATGACTGTTTGCAAGACAGATTTCAGGCTGAAACTACTTCCTAGATTCAGAAGACAAAGTCAGTACTTTCACAGCCACTAGGCTTAGAAGGTCAATTCTGTGCTTGTTTGCCAACTATAACACAAGGCCACAGGATTTGCGAGGACTAAGTTCTCCTTATCCTAAGGAGTTCATTTGAATCCATACCTCATATATCCCATGAGAAAGAGGCAATCCTGGGGCTAACCACATAGAAATAAAGACTTAACAGAACAAAGGAAAGAGAGCATGACTCTATCCCATGGAACGATGCTTTCCCCTCACAGCACAGGTGTATTTTGCTCTTTGTTCTGGACACCATGCACGCTCCAAAATAAAAATCAAGAGTTGCTCTGGCAGAAGTGCCTCAACCAGGAGGTTAAAGCTGCGTGCCTCACTGCACCAAAGTATAAGTGAAATGAAGCCAGAAATCTACCTTCCTTCCTTCCTTTACACATCATAAAGCATTTCATTAATACACTGAGTATGTATTACAGAGCATCTGTGACTAAGGGATGCTATAGTTCAATCCAACTTTAAGTGGGGAGATTTGACACTGGGCAGCAGGAAGATGACAACTCAGTGAAGAAAAGTACACAGTGAAGTTGAAGTATATTAGGAGTTACTTCACTAGACTGCCCTCCTTTCAGTCACCCACACTGGCATCCCACATAAACAGAAAGAAACATATCTCACAACACTTTTCACCAAATACCTACATTGTGGACACTAGAAGGCTTCTGCAAGAAATTTGGTTCTTTTATATGAAGTTATGTTTCATATATTGAAAGTGTATAAACAGACAAGGATAAAACCTTACTGTAGCCAAACAAAGTAGCACTAACTTTAGATAGTATGAAATAACCAGGTTCGGACTGGGATTACATCCTACTGATTGTACTACATTATTGCTTTTCTTCCGCAGAAAACAAAACTGAAATTAAGTTTTATTTGCATAACTTAGTATCCAAAAAACTGGCTTTGGAATTTTAATCAAAATATCAGATAGGACTCTCATATCATATCTCAATCACAAAACAAAAACAAACACACACACCCCCAAATTAAACTACCTGTAGAAACTGTAATCAAAACTCAAGGACACCATAAGGTGTTAAGGAATAAGACTTTTGTAAAAAGACAATAAAAATACCCTATTCAACTTCCCTTATTCCCACAATATAGCAAGGAAGACTGACTTAGAAAGATTTAAACCAGAAATTATCATTTTTTTATCTCATGTGTGCCACTTTACTATCAAACTATATTTTATGAAGATCTTGTTGCACCATGTAACTCAGAACTTTAACATATGTACCTTTACTCTTGAAGCTCCACTTAAAATACTGAGAAACCAAAAGTAAATAACAATTATCAAAATATAAAGATCAAGCCTATTAAGTTCTCAAGAGAAAAACCTACAAAAATGCAAAAGCTTATAGAAAGTTTCTATGAAAAGGAGGTTCATAGAGATTAATAATGTTTACAGAATTCATGTAAAGGGAACAAAATCATTAATGTTGTCTGAAATCACAGTTGTCAATACCAGTTTCTCGTCCTTTGATTTTTCCTACAGAAGAGCTTCTCTGCTCAGAAACAAAATTTGCACAGTTACAAAAAACACTCTTATGTAACTTATTGTAGCACTGTTTTAATGAATAAAAAAGTCAACTTATTTTGTCATATTAGAATTTCTAGATAGCACTAAAGAATACAAGTACCTCATCTAGGCACTGGGAATGACACAGTCCCCAGGGGACACTGTTCTACCACTGATAGAAACAGCCTTCTTTTGCATTGTGGACTGCTTTCAAACAGCTTCTCTGCTTACTGCTGTCAGGATATCAATGCCTCCTCCATCAGTCTGCTATCCCTCCTTTGCTCTGGTGGTCTAGCAAATAGCTGAAGTGATGGGTGAGGCTGACAGAGCCCTCATTCACAGGGAAGCTTGGGGATGTCTGTTTTAGCAATGAATTGGAAAGTTTAATTTGTAATTAGGCAAAAAATCATTTCCCTATGCCAACTCTTCAAAAACACCTGATGATCAATAACATTAATTTAATTGTTCTTAAAACAAGATGGCACGTTTATAAACATTACTGTCAATATTAGAATACCACTAGACACACATTTTACCCATGAGGGCGAAACCACTTCAGCCTGTAATCAAATTATCGAAGTCATAGACAGCTCTGCCTCTCTTCCCTGGTCAAGACACACCACAGCAGTCCAACTATACATTACTATCACATGCTGACTCTGAATACATACCTATGTAACCTAACACAATCCTAGAATCCATAAGAAAAGCCTACTGCAGTTTCAGTAGGACTGACCTCCAAACTTGTGCTAAGTCAGACTAAGTATAAAGTAATTGAACACCTCAAGGGCAAAGAATGACTGCGCTGAGTGTGTAAATTCTTGCATGCCTTACTAAATTACTAGGGAAAAAGAAAGTTACAGTTTTACTATGATGCTATTTCTAATGCAGTATCTTCTAGCATGACCTCATTTTTAGTAAAGTCTCAAAGAAGTCTTAGCATTTCCTTTGTATTTAAGGGACTTGAACTCAAACTTGCATTTCAACCCCATGTTCCTTCTAATTATTTTGGGTTATAATGGTGCACAGCTGAAGACAAAAGTAACCTAACTGTATTACTTGCCTGTACTTCAACCTGTTTTTCCCCACTAGGTAATGACATTGCCAACATGATTTCAGTGCTAACAGATATTTCATGGTAACAGAATACCATTAGAGTCAGTTGTAAGGTTCAAAGTTGCACTGCTCATTTTATTGTTTTCCCACTTAACAGTCCCATTACTCCTCAATTAGTATTCTGGCTGGGAGAAAAGGGAAAGGGGAAAAAAAAAAAGTGAGAGAAAAAAGGAAGCTAGTAAAAAGACCTCTTCAGAAAATTCAGGATTTAAAATTTAAAATTTTCTGGAGTCTCATTAGCAAGTCTCACTAGCCCTTCACGTATGCTCAACTGCTTATTTCCAACGTTTTCTTCCACCACTTTATCCACAACCCTTTTTTCTTTTTTTTTTTTTTTAATTTAAAAAAGAAAGGTATCTCCCTTTGACTGCTAACTAACCATGCTTTACTTAAGAGCGCAGTCCTGAACATTAGAAAAATCATCTTATGTCAAGGCATGAGTGTTCTAAAAAGCCACGCAACACACATGGCAATCATTATTTGCATTGGAAACTGCAAAGACTGCAGTGTGCACCTTGTAAACTAATGACAGAGACACTTATGATTATGTATAATTTTCTTTCAGCAGAAATTACTTCCAACTAAATTCTAGCAGCTGACACCTACTGCATTTTAAAAACCCATGGAAAGTTAAAGTAAGCTTCAAATTAAGAGCTATTCCTGACTTCCTCCTCTAGTAATATTCAGGATATTTCATTAACCAAAGTTACAATATTTTGAAGGACTAACTCCTGTAATGGATAGCTATATTAACAAAGAATCAAATATGTTACTGTTAAGTTGAAGTCATTGATTTAAATAAGTTTGGTATGTGGAAAGTGCATTACATACATGGGTGATGACCCTTGAAATGAAGACTACTAATACAATGAAATTATAAATTATGCCATCTACAACACTCTAACATGAAGGCAATGCAAGTGGTAAACAAGCTAAAAGATCAGACAAGCCCTTAATTTCTTACTAATGATCTATGAAATATCATGTTAAATTTAAATTACACTGACAATTATAGTGTAGGAGCACTGCTGAACAGAACAAACATAAGCTTTGGTAAATTACAGGCAGGGTTATAAAGAACTGCATTACAAGAACTCCTTAAAACTAAACTTCACTTAATGCAGGTCATACTGTGATTTACGAGCCATACACAAAGCCAGCAAGTCAAAGAATAACTCAAGAAAAAAAAAAACAGTTTATGTCAACTACTGTTATTAATAACAGTGATTGAGGAAACAGTAAACTGAAAGTATTAGGGAGTTTGTTGTGATAGCAGTCTGACAAGTAGTTACACACAGCGTAGCTGTATCAGGTCACAATAATAATATTCAGAAGAGAAAAATACTGTCAGTTACTTCTGTCGAGTTTTCAACAGAAGAGAAAACAAAAAATCTCGGCGGTAAGACACCTAGATGGATCTCGAGCAATTTCACCGGACCCACAGCCACACATCAGTCTGAGAATTATTGCAGACAGGCAGAGAAAAGTTGCGGTAAAACCTCCACTTTTCGTACTGAAAATCAGAGCCCGGCATCACCCTCGGCTCACCGACGAAGCACACACAATCCCACGTCCTCCTAATTTCACAGGCAGCCTGTGTGACTGCTCACGCCCGTCCCTGCCGGGGAAGCCCAGCCCGGCGGGCTCAGATGTTCGCTCACAACTTTCTCTCCCCGGCGCGGCAGCAGGACGAGCGCACGTGCTGCCGCTCCCCGCTCCGCTCCGCTCGGCGCATCCCGCGCCGGGGCCGGGCTCCCCCAGCCCGGCGGCAGAGAGGGGCCGGGCCGAGCCCCGGGAAGCGGCAGCGCGGTGGGACTGGGCTGGGCTGGGCTCCGCGGGGGGAGCTTCGGACCTACCTGCGGCTCGGCGGGCTCGGGCGGCTTCACCAGGTGCTTCTCCTTGTAGAGAGACCAGAGGCCGATGTCAGGCAGAAAAATCAGAGCCGCGGTGAAGAGCAGCGTCATTTGCAGAAACCTCTTCTGTTTCCTCTTCATGGCCAAAGCCGGGCTGCTCTGCTGGCGGCGGCGGTGTCAGCTCCCCCAGCACCACGGGGACCAGGTCCTTCCCTCCCCGCTGTCCCTGCGAGGGGCACGGCGCCGCGGAGAAACTTCGCCCTCCTCACGCCTGCCCACCCCGTGCCCGGGCGGGGCCGCCCCCCGCGGCGGCGGCGGCGGGGCCGAGGCTGGCGGCCGCTCCCCCCGCCCCGGCGCGGTGCTGCGCGGCGGCGGAGCCGCCCCTGGTGGAGCTCATGGATCCACCTGCGCGCACAGCGGCAAACAGCCCGGCACACGGAGGGAGAGGGGCAACAGAAATATTTAAAAAAAAAAAAAAAAAAAAAAGGAGGGAAAAGCCCCACAACCCGAGTCCAGTAAGCAGCGTGGGACCAAGAGCGCCCCCTCCGCCCGGCTCCGCCGGAGCGCTGGCACTGCGCGCAGCCCCCGCGGCTGGCCGCGCCCGCCCGCCTCACGTCCCTCTGCCTGCCCGGGACCGGGCCGGGGGGCGCGGCATCATGAGCTCATCAAGCGCAATTTGCTAAGCAAGAGTTCAAAAAAAAAAAAAAAAACCAAAACAACCACAAACCAAAACATCAGAAGAGAGCTGATGCGGGAGCAGCGGCACTGCGCGCCCCTCCGCGCCAGGGAGGCGGGCAAGGAGGGGCGGCCCCGCGCCCCCCGCCACCACGTGCGCCGGCCGGGCCGGGGACAGGCGACATCGGGCCCGCCCCACCGCGCCCCCTCATCCCGGCCGGCCCCTGTGCGCCATCCACCGGCTCCGCGGATTTTGCCCCGGCGGGCGAGGCGCTGATCCGGAGCCCGGCGCGGGTTCCGCGGGCCGGAGCCGGGCGGTGCTGCTGCCGCTGCTGCCGGCTCTGCCGCCGCGCACCGGGGACGGGGCTTGCAATTCCCGTTCCGGTCCGTCCTCCTCGGCGCTACGTGAAACGCGGGGGGAACGGCGCGGAGAGCCCGCGGGCTGCTCCCTGCCTGGGGGCCCAGCCGGCTGCGGCGGGCAGTGCCAGGGCGCTCACCTGCTGGGCTCTCCTTGCGCTCCCCCCGCGGCGCCACCTTTCCCGAGCCTGCCCGGCCGCAACCCCAGCAGCTCCAGCCTTCTCCGAAACGCGATCACCCCCCACTTCGGTAGCAGCACCGAGCGAAGATGTTCAAAGCAATGTCGACTTGTACCCAGCTTGTTGAAATCGGACCCGTTTGGGCTTTTGGTCAGAGTTCAGCTGCTCGTTCTGACTACGCAGTGCAATTACCTTTTCTTCTCAAACGAACTCCTCTCAGCAAAATAGGAGGACGCTCAGGTTAAGCTTACTAGGACCTAGTGCCTTTTAAGCTTTGTCACATCAAGGAGTGGGAAATCGTGTACGAGACTTGTAACATCAATGTGTTCAGAATGAATATTGAAAAATAAAGGTATTTCTAACTTCTTTTTTTTTTCTGTCCTGCATACAGAAAGCTACCACTTCAGCGACAGTCCATGTTTCTATCAGTGGCTAAAATATTTCTGATAGTCTAGGTCTTAATCCTGCAGTAAGAATCCTCTTTCTGTAACGGCAGTGCATCTCTACAAATGGTGAGAAGCAGTCCTCTCCTTTTCCATGGGTGAGATCGGTCTTGTCCATCCACAGAACTGTCTTTCCTAAATATGCATAAAACGAGGCAGTTAAAGGTTATTTTTAGGAGAGTAGCTGGAGATAAAAGAAAGCTTGTGGGAGGAACTGAACTATGAAGGTGGGATAGGAGGAAATAGCATAATGCTCTTCACATAAAAGTAGGACTGGAAGGGACCTTGCGAGGTCAGCTCTTCCATGGCTTTGCCCCAAGGCACAATCAGCTACATCTGTGTCATTTTTGACAAGTGGTTGTCTAACCAATTCTGAAGTCCTCCAGCGATAGCACCACTCCAGCCTCCTCAGGCAATCTGTTCTGACTTGCTGTTGCAAACTGTTCCTTAATGTTTAACCTGGACCTTCCTTTCTGTAATTTCAGAGTGTTACTTTAGCCACCAAAGGGACAGCAAGCAGAGTCTTCACAGAGTTAAAGTCCACTTCCAAATGCTGTTCCATAGGCACTCCAGGACATCTCAAGAGCTGATGTTGCTTCATGCTTTCATCAGGACTGCCTTCAACTGATTTGTATTGTATTTGAAAAGCAATGTCCAAAGCTCGATCTAATAAGCTATTTGGGACCTTTTTAAGTGTTTATAAGAAAAGAAGGATAATTGTGGATGTGTTACAGTGTGTTCTCTTTTTCCATGCTCCCATGTGGAATGGAAGCTTTGGTTATAACAGCAATAACCTGTTAACTAGTAACCATTTTGTGAAAAATTTAAGCTGTGGTTTGTTTTGTTTCCCTCAAGAACATCTAATTCATTGTTTCTATTTCTATGGCTGAATATTTCTCCTGTTTATACTGTCTTTATTGAATATTTTTTCCAGAATATTTATCCAGTTTATCAAAATCACTTTGGTTTTAAGCCTGTTTTCCTCTGTCATATAAAAATATAATAAAATTGTTCAATTCTGCAATCCAGACTGCTAGCAAGAACTTTAGGGTGTTCAGAGGCAGGACAGATCCTTGCAGAGTTCTGCAAATGTATGTTCCCACATTTGATATTGCATCATTGATGCTTTACTCTCTCTGTAGTTTCCAGACAATTTTGCACTCACTCTGAAAATTGCAATACCTAAGTAAACTAATCTTGCTTAGTGGAGTGTCATGTGCGAGGCTTTGTTCTATTGTATTGGTGACAAAGGATGCATACTTCATTGTTTCCTTTTCACCCCTGCCAGGTGTCACGTTAAAAGAGGCAGAAAAGAAGAATTTTCTGTTCAACCTTTATTAATTTATTTTTTGTCTATCAGTGTCCCCCCCTCCAGGAAATCAAAGCCTTTTAATATCCAAAACAGTCTGTTAGCGTCTCACCTATTGAGACCCTTCACTTAACAGATTCGCTGACGTTTGATACCTTTTATATACAGGGACTGCACTTAGTAATGGTAGAAAAAAAACCCTCAGCAGGTTTCTCCTATGAGTTATTTCACCATTGAAGAAACTGTCAGCACCTCAAAACGGACTCACTCTAACAGTTGATGAAACAACACGTTTATTAATGCAAATTTGTAAAAATTTATGGGGTTCGCTGTGTCTGGAATAGGGTCTAACTGCAAAAAGCACACTTAAGCTCTGTAGTAATAATAATAATATGAAGCATAGGCACACACACTGAAGCAAAAGCAACTTACAATGAACTAATAAGTAAAAAATATAAGGTACTATGGAGCTAAAGTAAAATTAGTATATATGTATAAAGCAATCGCTCACCCCAAGGCGTTCCAAGAAGGTGGAGGAAAAAAAGGTAGTCCGTCGATTACCTCCACAGAGTTAATGGAACTTCTCCTGGATCTTTGCTTGGGTCTAATCTCTTTTTATAGCTTTTTTCTTTAGGCGTTTTGAGTGGCTATAGTCAATAAACTAATTTGGGGGTGATAGACAGATGAAATAGACCCAAGGGTCCACTTTCCAAGTTCCAGGTTGTTCAAGAAAAAAGGCCACGTATATCTCCATATCACTCCTTCCTTTTAATCCTTTTGTCATTTTCTGGGAATGTCTCCCTAGGTGCTGGAGGTTTCCAGGAAGCCATCAGAGGGGTTTTTTTCTTCTTTTGTATGGCTTTATCTATCATTTTACTCCAGGTTATAAGGATGTCATAGAAGATCACCAAAAAAACACTATGAAAGCATTTACACTTTTTGATTTTTGCAGCTAACCAAGGAGGCATTCAGTTAAACCAAATTTTAAAAATTTGGGGTTGTACTCAACAGCTGAATCCACCCAAAGATTAGAAGTACTCAGAAAGGCATTGATCTTGTGAGAAATTCAACTTATTTTTTTAGCTCAACATCCAGTGTTAGGAAATTTACCAAGCATGTAGAAGATTTTGATTCAGCTGCCTTTTTGTCTGAAGACATTCAGCCCTGATGTTCTTCCACTCAGTGCTAAAAGTGTAATAGCTAAAACCATCCTAAGTATAGAAATGATTGCTATGAGATCATATAATAATTGTATAGAAAAGTAGGACTACTGGCAGGAAAGATTTAGGAGATGTTGCATCTAGAATTCCACAGCATGCCATTTAAGTCTGTCTCTGGAGGTCAAAGTGAATACAGACATTGACTCTCAGGAGATGAAATTCAATTTAATTTCCTAAATCCTGAGAACAATTTTGTCGTAGGGTTGTAGTCCACAACTGGCAAATCCAGGTCTGCTTTGTAAAGAATTAAAGTCATATTTTTCAGCAAATAATTTCTTTCACATAAGCCACCTAGCTCTATTAAGCACTGCTGAACAACACTGATGTTTGAAATCTCAAGCCATGAATTATAAAGAATAAAAGAAGTGCATCCTGAAACCGTATACACTTTGGCACCACAATTTAGTGTATTGGGGACATATTTTCATTTCAACTCTTACATGTCTTCCTAAGCCAAAAGTTCCACCAAGATTTCTACTATGACCTAGGACAGAAAATAAGAGTGTAAAACACCCTAGCAGAGATGAGAAGTAACAAGCAAGATGACTATGAGAAGCTGTTCAGTCATGTATTTCAAACCTAGAAGCTGAACTCAGTCAGCCTGCAAGGTAAATTTTTTGAGATCACAGCTTTATGTACAGAATTTTTCAAAAGGGACTCCAGGTCATGACTAATCAATACTCTTCATGCAGGAAAGCCACTATTCAATGTATCTGTTGCAGCAGCCAAACTCTGCACTCACATGAAAGACAAAGTACCTCCCTTCATGTTCACTGTTACAAACAGCAGAGGTTGATGTGCTCTAAGCAGAGAATGAATCTAGTAAAATGATGATTAACCATCTGTAATATTGCCATATAAAAGAGTAAATAAAGGTAATGAAATGGGAGTTTGCTTTGATTGCAGTATTTACCTCCAGGTAACTCAGGATGCAAAATGACCAGATCTGTTCCCATGGTTTTTTTTACTGTGCTTAGTGGGAGAGACATGTAGTGTTGCAAATCACTCTCAAAGGCAGCAAGAAGGGGAAAGGGATCTATTCTTTTAGTGGTACAACCCTGATCTGAAACAGCTGCAAAAACTGGTGATTCTGGTATATAGGGGACTGACATGTTGTATCATGGCTGGTTTTCATCCTCAGACCTTCAAGGGTCTATCAGAGCACCTCACATCCTCTCTCTGTATCACTTGTCTTAAGACCACCAGAACCTCAAGGGAAAGGCATGACACTGGTAGCACACTAGAAATAGAAATGGAAATTCAATCAGATACAGAAGTACTCTTGCAAAAGCTCAAAATCCAAGATCCTCCAAACTCCCATAGGAAACATTTATTTTCAATGTCTTCTGCAGAGAAAAGTTTCAGTGCATTCATCTCAAAAACTGAAATGCTTATTTTTATGCAGACTCTGGGTATAAATAACAATACATGTAAAAAGTTTTTTATTGACTTTTTGTTTCTAAGCCACTTGGGCCTTCTCTGTCTCCAGTTTTGTCATCAAGTTTCAAAATTGTTATCTCATACTTGTATTGTTGTTAACTGTGGAAATATTTTCTGTAAATCTCATTTGTTGGGTTTTTTCTTGGAATCAAACTCTTGTTCTCAAAGTTATCTAAGAATTTCAACTGAAAGGGAAAGCTGGGAGCCCTCTTACACATATAGGAAATAAAATTAAATTCCAAGAGAGAAACTCCAGACAAGTTTCCTTTATTAAGATTTTTGGATCCTGACTTGTGTTTTCTAGGGTACTAAGTTTGGCAATATTGCATAGAGTTAGAAAATTTTCTCGAGAAGTATACTACAAACATTTATTAGAATTAAAGCATTTGTAAATCTGAAGACCTTTTTAGGTACTGGAAATTTTCTAGTCATAGTACACTTAAAGGTCTATTACCTTAAATAAAAAAGTGTAATAGCAATGAAAAGAACTACAAAATGTGAAAATATTATTAGGGAAGTTGTTTGTTCTTTTCCCCATCCCCACCTCCTCACCCCAAATCTTTTTCATTTAGAAAATTGCTCCATTCCTATGCCAGAATTATAAAGTTTGGTTCAGATTCTGAAGAAAAACTCAATTAAAACTCACATAGAACTTAAATGAGTAATGCTAACACCATGAATTATTTCCACTTTCAGATCTTTGTTCTGTTTGACTAGCTGGATGATGAATGATTGCTTCTTCATTGTTGCTGTGCCACTACAAACTAAAGAAAGCAAACAAAAATGCTGATGGATCAGACTTTTTGCCAGTTACCTCACAAGCTGCAGATTCACTACTGCACAAAAGAAATCACTGAAATGTAAGGGTAATCAGGAAAGTTTATTTTGAGAAAGAAAATCAGTAAAATGTCAAATATTTCTAAATAGCTCAGTAATCATAAAACACTGATGTCAGGAAAAATAGTTGCTCATTCTTCCTTTCATAAAAATCCACAGTAATTTGGACCTAAATATGGTGCAGGAACATGGCATTTGCAGAAAGCCGGATGAAAAGTTATCTTCTTTTAGATCATCTTTTTCAAAAAACAGAAGCAATATACTAGTTTTACAAGAACAGAACAAACTCAACTCTGTGATAGCTAGGAAAAGCACTTTGCTTTTTTTGAAGATCAACCCTCTTTTTCAGTCTTCTCACTGTCCCATTTCAGAAACCTTGCTATACATTTTCCAAGTATGTAGTAAGGTCTCACACCAACATTACCGTTTTTACATCCAAGAGACTCCTTTGTCTGATAATACATAGGGCCTTCACACTCTCAACATGCAATCTGATCCAGGTTGGATCTAAAATAACATATTACTGGAAATAAAACAGTACATTCTGCAAAGCTTCCTTAACAAGGCTGCAAATCTCATCTCACCAAATTTGTAAAATGTGCAGAATATATCAAAAGATAGCAGATGTTACCTTCAGTTCCGATTTTTCAGTAAAGGCATCACCGACAAACTTCAGAAATGTCTACACTGATAAATAGGGGAGGAGAATGGGCTAGAAGGAGCTTCACATTGCTTAGTTGCTCATTTGCCATCTAGGTTTTTTTGGGCTGATCCTGGGCTGGACTATGCCTGGGTCCAGCACTGGGAATCATTTATTTCCATTCACAATATAAAAGGATGAATGGATAAGATGGCTCTTGGTATCTCTGTGACCCTCAGGCACTCTCAGTCTGCAGAGCCCCACAGACTCCAAACACTTGTCATGCCTTCCTGCCATTCCCTAGGGTACATTACACATCCTTGAGGTCTGAAAAAAGTCCCTTTAGTGGTTTGCACAGAGACCTCATGTCACCTCAGACACTGTAATGGCCTGCATCTTCTTCTCTCCCCGTTATGTCAGACCTCAAGATATCTGCTTGAAAAATGAGCACACTGAAAAGTTGGTTTGCTACTTAGAGTTCAAAATACATGGAGTATTTCCCTAACTCACTGATGGTTGGCAATTTCTGTGAATTATACCTAGGACAATGAATGCTATATAAATCCTTTCTTCATTTGTAGATTAAGAAACTGTCAAAGAGAATTTAAATGAAGGTCACAATGCTGACAGCTCCAGTGCAAATTTCTAGTATACATGTATATAGAAACATGAAGCAAATAATAAGCAGCACATTTCTACAGCATTAGTGCATTGAATTCTGTCATGCACTGTAAAAAGGCATAATAGATGCCATAGAAGGCAAGATGATGGCCTTTTATTCTGGGTGCAACCCAGCAATTACATAACCTGTGTTCTAATGACTGCATAGTGGTCCATCATTAAGGAGAAAATTTCATTTTATTTAAAATTATAATCACCAAATCCAGTGACTTCTGATGAGCTGTGGGAATGTGATTTGAAATATTGATTCCACCATACTCAAGTAAGAAAAGAAATGGTGAAAAAAACAAGGCTCAAAATAAATACTTTATATTACAAAGTATCGTTTTGTAAGGGACGTTAGTAGATTTTTTCTGCTTTTTTTAATTTATTTTATTTATGAACATTTGTGGCACTTCACATGCAAATGTTGAAGAGCAGAGATAAGCCAATGTAGGACACAAAGAACTAGAATGCCACTCAGAAAAATGCTAACCAGTGTCTTTATAACCAATAGCTCCTGTCAGGTTGATCTACAGTCTTACTAACCAGATATTTAGTATTTCCCATGGAAGTTGTTTTTTATATTTCAAAATAGCCATCATATGAACCAGAAGATTTTTTCAGCTATTGCAATTCAGACATCACAAGCTGTCTTTTCAGTCTCAGACTTCATTCAAGCTCATAGGATATTCCACTGTAGTAGGACTCAGAATACATTAAAGGATCAAACATAAGAAATACAGACATCACCAAATATTATGAAGGAAATAAAGATGAAACAAACCAAAAAGTTTCTTCAAAAGCTTGTATGAAATTTTTAACTAAAACCTTTAATTTCAATGAGTTTCATAATAGTGCAAAGGTGAGGAAATAGAGTATTAATGGCTATCATATGAAAAAAAATGTTACATGTATCTAATTAGTCTTAAATTTAAAGGATCTAAGGGGCTTTTTAATTTTGTTTTTTTTTGCGGGGGGTGGGGAGGGGGAGTGTTCTCCTCATAAAATAAAAGACTAGGTAATAACTATAAAGAAACTGAGAAAAGAGAAAAATTTAACAAACGTGTGGATGTCTCCATGAGCACATGCTTATCCCTTTTATGAATACTTGAGAGAGTTGCCAATTTCTGGTGTTAAAATACTTACAAATTCATTGTCTGGAAACACACAGCTTACTGTATGTTTCTAAATGTGATCTGAACTCCAAATAATGAGAAGCAGCACCAGGTGCTGGAACTGCAGTACCTTGAGAGTTGATAGTGCTTAGACAACACTGAAATGTACATTGGGAAAGCCAATTACATCCTCTGCTGCCGTAATGTGAATCAATAAGTACTCTGTCCTGTCCTTTCACTTCAGAGTTAGAGCTCTTGAACACATGTATCTGGCTTGAAGTTTTTTGTAAAAGTGAGAACAAGAACAGCTTCATTTTAGCTATAGCAATCAGGAGTAAACGAGGGGTGATTCAGGCTACAGGCAATAAACTTGTTCGTGTGGCTTGGAAAACTTATTTTTTAAAAAAGCTAACATTCTGAAAGAGAACTGTTGTTCCACAGTACTGCCCAATCTTAACAAATGTAATTTGGAAATTTCCCCACCTCATTATTTAGAGGAAACACTTTTTATAACTAAAAGGCCTAGGGCTCTCCACACCTTGGAGAGCTAATTTTAGTCAATACGATATCAATACGATCATTCCACGGTCAAGGATAAAACATAGCTAAGAATAGAGCCAAATGGATTTTCAAAAATCATTCATCCTGAAGTTAAAGATAAATTAAAGAATAGCCAATATTAAGAGGTCTTTATGAAATGATTAATGAAGTCTGTCAGGTAGTAAATCCCCAAATCTCTAAAACTTTCCAGGTACGTGCATCTGCAATTTTATATATACTAGAGGAGAGAGAAAAAAATAGGAAGAAGCTTTCTGCTATAATTGGAGATTCTCCTCAATGGGAAAAAAGAAATCTGAATTTGAGTTGATGCAGAAGCAAATGGATTAGTTAAAAACTAAACAACAACAGAAAAAAAAGAAATCCCACCAAACTAAATAAAGGTGAAGCATGAACACTGTAAAGAAGCTTTTAAAATTGGAAACAGCAAAAATCTTAAGACCTTTTTAAACAAAGTTCAAAGAAAGTACTCCATTTCAATCTATATGAGGGCTTTTGCTTAGCCCAAAAATATTTTCAGTTTTTCCTTTCAGCCATCAGCCCCATTCTCTTGTTCCCACATACACATACTTAGTTGAAGAGTTTTTCACTCATGTCCTTTCCATGCTTTAAATGACCTTGCATTGAGAACATTGGCACATCATGAATGTAAATGTATAATATTGGAGCCAATTACTCTGATTCATGTTTCTGACCTGAAGAGCATATAATAAGCATATGACAACGTATCATACTAAGCACTTTGCAAGATAAAGAGTCACTACAGTTTGAACACCTCAGCAATAGGTAGGAATTTTGAAGTTTCTTATAAAATCTTCAAGCTCATCTTTTCCAGGTTTCACACTTGAGTTGAATGCTTTCCAGCCTTTGGGAAGCCACAAAAGCAGCTTGCATTATTGGTATTACATTTAATATATATGTTTCAAGCTTTTTAAGACCATTTGGCATCTTAAAGTAAGAGTGAAGACAGTATTGGTATAATGTTATATTAACAGAGAAGTTAATATGACAAATCAGGCCACTTCACAATGAAATGCCTCTTTTCAGATGATGTTTATGTATAAGAACAAGTTAAATTGTCACCTCTTTTTTCTTTCAGGTCTCATACTATGGCATTCTGCTAGCAGAGAACTTCCTTGCCAAGAGAGCGGGTCCCATCTGTCATTCACTCTTCTTGTTTCTCAGCAGAGTTAAAAAGCCTGACAGTTTCCATGAATAACAATGACACATACTTTTATATCTTGCAGAGAGGCTCAGATTTTATTGATGAAAAAGGGTGAAAAAAACCCTCAGTGTTTAAAGTTTTCTGAGCACTGCTTATGTCTGGTTTTGAGTGAAGATGGAACTGCCATTGTGTGTGACAACAAACCTCCTTATAGCTGTTACTGTATAATTCTGACCTAGGCCACTGCAACTAAGGACCGGTTTTCACACATTACAAAACTCTGTTTTGTAATCAACACCCCATGCTTTTACAATAAAGATTCTTATGTATCTGGGTTCCAACAACTTTTAATACACAGTTGTTGACCATGTTTATGCATCTGCACTTAAAAAAGCTACTTAAGCACAGTTGTTTGAACATGTTCTTGGAAAGTATTCAAAACGCATAGCAGAGAGGCATGTTTTGGAGGAGATGCTCACAGGAAGCACGTAGAAAATGTGCTTTTACTGCTATGAGAGCTTTTCATGGTAGGTTTAACAAACATAATTGCATAAATACAGTTATAGAAGCACATCTATACTACCTAATTTTCAGAAAAACTGCACCTACCTGTTTGGTAATAGGTTTATTTTGTTAGTGCAGAAGACAATAGGAAAAAAACTCCAAGAAAGGAAAGTGCTTTACCCAAGCTTATCTAGCTTTTGTGATTAGTAGTGCGGCACTGCATCAGTTATTAGTCAGCCTGGTGTTGGTTGAAACTTTATTCCTAGCACAAGCTAATTCAAATTTCGATCTGAAAATTTCCTCTAGTCTCTTGAGGTTCTTTACAGGGAAAAAACATTCACCCATATCCCACATTAAATGTTTTTATGAAAGCAAAGGGAAGCTATCTGCATATAGACCTGCATTTAGAAGCACTTTTTATTATTGGCATGAGTGATTTGGTATTTTGTTTTTCCTTCAGCTCAGTTCTTGAACTTCTGACTGTATTCAATCAAGTTGACTGAGAAATATACTTATGTCCTCAGGGGATATGCACTATATCAGATTATAATTTAGGTATATATTCCTTTTTTAAAAAATAAATTTATCTTCACCGTGAAAAATTCAGCTCTTGTAGAGGATGGTCAAGCATCAGTCTTTGGGAAAAATGCTGCTGAATATGATGTTAGATCTTGGCACAAAAATAAAAGGTATATGCAAATGACATTTTGAGAGTCATAAGCAATAAAGGTGAAGTTTAGAATGTTATGTAGGAAAAGACAGAATACCTTAAAGACTAGAATAAGAAAATTGAAACTGAGTTTAGTATAGTGTAGGACAAGATCATGTATAAAATGTTCAGAAAAAAAAAAAAAAAACACGAAAAATGGGAATGAAATTTTGACTAGTAGACTAAAATTTCACCAAGTCTTACAGGAAAACAACTTAATTTTTTTTAAGGGGATGTTTCTAACTTTACGATTAGGAAAATGCATCGTGGCTGTGTGCAGCAGCAGAGACCTTGCTTAATCGATCAAATGGTCCCTTCTGGCCTGAGGGGCTTTGCTGATTTGTTGGATCTGTTTGACTTATGCTACTCCTACCTCTATTTGAAACTCTCAAAATTCTGTATTGCCCTTTTACTCAAGAACAAGGAGCATTGTCTTACCTAGTTTCCCAACTCTTTACATCTTTTAAGTATAAGCTTTTAAAAACTGGATCCTTTTGAAAATGCTTACAATTCAAAATGCTGGTGGCTTAGTCACTTTGACAAATCAGCTACTGAACAAAAAGAAGATGAAGCAGGCATAGCACAGAAAAGAAATATTGTTTCTGCCCAGCTGAAACCCTATTGAAACCAAGTTGCAGTAGGGTGAGAGTGCCTTTTAAGGGAAGAAATAAAGCTGCTTCTACGTATTGGATCACCCACTATGTAATGAATCACACAAGCCTACTATTTCTTCTCCAGCTGATTCAGAACAAAGGTCCAAAATCAGAAGATAAAATAGGTCTTAAGATTTTTTGTCTGTTTGTTTATTTTTGAAGAAAGAAAGCTGTGTACACTCAGAAAGCTGAGTAGTTTTGGTCAGTGTCACTGTATAAGGACATTGATGATAAGTTGGAAAGTGTCAGAGTTCCTCAGTATACATCACAATAAGTTCAAACGTATGAAAATTCTACTTTTGGTGGGAATACACCCCATAAAGTTCCTGGCTTAACAAGGTCTCAATTACTGATTTTTTTCATGGCTGGAATGTCAGGTATTTTTGCCTGGCCGAAGCTCCACTGAGGATCAGTAAAATGTTACTTGCCAGTAAGTTTCAGAAAATTGCCTAACAGCCTACTTTGGAAAGAGGGTGGCTGAAGTAAGGTGGAATTAGACACATTTATTTTATTAATATGGCATAGTTACATTACTGAAAATTCTAAAAAATGGAACTTCATAAAGTGACTCATGCATGAGTTGCCAGTATTTTGGATCTGAAGAATCTGTTTTGAAATCTGGTGAAGCAGGGCTGTCTTGGCTAGTAAACCTTCTTGATTAGTCCACACTCACCAATCTGTATCTCAGATAGAAGGGCTGACAAATCTTTCCAATAAACACAAAGCACGTCCTAAAATTAATAAGTGCCACTCCAGCTACGTTTGTGTAAAATACAGTGAACCTAACAATGTGAACTGTGCTACGTTCTTATTTGAGGGAATACTAGGAGATATGTAATATGTGACATCAGTATATGCAATCATTTAGTTATATTTCAAACTGCCTTGAGGTTGCTTTTTTAAAGATATTTTTCTTTCAGGAGGAAGGAGTTAGCCCCTTTGTGGAAGACAGCAATAGAATTTAAAAGCTGAGGCTAATGTGGAATTGACACAGTATGAAACATAAAATAAATGGTATATAACAGCTTTCAAGATGGAAACAACAGAAAGCTTCATCAATGCAAACCAGAATTCTGCAGTTTTGATATACACATTGAGACGGTTTAGTAAGAAAACCATTTTTATGAATACCAAAAGTTCATAAGCATAGGAAAATGATGATGGTGTTAAGAGTTGTTTGATGAATAAGAATGTACTGAAACAACTTCTTCACTGAGAATTTAAAAGATTTTTTTTTATCATGTTTGTACTTCTAAATAAAGTCTTGAAAATGTATTAACTTGGAAACTGTACTTTTGATAGCTTAGCAATCTTTCTACTCTTTAACAACATGTGCTTTTAAAATGTCTTATGACTGTCTGAAGTTATATTCCAAATACATGGGGTAGAGGTAGCAATATAAAGACATTCAAGCTTAAGATTCAAGTAGTATGATGAGTGTCAACAGTGCAGTTGCAGTTACAATTGGTAGCTCCATGGTGGAGCCAAAAGCATGAGCTTTACACTGAGAGAGAATCAGAAACATAACGTAAGTGTGAGAGCATCCAGCTTTCTACAGAATCACTTTGTTCCAGCATACCCTATAGAACAGTGATTTCTTGAACTAAGCTGCAACTGAAGTGTGTCAGGAAATCTATTTCATTAACTGAAATAGCTAGCTGTTTGTAGAGTGCCAGTCATCAAGTTTCATTGCTGCTGAGTGTAGATTATATCATAAGTATACCACAGCGAGGGAGAAATTTCCATTTCAGAAGGGAAATCATACAAACAAAGCAATTCCATAAAGATTTCAGACTATAATCAAGTGTCATGGGGACAATAAGCATCTTTGATTTTAGATAAATACTTTCATATGCCAATGAAAAGTACCATTCAGTGTAAAGCATCTTAATTGAGATGAAGTGCATAAGTCATTCGTTTGCTAAAGTATCATTCCAAAATTAGCTTCATAAAGCAGAGTGTTTTTCTTATTCACAAGCATATTTGAAAATACAAAGGGCCATATACGTCAGTTTTTAGTAAAGCCTTAATCTCATTTCCAAAACCAAAAGTTGTTTTGTTTTTTGAAATGATTATTTTTTAAGTATTATAAACTTTAATGTTCAGATACACATTAAAATAATATGAGGAAAAATATGTAAAATAAAAAAAGTTCTACGTTAGTTTATACTAGCTATGTACAGTTTTCTCACTACAAAAAAAAAAAAGGCAGCAAAACTGAGTCGTGAGTGAAGCTTGAAGCTGTTCCCCATATCCAGTCAGGATAGATTACTCTTAGAAGAAGAATGGATGTCTACTAATGCATTTCTTCTTGTCACACCGGGGATACCCAAAAGAAAAAACACTACCATTTACTACATTGCTTGTGAATTTGTGGAAACAGAGTTCAGCTGTCAAGTTATTACTCTGGATGAGCCACTGAGTGTCACAGACAATCAAGCCTATTTGTTGCAGGCATAGGATGACAGTCTCTAAAACCAATTAAAAGCTATACATTGGAAAGAGAGGGCTGCTTCTTATTGCATGAGGCAGCAAAATTTTATGGCTTTGTGAACTTTCACTTGGAAAATTTCTAAAAACTGTGTTATCAGAAGAACTCACTTATGTCTACTTACAGTAGATTCCTTCTTATTCTAAAGCAAGCGAAGAGATCTCTGAGTTGAGGAGCCCAAGTTTCAGTTCCTTGTTACAGCTGGAGAAGATTCCTTTGACAATGCCCAAGTTTTGCCTGGCTGATGTAAACAATTAACAGCATCCTCCCAGGTTTCTTAGACAGTGTCCTCACTGGTAATTAATACTCTAGGAATGACATTTATTCCTCATTTAAGAGTGGTAACAGGGTGTCACTTCTGCAACTTTCCAGAGATCAAATTTTCAGGCCTGTGCCCTTTAAGAATACTTATAAAAGCAAATGAGCTATGAAAATGGGTTAAGTGTTCATTTGTATGTATGACAGTCATTCGGTATACTAGCAATTAGGGAGAATATAAAATTTTAGGTTGCATATGCAACTGGCATGCACATCCTGTACTCATTTTGGAAAGGGTACTTCCTATTCAGAAGTAGAATACTAACAGAGTACATTTTCATACATAGCTGTTGGCCTATCAAACTTAATCCATCTCCATTCATTTAAACCATTCATTTAAATGTGAGGGAACACTAGCTATTGAAATATACATTGTGAGTTAGTAGTGAATTTCCATTTGTCTTAGTGCTAGAGGTTAAGTAAGCTCTGAAGTAAGATCAATCCTGACAAGTACTGTTTGAACTAAAATATACCTTTCTAATTTGTAAGCTCTTCAGTTAAGAGATATATCTACTTATACAGTATTTCACAGATGGAAGACAAAGAGCTGGAAGCATTACTACAGGTAAGGTAAGAGTGAAGGCTCCTGGTAGTAAGTATAAGATACTGTGGTAATTGCTGGAGCAAAAGTAAACATGCAACACTAAATTGCATGAAATTATAAAATTGTGTGATGCCTTTAATAACATCCTTTGCCATCAGATACCCACTTCAATAGAAGAAGATTTGTGGATATTAGCAAAGTATTTATTGCAGCACAGTTTGTTATTGTGAGTGCTACAGACACACGACTATTTGCATAGCTGGTGTAAAGTGGAAGATCTGTTTTCGCAAAATCGTGTTACCACATCCCCATAGGGGAGGAGGCTAGCCAATAAGAACAGGCTGCATTTCCACTAATTATGATAATGAACTAATGATCTCAGAGACTAGCTGGACATCAAGGAGTCTGTTGCATTAGCAACAGGGAGAAAAGGGTGCTGAGATGACAACTGTCATGCAAACGCCTACTCAGCATATTGAAAACAAGTTCAGCTGAGCTGACAAGGAATATAAAAGTGCTTACATAACAAATGCCAGTTGTTTTGCTAAGGAAAATAATTGTTATGACTCATGAGAAGAGCAAAGAAATTACCTGAAATCTGGGGGAACAGGTCAGTGTAGTGCAATGCTAAAAATTCACCAATATGCTCCCAACAATGACAAAAAAAAAAAAAAAAAGAAAAAGAGTCACTCTTTGCATGAAAAATCTGTAGCTAAATTAAGTAGTGATAATGCAGAACCTTAATGCATATGAATTACTGAAGATATAGATCTTTAAAAAATTATTTAGGAAACTGTCGCAATCAAGAAAGATCATATAAATATTTGAAAACATTTATCTTAAAAAAGTGTTACCAGGATAACATAGTTCTTAATTGCTTTTCCAACATGCATAAAGAAAACTTGGATTTTGGGCAATAGTATTTGATTAAAGCATGTAGGATACCAACCAGGAGAATTATAGCAATGCTAACTAAAGAACATAACTTTCAAGCTCAAAAGACATTTCTTTTAACTGCAATTTTATTTTAATTTAGACATCACTATGTTGACTAAAGATTAATAATAACAGAGGTGGATATTGTTTTGGACCCTACAGACCAATAGCAATAGTGAATCTGCGCACCTATTTCCCCACAAGGAAAAAGAATAAATATAGTCCACAACACTAAGAATTGTGTTAGTACATAGATTTCCAAAGGACTGATTTCCCCCAAAAAAAGTAATCATAAGTCAAACAGGTTAGAAAGCAATATTTAAAGAGAAAGATGTCAAAAGAAATTTGGAAATTCTTTAAAAAGTAAGATGGCTCCAAGAAAGCAAGAATTGTGCTGTAACAATTCTGTTATCCAGGTGAGAATGACAGCCAAAAGCATGTCCTGGTCCAGCACAATGTGAAGACAGTACTTAACAGTATAAGAAAACAGCAAGAAAGAAGTAGAAAATATATCAATATAAACTTGCATTTATATACAGAAATAGATATCTGATAAAGGAAGTTAAAGGCATTATGAAAAATGCATGGTAGAATGGGCTTAACTAATCTCAGTAAGTGGATTCAAACATTACCAGGTCAAATGTGGCGGTGAGTGATTAGGTGCATCTTCTGATGGACATGGCAAACTAATTCCTTGCAGTGAGAAACCTTGCTTTTTTTCCCCCTCTGCCTCCACCAGTAATAGAAGTAATTCAAGAAGTGCCTAAGTATCTTCACTGGGAGAAAACACTGCACGGCACTTAAAAAAGGACAAGATTAAGAAACAGGCACTTAAACTCTAAAATTACAGAAACTCATATGAGAAAATGCATGCAATTCCAATAATGAGTGGGATTTAGCATTGCCATGCTTTAATAATAGGATAGGTGGATCCACCTGCTGTTATTTCTGGAAGACATGCTTTATCCAGGAATATTTTTTGGATTTGGTATAGGGTATTGGTAAAAAAAAAAGGACCAGTTACTATACAGGTCAGGCTAAATGTTCCAATAATACCTGCATTCAGTGAAACTTTGAATAATATCATTGCAATAGCCTCTTCTCATGTCTTACTTATTAGAGGAGATAAATCCCTGGCTGTATGCCCTGGGTCTGCTTCATGTTGTTAATCACTTTGTAATTTCCCTTAGAGAATATATTGACTAAATTGCCTCAGTCTCAGAATATTCCTTTCCCCCTTTGTATCTCTATGAAGCATCTTTAGCTTTACTCTGTGCTGAGAAAATAAAATAACTTTACTTCTTTTTAATATTTCAGTGTTTAAGACATCTCTCTGTTTTCTTAAATCTGAAATAGCAGACAGATCCTTTGGAGAGAAACTCCAGATTTGCAGAAGGCTTTTAAAACCCTTCCTCCATAGTAACTGGGAGACTGCCTTCCAGAAAATTTCAGTTCCTTCCAATTCTTCTTCTTTCTTCACATCTAATAACACTTCAGAAGAAGTTACCTCTATGAAAAAGAAATTAATAGAAAAAGGAAATTTTCCTTAAATACCTCAAATACCTCTCTGGACTAAGTGCCTCAGTAACCTTTCTAGTTTGATCAGTTGGAATGAAAAAAAAAAAAAAAAAGGATTATTTTCATGCATTTATCTATGCTGTTGAATACAGAAAAAGACAGGACACCAAATAATATTAAAAAAAAAAATCACAGCTTGCATATAAAACATGACATTTCTCTCTAGAATGCAATGTCATGAGCTGATAATGTTGAAATTCAATAACAATTCTTGGTAAGAAAGCCTAAGGCAGAAATTATGTACTTTGCTGATAATCTGGTGTGAAGCTAGGACAACCAGTACCAATTTAAGAAGGCCATGATGATGGGGGAATCTAATGGGTCACCTGCATTAATATATTTTGAACTTCAAAGTGCATGCTTTGATGCTCTTTCCCAAGATGGGAGCTGTACCAAGAATTTATACATGATGAATAGAGGCAGAAAAGAAATTAAAGTGGAAATTATAACAACAGTAAATGTAATAATAACCTTTTCTTATTATAAATTTACTATTATAAATTTATGTCTTAAGACTAATATCCAGAGTTGATTGGGACTCTTAGGAACTGTGACCATTAAGGGTACTCCCAGGAAAGATCACATTGCATCAAAGTGCATCTGAAGTGCCTCTTTCTGCTGCTAGAGCTGCGAAAAAAGCTGTGGTATCAATCTTACTGACTTTGTCAGTAAAACAGAAGACTAACCTATAAAATTATGTAAAGCATATACAAATGTATGTTAGTTACTACTTTGTGCAATATATAAAATTTCCTTCTGTCTAGGGCTTCAAGGCACAAAGCATTTGTTGGATTTTTCTTTGGACTTCACTCAAATTTAAACTCTCCTTCAGGGCTATAAGATGAGCTGCCCAGAAGAAGCTCAGTGGAGCTTGCAATATAGCAGGTGCTGAATGGATGCACTCCCTTGCCAGTAGCTGTAGCATGTAGCAAACTTGCCTTTATTGGCTTCTAAGGCAGTGAATCTGCCCTAGTTTTTCAACACAGCCCCGGGCATGCTACTGATCATTTAGATTTAAGCTTATTGGAAGTTCTAAATGCCTCTCACTGCAGCTACCTGTAGCTTTTCAAAAAGATGCAACTGGCAAGTTGACTGAAAAATATGCCTCAAATTTAATCTCAATGAATTGCATTTGATCTGCCTACTTTTTGATACAAAATTTCTTCTTTGTTAAAAATGCATCCAGCAGCTTTGAAGCAGATTTTGAATGAACAATTGATGAGTATCAGCAGCTGTTTGCAAAAAAATACTGATTTTCTGTAGATGACAAAGCATCTAAACATTTAGAATATTTTAATATTTTATATAACCTTGGGAAATAAGGTACTACTGCTTTAGCATTTCAGCAAATAAATTTAGTACCTGCCTGTTAAGTATTTCTCTGTAAGTATTTGGGTTTTGTCCTTTCTCAAAGTACTCTACAGAGTACTCTAGGGATAGGTTATTATATTTCTTTGTGAGTGAGGCACATAAAATAGATACTGTACAATGCACCCAGTTTTTCTACTTTCATTTTACATGCATGGAACTTTAAAATTTATACAGTCATATTTTCTAAGGGCCATTCCTGTTTGCCCTATACATATATACCTCAAGTCCACCTCAAGCATTAAGGGAAAACTTCTCTAAGATTTCCTTAAACATGATTGTATTTGCTCTTAGTGGAAAAATGAACAACTTCAAATATTCCCAGCAACTAAATATTTAAATATACCTACTCATTTACCTGGAATAATAATCCAAAGGATGACCAACATATGTAGTTGCGACTTAAAAACTTCAGCTGTGACTTAAATTGCTTTGTAATTTGCTGTTAAAAGTTCTGTTTTTGGAAATATTTGGTGTAGATGTGAACAGTTTAATATATGATGATACATGTATAGAAATTTCAGGATTGATAGGATCATTCCTAAGAGTATGCTTTAATTATAACTAAATATAATAGAATTTACCCATAAACTAGATTGATTCTTTCAGAGCATTGAGAAGCAAAGAAAAGCAAAAGAGAGATACCACACCAGCAAAATAAGCAATCAAATTGGTCCAATACTGAAAGATTCTTGGAGAGTCCAATCTAACATTTAGAAAAGAAAGTCTTTAGTATTTAGAAGTCACTGGCTGAACAAATTTTGATAAAATTTGAACTCTTTCACTTACTTTACTCATAGGAATACTTTTACTGGTGAAATTTATATTCCTTTAATTCTGTAACTTTATGTGTCAGTGCACTGATGGGCCTAATGGGAGCATCTGAAATATAAAACTGGTAAAGACCAGATAGGCTTCAGAAGCAAGCTTAGTCCATCTTACTGACAGGGGTCATTTCCATTAATACCACATCTTAATAACTGTGTCCTTAGACTGGCACAGAGCCCTGCACATTAGCTTTTCTCATGAACCCTAGGATTGAAAGTTGTTTACAAAAAGGATAAAAGCATGACACATGGTTATGAAAAGGCATCCTGCTTGTATTAAGATTGATCTTTTACTTGGGTTCTAAAACATCCCTGTTCTTTAGGCTGAAAGTGAGGAAGAATTATATCTTGCAGCCAAAATTCACAATTAAGCTATTTTTCAAATATTTCTAGAGCAGCTCCCTCTGGTGGGTAATGATTATCAAGAAGAATATATTAAAAAACAGATAACATCAACTCTCACTCTTCTGCTATTGTGTTGAAATGACTATTGTAAATAGAAATAGGTATGTCTGAAAAATCCTGCTGCTTCACAGCTATTCGTCCCTAAATTAATAGTTACCACCTAACAGGTACTAGGACTCAGTCAAGGGCATTAGCTGGTCCATGTCAATCTCCCACCACACTTTATGATTCCCTTAATGCATATGAGCTTGCAAATAAAAATGTGGTTTCCCCATCATATTCAGCCTATCAAAGGAAATTAATGAAATCAGGATTGTTAAAACTAAAGCATAGTATATTAAATCAGTGCATTTCACAGTAAAAGGAGGCAATGGGAGCCTACACTGTCAGTTCTTAAGAGATATCTAGCTTTGCTGTAGTAATTTAGTCCCTTTGTTTATCTAAGCTTACCCTAAGGGTTCTCACTCTGGTCTTTTCTGCTGTAGTAGTCTATATTGTACAAAATTTCTAAATGGTGAGAACTACCTTCTATTAATCTTTCTTGCTTAGGAAAGGCACAAATGGCTGAGAATAGGAAACATTCTTCTTCATCCCTTACCTGGCTCCTTCCCATGACCATGCACTTCACAGTCTGACAGTTTTCCTGTTGTGAATTCTGAGCTTTATAATTATTTTTCTTGTGCCAATTAATCTGTAAAAAAAGGTACATAACATGAGTTGTTTGACCTTTCCAGACCTCAAAATTATTTCTACATCAAGAATGAAAAATTATTCTAGTTAACTATGCGAATACAGCTTTCAGAAGAAAGTAAAAACAAGAGCTCCAATTTACATGAAAAATCTGAATGTTTCTGCAACTAGTTTTGAAGTGTTATAAAAGTTTTTTTAGTCCATTGATAACTGCTACTGAGGAAGTGTCAGACTAGTTCCACTGTCACCTAAGGCAACACTTAAAGGCACAGAAAACATAACTGGAAAAAAATGGCTGAGAGGTTGAGATATATCACTGACTAAGCAGTGTTATACCTATATCAATCATAAGGAGCATTTTCCTTTATCAAATTGTGATCACCTGTTGTAGAGACATGAGAAAATCATCACCAATAAACTGAACGAACCTCAAAGAGTTGGAGGAGCACCAACTGACAATGACAGATCAGCACTAGAGGATGCACAGTCATCTTGATTGTCAGATACCACACCCAAAGGGGTGTTCTGTCTTACACAGGGGCCTAACCATCCCCCATAGGTCTGCAAATGGACTGGACATTTGGGATGAATAGAGTATCCTCCTTCTCAGGCTTTCACTTTGCTGATAGAAGTTTGCAAGTGTGCAAGACCAAATGCCAAATCCTGTTGTATCCTTGTCATACATTGCCCTATGGCAACATGTAGATCCACTCTATCCCTTTTAAAGAGATGACTCAGAGCACTCTGCAGTTTTAGAAAAAAGGAGATGACATAGTTTTATAGAGTGTAAGAATGACTTTTCCAGTTTGCTCCTCTCTTTGACTGTGCTTGGGATTTTTTGAACATTGTACACTGAAATTCTGATTTCTTAGAAAGCATTTTTTTGTAATGTGGATAGCTTTACGTGCTGCAGTCTCATAATCTCATTCCTAAATAATAATAGTCAGCTCAGAACTCATCACTGCACATATAAAGTTCAAATATTTTCCTTCTATTACTTAATACATACTATTATTTTCATCAGCTATTTTGTCACCCAGTCACTCAGTGGTTTCATTATCCCTCTATAATTACTCACAGTTGGTCCTTGTCTTTACTAAGCTCCTATAATTTTGGCTTAACCACTTGCTCTCTCTTATTCAACTGCCTTTCCAGGGTATTTAGGAATACATGAATCATGACAGGTTCAAACAGATATTCTGGTGGGACTTCAGTGTTCAAACAGATATTCTGGTGGGACTTCAGTGTTGACCTCTTTCCACAGAAAACCCACTATTTCTAGCTAGTAAATAGATTTTATTAACTAAGAACATAGAAATAAGACAAGGGTTTACAGCATTTAAGCACCCTCTATGGCAAGAAAATATCATATTTCCGAAGTCTTTCACACAATTATCAACAAGTTTTACACACACACACACACATATATATATATAAGAAACAGGTATCTCTGTAGGCTGTACCTACTCTGTAGTTCGTATCTTTTCTATTTCAGAATAAAAAAAAATCCTAAACAGCCTCCAAGGAAGGAACTTGTCTTTAGCTTCATGATTGTTAAAATTATATTATAATCACAATTTACTTCAGTTATTTCTAGTGACTGTGAGAAACAGTTAAGTACAATTGGCTATTTGTTCAGAAAATAACTGCATGCTTAACTTGCATAAACAATCCAATCCAATTACTTCATCTGGTTCCTGTTGTGGGATGGAATGCCAAATGGGCTCATCAGGCATGTCATTAAAGATGCATATTTGGCTTTCAGACCTGCAACAGGAACCAAATGAAGTAATTTGGATTATTAATGTAAATTAAGTATTACACTGCAGTGGCACTGCTAAGGTGAGTAAAGATTAGTAAACTGTTTTTAAAATCAGGAGGAGAATAAGTTTTACAACTTAAGCTTTAGCTTAGCTTTAACAGTACGAAAGTTTTAGAAAAGAAAGGGAAATAAAACATTGACTGATGCTGAGCACTAAAAGCAAAGGTTTCTATGTGAAAATTGACACATCTCTTTTATTTTGCTTACAGAAAAGTGACAGAAATCACAGAGAAAAACAATAAGATGGTGGAGAATGAATGACGAATAAGATAACAGATGCCAATGCTAAGAAAAATGTCTCATTCAATCTAACATTATAGCTGGAAGTCCTCCTTTTACTATATTTTTATATTTGTAGGGCATGTTACTATTTCAAGAATTATTGAGAATCTTTGCCTTATCTCTGACCCTGCAAAATAGGTCAGGGCATTTTGGATTCTCAAATCCTTCTCTATGTCAAAAGCTAGAATAGACCCATCTGTTCCAGTTTTCATCTGTTTAATTTTTTCTGCTGCAGTTAACTCTTGTTACAAAATCTTGTAAAATTTGTACTGGGACATCAATGGCAAAGTATATTTGATTATGCCCAGGTTGTTCCATCTTGAACCTAGGTGTTAGAGCAATTATTTCACTAGACTGTGAGACATCCATGTAAGAAATATTTCTCATTCCTTATAATTGAGTGGTAAGGATGTTAAGCATTAAAACCTCCCTACTGTTTTCCAAATACATTTCTTTCCTGAACTCTGAAGCAATTTTTGAATAAGGCAATGATGACTTGTTGGTCCCCTGACATTGATAGTACTGTTTAAATAGCAACTTTTGAATCAAGAACTTCTGTAATCAAGTATTTTCTATAAACCATCTTTAATATAAATACTTCCAATAATGGATGTTTTCAGACTAGAAAATTTCACCTATAAACAAGGAAAAAAACCCACCCTATTTTTGCTGTTACATGAAATTAATGGAATATGATTCATTTAAAGTAGTTACTCATTTATTCTGCTTTGCAGCAAATCACTTGGGAATGTTTGCTGCTTTTAATTTGCCAGGGTTTTCTCTTCTACAAATCAAATTAGTAACCAAGTCCCTTGTTAGGGAGAAATATAATGAAACTGGAGTTCATGGGCAGTTAGGCAGAGCTGCCCTAAGCCTTTGTTTCTGCTGGGGTCTACTGCTTGCTAACAAGATGCTGTCATAGGACAAGAGTGCCTAAGGCTTCTGATATGACACAAGTGAGAATTATTGAGGCTACAAAGCTCACTGAACATCCAAACACTGCTTTATGAGCATATTTGAATCACAGCCATGTAGTTTTATTCTTTTGACCATTTCTTGTTATGCAGCTGTACTAAAATATCAGCAATGCTGAAATCTTCCTTTGATATGGATCATAAAACACCCATACTTGTCGTTCTGTATTATGACATTGTCAGCATTTCTGAAGACAAAACTTGGTATTTTTCTCTCTCACAATGATCCTGTAAATTCTTTGTAATTCACTGTAAACACTTGGGTAGCCCTCAGTGACTGCGGCTGACTAGTGTATACAGCAGCTGTAAGATCTGACACCAGTTTTATAAGAGACCACTTTTCTAAGTGGACCCGTCCTGGATGCATTCTTTGGAGGGACAGGATTATGGCATGCATACATTACATAGTAACACTGCCTTGAGCATGTCATCAAGAGCGTAGAAGTACATCAAACTGAAAGAAAGACCTCAAAGTAACCACTCCTCTTCGCAGAGTTCTCCCAGAAAGGTGGGGTTTTTTCATATAAAGCATGCATTTATGCTGTCTAGTAAATCAGAATAACATGATACAATTCCCATTTCTTCCCTGTTCAATAGTGCCATGCTATTCCCCAGAATTCAACTATTCATTCTAGACTTGTAGGTCAAAAAGGGAGACTATTTTATCTGAACAGCTACAGGGACATCTTTTTCTTGCAGTCTTAGAGATCTGGACTACAAGGATAAAACACTGAAGACCTTTCTTCACCTGAGGCATTAGGAAAATTTCCCAGAGTGAATAAATGCAACTGCAGAGCTGGACTCACTGAGATACAACAGAAACCTTTAACATAACACAATCTATTTCCTTTTATGGATTACTAAAAGTAATTTACAGATTACATGGATAGGCAATTCATAGCTAGTACTTCAGTTTAGCATTTAATTTACAATGTCAATTGTATGAAGTGTCATGGGTATGTTTCCTGTTTCAGACAAGGAATACTAGAGTTTTGTACAAATCTAGTGTGTAGCAAATGCCCAGATTCAGCACAACAGAGACATACCTTAGTATGGGAAAATATTTCTTCCATTTATCTTGAAACCTGGTTACATGAAATTAAAAAATACACTTGAACCATATGACAGAAGTCTAAATTAAAGCACAATTTCTAGCTTGTATTTCTTCTCATAAAAGCACTTTGCTGTCCTGCAGTCCAGGAGGGAAATGGGAGCTTTTGGGTCTTGTGTAACCTAGAAACCAGTAAGTTTTACTATATTCTCCATTATTCTCTGTAGGCAACTTTATTTCACTCTATTTCACTCTTATAGAACTCTACAGTTCCTCTGGGGGCTACTCTAATTTTGCTCTTTGGTGAAACCTGTAATCTGTAAACTTCTCTTAGAATCGTAGAAGATGCTGAGTTGGCAGGGACCCATCAGGATCACTGAGTTCAACTCTTGGACCTGCACAGGACACCCCAATAATCACATCAAGGACTTGGAAGGGTCGACTTGATATAAGCTTCTTCAGCTTAAGGAAGACTTTTCCTCTTCCCTGTATAAAAACTTTTTTCATTCCTTACCATGGCCACTTTTCAATTAAGATTCCTGAAGTAATTCTGGGATGTGTTGCCTAAAAAAACTGGGAGAAAAAGGCTCTCCAGACAATGTTAGTATAGATAAGATAGAGAGCAGCACTTTTAATGAAGGCCTTCTGGCTAAAGGAGTAAAAAGGTGTGTGCCCACATACAGAATTCTTGCACTTTTATATCTTTTACTAATTATCATATCTAATGGAGACATCCAATCCTAAGACCCCTTTTGCCTGGGTACCACCCTCAGAACTGCCCCACTGGAGCACCTCTAAGGGTCTTGAGCTTTCTATCTTGTTTTGTCTACCATATCTCTTGCTGATCCGGTCCAGGTGCACATCCCAATGGAATGTCCTTGCTAAAAATCTATTGCCTTAAAAAGATGGTTAAAAGATGTTTAAACCAAAGCTCCAGGAGTGTGACACATAGACGGTGAGAAAGTAAGAGTCTAAAGTGAAGGAAAATTCAAGCTACATTAAAATCTACAAAAAGCTAGAAATCTTAAAAATTCTAAGTCATCAATGCCTTTTAATAGTAAGTACAATTCACTGTATATAAGTAAATCAGAAGTTTGATTGATCTGTTTTTAGGTCAGAGGAAAGGCTCAATTAAATTCATGAATTTATATCTTATTTCAAGAGTGGTCAATAAAACTATAAATGAAAACATAATCCAGAGCAGATAAATGTCAGATGATATATAATTTAAAGTATAAGTTTTTGATATCATATATGACTGCCACTCAAAGCAACTCACTGCAGAACTTGCAAAAAGAGAGAAAAAACAACCTGATTTAGTTCTGGGTCAAGGGCAGGATTTTGTTCAGAACACCCTTATCAAATATTGACTTTGTGATAGCAACCTATATCCTTACAGAAATAAGAGATACAGTTTTAATTATTCATAATAATATTGCTGGCCTTCAATTAGCAGTGGTAAATAAAAATGTGAATCTTATTAAAAAAGGAAATGAAAAAAAGCAGCTTGACAGGGTAAAATACTTCATGGAAAATAGATAAAGACACCACACTAGCCAATCAGAATAAAAATAACAATACAGCAAAAGCCCATCCAACAGGTTCCATCACTGAAAAAAAGGGCCATTTTATTTATAGGATGTATCATAATTAAATGAAAGAGGAGGATCTTACAGCAAAAATAAATCAAGGATGGGGAAGTTATGAATAAATCAGGCCAGGAGAATCATTACCTTTCATAACATAAATATGAAACCATTAACAGTGCAGGACAAATAAAAGATTTGAGGAATGTCTTAGTAAGTATTCCAAGGCTATGAATAATTTTAGAGACTTATCATAAGCATGGAATCCACCCAATAGTTGTACAGCTTTGCAATCCTGTGCCAAAGATTTGTGATTTCAGGGTGAATAGATCCTGTAGGTACAAAAAGGAGTGCTATGGGAAGAAAAATCCATCACAGAAAATGTGAGCATTTCAATACCAAGCAGAGAAGCCAAGGAGGGCTTGTTTCTACGACAGACCATTCTTCACAGGATATAAGTCTGAGGAATTCTTTCAGTCAGATATGCTAATAAATCATTGTCAATTAGAGATCAATAAATTGAATAATAATAAATCACACAGATCATGTGATATTTGCTCAATATTTCAGTGTGAACTTGCCAACATGTTAAGTATATTACTTATACTTTCAATCAGTTTTACTGCCAGAGGAAAGGAAGATCACTAGTGGAATTTCAGCTTCCTAGAGGAATCTAGGTTATTGTGCAACAATGCACAAAGAAAATTGATAAATTCTGAATTTTTTAGAATCTAGAATTAGAACACAGACTTATGATAATCATTTAAAAAAACCTCTAGACATCAAACAAAGGGTGATGAGGCAAACCATTGAGTAGCTTCCATATAAAAATACATAGTCAGCTATATATTATCCACCTTGAAAAGGGACAGCTTGGAGAGAATCTGAGTGCTATGGGCTTATGAAGGCTTGAAATTAGGTGGAAAAAAATTCTATTCACTTTTTCCTGCTAAAACACCAAAACTAGGTGATGCCCTTAAACTATCAAGCAACAAATTTAAAATAAGTGAGGGAAAATAACAGTTGTAAATTACATAACTTTGCCATGGCAATTAGCAGTAGCCAAAATGGGTTAAGAAATAATTAAAGAACTACTAAAAGAACACCCATCAAAAGCTGGTGTATATAATGTTGGAGAAAATAATTTAATAAAATATAAATTACTGACTTTTGGAGGAAATATTGAAGGATCATGCATCTATCTATATGGTCAGGATGCTTTCCCTATGCACCTGTGACTGGCCATTGTCAGAGGCAGGATTCAGCAGTGATGGACTGTCGCTCTGACCAGGAGGGTCATTCCAGTGCAACTGTGATTGCTACATTTCTACTGCTACAGCACATTAGCAGAAGAGGATGCTAAGACAATCAAATCATGTTCAGATAAACCAGGACAGTTAAAACTTTGTATCTATCATATACCAGTTGCTGAATTTTGAAGTTGCAAAATGTTTGTCAAGAACTGGAATAATGCCAATTAAAAATTGACATTTTTAATAAAACCAGTTGAGGCTATGATTTTATTATGTGAGAGGTGGGTTTTTCTTTAGCAGGAGAGAGTATTAGTTAGCTTTTTTAAACAAGACACCTGGTATGCACATCATTTAAATTTAGAGGTTTACATTCATTTTATCATGTTACTCATTAAAGGCTCAGAGTACTGCAAATAAATTGGCCAAAATCTGAGGGAGATATTATATAATATTCAGACAAGGTACAGGGTTCATGGCACAGTTACTTCATAGTATCATTCAGATATGAATTTGCACATGATAATTGTTATTTGTTTTGACATTTGCCAGTGCCATGCCTGACTGTTACTTACTTAGAAGGCTAGTTTTATGCAATTTTTATTCTCATAACGTACTTCTTCTGACATTCCTTTGCCTTCAGTCTTGAATTTATATATTCAAGCATTATAATCACGGAACATTCAAACAGTATATAAAAACACACTGAAATATTATACGACAGTGTGTTTGTGACTATCAAAATTTACTTTTAAGTAAGTGTTATGAATTCTTTCTTTAAAAATATTGCTCCTGACGTTTATGGATAAGAGCCTCCGTCGTCCCTTCAGAAATACATTCTGAAAAAAAAAAAAGAGACTGAAAAGAAGTATACGTGCCATTACAACATCTGCTCTATACGGCATCTATAGTCACAGTTGCAATGCATACTTCTAATACTTATCTCTGTCCCTTCCTTTAAAGGGGAAATAAATATATTTTTGTTTAGGTAAGAAAGGTCCAGAACTTTTTCACTTTGAACTGCTTAAGTTCTTCGTACTGGCAGACACACATTCAGGCAGGTTTTAAAAATGCACAGTAGATTAGAAAACCTCTTTTTGTATGTGGCATTTTGTCTGAATGCCATGACACCACACTGAAAATCACATAGCTTCTAAAAGTGCCGCAATGCAAATGTATTACCTCTGCAGTGGAGACTGCTGCCCTTTAAGAAAACAGTTTTCTTCCTTTGATAATATTTTGAGATATGTCCTGCTGCTGATCTTTTCAGAGTGCTGCTTTATCTTGCTTTCTCAATGACCTCCTGTAGAGGTAGGCTTCCTTCCCATCATATCATGCAGTGTGGAGCACATCAGGCTCTGCAGAGTTCCTTAAATATTTGGTTGAAAGTCAGCCCTGCCATCCAGGAAAGAACAAACACATAGTTTTATTCTTTGCTTCACTTGAAGAAACTTGGAATAAAAAGTAAAAAATAAAATAAATAAATAAAACAACACCCCCCCAACAAACAAAACCAACAAAACCACAAACAAACAAAAAACAAACAAAACAAAAATCAAAACAAAAACAAAAAAAAATACAAAAAAACCCACACCACAGGAACCACTTTCCCAGTATGATGGTGTTAATTTGTAACCCTGCAACTCTATACCTTGTGCCAGTAGAAGCTTGCCAATAGTAATAGCTGAATGCTTAGGTGTGCATATTTCACTTATTTTGCACAGCAGTAGAAAACAAAGATGCAGGCAAGTCATCTTTGTTTGGATTGGGTTTTTTCTGCTGCTAACACTTTGTCATTGAATTATGGGCAGTGGTTTGGTGCGAAGCCTTGATCCCACTGAATAACGGCAAAACTGCTGTTGTTATCACTTCAGTTGGGGAATTTAACGTGGAGTATTTTGGAACAAATCATGGAGATTTGTCCCAGAGAAGCAAAGCCTTTCCTGCACTTTGGTTCTCATTATGCCAAAAGCCTGAACTTGGATAGAAAACACTGCTTTAGACAGACTATTTGGAAATCCAGAAGTAAACACGGCAGGACTTCAGTGCCACTATTTACCTAGAGCTAACATTCATGATATACACACAGCAGATTCATAATTTGCTTAGAAATACACTCTAGGAAGTTTTCTAGGAAAACTTAGAAAAGTTGATGAAGCTATGGTATAGTCTCTGAATAGCTTCAAACCACTACAGTATTTTAAAGAAAGTAAGGTGTTCTGCTCTCATGCATGCAATTTTCTCTCCAAGAAGCAATCCTAAACTAACAATATTTAACTTTGCATTATAGAAATATTTGGCACTTCATTAAGCTTCCAGTAATTTTAATCCAAGAAGTCTAAATTCCCAAAAGCACAAAGGACCCCTCTTTTATAACCTATAAAGAGATAGTGAGACTTTGGATTATGACAATAAAACTGAAGCTTTTCATGGAATCATCACAGGGTCATAGAATGGCTTGGTTTGGAAGGGACCTGAAAGATCATCTAGTTCCAATGTCCCCATGAGCAGGGACACCTCCCACTTCAATTATATAGATTTCTAAAGTACACTTAATATATATTTTGCCCCACATACTGAGTATTCAGTCTTTATGCACAAGAATAGGTGTTAATAATCACAAAAAGGGGCAGCAAAAATAGCATAAAAGAATGTTTTCTAACTAATTTTTCCATAAAATACATAACAACCACAGAACATGCATTGCCATAGTATTGCAAATTGTTTCTTAACCACAATTGGAAGGCCTTCTATAATTCCTGCTTTTGATTCTAAATGTCACTTTTATTTGACAAGTCTTCTTTATTAATCAAGTCTTCATTGCATGCCATCACAACATAGTTTTACCTGCATGCTGTGCTTGTCTTTGCTTTGCACACATCTTTCTTCCAGGGTTTTTCTACCTTCTTTTAATTTTATTTGGCTCTACAAGCAAATGCATTTTTCATTTTATTCAAATGATAAAGTGTTTTTTTGTGATTTGTCAGGCTCATGAGTCACTGTTACCATAGCATCTGAGACCTTCCTTTATGATTTTACACAGATAAGATAAACACAACAATAATGTAGAGAAAAGTTCTTATTTTCTACATGGAAAATAGAGAAACCACACTGCTAAAGCATAAATGAAAGAAGCACTGGACTGGCTTTTCCACTAATAAACCTTCCTTTCTCTGATGAGTTCCAGTGACATAGAATCATTAAGGCTGGAAAAGACCTCTAAGATGATCAAGTCCAACCATTAACCTAGCATTGCTCAACCTAAATACATATTTTCACTTCTGCATCAAGGTGCATAGATTTAGCTTGTGGTTGCCTGTCTAAGCAAAGAGACATATTATTGGAAGCATATTATGTGTAAAAATACATTTTAATTCAGTTTTGATTAGTTTCTACCTCAGTCTCAATTATATATGCCACAAATATCTTTATTAACTTAATAAGTATTCTTTGCTTGTAATTTCAATGTTAATGAAAGACAACTTAATTGCTTTTAGAAATTTACTGTTATTGTATTTTCTGTGACTTATCAAGTGAGTATTATGTACATCAATCATTGTTTTAGTGTTGAAAAAATTTTCAATTACAAGAATAACTCACATTTTAATAACACCAAATGTTGTTTCACTATGTAAGAGTCCATTGTCAAGATGCATAATATTCAGATTTCCTTTCATTTAATAGCAGAGCCAATGAAGAGAAAAAAAGGATATATAACTTTAGTACCTTCATATTTTCATTTCTGTTAAATATCATGCTGAGTATGGTTCACATTTATCAATTTGAGTATGCAGCAGTTATGGGCAATGCTTTTGTGTATGTAATTTCTTTTATTAATTTTCCCACAAATCAAATTATATGAGAATAAAAAAGGGGAATAAAGATAACAGTTTCATAAATATCTTAAGGCCAAATCAGAAATTATGTTACGAATCATTGCTATATTATTCTTTTTCTCTCTCTTTCAGCTGGAGAATGAGGAATCATAAATTCTCATATAACATTACTTTTCCTCTCAAAATAAATCAAACAATGATTTAAATGGTTTCCAGCCTTCTTTTTATATGCTTCCTGTCTGTGTTACATAAGAAATAAAAGTTAAGGTGTTGTTCTCATAGTTTGTTGGGGCTTTTTTTTGTGAAAAAAGTACATATATTTCAAAAGCACTTGCAATCACAAAAACATTCACAAAAACAAATTCCTGTCTTTAAGAAGAAGACTGTATCAAAGCTTTGTGCATCCAGTAATATCTTAAGCCTGATTATAAAAAGTGATTGAGAAAAATGAGCTTGTCAGATGTCATGTTTCATACCTTTTTAAATGGAGGTCGCTGAAGCCTAGTTTCACAAAGAAGGGCTGTTTTACACTTCTGAGCAGCTTTACCCAATGACTTTTTGCTGCAAACTGTGCTGAGAATCTACTGGTAGTAGATAAATTAATTTCGTCTTTGACTGCTTTGTCAATCAGTGTAAGAAGATATTAAATCACAATAGAAAATACATTGTAATACAGTGATTATTTTCCTGGGATATCATAAAGCATGAAGAGCAGCCAGGGGTTTCATATAGTACAGGACAGTAATTATCTCATGACAAGTGTGGTCCCTGGAGATCACTTTAAAGCTACTTTAAAGGTATTGCGAAGAAAAGCGTTATATATGCTATACTAGAAGATGACAAAGATGGCACTTTAAAGTCACAAAAATGAGCTTTAGCTGGCTGTGAGGTACACACTGATTAATTTAAAGTGTTAACAGCCAATTGAATGCTTCTTCAGTTAAAGCATATTTATTACAGAGTGTAACAACCAGTTAATCACACTTCGAAGCATAGTATGAGAAAGAAGTTGAAAAGCAACAATCTTCTCTTTCTTTCAGTCATTCAGCTTGATATAAAACACTTCCTTTGTGGTTTTGCCTCCTGAAACTACTTTCAAAATTCAAGAGCATTTTTCCTATTTGAAAAAAACTAACCACCATATTTGACAAAAATGCAGAATATTGCTAAAGAAGGATTGTTAAAGCCATGGATTCAGTTCTGGAGAATGTCAGTGACTGACCTATATTGAAATCAGTTTACAACTCCTGCAGTAAGATATTCAACCACTTTGCCATATGCTTCATTCCCCTCTTGCAATACACATTTGCTTACACAGTTCTAACACCAGACTATTTTAATATCCTTGCAAAACTACATATGGTTACTGTTTTTCCTCTTAACACAAGGACAACTAAAGTATTTTTTCTTTAGCCTATAAATTTCCTTTTCACTGAATATACTTGATTTCTATTTCTATCAAAATAAACTAAGTCATAAATATAGCATGTGTGCTTCAGTGTGTGTGTGTATGTGTAGGAATTTTTTTCCTGAACCGTCTGCTTTCCTTGAAAATGTGACCTTCATGAAGCATACAGAAAAGTGAATTGCTGTATGCATAAATATTTTCATACACACTTTTCGTGTGAAAAAATCTTTAAAAATTACCATCATAGTTGAAAAAACAACAAATTAATTAAATTATTATACCTAAGTATTAATAGGTCCGTGCTAAACAGGCTTTAAAAGGAAATTCTGTAACTTGATGTTTAGAAAAATATAAATACAAAATACATGCCTGTTTGGAGATTTAAGACAGGATATTATCTTCACTTTTATCAAGAATCATATGAAGACAAGGTTAGTAGCAAACACCTGTGGATGCAATATACATTCTTCATGCATAATAAAGTCAGGGGATCAAAAAACTACATGCTGCAATATTGATTACTCATTTGCATTACACGGAAATAAAAAAAATGGTAATAACACATTTACAATTTTTGTAAGGTACCCTAGGGCATATGATGATATTGAAACAGAACAGGAAAAAAAAAAGAGGAATATGATTTTGAGGATATTATTTACAGATAATATTTATGAAGTGCCAGTGAATTTGTATTTCCTTATTTTTCCTTTTCTGTAACCAGTCTCACTGAGATATAAGAATAGAAAAGACATTACTTTGTTGCCAGTATTCTTGTCACATTTTTTATAAAGGACTAAAATACATATTAATTACTAAAGCATATAAAGACTCCTAAATAGAAATAGAGGACCTATCACAAAAGAAGAAATCAGAAGTTCATTCCAAAAAAGGTGAAGTACGTCCTTGGAGAAGGGCCAGCATATAGTCCATGTCCCATTAAGGTTTTAATTTGACAACTTCATTGAGTCTCCCAGGATGACTTTCACACAGGACAATGGAACATCACACATGTCGATTTGGAAGGGACCCTCAAGGATCAAGTACAACTCCTGGCCCTGCACAGGACCATCCCCAAGAGTCACACCATGTGCCTGAGAATATTGTCCAAACACTTCTTGAACTCTACCAGGCTTGGTGCTGTGATCACTTCCCTGAGGATCCTGTTCCAGTGCCCAACCATCCTCTTGGTGAAGACCCTTTTTCTAATATCCAACCTAAACCTGCCTTGACACAAGTTCAGGCCATTCCCTTGGGCCCTGTCACTGGTCACCACAGAGAAGAGATCAGTGCCTGCCCCTCCTCTTCCCCTCAGGAGGATGCTGTAGACTTCAATGAGGTTTCCCCTCAGTATTCTCTTCTCCAGGCTGAACACACCAAGTGACCTCAGCCCCTCCTCACACATCTTCCCCTCACAACCCTTGACATCTTCATTGCCCTCCTTTGGACAGTCTCTAGTAGCTTAATGTCTTTCTCATATTCTAGTGCCCAAAACTGCACATAATATTCAAGATGAGGCCACCCCAGTGCAGAGCAGAGTGGGACAATCAACTCCCTCAACTGGCTGACGATGCTTTGCCTTATGCCTCCCTGGACAGAGCTGGCCCTCCTGGCTGCCAGGGAACAATGACTCATACTCAACTTGCCATCAACCAGGTCCCCCAAGTCTCTTTCCAGAGCACTGCTTTCCAGCATGTCATTCCCCAGTCATATACCAGGGGTTGCTCCATTCCATGTGCAGAATTTGACACTTCCCATTGTTGAACTTCATATGGTTGGTGATTGCCCAGTCCTCTGATTTGTTGAGATCTTTCCAAAGGGCCTTCCTGCCTTTGAGGGAGTCAGCAGCTCTTCCCAGTTTTGTGTCATCTTTAAAGTTGTTTAGGATCCCTTCCAGTCCTGCATCCAAGTTGCTTATGAAGATGTTGAAGAGCACAGGCCGAAGATGGAGCCCTGTGGAACCCCACTAGTGACAGGTTGCCAGTCTGTTGTTACCCCTTTCACTATTACTCTCTGTGCTCGACTGGTGAGAAAATTGCTCACCCACCATATCATGTGCTGTGTGTCCTGCTCTGTGCTGGACTTCTGCCTAGAAGGATCCTGTGAGAGACAGTATCAAAAGCTTTAGTGAAATCCAAAAAGATTACATCAACTGGCTTCCCTTGCTAAGTGGGTTACCTTGGCATTATTTTCTGCCCCCGCCCCAAATCCCATGGGTAGTTTCTGAAGACAAATTCCACTGTTCATGTGTAAGTAGAAAACAAGAACCAGAACATGCTAGTTCAAGTAAACAGAATACTTTCTAACAGAATTGCAGCTATTTAGTAAGCAGGAAAAAAAAAAGTTTTGTGTTAATAAAACTACATTCACAATACATGTATTTTAATTTAATTTTTTTTCCTAGCTGAATTGCATGAAGCTTTTAAAGCCTATTAGCTTTACCAGTGGTGGTGTTTCGTTTTACCATTGTTTGCAATTATCTATTTACAGTAACATAACAAATGTGGTGCCTCCAGCAAAAAGCTAAAGGTTGATGAGAAACAGAATGCAAAAGCACCTAAATGTTAGACTAGTCAGCAAGATTTTCAAATTTGTTAAAATTAATACAAGCTATCATTAGAGTACTCTACAGTTCAGTGCTTCATAAATATGAAAAACAAAACAGTAATGGTTTTTTGTACCTTTCAGCTTGACTTTTAGTGTGGTTTTATCTTCTTTTAACAAATCAGGATGCAGAACTGCTCATAAAGCTTTCAGGATAGACCAACAGTATAATAATTCACTATGTGCATCTTGAGGCACTTACAACTTGAATGCATCCAGAATGATTGAAAAAATATATCCTAATTACATAAAATACAACAATCAAAAAAAAGAATTATCTGTCTCTGCTCTAGGGTGAAGATGGGTACCTCTTCAATACTTTGCCTGCTTCATTTACTGACCCAGTTGTCTTGGCAGAGCAAAATAAAAAAGTTTATTTGACTTCTGTCTGCTGAGTCCTACATGTCCTGAAGAACAGTAGGATTCCTTCCAATTGGTGGTTGAGGCTTTCTAAAATGAAATAAAATATCAGAGTACATCTTTATAATTTATTCACCAAAAAGTATGGCACAGCACCTCAGGCTGAGTACTGAAGCTGCTTTAGAAAATGGCATAGTGGGAGAATCGATGCCAAATTATTTCAAATTTTGCAATGTTTATTCAAAATGAATAAGTCCATTATTTACTATATAATTTTATCAGGATGGGAGAAGGTAACTCCCACAATGTTTTAAGTCACTCACAACATTGATCACTCATGGTGAAGCTTTTTGGCCAAAAAAGCTTTCACCAAAGTGGGTGAAAAAGTTCTTTGGCAGAACACCAAGTTATTCAAACATTATTTAAAAAACATTTGAAATTCTGAATAATGACTTTATTCAGAGAATCATGGAGCATTTCTTCATAAAAGTTCTATGCATGAAGGCATATACCTCTTACTCAGATGCCTATAATAAAATCACATCTTATTGCACTATGACTGACTTGATTCACGAAAGTGGGTAAAATAACATGGAAAATTAAGTGAAATTAAATGCCTGGCTACAGTCTCAGTGGCAACCATAACCTGTGTCCTTACATATAATCAATTATCTAGAACTATCAAAATCCCCTTGTCCAACTAATGACTGTTGAACAGAGAAGGAAAATATTTGGCCTACATAGGAAACTGAAAGCACACGGTTGTAAAAATGGACATAATAGTTTTAACTTTCACATAGCGTTTGTAATATGTAATGTCCAGATATCAGGATATCTTTTTTTTAGTGAAAGGTGGCAGGTTCTAGAACAAGCAGGAAAGATGGTATTTTTTTTCCTAAAGTGCTAGAAGTAGCTAGAACAATGAATGTCATCATCTATTTTATACATAGAATTAAATACTTAGAAGGAGATAATGCATCAGGATCAATCCAAAATTAAAATTTACAGTGGCAATCTGAGAACTCCCATGCAAGTCAGCAGCACTTGTCTGCTCAGGAACTGCAATACAAGACCATTAATTTTACTGTGTTAATGACTGATTTCAAAGCCACTGTTTCTAAACAAGCATAAATTAACAAACATTCTTTCTTTTCTTTTAGGTATGAAAGGTATGTTAGAGAAATTCCAAAGTGAATTGAAAAGTTGGATTACTTGTACCGGCATTTTACAAGGTTGCAACAGATAAAATAATATCTAATATTTCGCTTTTTGGAGAGAAACTTCAATAGGTATCATTGTCCAGAGCTTTTCCAAGTACAGTCTTTTTCTCCTTTTCCAGTTCTATAAGAGGAATTTTTCCACATGCTTCATGCATGTATTTTCATCACCACAAATATTCAGGGAGCATCTGGAAACAGAATCAATTTCAGAAAAGCAGAGGTGTTAAACAGAGTAACCAAAGTCCAGAGAAGTGTTCCCTGTTGGTAGATGATTCATCCTGAAGCGGTTGGTCAGTGACTCAAAATTTCTGCCACTTTCTGCTCAGCAGTGTGGTAATAGTTGTTGTGCTGTTATGATTTAACCGTTCATCAAGGAGGATATCCATAAATTCATGAAATATCCACAAAATGGAATTTTAATAACAGATTATGAGAATAGTGAGAGATTCAGCAATTCTGCTAGCATATTCCTGTAAAGATCTATTCTTCTCTGACAACACGTATGACTGAGACTTAAAGGTGTAACCTGTAAGGAAAAGTCCTGTCTACCAGGTTGAAGATGCGGGTAGGGCCAATGAGTTTACCTTGTTACTTAATTTGGACCTATTAATATAGAATTCCTTCTCCTTCAGCTTGTAGAGCAAAGTTAAGTAAGACAGAAAAGCTATGAGGTACAAAGGTTAATGGTGAAACAAAAAATAATGAAGAATAAAGTATGCTATTTCCATTGTAATGAAGTCCATTTGGCTTCAGCTTTAGAAGCAAGCTATTTTAGGCTCTCTAGTGATGCAAGGATTTAACAGACAATGAAATATATATTAAAAAACTGAAAGCAAAAGTGTAAAAATGTCCTTAATATTTCTGTCATCAATCTGCTTTAATCCTGGCCAGGATTATGGGAAGGATTCACAATTTAAAATTTAATATTACATTGGCTTATGAACCCCCTGAACTTGGTATATATAAGTAATTATTAAAAAATCCCAGAGCACCAATACTCCCAAGTTTTCTGATTTTATATCAAAATGGAACCAGAAGCCTCTGCTTGAAGTTATACTGTTTCATCAATGGTTTCTCATGATCTGCTCTCTGCACCCCTGCCCCCTGCTGCTCCCTGCAGACAGCCTGCCACAGGGTGGCCTCCTGCCACCAAAGTCCCACTTGAACCAGGAGTGTCCATCTCCTGCACAAACAGAGCAAGGGAAAAACCTTGTCTAGACACCAGTCCTGGGCCTGTCCCTCTGACCACCGTTTGGCCACAGTTGCCGAGAAAAGATACTTTTAGTTTAACAGTGTGCTGAAGTCGGTATGAAAAAGTGTCCTTGTTAGGGTTTGAAGGTTAAAGAAGCTGAAGCATTTCATCCAGCACAGAAATACCAAGCACCTTATGGAGATGAAGGCAATGGGTGACAGGAATTTTTGTGGAGTGCCATCTTATCGAACTGTCAGGCACTAGCTTTATTCACAAATCTGTGAATCTCTAAAAATGCTACAGGCAAAAATTCTTTCCCTGTGGTGCATACCCAGCTACTTTTTCTCAGGAGATTTAAAAACTAGGCTTTACTGTCTTTTCTCATTAATTTTGAATAGCAGAGCAGACATGCAGAATTCTGTTTGTCTACCTTGTCACTGCCCAGTAAATGAAATTCATAGAAAAAAATGTTACAGAGCACCAAACCCCCAAACAACAAAGTTCCAATCTGACTCTTTTCTTCCATTTGGGAAGAAGTGGTTATCTGTGAATAAAGACCTCATATCCCCAGTAGTGATCAGTTCCACAAAATTTTTGTGTTGGTTTTGCTGAATTTGAATATGCTGTAAACTTAGGACAAAAAGCTGCCTCAACTTCATCTGAAATCAAGTTAGTTTTAATGAATTTGACCCTTTGATTCTCAGTTCTTGGAGCCACCAGCACTGGTACAACGAACTGACACATTGTTTAGTATACATTTTTTAAATCTCATTTAATTTTATAGTAGACTTTTTTCTTAAAACCTTAAACTTTTATTGAGCAATTAAATTGTGTTCTCAATCAGGGGGAAGAAATGCACATAAAAGAGAAATAAGCTAAGCAGTAATTTCTAGACAGAAGTTGCATTTTTATTTCCTCCATCGTAATAGGAACAAATATTTGCTTTGTAAAATAAGACACAGAATCTTCTAAAGAGCTGAAAATGACAATTGATTTTTTATTTTTTTCCTCAAGTGCTATTAGAGTTCTTGGAATAAAAACCTGCTTCTAGTATACTGGCCTTCTCAGATCAGTCAAGTAAAATGAGCAATAGTTGTTGGAATCTTTTTCTACAACCATTTTGCTGACTGATGGCTGTTTTCAAAGCATCACACATATTGATTTTTTTTTTTCCAGAAAGCACCTCTGCTTTAATGCAAACATTTTAAAGGTAACCTTGTGTCTGCCAACAAACTAGTAAAATCCTGTATCTGTTGTAAACAGTTCTGATGTTAAAGCAAGATGACTGGAGACCTCTTTGTGATGGTTCAGTGACTACCAGTGAATTTTATAGATGATGCTGAAAAGCATAAAACATTATGTACAGTACCTAAGTATGTCTTCAAGTATTATAATAATAACAAAATTAGGTTTCAACAAATGTTAATTTGAAGGACATTGCCATTTATAACACAGTATCAATGCTTTTTAATTTACTTATCACCTCCATTCTTATTAATTTGCTCTGGTAGCTTCTAAACTGTGTTTCTATCCACCATGAGTAAGAAAGAAAAAATGCACGCTTAAAATAATTACACAAAACTGCCTAAAATATTAAAACCACCACCGATATGTATTTCATTTGAAGAAAGTATTAAACCACAAAACTATACACTGCTAATCTATGGAGAAATTCTCCTTTCTTTTTCTGCTATTAACTAAATGTCACTTAACAAAGAAAAGAATTCAATTTTATGTCTTCTATAAAATATCTTGCTAAAATTTCTCTATATATTCTCTGTATATACCTTCCTAGTTAGTTACTTTCATGATCAATGAACTCAGATACCTCAAAAATAATTTGGTTAGAGAGGACATCCACACAGCAACAGAATAGATATAAATATATGACAAGTTATTGTAAGACTCAACAACTAACAGCTTTGTTAATATACATACGGTTCTGGTGCCCCCAGTATAAGGACATGGAACTGTTGGAGCAAGTCCAGAGGAGTGTCACGAAGCTGATAAGGGGACTAGAGCACCTCCCCTATGAAGACAGGCTGAGAAAGTTTGGGCTTTTTAGCCTGGAGAAGAGGAGGTCGCACGGAGACTTTATAGCAATCTTGCAGTATCTGAAGGGGGGCTACAAGGAAGCCAGAGAGGAATTCTTCATCAGGAATTGTAGTGGTAGGACAAGAAGTAATGGGTTCAAACTGGAAGACAGGAAATTTAGGTTAAATACAGAGAAGAAGCTCTTCACTGTGAGGGTGTGAGGCTCTGGAACCCCTTTCTGAGAGAAGTTGTGGATGTCCCATCCCTGGTGATGTTCAGGGCCAGGTTGGATGGGGCACTGAGCAACCTCGTCTAGTTGGAGAGGTCCCTGTCCAGGGCAGGGGGTTTAGAACTAGATGATATTTAAGGTCCCTTCAAACACAAACGATTCTGTTCAATGATTCTATGCTTAAAAATTGGTTAAGGCCTGCATGCTAGCACAAATGCAGTATCCAGAAGAATCCTGGCAGCAATAGGGTAACAATGTTAGTATGTCAAACTCTTTGATCTTTATGTAGATGTTAAGTAAATGAATTATTATTTTAATAGTAGGATTATAATCATAGTCTTTCCTAAAGTGAGATCCTACTGATTTCAGTCCCTATCTGAAAAACAAAGGCATGTGAAGCTACTGCAGCATTTGAAAGACATTCAGATGCATAAATACATTAATGCTCCTGAAGCGTGATGAGTGGAAATGGCAAGAAGGTACTTTTATTCATTACTATACTCTAGTTTACAGCAGACTGAAAGTTTTCTGACTACCTAAACAGTTTTGATCAATGGATATTATTTTATTAAATCAAAACATATCAGCAAAATCTATCAAAATAATTTTGGAAGGATTATTTTGAACTTTTCAAAAGATATTTTGGCTGCATGTTCCAACTTAGGAGAAAAAAAAAATCAAAATCATTATACTTATTTCTGATGAGACAGACATTCCAAATTTTGACCAGCCTTGCATAGAGTCATGCTCCTGTTCATGGTTCATTCCTATTACAATATTGCACTGTGTGGAAAACTGAAGAGTTATAACACTGAACTCTAATGACTCTTAGATCAATAAAGCACTGTGACATGCTGTACTCCCAGGTGAAAGGAAAATTGAGCTGGCAATTGACATCTCAGATATGCTAGTTCCTTACATTCACAGAGACATTATTACTTAGTCTGGTTGAAAGCAATATTCTAATATAACCAAAGGTCAGGATTCAGTAATAAATCTGAAGCTAGAGTCAGTTTATCATAATTCTGCCATGTAAAAGTCACAATGTGTTAAGTAAAGGTCAATTTTAGCAAGTCATATTCAAGTGTTTTTCCTTTGGGCTATGTTAAAAAAATCCTTTTCTTTGTTACATGATAAATAAACACTGAAAGGTATAAAAATCACATCTTGCAAATTATCTAATTTTAATCCTGCTGTGTATCAGATTTTTAGAGACTGCACTGCAATTCGAGTCTGTTCTTTCAGTTTCTCAGCATATCACCTTACTGTAAGTAAGTTAACCTTACTGTACATTTTCCTCAACTGATAACTGGAAAGATTATTAGCTTGTTCTCCAGGTGTTTCTGTGGAATTCCAAAGTTTCCTTACTTTTTGTTGGAATCTTTTTCTATAACCATGAAGGCATGGATGGATTATCATATTATTTAGAAGAGCTTCACTTAGTAAGCAAGATGAAGAAACGCTATGTAAATCAGCCTGCCTTGCCATGATTCATTTCTCTAAGATTGTAAAGTGATGTAAGTAAACTGTACCTTTCTGTCAGTGAAGGCTAATGATCTTAAAGCACCACACTACTCAAACAGCTGAAAATATGAAAGCATTCATATGCCAGTCCTCCTTAGGACAGAATATTTCAGCTGGAAACCTGTTCATGAATCAAGAATTGTTATCCAAATCTACAGTCTTGAGAAAACAGCATAAATGTGGGAGCTGTTTTACACTGAAAAATAGTGTGAGAGTTACTGTTGGAATATTACATCTTACTGAGAACTCAGAATAAGATCCTGTATCAAGCAGTAGCACAAGCTTCATGCTTTGTAATAGAATGCAATTGAATCTTTGTAGTTTCTGGGTTAAGAAGAATGCAAGACTTGTGAGTAATTAGTGTGTAAAGCATTAATGTAAGCATGGTTGGTTTAAAAAAAAACAAAGAAAGAAAAAAAGACCTTGTAGGACACAGACTATAGTCAATGTCCATTCTGAACTTCTTATTATGTTTATTATCAGATGTCCAATGAAATTTTCCATTGCTGTAGACAATTTTTATAGACCTTTTGTGAAGGTTTGCCAATCATTAATATTTTTAAGCTTTTCTCGTTCCCTCTTCCTATGCTTTACCAGAGTGTTTACTATAGAGATGCTGAACATCAACAAGCAATTTATGAAGACTATGTCCACTCCAATCTGTTATTTCAGGAGCAGAACAGGTCATGGAATTTTTTTTTTTTTTTCAATCATGGCACAGTTTCTTACACGGAATAATTTCCAGAACTCTGTTCGGAATAAACTCTCTTTTATTAAACTACTGTTAGCAGTATTTGATTCCTAATCTAATAATATATGATAACTTCGACAATATTTTTAATTATTTAATTATTTAACTGGAGCTGCCTACAGGTATCAAAGTTCCTAATTCTTCTGTGCAACATCTATTAAGGGGTTCTTATAAAAACTAGCAATAGTAAATACCATCTGTTGTTTTCACTTCCCTCCCCTTCCTGCCATCAGGTATTTTTACACATGGATAAGCCTAAGATTTCTTTTCTCTGGGCTGAAAAGTCCCAGCTCCCTCAGATTTTCCTCAGCTGAAGCATACTTCAAGCCCTTAATCATCTTCATGTGCTTTGCTGGACTGGCTTCAGTATGTCCATGTCTTCCTTCTAGTGAGGAGCCCAGATCTAGACACAGCACTCTGGACATGTCTTACCAGTGCTGAGTAGAGGGGAGAGGAATTACCTATGTTTTCAAGACTATAATACAATCCATAGAAAGTTGGAAAACCTTTTTCAAAAGGAATTTTCTTTTTAATACCTTTCTGATATCTTTATATTAGTGCATAACATACTATTTAGCGTTTCGTGGCAGTTTACTCATGATGCATAATTAAAGAATTATGACTTAGAAAGATGCTAGTTTCCCTTGGAATTTCTGGAAGAAGTTAAGAATTTTCTGTGCAACCCCAAATTTCTAGTACCTACAATTTTCTAGAGTACTTTATTTCCCATGATATCTGTGTTTTATTTGCTGCATCCTGATTTTGCACAGGACGCTTTCTCCCTTCTTTTTGCCTACATACATGTGCTACTCTGAAATACATTTCATGAACTAAATATTTTTCACAATGTTAGAATGACTTTTTAATCATTAAAATACTCTCAGAGATTAATAACTAGTAAAAGAAAAAAGATTAACACAAGTTTTATGACAAGTTGTTATAATCAATATTTCAGTAACATCTCTTGGATGAGATATGCTAGAATTCTGCATACCATAGCACACCATATTTGTATTCCTTTTCAATTCCTGGTTTCAAACACAGTCAGGGCCAATTTCGATATAGACATAGCAATAGTGGGAAAAAATAAAACATTACTGGGAAAATAAAACGCATCTCCCAAACTAATCCAAGAAAATGCAAATGTAAAGAACAGTTTTGGTTGCCCCTGATGGTCTGGTGTGCTTGTGTTTTTTATTTGTTTTGGTTAATCAAGAAACAACTATTCAGACAGCTCTAAAAATCCTCTGCAGTAATCTTAGAATTTATAGGTATCTGCTGGTTACAGTTACATACTATTTTGACTATAATGGCTTAGCTTTAGCTTATTGCCATGCTAACCACTGCAGGCTCCATTACCTTTCAAGTATCTTAACATAAATGCTGCCATTAGCCATAGCCTTCCATTTGTGATACTGTTCCTAATTTTTCCAGATTCAACAATTATATCACTGTTCTTCATAATTTCACCGCTGTCTTATCTGATGAAAAGGTTCTAACTAGATCAAGCTAATTTTGGTCTTGCTTTCATTCTACTTTCTTGTGGGCTATTTAACTAAATTGCTTTTGGTTCATATTTTGACAGAACTCAATTAGAATGTCAAATTCTACATTTCTTTCAAGTCTAGGGTACTGAATCAGGTTAAAAGTAGGAATACAGGCTTCCTAATTATATATGTTACTGCTCTGCAGAACCATTAATCTTTTAAAAATAACACACTTGTGCCTCAGAAGGCACTGAATGGTTTGTTGGCTCTCAACAGAAAACATGAAAAGTAATACAAATGCACAATCACCGTTGCAGGGGAACTTTGGAATGATTTGGGCTTCAAGCTCTCTCATTTATGAGCACGATCCAGCTACTATTGCTGAAGAGCATGAAATTGAGCTGTCATTACTTACTCATTATATTTTATTGTGCTAGAGATCATTAGGAATCAAGGCTGTGAGAGTCATGAGAAATGGGGAGTTTATTTGCATCAAATTCTTACTGTTATGCTTCTCTTTCCAATTTAGCATTATTCAAATGTCTTCAAAATTATTCAAGAATATTTTATTTTTGTGAATTCTTCCTTGTATGTCAATACTACAAAGGTAACTTTCATCTGATTCCCTTCTCACAATGATCCCATCTCTAAGGCATCCCTAAAAACCTAATTTATCTCTGATTCTTAACAAGTATTTTAAGACTATTCACCTTTTCCAAATATCCTCTGCCCTCAGAAATCAATGGCAAGCTCATGCTGTCTGAGATTAGACCCTTAAAGACTTGCTTTGAATGGGTGAAGGTTTTCTACATAACCATCAAGGATTTAGCAGTTCTCCTCCATCATTTTAGCTTCAGATAATCTTTAGTTAGTCACTGATGAGCACTATTACATAGGAATAATTTCTTAAATTCAGCAAGGGGATTCTTAAAGTGCTATTTTGTTTTAAGGTGTCTAAGGTTGGATGGACATAGTATAAAAAAATTTTTTAGTAAGTTAATAGAATACCACATAATGTAGACTTGTAGATACACTGCTTCATTGTCAAAAGTGATAAAAGTGACCACACCGTGCACTAATTAATATTGGTGTAAGAAACAGTAACTTAAGTGAGTTCACTAAATTTATTTGAATTGATTGGGGAATACACAAAAGTAGAATTAGAGTGTGATTTAATCTAGTATTCAAGGATGATATTTTTAAGAACAGGAGAAAAGGAGGGTAGGAACACCTGTCCTGTGAAGGCAGGCTGAGAGAATTTGGGTTGTTCAGCCTGGAGAAGAGAGCTGGAAAGAGACTTTTTACAAAGGCTTGTAGGGATGGGAAAGGGGGGGAATGACTTTAAACTTAGAGTAGATTTGGTTAGATATTGGGAAGAAATTCTTTATTGTGAGGGTGGTGAGGCTCTGGAACCACTTGCCCAGAGAAGCTGTGGATGCTCCAACCCTGGAAGTCTTTCAGGCCAGGTTAGATGGGGCTTTGAGCAACCTGGTCTAGTGGAAGGTGCCCCTGCCCATGGTGGGGATTAAATCCAAACCATTCTATGAGAAGATGAATCTCACAGTATCTTGACTAATGAATTATGTAGTGTCATCATTGTTGTTTTAATGCAACAGTATAAAAATACCATACTAGCTATTAGAAGGAAAATAAAGTGTTTTGTAAACAAAACCAAGACACATATGTGGTTTAGTCACCAGAGCCCCAAGACCCTCAAAATTGTAATATTTTCTAATGTGAAGAGACATTTTCTTCTCTTCCAGAGACCACTTGTATGAGTGGCAGGTCTTTCTGAGGAGTGTAGAATCAGCTACTGCCTTCACACTACTGATCCTGATACCAAGGTTCAAACAGTAATGAACTGTAGTTTTAGATTCAGAAGTCTAAGTGGAATTTTATGGTACTAAATTTAGTGCAAACACACAATACTGTTTCAGATTTTCTGCATGACACTGATCACAATGTTGCTACAGGGAGAGAAGAAATATACAGTGGCAAGCTTGGGCTAGTTGTATCTATGCCTGGCTTCTGCAAGTAGGAGTGCTTTTCAGCTCCTGCACCCAAATTTTCCCCTACAGCACTGTAAGCTCAATTTTGTATTCCAATAAGTTGTGCACAAGACATATTTAAGAGTAAAACACCATTCTGTACAGACCCCATGCTAGTATCAGAGTTTGATCTTATAGAGGTAACTTGATTTTTCCCATAATTTATTACATAAATTAATTTTTGTTGTTGTAAGAACGCCCTCATTATTTCCAATAACAAAAATTATTCCATTCCAGATATGGGTAACTGACACTGAATATGATCCTGGTCCTTTCATGGCAGAAAAAAATTTCACAGATAAACATGACTTAAAGCCTTGTTGAATGTAGTATAATCCTAATGTAAACAGTAAACCCAAAGACTTAATACTTTTCTTATAACAGCTTATCAGAAAACCTAGTAGAGTAACCTCTGTTGAACTTTTGCTCTCACCAGGTAAAAGATAAATTTTCACATTATTTAAACAAACACCTATCAGTGTAACCGTGTGTTATGTTGCGACCACAAATTTCACAGAATCAAAGAATATGCTGAGTTGGAAGGGACCCACAGGGATCATTGAGTCCAACCCTTAGCCCTGCACAGGACCATCCCCAAGAGTCACACCATGAGCCCAAGAGTATCATCCAAATACTTATTGAACTCTGTCAGGTTTGGTGCTCTGACCACTTCCCTGGGGAGCCTGTTCCAGTGCCCAACCACCCTCTAGCTGAAGAACCTTTCTCTGATATCCAGCCTGTACCTCCCCTGACACAACTTCAGGCCATTCCCTTGGGTTCTGTCCCTGGTTACCATAGAGAAGAGATCAGTGCCTGCCTCTCCTCTTCTTCTCATTAAGAGGATGTTGTAGACCTCGATGAGGTGTCCTCTCCGTCTCGTCTTCTTCAGGCTGAACAGACCACTCCAGCAGTTTATCTATGATGTTATGTAGAAATAGAACATTATATAGACACTGAGTGTTTTGCTTACTATGAATTTATCTATATATAACTAATAATGTTTTATGCATACATATTGTCAGTGACTGTACAGGAGACATACTCTTATAGAGATAAATACCATGAAAATGGTCTCATACCTACTTGAAAGCTAACACTCTGTCCTAAAGACCTATTACATAGTGTCAGACTAGACAGTAATGAGTAATGAGATAATGATGGTAAAATAAAAATGAAAAATAGCAAAAGACAGTAGTGGAATTCCTTTCGGTGTTTTATCAGCACAATTGCTAAAAGTGTGAATAATTTTTAAAAGGCTGTACAGTATGAAAAATAATAAAAAAGTGTCAAATATGTGAACAGAAAAATAACAATATAATTTGTAAATCCTTCATAATGTTTGTATTATAGGCCTTCTTTCTAGAAAATGAACACTCCTGTAGATTTTGCAATTATGGTATTAAAATGAATTCAATGATGACTTGCAGCATTCTTAGAATGGTTACATATGCATAGGTCAACACATTCGTAATTAAAGAAGTGGAAAATTGCTCAGATAAAGAGTGCCTGATGAATGACTGCAGTTCTTCTACACAAAATAAAAAAAAGAAAAGTTGCATATGAACAAGAGATGAGTTAACTAGCTTAGCAGCTTCATTATGGAGGATATAAGTTTGGCTCCACCGAAGCACCATTATCTAAAAGAGATGTTAAAAATACTTCAATATTGAGATACTGCACTTGTTGAACACTATTTACATCAGAACAAAGATATCTTACAGTCTCTACGTAATGTCACAGACAAAATGTACTACCACTTATAACGTTTCTGGAGTTGTAAGGAAGACATCGGAATAAGGACTTGGCTGGAGTTTTCCAACAGTCCAAGTACAAAATTGCAAGCATCAGAATTTTCTCAGATTCCATCTTGCAATACAGTGCAATTTCACTGTCTTCTAAAGAAATTTTTGATCTTAAATTTTCTTGCATATGTCCTAGTTGTGAAAAAAAAAAAAATCACTGCTCAGCACTTATGTTCAGTTTGTTTAAGAGCCACAAAACACATTCTTCCTGTAAATACTCCAAAGGCCTCGATTCAATGCTCTTAAATTTTGCCTTTTATGTTTTAAAGGATGAGACTAACAGCAAGAGTTGGTAGCAATCACTTGTTATCAGACCAGTGACGATTCCCTCTTGCACAGAGCCTACAACTCAAAGTGTCACTTACAAAATGGGGGAACATGAGCAGTTCACATTTCTTACCTCTCACCATGTTCAAAATAAATGGCCCTCAGGCAGGACACATCTGTGGGGAAAAGATGAGTCTAACAATAGATATCAGAACTACAAACAGACTCGATGAAATTAAAATACCTCATTTGCATAAGCAACCTCCTAATCCAATTTTCTTTTAAACAAATGTTAGAATTCTGATGGAGTTTATATCTAAGTTCTTCAAAATACCTTGCTTAAAAATAGCATCCCTCTGAAAACTTTAGTTCTATTGTTTCAGTTTTGGGGTTTTTTTTTAATTTTTGTTCATTTGTTTTTTAGAAAAACAACTTACTCTAGAGAATCTAACTTTTAAGTGCTTTGATTTATTTGCTAAGTCTCTCCTTCTGTCCTTGGAGACCTAGAGTAAGAGTCAGGAACAGCTTCTCATTATACAGCAAAAGCAAGACAAAATCTCACAAAAGGATAAAAACTAGGAAAATGCAATGGGAGAAATAAACAGAAGCTGGTAGAAAAACAATACAATACATTGCTTGGATCTAGAAAATTTAGGTATTTCTCTCATAACCTCTAGCAGGTCCATAAGAAAGGAAAAATTACTATTATTTATAAACAAAACATTATATGAAATAATATATATTCTATTATTTAAATCTATTATATTGTATATTACTGTCTTACTACAGTTTTGTTTTGTTTTTAAATTGAAGATATTTCCTAAACACTTGTTTTTTATTGGGTTTTTTTGATCCTTAGGTTCTTACATTTATTAAAAAGAATTATCAGCTTTTAAGTAACTCTCACCTTATATGTGAGAAGAGAAACATGTGAGAATAAAAAATAAGCTTTTAAAAAGATCGTTATTTTTTCTTCTTTTTATAAAGTAAAAAATTAGGAGAGAAAAAATATTGTAGGTGATCATAAGGAGCCTTACAATGTAAGTATGTAAAATTTTCTTTAATTTTTCTGAGAATATTTTTGATTTTTTTTCTAAAGAAAAATCAAACATCTCTTCCTTTTTTTTCTAAAATCATCCCTTGCATATATTGTCCTATGAAACTATGAAGTATTTTCCAGGAAATATTTTAGATGACTTTAATTTTGAAGGTCAAGATGCTTAGGAAAATATCTTGCATACAAAAAAATACTGTGTTTCATAATAAAAGAATATTACTATAGCAACAATTCAAGTTGTTATGGTAACAGGGTCTGTGAAAAGGGCAAATGAGCTTACAAAATGTTTAGATATTTTTCTCTGTTAAATTTTTTATATTCATTTTTTCCCATTAAAATTCTTTCAAGCAGATTCAAAGGATAAAGTATAGAAAAAAACTACAAAGAGATAGAGTCATCATTGCTGTTCTGAAATATAAACACCTGCTTTGTTTGCACTTTAATGGTTACATAACATTTGTACACTCTGAAAGAAAAGGGAGAACAAGGTCAATGAGACATCCTATTAGACAGCTTCTCATTTCACTCAGATTTTAAAATTTTCCAAGACAAAAAAGAAAAGGAAGAAAAAGATCAGTCACAGGCAATTGAGACAGTGATTTGATTCACAGCGTTATTTAGGGCTCATCAGAATTATGAACTTGGTTGAATCACACCGTTCTGCAGGCTAAACGTAGCTGTTGTGTACACACAGGAGACAGTGTCTGAGACAAATGGAGTTCACGTCTGCCCAGTGCAATCTTACTTTCATGGACTGGCTGCCTACGTTTGCCCATATGGAGCCCCAGGTGGAACCATATCCATAGGGCCTGCCAGGACGGGGTGTAAACAGGAGCTAGCAGCTCTAGCAGAATGATAGAGGGAAGCTGGGGACTTCTGATACATACAGGCAGGAGGCTCAGAGGAGTCTGAGTCTTGTCTTTTGTCACTGTTTCAACAAAAAGAGCGCAACTGGAAGATAATACATTGATGCTTTTGAGTCACTGACTGCTTACTGGTCCTAGCCAGATCTCTTGTGTTGTTGACCGATGTGAAACAGGCCTTATTAGTGTCAAAAGCATAGTGCTAGGCTGAAAACAGAAGCTCTATTCCTTACTGTGTTGGTTCTCAGCAATGGTTTGACAGATTTTTCAAGTTTTCTGGGAAATAATTTCCATGTTGACAGTCAATCTGCCAGAGAGCAAGTGGAAATAAAGCATACTTATGATACTGCAGCAATAAAACTTTCCTTGACTGACCAAAGATACATAAGAAAAGGAAAGAGAAATTATAGAAATACTCTGGTTTATGCACTGCAGATATTCAACTGATGGTCACTGATTTTCACCTGAGATCATAACTGATTCTGACTAGCATTATGATGTAACTAACCTGGGACACTTTCAGCATGGGGGAAATTGATCAAAACATGGGAGAGCAATAGAATATTTTGCAGAAGGTATGTATTGTATTTTCCATCAGTTATTTATTATTCTATGAAAGTTTTTTGTTTGGTTGGTTGTTTGGTTTTTTTTGTTTGTTTTGTTTGTTTTTTTTTTAATTCTAAATTAGTTTCTTATTCAAACATTCTGGAGAAACAAGATATCACTTTTAATTATTGGGCTATGGGTAAGATTCAGGATATTTTTATATTGGTAATTTCTATCAGAAAAAAAATAACCACTTTTAAAAACAGAGGTTTTGATCATTAGGAGTAAAAAAACTGTCAAATTTGCACACCTGGAGAAAGCTATACACATGCTATACATCTCATCCAAAGTTAAAGAATTTACAAATTAAATGCACTACTTAAAAAACCCCAGAACCTTAGCTAATTGAAGTAACTTCATTTGGAACTAGAGAATACAGTGAGATGACAGAACTTATTAAATATGTCTCTGTAATTAGTACAGTATTTGAAATATCTTGTAGTAAAGTCTCAGACTACACTAGACACCTCCACTGGCAAGTCATCAATAAACTGAAAAACCTCTTTGAATTTGTGGACACTATCAGAATAACTGACACCAAGGACAATTTCTGGGCACATGAAGAAGGAATTTGGTAAATGCGCTCATCCAGTGTCGATGCACCTACAGTGGATGTTGCCAGCAGGAAGTAACCTGAATTGCATCACTTGAAATCGCAGTCATTCAGAAGTAAAAAAAAAAAAAAAAAAAAAAAAATTTTTAACAAAACAGGTAGCCTGTTTGTATGAACAAAATATAAGTAAAAAAAACCCACACCACATTATGTCTTTTCCATCTCTATTATTCATGATTCTATGCAGCTCCAATGTGAAGTGTTTAAACAGTAAACTCTATTTAAACATTCAAAAGTTAAATATTTATTCTGTGTGGGAAACTCATTTTAGAGAATAGCAGAAAGTGTCATTATATAATCTCAGCTATTGTGTTTCACTTTATGTGACAAAAAATGCTGCTATTTATAAAATCTGGAGAACTATAGCATACTTGTTACTGCAACTAATTAATTTAACTTTTCTGCTTGTGAAGTGTTTTCAGGTACAAATGTCTGCAGACACAGAAGCTTATGACTCCATTTGTAGCCTTCTGTAAACAGTCACAGAAAAAAGTATCTTTTATTTTTGAAATGTATTGTATATGTACTTTATATTTTATATGTATTTTTGAAATATGAAGAATATCTTATTAATATTTGGAGAGCAGATGAAACATCCCCAATGCATGGAAAAATAAGTGTATTCTGCTTATAGATCTAAATTTTCTGTGGTTAAATACCAGAATATTCCTGCAGTTAAACCTACTGTATACATAGAATTTACTGAAAAAGTTTCAGAGATGAAATAGTTCCCAACCAGTCTAGAATGGCATGGCTAATGCCTTCACACCATCATTCTTTTCTCTGAATTGGCTGTATCGATTATTCCTTTACTGGAGTGAAGCTGACCCATTGCAGATTATGCTTTTAAGACCATTTGTAATAACCTAAAACTCATTCACCTCGGTGGAAACTATTTCAGTATCTGATAGAGACTTAAATTTAAAAAGTTTAGTTTCAGGAGTTTGATACTGTGGAACAACATAAATTCTCCCTCATCATACAGAAACAGCAAATATTTATCAAAGTAGAATTGTGTCAATATTCATTGCAGTACCATTTTCTACACAAACAGTAACATGCAATCAAGTGCAGGGGTTTTCTTGGACAAATTCTTTTTGTTTTTTTTTTTTTTGTTTTTTTTTTTTTTTGTTTTTTTTTTTTTTTTGTTTTTCTTATGTATTGATCAAATCCAATAAAAAAATTCTACCCTCCGCAAAAAAAAAAAAAAAAAAGCAATTCAGGCATTAACGTTATTTTTCTATTAGCAAAATGGTAAATTATTCTTCTGCAAATTTTTATTCATTACTTTCTGAAAGTGTTCATCACAGTGTATATTTTATTCTCCTATATGCTAGGCCATTGTAATCTGTTCTGTAAATTGCATACTCCACTGATTAAAGTTCACTATATTTAAACTGAGTCCCAGTTATGACGTAGCTCTCCTGATACACCTATATATATTTGTGAATAAGGCAAATAGCCCAATAGTCTATGTGTGAATCAAAGACTTTCTATGTAAAGAAGTTAGATTTAAGTAAGGTTATATTTAATTTTCTTCAGGTCCTGAAATAATCTATGAACTAGCCTGCTATGCACTGCAGCTAAATATTCAGATAATTTAGGATCTCTATTATTCCTTTCCTGGTCTATTTTTATGTATACACAGTGTACTTTGGCTCAAAAATGCAAATATATGCAGCGCTATTTTACTGTTCTGAAACCTCTGTTTATATATTCCGAGTAGCTGGAACTTTTTCAAGAACCTTCGTTATCTTGGACTTTTTGAGAATATTTTGAAAGCTTGAATAAATGCCTAACCACTAAATGCCTAGGGCAGCTAGGCAGTGTCTGAAGACTTAGTGAATTGAGTGACTCTTAAATTAGACATTTGCATGGTTATTTTTAATTAATCACCATATAAAATGTAATTAGCATGCACTACTTATCATTTGAATAGCAGTTGGCAATTTTTTTATTTTGTGAATTCTTCATGGAGCACAAAGTTCAGGAGGAAAGAGGGTATCCCAGAGGCTGATGTCAGGAATAATCAGGGGTGATTTAGCTGGCTGTTGTTCAGGATATAACATGCAGTTTATTTCACTCTTTATTGGTCAGGATTTTTTAACTTCGGCATAGACAACCGTCCGTGCTCATCATCTCTTCCCTTTGTTTGGGAACAGTAATGTGCTTGACAAAAAAATAACTATGACTTACAGAAAATCTCATCCTCCAGTGCTGTGTGGTTACTTTGGATGATGACTGGAAAGGCAGCAGGTATCACAGGTGCAAGGCCTCCACTGTCTTCAACGAACATGTGTTTGTGTGGTATGAATGAAAATTCCTAATGCTGTTTTAAAGTGGATTGAAGAACACACAAGAAGAGCTGTAAGGCAGGGAGAATCCCTAGACGAACACTTGGAAGCCAATTTCTTCCTGTCTGGAGGCAGCCAGCCCTTAGTTAGGATTCAAAGGTACAGATCCTTCCTAACAAACAAAGGAGTCGATATCAAAAGCTGCACCCCCAGCATCTCCTAAGACAACAATTCTCACCTCCCTGGTGCCCAGAGCTGGTAAGGACCTTAAGAATCATACAGATGCACTTTCAAAGACCACACAGAGAACATTATCTGTGCATGCTTGGACAAACCCATTCCCTACAGTTATGGGGAATGAGCATGACATGGTCAGCAGGTCCTGCAGCATCCTGATTGTCTGGACTCATTAACATCCTTCTTGATGACATGTCTCAAAAAGGCACTTTGTATTTGTTCTGGAACTAGTAAAGTTTGGAATAATGCAAACTGATTTCTGACAAATGCAAACTGATTTCTGACAGACTGTGTTCCCATCCTAACTACATCTGTAGACATACAGATAAAACCACACTTAACATCTACAGGCTCAGTCTTATGCTTCAGCCAAGACAGATTACTGCAACAGAGCAAAGTGAAAAATGTCATGGGGTTTTGCTTTCTTTCAGCTAAGAATACAAATCTGTTAAAGGTGACTCGAGAGCTAATTTAAAGTTGATCATGTTTCCAGAAGAGCAACTACAGCAAATGAACTCAAATTAGAAAAGCAGGATAAGCTGACAGAATTCCCTTGCACTGAGAACATGCTTCCCTGTGAGTCACACGCCAGCATATGGACTGCATCCTTCATGCCATGCATCACCCATGTGCACTGCACTCAAGAGGGTGCTCCTAAAATTTCTAAAGATAAAATACTTTCTACTGTAAATGAAAAGATCTGAAGAATCACCTACTTTGAGGATGAGTTAATTAATACATTGCATTTGAACACTGGCAAAATTCTAGAAATAAGCTGAAAAGGCTTTCTGGAAGCCTTTTTAAACTCAACTCACACTTTTTCTTAAGAAATAGGCTGCAAGTTTGTGAAAAGGATAGGGAGAAAATGGAAGGGGAAAAAAAACTCTCTTCACTGTACCCAAACAATATAGAACTATTAATGTTTGAGTTTATAGTACTACGTAAGCTTTAGTATCCTGATTTAAAATAAGATTTCAGCATCTGAAGCATGACTTAGAAGATACTTATGTCAGAATTTATAGTCCTAGAAGTCCCTGCTCATCTACCTCAGCACACTTGGAACGCTTCAAATCATTGTTGTCTCCGCTTCTTTGTCCTAAGTGGTTCTCAAGTGCTGAAAGTTTTTCCTCAGTGTAATTTCAAAAACAGCTCAATCCTGACAGAGTTGAGCAGATAGACCATACAAAGTCCCACCAAAACCTAATATAAACAACTGGCTTTTTTTTCTTTCTTTCCCCCTCCCTGCCATGATTCTTACCACTTGAAAGTGTTCATAGAACGCCTTCAGAATAAAGATCTGCATAAAGCCATATTAGTGGTCTCTTAATTCTTCTAAACATTGAATGGAAAAATATTATCAAGAACTTTCATGTAGCAACTCAGAGCACGTAAAATGAACATGAACACCTATGAAAGAAAAAGAAAGAAAAAAACCTTACTTGTAAAGGGAAGCCCTAGGTGACAAGACTGTTTATATATTTTCATAAAACTTTACCTGGATATGTAAAATAGTACAGACAAGTCTTCTCAAAGTAATCAGTTAAAATTGACATCACAGAAATGCAATTATTGGGTTGTTTGGTTTACCCCTCCTCTTTTCCATGTCCTTAATGTTTCCTTTTAGAGGAAAACCGTAAACAAAATGCTGAGTTCCAAAGCAGAAAAAATTAAAACTTTGAGCCTCTGATGGGTAGGTCGCCTGTGGTCTGGAGATATAATATGCACTTCTACACTGAAAAGTTCCTGTCAGGTTTTGAGTTCCACTCAGGAGATTAATCACTTATAAGCAAGGCACTAGTAGAATTTTGTTGCAATACATAACTCTCATTTTTGATTTGGCCTTAGTTGTTTAAAAATATTTTGTTACACTCACAACCTTGCAAATTAAAAATTAAATCCCTCCATCATGATATCCACCCAAATCAAATAAAATAAATCAGTAGTCTAACCTTGAAAACGACTTGCTCCTAATCACCCTTTAGCAGGATTTTCCCCAGGAGATTCACACAAAGCAACAAGCTCCTAGCAGGAGAGAATGACTAATGTCTCACCCAAGGCTTGCTGTCAGGAAATGTTCTTCCTGAACCTGCACCCTTCCAGCAGGTGATTGTTTCAGACTAATCTTTACCTCTTACCTTTTTCTGCCCAGTAGGAATGTTTTCCAACTTTTTTCAGCAAATACTTCTCAGCTTTTCACAAGCACGGCATCTGGGAGTACAACAGAGATGCTATTCTAATGAAAATGCCATTTTTTGCTACCTCACTGGCTGCTGATACATCTTTTTTTTTTTTTTTTCCTATTGAGACCCTTTTAACATACCATTTGTTTTAAACTGCCTATATGCTTGTAAACAGCTTAGATTGCTGTAAATTGATCCACCTGCCATCCTTCTTTCTGGTGTGGATAGTCAGGATAAAGAGAAGGCCAGGTTAATTATGAAGAAGATGAGTTAATTAGGTAATTAACACATCACACTTCTCTGTAGCAGGTGGAAAGGAGGAGAAAGAGGACTGAGGAACTCAGTGAAGTTATAGCAGAGATTGGTTTATGCAGCACAGAGAGCCAGAACTAGCTTTGATGAGACACCACAACTGTGTGGAATGCACTCTCTCAAAACCTAAATTTCTACTAAACTGCAAGAATTAGCTCATTCATCCATCTTCTTGAGAAGGCAAGGGGTACAAGTCATACTAACTTGTCAGGAGTTTGCCTCAGTTTCTACAAGCCTGAAGGAGTCTGGCCCTTTCCTGAACTGCAGAGCAGAAGACCTCACTGAGGTCTACATAGAGGAAAGTGCTACTTTGAATCCTCACTGTCTACATCTTCCAGTGGGCAGGAACATAGGAAAGGAATAACACTAAAGAAATTCAGTTAATCACACCCAGAGAGATGGATGCTATTTTTGGTATCAAAGAGCTCTAGCTTATAGTGTTTTGCATTTATTGTGGTTTTTAAAGGACTTGCATCTCATTTAAGAAATGTACCTGTTGACTGATGATCAGTTTGACCCATAACTTCCAAACAATCCATGAGTTTCTGTGGTTTCAAGGTCATACTCCCTAAACAAATGAAGGTACCAGGACAAAAAAATATGAGGTTTATATAGAATTAAGGGGTTTAGGGTGCTTGCTGAAACTGGCATATGAGTTTTATTTCACATCACTCTATTCCAGGCAAAAAAGACAACAATTTACAGAACTCTGCTATGTAATTCGAAATATTTGTAATCTACCTACTGACGGAATTTATTAATGCCATTTAACCTGTGAAATGCACAGTGCTGTATATCACTTCTGCTTACTGCTGTTAAGAGATGCACAATGACTTGTGGAAGTGTTATGAGGGTCTCACCTGTCTTACAAGGCATGTTAGACTTCCGTTCAGGAGCGCTGACCTTTTCTGAATAAGGTGGGGAAACAAATCTGCACATTAAAATCCTCCCTCTGAAATGATGGTTTGCCTTTTTGGTAATTCATCCACCCTTTTCTTGCCAGTCTTCGGTCTAAATGACTTGAGATTCAACACACTGTTTTTTTTCCTCTATTTTAGGAGTGACTTGGCTTATCAATTTCAAAGTGACAGCTTTGTGTCATAACCCTACCAAAAAAAAAAAAAAAATCCATCGTAGATAAGCCTTGTATCAAAGCAAAAGTGATTTCAGAGACGTTTTCCTTCTCCAGTCTTACATGGAGTCTTAATGTGTCTGTTTCTCTAATGTCTCAGTTTCTCAAAAATCAGCATGTATTACAGGCAGTGAAATACCCAGTTTCCCATAAAAATTTCTGCAAGCATTGAAACACATTTTGCTGCCGTTACCCTATAAATTAGCAATGTCAAATTCACTCTGATGCTACAAATTGTTCCAATCATCATACTGTTACTTTTAGTCTTTTTTCACTGTTAATTTGTGATGGTAGAACTAAATGCTTAAGATCATGCTCATCTGCAAACCACAAAATCTAATGCCCACTTAACTCCATTCTGAGCTTTACTTATGAAACCAGAACCAGGGCAGAATTTGGAAGGTCTCAGTGCAAGCTTGACACTGTCAGAATGATTACAAATTCTGAAATCTAAAAGAAATTCTATTTATATGTGCAATGCCATACTTCTGAAACTTTTGCAGCATATGTTTATAGTTGATCTCTTTTATGGAATTTAAAAATGTTAAGTACATATAGTGCATCAAAAACCACTGTTGGTTTCTTTTAAGTAGCATATTTTTCACCTGTGAACATTTTTTGAAGATATGCTGTAGTTTATGTTTGTTTTCTTTCTTATTTCTTTAATTTTAGTTCTAATGTATTCTTTTCCCTATTATCTTCTTTCACTCAAGTTACTTTCATAGTGTCTTAACTGCTATTTCTGTGTCATGCTCAGGACTCACTGTTTATCTTCTTCATTTCAGCAAAGTAGTTCCAGTGCCTCTGTAACACTCAACATGGATTTATACAGAGCTTCTTTTCAGATATGAAACCTTTGAAGCTAAAGCTATCAGAGATGCAGTCTCATTTATTTCTAGTTTTCATGATCATACCTTTTTCAGGATAAAAATTATGGCTCGTCTTCCAGACTCCTTAGTTGCTTCAACAAGACTTAAATCCAAAGATTTTCAAAATTCAAAATCCAAATTCAAATCTAAATTCCATAGATCTTCATAGCCCTATTACTCTCCAGATGCCTATGTAGTGTAAAGAAACAGCAAGCTACTACCTACTGTTTTACTTTACAGTTTTTAGACTTAACTAACTACATGATATTGTTTGTTTTTAATTTTAAGTTTTGTCTTTGTTATGGATGATACAAATAACATAAAAATTTGGAACTAAAGCCTTCAAGACCTGTTAATTGAGTAACAGTTAGTTAATTACACTAGATAAACAATTCTCTTATGTAAGTCTTAGGATTGTAATTGTATCATGATCTATTAATTGTGAAAATATTAATTAATCTATATCCATGGCAAATATTCATACACCAAGAGACAGTGTATCAACTGTTAATCCAAACAATTCTGAACACCAAATATTTCAAAAGAAATCCAGCAAAGAAGCTAAAGTAGAAAGCTGAAAGGAGGTGAGAAGTAGCAATAGAAAAGGAAGACTGAGAAGGACAGAAAAGAGGTCATATGAAAGCAGAAATAAGTGGAAGCAATCAAAGAATGGCATTTTATATAAAAGATCCCAGGTGAAACAAAAATGGTCCAAGTTGTCATATCTAGCTGACATTCTTTTCTCTGTATAATTCTTTTGCTATATTTCTTGATTAGTAGAGGCTCAAAATTCTTCCAAAGAATAGATGAGTTTCAAAAATGAGATACACCCTTACTGTAGGCTTTATGAAGTAGATGGGAATAGCTGAATACGCATCCAACCTCAGGAGACACATAGTAACTACAGAAAAAATGAGAAACATTATCTGAAATGGAAAACAGTTTAAAAGAACAGAAAGTAGGTGAATGAAACTTGGGAAAACTGGTATCAATGTTGTTTGGTGCTTTAAAGAATTCCCTTTCAAATTGGATTTTCAGTTTCTTTTAGAGACAACATATAAAACAGTATTGAACAGCATTGGCATAATCATAGAATCATAAAACAATCTCCTGAGTTGGAAGGATCATAGACTCCTGATCCTGCACAGAACAGCCCCAAGAATCATACATGGGCCTGAGAGTATTGTCCAAACATTTATTGAACTCTGTCAGGCTTGGTGCTGTGACCACTTCCCTGAGGAGCCTATTCCAGTACCCAGCCACCCTCTAGGTGAGAAACCTTTTCCTAATATTCAGCCTGAACCTCCCCTGACACAATTTCAAGCCATTCCCTCGGGTCCTGTCACTGTCATCAGAGCTGGAAGAGATCAGTGCCTGCCCCTCTGCTTCCCCCTGTGAGGTTGTTGAAGGTTGCAATGAGGTCTCCCCTTAGTCTCTTCTCCAGGCTGAAAAGACCAAGTGACCTCAGTCTCTCCTTGTAAGACTTCCCCTGCAGACCCTTCCCCATCTTTGTAGCTCTCCTTTGGATGCTTTCTAGTAGCTTTATATCATTCTTATATTGTGACATGCAAAACAGTGCTTGAGGTGAAGCTGCACCAGAACAAAGCACAGCGGAACAGTCACCTCCCGTGACTGGCTGGCAATGCTGTGCCTGATGCATTCTAAACTTCGCAGTAGTTTGCTGATATTTGCAACATTTACAGAGAGACTCAGATTCTTTTGGAAGATTCTTTTGCAACACTTTTTGCAGGCATTGATTTCCCTTTGTAACAAAAGCACCTTAATTCAGGCAAAGACATCTCTCTAATAATTTTATAATTGGATCTTACACCTCGGAAAAGCTGAGCTGTGAACATACCATTAAAGATTCCCTTAAGCTGTGATGCCAGAGACTTGTTTGGCACACATCTTGAGTATGTCTCTGCTAGGCAAAGATGGTGGTCACGTGCATTCCCTTCCGTGCTTCAAACTCAGCACTTGCAAACAGGTCTGCCTTCTGACAGTTCAGTGATGTTAATGTTTCGCTTTCTCTAGCCTCACTGAAGAGAGATGACGTAATGAATTTCATTGAGGCTTGTACAAATGATCATGCACACATGGAAAGGGAATGCTATGTCCTGGATTTTGAGAAGTTTGTTTAGCTTGTCTCAGCTTGTTTGTGATGTACATTTTTCTGCAATAAAATGTCATTGGTTGGATCATCATAAACTAGTGAAAAATAAGATCTTGTTGATGCTTCTGTGGAAAAGACTATAATTTGATAGGTATTTGAAATTTGGCTTAATAAAAGTCTTTAATGTGACATGCAATTGCCAAATGAAGAACAGGAAAACCCCAAGTTAACTGTGGTAATCTGATGTAATCTGTATTGACTTCTTACTAGGAAGACTTACAGATGCATTCTATTTCTGTCCACACTACTCATCAACTGATATTTCAGTTCTACCTAAAGACATAATTTTGTCATGATAAAACTGCAGTGTCCAATATCTTGCATTTTAGGAAAGTGGCACATGAACTCAGATTAAACACAAACTTCTAATATACAAGCACTTTTCACTCAAATATGCATACTTTTATGAGGTTATTTTCATACTTTTTCTCATCATATTAGTATTCGTATCTAAAAAGAAAGAACCAAACAAAAGAATGAATATTCAATAAGGATGCTTGAAAGGTGATAAACACAGCTCAAATAAAACTTTGAAAGTCACCAGGGAGGCGGTAACTCAGAACCATCATTCACAGAAACGTGATTCCTATGTATAAGTCACATAAAACCATTGGGAAAAAAATACAAATCAGTGTATAAATGATAACTATTGTATAGATGAGTTACAGCTTGGTATACAATATTACGCTAATCTCATCAAATAGAAAAGAATTTTTTTTTTTTTTTTTTTTTTTTGGTATAACAAATATCTGCTTTTGATTTAAATGCTTAAAGCCTTTCAGGACCTGTGACAGTGATGTCACTGACTATCACACAGACACCAGTATAGAATGGTAGCAATTTCAGAACTCTGATTTCCAGTTTTTAGAATTTTCATTTTTGTTTTGAATATTCAAAGGATTTAAGGTCTGAAATTTAAAAAAGCAAAGATAAATAAGTCAAGCCCTTCCTTCTTCCCTTTAGAGGGTGTTTAAAACATGTTTATTTCTTGGGGAGAGTATAAAAGGATATACGAAGCTAGAGAAAACCCTCAGTGAGTAGTTATTTTCCCCAAGGTTTCCAACAGTATTTTGCAAACCTGGGAAGAACCATTCCCTCAGGACTCTCTGCTATCCTAGTCAGTAAGGTTTAATTCTCCAAAGTTGTGCTATTTTTAATTCCTTCAATGGATACTGAAAAGTGTGTTTTCAGAGAATGCAAAAAGCTATTTGGAAGTATTAATTGCTAAGCACTAACTTGAGAAGAAAAATTAAAATACTCAGCTTTTTCAGTATTAACAGATATGAATGTTTTAAAAAAATGTGCAAAATAGTTGTGGTAATGTAAAATTATTTGTACTTGGCATTATTATGCTAATATATAAGAAGGAATTTTCACTTTATTAACAGAAATTGTAGTAACAGTGAGATTCTTCCAGTTTTTTACCTCTGTTCTGTAATTATCTATTTTCTAAAAATAAACTAAATATCTCTGTTAGAGAACTAGCTGAATTAGCATAGCTGAATTTAGAGTGCATAACAGATTTTAGTGCGTCGTGATAGTCGTCTTCTTCTCGATGTTGGCATTGTGTCTGTGTGCTATTGAACACAATATTAAGCACTGGATTAACGTGTGAGATTTTTCAAAGCCATCTCTAAACTTCACCTTTCAAAACAAAGTTTTCCTAATGGGTTGTCTGATCCCAGTGTAAGTGAACAGCCTTTCCAAGAAGACATGTGAAGAATTTAGACCTCAGTAATATGGTACCTGAACATGGGAATGAAATATAGAGGAAAAGATGAAATTTGGGCACCATCAAAACTATCTGCACTGGCCAGCTGGTACGTGTAGTGCCTTATATCAGGCTCCTGGTCCTCTGAGTGCCTCCACTGACAGTGGGGTCACACTTTGAGATTGCTTTCTCATAGCAAGCAGAATATCAAGAAGTGGAGTCACTCATGTGCCACCAATCAGAGGAAGTGGGATGCAGCTGAGAAGTCACCTACACCAGAGAGCTTGTAGGTTTTGGAATGGTTTTCTTCCTGCTCATAAGTACTAACCCCTGATCAAAACCTTGAAATAGAGTGCTTAAGCCAGGTTTCAGTGTTAGAGACAAAGAATTTAGAAAAATCACCAGTATTCCAAAAATAAAGAGCCTTTAGGAATCAAGCTTCCCTTATTTTGTACACTCACTCTCTCTCACAAGGTGCTCTTGGATGAAGGCATATATGTGTTTACGTGTATACGCATCCAGATTTTCTGGCAGATAATTTCTGTAAAGAAGGGCTGCCTTCAATTGACATCTTCATTTGCTTACATATGTAAAAGAAATAAAATCACAATCCTGTAGAAGACATACTGACTAGCCATTTTACAGCAGATGATGACAGGAGTTGGTTCAGTGGTGACACTAAATGAGAGAGAGGGAAAGAGAAATTTGAGAGATGAGGGTGACTGTATAAATGTAAAAAATTTTGGGAGATTCTTTGCCTGTAAGTAATATTATCCAATCAACAAAAAGCATGAGGTAATAGAAGACAATGATTAGAACAAATTTTATCCAAAACCTCCCACGTACACACCACATCCTGTTGTACTAAATTTACCTGTATTTTTTCATGACCTATATAATGTCAATAAAAAGAATGTCTTTATTTTAATGTTACACTGAAAAATGGAATTTGAAATTATGTAAGTAGATATATATGTTGTTAGGATGAATTCTAAAGAAATTAAGGATTGTGGTGTGATCTTTATAGAGTTATAGACTAACATTTTATTACAGAATTCCTTCTCTATCCTAAAATTATCAAAAATGGCTCTGAAGAATCTGATTAAAAAAGTATTTGTGGTAACAGTGCTTTTCACATGATGGACTACTGAGGCTTAGAAATTGAGAGACTCACGAATTTGTGGTGTAAAAAGGAACAGCCATATATTTTTACACACTGGAATTGAAGTTTTAAACCTAAACTACAAGACGCACTTAACCAAGTTATCAGCCCACATTCCATGAATCCTCCGTGAGAAAATGAGAGCAACTAACACCTCTTCACAAGACCTCAGCTAAGTTAAACCATATGCAGCCTTTCTTTTGGGAGAAAACAGTTGGGCAAGAGATTCTACTGCCTTTCTAAGATCTGCAAAAAATGTACTAGAAATCTGGGGTTCATCCTCCAAATGTTTGACTGCAGTGTGCCAAACTTTTAACATTGCAGTCTAAAAAAAAATTAATCTTAGATTGTTATTACAGAAAATGACCCCATGCCAGGTCAGTGAAAATAAGGAAGAGCTTGACTGGTCTTAACCTATCAAATATGTCAAATGGATGTCTCTCAAGTGTGTGATAAAAATGCATCTTCACTGCCTCCAGCAGTATGGTATCTGACCCAAGAGCATTAGAGAAGAGAGACCATATTGAATGCTTTCATTTCCCCATAAAATGCTGATCATGATAGTTCAGACATGCCAGATGGAAGTAGTAGTGATAAATGGTGTTGATGCCTCAGGAGAAATGAGCTAGTAAAGTTATATTATGTTCAGTTGGGATTTTAAACATGTAATATAGTTAAAACTGTTATTCTCCTGCAAAATCATATACCTCATATTTCAGTGCCATATCATATATGGGAGAAAAAATTCCTGCCACCATTTGCCTCTATGAAAAGCAGATTTTCTACATCACAACAAATTATACCTAACATGCCTAACATTTTTTAGTGTATATAAAGGTATGTATGAAATGATGAATGACAAGTATAGGAAAAATCCCAAAATGTTATTCCTCCTTTATTCCTTATGTGGGTATAGCAACCAGACTTGTCTATCTCTCATTGGCCTTTTTAGCCATTAGCGGATTTGTAGCAAGCGTGGGTAGGGCCCTTCTCAAATCTTTGTTCGCAAAGCCTAGCCATGATAGCAATATATATCTGGAAACAAGGGGGTAACACAATGCTAGACTAAGTCAGACTCACCTCACATTTCTAACAGGTCCTTTGTTCCTTTCTAAAATTAGTTAGGAGTTCTGTCCTAAATGCTATCAGATGTCATAGAAGATACAAAGCTGTTTTTAATTCCCAGTTTGATCCAGATAACAGTTTACTGTGACTAGAAGGCATTTTAAGAAATTTTACTTATCTAGACATAATTTATATCTTCTCCAAAGAGGCAACTCTATGGAATTTTCCCTCTCAGTGTCTGAGGATTTTTGAGGGAGAAGGTAGATGGAAGTCAATCTGTTCCCACAAAACCTAAAGACTTGGAAGGCTGAAGCAAATTTACCAATGTATCCCATCCTCTAGCTCTATTTCAAGGATTTAGATCACTTTACTAGTGATATGTCTGCATTCATTTGTTTTTACTAGATTGTATTCCACCAATGGCATTCTCTTTATCTTCCATTGTATGAATTGAAACACCAGAGAAAAGAAAGGAGGTTAAAACCAGCAGAGCTGTTAGGAGAGGTATTATTCAATTGTTCATTTTACAGTGATTGTCAGAAGCATCTTCTCCTAAACATCACCTTTTTGTTTTGCCCACATCTGGTGCTACCATTTCTTCTCATGAGGCTGGGTTAAGAATGTATTACAAGAGCATAAGACAAATTTGTTCTTGGAGACGAGGTGGACTGCTTATAAGGGCGAGTGTTATATGCAAGTCAATGAGGACCAATTGCACCTTTCTAGAAACTAGTGTTGATGGAAAGATGAAAACACACCCAGCAAATATACAGTGTTAATAATACTGTGCATGCTCACTATTCACACCATGCGTTTTGTATATATTCCTCAAACTTTTTGTCCTTTGGCAACTTGAAATTTAATTTCCTTTGTCTAACTCTTCTTATTTAATTTTATTAATTAGAAGCCAGCCAAATTTAGAAGAAGAAATATTACAGAGGTATATAAGAAATAAGACAGTGAAAAAGTCTATCACGTAAAGATTAATTTGTCCAATTTCAAAATGTATTTTGCAATATTTTATAGCTGACAGGTGATCATGGGCAGATAGTCATTACAATTTATCACAGCAGGAAGTTGTTAAAATGACAATATGGGCAGGTATAAAATTATATGAAGGAGAAGTTATAGAAGATCATTTTGAAACTCTTGCAACTTGTCCTTTTAAAGTTTCAATCACCAAAAGAACATAATCCAAAATCTAATTATAATTTTAAAAGATGGAGTTAGAAAAAATTGCCTGTTGAGGAGGGAAAAAATTTATGCAGGCAAATTTCCATTGTTACTTCCTCCTATTAATCAAAATTTATGCTTTGTTACATGGGAATTGTGCAAAAGTTTTTTGCTTCACCTTGTTTTGAATTTATTGACTTCTATTCCAAGAAACAGAAAATGGGTGTCCAATCCCAATTTATGCCTTTGCAAAACTCTCTCTCCGCTTTTGCAAACCTATCATTTATAAACAGCAGCCACATGTTATTTTTAAGTGGAAAAGGAATGTTCTTTGGCACTGATCAGCCTTGAGTGGAGTTTTATAGCAGTCTTATAAATTTCTCAACAGCAGGGTTTATAATGAAATTGCCTAAAGTACTCTGACCTAGTCTGCTAGTTGGCACACTAGGCACTGCTGAATGGGTCCTTGTTATGAACTAACAAAAAGAGCTTGAAATTTTTCTTCCCTATTGCTAATAGCACTGCTTGTGGCTTTTACAATTCTGCAATCAAAGGTCCATGAGTCTGGATATTATGGGCTTTTCCTTAGGTTTTTCTGTGCTCCATTTGGTTACCGGGATCCATTGCAAGGCTAGGACCTTAAGATCACAAGCTCGTGGAGGTAGGATTGTATAGTAGTATGGGCTACAGTGTCTAGCACTGAGGAACCACTGATCAGACACTCTCTACAGGTGCTGTTGTAATAGAAACGCTAACAAATGATTAAAGTGATGTATAAGTTTTATATTTTATGATATGTGGAGTCAACAGGGGTATTAAGATTGTTCCAAGATCTTCTAGTTATTTTCTTTTTTTAATCTGCCTTTCAAGACTAAAAGGTCTGTCCTTAAGGAAGGGTATTCTCAGAAGCTTAATTGAAAAGCTGCTTCTGGCAGGAGAACTTTAATAGCGAAAGACTGAAAGGAGGCAGAGTGCAAGAAATATTCTGACCCTTCTTTTAGTTTATTGGCAGAATTTTAAAATTATCTTCATGATCTGCAACTTTGAAATTAAACCAACCATTTAGACAGGTTTCAGCCCACCAATATGTAATAAGCAAATACTATTTCTAATATTTTGTTTATACTTTAGCATTCCCACAAAATCCATGTAATCAGTACAGAGGCCCTTCCAATCCTCACTGAAATCACAGTGAAATACACTGAGTCATGACTACTGACCATGTTATAAAGCATTTCCCTAAGTTCACGCATACCTTAGTCTCTGTTTCTGGCTAGGGAAAAGACAAATCTCACAGCAAAACACAGTTCATTATTAAGAAAGGCACAATCTAATTGTATTTAGCTAAGCTTTCAAATTAGCCTGTTATAGGAGACTGTTGCCTGCTTTGTATGCAGAGACACAAAACATAACCTTTTCAGTTTTAAAACAATATGCCTCAAGAGCACACAGTTTTCAGTTAAAAACTATTACTAACTTACATGCACCTTAAATCAAAACTGTTTTGACACGTAGGTTAGTGTTTCTCAGCATTTCTACTAAAGTGCCAGCTGATGAGTACTGAGAATCACATTAAGCAGCACCATTGACATGAAAACCATATGAGACAAGACAAGGATTCATGTGAATCCCTGTGAAAATATCCAGATAGGTGGGACCATTTAGCCAGGCAAGGGAAGTTGGGCTGAATCTGAAAAGAAAAGCAAGTCCATCTGTGTTTGAAATGGATTCCCAAACACAGTCATAGCATTTTTAAATTTCCGTTGCTTGAACATATTTCCTTCTAAAAGCAGAATGTAGTTCCTGGAAGCCAGAATGTCATTATGATGTTTAATACTGATGGGTTGAAATTCCTTTGAGTATAGATTTGGAGAAAGTTCTCTAATACCCTTTAATAAGCACCCTACTGATAAAATAAATGAAATAACTACATTACTTTGTACTTCATGGGGAAATATTCCAGTTTCTGCTGAAGCCAATGGCAAACCTCTTTTCTTTCAACAAAGCAAGTACCTCACCACTGAGGTAAAATACAGAGTGAGTTTGCAAACCCTTAAGCAAGAATTAAGTAAACTTTGATTCCATATATTTTCTTCCATTTTCTGAAAACCCCATGTTTCAACCACTGATAATGACATATAGTAGGAGTATAAATATTTTTTTAAATTTAACTGCTAAGCAAGGTTGAAATACATATTTTGTCATTTTTGTTTTTCATTGTACCAAGCAAAGTAAGCTTTTAAAATTTTTTAACTCAGTCCTTAAACATTGCTATAAATAATGTGTTTTAAAGATTGAGAATTTTTTCACTCGTATCATTTATAAACTCACAAAGTCTAATTATAAATACACAATGAAACATAAAATACCATGTGAAATAAGCAAGAAAAATTAATTTCATGTACTTTTAGCATATCTCACTCACCACTGTTCTGCTTCTACAGAATATAAAAAGGAAAGCATTTTCAATCTTATTTGCCAAATTATAACACATTGCAAAAGCATAATTACTGTTCAGAAACTTCCATTTTTTTCTACATGAAATTGAATGTTTCTTATAACAATATATACCACTTGTATCCATGTAGGAGGTCTTAGCTTATTAATCTGTTGTTATGAATAATAAGTTTTTAATTGAATACCCAGGACTGTGGTCATGCTATGCAGGCACTGAAAATCATGGATATCTAGCACAGAGGCAGAAGTTACCTGGATGAATATTCATGAACTTAAATAAAATTCCTTTTAAAATTCAATTCTATTGCTTTATTAATACTATCTGCTTATATTAAAGTACTTCTGAGAACAACATCAAATATTATTATCTGAGAAAGATGATTAAGTAGATTTTTATATCCAACGTGTTCATGCATGACTGTAACATCCATATGTATAAGTTTAATATATTTCCTTCTGTCATTTTCTTACATTATTTAACTGAACAAAATTCAATAAAACACAGACTCCATAGTTCACTTGTCAACATCAACTACAGTTTGCACAGGCTTTTCCAGCTAATCCTTCTGAATGTAGTCCTTCTTTGCATTTCTTGAGTCAATTTATTGCCTCTCAGTTTACCCAAAAAGGCCAAAAAATTTAAGCATGAAAAACATGAAATTCACAGGTATTTGCAGATTTGGTGTCTAATGCTCTCAAGACCTAACAGCCTGAATGAAATCCTGCTGGATCTGTACTATCCCATCTGGTCAGTGCAATACTGCCTTTCCTTTTTACCTCTCCAAGCTCCAAAAGAAAGCATTTTCTATTCTCATTGTCTTAAATAGGAGAGGAAAACAAGGGATTGTGGAGTGAAAAACTAAGCTAATGAGTAAACTAAAAGTGAAGAATTCCCCCAAAAATCTTGTGTCAGTTCTCTTAGAAAGGACACAGTGGCCTCAAGCTTGATCAACTTTCTTAGTGCAGTACTGCTGTACTGAGTGTGAATCTAAGCCTGCGTGAATCTCAAAAGTCAAAATCAGGCTACCATGACTGACACATGTAAAACACATCAAGGACTTCAGATGCTTAAACATTTCCAAAAATCTGTTTTTGTGTTGCTGAATAACTTTGCTGTTTTATTAAATATGACATTGATAAAAAATGCCAAGGAGCAAATTCTAAGTACCAAGAGGATTTTTTCCATGCAGTAAAACTACAAAATGAGAGTATTTGCATAATATCATTTTTGGAGTTGGGAGGAGGCTAAAGACAATCCAGCTGTCTGGTCCACACAGTCCTGTACAAGGCTCAACCTCCCCTTTGAAGATATGGTATATTTTACAAAATTACATGGAGATGCTTTTTTTTTTTCTTTTCTTTTTGTAGCTTTACTAGTTAGCTTGTTTCCCCTGCTTCATTTTGTGCAGAACAGATATGCCCGCCCTGATTGTTTGGGGGTTTAATGTTTCCAGTTTAGCAAGGAGAAATGTGATTGTGAGCCCCATTGCAGGTATTTAAATGTCTGATCAAAACATTCAACAATAGATGTAATTAAGCAGGCTCTAATTTTACTTCTGTGATTCAACATAAAGAAAGAAGCTCCATTACTTAGTGTTTATGTCCTTCCTCAGAGAAATGACCTTAATTTGTTGTAATTTCCAGTTGGAAGATTACCAAATTGGTTTTGAACTTAAGTAGCCCTGTGGGTGCACAGTCATTTATTGCTAGATTACGTGAAGTACACTGATCACTTCCAATCATAAAAAACTTATTTTACTTGATAAATAAGTTTACCTTTATTACTAAATAGATACTACAGTTAAGCTTCTCTGTTAGGATCATCTTCCACCAAATAGTTAACCAAAGTACCTTTAGAAATGAAAATACAAGTTACATAGTGTATGTATAAAAGCATAATTTTGTGTGTCATGTGAACTTATCCGAAGAAAATAGAGGCTTATGTGACTGAGCTGAATTTTACACAGGATAACCAGGTTTATGAAACTAATCTTAAGACAAATCTTGAGAAGTCTTTAATGTATGTGAAAAAAAATTAGGTTTCATAACTCATGTTACCATAATGAAGACAGTCCAGCTCACACTCCAAAACATCATTGTTTCACAATTCAAATTTTCATTAAAATTTTCCAACTTCAGTAGAACCTCCTGCTTACAGACAGCTACTGTATATGATCAAACTATTATACACAAGGAAAAAGCCAAACAATGTTTAAAATTACAGTGAACAAGAAAGTGGATCAAAATACAACTCAAGCCAATGGATAGTTTCATAAAATACAAAGGTGTAAAATCCAAAATTATGAATAGAGAATCTCAGCAAGGTAGGTACACATACTAAAAATGTAACAAGCATGCTCAGATCAAGGACATTTTAAGGCCATAATCACTAATCAAAAGTCTTAGCAATGCCTTATGATGTCAAATTTGAAACTAACAAATCATTTAATGTCATATATAATGCATCACAAATAAACCTAATCAAAGTACAAAATATATGTTACCTCCTCATTTCTCTTTAAAGCTTTTTGGGTAATCACCATTCTTGAGCTGCAAGAAGACTGGGCTATATGTATTTGAGACCTGATGAAAAACCTAATTGTTCACCTGCATTTCCTGTGAGACGAGATAATTTTTGGTGTTGAAAAATATCTTCACATTTGACTTTCTTATGCTCAACTTAAGGTTTTCAGACTAGATCTTCTTGATCCTACAGAGATGGCACAAGAAACACTTTTATGAGCACCTGACAAAACACAATATTGTGTGTTCAGATCCCCCATGAAGAGTTTCTTCTGGAGAGAGCCCCAAAACAATTAAAAATTTTGTAATGGAGAAAGGGGCTGGGTGGCTGCATACATGCATGTTCCTGTGTATTTATAGGGAAATAGCCTTTGTCCCAGAGAAATTTAATTGGATGCTTTTCCTGTTCTTTATTAAAATATGGACTTGCTGATGTCTCATACATTTTTTATAATGAACATGGTTTACAAATTGGAAATTCAGAGGTAATGCCTGGAAGGGGATCTTTAACATTCAGACAGGATTCCTGCTCAAATTGAAGCATTTGTCATGCTTATTTTGGTGATATCATAATCTGTGCACAAAATAACTCAATCTCATTCAGGGATGAGTGCTGTACACTCTTACAGAACTAAATGTGGTTCAAACCTAGATTAAACTTCTGCTGTGGTCCAAATACCTATTAGGTTTCTTGTCACTTCTCTGTGTTTTTATATAAAATACCTACAAGAAATTCATATTTGTCACAAATAATTGCATACTTATCCATCACTGGAGCAAACTGAAACCAATACAATCCCAGATTAAAGCAGTATGGATTATTTCCTTGGGTATACAAAAGGAAAGATTAAATGTTCCTTTAGGATTGTTTCCTTCTTCCACTGATAATGTGATTTATTTCTTTTTCACTGTGTTATCACAAGTGTCTGCACTGAAAGTTATTCATTTTTCTCAAGAAAACCTAACGTCTGAAAAAAAAAAATTACTTGTTTAGTATTTATAAATATAGCAATATGTAAAAAATGTTACTACTAATGTGATTATCAGCTATTAATTTAGGACCTAAAATGTGCCAAATACTTAAATAAAAACCCTAGGATTTCCAATGCTCCCTCTATACCTGTAAACTTTATCCTTCTTCAGTACTGAAACCATGACTTTTTTCACCATTTTCAGAATATGGAACATATATGAATCATTACCAATAGCGGAGGCTCACAGTAAAATTCTGAGTGAAGTGGAGTTGTGACTGCCGAGGTGCCATCAATTTGGATGCCTTAAAATGCTCTGAAGAGATCCGTGACACTGAAATCTGCAACAAAACCAGACACCGGTTAGGAAGAATCACAGAGGGAAGTATAAGGTCTGTGCTACCCATCATGAGTTCAGAGAGCACAAAGCTCGGTCATCTAGGACTAAAGGCCTACATAAAGCACTGAAAACATCTTTCATGCCCCTAGGCAGACACTGAACTGGTCAAGATCTGGAGTTCCTTTTTTGTCAGGAGTAGCACTAACTTGAATTCTACTGCAGATGCTCCTGTGAGGCCACACGTGTCACTCACTGCATTTTCCGGAGAAAATGGTCGTCTGACCACCAGCAGCATTTTCTGAGACTTTGTGCTATAGCCATTGCTTTCCTGATTCAAACTAATGGAAGAAAAGCAGAAGGCCCAGTTTATCCAGACTGACTCCTCTGACTTCCCATAGATGAATATATGTCGCTTTAACCTTTGGCAATTGATCACCAACCATTGCTTGGTTTTCAAGTAATGCTAGTTAAATCTGTCTGACTGCCTACATGCCAGCCAGCTAAATAGCATCCTCTAGAACATAAAATGACTAATAACAACTACTTAAACTTTAGGGAACAGATCAACTTTCACAAAAAGTGGCAGTTTACCACAGAGCATTTTTATATGTACCCATCTGTCAAAATCTACCCTCCTGAGAAAGGTAGTATGAGATAACTGTGTCTATGTGCTGATTCGCACTGGTGGTATTTTAAGTGAGAGCTTATGTACACAGCAGTCAGCATGAAAGTGTTGTTGTGAAATTGATAGCATATCCTTTTCAGTAAAACTACAGGCATAAGAGTGAACCATTTGTATTTCAGTAGCTGGCAGTTCAAATGCTCCTCTCTTCATTTCACAGTCTAATAGAACTGGTATAATGCTTTTCTGTGTAATTTCTGAATTCAAATCAGCAATTAAAAGATCACTTTTACTGATACAGGACTCACAGGCTAAACACAGTGCTGTGACATTGCTGATGTTCATGCTATGTGTAGTTTCCTCTGCTTGAACTGGGGACATATGTGACAAACGCAAGAGGATCTCAGAAGGGTTTGCACATCAGGAATGTCAAATCCCCAGGCATCTATCTTAGCACTCAGTGCTCAGTGTGTAGGCAGATCATCCTTCATTGTTCAAAATTTAATGCAAAATATCATGAGACAATCCAGTCTTACCTGGAAGAAAATGAAAAAAATAAAGGCATTTCACTCATCTCTACCCGAATGTTTGAAGTAAAAAAGTGTTTAAGACAACTAGATGGTAAGCAAAGAGAAAAGCGGTGTTTCTGAAGGCTTTATTTCCACAGAGGGGAAGAAAAAAAAAGGTGGAGAGAGAAACTTTTATATGTGTTGTGTACAGAGTTGAAAAGAAAGAGTAAGAAGCCTGAAGCTGTTTGGAAGATTTTTCTCAGACACTCTGGGGGAAATTTCAAAAACTCATGCAGAAAAAGAAGGCTTATGTTTTTACTGAAAAAAAAAAATTCAAAAAAATAAAGGCCAACCTCCCAAGCACCTGAACTGTAACAGGACAGTAGAAACACTGTAGGACTCCTGAAATATTGAAGAAAGTTTTTACTTTGAGGACAAGTGAAGTAGGAGGCTTACTGAAAGCCTGGGAGGAAAAGGATATGACTGGGCTCAGACAAGAAATAAATACTCCAAAAGAAATGAAGCTGGGAAGAATGCATAAGAATGCAGATCTGAGCTATAGTATATCAACGGGGGAATTATATCAGCCAAACTTATAAATTTACTGTTGCCACAAGAAGCATCATACCCAGAAGCAGATTGTGACCTCTTCATCATCTGTGTTCTTTTTAAGCTGAAGGTGGGTGTAAAGGCATCCTCTAACCTGTTACTATTAGCCAACTAGGTAGAGGCCATTTGTATTCATAACTTGAATTCTGCCAGAAATGATAGCGACAATCTAGCCTAAAATATTCCTTGCTCACACTGAAAGGATTTGATGAATGTTTGCAAATGCTTCAACCACTGTTTTATTGTAAGATTAAATGCCTTTTATTTGGATGCTTACTCTTTTTGAGAGTCATATCTGCTCACACTTAACGAAATTATTCCTGTCAAGTCCAAGAGTTCCATTTTCTGTTGGACTTCTTTGATCTCATCAACACCTCCTAAGCAAGCTGCATTTCTTTGTGTTTTCATGCACTCCAAAAACTCATTTTCAAAATTACTTCCTTATACATAACTATTCATTAGGATTTCTGAATCACTTACAGTAATCGACATTTTAGGAATAAAAGTGTTCACCTATTAGGGAGGCATTTATTAGCACCCTATGCAGTAGTAAATTATGAAATTCACCACAATGTAACATCATAAAGGATCCAGAACACTCTCTGTAAGTGGTGCTGTCTCAGGGATTTTAAAAAAATGGTTTTTCTGAAACCCACAAAAACACTTCTAATCAGTGGGTCTTGGCTTTGGCCTGAAGTTAAATGCAAATGGAAATACCCTTTAACAAGAAAGAAAAGCACAACAAGAAAGAAAGTAAGAAGCTCTTATAGATAAAGAATTACAAGGAAGAAAAAATATTGATAATTTCATTTCACAAGGTTCTCACCTGTTCCTGAAACATATATATGTATATATAGTGCACAGACAGGTGAAAAAAATTAGATAAATCACTTCTTTTAAACAAAAAAGCTCAGAGACAACTGTTGTTCCTGTGCTTAGAGACCATTTCTCATTTCTCATCTCTCTTTATAAAGACAACTGGCTCTGTGTACTTATTGGAACAGCCTTTACCTCCCTCTTGCTCTAACAAGACAGCAGAAGTAAGGCCATGACTCTTGGACTCTTGTCCATGCCCTGTTTAAAGCTTTGATATCTCCTAAAGATCCAGCTTAGAGCAGACAGTGCATACCTGCCACCAACTACTCCATCCTTTTTGTGACTACTGGGCTGTAGTTAGATCAGTGCTTTGGAAACTGTGTAAAGAAGTCTCTGGGGAGGAAATTTTGACTAATAAAGAACTTTTTTTGTTCTTGAACCACTATTTTCATCAATATTGATTTCATCATGACAGCAAATACTGACTATTGAAGAGACTTCAGGACTGAATCATTCACTCCGGAGTTCGGGATTGCATTGGTGAATGTTTTGCACGCAGTATTGATGAGCATCTTTGGATTGTAACAAATTACAATAATTTGCTAAAGCACATCCTGATCTAACAAGAAAGTCTACATGCCTTCTGATGACTTTGAAACATTTCACTGACCTTACTGTATTTGCCCCTTTAGCCTAGCAACAAGCTGTCATACTACTTGACACACAACCTTTGGTGTAACTCTACATTTCTTCTTCACTTGAAGTTAGGTTTCCCATAAGTTAAACACCAAAGACCTCCAAGGATGGACACTTAGGACAGAATAAGTGAATATTTTTTATATTAATTTGTTGTCCTGATGACATCTGATCATGTAAAAAGTTCTTAAATCTGTCCCTGGACAGGGTAAACATTCTTTTTTTCTATGAACAAGTCCACATCTAATTAGTTTATTGCATGTGCTCACTTTATTTTTCTCTATAATTAATCCTGTACTTAATTTTTTTCATATCAGCATATGTCAGTGTTAAGATGGTATCTATAATGAGTCTGAATTATGTCTTGATTTGGTTTCTTCCATTTATATGTGCACTTCATATTAAAAAAATATTATGGTAATTTAAAATTTTGTTCTAATTTCTGGCACAACTCCAAAATAACTATTTCTAAAACACTAAATGAATAACACACTTTGAACTTATGTAAATGATACTAAGGAAAAACAATTACATATGCTAAGTGTCAATTTGCACACATTAAAAATCCATTACATCATTTTTCTCTACTGGAGATGCCTCTTCCAAAGAAAAATACGGTCCTTACTTGAAGCCAGTTGGAGACTTCAGTGTATGAAGAACTAGCAATTTCTGAGAGGCAGTTCTTTGCCGCCTGCACAAAAGTGATGCTGAAGGTCATGTTTGAATTTTTCTTACGAACTTCAGTCAGTCGGTAAATGCCCTACAAAGCTAATAGAACAAGACTTAGCATCTTGAATGACAAATTCTGTGTGAGTTTAATCTTTTACAAAATACTTCCACAATAATTCAGAAGTTGGTCTGATAGTTTGATTCCAAAATTTCTGTATATTAAGCTTTCTTTCTTTTTTTTTTTTTTTTTTTTTTTTGACATTATGGCAAGCATGATATGAAAAGGATGAGCACGAATTCTATGGTGTGGTCAGGTAGGAAAGAAAGACAAGAGGTTCAAATATACAGAGCCAGGACTCAGAATGTGTAGTTCCTATGTTTTGCACTATATTTGCAACAGCACGCAAAAACACTTGCTGGGTGTTTTCCTGGCTCAACTAAAGTCAATGAAAGTTTTACTCTCAAATATATCAGAATCAGAATCCTCATTCTTTGCATTATTTTTCCAGATCTTACACTCAACACAAAGCAGGAATTTAAAATAGCAGCAGCAAACTTCACACCAGCGTCTGATGACTTCATGAACTCTAGACAGTTGTGACCCACGTTTCTGCTCTGGTTTCTGCAGCTTCAGTTTCAACCACAGTGACTTCCAGTGTGTGGAGATCCTTCAAGTTGCCTTTGTTTACTCTGTATGTGACAAACCCCAAGGTTCTCAAAGCTTCAGCTAAATTCTGAAATCAATAGTCTTTACAGTTCCTTACTTTTCACAGAAGTATAATTATTAATATTAGACATAAATTTAGTGGGAGCTGCCATCTAAGAAGCAACACATTCACTTGAATTTATTTTCTTGCTCACACCAAATACAAGACAACCACCAGTTGTTCTTGATGTCACATTTACAAAACCTCTCCTGCACACTTCCAGTGAAGCCTGTGGTTAAGTCAGCCTGTTTTACAGCAGTGATCAGCTCCTTTTGTCAGTAGAAAAAACTATTTCAATGCAGAAAGTAGATAATTTGAATTTATAAAAGGAAAAATCTCTGAGGTCTGAACAGGCTTAGGTCTGTTCTTCCCAGATGTCTTCTTTACTGGCTTAGAAAGAGAGTTTTTATGATTCTGAATTGTAAATCACAATCTTGTTTAATGTAGACCTATTTTTTTGGGAGAGTACAGTAACACTCTGACTGACATGCTAATATATGGTTTTACATGTTGGCTCCATTGTCCACTATTTAAGATAACACAACTCAGAATGTTTGGGTTTTTTTTCTGTACCTCAGCAGATTGTAAATAAACCCAGAATGAATATGAATACTAAAAGGAAACTGGTTGAACCATTTAGATTGGAAATGCAGAAACAAACACATGGAATTTAAATTTTAGCAAACTTCCTCTAGAATCCTTTTTATTAACACTGAAGGTATTCTGAAAAGTAAGAAATCTGACAGTCAATGCCTGACATTAATATAATCAAACCTTATTTAATTAGGTCATTCCATAATACATTAAAAAACTGAAATGCACAAAACAAATACACACCCCCCCAAAAAAACCCCTGCATGCTTAATCTTATTGTAATTTAGATCTTGAATTCTTGTCCTTACGTGATGTAAAGCTTAGATAGAGAAGTGGATAGATACATTCAAAAGCAAAGGTAAAAGGGAATTTCTTTGCCTTGCCTGAGTAATCCCTAGTGGCTGATATAATCCAGTAGACAGGCAATTACCAATTCTTGTCATGAGCTGAGCAGAAGAATTTGGAAGCCTATTAAGACAGTTCGTTCCTCAGCATGCTGGTGCACTGAGAAGACAACATGTTAGATGCAGACTTATGATGGAAGATGAAGGCAAATACAGCAGCAGCCTCTTGGTGAGGTCTGCCCAGTATGGAGCATTCCTCCCCTCGTGTGCTATGATTTCAGTGTCTCAGCCCTCCTGCTTCTGCCTCCCCCCACTCCCAGTTTTCACCTTTCAAACTTGGTACATAACCTTTGACAATTTCTAGTCTACCTTTCCTTGGCCAGGATCTTCCCTGCTGCAACAGAGACAAGCAGTATTTTTCTCCACTTAGACCAAATGTTACTTTGACATCCAAAGAAAACAAGGATAGATAGTCTTTAATAAACACAGAAAAAAACATGCCTTTGTATTTTATGGCTGTCAGGCCACTCATACACAACAGGAAAGATGTACTGGTCAAAGATACATATGTCTAAGGTTTATCTGAAAATGGTAACTCCAGGCAGCTTGCTATCAGGTATTTAGAAGAGATGTCAATACTTTCGTAACTGAATAATTATTACAATTTATTTTAGAATAGATGGGAGACAGTCTTACCTGATATGAGGGTCTTCAGGTTTATACATTAGAGGGACAAGGAGGGTGAGATGCATATATTATTTCTTTATTAGTTTTTAAATTCCCTGCTAGATTTGCCAAATGGTTTCACTGACACTTAAACTGACACTAATTTTACTAAATATTCTTCCAGTGCAAAGCTACATGATAAGCAACTTATTTGCAATAACTTACTGATCTCTATTACAGCTGTCAGGTGCTGCTGAAATTACAGCGACACCAAAGACATTGCCAGAAGTATCTGAATCTGATATTTTAACTCCTAATAAATAAAATGTATCTCCAGCACATAGAGCCTAGTAGGGCACAAAATTTTGATCACTTAAAAAGAATTTTGACTAATAGTCTCATGACACTAAAAATGATGGAGTGAGCAGTTCAAGTTTTCGGCTGAACTTTTCCAAGTAGCTTGGCCTACAGCCAACAATAACAGGAGTGTTTTGATTTCCTGTTCCTTTACCTGTCTGCCATAAAAGATGCAGTTTTAGAAGCCTTCAAAGTCTACTTTCTTGCAAACATCCAAGCAGGATGTCCTGCTTTAGGACATAGGATAAAATCACCACACCAGTGAGCAGCTGATGCTACTAGTGGGTTTTGTGTTTGCCTGTTGAAATATGGCATAGTTAATTGACACAACTTTTTGTAATACAGCCAGGCTATACATTAGTTGGAGCTTGAATCAGATGAGCAAGATGGAAAATTAGTACCTTGGGGCTCAGATTTAGGTACAATAAATTTCATTAACATTTCTGATAGGCATCCTAAAAGAATAAGGTGTATTAATAAACAAACTAGAAACTTGGATGGAATATCATATGATTCAACATACGAGCATTTACTGTTCTGATTCCCATTTCCATTCTGTACCTATTATTCTCTCAAAAAAACCCACTCACTCACCCACCCAACCATTGAAAACAAACCCCATACAAAACAAAATAAAACAAACCTCCCCATAAAACCCACCCCTTTACTAAAGCTCAGAAACACAGGAAATTAGTAAAGAAGAGACAGGAACGCTTTGGCTGGATAAGATCAAATTTAAGTGCCTCTAAGATTCTCTGCTGCAGGTGCACCTGCCAGACAATACCCTTCATTAGAAATCATGACAGATAGTAAGGATTAACTGGATCAGTCACAAGCAAGAAAGGGGAAAATATCAAATCATTACAGAATTATTTTAAGGACTTAACATAGTTACATGTATCAAACACTGTCAAGGCCACAGAAGGAACTTGACATAAAACAAGCAACCACAGCAGGAACTTGAGAAGGGAGGAATTTGCAACAGGAAGGTGTTAATTCCAGGCCTGGCAGAGGTGAGATCTGGTTAGCCCATTGTGTTAATGCATTCGGACAAAAATTACCACTATGGCAAACTGCATGAAAGGAAGCTACTACTCATACACATATCACCGGTCAAACAAAGATCACCTCAAGTTATGGGAGTGCACCTACATGGATATCTGGAACTTGGACTGTATAAAGGTGGTATCCCTCAGGAGAACATCTCTGGGACCCCCAAAACTGGGAAGCCCAGGGTGAAAAAGGACCAACAAGATGCTGCTGGATCCATGGGTGTGGTGATTATCTTCTGCTTGATAGATCCCTCTCTCCTTTCTTCTATTTCTTTCTATCTGTCTACATCACATTTATTGTTAAATAAATCCATATTATTGACTTTGGCATATGGTCTTGTTTGCACCTTAATTCGGGGAGAGGGATCTCTCTCTAGTTGGATCTTAACTGATAGCTGAGAAATGAATGTTTATCTATTGCAATACTTGTCAATCAGCAGTCACACTGCATTAAAGTGCAACATGGGTCTAATTTATTCACTGTTTGAGCTCTGACTGATCTGTGTGTTGCATAAAATTAATTTTTGTAAAAGGCCCAAATCTTGTTACACTGAGCTATTGCAAGAGTTACTGCAATGCTCCCAAAATAGAAATTTTCTATAATTGAAACATTTACTATACTTTCTGAGGGTTTGTGTCATAATTTCAAAGGTTGAGACATGTTACTCTTGGATTTTTGTCTGTTATGCTGGACTTCAATGTTTGACATTACTAAATGATGTTAATTTTTTTGGATATGAATTAATCATCTGTAACCTAATTATTAGTATTAGTCTTAGGTTATATAACAAAAATACCTGGAGTTTTTGTTGACAGACTGTTAAAGAACATGATAATGTAAAAAAAAAAAAAAAACCTGAATATGTAAAATACTTTCTGTCCTCCATATTGGCCATACCCTGCTACTATAGCCACAGACTGTTGCTAAAAGTGATGAGTTGTTTCTGGGAAACAGTGACCAAACATGTCACATGCTGTTCTGTAAATAAACTACTAAATCATAGACCATACATTAATATGAAAAGATTATTACATTGAAGATTCTTTTCTGTCTATAACATTGTATTAATGTACTGCTAAAGAATGATAAAAAATTTCCCTGTATGTGTTCCATTCCCATTTAAGTCATGTCTCAAAGGAAAATGCATTTTTAACTTCAAGTCTGGATATTTTATTACATTTGTTAATTCAAATCACACATTTTTGTCAGAAATAACTATTTCTAATTAAGCTTTGAAAGTGGTTTCTGCAGAAGCTACATTTATCTGATGCAATGTTATGGATATTTATTATATGGTTCTTGGGTTCCTCTGGGCTATCAATTTATATAAACGATTTGCATTTTTTTCCTAAGTGATCATTGCTAACTGCCGTTCCCGTATGACATAATATTTTTGCAACAATAGAATTTCAAAGTTTAATGCATTTTTTTAAAAATAGTTATAGGAAAATATGCAGCTAAATGCAAAGTGAAAAAAGCAAAGTATAGTCTATTCTTTCATCTTCACTTTTAAACCTTTTTTTTTTAGAAAATACCTACAAAATAAGGTAACCATTAAAAAATCTGGAACAATATATTTTTCTTTCAAATGTAGGGATTCTTACAAAAGCAAAAATTGCAAAAACAATAGTCACTTACTTGACTTGGTTACTAGACCCTCAGAAACTTTTCCAATCTCAGCCTAATAAGTTTGAAGGTTCTCTTCTTGTAGCCAATAACTGAGAAGAAACAGAGCTGCTTATCTTTCTTTTTATTATACTAGCATATTCAAAATTAATTATTTGCTGTTTAAGGTTTGCCATTTTTAAACTTGGATGATGGCATATGTAGTATAGAAATTTTTTTCAAGAATTAAAATTTGGACAAAATTTTGACACGTCCCCTCTGCAAAGAACTCTGACATTTTGGCATGACTTTACTGATTTAAAAATGAATTTTTAGAAGCAGAGCTAAAAATGTTTGAATTACTTTAAATCACTGATAGTGTTTTTATAGCATTGTCTTTACATGGGGAGGCCTCTGTTTCCAAGAACAGGTTCATTCAGAGTGCTTACTAGAAAGTCATGGCCAAAATGCTCTGTACCCTTTTTTTTCTCTCGATGTCACACTCCAGATGAGCTGATGCTACAATCATCTTTAGAGTTCTTACCCATTTGCTGGTGAGTTTTCTCTCTTAAACAGTCAGAAAGATGGTCATTTCTTTCCATCACTCCGAAAAAAATCAAGTCAAGATGATGGTTAATACTTTAAAATAAATATAACAAACATACATATACAGTGATGACTGCTTTCCTGAAATGAGCCTACATTTTTTAGAAATATGACAAACTAAAATTCTATTTGACACATACAATAATAATGTAAGATATAAAGATAACTTATCTTTCCTGCAGTATACAATATATATCAAAGTGCAGTGTATTTCAGTAAATTGCAAACATATTTGCACACATTCTTCTTTTCCAGCATGCGAGGATATGCTACATTTTTTCAACTTGGTTCAATTTTCTTTAGGTTACCACCAATAAATTTATTAAATAAACATATATGCTATAAATAAAATCGTGCTACCATATTCAGTGTTGTTTTGTGATGGAAAACAATTTGTTTTACTTCCATTTCCCCACCCCCAGATCACTATGCAATACAATATTTAAGCTGTCAGTACAAATCATTGAAGTACATTTTAGACAGTTTTCAGTGTAATCTCAGAGCTAAATTGTACTTTTTGTTAGTCTTTATGCACATTTTAGATCACTGAACTAATTTTATTAGTTAAATAGGAGCAACATTATTTAAACAGGACCTCTCTTCCTGAAATTGTAAAAAAAGCTCAGCTTGCTTCAACATTAAACTAAACAGTAATAGCATGTTGTATTTACCATATAAGGCCATTTTTAATGTTTATATAGCATCTATTATAATGAGATTCTAATCCTGACTGGTGCCTCTAAATGCAACTCAATAGGAAAAAACCCTCCCAATAACGAGTATATTAATTTTCTTTTTAGTAATCCATAGAGCCAGTAACTCAGCCAGAACAGCTGGTATTCTTACTTCATGTATCAGCAAAAACTGAATAACCAGACTGTTATAATGAGATCTCATGATATTAAAACATCTTTTAAGTTATGGCAGTTACTGTTATGGGTATGCTGCAGAATAAAACATTTCAAAAACAAATTATGAACTAAACAGTGCTCTGTAAGGTTGCAGAGTAAAGAACTTTATGTGATACATCGATCAAGTAATAGCTATTTTACTCTGAGGCTAGGAATCATTCTGCCATAAAGGACTCCTCAGGCTACTTTGAAGACTCTGCAGCTTTTGTCAACCCTTTTTACTTTTCTACACACTTGGGTCATAGACCACTTGCCTCTAGAAGACCAGGGCAAGTTTTCCTTGCTTTTACTTCTGGGATATGAATAGCCAGTATGACTTTAACAGACTGGCTGCAGTAACTAGGGAACATTTTGACCTGGATATATCATCATACAGTCTTTAACATGATTAAAAGAGCTTTCCAGTTGTTTTCTATTTCATCCTAAAATACAAACATTACTTTGTGCACTACAGTAAAAGATCTTTTTTTTCTTTTTCCCAGTAATTTCTGTATTTTATACTCCTGTTGCTCCTTCTCTTATATAATAAGGAAAATATAAGTGTTACTTTTCCTGAGTTGCTGAACATGCTGATCAAATCATGGGGAGTTTTAACATCAAACATATTTCTCTCTATATTTTTATCTGATTTCTAATTGGGCTTTTTCCTGAAACACCTTTGTAAGGCTGACTGTTTGTATCCAGAATTCTTTTTTCTCTGTGATTAAAGGCCTGAGACGTAACTGCCTTCAGACAACAACAGATGATTTCATGTCAGCCTGCATTTTTTTTTTCTCTCCTCGTCTCAGATGGTCATCAAAGGCAGTGTAATGCCCAAATGGAGCATTACTGTTAGTGCAATTTAAATATTTCAAGTGGAGTAAGCAAGATAGCGTTGGATACTACATTAATACTATTTTGCCCATAGTCAATCTTCTCCACTCTTCCCCAGAGAAACAATATGACTCATATGACTGTCACTTCAGTTTTGGCTGGAAATACTTGTAAGCTGCAGAATTTTGCCATTCACATATAAAATTAGACAAACATAAAATTAAAAGTGCTATAAGGGGGAAAAAAAGAAGTATTTTGATGAGCAATATTTTCTTCCAGTGACCCCAGCAACATTTACTGGTACAGTGCCCTCAGCAGCTACATTGAAACATCCTCACCCTTCATATAGTCATGAGTTACACTAAAGGTCATGAGTCAACTGCATGTCAGGGTAACTGGGAGGCAGGGAAGAAAAAAAAGGCAGGCTGCTATTTTCTAGAGTTGTCACAGTATAATTTACCAAAATCTCTTCTCAAGCACAGAGAAAGAGAATGCATTTGTGACTAAGTTTAGTACTTCAGTGACATGGCAAAAGGGTTTTAAAAATGTAACGAAGATTAAATTACTTTTCCCTTTGGGTTAATCCTGCATTTCAGTAGGTTTCTGGATATACCAACTGCTTCCTAATGATAGACAAATGATAATGGGTGCATAAAAAGAATATAGACTAAAAAGATAAGATTAAAGATCCAGCTATCAGATAAGAAAATAATTATCTTACTAGATCTTATACAGGATAAACAATGAACATTATTTTTTCTCTGTTAGGAACCCCAAGTCCTCTTTCCTATTAAATTTTTCCCCTATGATGACGGAAATATTTTGTATTTCTATAACACAAAATGTTCTTTATGAATAAAATATTTCTGGGCATAGGCCTGTCACATAATTCTTCCTGAACCGGGACTACAGGAAACGAAATAGGGCTTTTCTTTACCTTAAACCATAAAATCTCTGTAGTAACAGATAAGCACCAACTTTCTGAAAAAAACCTTGGATCTACAGAAACCATGAAAGCTCCAGTTCACCTGATATCTCTTTTTAAGCATAATCTGTATTTCTGAATATAATCCTGCATTTTACCTTTCGTTCTCACCCAACTGCGGGGGTGGATATCAGGTCTAGGTAGAAGTGCTGCAAAGTATATCCTGGGACATAGCAATACACCAAAGAAAATACAGAACATTATTTGTTGCCACTAAACACATCTAATCATTCATTCACTAGAAAGGATGCCAGGATTCTGACTGTCCCCACTTTCCAGGTAGGAAAGAATTCTGGCAAATACCACAGTTCTGCATTTTGGGTTGATTAAGTAAGAGCATATAAGTAAATTTACAATCCAGAGCTGGTCAAGATGTTAGGGCCTTAATTTATTATTTTGTCAAAAAATGAATATGGTACAATTTCCCCTTGGAAACAATGGGAGAAACAGAGCTGTAAGAAAAAGACTCTTTTCTCCTTTCACCTTGATTGGAAGCTCTGACTGTATAGAAAGAGAGAACTCTTCCTCTCTTCCGTTAATGTTTTAAGTATGTCTCAAAATATCTCTTTGTTCTTTAGTTACCACACTTCCTATAAAACTTCAGAAGATTTAGAGCATACACACAAACCCCACTGCTTATTCCACTGACCAGCCTTATGCTTCCCCTGTGCATGTGCTTCTACCTTGTCTGTCCTATGGAGCATGTTTCTCTACTGTGTTTAAAGAGCAGCATTCCCAACCCAGCACTTCCCAGTGTCTTATTCCAGAACAGCAATATGGAAACTCTGATGGGGCCCACTACTTTCTCACTAGCACTGGATGAACTGGTATTATTAAAGCATGTATCCCTTGTTGATAGCAGATAGAACTATATTACTTTGTTATTTAAACACCATGGCATGGACAAAAAGCAGATAAAATATACATAAGAAACAATCTGAAGAAATACCAGTAAAAGCATCATTATGAACTAGAAATATTCATACAAAAACACTTCCTATATTGGGAAATTTAACTAATACCCATAAACCTAAATTCTGCTAAATTCTCCTTATTTATACATCTAGCCTCACTTTAAAAAGCCTTAGACTATATAAAAAAAAAAAAGAAAAAGATAATATATATAAGCAAAGTTTGTCAGAATTGGATAGTCCTTTTAATGTGCAGCAGCAACAACTTAATGATTCTTTGTACTTGGAGTCTCTGGCCCTTATCTGAAATCCAATACATATTTTCCGTGGCCAGAATAGAATCATCCAGTGGAGAAGTCACAAATAAATCCCATAAGGTTCTCCTGGTTTTTGAAGGACAGATTTTAGCATAGAAACTCTGTTCAGATAACTGGATGGCATCTATTCCCTGGTCTCACCCAAGGCAAAAGCTGACTACTAATGCTCTGTGAGCCTTGCTTCATGATCATTAATTTGACACAGCACTCCTCTGAGTTCTATTTCAATTCAAAACTTTTACTAGGGAAGTTTGTGCTCAGTGAAGTGAGGATCATAGTTAACTTAAGATTATTTATATCATATCCAGTGAGAAGCATTAATAGCATTAGTTTGGTTCAGTCATGATTTTTCTTTTTTTTCAGAAGTGGATGCTGTTTCATTTAATAAAAATTAGACTGACACATTTATACAAGCAGCATTGAATGTCACAGCATCCCTGATTAAACATTTAGGGTGGAACGTCAAATTCTTGGCAAAGTCTAGAATCACTCCAATTTTCCAGAAGGGATTGGCATATATAATATATATAACATCACCATTTATCACAAATCTGTTGTGCTGCATTTTTAATGAAAAAGAAACTTCTACCCTGGTTATTCTATGCTGTCTATATTTACATAGTATTTAAAAAAGACTAAATTTGAAGGTGAACCAGAAATTGACAAAAAAGTAAGTCCTAATGTCCTACTTAGCATTAAATTTAATGTACTAATCCTATAAAATCAAGAACGCAAAACCATAAAGACCGCTTATCATTTATAGATCCAAGAACTAAGGATTCAAAGCTCTTTTATACATTTTTTCTTTATGATTATATCAGGCAGAGTAGTGACAACCAGAGTAGAGGTAGTATAATTTCTTCCATTCAACCCTTGACATCATCAATAACCTCCAAACTTTTTCTCACACGGATTCATGTTTTTATATGAAAAAGAAAGATCAGAAATTGCCTTCAAAAAAGTAGACAAGCAAAAGTAAAAACATTCATGATATTTTAAAGGAATATCATAACAATTTTTAATCATACTGTGAGTGAACTTAGTTGACTTTACAAATAAGAAATTTACAGAGAAATATTCATCACTGAATTGAATTCTTCAGTTATTGGACAGTATTTCTGGTTCAAACAAATACTTAGGCAATTCAGGGCACTAAGTGTAACTTTTTAACTCTTGCCATCATTTATTGTCTTTAGCAGGAGAAGTAAGTCTTTATATATAGGCCAAAGATTTGGTAAAGTTTTTCCTCTTACCCATTTAGATACATGGCCAAACAAAAATGATCAACCTCCCCTTAAGGCAGAAGAATAAGAATATCTACAGGCATTGAGGGCTATAAAAAAAGGTGTGCTTTAAGAGACACTGGAGAGTGAAACAATCTCTACTAGCAACTTGCAGTAACATATGGCCAGTCTTTCTCATCACTGGCATGAGTTCCTAATTATCCCTTCTCTGAATAATGTTTAAATGTCGCTACTGTACATGAAAAATAGTATGCATTATAATCTTTCAAGAGCATTAAAATGCTTGGATTTCTTACTTGGACCTGCAGGTGGTATTTCATACTGGTCATACATTGGCTTCAAAACAGAGTGACTGCTTTACTCAAGGTTATGCCATCAATTATTAAAATGTCTTAGTACGGAGTTTATAAAAACAGTGGTTTGGAAGGCATTAGGAGAGTATACAGGCATATCCTCTTGCATGCATCTCAGCGTTTCTGGTGCACTCTTGTCTTCAAAACTGTGAATCTTCCAACTATTCATTCACCATTCAACTGCAGATAAATATAAAAGGGGGACAAAAAGAACAACAAAATGCATTTATTATTTTTATTCTCAGTGAAGCATTAGAAATGCACTTCAGGTTATCACAATTTCAGTGCAAGGTATCTAGGAGGCAGAGTGCCTCATTGCACAGACTAGCTGATCTGTAGGTGGAAAGGCCAGTTTTGGAGTCAAGGATCTAAGTTTCCAGCTTATTCCTGGAAATTCCCAGAGAAGATATCATCTCCTTTCTATCCACCACCATTGCTCATTTCCTCCAATAGTGTACATGGTTTGTATTACCTTTAAATGCATGCTGCCAAGCCAAGGCTCCAGTAAGATGCATTGTTCCTCTGCTAACTATCTCAAAGAAAGGGCTTTTAATTGTCATGGACAACTGAAAATATTAAAAAAAAAAAAAAAAGTAAAAATATCATAGTTATTTCAAATGTCCTGTTCTGCTTTAAGTACTTTGGAAGTTATGGGAATGTTTGTAGAGACACTGGACACAAAGCTTACAAGTAGAGTTCTAATGGAGAGAAAAAATTTTATTCTAAAGGAGTGTCTAGTGTTTGCTGAAGCAAGTTTTTAATGGAGATTGAAATCTGTTTTTTGAATACTGACAAGGTTGTGGCAAGCAGAATTTGTCCTATACAAAAGAGAAAAAGTCAAATTTTCTTCCACCTAGAGTCACACTGATGTTGGGTTTCAGAGTATTCACTTGTCCTTGTGGTTGATATTTCTGTATCTTGGAAGCTGTAGGCTATGAGTTTCAGGACAGGACTCAGGCAGAGCCTGTTCAGGGTTTAGACTTGGCCATTAAGGAGCAGGGAAATAAGGAAAGAACATTGAAAAAGAACACACAAGAGTTTTGCTAGATTAGGAGGTCAAACAGCCGTAGCCGTAATACTGATCATCCATACGGCTGGAAGTTCAATATTCTCTTTACTCAGGTACCATAAGCTGTTGCAAATGTAGTTAAGATCACCACCCCTTTTCAAGATACTGTTACTGCAGTTTAGTTTCCTTTCCACAACAAATGCTAAATCCCTAACTGACACATTCTATGTAGTGCATTGCCACAGGTTTGTCTGTATTTGCATTGTTTCCAGGTTTGATCTGCAGCACACCAAAGCAGTTATAATTACCAGTAGCTACATACTATAGTATAGAAGGGGGCGTTACCCACAGCTTTGCACCAGGCAACCTGCAGCAATACCTGATAACTCTGCCTCTGCAGAGCTAATAGTGAATCCATCTCTTTATCTGTTCTACCAGTGTTCCAGAGGTATTTCTAATAGAAAGTGAGCAGGACTTGCTTTGTTTCTCTCATAAGAACAATTTCCAAGGGGGAAAAAGGCTGTAAATAAGAAAATAGAGAATCAACCCAGTGTAAATCCACCACATGCATAGGCTAGAGATCTGCACTGCATACACCAACCACAGGATATTAATCTGTGCATTCCTTTGAGCTGTTAGTGTCTCTTAGGCACTGCATCCCAGGTGTTTCAAGTCCCCTGTTCGTCTCTAAGGTTTAGGTTGATAAGATGTCCAATCATGTTGCAGTTTTGTCACTTACTAAACTATTGCAATGGTTTCTAAAAGTCATATCTCTGTGCAGCACAAAAGAAAATACTAATTTGCTGAGAATGAGTGATACCATTGAAGGCAGCAGAATAAAGTTCATAAGAAATACAGGTTACATATGAAGCAAACATACACAAATGTTTCAACTGGAAATTTAGATGTTTGTTCAACAGTTGACTTGTGTAACTGAATTTTCAAGGTCAAAACTAACCACAGTGTTTAGAATTCCCCAACAAAGGAATATCTCATAATCTGACACTCTAAAATCACCATTGCAATTTGATGTTTAATAGATTAGCTTCTTTTCAAGCAAAGTGAAAACAGAATTTTACTTCCTAAACAGTGTTTTACCCCACTCCCCAAGAAACCTCCATTGTCAAAACTAAAAGACTCCTATCAGTTATTTAATCCTGATTGCAATTTCCCTCTCCACAATTTTATGTTTGAGTATGTACAGATGAATGAGGCTCTCTAGTGCAATATAAAAGAAAAGGAAATAATGGGTAATACAGTTGTTCCACTACATAAATGTTTCCAGTAATTTATCCATCAAAAGTAGGAAAAGTTTAATTATAATGTTGTACAGCTGCTTCAGGAATGTTTTATCCATTAGAAATGACATGCATAGTGATGGCCTAGTGAAGTTAAATACTATAAAAAAGAAAATAATTCATAGCAGAAAGTTCATGCATTTTCATTTTCTCTTTTAAAAAGACTGCAGTAGAAAAAACCCAAAACCTATGCTATGAAATAATTCACTTTTCAACGCTATTAATTCAGTCTACTCGGGCATGAATACTGATGTTTTGCAGTGCACACCATATCTAAGACCAGCCATTTCAAGGGTGAATATAGGAGGGATTTCATTTATTAGATTTCTCCTGTTTCCTTTAGTAACTCTTTTGGTAGGAAGGATCATTTAGGCTTTGTTTTAGATCAGGGCTTTTTACTCTTACTCTTCATTAGTGATGAAAATCTGGAGACCTATAACATATTCATTTAATATAGAATAGAATGATTCATGCCTGAAAGAGGAAAGTGAAAGGAAAAAAAAGAAAAAGCAAACCTCCCTACTATAAAGTGACATTAGTAATTTCTCTCTGTTTTTTTTGGCAGTTGATGTTCTATTTTTTGTAAACCATTATGTCTAAAACAACTGAAGCCGTAAAACTAATGTAGCAGGTCAGGGAAAACAACCAAAGCCAGGTCAGAGAATCTGAACCCATGTTACCGGTTCAGTCAGTCTTGTGTCGCATCACTTACTCTTCATTTTAGCATGCTAACTTATCAATATCATTGCTTATAAGGAATACCATCCTCCACTCATTTTCAGAGGCCTTTGCTGCAGATGTATAAGAACTGGAAGTTTGGGATACAAAAGGAGTGAGGCATTTTCTCAAAGGAGGTATTTTTAGAAATACTTCGTAATAAGAGGGCATAATAGAATTACTATTCATGTCACAGGAAGCAAGAAGAGTAGGAATGAAAAACAAGCCAGTAATGTGAAGCAAGGGAAGCAAAGGACATGAGGAAGTTATTAGTTTAAACATGTGAGGTGAGCCCCATTATTAAAAACGTGGCAAAGGGCTCAAATTTGATTGCAAGAGATGAAGGCAAAACCCCTGGAGGTGAACAGAAAGATATAACTGTGGGGAAAGACGACATATCAAGTATTCAAATTTTAGATTAAAAGGAAGAAGGGAAAGTTGCCCACATGGATATGAACAGAAAGGAGGAAAGGGTGGATTTGATGATAAAGGATGGATTTGATTTGGTAAGAAGGCTTACTGAGCTGCAGAAAATTAGTGAGGAACCAAGAATGGCTGAGTGAACTAGCCAGAGCAAAAAAAACAATGAAGCTCATGAATAAAAAATACTAGTCATTGATCTATTCCTACTGTACACCTTTTGTCATCTTTCAACCACAACACTAGAACTGCAACTGTGCTACTTTCAAATGCAAAAATGTTATCATTGATTTCTTGAATTTGCACTGGCATGTATTGAAAAAGGTGCTGCTCACACTGTCTTTAAAGCACTTTGGAGAATAGAAACTTAACATTTTCTATAATAGCAACTAAGGACTGATGTATGCAATAAGGAATTTTTATGGAAAGATCTCCATCTCACTGGCACAAAAATAGCACTTAATAAAGACCTATTCATTTCTCCAAACGTACAGAATATTTATCTACAAACCTCAGAACCAAATACAAATATTTCTTGAGCAGTCTTATCACGTAACTCTTTCTGTGATTCATTGATTTTGTTTGGAATGCATTCCCTGGTCTTAAATTTAATACAGAGTGAAAGGAAAATGCCATCCTAAAGGTCAAATATCCAAACTAAAAGGAAGATTTTTAGAAATAGGAATTAAAACCAGACATATTGAAAACCCCTCCAATATTAGTTGTTTTTACATAAGAATTACATACAGCAAAGAAAAATTGGTCTAATTTAGTTCACCTTCAGCAGGTATTAAAGAAAAAATTTTGATTAAAATTACCAGGAAAAAAAAAATCTTCTGTACATGAAACTATTAACCCATTTAAAGTCATTAACATATTTAGGAGTGTTTCTGACCAAATGACTAGTTTTTCTGGGTAATTTCCATTGTATGATTTTCCAATTTTTTTTTCCCCATATAAATTAATGTACTCTTTTTTTTTGCTAACCACTTATATATTAAAATAGAGAGCTCCTAGTGTCCAACTAGTGGCATTCAATTGGATCAATACATCTGAAAAAATGCTTTTCCTTTAAATAAGTCTAAACTGAATTTTCCAAACAGCTTCTATTTATATTTTCATTGAAGCATCCAATCCTCTCATGACATGCAAAACTGCTCATGGTGACATTAGGTTCAGTCGTAGATTCAGCAGAAAGCTGTTGCTGAACCTGAACACTCAAATAAGACTGCAGTGGTATGCATACAGCTACATAGCAGCAGTGTAATTTACACAGTAATCTATCTCAAGTTTCCCCTTTTGAAGTAACATGTTAAGACCAATTCTTCATGAGGTTTCTGAGATAAGATACTTTTGTTCACAGATGTGGAAACTGACCTTGAACCCCTGGAAAACGCAGTCTATATACAGCAAGGAGTGGGAAATTACTAAAGCCCACCTGGACTAATTTACTTTCTTTACCATTTATTCACTTTCTGTCAGATGTTCAAACTTGTAAACTAAAAACGGAAATGACTATTCTTCCTCAGTTCATCCAGTGTAATATAGAGCATTTCTGATTTCATCAGTTTTAAAAGATAAAGATATTATTATTTCTCATTTTAAATGAACATAAAACCGTAAAAGTGAAGCCCTACAGATATTAATTTTATTTCTGTATCCATATCTCAGGTCTCTGAAGTTCAAAATAATTTCATATTTTCAAGGTTTTAGTTGTCCAGGGAAAGTCCTGAGGACCCTTAATTGTGCTTTATAGCTTTACTTGAAATACTTTATTTTATATACTTTATATTATTTAAATAAACATAGCAAAGCACTTCTAGAAAGTCCAGTTTTCTGAGTTTTCCAAAAGTCTGTTCTCCTACACAGAAAAGGAGATATCTTGTAAATTCCTACCATTAAATTTTAGGCAAGTAAGAAGGGATGCCTTTGGGTTTGAGGAAACACCTTGGCATTTTCCTACAATTGTTAAAAGAAGACAGCATTGTGTGCAAGGCAGAGACTTAAAACTTCAGGAGTCTTACTAGTCTCTGTGGACATCTACTGTACAAAAGAAAAACACTATTTAGTAGATGGTAGAATTTAGTAATGAATAATAAACTTGGAAATTTTTGACCATTTAATGAAAGATACAAATCCTTATGACATTTCACAGCATGATTAAAAAGAAAAAAATAAGGAAGCTCTGCACTTCTCTGGAAAGTTTTAAGGGATTTAGTTATCAAGATATGAAAATATGATATTAAATTAGCAAAAAGTCTTCCAAAAGCATAACAGCATCAGAATATGATTTCTTAAAAGCTGGGCTAATATAATAATCAAAGCACTGCATTCCTAGCTGCATCTTCTCCCTGTGAGCTAAATGCATAAACGTACCTGACAGACATTTCCTCAATGTGTCCTATCACTCTGACATATAATTGACATTCTGCTTTCCCTTTAAATTAAACCAGATTTATTCAGCAATGTAAAACCCTCCCACCTTTCTGTCAATACATCTCTGCACACAAAAATAGTGAAGTTAAGATTTTCCAATCTGGTTAGCTATGAACAGATACTACATGGTGACAGTTCTTCTCTTGAACACAAAAATCAAACCCAAAATCATTTGGGTTCTTTTTGGTGTATATCTATATATTTGTGTGTGTGCCTTGTGTATATATATGTAGGGGATGTGTGTATATACACCAAAACATGTATATATGCATGAATCATCAACGTTTTCGCTCAGAGGAACAGTGGAGAACTTAATTGAATGATCAAAGTTTCAATTAAATAGATATAAGAGATTAGTATTTGTGAGATGGGCCTCCAGCAAGCCATCTGCTGAGACAGGTATAAAGAAAATTGACTTGCCAATTGCCTTAGTAATACTACAAAAACTACATCAAAAACCTGAACTGATGGACAGAGTGCTTTGGAATAAAAAGAAACAATTACTAATGTAATTTCAGCCAAGTTCTTTCTAACTGTACCATATAGAGATTGAAAAATGCTTGTTCTGGTGAGAAATTTTGTTAAAGTTTCTTTGTGCCTTCAATAAAAGCTTGGTTTAAAGCCCATTTACAACCAGTGACAGGTTTTCAGCTCACTTTGGGGTTTCAGAAAACAGTGTATTTTGCTGAAAGAGGAGAGATACAGAAAACTTCCTCTTTTAGTTTCTGTCATTAAATATTAGAACTGTGGAACTGTAGCCTTTTGTGTTTCCTAATCAATTTTTTTAAGGTAATGGTTTTAACTATCTATAATTTTGACAAAACAGGATGAAATTTTTCATGTAAGGTTACTTTAATTTATTTTGTCTTGATTTTAGCAAAACGATTTAGAGAAAATTTGTTGTTCACTAATAAGAAAAGAAATTCTTATTGATGATAGATTCTCATCAACTCTTAAATGGAAAGCTATAGAATTTCTGTGCTTTCAAAGCATGCAGCTACTATGTAGCAGGGCATATTTTTATAAAAAGCACGAGCTAGCCATGCCTGTCAAAGCTTGCCCAAATTATCTGTTTTTAAAAATGAAATTTTCATGTGCTTAGAAAAGACAGCTTTACTGTAAGTAAGAAATTACATTTGTACTAAGAATGCTTCAGACTGAGGACACCAGTTATTTTCTTAGCAGCATCTGAGGACCCTGTATGATTCTCATGTATGTTAAGTCTCCTTATTAACATTGATAATAGGAGCCCATCTCAGTCTCAGTTCTTTCTTTCTTCCTTCCTTTCCCAACCTCAACTTCCCTAGAACAAACCTGGGGTTATAGCAACAACACAAAAACATACTCACAATTAAAGCAGCTGAATGAAAACCTGTAGAACAGAATAATATTCTTTCCTTAGCTACTGAATTTCTATGTGCTAATGAGCGAGTCATTTAAAATAAACTTTTTACATGGACGGCCATTAATAGGGTCTTATAATTAGTGATCACCTGATTTCTGACCTGCTGTCCTGATATGCAGATATACTGAATAGTAAAACCTGCCACAGAAAGTCAGCAGGAGCTTTGCTTTAATCTACTGTACCATTGAGCTATTTGTAATGCTAAGCAGTCTGGAAAGCAGGTCATGAGTAGCTCAGTTTGTCAACCAAACTGAGTGGCATTTTGACCTTATCTCCATGTATGACAGTATATGACAGTATGTCACCTTCTCATCTTGCAAGGTGATCTAAAAATAAATATTTTAAAAATAAATAAAGCATGGATGGGGTGTTTGCTACAGAAAAGCAACAAGAGACGCTGGAAATTCTGGAATTGAAATAGGTTGATATAATGCAAATGGAAGTGCAGAAAGGCAAAAATAAAATTCATAACTTCCTCTGTTGAATCCAATCCCATTTTAATTCTTTGAATCTCTTCAGGTAAAGCAAATAAAAAAATACACTAGGTATTTGGATTTAATGATTAACAATCTAGATGTTATTTCTTTCTTGAAGTTAACAACTAATGTATGACACATCAGTGAATAAACAACAAGACAGAAATAAATATTCCAATCCAATTCCCTCTCTTCTAGGATGTGATTTTTCTATTATATTGAAAGAGAAGTTACTTTTTCTCTTCTACCTGTTCTCCAGAACATAATATCTGGAAGATATTTAACCTTTATTCAACTGCTGCTTATTCACTGGTATTTTAACAGAGTGTAAATGACTGGAGCAAATATGGAATTCTTGTCAACTCTGTTACTTTGTTAACTAATAGTGCTCATAGTTGTGGTAGTAGAAATTAAAAATGCATCAGATTCATTACGTTACCTAAAATGACATTTTCATTCCTGCAGTAATGAAAGTGAATTAAACATATTTAACATTTTTTTCTTCTGCAATAATTATGCTCATCTTTTAAATCTAGACTCAGAGAAAATTTTGTACATATCCATCACTGTAAACAGCTTTCATTCTCCTCAAAAGAAAGACTAAATTTTCTTTCTTCTTTTGTTTTTACCTTCTCCTCTTCCTACACTCAAAATTGCCATCATGATACCCAAGATTCTTTTTTGTATGAAGCTGAGAAACAAGACTGCCGTTAAATGTTATTTCGTAACTCACTTTGCTGTAAAGTTACCTGCTACTCTTCATCTGGCAGCTTTTGAAACTGCAAGAATCTAAACAAGAGCATTTTTCTCAGTGCTTTGAGCTTGAAAATCTTCCAAAACCTACAGACTCTACATGAGGTTTGGTTAAAGTCAACAACTGTTGCCCATTCTTGTCAACAAATTTCAGCTATTATTTATTTTCAAGGGCTTTTGACAAAGCAGATTAATCTAAACTTAAATCTGCAAGGAAATCTCAGATTACTGGAAGTGGATACAGTATTACATTTCACAAGAATGATTAAAAAGCACTCCAGTTGAGGCAGATGATGGCATTTCTGCGATGTGTGCAAACTGCTACTCTGATCATACTGTGGATTTGCTTCAAAAAGGAACATATAAAAGGAAAATATGTAATTGGCAAAGCTGCAAGTAAAATTTAATCAGGTCATTAGTTCAGAAACCCAATGGAGAGCTTAATTAGATGTGAATTATCTAATAATTGTGAGTATCTCTGATGTACATTTGTTTGGACATCTATTACTAAGGGTCCCTAACACTGTTCTAACCTTACAGCTAGAGTCAGAAACAACCCCTTTGAGTCCTGTGTTCGCTTCCAGCAATCTACATATTGTATCAAGTTATTAATGCGAATGTCAACAGATATGAGTTCCTTTTAAAAAATTCAAGCAAATTTTTAGTGATTGTACTGTTTGTTTTCAAGTATGGTTGGTCTGAATAAGTTTGATCCTACATCTTTAGATGTCTTGTATTCTCAGGTACTCACTTGTGTCCCTGATTATTTTCGCTAATTTGGCGCTTTTTTTTTTTGGACTCCAGATAAAAAGCTTGACTTTATGTCTATGCTAAAGTCTACAGAAAGTCTCACCTTCCTTTCATCTTATTGCCAACACTTCTCTCTCTGACATAAAATATAACTTAAAACCTAGAATATTCTCAAATTTCAACAGAGTAGATATAAATATAAAATTATAAAATACGCACTATAGCTTTTGTATAGTCAGCTAATACATTTCTGCCTCTTAGGCTCTTCATTTACCTTATGCAGTATCCAAATCCATCAGTAGAAGGAAGAACACATAGTTATCCTCTTAGGAACCTAAGTAAACAATACAGGCACACTGTGCATTAAGTCAAAATATTACTTGTAGAAGTAAAGGTAGAAATCTATCCCATATTTATGGTACGTATCTTAATAAATGCCTGATATTCAGTACTCAAAATTACTGTCAGGAAAATATGCTTGTGCTTCTTACTGTCAAATAAAGACTTCTGAACTAAAGGGAATGTTTGTAAACATTAAATGCAGTATCTTTTTCCCTAGGGGCACCAAGAAATATGATTCCAGTTTTCTCAAAAGACATATTTCTAAGTAGATTAGACAAGCACTTGTCACTATAGCAAGCAGGTGTGAAAGACCTTTCAGGGTCTTCAGCAACAATCACTTACTCTGTTTCTGATTTTATATATATCTTAGTTGGAAATTTTAGCCTCTTTTTCATCTTCAAGACATTTGTATTGTAAAGAAGTAATCACCTCAAAGGTGCTTGAATGGAAAGCTTCTCATGGTATGTGTAGCATTGCTGACAAGCATAACAAAGGCCTGTGTTAGACTGTCAACTTACATTCTGCTGCACTGAAAATTAGAAGACGAGAAAATGAGGCTGAAAAGAAAAAAAATCAGTAGTATAGTTTCCCTTAAAATCAGATGAAGAAATAATCAAGTCGAAAGTTATTTGAATTTCTCTGTCTAAATCAATACAGGAGTAGTCTGTCTTTGCAGTGATAAGATAGGAAGATTCAGTCATTCTATCTGGGCTCTAGGCAAAAGTCACAGGTTGAAGTATAATCAAAAACTATCTCCTTGTACTTTCTAGCATTTTTTTTTTCTTATTCCCCTCACTCCTAGAGATGAAGTTTCAGTCAATGATCTCAGAGCTTCAGATTATCTGTCACACAGAGAAAGGCTGTCTCAAGCTACCAGGACCTCTAATCAGATATTGACAAATAAGATGTTCTGGGTGATAAAAATAGATTTAAAATCCAAAGTGACAGTTTTTTACTAGAATCATAGCCTACCTATTCAAGTCATGATATAAGATAAATTATACAATCTAAGTCTTCCAATCAATTTGTTAACTATCCTAAGTATAATGAATATGATTTTCCTACTTATGGTAATTTCAACCCCCCACAAATCAACAGAAATAATTTCATATTTTTCTCTAGACTAATAAAAAATCTCTTCATAATATAAACAATTTCTACCTTATTTGAAAAACTTAAAAATTCAAGGGTATACTGACAGAAATAGTCATACTCCACATTAAACTAGTTTATCATTCTAACTGAGCCCATGGTAACAGTGTAGTATTTAACAGCTTACTCAGAGATTCCTATAACTAGGAAACATCAATCAGCTTCAAAACTCTGTTCAGGCTTACCTTAAACTAATGGAGTTACACATCCCATAGGAGTAGGTTAGGTAGCAGAGAAGAAACCACAACTAAATCAGAAAAAAATGAAAAAAAAATTAAATATAATGGAAAATAATTCCATCCACCGAGAATTAGATAGTTTTAATATAAATCCAGCTTGAACTGATGGGCAAACTATTCATGAGTCATTGCACAAGCCTAATAGCAGATGCTATTGGTCCAGGAAACAAGGGAGAAAGAAGTATGTCTTCAAACAGATGCTGCGTATATCTTTAGTATTGAATCAAAGTAGTTTAAATTGATATAAAAATATTACTCTTATGCTGATGATGACCTTGATGCTGCTTTATTAGAGCATTTAAGCCTATGCATTAATTATTTGCCTAAAAGCCCAGGACCCAGAAGAAGGAAAAAACCCTCCAATTTTTCCCATATTTGGCTTTGGGTTCCAGAGGACAACATCCACTACTGAAAGGGAGTTCATAAAATCTGCTGCAATGTAGGAATCAGGGAGAGATGGAAAAGGAAGGCTATAATTTCTGTACAGATACATCACATATCTGCACATAGGGTCTCAGCCCAGAAAACATCCTTCTGAGCAGGATGACAAGCAATCATTGCCTGAATGATGCTACATTCAGCCAAGGTTAACATGAAGTGTTGTATCAGAAAGAGTGTTGAAGAAAGGAGGTAACTTATGCCTAGAATGGAGATATGATCAACTATTATCAACTGAGTGGTGCAGAGAGCCCAAACAATGAGTAAGCAGAGTGTTCATGATAGATGCGCAGATAGAAGAGCTGACAATCAATTCAGAGGTACGAGACACAGCATACATCCCACAACATCATGGGTGCTGTTTGATCTCATATACCAGTTTAGAGGAGAAGTGAAAAATACATGGACTTTTTTGACTGAGTTTAAAAGCGTTGCTAGAAGAAAGGAGAGTACAAAATTAGTTAAATGAATGAGGAAGCTGTCCTCTGGAGTCATGGCACAAAAGTCAATGTAGAATCAGTACCTGGGGGCCCATACTAAAAGACTAAACCAAGACTAAAATACAACTATGATTCAGTATTATTAAACATTTTGGATTTATAGGCTAAATATATTACAGAACATATGGAAATGTAAGTAGAACTTTATTTTGGATCAATGAAGTATTTTCAAACTGCTGTGGTCATGTGGTCAATCTAACTCACTTGAGAAAATTAGACTGTCGACTAACTTTCCTTTAAACTATTAAAATTATTTGCAAAATAGACATCTACATTTTCAGGCAATGATGTGCTCACTCAAACTCAATACCTTTTAGGATATCATAGAATAAACTTTATCAATTTTATATGAAAAAGTAAAATGTTTTGAAGTAAACATTGTGCAAGCATTCAACAAATTTAATGTTCTGAGCAATTATTAGATAGTTTAAATCAAAAGTATATACCCCATTGCATGTGTAAAGAAATTCACAGCTATGAAAGTAAGAATTCAAAGGAAATATTCTTTCGTATATTCAAATAGAATCACAACAGTAATGAAAATCATCAGAGCTAAACTACTACTAATAATGACAAACAACAGAAATAATAGTAACAACAATAACAATCCTATTATGAGACGCTAGTCTGTACCAATATTTAACAATCCTCAGGAGAAATATATTCTCCGTTCCAATCTCCTTGCAATATCCAAATAAAACCTTACCAAGGTAAAGGAAGCTTTCCAGCACAAGCACAGAAGACAATTCCCTACATTTTCACTGCATTCCTCATGAAGATTTTTTTTAAATTATCAAAATGGTTCTGGCAAGGCATGACTTGTAATTTACTGCATATCCAAAATTTAACTAAGCATTTAACTAAGCCTGTGCCTTCTTCCTTGTAATACTCACAAAGGTTTTATCAGCTTTGTCTGTTTATAGACTTTGCTGATAGAACTTCATGCTCTTTACAAGGAAAAAATATGAATTAATTAAGTCTCACAGCATCCATATTATGCAGAAAAATGACATCCACTTTACAGATAGGGAATTTCATGAGTTCATGGAAGTCAAATCAAGGTCATACAGAAGTCAGCTGTAGAACTGCCACTGAATTCAAGATTTATCCATAACTACAGTAAAGCTCAGGTCAAATTGAGAGGAGTCAAATTGTAATTCTTTCTCCAGATTCACAGTACCAGGCACTAACTTCTAGCTATGTTTTGAATTAACAATGGCTTAGTCTTTTTTTTTTTCTCCCTTGGATTGTTGGTTGCCAACACTGTTCAGTTTGAGAAATAAATCAGTGACTCTAAAGGAATTAAGAGAAAAAATTAGTAACACAGGAGTTAAACTAAACTGCTCTGATTCTCATCAGAGCAATTCCATAGTGTGGTTGCTCTGACAACTGCATCCATTGCAGATTTATTTCACTACATTTCATCTGCATCATATCTAGTCTTAGTCTATGACTTTTCCACAATGTAAACTAGTTTAGATTAAGAGCAAGTGAGGTAGAAACCTTTCACTTGGATGATTTCTTGTAATCCAGGATTCTAAGGATTAGTGTTAAAGAAATAAATGTTTTAGATGTTTTTGAGCCCATATAGACTACATATTTTCTAAATATTTCTTAGGTATTGAAGAACCGCATTATTTTTAACACTTCTGTTATACCTACATTACATCATGGGGTGTGCAAAGGTATTTCAGCAAATCATATTTTACCTTTATTTTTTATTGGCTGTAGACTAGCTAGTAAAAGAGTAAAAGAAAGAAGTATTGTGGGAAAAAAGGCAACTATTTTTGCTGTTTTTTTTTTAGTTATACTTAAAACATGCACTTTAAACACACACTTGCATTTGTCTTGCTTAAACATCTAGACAGATGTACAGTGAAAATTTATTTTCTAATTTATGTATTCATATAAAGATTCTTGCTAAGCATCCACAGGTCATCTCCTCCACAATAAGTTTTTTGGAAGTTTAGCTCTGTGGAAGTGATGTAGATAGTTTCCATGTTCTTTAAGCTTGCTTCTTTTTCATACTAATTATCTGCAAGCATTTGGTTAATCAATAGATACCTGCTCTGGCTCTTTCTACAAAGCAATGAACTGCAAATAAACTGCATAATCTCCTTTAGCATGCTATGTTTACAGCCCAAGGTACGCCATTCATAAAATGATATATTATGTAAGCAAGAATGTGCTTTATTTTCACCTGAAAGCACATATACTTTTTTGGTTACGTTCAAATTCCAAAGGCATTTGTATAGTTGATTTCAATCCACTCAACAGTTTTCACATTTTGCTCAAATTTTGTTCTTATTAAGAGATAATGGAAATCACATTTTTTCAGCATTATTTTGTATTTCTTCCCAAACCACACATGTTATCTATTTAATTAAGAGACCACATTTATTAAGACTTATATCTTCAGGTAAACACTAACAGCGTGAGTTCCTCTCATCTAGAAATTGTCTGTACACTGGACAAAACTAAGAAATAAATATCTATGCATGGAAAATTTTGTCAGGTTTTAAGATAGAAGCATGGTTTGGAATGCTCTTTAGTGATAACCCCACACAGGGTTTAGTCCCAAAACAACTCTGTGTTCTCTGTCTCCCAGCTTCACATTATTACTGGACCATGCACACCAGTAAGCTCCAGTGTTTCACTACATTCACTTGCACCACATACTTTGGCTTCTCACCACACAGTGTATACAGGTGATTGACAGCCAAGTTTGACACCTGTCTTAACACTGGATGGCTATTCTCTCCTTATTGACATTTTCTGAACCTCCACTGGTGGGTTTCAGCTGAAAGACATGTCTAGACACTTGCTAGTATTCTCATTTACATAGGAGAGCCTATTAAACACAGCTCTTTGTGTAGATGATGAGATTGAGGAGAGTTAAAACTCAAGTAGAATGTCTAGTGAATTGTGCAGTGAAAACATGCTACTGAACACAAATACCAATTTGAAAGCCACTTGTAAACCCTAGCTGAATTTTTCTCACTGCAGCTAAAAGAACTGGAATGGTTTTAATTTATACCCTGACAGAGAGCAGAGGGGACTAAGGTAAACAAACAGAAGTAGGTTTTTATCTTCCTTTAAAAACAAAATAAGCCAAACAAGCTCTTCAGACATTCACATCTTCCAATCAAAAAATTAATTAAGGCATTATTTAAATTGACACACATAAATAGTGCAAAAGATTGCAAGGACATTTACTTAATTAAAAATGAGGCTTATTTTATAAACCAGACTTTAATTCAGCTCAAACAAATCCAAACTAATTAGAATTGGTGTATTTCCTATATTTATATAAGGCTCTGGATTCCTCTGAAAAGTTCCTTACTTATGATCTCTGAGTATAAGGTATTTCTTGATATAGCCATTGGTCATATTTTTTTAAGAAATTTAAGGCAGAGCACTCCATTAACCATAATTAAACAGTCTATTAAGGAAAAAAATGGTGCCATATGACCATGCCTTTCAAGAAGGTTTGGAAAAATTATTTAATTACTCTCATTGGGCAACACATATACTCATGATATCTTTGGTCTCAGTTTAGCAATTTCTGCTACACGGTGCTATTTTTTGTCTCACCTTCATGGAGAACTCATTTGCAGCCAGCAACAAACATGAATGGTTTAAACTTTCCCAAATTAATACAGTTCTTAGGTTAATTTTTCTTTGTGTAAGCAAAACTATACAATAGTATTACTTTTCTATGATCAACTTAAACTCTTTTTCTTGACATTAGAAACCGAATTTTTTCTTCCTTTTTTTTTTTCTTTAAGAATAATGTGAAGTTGACAAAAGTCAGAAGTCAGCTCAACAAAGAAATTAAACTGAAGTTTTCCCATAGTTTTATAATAGTTGGAAATGCCATTCTCACAAATACAGCATGTGTCACACCAGAGTACCCAGAGCTCTGATTGGCCTACAATGATTTATTACAGACAATAATTCTGCATCCTGGCAGTTGCTGGAGCAAGGCTGTGCTTGAGGCCTATGCATATACATATTGGAATTAATGAAGCAGCAGCTTATGCAGTTGCAAACAGCTGGGGGTGCTTAACTTGTTTTTCTCTACAGAATTTTTGGATTTCATTTGTTTCTGGCAGTCATGGAATGCAGTAAAAGGGAAAATGGCGAATGAAGAGGAATGGAGATATGCAAAAGCAACAAAATCTGGACCTAGGTCAACAAAATATGCTCCTCTCATAATACAGATAAATTTATTTTGATATTTTACGTTGTCTTATTAGTTCTGCTTTCTCCCCAAATGCTGTATTTGATGTCAAGAAGATTAAGGATAACTCAAATATGTCTGCAAAATACACCAAGCAGCATGATACAGACCTTCAAATTCCTGCTGAATTAAGTTTGCCTCAAAACCAGAAAGAAAATAAAAACGGGCTTCTAGCTGTTCCCACTGTGGTCCTATTCTTTCTGGACCTGTGATATTATTGTATCCAGAGTTCTTAAAAAACTTGGCACTGCACTCTGCTATGAGGATATGACACCTCTGATTTGCACCTCATCTGAAATTACTTTCCTCTTAAACTCACTATTGTTCAGAAATTGTACTCAGAACACAAATTTATTTGTGATAGTTACTGTGTGCAGCTCTACAGCTCCAATGCATTCTTAGGGCAACTGATATTTTCTCACTTTTAAAGTTCTTAGCAAAAATTAAAGAAGTAACAATGGGACAATTATAATTGCCCCAATATAAGATATAAGTACTAATGGGACAAACATAAATCAGTGCATCTGAGAACAGATATTAATAGCACTACATCCAGTTGCTGCAGAACATCAAACAGTCCTGAGCTGCTGCTGGGGAGCACTTGTTAGGATCAGAAAGAGAGAGGCAAAGATGGGTGTTTCAGCAGCTGAAGAGAGGTTGAAGGGCAGCTGCAGAAACTGGAACATATGTGATGTTTCATGCAGAGACTGTGGGCTGTGCAGCTGCTTAATTCTCTATGGAATCCCCCTTCGCTCATGAATATTCCTTTATTCACTGCATCTCCTCCAAAGGGGTTGGCAGTGCCACATCACAGGATGCTGTCTAGTACTCTTCAGAGTCTCACTTGCTATAGCTTTTTAAGTCAGCTAGAGCTCTGAAATGATTGCTTATAGCTGGGGCATGTTTTGATTGCTCTCCTGTCTTCCTTAGGCTATTCAAACAGAGGCAGCAGCTGCATTTTGCCATTCACAGTCATTTATGCCTAAAGGCTCATGTTTCCTGTCAAAAGTTGGAAACAGTGATTGTATGTGATTTTTGTTCTTTAGTTTAATCGTACATCACCGATATGTTTTCATAGCATTTTCCATCTAGTAATGACTTTATTGATCCATTCTTCAGTCTTTCATCTTTCCATGCATCTAAGCACATTGTAACAAACTTCCACCGATCATTTTGTACCTGGAATTGCACATAAGTATATATTATAGAGCTATTCAGTAATCACTCAGTATCAACAGGCTTACTATACAAGGGCCCAAGACAGCCAGACATTCTTAACTGTCGCTGGAAATAATCACAGTTAAAAAGGAACAGAACTAAGCTGCTACCATCTGCTTGGTCTGTTTCTCATTGCATATTCAAAATTAAAAAAAAACAACAAACAAACGATAAGAAAGCAAAAAAAGGAAAATAAGCCTATGACCACAAAAGCAAACAATTAAAAAACTTCTTTTCTTTTTTCTTACTAAGAATATTATATCATGTGCAGTGGCTGTAACATTTAAATTTATTTTTTTAAGACATGTATTTTCACAATCAAGAACTTTATGTTCTTATATTCTAGACATCCTCATCAAGATGAACAGTAATATCTAAATATACTTACTTTACTCTGATATACTGTCCTTTTTTTTTTCTCTCATGGTTTTCCAAAGAATCGAACATATTTGTGTTGAAATTAAATCTTCTTTTACCGCATCCATGCTTTCAGTGTCTATCACATTCTACTGCTACACCCACAGTGCTGGATTTCTAATATTGCTAATATCACTTCCATAGCAACACACTAAGACATCATAAACTTGGCATTACTGCTTTATTCCTAGATTAGGTCTAAGGAGGAGCTGATTTCAAAAGGCAGCTCTTATTAAAGCATACATATACATGATAATCAAAAGTAATTGCCAGTGGAATGCAGATGGCCTTCAGAGTTCTGTAAATCAGTTTCACAAAAAAGTTGTCTCTTTTCAAATCTGACCAAGAACAAAGACCTTGTTTTGTTAGTGATATTCAGAATATATTTCCCCAGCCATCCTTAAAGAAAGCACCATATAATCACAGAGATTCAATTACCAAGAAAGATAATATTACTTTTGTTTCTCATTTGCTGGATTCAGTTCATTACTCAGTGGATACAGCACAATGTAAAATGGGGGCTTTTTAGTTGCAAATACTAAGAATGCACAAATGAACACACAGAATGAATAAATGAATGAGAAGGAAGTCAACTTCAAACACTGCCAAAATAATTTTATCAATAAATCTTTTTACTTTTAAGCACAAAATGTAATACGTTAAGTAGAACACATATCATTTGGTCAGCATTCTGGCACATCTTATGATATATGACGACTAAGGACAAATGGGCTCCACTTGTTACTTCCTGGCAGGAGTCTTAAGTAAAATTGTTAAAGAAGGATAATGTAAGAACCGATATACAGGTTGTATTGCCACATGCCTTGCAAATGGGTGAATATCTAAGAAATAAAATATGCTATTTCAGAAGTAACTAAATCTTCATTGGTTTTACTTTGTATATTTTTCATTGGCAACAGTCATGATCATAGAGGAAAATATTTCTACTCTCTTGGTCTCTACACAGGTTTTCTTCGGGGTTCATCGGGAAAAAAGAACATCCAGTTCTCTTGATTATGAAGTAGCATGTGGAAAAGGAAAATCCACTTGTCTATTTCTAAGGCATTCAAGAGGGTTACTCTTACCTAGATAATATCTCTAGATAATAGGGAAGTTTCTGCAAGGGTGAATTCAAAGTTAAAAAAATCCCCAAACAGTAAAAAAGAATGAGCAGCTTTCAGCAGAGAATACCTAAGGATCTGTTTTCTTTAATATATTCACAGCTTCTCTAAGAAGGTGAAGAAGAAAGATCATTGAGAATACAAGAATACAAGGTCATTGAGAATAGCACATAATTTCAGAGGAAAAAACTGAACAATTATATCAATGTGCAATTATATAAACAATACACAAGTACATCAATATGTACAACAATTATAACAATAAAATGGCAGATAAAAACAAGTGTAGAAAGATAGTGATGTATATGGGGAAAAAATGTGAATTTCACATATAAAACAATGAATGCTATGCTTTCTCAGGAGTGTTTTTTTTGCCTCAAAGCTTTGGAGCAGTGAAAATAAATGAATTGAAGGCAGGAAACAATAAGGAAAGGAAAAAATGGAAAACATTGCCATGCTGTCATTAAAATGCACTGGTGTCTTGAATACCTTATGCAACTGGATTTCATCTCAGTAAATTTATGGAGTAACTGGGAAAAGTCCAGAGAAAAGGGATTGGTATGACTTAAAACTAGAATTCTTCAGTCTGGAAATAAGACAGTTTATAGGAAGACAGATGAACATCCATATATCATTAAAAAAAAGTGAAGAGAGGCAAGAGGAAAACAGCAATTAACAGTCTTTTCAAGTACAGAAGATAAAAAAGAAAACAGACTGTAGGTGCAGACCTTTGGAAGTAATGACCAGGAGGGAGAGGTTAATACCTGGTCAAAGAAACTTTTGCTGCCAGGAAAGAGCTTTAGCATCGGAAGTAATTTGTTCTCATGCAGGATGTTGTATATGCTTTCTTTGTCTCTCTGCTAAGAGGTAACTCCCTTGCTATAAGTAATGAAATTCTCACAAGCATGCTTGGCAGGCCATAAAGCACAGGGGCAGAACACAACATGGGGTTTTATTGCACGTGCAAAAGGTGTTGTTATAAAAGCACCAAAACAGGTTTTCCTTTTCACCTTCTCGGCTGCCTGTATTCATCATATATATGAGTGTGTGGCAGTGTTCTCGGCTGTTAAAATAAATTTTCTCTAAAACTGTGGTTGTTTTTTTTGTGGTTTGTGATTCTTTTTTCTTAGGTTTTGTGTTGTTGTTGTGGGTTTTTTTGGTGTGTGTGGTTTTTTGTTTTGTTTTGTTTTTTGGGGTGGTTTTTTGTTTGGTTGGTTGGTTTTTTTTCAGTTGGTTGCTTGGTTTGGGTTTTTTTGTGACACATGATCACATGTTTAATTATTCAGAGGAACTTCTTGCTGTAAGACCTTGAGGACACTAAAATCTCACCCAGTGATGAATGGGAAAATAGAGTAGATCCCTTTGGAAATGCCCGCCACACTGACACTCACAGTAGTGTGTTATAAACACAAAGACACCCTCCTCAAGTTTACAGACAACACTACATTGAGTGGTGCAGCTGAAATCTCTGAAGGATGGGATGCCATCTCTCTAGGCTCCTATGAAACTTTTAAGTGCTGTTACTTCATATGTGTCTTGAATATAATTTTTTTTTTTTTTTTAAATAGCAATATGCCTCTCCACGGTGTTAGAACTACTTGTGCCAAGCTCTTGTACTGAGGAAGAATATAGGCCAGTGGCCAGCAGTCTGCACTTATTCTTAAGGTAGAGTGTCAAGCAAATGCAAAACTGAAGAAATGCCACAGTTTGTGCTTCCTGTACCGCAGTGTGGGAGAAAGTATCTTTAGGCACCATGCTACCTGGAAAGTGGATTCTTGCCCACAAAACCAAAATTTTAAGTTCTACCTTACAAAGTGTAACCAAAGGAATAATTCAGTAGGCAAGACAGAACAAAGTCCCAACTTCACATTTACTTAGTCTATAATTTGTCCTTCTTTCAACATGCATGAAGGGAACAGACAACTCCTTCCCTCTTTCTGGAAAAACAAACAGTAATTGTTCACTGTCAGGGACAGCACATTAGTTAACCATTAATTAAAACATGTTAAACAAGGTTTTTAACAGCTAGAAACCTTTGTTTTAATATTTGAAGTGTACCTGGCAGACTTAGAATTTCAAACACACTGAAAGAAGGTATAACATAGAAAATGTCCCGGAAAAGAGAATTTCCACTTATACATGTTAATAACCTTAATTGCTCTGGATTGCAGTTAGTATTTTGTGTGGGGACATGAAAAAAAAGCGATGTGTTTTTTTTCTTTCAATGTTCTTTCAAAATAAATATTGTTGCATGACAAAATGAGAGCATGAATTAATAAGCAGGATAAAAAAAATTCTTTTTCCAAATTTCTTATTTCTGCATCTTTGTGATATTTAGGGTTTTTTTTTGCTTTTCTGTGTTTATAATTTAATATCTCTGTTATAATTTAAACTTACCTTTATATGCAATTTTTTGAGCAGCATGGTAAAGGTGATTTTTCCTTGCATTTCAGATGCTACATGAGAAAAACCTTACAGTTCACTTCACTACTCTTTTCAAAATGAGATCTTACAAGATTTTTTTTCTATCTGCATGGATTAACTTGTTTCTTCAACTGAAAGTATGGAGGTATTCTGACTAGATGAAAAAAAATAACACTTCTGGGGCTGAAATTCATTCCCTCCTGAGACACTGGTCTTGGTTGAGTTCCAAGAAAATTCTACTTTTACTTGCATGGGAACCACATCAAGATCTAAACCTGATGTACACTGCATACACTGATCTGCCTAACTGCTCCAGAATCATATCCCTCCAGTTTAAGAACAAGATTATGTGCCTAAATATGACAAAATTCCAGAATTTGATAGAAAATAAATCTGCAAAGACACTCAGCAAGGTGTTGAGCATCTAAAACTAACATTGCTTGAACACTTGTCACCAGCTACTGTTTCCAACAGGAACTGAGTAAAACTACATTCCTTGGCATTAGTTCTGTAGAAGCAAAAAAATACCAGTTATGTAACTGTAGTTTTGTGGTTCATTCACCAGAACCACTGTAATGGACTATTAGAATTTTGAGATAATGCTGTGATTGTACGTATGGTATCTCCTTCATTTACTGTGAGCTCAATGCTATTCCAAATTGCATGGGATTTTTCCTTAAAACTAAGCAAAATGGGAAGAAAATCATGCATGTACTTCTACATTTTTTCTATTTCGCACTCAGCACAGCTCTTTTCCTTAAAATGTCAAATACTGGCTCTCATTTGGCACTACTCTTTCAGCATATTTAGTTTTGTGGACAAGTGTTTCCCTTTTGCAGTTAGAAACAGTTTTGCTGTGCTGCTGAAAGGAGTTTTGAAATATAGGTACATATTTTTCATGGCTGTCGTATATGTACTTTCAAATGCTTAAAAATAGGACTCTCTCTCCTGAATTTCACACAAATTTATGAGCTGTTGACTCTTTTCCTCCACTAGAAGTAAGCTACTACAGGACAGTAACAGGCTCAATGCCACACAAATTACCATTTCAGATTACCATTAAAACAACTGTTTTCTCACCAAGACTTGTTCAAAGCACAGAAAATGCAGAAAATCAGTTACATTTTTTTTTGTTATTGCTGTTTCTTAAACTGACCTGTATTCTCAGTGACATTTATGCAGTTAACCATAATTTGTACTTTTCCTTTTCCATTGGTCTTTAATGGTTATTTGTTGATTCTCTTATACTGAAGTGATAAATGCCTGTTTCCTGCATTACCTTGCATTATTTCGCCTGAAAAGGTCATGACACTCCTTTGGTTAGCAGTTAGTTGAAAGTCCACTACAATAACTCATTTGCTGTGGTATTTGTCACTGATACTGAGACAGTGTTGTAAAAGCTGATGCATTTGAAGCTTTCCTTCTTTTTCCTGAAGAGGTGATTTCCCCCCTCAAATAGCTCAATACCTCTTTCTGCTCAGTAACAAAGTGAATGAGAAGACAGGTGAGTAGCTGAAATAAAACATCCTGCAAATCAAGAGTATCCTGATGGAACATCTCACTTAAAAACCACAAGCAGATTTCAAAGCATTGGCTTTAAAAATAGACCCAAACAGGATGAATGAGCTAAATATTTTAACTCCCACAATTTATATTTAGTTTAAATATTTTGACAGGGTTTTTAGTTCAGAAAGATTTTTCTCTATTTCGATGAAAATGGAAATGGTAATGAAATACTTTATCTACCTTAGTGAGAAGGCTCATCTTGTCTGACTGGCTTTTGATAAACATCAGGAGCACAAACTGGAAAAAAATGAAATAATTAATAGATAAAGCTGAAATGCTGTATGACTCTTGTAACTAGAAGCTCTCATTGATACAATAGTCAAAAGATCAGGTCATAGAAAATGTCTCCAGTTTTCTTTTGGTCAGAACACTAATTTTTCAATATCTTCTAGGAATTTTTTGGCATGTTAACCTAGTCATCCCATACACCCAAATTCCAGTAAGATTTTCTAACTCAGGTACAGTCAACAGCTGAAGAGGAAATGCTCCTCTAGATGAATATAAACTTAAAACTTATTTTGTTTCTGCTACTGGACTATAAAGGATACCTCTTGCCTTTTAAGATTAAAAAAATATCTTTCAGGTACAACTATTGCAGTCAATAAAGTACTTTTGTGCATTTCTGACATAGTAATCCTTGGTAAGACAGTAATACATTTTAGAGACAGCATTCCTACATGTGATATGCATGCCTTAAAACATGTGTGGTTTAGTTTCCGCAAGTGTTTTGCATTCTTTTGCAATAAATGCATTATTTCTACTATGCATATTTCATGTGCTGTTTAACTACTACAAAAATATACATACATTTTGATGAATGCAAGAAATCATACAATGAAGAAGATAGAACAGGAAACAGCCATCATGCTTCATGGCTATTCATTTTTTCCTTTTTCATTGAAGTCTGCCTTCTAATATTGAGATCCACTCTGTACTGGACCTGTATGTGGAGAAAACTGAGAGTATGCCAAGATGTCAGAGGACAGCAACTGGGAATGTGTATTATAGATAGAAGAGTTCAATTCTCCAAGACTGACTGGCCTGTCCCTATAACAGCCAGAAACATGAAGGGTTTGTTGTTCAAACAGATAGGACTAAGTAAGTAAAATTCAGATTATTTGCCTTCTTTTCTAAGATATTTGCTATTAACATCTGTATACTTTATCAGAAATGGAATACTGGATATAGTATTATTATTTTACCTAGAGTAAGTCATAAGTACAAAGTAACTTCTCTGTCTACAGTACTATATAGGACCTTAATGTGTTATGATCCGAACAAAATAATTTTGAATTGGTCTGTGCTACCCCTACCTTCATTACTGATCCACATGAAACAGATGTGGCCCAGAGCAGAATAATTCTGGGAATTCTATGAGTTAACCTGAAAAAATAATAAACAAGTCTCTGTAATCAAGGCCTTCTTTTCCTAAAATTAGGGATGAATCTGTATAAAACCTTAGTTTTGATACATATTCTTAGTCATAAAAACATAGAGATTGTTCAATTTTCATTAAATATTCTTATATTGCCCTCATAAACAAAGGCCAAAGTTATATAGGGAAACTGGTACAAAACAACTTGCAACCTTTTGGAAGAACAGCAAAAAAAACTCAAAAAGGAATACAAAAAGTATCTAAATTTAATGGCTTACATTGCTTTACTATATGAATAAATAACTGAAGACTGAGTAATAATGGCTTTAATACAAAGAATTATATCCACTGCTCTTCTTAAGTAATTTTCTAAGTTTTTAATATAGATATAAATTAAAAAAACTTAAATTTCAGTGCTATACATAATAAATGGTATATGACTGGATAGATATCTATGATGTGATAATATTAATACCTTTGTTTTAAGATTAATTCAGTCATCTCCCTGATGAAAAATTCTGGATACTGATTTATAATCTGGCAAGAAAATCTATAGATTAAACTGGATTTGTGCAAGTTGCCTGTCTCACACCTGTTTGGCATTAAAAAACTTAGTCTCATGAGAAAATCTTGTGGCTACTTTACAATTTGTCATAGCGGGTTGTCTTCCACACAGGAAAGACACTAAATGTATTTTGTAGAAATACATTTATAGAATACATATATAGAATTTTTTATTAAATGTCACTAATTGGAATAGTGAAGATATATTTAACTCTGAAGTATTTACTAGTATTGTTAGTTTTTTTCATAACTTTCGTCAACTTCTGTGCGCTGAGAATAGTGATGACCATGAGAAAAGTGGAAAGAATAAAATAATGTGGATTCTCTAGCTCCAACAGAAAAAACTTTGGTTAACTCCCATATATGTTTTCATGTATCAGTGAATTCCTTCACTTAGAAAACTAAACAACAATAATGAAATATTAAAAAATGGACTCTGCTCACTGTACCTTTCATTTGGACAGAAACATTTTGCAATGAATGCTTCCCAGAACACACATTCTTGTAAAAATTCTTTAACAGTTTGGCAAGGTAAATAGTTTCACAATGTTAATATCAGAGAACCACCAGGGCACTGGTAGATTTAGATAAAGCAAAATATAAAAGGAGGGATTTTGGACACTTCAAAACACAAGTTACAAATCTGCATGGCTATGATTCAGTTTAGTAAATACCCCATTGTACTATGTTTAGACATGGGAATATTTGCCATGAGATTTCCCGATGTGAAGATAAAAGCTATATAATCAATGCTTCCCACTGTTTCAGTAATATGTGCATGACCACGTAAGACAGTGCCTAGTAAAAATAGAAATATTTTGGCTGTGAAACAAAGAATAAATTTTTTTTACCAGAAGAATGTGCCCTACCACAGAAAAAAGAAATTAACTAGTGAAAATAACTCCCTCTAAAATTTAAAATATTTAAAGCCATTGATATAAAGCTTGATTTAATACAATAAAAATTGTCAATGACAAAATAATTTATATTACCATTAATTTGAATCTAACCAAAATGTCTTAGCTATACAAATTGTTTAAAAAATATTTAGAGAAGTGGAACTGTTCCCTTCTGACCCAAAAGCTTTAGCCAAAAATACCACATTCTCTAGAGATATGGTCTGTATATGAACATATTAATTTTTTAAAATTACTTTATATTTTGAGTGATTATGAAAAGTAAAGCACAGAGATCATACATTTAACATCAGAAAGACTTTTGTCATGATGACTTGTTTACTGATGAGCTTTAAATCTTCCTGGTGAATTAATTGGAATCCTAATTTAAAATTATTCCAGATAGGATAACTAAATTTGATCTCTCTGAACTACAGTGGATGCTGACAGTGTTTTATTTATTGGATCTGGTTCCAACATAAATAACTTAGGCAATAAAAAATTTTTTTTCTAAATTGAATTTGATTCAACTTAATGATCACAAGAATTCCGAAGCAGTGATGACAACACAGTGATGGTATGGGCCTTACTGCAAAGTACACTTGCTTGTATAATCATAAAGAAAATATAGCTTCTAGAAAGTATATTAATACAGAAATTCGAAATGTGTAACAAATCCTGTGTATATGCTTGTCCACTCAGTTTTTTTTTTGTTAGGACACTGAAAGGTCTTACAAGCTATCATACCAAGAGTACCTATTTTACCACCCATGAACTACTGCAGAAATTTTGTGAGAATCTGATTAAATGTCTGGATGTTTCTTCTTCTTTCTCAAGTGTCTACTTGGTATAGATCACAGTATCTATTTCTGTACCTATTTTGCTGACAAATATGTACTTCCTCTAGAACCAGAGAATACTTGGCTCTGTTTTATTCCTGAATGACAAGTCGTCAATGCTACTTGCATCGTGCCGATTTAATAAGAGGGGTCACATCAAGTACATTATATCCCCTAGGCAGCAAAAATTTAACAGCTCTATAAATGTGTCAAGATGACAAAAACCTCATAAAGTTGATATAAATTTAATATGAGTGACCACTATTCCAGATTTTCCCACAGGTATCAGTAAGATTAGTTTTTTTCTTTCTTTTTTTTTTTCTTTTTATTAACAGCTTCCTGAGTAACCACAGAGAAGAATACTTAAATTATAGAACAGTGCATTCCAATTTATTTTATAAAACATTTTAAACAAATTGATACCCATATCCTGTACAATATACTGTTGGCAACCTTATTTGTTCTGTTCAGCAACTAAGGTACAAATTTTAAATAATCAGAGTAAAATTTTACAGGATATGGATAAAAAAGTAAGACTACTTAGTTATTCAAAACAAACAATAAAAGATACCATATCTTCCAGAGCTTCAGTATTGCCTATTTAACTCCCCCCACTCCCCAAATAAAATAAAATAAAAAAAAAAACCACAAAAAAACCCCAAACTCATAAAGCTGAAACTTAGACTTGAATTCCAAAGTCCTTCGTGTTCACAGGAAATCTCTAAGTGTCAATGACACAAAGTTGGTTACTTTCTACATTTCTGCTGAAGTTCTTTTTGGGAATTTTAAGTATTACTGTCAAAAGAAAACTTGGACAGCATGAAAACACTATAGAGAAGGAGATGTCTGAATAACAGTCTAAGATCCTTACTAAAATAAAGAACTAGTATGGTATGTCTTCAAATCATAGACTAAATAAATAACAAGATAAAAGCTACTCACTTTCACTTTTTTTTTCCTGTGTCTTCCTTTTCTTGAATTTTACCTCATGTTGTGAAGAATTGGAACAATAGCAAAGAATTTTACTCTTTTTGTTCTCCCAGTATATAATTTCTTGAATCACAACAATCCATTAACATTACCATAGTATCACAGAATATCCTGAGTTGTAAGGGACCCATGAAGATCATTAGAGTCCAGCTCCTGGCCCTGCACTGGACAGTCCCAAGAATACCATCGTGTGCCCAAAAACCTTTTCCAAACAGTTCTTGAACTCTGGCAGGCTTGGGGCCATGACCACTTCTCTGGGGAGCCTGTTCCAGTGCTCGGTCACATTCTGGGTGAAGAAACTATCCCTTGACCAGCAGGTAATGCTGTGCCTGATGCCCCCCACAACACAGTTGGCCCTCCTGGCTGCCAGGGCTTTACTGACTCATATTCAACTTGCTGTTGACCAGAACACCCAGGTCCCTGTTTTAGGTGCTGCTCCTCATTCCTCAATCTGTCTGTACATCCAGGGTTGCCCCATCCCAGGTGCAGAATCCCTGATTGAACTTCATATGGCTGGTGATTGCCCAATCCTCTGATTTGTCGAGGTCTCTCTGCAGGGCCTCCCTGCCTTCAAGGGAATCAACAGCTCATCTCAGTTTTGTGTCATCTGCAAACTTGCTAAGGATCCCTTCCAATCCTGAATCCAAGTAATTTATAAAGATGTTGAAGAGCACAGGGTCTAAGATGGAGCCCTGTGGAACCCCACTAGTGACGGTTTCCAATCTGATGTCAGTCATTCACTCTTACCCTCTGTGCTCGAACTGTGAGTCAATTGCTCATCCACTGCATGTGTTTATCCAGCTGTACTTTTCACAAAACTGATCTAGAAGTTATATGAATCATGCCATGATTAGTGAAAATCAGTATAAAGTGACCAATTGCTCTTATTTCATATCTGAAAATACATAACTGTACAGCAGTTCAATTTTTATTCAAAATTCTGATATTAAATTTCCTTCTTCTTCAGAATAAGGCTCTGTACATTTGATGACATCCTGACAGTATGAATCAAACATAGATGTAAGCAGACCCAGGATTTTAACTGTCTGCCTTTTTAGTTCAGTTTTAATTCTTCTTTTGATAGTTTTTATTACTATTTCAACATTTTTTTTTCTAAAGCTTCTTTTGCTTCTCTAATCAATATACTTGACACAATTAACAGACATTCTTACGCTGACATTTTGATGGATCAGTGAAAAGAATCTTGTCACATGAGTTAGCTAGAAATACTCCATACAAAGATGTTTAAAATAGAAATTATTTTTAAAGTGGCATAAGATTGTATCTGCTATTGAATTCCATTAACACACCTGTTAACACAGTTTTCTCTTTATTATTGCTGTTATGTTAACTATTTTTTGCTGCCAGACAAGACTAAAACAATTTCAATTTATTCAACAGAAGATTTGCTGTTCATAGTAAGAACAATATCAAGTTTCTCACAGAAAAATAATGGATGCTTCCCACAGGATTACCTGAGTATTGACAAAACTGTTAACAAGAAAGAAATTCAAGTGCAGCATATCGCTTTGAATTAGTAGCACCCATCTGAAATATAAAAGGAGAAGGCAAGTTTCTGCTGCACCTGTTTTACACTAGCTCCTGGAATATTCACATTTCTGAGAGCTCCCTATCTTTCCAAAATTAGTGTCTTTCACTGTAGGCAAGGTCTTTATCTGTCAGCTGCTCATTAGCTAGGTTTGATTGAATGGTTGCAGAACCTAATCCACGTTTATTTGCCATTGCAGTGAGCCATAATTAAAGAGTTACCATATACCCCATGAATGGCAGTAATTTCTTTACATTTTTATAAAAAACATGACTGCTTGCAATCCTGCAAATACACCTTCATGCATATACAAAAAAATATGCATATTATCTAAATTAGTCTAAATTAGTCTCAGTAACTAAAGTGATTGAAGTTATTAAATTCAATATGTGAAATTAACTAAACATGGACTGTATTAGTCTAGTTATAGTAATATTTTTCTAAGGATCATAACTGGAGTAAAAGTTCCCAAAGCCGTGTTTTTCCCTCTACAAAACTTTATCTAGACTCAAAAAAAACCCCAAATTCTTTAAGGTCCTCCATAAGCTCTAAAAGACATTCAACTTACCAGGAAATAGTATCATCACATAACTCAGTAGTGACATGGGTGATCAGTCTGAATAAGCACTGAGAACTTAATCGTGTGCCTAGTCATTAACAAAATTAAATTATTGGAGAAAAATACCTCATATTAAATTAAATACTAAATAATTATTTCATTCTAGTCATCTCAATAAAAATGGTAGGAATAAAGATGCAGCAGAAAGCAGCATTTAATTTTTAAAAGTAAGATTCTGAATTCTACCCATCACAGAAAGCCATTAATCTAAACCCATCTCTGGTGACATGTAAAATATTTTTTCAACACTGTTCCTTTTCAGATTTTTTCATTTGCTTCCTTAGTTTTAAGCCTCTCAATTTCTTTCCAGAGTGTGCTTATATTATGAAATATGTCAGCAATCCCTCTTCAATTACAGCAATATATTTAAAAGAATTGGTGAAATAAAATGCTCACAGTTTTAACATCTAAATGGGATAACAAATGGTGTTACAACATGAGTGACAATTTCAAGAAATTATTCCAAGTAGAAGCATAGCATTAAACTGAATGTTTAGTTCCCTGACACTGACCACTTCAGATGGTGTATGAACTCAGTATTTGAATGCTAAATAACTCTGCCACAGCAATAAAATACCAAATATTGCACATGCAATAGTAATGGGTACAATCTAAAAAAAGGTTTAAAGATAAGATTCCATTTTCAAGGATGGAAATTTTTTTTTCTGACATATTTAAGCATGTTATGAAGATTTTCAGAATCTACTAACATCAGTTTCTTGTTAGCCATATTCTGCAGGTGGTTATTCAGTCTCTCAACCAGCCTGTACTCCTGTACCTTTCAGTTGATGAAACAACATAAATGGCTTGTAAAAAACTGCTGGGCTAGTCTCTCAGGTTCACTCAGCTCCTGGAAGCACCTCCAACCCCAGATCCCTGGAATTCAATTCTCCTCTAGCTCCTCTTTGGTTGAAAGTACCTCCCAAGTTTTTAATTAAAACTGCTAGTGGGATTGGAATGTGTAAGCTTTCTTCTTTTCCCTAAATGATAAATCAACAGACAATACAAGGCATACAAGGAGTACTACAAAAAGCACAAAGTAAAGCTTGCATGTGAAAACACATTCTTAAATCAGTGTTAATTTGATAAATAAGCCTGTTTATATGAAGCATGTGTGCTTATCAACCCTTCGGAAAGTTGTAGCCTACTTAAATCTGAAGAAACCTATTCCACTCCTCTTCCACTGACCTACTGCAAAGACCATGCAGTTCAAGATAATAATGAAGCCCTTCCTGCTAGGCTCTCCTAGGATATATAATACTTATTCTCAGAAGACAACTTAAAGATAATGAAGTGAGACTGTAAAGAGGTATTTTCAGTAGAGTTTCCTTACTTCCAACTCTAAACTTAAATTCAAGAATTTATAGAATCTGGCCCATATTGCCAGTACTCCTATTGCCATGTTTTTATCAGAAGTACATGAAATTTCAAACCATCACTAATAAAATTGACAATGAAAATGTTTGTTTATATTAGATGTTTTCCTAGATAATCATTAGTGAGATGTTGGGAATATTTAATCACTGTATTACAATAACTGAAATGAAAGAAAGCAAAGAATTTTAAATACTAACAACAAGAAGAAATCATTCACAATACAAGCTGAGAGAAATGACTAAAGAAACATTTGAAAGACAATTGAACTAATTATAATATTTGTCTCCATAGCAAGGCATTAAACTCTTTCTTCTGGAAATTTTAATTCATTCATGAAAGACATGTCAAAATAAAGGACCTCTGTTTTTCAAGTAAAAAAGTTCATGGAAGAATCTTAAAACAATTCTGATTGGATTTGCATACTTTGTAAGAGGTTTAAAAAATGAGAATGGCACCTGAAGAGCTTCATGTGTTTTGCATGAGCTGAGGATATGAAAACTGAACAATTACTTGTGTACATTGATTGACTAACAAGGAAAAAAAAAGTGACATAACATTGCTGAGATTTAAATAGTAACTACAGTAAACACATACGAATTCTAACAAATGAGTTAACAAAATATGTTAACTTAATTTGCAGAACCAAGCTCCTCAAGCTGGATAATTCACAGCTTCATCAACAATTCTATGCTTAATTTTCACAGTCTGAATCCAAAACTACATTTCTAAGTTAGACATTTCTATATCCTGGAACAAACTCACTATTTTTAGCAGGGTTTCTTTTATTAAAGAGTTGACTTTTACAAGTTAATTTCTGCATATCGGAATTAAGTTCCGTTCACATTCAATTAAACAGTGCAAGACTTACCTGCTCTGCTAAGCCTAACAGATGGCCCTCAGCATTTGCCTTGGAATGAGTTACTCTCCATACTGGTGTAAGACCAGCAGGAGCTGGGAGAAATAGAGAAGGATACAGTGCAGGGTTAGGGGAAGTCAGAGTTACTGCAGCAGGGGTGGAGGAAGAAAGGACACAGAACTGCAGGCAACCAGAACTCATTAGGTTTTGTGCCCAGGGAGCAGCTTGTCAAACACTGAAGTTTCTCAGCTTGCCAATGATCTTGTCTGTCCTGATCTTGTCAATAAGCTAGGCAGAAGGAAGATTAAAAAAAAAAAAAAAAAGAAACGCAAAATAAATGCAGACACTATGCAAAATTATAGAGAAGTGAAACATCAATTTAATTAAAAAGGTATTCATCAGTAATGTTAATTCTGTTACCTCACTTTGCCTGCATTCACAATAAGTAAATTCAGTTTGCTTAAACTGTCAAAAAAGAGTGTGTAAGAGGCAAAAAAAAAAATAAATCTAAACAACTTCCTTGTCATAATTTGAAAAATCCTTAGCTCTAGCTAGGACAGAGAACAATTAATTTCTAACATAATTGCAGAAGTTTGGTATTCAATAAAAACTAGGATGAATTTCCTGTCCCTTAACATTCAAAAAATTGACTATACTCTCTTGAGTTTAGCTGTGTCTCATTTCTATTAAAATAAGGGGGATTAGGATCAGTATTTTCAAAATGTACTGTGCAATGTGTTCACATTTTTAATAAAAAGAAAACATAATAACAGTAACAACAGTAATTATAGCAGAACACAGTAATAGTGGATGATAATACTAACATCTCTGAAACACAGACATACAAAAGAAGGAAAACAAAACAAATTAGTGCTTTCTATTGCAATTGGCAGATATGGGGCAAGGTAAGAAGGTCCAATGATTCTGTTCTGATTTTAAGGTAATAAAATTGCTCTTTCCCAGTACAAAGTACAATAGAGAGCTTTTCTGTCTATCTCTGGTATATTTTTCTCTTTCCTGAAGAATACTACAACAGAGTGAGGTCCACACCGTCTTTTATTAAGACAATCTCAACTATACTTCCTCTCATCTGAAAATGCATCAATTAATCCACTGTGATCAATGCAATTATCACACAGAATACACTGAGTTGGAAGTGATCTACGAGGATCATTGAGTCCAATCCTTAGCCCTGCACAGCACCATCCCCAAGAGTCACACCATGTGTCGAATGCTTCTTGAACTCTGTTAGGTTTGATGCAGTGAATTCTCAGAATTCTCTTTGTTATTTTGTCACTACCAGTTTCAACAACAAATAGTGGATAGTAATCAGAGGACCTTATTAGACTGGAGAGTTTCCCATTATTTACCCTTATCCAAGCCCCTGGGAGACAGCAGATGTCTCTGTGAGTTGGGCCTGGTCTCCCTATTAGGTTCTCCGTTCCTCTTAGAAGGGATTATCCTATTACAACTACCCTTCTTTTCCTCTTGATAAAGGTCTTGATGCCAGATACAGGCAGTGTTGTTTTGGGAAGCCCACTAGCCCAGAAGAATCTCATCAGTTCTCTGGCCTTCTAGTGCCAGTCTCATACTTGCTGTAGAAGGTGTCAGTCTTACCTGTCAAATTCTGAGAAGAAGGAGGAACCTTCCTCCTAGTACATGCAGAGACAAGCTTCCAACCTTTATCTTTCACAGACCCTTTAACAAACAGTCCTTTGACTAATTACCCTGTAGGGTTCTGAGTCCACCTGCTTCTCCACTACAATGGAGGTTTGAGACTCCTGAGACTCTTGAGACTGTAGAGTCTGAATATAATCTGTCTCTCTCTTGCCTATTCACTCAGTACTATGCAGACTCTTCACTTCTTCCTGCAGCTCCCTCACCTGGTGACACAGCTCTTCAGCCATGGCACACTTGCTGCAAGACAGCTGTTTGTTGGCCTCAGCCTTGTGAAGAAGCATCAGGCAGTCCTGGCAACCTGTGACCTGGAGAGCTGCGTTTGCCATCAGCAGATCTGTCTGGTTGGAGGCCTCTGACACAGCTGGTTCAGCAGCTCCTGCAGCTACAAAGGATTGAGCTTTATGGTGTGTCAACACCATAGTTGAGGAAGCTTAAATTAATATGCTAATCAGACTGGGGCTGATAGGATCTCTTTGCTCTTCCTTACCTGCTACTGCCTATTTTGGATGCTGCCAGATGGTCAGAGAGGAGCCCTTCCAGCTTGTCCTGTCTGCATGAACTGCTGTGCAAACCCCTGTGACACACCCCTTTTTGCCCTCTCCTGTTTGCTGCACTCTGGGTCACTCGTGCTCCCTGGAGCTATTTGAAAATCCCCTGATTGCTGTTAACAACACCCTCTCCTCTCCTACTTGGCTGCCAAGGGCTTCCTACTCCTCTCAAGGCTGCTGCTTGGGCTGCCTAGCCAACCAAGGCCCTGCCCAAGTCTTACTGGTGTTTAAAATTCCCCTGATTACTCTTGACATGAACTGAGTATATTTATTTTTATATATATATATAATTTTATATTTATATATAAATATATATTATATAATATAAATATATTTATATTATAAGCCACATCTTATAATAAGGAAAAAGTGCAAACACAGTAAGTTTAAAAAAAAATTTAGACTGTATTTTCAAAAGTAAAACTAATGCAGTATTAACAAGTATATTTTACAATATAAAGCCAGTTCAACATTAAGAAAATTGCAGACCAGTGTAGGATGGCACATACTGTACTACACAGCTGATGCAAATCTTTCTCTTTTAATGAGCATTTTTTCCTTTTTGATAGGTAACTAAATAATTACATAATCCAAACAGACTAACTAATGCTTCCTCTGTAGTTTTTACTTTCTGCACAGTCTAACCCTCACACCGCAGAGGCCCAAAATACCATGAGACCCAAAGAAGAGCTATTTTAGGCCAGTATTTAATTGACTAGAACTCAGAAACTAATTACAGATTTGCATGAAACTTCACAGAAAAATCAAGCTTTAATGAAAAACTGTCTGCTGGAAAAATAGGGAAAGGTATTTTTCACATGAAACAGGGAAAATGAGTTGCTACTAAGAGTGTAAAACCAAATGGAAGCTTCTACATCTATACAGAGGTCAGTTCTGCCCAACAGTTGAGACACACACTACAGGCAAATATACCTTCAATAACTGCAATTAATTAATTATAATTTACGGAACAAGAAATGGTAGCCTTCTGCATACACAAACTTTGTGATCAACAGGGATGTTCTTTTCCATCTTAGTTTCCAGGGCCAAGCCAACTGTGTAACTTCAGCTTAATTACTTCAGCCTAGAGGTAATAGATGCTATATAATAACCTCAAAATAATCAAAATAATGTTTCGAAGAAGTTAAAATCATGTTCTAAAAAAATCTGACAAAATTGTGATCTGATAACCAGCTTTAAAATAAACTAGAGTCTAACGTGTGCATTGAGAACTATCACAGGTGGCTTTATGAATATACTGAATTTATGAACAGTCATTACCTTCTTCATTGAGCTTTATGTCTGCAATATTTAGTATCTAGGTGACCACGAGAATCTGGCAGGCAGTGCTATTATTTGAATATTACTAAGCATATTCAGTGAATCCCATTGTATTGGGTCTGGCTGAGCTGGAGTTCATTTCCCCAGAGCACCCCTCTCAGTGCTGTGCTTTGCATTGGTAACTAGAAGGGTGTTGATAACACACCAGTGTTTTGGCTGCTGCTGAGCAGCGCTGGCACAGCATCAGGACTGTCTCTCCAACATTCTCCCCATCAGTGGGCTGGGGTTGGGCACTATCCTGGGAGGGGACAGAACTAGACCAGCTGACCCAAATTAACCAAAGGGATATTCCATACCATACGATGTCGGCTCAGGAAATGAGCCAGAAGGAAATGAGAAGGAAAGGGGGGCATTTGCTACTTACCATGTTTGCCTTCCCAAGCAACCATTGTGTATGCTGAAGCCCAGCTTCCTGGGAAGTGGCCCGACGTCACTCATTGATAGGAAGTAGAGAATAAAATCCTTTTTTCCACACCCTCTCCCTCCCCTCTTTGCTTATGCACATGCAAACTTTCACTTTTGCCTTCATACACTGCCTTATTTCAACCTGTGAGTTGTTTCCCATCTTTTCTCTCCCCAGTTCAGCTGAGAAGGGTGAGTGCTAGAGCAACGTAGTGGATGCCTGGCATTCAGACAAAGTCAACCCACCAGACCCATTCACATTTTCACCAAAATCCATTGACACTGTTCTATGAGTGGTCAAGAGAAGACCCATTTCAAACAGCAGGCTATGATTGGCATTAGTGCCAGAAAATAGAATATGGAAAAATATTTAAGGGCTCAGTTTCCTCTTCCCTGATTAGAAAACAGTCACAGTGTCTGCAAAGAAAATTCCCCTTTCAAAAGTACTCTTTTCAGGTCAAGCTAATTAAAAAAAATGGGGTCTACTTTTCCACTGTAATTGATAGTCAGTTTCCCATATTATAATTTGTTCAGATTCTTTGAGCCAACTCATGATTTAAAGCCATAATAAGACTTCTACAGCATGGAAAAAAAATCCAGCTTCTCATTAAAATCTCCATAGTGTACATGTTTTGTTGTACAGCTAACAGCTTTCTTTAAAGAAAAAAAAAAAAAAAAGAAGGAATAATAATTCTTAAAACTTTCATCCTTTCAGAAAAAAGGTACAAAATTCAGGAGAATAGTCCATCACAAAAACTGACTGAAACTTCAGCAATTCTTCTATCTACATTAGCCATCTAGTACGTAGTGTTTCCTCTTACTATGCATCACAAGTCTCCTCTTTATCAAAATTGCAAATCATCTTCTGGCATTTTTGCAACAGTAAATTCTAAAAGTGCTTTTATGAATTTTAATTAATCTTCAGTATAAATAGTCCAAGGCAGGCAGGTATTATTCTTAATTTACAAATGAAAGAGACAGCGTGTATGAGAAGTGACCTTGCACAAGTTTGTACAGAAAAAAATCTGAACAGAAGCCAAGTTCACATCTCAGGGTTTCTTTCGTAGTCTCACAGCCATCCTTCATCTTTTCATTTCTTGCTTATGTTTTCCAAACTCACTAGCTCCTTATGCTAACCTGTTTTTAAAACTCTATCAATTTCTGGGTCAGCAGACACAGACCTTACTACTCCATACTCAGTAGAAGTTGTTCAGCCTATATTTCCACTTCATCCCTCTAAAGAGGTAATTATGTATTTCCCTAATCACTTCAAATCTTCTGAGCTTGCACGCTCAGAAAAATATCAGATTGTACTTTCTGCTAACTGATGAAGCCATTTTCCTCTGTTGGAGTTTGTTCATGCAACCTGTTGTTGCACGTTGCTTTCTGAACAATTGAGTTCAGAAATTGATCCGGTATGCCTTGTGTGTTATCTTTCTGACACAAGATCAGTCTAGATTATCGGTGTGAAAGGTTCATAGGCATGTCAGTAGCTTTTAAGCTAATTTTGAGACAAGAATATATTTCCTCCTCCAGTATAATAGTCTGTTGGGCAGTTACTGTTTCAGTCATCAATATGCTCTTAAAAATACATTCATATAGTGACTATTACCCACCTTGCATTCTGTCTCCATGTTTCCATATATGCCTTTTTCTGAAAAACAGATTGAATAATGTGCTAATAGCAAAACAGAGAAAATACTTTTCCTGCACAAATTCCATCAGATTCTGAGATATATCTTAGCTACACTAGTCCTAAAGTTGGATTTGTGACCATTCTGTTGTCCAATTTGTGAAAACCTTTTCTTCTACCAGCTTTAGAGCTGGTGATCATTTTAGATCACCAGCAAAGTGATCATTTTTAAATAAATTTTTGTTTCCTGCTATATGTCTATGATTAGGCAACATTTTCTCAGGTGGAATCAGAAAAATAATCATGAAAAAGACATCAGGAGCACCCTCGAAACTACAAGAAGACTGCTTGGTGAAGTGAGGTCAAGAGAACAAATACATTGTTAAAAAAAAAAAAAAAAAGAGAAGAAAATTATGCTTGATGTTCTTTCTGAGCATCTAAATGATGCTTATCTCAGAAAGTCTCCTTCTGAGACTTTCCTCTCCTCCTTTCTTGCATACACAATCACTTCCCCACTTCTGCTACCACCTTCTCACAGCAGGTAAACCAGGACCAAACAATCTTGAAAGTGAGCACCACTCGATGCAGTGCTCCAGAACTGAACAAATGTTTTAGTCCTAAATGTGTTTGGTCAAGGTCTATCTCACAGACTATAAAACACTCCAACACACTGAAACAACCCTCTTATGAAAAGGATAAAAAAAGAAAAAAAATAAGAACAACAGGAACACTCAACCCTAACTGATAGCATAATGATTTCACTGCTGTTACTGAAAGGAAGAGTTTTTACTCACCTATTTCAATATTTAGCAAAATCTTCAAGTATTTGCACTATAAGTGGGGTCATTACTGCATTCTCTGCTCTAAGAGTGTTCTGTTTATCAACAATTGTCATTTGAACCATTTAGGACACATCACAGTGGACCATCTTCTGCAGATTCAGAACTCAGGTGCGGAGATGCATGTGTGTACATTGGTAATACTTTAATTCAAACCTTTTATAAATCAAGCAGGGTTTTTTCTTGCCTTCATCAAAGTTAAATAGTGCTGACTTTGGTTTTGTGTTTTATTAAAAATTAAACCGTCTCTAAAAGGGCAAGTCCTTATGAACAAGGTAGTTTATGCCATAACAGTGTTACTTAGCTAACCAAAGATGAAATGGTAGTAAGGTGTGCAAATTGAGACTATTTAGCTAATTTATTGGCAAGGGAATCACTCCTATTCTCAGTTGTGAGAGCAAGGCAAACTTCTCTTTAGATTAAAATAAGCCATGCTTTGATATTGGAAGCAGTGTCAGGAAAGTAAACTTATTTTAGGTCCGTCAATCTAAAAGTTTCTTAAGCACCTTCCAAATTGGGAAGTATATATAGCTCATAAAAACCTTCAAGATGACTCAGATTTTCAAGCACATTTTGTTAAATCAGTCTATAATTAAAAAAGAATAAAATCAATACAATATTTTTCTTACCTGTGTCACAGCATCTGGTATTGCGTTCTAAAACCTACAGCAGCTGATAGTATTCAGCTCAATTCTCTAATTCGTTTCCTCAAGTATGCTGATAAAATTCATTCTTGGTATAACAGCTTATTGATATTAGTCTATAACCAAATTCTAATTTTGACATGTCATCAGCAATACAGAAAAAGTGAAAGCAGACTGCTGAAGGCCATAAATTATCTGTGGGCCTACCTGCACAAGGTATTTTGTCATTCTGCCCAGACTAGAAAATATGTGATATGTATCGGTTGTAATCCAAGGTGACCTCCTTCCCTGCACTGTTATTCCCCAATCATGTAAAAATTAGATGCTCAGTTCCCATCTTCATGTCATAACGATTGCCTATGAATATACCTACTTGAAAAATTTCATCGATTCCCAGGGGAAAAGTATGGACATTAACATTCTTGTCAAAGAGATTATTGGACTTTCAATCTACTAAATACAGAAATCTCAAGCAGATTGGTTTTACCTGAGGTTTTGCCTCAGGTATGTGTTCTGGTCACGGAGGTCAATTTTTTTTATACCTTGTGTTTGATTACTACAATATATCTTAAAATACACAGAAAAAAAAGAAAAAAAAATCTGAAGTTGCTCAAATGTCCAGGAACACATCACATACATATAAATAAAACTTTTTGGTGTTTGGGATTTATTTCATATTTTAAGATACTCAAGTTAACTAAGATTATAGTTTTTACTGTAGGCAATAACATAATCACAATCTTTGTAGACATACCCAAGCTAGTCTAAAATTAGCTGACTCCTGTATTGCTACCATTGTTGCCATAGCAGCCTAGAACTCAGTAGGTATTATCAATGCCTCAACATGGTTTTGCAGCCACAGGAAGCCTCATGCACATAAAGCATATATAAGCCAAGTATTTTGAACACAAGTTTTAACATAGGTTTGACTATGTCACATATTCAAAATGCATTGTTAACATTCCTAAATAGTTTAAGATCGTTCCTAACTGAATTCCTGTCTGGATTGATTTCTTGCAGTGACATGGCCTACTGACTGATTTTACGTAGCATTCTGAATACCAGAAATTCACTATTTTACCCCGAGTTTTCATTCAAAAAAATAAAGTCCCTATTGCTGTTTTTCTTCTTTTCTAGATTGTCTGTTACTATAAAAGATGACTAAACCATAGTTTGCTGTCTAAACATATTCCTTCAGACACAGCTAAGTACAAGTAAAAGTAGTAGAGCAGAGCTACATTACTTCTAATTATAAAAAAATAGATGAGTCTAGCAATACTAGACCAAGAGAGTAGAACTATTTAAATTTATTTAGTTATTTATTCTTAGTAACACGAAATCAGGAATACATAAATAGAATTTAAAATGATTTGTAAAGATTTCAGAAAATACTTAATACTTTAATTCAAGCTTCAAAAGACCAGTTTGGGAGGAAACACAGCAGCTGATTTTTAGTAAGCAGAGACAGTAAGATGAAATTCTTATATAGCAATTAAAGAGTGTTGCCATGAAGTAATGACTGCCATTGCTTCTCCCCTTAACCCTGCAATTGCAAAGCCAACATGGTAGCAAAATAAAGCTTTAAAAACCTTTGAGGCATATGGCAGGAATAATAAATGTTAAAGAGCAAGAAAACAACATCTACCACATCTCACAATGCATCTCCGACTCTCAAACAGGTCTAGCAAGACATTTGGAAAACTGAATTTATCTGAAAGATTCACAGATTCTTGAAGAACAATTTCACACATTGTAGGATACCCCATGGAAGTTTACATTTCTGCTACATTTTTCTTTGCAGATCTAATTCTTCTGAATTTTGATCTGAGATACACTCATCTCCCCCTGGAAAGAAATAGCACTTTAATTTTCCATCTAGCACTAGAGAACTTAACACAAAGGCACTGTCCTTCACATTGCAAATGAAAACCTAGTGGAATTGCAGACAAAAATTGATGTGGAGAAGAAAAAAAAAAGGAATGTCCTTCTATTTTAGGAGTTTCCTACTCTATTACAGAAAAAAGGACTGGAATATTGCAACATCTAAGATAACCTACCAGACAAGAGGTTTTCGCTGTGCCCTCTGTATTCTAGCTGTATAGAAGTTCAAGAATTGATGCAAACACATTAGAAACACAAAGATGCAATAGAGATGGAGAACCTGAAGAAGTTTGCTGTTTGAAAATATAAACAGCCTGTTTGATATACTTATTAACCTTATGCACCCATCAGAAACAGGATTTCTCTTTTGAAGCCTAAGGAAATGATGAGATGAACACAATTCTGAGTGTCTACTACAAGTGATTAGCTTCTTGTTTTAAGCCTGAGCAGTAACTATGTTTTGCCATCTAGTCAAACTTATTCATTTATTATTTATTTGCAGATTTCTAAAAAAAAAAAAAAATTCCACTAGGGTGTTACTAAAAGTTTTGCTTGCTTTATTTTTGTTATTTGTATAATAAGCATCTGTTGTCAAGTGAAGGAAAGCAACAGAAGATTTGAAAATGGGAGCTCTGGAAAAACTCAAGGCTAATCAATTAAAGGATCTACTAAGACAGTTCTCAGGAGGTCTCAGCTTGATTGAAGTTGCTGTCTGAGTGGCAACTGACATGAAAATGAGGCATTCTGTCATCTGATCATCTTTCCTTGGTCTCAGCAGGATACCTGTTAAAAGCTTTCTGTGAAGAGGGGGATATTTTCCATGTGCAGTTTTATGTGCTTCCCCGATAAAAATCAGTGACAATCCTTGTGTAGGTGAAATGACCATATCAAATAATATTTGTAACGATGACTGAGGTCTCAGCAGCAATGATTTTGTAGCTCTCTTTACCTTTCTTCACACCTACTAAGGAATCAGGCAAGAACACAAATAGTGAATTTTAAGACTGCCTTCAAATTATTTCAGATGCTGACTAGTATTCACCCATGTGAAAGATTCTGTTCAGTTCCCTTTCAATTAAAAACACACACAGAGTTCTGCTTTGTTGGTTCCCAGGTTCCAGCTAACTTCTTTCCTGGATTAACACTGGCAACACCTATGGCTGATTAAGGAAATAGATGTTCATATTAAACATTTGGGATAAACAGTAGGACCTCTGAGAGTCATACTGGAGGCTAAATGGAAGGCACATATTGGAGGCTAAATGGAAGGCAGAACATTTTGTTTCGAGTAAGATCATGTATTTATTTTTCTTCTGCCTCACAAACTCCTGCCTAACTATACTCAGGCATAAACACACTAAAAGCAAAAGGCAAAGTTCCTTACTTAACTGAACTTTTTGGTAGGCAGCTGTCTCTAAGAAAATATACATCAAACAAAATATAAAGGCTTAAATTTTACTAGGATCAGACTGGAGAGAGAGAGGAAAATAACAGAGTAAGAGATTTTGCTGCCTGACAAAATGAACTTGTACCTGAAGAATGAAAATAGGCTGACTACTGTGCAGACAGCTCAGACATGCCAGTTTGGTCAGCGTGATGCACCCTAAGCCACTCAGGAAAACAGCAGGTGACTCATGAATTTTCAATTCCTTCCCAAAGTGCCCATCTCAGCAGGACTACTAAGTATATTTTAACCATAATCTCACCATTAGCTATCCACCCACTCACTGCTGCCTATAGGTTTACACGTGAGTTGCACATGAATGAAACATAACATTGCACTTTGCAAGCAGAACTCTTTCAGCTTACATTTCCAACATAGGGCATTTCTCAGTGTTGTTCTAAACATGCGGGAGCAGAAAATCAATATGTAGTGAGAGAATAATAATGTTTTAAATATTCTATGTATCTTTAAATCATATAGCAACACAAGATTACAACTTAGAGTACAAAGAGTAAATATATATTATTTAAACACATGAAAAGTAGTCACCTCAATGTAAAAGTCTATATTTTCACATTCCCAAAGTTTTGTTTATACATTCTGTATTTAAATGTTGACCTCACAGAACATATCTCTGTAGCAGTTTCTCCCTGAGCTCCTGGAATTAATAGATTACAGTGTCGGTGAGATCTTACGCAAGTTTTATTATGTTCTTGGAAAACTAAAATCCAATTTTCACAAAAAATCCTGAACTCAGATCCATATATACATTTGCCTGGCTGTCTGGGAGAGATGGGAACACTGAAAATGACACCACCTCACATACAACTTTACATTAAAGACATTAAACACAGTCTCCAAATCACAAATGGAGATCTGCTCTCCCTCCATCAAACTCCCTAGTTTCCACTCCTCTCTCCAGCTAGCTCTTTTTTTTTTTTCTTTTCTCCATTTTCCCCTTCTCCATTCCCATTTTCCTTCTCCAATTTTTATCCCCTTCTGACCAGCTTTTGCCTCCCTAGACTTCCAAAACCACAGCCTACTCCTTTTTCTCTAACTGAAACTCATTCTAGGGATATGGTTTTTTGCTACCTCAGTTATTAACAGAGGAGAAACAGACTTCTGTCCTCCCTCCAGCTGCACTCCTGTCTGGCTTCTCTGTGGTAACAGAGCATTGTCTTGTCTGCAGTGAGACCTGCAAGAGAATTAAAAGCAGTCACTCCCTGCCAATATGAGAATACCTCAAAGCTTGTAGCTTCTAGGAAAAGCACATAGAATTTTTCAAAATTTTCTGAATAGTAGGAATCTACATCTGAGTAGATTTTGCACAAGTCAAAAGGCTCTTATTCACAGAAACCTTCTCCCTGTCAAGTTTGAATCTCTCACTACAAACCAACAGATTCCAGGATACTGCATAGAACAACAGGAAATAATCTAGTGGTACTAAATATATATTTTGTATATAACATATGAAATAATAAAGGGACTTTCAGATTTTTCTTCCTTACTATAGCAACACAAGGTATTTGCAACCATGCTATCATACCTAGATGGGCCACATGAGGTTAAATTTCTATAAAATAGTTAAACATTAGGGCAGGTGCATGACATGGAAACCATCAGCCCAGATGTTTAGCATTTGGCAAAGTTACAACAGACAAAAACCCCACAGAGTTATTACAGGAAATTATTGTTAACAGTGAATCCCAGAGCCCACCCTTCCAGCAGAGCGACAGAGGTGGCTTTTATTCCTTGTAATCATTCCTAATTTAGTCTAAATGTTTGGGAAATAATCATGTACGAATTTCTGTCATCTTGGCTGCTACTCATCAGTAACCATCAAAAGATCACACAGAGGGTATATTTGTAACTATGATTTCACCCGTCATAGTGAGAAGCTACTGGCCATACAAGGGCCCTCATTATCATGAGCTGTATATACAAAATTATCCTTAAACCACTTATAATAATTAATGAATAAATTACTATGAAATTATTATTTTCCAGTTGTATTAAGTTATATTTTCTGACTGATATTATTTGAAGCATAAGATGAAAGCAGTGTACTGAATAAAGAATTGGACACAGTACAAATACAGCCCACCCACAAAGTATCAACTCTCCTCAACTTTAACCTGATTCATAAATCATGAGAGTAATAATATTTTAAAAGTGTTGATTTTTTTGTATAACTAAAAGTAATATATATATGTCAGACAATTATGTAATTATGTCACAAATTATTTTTGACCATCATACAAGAGATCTCAAGGTATGATTTAACAAAAGGGAGAGAGAATCTCAATAATGCAATCCCTTCCCCTTACTTCCCACCATATCCTTATGAAAAAAGGTGATGAGTTGATGCAGGAACAGTAAGAAAACAGAATTGCAAAACAGAAAGTTTGGAAGTATAAAGGTACAAAATAAGAAAAAGAAGATGGAAAAATCAAAGAGATTATTTATTAGGAGATAAATAAATGAATTACTTTGAAGTTGAGAATTAGTGTTACAAAGCTGATAGGCTGGAGAAAGTGAAATGGCAAAGGGACGGAAAGGGAGGATGAAAGAAAATTCCCATAAGCAGTATGTACTCTGAAGGACTGTTGAGTGATGGGGAGACACAGAGGACTAAAACAGATATCAAAAGGCAAACGTATAATTCCTCTCACACTGTTTGTTCATACTAAATGAAAATTGCATTTCAAAACGTTGGCAATTGCCTTGAAATTGTACGCATAATGTGTCCTCAGAACATCTTTGTACATGTCTATAAATGTACTGGATTAGCACCTGTGCTTTAAGTACAGTTGTAAGTTCTCTCTATAGATAATTAAGAAAGTAACCATCACTGCACATATCTGAAATCTCAAACTACACTTTTAGCCTTGTCCTTTAGTGAACCTACCATCCACAGTAAGAGGCAATGGCATTTCACAGAAATGACTTGCCCATACTCTGTTTTATACAGAGTGCATAAAACTAGTGGCCTGAACTCTGAGGAGCTGGAGGATTATTTTTATGGAGGTTAAATAGATAGGAATTTTTTTTCATCATCTGTCATGGATAAATACCAAGAATAAATCAAGGAATAGAAAAAAATAAAAAGGGTTCTAAAGAGTCATTAATCTATTACAAATCTCCTTTTTGTAACAAATATTTCAAACTGAAAATGGTATGCTGCATGTCACTGCACTCTTTGCAAGAGAATTAAGACAAAACAAGAGCTGTGGTGACACATGTCCCAGAAAATCAAACCAAACCACCTTTGGTGAGACCTACCAGCTTCGCAGTACTATAACAACTGCTTTAAGCAAAGTAGTACAGTGATACATCAAAGGGCATAATTTAAATTTCCCCATTCAATGGGAAGTATACTTGTTTCTGGTTGAAAAACATCTGACTGTTTAAGCACTTTTAAAAGGACAATTAATACCTTGATCACTCTTTTGTCTCTATCAATTAATTCCACAAAGAAGAACAAACTAAATAGATTACAATATGGTGACTTACATGGATTAACACTACCACAAAAAGAAGTTGAATTATTTTGAATGGTAATTGCTACAAAGCAATTATTTTTTTCCCCCTGCAATTATGGATCTTTAGGTAATTGTTTTTGTCTGTTAATATATGTATATATATACATTATACATTATATATATACATATATTTTATATATACATATATTTTATATATATATATACATCATTCTTCCTTTCCATAATGTTTGGCATACTAACACTAATTTTGTTTACTCTCAGGACCCGAAGTTTACACTCTTGTCTCCCAGGAGAGTTCAGCTATTTATGCTCAAGGACACCTCTCTGATGTGGCATTAATCCAAATTCACACTATGAAGGAAGAGCTATTCAAAAACGAATCTTGAAAGTCTTGCAGGAAGGCATCTGCCCCTACTTCACTGAGGTGCCTCTTCAGGCTGTCCCACTGATCCCTCCTTCTGTGCCTTGCCTTTCCCTGACCACATACTTTCCTCATCCAGAGCTGGCACTACAGCCATGATGATAGATCGCTGTACTATTTACTATTTCTGATCTTAGCCACCATCACCAGACTTTCAATGAAGGAGGAAACAAAAAAACCACAATGCATAAACTCGATACAGGTCAGAACCAGTTACTGCACATTTCTGAGTGTTATCTCTAGCACCATACCTCTAAACCTAAGCTGTAAGGTTCTTTGCATCCCTTATCATCTCATGCCCTGCTTGTTGTACTATCTTTGCCTGCCCATTTCCTTTAAACAGAAGCTGCTACAAGGAATTGCCAATGGCCAGTTCCCCTTTGCTTCTTTCCTGAAAATTAGGCAGTAACACTCTTCCACCACTGCACCTCAGAACATCTTCAGGATGTCCTTCTAGACCACTGGAGAGAATACACCCTGGCAAGGAGAGACTGAAAGTGACACTTGAGAGACCATAAGAATGAGCAAAAGAGAGACAGTGTCCGAGTGGTTATCTCAGCAACTAACCAAAACCCAAATTAATCCTTAAAGGGGAATAAGAGGGAAATCTGAAATGTTCTATGAAATTGAGATATTCACCACAGCTGGAAATACTATCTGACAAAAGGCTTAAAAGGATGTACCTTACCATTCCTTTTTATTCTGACACTAGAGTCGTAGGAACACCACTCAACGTATTAAATTATGCATTGGACCACACACATAAAATAGAACTGAGATTTTAAAGGTGGTATTAAAAGCTATGGTTTTTGTAATTTCTTGCAGTAAAAATGGTGCCCTTCATTCCCTTTCCTTCTGTATCAGTGATTAATTATAAATTATATGAAAGACAATGTTTATTCAGGCAACTGGAGCTCTGCATTGTTGGAGCAGCAGCAGGTTAGAATATGACAGGAAATGTGGTGGCAATATTCTGATGAATATACAAGCTCCACTCTTCAATTTTAACATGGATTTGAAGTTAATGTTTTTAGATTGTTACATATTTGGAAGCTATGCACAAGTGTGAGAGACTGTATGTTAATGGTTAATGACTTAAAACAATTGAGGAAGCACTAAGGTGCTTTGCTGGGGCCAGGTTTGCATCCCTCCGAGGGGGTAGGGGGTGAGGTTTTAGGTGTGTAATGGTGAGACTCTGATTTGCATAAGACAGAGGGGTAGCCTACAAGCCAGGCTTTGAGCCAGGTAAGAGGCAGATTCTGTGGAGATAGTATGATGCTTTTTATCATGCCAAATTGCCCTCCCTTACCCCTACCCTCACTTCCCCCTGGAAAGGGAACATTCATACTTTGGCCTACTGATATGAGAGGAAGCAATCACATCTTAGAGGGGGTCATAAACCATCAAAAAGCCCAAAAGTGCGCCCTCACCCACTCCTGAGGCCTCCCACCAGAGGACTGCCTGTGATCCAAAAGTGTTGCAACAGACCCAAAGCCTGTTGCAAGAGACAGTGTAAAACTATCCCCCCCACGCACACAGGGGAGGTACCAGTGTCTTCCTGAGTGTATATTAACCCACTAGACCTTCTGTTTCATGGGCTTTTTCCCCTCACTCCTGATGGACCAAGATGGATCAAGACTTCACTCCTCACTTCAACCAGTGGTGCAACAATCAAGTTTCCTAGATCCGCGGGTGTTGATTATGAATCTTTTTACTCTTATCCTTTCTTTATCTTTTCCTTTCTTTATCCCTTTTATATTTTCTTAAGTGATATTTTTATGCCTTCATATTGCCATATTGCTATAGATAATAATATTCAAAGCAGCTACATACCAGCTTTCCATTGCAACAAAATTGTTCTAAAACAAACTCTACATATACAGATTTACAAGCATCGGTCATTCAGTGTTTTTCACTCTAATCCACCCAAGGGATCTATTAACAACAACCTGAGTTACTCTTGCTTTCAGGGGCGGGTAGTAACAACAAGATTAAATAATATAACAAAGGATAATCTAAGTATAGTAACACTACAAGATAAAGTAAAATCTCAAGTGTGAGAACTCATTATATCCAAATTTATGGACATAAGATAATGCTTTTAAGTTGGTATCTGCTGCAAAATATCTTTTTTTTTCTCCAAATATTCCCAGTTCAATTGATAACATCCTCCTGTACAAACGATAATCTCAGTACACTGAGGAAGAAATAAAAAGCTGCATCTAAATCTTACCAATCTTAAACATCTACCAATTTAAGTGCAAATACACTTGCCTAACCTAGAATTGCCATTATTTATTTATTTATTTATTTTAAACCTGACCCTATGAATTGAAAATATTAAGTGGAAATAAAATATTCACCTTTAATGGAATTAAGATTGAATTATTACCTCCTTCAAGTAATGTATGTAAGAGACACATTTTTATACTTCTTTTTTAAAAAAAATATCCTGTCAAGTTTCAAACAAGCAGATAAAGAAAAGAACTTACATTTCCCTTTGCAGGCAGAGCTCTATTTCATTTAGCATCACTCCGTTTCTTTTGCCTTTCTATGGAAGCTTACCAGCTCTGTGACCATCCTGATGTATTGCATCTGCTAGGAAATAGCAGAGACACTGGTTCCACTTGCCCTGCAACAGGAAGAGTATCCCCTGGCTGGGGCTCCAGGCTGTAGTCTCCCAGGTATAGTAGATACCAATGACCTCTCCAAGCCAGGGAAATATTTTCAGCAGTGGCTGTAAGCACTCCTGATAAAAGTCAGAAGAAAGGACATATTTATTGGATACTAGGATACTACTTTTTAATTACCTCTCAGGCTCCAATTAGTTCAGGGACATCCTGAGCCAGATGTATTTTTTGACGCATGTAACCACCATTAGTGTTTATCTCCTTTTGTCTTCCCTTGAGCCCATGTGAGCTTTTAGGATCTTCAGCAAACACAGGCTTAGCAAATGCAAGGATCTCTACAAGCCCCTTTATGAAGAACCACATCATTTGGGGAAGCCCAGTACATGTGTAGTGGGTTTCTGGCTGGGTTTTGGCAGCGGGGGTAGGGGGTTGGCTGGGGGGCTACAAGGGTGGCTTCTGTTAGAAGCTGTCAGAAGCTTCCCCTGTTCCGTGGAGTCAATGCCAGCCGGCTCCAGGATGGACTTCCTGCCGCTGGTCAAGGCCGAGCTAATCAGGAGTGATAGTAACGCCTCTGTGATAACGTATTTAAGAACAGAACTTTGTGGTGCAGAAAGAATTCCAGCCAGGGAAGAGCGGAGTGAGAACATGGGATTAACAATGTAGACACCAAGGTCAGTGCAGAAGGAAGGGGCAGGAGATGCTCCAGGCACCGGAGCTGTGGCCCCTGCAGCCCATGGTGCAGACCATGGTAGGGCAGCTCTGCCCCTACAGCCCATGGAGGAGCCCATGCTGGAGCAGGTGGATGCATGAAGGAGGCTGTGACCCTGTGGGAGGCCCAGGATGGAGCAGGGTCCAACAAGAGACCTGCAGCTTGTGGAGAGGGAAGCCCATATTGGAGCAGGTTTTTCCAGGGTAGGACTTGTGGCCCTGTGGGGGACCACACCGGTACAGCTCATCTGAGAAGGACTGCACCCATAGGACAGCAGATTGGGAAGAACTGATGCCTGAGGGATGGACTCGTGCTGGAGAGGTCCACGTAGGACTGTCTCCCATGGGAGGCACCCCATGGGAGCAGAGGAAGGACTCCTCACCCTGAGCACTGGCTAAAACAACTGACCATAACCCTCGTTCCCCATCCCCCTGCACAGCTAGGGGGGAAGGAGGGAGAACATAGAAGGGAGAAGGGGTGGGAGTAAGGTGTTTTTTAGACTGTTTTACTTCTCACTCTTTGGCTTTTATCCTGTTGGTAATAAATTTAAGTAATGTCCCCACTTTGAGTCTATTTTGCCCGTGAAGGTAATCAGTAACTGACTTCTCCCAGCTCTTATCTCAACTCACGAATCCTTAGCTGGTTTTTTGTCTCCTCTGGCCAGGGTCAACCCACTGCAGCATGCTTCCCAGATTTACATGTCCTTCCTGAGAAAGAGGAAGTCAAGGCAAGAAAACTGGAAACTGTGTTTGATTAACTAAAAAGACAGATGCTCAGGAAAGAGAACAAGAAGTTTATTTTGAATTCTGAATGGTTTTTTGAAAGAGGCCTTAAATGTTTTATTCTCCAAAAAAGTCCTGATAATTTTTTATTAATATTGGTATGCATAACAACTCTTAACTTCTTAGTCACAGAGGTAGGCATTAAACCTACTTCCTTAAGATTTATTGCTTTGTTTTTAGGTTTGTTCCTTTTTAAGTATTGTAAACTGTCTCTTTTCACAGTCATTTTCATCAGTTTTTTTGTACTTTAATATTTTCTATCCTTCTTCCACAACGTTTAGAATTACATATCTAATTCTAATTAGCTTTCCTTTCTCTCTTTCCTGTTTAATGTATGAAAATATGCTGGAAATTCTATGTCTTTTTGCATCTATTTTCTAAAACATATTTTTACTACCATCATCTATACAATGGAAAGCTTTGCCTTTTTTTTTTTCCTTCAAAAAAAAGTCTTTTCCCAAGAATCAAACCTTGTCTTGTGGTTCACAGCTGATTTGACCATTCTATCCTTGTCAAGAACATGTGTATCATCTCTGTATGGACCTACTTCCCATGCAAAGCAATACATTCTTTTATTTTCCCCCCTTGCAGATGTTTCTAGAGCAAATTATATCTACTAATATTCTAATCATGTGAATTATCCCACTGAGTGTCTCATATGCCAACTAAGACACTGTTGTGATCATTAATTAAGATTTCAGCTCTTCCTGTTTATTTCTCTTCTCAAATTAGTGCTGAAACAATTAAAATATTTGGTGGATTGACATCCTACTATTCTGCTTGTCCTTCTTATGACCTTGTGTTTTTAGGTCCTCTTCCCAGTCATTACTGTTTATACATACCTGTGAATATTTGAAATCTCTTTTGATCCTAGTTTAAACATTTTTTCATTAGTGACTGACCAAGACTGTGTCTCAAAATATTGTTCACAATAGCACTACCATATTTTATGGGTCAGTGTTAATAAAGACATTACAACAGGTCACAGAATTGTTCCATTGCTCAAACTAATTATAAAATCAAGTTACTTTCCAGTTTCCTCTTCTCCCCTTCTCATGCACATGCAAGTACAAATGCAGAATATCCAGTCCAAAACAGAAAAGACATTTCCTCTCATATTTCATCACTCATATCCATGAAGAGTTCAGTACAAAACTTAAATCAATTATTGATTCTGGAAGCTTTCTTATATAAAAATCACTTAATTCTTAGGAATTCAGTCTAGGAACTTCCTGCACCTACTAATAACCCTGTGAGCAGTTATTATGGCAGTTGTCATTATTGAAGCTGAGGAAAGTGAGAAAAACAAGAGTAAGAGCAACCTGAAAAGGCCTGGAAGTGAAAATATTCAATTAAAACCAGATGGAGCCATCCCAGTTCAGCACTGAATACAGGCCTATAGGGCCAGGCGTCCCCTTGCATGATGATGCCAGCATATTTCGTGCCCCAACACCAGGGAGATTTCATCATGGTGACATAGCTAGACAAAGATTTAAACCTGAGGTTCTGATTTGAGCTTAAATTCCTACAAAAGCACACCCACAGAACCCCAGAAATATGCAGAGTACTGTTTGAAGTGATCAACAACAACATGGGTTACCTTGCCATAAAAGGAAATCAGGTTGGATAAGGATGACTTTCCTCTCATGAAGCCATGCTGGCTGTGACAAACGACTGGATTGTCTTTCAGGTGTTTTTCAATATCTCCCAGAGTAATCTTCTCCATGACTTTACCAGGCACTGAAGTGAGATGGACAGGCCTATAGTTTTCAGGCTCCTATTTTTTGCTCCTAAAAATCGGGACAATGTTCACCAGCTTCCAGTCAGCTGGGAACTCTCTGGATTCACAAGACCACTCAAAAGTCATCGTGAGAGATCTTACAATGACATCAGCCAGCTCTTTGAGAATTCTGGGATGAATCTCATCAGGGCCCCCAGATTTATAGGGATCCATGGAGCTGGAGCTGTAGGGAGCTGGAGCAGCAGATGCTACACAATTTCAAGGTTGACTGGGAGTTGATCATTCTTGCAGTCATGGTCCTCCAGCTCAGGGCACTGAGACCCCTTTGGTCCATCATCTGTGTTAAAAACAGATGCAAAGAAAGCTTTAAACACCTCTGCCTTGTCTCTGTTCCCGTCTGTGAGGTGACCATCCTCATACTGTAATGGGCCAACAATATTTCTATACTATCTATTGCCCTTAATATAGGTGAAAAACTCATTTTATCCTTCACATTTCTGGTCAGCTTTAACTCAAGCTGAGCTTTGACTATATGAATTTTTTCCCTACAGTGGCAAGCAGCATCTCTGTGTTCTTCCTGTGCCACTTGACCTTGCTTCCACTGGGCATACTCCTTCCTTTTTTGCCTTATATCAATCTGTTCCAAAGAGCAAAGCTTTCATTTAGTGTTTCCATCTAACATCAAGTACATCAATTACTCATTCCCAATCTCTAGCAATACTTCTTCAATTTTAAAGTTTTTTTAAGGAACATAACAAAAAAGCAGATATTTGGGAATTTGTCCTAGTAAGTACCATCACCTCAGTCATATCTAAAGTGAACTGAGTTGACTCAAGTTCAATCAATTTTTCACGTATTTTGCTCTTTCTCTTAAGATTGTGTTACAGGATTCATACTTCTAAAATTCATGACAAGCTATTGCAGTTCTCAGGTTTATTAATAAATATGGAATAGAATCAAAGCACTCTGCTCTTCAGAAAATTCCAGGGCCACCTGATGATTCCAGTGTCTTCAGTGTTTTCTATCTGCATTCAGTATGAAGGAAATTACATATAGAATGCATTTACAGAACATTTGCTTTTAGTGCTGTAACGGCTTACTACAGAAACTTCTAAAGTAAGGAAAAGGTACTTTACATGGCTTTCATTTCCCATCTTATAGCAAGTTACACAGTAAAAAATATACTATGTTTAGTACTACTATTTAGAGCTGTGAGAATTAAACTAAAATTACTTAGCTTTCCGTTGTCACAGTTTTAAAAAATTGAATATTGACTTAAGAAGAGAAAACATTATCTGACATATTAATCAGCACTGAAAACAAATCAATACTGGCGCTTTTGTAATTTCACTAGAGCCTATGTATTTAAAACCAGGCAGAGGGTGGGGTAGGAACTGGAAGCTACTCTGAGAAGAATGCTTTGGGGAAAAAAATATTTTTGAAATATATACAATGTGTATTATTAGATATTTATTTTAGTTATATAATTAAAATGAATATGAAATACATGAAAATAAATTTTAATAAAAAGCACAATAATATATAAATACATATAAAGTATTACTAATAATTTCACTTTGTTATAATTTATTATTAGACCTTAGCTTTAAAGCCAGACAAACAAAACCTCAACATTTTGAATTTATTTATTTATTTGTTTGTTTTAACATAGGCCACATTTGTCTGGTTTTTTATTTTCACTGTTTGGGTAGACTGCAATTTGAAGTATGGTGTCATGGCTGAGCAGTTCCAGTTCTCTGTTAAGACTTCTTAAATAAAAAAAAACAGAAAAGACCAATCTCTACTATTTTAAAAATAAATGGAAGGCAATTTTATAAATGCATTATTTACCTACTCTATAAGTAGGTATTAAATTTAACAAATTAAAACTTTGCTCTACTCATAGTTTCTGGTTGTTACTGACCCACCACAATAGAATCTCTTTTATTGTAGCTTAAAATGTCAAGTATATTTTTAATACCTGTTCACATCTGTCCTGGGCATCTCACTAAAATTCATCCAGAGACTAATTCTGCAAGATGTTGAATTTCTTGTAAAAAACGCTGAATGTCCTCACATCTTATTAGTGAAACTGAGAGTACTCAGTACTCTGAAGAATCAGGCCAAAATTCAAACTTCATTTCGTTACCAAGACCACAGCTTCTGAGCCTGTTTCCACAGGCTCTAATAGGTACTGCACTAGTCAAGTCTGGTTTTCCCAGAGCAGTTTTGAGAATGAGAGCTGGAACACAGAAATCGACATTATTTTAGAGGGGCAGAACAACCTGCTGTGAAGATGCAAAGATACCCCTTAGCCCCTAGTAATAAACACACATACTTCTCTTACTGAGCTTGTGCCTGGTATCATCAATCCAGAGACTTTGTCTGTGCTAATCCATGTAGAAGATGCCTGCAAGGTCACACAAAACACCATTTCCTTCTGTGGAAAGATGCCATCATTTTCAATGTTCTCAGCACTGCCAAGTGTTTGATCTATAAACCTATATTTATGGAGACAGTTCACACTCATACTGAAAATCTGCAAATCATTTTGCCCAGCAGTCTTCAGTATATTAATTTGCAACACAGTTGGCAGAGTGTATAGTAAACAAAGTGGTCATCCAGTTTCCTTCGAAGTTTGCTTCACCAAGGACGAGCATATTGTTTGCTTTATCTCTGAAATCAAACCCAGAGGGTTTTGAGGAGTATTTTTCAATACAAAATTCAGCACAAGATATTGAATGGGTAGATATTTCCTGCAACATTCTGTGTGGATTCTCCACCTTTCTCTGCTTCCATCTTCCTCTGAATATGTGCTGATCCTAGTGAGGTCCTTAATCGGACAAGTATTTCATCTTCTGATAGTTTTAACTAAGAGTATAGCAACTGTAACATTTGCGTACAAAGTTGTTGCAATAGTCAGCCCAAAACTAATGAACAAGCCTGAAACACCTATAGGAAATATACAGCATTTGGGCAGCAGATCAAGGAGATGAAGCACGTAGAAAAATATTCTCAGTTATGAAACAAAAGCCTCCCAAATAGAGTTGAAAATGAAGAAATTAACTGAGATGACAGATGCGAGGTCTGGGTTTCTGAGGACAGCAAATGGGGTTAAGCAAAGCTTAAAAAGCACTGGAAGACCCCTGGGCTTAGTGTTAAGGAACTGAAAATTATAAACTATTATTTCTAGCATTTGTTAGAAGTGCCACAGAAAGTCAGCTTCCACAGGGGGGGAAAGAAAAAAAAAAAAGAGAGAGAGAAAAGTGGATCTCTCTAAGGGCAGAAGGATATCAGGCAGAGGTTACCAGCTTAGGAAGACCTATCAATTTTATGTTGCCATTTTGCCAGTGAACGTACAAGAACTGACAGTTCTTGTACAGGCCTTAAACTGGAATCTGTTTCAAACATAAAGGGATTCATGTTTCTTTGTCATAGTCATAGACAGGGGAAAACACATCAAGTCACATGCAGGTTTATTTCTGGGAATAGGATGTCCTTCTATTGCCCTTCATTTTCTGAATAATAAAGCAAATTTACTCATATGTATGGATGTGTTCAACACAACCTTGCATTTTTAGTCCTCGGGACAGTATAGCATAGTAAGTTCAGAGAAAAGAGAAAGAAAAGGAATAACATTTAAATAATTTGGAAAATACTGCAGTCAATAAATTATACTTTTGTTCTTCCCTAGTGAATTTCTCATACCTTGACATGCTTGACAACTATGTGCTGGTTTAAAATTCCAATTTGTAAAACTGGCAGGTTGAAAAAAATTCTAAAACATGGTTATTTACTGAGGTAGAAAGCTTAAACTGAATGTCCCACATTCTCAGCAGAACTGGTTTTTGGATGAAGGCTGACCTCTGACCTTGCCATGTAATCTCTGCTGAAATCAGTGAAATGTGCATTTACTAAGAAGCAAAGAAATTAGTTCAAACAGCATTCTTATCAGATATTGGAATTAAAACAGCTGTATCAAATCTTAAATATCCATTCTATTTTTATCTGTCTTATGTTGTCCTTGATACTTCTGAAGCTCAGTCCAGCTGAGATCACTAGATCTAAAAATGCTTGTTTGTCTTCAAAAGCTCTGTGTCCCCTTACAGACCGTCTCTGAGTCATATGAGGTAGGGAAGATACATTCTCACTATTGCTAAGGCAGGAGAAAATACAATAGAAGGACGAATATAGACTAGGTCTAATTTAACAAGTAGCATGGCACAGTGGGAGTGAAATATGTAGAGTGAATAATTCACTGCAGAGGACCAGCAGTCCATGTTATATATATATGTATAAGAAAGGGTTACAGATGACTAACTCCAGTTTGATCCTGTGAGCTTTGCCCATTAGGGGTCAGAGCTCATTAATTGCACTCTAACATGACAGCACCATTTACTAATTCAGGGTCATCAGGAAAGAACTGAGTTAGAGAAACCTGAAAATATTTGGAGGTGAACTGATGCACAGTTGTGAAAAGACTCCTTATCTAATATTGAACACTAAAGTGGACACAGAGTTATCCTAAACACTGTTGCTTGAGATCCCCTGACAAATCATATGCTCTTCACAAAATTCACAATAGCAGCACATGATAGCAGGAAGACCTTAGGGCAGCTAGATAATAAAAACCTCCACCTTAATACAGTGGGATAATCCACTAATCCACAGCCTTATCCTGTAAAAAACCCTTTGTGAGATCACACTGTTCGTGACTGCATAGAGAACTTCCTGGAATACAAATCTAAAACCTCCAGAAACTGAAACCATTCAAAGCAACTGTATTACACAGCTGTACTTATGGGCAACTTCCTTCAGAACTGTAGAGCTACAATTGGCTTTTTCCCTCCCTTTCTGCGTAAGAGGGAATCACAAAAATAGATTGCAACTCGTTCTCTGAATATGAGTCTTTAGTAACTTCTGTGTTGGTTCTGCATGTAGCACATGAATACCTTGTTCTGAGTGGAGTTTAGGATGCACTGTTCTGCTCATTCTGTTTCAGAAAGTTTTTACCTTTTATTGTTCCAGAGCTTTTGGCATATTGCAACCCTGATTTGAGGGTGTTTCTTTTTTTCTGTTTTGATGTTACTTGCTTCCCTATTTGCAGAATCCGAGGCTTCACCTCGAATTCTTCACCTGCCAGTTCATTTAGGAAAACTTGTTTGACCTTCCTCTATGTTAATATATGTATAAAAAATTAATGAGATTTATGACTAAAACGAGAGTTATTACTGAAATTATAGAAACCTTGACTGGAAAAAACTATTAACAAAAACTGAGCTATAAATGCCAAGCTAATCTCATCTGGTAAATTCAAAGAATATATTCATACTGGTTTAATTTGAAGCATCTAACTTCCTGTATGGAGATCAAAGCAAGATCATTTGAAAAATCAATAATTTAAAAAAATTAATCAATATTTATTTTCATGTGGGAATACACCTTGGGAAAAGCAGAAATACTTATGGATAATTTATTACTAGTACGATTCCTACTCCCACCCCATAATGCACTTCACTCAAGCTGTTCTGAAAGGCTGATTGCACCCTGTCTTATTCATAGCAAGACTGGAAAACAAGTTTGGGGTAAAATATCAGAAGAAGCGGGGAGGGGGAGGGGGGAAGAAAATAAGTGTTTTACAGATCATATAGTAACTGAATAAAATCATTACCAAGAACAAAAAAATCCTAAACCCAACCTGAAAGCTTGATAATAATCACTAATAACACTTTTATTAAAAGGGTAGATGGCCTTTGCATATCATTGATTTTAACCTCTTTGCTAACAGCATGAAGCATAGAGAAATGTTCTTTTCAAGTTGATGAGGTTTCAGAAAGGTTTCTGCAACATCAATAGACAAAATTTACTTCTGTACGAGCCAATCTATGAAAAAACAGGCTTGTATGATTACATTAGGAGACAGTATGGTAACAGAGAGGTAATATGGACATTAGAAGATGCCAGAGAATGGATCTGAAGAAAAAAAAAAAAAAAACACCTCCGGCCAAGGACATTTCTATTTATATGACAAGCATTTCAGCATGTTTTATTTTGACACAGCTTTAGTCTGATCTCAACAGATTCAATATCCCTTAACATTTAGATCACATTGTGCATGCTCCTATACCATTTTTTATCTTTTACCCTCTTGTAAATAAAAATCCACCTTGTGTACTGCAGGATCACCAAGCTGGCAAATCAAGGCGATCTAAATATTAGCTTTGAAAGTTCATTTCTGATCTCAAGTAAAACATTAACAAAGATGAACCTATAGACTTGAGAAAGTGGTTTGAGTTGTTCAATATACATGCCACTAACTGAACACCTTATAGAAATACCACTAGGTCTTCTTAAGATAGTCATACTCACACTTCAGCTCATCCAGGTCAGATAAATCTGCAGTTTGACATCTACAGTTTCACACTAAAGATTAATTGCATCTGCACTGGATAGCAGGAGCTAACTTACCAACTGTGCAGCAGTTAGCTCCCACAGAGTCCTGGATTCCCAGGTCACTTCTGAAGGAAAAGTAGAAAAACAAAGGTAGGGGAATGGGAAACTCTGGTTTCAAAACTGCCATGTAGCAGATAAAGTATGGACTTGGATCAGGCACCTTCATATTTCTGACAGAGATGTAATGTTTGCATAGAATAGTCACCTCAAAGCTCAGATTTAAACCTATTGGAAACACTGAAGGACTGCATTTATTTCCTCTGATGAAATGACTGAGTTTGAATTCCAAGATAGTCACAGTATTATCATATTCCAGATTTAATACAATCCAGAATGTTTGAAATGAGAAGGTGAAGGAGACCAGAGAGGCAGAGACATGATGTTTTAGCAATACTGAATAAACTTCCAGAACCCTGTCATAGAAGGCTTCTGATAGAATGCTGCAGACTAAGTTTAGATGTAGATAATAATCTGAGTTTCTGGATCTATTCTTAGTTACACTTATTCAGCAGATTATACCACAAAAACCCAAATTTACCTCAAACTATATTTAGAGAGACTACAAAGAAGATTTTGCTCCTATGAGTGAAAATTGAATACATTCCAGCTGTTTTGGCTTGCAGTTATTTATAAAGTACTTGGGAAAATAACTTTCAATCATGTATACGGATTTTAGGTTCATATATCCAAGATCTAAGTGAAATGGTTAACAATGGGAAGTGGTTATCAGCTTTGGTATTTAAGCAACCTGAATAGGAATTCAAATTAAATTCAATAGCTCAGAAAAACAAGTGAGGGAAGATCACCCTTGTGTTAACTTGTCTGGCAGCTCATCCAGTATTTGGTCATACCTTATGTGGCATAACCAACTTCTGCCAAGAGAAAAGACACTAATTATGTGATAATAGAAGTGGTGAAAAATCCTTCCAAACCTGGTAAGAAACTCAGTTTTGCTGCGCTTTGTAGTGCTCCACTCTCCTTGCTGATAAGTGAAGACTTCCTAGCAAATACTATGTAACATACATATCACCTATTTCCATTTTCCCTGAGAACACATTTAGCTTGTCTTACCTGACAGTTACATCCTATTATTATTTGAGAAAAATGCTGATTTTTGCAAAAAAAAATCTGGAAAGAGTTCAGAGGATGGTATTTAGTCACTGAACATCAATCCATAGCATGTCATATTTCAGTATGCGGGGATTAGTTTTTAAGACATTTTTCATTTTGCACTCATACAAAATGAAGATTTCTTTCCCCCATATGCACAGGGGAGTGTTTCTGATCAGAATATTTTTTTTCATTTGGACAAGAAAGATGCGTGCTGTCATTAATAATTTGATTTTGTTTTTCTTTGGCAGATACAACTCTGAGATGCCTAAAAATTGCCCTGTCTGATAAAATAATCACTGAAAGTTGCTTATTCTTCATAACTTGGAAAGCTTACCAAAGTGTCTTATAAATCGTCTATTTTAAGAGTTCAAACTTTATTTATTATAGTGTGTCATTTTGCATTCATGTTTTATTACTTCCTATATGGTATACAGCATGACCCTGATATTTGAAAGATGACTATATTGCTGTAGGAATGATTTTAAAAGAACTTATTAAAATATAGTACTCAGCTTATGCCCTCAGATATCTATTGTATATTGATAGGAAAAAAGATTTTTTTTTTCTACATTATCACTAATCTTACTTTATTAAAATTTAATATTAGCAATTAATTGTTTAAAAAGCCTTTTTTTATGACAGCAATTTCAAACACCAAAAACTAGAAGAAGGTAGAATCCAGGGTGCCCTCTGCATGCACACAGTTTGTAGTAGAAACCTTATTGCTGCTATTTGTTATAATTTTCTCCATAGGATCCTGAAAGGTAAATAAACTACTGTTCATTAGGTTCTGAGATGCCATGTCAACTCCGTCTAAATCCTTTTCCTAGCTCTGCCAGTCCCATCACATACAGAGGTCCCCACAGATTTTTTGACACTTCATCTTCTATTCCTCCCTCCTGCCTCTGTTGAATATCGTTAATTCAACCCCTCACTTGCTGCACTATCTGCTGTATACCACAGCTGCCTGTGAAAGCTGTAGCATAAGAAGTCTGGAAAAACTGCTATTAGGAGATTTGAACCAGTTCCTCCACTCCTCAGTCTTCACTTCAAACAAGCAAGTCTTTTACACACATGTGAAGTGCCTTATTCCATCAGTTAATTAACATTGTAAACCCAATGACTGTTTCCATTCTGTAGCCTGTGTTTAAGCATCAAGAGAGCTACATCATTTCTCTTCCTTTCATTCTGCAACTTTTTGGTCACGTTTGACCTGCAGAAATCTGCTCAAATGGCTACAGAGCAGAGAAATTACTACATTCAGGTAGTGTATACAAATCAGTTCAATCTTTGTACCTTAGGGTTGTAGTGCTCATCTTTCAGGAGCATTCAAATGCAAGCAAATTTCTTTTTATTGTTACTGACACATAAGGTATATGCATTCTCTTTTCACCTACTTTTCTCTCTAGAAAAGTCTTCTTTTACTTTCCTGCACCTTGGAGAACACATGCAGCTCTTAGAGGTGCATGGAAAATTCAACCATCTCTCATCTTCACCTGCTTGTTGACAAGCCTCTAGAATGTTGATGCATTTTGCTACTAAACACATTAAACTAACTCCTCTTATTTTCACCATCTGCAAAAATGGTGACTGCCAGACCCAACAATTAAAGTGGGAGAATAAATAAATAAAAAAAAAAGTCTGCACTTTGATTCTCATAAATTCTGGTGCCCTCGGTACAGTATTATAAAAAAACTTTAAAAAATCAACTCCATTGAAGTGCACTTCTGAGTGGATTTCAGACAATTCTCCAACATATTGATTTAAGCATAAATAAAATCTAATTTAAGCACTACTAAAGACTGGATATATGTACATGCAAGAAAAATTCGGGATTCTTGGGGGAACAAAAAATCTTATATCAAGAAAAATATTCACTCTGACTGTTCCAAACCTAGCTGTTCCCTAATATAGCCTTCTTTTAGCCATCCCTCTAGTCCTGACTTATTTTAATTTTTGCTAATTTGGAGCCAGCTAGTTTCTCAACCTTAATGCAGATCACAATGAATTGTTCTTCATTTGTTTTGAGTGACATATTATTTTTCATCTACTACAGAAAAAGAATGCTAGCACACTGAATTCAGCCTTACACCTGCCATGACACTAAAATGTCTCACCAAATTACTTCATATGTCTAAAAACAGGTTGTTGTGGTTTAACTCCAGCTGGCAACTAAGCACCACATAACCATTTGCTCACACCTCCCTGGTGGGATGGGAGAAAGAATTGGAAGAATAAAACCTGTGGTTTGAGATTAATGCATTTTAAAGAGTAAAGTAAAAGCCATGTGCACAAGCAAAGCAAAACAAGGAATTCATTCACTGCTTCCTATGGGCAGGCAGGTGTTCAGCCATCCCCAGAACACTGGGCTCCATCATGTGGAATGGTTACTTAGGAAGAAAAACACTATCACTCCAAAAATCCCCGCTTCCTACTTCTTCCCCATAGTTTTTATGCTAAGTATGCTGCCATATGGTATGGAATGTCCCTTGAGTCAGTGAGGGTTACACAAAAATTCTGGCATCCACCTTTTCATTTCTCTTTTCCCCAGTATGCCTACTAATTTGGACTGTGATGAAAACTTGAGATAAATGTGGTACTTTTATCCTAGGAGAAGGATGTATCCACAAGTGTGAAAGACTGGAATGCTGATGACACAGACAATCAAGGTGCAAGATGATGATGTGCAAAGTAACCGCCCAGGTGCTGAGGTTGTGCACACCTGACACCTCAGGCTACAAACTGGGTGTTGGACAAGATGAAGAGGGAGGGAAATCCCAGGAGGCGGGGTAGTGTTTCTCAGTCCTTACACAGGTGACTCAGCTGTGATAACTCCCCTCCAGGAAGGCATGGGGACAATTCTCACACGTGGCCTGAAGAGACTCATCTCTGCTGATGGGCCATAATGGATCCACCTGGGCTAACATAACAGGCATCCTAGTTAGAGTCAAAGACTCCTGAAATGTCCCATGATCCAGTGTAAAACTCCCTGCCCCAGGGGAATTCACACCTAGCCTAAACCAAAGACCACAGTGGGACTTCACTCAACACTGGATTTTATTCCCTTACCACACAGAACTTTCCTTACCACCTAGGATTGGATCCAGCAGTTGTCTTGTGAGTCCTTCCAGTTGCCAGGGAGGTCCGCAGCCCTGCTCTGACTGTCTGTACCAGCACCACGGCCTCATTCCAGCACCATGAAAGGGTCTGCTTGTATCAAATCCCAGCTACCAGCCATTTCCTGCCAGCACCAACTCTCCAACCATTCCTGCCAGGTTTTCCAGTTGTGCAGGAGGTAAACCACCTGGAAGGGCAGCCACTTGCTGGGTGAGGCTTGGGAAGTTTGACCTCCTCAGTTGATTTAATCCAGTTTTATCGGTATTGTTATTAGCATTTCTTTTGGTAAAGAGTTGTTTTTTCACTTACATATGAGCCTATTTGGTCTCTTCTTCTGCATTGGAAAAACCAGGGGTATTGAATCTGAGGGAGAAGACTTGTGTCTGAGGTCTTCACACCTCCAAATTGTCTAGAACCAAGACACTGTCCCAACTCCTGCACCCTCAAACTGTTGGAGACGGTGGAGAGGCAGAAAAGGCCTTGACTCTGTGTAAGCGCTTCTGAGCTGTAAGGAAGACATCCCTGTGTTATTAACACTTCTTCCAGCATAAATCCAAAACATCAGCTATTCTATTCCAGCCAAAACCAGCACTCAGGTGTATTTCCTTTCTTTCCAAAACTGCAAGGAGAGAGCAGTTTTAGAAAAGCCCGTGAGAGAGTGTTCACAATCACTGGAGAGGACACAGTACAAACAGGTAGGAAAGCTAAAACAGCCATCTTTATAACTGAGCTAATCATATATCTACACCTCAACACTGGAAGGTCCACAATGTACATAAAGAGGAAGAAAGAGATAAAAAAGAGTAAATGCAGATGGAGATCCAACAGAATTAAACATTTCCCACAGAAACATGCTTGAAGGCAGTGTAAAGAAAAAATGTTCTCCGATTATTGCGGGAGTAGAACTGCTCAGCAGGTCCCTTTTTAATTGGAACTTAACATTTGTATAAACTTTGGAGTAGAACTTTATTTAGTTGATGCTAAACACTAAGTAAATATACATTATACTACTGTTAGCTACTCAGCTGCCCAGTACATTCAGGTGGCTGTGAACATGAGAACTCTGTTTCTTTCTTTTTCATTTAAAGAGAGAGGAGCCACCACTTCTTTTAAGTGCAGTCCTGACCACAAACCAGCCATATATTTTTCTTTTTGACAGCAGGCATAATGCAAGCTAAAAAAAGCTACCCACTGAAGTCACTTGGAAGTGGAAACAAGTAAAAAAACCCATTCTTTTATACACATACTACAGTTTCTATGAGTTCTGTCAATCACAGAACTAATCCTGCGCCTTACAGGTGCAGTAGCACCAGAAAGAACTAAAAGTAGAAGCTGGTCTGGTCTAGGACTGCTGTAACTATAACTGCAAAGTATATGAGAGAAAGAATTACAAAGCTCAGATGTATTTACATTTAGTGATTGTACTTTGATTCTTTGAAGTTTTTTAAAGTATATTTATTTACTTTTTTGGCACATACGATTAGAAAAGAAAACACAACAATACTAATAAATAGTAATACGAATAAATAATAATACTAACAAAATAACCAGATAAATACTTTATGTACATTCTCCAGACCAATAGCTAGTTCTCGCAGTTGACTTTCCTTGAGTGCAGAGAAAATAGAGCAGGAAGGTCTTCAAACTTTTTGTTATAAAAAGGACCAACAAAAGTACATAAAATAGTCGTAGATATTAAAATTTAAACTTTTTCTTTCCTCTCATTTACTGCAACAGAAAAGACTCTCTATATACTTTGTTATTTAAACAAGGATACTTTCTGTTGGAGTCAAGGAGATCCACAAAGGCAAGCACTGATTTATCAGAGTAAAAATAACCCTTCAGGTAGAAAACAATCAATATTTATGCTTTAGTGCACTACACAGACAAGTATAGGGTTTTGTTATTGTTGGATTTGTGTTTGGTGTTTTTTTTTTAATCAATAAAGTTCAGAAGCAGATTGGAATTTTTGTGGGAAAGTCTTTTCTGTGTCATGAAACCGGGCTCATTTGACATGGTGCATAAGTAATATTATGCTTGTTTCATTTGAAAAAAACCTTTGCAAAAAAATTAAGAACTAAAACGTTTCTCAAAATGCTTCTCTAAAACGTCATGCCAACCAGAGTTTCCATTTTCTGAAAAAGAACATTCCTTTTAACTCTAAACATTAATACAAATGAAATCAACCTGTAAGTTGATACTTCACAAGAACTTCCACTTCTTTTTTATGGTTAAAACAGATTAAAGGGATGCAAGTTGAGAAGGCAGAAATTCTCCTTGAGCCAGGTAATATCCCTACGTAGAGTATACTATAACTCTTTTTTTGAAATAACCTATAAATTACTTCTTAGCAAAGAGAATATAGCAATAATGAGATGAAACATGCAACAAGCGTAAGAGAAAGGAGGGACTCTTCTAGCAGCTGAGGCATTCAGGTCTATTTCTCTTCCAAACAATCACTGACTTTCTTATTTTCCGGGCAAATAGTGTACACAATAGTTTACTTCATGAAACGTCATCACAGACCTTCCCCTTAAACAAAATTGTCATAGTTGTGTTTTCTGAGGAGCTAGACCTTGTCTATGTTTTAGAGATATAATAACTGAGCCTGCAAAAATTTGAAGAGTAGTGTCATCTAGTTACTGGATTCTGCTAGGGCTAAAGCAGCTTTGGAGCTGCTCTTTGTACAGACAAAGAGAAATATTTAAACTAATCAAGAAAGCATTTAAATGTTTTAAAATATCCCTGAGCTACAGTATCAATAAGTTTAGTATTTCTGAATAACAATTTTGGACTTAAAAGCCTAAATCAGACTTCAAAGCACCTAATTCCTTTACTAGCTTTAACTTTCAGTCTCACTCATTCCCACTGAAATTTAGATTAAGTCAGTCAAACTCTGAAGAGCTGAATAAATAGCTTTAAGAATAAGGGCCTATGCAACTTCGTAATGAGCAATAAATATGCAGTATAGTACATATATGATGTATCTTTTATAATAATAAATATATTGTTATCTTCTGCACCATTTGACTGACTTGACTGGTCTGGCTGGGTCTGGCCTTTTTTAAGTGGCAAGCTAGCTTTACCTCATTTCTTCATCCTTTTATCAATAGAGGTTTGATTTATAAACAAAACCAGAAAAAATATTTCATACAACAAGTGGTGTTTCTATCAGTTTCTTTATAATGCTGCAAACTAACACATTTGAGGTAATTTTTACACACGAGCTTATGTCAGACCATGCATCATTTAGACCACATCTTCCCTTTGTGAATGAAAAGTACTTATTTGCACTGTAAATATATGGGCACACCCAATTCAAAACAGCATGTCTGGGCCTTTAACACAACACATTGAACTAGAAATGTACTAGAAATTCCCCAAAACGGAAGTTCCACTATTTGAAAATGGTACCTGTCTGAGTTAATGTGTGTCATCATTATCTTTCCTAAGTCTCCACAGATTTAGTAAGGACAATGATGTGTATCCTCTGTCATTATTCGTTCTCCATTTACACAGCAGTTTTGACAGAATTTACAAGAAAGGTCAAATTATGTCCTTAAATGGAGTCCAAGGAATTTTCTTTACCTCTGTTCACAGACAGTTGAGAAGACTCAGGATTTAACTATTTTTTGACTTGATGACAGCATAAGTAGCAAGAAAATGGAAAAGATATGAGTAGCAGTACTAGAAAAAGATAATTATTCCAGGATCTGTCTCAGGTTCACAGGCTGGATGATTTTAATTCTCACAGTATTTTATTTCATTGTTTTACTCCTGATGAGTTCAGTAGGAGATAAAATAAAGTCAACTAACTTAATAATATTTAATAAAATAAAATCAGTCTCAACTAACTGACACACTAAAGTCTGGTTCCTTTATGTTCTCAGCTGTTACTGCGACAAGTTAGCATTCATCTCAGAAATAGTACTCACATGTCTGATGTTCATCTGTTGAGGCTCTCATTTGCATCTTCATAGCTCTGTTTCAAAATGCCACGCCAAAAATACTCTTGATTTACTCATTTTGTAGAATAGTGCTGCTGAAGAAGAAAAACTGAATTTAAATTAAGTAAAAGCTGAAGTTACTTCAATTAACTAAACAGAACAAATGGCTTGAAAAGACATGCTACAGATCAAACTCTCAAAATCTACAGATCAGATTTACCAGGGGAGCAAACAGTCCTTGAAATGAGATTATATTGATGGGTAACATGGACCCGATCCTGGAAAAAAAAAAAATCTTGTGAGACTACAAAAGAACAAATTGTTAGAAAGAGGTCACACTTTTCCTGCCTTCTAAGGACCATGTAATGATCCTTGGCAAATAAGTACTCTGCTATTAATAAGCTGCTTTTAGAATAAGATATTCTGAAATTTTAGCTGTGCCTTTTGGAGTGTGATATTAATTCTCTTTGGAATGAAATGTCAATTCTTAGTTAATTTTCTAAGAATGCACATACCATGCCCAAAGAAGAAAATTTATGATGTTTGTGAGAAAGAAAACATCTTCCTGGTAAGGTCTGGTCTAGGCTCCTAAAGATAATGACAACCCTGTATTTTTTGCTGTTTAAAACCAGCCTAAAAAAGCAACAGTAAATGTTCTTTAGGAAACAAATTCATAGCTGCACGTGTGACCTGGTGCAATTTTGTCATTATTAAAAAGTGAGTTGTTTGCACTTACAATTACTGTATATATTAACAAATGCTAGACATCCTTGCATAGCCCAGCTGATAGACAAAACCATCAAAAAATGATTAAACATGACACTGCCATCAATCATTATGCATAGTAATTAAGAGCAATTTACTTATCTTTCATAAAAGAAATAGAAAAAAATTGAGTGAAAATGAAGGTAGACAACAAAGCCAGTGAACACTGTGAAAGAAACAAAAACCAAATAAAGAAGGAAGTTCATTAAAATAAGGCATTACAAAAAACTGAGACCTGAGCTTCACAGGGACACTTAAGATTATTTTAATATTATCTTCAAGAGATTCCCTAAGGCAAAAAAAAAAACAAAACACATTTCCAAAACTATTTAAGCTTTTCAATCCATGTACTATTTCAACTTCTAGTCCCTTGTTCTTTTTAATGTGGCTATTCTTCGTTTTTGAGCTCCATTCTTATATTTTTCACCTCAGGTTTGTCCTTATAGTCTCTGGATTGACTGAGACTACACTTGAGATCATGAAACAATTTAAAGCAACTGTAATCAAAGGGATAGATATCAGGAAGAAAAGGCCAAGGCATTTTCTACTGCTCACTCTCCACCTCTACCTTTCACAAGCTGCCAAAGTATGGAGTGTAGGTTCAACAGAAGATCTTATTCAGTAATTTTATCATTTCTTTTTCAGCAGAGGCTGTCCAAAGTTGTGTTGACAGAAATGAAAATAACAAGAGACATCACTTGGCTGCTAATGCAGAAGCTAGGAACTAATTCAGTGCTTTTGCAATTGCAGGAAAGAGTATTTGAGCACAAATCATGGAAAGAGACATGCTCCCATGTTGTTCTGACTTCTGAATTTGAATCTTTTAGCCACCTTTAACACAGATTATTCATGTTTTTCTAATTGTATTACAAGTGAGATTTCTTTTGTTCCTTTTTTAACAATTTGAGAAACCCCCCACCTGGTTTCTCCTATCTTCAGATATTCTGCATGGTTGTGCAGTAGCTGTCAGACTTGGGGAATTAGGATGAAAGATACCAAAAAAATAGGACATTGTGCTTCACAACATAGAGAGCACTGGATCCTGAAAGATATCATAATGCCTCAGGTTCCCATCAGCTTCCAAAGGCCCCATTTTACAAGTTTGGGCCTCAAAAGTTTTTATCTGTTACTCATACAAGAAGTGAAATATCAGGTTTATAGGAGAGAAATCCTATATAGTGTCCCATGAATTTATACTATTTATATCAAAGTACAGTTCTTGTCTGAGATTTTTATAAAATGTTAACATGTTTCATTTATACAGTTTTTATAAAATACATGTTTATTTTAATGGATGAATCTTTTGGTTACTTTCATATGCTGTGTTGGGTGACGTAAATTGTATTAGTCTCATTGACGATTCTTTCATGTCTCTCTCCAGGGACTACAAAATTCCCTGTGAAGGAAGATTAGTCTTGGCTTAGAAAGTTTTTCATATTTACTTTAAGAAAAACACTTTGCACTTGTGTTGCTATCTTTAAGATTATATTTTCATTTGTTAGTATTTCACTTCAGTGACTCTTCAGTGCTAAAAATCTTCATAAATAAATACTTCAAACACATACACTTTCTACTTGAAATTTATACTGTCAATAAAGAGGAATGTCAGCAGTCAATGTTTCAGTCATGAGCAACAGTTGAAGTGTATTTCCATGCTTACTTTTTCTGCAGTCAAAAAAGACAAATTTATTTTATGAGGCATCACCTGCAGCATAGTCAAATATTTATGTCCAATGTTTTGCTTACCTGAGTTTTACAGAAGGATATTATACGACTGATGTAATGGTTTAAATAACCTTTGGTTTTTCAATTCAATAAAAACTCATTCTACCTATATATATATAAATTAGACAAATTTATGATGAGTCCATGGGACAACAAGCTTTTTAGGTCACTCCACTCATAATTGCAACTAATTAAAATGTGCCAAAGAAAGGATAGAAATTTATCACTGCTCATTAAACCTGTAAAGACTGTGTTAATTAGATGTCAGACTCAATAATTCACATAAATGTTTGCTGCCAGTCTAAATTTAGTAAAAATTAGACACGTTCATAGCCACTGCAACAAAAATAGAGATAGGTACTGTTGAACTGAAAGGGTTAAAAACTTTCTATACTTCAAATCTTATTCTTTACTTACATGCTTTTTTATCTTGAAAACAGCGAGTGTGAATTCTTTTGTTATTTTTTCCTCCAAAACTTAAATATTCTTTTAATAAAAGTGAAAGGTAATGTCACACCATAATTTTTCTAACATTCTATTTTCAAATACTGTTTGCATTCATTGCCATATATTAATTTGCAAGAGTTAATTGAAAACCAATATTTACTAGCAGTTATGAGACTATTGCATCATCTATGTTGTTACTCAAGAATATTATATTTGTACTGTCTTAACATCCACAACAACCAGGAAGGGATTCCATTGTGTTCCCCAAAATTTATAACCAAAAATTCCAGTGGTTCAACCCTCCTTCTCACAGGACAGCTCAGAAGTCAAACAATTTTAGTATGAGACACTGGATGTATTAATTTGAAAGCAAGTCATCAGTTCAAGACATAATTAACAAGTCAGAATGTAATATTAGAGATTGTGTTCATCAGCTGCATGTACAACTTAAAATTATGATTTCACTAAACTCTTCATAGGGCCTTTGGTCACTAAGAAGACCAATGTATAGTGATAAAAACTGAGAATTTTCATTTGTGCATTTCTAAAGGGAAAAAAAAATGTGCTAATGTTCCTGGAATACAAATAATGTAAAACTAAATATTCCAAATGAAGAGTACTATATAACTTGCTTTGTATTTTAGACAATAAAGTTTTAAATTGCACTGATGTTTTCTGAGATTTATTTATCGAAATCCCTGCAAACAACCGTTGTTAAATCCAAGATACTTGTTATTCTGTTGAAGGAGTCAGGAATTTGCTCCCCCGTATTTACTTTTGACACTGAACTCAACTACACCTACTGCCACTGCTTTAGGCTAGTTCTTAAGCCTGGTCTGTGTAATACCTACAGGTTAGCCCTCCGTTTTCCTTAATGCCTTTTGCAAGGCCCCAGGCTCTGCTTATGAGCTCATTGAAGGAGTTTTACATCAAAAAGATACAAGGCCCCAGAAATCCTCCCAACAGATTTTTTGAAAGGGCCTTCAGTTCTTTTATACCTCAAGGCCGTGCACGGGAAAACTGCTACGATGCTTTTCAAGGGGTCAAAATAACACACTTCTGCTGGCAAACTTTGGAAAACCAGGGAACTTGTCAGAAGTTTAAAACAAGAAGAGGAAATTAGGAGGAGAGGAAGAAGTAGAGAGAGAGAAAGAGGGAACAACAGCTACCACATTATATCCAGCACAGTTTCAACTACCACAAGTCCAATGTAGGTAGGGTCATGACCATGTGGAGGCTTCTCTGGACTCCTGTGGCCACTCCTGACAGGTGAGGCTTTGGGTCTGCCAGCCATTCTGGGGCTGGGTTAGGGGCTCCAGGGGGTATGATATAGGGCAGAACTCCCGGTGTGCCAATCACTGATGGCTGCAATAAAGGCCCTTAAGGAAGTGGAGTTATGGGGGAGGCAGAGCACAATTTCACCACGGCAGAACCTGATCTGTCTCCTCCAACACACACAGAGCTGTTTTGAGTCCCTCACACCTGTCATCCATTTAGCTTCATTTAAAACATTTTTCTAAAGGCAACTTAGTCCCTGTGCATGTTTTTTTTTTCCTACAACTGTGAGGAATTACAAATTAGGCACATAATATACTTCATCATCAGTCCATTCTCATTTGAATAATTCAACTGGCACAAAAGGGGAGTTTAGATAAGCACAGCCCTCAGAATCAGGACCTAGTTACCTTGGTTAACCCCAAGCTTTCATAAAGCAAGGGAGCTATATGAAAAATCATTTTAGTTTCAGGCATTAATTTATAGAATCATAAAATTGTTTATTGAGGAAAGACCCCCAAGATCATCAAGTCCAACTGTTAACCTAGCACTACCATGTTCACCACTAAACCATGTTGCTAAGTGCCACATCTACACAAGTTTTAGATGCCTCCCGAGATGGTGACTCAACCACTTTCCTAGACAGCCTGTTCCAGTATTTGGAAATCCTTTTGATGAAGAAATTTTTTTTCCTAATATCCAGTCTAAATCTCCCCTTGTGCATCTTGGGGTCATTTCCTCTTGACCTATTGCTTGTTACTTGGGAGAACAGACTGATCTCCACCTTGCTACAATCTCCTTTCAGGTAACTGTAGAGAGCAATAAGGTCTTCCCTCAGCCTCCTCTAATGTTTTGGTGAGACACGTTGCTGAAGGAAGTAAGTGGGTGAAATATTCTACAGTGATATTCTATTAACTAAGAACATTTCAACTGGAGGATTTTTTAAGGTCTGGGTTTGGATGCACTCAGGAAAGTGTCAGGACTGATCTTGTTTCCACAGAAATAGTAAGGAAAGAAAACCCCATGTGATACATCTCTCCCTACAGGTATGTCAGAATAAATTCTAAATATCTTGTCAACGTTTTTTTCTGGAGAAGTTACTACTGAAATGTTCCAACCAAATGTCAATAAAAAAAGAAAAAAAAAAAAAAAAAGGGTTCCTTTTATCTGCTGCAAGAAGTTTTTGTGGGAAGAGAAGAGACCATGTTTATGGAAAACTTGCTGTATAGAAGCATTACATTGAAATTGACCTGAAATTTTCCCTCAAGGCTCGTATTAAACATCCTAAGATTTTCCTTTTGGGTCAAGCAGCCAGTACGTAGCACAGCCAAACAAAAGAATAACCACATGATCATCAGGACTTAAAGGAATAGATATTTTACTAATCACTAAGCCAGGAAAAATAACATAGATTAAAGAAAAAGAGAGAAGAATATTGGTCAAAAAAGGGGTATTTTCAGGAATTTTAGCTGGTACAGAATGTGTTTCTTCTAAATTTACGACAGCTACTGATTTTGCTTACTGTGGCCACAGTGTTCTAATGGGATTCACATTGTTATCTCTGCCTATCATCTCTGCAAAGGCTCCTTGAAGTAAGTGCCTATTGAGCAGGGCCAATAGCAGTCCTATCCAGAAGTTAGTACATTCAATGTCTAAAATTTTAGATTCTTTCCTACTGTTTTCAAATAGCAGCATCTTTTCTTGTATCATATAGGCCTATATGAAGACAATAGGGACTAATAATTTTGCTGTAGAGATAAAATTCTCGTTATTAAAAAAATCCCATTAAGCAGCTCCCTGTTGTCTCACCTCTCATAACTCAAATCCTCACAACTTACGTTAGGATAACCTAGAAAAACAAAAACTTAATTGCTGGAAAAGTCAACACTGTTCTCCATGATAAAGTAAAAATGTAGCCAGCAGTTACCAAAATAAATAAAAACTCTTGTCGCCTTCTGGGAAATTTTACAAAGAGCGGCTTGAAGAATGAGAATTTGACTTTAAGCAATAACAAAAACTAGCGTTTTCACTTTATACAAATCTGATCTGTGCTGGCTCCAAATTCCACCTCCTGGGTATTTACAAAGAATACAACTGTTACTCTTTTATCCCGGGTAAAGGCTGTGATTGTGACAATTTGTTATATTACTAGGAAAGAGATTAAAGGGCTCTTAGACTGACCTTATTTTATCTGACCTGTATGAAAGCTTTATAAGAAATCCAAAGACACAGACAAACCCCAAGTCAGTGTCTTCTTGCTAATCTGACAAAATAGAAGCTGGCGTCTCTTGCTTATGGATATATTTCTTTATTTACTATCCCAAGTTCCTTCAACTTGATCTAGAAGCCTAACAGTGACTTATTCAAGATCAAAACTGTAAATGCCACCAATTAATAGATCTAGAGAGCAACATCCCATTTTGAGAAGATCCAGCAGGGATGCCTTATTTAGCATGCCAGGGAAAACAACTGACACCAGTCGGAACAGTTGTATTAGCCCCTCTGTTGTACGTCCTGTCATGGTATGTTTTGTTTTGTTTGGGTAGGGAGGTAGTTTTTTTTATTGTTGTTTTTCTAGTACATTCATTGGCATTCCTTTCATATTTTCTTCTGGCTAAGGGTCCAATTAGTACCCCAAAAACATTGTTCTCATTCTGAAAACAGTTGATTTAGTCACCTCCTTCCCCCCTAAACTCCCCACCAAATCAAAAAATCCAAAACATTGTGGGTTACTTCGAACAACAAGCTGCCACTTTAAAACAAATGAAAAAAAAACAAAACAAAACACATAAAACAGTAAATAGTGTTACCAGGTTTAAGTAGCACATTATTCTGCTCCTCACCCTCAAAGGTACATTTTCATTACTTATTTCTTCCCATCCTTTTCTCACTCATTTAAGCAGAACTGTGACCCACAACTCTTTTACTAATCTGTGTTGTTACTATGACAGATGCTTTTTTTGAGTTGATTTTAGCTGATTGTTTGCAAGAGGCAAAGCACCCACAGATGTCAGCTGTTGCTTTATCAGAATTACTGAGACAATCGGATAAATTTGGAACAGACAGTGAAAATTATTCCAAGAATACATTTAGAGCAAGGCTAGATATAGTACAGAACTATTATTTGCAATGTGAATGCATGAGGTTCTACCACAATGAAAACACAATCACATCACCAGTCAGAAAGACAGACAGATAGTTCACATTTTGTCTGTCACGGTCTCAGCCTTTGTTTAAATCAAAAACTGAACATCATTAATATTGCTACACTGTGAAAGTCAAGGAAAGTAACCCTTGGTTTAATGATTACCACTCCTAGCTCATGAGAGCTGAAAAAAATATTAGCCACACAACTTCCAGCACTTGACTGTGCAGAGACACTGATGAAGATACAGATGACTTCTTGAGAAATTTGCTCTCATATGTTATTTGCATTGTGGAAGTGAAAAGCAACAGAAATAGAGGGTTTTTTTCTGATGTTTTACTCTACAGCTTAAGCACAAAGAATTTGAGAGTCCGTGATCATTTCTTGTATAATGTAAAGCTTTTTCTGTTTTTTTTTTTAATTTTTATTTTGTTGAATTACTAATCCTCTACCAACTGATGCTTGTATTGCAAGTATCATAATCACCTTATAAAAAGTTATCATGGTAACATTACTACAAGCCATTCTGACCAACATGAGCACCAAAAAACAACAAAAAGCCCCTGATGTGCTGGATGAGTAGAATAAAATGCCAGCATTCACACAGGCACTTTAAGCAGAAAAGATAAACTAAACCCAAACCAACCAAGCAAAAAAATCCAGAGTAACAATAACAACAATAAAAAGAGGTATAGGAGCTGTATTATGACTAAATTGCTTTAAAATCTGTCAGAAATTATCATATCTTAAAGTACTTTCTAAATTTATATGCTGGAAATTAAATACAGGATAGCGTGGTCCCTCAGATGTATCAACCACTTTGGAATCAAAGATAAATCCTGTAAATTCTTATCTGCTCTAGCCTGATACAGGTGCGGTGCGATAAAAGGAGTGGCCCAACCACACAATGAAAATTCTGTACAGGAGGGGAAAAGAAGTGGGCAAGGGTAATCCAACATGAAGGGAAGAGTGGACAATGCAAACATACAGAGGAGTTTAAAATGCCAAGGACACGGAGCACTGGAGATTTTTACAGGACTGTGAACCAGAGAAGTCTGCTGCTGAGTTTCCCTTTTCAGAGAGAAAACAGGAGGAGATATTCCTGGCAAAAGACTATAATCATGAAAGGCAATTAATTGATCTGAATCCCAAATAAGGCTCCCTGGGGCCATGGCTTTGTCTAGACCTCTGTACATCTGTTACCCAACTTGCAGGGTACTTAATTTAAAATCTTCAGCAAACTCTGAATGTTCAGATGCTGGGTGTCAGTGAAATGATGATCTGTAAACTGGCATACAGTGGAGAAGGGGACAAAAAGCTTATGCATAAACAGTTTGCAAATACCTAGATGAATAGACATGTTAAGTAATCATCACTGGATTTCTAGACATCACGAAACACAAGTAGATGAGACTTATGCCAGAGGAGTAAAAGACACAAAAATATTTGGCATTTGAAAAAAACCCAATCAGAATGTCTAAAAGTATTGGAAATTTTTCCTGAAATACTTTGCCTTTGATGACATTTACAATATTTAGCCAGTGTCTCTCACTGCTTTTTTTCCAAAAGCCTTCAAATGTGGTGGAAATTGAGGAAAAAAAATCTCCTTGTTTTTAATTGTTTTTTGGTCTTTTCAGTCAACAGTCACAAAGTACTTAAAACTATTTTTAAAATTTCACCCTTTTATCAAAACTGCTTTCTTTCAGGAGAACCCTCCTGATACATCATGCTTGCATCTCTTTGTGATCTCTTGATTTTTAAAATTTGTACTTTCCTACACAGACAAGCAAGCAGAATTAGAACAACCTTGCTCAGCCTTCTTGTAAAAGAATGTGTCATGATACAACACTTTTTCTAACCTTTTCCTTTTTTTCAGCCATTCCTATGCACATCAGGTACTCCCACTGTCAAGAATGGGAGGTAAGCATTAATAAAATGTGAGTTTAAAACAACAAAATAAATATAACTAAACCCAAGCTCTGGTCCTGCAAGACAAGAATTGTGCAGATGTTACTTCAAACCTTGAAACTTTTAATAGTATTATATTGTACTTCTTTTGTTTTTGTAAAACAGAGCAAATAAATCAGGTGAGGTTTTCTTCTCAGTACTATGTGTATAATCATTTGTTCTGCTTAGTAAGAACAATACATTTTCATTATCTCATGAGAATACTTGAAGTTTTTAAAGTAATTTTTCAGTATATGTTCCCAAGTTGAAAGATGCTTTCTTAAAGTTACATGTCTTATTAGATTAGGCTTTGCTAGACATGGCTATAATATGCAGCATTTCTGGCCACATCCTGGTTTGTACCATAAAGTTCACTGAGGCTACCGGATATGTAGAAATCCCAGATAAATGTAAATTTTTCAGGTGCCTTGGGGAACTTTTCTGGGTAAAAAAAAACAAAACAAAACAAAAAAACAGAGAATATTTAAAAAACCCTGCAAGATTAGCTCAGTTGGTTAGAGCATGGTGTTAATAACACGAACGTCACAGCTTCAGTCCTTGTATAGGCCGTTCACTTAAGCGTTGGACTCGATGATCCTTGTGGGTCCCTTTCAATTCAGAATATTCTATGACTCTGTGAATTGAATAACACAGCTTAGATACCATGGATCAGAGAAATGGAGTGGGAAGGCATTTTATTTCTGTGGGGTTTTTTGAGTCCCCGATGAAACTATAAAATGTAGCTGTTCTGAACTTTCTTCCTAAACCAAATGTCTTCTAGGAACTGATTCTTTAAGAGTAAGAGATTAAGCTTTACCTCACTGAAATAGTGAAACTGGTGCTTAAGGCTACAATCAAATATCAAATGCTACTCTGCACCAAAGATTAGAAAGACCCTGCAAGAAAGATGAAGATGATGCAGATATTTACCAGAGGTCAAGAAGCAAAAAGAGGTTTTCATATATTTTTTTAAAGTAAAGGATATCTTGCCTCTGAGATTAGTTTGAATCTGTCTGATGCAGCCCTACAGCTGCCTGAAAGGTTCTGCCTTTATTACATTGCATTTCTTATGAATTTTGTATAAACAGGAACCATTTAAAAACTAACTGGACACTGCATATTACCCATACCTGTCTTACACCATATGTCAACACCTAACAAATTCTAAAGCTATGGTCTTTGTCATTTACCACAATCTTAGGCCAATAAGTATTTATACAGACTTGAAAGTTATTTGGTTTTCTGAGCCTCCTGCAGTGCAATCTCATTTTGCAGCTGAATCATGTAGTGTAAATATGCAACATATATTCCAAATAAATAATATAGTCTAGGAAAGTATTTCCCAAGAAAAAGTCAAATATAAATCATAGGACTTTTTCTTCTTCTATCTAAAACTTTCACAAATCATTTCTACCTCTCTACTAATACTTCAAGATAATAATGCTTCTTATTTTTCAAGTGATATGATTTCTTTCCCTTATTGTTGTCTTCGGATACAAAAAGTGCTTTTATCAAACTAGTAATTAGTAGTAAATTATCTATAGTTAAAGGCAAATAAGAAAATACTCAGTTGTAGAATTTCATAAAATATGTATTTTCATAAAATTTATCCCCTCTTCAGCTTTTTTTTTAAACCACAAGTGTATACTATGCGTTCATAGTCAAGTGAACTGAAAATATTTCATTACTCTTTAACAAAATACTGTTTGACTATTTCTTTTCTAGACCACTTCAAAAACTATATTGAGAGTATTTTAGAAGAGTTAGGTATCATCATTGACAATTGTTCAATTGCTTCAAGATTATGGTAAAAAAAAAAAGTGTGTAACCATATTGTTTGTTTACTCCTAATAACTTGTTTGTATGACTACTCATATCAAGAAAACATTAATATTAAAATTTAATACTATGACTATAGTAACAAGCATTTAGATTTGCAAAAACTGCATGCATTTCATTGAACAATTCAAATTATGTTGGCACAGTGAAAAAGCCAATTGGATACTTAACAGTAATAGAAAATATGCCTTTCTGAAGAGCTTTATTTTCCACGTTTGATAGTCTGCTTTGTTTTTCTGACTAGGGAAGCACATACACACATGTTAAGAGATGGCATAGTCTGCTTTTGAACAAAGATATTAAAATAAATCAGGCCCAAGATTAAATTAGATCTCTGTTTTACAGACTACTTACATTTTCACTGTTTTATTAATAAGGAACCTTAAAGACTGTGATATTCTGAAGAGCCTGTATACAATTTTTATTACACACATTAGGTAGTTTGTCTAATCATACATTTGAAATCTAAGATAGTTGCTCACATGAGGAGAAACGAACCTCCTTTGTAAAGATGACATTGTAAGTCAGTAGTAAGAGAAAAGGCGTTCACTGATCTGGCTATATTCCAATATAAATTCTCATCACTATATTGATAAGAACAAATTTATTGCATCAGCTAAAATACACAAATAACCCAAACAACATTCCCATGGAAGCATAAAGAAGTTAGATAACTGGCCCTTCATATTAATTTGTCTGCTAGGAAGCTGTACTGTGCTTCCCATAACTCACTTGATGTCAAATCTTTCATGTGCACATGCTTGAAAAAGTCTGAGGCACTAAGCAATTGAAAAGATGGAACCTAGGTAAACAACTAAGAGACCAGGAAAACAATAGGATTTTCTCAATGACTTTGGAAGCTCAAAAACCTCACATTTTGGATAAAAATTTAATACATGTGTAATTCTGCCATGACAGATTTGGGTCACATAGATCCTCTTTTTCTTTATTTCTTTAAGTGGAATCTTGAGAATGCTTGGGTTTAAAAACCAATAACACCAAGCTATTTTAAATTACTCCCAGAAGGAGAACAGGCTACTCAGTTTAAAGCTGACATTAAGGAACTGGCTATTTTTCAGTGTTTCTCATTGCATAAGATCCGAACCTACCTATGGACAAAAAAGTACCTTTATGGATTGCTAATCCAAGCTGATGAGCGTAATACTGCTAACAAAGTTGAAATGTCAAACCTAAATAACGTATACATTCTGAGGTTCTCTCATCTGAACAATTTATCTTGATTTCTGAATGGACCATCTTCCCAAATAGATCAAAAAATATCACTTCTCAACTGTTCTATGAAAGTAAGACTATTTGCATCAGTAGGAATTAAGCCTAACCTTGATTAAATAGTACTATTCCCAGAACAGATACTGCTGACTTGCATCCTCCTAGGATAACTGGGAAGATAATACAACTTCGTTATAGAGAAAAATCTGTATAATGAAATTACTTACTATTGCTTTCTAACAGGTGTACATTTATCAAGACAGGTGAGCAACAACCCTGCAAAAATCTAATTTGTGCTTTCACTAAGAAAATGAAAAATTTTCATTTCTAACATTAATCTGAAGATACAAGTCTCACCATGGCAAATAGATGACTAAGCAGCCATCATTTATCTTAATTAAAGTTCATCTTAATCAAGGTACTGTCTGTGAGATATAATGCTACTTAAGACTAAGATTCTTAGCATAGTTGCATGGTTCCCAGAGGGAACATCTATCGAGATGAATGTATAAATACACCTTGTTCCTGCTGAAAACATAAAGAAAGGATAAAAAGCAAAGCAACAATTAATGAAAGCAAACATAGCAAGGATCTTATCCACAGTTTAAATCATTCAAAGACCAAGTACGATACTTTGCAAAGTCATTTTTTTTGTCAGTAATATATATACCATATATTTTCTTCCAAAGCAAATGCCTTTCCCAAATATAGATTACTAATTTAAAAGGAGTTGTTGTTGAATTATTCAAAACAAAGATCAGAATTTGATCCAATCTAAAGATTTTGGTAAAACTGGAATTCAAAAATTACTTTTAAACATTACTTCTACATTTATGTAAAGAAAAACCCACCCTACATTCAGAAAAGTAAGAAGCAAGGTCATACTGGAGGAGATCACATTTCACTTCTTTTTAGAAAGCTCTCTCTTTCATCTGCTCCATTTTTAATCTATATATGACTTGTTTTTAACTTCAGAACTTACGAATCTTATACTGAGAATAAAGTTTTTAGATGATCAGTAGATCCTTTTTCAGAAGGATGAAAACCAGCTTCATCTGTTCAAGAAAAGTTTCAGAACATCATCTGCCTATTAAGGTAATAGTAGGCAAAGGAAAATTAATATTTTCTATTCTAACTTTTGAATTAATTTTTGCCTTCATTCTGGAAATCAGTTTAAACTGTGGTACACCTGTAAAAACCCCCTTTTCAATAAACTGGGTAGTTCAGCCTGTAGAAAAGTGTCCTTGACTGCATGAGTCTACAGCATGTATCTAAGGTACATTCTGGAAAAAATGTTCCTTTAAGTATCTTTCTCCAAACTCAGGAAACAATGAAGAGGAGAGATCAGAGAAACATTTTTTCTAGCAACAGCAATAATTCACCAACGAAGAGCTCACCTAAGCGCCTGATTCTCAAGAGTTTGAAACAAGATAAGCTGAATAGACCAGGAGAAATAAACTTCCACAAAAGTTAAAACTCTAAAAGAAAATAGGACAATCGGCCCAAAACTATGTGTCTGTAGGCAGTAATGTCAACAGAAAAACGACAATCAAAAACCTGCATCTCCAATAGACTATTTGGGTGCTCTCAGTAGATTTTAAACTTTTTGTTAATGAAGAACTGGAAATCAATCATAAAACTATTAGAAAAACATAATCAGCATCACTCTCTGCAAAGGTGAAGGTGCAGAAATGAAAAGAAATTGGTAAGAAAAGTGGTCATTACATTCTGTAAATAAACAACTAAGAGGAAAGCACAAGTCCTACATTTGGAGAAGGAACATTCTTGCAAGATGAAAGGCTAACAGGTGATCATATTGTGGTTACAGTCTAGAATTTAAAAAAAAAAAAAAAAAATTAAAAAATCAGGCAAATGGATTACTGCTGTGTACACAATTACCCAGGACAAGATAATTAGAGTTCAATCAGAAAAGGAACCTCCTACCAGAAAGGAAGCTCTGGGCCTAAGCAATGTTTATAAAAACATTGCTAAACATTACTGAAACATTACTAAAAAAGCCAAAACAAAAAGAGACCTAAAGCTGAAAGAAACACAGAGACGGATTAAAATCAACCTGTGCAGCTACACCTGTTGGAATAAGCATAAGCTCCTTCTGAATGCTGGCCTGTGACCTCCTGTCCTTACTAGAGTCTACAGCTCTCCAATTTCTCTGTGATTTCCACTACATTTACTGGCCTGGGGCTACAAAAACAAGCAAAGAATAATCAGATAAATCAGACCTAAGCTAAACTATTTTCTTTCCAACGCTTTTAGCAATGCACACATCTGGATTTACATTTAAAGTTCTTATATTTACTCAGGTTTGGTCCTTGATTTCCAGAAAGCAGCTGACAGATGCACAGCACTGATCACTTCAGCAATTATAAGCAACTGCAAGTTCCAGTTGTCATTGTTATTTCTGGTTACACTTCCAGCACAGTTGCAGCAGTTCCATCACTGCTGCAGATATAAAACCAGCTCAGCATTAATTTCTGAAACAACCATATTCCCCTACTGCCTTTTTTTTCTTCTTTATCCTTTTTCTTTCAGACTTCACAGACACAGCAGTGAAACTTGTGCCCCCTCCCAGTGAATTGGCTGCTGTTTTCAAGCTTCAGAAAGAAAATAGAAGAAAGAAGACACCACTTGTTATGGATGAGAAGTCAGAAATCAATACTCATTTTTTAGCGCTAGAAAAATTATTACAGGGATTAGTATTTCCTGGGCTCTTATTTCAGAAAGAAAAGAGAAAGACTCGGAGAACTGCATATATCAGGATAAATGTCTATCTTGTACTATCTGTGACCAAAGCTTTTTTCTGTGAGTCTGTATATTTTAAATATCTACAAGGATTCTCATTGCTACTAAATACTACAAAATTAGATAAACAAAAGGCATGAAAAGATGAATAATTTTATTACTGATTTAGGAGGCAAACCTCAAATTCACAGAACTATAACATGCAACATGAAAGTCATGCCAGCAAATTAATATTATATCGGGACAAAACCTTCTGAATTAGCTGTGCCAAGGATGAGATCACATAGATATTTATCTGCCCTTCATTATATATTAAATAAATAGTGGGGTTTTGGCCTGTTTAGTTGAATGACTTATTAAAAGACATGCCACCAGGTTTCCCTCATAAACTCCTAAAAGTTATTGTGTTTTATGAAAAAAATAATTCAGAATAAAACTAAATACGGTAGTAGCAGCAGGAATTAAAAACTAAATATCCTCTTTAAATATAAAAAATAATTTTAACCAATCAGTTTAACTTTTTCTCATCACATTAGAGGAAGAAAATTACAGTGGATGTAATTCAATAATATTGAGGCTTCAGGAAGCTGACAGAACCTGGATTTGTCAAGGGAAAGGCAGGCTTGGTGTTCAGCTCTGTGATGTGAGTTTAATTTTTACAGTGGGTAAGTGCTGCTATTGCTATAGGGATGTATAAATAAAAGAGTTCACAAGTTACATGACTTCTAATTCTTCTGAGGCCACAGTAAATATTTCAGCTTTTTTAGTGTTGTAGATATTACAGTCTAAGCAGTGCTACAATAACTACAGGAACTTTCTCCACAGAGGAGATCATCCTCTCTGTTATTCAATCTGACTCTTACTACCTCATCAGCATCACTAAACTCTAATATATACTCTGTTGCCCTGGAAGGAAGTCGAAGAATTTGAAGAGCTAGAAGCTAAGCATTTTTTTTTTTTGTTCATGTTTAACACAGGGATTACTATCCAGTAAGAGCCAATAGCAATACAAATTGTTATATTCAAAAATAAGAATTTATCAGGCATAGTCAACAAGTCCACACCTCCTTCAGATTCACTTTACCCTGCAGGGAAATTTGCACCCATTAAACTATTGGTTGGTTCTTCATTCTCAGGAACCTGGGGCAGAGGTGATAATCTGGACTAGTGAGTAGAATTTCTCTCCAGTTTCTTGGTGCTGTGGTGTTCTGCTACTGTAAAGCAATTTTAAAGCAACGGCACCTAAGCTCCACTGTGTGAGGCAGAGACTGGCAAGTGGAAAAATATCACCCTATCAGTCTCACTGGCTGGAAGCAAAACTGATTTGCTGGATTAATGACTGGTGGAAGGAACCTGGAGCCAGCAATTCTTAGCAAATGGTTTTTGCAATCAATCTCTTTGCTGACTGTAGAACAAAGGTGTTCTGATATTTTTAATGCACTTCCACACATTTACATTTTTGTAAGTGCACCTATGCATATGCAAATACACAACCATGCAAGCGCACAGAAATCCAAAACTGCTCAGAAGCCACGACAGAAAAATCAAGTTTTTCTTAAAAAAATTTCTGAAATTTTTTCTCTCTCTAATTTTTATTATCTCTCATTAAAAGAGAGAACAATCAGGTTTGCATAGGAGATCTCCTTTGAATAAAATAGTGGTTTATGCTTTAAGTTTGTTCTAAAACACATTTTAAACTGGTAAAGAGTCTTTAACTCCACCTCAGTATTTTTTCACAATATTTCCAGCAGCTAAAGTGAGTCACACTGAGTAGTAAATTCTAACCTCATCTCTAAGCTCTGGCTTTTAGTCACCAGCCTTCAACAATTCCTTTAATCCTTTCCCCCACTTTATTTGTATCAAAAGCAACGTTGGAGTTGCTCACAATGCTTACCACAGAAAGGCTTAAATCAGACATCCTCTCTAAGTGCTGGAATAAATTTTTTTATTGTATAGAAAAGGTAACATACCAATCAGTGATAAAAATTTAAAATAAGTGTGTTAAGGACCTTGTCCAAGCTTCAGTTCAAGCAGCATACAAGTGCTGTACAGACGCTGTGGTCGGGCTTCACAGGTATTTTTCCATAAAAAGGTGAAACACTTGGTAATGTGCAGCTGGCTTGAAATTGTCAGTCCCAAGGACTAAAAATTATGACTCTGTTCTACAAAATCAGAGAAGTAAACAGCAAAAAGCAAATTTGAACTCAGGTCACGTCGCTTCTGAGTTCTGAAAGCTCTATTTGTGTTACAGATTAGCCTGTCCGTGAACTCCAACGAACGTCCTCGCTGTGTTTACTCCAATATTACTCCGTACTTTTAAACTTTTACATGCAACATGTTAAGGCTGTGATTTCTTTTAATATATAATTGAATGCCAAGGATTTTTTTGCAACATCAGTTCAGCACCTGGAAGGAACAAACCAATTTTTTTATAGTGAGTATTGCTGAAATTTGTGCACTATTGCACCAAAGTGGATCTATGCCGATTTTCTAAACTTTATACATAAAGTATTTCAAAACCTGTTGGAGTCATGACTGCAGTATCACGATGCCTGGGGAGACCTGAGCAATTTCAACTCATAGATCTAGCCTCAAAAACCAGGAAACACAAATAACATCCAAGCAGCTGTAACCAAACTCCTGGGACACTGTGTCAAATTTTTACCAGAGATCTGGGCACTGTGATGGAGTTTCTTAGGATCTTCCTCTTGCATGAGTCTTTTCCATCATTTATGTTAATGCTCAAGACACAGAATGACAACAATAAGTCTGATTAAAGAGAACTGGGAGCTTATGACGGTGAAAAGCAGAGAGAAGGCATCTGAAAACAGAACTGACCTGCAATTGGGCAAAACCTGAAATCAAGTTTTAAAGTTATACACAAAAATGCTCTACCTTGAAAATATAGCAGAAAATGAGCATGAATTAATCTATTATTCTAATAGAGCTTGGAAATATTTAATTGAAGTGATGAATAGACATTATTGCGAATCATGATGCATTAAAAATAGCAATAAAATATAAGCAGATGATAAAAATGCAATTACAGCCAACCTTTTTGAGAGATTATTCAATGTTATGAAAGGGCAGGATAATATTTTTAAGTTTTTTTTTTTCTTTAGACATTTCAGGAATATTTTGTATCTTTTCTTTCAATTATTTAATCCTAGTTATAGTGAATAAATAATGAACAATTAAATCCTAGTTATTAAAATGTATCTAAAATAACTTCTTAGGTAGAAGATATAAACAGATGATTGCATACTCAAGAGCTAAAAAAAGGAAAAAATTGAAAAAAATTGTTAGATCAGATAAATTTGAAAAGTCTGTGTTTTGTGCATGGAGTAACAAACCTTTGAGTACTGAAAACTAATGCATAGTGAATAACTGTATTCTGTGTTTCTGTCTATTAATTTAATGAAATGCTGTGTTTCTTCCAGGAAGAAAAAGAGGATGAGCTCAATTTTTCCCCCTCTACTACTTATATCAGGCCTTGCCAAGCAATAGCAAGCACATCCCAGTGGAAAAGCCAAGAGGAGATCCAGTCTGAAGGCCAAACTTCATCAGCTCAAGAAAATACAGTGTGGATTAGCTTTGCAGCTGCTAATCTTCCAGTTGAGTTGTGGTCAAAGTTGTTCAAAACCTGAAGCACTATTTAGAATATTATCTTTTGGAAGTAGAGAGCAGGAAAACCTGCCTGCTTCAAAGCAGTTTGAAAAGGTTAAAATATGAAATCTTAATATAAATCATGTGACCATTTAAAAAAACCATCCCTTAAGATGTTGGAAAACTTTATTTAATTCAGTCTGATTATAGTTTATTAATTACCTTTTCTTGTATGATTTAGGTACATAGTTATGCCCTAGGAATTATTTGGATCATTGTCTTGTTACAAGATGACTAAAATAGGAGTCCATCTCAGTAATTTATAATAAATATCTTAATGAGGATTTCAAAACATAGAACAGTATGTCTAGTTCTTTCAAGATAAAATTGTATAGACCAGGAAGAAACTCTATTATGATGAGACTTATCACTAGACTATGAAATCGAAGAACCAACAGCTAGGCAGTAAAAAACTCCATTTGATGCAGATATTGATCCATTCTACATGTATCAGGTCCACCCTAATGTTACTGCTTTGCTAATAGAAGGTCCCAACTGGCAGAAGATGTTGCTGCTGGAAGTTTTCCACTTTTGGAAGTGGAAGAAGAGCAAAAGTGCCACGTAAATCTAGATCACATGTAGCAGATCCAGCAAAGAGAACAAACAGGGTTTAAAATAGGCCTTTGGCCAGGGGAAACAAGATATCAGAACCCTAATCATTCTCTTAGCAAACTCATATCCCTGCTGAGTCTATTGTAAATAGAATGAACAATAAAATACAGCCCAACATGCTCTATCTACAGTTTTGAAATCTTAGTGAAAGCTTATTTTGTTTTGGTTTTTTGTTTGCTTTTGTTTGTTTGGTTTTGTTTCTGTTTTGCTTTTTTGGAAAGTATATACTCTAAGTTAAAATGTAGATAGCTGTTGCAAATTGCTAAGTTAACCCACCTAAAAGTTAAAGTTGATTTTATAGGGAGGAAAAGGGAGGAAAGTAAGAAGAGACAAGAGGAAAGGACCCATAAGTTTAAAAAACATTCGTAACTTGAGGCCAGTGAAAAGACCCACTTCAAGGATATTGACTTTGCTCAGTGTACTGTTCTGGCAACATAAAAGTGACAACCGTGTATTTACCAATTTATTTCCTACTGAAAAAAAAAACAAAACAAAACAAAACACCTTAGCTTTCAGAGTCAATCTACCTTAGACTGTTCATGGAATTATTTCTGTCTGCTCATCCATTTCCTACCCCTTCATCCCATAAATTCTGATGTTTGGTTCATTTCAATCAATTTTGAAAGGAGGCAGCAGGAGGACACAAGCTGTTGCAGCATATTTCATAGTGGAGTAGAAGGGGCTTGGGTTTGTGTTTCCCACAAGGAATGTAATTCAAGTTCCATATTTTTCTATTCTCTTGATCTTTCAGTTAGCCAATCATAATATGCATAGCTTATTATATGAGTATTTCGAAGCTAGCTGCAGCATACGCTGACACTTACCATGGCAGTACTTAAGGAACAAGAGAAATAATTGAGGGTACAATAAAAGCATTTAAAGAAGCTGAAAGGATCTGGAAAAGTAATGTTATGGGAAAAGGAGTGGTTTATGAGAGATGTTTGACACAGTAGATATAAATAAGAGACAAAGTATCAAAAATCTAGTTTAAACAGAATACTGCACAAGCTGATGGTACCAGTACAACATCTATAACAGCTTCCCTTTGAAATTTTGTCCAGCAGACCTTAATATAGAAGGATTTATATCTTTGAGAGAAAACAGGAGAAATATTTGTTTCCTCTGAAATCTACCATAAATCCAGCTGATTCTGCAAAAGTACCACCTACAAATTCATTATCCTCCACCTCTGACTTTCCTCAGGCTTGACATTCTTTACCTGCATCCAGTCACACAAAACTAGAAGTAAGCTTTTCATATGCTTATCAAGAGAGGGTCTTTGCTGTGAAGCTCCCATCTTCTGTCTAACCCTAGAGTGACACATCTCCCATTTTACGATATTTCCTCCTGTTTGTGCCACAATGGGATCGGGTTGTAATCCAGAACAAAGTGCAATCATTACAATCTGTCCTTAAAGGATGGATGTCTACTAGAGCTGATTTCCACTAGACATGTATGACAGAAAGAAATGTATTTTCTGATAAAAACAGAATTAATCTGAAAGTCTCCTGCACTAACCATAACTCACATAACTTTGTATAAAGAAAATTCCCTGCAACATACTCCTTGAAAACAACAAACTTTAAATACATTGTCCTCCTTTCTTTTCCCCTGTACACATGCCATAGCTTGCAAAGCTAATGCTACACTAATAATGTGCTCAGGTGCATCCTCAGGCACTGAAGCTATCTTGGAACTGAACAGCTTTCTCTGCAAACTCTCTTAGGCTTCAAGAGGAGGTGACTGTTTCCAAACTGATTTTTGGAAGCAGATCCTGTCAATGCACACTCTGAAATGGCACTTGAGAACCATCTGCAAGCCTGTGGATCAAAACAGAGGCAAGACTGTTCCAACAATTTATCAACATGACAATCAAGTTCCAGCACCTGGAACATTTCAGAGTTTAATTTCCTCTTGTTTATGTGGCCTAAATTTTAAACAGCCTGGCTAAGGTTCACATTCTACAGAGATAAGTTTTATTCCCAAGCTGTTATGTTCAACAGTTAAACAAATACCTTGAGAAGTACTTTAAATAAACAAACTTGGTAATAGCAGAAACATCACAGATCCATTTAAGTAAAAATCAATAAACAACGGAGAAATCTTTCATGTCATCCTTTCCTTTTCTTGTATTGCCTTGGACTTAAGCTCTATAATTTCCTGAAGATTAATTTCTTTAACTAGGGCCCTCCACTGTAGGCCTCATCCTACTGATGGTATTGTGCTGTTTAACACTCTTCATACGGCATCACAGGACAAATAGCTGTCACGGCATGGGAGCCAAGAACAGTCTTCCATGCTTCCCTGTACCATTTCACAGTGAAAAACTACCCTGTAGAACATCTATACTGCCAGCGGGAAGGATGGCAAATACGTATTTTACACAATAATTACAATAAACAACAAAGCACTTATATATATAGGAAAAATAAACAGCATTGTTCATAGCGAAGGTAGTGGTCTTTGCAAACACAAATTTTTAGATACACCTAAAAGAGTCTGCAAGACACTACCTTCAGTATAGAAGCTTTTTGATTTAATAACCACTCTTGAATACTCTGTTGTACTGAAGTTACAAGTAATTTCAAGACTAAAAACTGTACTGACAAGTGCCAGATAACTTCTAAAATTCAGTAGAGAACATTTAGGAAATGAAAAATATAATTATTAAATCTAATTTTCCTATAGTTGGTTGGCATACGAGCTTTAGAAAGTCGGAATATCAAAGAGGTAGCAAGGGTTCAAAATTGTGCAGGACTTCAACTAGACCTGTTGATGATTAAGAAACTATTTTTCCATTCAATAGAAAAAAAATAAAGGAAATTTATATATTTTCTCCACTGTGACTAGGAAAACAAAACAAACTAAAAATACTAATAATTCACTATTCCATGTAAAAATATTGCTCTCAGAGTTTCAGGAAGCTGAAATTATTTTGAAGTTATTAATAATAATTATTATTAACACAAAGTTATTTTATGCTGAAAAAAACAAAAATGATCATTTTCCAAAGAGGAAAAATGGCCAGGATCTAGAATAAAAATTTAATTTCAGTATTTTTATATTTTTGAGTAAAAAAAACTGATTTATCAAAAATTTTCTGATTCTAAGCTACCAGTATTATTAATATATCAGATGACATACATCAGTAGGGTAGTAAAACAAAGATTTGAAAAAAAAAAATTATTTTTTACATAATGAATAAATAATGCAATAAGATGAAATGGGTGAGCACATCCATGAGGGCAGAACTGCAGAAGAATAAATTATGCAACAAAAGTGCAGTGTTTACAAATATACAACTTACATATCTCATAAATAATAACACTCTAATGACAAAGTGATATCACATAAAAAATATTACTCAAATTTTCTAGATAACGATAAAGGAATATATTCTAATTAGGAAACCGTATATTCCAGAAGGACACTTCTAACAGTAGTCTCATTAACACTTTCCAAATATGTAACTTTTTATACTTTTATCGCTACTGGTATTGACTAAGCTCCATACAAAGTCATTGCCCAAACATTTTTCTTCGTAGGAAATTGATATTCACTTCTTAAAGTGCAAAATCTATTCATTCTTACTCAAGATGTGGAACAATTCTTAACTGAAATCAATCAAATCCATTCTGTGGGATAATCTGCCTTTTCATGATTTTGACCAGGTCTATATCAATCTTTTTGGCTTAACAAATCTTGTTACTGATTTCAGATAAGATTTTCTGGGGTGTCTTATATCTGCGTCTTCTTGTATCTCTTATATTTTAGAAATAATAGATGCCCCTATCTCTTACATACAGTGCAAGGCATAAACCAGATCAGAGGTTTGCTTGACTTGTACAAACTACTTACATGTTTAAATTGATATTTGTGGATGCTTTTTTTCAAAACACAAATCTGAACGATGCAACATTACATTTTTTTAGAGCAGGTCATATAATGTCATGCACTTCTTCGCTATAAGTCATATTAACCACCAGGTCATACATAAGGAAAACACACTGGATCTGAGCACTTCTATTTATGTGTAGAAGATTATACCCCCCAAGGCCAAAATACAAAACCATTTGCATTAATAAAAAACCCCACTCTGAATCCCAAAATTAAAGTTAAGTTTGAAAACCTGTAGATGATTCTACTCCTTCACATCTGTAAATGCTATGTCTTGGGTGATAAAGTCATGGCCACAGCTTAACATAACATATAAACTGCTTCTTGGAGACCTTTGTTTAAACTCCATGTAGTGTCTACTTTTTGCTATCTAATAAATGGGAAAAAAATAAAATCAAACCTGAAGGCAAGAGAAGTATACAACAATATAACATAGTTGATGTGTTATAATAACATTTACCTAGATATAGAATAAAGAGAAAATAAATTATTTTAAAATGTTTGAATTTCAACATAACTATGAAGACTACATTCCAGAACCAGATTTCTAGCCCACAAAAAAAAACTCACAAAATTAGGCAAGCATCCAACATGATTGGAGTCATCAAAATTTGAGCTTTTAAAGTATTAAAAAAAGATATTTTTCATATAGACACTTTTTGTACTCTGATTTCATTTGAATTCAATACAAAAAATCTAAATTCTAAGACTCTTTTGAAAAATGGAATTGTGTCAAAACATGCAGCCTGTACAAAAAACTTGAGATGTGTGCTTTCCATACTTGATTTTGTTTCTTTCTATTAATGTGACCAGAGTCCACAATGTATTTCAGAAAACATTCCTGTAGAAAACCCCTGAAGTTCTATACCCGCAGTACATTTCCACTACACTAAAATTTATACCTTTATAGCTAAACATTTAATCAGATGTGTTTGAGATAATTTTGAGTTATTTTCAAATAAGGCGCCATTCTATGAACATTCTATATACAACACCTGTATTCCATGAGTTTTGGAGATGTGTCTGGCTTCCTTATTGGCAATAAACTAGCTATAAATACAGGGCAATGCAGAGATTCTATTCTACCTATCATCTCATGAATAGAACCATCAACCAAGTTCTGATTGCGGAATCTGTTACGACTAGCAATGTTGATAGATGCAACTGTAAGGCAGCATTAGCCTCAGATCCTTGCTGAATTTCTTAAGTGAGAAAACAACCTGCAGATCTGAAATCTAAGAAAAAAAATTGTAGCAAGATTATTCAATTTTTCTCACATACTACTGAAATAGAATCTCTCAACAGACAAAATTCATAAATGTTACTGCAAATCAGCACAGAATTGAAAACAATTCCAAAGCTGAAATAAAAAATAATTAATGGAATTAACTTTGAACTCCTATATACTAAAGTTAGATATTCTAGATGCGATTTCTGTTACAAAATTTCACAGCAGTTTTTACATACTAGCAAAGTAGAATAAGGTCTATAGAAGTGTAAGTTATTGCAAACCCTTTAGATATTATTATTGTTTCAGTGATCTTTCTTGCTGGGAAGGCCTTTGACACCAGCTCAGATTTCCTTCTTACATTAAGAAGTAAAAATACTGGAACCCTGAATATACTGTACCTACTAAACACAATCTGGCATGTTGCCATTGATTTTGAAATGTCATTTCAAAGCATCTTCTGTGACATAACATGAAATTTACAGAAGCCACTGTTCTGCAGCAAGAGTCGTGCCATTAAACCAGCTGAAAGATAGTCAAGCAGTCCATATAGAGAGTTTTTTATCATCTGTGAATTTCTTAAACACCTTAATAAGTGTTTAAAGCCAATGATTATGGTTATATCAATGGAAGTCATAAACACCTGCTCCTGAAACAGTATGGTCAAGAGAATCCCAAATTACTCTTACATGACTAAGCCCTTGAAATGCTTTATAAATGTAAGTTTAAATATGCACTAGTATGACCTTCAGAGCCTGGACTGATATTTCACTGTTGTGCTGTGTTAAGCAAACTTTCCTGTCTGGCCATCCAGAAGCCACTCTGGCAGGCACCCTTGCAGCACCTGAGCTGGGACTGAGGTCCCTTCACAACTACGCCCCATAGTCACACTGTCAGACAAGGTTTCTTTACTAGCTTGACACCAGGTTTCCCATAACAGAATCCCAGATAACCAGATCTTTCAAACAGTTTAATCTCAAGGCAATAACTTAACAATAACATAACAGCTCGAGTATCTGAGGAAGGACCCCAACCAAAGCAAACCCTGGGCTTTTATACCCTCACAGTCTAATCACAGCAAAGTCTGGGAGACATCACCTCCTGACGTGTCTCAGTGTCCAGCCCCCTGGCTGGGCCACAGGTCCCAGTGCTCTTTGTTATGCAAAGGGTCGGCAGTTCAGCTCTTACCACCCAGATCTCAATCTGCAGCTCTCACTGCAGCTGTGCACTGAGATACCTGCACCAAGTGTATTCCTCAACAGCTGTGTTGTGTGTAACAGTATGATAGACCAAGGTCTCTACCTTATGCCCAAAGCAGAATAATACAAATTCTTTAAGTACTTTCAATTAGCCTTACATTGCCTAGTGTAGGTTCCTATGCAAAATGAAACACAGGCATTTCCTAAAAGTTTCCTCCATTCTTTTAAACCATAATTTCAAGAGTGCCTCAGACTGAGACATAACACAAGTGAATGACACTTACTCTTTTTTTGTCTAATTTAGAAATCAATCACTTTCACAAGCATTCCAGAAGCCTAGATTTAATGTTTGTTTATGCCTTTTTGGGGCTCAGCATATAGACTTCTTGATGTGTTTTTGACTCATAACTGTAACTTCTTGTTGACATTGGGAATCAAAGCATTCTCCTTGCTCATTATTTGTGTTTCTTTTGCTGTTCTAATAAAAATATGGTCCTTTTCTGTAATAATAAATTGATCATGATTACTCTCTATCTCCCCAGTGTAACCTGATATCAACCTTTTCTCCCAGTTTTCTGGACCTGATTAATCTTTTCCTACCCTTTTACACTTCAGTGATCCTATTTCACAAAGGCAAGAACTACTGTTTGTTTATTACTGGATAGCTCCTTTCCCAGAGATAGAAGATTTCTCTTTCTCTGCAAATGTATAATAACTGAAAGAACCCTAGAACACACCAAGAAATCCTCTAAGATGTAGTAAATCATATCAGGAAAATGAGTAGTTTGTATATAGTAGTTTGTGTATATTAACCAAAGAGGGATGAAAATTCTTCATGTACTCTAAGTCTTTTAGTCTTATTAGTATAACCTATTTTAGAATCAAAAGGGAAGACTAAGAAATTGTCAGGTCTTTCATCTGTGCTTGTGCTGCAAATAACAGAGACGGGCATGACTGACAACAAAATAAAACATTTCAAATATGCCTTGTTTGAAGCATATAGTGTAGAAGACAAACATTCAGCCAAAAATATTGCAACCATGTGGTTAAATAAAAACAATCAGTCTTACAGCAGCTATTAGATACTCAGAATCTGCTTTTCTTTCACAGCAGAATGGGACTATATTGATTTGTTCACCTTCAAAAGATAAAAAAAAAAAAATTAAAAAAAAATGCCCCAAACTGTTTCCAGCAATTCACCCCCACCTTCTCTTTTCACCATTAACCAAGGGCCTCAAAAGCTTTTTGAGGAGAACTTGTGTCAAAGCTGATAAGCTAATACATCAGCTCAGAAAAAACACTTTTTACCCCCTCTATAAAGGTGTTACCAAAAATGTTTATTTAGCTGTGCTCGAAAACGTTCATGCCAGTTAAGCATGCTACGATTCACAACTGGGAGGAGCTGATGGTCTTGAAAGCAGGGAGGCCCTGCAGAGAGACCTCAATAAATTAGAGGACTGGGCAATCACCAGCCACATAAAGTTCAACAAGGGAAAGTGTTGGATTCTGCACCTGGGATGGATAACCCTGGATGTATGTACAGACTGGGTAATGAGATTGGGAAAGCAGTGCCATAGGAAGGGAGCTGGGGGTCTTGATCGATGGCAAGTTGAATGTGAGTCAGCAGTGCCCTGGCAGCCAGGAGGGCCAATCATGACCTGGGGGGCATCAGGCAAAGCATCACCAGCCAGATGGAAGGGGAAGTAATTGTCCCACTCTGCTCTGCACTGGTGCAGCCTCACCTTGTGCAGTTTTAGGTACTGCAATATAAGAGATATTAAGCCATTAGAGAGTGTCCAAAGGAGGGCAACGAAGATGGTGAAGGGCCTCGAGGGGAGGAGTGTCTGAGGCCACTTGGTCTGTTCAGCCTGGAGAAGAGGAAACTGAGGGGAGACCTTGGTCTACAACTTCCTCTTGAGGGGAAGAGGAGGAGGTGCAGTCACTGATCTTTCCTCAGTGGCAACAGGTGAATAGACCCAAGGGGATGGCCTGAAGTTGTGTCAGGAGAGGATTAGGTTGGATATTAGAAAGAGATTCTTCACCCAGAGGGAAGTGGGGCACTGGAATAGGCTCCCCAGGGAAGTAGTCACAGCACCAAGCCTGACAGAGTTCAAGAAGTGTTTGGAAAATACTCTCGGCACATGGTGTGACTCCTAGGGATGGTCCTCTGCAGGTTAAGGTTTGGACTTGATGATCCCTGTGGGTCCCTTCCAACTCAGCATATACTGTGATTCTGCAAGACCTAAGATACTATTCCAATGCGGAGTGTAATCATTAAGTGCATTACAGTAAAACAGAAAAAACTAGCGTCTCACTGACAGATGGATATGCTACCACACAAGAAGGTATGAGTACATATGCTTGAGCCTAAGCTTAGACTAGCCTAACAATCAGTGTTTATATTTGCAGCCTCAACAAAAGAATATTACTGAGGCTGGAAAACTAGAGTGATTCAAAAAGCAGTTGGACAGACAGATGAAGCAGTCTCTAAAAGAGAAAGAAACTACCTTTGGTTCACTAATAGGCAAGCTACAAACCACTGGGTGCTGGGAGAGTAATTTAATGCAGTATCATTATGTGCTTGTTTTGATCCTGCACATTCCCTAGGCATCGGCTATTAGCCAAAGGATACAGTCTAGATAATGATTTGTCTAACTTGGAACTGTTGATCTTATGGTTCTTATTTTCTGAGATTTGCTTCCTGAAAGCTCAGTCATAAGCCAAGTCCTTAGAGACTATGTATGATATCCTTTGAATAGAAAGTGTTCCAGAAAATATACTCTGGAAGCAGAAAATCCACATAACTTGCCTTGCCTTCAGAATTTAAAGCATTCACAGCACATTTTTGCTGTTCAACTCTTCTTTTGATTCCATAAGTATTAACAGAAAACTTTAAGGACTGTTTTCTGATAAGATTGGAAGCGCTATCTGATGCCCAGGCCATAAACATGGCAATGCTGAGAAGATGGAAAAATTATTCAGTGTAATAGTTGTTTTTTGATAGCACTTTAGCTTTTGCATAGAGAACTTATTGTTGGTTATAATTATAGAAAAGAATAGCATTCCTTCTTTTGTTTTACATAAATGATTTAGAGAGGGAGAGCCTAAGGAGTCAAATGCCAGTGCCTTAGGGTAGCAAAACTGCATATTTGACATGCTCGATCTAGATGTTTAAAACTACAGAGAATGATATAGGCAACTCATAGGAAAAACTAGAATATGCAGAAGGGATCACTGAGGTTCCTTCAGACATGGCAGAAAAACATGGGCCATAGTGTGTTCCATATACTAGAATGAGAGATATATGGGACAGGGTCGGGGGCAGGGAAAGAAAAGGCCAACCACCAACCCAAATATACAAGACTACAAATCTGACTGCATGAATATATAATAAAGTGTCATATTAAATGTTTTAAAGTCAATGCAGAAAAGCTTCAGATTATTGAATACTGGTATTGGGGTAAAGGCAGTCAGGAAAATGGTTGGACTTGATGATCTCAAATGTCTTTTCAACCTAAGTGATTCTGTGCTTCTGTGAAAAAAATATTTAGCAACAAATGGAGAAAAAGAACAATTTTCCTACATATGCAGAAGTCATTCATGATATTTGACAGAACCAAGACTTCTCCTCCAGTATGTTCAAGAAAAACAAACCAAAACCTCAAACATGTTCACTTCCCCTTCTAATACTGAAGATGTATTTCACAGTTTCCCATCATGTCCTTTCAGAATATATTTTTTGAGGACAGAAATCTTTTTTCCATCTTTTCTCGCCATGCAAAGCTACTTAAGAACATTTTACTGAAATTGACAAAAATCCTGTAGGGAAGAAAATGACATTTTCTGTCAGTTCCTGAACATTGAAAAAGGTAAATATTGTTAGTGAGACTGTGGAGTGAAATTCTGCACACACTGGAAGTATCTTTCAGAAAAATAAAACTAGATGTCATATTTATTAATACAATTATGCCTCTTGAAGAAATGCTCTAAATTGCTGAATTTACTTCTGCTCTTTTATACTAAAGCAGTAAATCCCCTCCCAGTGTCAGTTAGTTCTCAGACATGGTGACATATAACAGTCTCACAATATTCCCTGCACTAAAGCCTTGGTCACAGATTTTTGATTGTTTCAGCTGAAATTTTGAATAAACTTTTTACTAAAGTGCCTCTCTTTAAAAAGGAGGAAATGCAGATGTTGATGTGATGGGAAATGTCAGAGTTATATCAAAACTGACTGCATATGGTTGCTCCGAACCTGTAGCGGGGATACTGTACAGGATTGCAGTGAGTAAATCTGCTTGGCAGAGTAATAGCGAGCTGCTCCGTTGCACTTTTTAGACAAGCACAAATGTACTTGAGTGTAGATGATCAAAAGGAAGCAGCAGTTAGAAACTAAACATTTACACCAAAACGTAGTGTAACATTACACTATAGAAGTGGCGTGCATTGGAACTTGCGTCAGAAACACAGTAGGAATGAGTTTAAAGCAGAACACAACAAAAGTGAACTCAGAACAGACTCAGGCAGCAGTGTGCTGTATTCTGATCTCAGTTAAACCAAGTTAAATGCAGAATAAAGGCTGCATTAACTAATTTTCCTCTAGATTCCAAAAAAATTGTCATGCCTCAGTCACTTTGCACTGGACTTACACAGTTAATTCTTGTGTCACAGTCATGTGTAGAGCAACATATATGAAGCCTCTTTCTCCTTCATAATCCTACACATTTGTCATGGTTTAACCCCAGCCAGTAACTAAGTACCATGCAGCCTCTCACTCACTCCCCTACCTATCCCACCCCAGTGAGATGGGGAGGAGAATCAGGAAAAAAAAAACCCTTCTGGGAAGGGACAAGAACAATCTCATATAACTAGAATTAAAGTAAAATATAATATTGATGCCAGTAATAATAATGAACAAGAAAAAAAAGACATTTAAACCCAGAAGAAAAAGTGATGCACAATAATATTGCTCACCACCCACTGACTGATGCCCAGCCTATCCCCAGGCAGTGATCATTCCCTTCTGGCCAGCTCCCCCCAGTTCATGTACTGAACATGACATTCTGTGGTATGGAATATCCCTTTGGCTAGTTCAGGTCAGCTGTCCTGGCCACATTCCCTCCCAGCTTCTTGTGCACCCGCTCGCTGGCAGAGCATGAGACACTGAAAAGTCCTTGACTTGGGGTAAGCACTGCTTAGCAACAATCAATGTGTGCTATCAGTGTTATTCTCAAACTGAATCAAAAAATAAAAAAGCACTGTACCACCTACTAAGAAGAAAATTAACTCTATCCCAGCCAAAACCAGAGCAATATTCAAGTCATACAGTCTATTCTACTCTCCAGCCCAGTTGTTTCTGAGATTTAGGATTATCATAGGAGTAAAGGGAATAAATAATATTATTAGTAAAAAAAGAAATAAATCTTCTACTGGCATAATACAGTCCTGAATACCTAAAATACCTCTGTAGCAATAATAAAAAAAAAAAATATATATTTTCTGTTTTGGATGCTATACTTTGATATTATTTATTTGTACGCTGTCCTTGACCTTTTGGCCTGTATTTGACTAATATTTTTTTCTGAAAAGTCACAAGGAAACAGAGATTGATCAGAAAATTCCCTAAACCCTCTCTCTTATGCTGTAAGAGTCACTGCAAAATCGTTTTATGCATGACACAGCTCCTGTTCATCTTTACATGTTGGGGAGGCAGAATTATTTACTGATCTATACAGTTCTATCTGTTAAACCCAAGGGCATTCAACACTAACATTATAGAGAAGATACACTGCTCACTTTTTTCAGTAAATTTAACATAAATCTATAACAATAATGCTCCTAAGACACTAGAATGGAATAGAGATTGGGGAGTAGGGCACTTACACTGAATAAAATTATCCAAACAAAATTCATGTAGCCCTCAGGTGCTATTACTCCCCTTTCAAAAAACTGTATAGACTGTTCACTACCTCTAAATTATCAGAGTCTTGGCACATCAGTTCATTCCTTGCTCACAATGAAGCAAAATATACAGAAATAGTAGTGCTACCACTTCAGATATCAATTTTCCTTGGATTTTTCATTGACGAGCCAGCTGTGGCCAGTCTGAATGGATGACAGCATTCAGTGAAATGCTACTGCCAAAGGCACTTAGTAACATTCTCCTTTTATCTATATTTTATTTTGATACAGGAAGCAAAAACAAAGGGATTATATATTTAAAGAAATAGAAAGACAACCTTAAGATACACTGAGTCAGAAGGTCTCTAACAAAACCTAGTGGAATTCATTTGTGCTTTCAATTTCACCAGAATGCAATGTAAACAACCATAGGAACCACACAGCCAACTTTTAAATTAAACCCTACAATGAATAATTTATATTTTCAAACAAGGATTAGAAGTTTCATTCAATTGCAGAGTTTCAGGGGTGGCTTTAATAATTTAAATGCTTTCCAAAGGTGAATGAAAAGCCCTCCTGAACAAATATCAAAACAATCCAAATATTTTCTTTGTTAAAAGCCACACTGTGATTGACAAAAGAAAGGGCCACTGTTGTAAAGTTGAATGCATATGCTGTGGGAGACAGGGAGGGGAACTCAATAATTTTCAAAGTAGAAGTCTCTGTATGCAATTTCTACATTTACTGAAGTGAATATGGAAAAATAAAGTATTATCAACAGCAAAATCTGCATATAATTTTTGGCCTTTACTGGAAGTTTGGAAATTCTACTGTATAATTTTTTTTGTTGTGTGTGCAAGAGACCACACAGTTCACTCACAGCAACTGAAAAAGAATGCCCAGGTCAAATGTTCTCAGTATTACCATGGCTGTCTCTGCCCTTGCAGAAAAATGGCAAATATAAACAGTCTTCAAAGCACTATCACCTGGCTACAAGGAACACACACTGACTTTAGGTGACCAATTTAAACTAAAGCTGCCTCATTGGGGTTTTTGTAGGTAAACTCGCTGCCTTTGCTGTAATTCAGAGCTTGTATTCTTTCAGGTCTTAATAAATATTCTTCCCTTATCTTTACCCTGAACATATGTACCCTATGAAAAAGGGCAAGGAATGCTGTGGCTGATGAAATAGAGTCCACCGCTTTGGAGAACTCAGTGCAATCACATCATGACTGATCTGTATCTTAAACACTCAGGCAGCATTAAGGTAAAATTTAATGCAAGACAAATGTTCTGTGCTGCAGACATAGTTCATAAATTAATTATATATTCTGCATTGATTTTCACTTCCCCATAAAGAAATAGTATAGAAAATGGCTTTCTTCAAGCAGAGTAACACAATCATTAAACCATTTGCAAGTAAATATTCTGTACCAGACAATTGTTTGCAATTTTTGTAACCAACATGACAGGTTTAAGAACAGTCAACATTCTTAATCTCTTCTTACTGTAATATTGAGACTAGAATATCTCACATACATCATCTGAAACAATATATGAAAGAAAGATATTTTTCAACCAAACAACGTAGTTTATCATAAACCCATTGTACCAGAAAAAAACAAATGCAGAAAAAAAAAATAAAATCAGATGATAGTAAAGATCAAAGTGACTCAAGACCAAATCCAGTCAAAAGAAAATGCTGGCAAAATTTTTTAGACTAAACAATAGTCATATCCAATTTTGATCTAAACACACAAGATGGATGAGGTAGAATATTACAAATGCAGAAATGAAAGGTGGAAATCTTAAGTTACCCAGAACAGCACCAGTAAATGAATACAAATCTAGAGTCTAAGTCTGGTTCTTCATAAATAACTCCCTGAATGAAGGAACCTGCCTATGAGGAAAGAATACACATTAGGCATAAGGATGCCCACTTTCAGAGAATTAGCTGGCAAAAAGGTGTCTGCTGCATTTTCACTACTGGGAGAAATGATCTTCAAATTCTGAATGCAATACTTATGTGAAAAGTAAGCTTTTGAAGGTTCAGTTCAGTAGTGTGATGGAACATCAAGTCCAGTAGAAAAGACATCTATATGGCTTTTAAAGACCATGCTTGATCTTTCTAGAGTTCAAATCCATCAGTATACCTACTGATAATTAACTTAGAAGAGTTCATTCTCTTATACTGGGATGGAGAGGGGCAAGAGAGGAAGATTCTGAAATGTTTTATTGCCTGTAGATAGATATACAATATTAACTTCACCAAAGAACAAAGGCTATAATTTTATTACTGTTTTACTGTCTTTTAATATTTTGTGACTGTTTTTCAAACGACTTCAGGAGAGTATTTGCTAAATTAGCTGCCAAATTCCTGCTGAACTAAGTTATTCTGAAATGCTGTAGGCACCTGCAATTTTGCTTAGGCATATAAGTAGTCTTAGGACTCAGTATTGCTGTTTACTGAGGAACTTGGTTTTAGACCTTGATAAATATGAGTAGAAACATTTACAATAAACAGAATGAAAACTTAATTCTCATATTCCCACAGACAGCTTTGCCTCAACCCTAAAATGATGAGTCAGCATAATGAGAACTGATGAAAATGTTTACTTATGAAGATCAGGAAAACAAAAAACCTGCAGAATGAATGCACACTGAGTAACACAGGCAAAACAGGAAACTCCAAACATCGCTACATCAACATGTTTAATAATGACTGATAGAAGAGCAACCAGGCTGGTGAAGGGACTGGAGCACAAGTCCTATGAGGAGAGGCTGAGGGAGCTGCGGTTGTTTAGCCTGGAGAAGAGAAGGCTCAGGGGTGACCTCATCACTCTCTACAGCTCCCTGAAAGGAGGTTGTAGCCAGGTGGGGGTTGGTCTCTTTTCCCAGGCAGCTCTCAGTAAGACAAGAGGGCATGGTCTCAGGCTCTGCCAGGGGAGGTTTAGGTTGGATATTACGAAGAAATTCTTTACAGAGAGGGTAATCAGACATTGAAATGGGCTGCCCAGGGACGTGGTGGATTCTCTGTCCCTGGAGGTATTTAAGAAGAGACTGGATGTGGCATTTAGTACTATAGTCCAGTAACTGTGGTGTTAGTGGATCAAGGGTTGGACTTGATGATTTCAGAGGTCCTTTCCAACTCATCTGATTCTATGTTTCCCTAAGATAGTGCTTATGGCTAACAAAAATTCTTAAAACAGAAATATTCTGTGAGAATAGTGCTATTACAGTAGGTTTCAAGTGAATGAGAAGAATCAAACAGTTTTCAGAAGTAATATATTAATTGGTGTAAAAAATAAAGATGAGGGTGGTCAGATTAAGGGAAGAAAAATTGCTTAATATGCTTTCAGAATCCTCTGCTGTGTGTGGTCAGGGTACAGTATCAGCACCAAGTCTTACAAATACAGTAATTTCATCATGGAAAAATCTGACTGCCATCTTGAAAATGGTAAAATAAAGATCAAGCTCAAATGTTTTCAGCAAGTCCAAAATTTTTTGAAAAACCTAATTAAGCCTATCCTACTGGACTACAGTTATTTTGAATAGTCAATCTCCTGTCTGGATCATTTCCAGTTCAACATATATAGCATTCAATATATATAACATTTAGAGTAAAATCTCTAATTTCTCAAGGGAAAGTATTCCTGTTTCCAGTTATAAGAATTTTATTATTATTTTTAATAGAATACTATCACTGACTTTTTTTTAAAAAACCTGTATTTATATATACAGACTAATAAAAGAAAATGGAAGAAAAAACTTGTCCCTGCAAAAATCATTCACCCTGGTAAAACTACACAAAATCATAAAAGATAAAATATCCTTCTCAGAACATTCTGACTGATTGTCCAACTTTTCCTTCAGCTTTGAGCTGTGGACAAGCACAGGCAAGGCTGAAGTGGAACAAGCCATACATTCTCTCAGGTTAAAATAAAGGCTGACCTCTAATAGAAACTCTGCAAATTCATGATATTTATCAAATGGTGATAGTAAAAAGAGAATTCTAATTTATATTTGTATATGTAATGCCATTTCTATTTTTAAAAAATTATTCTGATCCAAAAGGGGAAAAAAACGATGCACAACAGGATCCATTTATCAGATTTTATCTAATGGATACACATGAAAAACTGCTCACAGACAAATTATAACCAATAAATTAAAAAACCATTGCATATTAATCATTTGTGAGTAACAAGCAAATGTTACATCCTTCAAGTTGATGAAGGTCATCACACATAAATCCTTATGCCACAAGGACAGAGAAGGCATTTATTCATGAACTGGGCAACTTCCAAGCACATACATGTGAGAATCTGCAACAGAGAGGACATAGCAGCACTGAACATTTCTCCATTTGTGAAAAACTAGCAACAAAGCTATCATTCCCTGCCCCTGGAAGGATAGAACAGAACACTACTTGCACTCCTGATCCCTCAACCAGTCACCCCAAGACCCTGAAGTCTCTCTTGATTTTCCTCTACCTTCTTGCTGGAACTTTATCACTGCCTACCTGAAAAATCAATAGATAATGGTCAAAGGATTGGACAGGGACAGGAAGCTTTCTCTTCACGTCTTTAACCCAGGCCCCCGTTAGGCAGCAGGCTTCCCTAAGAAGTGTGACCAGTCTGTGTATCAGGCCTTCTGTTGTCCCTTCAGAAGGGAGTTTCCTATGTGAATGACCATCTTTTTCTCTTTACAAAGCAGTCTTGACACAGGGTTAAGTCTGACTTAACCTTGGTGACTCCTCCAAGCTACATGAACCATCACCCACGTTAATATTCAGTTCCACTTGTAGATCCTTGTGCCTATTATGCCAGGACACCTGGTAAGGATGGGTAATTACAGAGGAGATCCATTACAGAGGTAGTTACCTGTTGTGCTGGGCAGGTATCGTCCCCATTGCCCCGCATCCCTTAAGCCCTTGTGTTCAACCAGTGCAGAGAGGATAGGGAAGCCCTACTGTATCATGCATCTGGTCTGCTTGTGGGGCCTGTCCCAGGAAAGGCAGGGAGGGCATGATTACAGTAGTCTCTCTCTCACTTTGACTGATACTGCTCAGTTTGGTCACCTCCTCCCAGAGCTCTGTCACTAAGCAGAAGAGTTCCTCTACCTGGGTTCACCTCCCACAGCTCTACTTGCTGCTACCCTTCGTACTGGCATAAGAGCAAGGGCCACCCTACAGCCCGGCACCTGGGTGTCAGCTTGTCACCACCAAAGCTTTGTATGGGCACCTGTGGTGGGTGCAGAGCTTAAAGAGGCCATGACTTTCTGCTGAGTCAAGACTACTGTTCCCCTGATCGAGCTAGCAGAGCTGCAGCCCCCTTCCTGCACACTCTGTGGTGCAAACTGCTATACCATCTCTTGTTTGCCTGCCCTGCTTGTGGTGCTCCTGGCTGACAGTGCTCCCTAAGGGCTTCTTTTAGATATGGAGAGCGGTGGGCAGCGGGAGGGGGGGAGTTGGGAGGGGAGCTTGGTTTGTCCTCACCAATGGTGAGACCATACCTCAAATACTCTGTTTTTGGCCACCTCACTACTAGTCATACACTGAGGTGATGAAGTGTATCCAGAGAAGAGCCTCCAAAGCACATGCAAAGAAGCGCAATGAAGCTAGTGAAAGGTCTAGAGAACAAGAAATTCAAGCATCTGAAACAATTCAAGAGGAATTTTAGTCTACTTTGGATTTAACAAACTTTAAAACCAACTTCAGTCAAAGCAATCAATATACCTGCTTATGCCAGAGTTTGTTTCATTTTCATTTATTGTTATTCTTCAAACTCCAGAGTTTTCAAGTGCAAATTCTTATGGTAAAAGCACAGAACACTGGAAGTCAACATCTGGGAATATAAAGCAATGTTGTGCATCTTAGTGGAACTTCCACATTTTATTGTGCTTTACTATTTTATGGGGAAAATATAGAACACAATTTGAAAAGCAGAAAATCTATAAAGGAGATATCTGAATCAGGGTTTTTTTTTTCTTTTTCCCTTAGGTGCTATTTTGAGGACCATGATGGCATTCAGATTTTCCATAAAATATTTATCAAATACATTTGTTTTCTTTTACTTTGTTAAAGACCAAATTCCCCAAAGCCTGTACTGCTACTGATTCAATTATTCATCATTATAGAAATTATGCAAGATAATTTAGTAAAAATTATAGAATCTGGCCCTTATTTTTTAGTGATAAGTGCAATTTTAGTCTAGAGCTAATTTACATGAGAACAATTTGCAAATATATTATACATATCATCAAGTATTCAACAGTCAAATGCATGCAATCATGCCACTTTGTTGCTCCACTGCAAAAATATTTTGCCAGTGTGCAAAGAACATGGCAAGCACCTGGTTGCTTATCTTCCCTATTACAGAGTAACTAATGGGGATATTCCAGGCCCTCATAAAAAGAAAGAAAGACAGAAACAGGAAAAAGACTGCTGAAGAACTACTAATATCTGCTTCACATTAGTATGAGACCAACAAAAACACAGTTACTTTTAACTACACAGACAGAAACCACCAGATCCTAGGGTTTCACAGCTAATTCACAAATATGGGAGATATGTATGACGATCAATATAGTGCTTTATACTCCTTATAAATGAAATCCAATAATATAGAAGAAAAAGTGCTTTCACAGTTGTTACCAAGCAGTAACATTTTAAATGCTATAATATATAGGCATGTGTTGCTCATGCAGAAGTTCACTAAGAAAAATTTCTTTGGAACATTGCTTTACTCTTACTGCTTCACTGAGGTGAAATGAAAGAGCAGTTTTCTCTCTAAATTTTAATTTGTCACAAGCTGTCTGGAACCTTTAATCTCATGGCAGCCTAGATCTCTCCTAGGCCCTCATCTTACATTAACCTCATCAGCCTTTATCAGCACTTCAAATATCTTAACTTTCAGAAATGTTGAGACGAGATTTTGGATAACAATTTTCCAATAAAGTGTTTCAAATCTCTCTGTTATCAAATGTTGCTGCTGAGGAAAAATATTAAGACCACTGTACCTGCTTCCAGCATTTCCCCAAGACCTCAGAAGCTCCAACACCACTTGAAGCAAACTGCACTCTATATTTTCCACTCACTAAATCTTATGATCCCTTTTGATCTCCCAGGGAGGACAAGTTACCAAATTCCAGCCATTTACCTGAAAATAAAACTGCGTTTCTGACTTATTATCTGTACATTTTCTCCCTCAAGTCAATCACTCGGAAAATATTTATTTCTCTTGACAGATACTTTGAAAAAGCATTTAACATCAAAATGCAAGTGAAATCCTCTAGGGAAAAGCTAATGTAATAAGTAAAATTCATGGATCAAGGAAGGAAACATACGCACCAGCTATGATGTAAACTCCTTGCTCTAGAGATAAAATCTTTGATATTAAACTGGCATAATGGAAATGTAACTCAATGAAGTTACATGCGATTTAAGCTAGAGCACAAGAGGTCCCAAAGGGTAAGAAAAATAAAGACATGGTTCCAGTTAATTAAAAAATATAGTTTCTCCATGGAAAAATTGTGCTTTTTTTTTTTTTTTTAAATTTGGTTGTTTGAGGGGTGGGCAGGAGTTGGGTTTTTTTTGTTTAGTTTTGGGGATTTTTTTTTTTTTTTTAAATTTATTTAGTTGTTGTTGTTGTCTCTAATCATGAAATCCAACCCAGAACTCTGCTTTCTTATGCCAAAGGTTACTATGGAGAGGACTACCAAGCACTGGAATAGGCTGCTCATGGAATTGGTTGGGTCACCATCCCTTAAAAGACATAGATGTGAGGCTAGGGACATGGTTTAATGGTGAATGTGGTGCTTCTGGGTTCATGATTAAGCTCAAACATGGAGGTCTCTTCCAACCTAAATGATTTTATGGTTCTATCTGTCTTCCAGAAATACAGTTTCTGGCAACCTAACCCTAGCTCAGCTTGCAAAAGGATAACAATAGATTTGATAATGCAGCATTACTTCTAGCTGGGAATTGTTTCAGCCTTGTTGTATGGGAGCAAAACATGGAACCTTTGAAATATATTGTTTTCCTGTAAATTACCTTAAAAAACTTCAAAGTCATCACTCTACACAACAGCAAATGCCAAAGACCCAGTTTTAGCAGTCTCTCTATAGTAACATGTCTGCAGTCAGGTACTAGAGGCAAAACCAGTTCTGTGGCATGGAACACTTTTCCCTCAGATTTCCAAACTTTTAATGCAAGTGTTGACAACAGACAGATATTAACCCTGTTACATTGTGAGTAGCTGATTATGTTTTTATCAGTGTTCTTTTAAGGAAATGTAACCATTTTCTGAGAACATAGTCAAATTTAGCTGTGCTTTCCCCTCAAGCTGTGAAAAATAATTTTTTCTCAAAAGCATTCCTTCTCTGTGAAAGGCAGTAGAGTAGCACTACATGGTTGATTCTTCTTTAGATAACCAAACTACTGCCATATTATATGTAAAGAATTTTTTATTTTAATCTCAACCCTTGTATACATTTGCTTAGCTGTTCCACCAGTTACTGTGTTGTGTGATGTGCTTATGTTCTAGAATATAAACGCTACAAGTCTAGGGAGGTGAAAGTTTCTTGTCATAGATGGGTTGCATGTGTGGATTTCAACAGAAGTGGAGACTGTAAATATTTTACCAGTTTTGGTTTAGTGTTGTCTCTCTTTCCATTCCTAAGTGTGCTGTGGGAAAAGGAGGCTACAGCAGCTCAGGATTGGTACAGTCTCCAGAGTACTCATTACCTTAAAGAACATCCAAATGGAAGGGCAGAATGCACTGTGCTGATAACTTCCATCTAGCCTCCAACACACTGCCAGAATGATGTTGTCTGTTGCATGTCTAGGTCCCCAGGAATAAAATCATTAATGCACAGAAATCATAACATTTACAGGGATGAAAATGCTAAACAGGGAGTTTACAAAGGAATCACAATGTTCTTCTAAATTCTGCCCAGAGAAATAAAAATCTCACACACTTTTTTTCAGAATGGAGAATTAGTGAAGTCCCACTAGGAGAGAATTCCACCTTCATGGCTTAATACAGCAACCTAGTAGGGTGGCTAACTGTTGAGCTGGATTATGTATTTGTTGTTGTAGCTGTCTGCTATACTGGTGGGAAGACAACATAAAATTGCAGCCAACATTGGTTTAAGAGGAGCTAAAAAAATGATTAGGCAGAAGATATTTAAATTACTTCACAAAACAGGGGTTTTTAACTACGTTTTCCCTACCTGTCAGGTAGATAAGAGATAACTTTACTTTTAGTTATAGAATCTATGCAGCTTCACAGGAAAAAAAAAAAAAAATCAAACCCAAACCAAACAACAACAGTGGAGGAGCACAAGTTTTTTAAAAGAAATATAGAAAACAGGAACCAATGGCTGGATGTTAAAATTGGAAAAAATTAGATGGAAATGGTACAAAGCTGTGTCAGGGAAAGTTCAGACTGGATGTTAGGAAAAGGTTCTTTCCTGAGACGATGACTGGTCACTGATATAGGCTCTCCAGGGAAGTGGTCATGACACCAAGCCTGTCAGTGTTCAGGGAGTGTCTAGACAATGCTTTTAGTCATATAACTTTTTGGATGGTCCTGTGCAGAGCAGGGAGTTGGACTTGATAATCCTTAGGGTCCCTTCCAATTCAAGATATTCACAATTCTATGAAATTAGGCAGGTAGTTTTTATAAGGATGATTAGATTCTCGAATAAGATACTGATGGCAGTGGTATAATCAGTCTTCTCTATGTCCTCTAATTTAGATCAGAAACATATGTAGAGATGTTCTGAACCACATACAATTAGTCAACAAAAAATGTCAGCATGAAGACAGCAATATACAGTGATTCTGCCAGCTTTAAAGGCCTGTATTTTTAAAAAATATTTGACTTATAGTAATGTAATTTTTTTTAAATTCATGGCTCAGGTACTGAACAATTTTCCCTTCTCAGGCTTTAGATGAAATCACCCTTCTCTGGTTTTATTACTTTCTGTATCTCAGCACAATCAGCAGAAAATTCATCACTTGTGTTCTGCTCCATCTTGGTTTTGAAATAGTTCAAAATACCAGGAAAGATAGAGAGTATTTTATGATACTGTGTTAAAGGAAATGAATTCTTTCAACCCACATTCTCAGCTACAAAGTTAGTGTGTCAATTTTATATGATTGCTATCGGTTACACAAAGGAAGAACACACAAATGAAATCAGGTAACTTAACAGAAATGTAAATAAATACCACACAAATAAGATCAACAAAATATTCAATTTTACAGCAGCTCTGAGCATATGGAAAACCAGTAACCTTTAACTTATGCCATCAAGGGAACAGTCTATTCTATAAATCACTGAAACCAGAGATTAACCTATCTGGTTTAAGTTCATCCATTTCTCAGAAATGTTCATTTCTTTCAAAACATAGGAGAGAAGGTGCCAGTTCTCATTCTTTCTCTGTAGTTCAGGGGTTAAAATAGAGGAAATTAAACCACTTTCTCTTTTTCTCCTTACTGACTGCCACAGCTCCCTGCTACTGGAAGCTTCCCCAACCACACTACCCACTAATATACAGTAGCACTTTCAGTCCTTTCTACTGAAGATATTCAAGTCTCTGTGGAAAACTTAAGGCTTACCTGAATCAAAGTAAGTACAGAAGAATACAGAAATCTGACCACCTCCAATAGGTCCAGCAATGTTACCTTACATTAATTATATGATCCTTCAATGTCATCATATGTGACACTAAGAAAACTCCCATTTGCTGGAAGAAAAAAAGGCCTAAAAGAGGAATACTAAGCTGTTAAGAAGGATAACAATTTATCTTTTGTATATGTTCTCCCCACTCTTTTCCACCCTAATTATAGTGGCAAGTAAAACAATTTGCCAGACAGTTTTCAACTTGGCATTAATATAGTACTTACAGTCTGTTCCTATGGGTAGAATCATCTTCCTTCACCCACAACACAAACTTAAAGACTAATGTACACTGGTATATTTTAAAACTAATTATTCTAAAAGAATTAGATCAAATTCTGACTTCTTACAGTTTTCTGTATTTGGGCTATATAATACAATCAGAATTTTCCCCAGTGATAAATATGTGACATTGATTTCAACTTGGAAAGCCTATTGTTCATGTATTAAAAATGTGAGAGTTCTAAAAATGTGTTTCTGAAGATATAAATCTTCCCCCACCTCATATTTGAATAGCAACCTCTACTAATTTGCATTTGTGCTTTGGTTGAATCTTTAGAGTGCCAGGCACCTAATATTTTTTCAAACAAAAATTGTATTTTTCACCACTACTGTTCTCCTTAAAAAGCTCTTTAATTTTTTCTACTTATTTTTCTAAAGATAACATCAATCCTTTTTTCAGAATTCCTCTTTCTTAGAATATGAATGAAGAATATTAAAACTATAGATAAAACAGAATATATATTTTACAAAATTGCTCCCTTGATGCTGATGCTCTTGCTAACATTTTTAACTTAGACTGGTTAAATTTCATAATTTCATTCTACACTCTTCATTAAACTTTTTTTTAAAATTTACCTTTTTTTTTTTTTTTCTCTTTAAACTTATCTAATGTAGAAGTATTATGCTAAGTAGGAAAATTACCCTGAAAATTATATGGTAAATGATTGTAAATGAGTTGCCATACTTTAACAAGCTATGGGAATATAGTTATATAATATTGGGACAGGTGCTCTATGTCAGTTCCTGCTTCATAAAATATATGTGGCTGTATGTCAATATACATATGCTACACAAGACCCACCTTGCTTCAACCCATATAGCAGGCAAAGAAGGTACTTCTAAGTCAGCAAAGTTATATGAGAGATTAATTCAAGGTGTTCTTGGAGCAGCTATTCATTTTAACCTGACTACCACGAAAGAAGATACAGTTACTGATCTGAAAAGAAATTAAAAACTAAGGAACGTAGAAGTCACTAAAAGGGTTTTAAAGGCTGTTCAGTTTTCACATGGGCAACGTATTTGGGAGACTTTACTGTAACTTAACTAAAATGTAAGACATTGTGCATTTCCCTTTCACAAATGTAACTTTTACCCTAACATCCCTTATTTGAAATCTAATACTTCTTATTTTTCAATTTATATGTATGTTTCCAGAAAAGAGAGATGCAAAAAGTTAGTTAATAAAAGAATCAATCAGGGATTAGGCTGTTGATGGAACAAGCCCCCCTATAAATTACCTCTCAGGTCTATAAAACTCAGAAGTTAAATATTTGCCTAAAGTAGTCATAGTTGACCCTACCAAATCTACACTCTTAGTTATACTTATCCAAAGACTTTATACAACTTTTTTCCAAAGGAACATTAATTCGTATTCCGAAAGAGTAACTCATTACTAACTGAATAACATCTCCAGTGAATTTCATACCAGATGTCTGCCTGCACACAGTGCAACAAAACAGCACCTACCACATTCATCATCTACTTATTCACTCAGTCTTCTCATATGGTGTCCAACCTTGATACTTTTGCACAGAATTACTTTCACACCCGCCAGACCATTTTTATTGCAAACTCTGAAGATGATAATTGTCTAATATTTAATTATCAACACACTCTTCATTGATCAGTGCTGCTTCGTGAAATTACATTCCAGGCAAATCTCAGTTTAGAAATAGGATTTTAAAACTTAGTCTAAGACTAGTCACAGCTATATCACAGCTAGTTATCTCACTAGGAAAGGAAACACCATTCTACATAAACTAAGCATTCTAAACCACTTGGCCCTGATGTCCCATAACATTTCTCAGTTTCTTTTCTAAGATTCAAAGATTCCTCTTCACTTTAAAACTTTTACCCATTTTTCATAAAGCTTTTACAATTTTCACTATTATTCAATAAATAGAAACAAGTATATCTATCAACCTAGTGTGAAAATCACACAGATCTTCACTGAGCACATGAAGTTATTAAATGAAAGTATATCATGGCAACATTTGAAAACATGGAAGTATTACTTAAATAAAAAGCACTAGCAAAGAGGTAGTCAATGTGAGAAAAAACTGACTAGGGTGAATAGCAAGTAATAAAAATAATAGAAGGGATGAAGTAATACACAATAATTAGAGCACACTGATGTGAAATTGCCAGGTTCTGCAAGTGTTGTGTGTGCTGAAGGGGAAGAGGGAGAGGAGCAGACCAACAGAGGGCAGAGAATGTATTTTATATTTTTCACATAGCTCCTTATGTTATTTACTTATTTTCTATTTTTTTCAGTTTCCTTATTTTAACAGTTTGCAGTGCCTTTTTTTTTAGTGCTTTTCTATTAATAAAAAAGTATTACTCATACACAATAGAAGAAATGTATCAGGAGCAGGACACTCAGCCATGAAGCAATGTATTAATTTTTTTTGGCCAGATTACCTTCTGCCTGTCACAATTCTCTCTTCTTTTCCACTTCTAAACAATCAGCATACTAATAAACACAATCACAAACATACCATGAGGCTGAAGTTCCATTTTCTGTATATAGCACACCCCTTTATACATACTTGTCATTTTAGCACGTATTTTATGTATTATACTTAGAATAACCTGAGAAAAGCAAGACAAAACAGCATCATAAAATCTACAGCACAATTTCTGAATCTGGTCTCACCCAGGGAAGATTTTAAGAAGCAGCAGCTTTATACATATTCACAACTTAGATACAAGTGTAACTGTGGGTACCTTGTGGAAACTTATATTTCAGTACACAACAGTCAGAAAGCAAAGAAGGTATTAGATTGTGTAAGAGACGAGAACAACACTGTTGTTTCCAGAAAACACACACTAAAATGCCATTATATCAATTGATGAAATGGAAAATCTCCGAAAATTCTGTTCAGCTTGATTACCTGATCTCTAAATGGTAAGAGCAGAAATGGAATAGTTCCAAAGAATATCCAGGAGTGGTGGAGCATAGACAAGGCACAGGCAATGCTGACAGCACATGCTGCAATCCACCTACACTCTACCACCCATCCTGAGGTAAGGGGAGCTGTTAATGAAGGGCAGGCTGGAAGCACCTGGCTTCCTGCTCCACCTTCAGAGCTGCAGGCCCAGGTGTGTTGAATGGCCTGGTCATTGGTAAGAACAAGACTTGTTAGGATACGCCAGGACCAGCTTAACCCAAACCTTCTATCCACACAACAGGGAAAAGGTGAGTGATGCAGGTGATTGATGAACAGATAGAAGAGATATCCTCTTGCACCTTCTTTTAACAAACACGCGTTGCCATATGATGTGAAGGTCAAGACCAGCCTTGGCTTCAATGACAACAAAATTGTGAAGTTTAAGATTTTAACAATAGTGACTGAGATTAAGAATAGGACTACAAATTTGGAATTGAAAAGAGCATGTTTAGATTTGCAGAAAGTTGAGCCAGCACTGAAAAAACTAGCATTGATGAATGTGGAGCTCCTGACTTGACCTTAAACATAAAAAGGAAGCACATAGGAGGTGGAGACAGGGATAAGCTGTTTGGGAGGAATAAGAAGACACTAATCACATCTAGAAAAAAGCTAAAGCTCAAATGGATTTGAAACTACCAAAGGAGATAAAGGGTAATAAGGAAGGTTTTTCTAAGTTCCTCAGTAGCAAAAGGGAAGATACGGTGAATATGAACCCACAGGTCATGGGGGCTGGAAGTCTAATGACAAATGATAAGGCTGAGATATCCACTGCCTTCTTCGGCTCAGTTTTCAGAGATAAAGCTTGTTTTGGGCATCCTGGGCCCTCCCAACAGAATTTGTTGAAGTATTATCCACTGTAGAGGAAGAAAGAGTTATGAATTGCTTAACCCACTTGGACATATGCAAGTCTGTGGAATTGAGGTTAATAGAGCTGCTTGTGTCACTGTGAATTGTTCTCTATCAAGGCAATCATCAGAGTTCCTGATGGCTGGAAAAAGACAAATGTTTTATCCATCTCTGAAGAGGGCAAGGAGGAGGACTCAGGGACCTATATTGGTCAGCCTTACCTTATGCCCTGGGAAGGTTATGGAGCAAATTCCCCTAGAAGCTATCTCTTAAGACAAGAGACAAGAAGGTGACTAGGGGCAATGAGAACTATTTAGTCAGGGCAAATCATGTTCACCTAACTTCATTGCTTTCTAAGATGAGTGGATGGCACTGTGTCAAAGAAGATGGCAGTGAATGCCATGTACCTTGATCTTTATCAAATCCATGTATAAAGCCTCCCACAGTCTGTTTATCAGTAATTCAAAGAGATATGAGCTGGATGAATATATAAGGTAGGTGGAAAATGAACGGGACTGCTAGAAATAAAAGTCCGGTTCAAAGCTCAGATTGTATCCAGTAACTAGTCAGGTTTCTCAGGGATCAGTATGGGGACCAGTGCTGTTTACTGTCTTCATCAACCAGGACAGTGGGATGTCAGGTTTACAGACAGTACAAAATCAAGAGAGCAGCCAGTATGCTAAAGGGTGATAGGATTGCTGTTCAGAGGACTATAGTAAAGTCAGAGTCCTGGGGAAGTGATCCTTCCCCTCTGTTGTCACTTGTAAGACAGCATCTGGAGTGGTGTGTCCTATTTGGTGCTTTCCAGGTCTAAAGTGGTATTGACATATTGGAGTGAGTCTAGCTGAGGAACACAGTTGGGGGAATATGACATTCAAGAAGAGACAAAGAAAACTGGCTCTGTTCAGCTTGGAAAGGAGGAGGCTCGGTGGGAACTTGCATCAACAGACGCAAGTTGAAATATTTTTACCTGGAGAGTTGGTTAACTACTGGAACAGGTATCCTGTCCTTGGAGGTGTTCCAGACTTGACTCAACAGGCCCCTGAGCAAATTCCTCTAATTAAACTTGTTTTGAGCAGGTGGTTGGACTAGATGATCTCTAGAGATTTCTTCCGACCTAAATTATGGTTCCATGCTTTCCACAAAGGTTTGCAATCAGTGACTCAGTGCTAATGAGAACAAATCCCAACACATAATGAAGTCTGGCATTTCTTTCTCAGTCTTTAAATACAGTAGATGGGAGATATACAAAAGAAATCTGGTAACTATACCATACAGATACAATAGTTTCCAGTTTGCCCAGCTCATGGGTCTTGATAAAAGAAGGCAGGCAGAAGTAAATATGGTCTAGAGACTGAAACATAATTTGTTTTAGTTTGGCATCCAGCTTTGGTTCTTTGATTGCATCTCATTAGCTGACTAAAGATTTTGGACATAATACCCTTAAATATTCCTACACAGGTTTCATAGCCTGCGTGTTAGTGACAATATGAGCTGTACTTTTTTTATTTCCTGCTTTTGCCTGACAATGATTTTAATACATTTTGATATACTTATGAAACTTCAGCTTTCTCTTCTCTGTTGTTTTAACCCCATCAACTCTCTATATACTTATGTGTATTAAAGTGAATAGCAAGCTGACAGCTGCCAGAATTACTAAGTAGAGCTTTCATTTTCATTACCGGTAAGAGAACTATTCCATGAGTCTGCTATTAAGGTCATTCTTATCCAATAGCCTACAAATTCCTTGGAGAGAATAACTCCTCTATTGCTTTTTATCTTGTAACTGGATATATACCAAAAGAAAAATCAAGGTGACTGTACATGTTTATAGATTAAGAACAAAAAACCCAACAGCAGATATATTATTATGTATGCCTTTCTTAAACTGATATTAAGAAATTTCTTGTTGTCCTTTTTTCTTCTCACAAGCATTATGTGACTTGAATTAGTGCTAAGCTACATTCATACAATCCACCTAGAAGATCAGAAACTGTCTTTTAGCCTTTAAAAAACTTGTGGTTCTGTAAAACTGAGTAATATCAAAAGCTCCCCCTTCTTTTCCTAGTCGTGTATGTAAGCACTTAGATACCAATGGAAAAAAATTCTTCATTAAGAAAAACTCAGTTGCCAAAGAGTTTTTCCCTCTCATTTTTCAGCACTGAAATTGAAAGTGAAAGACTCTAAACAAAACAAACAAAAAAAAGGGAGTGATGATCATAACTTTTTTGATCTCAAAGCAGTTTTCTTTCAGTGTTTCTGTCTGTGAATGCTATACTGTCCAAAATATTTATAATCTAAACTAATTTGAAGTATGTTCCTTTATATAGTTACTAAAAACCACTTAACAGCCATTCCTGCATACAGAGCTGAGAGCCATTCCAACCAGCCTACTCCAATTATGACAAAAATCATACGGAAATTATTAATCCATTTGACCTTGTTTTCAAAACTCATCCAATTAGAGCTAAATTAGATAGCTTCATCTACAATGACTGATTTCTTTTTCAGAAACCACTTCATTAATTGAATACAGCACAATATATTCAGGTTAGACCACCACTGCATGTAGTTAGATTTTAACACATCTGTTCAGTCACATAATTCTTATCCCACTACAGTTCACCAGAACCAGGTAAGAGCTAAGGGAGCTGTTTTGTACTGAAGAAATTATGTGCTAGTCATGGGGAAGAATTATGGTCTTTCCTTTTACCCAGGCAACATGGCAACTACTTATTGCAACCTCTTTCCTAAAGAGGAAATCCTATTTTCTCTCCTCCTTCTTCCAGTACATTTCCCCCAGACCCACCTCAATTTTTGATGCCAGTATCTGCAGTCCATTGCTGCTTGAGCTTCATATGAAATTACCAACTTCAGATACTTTTTGTTTAATATGCAACTCCAGGAACATCATGTAATAGAAAGCATGATTGTTCTAGAAATGTTTCAGTAAAATGACTTTTAAAAGTAGCTCCAGTACTCTCTAGTAATGTCAGTTTAGAGACCTACTTTTCCTCTTTCCAACATCCGCTGAGCCTCTGTCCTGGCAGAACCCCAGCTCCTTGTATGACAGGGAAAAATCTTCTGTTAGCCACTGTCTCCTTGTACTCCTGGGCTGAATCTTCAAATCTAGACAGTATTTGATTGCAGCATTTCTACTGTAGAGGGGTATGCTTCACAGGGAAGTTGAACCGGAAACAACACACCACTGTGCTTCCAAGTGACTCCCAAATTCTCTTTCATCCCTGCAGAAGCAATACTCAGAGTATATATGTACATTGCCTGCACTCCAAGCCAGCACAGTTTCTCATCGGGGGGGTGTCTCTCAGCATAGTTTGACATCTTAAAACACAGAATCTTTGGATTAGCAATGGCTCACACCTCATTGCTTTGACGGGTGTTTGAGTAAAGAGTGGAGTTTATAAAGAACGTTCTTAAGCACTGTACAAATCACATTAGTGGGCCACATCCTTCAATCAGAGGGAGAAATTACGAACTTATGAGGTAAACTACACAAATCAGACTGGCTTTTCTACTTTAGGCCAGTCCAAATTATATTAAGAAACGATCACAGGGCTTTCATATGTTAGTAGCTCTACTGATCTACATGTTAACGATCCCCCAAGCTGAGTTTATCATCTGATTTTCTCATATGGTGTTTATAATCTCCTACTATTTTATAGTGTTAATACGCAAAAAAAAAATATCTTAAAGCAGGGAGAGCCAAGGGATAACTGATGATTTTGTATAATCAAGTGAATTACATATCATTACAGTGATACACAATTCATTCAGAGCCACTTATGCTGTCCTTTAGATAGTATTTGATATACAGAACAATACTTTATTAGTGAGCTTTTCAGCTGCCATATCTTTACATGCTGTTGTTAGGTCAACTTGTGTCAAATGGCAAAGTGTAAAAAGCCCTTTTTGTGTATAGGACGGTAATCCTAAAAATTCCATATGATGTCATAGCAAAAAAAAGGAATGGTAAAGATTATGAGAGGGAGAAAGCAGAAACAGTATGAACGCACACATACACAAATCGAATAATTATTTGTAGCAAATGTAGCAATAAACAAGTACAAAAATCAAAGAAATACTGCATTAGTTTCTGCTTTATTGCTGATAACCATGAATACTTCCCTGCTAAGAAAGTCCCTTAGTCTCTTTTTAAATTTAGTACATATGTGAAAACACAATCTAACTTTTTAATAGTACTAGATATAAAGTATTACTATTGTTCAAAGAAGATATTTCAAATACTTTTGCATTCTTTACTTACTAGCAAGTTTACAGGAATTTTCTAATTGAAGAAATGTAGTAAAAAGGAAAAAAAGGCCTATTTCAGAATTTTTTTTCTTGGTAATTTCACATTACCATGAGCTTGACAGGAGGAATGATCCATGAATAATTATTAAGTCCTTTTAGAGTATCTAAAAGATACTCTAGAGTATCTAAAAGATACTCTAAAAGTATCTATTTCTATCATGTTATGCATTTAAGAACATTTTGATCCCTGAAAAGAGGGAATAGAAAAATAAGAACAAGTCAATATTATGGTTTAGTTTGATATCTGAGCATATTACTCTGGTTTAATTCTTCATCTTAACAGCATACTAATTTCATTTCTATGCTTCTATTTTTTACTTTCTTGATATTAATTTCATGCCTAAGTTCCTAAATGTCCTTAAATTCATGAAGTCTTTTAAAATCAGTACCTGGAAAAAGATATTCAGCAGTAGGATTAATAAAAAAATAAAAAAGAACCAAGCACATTTTTGGAAATTAGGTATTCCTTCAGATGGTGGTATCTGAAAGTTAAGAGTAGGTCTACCAGTATTGTTCTTCTTTAAAGAGAGGTCACAACTTCAAAGTTACTTTTCTACATTTCCTATGATGGTCCAACTGCAGTTGAACAGGATCCATTTTCGTTAAGGACATCACACTTGACTTCGTACTTTTGAATTCACTACAATTTATCACCAACATTTCCCTCCAACTTAAATGGACTTTCTCAGCAGGACATCCTATCCAAATAAAAATGTTCTAGAATACTCTGTCTGAGCAATCACTCTAATTCTTTAATCTCTCCACAAAATTATGCTGAGAATAATCTGGCCTGTTGCATATGTTTAGAGGAAAGAGCACCATAGTATTAAGCATCCCCAAAGCAACCAAAACCACACTTTATCTTATTCTTGCCTCAGTTAATTTCTAAGCACATACGTGAGTGCTTAAGAGATTTTTTTTTTTCTTTTGGGAATTAAATGCTTCCTACTCCTCTTAGTCATTTTCCCTCAAGTCACTCATCCCTACAGATATTCTGTATCCCACTGAAAACTGACCAAATATTGTAAAACACAACTCCCACTTCTGAGGACCTTCTAGTTTTGCAACCACTTAGGCAGAAGATTTTTTCCAAGAATGAACAATTAGAAAAAGGACCTAGAAGAAGAATTCTTGCCAAGATACATATAGATATAGATAGATAGATAGATAGATATTGATACACCTAATTTCTCTGCAAGTGCTGACTGTTAAGAAATCAACAAAAAAAACCCCTCCCATGTTCCTAAAACCTGACTTCCAACCAGGTCCAGATGGAGATGTGAGGAGTACAAGGTACTCTAGCAAAACACTTTTCTTAGCCCAGTCCTCTCAAATTCCTTCAAGTATAGGTAGTAATATTGTACAGGTAGTTAAGAATTTTATGGAATTCTTTAATTATATGAAACACAAGTCTGTATACAGAATAATGTTAATTCTATTGCATAGCTTCAGATATTAACAGACCACCAAAAGGTAATACTGCTTGTTTTGAGAAAATTACTTTCAGACTGAACTTAAATTCTAATTACTCAAGGAAATTGTTTCTGTAGATATCAAAAAGGTAACTGCATGCTAAAGTGAAATTGGTAATGTGATAAGTAAGGAAGGTAGGCTCACCAGGTTCATCTTTGTAAAGTATACAAAAAGTGGGTCAATACAGTTTTCCATTTTCAAACCTTGATATAGCCATCAATTTTCTATAAACCTATTTAATATTCTCTCCCAGGCATAAACAGATTGAGTTTTAGCCACAAGGGACCAGGAGAAGCAAAGACTTCAAATAATGTATTGGCATGTTCCTGACAGAAAAAAAATTAAACAATATCAGAGCAAGCATCCCACCATTCCTCATATAGTTATGAGAGAATTAAAAACTTAACCATGCCTGTGACTCTGATTTTTCAAAAATCAGAGGGTTATAATCATCCATTGAAAAAGCAGGTCAGCATATTCATTAATTTAATATGAAAGGGAGAACAGTATACTCGAGAAATCTAACATGGTTTTGCTTAAAAGGCATGTTTAAAAATGAAAGAAAAAAGCATGAGTCAAAATGGCAAAGATAAGGTACACAGAAATATATCCATGAAAAACAATGTTACTTCGAAGTCATATTCTAAACAGAATGAAAACAAAATTAATATTTTTGCAAAGTAATAAACTTTTTATTGTTATTAATTTATTTTCCTAGTAGAGAAACATTGAATACTCAAGACAATTAAATTGTGATTCCTTTCCTAACTTTTCTTCTGTTTGAAGAAAATAACAATAATTTCTTCCTCTGGAAATTCTAATGATGCCAAATACTCCCATTTCTGTTGAGTTTGGTGATGGTCAAACTCTACACTAATAAATCTTGTGCTGTAGTCAAAGAGTGTTGGGTTTTTTTAAGAAAACAAGAAAAGTACATGTAAGGAGACATCACAGCTGATACAATTGTAATTAGTAATAATATTACTTATTGTGAAAAGAAATTAACATGTAAGATAAACTCCATTGTAAGATGCTGATTATACAAAAGAGCAATGGTCCGTAAGGGTATGTCACACTTGACTAATGTCAATTCTATGTGGCATATGAAAAACTATTTTCTCCACCTCCAACTAGTGCATAAAAGAAAAAGAACACTTAAATTTCAAATACCCTTAACTCCTCCCCAGAATTTTCAATTCCTGTTTGGCCATTTCTCACTCAGATAACTATATAAAATGTGACAATTTGGGCAATGAGGGAAAAGAAAGTAAAATATCAATAGAGACAATGAGCAAGGCCAAGAGACATCCTTCTATTCTCATAGTAATCATTCAGTCTCAGCTGGCTTAATTATCTGTTCCTTTCACTTGATTAATATTATTTACCTATGTTATGGTTGGTATTTTTTGTATTATTTTTATGTTAATACACTCATCTTGGGTTTTATTTTCCAGTCTCTTGAACATACTTTTATGGTGTTCCAAGGAGTTCTTTATTTACCATCCATCATTTCCAGATCTGTTTGGATGGTTAATGCATTTGTCATGTAATTATTTTTTGTGGTTTTGTTTTCTGTGTTTTTCTTACTGTGCTGAACGTTTTAGTTCTAGACAGTATTTGAGACAAAGTTTATAGAACAAGTAAAGTGCTTTTACACTGTAATTCTAATCTAGTTAAGTGTAAAATTACATCTAGAGTAAAGCCAAAAGGGGAAAATGAAGATACCGGGTTTCAGAATAACAGAGTTTAGGGGGAAAATTTCAGCAGGTTGAGTGCAATCGAGTGTAATAAAATAGCAGAGAGGAAACAGCGGAGAGAAACTGAAACGTGTATAATGAGATTAAAGTGTGCCCAAAGGATATGGAATGCATAACATAAAGCAATAAAAAGAGGAGTTTAAAAAGCCAAAATGGCCAAAGGAGGGAAAACAGGAAAAAGAAAACCAACCCTCACAGTAAGGAAAAGCACTACAGATGGAGCCTGACTGAAATTAGATATGAAAAGATTTGTGTGGCCATCTTGACCCACAGTTTCTGATAATATTCAAAACATCAAGTACAGAGAAAGATTTGAAGGAATATGATGAGAAGCTGTGAATATTAAAACTAATTGTAAAATAATCCTGCAGTGTAAGACAGTTGCACAGAAAACAGATTAAGCAAAATTATTTCAAGGGATTGACGCAAGAAATTTGGAGGACCTTTATTTTTCCTGACTACACATGTTCCTATTGCTCATTAAACAACAAAAGCTGAAAAATTACAGACATTCAGTGCAACAGTAATCAATGCACAAGGCTTTCAGTTTGAATTGAAAGTGAAAAATCAAAAAATTGAATCTGTGAACAATAGTAATTTCTGACATTTTAAAAAATAGATTTTTTTCAAAGTTCTGATTTGGAGAGAGGTACATAAGCACAACTTGGAGTGTTTTTTTACAGGGGGGAATATCCCACTTAGGATATTTCTTTTTAACTTGTAGATTTAGAGAAGTGGTGATGTTCAAATATATAATTCATTCTTTGAACAGTTAGAAATTTTGATTTTGATTTTTTTCAACATCAAACATTACTTTCTCCATATTAAGCCATTGCAATGTGGAGAAAGTTATGTTTGTTATCTGCACCACCCAATGGGCTGGTCTTTTAGTAGGTGTTATAGGGGAAGTTGCTGAGGAAGCAGTTTTCTGCTCTTAAGGGAGTTACAACACTCAGGAACACCAGCAAATATCTTACTCTCCATAGACTTTGTTACAGAGATTGACAGTTCAAGTAAGTTTTGAAAGGACATTTCCCTGGACCTTACAAATTTGTCTTTCTAATGAATAATTTTCTTTTTTTTTTGTGAAAAATCTAGAAGAAATCAGCACAATTTCTTTTTTCTTATAGAAAGTAAAATATTTTTCTGGGGAAAAAAGTAAGAATTTCTATTTTATTGAAGAGCATTTTCCATTCTGAAATATTAATTTCACAAATACTATCACAATTAAATAAAAAACACTCAACAAAACCCCACCCTACCCCACCAAAAAAGCAGTTTCTATCTGAAAGCTACAAAGAGCAATCTGTCAATCACACCCTGTATTATCTTCCTTTCCATTTCTTTCTCTTTGCCTCCCTGCCTTTCTCTGCTTTTAAGTTCAAGTTCTTATACTACATGAGAGACTCACAGATATTGTCACCTCACAGATTAAAGACTTTCACTTGAGTATCTAACTTTCATAAGGGTCGTGGTTTTCTGCAAAAGGTAGTTCAGAAACTGTAAGTTGTGATCCTTCAGCAAATCACCACCCAGTGCTTTAAACTCATATTTTTGTTCTAGTTCTGCCTCCTTAAAGAACATGCTTTCTACTGAAGTATTTAAATAACACTTTTTAGCGTTAAACACTAAGTCTCTATTATCATCCGAGAAATATTTAAACCACTTTACTTAAATATGAGTAGAATGAGTTTCCACTATAAATGCAAAATTTTGCCTTTTGACAAATATCCATGAGCATGCTGGAAAAATTAGCAATAGAGAAATTTGGATGTGTATGGTACATACTATGATTTTTTTATGTCAAAAGAAGAGATTAACATTTTCTTTACTTAGTTTAAGAAGTAGAGTCCAACTCTTTTCTCAGTACACAAATAAAAAGTTACATGCAATTCCACACCAAAGTGATTAGCTGTAGATCAGGACTCTTGAATCCTTTATTATTTAGTCTACAAAAATGTAACAACTTCTTGTGTTTATAGACTCCCAACTCTCTTTTTTCGAAGTTTTGAGAGTCATTGTTTAATATGCTTATTCAGATTACTAATGATTAAACTATTTTTTCCATGTTTATGTATATTAAACTGAAAATATCTCATATATTCAGATCTTAGTCCCCTCTATTTGTCCTAATGAGTAAAATTCATTAATTGAACAGACTTTTGGGCCACCATCTTTTATTTTCTGACAATAAAGTGTGTTCTGTTTTTAAGTAGTGTCCATAATGTAAAATACAGCAAGAAAAGTTTATAAAGAGTTTTAGAGAGCAAAAGGAAGATAAAAATCTTTCATAAGGCACATTTGGCATTACAGTGTTGAAGATACTGCATATTGCTTCTCAGGGTTTGTATGTCATTATAGTCAACTAGCAGAAAACAGGAGTGTTAGCTGTTGGTATGACTTCATTTGATAAACTCTATTAATTATTTTCAAAGATGTTTGAAATGTGGTGTATATATATTTTTATATTTGTATGTATATATGGAATTGTTTATTTATATATTAAATATTTATGCCTATATAAAAGTAATTTTCACTGAAAAATATCTTAGTGGAGACAATTGCACTTTTATATCAACACTATTCCACATAGTGACAATCATAAATAGTTATAATGCAGTATGTTGCATATAGTAAGAGTAGCTTTTGACCTCTAAGGACTAAAGTTTCTTCTCAGTGTTAAACTAGAGAGCACATAAATTCCATTTGTAATATATTACAAATACATATGCAGTACATCTATTTTCCAAACAGCATTATTCTCCCCTTGTTTTAGTGGATGTGTATTTACAAATATTGCACACTATTATCATCAGGTTTTAGTAGATATAAAATTCCATGCTGCACATTCTTGCGCACTTCAGTTTCTTATGAATGCATTTGACCTCCTTGGCTTGACAGTAACAGACAAGGTTGGATTTCAGAAACTTCAGAAGAGCTTTGGTTGAGAAATAACCAATAAATATCCAAATTTCTTTTGTCTATACATGAACAAAACACATTAAAAGAAGACTGCCCTTGAACCTGACATATAACGTTCAGATCATAAGGGCTGGGCTCCATCTGAATATACAATGCACTCTGGGGTACAAACTCTTCAGTTGACTGAAATCCATTTCACCTGTTGTGGTACTGAAAAGCTGTGCATCATCATCAATTAAATTGTTAACATATTTAGGGACAAGACCCCAAACTGGCCAGACATTTAAAGTGCATCAACCAAGACATTTTCATTCTAGTGACCACCCTGAGAAGACAAGGTTCTTCAATGAAAAAAGCTCAACTTCTACAACTCTACAAAACTCCTCTCATCTAAAAAAAAAAAAAATTTTGAAAAATAACTAGGAAGGTCAGTACAGAAAAAGCAGGCCTTTAAAAGATATTTCTAATCCTCCTCCCTTCCCCATTCCTCTGACTAATGCCCTGAAAAGATCCCAGAACAGCCTATTACTTTATTATCCTTAGATCTTAACTGGGCTTGAGTCCTAGCTTTCGTTTCTGTTGGGCAAAGAAAGTTATTGCTGAGTCCAATGCAAGGGTAACATCTTCAGCTATGAATAGGATGGATTTATCTTCATATAGTTCGGTACTCAAAAGCTATAAATGCTTTTTTCCTCATAAGCTGATTTGAGAAGAGAAGTTTCTTTCCAGTGATTTTTCACTTGCTTCACGGGGAAGAATTCCTACAAAAGGAATTTTTGTCGTATCACTAATGGCTGTATCCCAAATTCTTCTCCAGCCTCCTCGTTTCTCAGCTAACCCTCTCCTTCAACATTTGGACCTAGATTTCTATGAAGCAGAATAACTGACAATGAGTTTTAAGGAAGTGACCACATGCTTTGTTTTCTTCCTTTTATGCTATCAAGTAGGTCATCAGAGCAGTAAGTTAATCAGTCTTATTTTTCTTATCTCCCAGGCACCAGTGTGATTTTTGTTGGGGGCTTTTTGTTGTTGTTGTTGTTGTTCTGTTGATTTTTTTTTTTTTTTTTTTTTTTTAATTCAGTTCTTTAGCTATTTTATCATCTCGGCTTTTGTATCACAACAGACCACAGAGAGACACTCTGAGCTGAGAATTGTCTATTTTAAAGGAGGAACAAGAAGCCGAGTAGCTAAGTGATAAATGCATCTTTTACCTATTGCACACTCATAGATAGCCTTCAGAGTATAATTTACCACAGCAAAAGGAAGAAATAAGGAAATATTCAATATTTATTATATAAGATGCCCTTACTAACTCAATGATTTAATACTAACCCGATACAAAACACATTATTGTAGTGAACAAAACAGACTGTGATAAATCACATACATGATTAGTAACGATAAAAATAAGCAGAGTCACAGAATATTCAGAGTTGGAAGGGACCCACAAGGATCATCGAGTTCAACTCTTAAGAGAATGGCCTGTATGGGGATTGAACCCGTGACCTTGGCATTGTTAGCACCGTGCTCTAACCAAGCTATTACCATACACAAGCCTCTAAAAGGTAACAACAAATGTTAGATTGTCTTTTAGTCCTTACCCCTGTACATACCTGCAAGTACAGACAATTCAGCTCTTCATCTGATTCAGTGGCTTCCCCTTCATTTATAGCATCAGAATACAGTAGGAACCCTCCACTCTATTGGAAGCAAGTCATTGTCTGAGTGGTTTTGCCTTTAAAGCCCATAGGTTATTTTCATACCTACAGAAACTTTCCCAGTAAACACACAGCAAACACTCATTTCTAACAAAATTAGGTCTGTGGAGCTTCACCTTCCTACAGTTTTCTGGATGCATTCAAAACCAAAACAAAACTGCGTCACAGGGAGTGCTGACCAAAACATTAATCAGTTAATGTCATATGGTGACATCAGACAGTTATCAAAATATTCTGAAGTTATGCTAAGCAGACATATTTTCTGTGAGTATTTGGAAGATCTTTACTAACTTTTCTTTAGAGACTGCTTACTAGACAGAATGCAGATATTCATTGTGCAAGTAAGAGCACTGTAGTAGCAGGTTTATAAACAAACTCTACTTTTACTTTCTAGTTTTTGTTTTGGTAGTCCTCAGAAAAGGCACTGATATGAAAAGGTAAGCATCTATTTAATCATAAAAACTGTGATCTAGGCCAAACTTTGGCATATCATAAAGCACATTTTGTCTCTGTTTATTGGGGATCTGAATATGCAGCTGTCTGTGCAAGTGAGCATGCTTAAATCCTTTTAAGTCTTAAGGCAGGGGCCTAAAACCTAAGTCTGAATGACAAAGTGCTGAAATACAGAGACTGGAATGTTCTATGGTAAAACTAAGTACAGAAAACTAAACTTGTCTAGTTTCAGAGGTAAATACTCCACACACCCTCTCCCTTCACACCCCTTCCCACTCCCCCACCCCATCTAGGGACTAGCACGTAGAAAGAGAGAAAAAGTTAGAAGATCTCTTGCCTTCTGTCAAAGGAGACTTCAGAGTTAGAAGACTCCTACAGTTTTTGCATCCAGAAGTGATGTTGTTACTTCAGGAACATTGACTGCATCTGTCCGTGAAGGTAAGAGAAGTCAGAGTTACAGCTCCTCTATGGAACCTGTAAACACTGAGGAACAGTTATTCCCCATAAAGAAGTCTGAGACCACTTTTGTCCATATTCTTCACACTCAAAAACATTAGTAGTTATATACATAATATAGTTTAGCTGATATATACAGACCTCAGCTATCAAAGGCTTGAATATTGCCTTGTTTAGTTGCACCACATCTGAAGGACTCTAAGTGACTATTGGAGCCTTAAGCCTTCTCCTATGTCAAATATTTCTGTGAAAGTCAGTATTCTTAAAGCACATGAGAAAACTGCTGTAGGTTTTGAATATTTGTCTGGAAGTTCTTTATAAAGAAGAATAAAACAAACAAAAAATCCCTGGAGAAGTTTCTGTGGATGTTTGAATTTTTTTTGTTGTTTTTGTTATTAGCACAGGGTGAGATTATTCAAGGTCAAATATGTTTCAATTCCATGACTAGCTCAGGACCTGGGAGCTGTCAGATCTCCCTGATTGTTTACTCTGATAGACATCCTAGACATTGAAGGCAGTGGGAGAAACATGCCCATGGCACAGATTTTGTTATTTTGTCACATTATTCCCTTACTACTGAGTCTTTCATTAGTTCAGTGATACTCTGGTATAGAATGAATATTTCATATGCTCAGAAGCCACTCTCACTATTATTGTGTAAACTTAAATGTCATGACTGCTGTTGTGACCCTCTCCTCCCAAACTGGTGTCCTGCACTTGCAATACAAAAACTCTTTGGAAACAAAGAAGTATACCAAAAAGAAGAAATCCAAATATTTCTTCTTAACAAAGAAAATGACAATGAAAAGAAAAAAAAAAAAAGTTGAGAGTCTCTGTGTTGCCATAGAGACTAGGAAACCTTTGGGATTTTTAGTACTGTCAAATCACATATGTTCTTTTCCATTTCACTCAGTTCTGCTTCTATCTGAGGTGACAGAGCTTCACTTCTACATCTGCCAGAGGTATTGCTACTGCAAGCTTGTCTAGAACGGACTATGCCATATTCTAGTTGTCTGTTTTACACGTTGAATTCACGTTGCCTTAAGCAGAACACAAACCTGATCTCAGGATGGCAAAGAATAAAAATAACCCAAAACCAAGTAAACCAACCCTTTTTAATTTGATCCTCAGCTACTAGTATTGCCACTTGACTGCTGGATTCCCCAGTTAAAAGACCAAACCACACTGGTGTCCACATGGTTCTGTAAGTTCTGCACAAGAATAGGGAACCCCTGAGAAATACAGGAGAAATATGTGAAATATAGAGTTTTACTGCTTCCATTTAATCCACAAACAAGAGATTCATCACCCAGGATTTATGCTGATTTATGTTTGACTAAGATCTGATAGCAGGTGTGAGAAAAATGCAAAAATAGGCACCAGAAATACAAAATAATTTTTTTCCAAGAATTATTGTGTTGCAACTTAATTTATTGCCTGAAAATGTTCATGCTAGAGAGGAGTGTGAACCAAAACCTAAGCTGAAACCCTCTTATAAAACTCATTGAGTAACTCATGAGTTTGTCTTCATTCCCTGGTTAATTATCCTCAGTGGGTAATGGCAATTCATAACATAGTTTAGATTTAGTTTATTTCATTTTTACAAATTACATTTTTTTTTTTTTTCGGAAAAGATGTCAGACTGCAGGGAACAACACATATTTGATTAAAATTTATTCCTCACTAATTCATAGCACTGTCAGTTCTTTGTTTAAGTCCTTCATCCCCTTCCCTTCTGACTCCACAGATAACTTGCTCCATTCGGTTTTGGTGACTCATTATAGAACATTTTCACTGGGATATTAAAAAGAAAGAAACAATATTTGATGGCACTAGAACACCCAGAGTGCATTTCTGCTGTCTGTTAAGCCAATGACAAGGGAATAAAGCTTTCAAGTATTTTGCAAAACTCTGGCTGAATTATTTATTTCTTAATTAGAAAGGAAGAAAAAACTAGAACATCGGCCCATTGTGGCTGAAAAGGCTTTTCTTATTCTTTAGTAATTAAGAAATTATCCTTATTCTGTAATTAAAAAAATAATGAAACATAGCTGATTTATGATATATTGAGAGATATAATGTAGCTTATATTATGATATTTTAAGTGATAGTGTGTCCCTTCAGCAAGTTTTCAGATGATACAAAACTCAGAGGAATGGCTGACAGACCTGAAGTCTGTGCTGCAATTCAGTGAGACCCAGACAGGCTGGAGAGATGGACAGAGAGTAACCTAATAAACACCAACAAGGGCAAATACAGGGTCCTGAACATGGGGAGGAATAACCCCAGGCACCGGTTCAGGCTGGGAACTGTCCTGCTGGGGAGCAGCTCTCTGGAGAAGGACCTGGGGGTCCTTGTGGCCAACAAATCTGTCTGTGAACCAGCAATGCATCCTGGTGGCCAAGAAGGCCAATGGTATCCTGAGGTGCATTGGGAAGAGCATTGCCAGCAGGTTGAGAAAGGTGATGCTGCTCCTCTACTCTGCCCTGGTGAGGCCACATCTTGGGTAATGTGTCCAGTTCTGGGCTTCCCAGTACAAGAGAGACTGGAGCTCCTGGAGGGGTCCAGTGAAGGGTTAAAAAGTTTGCTAGGGAAGCAGCTCTCTTATGAGGAAAGGTTGAGAGGGCTGTTTAGCCTGGAGAAGAGATGACTGAGAGGGGATCTTTTCAATACATAAAAATATCTTAAGGGTGGATATCAAGAGGATGGGGCAAGACTCTTTCTAATGGTGTCCAGTGACAGGATAAAGGGCAACTGGCACAATCTGAAATACAGGAAGTTCCATCCGAATATGAGGATTAAGATTCTTTATTGTGAGGGTGACTGAGCACTGGAACAGGTTTCCCTGAGAAGTTGTGGAATCTCTGTCTCCTGGAGATAATCAAAACCTGCCTGTACTAAATATCATGCAATCTGCTCTAGATGAACCTGCTTTAGCAGGGTGGTTAGACTAGGTGAGCTCCAGAGGTCCTTTCAACCGAACCGTTCTCTGATTCTCTTTAAAATCGATGACCCTGAAATTGCAAACTATTTCATGCTAGGACTAGCTTACCTTTCAAGTCAACCATGTCTACTATATCAGGCAATTTTATTTTCTGAAGCCAGTCATAACACTTTCTCTGCTTTTTTTTTTTTTTTTTTTAACGTCCATCATACATCCGCTTACTGAGTTTCCTAGATCCTTACGGTGAATACTGAGTGCTTGAACAATATTGGAAGAGCCAAGCCAGGAGTTCACAGAGTTTTTCCCGGACCTTGTATCTGAGGAAGGTTCCTAAGATCCTACAAAGCCAATTCTGGAAAAACCAAGACCACTATTTGCAAAAATATGATGATCTAGAATAATTTTGTGATGCTTAGGTGTATTCAAGACATATGCAAGCAGCTGGATGATCAACACAGAGTCTATGGAAAGCTTATCCTGAAGTAGTAGCGTGAGGTGATGTCATCTCAACAGGTATAATGGGAATTGACATACCTAGTACACACAGAAGTATGCCAGATACTTGAACACAGAGACTTTATTTTAGGTGTCTTAATTCCAAACACCCCATGAAGATATGGCCAACAGATTTTTTTGATAAATCAATTAATAAAAATAAATATATTCACATCTGAGTACAGAATAATAATCTGTAAGTTCAAGAGGGAAGTGTCAGATTTAGAAATAGTTTGTTCTTGCAATTCATATTAGAACTCCTGTGATGTGTGAAGTAGTTCAACAGTAGCTGGTACAAGACAGATGCTGTTACTGAAGAGGATATAAACAGCAGCATGCAAGACCATTACAAAAAATAAATAAAAAGGCAAGACACACGTGTTTGGAACTTGTTCCATGTCACAATAAAGAAAGATTGGATGACGTGTAAAGTTGAAATCCTGTTGGAGAATCGGGAAAGCACTGAGAAGAAGCACAGAATATGTTAAATTATTACAGATATGCTTTCTTCTTTTTTTTTTTTTTTTCTGAGGGAAAAGAAGAAGTGCTGTTCTTTTAAGACTAGTTGTTTAAAAGTCTGTAAGAGGTTACTTTTATATATTTTGCCAGAAGAATGTCAGATGAAGCCTTTACTCTAAACTTGTACAGGGGATTGTACTTTGGAAGGAACAGCTTAACCTACTTGTACACATATAGGTGGATAACTAATTTGGAACCTTTTCACAAGAGAGATTCAAATGTCCATGGACACTACAGAGTGGCTGCTTAGCCTGAATTGACTGAGATAGGTTTCAAGAAAAACACAGAAACTTACCAACAACATCTGCAATTAACATCCCGGCAGAAGTCAGTCTACAAAATCCTCATGCACATCACCTTTGTCACATCACAAACTAAAAATGCTAGTTCCCAGATTCAGTGTTGAAATTGCACAGTTTTCTATCTGTATGTTGAAGAAACAGTTTTTGTCACTACAGGTGCAAGTTGTTTCCTGTCCATCTGACAGGAAAGAAAGGATCAAGTCCACCTGAACAATAATTCTGGCTCATATCTCTATGGAGTACTTTTCCTTGTTTCCTTCTCACTTTCATGTGTGTGTGTATGTGTGTGTGTGCATTTGTGAAAACACAGCACCAAAGTAGACAACATTAGTATATATTGGAGTCTGTGGCAATTTAATTTTTCTACTGGTCAGTGTAAGTAACACTGTCCAGAAAGAAGATTTTGAAAGAACCCCTAAAATTATTCATGGTTTCTTTTTTTTATTTTTTTTTAATTATTATTTATGGGGAGAGTTAAATTGTCTTGTTACTACAGACAAAACAACTGTGAATTTACTAAGCATACTACCATTTTGTTTAAATAATTTTATTTAGTTTAAAATGGCTATCTTGTGTTAAACCAGGGTTAGGCTTACCATTCCATCAGACTTACTGCAGAATACAAAGATGACTTCCAGACTAGAAGACAAGGGAGAAGGAGAGGTGTGATGTTTTCATTTGTCTGGAGCCATGCAATCGTGTCCAGTTATAAATCTGTTGTCAGTTCTACTGATCAATAACTATTAGCAATAAGCACCACTAGTCATCACCTTGACAATGATGAATGGTATAACCAAGAATGGGATAAACCTCCTGATAACAGCATCGAGATTCAAAGAAGTCATCCATCTTCCTCATTCTTTCTTTCTCCTGTCCTTCATCCCAAGAAGTTATTGCTCTAAATGACTACCACTTCCTTTTTCCCTGTATCAAGTTATCCTTGGTACTAAGTTTGCTTTAGTGCTGTCTTGCACCTATGCATCTTCCTATGCAACTCACTAATTAATCCATTCTTTCATAGCAATTTCTAAAACATAGAGCAAGAGATTTAAGTAAATAAGCACTTCTGTTTTTCTACAAAGAAATTCAGAAACTAGGAAGATTAAGAGAAACATTAATCATGCAGCAAAGTTACCTTTCCATGGATAAAAAGCCTAGTAATCTTCAAGGCTAGCTGTTGAAAAATTTATTTTATGTATTCCTGGGAGAAGAGTGTTACATCTCTACACATATACATATATTTGACTGTCCATTTATTTTTTTGTATTTGTTTAAGTTCAAGTAGCTTTGATGTTTGGTTCCCAAGTCCACATGAGCAACACGGGTCACTACTAGTAGCATTAACTTACGTCATTTTGAATAAGACAGCTGAGTTTAACTGGCATGTTTGTGCAGCAGTGATGGAATCTATTTATCCAACACCTATAGAATAAAGACTTTTGCTGAATTTCTCTCTAGTTCCAAAATTAGTACAGTTACTACTAGCATTCGCTCCACTGGATCTTACAAAGCTCCTTCACAGAAAAAATTGAGGCACCCTGACAATGGAAAATGTTAATTTTCACAATTTCACTTAGAATAAAACTTAAATTCTCTAATTTATACAAATGGTTCTAAGCCACAAAGTAGATAATGCAGAATTTTCATGGAATTTGCAGAGTTTGATGATAATATTTAGTTTTATTTGAATGCAGGCATTTTTTTCTGTTCAAATGCAATTTTGTGCAAATAAATGCCTTCTGTAAATTAAAGATTTAGATGATGTCTCTATAAAACTGAAGAGTCTATCCCTTTGTGAGAAAAAAAATGTTAATACAGAGCATACTATTTTGCTCTCAGTATGGTTTGGGTTTATTTTCTTTTTATCTGATGTCAATAGAATTCTTCTTAAAACTGTAGAATAATTTTTAGATTTTTTTTTTTAATTAAGTTAGTTAAAAACAGAAATTGGCAAAAAACATTGATGCACAAACACAGAATTTTCTTCAGTGGATTAGGAAACTCTGTTCTCCAGATTTCACCTGACAAGGAAGGCAAAACACATTGCATTACTGTGGAACAAAGTAATACTACAAAGGTTTTAAGAGAATAGTGGATGTATCCTTTCATTGTTCACTTCCTAAGAATGGAGTATGTAGGTGCAGATCCATTTCATGCCATCTTATCTGACATTGCAGTGTTACCTTTCAATTTATCTTCCATTTGGTGAACACACCAGAAACCTTCCCAACGACAGCCTCTGAAACTTCCTTTGGTTATTGCTGTGCTCAAAGTTCTTCAAAAGTAGAATTATTGTAGTCCCAAACTGGCTATGTAGGAAAGGGATAAATGTATTGTACAGTACCATTCACATCATAACAAGCCTGTGTTCTGCTAACACCTGCAGAAGTTCTGCTTAGAGAAAGGGCACAATCAATTAAAGCATCCTGTCAGATTTAAAATGCACAATCATGCCCTAGATAAGCTTAACTTATTTGAACAGAACAATACTTACCTCGGTGTCCTTAAGAAATATACCAAGCAACCCTTAAATTCTGCAGCTATACCATTCATACACATCATTTTATGGCAAATCTGGATTTATATTAAAATCCTTGGCTTTGCATTCCAGTGATCTTACCACTTTAATATGTATTGCTTCTTCACCTCATCCTGGTGAGGATACTCTTGGTACAGACCATTTGAGGTCAAAGGACTGTCCAGTTAGATTGTACACTGTATTAACAAAAAAACATTCTAAATTGGTACTGTACATCTGCAGCAGTACTTACTCCTTTCTTCTGTTTGCAGCCTTGAGGGCAACAATAGCTTTACTGGTAGGTTGCAGCATTGTCAAAAGGCAAGAAAGCATCACAGCAGCAAGGGTTTTCTGTTAAAAATATGGCAAACCCCCCAAATATATACCAGAATGGTGCATTTTCTCAAATTACAAATAAAACCCTAACACCTGTACTACATGGTAACAATATAATCTAGTCATTTTTAGTTTGCTTTCTCTCAAATGACAAGTATCTCTGCCAATCCAATGACAAGCTCAAATTTAGACATTATTCTTTTGGCAACAATATATGATATGGCCTTGCAGCAGGAACCAAACTGAATTTCCACTTTTACTTTTTTTGGTTTTGTTTCTGGGAAGAACAGCAATAAATTCTCAATAGGCTGGATTTTTTCTTTTTTTACTATGTAGACAGAAATATGGCAGAACTTAATATACATAATTTCCTGTATTGCTTTTCCCAGAGTAAAGAAATCTTTTCTTTTTATAGCATTGTCCCATGCACAATGCCATTTTCAGTCACTTTTCAATTTTTTCTTTTGATTTCTCTAGGCTAAAACAGAATTGTTTGGGAATATTGTCTACTTCCTAGGAACTTGGGTGTTTTTGTGGGTTCTCGTTTGTTTGGCTTTTTGAGTCAGAGCAAAAACCAATAAGGAATTGCAATAAAACTTCTATTTTTATGACCATTAATTAGCAGTATGTTCTCCCTCTCTCCCCATCTCAAGTGTGTCTTTCCTCTGCTTGCATTACTGCTTTCTCTTTTAACTTATTTGTTCAGTCCAAGGATAGTTTACAGCAAGCATGCTAATGATTAGCTAATGGAACACTTGTTAGTGGCTTCTGTCAAGCATGTTCAATTTAATAATCTTTTATGAATCTGTCAGCTGCAGAACATGCACAAACTGCAGATCTGATGCAGCTGAGGCAATAAGCTAGATGAACTAATAACCAAATCCTTGAGAGAAAAAACAAATGTAATACATCTACAGTGCAACAGAGAAGTGTTCACAGTCAGAAGTGTTTTACAGTAGTTACCATCTGATAGTCTATGGGAAACAAAAAAAGCCTCTGCCAACTTGTCTATGCATTACTGCTCCCACTTCTTCCATCACACAGAGCAGCTTCACATCATCTAACGCAAAGAAAAATACTTAATGGTCTCTTTAATCAGAGATTAAATTGGACAAAACTTGGCGTTTGTTTTGACTGTCTTAAAAACAATTTCTTTCCGCGAGGGATCAGCTAGGTGTTCGCACTTCATGTTGCATCAAACCATTTCTCGATGACACAGATCCATTCAATTCAGTGAGTTCCAACAATTGGTTACCTCTTTAAGACTCTCATCCTTTCCTCTTGCACAAATTTACCACAAGTAGTTTTATTACAGTTCAATAGCAAAGAACTACTATGCGATGCCACTAGTAGGCAAGACGTGTGGTGGCTGGCTTTTATTTCCAAGGATTATTTCCTTTTAGCTGTGGGGTCACAACATTCTGCCTCTTTTTTTCACTATACTAGTTAACCACAAAGATTAGGTCCCTCAGGGCTACACCGGCACATTCACTTCAGGAAAATCAAATGGAAATTGCCCTGCCCTTTTTGAGCACAGCACATTTATCTACCAGATAGTGAGGAAAAAAAAAGAGAGTTTGTTCAAGAGCATAGCAGTATAAAGAGCTTTTTTTTGGTAGAAATGTATATACTTTACGACAAAATACTAGCAGCATTTAAAGTAAGCACAGGTAGAGTCCTCAGATATTCCATTGTCAGTGCTGGTTTTAAACTTTGAGAATAGAGATAAAAGAAAATAGAACAAATAAAACAAGAAAAAATTTTAATTAAATAAGACAAAAAATTATCCTGAACCTGACTGAAACACTGTACATTTTGGTTGTTGGTGTCTTTTCGTGGGTTTTTTTAGGTTTTCTTGGGGGGGGGGGGGGGGGGGGGCTTGGGGGGGAGATATAGGTTGTTTTTGGGGTTTGGTTTTGTTTTGTCTATTTGTTTGTTTTGTTTTACAGTGACACAGTCTCTTCCTACATCATCTCTCTTTTCATGCAGTATTGAAATTGTAAGTCCCAGCACTATGAGACGGACTGGTGCTCAGCAAGAGAATGTCTGCTCCTGTATTTAAGCACCATGGATCATATCTAGTTTAGCTTAGCAGTTCTACTGTCAGGGGTGGATTTAGGAATATTCACTTTTCCATTTGGGTGATTTCAGTTTCATTTCAGCTCTCTTTCAACCTCCCTTCAAAGTCTGGGATGGTATTTTACTGAACCTTCATTTCTTCCCATTTAGAGAGTAATTGTAAAAGGAACCATAGTCACACTAACACACATAAATGGATACCATCTTGCTACAACGTGGTTTAATGTAGTTATTGTAAAAAAATGGTTTAAGTACATACACAGACATAGGCTATCTGAAGTGAAAAAAAAAACATAAAAATAAAGTCTAACTACTTACAAAGAGAAAAATTCTGTCCAAGTTAGTGCTCCCCTTCCCTGTGGGTTCCTTTTGAGTTTTGAAGTGGAGTATTCTATTACAAGAGAAAAAGATAATTATTAAAAAACCCTATACTGCAAATATTTCCTGAACAGGTAAAATACTGCTACCAATAGAGTTATAAAATTTTCACAGAGCTAAGTTTTTCCACTGATCTTTCAGGCTAGGTCTTTCAGAACTAGCCATTAAAATGCTAGTTCTCAAGAAAATAAAAGTGATGAGTCAAATAGAAAACCTTTCCATTTTACTTTTCCTTTTGAGGAAGAATTAAAAACTATCAACCAGAACCTCTACCATTAGACTAATAATGTAAAACAAATAAAGTGATAGAGGGATTTAGAAAGCAACATACAAATTGAGTTTAGATGGCTTTTACAGAACTGATTAGTAGAGAGAAAATCAGATGAAAGCAAGTCTTAACAAAATTCTGTTGTCAAAGTCTTATATTTCTACATCTGACACACTGAAAGTCTGTATTGTTATACTTTCTATATCAATATTCATAAAAGCTCTCTTTTGTCTTTCTACACCCATCTGGAAATACCTTCATATTTCATATGCTATAGCTGCACACAAACAGGATCTTTTTAAAGCAAACACCAAACAAAGCACTAGAAATCTTAAACATGGAGATAAAACTCAGAGTTAGTCCATCACTCCTTTCAAATAGCCTAGCAATAAAGACTTTTATCTTGACTGACAGCTTAAAACAGGCTACCTAATATTAACAATATCTCTTGGTTTCAGGTTATTTTTAAATATTAGAAGCAGCTAATTTGGTTTCATTAATTATATAACATCATGTAGAATTATTGTAATGGGCTTCTTATAATGAAAGAGAAAAATATTCAGTTACTCATTAAAAATTAAAATTCATAAAAAGCATTAAAATGCATATTAAAGTCATTTCTGCAATATTCTTTCTTCTAGCTTAAGGATTCCTCTGAAGAGGGAGATCTTACACTTGATAGTTTACATATATTAAAAGGGCATTCAAAATAAATCACTCAGAAAATCAGTTGGTTTTGAAAAGCTACAGTCTAAATAGTAAGAAAAATGGAAGATGATAAATGCACTAAAGGTTTCAGATGCACAAATATGGATATGTCTCCTGAAAATCCCCAGAGCTGAATATATGGAGGCTAGGAAATTATTTATTTTAAGGCCATTTCCTTACACCTGCTGATCAAGGCAGCATTCAGCACCAGTCTAGGCTTTTGCTGTGGCATGGAGAGCCATCCTTTGACTCTTGTGGTCAAATGCTTCATTTTTTATAATGACAACATTTGGGGTTTTTTTTGTTTTCTAGGAGCTCTATATTCTGAATAATAATTGCTTTAGGGAGTATTGACAGATATTTACAGGATATTTCTATTCCTATGTCTATGGTTTCCAGGAATGTGGTATAATTCTGAGAACCTTCACACTGAACAGATCCAAACTGGTAAGAAGACCCCAACACATCTCCTGGACTAGATATTTAACATCCTAAATCCACTATAAAAAAACCCAGGCATATAAAATAGTGTTTTCTTATGGGAAAAAAAAAAAAAAAAAAGGCAAGCAAAAAAAAAATCTGATTTTCCTTTTATTCTCTCCTCTTTACTCACTTACTTTCAATCTCATCTTCAATTTCTCTCTTATTCTCATATATTATCCTCTTTTCATCATTGCAAAAGTTTTTCAGCTCTTTCTCTGTCTGCAGGTACCAGGCAAGGTTTCCAATAAAACAGCTGGTTACAGAACAAGAACAGAGGTTCTAGGCAGATTCTACTCTTCACACAGTGTTTAACAGTTTATTGCGTCTGCAGAGAATGACTTAGATAAAAAATCAGAAAAGAAAGCTGAAAATCTCCTAGAGTACCAGTGCAATTACAAATAGATTGTATTGAGGAACACATACACTTGCCCAGTATAAGTTAATTTAAAAAAATAAATCAAATATAGCTATTCTTTGCAGGAAAAAGACTGAGGCAACTAGATCAGCCTCACTACCTATTATTATTTAATGAATTTGATGCTGCATGATGGATTTTGAGTGAAAACCCCAGTCTAGAGATCACCTAAACTTACATTCTACTGTATTCACTGAAGTTTTGTAAAGTGAAAAAAGGGGACAAATCCTGCTCTTCAGGAGGAAGAACATGAAATAATGTTGCATCTTTCACAACTAAGCATCTTTGAACATGAAAAAACCCTGAAGTTTTCAGTTTACAAGCAGAAAATCTGTATATATAATTTATTTCAAGTTCCTGATCCCTTCCTTTCTATATCTATTTTTAATTTAATTCATAGACTTTTTAGTTAGGTCCTCTCACATTGGTCAAATAAAAGTACAGAAGTCTGAAACAACATCATTGTAAAGAGCTTAAGAATTAAGATAAAATACTTTAGTTGCATTTTAGATTTGGTAGAACGTGAGGTAAGTTTTTAAAACTGAACCTTTAGAAGTTTCAGGTCTGTTAATGAAACTTTTCTCCCAGGACTTGGTTTGCAGACAAGTCTAATACAAGTAGAAAAAACAGAATTCATTTTTCAAGGCAAGTAATCAACAGCTCAAGCTCTTGAGTGAACTCATATTTCTAGGCTTTCCTTAAAGATCTGAAAAACTTAAAGCTAAGCTTTAATTCATTCCATGTTATAGCTCCACTGCCAAGCAGAGGCAGGAGGACTCCCAGATCCTCTTCTGGTAACTTCTCAACACTTCAAAGTCAGACCAGATCACAATAGCCATTGGAGTCCAAGGTGGAATGCTCCAGTTCCATCTCCTACTTCCAGGAAAGAGGTTCTTCAGGGGAGCTAATACCTTAACTCCAGTAAGTGGTCACATTGTCACTAATTCAGTATTTATTTACTTACTTGCAATTTTTAAAGATAATAATACTCTTCAATCTTTTTTTAATATAAGAGGATTAAAGCTACATTTAGTTTGTACATGCACACACATCTTTTAGTACCCAACACAGAAATTATTGTAACAAAGTAAGAAATAATATTTATTGCCAGCCAAATACAACCAGGAAGCCATTTTATGATGCCTCTTGGAAGTTCACCTGTCATTAAGCAAAGAAGCCATTCTGTGAACTCAAAATCAACCTTTCTTCAGAAATTCCTAAGTTCCTAAATGTTCGACACCTCGGCATCCACTAGCTAATTATCTATTCAAGCAATGAAACACAGTCATCAATCAGTTACAGAATGGACTGGATATGTAACTGGAGAGAACTAAAGAAAAAATAAGATTATCAGGACAGCATTATAGGTCTGATCTCCAGTCTTGTACAGAATATGTAAGAATACATAGAGAATATGATAGGGAAAAATGCCATATTTCACAAATAGAGCTGCTAATAAGTCTAAATAAGTCAGATAAGTCTTGCTGTCAATAGTCATGATGGCAATGAAGTGAAAAGACAACACTGAATCAGTGCAAAAAAAAATGCTTTTTTTTTTTTTTTTTTTTTGCCTTTTCCTTACCTTATCTTTTCATATGAGAAATTCAAAGTACTAAATATCAAATCTATAACCCTCCTTCAAACCAGCCTGGAAAAGTGAATTAATTTGTTAGCAGTACAATTCTCAGTATTCATGGTGCTGGCATGAAATCATGCTTTCTAAATCTATTTCTAAAACCATGTCACACTTTTCCACCTTCCTTTAGTCTTTTATGCAGTGTTCTGCTGCAATAGCATTTATTTCTGTAGCTTTCTCATCTATATTTTTAAGGTCTCAGGAGGGTAATATGCTTTTTCCCTGGACAGTCAGACAGGGAATAACACTGCAAAAAGCAACATTTCTATGTGCATTTTTTTTACCGTAACACTCAAATGATATCAGCACCTTGATATAAGGTCAGATGTACTTGCTGTTTAATATGTTAGAACTCAGATGATTAGTAACATAAGAAGGCATATTACTTATTACGGCAACAGATACATCAGTACTGTCTTGATTACTGTCCAAAGATAAGGGAAAATGTGGCTCTCTGGTTTTATTTTAAAAATATTCTTATTCCATATTCTGTTTAATTATGTGATTAGAAATAGCAATTACAAGGGAAATTCAGTGCTTTGGGAAAAGGGATGTAAAACCGCTCTTGTGAGCACTTGGAATGTCACCCACTGGGCCAGACTGGGACTGAAGATCCTTGGAGACTCTCAGAGGTGCTGACTTTCCTGCAGCATTACCTGTTGTGTCCACTGTCTGTCCTGTCCTGCAATGCTGCTGGCACCCATCTGGCAGGCCTGTCCTTAGGAAGGCCACCAGATCTGAGAACAGCCCTGGTAGAGAGGCTGGGAGAAGCTCTTCTCCAGAGACTGGCCAGGAACTCTCCAGAGCATCCCTTTTCCAGCCCAACAGATGCTTGGTGTGACAAGGGAAGTGGCCAATCGGTCCAGTGGATGAGGTCCTGTAGGGCTCTCATCAGGTTTCTTTGACCTCTTCATCCTCTAGTCACCTCTCTAGGGGCTGGTGGGGTCTCTTGTTGTCCCCTGACATATGCTTTAGCCCCAGCCAAGGTCTCATGCCTCAGGGTGTTATTGCATGGCATGTTTCCTTCCCATTGGCATGGCCTGAATTTCAGTGAAATGCCCCTGGGCAATGTGGAACTTAGCCAACCTTTTTATTGGGATATGAGCTTACCTTATTTGGAAACTGATCTCTTTCTCTCCAGCCAGCTCTCTGTAGGCAAAGCTTTGACCTTTGCCTTCTCTCACCTGATTTCACCGTTGTCATCTTCTACCTGTAATATGGTCTGTAGTGTCTCTCCCACAGCTATTATTACAGTGACAGTACTCCAGAAACCACCAAAATCTAGAACACTAGTTTCTGCACTACCACACCAAAGTGCAATTGCACAGATGATGAGGAAGATGAAATTAAGGTCAGCATCTTCAATTTCTTGAGGCGGAGGCCTTTCAAAGGTTTCTAAAATTGGACCAGTGGAAATCCTCCTCCTTGTTGCCACATGAGCAGAGGCTGAGAGATCTGGCATACTTCAGCAGGCAGAAGAGAAATCCTGGGGGTTTGTGGGGGATTGTGGGGTTTGTGCCTTGTTAAGATACAGATCTATGAACAGAGTCAGAAAGCACTGAAAAACCCACAAAGGCAGGATTTAAATCTAAGTGTTTAGCACAACTTTTTTTTTTTTTTTTAATGTTTTATAAAATACACTGATTATGAACTGGTATATCCACCAGTATTAGAACCTCGTGAAGTCATGTTAAATAGTGATTTTTGGCAGTGAGGAGGAGTCATAACTAGGCAGTCTGGCTTTCCCTTATTAGTTTAGAATTGCAACCTACAGTTTAAATTAATCTTAAATAAAACTTGGATTTATCACTATGTGACTTATATGATTTGGGGATTAAAATACATTTTGAAATAATTCCTAAGTTAAAACAGGTATAAAAATAGAGAAAGTCCAGAGTCAGCACTTCACAAGCTAGTTCGTGAAGCAAATATAAATATTAATTCCAAATCTAAGAATAGCTTATCTCAAGCATTTTATCTAAAATAGGTAGCCTTCATATATCAGATTCCACTACTTGGTTCCTGAAGCATCTCACTTTTCTCTGAGTTCAAATTAAAAATCTCACAAAGTTTCAATACTAAGATTGAAAAGTAAACAAACAAATATATACAAAACCACAGAGTTTCTAAAAATAACATTAAAGTTTAAGATCCTATTAACTTGAAGCATTTCATGTCTAGGGTCAAATATAACCTGAATAAAAACCCAAATGAAAAAAAAAAAAAAACCCAGACCAAAAGCACCATACCACCCCCCCTCAAAAAAAAAAAAAAAAAAAAAAAAAAAAGAAAGAGCAAAACAAAACCAAAACTGCTTGCAACAACATTTAAGGACTTGGCCAAAAGTACTGTAAGCTTAGGTAATTTCTCCTCTCTTGTCTTGGTTCTACATTTTTCCTGTCATGTCACTGTTTTTCTAAAACTGTATAACTCTGTATACATACCATTTTTTTCTGAACCTCTTTCTGCTCACACATCAAATACTGTGCTCCCCTTATTTCTTCTTTGTCAACCCCTTGATGCATTATGACTGTATTCCATCTTCTCTTTCCCCTTTAATCTAATGTAAACCTTGGTCTCAACGGATATTAATGTTTTCAAATTCATGTTATTTTTTTCATTATTCCCTCATTTCTTCTTTGATTTTTTATGAAATGTTAAGGAAGCATTTTAATGAAGTTCAAGAGCTCAGGCTAATGAGCAGTTATGTAATTATGGACAATTCATAACTACTCTTCCTGAAGACAAACCACAAATGAAGATTTTCACCAGATTTTCAGTTTTGCAAGTGCAAGGATAGTAAAGGACATTGGGGACAGCTATAAAGGGAATTAAATGTATTCCCTAGTATTTTAATGTTTCTGCCTTCTAATTAAATTCACCAAAGGGTGAAAATCTTCCAAAACCATTCCATCTTAAACTGTCTTCCATACATTGGGTAAGGATGATGCACCTTGCAACCAGGAATTCCTTCATATGTGTGCTAACACATCCTTGTGCACACATATACTTGCTGTGGACTTTATTGTCTATTTGTAAAACCTCTAATCTTAAAGAGCTGATAGCAGCCTTTAGAAAAAGATTAAAGCAAGTCAGGATTCAGGTTCTGCCCGCTTACAATACAAAGGAGCAATCCTTTGAAGTTTCATATCCAAAACAGAGTTGGATCCTACAATAAATTCACTTTCAACAGTAAACACCAATTTCTAAAATTCCATTTAAAAGGCTCCCATCTTCTACTCTTTAGATTGTTTTGGTTTTTATATAGTCAAGATTTCTGACAACATTAAAAACCTAACAACTTTGTCTACATTAAAATATTGTTATAGCTAGTCTTCTCAGCATGCAATGACAGCTGAGTTATACAGCACAGAATACAACAGGAGAGAGGTATTTGTAAGGAAAAAAGGAAATGCATTAAAATTCCTAGGTAAAAGTTGTCCCTTAAGTATTGTTTATCAGTTTACCTGTGTCAGATATGGTCCAAGAAGATGCAATTACTACCTCCTGTTGTTAGCAAAATGAATCAGTCTTGGATCTTAGATTAATACAGGTGAATCTCATCAGGGAAGAATTCCTGTTAACTGAGCATAATTTGGCCATGAATAAAAGGATCATACTGTCTTTTTAATTAGCGATTTCTTGAGAGCAGTAAGTATAGAGAACTTTCAATAAGCCTCATGTTTCAAAACCAAAAAAATTAAAATTGCACTTATGCTACAGCAAAAAAAAGCATTTTTATTAAATAAAAATCAACTGAAATTTATCAATAATGAGGCTTCTGCCTTCATTAAGCTCTTCACACTATCACAAACACAGGTCTGAGTACTTTCCCATTTATTTTGCCTTTCATTACCAATATTACATTTTTCATTATATGAAACAAAAAGGAAAAGTAGTGTGGGGGAAGATGGAAAATCAGTAACCATCTTTTCATTCAAGGGAAGCGATGAGGAAAGAAAGACTATTAATCTTAATTAATGTTCATCTTAATCAAATTCATGCCTCTTGAAAGTAATATGAAGGTTGCCCAGTTTGAAGGAAAAATTCTTCATTTTGCCAAATGATACAGGCAAGCGATAGGAGACAATTATATATTTTGTTAGCTACATGATCCTTGACATGCAATTGTTAGATTCAGCTGAGTAGAAATTAAAAAGATGTCAAATAAAATTCAAACAAGCAGCAAATATGGGACAAACAAAATGGCATGTTGATACGCTAACAATTTTGAACCTCATCCCAAAGTGAGATTAAGGCAGATGAATAAAGCAAAGAAGAAGAAGACATATGGCTATTCTGAAAGCAAGTGAAGTATCTGCATTTAGCAATAAACACAAAGGATTTTGACTCTGTGGAGACTTTGGAAGGGATCTAGCTCAAAACAATCCTTACTCTGCAGTCCAGGAGCAACCACATCCTGGCTGATGACCAAGCTGAAGAACAACTGTCACTTTGAGAACTATCCAGAGTTCTCAAAAAATTCTGTTTCTGGAATGCCAATTTTTTTTGAAACTGAAAATGCTGCGGTGGCCATGATTTCCTGGCCTTAAGATCCAAGAAATTTCCAGCAATGTGTTGATAGTAAAAAAACCTGAGGATTTCCCCAAGTTCTTCCCTTCTTCTGACCCTTTCTGATAGACAGTTTGGGGGAGAGAACCTTGATTTGTCTTATTAGAATCTGATGATTTTACTGCTGTTCTGGGATACAATAGAGAAGTCAGTGCTCTTATCTGAAAAATGGCTAAAGCATGGAGTTCCTAACTTTCCCACATCTCATCCCTATTGTATGAGTTTAAAAGAAATCAATCCCAAAGAACTTCTCTGTTTTCTAGAAGTGCTCAAAAAAACCTAAACTCCTCTCTCTTCAATACTTTGTTTAAAAAAAGTAAAACATCTGATCAAGTAAAGCCCTTGCATCTTAGTATCTTCAGATATCTTCATAGATGCCTTTTGGGACAAGCTGGAACCTGGCCTTTTTATTTTAACACATTATTGAGTACTGCTTTTGATCTTCAGTCTAGCCACAACAGATTAAACCTGCCAATTACTCCAACCCTTCACCTGCCATTTGGCCACTTAAAAACAGTAGGCTTAAGAAACTCAACACTAAAACGTATCATGAAACGAGTATTGTTTATCGTTATTGTAAAAGAACAAGAAAGTAAGTTCTTCAACACTGTGTTCTTGTCTGTAATGGAGTAGGAAACTTGTAGCTACAGGTTCAGGATATTATCTACAGCCTATAGGATTTCTTTATGCTCCTTTTGGCTTAAGCTTAAATTGTTGCTTCTTACTGTTGCCTCAGTTGCATGCCTTCATGCATTCAAGCTATTCTAGTACCAATACCTCTATAGCCTTTTAGTGTCTAAGAGAATTCTTACTCTCTTGTAGACTTTAAGCTCTGTAAATTGATTTTTTTATTCAGGCTAATGTTTTTTAGTTTAGTAGCTTAGAGTAAAACCCCAGAGACAGCATTCTGGAATGCCATGATACATTTATGATTGTGATTTTGGCCTTCTGATACATGCAGAGAGACCAAAATGAAGTTAGGTATTCAAGTTAATGTGTGAAATGATATGCAGAAGTCCCAGGTATAGCCAAAATGATCCTTTTGCTGTTTGTTTTCTTCTTTCTCCTTTATCACCTTTGCATTGTGCATGCTAGCTTCCCATATCACAGTAAGACTGATAGTGAAATTAACATTGTACATGAAATATTTATTTATGATACTTCAGCAATCTTAATAAATTCTAAAGTAATTTGATAACTACTGTGAAGCAACATCTGGGCTTTCTGGCAATACCTGAATGGCCAAATACCATGTTTATGAATCATACTGTGTACTGTACTAAAGCAGATCAGTTTCTTTATGTATAGATTGATTAAAAAAAACCCAAAAAAGACGTTTAAATCCACTCTGCTGCTGGGCTGCCTAAACACAGCCTTTAAGTATGATCTCCTAAAAGAATAAAAATTTCCTATTAATTTGGCTGTGAGACTTTCCTTTTCTCTCCAGGTTCCAAAAGAAAAAATAAATCAATATGAAGACTACTAACATGCCAAGTGCCAAGAAAGAATGCAGAGAGATCTAAAGAAAAGAAGAAAGAAAGAATCAGCGTCTTCCCTCCAATGATTTCTGAGTGAGAGGACACACTGAAATCAGAGTGCCAAGGAATGTGAACATTTCACCAGGAAATGGACATTTTCTATTATAAAGTTTCTGATGTACCACATATCACAGTGGTTAAAATTCAAAGCAGCTCAGACTGCATTCAATTCAATGTACTTGTCGGTTGTATTTCTTGAGTATGTAATTTACGTGACAGGCACAGTTTAAATGCTTTAAAATAAACCATTGTACCAAGAGCAGATGCGGTGTGGTAACAGAGCTTTAAGTTTTATTAGGCTTTTAAATGCAACCAATTTGTTAGGGTGAAATCTTTAGAAATGAACCCTAAAACCTGCAAGTAGAAGAATCCATTTGCATTGCCTTTTTTTCCCCTCATTGAACCACTCAAACCTTTTACATTATTCATATGCAGAGGCTCCTGTAATATATTTTCTGTATTGTAGAAGACTTGGCCTGCTACTATGACTGCAGTAACTAAGCTAATCTAACTTCTGGGTGAGCACTGATGAAAACCAGAGTCAGCAAAAGAGTCTGCTGAATATGTCAAACGAGATTAAAATATTACACTGTTTTTCCACACCTGCCAATTCCATCCTCTGTTTCTTCTTGTACATTAGGTAATCTTACTGTTTTCTCATATGTTTGTTGTTGTTGCTTTTATTTTTTTTCACAAGTACTTTAGATCTAACACTGTATCTTTCAAACACTTAGACAAAAGTTGCATAAATACACTCTCATAAATACACCCTCATACATGAATTCAGCTAAAAATCCTTAAATTTTGTTCCAAATGCATTAGCAATCTACTATTCTCACATTGAAAATGGCATTTGCCATCCCACAGTTCAAATATTCCAACATGATGTGTTATGAGAAACAGTTGATAATTGAAATAAACATAATATAGTACATTAATTCTGAAACTGAAAATGTCAAATAAAAAGAAATTATTTTGTTATCTCACAACAGAGATACACAAGCAAAAGGTTAAATATCATCCTTGTTAAGCTCCATAATTTTGGATACCAACTGAACAAAAAGACAGCAGTAAGAATTAAATCTTAGATTTCTCTAATCTTAGATCTTCTCTAATCTTAGATCTCTAATCTCTAAATCTTAGATTTCTCTGTTTCCTTCTCTTTCTTGACTTGCTGAGAAAGGCTTTGTAATTTTTTTTGTGTGTTTCAGTTGAGTTGACTTAATGATTGTCAACGTTACATATTCCTCTTCTATTAATTTAGAGATTCTGTTGATTAACCAACCACTCAATTTTATTGGGTTTTTTTCTTTTTTTTTTTTTTTAATATTTCAACTTATAAACCACCTTTCTTAAAAGCCTCTGTAAGGCCTAAGCACCTAAATAGAAATAACATGAAACAAATCAATACTTTCAAGTAACAAGTAATAACTTAGGATGTAAAAGTCAGCTATTAATTTGTAACACAAACTCATGTAAGCCATACAGAAATGAACAAACAAAACTGGTTATATGCAAAGGTTTCTGGTTTCTGGACCAGGGATTAAAGTAGAAGACTAGTCCTTGAGTGGAGAAGGTGAACGTGTTGGCCAGTTCCCAACTGTTATTCAAATGAGACTGGCATGTTCTGCATAACCTTTTTGTATTTTATGGAAACACTGGTGCAGGACCAACTCTAACATTTAACTTCAGCAGCTAGAGTGTAAGAAGAACACAGTTTCATGAATACATTAAAAATAATGAGAAGAAATCAGATGAAGAAAGAGATAATGATATTTTACACTAATAAAGGTTTAATGCAAAATCATGGTCTAAGTACAGAAATGTTTAAAACTAGTAATGGGTACAGAAAAACTGTTGCTTCTTATGCTTACACCTGTAAAGGATGCTTTAGTGGAATCAATAGTGCTTTACAAGAGGCATAAAAAACCTGAAAATGATAACACTCCTGTTTAAAAACAGAAGCAGATAAAAACACCTGGTACTTGGTACTATTTTATTTTATTTTATTTTATTTTATTTTATTTTATTTTATTGATGGTACAGTTGATCTGCAAGAGCTAAGGTATGTATCATTCATCTAATGGAAAAGGAAGTAAGATTTGTGTCTTGGGCAGGTACAAATGTTTTCAAACTAACATGGTAAGCAGCTTTTTCAAGATATCACCTTATATCCTATTCATTCTTCTTTACAAGTATGTATTACTAAGCTGGTCTTTAAAACAGAAATAATCAGAAAACTAAAAAAGGATACACGAAGCAACCACAGGAAGAGTCAATAAATTGAAGGAATTACACTTTTATTACCAGAGTTCAAATTTCTACAGAAGTGATGTATCAAGACCATTGTAAAATGTGCTAGCAAGATGTATGCATGCCTGTGCACTCACTCCGCAGCAGCAGCACTTCTCTGTGGGGATGTTACAATGAAGCAAAATCCAGGGATACCCCAAACTACTATCAGGTAGAGGAAGACTTGACTTTCATCCAGTATTAGCCTTAAGTACTAGCATGTACTTTCAAAACTATCTGTAGGGTTTTAGCTTGAAATATACATTTATATCTATGTATCCATATGAGATATCTATATGTAGTCGATTTATCTGTACAGACATCTATCACTTTCCACCAGAGGTAAGAAAACTAATGTTGATTGTCAAATTCAAAGAAGGTTAGTGAGAAAAAGGTTGAGAGATTCTGAATTCACTGTTGTGCACTTAGTTCTGCAAACTGCATAATTATCTATCTCCTAGACCACTCCTTTAGTGTTGCAAGTTCCAAAACCACTACCTGTAGTATCAAGGGAATGAGATGTTTAGGACACTGAGATCAATTTCAGATCTAATAAAGTCTAAGTTTGATCCTAAGTCTTTTATAGCATAACATAATCTAAGACGGTAGAGTTTGTATATTTCTAGGTGCCTCTCCTTCCCCCAACATTCCCCCAGCCTCCACTTCAACAGAGAAAGGCACTGGTTTGTGCCACATGGGCTGAAGAGAGAAGTGTATTACCCATCTCCAAATAAATTTAGAAGTCCTGTAATATGTTTGTGTTTCCTTCTCATCTCTTCCTCTCAAGTCAAAAAAACACCAAAAGAGTTCAAAAAATGAGTTAGAGGGTTTGCTTTCTCACAGTTCATCAAACCAGTCAAGAACTAAAGATCATGTACCTGTGATTGATACTAAGATTTTAACAAGCAGGGAGACGAATAATTAATTTTCAATTTGATCTTTGGACTGGCATCCCCTCGTTCTTCGCAAATTCACTGCTTCAGAAGAAATACTCTCAAGAGATTTTACATCACACAAAGATTCCTTTGTACTTGTCAGAGAGTCAAGGTGGCCTCCCATCAACAGTGTGGCTTCAGGTTGATTTTCTTTCTCCTTTTCACAGTCCATTTCCCTCCTCTGAATACTGATTAGTACTGATATAGACTGTGTTCCTTTCTATGACTTTCGGTCTCTCTATTCTAACAGAATCAAACAAATTCCACTTTATGAAGACAGTGACTGGAAACAGTTTGAGGCAGAAGTATGCAAGATCTCTAAGACTGAAGGGATTGTCTACTTTCCCCTATGTATGTTTACTGCACTGTCCCTCAAATTGGTAGGAATAAGATGCAATTCCTTCCTTCCATGGATCATTTTGTATGCACTGCAACAGTTGGCAAGAAAAACCTGATATTGACTTTTTTATTATAAATCTCTTTTCTTATCATTGCAATGGAAATGGAAAGTGCAGTCAAAATAATTTGTCATGGAGGGTAAATTATAGACATAAAGTTAAATACATTAAAAAGTGAAGTTCCTAGACATCAAGACATACTGGCATTTCAAAATATGCACTTGATATGTTTCTGTATTGTTCTTGTGTGAGCACCAGTTGTTTTCCTCTATAAGAAATATACTTTAGCAAGTATTTCTTCTGCATATTTGTTAAAAGAAATATCTGATAGTCACCTTATACTTCATTTTCAGAACTGTAACAAGGTCTTCTAAGAATCCTGAATTATTTGTTTTCTTATCAAGTATGCATTGTTTTGTGTTATCACTATCAAAATGGTAATATTTAGTAGAGGAGTGGCTGTATTACCTATATTTTCTATTTGAGACAAGAAACAGTAAGATCAGGAAAAAAGGTAGGCTTTTTCTTTGTGCACCTTTGAGTGCAAAAGCTTTCCAACATCCCCACCACATGGTCCAACACAAGGAGGAAAGAAACACAACATTTGTTTTTCTCCCTTGCCTTGGGCACTAATTTAAGGGATTTACTCAGCATAGCAAAGGAAATCCATGGGAGAAAAGATTTAATCAAGAAAGCACTCAACTCTCCTGGAATGAGTATTTACTTTTCCTTAAAACTGGGAATGCTCCTAAATTTTGGAAAAGCGGGCTTGGAGAAATTAAAAAGGAGATGGCTGTAGCCATCCAGCCAGGATAAGCATTAGCATACCCTGATTGAGGAAAGAATCAGAAATCTGTTTGTAGATCAGGCAGCCTTCTTCTTTAGCGAGAGCTTGTATCAGAGAGCCTGCTCTGAAAAATTAACTACTGAAGGTGAACAAAAACTATTAAGGCTTAACAGACCAAGTTTCATTGATATTATTATATATCAGGTAGGATTTCAGAATAATTTTGATTATTAAACATGTACAATCCCACACAGCAATACAGAAAGCACATTAGTTGAACCTTTTAATGATAGTTTGGAACAAATAAGAGCATAAACAAAAGTACCTTAACTTCCACACACATTTCATATAAGACCTTGGAATAAAAATATATGAGACCATAAGAGCAGGTAATCTTTATACTGTAAATCTATATATATTGATAGGTCATCTTAATGCAAATCTGAATGTTTCCAGAAATGAAGTAAGATCAGATTCACTCTACAACTATAAAATTAGGCATAAATTTTTTCAGAGATTTTCAATTCTCTCAACAGAAAAGAAACTTCAGTTCTGATATAGTCAAATTATTGCAAGTTATCCTACTAAAGAGCAATTCATACAGGCAATCACTTCTATCTCAAACTCTAATGGTATTTAGGATTAGCAATATGATACTGAATTCAAAATACCATTTGCTCTGATAACTCACATCCATTTCAAGATTTATATAGAGAGGAGAAGACAACAATTATGGAGAGCACAGGGAGAGTGGGGGATTAATTCTTTCAAACATAATGAGACAATGTAAGTGAAGTATTTGACTGAATATGTGTGGATAAATACCAGGTACACAGAACATTTTAGAGATGAGTTACATGCGGTTACAGAGAAGTGTGACTATTCCAGGAACTAGGTCTCCCAAGGACTAACAAAAAAAGTGGGGTTTTATTTCTTTCCTGCACAAAACATATACTCAGCGTCCCAACAGACAACACTGAGTTGGAAGGGACCAAAAAGGATCATGATCATTGAGTGCAACTCCTGACCCCACACCAGATCATCAGCAAGAGTCACACCATGTGCCTGAGAGTATTGTCCAAACACTTTCTGGACTCTATCAGTTTTGCAGCTGTGACCATTTCATTGGGGAGCCTGCTCCAGGGACCGACCACCCTCTGGGTAAAGAACCTCTTTCTAATATCCAGTCTAAACCTTCTGTGACATAGCTTAATGCCATTCCTTTAGGTTCTGTCACTGGTCACCACAGAGAAGAGATCAGTGCCTGCACCTCCTCTTCCCCTCATGAGGAAGTTGTAGACTACAATGAGGTCTCCCCTCAGTCTCCTCTTCAGGATGAACAGACCAAGTAACCTCAGCCGCTCCTCATTTGGCTTCCCCTCAAGGCCCTGTACCATCTTGGTTGCCTCCTTTGGAAACTCTCTCATAGCAAAATATCTTTCTTATGTTGTGGTCCCCAAAACTGTACACAAGATTCAAGGTGAGGCCACACCAGCACACAACAGAGCAGGACAAGTCCACAGTTTTCAGAATACCATATATAAAATATACATGCAGGTTAGCAATTTTAACGCATAGGCATTTTATTTCTCGCACAAGACATTTTGGAAAGGTGATCAAAGGAAACTGATTTAGATTTGCAGTTCACAGAAACCTAGTACATAACAGTACAAAATAAACTGTCCAGCATGTTACACACATCTCCAACTAGCACATCTCTTATCTGAGTGGAAGCACATATCAACCTCTGAAATGGAATTGGTTAGACAGTGTTATTCCTCTAGTCCCTAAAGGGCTACAGACCTATTTCCACATCAGTAAATGCAGTGGGAGCTTTCTTGCTGACACAAAAAACTCAAACTGGGACACTAGCAGGCACACTGTAGGCTACAGTGTGACTCTAGGCAGAGTTGAGAGATACAGATAGCATGTTAGCTACTTCTATTACTATTCAAGAGATATTTATACCAGGAGTCACTGTAGTCCAAAAAGACATGTCAATCCCAATTGCTCTCTCTTGTTTTCTTTTTGTGAGGGTAGATTTATTTATTTTGGAAAGGACTGTTGGTAATTTAGCATTTACTCAATCCAACTTCAAGCCAATCTGGCCAGGAAGCAGGACTGGAGGCAGAAAAAAAAAGTATTGAAAATGAGCTCAAGTTGGAACAATTCAAATTATGGTGTGATACAGTAGTTTGGGACATTGAGTAAATGAAGATTTGGGAGATTGGTATGAAGCTGTTATGGAGAATGACTGCAGGAGGTATGTATATGGATGGGAGTGTTGGGTAAAGTCAGACTCTGGAAATTAATTTCATGGCTTATGTTAGTTTGAGGTATTATTCCAACACAAGAGTCATCCTACAGGTGTAAGAATACTGGAATTTATCTAGTTTGTTTGAAAGCAAGGCACACTGCAGTTTGCCCCACAGTTTCTGTCATCTTAAAGATCTATAATAGAGAATTTATGCTTTTTAAATCTGTCCCTGGTGTTCCATGAGTCCCCAGAGATACCTCATAACCAGACAAAGCATTACCCATTACTCTGCTATTTTCTTTTTTTCCCCCCTTTTTTTCCTCAAGAGGAAAGTTAATTACATCCCAGTGTCATATAAAATGACCCAGATTAAGTGCAACAACTATTGAAGAAAAAACAATCCCACTGTAATGCAAACAGAAAAAACTCTGTTCTTGAGCAAAGCAAAAGGGATTTGTCTCACTTGCATGTTAATATCTAAAGTGTCCCCAAAAGTCACTCATCCTAAAGTAGAGAGTACTAGTTAAGGAGCTGACATGTGAAGTGAGACGATCCTCGTCCAGGCTATCAAAGGCAGTCATGAGCTCACGCCCTAGGAGAAAGATTCGAGGTGGTGCTATGTCTTATGCTGCTCCTTTAGAGAGGCTGGTATACCATTTTAAGTGAAAGACACCACTAAATTTTCTGCAAGCAGAACACAAAAGCAGAGAAAAGCAATAGTTCATACAGCTGTGAGGAGCTGGTCTTCAGTCAAACTCTGTCTTGTGTCAAGGTTTTGCTCTACCCTGGTGTTATTTTAGTGCATCAGCCTCCTGAGCACAGCCTTTACTTCATGTTTCTCAGGCTATAGATCAGAGGGTTCAGCATTAGGATCGCCAGGGTATAGATCACACTGGGGACTTTGTCTTCACTGAGAAATGGGAGCCTGAACAAAGACAATGGTCCTGAAGAACAGGCTGATTGTGGTCAGGTAGGAAGTAAATGTGCTGAAGGCTTTCAACCAACCATCAGCACAGCTGAGGGCAGCAAGGCCATAAGTTTAGGAGATGAAGGCAATGATGTTGCTCACACTGCTGAGCACAAAGGATGGAATGAAAAGCACCAGTTTGCTGCTGAGTGCCTAAGCAGGTGCAAAAGATCCCTTTGGGGATACTACAGAAGAAGTTGATCATGCTGGTGGCACGTTCCCAAGCACTGCTTATTCCCATGCACGTAGGGGTCCACTGGAAGCAGAGTTCCAGGGCTCTGTAGTCTTGTTACTCCTCAGACTGCTCCTGGTTGTATCACTGCTACCCACATGGAACAACAGAACAGGTTAAAAAAAAAAAAAAAAAAAAAGGAAGATGCATTTTATGAGAATGCTTTCTGTTTAACTTAAGCAAACTGGAAATGGCAAGAAGAGAAATGTGAATGATTCCAACATAACTACTGAAGGTAATAGCCCCTCAGTGACTCTGAGCATTCTGTATCTACTTTTCAAGGAACTTCTCTGCAGACCTCAGTTAACATGTAACACAGTACAATGGGATACATATTGAGATAAGCGTTAGAGATTCTTTGTATAATGAAAACATATATAGCTGTGTGTTAAGAAATAAACACTAATCATAAGAGAAAACTCCTTGAAAAGGAACATTACCTGTAGGCAACAAAGGACCAAGTATGTCCTTGAGAAGGTAGTTATATAATTTCCAGTATCAAATGAAATATTTTGCGCTGAAAAAGTTACTACATCTGTTCTGAGCAAAGATGGATAATCCTATACTCATTGTGCCTTATCATTCTGATTGATAAGATTCATCTGGATTTACAGATGCAAGAGGGAAATAGCATGTCTAGTGCAGAGTACAGAACTATAACTATGGATTTATCAATTTATTTAACTGAAAAGACTTATAAGTGTCAATATAACATAGCTGAGGAGCAGCACCTTTTCTTCCAGTATCAGTCCTATTGCAAAAAAAAGAGAACTTGCAAATATATCACACATTAGTGCAAAATAAAGTCTGGGAGGTCTTTTTTAATCTTAAAAATTAACATTTACATTCACATGTGCGTTTAGAGATGCCAGACCTGAAGCATGAAAGAAACACCTAAATTTAGAAGCTTACATATAGTATTTTCTCTAAAGTATTCCTATACCTATAATGTAGAAAATGACGCATGGGTAAGTGTATATTAAACATTTCTTTTTTTAGTTTTCCCTTCATTTCTGCAAATGGAATCAGCCACAATAGTCAGAGCCTATCTGAACATTTATTCCCTTTATTGAAGGGAATCCAGCAAGCCACATTTCTTACCAGTAATATCAGAACACTTTGTGGAAGGTAATCAAGCATGAAACTATTGTAGGGCACTGGCTAGGATAGGCTGGAACTTCTTGTCAATTCTGAAGAAGGGAGTCCTGCATAAAAAAAAAAAAATTCTAAGACTTTCAGCTGACAAGTGTTTGGGCAATTTTGATTCACAGAAAGATTCCAAAGTTGGAATGTTAACATTCCAACTCAGAATATTCTGTGATGTTGTCCAGATTGTACCACTCCATCAGCATGGATATACTTCCTGTCCTCAACCAGGCAGACAGAAGTCAAAGCCTGGAGAAGCTTGAAGTCTTGCCTCCCACATCTTCCACAGTCTCTGATTCTGAAAGGGGAATGGGGGGATTCCTTACAGAAAAACCCTGATATTATTATAGCATTTAAATCTTAAGGGGAAAAAAAAAAAAAAAGCCCAAAGTTGTTCATTTCAGTTCACAAATTAAGAACAATGCAACTATAAACAGAAAATTAAAGATAATTCACAGTTTATCACAGTAAATGTAGTTCAATAGCTACTATAGAAATGTATGACCAGATTTATCTAATAGTAGGGAAGTGTTAATAATACAAGCTGGAATTTCTTTCCCCTTGAAGTGTGCTGTAAATAAGCAGCAGCATTCCTACAGCTGAGAGAAGAACTGAGAATGAATTATTTATACTGCCTGGAATAGATTTAGATTCTTTCAGACATTTTGTGAGTTCTGCAGTCAGGATGCAATCTTTCAATAATTCAGATGTCACTAGAAAAGAATAAGAAGTCGTGTTTGGAAACATCATAGTAAATAAGTTTAAAGTGTTGAAATTATACAATGCAAGGACAAAACAAAGTTATTGTTTAGTTGGCATTTGAATTAAATTGTTTATATTATTAGGTTGACTAAAAGCTTCAAAATAAGAGATTTTAAAATTACATTGTCTTGTGAAGAAGTAAGATGAACTTGAAGCACTTATAAGTATCAGATAGAGATATTCTGAAGGTAAATGTTAATACTGAGAGAGAGAATAAAACCAAGTAACATCACCAAATTTATGCAGGTCACCTTTTAGATTTTAATTCTGACTAGTTCGATAGACTTTTTTTGAAGTTAGATGTTGTTTTTTGAAGCTCAGGAAGGTTAAGTATTTAATGGTAACTGTAAAGTCTATGAAATTATTTCCAGATTTTATCCAGTAAATAGTAATTTTTTTTGCTGACTTTTTCCTGATCACACTTTCCTATTTTCAATAATTCTTGGTCTTCCCTCAACAAATGTGATTAGTTGAGGGCAAACAGAACTTTTAGGTAAAATTTTACCTTATTTTCCTTAGAAGGAGTTTAAACCAGCCTAAGTGTTCTTAATCTCTAAAGATGACTCCTGCCACAGGAAAAGCAACCTGAAACAAGAACTCTCTAAACAATGAACATGAAAACTCATTGATGAAGCATTGAAGGAAAAATATTCTCTCTGTCCAGTATTGCATAGGGCCCATCTTCCATTTTTATTTTCTAGTGCGGAAACTTTTAGTGGCTTTCTTGGCTGAATTCTGAGTCCTCTTGAATCCTTATAAAAGTTTCATTTCTTCTACCCTGCAGCAGCTTAGTTGTAGGTGTGCCGAGAAGCCTGTTTCTCTGCCTGCATCGCTCCTGCAGCTGCCTGTTTGCTTTATCCCTCTCTAGCTGCTCAAATGTATGCTTTGGAAATTTCCCCCACCTGAGCACTCCCAGCTAAGGGCCTCCCCCTAAGAAACCCAGAGTGAAACTAGGAAAAAAACAAGAGCAGCCACATACATTCTAAAGGTACAGTTACTACTTTTCAGTAATAATAAAAAAGCACATTGCATACACAGTAGCCCATTAAAGAAAGCAATCAGCCATCCGCCACACAGACATGCACTTTTATAATCATATTTAATGACAATTCACCTCTATACATTTTTGTAGCCTTTATTATTTTATTGTTTAAAACCAAGCATATGTGTACATCCCTATGGATAGCAGTGGGAACTTTGTCAAGAACCAAACCACACTGCTGCAGAGGAATAGGAATAGTCCAACCAGGCATTACTCTCCATCCTCCCCTTCCAGTCACCAGGACTGAGGCCACTGTGATGGATCCAGTAAAGGGACGTTTACCCTATATATTTGGTCCATTTATACTTAGCCTAAATGAGACCTACATCTCCCTCACTCTTGTACTTCATTTAGGTGGCTGATACTGTAAAAATTCTTCAGTCTCGGCAGCACTTCCAAGTGGCAGACACAGAGTGGCCACATTAAAGTGGCTGTTTTCACCTCTGCCTCAGGCATCATTAAAAGGAATGAACATCTCCTGGGTTCCAGAAATAGTAGTTCTTAAAAGTCCCTGTCTATCCCAAGGCCACGGAATGTCTGAAGAGTTTTTAGTGACTTACAGCTGAAAGCAGCGTTCACAGCAGAGTGTTTTATCTGATCAGAGACCCTTGGTTTCTGTTCTGCTGTACTGGTAAGAGGTGGGAGGAGAATCTGATTCAAAACTAGCCTGCAAACAGAACTGCTAGAACAGCCTTCAAGCAATGAGTTACACACACATACACACTCATTCACAAATAAAGGTTAGGTTAGAAGGTTCATTCCTCACCTCAGCTGAGAATATGCTTCAGAGTAAGTCCCGAGCTAAAGGCCTCTGAGTGCAATACAGAACTGAACATACAGGCAGGGAAGGCTGCATTGTAAAGCAGCCACCCCCCATATCAGACTTGTTTGCTTTGGGTTATTTTTCTGTCCTTGCACACCAGGGTTCTTTTACGTGAGTTAATACATAGATTTTTTTTTTTTTTTCCCCGAGGTTTTCCACAATTTATTTTTTCCTCCTATAATAAACTATCTTCCACTGATACAACTACAAAAAGAACAAAATCTATAAAACATGTTGCAATTTCAACATAATAGTTGAGGGGTTCTTTCCTTTTCTGAATAAAAGTGAATTGAAATATAGTGAAATAAATTATCCCACAGTCCCTAGGTATAGGGAGTGCTAAATTGGAACATTAACTGAATACTGACAACTTGAAAAAATATTCATTATATGGTGTCACAACAGTTTCTACAGCACAGTAGAGAAAACACACATGTTAATAATATCTTAAGGCACTTGTAACCTCCTGCTGATATGGCAGATGTGATGACCAGACACAGAGAGCAGTTATTAGGAGACTATGCCTTAAGACAGAAATCTCAGAGAAGGAACAGGACCATCCCTAAGAGTCACAACATATGCCCAAGAGTATTGTCCAAACACTTCTTGAACTCTGTCAGGCTTGGTGCTATGACCACTTCGCTGGGGAGCCTGTTCCAGTGCCCAACCACCCCTGGGTTGAAGAACCTTTTTCTGATATCCAGCCCAAACCTTCCCTGACACAACTTCAGGCCAGTCCCTTGGGTTCTGTCACTGGTCACCACAGAGAAGAGATCAGTGCTTGCACCTCCTCTTCCCCTCATGAGGAAATTGTAGACTACAATGAGGTCTCCCCTTTGTCTCCTCCAAGCTGAAAATTATTCTATCCCCTGTAATAAATTAATGCTGTTTATTTCCAGGTCCAATTTCATAAAAGGATAAGGCACCCTTTTGTCCATTATTTTCCCTTAAAAATTAGAGTAGGAAGGAACTAGATGAAAGAGAAAAACATGTAACAGAAGGTAATAACAAACTTAAAGACTGAGAACTTGGGCTGTGTCAGTAATTCATTCACTAATTAAAATACTCTACTTAAATAGAACAAGTTTTCAGGTCTTGGTATACCCCACAGTTTTTGAAAAAGAATCTGAAGGGTTCTTTAAAATGTAAAAATGCACAGTAAAAACAGTATTGCAAGTGCAAACACAAGCATTTCTGTAGCATTCCCTGTAAATCCATTCCTATGTGTTGATCAAGAATATGAATCCTTTTGTGAAAGCCCTTACTGAGGCTCTCTAGGCAGTTATTTATTTTCAACAAAATTTGCTATGGGAAGCATTTTTGTAGTTCTTATTTTTGTTATGTTGGATACTTACATGGAAACAAGTTCTTTTCCTTAGAAGCTTATTCTTTACCTGTAGCCATAAGATTTCCACTGAAAAATGACAATGACATCACAGAGGCAAATCAAAAGAGAATATTCTCTTTAAAAACTGTTGATGTTTATGGGGTTATAATAGTGAAGAACAGCAGGTGTCTCAATATTTCAGAATGGAGCTTCCCATTATTAATTGTCTTTAAAATAAAAGACAAATTGGAAAGAGGTCCAAATCCTCCCCTTCCAATTTAAACATAGTTTTCTTTTCACTGAACATAGTAGGAAAGTCCCACTCATAGTTTTGCTTTCCATTTTTATGGTGGACAGAAAAAAGACCTTCACTTTTAGTCCATCAACCATCTAGGAAGCAATACTAATCACAATCACCTTGGAGGCAAAATTAATCCCAAGGAAACATACTACTTCAGTGGACACTGTTCAGGTAGCAATTGAGGACTCTATCCTATCTCTTCCTTCTAAAACATATTGTGTTCTCCCCAAAAGTTTAGAATTCTTTCCTTTGCTATGTGTACACACCTTACCTGTAGTTTTACCCACTAGTGTTAGCCCCTGTAATTCCTACAGATTTACTGGGCAGGGAAGCTTATCAACTCTCTTTTACCCATAATGCTGCAACTACCCTTCCCATATATGACTTCAACATCCTTCTGTGACGAGAGCACAGACTGCATCACCTATTGACAGTTTCTTCAGAGTTAATCACAACAATCATGAAGTGGTGAGCAAAGAGTAACTTCCCCCTCACTGCCACATAAATTAGGCCAAAGACTGAAACTAAACAGTATAATCATGACAAATAAAATAAACCACAGAAGGACAAGGAAAAGAAAATAATATTGCTGGACTTTTGAAATTCCATTGGTTTAAAACTATTTTGTTTCATAAGCCAGTGTTTAAGATGGGTAGGACAAGAGCCAGTGAATAAAGGAAAGAGAAACTAGTGAAATCTGTTACATCAATAAAATTTCGATGATATATTTCTAGAATAAAGAAGGCTGAAAGAACCATGCACACAACCTCCACAGTGCAAGAATTTTCATCTAGGTCAGAAGAAGAAAGCAAATGTCGAGAATTTAAAAAGCGTTATAGAACCACTGAAGTTTGAATTATAGTCTTTGTTTCAAAAAAGTACCATTGTATGGTTCGTAAGGTTCTAAAGAGATCAATTTATGAACTAAACCTAGAGATCAAGACATGTTTTTAATCTTAGTGCATCACTTTCACCACAACATTAGGCTAATAAAGGCATCTTGAATATAATAAACAAAACAAATTGGTAAGTATGGCAAAAATTCAAAACTAAGTTTATTTTAGTTTATTACTGATTTAGTTTATTACTGATATGTTTAAATCAAAAATGCATCTTGGCATAGTAATAAACTCAGAAAAAATTCATATCCAGAGGGTCCTGAAATATTCAAATCAGGTTATCTCTACAGCTGTCTGGGAATACTCGGAACAAACCGAATCTTTGCAGGATAACATTATGGGAAATAGGATAATCTTCTCTGAAAGAGTATTAATCTTTTAGGAGTATTTCAAGATTGTGCTCCACTCCTCTGTAAACAGTGGGCTGTTTCTAAAAACTCATTATCAAGAGAAGGACTTTATGTAATATGATAAACTATGTATATATAAATATATAGTTTATATATTTATATATAGTTTTTAGAGAGAGAGAGAGTTTATATATACTATATATAGAGAGTATATTATTAATTAATATATTAATATATATATTAATATTATATTCACACCTATTTCTAGCAAAAAAATCACAAAAGCACAACAGAACAGAAATGCATATGAGGATATTCATGAATTACAGTTTCTTTAAAAAACCCCCCCATTCTTTCTCACCTACTCCTCTCCCATTCCCATCTCTTCCCCAAATGTCTGGTAGAGTCATGAAGAGCAGAGAAGACAATATGGAAATAAGTCTATCTAAGTATCTGAAAAAAATTAGGTGTTGAAAAGGAGAGTGAGCCAAACCAATAAATTTTGTAAAAAAGTATGAATTAATTTTAATCTGCAGGTTCAGTCTAACAAAAATTGGTGACTTTTAACAAGTCACCTATGCAGGTTCAGCAAGCTGATAAAGCTTATTGACTAATTAAAGAATTAGGTCATGAATGTAGTCAAGGTCTACCTGTAAATGTGTGATAAGACAGTGGAGCAGCCAACTATTGTAGTCATGGACAGATGACAAGTGATAGCATATGAAATAGTCAAACCTAATATTTAAACAGGATAAAAAGCACAGTTAATGGAAACTGCATACCTGAAGAGAAGCTTACCTGAGAGTTATGGTGCCATTCACTGCTGTATGTAGAAAAAGCAGGATCCAGCAGCAGCATTACACTCTTCTTCCCTGGAAGAATTCCCCAAATAATTAATCTTTTGGATGGCTAAACTTTTCCCAACATTTTGGTAATCCTAAAGCAAATCCACATAAAACATAATGGGGAAGTGGTTTGGTTCAAAGCATCTCTCAGGAAAAGAAGGCATTTGTACAAACTAAATAGTATGAGAGAGGGAATTTATGTCTTGAAGGATACAGTAATAGTTGTACTTTTCCAATACAGTGAAAACATAGAAGTATTTTGTTTGTTAGCTTTATAAACAATAACCTTCATCTCTCCAGGACAGGAAACAGAAAGAAACTATAATGGATAATGTTTGTATTATAGTGAATAGGACATTTGTCTTAATAAAATGGGGGCATGCAACTGAGATGTTTTGACTCTGGTACTTATTTAAATAAAGGTTGTCCTCACCTTTGTGTGCAAAAGCAATTTTCACAGCAAAATAAAATGGCCCATGGATAAACAACAAGATCAACCTACCCTGACAGTAATAAAACATGCACGTGATGAAAGACATATTGTCTTTTGTGCATGATGACCTACTCATGAATATAAGTACCTGTAAATCCTGTATGATAGTTGAAAATATGTCAACCACACAGCTTATACATTATAGAGCAACAGACAAAACCTCACTAAACAGATAACGCCATGTGTCATCTCTTCTTTAAGCAAGCCAAGTGTCAGGATATTTTAAGAACAGGAGGCTTATGGTGGTCTACTTTGAAATTAATGTACAGACACAGAAACTCATGCTTCTAGGGCAGTACATAAAAACACAACGATGACATATTCCTTGTACACAATTTTAAGAAAGGGGGATGCAAACTGCATTGAGGTTGATATTTTTTTTCAGCCTGATGTACAACTGGTTGGATTTGAAATATTTGTAACACCCTGATAAAAAGAGGAAAAATGTTCTAGCTGAGGTTGCGGTTTTTTCGTGTTTTTGAGGTATATAGCTATTTTGATTGCTTAAAAATCTCATATCCTTTTTTTCTAATATAGATATATTATTTAGAAATTACAGTATGTCTTTCCTTAAAAGTGGGCACATGATAATGGCCTGTTCCTCTACTTTCTGCTTTCTTGGAGAATAGAGATTAATACAAGTACAGTTTCTCTAACAGTAGCAGCACAAAGCACTTTGAAACATTTTAAAAGTAGCTGATAATCAAGGACAGGAAAAACTTGAATGAGATAATGCTACTATAATATCTACTTTGACCTTTGGTAATGTCAAATACAGAACAATCAGATCTGTGAGGATCTAATAAAGTAAGAAGGCTGGTGTTCTCTCCTGATGATTTCTCTTTCTGCTTATGGTAACTATCTCAAAAAACCATAGCATGGCCGATGAAAGTCTTGCTTTTTATTACAGTGCTGGCAGTACACAGAAGTCTACTCATATTTATACTCCGAGTCTAATCCATAAACATTTTAAGAGTTTAGTGACTTTAACAATCAAGAGTGTCTTTAATATAAATTGTCACCAACCCATCATCTCTCCTGTTGTGTTTTATTCAGGTGATAAGGAATAGCAATCCTTAATACGTGTCAGAAACTTCATTTCTCCCTCTCTTTTTCTCCTTCTCACTAAATACACCCATAAACCTAATTGGGTTTCAAACCCAGGAGAACATTTCTGACAAAACTCCAGCCTTTCAGAGAGTTCTTGCACAGATATCTCATTATATGATCTTCAAGTAATAAAAAGACAACCTGAAGTGAAAAACAGATCGAGAATTCATTCCAGATCTTCATGCACACTTTCCTGGCAGCAGGAAAGAAGAGTTGGAGAACATAATGCAAAAGTATTTGGGATCATCCAAATATAAGATAAATAGTGAGAGAAATATAGAACATTCACATAACCAGTAATTTTCATTGACTATTGGAGACCTTCCTTTAAGAAGTAAAAATCTCAACCAGCTAACTGGGAAGATTTACTTTTTGTGAAAAGGAACAAGTAACTGCTTTTAGTACATATTTACCCACAAATTCTAAATAAATAAATAAATCACATATTCATTCTAGCATATACCACGCAAAAAATAACAGCAGAAAACACTCTTTCCTTTTCATAGCATTCTTGAGATTCTTCAGTGCGCAATCTGTTTGCTAAAACTACACTGAATTACTCTGCAGCATCACTTGCCAGATATGCTAGCTATGTGATAGAATAGCAAAATGACCTAATTTCAACAAAGGAAAAATAACACACATCTGAATAATTCCAGTAATTTACAAAGTTTCTCCGATTTGGCTTGCATACAGGTGCAAACTAAAAAATAGTACCCAAGATCCAGTGGAGTAGCTGAAGAATATGGCTAAGCCTATACCAGCAAAACAACTATAGACCTTTGTTTAAGAAAACAGCTGCGGTAAATGTTTAGTACAGAAAACAGCTGAAAGGCACCAAAGGAAACCATAGTTTGACTCTGACTTTTAAAGAACAGATTGCTAAAATCAAGCATACTCAGAAAATACAAAACTTGAGGAAAAAAAATAATTCGTATCCAGAGAATAGAAACAAACTCAATATCTACTTTCCAAAGACAGTTAGAACACCAACAGCCAGAAACCGTGAAATTACATGGTTAAAAATTTTAGAGAAAAAATCTTAGGTACTCTGAGTACAAGCATAATTTTAGGTTAAGCAATTATCCATGTGGGCACTTCTGCAACCCCTTCCTCCACTGCCCCAGAAGCAAGCATTCTTTGCATTCCTTTACCTTTAAATCCAAGTTTTAAACAGTGAAGTTTTTAAGACATGTTTATGGGAAAACAACAGGAACAGAGAAAATTGTCCTTATGTTTTATCAATCTATTGTCATTGGATAATCACAGATTTTAATTACTTTCAGGTAAGTAAAGATAGGTGAGAAAATGCATGTGCACAATGTTTCTTTAGAGGAATTTTTCATTCTCTTGATTTGTTCATGTATGGTTGTGCAGCAGTATCACCAATGTGTTTTAAGCCATTTTCTTTTAGAAGATTAGGAACAAAAAGAGTAAAAATTGACTCAAATTACCAGGTGTGCATCTGCAAAGCTTAAGAGAGTAGCTCCATGAGACATTGAAAAAGAGATAGCAGGGGACTGCAATGGGCTCTAACCTCCATTACCACAAAAATGAGGTGTTATTACTATGGCAACTATCTTTGATTACAAGTGGAGATAGTTGACATTTTTCCTCTCTCTGTAATATCCCTACAGGCCGCACAAGAACTCAGGAAAATACATTTTTTTCTGGAGGTACAGATTTTTGTTTCAAAATCCACGGAGCAATTTTATCCCTTGCTTAGCATTATTATCCTTGACTGGAAACACAGGAAGTATGTAGTGTCCACCTGCATGGCCAGCAGGAGGACTTGCATTCATTTTTATCAACTACAAATTCCATTCAATCTCCGGGGTTATTGCCAATCAGAGGGTAGCCACTGAATCCCTAAGCTTACATTAATTTCTTCCTGTTATGTCTTTTTAAAGCCTCCTTTCAGTATGGAATAGGCCATAACTCCTCTTTTTTATTTTCCCCTGCACTTCATGAAAGGAACTCAATACCACTGAAATAATTGATAAACACTTTTCTGCAACAAAGGCACATGCACGGGTACCCATCTATCTATTCTTCCTTTCTTGGATGGAGTTAAATGCCCTATGAGTTATATTGGTTTTATCATTCTGAAAATTGGTTTATTGGCGTCTTAGCTAGAACAGTAAGAATGAGTTGCTTTATTATAGAAGGTACTGCTGTGTAATTTATGAACTTCTCTTCCTTAAATGCATTCACATCCCAGAGAAGAAGCTTGGCAAATGACATAAATTTTCACAGAGGACCCTTGCAATAATGTGATATTTTTGGATATAGCTTTTGGTACTGAGTAAGGCTAATTTTAAGTGTAAATTCTGGTTTACCAGTTATATAATACAAGGATAATAAACTTCAGATTTTGTATATTAAACATATATACATTTCCTCAAAGTAGCTTCATTCCTTATTGCAATACATCTTCTGCATGATGCAGGCTAAAGATTGGAAAAACAGTGTTTTAAGTTTTCATTAATAATAGAACATTTCAGTTAACTACTATGTTTTTCAGGAAGTCATACATAACAAAAGTAACAGTTTTTCAAGGAAAAGTCATCTTAACCTTAGAAATTGTAGTCACTGCCAAATGAAGTCTAAAATTTTCTCTGTGAACAACATTTTTTATTTTGGCGTAAGTTTTTCATTACCGTTTCTGCTATCATTTAAGTATTATCAGATGCATAAGAATTCTAAATATAAGACTTAATTCCTTTGTTCTTTAGTTGGTCTAGGATGCTAGACAGCTTAATGTAAAGTTGTAATCTGCAGGGTTTTCTCCATTGTTTTTCATTTGGTAATTCTTCTTTTATAAGGGTCATAAAGGCAACAGTCTGTAAAATCTGTTTCAGGTTTTCTTGCTCAGTTGTACTAATCTTAGTATCTTATTCTTTTTATAAGAGGCTGGTGTCTTTCTTTTTTCAATTAGAATTCTCTGAATGATTCTTCATGATGTGGAAAGTCTTCATCTCTTCAAGGAATCTGATTCAGTTAACCTAAAGTGACCTCAATTTTGAACACAATAGAAATAATTTGTTTTCTTTACCTTACTTTTTAACACAGTCATGCTTAGATGATCTTTTCTGGTAACCTCAGTAAGAACTTAAAAAGAGGATTTAGGTAAAACATTATAGGAACAGAAAAGCTAATTGAAATTTCAATAAAAAATTAATTGCCACATCCCACTACAATAAAGAGGTCAAGTCATCCTCTTACGCTCATAGTACACATTGTCAGAAATATATTGATGCAGAAAAAAGACCAGTAATAGTACCATTGATCTTGCATTCATTTGCAAGATGTTGGGAGAAGAGTAAAACAAAGCATTTATTAACCCTGTTCTCATCCCAGCACACACTAGTGCTGGGATACATACTCAGAGGTATATGGAATGTCCAGATGTACACTATCAGATTTACACTATTTTGTATACATTTATTTAGTCATATAAGATGTAATTCTGGGATGCTTCAGATTATTAATTTCTATCAACTAAGTCAAGAATGCTCTGTAAAACTCCCTGGAAGTTTTTGCTGTAGTTCCATCACTTTTAAACTCAGCATGATGAGCTCTTTCTTCCTGACTGTGGTTTCTCTTACTAAAATAAATTTGCAGAGGATATTTTTAGGAATATCTCCACATTGCTTGTTCTTTTCCCTGACCTAAACTAATCCCTCACCCATGGTATGTCAAACCCTTGACACCACTGTTAGCTGTTGATGTCAGGATTTCTGATGGACACTGATTTATTTTCTTTTACTGCAGTGCTAGAAGTGAAGTGTGATCTCTCTGTAATACGAATGGTCCACTTCTACTACAACCTAAATGCAAAATATCTGTGTCACATTTCTCATAACTGGATCAGTTACCTTTTTATTTTATGCTAATAATAGAGTTTTATCTTTCATGCTTGATTAACCTGCTTACAATAAATGGAGGAACAACTGTGTAATCAAGTCTTTTTGACCCAAGAATAAACTTTTCTTGGATGTTTTTCTTAATGATATCTAATTTGCTGAAGGCAGATACAGTTTTTGTTAAAGAGGTTTTCTATAAGGTCTTTACTATCCAACTTTTACATCTAGATGAAATTAAACCAAGTGTATTAATAAATTTTCCCAAAATGTCATAAGAATCTTTGCATACAGACTTGCACATCACTTAAATGGTATCTGTAATATAAACTTCAGTTTGTTTTTAAATGAAAAAGAAAAAAAAGTTTTCTAAAATTATACGCAAATTCTTACACTAGCTCTGATGAGGTACTGTCATTAAAAACAAAACAAAACAAAACAAAACAAAACCACAAAAACAAAAAACCGAAACCCCACCAACCAACCAACCAACAAACAACAAAAAAACCCTCAAAAGACTGAATTCAAAAACATATCAACTGTATTCTATACCATTATTTTATTGTTTTCACATGGCTTCATGCTGCATTTATATAAGATACATTATGAAATAGCTTGTTAAATGCTTGGTTTTAGAACATCCATTTTTCTTTTTCATTGTATGTAAATTAGTATGTAATGTTCCTCTAGTTATTTTTGTTCCATGCTGTTAGAAAACATTTAAAGATTGCAGTAACTGTAATTGTTTCTTGCAGAGAATCTTTGAAAGCACTGCCTAGTCACAGGCATCATGAATGCATCATTGAGTGGAATTTCATGTCCTTGCACTAATGATTTCAATTTCCTTTTAGAATCATAAGGAACTGACAAATACAAATCTCATGCACAAAGAAAGTTGATTTGAATCACTAAAGTAACAGAAACTTGTTCTGAAAATTACACTAAACATCTGCCTATACTTTTAGGGTCTTAGAAATTTTGCCCAAGTACCTTCAGAAGCTGGACTGCATCTAGACTGTGGCGTAAAGTTGGTGTAGAAATATCCTCTTGAAAATTATTGTACATCTCTTTACATGCACAGCTTTTTAAACTCTATTCAAACTCTATTATTTGGAGCATCGGCATTCATGTGCAATACAGAAAATCGCACATAGTTCCCAATACAAACAGAATAGATCAGGGTGTCAGGGTTTAATGAGAAAGGACTCATCTCTGGAGTCAAGTAGAGCTAATTAGGAAAAAATATTTTCTTTATTCTTTTTGAAGCCAGTCTTGCCTTTTGAAAAGTCATGGGTTGAGCTGAATAGCATTGAACTTTGAGTTAAATGACACTGCAATTGTCACATGTCATTCCCAGCCTGACATTCAAGACTGAACCAACAGCTAAGTGTCCAGTATACCGGTACCCAATGGGGACGGTGTAAGAATAGATAAAACTCCAGAAGAATTTGTAACAGAAGGTTAGAAACTCGATTTTATCTAGGAAGGCTTTTTGCCTAAATGGTAACTCTTTCTCAAAGGCAGTTTCAATGCTTCCCCCATGCCACATAGCAAGAGAAGTTCTCAGCCTCTCTCTGGTATGTGAAAGGAGAGAGATCGCCCTAACAGAGATGCACAGAGGCCTTGGGAAGGTGGGGCAGAAACAGAGAGGATAAAAGGAGGCCCTGAGGGGGCAGGAACTTGCCTTTTGCCCCCAAGGGTCCAGTGCACTCCACATTGTAAAAAAGTGGTCCTTGCATCTGAAATAAACCTCTTTTAATCCTTTCACAACCTTGGCATTCTTGGGAAGAATACCTGCACACATTTACCTTACAGAGAGCAATACTTCACTCTTACTTTACTCATTTACTTTACAGAGTTCAATGCTTTACTCTTACTGTTGTGGGTAAGAAGTTTCCCAGAACTAAAGAGCAAAGGCAGAAGCCTAACTATTGGAAACATCCTTTCCCACTCTTTTTTCTTCTATTGCCTTCCCTCAATTTAACAAAACTTGAAGACAGACTTTTTCACTTCAGTGTGCATTGAAAAAAAATATGTAACACTGAAAAGCCAATGACTTTTGCTGCATTCCTTCATATTTAGCAAAAAAGAATTTAGAACTTATAAAAAAAACTTTAAAAAAAAATAAATAAAAAGCCTGAATCAAACTCAGCATTGCTTTCTCTTCCTAATTTGATGGAAGTGAATAACCTTCAGTTATATCAAGTGTTATTTTAAGCCATCATATCTTCTATAGCTAATAAACCCATTTCGAGGAAAGAAATGTGGAACTGCACTCAGACTCTAATTATACTTCCCCAGAAGGAAAATCCGCCTACTGAATATAGAGCATCATTACCAAACTAGAAGAAAGGTACTAATAGATTTCTAGATTGTGAGTGTATGAATACCAGGCCATTGCTGATTTCACTGGGAGAGCAATAGAGAGAGATATACATAAGATTTCAGACTCAGAGAATCACAGAAGCAATTAATAAACCATGTTGAGGAAGATAAACAAGTTGAGGCAACTAAAAGGGATATATTAGAAGACTTGTTTTAATTGTATCATTTAAGAACCTAAATCTGGTTATGATCACAGCATGACATGAATCAAGAATGTCTTTAAGAAAGTCATACTACACTGATTTGAATTTGTCTAAGGTGAAATTGGGTCTTAAGCATTGTATCTTCTAAGGCTACACAATTATGATTCATTATGTAGCCAGGAATGGAAAGTGACTATCCAGATGTAAGAATTATTGCAAGAAACATTATTCACCATCACTCTCATACAGAGAGCTGATGCACTTTTCTACTGACTAATAGCATTTAGAAAGCCAAGGAAGTTTTCAAAAATTGTTTTATTTATATTAATAGATTCTTCAGAAGTGTGTTGGATATCAATACTTACCCTTAAAGAATATATGTATAAAGTTGAATTACAAGTAAGGAGACAAAGTGAGAACATGAAATAGATTTCCACTCCCTTTCTATTAAAAACTAACAATTTTTTGCTGGTGTTTCTGCCAGTTCAATGGAACAGTAGCATAGAACACTATCAAGCACAATCAATGGCATTTGTGGACATAAACATTTTAATTATTCATTACAGAAATTCAGTCAATTTTGGAGGATCTTTATACTTGTATTCTCAACTCATAATTATTTCAATATTTCCATATGTCATAGTTGATCAATTGAAGGGCACAGGAAACTCTCATGTATACATTACAATGATTTACTATCTGTAATAAAAATGCAGCACACAGCAATCTTCCCCACTGCTACTTGCAATATAGCTTATTCTGTGATATTAGAACTGATGCTATCTACCTAGTGATAATGGCAGGCCTTGCCATCATTCCCTTGCAAGGACTAACCGAACATAATGACCAAGAAATAAAACTATGAACGGTCTAGAAGCATCAGTTATCTGCAAAAAAGCTGTGCCTGCATGAAATAATTTCCTCAGGAGCACAGGACTTTGACGTCCACATATGGATCCTGAAATCAGCAATATTTTCCATAGACTAAAGGTCTTTCCATCTTGACTCTGTTCAACTCGCAACTTCCCATGTAGTGCAGCTGAACTTTGACTACGTATTTTGCGGGACCTTCTGTATCCATGAGAAAAATTGCCATTGCTCTTGCAGTACTGGCTGTATGTTTATCATTAAAAGGGGTGGGAAAGAAGTAATCTGCCACTCAAATCACATTTCACTAGACATGTGCAAGGTTTTGGAGCATAAACACTAGTTTGCCAGTTTGAATTTGACTTGGCAGCAGCACAGCAGTGACAGAAAGCAGACTGACAGCAAAAGGTGAAGTGTGATGTGTAGATCTAGAAGGTGTCAGTTCAGGGGTGGAATTTACTGATGCCATCTGTAAATGGGATGAGATGAGGTAGCCTGAGGACAATCTGTAGGAGATAGAGGATGGAGAATGAGTCTCAGAGCTCTAATGGAAACTGAAAGTAGATAGAGGCTGAAAAGAAATGCTTCTTGGATAATAAGAACAGAAAGGAAGGTAGCAGGTTATACAATACTAGTCTAGATAAAAGTGCAGGGACTGAGAGATTATAGTATTTCAGAGAAAGATTAAGGTTATGATACCTGAGAAATTTTCCCCATATTGTTCTGCTATCTTCATGTATACTGATACTATTTCTTAGGGGAAAAAATGAAATATTTTTAAAAGAAAATGGAAAAATCATAATTGAATATAGCTTTTCCGATGGTAATTGGAATGCTTTATTTATACAACGAAAAAAACCAAACTGCCCATCTTTGCACAGCTCAGTAAAGATAACTTGAAATGGGCCAGCATATTGTACATCAGATCCCTGATAATGAATGAGGTTTTACTAGCAAGATTTAGTACATTTTAAGATGTAACTCATTAATAGAATTTGGGTAAAGTTCATTGTCTCGCACAGGAACTAAGATTCTGCATTGGCTTTCCAGGTCAGTGCTGCAACATTGTATGTGAACACTTTAATCAGGATGTTCTCCTAGAAGATTGAGGGTGTGGTTTGGATCCATTTCTGGATCCAAATTAATTTTGCCTCCCTCATATTCTAGGCAAATGTCCTAAGACCACTTTGTAAAGGGAAGAAATCGCCCAAGAAAGAAATCCAACTTCTGAATCATAATAGTATGACTTAGGTACACAAACCTTTGGGAAGAGAAGAATGAAAGATATATTCACATAGTCTGTGCTTTTCATCTCCTCTAAATGAGGCAGAGTTTAAATTATGCAACCCTGTACACTAATGTACAGAGACTTTTCAGTCCAACACAGGACACACAGGGTTTTTTGTTGTTGTATTTTATTATTCTATTTTTATTATTATATTATTATTTTTATTTTTATTATGCATTTTATGATGTAATATTAACATAAGTGAGTTCTGTAGAGTGTCAAGGAATTCTGTGGTTTTAAATAATCTGTTAGATCTAGGAGGTCTGTCTGTCTTCTTTTTACCTAAAAATGTTGGACCAGAAATCAATAACAAAAAAGTTTATGTGTATGCTGGAAATAAGGCACGTTTCACTATCTCCTTTTTGGTTTTCATGAATATTGTTCCATTACAAACACTGATGAAAGTTAACAGTTCCAGGTTGTCTCTTAGAATTATTAACATGGAAAAGAATGAAACCAAACCCTGAAAAGAAAATTAAACCATCCAGTAAGTATTGTGTGGCAGGGTTATGCTGTTGTTTTTCCCATGAAAAAGGTATTACTTTACCCTTCTCATAGATCTTTTACCTTCTGTCCTTTCAGTTCACTGACATCTTGGTACAGAAGACCTATAGCAGGAGCTAAAAATAAAATTTACTGTTATTTATTTGAATCAGTTGAACATCTGACTTAGAAACAATAAGGACGGAGGGGACAGGGAACATATACTGCATGCAGATGACATCTGATGGAAAGCAACGACAAACCAAAAAACTCTTATATTTTCCAGTTGCAAAATAATATAATATTTACATAACCAAAGGATTTCTGTCTCGGACAGTGATATAAATACATCATGACTATTATTTTTAGCTAAAGATATGTTAACAACCCACACTTACTGAAAGGATAAACTACAGCACTGTATATAAGTATCTAGTAATGACTAGACTAACAGGCTTTGTTAAGAATTGAGATGCTCATAAAACATTTTTGCAAATTGCTTCGATTTGACTATCACAGAATGAAATATTATCCTTTAAAAATAGATTTTTCCAACTTTGCCTGGAGATCAGGGTGACAGAAGAAACATAGGAAATAACCTACTAAATTCATGTTACTACTGATTTCATAATAAAGGGTTTTTTTATTCTCAACACCTGTCATCTATAGAATTATAGAAGTTACTAAAATTTTCAAATATATGGAAAATGTAAGGCACTACACTGTAGAGCTGGTTTTACTTTGCTGCAAAGCTATTTCACTTTTTAGTCTTTTTAAACCTAATCACAGAAGATGTTTTCTTATTGATCCTTGACAGTCTTTGTAACAGTCAAGTTATTCATCCTGCAGTGGATTATAAATATCTTGCAGTTATTTTTCTTTTTTCTTTCTTTTTTTTTTTCTTTCTTTAGTTTTTGTTTCGTTTTTTATTTAGTTTTGGTTTTTTTCCTTCTCATTGTGAGACTAAGGAAAGAAGGAAAAGAAAAAAAAATGCTAAAATAGTATTTGAACATGTCAGAAAGAGTAACGTAAAGCACCAAATATGCTAGTACAACTGTGGAAGAGCATTCACATTGAGTTGTAATAGAGTTTTGGGACAGAGCCCAAATACAAGCCAAGCTCCACTCCAAACCCATATTTACTGGCAGAAGAAACAACATGAGACAAAAAAGATGAGCTGGAGCATAAGCCATCACACAAAGAAAATTAATGATCCAGACTCAGATGGAAGCAATCCAAGTTCAAATTTCATTAAGACCCAAAGTAAGGTAGTAGAAAAGACGTATCACAGGAAATTTAATGGTACAGTTTGTATAACAATAAGTTACTCATTGCTGCCAAAGGATTCAAAATGTGCCTACTGGGAAATGTCTCAGTGCTACAGATATAACATAAGTTTGAAGATATTAAAAATCACCCCATCTTTCAGACCTTAAAGGGATTCTATAAATTTTTTCTTGGAGAAGACCTTAAGATACTCATTTATCACAGAATCACAAAATCAATTAGGCTGGAAAAGACCTCTGAGATCATTGAGTCTGACCTATGACTAAACATCACCAAGTCAACTAGTGCCATGGCCAATCATTCCTTAAACACCTTCAGGAACAGTGACTCCACCAATACCCTAGGCAGCCCATTCCAATGTCTAATCACCCTTTCTGTGAAGAATTTCTTCCTAATGTCCAACCTAAAACTCCCCTGTCACAGCTTAAGACTATGTCCTCTTATCCTGCCATTAGTTGCCTGGGAAAAGAGGCCAAACCCCACCTTGCAACATCCTCCTTTCAGGTGCTTGTAGAGATGAATAATGTTGTCCCTGAGCCTCCTCTTCTCCAGGCTAAACACCTCCAGCTCCCTCAGCTGCTCCTCATAGGACTTTTGCTCCAAACTCTTCACCAGCTTTGCTGCCCTTCTCTGCACCTGCTCCAGCACCTCAATATCCTTCCTGAACTGGGGGGTCCAAAACTGGTGCAGCCTCACCAGTGGTGAGTACAGGGGGAGAATCACTTCCCTAGTCCTGCTCTCCACGTTATTTTTGACACAGCTCAGGATGCCACTGGAAGATTGAAAAGGCCCTGTGTAGGAAAGCACATATGCAGAAAGGAAGGCACAATACAAGAATTTCTGTGTACGACTGCAAAGACATCAGTCACCCAGTGATGAGTTCAAGAGACAGTTTAGAACAAACTTATATGCAGGTCTTTATATTTGTCCAAAAAAGGATACTTAAGCTTACTTTAAGTTGACAGGGAAGCTTCCATGTAAGAGCACCACAGGAAAACATATTGAAGGAAAAATGTGTCATTCTTCAGCTAAATATTTTTTCCTCCTGTGATAACTGCACAAAAAGAATGAAGGCTGCTTCTGTTTTGACACTGACTAAAATGTTTCAAGTATGGGGAATGAAATTCCTACTTAGTCTCATTTTCTGCTCTTCCATCCCCCAGCATGTCCCCTTAAACTTCCTGCCACTAGCTGCATGGTGCCTACAAATTCTTTGGACTCTGTGATTCCTTGGGAAAAAAATATCAATGTGAGGGAAAAAGAAATGACATTCAATCAGCACCTAAAAATTACCTCTAAATTCCCACCTCAGCCTCCAAGTAAAGCAAAGATCTATCTGTTTCTTGTCCTGTTGTCTTCCATCACACCACGTTTCATCCCTCATATCCTGCCTTCTTTCTGTTCCTCTCCCCAGCTTCTAGAGCAGCATGAGCTCCTGCTTCAAACTAAACAGACTCCCAACATTTTTTTTTTTTAAATATTGCTCCAAATAGCTATTCTTCTGGAATGTAATACATTTTCTCTGTAACTTGCCACTGACTTTCACCCATACACATAGAATGTCACTGACATTTTCTGCATCTTTCTAGGCAATTTTGTCTATCCATTAGTTTGGGAGCTTCCAAGAGTAAATGCACCTATTTTTGTTTCATTTATTACTAGTCTGCTTATACTTAAACCATGACTTATCTGGAAGTTTTTAATTCCAATATGCTATATCTTCTACAGGTAGGAACATTTGCCAGTAAAACTGAAATGCATTTAAAAATGTGTCGCTAGCAGGCAAAACTGAAATTTCTATATTTAGAGCTTGATCTTCCTCTGCTCTATGGAAGCAGACAACAGTAGACACCAAATTGCACATCAGCACTGACTGAAATGCACTGTACTTTAGACTGACCAAAGAAATTTTTTCACTCATTGTTTAGATTTTTCTCAAGTTGAAGAAATCAGTGTAATTGGCACTAACCCTTCAGATTAAAAAAAACCCTAAATAAAACAGTTTTAAAAATACTCTAAAACAAAATAAAAAAATGTTAAATTACAAAAAGAGGTATTGTGAATTGTCAAAACGTTTCAAATTACATTTTAAAGCTTTATCTTCAGGATATAATCCAAGAGAATGTCTATCTTGTCTTTTTTCTTTGCAAATGGATTTATCCTCCCTTAAAAATCTACCCATATCTTGTCATCCCTGGAATATCACTTTTACAGGACAAAGGAGAAGAAAACAAAAAAATCTTTTCTAAGATGCTTCAAATTCAAACCTCAGGATATGGAGGCTGGTGCTCCTGCACTGTACCTTGGGTGTCTTAGTGTTTATTGCCTTAGTAATGCTAAAGCCCCACTGTTTGCAACTCTGGAGCCTCTCTCCTCAGCTGCTGCAGCAGAGTCTTCTCAGCACCTCTGTGGGCGTGGACCTCCCTTGGGTTCCCATGCTATTGTTCTTGTAATGTAGGTCTCATGATCTTGCACTTGCAAAATCACGGTGTTCTTGTTGATGATCTTCTCATGGAAAGCAAATACTGCTGGTGGGAGGTTGCCCTTCATTCCCAGAACCACAGAATAAATTAGGTTGGAAAAGACCTCTGAGATCATCAAGTCCAACCTTTGACCTAACACCATCTTGGCAACTGGAACATGGCAGTCTCTTCTTAAACACCGACAGTGACTCCAACTTTGCTTTCCTTTACCGCCTGTTTTCCAGCTTTTTCTTATATAAGGGAAAGATAAACACAGTGAAAAATAAGGTAGATAACAACAACTGAAATTCTTTGTAAATATTATCCAATAATACATGCGTACAAATGCTTATAAAAAAAACAGGATGCTGTACTGGCACATGATTGGCATACTCCAACCAGTGCTAACAGCTTCTTAAGTAAGAATCAAGCTCTAGGAGTCTGAGCAAGTCCCAGTGTAAAGCATATTGCACTAGGGAGAAAGCATGGCTTAGAAATCACCTTCTTCATCACTTGCCACCTTCATCATTTCCACATGCTGTACTAGAGATTGCCTCCAGACACTGACCTCAGAGCAGAATTTTCCCTCTCCTTTTTTCTTTTTTTATCCTACCCCAAAATTTCCTTTCTGTGTACTAGCATATGCCATCAGCTACAGATCTCACTATGAAATCTTTTCTAATGTGAACCTTACTCCTTTGTGTACCAATAATATTGACAAATGGATACTGTAGTCTTTCTGTGGTTGGAGCATTTTGAGTGTTTTTTATCAGCCTAATCTGAAATAACACAGTAATAATGGCAGCATGTCATGCTTTACCCCTTTGCACATAAATTGAATATAAACTCAAATGTTTTTTTATGTGGTCTGGCTTTCAGGCAGCAGAGGTTTTCTTTTAGCTGCCCCCTGCCACCTGCTTTCTGCCACGACAATCATTTTGATATGTTTCTGGTTTCCTTATGATAACAGAAGAAGCTGGGCCTACCCTAAGGCACAAGTCTGCCTTTGAAGCAGATGTGAATTCATGCTGGAGTCCATCCATTCAGCTATCTGTCCAGCCATTCATCCATCCAGCCATTGACACATACACTCATACTTACACTCTCCAGTATGTTAGTGATTGCTGTTTGAAAAGTAAGATATAGTAAAATCAGTTATTTTTCCCCTAAAAATGTCTACTTTATATAGCATTAAACAGTATTTAATGATTAATTAGCTTGTATAAATTTCATTTTCAGGACTAGAATGAGGGCTTTCTTCTATTTTGCTGTAGAGCTTGGTTAAGGTAGATATCACCTGTGCTCTGTGCATCACGTGGCATGACTAAAAATCCGCAGTTAACAGAAATTATAACATTTTGTAACTGCTGAATTGATCTGATGGACTAATAATACAATGGGCTTTGGATTTCTTTAGGTGCTAGATATTTTTCTAAATCATCTAAGTTACAATACATCACAGGACATATATTAGGGTACCACATGATAATAGGAAGCATACATGACTTACTGCTATATTCAACATAGGCATGATGATTATCCTACTTTATCTGATTTTTCTACTCCTTATGGTCTGCTACTGATACCCTGATATGCTCCAGCTTTCATAAACATCCCCAGATCTTTAGGCCACCTGTTAGCCTTATTATTGCTAGACTCTCATGGCTGTAACTGCTGTTTGTTCATTTTTTATTCTTATTCTACCAGAGAGAGAGAGGAACTCATATGTAAGTTGAGCTTTTAGTCACCTCTCTTTAACAGAAAAAGGAGAGAGAAGCTCTGTGGGAGTTTAATGAGAAAGCAAATACAATAAAACATTAGGTTTTCCATGGTTCAATTTCAATTCGTTATTCCAGTTTAGCTAGATTAGAATAAGAGAATGATCCCTTCTCTAAGTACCAAACTTTCAAAAGAGGACTCAAATCTTAAAGTAAAATATTCATGAACAGTGGTGCCTCTTGACTCCTTTTAAATTTTCATGAATTTCTTTTCTAACTTTGCTGTTACATTAGTCTTATTATTTTTTCACCTCACCCTCCCTCCATTAGATTTTGAATCCATCAAAAGATTTTTATAATGTCTTCTATAGATTTCTGAAGAAATTCTGCTGTGAGTTTTGATGCCATCTACTTGTTAGAAGGAGAAAGTCATTAAATAGTAAAACATAAGTAGACAAAGGACAGAAAAAATATAAAAACTGTTAATGTAAAGAGTTTCTAGGAACACTTGGGTGTCTGAAAATGGCAGTGCCCTAATTTCTAACATTTGTGTTGGTTTCAAGTTTGTCATTTCTCAAAGAATTTGTTTATATATCTGTAAGTAATAAAGAAACTTTATCTCTGCTTCAAAACATTGCAGGCTAGAAACAAACATTCAAATATTTGCTGACTTACTAGTTGCAATTTCAATCTCTAGTCTTGCTTATTACTCAGTCCACATTTCCAGTATTCTTCACTATGCATTGATCAGTGCACTGAATTATGCCACAGGTCACACACAATTTTGTATTTAAATTACAAACTAGAAAGAAGCGTGTCTGCTAGCTGAATAACTAGCATTCACAGAACATTTGTGATCCATGCATTTTCACAGACTTCACATTGATGACTGACAGCATGCAAGTTACAACAATACAAGCAAGAAAACATGACAGATTTATTTTGACATAATTTAACTTGCCTGAAGTTTTCCATATAAGCAAATTCAGGCGAGCAGAACCCTAAACACTGATAGCAAATTTATATTTTTAATTTCAAACACCTATTTTGATGTTTATTTTCATCTTTCTGGCCATTTAATTTCTTACACATCTACTACAAAAAAGTCAACTTAACTTTTAAATGTTGTAAATATTGAAAATTGAAACATAACTCAAATACAAATATCAAATATGTTAATAAACCTGTCTAACAACTAAGCAACTCTGGAGACAAGTCACAGCTTCTCCTGAGCAAAACTTTCTTTGCTTTTTTCTTTCTAAATGGCAAGGGTTTTAATATCTCTTAGAATGTGAACTAACATTTTCCTTGTACATATTTACTACTACTACTTCTACAAAAACCAATATAGAACCAACATAGGATGTACTCAACTTGGAGTTCTCAGAAAATGGGTATATATGTAGACCTTATAGCAGAGTGTCAATAAGGAACATATAAATAAATAGATATTATTCTTTCTCTTGTCTAACTGTTTATTTGTCATAAGCACACAACTGAGAAGTAAATATGACATCTAAAGCTGTAAGAGCATCCATTTCTCTTTTCTGGCAAAACTCCAGATTTTGTCCTCCAAGTTAAAGATCCCTTTAACTATTGAAGTTTTTGGACCTATTCCTTTGCATCTGAATGGCCTGCTTCCTTGGCTGAAAAAATACAGCCTCTGAATCTCAGGCAAAAATGATTTTATTTCAATGCAACAGTGAAACTATCCAGACAGCAGTGTCACTAGGTATGAGCAATGTCCTTTTTCATCAGGATGAAGTGCAGTAGAAAAGTTGAACCACTATAAAAATTAGGCATAAAATACACTACAGAATGACACCTAATTTTTGTTATGTTAAGGTTTGTGATTTTATGTACTGTTTATTCATTATTCCTAGTACGTTTTTAAGTACGTCAGACTAACTCAATCAGGACTGGTTCCAGCTTACTGATAACATATCCATAAAAATTCATTAAGAAATAAGTCGGGATATCTATGTGTAACACCTTAAAGATTCATTACGGTGATTTGATGTTAAAAATACAAAGATGCCAATTAAAGTGAAAAGGTTGGTAGCAGTCTGTATCTCTACAGTCTGAAGAAAATTTGACTGGCTAATAAAATGTGTTTCCCCACCATTTACTCCCATGCTTCCTAGAACACACATGACCAGCAAAGGCTGACACTCCTTGTGTTTAACTCCAAATCCTAAAATTAAGCATTAAGATTATTCCAAACAAATTAAAACCCTTGGGTCAATACCATGATTTAACCCAGGGTGGCAACCAAGCCCCTCACTGGTGCTTGTTCGCTCTCTGCTTAGAGTGAATGGAGTGGGGGAGAGAATGGGAGGAGTAAAAGTCAGATAGCTTATGGGTTGAGATGGACAGTTTAATAGGTAAAGCAAAAGCTACATGCAGAACCAAAGCAAAACAAGGATTTTATTCACCACTTCCCACTGATGGACAGGCAGGTGCTCAGTCATTCCCAGAAAAGCTGGGCTCCATCAGTTGTAATGGTTACTTGCAAATGCAAATATCATCAATCCGAATGTTCCCACACACTTTTCTTCCCCCACCTTTCTGTGCTAAGCATTGTGCCATAACGTATGGAATATCCCTTTGGTCAGCTGGTGTCAGCTGTCCCAATTGTGTCCTCTCCCAGCTCCTTGTGCACCCCCAGCCTCCTCACTGGTGGGATGGGGTAAGAAGCAAATAAGACCTTGACTCTGCACTGCTCAGCAGTAACAAAAACACCCATGTGTTATCAGCACTGTGTACAGGACAAATCCAAAACTTAGACCTGAATGAGCTCCTATGAAAAAAAGTAAATCTATCCCAGCCAAAACCAGCACAGCCAGGAACAAATTTTAACTCTGTGTTGGTAAAAGAGGTCAGAGCCACTATTTGGGTGCTACTACTATGCACAGCTCTAATGGAGAGGCCATCCTGCCAGAGGTTCAACATCCTTTTCAGGAAAATCTGATTAGCTTAACTTCAAAATGCTTTCACCAGAATTTAATGAATTTGCTTTAACTGATCTGATACGATCCTCTCCTTCAAGAGACCTTTGGAACAGTTACCTCTGTCATGCAGAACCACTCTATACTCTTAAGAATTATTTTAGGCCTTGAGATGTTAGTGTAGGACTGAGCTAAGAATAGATAGATATAAGTGTTTTAATCACCATGACTAATGGAGCTCTAAGCAACATGGGTCCAATTTTGATAGTCGTTATGCTAAGCTGAGCTAACAAGAATAATCTACTCTGTAAAAAGCACTGTAGATAAAAAAAATATCAGAGCCTTACACATGCCATGAGTATTTAATAACAGTATTAGAAAAACTAGCTTTACTGCAGGTAGGTGTTTCTGTTTCTGTTCATTACACAAAGCAGTTGTTAGTTTAAATAGGTGAAAAAAATAACAGGAACTTCAGACCATGACAATGTTTCTCCTGTACTGTACATATGTTCACACAGAAGTACCTGTTTGCAGCTTCACTGAAAAATCCCTAAAATGTAGGTTGTTGAGAAAATTTTTTTCTCAAAGATGAGTCATTTGTCAGTGCTTTGTGATGCATTTTTTAAAAGGCAGAAAGGTAGCTTTGTAAAACCTCAGTCATTTCTAAACAGAGTATCAGCCTGCTAGCTAAAAAAGTCACTTACTGAAGCTTCCAATATAAATAAGGAGCTTCTGTTGGTTGGGTTTTTGTAGGATTTAAATGTGTTGGTGTCAAATAGCACATAAGCATTACATAAACACAATGAGCAGCTTTGCTCTTCATAAGCACAGGTGTTACTCCGTGACTTTTCAGCATTTCTCCTGAAGATTTTATTCAGTTAAAAGCTGATATCAAAAGACTATCCTGTTCATCAGATGTTGAAATGTGAGGGGTCGAAGATGAGAACATGACCACTCTTAAACTCTTTTAAAAAACCCCACATCCTAAACCAATCAAAAACCGGTATTTCAGATAATCTTACACAGTTTTTCTTATAAGTAAGGAGAGAATGCCTGACAGGTACATGGCACATGCCTTGTATTTACAGCTTCTCTTCAGTCTGGGACACAGAGGAGGTAATTAGTAATTCTGGGCCAATTCTTTAGAGATTTTAAGCATCTGCTAATTAGCCCAAGAGCTGTTAACAGCAGGAGATACTATAAAGTCTCAGCACATCCATAAAACATTGAATGAAAAGCCAGCACTGCAGTTTATCATTTTACTGTAGTGTGTCAATTTATAGTTTAGTATTTTCTTGCTTATTGTTGTACTTTTTGCTGATTATTTTATGTATTATTTTATTTTTATTCTAGCTCTTCAACCAAATATTCCATCATTTCAAAAAATTCACATCTATAGGAAAAGGTGGGGGAAGTAATAATATGACACATAATCAGGATGCTGACAGGCATCAACTCTGTTGTCTTTGTCTATGTGCAAGTTCTCAGCTACTTCATTATTAAAAGCTATACATCATAACTCTGGGTGATTTTCTACTACAGATAATGCTTGAGAAGAACATTCCTAAAAAGAAGCAGCTAAGAGCATAAACAAGAAACATCTTAGTCACCCAGGTCTCAGCCCACACCAATTACTGGTATGTCCAATCTGATAACTTTTGCAAGGCAAATCCAAACTTAAGATCCTCTAGGAAACATCAGTCTATCAATTTACTTGTAAGAAACATGTTGATTATGAAATGTGTGCATCATTTTTTCTAATTTTATTTGCATTTCCCTAATATCTCTACTTACTTGTTTTATTGATGAAGCTTCAAACAGGAACTACCTTTAAGGATTTGATAAAATTCTATTCACAATGGAATTTTGCAGGAAATGTCATGCAAAAAGATTAGTCCATTTTTAAAAGTCTAATTAAAGACATCAGAAAGAATTTACCTGAGGGTAGGAAGAGCAGTTAATGGATGTATCTTGTCAGAAGTTGTGAAATGTGATTTGCCAAAGGGATTAAACATACCCATTGAATTCATCATGTCACACAAACATCAATTACTTGCCAGTTGAATCTATGAGAAGGAGAAATATTTCTCCATTTCTTGTAGTTATGAAGCTGCTCCTATGGTGACACCTGTTTGAAAAAGAAGACCCTCTAAATCAGGAGAGCCCAGTTTTATGTATCCCTAAAGTTCAGAGGTTAGTTTCCTCTTTGCCCAACTCCAGTCTTCCTAGGAAATCTCTCAGACTTTCTTGTTACCCTAGCAAGGACAACAGGATGAAAATTCCTTCTTGGTGGCAAGATACTGCACTCACCTGCTGCATATGCCTCCCATGCTATACCACAAGCCTGGAAAATAACTTGGTCCTCCGAACAAGGAAGGCACTGACCCACTTGGTATCCACAACTTATCATGATCCCTTCAAACAAAAGGCAACATTTAAAAATGTGTATTTGCTACTATCACATTTTGAAAGAAAATAACTCTTCAAGGTTTGCTTCCAAAAACTACTTCAGTTCTGTATATGCTAAACACAGAGGGTTCCTTGCTTAAAGCCCTGAGTCACTTGCTTATGCTCAAGAGTAAGTTTTGGATAAGATATAAATAATTGAATAATAATAGTGGATGCTTCTCTTCATTTCTCAGGAGTTTGGGATCATCGTGAGGTGTTTTCTTCTGCTTGCACATAGCACAGAACACTTAACTGGACTTTGCAGTGATCTCTAGAAGATAGAGCCCTGAGTGCTGCTAAGGAAACTTTCCTGCCCAGCCATCAAGGAGCCTCTCTGGCAGTCACACACACCACCTTAGCTGGGACCAAAGCCTCTTCACATTGAACAGCTCCAGGGAACCAGTGGAGTGGAACCACTCAGCTCCCTAAACCCATTCCACACTCACGCAGTCAGACCAGGTTTCCTTACCAGCTTCACTGCAGGTTTCCCATAGCAGTATCAGACGTCTGGATCCTTTAATATTGGTGCAATAACTAAGTAACAGCTTGAGGAGGGACCCTGAACAAAGGAAACCTTTGGCTTTTATACCCTTAGTCTAAGGAGGTGAAAGTCTGTAATCACTGGCTCCTGTCCAGTCCCTTGGTCGCGCCACAGGTCCCTGTGTCTTTTGTTACACCAAGGGTCAGCAGTTCATGGCCTCTTGTCTTGGGTTCTTGCCACGCAGAGCTCAACCAGCAGCTTGCACTGCACACTGAGCTACCTGCACTCAGTGTATTCCTTAACAGTGCTTCCCATCACAATATTGTTGCTCTCAGCACTCCAACAGCATTTAGTGGCTGCCTTTTGCAACTGAACCAACTCAGAAGCTGCGGGATGGTGAACCGCTTAAAAAACAGCTTGCTGGAAGGAAGTACCCATTAAGGACCTCAGGGGGCTCCTGGCCTCTGCTGCTCTGATAAGGCAGATATAAGAATGGTACAGGGCAAGCTCATGGCAAAGCAGCACTGAGCACTGTGTATTTCACAATTCTTGAGGGTGTCAAGACCATTCTGCACAAATATGATCTCATTTAAAGCTAAAGCAAAAATGGAAATTCTGCAAAATGGAAACACTAAAGGGATAATAATTCAAGTATTTAAATAATAATCCAAGTCTCATGAGAGACCTTCATGTTTAATTTTATGTATGATGTGGAGACTAAGTTTATTACTGGGTACCGATTAATCTTTCTGCGAGATTTGTTAATATTTTTTCAATGCCCACTGGACAATGATAAATCATTGCAATTAAGGTTGGGACAAATTAATCTTGCAGCTTCATTTTATGTCTGTTCTATCTCACTTGTTTTTGATGATCAGCTTTTAAATTTGGGGTGATGGCAGCAAATAGGTAATGTCACAGCACAGCAAGAAATCTTGTATAATTACATATTGCTTTTAATGTCATTTGCAATGTGTGAATTCACTATGCTTGATTTCTTTTGCCTGCTGATTCATCCCAAAAGCTACTTTTAGGCACAGCAGGGACTCCTGAAATTTCAGGACAATAATTTACAAATTATCTGTAGGAATCACAGGCATATAAGTAATACTAACCTACAGCCAGAAATTCAGGGAGAACTGATCATACTGGCTGTGGTATTACTCCTGAATATTCTTCTAGTCTCTTCCAAGGTCTCCATTCATGCAGTCATGTCCCCTCCTTTGGTAGTTTCAGTCTAAATCTTATTAGAGCAAAAAAATCTTATTACAGCAAAGTTACCAACCCAAGGACCTGGATACAAATTTTTTAACTTGCGCTTTGTAAATAGCATTGTACATCTTCTTACCATTTTTAGATGCTGTTGTTTCTTCTCTCCAGTATGTGCCAAACTGATCCATTCATCCACCTTCAAAGGTGTCACTGACACTTCAGAGACTGTCCCCGAATTTCATAGAAGTCTTCTTATCTGTTTACATTTTATTTTATTGGGGGACTACAAGAAGTCATTAATAGTTTATCAGTCATGATTTAGCTATTTACCAGTTCCCAGTAATAGTTTGACAAATAAAAGAACAAGGAGTTGTCTTTTTCAAGCCGGCATTATACCTCTTTTTTTTTTTTTTTTTAAATTTAAAATCCCTATTCTTATTTGCTGATTTGTAAGCTATTAGAAAGGAAAAAAACCCTACAATGGAAGCAAACCTGGTTTTATTTAGCCTATTATTTTTACACATATGTAAAGCTCTCCAGGTTTACAAAAGCTGGTATTGGCAGGTCATGTCATGATAGAGCTCTCAGGACAGCTTTCTTCACCAGAGAATAAAAATCAAAGAAAGGCCTCTGCCCATTCCTATTTTACATCTTTTCCCCTTTCATTTTTTCTTGTATTGCATCTGATTAATAATTAAGATACATATAAGTAAAGAATATATATCATCAGAAATTACAAGCAAATATTCCCAAGCAATATCACAGTTCAAAAATAGTCCAAGGTAAGAATAATGTATTACATATCTTATTTGTGATCCATTTTCTTTGCAAGGCATCGTGCTTTGTTAATATAGAAAAACACCTGCTGGTTGATATAAAACACTCTCAAGCTAGAAAAGATTTCAACCCAAATAATATTAAACTGAAAATTAAAAGGAAAAAAAAACCAAACCTCAGGTTTGCACAAGATCCATTGCCACCAAATTCTTCCTCTTCTGAAGGTCAGAAACAAAACACTCCCTCCAAACCTCTCCTCAGTGAACTCTTCTGTGAACTATCAATACACATTGATAGGGTCAAAATCTTGCACGTCCGTTGCTGATGATCTTACATAGATGCTGCACATCTACAGAGCAAGACCAATAAATGAATTTTAGAAAAGACTGACAACTCAAAAAGTAAGTGTGGGTATAAAATGACACAAAAAAGGGGATTTTTTCAGATTCTGAAGTGTTTCAGATTTTTTTCCAATTGCCCATAGACTTTTTTTTAAAGAATATGTGACTAAACACACAAAATCAAAGTCCAGTATGCACATCAGTATCAGCAGGCAGTCCAGAACCAAATGGTGTGAATGGGCAAAGAAGATGAGTAGTTGTACATATGTTATAATCTTTTGAAGACAGAATATGATGAATGAATAATAATATGTTAAATAATACATGGGTTAGCATATGGCTTAGTGATTTGCAGCTTCTGGTGTATGTGTGTTTGTGCCTGTGTATACGTACACATATTTGCTGCTTTTTTAGTTAAGATCATACTGGCAATAGCATTTTGAGAGCTTATTAGTAGCAGGTTAAGTGCTTTTGCCTTCCTAAATGTCACCATTTGATATTTAATAAATGCCAAGAAACCTCACCAGGTGTCAAGTGTGCTGCTGGGTGACGTTGCACCAGCTCTTTAACACATAACCCCTAATATGGTAACTCTACCCTTGTCTAACCAACTCATCATCTATTTATGATAAATTAAGAGAATAGTTGTAAAATGTCACAAAGGAGTGACATAACTAGATGACTCTGGTACTAAGCAGTGGATTGCTACCAGTGGTCTGGTGATTGAGAAAGTTTAGATTCTTTACTAAATCAGTCACCTGCTTGAAGAAATACTATCATAAAATGGAGTTCTCACAATGTTTTAGGGCTAGCTTCTCAGTAATATGAGACTTAAATCTAAACCAAATATCTGAACCAAACACTGATCATGTTGAAGTATAAGATCTGAAGAACTAAACTTCGTCGATTAGTAGTCTTACTCTTTGAACAAAAATGCAGGAGTTCTCAGAACAGCTGAGTGCCAGTACTGGCAATTCTACAGGAATGTCCAATTTAAGTGAGTAGAATTTGATTTCAACTTCATTTCATTTTTTTTAACTGGAACCTTTGTCTTGCCTGGTAGAATACTAAAGCACCAGAGACTGGACAGACTAGTCATAGAAAGGTTATTAGTACTTACATTTTAAAGAACCTCTTTTTGCTGCTCTAGGCTAGTGGATCACAGCAGCAAGAGCCTGAAAAATAGGTAATTTGGCTTGCACCTATCTTTGCAACCACAAAAAATATTAATATTTAGAATTCATCAATGTAGTTACATCATACAGTTATAAACATTTTGGAGAGCTAAGAGTTCCTTCTTTCAAAATTAGGAAACAATTATTTTTCTTAAATTATTGCTTCTCCCAACAATAAAGAAATAGTAAATCCAGTAAATATTAGGCAACATTTTACTATATTGTAGGCTCTGATTTGGTTTATTCTGCTAAGAATCTAAAAGAAATACAAAGCCAAAGAAGTAAGACATTGGTTAGCCAGTCTGCTTTATTTATTAATGAACAAGAATCCATTTTCATTTGCATCTTTGTTAGAAGAAGGGTTGTATTTGCTTAGAGTACTCTGAGGAAATCTCAATTCATTCAAGGCAATTTCATTTATATTTCTTTAAATTATGAGAACATTAAAAATGCTGCATTACTTACCAGTTTTGTAAAATAACACATAAAATGCTTCAAACCAATTGTTTATTAGAAGGAAATGAGTATATTTTTATTTCAAGAATGCACAAACACAGGATGTGTATTCTGTGACTGTTTCCTCATGCATTTCTCAAGTTGCCTAGGTTACATCTGGACTTCTAGGATGACTTTTTTTTTTTTCTTTTAATTGCTACTTTTATTACAGTAGGGTAAAGATTCCTGATAACCACTCTTGGGCTGGAACTTGCAGTGAGAATTGTCAGGACTTTTTCTGTCTTCTCTTGGGATTTTCACACTGTGTTTTTATACTGAAGTTCATATTCAAAGTTTGGGGATCAGCTTCCATTTTGGCCACTTACATGTGTTAGATATTAATGCTGGCAAAATACTGGAGACAAAATCACTTAGATGTCAGCTTCCACATTCAGAATCTTTGTCAGCAATTGTGATCTACATTTTTCTATCTAATATCATTAGGAGAAGTTTTCCTTCCTTGGCTATGGTTCCTAACTTCAAGGGAGATTTATTAGCATACATTAATCTCTTACATCTCTTCTGCATAGCTTAGCTGTAGCTCTGTCTCCTCATTTATATTTATTACCTGCTTTATTTATATAAGGTGAAGCATTGTGTTCATGGTGTCTCTTCTTAGAATACTAATTGCTTCCTATATTTCAGGCACTTATGCCTTTGAGTATTTAACTTAAAATAACTAAGAAAGGTGGTGGTTTTGTTTGCTTGCTTTTTCATCATTTACAGAAGGATGCTTCTATAAATGAGCTGAGGCAAAAGAGTAAGGTCATTCAAAGTCCAAGGTGACTCTTCCTTTTGTAGAGGCAGAAAACAAGCCAGAAGAGGAAAAGACCTGGAAAATTTTCTACTGGGGTCTGTGGACATTGATTAACCGAATGTCAGAGAGTAATAATTTATGATACTCTGGGTGCAAACAGAAGGTGATCTATGAATTTCATGCTATTATCCTTATTATTCTTCATTATTAATGAGAATTATCTCAGCCTCTCCCATCGGCAGGGTTAAATCTTACCATCTGTACCACCTATATCACTGGAAGTTGGAAAAACGTTTCACTTATTCCCACTTTAGAGGCCTTTCTCATTAAATTTTCAATTCTGTTTCATTCTACCAGTAAAATTAAAATTTATATAGCTGACCCACACTTCTGATACATTTCAAAACTCTACATTCAACTAATAAGGAATCTAGAAACAATATTTTATGCCACTGTAAAATTTAACCAGCCAAACAGAAGTCTATTTCGAATGAGTGTTCCTTTCCTTACTTTGCCTACAGAAACATTTCACTGCTTTTGTTCTACCCTCACAAGTGAAAATTAATTTGAAAGTTAATCCTTCGATAGAGGCTCTTGTAGCTAAGAAATCTTGTTCTATGACTAATTATTCCATGTGGGGATTTTCTTTTTCTCCAAAAGATTGCTATCACACAAAATAAAGAGCCCTTGCTTAAATACAACCAGACTGGCTACTTGCATATGGCATACAAAAACAATAGAATTGACTTCAAAGGAAACTCTTTCTCAGCTTTACTCTGCTTGGATTACTAGGGAAAAGGGATGGCATACCATTACCAGATTACAAGGAAAGATATACTAGATGCCAGTCTAATGATTTTGTAGTAATATATGCTGATTTGCTGTGAGAATTTTAATTGCATGAGATAATAAAATTTGAAATTATGAAGTATAGTAGCGGAAGCTTCTTTTCAAAATGCATCTTCAGCCTTGCACATTCTCCCATGGGTTTTCCTTTTCTAATCTCTATACAGATCCTGCCATGTTGGTCATACAAATTTATTTCAGCATTGCATGCAGCCTTTAATTGATAATCTTGGGTATTAATTCCCCTTCACAGAGTGTACCTGGATCCATGATCTCCTACATGAGAAGAGGAATTCTCTCACACACGGAGCAACTTGAATTACGAGAGGAATAAGGAAATTCCATGCATTTTTTCCTTGCACAAGAACCTTGTTGATGTTTTCCATGGGTAGGATCTATCCCCATGAAAAGAAATATATAATCTCCCTTTCACTCTTCCTGTATATCAGATAACTGTCTTTGCTCAAGGTCGAAGATGATGTCAAATTCCCTGGGCAAGTTTCCATTCCTCCTTTAGGAAAAGCACTGTGGCGGCATGGGCTGAAGTAGCTTTGTGGCTACAGGTGCTGCAATGAGAATGGACTCAGCAGAGATGGGACAGATGCAGGAGGGGTGTTACTAAAGGCAGCCGGCTGTCATGAGACAGCAGCCAGAGATGCCTTTCTTGCCATGTAGTTGGTAGGCTGACAATGAGTGAGTGATATGGACACAAGCTGTCAAGAGGGGTGCAAACTGACAGGGTACTCATTAAATAAAGTAATGGTGATACTTATAACAACCTGCAGTAAGTTATCATATAGATAAATGACCAGATATGGGGGCAGACAGATGGTGAATGACTCCTATACAATTGAAAAGTACAATTGAAACCTGCTGAGAACGGTCCAGCAGTAATTTTGATTTCATTCAGTTTTGAGGAACAATGAATGACTTGGGGTTGTCATAAATTTCACATTTGCTTCTGCATTTATCACATGAATATTATAGATGTCACTGCATAAAATTCACAGTTGTAACTTCTTTCTAAAATAATTTTCACATTCTCTAAAGGGAACTATCAAATCTATTTTTTGGAAATTTCATCACTATATTCTGCAAAAGTACAAACCTTTGCAATGATCATAGTTCAAAACATAACAGCAAAATATAATAAAATATAATTTAATGCTGTGATTATCAAAAAATACTTCATTTTCTTTTTCCTCCAAACATTCTGTCAACCATTTAAAAAATAAAGCCAGCTCAACCAGAGCATTTGCTAATCAACAAGAGAAATTATACTATTCATTTTACTTAGGGCAGTTGAACAAATCAATATCGGTTTATCAAGCTACTTGGATCTAACTGCCTTCTAGATTAAATGTGTTATAAATATTAAAATGCATGCTTAAATAAGCTTTAAAATTATACTTCAGCTTTTTCTCTAAGAAATTATTTATGCAATTGCAATATGTAAGTAAAAATATGTATTACAGAATCAGAAGGGATTTGATGCGAACAAAGAAACAGGAAAGGGTTCATAATATTCAAGGCTGCTAGAGGATGTTTTTAAAAGAAAACATCAATGTTTTTCAATATGTGAGCAGAAAAAGAGAACCTTGTAGTGGAGGGCTTACACAAGGCTAACACAGGGACCAGGGTCAGAACAGCTTACTGAGAGTTGGTTTTATTTGGGTAGTTACCATTTTTTGGTAATGATCATGTTTCCCTTCATCTTGGATCTTCAGTCTGTGCAGACCTGATCTATCTGCAAGGAGTCTTTCTGTTGTTTTACATGAGTTTTGGAACTACTGTGTTTGCACCCTTTCTCATTCAGCAGGAAAAATGTCCCTGAAATAGGTTAGAACAACTCTCTTCCTCTCCTCAATTCAACCATTTAATTTACACAGTTGTATATTTCATTAATAGCTCCTCATGCACAAAAGCTGTGGGAAAATTTTGTAAGACTGGTTTAGAAATCGTCTGACTGCAAATATGTAAATAAAAAGATAACTTTCATACACTCTTTTCACTCTAAAGTAAATCTGACCATCTTTGTCTAGTGAGAAGTAGCTTTTCCTGTCTCTTGGATTTACTTCGTTACTATGCCTGCCTGTGAATTTCTAGATATTGTTGCATAAATCTTAAAGGCCAGACTTCACTAGGGGTGGAGTAAATACAGTATCCAAAACACCACTTTAAACTGTGTGTTTTTCCAAGACCATGGAGTTGGGCATATGGTCAAATAAGGGTCATGTCCTGGCAAAGGAAGTCAGGACTCTCCTCCTTGTGAGAAAACGAGGAAGGTGAAATAAAGAAATAAATAAGCAAATCACCACTTTAAACAGCAGGATAGCACATTTTAAGGTCATCAGTGATTTTTATGGTGGTGTTTTGATCAGATTGGGTGGAATGCAGTGATAGAAACCCATACAAAATTGCTTTATAGACAGCAAATTGTGCTTCCAGCAGATATCTGAAGGAGGGTATCTGATTTATAATCATAGTTCTATCTACACCTTGCCAAGCAGTAAAATATGATTCAATTGAATTATGTAGTTGTAAACTGAGTAAAAAAATGAACGATGAGGTGATGTATTATCAGGCAAGAAATAAATGTCCACATGTGTAGTTATCCAGAGAGATAACAAATGCATACAGAGATGCATTTGAGAAACACAGTATATACAGTTATGCTAATGAGAGAAAACCATTCACCATCAGACAAGCAAGTTCATAAAAATTATGTGAAATAGGATTATTGATATTTGAGGTATACGCTTCCTTGCCTCAAGCACATCATGCCAATTTCCTCTTTGTGATGGGATGACAATCCCTTTAGAAATGAAAAAAAAAAATATTAAAGAATAGTAAATATCAGACAGGACAATGCAAGCAATGATTTATGATTGTTAATTCATGAACATACACTAATTAATGAATATTTTGTGATTTATCAATATCTGTCCAAGTTGTAGTAGATAATTACATAAATTGTACTGAACCAAACTCAGTGTTTCTTTTCTGAAATCAGTAAAAGCAAATATAGTGAGTTGGTGATTTTGTGGATTAAGTCCTAATACTCTCTCATGGAAAGAACAGCAAGTGAAGAAAAACAATGTAGTACATAATGACTTGAAAAAAGTGCATCTGGCTTGTGGATGACAAATGCAGATAAATATAGACTAATGAGTTTGGATCAAAAAAAAGAGACAGTGTATAACTGCTAAATGGAAAATGAACATCAGGACATTGACCTAAAAAGAGATTTGTGAACTATTATAGACAAATTCTTAAACTTTGTAGCCCATTAGGTGGCTAAACTGAAAAATATAAATGAGATACTGGGATGAAGCTAAAAGTGCACAATATAAATCAAAGTTTAAACTTATTTTAGTTAATGAAGCTTCATTCACAACACTATATACACTAATTATCACTAGCGGACAGGATCCCATATCAATCCCCAGGCAGGATAATGTTTATAGATGGGGAAAAACATTTAGGTATCTGTGTTTAGATCAAAGGGCAAGAGACTTAATATCAAGAGTGGTGAACACTTGGCAGTTTTCATTCAAGTAAGCTCAGATGCCTAATCCTGTGCTCTGTGGACAGTCCACACAAATAAATTACATTCCCCAATCTTGCCAGTTAGAGATCAAGACTTCACGGTGAAGAAGTTGAAGTACAAATTTGGAGTAATCAACACGACTACACTTTGTATGAAATCATAGCACATTTCCTGAGGTGACTGCGGACAATGAAAGCTGCTCAGATATTACTGTTATGCAGTGTTGCTTTATGCTTGCTGCATATCACCTCAAACTGGTCTTCAACATAACTGACCATTAAGCATTCTATGCTAGTTGTTTTACATATATATTTGTATACATATGTGTGCATGTACACAATATATGCTATACTATATAAAAACATATCTGTATACTAAATTCTATCAATATTAGTGAGTTTAGAGTAATGATTTTGAGTAAAGCTGTTACTTTTTACAATATATATAATCCCCGAATGTTCTGGACAAACGATTTTCATAACAACTGTTAGGGAGCATAAGCTAACTGCTTTTGACATGTAACTGGTCTTTGATATATTTTTATCCTAATGTTATAATATCTTACCCATTTTTAACAAAATGTATAACAAGTTAGGAAAATATCAGGATTTTTTTATGAACAACTAAAAAGTGAATGTTATTTACCTCTTATGTCTTATGTCAGTCAATAAGCTCTTACATTACAAATGCCAGGACTTTTATAAAAATTTGTAGTAAGAAAGAGAAACCAAAGTACTGTAAAATGTACCTTCCTCCTTAAGAACCTCATAAAACCAAAACCACCTCCCTAGTCTGGATGCCAGAGCACTTACAGGAAAGATGGTGAGGACTTTAAGCCAGAAAATTGCTGAACTTCACCTAACAGGTAACAGTAGTGATTAATCTCACAAATGTAACTTTACCCAGGACCAGTCTGAATAGGCCAAAGGAGGGCCAGGAGGATGGGGAAGGGACTGAAATAGAAGCCTTATGAGGAGCAGCTGAGGTCCCTTGGTCTATTCATACTGGAGAAGTGGAGACTGAGGGGACACCTCATCACAGTTTTCAACATCCTTATGAGGAGAAGTGAAGCAGCAGACACTGATCTCTTCACTCTTATGATCAGGGACAGGTCTTGAGGGAATGGCATGAAGCTGAACTGGGGAGGTTTAGGTTAGATATCACTATAAGGTTTTTCACCCAGAGGGTGCTTGGGCACTGGAACAGGCTCCCCGGGGAAATGGTCGCAGCACCAAGCCTGACAGAATTCAAGAAGCATTTGGGTAATGCTCTCAGGCTCATGATGTGACTCTTGAGTATGGTCTTGCGCAGGACCAGGAGTTATATTCGATGATCCTGATGGGTCCCTTCCAGCTCAGAATATTCTACAATTCTATGACTTCTCCATCTGAACCAATCTCTGATCCCTGCATAATTTTTTCACAAAGCAACTCACTCCTAAACTCCCGGGTTCAGTCTCCCCTCTGCAGGAATCTCTTTAAAGACAGAGTGATGCCTTCAACGAACTGTCTTCTATGTCTCACTTTTGAACTCTGCATTCTCCTTTCATCAGTCATCTTACTTACCCATTTGGATCTCTTCTCTGAGAAGACATGGTTTTCAATTAACCATCTTACTTTCTGCTATGAGGTCGGGTATGTGAAATTGTCTGTTTGGAGACATGCAGCTTTTCCAACCAAACAATACTTCTGATTATACTAAACTTCCATGATGATTAATGTAATTGACTAAGATTTTGCTCAGTCTCCCAGAAGAACTCATTTTCTTTAAGTAGCCAGTTTGTGTCTCTCATTTTGCATGGACATTACATAAATGTCAGTTTATTCTGACATGGGAAAAAATATTTGCCTTCACACTTGTAAGTTTTTACTCATGAACTGGAGGGTTGCAGCAGGCAATGGTTCCATTTCAGTGTAATGTAGGAAGTATGTAAGTAGCATAGATGCTATCCAGAAGGCTAGTGAGAGGGAGTAGAATAATATTGAGAGGAAAATTACTCTGTTAAAAAACAAGACAGATTTTAAATATTCCTATGTATAATAAAAGTTTGCTAAATTGATGGAACTCCATTTACATCTGCACAAATAAAAGTTGTGTGGGTATGTATATGGATAGATGCATATCCTAAATTACCAGATAGTCTCCTCTAACACAGAATCAGCTTCGATTCCCATCCGTCTATAGATGTTACAGTATATTAATCACTGAGATTGAAAAGAGCTATCATATCTCTAATGGGACATCTGGCATAATAGACAGGCAGGCATATTTTCATTCAGCCACTGAGGCCTCAGCAAATTACATCTGAAGCTTCGGATTTTGATAGTACTTTTGTTTAAATGTAGTCCTTTTTGGTAATGATTATATGTTAAAGCATAATAAAGGAGTGCCTTTATAGTTCCAGTAGGGAAGTGAAGTACACTATGTGGAAACATTAAAAGTATTCATCTCTAAATGTCACTCAACTACAAAGTTTGACAATTGCACAGACTAGCTCAAATGGGAACATAGGGAGCAATACAAAATCCCGATATTGGACACATCTTGAAAGGCATATGGGGACAACAAAACCACATTGTAAGTACTCTCTGACTCTCATCACATATTAATCGGGGAGCTCTGTGGAACAGTAAAAAGAAGAAAATTAAAATATGATGCATTTGTTCAAAAAACTGTGAGTTCAGAAAAGCACGAATGGTAGGCTGCTCCTCCAAAATGTACACATCTCTACAAATTCACAGTCACTTGGAGAAAAAGAAAAAACTTCAGAAGAACATTTACAGAAAATATTGGGGTAGTTACATATTTTGTATGCTTAAATTGATCAAGAAAACAATCTTTATACACATCCTTAGCTTTACACTTGAATGAATCACCAACTGATTTACTGACTTTACTCATATAGCTGAAATTAAAAATATAAAGATTTTCTTTCCTGGATTTTTATTCAAGCCTGATCCTTATCATAGGCCTCCACATGTAAATAGATTATTTTGTAAGTTGGATTGAAACCAGACAACTAATGTAGCAAAGAAACAGCCTCATCATTATAGCTGCCATTATTATCAATGGAAAAATTATTTCTCCCATTTTTCATACGTCTCTTATTGATACTCAGTATCAATATTCTATGACTATGAATTATTTAGATTTAATATGAGTTCTGCTATTGATTTCATCAGGGGAAGACTCATGGTGAGAAAGGAAAACAAAGAGGAGTAGTGTTCTGTAGATACTGAATCAAATTTCATGCTGAAATCAATGCGGTTATAGGTAGTGTAAAGCCAAAACAGAATTTAGACTGTATAATCTTGAGTAATTAGAGGTACCCAGACTTGCATGATTTCAGTCTTCTATTGATTTTGTCATTGCCTTACAATATGTGTTTTAGTATCAATTATATTTTTCTGGCAAACTTTTTTTTTCTCAGCTTCTAAATTGTTGCTTCTTGATTAGTCAACAGGAAAAATCAATGCTCTGTCCATTGCACTTCCAAACTTTCATTCAATTACCATCTGTGAACTAATCAAACATTGATCTAGCTATGTCAATAAGTAGAGGGTAAATCTTCTAGACCACTATATTTCCTTGTCACTAAAGGTTACATTTTAGTTCATTCATCACAAGTCTAAATCTTTACTGTAGCTGGAAAAAAATTATCTCCTTTCAAATTTAATTTCGTTTAATTAGAAACTCATTAGACCTTTTCCATCCTTTTGCCTATTTTCTGCTATTCATTCTCTGCTATTGTGGGTGATATACTAAACAATAGTCCAAAGTGGTTTTTTTCAGTGTGATTTTAATTGACTGAAACAAGAAAGAAACATTCCTTCTTCCTTGTTGTCAGAAATTACTGTCAATCATTGCAATTCTATTGGCAGTGGCTTCCTCCTCACTTTTTAGCTGTTCTGTCCATTCATTTAAGGCAAAGGGCTCTAGGTTTTTCTTAAATCCCTAATAAGGGGTTTTTTTCTTCCATGAGCTTCTTTGTCACTGATTATACAACTATGCTTACTATATGTCTGTTGCTAAATGATGAACAATTTTGTCGTAAGAACAGCTATTATCAGTACAGAGAAAAGGCAGGGTTAAATTCTTATTTACTGTCTCTGTGGAAGCAATTACCAAATGGTAGCTCCACTACTTTTATTGCCCAACCCTACAGCTATCATGAGTGAAAGAAGTAAGATAACCATAATGATTGGCATTAGCACTGCTACCATTAATATACTAAAAAGTGGAAATTTAAAACAAAATAGGCAACAGGAAAAGAAACAAAACAAAACACAGGAAAATTGCAGGGCCCTTTCATACCTTGGATTAAAAGACTTTTATAAAACATAGGAGTATTTGCCCTAGGGGGAGTGGGACCTGACTGTCTTGCTTCCCATACGAATGATTACTAAAGGTAGCTAACGCAAGAAATAAATGGGCAAACATATTTTATGTTGGTTAACTCTGCCTTATGAAGACTAGGTACTCTGGATATCTTGTAACAGGTCTAGGGGTTGTAACTTAAAAATGATTTCTAAAGAAACCAAAGATAAGAGTTAAGTAAGTTACTAGAAAAGGCACATAAAAAGTTGCCTTGAAACAGACAAATCATTGAACAGCAAGAGTCCTGAACCTGAACTAAATTGTTTTATTCTCTTCTTTTCACCAAATCTTGGCTTATGCCTCCACTCTGAGAACGTGTGATTATGGAACAGCTTGGTGTTCCACAGGAATTGGTTTCTGTACTATAATACAACTTCAGTAATCCATGTCATCTTTTTTTAAATTAGTCTTTTGAACTTATTAAAACTTTTTTCCTCAAAAATCCAGACACCTTTTCAATAGGAGCTGTATTTTTTTCTTTATATCATTTAATATTCTGTCTAAGCTGTCACATTTTATCTGGGTTTAACAAATTCTTATTTTTCTCTTATTTCAAGAAATAAACTATTGGATTCTGATACAAATCCTCTCAGCTTCTGAAACAGTGGTAACATCTTCTGGATAGAGTGCTCTGCTTTGCTGTTCTTGGAAGGAACTTACTTAAGAGTTGCCAGGTAATTACTTTCTCTAGTTGGTATCAATATTCTTAAATTAATAACCAGTTACATTATCAAATGACCTCAATATATATTGCATAAATCATGTAATTATTCATCTACAAGAGTATTAAGAAATTATTACATGAAGGTTATATAAAGATACACAGCCTTTACAACATGTCTTAAAAGGCATTTTTCACCTTAGCCATAAAGAAGAGCCAAAATTTATTATACTGAGAGGAAAGATGAGTCAAATAAAAGCTAACCAATTTTTTTACTATGTTCTTTTATTGAAAATACGTTTCTATTAATCAAAGCTCTTCACTTGTGAAAGGAATTCTTTTTGTAACAACATTTACAACTCTAATTAGGATCTCAATACCATTATGTTCTCACATTCATCAGTAGAATACCCTTATATTGTTCTACACTAAGAATATTTCAAAATCAATCTCAACCTGAGTCTTCCAGCTAAAATAATTCCAATATTCCAGTTCAATACTCCCAAATGGTCTGGTTTCTGAGAGGACACTCTTTATTAGATAGATTCTGAGTTTTTGTGTTGCAATTACAAAAAACTCTCAATAATCAATATTTATCTTTCAACAGAACATAAAATAAATTGAAAATTAAAGGGGCATGTAAATTAAGAAAATATACATTCTGGGGTCTGTATAAAGTCTGGTGCTATATGATCTTGAATTAAAACTTCTCTGACATTGCTTTATCTACATACTGGGATTCCAGAAACCTACTGGCATGTTCTAAACCAGTAAAGTGATACTGTGAACAGCTGAAACACAAATATCACACTAGTACATCTGACAATGATTTCCAGATAGTAAGAGTATACAAGTCTATGTCTCTTGAACACTAAAAAGACTCAGAAAAGGTTGCAATTACGTAATTACACAATAAAAATTACCAATTATATAAAACATCTATTTTCATATTTCAAAATACCTCTGTGCTGTTGTTAAGATCCAATTATTAAAATTATTAGAGAGATGCCTCTGCCCTAACTAAGATACAAATGAGACCATATACTGAAATCAATAGTATGGGTTTCTATTTAACAGTAAATGTGAGATAGAAAGAGATTGAAGGAGATAAGAAAAAGGTGGAGGGGGGAAAGGGGAGAGAGTGACAGAGAGATTGATTAAGTAGAAAAAATATCACCACTCCACGGATTCTGATGGCATCCCATAGACCTTTTCCGTGGTCTTCTTGGTGGTGAGAGTACCAGTTTTGTCGAAGTGATGGTTGCATCTGGATCCATCAAGGGAAGCCCATAGTAGTGAGGGAAGACTTGTGAAATACAGAGCCATTAGGGGGTTTATGATGCTTAGGATAGGTAGAAATGCCACTGGTACCTCCCCTGGGGAATGGAGTTTTACACTGGATGATGTAATACTGGATCACAAGACATTTCATGAGTCTTTGACACCTTCTAAGACTTTACAGCTGCCTTTTACCCAACACAGTTGAGTCCATTACGGCCCATTATGGCCCACCACCAGAGATGAACAGCTTTGAGCCCTTGTGTGAACGTCTGGGAGTTATCACAGCTGAGTCATTTGTGTGAGGATGCAGAGAAACACTACCTATCTCACAGGATTTACCTCTTTCCTTATCTTGTTCAATGCCCAGCTTGGACTTTGATTGTTTGAGCCATCAGCATTCCAGTCTCTACATTCTTCTCCTGGGATAACTGGACAATAGTACCACCTTTATCTTATCTCAAGTTCCTATCACAGTCCAAATTAGTAGGCATATTCAGGGAGAGGAGGGCTTCAGAGAGCAATTGCTTCTTTGCACAGTTTGCTACAAAAGTCTTTCAATTATTTTAAAAATGTTAAAGCCATTAATCATTTCAGTCTCTCACAGCTGTGAAATTCTCCATTCTTCAAAAAATTTAAAACCAGGTACTGAGATTCCAGTACCTTCTCTTCAGTACTTCACCACTCTCATAATGGAAAACATTTATCATATGTAAAAGAACAGTTTTTATTCTCGTTGCCTCTTTGGTGACTTTGATTATTTATTTCACTCTACTCACAGGAAAAGCCTGGTCCCAGCTCTTCCTTAGCTCCTAAACAGTGGAAGACAGCAATTAGCTGTTATTATAGACATTTTTTTTCCAGGCTAGAAAAATCCCTTTCTAGAACCATGTAGCCCAAAACTGAAGAGGATATACAACCTAAAGAAACTCAAGTAAAAGGGAATATCCATGGCACTTGACCTCTAGCTACTGTCTTTCTAATACAGTGCAGCTACTGTTAGCATTCCTCCACCTCAAAGGAGCATTGCTGACTCATTGTTTGAGATACTATTCTACATTTTCCACCTTCATCCATAACCCCTTGTAGTCTGTAGGATAAAAGGAGCAGAAAAGAGCACTAACACAGGTGAAGTTACTAAACTCAAAGGTTAGTGCCTGCTTAAATGCCATTTTGAATGGGACTAGATTTAAACATTGGTATACATGCCTTTCTGAGCAGGTATCCCCAGGCAGTAATAGTCAAGGTAGGTTCAATTAAATAGTAACTTAAGTGACCCTTTGTTCAAAAGAATTGAACATGTTTCCAATTGTTACATTGGAAAAAAAGTTTTGAGAGCACTTTTCTATTCTCAGGTCTGTCTACCATGTGACTGGAGCTGAGTGGCACTGCCACTAAGTGGAGCTGCTCAGGAAAATCCCATTAAAGTCAATGTGCAGAATTAAGCCCAGCATGATTATTTCACTACATGGCTTTTAATCTTTTTCAAAGCAATTCCCACAGAATTTGCAGTCATGGGATACATCTGCCTGGTTTAGATTTTTCAGTTAGGATTCACTTTCCATTTTAATTTCTTTTATATTTCTGTGGAACAAGCAAAAAAATTACCCAAAACAACATTATGTAAGTAATTTTGCAACTTTTTCGGAGCATACAATGTTGCACTTTTTGTTGGCTAATACCATCAGTTACTCCACTCCTTGTTTAGTCAGTAGGCAATGTTGGTTTTAGTTCTTGGGCTTTAAAATTTAATATTCAATGATGACCTCTTTGCTTAGTTGGTTTTCAGAGAGCACATTTTGTGGGATAAATTTACAGATTTCCTTTTATCCCAAATACAAAGATTTTTTCCTGTTGTAATTTTTGTAAACGTGCAGCACACTCACCTCCTGCCAGGCAGCTTATACAAATTACTACAAACATAATGGTAAATGTTATTTTAACACTTGCTTTGGACTCCAACATAGAAATATATGGCATATTTTATTAGCTCATTTACCACCTACGAAGTTATATTATTAGCTAATTCATTGAAGATGATATGTGTTAGGTGGATTTGGCTACCACTTTATAGTGACTCTTCTCTGAGTCTGGTCTGTGCTTTTGTGAATTCACAGAAGTTACTCTGTCTGTGGGTTTATAAATGAAAAATAAACCTGAGAGATATAGGAAAGCATAAAATCAAAGAGTAGGATCTGCCTCTCTCTCATACATGCACAATACCTTATTATAATAAGTAATTGATTTCTCATTGCCATTGTTCAATAGCTCTGATTCACAGCCCATTAAGGTTAATGAAAGAAAAAGACCCATGAGTGAAACCCGAACTTCATTTAAGTACTTGTTAATGCTTACACTGAGTCTATGGGACTGGGAATTTGGTAAATGTCAAAGTGGCAGAATCTAACTCAGACAAATCCCTTTGGTCTTGAATTTTGGTGGGACACGTGATCTGAAATTCCCAAGTTCTGTTGAAAATCCTCATCATAAAAGAGACATCAAGGCCTTTAATAACTTATTACTACTGAGAATTAATTGTAAAGCCTAGTGTTCATTTAAGCCTGCTACCATTCAGGTTATCAGCAATAAATGAGTCATGCATGCTACTGTTTAATACAGAGAAATTTTAGGGATTGTCACCTTTGATAGCTGATTCTGTCTTAATAAAACCTGATCTCGCACTATTAAAGACCATCACATATTTTTATGTCATGTGAAAAGAATTATGGGTGGGGATTTTTGTTGTATCTTAGATAAAGAATTTTTTTATAATTCCAAATTGCTTCTCATAATATCTGGCAAATATGTTTTCAATAGGAGGTCTGGACTCTTTGAAGGGTGGCACTGTGATCTATGGACACATCAGACACTTCCATGGCTCTAACCAAACTTTAAAAATCCCCTGAGGATCTTAAAACTATTAAGAATGCACAGCAAATAGACATGGTGACTGAACTGACAGTAGAAAATGAGGAGCATTAGTCAGGGTAGAAAAGAACAGAAAATGTATCAGAGAAAAAGGTTGCAACAGCCACCATTAAGCAGGACGATTCTGCAGTTTTAAAGTAAGAGCTGAAGACAATCCCATGTCATAAAGGGGAGTCAGCTTAATGAATTACACGAGATCAAAAATAACAAAAAAAGAAACACAAGTTCAAATAAAATGAAATCAGGATACAGAAGAGCCAAACTGTGACAAAGTCCCACAGTATCTAGAAAGAGGAGAATTTGCTGATAAAATGGAAAGAGAAGCTGAAGATATGGTAAGTAAGAAGCATTGACAACATAAAAAAAGATCATGCCTCTGAATGCATGAAGTGTCTCTTACAGTAGGCAAAACTAAGGAATGAAGAAGTAAAAGAATGGGAATCACATTTAGATCAGGGCCCTAAGAAAAGAAATTTGCAAAAAAAAAATAATGGTAGGAAATACAGCAATGGACTGAGAGGAGCAAGAGGAGGAACTCACCAATATTACCACTGCCCCACTCTGTAGTAATGAGACATAAAAAACAAAACTGAGAAAAGCAAAGAATTCCTGTCTATGATTCTGTCTGTCACTACCATGTCTGAGCATGTCCCATCTGGAGGACTGAGATTAAGCTTAAGAACTTGAGAAAAACTCCTGTGTGACACAGCTGCAACCTTTTCAATTTCAAACACAGAGAATTATTACCTTTTTGGTATTTTCACCTCTCCTATGAGTTAGTAAACAGTTAGAGGGAAGCAAAGGTCCTAAGAAGTTTATTTTTTTTTAATAAGAATGCTAATCAATATATAAGGAAAATGTGGAAAACAGAGAAATAATGTTCAAGGAGATAACTTGGCCTAGATCTCACCCACCTATACACAAAAAGTGGCCAGCTGTAGTCCACGGAATTATATCTGCTTCCAAAGCAGTGTTGTAGTATGGTTATCAGTCTCCAGCTTCTCAGGATAACACTGCCATCTTGGCTATCCTTCACACTGTCAATATGACAGAGACACTCAGGAATTTTATCTGCATGCCAGACTCTTGCATTTCCAATACTGCCCCAAGAAGCTCAAAGTTTACCAGCTGTGTTGCTCAAAAATTCTCATTAGTGAGTTTTTTCCAGCCTCCAGTACAGGCTGTGGCTATGGAGAAACCCAAATTCTTCATGGTGGATGTTCAACAAACCCACCCGGAATTATGAAGTAGGGCTGGTCTAGCCTTTCCCTAATTAGCAGCTTATATTCAATATCAGCTGCAGTAATAGTATAGTCTTTATATCAGAGTAACCAGATGGTTACTCGGTTAACACCATTCCACCCTTACAGTCAACTTTTCTTCTGACAGAACAGGGTCAAGCATAGGGACTGAGAAAGCCAAGGGGTGTACTTCCAGGCTTTCTTTGTGTAAGAGAATTAATTCCTCCATTTTACTAGTATTGTTTGTTTTGTGGGACTCAGAAGAGTGTATTAGTGTGACCAGTTATCCTATCAGTGCCAAGAAAGCTTTACTTTTCTGTTCAGCTTCTCTTGGCATGCAATCAAGGCCAATTGCCTCTTTGCCTCATAGCTTTTTCTACAGAGATGAAAGTGAAGCCTTACTGACACACACAGGATGGCAGTGTGATCACCAAAATAGCTTGAATCTATTGGTACAGGCATGATTAAGCTTTTCTCCTGTCATTTCCCTTAATGCATGCCAATTTGGCCTTGTCAGTCATTTTATAGAGTCTGACAAGAGCTTTCATCCAAATAACATCTCCAGGAGCAATCAAAAAGCACTGTGAGTAGGGTTGGACTGGAAATATCTTTCCTGTACTGAGAGCTTCTTTTGTTCAATCAAAAAAAATTAAGCATTCTGCATTACTGAATTGTGAAATGAGTTTGAAATTTTAGAATAGGTCAGCATGTCCGGAGTAGAGTAAAAATAAAAAATAAATCATAAAAAAGTCAATATCGGAGCTAGTCTCACAAAGTCTCACAAAGTCTCTCCTTTAACACTTCCAGGTGAAAAACCAAAATTATTGTGTCTTTTTGGCCGACAAGTTCACCAGAATTACTCACCTTGCTTCTGCAATAGCCAGTTCCTGACCAGTTTCTCTGCAGTTCAGCACAATATGTCTGTGAATTACTGAAGTATTTTTGCCATATTGTTAACTGATCTTCAGTGCATTCTGCTGGATGTCACTTTGACAAAGATGTAACTTGATTGCTGTACCATCAGGCAAATCTGTCTTCAAGTCTGTCCCTTCATTCCTCTTCATCAAAGCTTTATACATAGAGGGGAAAGTAAAAGCAAAATAAAAAATACCACTAAAAAGACAACAAAGAATGAGAGTACTTTCTGGGTCAGTTTTGCTATGTTTAATATTTCATAGCCAATCTGCAAAAAGTGGTCTTTTTGCTGTTCATTTTAAAGTGGCTTGAGTTAACTGGAAGACTCTTCAATGTACTTGCCCATTCATCCAAATACTTTCCTTCTGTGAAGGAAATACTTCAGAGTCTAGGATATCAATTATCAGGAAATCTTGTCTTAGATCCCTTCCAGATGGAAATTCCCCTAATGCTCTTTTTTGAAAATTGATTTTTAATTTAATTCCAATAGATTAGCAAAGGGGATGAAAAATTTTAGGATTTTCTCATATTGGGAATCTCATATTGCCATAAATATTCTCTTTCTTTTTTCTGTATATATACATATATATATAAAAAAAGGAATTATTGAAAGGTTAAGCATCCTGACTGAAGCTGATCTCTGTTTCCTAATGCTTTCTTGGGACACAAGCTGAAGACTTGTAGAGGCATTCAATTGTCTGGACCTGTTGCACTGCACAAGGCAGCTAAAGATATATTTCAGGATTAAGGATTTCCTCTGTTTGAAAGAGAAAGAAAAACAACTCATGGATCAGAAAGTGACCCCTTGAGAGAATAAAGCATGCTTGATGGTAGTTATCTTTTCTGTTTCTTTTTACATTTTCTAGGGTGAATCTTGAGCAACTCTGAATCTAGCCTTTCCAAGTCACCCCTGGGATTTTGTATGACATACAGAGGGCAATGAATAGGTAGCAGAGATGAAGAATTAGTCATAACTGAGTCCATTGTGTAGGACTAGCAAGAAGAGAAAGCAGATGAAGAAAAATGAGTATTTCCCTTCAGGCTCTGAACCGTTTACTTATAATAGCAGAGATTTACTTAGTTCTCTAATCACTCTGACATTCTTGTGAATAAATAAGTCTGAAAATGCTGACGTCATGTCCTCCCTTTTGTGTTTATGGATATCAAGTCAAACATGTCATGTTTACTATGCTTGCAAAGCAAATAAAATGCTGAAAAGCAAGGGAAGTATTTAACTGGTTTTAACTTTCAAAGGAAGATAATATAACAAGCTTAATTTGGAAAGGAGCCGGAAGTTTTAAATCTTTTGCTCAGTGTCACACATATGGTTCTTCCTAAGAAGATAAGTTTGAATATCTAAATCTTTTCATTACCTTTAATTACTACAGTAAAACATAGTGCAATTTCTTGGCTTCTTCTTGTAAACTGACAAGCAAGTCCAACATCCCAGAGCAAGTACTGATGTGCTTTCCAAATCTATGCTCTGCCAGTTGAGCTTTATAATAGGAAAACCTGAACAACATTATTTTGGCTGGTACTATCTATCAGCCATAGATCTGATTTCTCCTTCTCCTGATAGTCATTTTCTCCTTCCCAAGGTAAGTATTTTTGCAATTCGCTCACACCTTTAATAAGCCTGAACTAGGTGAAAACATATTGAACTAGATCTAAGTATTTGTGAGTCTTTTCAAAAGCTTGTGGCCAACATAAAACAAATTCTTATTTACACCTCAATGAAAACAGAATACTTAGGAGAGAAAAAAAAGGATTGCAAAACCAGCAATGTACATGTCTGCCTTGGCATTCTCAGTGGTTACCTAAGCAAGAAGAGATAAGGTTTTTCCTGTCAATGTTGCATGGCATGTCTACAGAGTAGATGATTTAAGCCCAATGCTACTGCTGGAAAGCAAGATAAGAAAGCATCTGTGCTGGTTTGACAATGAGCCAGCTGGGGTCCAAAGGATTACAACTGTACACAAACAGAAAAACAGACACGCTTGTAGAGTCCTCCCAGCAGAGTTCATAAACATGGGGCTACTGCATGTAGCCATGATTAAACTGCACTCTGCCCTGAAGCTGTCACATCTGGGAGGTAACACCCAGCTCTGTGCATTATACCTTAAAAATATCTGCACCAGTGGCCCATCTATTTGGAAAGTGTCCTCCCTTCCACATTCACTATAGTTCCTTTGATGCTCCATAGGGCCTTTTACAGGTAGCACCCCTCAGATCACTACAAGGTGGCTCCAGGTCTTCTCACCACCTACTGCCTTGGCTCTCTTATGTGGGCAATAGATAATCTCAAGTGATTTACAACCTTTTCCATACCTTGGAAACAGTTGGCTGCCCATAAATGGAAATGGACCATGGACGAGCATTATTTGGGGGTTTCTGGCAAAAAAACTCTTTCTGCCAAAGTTCCACATAGCAAAGTCATATTCCTCCAAGACACTATTATTAATGAAGAAAACTGTAAATCCTGTTTCTTGCCTTCAAATAAATACTGAGAATCAAGTCTACAAATTGAAAGTCTCTTCCATTGAAGTAGCTTCACTGTTAGCACAGTTTAAACTAGGTTATGGCTGGTAGAGAAGGAAATGTGCATATCTATTTATTCTGGCATCTAGACACTCTTACTGTGCCTGCTAGCTAATTTGATGAAAATAGTAAAGGGATTATAACAAAATAGTTACATTAAGTTTTCAGGCAAACAAGGGCTTCTGAGAGGATAAGAGGAAAAAAGATCTGTTTGGTTTTGATCAAATGTGCAAAGCTTTAGTTCTGTAATGGATATGCAGTAAAGCAGATATTGTGTGTAGCATACATTCAAGAGAGATTAATGGTCACATTAACCTTTTGAAAAATGATGGAACAGATATATCCCTTTGCAATTGGTGTGACAAAGTGATAAAACTATAGTAAAATAGAATTCATGTCTTTTGACCATCAAATAAACAAGTAAAATAATCAAAGATTCACAGCATGAACAAGTGCATATAATATTTAATATTTCACCCAAGAAGAATGAAGAAGCACAATTAGAGATAACAGAAAGACGTTGTACAAACTGCTTGAAAATTGTTCCAAAACTAATTTCATTATCATCTTGGAAGGTATTAAATGAAGAAACATTTTTTGCCATGTTAGTAATAGCCTTTATCCTAGGCACTATTTACATAAAATCACAGTAAGCTGTAATGTGAAAGAAACTGACCAGAAATAAAAAGAAAAAAAGCCATGGTCATGAATATTTTTGCTTATCACAATTGTCATAGAAGTTAATGCTTAGCTGTAGTGTTGATTTTTTTTTTTTAAATTGGCCTTTTTTTTTTTTTTTTTTTGTGATGTAAGGACTTTGGAAAAACAGAAAATTTATCTAATACCATTCAAATATCAATCTCTTTGAAAAAATCACGCCAGCACAACACCTAAAACTCCAAAAAGCTACCTCATCAATATCACTGTCAAAACCAAATGCTCAGAAAAGATGAAATGAGATATGGCATTTGTGTCTGCATTACTACCTACTGCGACTAATGTCTCTGACAGACAGACTCTAAAAGAGTCTGGTCAGGACACCAGCTGTGTGGTCTGTGCACCTTCACCTGCTTCACCTATGCTTCTTACTCCTACTCATTTCCACTGGACTGGACACTTCCCTGCAGGGGAACTCAAAGTTTTAAATAAATTTCCTCTTGGTAGCCCTGTTCTTGTGGACTGCATAGTATGGACAAACTTTGAAACCTAAGGTCTGAAAAGCCACGAGAATGCAAGTTATGTGTTGTGCCTGGGAGATGTTTCACCTAATGTCTGATGATTGAAAGTCAAATGTCTGGCTCAGAGTGGTCATTCTGGTTCTTTGATAGAAAATGAAAGACATAATCACCTAGAAAACATGATTCACCACTTGGTAAGTGTTGAATCAGCCTTGTGCTTCAAGTCCTATCCTAACTGTCAATAAAAATGCATGCATGTGAAGGACAGCTGATGATTTTAGGAATTAAAGCAACAAAAATGATTGTTTATATATACAAGCAGCATGAAGTCTTACTGTTGATATTTATAACCTCTCTGGCCCCTAATGATAACTAAAGTAAATAATACAGAGTTCGAGGTAGAAACAAGCTGCCTTGAAATGGAAATCTTAAAGGCAAAATGAAAATCAGGTCACCAAAAAGAATGTTTACAGAGCAATATATGTGCATTGCTAAAATTAACACAACAGTGGGTTTTGTTTGTTTTAAAGAAATAATTGTCCTTTAAAATGAATTAAAAACCACAATGCAAAACCCAAATAAAATTTTCTATGTAGTAAAACAGGTCAATAAAATTGTTCAACAAAATTGACATAATGTAGTATCAACTCAATACAATCAGCTGACAGTCATATTTATGTATCACTCTTTCTCTGAATTCAATTTCTGGAAATATAGAAAGTCAAGATTGGAACAAAACCAATGTTTCTTTGTTTATAACCTTACAACAGTGTTGTTTCACTGGAATGGTAAAACAATGAGTGAAATATTTTTACCACTTTGTTGCAGAATCATGCACTGAGTAGCAGTCTCCATGTGAAAGATTGGCACTACAAAAAGGACCTTGCATAATGTGATGAAAACAAGAAGAAAGAGACTGACTATCTTTACAGAATTGCATGAGATATTCCTTACAATCATTAGGGCTATTTCTCACAGTACTTAATAATTTTTCATGCTCTACAAGAACCTCCATGAAAATTACCAAAAGTTTCAACATGTTTTTTACCTATTTTAAAGAATAGTCTGAAGTGCCTTCTTTCTTATGTCTCTTTGAGGTAAAAACAGTGTTGCAAAAAGCAATACGCTACTAAAACATAAAAATCTTTAGAAATTCCATCATAAACTTGCAGTATCACATAAATTTATCCAAGTCAACATTTTATAACATCAGGGACTACCTCTGCTTCCTTTCTGCTGATGACATTGTCACTAAAATGTACATTAGTATTGATCAGTTATTCTACCATGATCATCTTGCAGCCAAGTCAGCAGGAAGGTACACTAGAGTGAAATGTACTTTTACTAAGAACATCACAGATAAAAAGGAAATGATTGCTCGTGTGAAATATTGTATGTAAACCACCATAAATATTTCCTAGCTGTTGGAATAAATTCATACATATATATACACACATACACTCATTTATGTATATTCCTTAGAGAGCTAGTGGATAGCAACTTTCTAACTATCAAAACTGTACATCTTATTCTGGAAAAAAAAATTAAAGATATAGCATATTTTATGTTACCTATCTGATTACTTTAAATTTTTTTTATTACAATATCTCTAAATTAAATCAGTTCACAAATTTTAGATCTGTCCCAGTTTAAATGGGACAAGGGTCTTCTGCTGAGGATGGATTAGGAGGAAAAGACCCCAAACTTTTTCCTAAGCAATTATTAATCCAAAACTAAGGAGCTTTGATTGAAGGGAAAAAAAAACAAATTATGGAAAAGGGAAAACAAAATAACAGCCCTTTATTAAAAGGTATGTTTGTATTAACAAGAACACAAAAAGAACCCAAGTAAACAACCAAGCAATACTACTATACCCACCAATAATCCCCTTCAAGAACAAAACCGATAGCCCGGCAAAAGGAAAATTTAAAATAGTTCAATTTTTAGCACCCTTTGGTGTAGTTCCAACCACAGTCAGCAGGGGGCGCCGTCGGGTCACTGGAGGTGTAAAACTTGTAATGTCCTGTACCATTCACCAGGTGGCGCTGTTGGGTCGTTGGAAGTGCAGAACCTGTAGTGTCCTATGGTAGTCACCAGGTGGCGCTGTTGGATCACTACAGGAGCAGAGCTTGTCACCAGTGCCTGTCACCAGGCAGCGCTGTGGGATCCCTGGTCACTGCCAGGTGGGATGGGGAAAACAAAAAAAAAAACAACAACAACACCCCCCCCCGGGTATATCGGAGAAAAAAAAAAACAACAAAAAAACTGATTCCTCTTCCCCTCCCGAGGAAAAGGAGGAAGGGGGGGGGGCGAAGGGGAAGGGGGAAGCGAAAAAAAAAACAACACCGACAACACAGAAAGTTCTCTCAATGGAAGAAAAACTCACGAACTCCGGGGGGGCCCCGACAAACAGGAATAGTTGGGAAGGAACCGCAGCAGCCAAAAAAAACTTCCCTCCAACAGGAAAAAAAACAACAACAACAAAAAAAACCAAATGAACCAGCGTCTGCCAGCTCACAGCAGCCTCTCCTCCTCCTCCGCGAGCCCGACTTCCCCCCCCCACCTCCTTCCAGCCCACACACCAGCCCCAACCCCTCCCCCTTCGTTGCTAGGCAACTAATGTTCGACCATTAGCGCCCCGGCTAGTTCTTTTGTTTTCACCTAAATGGGTGTGCTGCACACACACACACACAGGGGGAGGGGAAGGGAAGAAAAATTCCTTGCTAAAGTCAGAACTATGACATTATCCACCCCTAATTTTTCTTCCCATTCCCATGCCACTATACATCTATCAAATTGAACCCTTTTTCTTGAACTCCATGCATACATACATTATTCTAAACTACATACACATTCATAAATATATAGGTACAAATACGGGTACAATTATAGCCTCTTACCCTAAGATAATATCTCCTTGGGGTATGCACCGGGTTTCTCCATCTTCTTGCATCACCCACCATGTGGAACCAGGTCCTTGGGCAAAGACAACTCCACGAATGGATTTGCCTTTGCTCGAGGCATGGTTAACCCAAACTGTTTTACCTAACATACCTCTCATGTGAACCACTGGGACCTTGTCCCCATCTACAGTGTGAAGGGACTCTGATTGGGCAGGGCCGGCTCGATTGACAGAGCCTCTAGTGTTGACTAACCATGTAGCCTTTGCTAGGTGTTGATCCCAGTGTTTGAAAGTCCCTCCACCTAATGCTTTCAGGGTAGTCTTCAACAGTCCATTGCACCGTTCAACCTTCCCGGCAGCTGCTGCATGGTATGGTATGTGATAGACCCACTCAATGCCATGCTCTTTCGCCCAAGTGGTAACTAAACTATTCTTGAAGTGTGTCCCATTATCTGACTCAATCCGCTCTGGGGTGCCGTGCCGCCACAGGACCTGTTTTTCGAGGCCCAGGATGGTATTTCTGGCAGTGGCGTGGGGCACCGGATGCGTCTCCAGCCATCCAGTGGTGACTTCCACCATGGTGAGCACATAGCGCTTACCTTGGCGGGTCTGTGGCAGTGTGATATAATCAACCTGCCAAGCCTCCCCATATCTGTATTTATTCCACCGTCCACCATACCACAGGGGTTTCAGTCTCTTAGCCTGTTTAATGGCAGCGCATGTCTCACAGTCATGGATAACCTGAGAGATAGCATCCATGGTTAGATCCACCCCTCGGTCTCGTGCCCATCTGTAGGTGGCATCTCTGCCCTGATGGCCGGCGGCATCATGGGCCCATCGTGCTAAGAACAGTTCGCCTTTGTGCTGCCAATCTAGGTCCACCTGTAACACCTCAACTTGTGCAGCTCGGTCTGCCTGTGCATTGTTGCGATGTTCTTCATTGGCTCGATTTTTGGGCACGTGGGCGTCTACGTGGCGGACTCTCACAATCAGTTTCTCTACCCGGGTAGCAATGTTTTGCCATATATCAGCGGCCCAGATGGGTTTTCCCCTACGTTTCCAATTGGTCTTCTTCCATCTGTCCAACCACCCCCACAGGGCATTGGCCACCATCCATGAGTCTGTGTAAAGGAAAAGTTTCGGCCACTTCTCTCGTTCAGCAATGTCCAATGCCAGCTGGACGGCTTTGAGTTCTGCGAATTGGCTTGATTCACCCTCTCCTTCTATAGCTTCTGCAACTTGTCGTGTGGGACTCCATACAGCTGCTTTCCATTTACGTTTCATTCCTACAATACGGCAGGAACCATCAGTAAAGAGTGCATAGCGTATGTCTTCTTCTGGTAGTTGGTTGTATGCTGGGGCTTCCTCTGCCCGTACCACTTGCTCCCCTTCTTCTTCTTCTGCTAGACTAAAATTCTCACCTTCCGGCCAGTTCGTGATGATCTCTAGGATCCCAGGGCGATTTGGGTTTCCAATGCGGGCGCGCTGCGTGATCAGGGCAATCCATTTGCTCCAGGTGGCATCAGTGGCATGATGTGTAGAGGGCGTCTTCCCTTTGAACATCCAACTCAATACCGGTAGCCGAGGTGCCAGGAGGAGCTGTTCTTCTGTGCCAATCACCTCTGAGGCAGCTTGTACTCCCTCATAAGCTGCTAGGATCTCCTTTTCTGTTGGAGTGTAATTGGCTTCTGACCCTCTGTAGCTTCGGCTCCAGAACCCAAGTGGGCGGCCTCGGGTCTCACCAGGCACCTTCTGCCAGAGGCTCCAGGAGAGGCCCTTATCCCCAGATGCAGAGTAGAGCACATTCTTCACATCTGGTCCTGTCCTGACTGGCCCAAGGGCTACAGCATGGGCAATCTCCTGTTTAATCTGTTCGAATGCTTGCTGTTGTTCAGGACCCCACTGGAAATCATTCTTCTTGCGGGTTACCAGATAGAGAGGGCTTACGATCTGGCTGTACTCGGGGATATGCATCCTCCAAAAACCTATGGCACCCAGGAAAGCTTGGGTTTCTTTCTTGCTAGTTGGGGGGGCCATTGCTGTGATTTTATCGATGACTTCAGTCGGGATCTGACGACGTCCATCTTGCCACTTTACTCCCAGGAACTGGATCTCTCGGGCAGGTCCCTTGACTTTACTTCTTTTGATGGCCAACCCAGCATCCAGGAGAATCTGTATGATCTTCTTTCCTTTCTCAGAGACCTCTTCTGCTGTGTCCCCCCATACAATGATGTCATCAATGTACTGAAGGTGTTCTGGAGCTTCACCTTTCTCTAGCGTAGCCTGGATCAATCCGTGGCAGATGGTGGGGCTGTGTTTCCACCCCTGGGGCAGTCGGTTCCACGTGTACTGCACGCCCCTCCACGTGAAAGCAAACTGCGGCCTGCACTCTGCCGCCAAGGGAATGGAGAAGAACGCATTCGCGATGTCAATAGTGGCGTACCACCTCGCTGCCTTAGACTCCAGCTCGTACTGGAGCTCCAACATGTCTGGAACAGCGGCGCTCAGTGGCGGGGTGGCTTCATTCAGGCCACGATAGTCCACAGTCAATCTCCATTCTCCGTCAGACTTACGCACAGGCCAGATGGGGCTGTTGAAGGGGGAGTGGATCCTGCTGATCACTCCTTGACTTTCCAGCTCACGGATCATCTTATGGATGGGGATCACAGAGTCTCGGTTCGTTCGGTACTGCCGACGGTGCACTATTGTAGTGGCAATTGGCACTCGCTGTTCCTCAACTTTCAACAGTCCCACAGCAGAAGGGTTCTCCGAGAGGCCAGGTAGTGAATTCAACTGCTTAGCCACTTCTGTCTCTACAGCAGCTATCCCGAAAGCCCACCTATGTCCCTTGGGGTCTTTGAAATACCCATTCCTAAGGTAGTCAATGCCCAGGATACATGGGGCATCTGGACCAGTCACAATGGGGTGTTTCTGCCACTCCTTCCCGGTCAAGCTCACTTCAGCTTCCAACACGGTCAACTGCTGTGACCCTCCGGTCACCCCAGAAATGGAAATAGCCTCTGGTCCCACATGTCCTGAGGGCATTAACGTGCATTGAGCGCCAGTGTCAACCAAAGCCTTATATTCTTGTGGGTCTGATGTGCCAGGCCATCGGATCCACACCGTCCAATAGACACGGTTGTCCCGTGCCTCCACCTGGCTAGAGGCAGGGCCCCTCTAATACTGGTCTCTGTCTTGCTCGTCACAGTTTTCCGTCTGCAAATACCGGCGGGAGGTACCTTCTAGTGGGTCAGATCCCTGCCCACGGGATATCGGCACTGCACTCACTTTCACGGACGTTGTTTTTCTCTGGTCCTTAACCTCTTGTACTCGGGCTGCCAAGGCATGGGTGGGTTTCTTGTCCCACTGTCCCATGTCTTCTCCAGAGCCAGCTAGGAAATACCACAGCTCGGTTCGTGAGGCCTGTCTCCCCTCTCTGGCTGGGGGGCGCCTGGTTCTCACTGGTGCCACCTGGGAGCTGTTCTTCTCCATCTTTTCTAGGATTTTCTCCTGTTGATCTTGTAGTTTTGTAGCTATGGTAGTGAGGTTGTTGATCGAGGTCTCTACGGAGGAAACGCGGGCTTGTAGTGATTCTTGGACCATACTGTTGTACATCCGAAGTTTATTTGTTATAAACGCCACTGGCTCTCTCTTTTCCCCAGCCTCCAATGATGTCAGGTAACTGATGTGTGCAGATGGCCCCATACGTATGAGGGTCCACCACATGTATGGTGTACATCTAACCTTGTCGGGATCGTGATTAGCTTGCATATCCCCTCCAAACAGTACCTCCAACAGTGCCATTTCCCTCAGGCGTCGGATCCCCTCCTCCATGGTATTCCAGCTCTTTGTAAGATGGTCTGCTTGGAAGGCCTCTTTGTGAACGAACTTCTCTCTCACAGCATCCAGCAGCCGTGCCCAGAGAGACAGGGGCTTTGATTCTCTCACAAATGCCTCTTCAATGCCCGCATCTCGGGCAATAGACCTCAAGGACCTTGCTTCACCACCATCAAGGCTTATGGCATCACCCGTGGAATCCCAAACTCGGATCATCCAGGTTAGTATGGACTCATTCGGCTGACGAATGACGTCTTCCCGTAATTTCCGGAGATTGTCATACGATAAGGACTCGGTGATGATTTCTGGCTCCGGGTTGGCTGCCTGTGAGGGTCCTGCCTCCTCATCATCATCAACTGGGCGGGCTGATTTGGTCTTATATTTTCTCCTTTGGATAGGTGCAACCTCCATTGACTTGTTTGGTTCCTTGGAACTGGCCTGATCTGGAGTCACCCTTGTATCAGACCTCTCGTTTTCATCTTTTCTTTTTCCCTGTGAAGGCTGCACCATACCGAGCACCTTTTGGTAGGCAACGGCTAAAGCCCCACATGCATCTGCCACCTGCCTCTCTATGGGTTTACCATGACTCCTCTCCCTTGCAGCTATTATTATCTGTGTAGGGTCTGGGAGTTTTTCGAGAGCGAACTTCCATGCTGTAGGAACTGAACCACTTTCTAGAAATTTACCCAAGTCTTCCCATGGCCCATGCCATTCGAAGTTTCCCACCCCTGGGGCTGGCTTCTGTGCCCGTGCCTGGTTAATCATGGGCCTAACTACAAATGTTAGATATAACACCGTGGCACAAGCTTGCATGAAAAACCCCAAAAGGAAAACGTCTCTTACACCTAAAGAGAGTTTAAATGTCTCAGAGGCCGTTGTATTAGAACCAAAGAGAAAATGTAGGAGGGGTTGGGTAAATATACCTCCCTGTGTTTCTCCATAGGGATAGGTGCCATTATCCTTAAAACCCCAAAGGAGACAGTGTAGGCTAGAGCAGTAATATATCCTTGAGAACATGTCCCGAAGGAAAATAACAGGTGCTGAGTTTGCTATGTCATGAACCCAATGCGAGATCTCAAACATACTTATTACAATGAGGGTCATAGTGTCTGAGCTGAAAAACATCGACAGGTGAGACATAGATTTTGGCATAATTATATACCACAGAAAAGCAGCGAGCTTAGACTTCATGGTGCCTACAGGTTCACAAACACGTATAAAGTCACAAAAGGGCAGTTATTCCTTTTCCACTTTTCCTCTCTCAAAGCCCCACGTTGGGCGCCAAAAATGTCCCAGTTTAAATGGGACAAGGGTCTTCTGCTGAGGATGGATTAGGAGGAAAAGACCCCAAACTTTTTCCTAAGCAATTATTAATCCAAAACTAAGGAGCTTTGATTGAAGGGAAAAAAAAACAAATTATGGAAAAGGGAAAACAAAATAACAGCCCTTTATTAAAAGGTATGTTTGTATTAACAAGAACACAAAAAGAACCCAAGTAAACAACCAAGCAATACTACTATACCCACCAATAATCCCCTTCAAGAACAAAACCGATAGCCCGGCAAAAGGAAAATTTAAAATAGTTCAATTTTTAGCACCCTTTGGTGTAGTTCCAACCACAGTCAGCAGGGGGCGCCGTCGGGTCACTGGAGGTGTAAAACTTGTAATGTCCTGTACCATTCACCAGGTGGCGCTGTTGGGTCGTTGGAAGTGCAGAACCTGTAGTGTCCTATGGTAGTCACCAGGTGGCGCTGTTGGATCACTACAGGAGCAGAGCTTGTCACCAGTGCCTGTCACCAGGCAGCGCTGTGGGATCCCTGGTCACTGCCAGGTGGGATGGGGAAAACAAAAAAAAAACAACAACAACACCCCCCCCCGGGTATATCGGAGGAAAAAAAAAACAACAAAAAAACTGATTCCTCTTCCCCTCCCGAGGAAAAGGAGGAAGGGGGGGGGGGGCGAAGGGGAAGGGGGAAGCGAAAAAAAAAACAACACCGACAACACAGAAAGTTCTCTCAATGGAAGAAAAACTCACGAACTCCGGGGGGGCCCCGACAAACAGGAATAGTTGGGAAGGAACCGCAGCAGCCAAAAAAAACTTCCCTCCAACAGGAAAAAAAACAACAACAACAAAAAAAACCAAATGAACCAGCGTCTGCCAGCTCACAGCAGCCTCTCCTCCTCCTCCGCGAGCCCGACTTCCCCCCCCCACCTCCTTCCAGCCCACACACCAGCCCCAACCCCTCCCCCTTCGTTGCTAGGCAACTAATGTTCGACCATTAGCGCCCCGGCTAGTTCTTTTGTTTTCACCTAAATGGGTGTGCTGCACACACACACACACAGGGGGAGGGGAAGGGAAGAAAAATTCCTTGCTAAAGTCAGAACTATGACAAGATCTCTGCCATTGTAACAATGTCTGTTCCTAACTAGTTTTCTCGGGATGTTTACACACACAATAACCATTCTCTTAGAGAATATTCAGATGGCTGAAAAGCTAAAATATTTCTTTAGAAGTAAGGAAAGAACAAGGGAGAAAATACTAAATTGACATGATAAGTGTAGGGTCAATGAAAAAAAATAAGAAATTTAGGAAAGGCTTGTCAGGGTTAAGAGATAAAAGAAAACCCCCACCTAAATGCAGAATGGTTTTGCCTCAAGGAGAATCCTTGGCAGCTGTGTCATGCATGCAGGAAATGAGAAGTCTGACAAAACCAGTACTGTCCTGAAAACAGCACAGGCTGTTACAGCATAATTTCAGTACACATGGGCTTCAGAAAAGGAAGCATTTTGAAGGCATCCAGTTGACTATTTTCTGTCATAGCTGAATGATAATTTGATATAATTCTTAAAAGAAAAGCACTGTATTGAAAATTTCCATTAAATCTCCACAGTGGCTAACTTCCTACCAAGACTTTTCAACTGATATTGACATTTCAAAGCCTTTAAAAAGAGTTTATGACTACTTGAAGCAAACACCTGCTGTCTAATCCCAGAAGTTTACATTAGAGGCACCACTGAAGTATCTGAAATAGACCAGGGAAAGAATTTAGCTAGTGAATAAAATATAAGCTATAGATTTCTTCCCATCCACACCAAGCACAGTTTACCAGAAATGCCTTTCTGTTCCTCTGTCCCAAGTCCTTCTGCGAGACAGGAGGATGGGACTTGTAGTATGGTAAAAATCTGCTTTTTATCCCCAAAAGAGCACAGAAAGATCACAAAGACAACAGACACACTCACATAAACCACTGTCCAATGCAGTGTATTTTTAAGTACTTCCTTCAGCATTTATCATATTTGGAAGTTATGTGATTAATGCTGTACATTATATGGCTACTGATCAATAAAAATACTTGGCTCTCTCAAGTAAAATTACTGAAGTGTAAAAAAAAGTATCAGGAATCAGTCACCCTGAGTTAGCCCCTCTGGGTGCTGTCCAAATTCATTCTGTTTAAATGATATCATAGAATGGCTTGGGTTGGAAGGGACGTTCAAGATTATCTGGTTCCAGTTCCCTCTGCCATAAGGGCATTTATGTATGCTGCCATCCTACTGGAGCAGATTGCTCAGAGTCCTGTCCAGCCTGGCCTTGAACACCTCCAGGAATGGAGCAACCACAGCTTCTCTGGGCAACTTGAGAACTTCCAAAGAACTTCACACCAAAGAACTTCCTTCTGATATCTTATCTAAGTCTACCCTCTTTCATTTTGCAGCCATTTCCTCTTGTCCTGTCACTACATGACCTCTCTCCATCTTTCTTGTAGGCTCCCTCTAGGTACTGCAAGGTTGCAATTAGGTCACTCTGAAGCCTTCTCCTCTCCAGGCTGAACAATACCAGTTCTCTCAGCCTTTCCTTGTAGGAGAGGTGCTCCATCTCTCTAATCATCTTGGTGGTCCTCCTCTGGACTTGCTTTAGTGCCCTTCCTGTGCTGGGAACCCCAGAGCTGGATTCAGTGCTCCAGGTGGCATTTCACATGAACCAAGCAGAGAGGCAGAATTCCCTATCTCAGCCTGCTGGCCATGCTGCTTTTGATGCAGCCCAGGATAGGTTTGGCTTTCTGGGCTGCAAGTGCACATTGCTGGGTCATGTCCAGGCTCTCACGCACCAGCACCCCCAACTCCTCTTCAGAGCTGCCCTCGATCTGTATCAAACCATCTTATGGTCCATGGGTATCACAGATTTTTCTGCACAAGAGATCAAAAAACCTGGTGATAGCACAAAACTTTATTGATCCACACTATCAGTCTTATTTAAAAATACATAAAAGCAGCCATTTGATCATTCCTCTGTCTTGGACCAGTGACTCAATTTGTGAGTATTCTGTAGTACAAATGAATGGAACACTTTGTGAGAGAAAAAGTATTAGGGGGAAAAATATAGAATGTGAAGAGGAAGATGCAAAAAGTGGGCCAAAGGAAAAGTGTCATTTGAAGACCAAAAGATTCTTAGAATGCAAACTTGCTATATAAAAATACTTAAGTTAAAGGAATTTTTTAAGACATAGCAGTAGATTTGTGTTGAATTGTTAAGAATGAAAGCTTCTGCAGTAGAATAATAGAAGTGGAATAATGCTAGAAAAAAACAGGGAGTTTAAAGACCTGTGAGGCTATTGGAAATTTCTGGCACATCTCCCGGTACATTTGTATCACATCCAGTTTGTTCCCTGACATCTCCACAATGAACCTTATCTCCCTGCTGTCTCCATGGTTGCCCAATCCTCCTCTCTTTTCTATAAGCTGGAACAGAAGGCATAGAGCACAAGCTAATGCTATCAGGAACATTAGGAGCTGCCACTCTTTTTTCCACCAGGTATCCTAAAAAACCTGCCATTTTTTTCCTCTACACATTGCCATTTTATAGCTTCACAGACCAAATGTCTGGTATTTGGGGATGTTCAGGCCTTTGCTGTCCTTGGAGCATACAGTGAAGATGTGAACAGTTTATCAACTATTTTGATAAATATTCAGAAATATGATGAATGGATAGACATCTATATCACCAAGGAAAGTGCAGAGGGAGAGACAGGAGTTGTGGGGACAGGTATAAAAGCAAGAATTTGCTAAGAAACTGGGGAGAGGAAAGAGTAGGATCTTTGAAGCAAGTACAGAGGAAGGAAGGACGAAGAAAGAGAACTCAACTGTCAAGTAGTTGCAGGGTCAGGCATATTTTTTACAAGCTAGTTCTACAAAAATATTCCAAATAATCCTGAATAGCATGCAATGGCCTCAGTGTGAATAAAGACCTTAAACAACGATTGAGGTTTTTCTTCAGAGAAAGCAAAAAAATACAGTGTAAGAAAAATGTAGCTGACATTTACTACTGACATATTTAGCAGGGTTTATAGAATATTAAAAAAAAACCCTGTTATGCACATGAATGCATTTTTATATGTTTGAATGATGCTCCCTTTAAATAATTACCATCTATTTTATGAACTTTCCCACTTATTTCTTCTCTTTTTTATATTAAGTCAGGTGTTTATAAATTAGGTGGTTTTTTACCAAGTGTAGTACTCTCCCTGTCTGTAAAGTGAGATGAGAGCTTGATGTTTATGTGGTTAAACACGATTTGTGCTTCCTGCCTTTGAGGTGCAGCCATAGATCATGCTGTGTTATTTATCTTGCTTACTCTAGCTTTTTGTGATGAATTATTAAAATATGCCTGGAAGCATGGAACCATTTGGAAGAAGGGTCTTACTGGAGAGTAGAGCAGATAAAAGCATTGAGATAAAACAAGCAACCCTGTCACCAGCAGACACAAGCAATATTGCAAAGAAGAAAGAGACCATTTTATCGGTCAAATTCTGCTTACAGCCACACTAGTGAAACCTCATCTACTTCTGTGAATACAGTGGGCTTCTTGAATTTGTCAGCTGCTTAGAAAACAATACAGTGAATATCCTATCCTATCCAGGCAAAACTGCCACATGAAGCATGGAAATGCAGCAAGACTGCAAGACAACTGAAACAAGAGACTAGTCCAGGAAAAAAAGTCCTTCTGTTACTGAAGTCTATATACAGTTTCTTCTTCATCTCAGGAGAGGTAAACTTCTACAGGACTTTTCTCCCAGGGGAAGTACTTGAATGGGCATGTTATTGTGTTGGGTGAAAGCAAGCCTGGTGTTTGAAATAATCAGGAAAGAATTTCTCTGTCCAGTATTTCTACATCTAAGTTTATAATTCTCATTTAATTTCTTATTTTTCATTTATCTATAACTAGTTTTAAAAATACTTAAACCGATAGCATCAAAATTTTGCAAGCCATACATCTCAGATTAAACCTTTTAGACAATCCTCAGGTAAATGTTCAATCATTTCTAAGAACGAAACCAAAAAGAAATACACTTTTATGTCCTAGCAAACTCTTAGAGCCACTTCATGCAGAAGTCCTAAAGCCTGCAGCAGAACATGAAGCTTGAAATTTGGACTGACTAGAGACAAGAATCTGTCTTTTCCTACAGATCATCCTATATTATACAGTTATAAAAATGAAGTGTGTATATGTTGAAGTAACATGGGTCAGAATTTAGCAGTTAATTCTGCAAAGATTTGCCTTCCCTGACTGTATTCCTGTACTGTGCAGAACATGCATAACCACTGCATAACAATTCACTATATTCACTGCATTCCCAGAGGAAGTGAAATACTGGGTTCTCTTAAGGGAAGAGAAATGCTTTTGCTCCTCTAGATCCTCCAAGTGACTTCTGGACTCTGGCTGCTAGAAGAAAATTTGATGACTATCCGTAAGGGTAACATGTCTAGAGAGAAAAGCCAGAAGCAGGAGTTAGAGTGTGAAAGAGGAAAGACAACAGCAGATCGTCAGATTGCAACAAGTGTAGAATCAAGTAGAGGAGGACAGTTTGGGGGAAAGAAAAAAAAAAAAAAAAAAAAGGATGGAAGAAAGAACTGAAGAAATTACTTGGGGTTGAGGTTTTTTCTTGTTTGTTTTGTTTTTTTTTTTCCCCAACCAAGAAAAAAACAGAAAGAACATCATTTTTCCAAAATAAGGATTGTGTTTGACTAAGTACAGGATATTTTAGATCAGTTCGGACTAAAGCCTCCAAGTTAAGAAATATTAGGCATTAAGAAGATTAATTAACATTTAAATAATAAGAAAAAAAAACCTAATCAGTTTCATTTTACAGAAAAAAAAAAAAAAAGGAAAAAAAAAAGAGAAAAAACCACCAAAATATTTTCTTCCATATTTATAGGACAAAAATATATTTAAATTCAAGTCAGTTCTATGGGAAATTTTATTTCAGCCCTGAACTGTACTTTTAGTAGATAAATTACTTGATTAAAAAAGTTGTACTAGGATTAGGAAAAAAAAGGTGATGTAATAGAAATATTTGGAATGGAAAAATAAGAAATAAGTACTTTCTACCAAAAAAAAAAAATGTTGTGAATCACAAAGGGATTAGGAAATAATATGCTTTGGCAGCAAGACATGAATGTCAAGGTTGAGTTTAACTGTTGAGTCATATTCACAGTTATCTTTGTACCTGAGCACTGCATATCAGCTGTGCATAAGCATTAACTGCATGATCCCATTCTACTCCATGAGAATCCCCTTCTTTTAGAGCATAAGATGAATGATCTCTAAGGTCTCCAAGGAGATGTACTTGTCTGTAACAACCCTATAACAATAAAGGGAATAAGAAAAGCTTGGTATTCCCTTTTAAATGCGAGAACAATTGGATGCAGTGCCTAAAAACCTGGCTACTTCTCTCTGGCAATGCAATAATTTCAAAGCATGCCCTTGACAGGTAGACAGAATTTATGTGTTCCGGTTTTGCAGGAACCTCGCTTGAAATCCAAAGGTCTGAGCTGTTAAAACACAGACAATTCACAGTTGCAGCTGAAAACAGTGGGGGCTGTAGTGTTGTTCTCCCTATGCATGGTGTAAATCACATATCTCACTCAGGGCTTTAGCAATATAAATTCATCAGATCTGCTTTTGAAGCACTAGGTGCTTCAAACCAAACTGCTGAGAAACCACAAAAGTTTATGAGGAAATTAATATTCTGTATTTTGAGAAAGATATAGAAGATTTATGAGTCAAAACTTCAAATCACACATTTCGAGATGAAAGCAAACTACAACAGAGACTGCCTTTCCCTTTTTTCACTTAAAGAGTCCTGTTCAACTGATATTCTGAGGAATAAACCAAAGATTTGGGAAGAAAAAAAAAAAAGAGTTATGATAGTGATGATATAAATAATTATAAAAATTACCTTGCACTTAATACAGCGAAGTAAGTATAACGTTAGTTTTGGGGTGCCTTGCTTTGATAGTTTTTATTCTTCCTGCACACCTAGAAGGTTTTTTAAAGCTTATGGTAACACTGTACTAAACTACAATTATTTAAGAGATTACAGGACAAAACAAAAATTCACTGACTGGATGCATCCATGAAGTTAATTAATAAATAAGCAGAGAAAACACTGACAGTGAAACATCAATTTTTGTCCCTTTTCTAAAGATCAACTCCGTATTTTTAAAACAGACAGACTGTGAAACAGAAGAGTCTGCTTTCTCTTGGGTGAATTTTGTAAAAGCAAAGGGAAAGGAGAAAAGATTTCAAAACTGAGTGTTGACCATTTTACATGAAACTGAGCTCTGCATAGGTCTGAGATGTTTTTCCTGAGTCATCAGAAGACTTTTGTAGACAGTTTTCTTAAGAGCAGCTAAACATGACTTGGACCAGAAGATATCGCTTCCAAGGTGCAATGAGATTTTCCCTGAAGTTAAAATTAGGGTACAATTCACATTTGGGAGCTCTTTGGGCTTAGGCAATAGTTCAGCAGGGTTTCCAGGACCACCGTTTTGGATTTAACTGTTTAAGTGCTGTTCAAACGGCAATTTTTATATCTGTAATCTTTTCTGCAGTCTAGCCTAGGAAATCTTTTCCATTCAAATGCTCCACAGATCTGATAAAATTACAAAAGCCACCAAATCCTGAGTGCCAGTTGTAGTGTGGCATGTAGAAATGCAGGAAAAACAGTTACAGGATAGAGTTCTCTCCAGAAGAAAGTTTAAAAAGCTTTTGAAGTCCAACACCAACAAAAAAATCTATTCCATAATAGAATGTGAATAGGAAAAGAATTTTTGGTGGTAGTTCCTTAAGACTCATGTGAACTGCACCTTCTGTGATATGCTGTAAGGCATTTGGTGGGTTACACTGATTTCCAGCTTAGTGAATCATACATATTTTTCTTCTGTCAAAGGTAATATTGGACTAATTCTATAGAAACTGTGCTATCATCTTACTATACAGCCATATATACTAAAGATTTTAGATACATTGAGGTGTCTGTATCAAAATATTTAATCACCTTATGTGGATTCATAAATGTTTATTAATTGTCTCTTTATAACACCAGCATATGAGCTGTGCAGCTGTAGCTTGTTTGGAATGCAAAAGTAAAGAGAAAAGCAACAGATGAGTGAAATGCACACAGGTGTGCAACAAAGAGACAATAACATATCGTTTACAGTATGGCTTTCAGAATCTACACAGAAACTCAGAGGTGCTCTTGCTAAACTAATGTGCTGTAAGTGAAATGCCCTGGAACCCAATAAATGCATTGCAAATTTTTCAGTAAACTAGAGGCAAGTCACTTAGCATAGACATTTAGTTTAATTAACTAGCTAAATTCCACAATTTGTAAATAAAGACCAAAAATCTAGGCATAAATTTTCCATGAGATTCACTGCAAAAATACTAATAATGAAATCTAAGCAGTTAGTCTCCCAATTTAATATGTTGCATGAAAATTTGCAGGTGTACCCAGATATGTAGTAATGTTGCTTCTATACAGGTAAGCTTCAAACACTTCAATACTGTTTGCTAATACATGTTTGCTGCTATTGTGGTATTTGTCAAAATGGTGTTTTGAATGTCAGTCTAAAACTTATTAGCATTATATAAAGATTGACTGCAAACAGATCACATCTCAGGGCAAGTATTACTAATAGTGCCCAACACTCTGAATTCAATTTTTTAAAAGCATTATTTTTAAGAAAGTTGTAAGAATGGAGCGCTTCATAACTTTGAGGATGGAGTTCTGAGGGCTTACCCTTACTAAACTGGAAAATCATCAATAAGCCAAAGAGACCCATCTGACAGCAGAATATCTACTTATTTTAAAAAATAAAATATGAACACAACCCAGATTTAGTCAGTTTTGTACTGCTTTTTTGCCTGAATGAAATAGAGACAAAAGAAATGGGGTGAAGATAGCCCTGAGATTAGCTCAGTTGTTTAGAGCATGGTGTTTAATAGCACCATGATCATGAGTTTGATCCCTATATGGGCCATTTCCCTAAGAGCTGGATTCAATAATCCTTGTGGGTTCCTTTCAACTTAGAATATTACACCATATTCTGTGATAAGAGGAGCAGGGGAAAAAAAAAGGAAGGATACAAGTGGGTTGGACAGGAACTGTAGGCACTGTCTCAGAGGACAACCTGAAATACAAGATCTGATGCATGTAAGCCTGATCTCATAAGGAAACCAGGCCAGGGTCTCCCACTGACGAGACAAAATACTATAATTTCATCTTGAATAACTAATTCAAACTTGGTTTCTTCTCCTTCCTCAGTGGTATTTTTACAGATATTTTTATCTGTGTTGTCTATGCTGGCAAGTGGAAAGGGATGCTTCTTGTTGAATCTTTCCTTAGCTCAAACCCTACAGATAATTTCAAGGTAATGACTTGCCTTTTCCAAACATACTGACAGACTAAAAGTAACAATCCTGGAGCCCAGTGTCACAGCTCTCTGACATAAAGGTCTATCATATTAAAGAAAACTAAGATTTTTTTTATTATTATTTTTTTTTATAGAAAGTCTACCGGATGATATCTCATATCAAAGGGAAGAGGAGAGAGGTGGGGTCAGTTACTGTTACAGGTTTTCTGACATAGCATTAAATGTTTGAAACCTGAAGGTTCAAAGGAAGTTTTGTGGAGAAATGACTTACTTAAAACAAGCCTTTTCTGAATCTTTTATGTGTTTATATTTACTGAAAGATAAGCTGGAGCTCTTGATTTGTCTTGTGTCAAGGTAAAGAGAGATTTTGACTTTTCAGGAATTCTTTTCCTAACCTGTTTTGTGACAGGCAAAAGTGCTTTGAAACAAACAACATTTAATTCAGTAACTTTCTGCAAAAGATCAGTTTGAAGATATATCCATGACTGACTGAATAATTATTTGTTTATGTTTTTCTGTTAAACATTAAAGGACATGAATAGAGCAAAACTGTAAAGTTAGTCTCTGGTGCCTGCCCTGAAAATTTTTCTGTTTGAAACTCTGAGTTATTTGATTACTTCCTATATACTTCTAACACTGGGAATAGTTAAATAATTCTTTTGAATTAATAATTTTTTATTTTATTGGTCACCCTTCTACTCTCCAATATTTGCATGAAAGATGCAATTGGAAAGGGATGGGGTTTTTGAGTTTTTGTCTTCTGCATTATTACAAAATTCGAATTATGTATATTTTCATCACCTAAAAAGACTCTGATCTTGCTGGAAGCAGAAATCTTTCTCTGGAAATTCATAACCATTGTTTCAGTATAATCCTCTCTAGATATTGTTACCTACCAGTATACTTTATTTGCAAGCAGTTGGAGTTACAACACAGAATAAGGCAAAGTTACTGGTAAGTCCCACCAGACATTCTATTATTTTTCTTTCTTTTCCTTCAAAGGACAGATTTCATCTAAGGAAACCTCTTCACATTTCTGAGTTATGTGTCTGCATTTTCATTTTCTAATTTGAAAACAAGTGACCATAACTCTTCTGACTACAGAGAGCATGAGAACATTTTGGGCATATATTCCCAGACATATTGTGGATATATTTTTCATAGAAAGGGCATGGCCTTTTCAAGGGGAAAAAAAAGTAATAAGCAGATGGAGCCAAACATTGTAATGCAAAGTTTTACCAAACACAGTTGTCCTACAAAGCAGCAAGCTTAGTTAAAAATTGTGTGTAAATATATTTCCTTCAGACAGCCAGATCAGACAAACAGAATTTCCTCTGCAAGTAATTGAAATGTTTTACATAAGACCAGCTATGATGAAAGACCAAGGTTTCTATTTTCTTATCAAGGAATAGCACTTGGTTCTACTGAGTCTTCGTTCAATGGCTTCTATGACCCTAGTGCAATGTAACAGATTCTACCCATGGAGAGTGAGGATTGGTGGCATTTCCATTGGCTTTTAAGGAAAATTCAGGTCCCATTGATTCATTTCTGACAGGACCACTTCTAACTTCATGCTGCTGTTTTGCTCAGCTCTGATAGGATATTCCATTGCTGAGTTTGATGACACAGCAGCAGTCAACAGTTAAATGTTATTAAAAAAATTCATTGATGTAAAAACATGCATGCTTAGAGACTCAACCAGGAAGAAGGGGCTCAAGCCTACCTACCCTCTTCAAAACAACCCCTTTTTCTGATATTCAATTTCAGCTGCACTAATTTTCTCCAGAGCCCAGATAAAGGTTTAATGTTTAGATACTCCTAACCAGAGATATTATCATCCCTTTAAGGATGCAGTCAGAAAACTGGAAAAATAAACCACATCAGATAAATTCCCCCTCATCAGAAATGCCTTCATACTTTCAAATGCTAAGTCAGTTCATGTTTAAATAATCACTGTATTTCAGAGAGAAAAAGTAAAGGAAAATAAAACGGCAGCTTCTGAAATCAGCAGTGAATGCTTTCTCAGAGTTCACCCATAATGAAAGTACTCTGCTCGTTTTCCTACCACTTTGAGCATCTGTCAGAGTAACCAGATCCTTCTTTCTAATAGGGGTTATACAAAGTTCACTGTGCAAGCTTGAAGGTCTCCAGGTGTTGGAGGTTTCTGGAGAGCTTTTCCAGCACAAACAAGCACAGGTCTGTTGCTATCTATGTAATCCCCTGCCAGGAAGGAATAGCTGCTATAGCTTTAATGGCCTCAGAAAAGTGGCCAGTGCTGCTCCATCACGATTTGACTGCTTACCACTTGCAGTAAGCCCTCAGTGGAAACGGTGATGAACAAGATTCCAAATGTGCAGTTCTGCCCCTCCACCATCTCAGTCCAAGAGTCTTTGACACTATTATAGTACAGGAATGCACTGTTCGGAGCAATCCTTACACTGCTAAGAATAGTCCTTAATAGGACTGGTAGACAATGGTCTCTAGAAACACAGTTTCCAGCAACAGTATATTTGACTCAGCTTCAAACCATTTCAAACCTTGCAAGAACCTTTTTGCAAACAAGGCCTTCAGACCCAGGTGCTTTTCTCTGCTTGTCTACAGATGCAATTAAGAATATAGTACAAAGAGCTTTTTACATCTTTGTAAATATACTGATTTTATTAATTTATCATTACACCACAGAGATATAGTTATGCATGAGTCTCAATAAACTAGCAAAATAAACTTTGCTAAGCATGAAATAACCTCAGATAGCAAAAAGGTTTTCTTTATCCTGAAGCCCTACTTTTAAACACACTTCCAAATAACTTTAATTTTAAACCTTTCTTCTTCCTTTCTATCAATGACTCAAATTATAAAGAGTACACAAATGAAATAAAAAAAGGTAAGCAGCTTGTCCTTTCCTGCTTTCAGTTCTCCCTCTCCAGTAAAAGAAAAAAGCACAAAATGATAGAACCCACAAAACCACAAAAGAAATCCCCAAATAACACCAAACCCACCACCAACACCTCCTGCCCCCCCAAAAAAAAACCCAAAACACACCCCCCAAAAAGCCACAAAGCAAAAAGCAATAGAACAAACACCAAACAAAAGAATGAAAACCCAGAAAGCAATCTTAAAAGGACACAAGTATTAGAGGTTCACTGGACTATTCTTCATTCAGTCATTTAGTTTCATATTCACAGGGAAGCCACAAGCTTAAAGTTGGGGATCAAACACAAGCCCTTTCAAAGCAACAAATGTCTAAATCTCTTTACTTTAGACTCCAAAGTATAGGGCAGGAGTACATTATACTTAGGCTTGTATTGCAATCCAGCATCACTGGTCAAGCAGCTAATTTTTATTGGATAGGAATAGGAAAATGCAATCTGACAGTGGGTTAAGCAAAAACTCTGTACTTCTTGAAATGACAGGGCCAAATATTATGTAGTATTTGAATATTTGTTACTGCTAGGGCTGAAATACATGCATTCAGCTTTCTAAATAACTTCCCTACCCACTGATAGGCACACAAAACTAATTTTCTTGAGAAGAGAAACCTGAAAGAACATCAAAAAATGGCTTTGCTACAAAAATATGGAAAAAAAATTTTCCATGTGCACATATAAGTACATTTTTCAAAGAAGTATCAGCAAAAAAGCTGAGCTAAGCTCTATACAGTGAGAGTTGAAACTTTTTTTCTAATAAATCCTTTGCCGGAAATTTTTGATGGAAGGTTTACTAGTGTTAAGCCACGTGATGAAGTTTACAACCATATGCCCCACTGGTTTCAATATGGTATCCTTGCATCTCAAAGGAAAGAGTCTAGTGCAGACAAATACTAAGAGGCACTTCATATCTGTACCATATGGCTGACCTTACAAACAGATTTGTGAGCTGGCTGTTAGTTTGTAACTCCTGCCTTGCTCAGCTTAGAAACAGACATGATCAGAGAACTGCTGATATTGCACATTGAAGGGAATAAAAGTACCAAAAAAGCCCTCACACTATTCTGAGTACATTTTTGAGGGTGTGATCCAGTACATAACCCATTCTGTATGAAGAGATGCAAATGGCTTGTGGAAACCGAAATAAATAATTTTTGAATTTCACCAAAGTTAAAAAAGAAATCTACATATTGAACAAGAATGATGTGTGGTCTAGATTTTTGCCTTTTAATGCAATACATCCATCACATCTTAAAAATGGTTTCCCTGCTTGATCACAACAGAAATTCTCTGTTTCTCTCTCATCACTGCTGTTTGTTTTTTTTCCCCTTCCATTAAGAAAGCTTAATTCCAGCTTGGGCCATTTAAATTTTTTCTTAGTATCTTTAAACCTCTGTTGCAATTGAAGCAACAGAAGTACTATCTAATCATATTGTTCTGCTATTTATGAAGTTTTATAAATCTCTCTGCAAGTAAATTAGTGTCATATCAAACTGCTGAGCCTGAATTTTGCTGGCAGAGACAGATGTAGGGCACTTTCCTCCAGCAGCAAACAGCAAATCCTGCTTTAAAAATAATTCCTCCCCTTTCTCTCCTGATCTAGTGTATTCAGGAATAGGACTCTTATGTGGGTCAGCTACAACTAGGATGAAGCCATCTAAGCTGCAGCTTCACAAAATATGTCACCTATTTATTATAACAGATCCATTACCTTTAATTTAAAAACTGTAGCATTTAAACTCCTGATAACAAAATTATATTAAATCTTACTTCTTTTCACACACAAAAAACCCACCAAAAAACAAACCCTTCAATTATACTTTTGACAAATGCAGCTTCAGTGAATGATCATGTAGTGATACCATAACAACAGCAAATTAAAATCTTTCCATATCTAGTGAAGCCCATAAAGGAATGTGCAATCCCAGTTACAAAGTTAAGTTTCCAGTCCGGAAAAAATAAAGAAAATAAAATACTCTTTTAAATACCCAATTTGCAGCCTAAGTAAATCACCATAGTGAACTTTAAAGAGAAATTTTACTTGAGGATCTGATGCTATACACATGGAAAGAAACACACTTTACAACGTGGCCAACCTTTTCAAACAAGACTATGCCTACAAGGAGACTCTGTAATAAAGCTGTTGCTCACCCATCAAAAGTAACAATGAGAAATCAACAGCTCTGGACATTTGGCCACTCTTATTTAAACACTTAATAGTGAATTATGTGAGTAATGTCAAAGAAAATGAGTTTGAATTAATATATACATCTAAAGGCCCAAGAGTAGGCTGTTCATATGAGCTAAAAGACCAGCTGTCAGGGAAGAAGATAAACGTGGCTGAACAGAGAGCTTTGGCTAGAACTCAGGGGGAAAGGGAGAGCTTACAAACTGGAAGAAAAGACAGGACACTCAGGACCACAAGGATGCTGTGAGGTTATATAGAGAGAAAATCAGAACGGCCATAGCCCGACTGGAATTTAAACTGGTTACTGCAGTAAAAGGCAATTAAAAAATGTTTCTATAAATATATCAGCTGCAAAAAGAAGCCTAAGGAGAATGTCCATCCTTTATTGGATGCAAGGGGAAACATAGTGACAAGACATGCAGAAAGGGCTGAAGTACTTAATGTCTTTTTTGCCTCAGTCTTTAATAGCAAGACCAGCTGTTCTCAGGATGCACAGCCACTTGAGCTGGAAAAAAAGGGATGGGGAGCAGAACGAAGCCCTTATAATTCAAGGGGAAATGATCAGTGACCTGCTACACCACTTACACAAATCTATGGGGCCAGATGGGATCTAAACAAGGGTACTGAGGGAGCTGGCAAAAAGGCTCACCAATCCACTTATCATCATTTATCAGCAGTCCTGGCTAACCAGGGAAGTCCCAGTCACCTGAAAGTTATAAAATGTGATGCCCATCTACAAAAGGGTTAGAAGAAGAATCTGGGAAACTACAGTCCTGTCAACCTGACCTTGGTACTGGGGAGGGTCATGGAGCAGATCATCTTGATGCCATCACACAACACATGCAGGACAACCAGCGGATCAGGCCCAGACATCAAGGGTTTGTAAAAGGCAAGTCCTTCTTGCCAATCTGATCTCCTTCTGTGATGTGGTGACCCACTCAGTGGATGAAGGAATGGCTGTGGATGTTGTCTACTGAGACTTTAGTAAAGCCTTTGACACTGTTGCATTCTTTTGGAAGCGGTTGAGTCACCATGTTTGATTTAGTGGTGGACTTGGCAGTCCTAGTTTAGCGGCTGGAATCAATGGGCTTAAAGGTCTTTTCCAACCTTATCAATTCTATGATCTAGGATTCTATGGGTTACTCTCAATTAGCTCTTTAGACTTGCTATTTACACACAAGCATTAAATATTTGCTGTCCAGACCTTTCCAAACTAAATCCTAGGACTTTTATTTTTTTTAATGTGATACATAGTCAGACAATTAACTCTAAAATAATATACTCACAAGTATAATACATACAGTCACTTCCGAGTTACTTTTTATGTGGCTATTGCAGGCAAATAGCAAGCTCCAATGGACTGGATTTGCAAAGAGATAGAATATTTAAATTTAGTTTTGGTTTTAGTTCTGAATGTCTTTTTGTTGGTTTTGTTTTTTTAAATGTCTGCTAATGTTGTGGTATGTTTTGGTCTGTTTGCCTTTATATCAAGCTAAGAAAACACTACAGTCGCTTCTTAAATTAGTTTGCCAATCTTCACTTGGTTTGTATTTCTAACAATTTCTCATTGTTTGTGCTGTTGTGATAGGCCAGTGCTGCTTTATCTGTCTTTATAAATACCTTGAAACAGTTACTACTTTACAGGATACTTCCAAATTTTTCAGAGTACTCAGGTCCCTTGACATTAAAGTTTCTGATGAAAGTTGGGCATCTTTTAACAAATAACCAAGACTGAGTGGTCAGAACACAAATATTTATGACTAGTTCGAAACAGGAGCTAAAGAAGAAATACAATTTTAAGAGACTAGATTGGCAGTGTTGAACGAAGTCTAGTAAATAGTGATTAGATCCTTTACAATAGAAGAAAAACTTTGAATGAATCCTAAATTCTAGTAGAAAGACTACCAGTTATTTCTAGAAACATAAAATTATAGTACAGATCTGAGCAAGTTACAGATAAATTTGCCCGAGCCCTAGAGTTCTGTTGACAAGGCTTACTAATAAATGAAATGCTTCTTTTGCTGCAAAAACTATATTTACACAAAAATTATCTTTAAATGTTGTACTATGCTGATCAATCACAATAACAGTCTAAGGATTTTCTTCTAAGTAATTCCTGTTGGCATAAATTTTCTTCTGACATTTGTCTTCTGGTGTGCTGTATATTCCACATACTTCTGTGTTACTGAAAAGATATTCCAGTTATTCTAACACGAAATTTCCATTGTCAAACACATCTTTTTATATATACATTAGTACTTATACACATCTTTGCAGTATTTTTTTTTTTTTTGTTTATAGGATTTTTTTAAACTTGTTAAATAATTTTCTTTCAATTCTCATCATAAAACCCTTTACTAACAGTACAGGGTATCTATGTTTTTCAGTTGTTACACTGATCATTCCATGTTCCACATACTAATGTTGTGGGACATCTGGCCTATGGAGGGAGATAATTTAGTTTATGTGTATTAATCTTAAATTGTTCTATAGCTAATTTCAGGGGGTTTTAGCTCAGTTAAACCACTGCTTTAAATAAGGCACCCTGGTATGCATTTCCTTAATTCTGAGCTTGACTAGTCTATTACAGGAGAGAGTTAATGAAAATCATGCCATTCACTTAGGCAGAAGTAGAACCAGGTTTTGCATATTTGAAATGAAGCAAAAATATCTCATAACACTTATAATTATACCCTGGGGAAAACTGCCACTGAAATCTATAGGCAATGAATTCTACTTTATGTTCCAGTCATTAAAGTTATGTTGATTAATAAAAAAAAACTAAAATAGAAAATGTTTGAAACCTGCGAAAAAAACCTTCACATTTCAAGCACTTCTTCTCTAAGTGTGTTGATGTGGAAGATTCACAATACTTTGTATTGTTCTGCCTCATGTTGTTTTGTTCCTCTGCTCCTAGATCCCTGAGGGGGATTTCAGGTTTTGAGGTAACAAGCCTCATTCTTCTGTGTCTGCCACCCACTTCAGTTGGGGGGAAGTAATTTTTTATGCTACATTTACTCTAATGATTATGAATTCCTAATAATATGAAAATCTATTCTATTTAGGGCATAAGGCAAAACCTTAAGGGGATATATAAAACCAATGCATTAAATGTTTATAATTTTTATAAAGCAAAACTGTTCCTTCAGAGTAGAGGTCCTAAAACATAATGCTTTCTAAAAATACACACTGTCTGTTTGTCATGCCTGTAATGGCAGGGAATGGCTCTGCTCAAAAGCCTTCAGTTGTGTTAGTCCTGCAGACAAAGACATGATTTCAAAAATAACACTGAGCAAAGAATTTTTATCACGATAACTTTTCTCTTGAAAACTATCGGGTCTGTATTGATTTGGGTACTTTCGGGGCACTACACCCAAGAACTACCTTTTATGCTACGGCCATCAAATCCAAAGAAGAAAGAAAGAATACTGTGAAGCTATCCTAAAGAAACTACAGGTTTCCATACACTCAGGGCAAACAGGCACATCGGAAACAGCCCTCCCATTCAGAAATCCAAAACAGTTCCAACTGATAACCAGGAAAGTTAGCTGTAAAGTATCCACACTGCCTGACCACCCAGAACACCAGTTTCCAGTAGTCAGAAACGAATTCCTGAGTGCAGTCTTGAAAGAGCTGATTATCCAAAAGGACAAAATAATATAAAATAAAGGAGGAAAAATGAGGAGTACAGCTACGTAAGAGATCAGAAATGAAGATAACTAAGCAGGGCACCTAGAAATAACGTGCAGCTGATCCAAGCTACTGGAAATTATGCATTACACCAGAATGATTAATATAAGCTATGAAGAGGACAGCAATTAAAAGAATAATACTGAAGTTCAGTAATGACCCTCATGAAGTCTCTTGCTCCAGGACCAGAACAGTAACCATAACACGCTGAGGCAAAAGCCTGGGAAATCAAACAATCTCTTCATAGCAACCTGACCACTAGTTGGACTCTTCTCAGAGAAGACTATGGGGAGATGAAGGTGAACAGCAGTTGCCTTTTCCCACAAGTTCTGTAAATCTAAGGAGCAGGATGGTCAGGTGACTTGCTAGAGTACTATTCAGACTAACAGGGAAGAAAAAAGAGAGGAAACAAGCTGCCTTTTCATCTTTCAGTGACTATTTGAATGAGTATTCAATGAACTCCATCATCATACTAGAATGTTCAGATATTTTAGAAAACACATATGGTCAGAATAATTCTTTCTTTGTGTTTACCTGCTCAGCTTGTTGCATAAGAGTGGGAAAGCGTTGCTTTTTGAAAACTTACTCTCAGTCCCAGTCTCAAATTTCTGGATGGGTTCTGTGATATCAGTTACTCAGGAATCGATGCTGCCAGTCAGGAACAGGAGTAGTCACAAAGCAAAGTGCCTTCATCTAAAGTAAGATGATTGTGGAAGCCAGGAGACCATGACACAGGCTTGCCTGATGTTCTAGGACAGTCATGCTGCTTCTGGCACCCAGTCTGCTACACAGTCCAGCTTCCTTTTCCTCAAATGTTTTGCCCAGAAGATGGGTCACAGTGGAAACTAAAGAAAAACTGATGATTTCCTTCAGAAAACAAAACAAAACAACCAAAACCAACAACAAAACAAACCCCCAAACAAAAAACACCAAGCCAAAAAAAACAAGCAAAAGAAATCACCAACCAAGAAATTACATCTATCATAAAGCACAGCTACTAATTTGCAATACATGTTGACTTAGTGGAAAATGGCAAACATTTACTGTCTTTCCAAATGTGCTTTGTGCCACTTAATATTTTTTAAAGCCAAGATATAATAAACAAACAAGACAATATGGCAATAAAATTTTATAACCTGGCTTGAATGAGAAAGAACAAACAACAGACTGAGCAAAAGGGATTAAGGTATTTTAAATTTTAGATTGCCGTTTACAATAGTGAAAACACAAAAAAGGAATAAAATACATTTCAGTTAATTGGTTTTTGAGGTTTCTAGCTCCACAGAACTTTAAAAGCAGTACTTCACCTTGAACTTTACTCACATTGACACAAATATGTGTTCACATGCTAGCTTATTTTTCATTCTCCCTTTTAATCCTCCACTACAAGATTGCATGCAATAAAAATTAAAAATAAAAATAAAACATAAAAAAAGTACTGTCCTTTCAGTTTAGTTTTATTATACCGTATCAAACCTTCATTATTTATTTGTTTGCGGAAGTTTGATTTTACAATATTTCGTTCAACTGCAGAAATAATTCCTGGAATCTGCTCTGACTTTTCCTTTTAAGAAGTAAACAGTCCTTCAATATTTTCCATTATTACTTGCCTAGTTTTCAAGCTTTTTGTACCTTTACTTCTTTGGTTTTTAGAAATAATCCTAGCATATCCATTCTGCAATTTATTCTTGAAAAGTATGTTCTTCCTTTTTAAATCTGATGAATGAATTGAAAGTAAAGCAGTAATTCCAAATCAATTCTGTATTTAACCTCATGGGTACACACAGTAAAACCTTTCTGAAAACAGATATTATGTGCAAAACTAGGAACATACTAGCTCACAATAAATTGTTGCCTTTGTTGCCACTGGTGCAATTTATTTTTAAAAAATTAGGCTTACACTAGAACTGTTCAAGAAATGTTATTTAAATGTCTTTCTCTTGCAGATGAAACAGACTTTAAATCATCTTTGCATAAGGTTATGGGGAGTTCAGCAGTTGCAAGGGGCCATGGGTGTTAGATTGTCACAGTTCTTCAAAGCAGCACTGATCAGAGCCTCTGAAGTAATTTATCTGTGCCCTGCTGATTCCAGCTCAATATGCATCTTCTTTTCCATGTTCATATGCCAAGATTTACAACAGTGTCTCTAAATCAGCATAATCCACCCTTGTCTGCACTCAGGGCACCTGACAACAGTTTAGACAGTATCTTTTATCTTAAACTCATTCTATTCTCTTGCTGCATAGAAAAGACCACAGTCACCCTCTTACTTACTAAGGAAAGGGTTTTTGTCTTCCACAAGTATGTAAATGTTATCTGTTATACTAAAAATCACTGCTCTCACACAACCAGTTTTTGCAATAAGGTATTGTGGGAAGATGGCTGGCAGTTAAAATTAGAGGAAAATAAGAAGTTATATTCACATCTCAACAGAAGTTATAACAGCATGGAAATTGTAGGGTAAAACACGACTGCTACTCACAGGTTGGAATGTGTCTGGAAGCTCCACGATGATTCCCCATGCAAAAGTAAGCACCCCTTAAGGTGGATGAAATGGAGGGTGGAGCAGAGCGGAGACACCACAGCCAAGCTCTGTGGAAATCCTTGCAGGGAGGGGAACTTGATGGTACCTTGAAGCTGATAAACTGCACAGCACCTGTCAGCCAAGGGAGAGAGGAGATGTCCTGCTGCTGAGCTGACAACTGTGGCAAAATCTCTCTCCTTGGATGAACTTGGTTCATTAAAGCCTAATTGTAATATTAACACACACTAACATCCCAAAGTTATCCACCTCCAAAGTACGACACCCCACACTGAGCATACATCCTGTATTCTTTTGACTGTATCTTTAAAAGCAAAGCAAGAGAATTTTACACCAATCAATAATAAAGGTATTTATGGCTAAAGTCACAAAAGCTCCACCTAAACATAAAGAAATAGCCTAAAAGTAAGTCAAGAATGGGGGGAATGTGAGGGAAGTCTCCATTGTAACTGCTGGGATCAGCTGATGGGCTGAACCTGTCTTCTCCCTGAGAGGGACACCTACAGAATAAGAGCTGTGCTCTATGCACACTGAATATTTTTATTGGGCATTAGAGCTTGTCTGTGTATTGCTTTGAATACATTTTTGCAGTCAGATACTATCAACAGCAATCTTCAAAACTTATTAATGTAAAATTGTGCAGGTTAAAGAGTGTTATTCCCTTAAACTGTGAGCCCTTCACAGGCACTAGCAGCTGTCAGCAGTGAGTAACACACTCGAATAAAGTGGGAAGACTCGCTGAGGAGTCTCCCTTATGCTGTTGGTTTAGCTCCCTGAAAAGGGCAGTTGAACCACTCTCAGATCCAGCAGGACTGTTCAGTGATGGGTCCCCATAACAGCACACTGACAGACTGGTCATGCAAAAGGGTTTTGGCTTTCCTGGGGCACTGACAGACAAATAAATCACTAAGGGTCAAGGAAACCTCCCCTTCTCATTTGACAGGTGTATATAAAATTCTTGTCTCTCTCATTGAAAACTCCTATCTGTTCCACAAAGGGGAGTGTTTCTTTCTCGGAAATTTTAATTCTTTATAGCTTATTACTGCAGCCCCAAAAACACAGAAGCAGTCTACTAGGGAAACAAGTGAGCACTAACTGATCCCTTCAATCTTTTTTTTTTAGCCTGAAAAAACCTAAATGAAACAGACACATGATGGAGAAGATGGATGCAAATTCAAATATTACAGACTTATTTTAAGATTTATGGATGACTGTATTTAAATTAATAGTCCTGCAGTAACAATGACATCATATACCTGTCAATCAGGTTTTACTTAAAAAGGATGCACATACTTTATTCCAAAGAATGACAAATGGATCAGGTTGGATTGCCTCTTCATTTTGTCTCATCAAGGTCTGCAGTAAAACACCATTATCCCAGGAACCTCTAACAACTTCCATGGCAAATATCCAAACATAGAGTTTGACCTACAATGCTGAAGTCTTTGTACTTGTGTGCCTTCAGCGTCTTCTCAGAACCCCACTGCTGCCTTTCAGACTCACAATGCACATGCAACCTGGAAGTTTACTGTAGGTATTTTCACTCATATTAGGAATACGATGGAAAAATATCAAGTTGTTGCTAGACTTTTTTAGTGTTGATGTAAAAATTATTTTAATGGTTCCCAGTTCTGTCAAAATGTTTCAGGAAGAAACTACTCCTGAGAGTGACAAATCCATTGATGCTGTCACACACACTGGAAAAAAAAATCTGTTAAAGTTTCCTGTCCTTCAGTACTTTGTAGGTGAAGAATGCTAATCTGGAAAATCTGAAGTACTGTATTTGATGGAGTGAAATTGAAGTTTTATATGAGATCATGAGCCCCAGTATGCAGCTGGTAAATTAACGCATAACCATGAATTCATACAATTCCGTAAAAAATGTTTCAATGTTTCAATGATTATTCAATATTTTAAATTCTCCTTAGATTTAGAAACGAGAAGACCCATAGCTATGGTGTATTTATTTTCCTTCACATGTCTGGCTGTCTACAATTTCTAAACAAAGCCTAGAAAGTCCTTGGGTCAATACTATTCATGCTGCTGTCACATCTGCTGCAAAATCTTTCAGAAGTAGGGTAGCTTCACTAAATAAATGATTAGACTAGGTGAACACTTTCCAAGAACAAGACATCACTGCCAGTACTTTGGGACAATTCACTGACTACACCCCCAGAATGTGCCTTGGTCCGTTGCTCTAATCCTACTTGCTCCCAGCCTGCCAGGTCTGTCTGGCTTGCTCCTTTTCTGATGGACCTAGATTTAAAGCTCATTGTCACTAACCCTGACTATGCTGTAGTCATAACTGTTTCAGAGCAACAGAAGAATTTAAGAGCATTTCACAAAAACCTTTAAAGGAAAGGCCAAAAGGTTTGTAAAGAAAAAAAAAGATTAGATACCAACAAGATCAGAATCTCACCTATGGAATTAAACTGGTTCCTTCTAATGAGTTACAGTAAAATACCCCTGATTCTAATTATGTGGCAATGTCTTTTGATTTGCAGATCAGTTACTTCTCTTCCTGTACCTGGAGTTATATATTTGTACACCCAGAGTTTTGCTGTAAGTGAGGGTGCTGAAGAAAGGCCTGTGTGACATTTTTAGTAGGAAATTCACTTACGTACATCAGGATCCTGGAGATAAAACCTCATATTCTGAGGTGATGAATAATGCATTTTATTTAACTTTATCATCTTAAGGAAACAAATAATAAAAAAATTAACCCGAGATGCAAGAGAAACTGAAGGTAGCTGGGGTGAAAAATACATAGAGGAGACTGAAGAGAATGATGTTTAATCATGAACACAATGAAAGATAAAAGCAAAGTATAAAGTTTGAATATGTGGCATCACAGAAAAAGCATCCAAAGAGCTTGAATTTTGATAAAATGGACTGTAGAATGTGCACATGCCTTTCTTGATTTTTATTAAATTAATTTTTTATACAGTGATAGCATTATATGAAGAGCTATCTTGACAACTTTAAAGTACGGTTTTGAAAGTTGTGAGAGCTCAATGTGACATTAAATATTTGAACTCCAATAAATTTTTTCTCCCTGATCATACTATTGCTCTTTTAAAGAAAGAGAAAAGCTTCTTCTCTTGTAAAACAAGCAATTACAGTCCTCTGGACTACCTTGTTCTGCATCATACCCTACTGGGCAGAACGCAGAATACGCTAGTCGATCACATGTCACTTGAACCCTAGAGGAAATTTCTTTCTTTATGAATCAAAGGTTTAGTGAAGCCAGTAAGGACACCAAGAATCACAGGTGTGAGGTGCAAAATACAATTCTCAGTAGACATAATCCACTCTCGACTCAGAACTTGAATTCAGGCTTTCAGTCCTTTAAATGAATAACATGTATTTGATATTTCTATTAGATTTTCAGCTTTTTCACTGCATACTTTATGTCATGGACATTTTTTTCTTGTTTTGAATAACTGATATGGATAGATCAGATAGGATAAATAGGATAAGATACAATGGACGAAGGTTACAGTTAGATGTTTTAATTTGATTAATACACTTTGATTAATACACTCAATATCCAAGGCATTTCAAAGATATTAAATAAGACAAAAGGGTTTCTCAGGAGTCTGATACAAAGGTGAGACTTAAAGCAAAAGTGTAAAAGTTTCTGCCTATTTTTCTGTTGATAAAATCCCATTGAGCCCTTTAACTTAGATCTTTCTTCAAAATATTTCTTTTTATTTAGATCAACCAGAATATAGATGCATATTTTTCAGTCTTCCATGCCTTAATAATTTCCTAGGTTTTTCTGTGTCCCAATTTGCAATGAATGTTTATAATCTACCCATTTTCCAATTCAGAAATTATCACATCTTTCTTGTTTCTAACTAGCTTTAAATATAAATCAACATTGATGCATTAAAGTAGCTAAAACTCCCTGGCCAGAACTGCAGGCAAGGTTTCTAGCTCAGGCAGTGAATCTGATGTTGCAATAGGCAGAAAATCATAGTAATTCCAAACCACCAGTCAGTGACACTGACATTTATAGTGCCAGTCACACCTATAAGCCACATCTTCTGTAAGTAAGATTAATTAATGATAAAGATCTGTTAATCTTATATTTGAATTTTACCCTATCTACTAAATGTCACTTTTTGCTAAAAAGCAAACAAAATGTCTTCTTTTACTGTCATTTCTCCTGTAGAACTGTTTATTAACCTTTCTCACTTTACTAGAAGTCATTTTTCTCATTATGATCTTTCCATCATCTAGCATTCATTCTTTATCAAACAAAATTAAAACGAATTATTTATGGCTTATTTGAAAAGGAGTTTGTACTTTATTCTCACCATTAATTCTCTCTCTTTCTCTCACATGCACACACATGCATAAAGATGTGAATAGGATGTGAACAAGGTTAGCAATGTGAGATTCATCCAGTACTTTTCTAGGCTCCCTTACAGACAACTCCTACAAAATGCAGAGATAAGCTCTAGGAGATTTTATAGACTTCCTTTGAAATCTATAAAAAACAATAAGCTATTCATTAGAGAGTTCCAAAATATAACCACTATCAAAGTACACAAAGTGACTCAGAAACTAAAAAATAGAGAATGGATCATCAAGCCCACACAATTGAAGTACTGCCCCAAAGGGTCCACAGACTATTTCTCAGTCGCTAGAAAATCCTGCATCAAATTTCACAAAACAACAATTTACTACAGTAAAGAAGTGGGAGAGACAGAATATCACAAGGGTCCCAGGTTTCTCAAACTGTTAATATTTTCTATTACATTTGAAAGGATTTCCCTCAAGGCTTCCTTTTTTTTTCATTAGTAGTATTTCATTGTATTCCCAAGCCCATAAGGTTTTAGGCTGGTTTCATAAAATGTTTCTTGGAGTTTCTTCTTTCTTTCTTGAGCATTTGAAAGGTAAGCATGGTTGAAATTGTAAATTCCTTTCTTTACCATGCTCTGGCAGTGCCTCAGCAAGAAAAATGGAAGAAACTTGTCTGCCTGTCAACAGAGAGAGGAACTACAGCAGTCCAGCTGGATACAAGAGTTGTAGCAAGGTGTGACAGTGTTGACAAGGGTGTGCAAAGTGTGTGAAACTTGACAGCTCTTGCATCAGAGCTAAAGAACAGGAAAGGAGATTATTGGAAATAATCCAGTGGGAGCTGGAGAGCACACCCATAGTGCAGAAAAATAAATAGTGGGTAAACACACAATTAAAGATGGGAAGAAAGGGCATCAGATAGGGAGATTAATTCTGCCAAAGGAAACAGAAAAAAAAGGAAAGGAGGAGCATCACAATATAAAAATAGACAATAAAACCAAGGAATCTGTACACAACAAAAAATTTTCCACTGATGGAGTTGCATTCCTACAGAGATCATTAGAAGCTTAGATTTGAATAAATCAAGAATCATACCTTTTGGATGAGATCCTCATAGTGTGTCTTAATTTTCTAGATATGTAAATTGAGCAATCAAATTAAATCCTTTGCTGATATTCGCCCTGCTGTTACTCATCTTAATATCTTTTCTAATATCAGAAAACCAGTTAGCTTCATTAACTTGAATTATGTCAAAGGAATGAAAACTTGAGTTGTCGTTTCTTAAACAGCTACCAATTTTATTCATACACAAATTAAATAGTGAAAAAAGTTTCTATCTAAAAAACAGAATATCGTGACTGATAAACTGGTAGTGTTAATTTGGTACTCTTTGAAGTTCAAGAGGAAAGTCAGCCTTTCCAAAGGTGAAGTCCTCCTTCTGTTGCACCTTGGATAGAAAAAAATATTCAGACAGGAGAAATAAGAGTTATTTATCCATCCATGACAGCAGCAATGTGTTAAGTTGATTTTAGTATTAGTCAAAAGAATGAAAATAGGATGGCACTATTTTCCAAAGCTGAAGGTCTGAAAAGCATTACAGGATCTCCCTGAATGATCATGCAAGACATAAATACACTCTAAAAAATAATTTATTGAATATAAGTGGACCTTAAAGAACAAACTGTAATGATTTACACCATCGATTGTAAAAGGAAATACCTGCACACGTTGCTGCGCTTTATGCATTACTAGGAGGATGAAGGTGCTATGGGATGCACGTTAAACCAGGCACATTAGAACAAGAACAAAGCAGAGCAGAATATTCCACACGTTTCTGTTGTCCACAAACTGATAATTTTGTACGAGTGATTTTTCTCCCTTATATCCATCTGCTCTTAAAAAGTGACATGTAACTTTATTTATTTTAGTACTCTACTATAATTGCAAAAGGAGTGATGTCAGCTGGTACCTGAGATCCTTCTACTAAGATGGAACTTACATTACAAAAGAAAAGGTTTTTTAAACCACTTTTGCTAACAATATGCAACATTATGGCAAAAGAATAAGACCCAAAAATCATTGGCACATCACTCTGTCTGTAGGTTTCTGTAACCCTAAACAAGGTATTCTTTGGTAAATCATATTTTCACAGAAAGACTGTTGGCAAAAAAGAGCTTATTTTTGCTTAAGCCCTTTTCTGTGATAGTTAGCTGTGAAAACTTACCACTTTTTAAAAGCTTTGCTGACAAAATATCGAAGACAGAGACTGCAAACTTCTTCCTTGTCAACTTAGTCTCTAGATAAAAATACATATTTTCCTGTTTGCATCACTGAAAATAACATTCGGTGAAAATAAAAGTAGACTTAACATTGCTAAGATGTCATTCTACATTTGCCCATGCTCAATAGTGAATTCCAGAGAGAAAAACTAAGATTAGAGAGAGATTTATATTTCTCTTCTGACTGCCCCCCAGGAGTAGGCATAGCAGATAAAAAAATATGAAATTCTATCAATTACAGGAAACTTCATAAGCCCACCTTACTCACACAAAAAAAAGTGTATCTTTAAGGAATCATAACTTTGTTTTCTAACATATGAACTGATATTAATAGCTATAATAATACCCTGAACCATGCTGAGATAGATTGCCTAACTTTTCTTATTTGAATTTTATCTATCACATAAATATTATTAATTTTAATATATTACTTGATTACAATGTTTCTTAATAACTGTATTTCTACATCCTGGATTATGTTGCACAACGTTTTATCTGTTGCATATAGCTATGAAATATTTCCCAACCTTTCCTTTAGAATACGTCAGGTTGGATGGCTTCTCAAAGCTTATCTCTGATTCGAGGTTTGTCAAGGGGCATTGAGCTACTGTTTAGTGGATTTCTGAAAATTCCTTCCAAAATAATTTGTTTCCCACCATGTCTCAGAAAAGTTACTGACAGAAACATCAGTTGAAATGTGACAGCAGAGCTGAAATGTAAAGTTCTTTCACTAAATTGCTTCTTAAAGGCCCAGCCTGTAGAGGAGTTAAAAACACAAAGTATGACTTTTGTGAAAAACATGTAATTGACTGTATTGATCAGCCATCATGATCTAGAGCTGTTTATGTGGATTTACCTTGGTCACGTCTCCAATATTATCTTTTCTTTTCTGCTATATTTTTAATAAATGTTAGTAGAAATAGAAGAACAAGTTGCCTGGTAAACACAGTGCCTTCACACAGAAAAATGATAAGCTTTTTGGTCCAGTCTGAGTTTGCTGAGATGAAATAATGTAAAAAGTAAATGAAAAGAGTATAGATGGGATTCTCTCTTCCATTAAAGACTTCAGGAAACTGTTTCTCCCCCAAAATAAAACTAATTACTTGAACTGCACACTGAACTGAACCGTCAAAAGGGCCAGTTCACTTGTCCTTATCTAAAGAGACTTGTTTGCAAGCGTTTGAATCTCTGGTGAACAGCCTGATGCAGTACTAATCAAAAGGTGCATTGCTTCCTTAGATGTGAAAGATGGAATTTTTGCTGAAACTGTCTGATATTCATTTCAGCCCCATACTGCCAGTAATAGATTGCCACTAGCCAGTAAAAAGTTCACTATAAAGAATTACATGTCCTTTCTGTCCTTGGTCACAGTTGCTGTGTTATCTACAGTAGGCAATTTTCTCATATGTTCTTCAGAAGGTCATTCAAAACTCTTTTACTTGGCAAGATGATGGGGATCTAAAAATATTATGAGCTCCAGGCATTTAGCTTTAGTTAAATTTCCCAGTCTTCAAAATAAGATGAAAGTCAACAAGAAAGGTTAAATTCAAACAATCCAGTGCTTATAATTTACATCACACAACCAGAGCCCAATTTTGTAATTTTGTCAGGGGTTTAAGCTCTCATAGTTAATAGAAGTACCAAGGAAACAAAATATACACTCCAATATATACACTCCTAGACTATCTATGCCTTTTATATATATAATTCTCACTTAAATACATATATGTTTATACTTCATAGCCTAATTTTTCAGTAACTAAAAAAGCAAATAGCCTGGGAAGTATTCATATTTCATCTCTAAAAAGATGCCCTCATTATGTACAAATCCTACTGCTTCTGAAGCATACACAATAACCTTGGAAAATTACATAGAGTAAAATAAAAAAAGCCCTCAGGAACATTATAGAAAAATGCCTCAAGCTGTGCAATGTTTTACAAAAGTTTTGGTGAGGTTTTTCAGGTTTGGTGTTTCGGGTTTTTTTAAACCCCAATTACAATATATGTATGGCCCAAAAAATATAATAGCTGTCACATTTATATTCAGTTATGACCTCTTTTAAATAAATATTTCAAATTAACCCTTGATAAATCAATACATATATTTCCCTATTTGCAGAGAAATGGTTTACATACATCTTTCTTTTGAGCACTCATTATTTTTGAGAGCAACAGCTTCATATACAAGTTCCAAACTTACTATCTCTGATAATGCTAGCATAAAAAGTACCATAGAAAAGGGTTTACAAAGACATATATCAGCTAAAAAGGACTAAATGGAAATGAGAAGAAAGGATTTGTATTTTTCTAGAGTCATCTGCCTTTGTGTATTTGTTTTTTGGTTTTGTTTTTTTTTCTTTTTTAATTTTTGGCTATGAATACTTTTCTGAAAGGAAGGTTTTAGGATGATGCAACATTTGGGTCGCTTATACCTGGTACAAAAAAAATATAGAGGAAGAAATAGAAGATTAAAAACAACATTAGAAGTAAAAAGGTTATCAGGTGTAGCATATAGAGCTGTTGCTCAGCTATCAACACCTATTACAAACCCATCTTCTAATTTGGACTCTTGGATTACAGTTAGTCTTTAATCTTCAGTAAATAAATGTCTGCAATTTGTCTGACTGGAAGTTTTAGGGTATTATTGGTCTAAATTGTGCTGGTTACCTGCAGGCCAAGGTTTATTATCTATCTAATAGGCCCTCATAAAGCAGAAAACCTAGTAACCTCCTAAAGCTCATCAGATAAAAGGATTATAGACTGAAGCACTACTTTTCATGAAGCTCAAGAGCACTGAAACCTTACCTTCTATGACGAAAATTGTGCTTGGGCAGGGAACAGAGGTCCGTCCAGCCTATGCCACTTAAGTGGACAAGTGGAGAGACTGAGCTATCCAATGTGGTCATGAAATTATTCCTAGCAGAAAAAGAAGGAAGATGTTTGCAGCTTTTGATCAAGTTATAATTCTTCTGCAACATGAGTTGAAGATGCAGTCCTATTAAATATCATGGTTGTGAAACTGAATGTTGTCATATTTCTGCTAGATTTGTCACAATGTTGATGTGAAGGCAGCACCACAGTTTAAAATTTTCAGCACCAATTATTTTAAGGAACTGTTTTACTTAGAGTTACACATGAATTTTTAAATAGTATATAGTATAAAACATGTCTGGAAATACTTTATTTTCTCAGTCTATTCACTCTAAGTTAAGAAACAAGGGACGAGTTAAGAAACAGGAAAATTCCCAAATACAGTCAAATTGCACTGTCTTGCACTGTACTGAACTTCCAAGCTATGCACTACTAGGTCCCGCTTTTCCAACTAAGTATATCAAGCTGAAAAACATTCTATTGCTAGACAAAATATGCTCAGCTCTGACTAAAACAGGTGAAAAAAAAATTAGGGGATTGTGTGCAAAGGGAAGAAAAAAAAGCCCTGATAACTGAGCATCATCCTTATCCAGTTGCTGCTCTCCCTGTCTTCATTTTCTACGTTGTTGTTCTCAAACCAATCGCTAAGCCAAAGCAGACTGATTTGTTCAGGTACTGACAAAATAAATTCATTGCAGCAGAACCCCAGTGTCTCTCACACATTCTATCCTACTAAGATGACCACAATAAACCATACAACCATCCCATTCAGACACTACTGCCATAATTAATTTTATTTAGGAACAGATTGTGAAAATAATAGTCAGGATACTCTGGCTGCATCTCATCCAGCCGTCTTCTGTCCAATTGAGCCAAATGACCACAAGCATATTCTCTAAGTACAAGTCTTTCTGTGGATTCTCAATGTGTTTCTATCCTCAATTCAAAGTCTTAATTCTCCAATTGATCCATGGATCAGGGTTTTAGCTACTGAATGACAGTGATTTCAACAAAGCCTTTAGCTTTGCAATGAATGATACAATATGACTTTTAGTTTGAAATTTAGGATTAGACATAATAATGAAAAGCAACATCAATAAAGTGATCTTCTCCCTTGAGAGGATATGAAACATTATGTTACTTCCTAAGGAAATTAAGCTAAATCACATCATAGAAGAAACAGTTGTGGCAGAAGCATAGAGCTATAAAAATTAAAAGATTTGTGTAAACTGTCAGATATGCATTAGCACAAGAAGACTGTAAAAGAATGCCAAAATTCACAGAAAAAATGTAAACATAACATTTTTCAGGAATATATTTAAAAGAGGAAGAGAACAAAAGAAACCCAAACTGTTTTGAAGAAATATTATTACTATTTTCTTGGGTTAGTGTAGACGGGGAAAAAAAGGCTTATAGATTTTTTTTAAAATATTGTAATCATGAAAAAAAAATCTTTATTTAAAGAAGTTCAAGCACTTCCATAGTTTAGTAAGTTGTCAATGAACAAAATATTTATGAGGAAACTAAATAATGCTTCCTTCTTCAAGTCCAGTTTCACAGTGCTTAATAGCAAAGAATGTCAGTTATTTGTTGAAACATTTCATAGGAAGACTAAAGTTAATTTGGGGGAAAAAGATATTAAATTAATTTTCTCAAATAGGATTGCAAAAAATGAATTAATTCATTCTTGCCTATTTTCTTTCAACTCTACTTTGGCTGTAGACATGACATAACTAAGAGAATAAATAACAGAGTTGCTCGAGTGTGCAATGAACGTTTTTCATTAAAATAATGGGGACAACAGTACGTCTCAAACCCCGATCCTTGAAGTGTAAGAATCCCTGGGGCCATGCTAAATGGTTAGTAGGTGGTCCCTCAGATGGCCTTAAACAGTTTTACACAAAAAATTCAAATTTAAAATCAATAACTATGGAAATTCTTGTCAATTGGGAGGCCTACTAACTTCAAGAACTCCACGTACAAGGAGTCAACTAAAAGAATATAATTTTTTTAGAAGGAAAGGATCCTACTTTGCATTTTCTAGATTGCTGATCTGTTTCTCTCTAGAAACGTCGGCAGTACAGAGTAGAGTAGGAATAACCAGTTGATGATCATATAGTCGTTCAGAGTGGAAGAATCATAATTTTTCCAGCACATACTCTCATAAATGCCTTCTAAGCATCCCCCTTGAAAAAAAGTTTATGAGCTTATGTTCACAGTGTAGACCTTCAGCATTCCATTAAGTTCTCACAAGCTTCTCCTAGAGGTGGAAAATACATCTTTCATGAAGAGTATTCAAAGGGCTTTTAGGGGCTTTTATAGTGATTAAAACCATCATTCCTTTTCATTTTCAACCTCCAAGATTTTTAAATGTATTTGGTTAAAGCTATTAGTATTCAAATATGGACATGACCACAATGTGAATCTTCATTATATTCTCCATATCTCCACCATTTGAACAAAAACCTCAGTGTTTGTCAAGCTTTAATTAGCTGCCTTTCACACCATTACCTTGAGACGCATGAGGAAAACCTGAAGAATTATGAAGTGTAAACATAAGGAAGATCAAAACCAGAAATATAATCAACATACACATGTTATCTGTGAACTTCTGTTTTAAAAGAAGACACAGGGATCTGAAGCACTATTTTGGGCAATCTGTGTTTGCAAGGATATGGGGGAAGGGACCCCATTGTCCAGAAAGCAGAGTTGGTGATAAGCAAAGCAAGAGATGTTGAGCAGACACTGAGTTGAAGAGCTGGTAGAATTCTGGGATGTGTTAGAAGGTTAAAATTAGAGGAGCTATTAAGCAGGAAGAAGAGAAAGTGAAGCAAAGAACTGGAAGAGTTGTTCATATGGAGGAAAAGAGAATGTTCAATTAAATATAATAATTAGTAGGGAGAACCTTAAAAATTTTGATTACATTATGCAATCTTATATTCCCAAAGAAAAATAATGGCCTATTTCAGGTTACTATGTATTCCTATTTGAACTGAAGTTACTAGGAAGCATGTGCACCTTTTAAAAAAAGTTTGGCTTTATTTCATTATCTGAAAATGTATGCATTTCTAGAAAGCGATCTTGCAGTCCTGTCTTATATTTTGATAGCTATTTATTATGTATTTTGTGATGACAATGCTGAAGTGTCTTCAAATACCCACAACAGGATTCATTAAATGCTCATTTATTACCACAAACAATTAGATGAATTGCACTCACAAAACCTCATTATTGGTGAGTTTTATTTGGGTTTCCAGCTCTTAAAATTTCAAAAATCTAAGACTGACTTAAATTTTAGATTTTAATTTCTGTATCAAGAAAAAGATTAATAGAAAGTAACAACTGCCATTTAAATTAATCTTTCTTCTTCATATTTCAAAAGATAATGGGATATAAACATGACTGAAAGTTTACAGTGCTTTTGGTTGGGGGTTTTTTGTTTGTTTCTGGGGTTTTTTTTAATCTATGAATCAGTTTCTTTTTTGATGGAAGATAATAAGTGAAAATACCAGAGGTATTCTTAGAAACTCTGATATTAGCTTATATCAATGCAAGTCACAAACATAACACCTAGAGCTAATAAAATCATACTATGAAAAAAGACAACTAGGCTCCACAGAACTCACTGGAAATATGTAAACACTGAATTTGTCTTGCATGTACATTTTTTTTTTTCTTATCTGTCATAATGAGATTTCGTGGACCTTGATATGAGAAATTACTAGCTTTATAGAAGGACCTAAGGAAAACACAAGAAGCACACAGAAGAAATAAAACTTACAGAACAATAAAAAATAGATTTGCTGCTGTTGACTGGAAAAGTTCAGGGAAGCCAAATAGCATCTTATCAAACTCAAGTCACAAATAGTTTGTCTATACAAACCAGAACCAAATAATCAAATGTACTGTACGCCATAACTGTAGTTATTTCTGAATAGCTATGAAACTTTTCAGCCTTAAAACACTCAAAATAAAAAACTCCACAGAACTTCTTACTTTCATAAGAGAAAAAAAAAATGTGTTATGCAGAGGCACTGCCTGCAAATTAATACCATAATTAATTGCTTTGCGGAGTATATTTTGCTGCTACAAAACTACCAATACCTTTTCTCAGAGCTATTAATAGGTAAAGTCAACTTGAAATCAAGAAAAGCCACACTTATCAGTGGTATAGGCTATACTAACTGTTTAAACCCTATAAAACCAAGTAATTAAACAGTATGACTCATCTTACTATGTAACTCCACATGCTGTAGGAATTAATCTTCTATTGGATTTTAGAGTGAGACATCTATTCAAATAACCTATGAGGATCTTTTCAAAGCAAATGCCTCCTATCCCAGTAAAAATAAATTTAAAATAATTTATTATGAATCAATAGAGCAACAATCTCTCTCTAGCTTGTTCTACTTGTAACTTTACATACTTTGAAAGTGCAGACGAAAAGATTTAAATTTATCATTGCTCATTAAACCTGCAAAAGGCTGTGTTAATTGGATGTCACCCTTTCTAATTCACTTACATGTTTCCTGCCAGTAAAGACCATATGATTTAAGAGCAATTGATTCTAAAGACATTATTTACTGGCTTCAATGAAGTTCATTGTCTTAAGTTGAATTAAGGGTGCTAAGAACTATCCCTTAAAAAGAAAAATGATCAAAGAAACACAATTATTCTAAATTAAGAACTGAAGGGGAAAAAAAAGTAGAAAATAGACTAATATCTTTACGATTTTTAAAGCCATAATTCAATGCTAACACAAATAAGGATCATATAATATTTAGTGAATCTCACTGCTACCAAAAAAAACAAAACAAAATGTTCTGGAAGCTAATGCTCTTTTTGACAAACTGGACATACCATTTTGCAGAAGTGAAATACATGCAAACTTAAGCCTTCCTAAAGCATCATAGTTTAACCCAACCACTCACAAGGGAACTGAAGGACTTTATCATTTGATAACCATATTGCAAACAAGGAGTAGTTGAAAAACTGCTCTATCATATACCCCAATATTTCATGATTTAAAAAAGACACACACATATATATACATACACACACACATATATATATATGACAAAATTTAAAGTAATTAGTAAATTATTTCAGGGCCATATATAATGGGAGATATTACCAATATAGTATTCAAAAAAGTATAATAAAAGAGTTTAGAATTACTTTGAGAACACAGTAGTGCAGTATAACAAAAAAAGACCACTAGGTGTGAAAAGGATTGCTTAAAGCAAGCTTAAAACGTGAAGGAGAAATAACAGACAGAGGGAGATGTCCATCATGCTGTTAGAGATTTTACTAAAATTATCTTAAAAACAGAATTTCTCTCCAGCACAAAGCTAACTGTCAAAAATCACACCACAGAAATGACTCAAGGCTTAAAGCTGTGCTAACTTCTCTGTGGGTTAGCACTGCAGTTGACAAGATATCCTCTCTCTTTCTCTGCCCTCGGCAGGAAGCAAACCTCAGAATTTGCTTGCACAGACATGGCAAACCATATACTTCATGTTCTGAGCATCATTAATGATGAAGACTATGGATGATGTTATTGAAAAGAAATAGTTAAATCACTGTTATGTTTCACATTCAAACCAATTTAATCTGTAGTATTGTATCTACTATGTCTGAAATAAACAATAATCCTTTGGCTACCTGGATTTCTGAAAGAGAAATACTAGCTTCCTTTCTACTAATCTGCCCTGCTGAAAGTCATCTTTTTTCTTGCTTTACAGAGTAAACAAACACATGATTAATAAATTATAATTGCTTTATTGTCTATCTGACCATTAAGGGAAGAAAGAGGAGATATCAGAATAAGCATAAAATTTTGCATGATTCAACTCAGTCTAGGTTCCACAATGAAAACAGCTGACTTTTTCTGTCTCCAGACCATATTTTTTTTTCCTGTTTCTGCATATTTCTTTAGGGACTTGTTTTTCATACTTAAAAGAATACTAAATAAGTGGACATTTAATGATTAGCACAGACGAGGAATAATATCATAATCTAAGGGACCGTAAAGGAAAATAATGTGTTCTTAGAAAAGAAGTGCCTTTTGGAAAGCATTTTTTATTATATTTGTCACAGGTTTCTTAGTACTAAAAGAGAAAATTGTGCACACCTCTTATGCAAACTAGATTTTTTGCACTGTTTTATTCACCTGTGCACACCCAACCCTTTTCCAGGAAGTGAGTTTGAGGAGAGGGGACTGAGCACGAGTTTCAAGGTTTCAAGAGCAGGACATTGGCTCAGGATAATTGGCTCTCCTCCAATCACATCTTTCCCATCATATCAGTTAGAATGTTTGAGACAAAACATGCTTAGGTCTGGTCCTCTACAATCTGTAATTACACACAACTGATACAGTATGTTCATCATAAAAAAATTATTGATCTGAGATGTCAGAAGCTCTACAAAGTAAACCAAACTATTTTTAAGTCAGTTTTAAAAGAAAATAACTGGAAATATTAGTGAGATGTTAATTTTAAACAGCAAAATTCCTCATGCAAAACTCTTCCTAACTTCTAGGAACTTGATCAGATCATAGATTTTTCATCTGAAAAAGGGTCTAACCAAAAGAAAGAAGTTTCCAGTGTGAGATGGATATTCAGTCATCAGGACTAATAAATTCATAGAATAATTTAAAATTCCTACCCATCTATTGCTAATTAAGATACCCAAAATATGTGCTAGAGACAGCACTCTGAATGCTAACACATCAGATGTGATACTGAAATTCACTCCTTAGTGTGTGGACTAGACAAGCATTCTTAGACTAGAAATAGTACTGGAAAGAACAGTGGCTGGAATAACTGCAGTGGTATTTCTCAGCCATTTGCCAATGAATTTCATCAACACACTGCTTCTAAAATGAACTTTAGAATTATTAAATTAAATCAGATTTTAAGATGACATATTGCAAACATGATATGAAAGACACAGACCTTCATACACAGACAGTGTGTATATTGAAAGAAAAATACCTGTAGAAAAAGGCTTAAATCCAATTTTTGGCCTTCCAAGGACATTTAATACACGGCTGCTGATGTCTCAGAGAACTCCTTAGTCCATTTCAAACAATTAAATAGAGATATAAATTTATATAGGAACAAATCTATAGTCACAGAGCAGTAACTGTGACTGAAGTACCACTGCAGCCCAGCAGCAGTACTTCTCTCTCCTGTCACAGCGGCTTCTGCATACAGATGTGCACAGGATGATCTCTGGTAGAAGTCTATAAACCCGTCCATCCCAAGGGACATTTAAATCCATGCTGTTGCCTTTTCCTATGGAGTGAAAAAACCGAATGATTGTTTGAGAAGAAAATGCTGCAGGACAGTGGCATGGCTCTGAGGTCGGTCACAGACCCCCTCATAGCCTTTTCTTGGTGCTGCAGGGGCTGTTTATTCAGCACCAGGTGCCCACCTCTGTGCTGGACAACAGCATCAGCAGCTACAGGCTTTGGAAATCCACTCTTACGCTTTCCTTACTCTGGATTTAAAATGTTACCATAAAGGGATCAAATTGTCCCCAGTCCAATGAAGAAAACAATTTTGCATAATAATATCCACATTTGTTTAAAAACAAAATCTGTCTAGATCCAGTACTGATCAACTATGCTATAAACCCTCTGTACCAACAGTAAAATCAGCATGGCTTTTCAGGCTGGTAAAGAATCATTAGCATGCATCACAATGGACTTCAAACATTCAGGAGTTCAAAGCCTGAACGTTCACACTTTACACAGATCATTGCAAAAACCAGTCACTGAATTCAAAGGATGGATGATTTAATAAAGGAAATGTAAAAGTTTTCAGGGACCTCTGGATTTCCTCCTAACTTCTCAAAGGCTTTATTTGTGTGCAACAGGAAGAAAATACTGGCTATGTCACTTTCTCAGGTTTTGTTGAGATTTAGCTTCATTTAATTGATTATCTGAAGTGGAACAAAAATTTAAAAATATATAAGGGCCAAAGAACAAATAAAATATTATGCCTACTTTATAAATGTATCTCAATTTCAAAGTGCATACTTTGAGTATCTTGATCTCCAGTGGAATCTTACCTGCCTATATTTTAAATATAAAGTAGAAATTTATTCCCACATTTAAGTTTTTAAATGTACTTTTAAATGTACTTTTAATTTTAAATGTACTTTAATTTTCTAGGATCATGTGGACAATGTGAAGCTTTACCATAGCAAGAGTACTGCTTCCACTGTAAAAAAAAAGTATTTGAACTGTTTTCATTACAGAAACCCTTATTCTGGCTCTGTATTTTAAATTTCTTGGTTTAATCTGTACTTAGAGCAAGCATCAAGTTTTTTCATGTCCTAGAAATGTATTCTCCCTCTTCAAAATTGCAGTACAGAAAGGCTTTTTGTGAACTGACAAAAAATTCCATTTGTTAACTCCAATGTGAGAAATCTTAAAACAGCCCCTTTAAGAAGTTTATACAAACAATATATAAAAATAGTGTCTTCAGCTTAGATACAAATTAGCAGAGAAATGGCTTTGTATGTTATTTGCAGGGGGAGGGGCCAAATAACTTTTTTAAGGTCATCCCTAATGCTTCAAAATTTTCTCATTAAGTAAAAGCAAGAGAATAATGTTCTCTTTTGGTTAAACTCCCTGAGAACTGCATCACTCTCAAGAGACTTTAATCTCCCTTTTCTTGAAATAACCCTAAGAGCACAAAGAGTCTATATGTAGATACCACGAACATTCACACCCACAGCTCATGCAGCTCTTAGTACCACTGAGTATCAACCTCCCCCTTTCTCCTTCCTCCTGACAGCTTTTGTTAGTATTGTCTTTCTGCCTTCCAACACGAGAGCATTAGTTTGAAATAACTGAAACAACACTTCTCCCTGAAGATTTTTGAAGGCTATCTAATATTCCCATCTAAGGAGAAATTTCTGAAAGATAGTAACAAAAATAGCCATATTAACTCTGCATTTAAGAATTATCTACTACTACTCTTATTTTTAAGATTCTTAATAACTTTTCTTAATAACCTTTTCACAGCATCAATTATGCTCAAATATGTCTTAGTTTTCATGTTGTGATTGTCCTTAGCATCTTGGCTTCACGTGCCCCTTTTGCATACATTTGAAATTATTATAAATGTCAATCTTTGCTGACATTTGGGAGGTAACATACATAGCATTTGATGTTATGTTAATACAAATCATTTTCTAATATTTTGAATGCTAAATCGGTGCTACTCAGCTACAGCTCAGTCTTAATAAGCTGAAGTCCTAACAAAAATATTTTCTGAAAATGTATTCTTTCTCTTGTGCAGACTTCAACTTACATACATGAAATGCTAGTTAAATGCACATCTCAGAAAAGGTAATGAAGTTATTCAGATAAATGAAACACTATATTCACTTTGCTTTATTTATAAGAATGTGTTTCTTCTACCTGACTCAACTAGTTATATACCCAATAGTGTAACACAAAGGCAAAAAAAATCTTCAATTTTGGGAATGGATAGGGTTTTTTGAAATTATCAAGTAATGATAATGAATGAAACAAAAAGAAAAAATGCAGTCCTAAATAATTTTGCCCAGTTAGTTGTCAAATATACACTGATGTGGCTCTCCGTTTTTCCACCTCAAAAAGGCACCAAAAAAGAAGGAAAAACACATTAAACTTGTTTGTGTCAGTTCATATTTATGAAGCATGAATGGAGTTCTGACATAATTATAACTGGTTTTTACATTATTAACAAGTGATTGAAGTGCAAAACAGACTTCACTAGCCATTATGGTGGGTCACTGTTCCTATAAGTAATAAATTTTAAAAGCTGTGTTACTTCTCTATGTATAAATGAGAATGCAGCACAGTTCTTTTTAGATCTGAAAGGAATACTACAGACAATCTAGTGACTGCTCAACATTTCACTATTAATACAAACCTCAAATCAGAACACTTTGAGCATATTCCTCTGATTAAAAGCCAGTATTGCCATGAAATTAGTTTTTGTCCTGCAAGTAAATCAGGTCACTTATTTTTATCTTCTCGTGCTTTATTAGTAGTTTGAAATCTTTGGTGTTTTAGACATTTGCCAAAGTACTTTTAATAAATGACAGCTGGTCAGATTATAAAGAGAATTAGAGAAAATTATAATTTTACTTAAGAAAAAAAGAATAATTTAGGAATCAAAGGCTAAAAAGTTTTACTTGTTTGCAGACTCCAGTTACATAAAACTACAAAGCAAAAACATGTTCAGTTCATTATCTTGATAAATTCATCTAGAACATTAAGAAGTATCCCATACCTAAATCAAAATCAATTGGCTTGGAAATAAAAAGTATGGAAATTGGCACAGCTTTGCTATAATTAACAGCAAAATTTGCCATTAGAGAAATCTATGACTACGGACACAAAGTAAATGTAAAATTTCATATAAGGCTGATTTTATCTGAATAACAGAAACCCAAGTCAGGGGCCAACATCACAGATTGAGATTCTTGATACATGTTATCTGTATTTCACAATCAGTATGGACAAAGGAAAGATATGTGACTAATTAGGTGAATATGCTCAAATCCTCTTCTAATTTAATTAATAAAAGCATTCCTATGAGCATAAGATACATTCTTTGTAAGATTGATGAGATTTTAGATACTTATTTGATATTATGTCTAGACACAACAGATCTTGCCCCAATCTTAATAAATTTCAGAAACTGTGAAACACTAAACAAGCCTCTAATCATTTATCCTACATAGGGATGGAATGTCATCTGAGATGCATCCAGAAGCCTTAAGCAACCTCCCCTGTCAACTTCTGAAGTCATCAGCTCTCCTACAGGTCCTACATTATATTTGCCAGCTACATCTAGATGTTCTAGAGCATTCAGATGATACTAGATATCTCTGTGCCAGCAAGAAAACATGTGTTACTGCTTTCAAGAAGCATGATGCCTTCCTGCTCCATTAATGTATTGGATATAAATGCTGCTAGCATACTGCCTGGCACATTTGAGGGGGTTCTCAGTTCCTTGGACCAAAACCAGGTCTCAGAGAACAGGCTATTATAATGATCCACACAATTTTTCCTCAAATTTTTAATTCATATTCACACAATAAATGTGATACTGTCCTCAGCTGCTGTCATGATTGTTTTCTACAACTGTGACAGTCAGGTTTCCTAGTTATATGGAAGCATATAGTGAGGGAAGGTGAGTCTTACAACAGAGACTGAGGAACATAGGGTGGTCTCCTCAGCCCTCTCTTTTGTCAGTAAACTTATGAGTCACAAACTATCTGAACAAGTTAATAGATGCTGTATCAGCAATCTTAAGAAGAAATGAACAAGAGTGCCCAGGACTCCTGAGATCTTTGCTGATCTTTGTCCTAAACAGTCACAAATTCAGAGGAAAAACACAGTTCTGTCCATTAATTTCGGCTTCTCCAACACTTCAAGTATCAGCTTAAACCAGACTTAATGTAAAAATGTGAAAGAGTTATTCATAATTTGTTTTCTAAAAAAACCCCAACAAATAGCAAACACACACAAGGGGCTACTCATCATCTGTGGCAAGAGATCTATTGTCTTCATTGACCCTTTGTGAAACACACTGAGAATGAAGCAGCTTTAGATTGCATATTAAGGCTGTCAGATGCAAAGGGCTTTGATCTCATTAAATTTTAGTACTGATTGAGGTAATACAAGATAGATGAGAGCATGCAGTGAACATGTTATATCTGTTTAACACACAAAGATTCAGTGCTTTGAATTAAAGTTCTCCTTGCTGCAGGGAAGAAGGACCAGGGTTTCTCAGTAGGAATTACAGGTGAGCATATCAAGAGTATCAGTTGTATATGAATGTCTAAAGGTGAATTTTAAGCCTAATTAACTATGAAAATTTATTTTTCATTGATTATACAAGGCTGGACCACAGACAAAATAAATGGGTACATTCAAAGCTCTTTCACTTCAAATGCCTCAATACTCGTTTTTACTATTTGTAATTTATTAGCATCACAAGATCCTACTGTGGTAAGCACCACAGTTAGGTGTGTATAATTTTGTAATACTAACTTTCAAAGTGATCATGCCCCTGAGTTTTTGCTAACTGAGTTCTAAGCTTCCTTGCCTTTTCTGTGAGACCGCACAACTCGGTTTCTCATGTACAACCCAGAGATTGCCAATGCAACTATCCTGGAAGATCTGGAAATGTACTAGTATAAAGAATATATGAGAATGGATCTTCCAATCAAACTGAAATGGCTTTTGGAGGATTTTAACACCGAGAAGTGTTTCACCTGAATGGTGGATTTAGCTGCCTTTAAAGAACATGGTAGACAGAAGCTATCAATGAGGACAGGGGACTGCATCTGTACTGGAATGTAACCCTTAAATAAAGCAGAAAGAAGGTCAAATCAAGAAGGCCAAGGCAAGACAAGAGTCACAAATCAGATTGTTGAAGATCTGCAAATGGAGCCCAGTGGCATGGATTTTTCATATCTAGGTCATGCCACTTCCAAGTCAATGACCAGGTAAACCAATCATAGCATCTTGAATCATTAGTTAAAGAAACCACAACATAAAATCCATTTTGCCCAAGTAGAAATGTCACAATAAGAAGTGCCCTACTCTTACCTCACAATTAGGTGACTGAAAAATGCTGTGGCTTAAGACCCTGACATTCTTTTCCCTAGTAATTTAGAATGGGAACACTGTTCAGACAAAAGTAATCAGCTTCAGATGTACTTCAATTTAAAAGAAATTAAATTTTGCTCTAGAAATGAAGTATTTTTTCAGAGCTGTTACCTAAATCCTTCTGTCCCATGATTGATCACCTAATACCTTTGTATCTGTCATACTATTATTTGTTACTAAAATAAAAATGACCATCATCTCTGCATCAATAAGTCTAAGACCCATACTTTTTCAGCCCTTAGAAATGACAGGTTTATCAATCAATATTTTGCTCACTAATACATATCCTTTATTCATTACTTATCCTTTATTCACTACTTTTTCTAAATGAATATTGTAGGTGTCAATAGTCCTTGCAAAGATTTATTAGTTTATCTTTCATAGCTGTTCCTAGTATGATTGGTTTTTGTATGCATGAAGATTAAATAGCAAACACATTTGTCCAAACATCTTTACAGTGCAAATCATCTCTTTCAAAGTATAGATCAGCTTACATTATTTGTATGTTAATGGCAATTGCTTTATTATAACTCTCAGTATTATGCTGAGCCTGACCTCCGGAGCTGACACTCTCCTGTCCTATGATATGCCACTTGGAGCTGCCCATGTTTTACTTTGCCTTCACCACAACTTTAATTGCAGTGTGTTTGAGTTCACCAGTACAAATGAGGGCAGAACCCAGGACATATCAATTAACAATTTTACTTTTTGGTTTCAGCACGATAGAATGGATTGTGATGGAAGGGACCTTAAAGATCATCTAGTTCCAACATCCCTATCATGGGCAGGGAAAACTTCCATCAGATTAGGTTGCTCAGAGTCCCATCCAACATGACCTTGAACACTTCCAAGGATGGAGAATCCACAACATCTCTGAGCAACCTATTCCAGTGCATCACCACCCTCACAGTAAAGAATTCCTTCCTAATATCTAATCTCAACCTACTCTCTTTCAGTTTAAAGCCACTTCCTCTTGTCCTATCACTACATGCCATTGTAAAAAGTCCCTCTCTGGCTTTCTTGCAGGCCCTGTTTAAGTACTGGAACGATTAGGTGAATGTGCTATCTAAGGTCTCCCCAGAGCCTTCTCTTCTCCAAGCTGAACAACCCCAACTCTACCAGCCTGTCCTCATACAGGTGAGATCCTGTATGATCATCTTTGTGGACACCTTCTAGAGCCAGCTGAGCAGCACCATCTCTTTCATATGCTTTGTCATATCTTCATGTTCTGCTTCCCTGAATGATCCAATTACCAGGTCCAAGACCAAAGGCACTTGGAGGTCAACTTAGTTATTGGCTCAGGCCAATACAAGTCCCAGTGTTTAGGTTCTCCATTATTCAGTGATATTCAGAAGCCCAAGTAAAGCACACGATTTTCTCACTGCATAGAAACTTTAGGTACCATTATCAAGAGTCACAAAACTCTCATGAAAATGATGAATGACTTACTTTTTAAGTGGCCACCAGCACTTATGAAAGTCATAGCCCTTAAACAAACAAACAAACAAACAATAAACCAAAACACACACATTTTCAGGATAACTCTTCACTTTTCAGACATATCTATTCTCAAGATTGACTTCCAGGAACTCTGTTCTGTGTCTATGTCAAATAAATAATTGTTTTTGCAAAAAGCTGGAGGAACCGTGACATAGCCAATCCTCCCGATACTTTATTCTGTATACACACATACAGATTTTTCTGAAGATTTAAACTCTTCTTCTACTTTTCTGGCTTTAAACCAAAAACTAACTTCTCAGAAAGTTGCTCTAAACCTTGGATTAAAGGGGAATCTGGACTCAAACACTTCTTGGTTCTTCTGTTGAAAGTGTTGCCTATGCAAACATGGCACAGATATTCAACAGCCCTGCACAGCAGGCCAGCGAGAGAAGCATGTCTCCCATTTTGAGTCAGTCCAGCTTTTTAGCTTTCCAGGCTGTAAGTCCACAGATTTGCACAAGACAGTCTTCTAAGTGTAAAGCAGAATAGGCCACTCTCATAACCGCTGAAAGTTTCCTTAAGACACTTATAGAAAGTGATCTTAAATGTCATGAATTCAACGAACTGTACACTTCAGGAAATTACTTCACCAAAATGATGGTTTTCTGCTCCTAATGCTGACCATCTCAAAAGGGAAAATGTTAGTCCTGTTTCACCAGTTTGGTAACAAAACTGCTTGGTTTGGCAATCTTTAGCCTTTCAACAAGATTCAAAAATATCTCTGCCCTGTTTTCTCTCCAATAATAACTCTAACAATAATAAATGGGCATGTTTGCTGTCTAGAATCTTTTAAATCATGGTCATAATTAAAAAAAAAATTAAAAAAAAATTAAAAAAATGGTTAAGCTAAGGAAATAAGATTCACAGAATGAAACTGGTCTCATTTTAAAATTAAGTAACCATAGTGAGAATTCCCTTTCTTAATGTAGTGGAAGTCTCTGTCCCACAGTATGGGACTAAAATAATCATAGATACATCATTTCTCAAGAAGCCTTAATAACTCCTTTGTTTGCAACTGCTCTTTGAAAATCATGCAGCATAAAAGAGAATAATAATGAACCTTTTACTCCATATTTATTTCTAACCTTCAGGTATAGAGGCTTGGTGCTGTATTCAGTTGTCAGCTAGGTTTATAAAGCTGTGCTAATGCATGGTCTCACAGTGCTAAGAATATGACCCTGAGCTTTTCCACTACCCATTTTCTGAATAACCTTTAATCTCCCTTTCCATATCTGGCTGCCAGCCATTACACTGAATTTCTTATTTCAGTTTGGGGCCATCTCCCTGTTAATTTCAGATACTTTGAGAACCAAAATCTTCAGTTACTCTGGGGGAAAGAGAAACCCACATTTTCTCTTTGCTTACCATGCAATTGCACCTGTCTGCCCCAGTAAGCACTTCAAGTCTGACCATAGTACCTCTTCTCATTAGTCTACTGAAGTTGAAGATGAATGTCTGAAAATGAAGTTTTAACCATTTGTGAAGGTATAAATTCATGTAAGACCAGGCTTCTCAGCTGACTGAATTGTTTTCAACCACTCACATCCTGTATTGCATTCCAGTAAAAGAAAAACAAACAAAAAACTTAAAAAAAAAATATTTCTTCCTCCTCCTCTGCCACATCCTACTTTTTCTCTGCAACAAAAGGCAGACTTCTTATCTTTGAGGATTTATTGTGTGAACATTGATGTTTACAAATCAGATTGCACTTATATCACCTGTGAATTTCAGCATCCTTACCATACATTGGTAGTGTCAGCCAGCATAACCCCGAAGACCTTTATCCTCTTCTCTTTGTCCTCTCTACTCCCAAGCTACTGACTAAGTATTTTCATCTACAAAAGCATTAAGATAAGAGATTTGCACTCACTATTGGGAAGATTTATGCCACCTTATATTCTACTCAGAACATAGTCCCAAATAAGCCCTCTATCAGGTTTAAGAGTAGAAAAAAATAGAGTTCTCACTATTCATTTTCTAAAACTTCCAATCTATTTTAATCAGTCTAAAACTATAGCGTATTTCCAAACAATTAAAGTCCAGAAAGAAATTTATAAATGATGCATCATAGGAGGCAAAAAAGATCCACATGTTCCCTCTGAGAGGTAAAGAGTTTTCAACATTGCTATAAGAGAGACCAAGTAGAAGCTTTCATAAAGTTAATCACTATTTAACATGATGGAACCATTTTGATAAATCTGTATTCTAAAATAGTAGATCCACATAAGAGTAAAATAATACCTCTAATTTTAAACAAAAAAGCTAATCAGCTCACTTTAAACCTACAAAAAGGTTTAGAAGAAATATTAAGGTTGCATTCTAATTTGGTACAGTTTTCCTTATGCCCTATATGAATTTCTAATAATACTGCCTGTAGTTAAGATTGTAACAACCATTCCTAAATTATGAAGTAACTAATATAAGAAGTATATGCTCTAGAAGTCTAATATCCTTTCTGTTCTCTGGCCATAATGTTGCTTTCATTGCATCACCATTTCCTAGATTTATTTTTCTTTTTAATAAGGAACATGTCACTTCCTCTGTAGCACAGATACTGGAACAAAGAGAAAGAATAGTTCTGCTATTTATGGACTTCTTTACAAGAACAACATGAAGTGTATGACACTTAACTTTTCATGTAAGGACCACCCCTATGACTATGAATAGCACATTCTGTGAATAAAACAAGGAAAATTTTGGAGGAGCTGCTAATATCAGTAAGATCACAGAAAAGAATTGATTTATAGTCTGAGAAAGTAGAGGATAAAATGCAGATTGTTTCCAGAATGATTCCCTGTGTATGGCCAAAGAGGAAAGTAACAGTACAGGAGAAAGTAGCCCACACTCCAGATATGGGGTAAATACTTAAGTATAATTGTTAATGAATCAAATATAAATCTGTGAGAAATTGAGGAATTGCTACATTGTTAAGGATTTTATCTGAGAAGGTAACTAGCATTTTAACTTGGTTTTTCTGAAAACCAATTTAAGCAAGAAAAATCAAAACAGTTTGCACATCTTCTAAAGGAAAAAAAAATTCTATAAATACCTTCTTTTGCTTTGTGATTATTGTCCCTCTACTGTTTAAAAAGTGAAATTTAATCTTTTTAATCAAGTCACTTGATTCATATACATCAGACACAAAAGATCATTAGGCACCCCTAAATGTTGGGGAAGTCTAAGCCATGCTAGAAAGCTCATGTATATGACATATTTGTTATTCTCTCTTTAAGTTATTTTCCACAGCATGACTAATCCAAGAGTTAACTAAGTTTGCCCATCAATGTTTCCATTTTCCATCAATGAATGCAACCAGTCTGTATGGTAAATTACACATCAATTGTTCAGGACACATGCCTAGAAGAGGCCACAAAAAGATTTTTGTACTTATGCCATCTAACAGAGTTTTGATGCATTGCATAGATTATAACATTTTAAACTTACTCATTCAGTTACAGCAACACATCTAATAACATCAAGGGATGTTATTAGATATCTAATAACATTAGATAACGTGCAGGAGAATTAATGTCTTAATATCTCATGAAAACATGGTTAATTAGTAATTTATTGCTCTGACATTGGGGTTTTTTTGTTTGGCAGTTTGGGGATTTTGAGGGTTTTTTGTGGACATTTTTTTTGTTTCATCTCTGTGTGCAGGCTGTGAACAATGCTTCCTAGAACCATGCTCACTGCCACACGGCATAGGCAGAGTGATACTGGATACTGTAATGGTTTTACTGCATATATAAGATAGCTAGACAAATTCTGAAGTGGCTGACCTCTAATCATATGTAGCAATATACATGGACTACAACACTTCAGCGCCATAAGGAGGATGAGCTACACAAAGCTGCCACTCTTATAGAAAACTGACTACATTCTCACTCACTAAACTGCTCCCTGAGACTCTCCTGTCATAGAATAAGCCAAGAGAGCCCCAAACTATGGTTACAGAACTCAGCTGCCATCCTGACCCTAGTAGAAATTACTGACTGTGCATGTCAATGATGGTGGGTAGAAATTAAAACCTATTCCAGAGCTGTGTGAACACAGCTCAATCACTTCACAAAATATCGTGTGTAAAGTTGTCCCAGCAAAGAGCAGCTAGGAGCTGCAGTGAGGTCCATAAACCAGGAATACCCAAGAGGGTTCTAAGACTCTGTTAGTGTGCAGTATCACAGTTCTTTAGAGACTGCTGAATTCACTCAAGAACACGCTGCCTCTAAAACTGCTGACTTAGCAGTCCTCTGGTTTCCTTTGTAAGAGGTTTTCACTTGCTTATTCAGGCACTGTGTAAATATGAGATCTCTGTTAAAGCCATCATAAAAAACATTTTTAGCCTGATCCCATTAATGAACTTTGCATTCTTGTAAAGGACCGTTAGGTGGAAGTGGTTTATCAGGAAAAATAAAAAAAGATTAATGGTATTACAATCTGGCACTAAGAAATGTTAAAGAAGTTTTTTCCCCCAAAGTTAAACACTTTAAAACCCCCAAACTACAATAAAGGTCATACCTGTGTTTATGCATGTGGGTATATTTGTATGCAAGGGTAGTAGTAGGAAATACTCTCAAGCACTGAAATATACATATCTAGCACGCATAAATTAATGTTATAGAGCTCTTGTGTACATGCCAGGAATGGTACAAGCAGGAAAGATGACAGAAACATGTTTTATTTGATTAGTATTGGCATAAAAACATCACATTACCATTTGTTTCCTTTATGAAGCTCAAGACTTAAATGGAAATCTTCTGTCTAACATAATATATTTACACACAAGGAAAGTAAATGTGCAAGTTAGCACTAAAATAACAGTTACAATAAAAATAATAAGCAAATACCTTCTACTTTGAAATGTAATTTGTGGTAAGAATATTTGCAGGGAAAATATTCAAAAAAAAAAGGAAAACATGCTGTCTGATGAAAAGCGTGATTTTAATCTTATCTGTTTATGAAAGATGCTTAAGTTATACTTGAAAGAAGAATATAATGCAAACATTATTCTAGTCTATGTATACCATTATGATATTCAGATATCCACACATTAGATGATTTTAAGCACAACTAATATTTCATAACCAATTTTTATTTAATGCAATACAGAATACTAAATGCAAAATAAAATAAATACATTCAAGTATATTTACAAGAATCAATCAGTATTTCCTATTTGATTTATACTACAGAGTTTGGGGCTTGTCATTTGTATTTGACAGGGAAAATTGTTTTCTTGTGCCCTAAAAAATATATCCTTTGGGGATTATAATGTATTCTAGTAAAAATGAAAACTTCAGGGGGAAACTTCAGGACAAGAGGGCATGGTCTTAAATTCTGCCAGGGGAGGTTTAGGTTGGATATAAAGAAGAAATTTTTTACAGAGAGCAATCAGACATTGGAATGGGCTGCCCAGGGAGATGGTGGATTCACTGTCCCTGGAGGTTTTCAAGATGAGACTGGATTTGGCACTTAGTGCCATGGTCTAGTAACCATTGGATCAACGGCTGCACTTGATCTTAGAGGTCTTTTCCAACCTGGTTGATTCTATGATTCGATGAAACATGACCAAGTTCCAACAACCAAAATAAAAATTAGTTCAAATGAGTTTACATCCTTTTTCTTCTTCCCCTCTCTCATTTTAGAAAGCTGATAAGCAGACTTGTGAAACAAGCTTTTCCTCCAAGTACCTTCTGAAAAACTGCCTTAAGAGCACGTTACTATTCAGAGCTTTGACATTCAGTATTCCTTTGTTTATATCCCCTGCTTCCTTTTCAAAAGCAAGACATAGCCCCTTGCTATCCTGTATAACACCTTGAAGCCACAATAACCTCCCTTCACTCACACACCATTTCACATGTCCATTGAAGTTTATTTACCAACACTTCTCTCCTATGCACTAGACATCCTGTTGACCTGACCACTCACCTTTCCAAAGACTGCAAAAACTCACCCATCAGACTAAGAAAAACCTGGCATCCAATACATTCATTGTTCTTCAGATAATTCTGTTTCTCTTGCATGTAGTATTTTTTTCATACAAGTTTGGCCTTATCAGGAGAGCTCAAGAAGTTCAGTGGAAAATGCCTTCTCATCTTTGACATATGAAAGAATAAATATTAATTCTTAATACTTTAAAAACAGGTAGCCTATATACTAAAAAACAGTGGGACTTTAACCACATATTTTATACCTCTATATTGTTATTAATGAGAACTAGCATGGACAAAAAGAGAGGCTTGTATTTTTAGCCAATTAACATCTGACAGATATCACAATATGAATTGAATTTGCAGCCCTAAATTGCAGCAAAGAAAGTGCTTTTGACATCAACATCCTTGAAACAGGAAAAGTTAATTTTTAGGCATTGTTGAATCAGGTGTTGCTACATAACACAGAGCGTGCCAGACATTGTTTTTATTATTTTAATCAAGCTAGTGTCCTGACAAATTGTCTAGTTAGTAAATGAAGTTTGTGGTTTAGAAATTCTAATTTAAAATAGAGTGCTTCTGGTTACACAGTGTGTTTTCAATGCCTGTCAGTTTTGCTTGCTGATACATACAGGAACTAGTATCAAGAAATTCTTTCTACAGGTTGGACAATTCATTTTCCCTGGAAAAGCTGAGAAATGACAGAAAAAACACTATTGACCTACATTATTCAGCTAAATAAGGTACCCTAAATTTAATCCTACATCAGATAATTTTATAAAGAGAACTATTCTAAAAGAGTGCCCTCAGCTAAGGTGTGAATGGGATGGGTGGGGAAGGAAGAGAAGGATAAGAATACCAAAACCTCAAGCATTTCCATTTCAAGAGGATACTATAAACAGTCCAAAATTCATTACACACAAGCCTCACATACTAGGAAAACACACCATTCAAAACTATCCAAAATATCAGTCTCAGAATACAAATACTGATTTATATGTTTTATCTCAATGACAGTAAATGGAATTATTTCCTCTGGGATCAGAGACAGTATTTGCATTAGAAATTCCATATTTTCTATTTTTCTAATTATAAAAATGGTCAGATCAAGTCCCTTCAGGTTAATCTCTCTCAGAATATAAATTTTCTCATTGAACAATATTCAGATGTCCTAAATGACAATTTTTTTGTTACCATCTCAGCTATTTTTTCCCTTACACATTAGAGCAGAACCAAAACAAGATAAAGGTTTAGATGTGCTCTTAAAAGGTTTCGAAGAAGTACAGGCATAACAGGGCTAGCTCAGCTAGCTCACCTTCCACTTTCTCCAGAGTCTCCCTTCTTTTTAGAGTTAATCAAGCCCTAAACCCTTCAGCTAGAATATTATTGCTGTAAAACAGCAATCTCAAAACACTGAACATTTATTATAAAACTACTTGCATGTCACAATATCATACCTGAAAATGCAACTTTCAAGAGCTCTCAGCTTGTTTTCTCAAAATACAGAAATAATTTCAACCCACTTGTATTCCTAACCCCAGTTTGAAGAGCTACACAACCTATCCACAGCTCAGATCTACTAGTAGGTCAGAGCATCACAAAGTTTCATTTTATACCAGGAGCTGAAGTCATGTGTTTACACTTAAATGTTTAATTAGAAGCCCCATCACTGTCAGGAAAGGGTGATGGCTTAAGAGAGTTACACAGTGAGTAAGTGAAGTCCAGAAACATTTTGTTAGCTTGAATGCATAAGGCTTTTTAGAGCAGTTTTTTGTTTTTATGAACCTAAAGGAGTGTAGTAGATGGGGAAATCATTGTCACAGCTCTACAGATTTATAGCCATCTCAGTTTATTGTGCTGTAAACAAGACCACTGCAGAAATGGTCAAGGTTTATTTGAATTGAGCAGCCCTTCTCAGTGAGATTTACATCGCAAAAATATTATCCCCTCTCTTCATTCTGCTGGTCTCTCAAGGGAAAAGTAATTCTCAGAAAGACTTCAGAATTATTTCCTTAGCAGCTTATGGTCAAGGCATAGTCATAAGACTTGATGAGTACATTCAAAACAAAACTATGGAGGTTATAATTGCTAAATCACTGCAGATATAGTCTCCTATAATATATGGCTGTCAATACTCTATGTCACTTCCTGACTTAGAAGCTAGCAGTGTTTTGCTATGGCCTTTATACTGATCTGTACTTGGGAGGAATCAACCACTTCTTTTTCCAGAAGCTAGGGAATATAAAGACACTGAGTAAAACAGATCAAACTCTCATGCTAAATTTCCTCACTATCCATTTAGTCAAAATGCCTTTGTGGGACACTTAGCAGAATTGGAACTGAATATCCTTGAAACTCAACTGGATGCTTTAACTGTAGTATTATTTCTCTGCAATAACAGGTTACAGATACAAGAAACAATGCCAGAAACATAATTCAGAATAAAACAAAGCAACAGCAGAATTATGTGAAAAAAACTGAAGTAACTGTTCAGTACACTTTACTGGAAAAAAAATTGTATAATCAAATATAATTTCTAAATGCTTATGAAGAACAAAAACTCCCTGGGGCAGGACAAGCAAGAAAGGTGAAAGCTTAGTCATGAATATATGTTGCATCTTATAGACACAGAATACTCAAACAGGCTACAAAATCAACTTCTGCAAATTCCATATGCTGTCAACTGCTAAACAAAATAAAAGGATCTAAGAATATATGCTGGTAAGGTTCATGCAGGCTACTGATAAAATATTTTGCCTCAACCATTGCAATGCTAACTGGTGGCTATAGGTTCTCCTGCTGCTCATCTATGAAAACAGTGACAAGAACAACGATAGAGTGTATATGCAGACTGATGTGTACCTAGACTACTGAAACAATTAATTAATCCCCCTTTCCTTTAAAGTAGGGACAGTTCTGAAAAGCTCTGCCTTGTAGATAGATGACACTCACTTTTGAAAACAATGGGCAAATGAATTACACATTTAGTTTATCAGAGGCCTGACTGAAGCAAATCTCTGTATCACCTGGGCTGTCCTCAATACTGGGGATTAGAAAGTTCAAGAATGTGATAACAAAATCCAAGCAAAGTAGTTCTTGCAAAACAAACAGGAAGGAAAGAAGCCCATTGTGGTTGAAGTTTCCATTGTCATTTTCAGTATTTGAATATTTTGTGGTCAAATGTCTGCCTCCAACATTTTTCAAATGGCAAGTTTCACTTCCATTAAACCCTGAAAAAAAAAGTATTAATATTTCCACTAAATCACATTAACCAAAAGTGCAGTGAATGCAGACATCAAAACACTAAAAGAAAATACTATAAGAAAGATTTTTACTTGTAATTTTTAACTTGTTTCCATAAAGACATAATTTCATTTTACAGACTGTATTGCATATGGCAGTAAACATCTATAAACTTCCCCTCAGTCTATTCCTTCCTTGCCAATTCCATTAAACAGGAAACATGTAATATAAGCAAGATGTATTAAGTTTCATCTTGCAAGGCAAAGCCCTTGCTCACAGGTATAGATGTGTAGGTTGAAAGTAAGAAACAGGATTGTCTCAGCACTGCTCCTTATCTCATGCAGCCAGAGCTACAGTTAAGATGATTTTGGAAGTATTTTTTTCTTTAAAAAAAAAAAAAAAAAAAAAAAAAAGAGAGAGAGAAAAAAACTGAAGGTGTCAGTGCAGTAATAATAGCAGGAGCTGCTGTTTTCTCCATAAGAAGCCACAAATGAGGCAAAGAAGAATAGGCCAAAAAGACTAAATCTGACCAAAGTTCTACATTTACCTTCCTCTAGTAGTTCTCAAAAAGACACGTAGACTGACTAGCAAGAGTGCCAGTCAAGGCAGGTGGTTCTTCCCCTCTGTTCAACACTTGTAAGTACACAGAGGAGATAGAGACAGATCCTTCTTTGACAATGGTGGCAGTATAAGGGGAAACAGGTGTCACAAGTTGAAACACATATTAGGTTTCCCAGAGAGTTTATGGAATCTCCATCTTTGGAGATACCCAAAACTAGACAACAGGGCCTGAGAAGCCTGATCTGACAAGACCTGTGTTGGACTAGATGACCTCCAGAGGCTCCTTCCAACCTAAACTATGATTCTGTGCGAAAAGCATGAAGACACATCAATGGGAATGGTGAAGCAAATCATTATCTAGTAAAGGGAAATCCAAAAGGAAGCAAGGACGGTTGATTGGGAACATATAGATATATTATCAAAGATTATGCTGGGAAAGACAACATAATGTGAAACTAAGAGAAAGAATGACAGTTACCACCAAAACAAGAATGGTATTAACAAACTGATCAAAGAGTATTTACTGAATAGAAGCATATATAACACCGTTTTAGAGCCCAATATGGACAAAATAAAGTAGCCAATGACACTGGAAAAACACTGCTCAAAACTACCAGCTGTCAGAGCCTGCTTTTGCACTTCTATAGTGTTGCTGAAATAAGAAGGCATTTTGTTCATTTTGACATTTCACTGTTATAAATTTATTTTATATTCATTAACATCTTTAATTTTTTTTCCATACAAGGATTTTCCATACAATTATTTGCATTTTTCAATTTGGGGCCAAAACAAGACATTTTAAAATAGTGACATAAGAATATTTCACTTTCATTTTGTTTTCTTCTTTTTTTTCTCATTTTTTGTCCATATGTACTTCTTCATCACTTATTCAGCTTCTTCATATAAAAATAGTAACTTCATTCAAACAAAAATTGTCAAAAGGAAAAGAAAATCAAGGATGAAGAAGAAATAATGAACCACAATTAAAAAATTTACAGATTTCTGAAGAATTTTTCATCTTCATATAATTGGGTTTTGAAAAGTTCTAATTTTTAATATTTTGATAAACCATTTCTAATTCAACTTCCTAAGAGAGCAGCCTTTTCCGTGATGTTGCGAGTTTGTCTGTTCATCCCTGCTGCACAGTATATTTTGAATCTATCAGCCATACTTGAAGAAAAACATTTAGGGTTAGATTCCTAGAACAACTGTCCACAGCACATGGCTCCACAGCCATATGAAGCTTTGGAGCCTTGACTTCTGAGAAGCTAAGATGCAGTGTATTCTGCTGAGTGGCAGGCAAAGGGAGGGAGTCAGCTGGCCTGTCAGCACACTGACAGAAAGTAGTGAAGACCCACTTATTTGTTGTCTGCCAGCAACAGAATCTGAATACCTGGGGAACAAGGTCCTGAGCTAGCCGCCCCTAGTTCAGGAGTGTAATTTTGCTTCATCAACTACCAATTATGAGCCTAAGTACCCAAAATATATGCAAGTTGAACAGCTGCAGGTTAGCACTTTTGAGCAAAGAGAAATCATTATTAGGAAGCTGTCTCCAAACTCTGAGAAAAAAAATTAACAAAAATAGTTCATTTATAACCACAATGCCTGCTGTCTATATAAATAACACATTATATTCAGTATTATAATTCCTTATATAACTTAAATCTTCTCATTCCATGGACACATCAAACTGCAATGATAACTATGCAGCAGAACTGCAAATGTACTTTTAACAGTGTTATCAGAAAATTTAAATCTGTCTGGAATGCAGTTAGACTATATCTACTTCTGTAAATTTTATTACCAAGATGTGTAAGATTATGCAATCAAGCCAATTATAATTACATTGAAGAATGATAGCACACAGCAACTTCAATGCCAAAAGCATTTCAAAAGCATCCATAACAAATTTCTAGACATAATCCAACTGATTTCTTGTCTTTGAAATAGAATTTTCTCCTTCTCTGAAGGTGAAAAACCTATTTCCATTTCCAAGGTTCAAAACTCAGTTGGACTGCATTTTTAATGTAATTTGTTTTCTTAGTATAATTAAAGCAATAATTATCTTTCAATAAATGCATTAATAATGCCAAATGTAAGATTTATTAACATCTTAATCTCCAATTATATTCTCACAGCCACAGTTTTTCTCCTTCTAAGGTATTTCTGAGGAGAACATATTCAATTTCATTTTAAAGTGCCCTGAGGGCAGGCATAAGTACTGGGGATCCTATTGACAAAAGCAGAAGCTTCCTGTACAGCTGGTTATTTTGAGATCCTGTTTATTAAGTGACTCCAGTCCTACCACATTCATTACTTGTTAATTATAGTCTTCTTTTGGCCTTCACCCCACTCCTATCTTTCTGAATTCAGGTCATCGTCAGCCAACCATTTGCCCACACAAAGAGGTCTCCGTATAGAGAAAAAGGGAAAACAATTACTTTGTTCTGGTTTTGGCTGGGGAAGAGTTAATTTTCTTACTAGTAGCTGTGCTGGAGAACAGTGTTGATAACACCGTGATGTTTTCATTATTGCTGAGCAGTGCTTACACAGAGTCAAGGTCTTTTCTGCTTCTTTTACTGCCCCTCCTTCAGTGCGCTTGTAGCAAGGGCGGGTAGAGCCCTTCTCAAACCTTCATTCACAAAGCCTAGCCATGTGTGTACTGCCCCTCCAGTGAGGAGGCTGGGGATACACAAGGAGTTGGGAGGGAACATAGCCAGGACAGCTGACCTGCACTGACCAAAGTGATATTCCATACCATATGGCATCAGACATTATAGCATTTAAAACTGGGGGAAGAGAAAGGTAGAGTGTTTAGAGTACTGGAACTTGTCCTCACATGTCACTGTTACATATGATGAGCCTGGCTTTCCTGGGAAACCTGTCTCATCCTGTGAGGTGGTGAATGAATTCCTTGTTTGGCTTCGCTTGCGTGTGTGGCTTTTGCTTGGCATATTAAACTTCTTTTAGCTCAATACATGAGTTTTCCCACTTTTACACTTCTAATTCTCTCACCCATCCTGCTCTGGGTGCAAGCAAGCGGACTGAAGTCCTTCAGTAAAAATTCATACAATTTTTCCACAGGAAAAAAAAGTCTGAAAGAGTCAGTCAAACTTAGGCAAGACCTTCAAAAACAAAAAGGCGAGTATGAAGAACTTTGATTTTCTGAAGCCTTATGTTGCTCAGACATGATTTATATGTTAGAAATAGACAGCATAGCAATACTGTCTACATGGAGAAGTCATTATTTTAAGCAGAACACACTGAAATTTTTCCCAACCATCCCACAGAAGTTCATCCTCAAAATCGTTTTAGGAAAACTTAACCTTATTCTATTGGTTGCACTGGTTCTGCTAATACTGACTTTTTAATTATTTCTCTCTTAATAATAACTAAAAGAAAAGCTTTACTATTTGTAACTACTATTAACAGAATCTTCTTTAAAGCTACCAAGCACTATACATAGATCATTACTACTGGTAGATTACTGTGATTCTCAAAGCACCTTATACAAAATTTTACATCAATCCTTGATCCACTTACACTGGAATGCTTTCTGATTTGTTTTGTAAACTGCAGTCTACAAACTTCTATACCAAATATGAATGTGATCATTAGGATCGTTGGACATCACAACAGAGCAGTTCCATGATATATCAGTGAGCTGATCTCAAAAAGGTGTCAAAATAACAACAAAGAAAAATATCCATGTTCCTTTTTATGTAGTATTAGTGAAAGTAAAAAATATTTCTTCAGCAATTTCCAAAACCTGTGCTGACTTTAAAATGATCAAAGAATATTTAGAATAAAAGTGCCATGAGTGAAACTCTAAAGTATTTTGGATATCTGCCCAGCTTCCTAGCTTGGCACTTCTGTGCTGTTCTGAATGATTCAAAATACTACAAGGAGATGAGAATGCTGAGGAACTCCTTTTCAATTCTGAGTATTTCTGATCATTTTAAAAATTATGAAATAGAGACAGTACCTTTTAATCTTCTTAAGGCTACTTGGAGTACGCTGAATGTTTTCATTTAGTTAATATAGAAATCCAATTTCCACGATAGGGAGTTTGATTTTGAGCCATTGACTCTGTCTTGGTAGTCTGTACACTTCCACATTTACTCTGTTATGCAGATCAAGCACTCTCACCCTTTTTTCTCTCCCTCCCAGGTACATGCCGTACAACTACAGCTGATCACTGCTGTCACCTCTGTTTTGGTGAGATACAGAGACTGCAATCATCAGTGAGGTTCTTTCTGTGTTAGCCACTGTGCAACTATGGAGAAATATCTTACATAAACACTGGAATTGGTCAGACTCAGAATAATTGTTATGGGGTAACCTATTACTGAATTTTAACCTTCTGAAAGTCAGGAGAGGCACTGAATCAAAGGAATAAATAGTTTTCACTTTGCCTTGCTTCAACATTTCTGCGATACACTACTACACTTCCACAAAATTGTATAGTAACTGTATAATGCTGTTGATCGCAGGAGCCTCTCCTACAGGGCAAACCTGCAATGTGCTGGTTCTCCTGATGTATCCCATGGGTAACAAAGGGCAGACCATAATGAACTGTGGAAGTGATTTTGTAAGAAATATTACCATTAGAAAAAAATGGGGCATTCTCTGTGACACCATGAGGTATCATAGGAGCTCTTTTAGCACAGGCTAATCTCAGAATGAAAAAACAAAAATCCAGTTTCTTAGTCATGGAGCTATTTTTTTTAGACCTAGTTCTTCACAATATCTTTTACTTCATTTCTAACAGCATAAAAAAAGCAAATTTTTTTTTTTTTTTTTTTTTGCAGAATATTATATTTCCAAGCTTTTAATCATTTGTTGAAATACCTTTTGAAAGCAACAAGGCTTATGGGTAAATGTATGCTCTGGGACCCTGCTTTATTTTAATAAATAAAATGAGGAGGACATCTCTGTATGAGTTTCAATGACATTAAATTCAGGCAGCAACATTCACTTCAAATTACTATGTTATTCAAAGCTATTTAGGGACTTCAACCTGAGTGCATTCACACACTAAGCATACTACAGTTGCAATATTTTCTGCAGTATTTATAATTCTACTCAGGGCTTTCCTAACTGTGTATATTAAATGTAAATGTTCTCTTAAGTTGCAACGCACTTCTGAGTACTGGATTAAAACCATATCCAGTTCATGTCTATTTCCAGCCTACTCCAATTCATCTTTCTCATTTCTAACAGCTGTTATAATAGATTGTGTGTTATATCATGTTCCCAACCTCTATTATTTTCAACTGTAGGGTTGCTATTGTTATTTTCAGCATTGTCATCAGTATTTTACTTTTTAATTCAACTGCATGATTTGACTGAGTTTCTTAGTCTGTACCCTTCACTTTACTTCTGAAAACAAAAGGTATAAAAGGGATTTTAGCAAGGGATTAAAGTATTTAGTCTTCCAGAGAGCGCTGAAGGTAATTTATCAGCTTTACTCATGTGAAACTCAAACATCTATAAATCTCTCACCCTGTCCCAAAGCATTAATAGTGACAGGAAGCAAAATTAAAAACCACCCAGACTACCACAGAACATTTGATATTAAACTATATGTGACGTAATGTCAAATATCTCACCTACTATGTTATGCCCATCAGCAACTAACTTAACCAAACTGGCACGAAAATCCTAAGACGTTTCCACATAGAACCCGTCCCACCAAACAGTGCCAGGACAGCAAAACCTATTTTCTTCAAAATCCTATACACAGTGCAATACTGTTGATAGATATCTTTATCTTTTTTGGACAAAATATGAAATTTTTACTATCTAGATAGCAGAATTGATAAGAAAAATTTATGTTATGGCCTACTTGTTTGGCAGTGCTTATCTTGCATGCCTGTTATCTTCTCTAAGTTTTCTATTTTGTTCGAAATTCCTTTCAGGAGTTATTGTGCAATTATTCTTACAGGAACTATACTGCACCACAGATTTTTTTTTATTATAAAAGCTACACTGAAATTAATTTTGTACATTCAGTGGTGGGTATTCAGCACAAGTGTCTTTGCTTAACATTATTTCCTCTCCTGCCAAGGAATTTGTTCTCTTTGTTCCTATTCAACGCTAGCTAATGGAAGTAGAACTGATGGAGAAATTCTAAACAATAGGCTCCTTAGCTAAAATCAGAGCATTTACGAAAACTGGATTATGTTGTAATTTAAACTAGAAAATAGAGCTCTCACAAGATGCAAGCAGGGGAAAAAAAGGTGCTGCCCTTTAATTTTCAAATCATTGTTTGTTCCAAGTCACCAGTTTTTATAGCAGTATAATAAAAAGTTTAAATTTTAACAAAAAAGTTTGATTTTTTAAAAGAAGATACATTTTTATTCTTTTAATTTACAAAAATCTAGATTTTCCTAGCAAAAATTTAAAAATGTTAGGGCTTGTTCGCTAGGGGGAGAAGGGGTGAGATGTGGAGAGGAACAAACCAAAACATTTCAGTGTCTTCAAATCTTTGCAAAATTTATTTTCTCTTCCTGTATTTAGCCTGTTCTGCAGATGCTGTGGTAAAAAAATTATGTTAGGAAAGAATTCAGTGGTAGGACAGTGTCTTGGGAAGTGTAAGAAAAGAAATACAGTGGAAATGTCGGACAATTCCAGGGTGATCAAGTAACATGAGAAACTGCTTTTGAAAGCAAAAGCTACAGAGGTTGACTGTATGACTGAGGTTAAATGTATGACTGAAGTGTCATACATCACTGTAGCTTAGCTTTTATTGTTTGTAGGCAGAACTACCTTAGTTTCTGGTTAGTATCTCTGCTTTAGTCTCTAAATGCCCTCTGAATGTCCCAAGGAAAGAAAATTTTCCATTCAGACACCCACAACTTCTACCTCAATCAGATCCATAAATGCCTTGGGACAAACCTGATGAAATACACCAAACTTTGAGTCATCCTGGACATGTTTAGAAATCAACAAAGGAAATGACAATACACAAATTTGAAAGCAAACATGGCTTTTGGATTCACATAATGGTAAAAATGGCTTGTGAAAAAGAAAGGGTTTTTTTTAAAAGTTGTTGAAAAATAGAAAAAAGTAAAGAATTGTAACATTCACACAACACCAGCTTCCAACATGTGTTGAAAATTGTATTTCTAATTTAAATATGAGTCAGCTCCTTCTACAAACATGAGGACTTTTTCCTCTCAAGGTTGTGTCTACTCTTCTGTTCCCCACTGCTCTTAAAGCAGTGCATGAAACTCAGCCACAAGTTTCAAACCTCCATAAATAAGAAGCTGGGGTATGCACTAACAAGTAACACACATACAGCTATAGTATTTAGAGACTGGAAAATATGTGCTGAACACAGGATTTTACCAAAACAATACTGACTTCACAACTCTTTGAGGACCCCTCCGGCCTTGATTTTTTTGTTACTAAATATGGTCATGCAGAATATGCATAATCTTCACAAAACTTTCTTACAAAACTTGTGGCTCTTGTTTGAGGCTGTAGCTGCTGAAAGCATTCAAGGAATGGACGTGCAAATTCTGAGTTGTGTGCAGGGTAGGCTTGCTCCATATAACACCTTTAACAATGAGCGCCAGACTTGGATCTATAAACCTCCCAGGGGGCTTCAGAGGCTGGCAGGGGGGGACATTAGGTCAGGACCTGGCAGCCACAGCCAGACCGCAGCCAGGAACAGGACAGCTGTGGGGCTGCCCCTTTCCTGGGTATCAGGTACCTCCCTGGGACAGGGATGATCTGAGGCTGGGACAAGCCATTGGCCTGTGGGGCTGTGGGGAGCAGGAGAATGGCACTGCAGTGGTGTTGCTCAGACAGGAACTGATGGCCCTGAAAAGCTGAAATTAGTGACTGGGGAAAAGATCCCAAGAGGTAGGAAGGGACAAACAAGGATGTTGGTGCCCTCAGGGACAAGAAAACCCCCACTAAATCAAGCAGAACTATGTGATAGCCTAGCTTTGATAATGTATAACATTATTTATTAATGTGCTCACTGTCTGCCTTTTTATATTTCTCTGTTACCTTTAGACTGTTTGGTTTTCCTTTACTGCAGAGCCAGCTGGGCATCAGTCCTACTTTTAACCTCAATCTTAATTTGAAGTCAGATAAAGAACTGCACGGAGGAAGACACTGGCTGTGCACAAGATGTTATTTTGATTTTAGATGTTATTTAGAAACAGCATAGCATGCAGACAGGTACTAATCCTGGCATCCTACATTCCTTCTTCTAGAGAAACAAAATAATAGAAGTAGAGATTAAAGAAATCCTGAGAGATTAAGCAGTCCATTTCTGCGTCCCAAAATGGAACAAAAGACACTCAAATAATTTCTTTCTCTAATGGTTTGTAGGGTTTTTCCTCTTTCTCATCAATTATCCATTCATCTCCATAATCAAGGCTTCTCTGTGGAAAACCTCCTACATCCTGATGCATGACACATCTTAGCTTTGCAGGCCAGAGATCATTAATCTCATATTTCTTCAGGAGAGAAGACAGGGATATTGTCTGTTCCACTCTACTCTCAGATGAGTACACATGTGCTGTGCTTGTGCATAGATTACAATCTGTACACAGGAGTATAAAGAAAGCTGAAAGATCAAAGACAGATGTAAAAACTATACAAGCTCTCAGGAACAACAAGACTTTTTTTGCTGAATCTTTGGATTCACCAAAACCAAATAAAGTCCAAACTTTAATTATGTTATCTATATCATTATAAATCTTAGATAACTAACCTTTAATAAACCACTATGTAAATGTTTATTTTAACAGGTGAGGTGCTCAAGAGAGCAGAAGACAATCCACCACCTTTCTCTAATACTTTAATATGTAAAGCACAAAAATGCTCTCAGAAAAAAAAAAAAAAAAAAAAAAAGGAGCCCTCCAGAGGAATACTGAAACATCTCAAAAGCAATCACCTAGGGAGAGTTTTCCTTTCTTCTAAAGTTTCAGTCTTAAAGACAAAGAACACAGTGTGAACCAGACAAAACACCTTTAAAGACTATTTCAAAATGCTCCTGAAGATCTAATAGCAGTAGATTCAGTCTCCTAGAGACCTGTGTATTTTCAGAGTGGAAAGCTGCCAAAGTGTTTGTGACTCCCTTCATCATGTCAGATGACAACAGCTCACATGAGCCAAGGTACACATCTGTTTAAATGCCGGCAGAATCACAGCTTTAAATTCTAAAAATGCAACTACATATCAGGAAAACTGAATTTATTTTGATTATAATTAACTTGACATTTCTTCCAGCATGGAAAGAAGAATGCCAGTCCTGCAGTAAAGGCAGCAGTCTCAGCCACCTGGGTTTTATCATTAAACAGAATGCAGGCTTCCCATGAAACTACTGAATAAGATTAATAAATCTTATAAAAAAAAGACAGCTGCGACACTCACTCCTTAAATTCATATATTTATGCCTTCTTTATAACTTCTTTTGTTTAACTTTTAAGAACAGCTAGGTTGAAGTTAGACAGGTCATGTAGCAGGACATTACTTACACTACAGTCTAACATATCTCACCAAATCCTTGATTTTTGTTGCCTGTCATCCCACATTTTAAGCTTTGATTATAAATTGTTTGACAGGAGATCATTATTTATTTTACTTGTATAGTGGGCAAAAGGGTGGAATTGTAGTTCATCATAGGATCTTCTGTATGAGAGGAAATGAAAATAATGAAAGTAATAGTTTGTGATTCACTGTGGAGATCTCTCTCAAGTTATTTTCACCATAAAATTCATATTCAGTAGCACAATGCTCTTTGGTTTCTGAATAGTAGAATCTATTCTAAATTTTATTCTAAATATATTTTGTTTGGTGATTCCTTATTTAGCATTTGTATATATACATGAACAGCAAAACACAATGAAAACCCTAGGTATTATTATTAGTCTTTTATCATGCCATATTATTTTATGCTTCTACACTCTGTAAAGACATTAAATTTATTCTTGTCTCTTTCTATATACTATCTGTGCTTAGTGGGTTGTAGCTGAATCCATGAGAGCCAATATTAATATTTTCACAAAAACTTCAGATAAAAAAACAAGTCAGAAAAGGAAAGTATATGGGGACAGCATTCACATGCAACCCTAAGTCAAAGTCTATGAGCCAAAGAGCAGTTTGGGGCAGTAAAGCTGTGTGACCTTTGGACAGTCTGCTGAGAAAACTGCTGAGATGACCGAAAGGAGATGAAACAAAAGCCATGTAAGTTAAGAAGCCTAAAAACATAGAAAACTTAAAAAAAAAGGAAGTGGGGATATGGGGATAGTTAGCAGCATGAGGACTCAAGAGGAAAAATACTGACATTAAAAGGTTTAAAATGCTAAAAAAAAACAATGGAGAAGAAGAAGATGGCAACTCAGCAAGATCAAGGATCAGCTCAATCTCAGGAGCAAAGGCTGTTGACTTCTCGTCACCTGACAGCAAGTGCTTGTCAGACATCACATCAGATTGGTGAGTATAAAATGCTCTGGTGATATTAACATTTACCTACTAGCTCACTTGTACTTGCTATCCACAGTGTGCTTACCAATAAATAAATGCTCTGCACTCTTCAGCTGTGTGAAGTCTGTGCTTCACGTTCACAGTAAAAAGAGCAAAAGGAATAAAAGTTGTTAAAGGGAATCAGAGGAAAAAGGGTTAAAATTTTCTCTTTAAATAAACAAACCAACCAAACCAAACCAAAACAACAAAACCCAAAGAAAAACAAAGAGCTCCTTAGAATTGGGGGTGGGGAAAGAAGCGAGTTATGATTGCAGTAAACCTGTTCTATCCTGAAGGCATTTTTGTATACAACATACTGCCAGGAGCCTTTACATCCACACTGAAGTCATTATTAGGAAATATGCAATCTCCTGTAGTCATTGTGCTCATTCCATATAGAATCCATGCACAAAAACTTTCATCTGCAAAAATTATGTGACCATAAGTTTGACATATAAGAAACAGGGTTTTCATGTTAGAAAAAAAATCACAACATTTCAGTCAAACTCAAAGGGTGGCCTGTGTGGTACTGGGTGGAAGTTTTCTAATCATCTTCAGCTGTAGTGTCTATATTGCCTTTGACATGCATAAATTCCAGCTCAAATTTAGCAAGACGAGTGCTCTGCACCAGAAATATCCATTTCGTAAGCTGCCTTTGCCCCAAGGCTCAAGACATTAGAACATACCATAGAGGACAGTCCCTTGTATGTGCCACCCCCAGCAGCACAGTGTGAATTGCACTCCTGTGCCCTGTTCCCACCACAAGACTCTCCAAACACATCCTCTTAGAGGGGGGTTCCATCTCTCATCATTATAATGTCTGTACTAAATTGGTTTGTGAAAGCTTTGTACCAGCGACTGACTTACAGCTGCTCCCGGACTGTCCAAAGAGAAGTCAAGGGGCTGGATTAAGGCAGCCTTTGTGAAAATTCACCTCACCTTTGTGAAAATTGACCTGTCCCTTCCCCTCCCACACACACACTTGAGTTGGTCCAAAACGATAATTAATATAATAATCCAGTGTCTCACACCTAGATTCTTGCTATTTCACTCAGAATAGTGGGGGAGAATGCATCACTGTGTCACAGAAATAGGTATAATCATCCAGCACATCTTCCATCCCTGTACATATATGTCAAAGATGATGTTGATCACTCTCCAGATGGCTGTCAGGTGTTCATCCTCTAATCCACTGCCTGCTGAAGGCATCTATTCAAACTTATCAGCGTAGTCAAGCTAACATCTTCAAGCTTACTATTCTCCTTGCTTTCAGCCTCACCAGTTGAGAGTTTTCACCACAGGTAATGTGCCTACTCCAGACATTACTGGCCTCCAAGACAACTGTTTGCATACCTAAGTAATGTACATTGTGAGCAATGGATGCAAAACTGGCCACACATAAATATCCGGTATTTGCCAAGTGCCTGCATTTCAACACTGGTAGAGCTGACACTTCCAAGCACTTTACATATGCTAAAATATCTGCAGATAAAATAACATTTTGGCTTAAAATTCACACTGCCCCAATCTCATCACCACCGTAAATGTTTGTGTTTCCAACATCTCACACACATGCAAACAAATTCAGAATTAAAGCACTGCAAAATGCTTTCTGTGGAGTTGCTTAAATTGATGCAGATTTTCTGAAAAGAGTCCAGTATACACAAAAAATACTGGGGAAATATGGACTTGACATAGAAGTAAAACCTATCTCAATATGCATAGGGGAAAAAAATTAGTTCTCTAAAGAACAGATGCTTTACATAATTAATATATTTTTAAATCCTATGATCATCTTTGGTAGCATTAATTATAAACCATAATATAAAAATCAGTTGGCACTAATGTACCTATAAGAGCAAGCATGTGTTTCAGAATTAATATCTTCTACAAAAAATTTTGGTTTCTATCAACAATAAAACTAAGTTTACAACTTACAAGCATTTTGATATATTGTGTAGGTGCTGGTTTTCAAAGATGTGAAGTCCATTATACAACCACAATGTGTGTATGATCTATATGAATAAACGAAATACAATCAGAATTAGGGCCAAACAGAAGAATACTACATAACAAAGAGCAATTACTTTTGTACCTTTTCTACCTTCAGAAAGGAAAAAAGAATTTGTAGTCACTTTACCTCTAAATATGAAGGAATCACTCGCATCATTTTCTCCTGCTTGCAGTAAACTATCAGGCTGTTACAATCAAAACAATGCTGATAGAGAAGGTACGTTTCCCAAGGATACCCTAATCATCAGAGTACTCTCTGTCATTAGATATGGTAAAAAGAATAAATTAAGAATATAAACTTGTTTTGGAGGGTTGAACTCTGTGACTTTAAGATTCCAGCTTAAAAAAAACCCACAACATATCTCCCCCACTTATGTCCATCCTGTACTATCACAAAGGTGTTTTCAAACCTTTTGCATTATTAATTTATTTTTTCTGTAGATGACAGTGTTGTTCTGGAGAGCAATTTCTATCATGTGCCTAAGTGTTTTCCTGAGTAGAAATGAACTGATAAAGATTTTCAGGTTTTATAAGTAAAAGAAACCTTTAAGTTCATTTGGGGGGACAGAATCATAACTGTCACTAACCTGAATGCTCAAAATCAGGGAAAAAACTCACAGTGTGTCCTTGAGTTTTCAAACTAGTAAAACAAGTTGCTCTTTCACATAGATAGAGTTAGAAAATACTTTTCTTCCTGAAATACATTAGTATTCTAGATATTCTGACCAACTCTGATTTACTCTTTAGATACCAAATGCTACAACCAAGTAACAAAGGGAAGAAGCAGATACATTACATATATACTATATATTATGCACCCTCTGAAAACTGGTATCTCTTCATTACCACTATATGTGACAGCTGTCCTGTTTCAAGCAATAGGGAGGGAAAAACAGATGCCTCAAACAACAGAAATATCTGGAAAAGCAGACAGCTGCCTTTTGCTGCCACTGCTCAATGGTCCAGCATGGGGAAGTTGGGCAACACTATTCCTCACAGAAGCAAAAACTTTCCCTTCCACATCTTTCCTCTAGGAGGGAAGCAGCAGCAGGGAAGTCTGGTCCCACCCTTTCTATGAAAGGAACATCCCAAAACCTGGCCCCATCATCAAGGAGAAACAATCAGCATTTTCTGTGATGCCTAGAGCCACCTCCAAGAAGGCAGATCTTTTCCAGTGGGCTGATTTTTGACATCTGCAAGTTAGAGACTGATTATGGGATTGCTGAAGCTGAGCATTAGGAATGAGAATAGAACATCTAAACTGTGTGAAAGATAACTAAATAAAATTTGTAGCTACTGCAGTCAAGGCATAACTATACTTTGTGAGGCTCTATCAATTTACATCATCCTAGGATAAGGTTTTTTGTATATACAATAAAGATGAACAGAGTATTTTCCAAAGCTTTCCATGTTTTTTCAGATGCTGTCAAGTTTCTAGAGTTTTTTTTTGAAAGTGATGGAGTGCTTACCTTTTAATTAGTAGTAAAATGTATTTTAACAGTTTCCATTCAATAGGGTTTTTAAACAGGTAAAGCAGGTGTCAGGATCTTGTTAAGCAGACTGGTAAGATTTAATGCACCTTATTTATGAGACTCTACCTTCTAGTCCACTGGATAACCCTGAATCTTCTGACTAACCCAAAATTTTCAGGATGAAACTGATGGAGTTGCAAAGACCCTCTGCAGACAGTTCTCTCCCATCCACCATCAGCCTGCTCTCTAATTAGATATACAACCTCTTTTCAGTTGCAAGACTGAAGGCATTTTGACTGTGGCAGTACTTGATGCCACTTTAAGAAACCAGCTGGGACTCCAGAAATGGAATACAATAATTTCTGGTGCATTTGCACATGCAATGGCTCTAAATGTAGAACAGTCAAAGGCTTCTGACCGTCCACCTCCCCTGACTCAAAGCCTTAGCCAGATAATGTTTTACTGTGATATAAAAGAGAACATTACTGGAGAAGGAGAGGTTGTAACATGAAACAAACTTGTTTGAACTATGCAGTGGCACTTACTTTGCCATTTCATGTAAGAAAAGTGAGAGGAACATGATGGGTAGAAATCCCCTTCAGCATGAAGAGGAGCTCTATCTCAACATGGATGGGAAATGAAAACAACTCTGCCCAAGATTTCTGCTTCATTCAGCTCTGCAGATAGTGATACAGGGGAGTCCACAGAGAAAAATAACTGACACACTCTCTGGCTTGCTTGTCTGTATGTTAGAACTTTTCAGACATAGAGTCAACTTGCCTCCAAACTCACAGTATTAGATGGAGAAAAACATGAAGACATTTATTATACTGAAACCAGTACCAGTTTTCAAGGCATTGCACCAGTAGCAAGAAGGCTGAAAGCACACAAAAGGCTGCAAGGAGACACAGCTAGGCTAGCTGACCAAAACTAGTGAGAGGGATATTCCACACAACAGAACTGGGGTAGTGGAAGAAGAAGGGGAAAAGCAGGTTGGCTTTCAAAAGTGGCTGACTCTCAGAGACTGGCTGGGTATCATTCTGCTTGTGAGAAGTAGTAAATATTTGCCTTTGCATCACTTATTGGGGTTTTTTCCCCTCTCTTTCCTTCACATTTTGAACTTTCTTTATCTCAACTCATGAGTTTTATGAGTTTTGCTCTTCATAGTCTTTCCTCCGTCCTGCTGGGGTAGATGCGGGTGGGGTAGATGATCAAGCAGCTGTGTGGTTGCTGGATGGGACTGATGCTTCAGAGCGTTTTGGATTTTTTAACTTTTGTAGATTTTAGAAGAAGTTGTGTAGTAAACGTAGACTTTAATGTAGCTGTATTATATCCTTTACCCTGTAGCATAAAGTATACACATACCCAACCCTATTATCCCATTTCATATCAATCCTTCTAAATTCTGTAGTGTGCTTAGTCCTCTTTTCAAGGTAGAATTGTAGAAAAGCCTGGACCAGAAGATACCACACAGACACAGCGACCTTTCAGCCAAGAACTTTGGAGGAGCTCCAAGAACTGTACATGCTGTGAAGATGAGGAAGAAGGGGTCCCAAAGACCCAATGCCCAATTCACAAAGGGGAGTGTCGGGGGGCAGAATGGGGCAGAACCAGGGGTAGACAGACCTGGGATTGGATGGACCTTATTATAAAGTCATAGAACCACTGTTTGGGTGGGTGTGTGCATTATGTGTATTCCCCTGGCCTGAGGCTTTATTAAAGGACCTACTCTCTTTATCTTATCTTATCTTATCCACTAAATTGGCCTTGAGTCTTTCTCCACTCTCTCTTAAGGCAACAGGATCAACCCACCACACATTACCTTCTTAAAAAATTGCTCTTTTATCAAGAATGCAATTCTGTCTTGGAAAATATATTCAAGCTCCTACAAAGATCTCACTGACAAATTTATTCTGACAGTTTCATGCCTCTTTCTCTCATTGCACAGAAGAGAAACATATTAACACTAACAAAAGGACATAATTTTTAATATGTGGTTTGCTTCTACTTCTTTTTTAAAATAACTTTAGACCTATATCAATTATTATAAGATCAATTTCTTCCAATAAATAGTGTTAAATAGCTGACTCCCATATAAACTTTGGAAAAAAAAAAAATTGCTGGGCTCTCAAAAAGAGTACCTCAAGAAGAAAATGGCATCATGATGACAAAGAAGAAAACAATTTTAGTTACTGTCCAGTGTTCCACAGTCCACAGCTTCATTAAATAACATAGCAAATAAGAATCTCCTTTTTTTACAAGAAATTACTTGTCCTCTTAATAGTTTTTTTTTATTAGAAGAACATAGCATAGACAATTTACTTGTATTCATATATTTACACAAATCACTTTCTATTGATAAAATGGATCAAATAAAACTAGTTAAGAACACAATTTACTCTGTGTGTGATTTACTGCCTAGTCATCATTCATAGCATAAATACCTACCATGATTTAGAATCTTACTGGTATTTGTTAAACATAATGTTTGCATAAGAGTAAATGTAAATTTTTTTCAATTTGCTGCAAATTAAAGTGGAAAATTTGTAATAACTTAATATTCTTGCTGTGCCCCAAGTTTTTCCTTCTCTATTCAAATCAGCAAAATTTCTGCCCAAAAGCTATCCGCTCTTACAAGTCCCCAACTTTGATCTGTAAGAATTTTCCAGACTATGGGCTGTAAAATGAGATGAAGATTACATAGCAAAAAGTCCAACTATCCCAGACTAAACTGTTTTCCTGTGCTTCAGCCAGCTATTTTCATGCAGAAGACTGAACGCACCGAATTTTCACCACTGTTTAATTTACTCAACGAAAGCTCTCCAAACCAATTTGCACTGATGATCCAGTTTTTATAAGTTCACTCTCAGTTTTTTTCCTGATTCTCATAAGGAGGTCAAGGGCTTTTTTGCAACATCTCCCTCTTTCCCGCACTTACCAAGATAAAGGTAAAAAAGCTCATTGCTTGTGGCCTGCCAAATCCATATTATCTCCTGTTTTGTTGCCTGCATGCCTTTTCACTGCTACCTGATGCTATTATTCATCGGGGAATCCTCTGATAAAAACCCTGACATCACACAAATTTCTTCATGCAAGAAAATAGCCAGCAAGTCAAGATCACTGGGAATATGTAGATAATTAAATAAGCTACTTTTCCAAAGTATGTTGTAATCAAGCCAGTACTGAACATCCATTTTTGCAAAAAATAAAAAAAAAAGAAAAAAAATAACTTCTCTGATATAAAAAAAATCTAAACATATGACAGAATGATTCAGAATTATGAAGAAGCAGAATTAGGAAAGAAGGTCACAAGTTTTTGCTTTCTTTCAAAAAAAGTTGGGTAATTTTAGTCAGTTGTAAGAGACTGAAATGTTGTTAATGTCTTAAGCATTGTCAAAATCATCAAAAGACTTTTTTTTTCCAAACTGCAAAGAAGCAGCTGCCCATCTGTGACCACTGAAGCACAGTTCCCCACCTCCCTCCCAAATATGCCCCCTGACTAGAATTTGGACTGCAATGGGAACTTGAGTTAAGACAATTGTCCAGTTATCTCAGGTCTAAGGAGAAGTAGACAAGGCTCAGGGAAGAAGAATGTACCCATAAAGAAAGCCAAATTCAGCAGCTAGTTGGAACCAGCCTAGTTGGATTTGGCAGGTAGAGGAGGAGAAGGATTTTGGGTGTGTGATGGTGAGATCTCTCCACACAAAACAGGAGTAAACCCCCCATTCATGAAGATTACATACATGGGACTTTCAAGTGAGAGGCAGCTGAGAAGGGGTCATAAACTGTCAATCACACCCAAAGAGCCCCCCAGACTCATTCCTGAGGCTTTCTACTACCAAAGGGCTGCACATCATCCAAGTGTGGTGATAAATCCAGAGCATGTCTCAAGAGACTGCAAAGCTTCCCCCTACCAGCGGTGGTACCTGGGCATCACCCAAATATCTATTAATCCACTGGACTCTGTCCCTTTTGTGGAACCTTCACCAAGACTAGAAAAAGAGGACCTATTGGATGCTGCCAGGTTCCACAGTGGTGATATATTTTCTATTTAATCTCTCTCTGTCACTCTCTTCCCTGACCCTCCTTTTCCCTGTTTCTTTCTGTCTCTCTGCCTCACATTTACTGCAAATAAAATCCACACTATCGACTTTGGCATATGGTCTTGTTTGCACCTTAATTGAGGCAGAGGCATTTCTAATAATTTTAATAACCATATCATAACATGGGTTTACTCATTTTTTCCTTGCACTCTGCCGTGAAAAGTAGTGAGCACAATTTAAGACTCTTCCTACAGCATAAGTTTATGTAAAGAAATAAACAGGAGCTTCTTTCCTTGAACTTTTAATGGGATTTTTATCATACGGAGTTTTGGTTTGCTCTTGGTTTGTTGTTTTGGTTTCTTTTCCTAATGAAAAATGAACAATGGGTTGCTCAAAATATAATTAGTATTGTTTTCAATTTTGCAATTCTACAACATGAAAAAAACCACGACAAAGTTTTCAATAAGCTTTGTCTGTATTAGAAAGGCAGCAATGCTGCCTAGGAAATAAGCCAAATGTAAACAAACCCTTCATGCTAATTTGACAAGACTGTCATCAGTTTCAATACATAAAGCAATACTATCTACTCGTCTGAAGATTCTTCATCTAAATGCATTTTATTTTGACAGTCAATGTTTACTTGCTAATGAGCCTTGCTTTTAAGAGAATCCTAATTTTCCCTTTACAATGATTTTTTTTTTCTAAGTAATCTTTAAAAATGCAGCTCAGGCTTCCTTTCTGCTTTGGCCATTTCCATGTCAGCCACCCACTGTTACATATCAGCATGCCCAGACACAAAAGCATTGGAGTGACTGACAGAAGCCACTACTCTGAAAAACACTGATTCAAGACAACAAGGAGTCACAACGTAGGTCCAGATAAAAAGAAAATTATTGAAAAAGACACTTGATAAATATTTAGATTTTCATTGTTTGTGACCCTTGAAAATACAAATACTAGTATTTTTGTTACCAGTTAAATCTCTGCAGAAAGACAATAACAAATAGTTCAAAACCTCTCTTTTATCTATCTCCAGTTTGCCATCAAATGAGATGGGATTTTCTTTAAAGTCTGTCTTAAAAAGATTTAGTGCTCTGACAGTCTAATTAGAAACTCAATGTTCATAGAATCAGGCAGAATTACAGAATGGGAAAATGGAGCTTAGTACCCTAAACTATTCCATCTTCATCTGACACAATTCATTCACTTCAGCATAACTGATTTTCAGCCCGAAATTAGAAGGATTTCCAAATTCTCTTCACCTTGACTTACTTGTTACCAAAGTTAATAGCAAACTTCGCATTGTCTTTAGTAGCTGCAAGTTTAACTCCATTCAAACCAAAGAAAATCTATTCTGCTTTCTAAAGCAAAAGTATTTCTTTATGAGAATGGTTCTGTAAATAAAATACCCAATGTGAATCAAATAGTTTCATTTTTTGTGTGATTCATCACTGCTGTGAACATAAATCATTCTGAGCTTGCTTAGGTATTTTTTATTGAATCCTTTACTTTGATTTTAAAGACTGGATCCTTCTTCCTAGTGAAATCAACAGGAATTTTTGCTGAGTTATGGTTTCAATTACATCAATTAAAATTTAGCTAGTCAAAATGTATGTCCCAAGATCCTTTTAAAATATAATTGCAAGGACTAGAGATCTTGGCTTAAGACAATAAAATCACCATGAAAACCAGGAATGGCTGGTTAATAGCATTAAACAGTAAAGAAAACAGTTACCATAACTTTCCAAGCATAGGAATCATTGCACGTGAGTGCATATAACCATTTGGCATAAAAAAAGTACTTCTCAAAATTCAGCTTTAATCCATATAGACAACTCAGCGTAACACAGTGGGCACTTAGTTCCTTTCTAGACTAATTCCTCTTGCTGTATATTTACACTTTTAAAAATCAGTTCAGTGGAGATACCATCTGGTTTTGTCACATTCTAATGAAGTTCTGGTAAAGCCTGTAAATAACAGTTAGGCTTTTCTTGCCTTCTTCCCTTCCCTAAAGATTCTTTAATCTTTATTCACATTTTGTACATCCCCAAAGTGCTTTGCTTTACTGCTCCGGCTACTTCACAGACAAAACTGACAAAGCATCCCTTCAGTGATTTATCTGACAACAAATTCTTATCTATGCAGAGTCCATGAGAAGCCAAATCCTAGTCCTGAACATCCTTGAACTGAGAGGAAACTTGTCTGCTGCATTCTTGCAGTATTACTCGAGAAAGGGTGAGGCCGGGGGATGGTGGAGGGGGGGAAGAGAGGGAGGAAGTTTCCTTTATATAATTTAATTATTACTATCTTTACAAGTCTTCTATTCTGAAATTTTCCAATGGTCAATCATACAATCTTATTTGTTTAAAACATTCTGCATTATCTTATCAGCATGAACAAAAAAGTAATTAAGGCACACATTCTTTAGATTGATCAAGAACTCTCCTTCTCTCCTTTGATTCCTACCCAAACGGTCCATAATCCAGAAAAGACTGCAATAACACAGTGGGAAATATAAGCTCAAGCACCCACTTCTGCCAGGCCAAGGCCAGAAACAGAACATGTTCATCCTGCCCAGGGAATCCAAATTTGGAGATGGCCATACTGGCAAGCTGGTGTGTGGAATGCTCATGGTATTGTGGAACAGCTCACTGTCTATGCTTTTGTTCAGAGAAACTTTCTGATAAAAATATTGTAACTTCTCTGAAGCAGTTTTCATATTACAAAAGTTTCATCATTCCTACTAGCATATGCCCTCAGAACATTCATACAAACTAGGCAAAACGTTGTATGCCATAAATATCAACAAAAAACTTGCCAACCAGCCCCTGGAAGTGTGAAAATTCATCACAATTCTGAGCAGTAAGCACTGGCAAGACAAATCCTCTGCAGAGACCACTGGAAAAGCTCCTGCTCATTTGTTGCTTATGGCTTACACAACAGTTATGGAGCCAGGAAAATGACAATTATAAATTGTGATCAAAACTGTTTTCAAGCTGAAAGGTGAAAATGAAACGCAAGAAAGCTTACAAAGACTTAAAACACAATTATTGGGTAAGCAAACGGTTCCTATGTCAAATACCTATTGGTATAGTAATGGTACCGGCCTTCTATTATCATAATTTAAATGAATTTTCAATAAAAATAATGTGATATATTTGTCCTCTGCTAGTTTTAAACACAAAATTTTACATGAAGTATATATGCTTCATGACTATACATGACTACGCATTGACTATTATACAGAACATATTTGGATACATTTCAAGATTTAAGCTACTAAACCCTTTACATAATAAAAAATATTAAAAAACAGCAAATAAACTATTTGATAGTGAAAGAGTGAATAAATTAAAAAAAATTATTTCAATCAAGCATTTCTCTAATGTTTTTACCACATTTGTTTCAAATAACACTATTGATAATGAGCTGTCATTAACAGCTGAGGTTAGACTTCTAACTGTGCTGATGTGACAAAACACCTAATCGTGAGGTTTGAATTAACAGTAGGTATGGCACTGCACTGGAGGTGTGCAGGTTCAGAAACAGGCAGCAAGCAAGACAAAGGAGACCTACTACAGAAATAGGTAGTAGCAGGCAGCTGCCTGTGAGGATGCTGAAAGCGCTGTTGGGAGCATGGACATTATTAATAAGCCTGTTATAAAAACAGAGAAAGTAAAGCATAAAAAAAAGCTGGCCAAAATTTCTCTCTTCCCTCTTCCTATCTACACACACACATCTGTAGGGGACAGACAAAGGTATCCCATTGTCAGCACCTAAAGACAGACTGCAATGCAATTTTTCTTTTTGGCATCTGTAATATGTTCCAGATAGCTCACTGACCACCACAGTCTTAACACTAGTTTAGTGAAAAACTAATATCAGAGCACAGGAGAGTATTTTTTTCATAAACTTGGGCAGAATTTTCCAAGTTTAAAATGTCCAAACTGAAAAATAGTATTTAAAAAATTATGCAAGTTTGCTATCTAGTTTGTTAGACTTTTAGCTCAGTGATATATATTCTGATTCCTTCTCAAATACACTGATTGTTTTTACATTTTGCCCCAGATATATAAGAAAAATTAGCAGTAGCAAAGAGATCAAAAACTAAAGAAGGAGAAAAGGATGGGGGCGGGGGTTACTACTTTCTTATGTTATTTTCTTGCTTATCCCATTAGATGACAATGCGAGAAAATATCACAGTTCTCCTGAGGTAAAATATGTTACAGATATGGGAATTCAGTATCTTTCAGTTTCAGGGGTTGCTGGAGACTGGTTACATTATTTACAAGAAATACTGGCTCAGACCTTTAGCAGTTGTAATAACTTGATCCTCTTGTTAACAACAGAGGTTAAATATCTCAACCCTCAATATTAAAATTAATCTTACTACATCATTGGCTATATCAGAGGATAATCTCACTCTTATGATAAACTTCTGTAGTAGAAGACTACATCCTCTTTTTTGCTATATTATGTTTAAATTCAAGGTAATTCAATCATAGGTATTTATTTTAGAAAATCTGTTTAGTAGACATAAAAGTAAAACATACTAAGACAGCTCTATGAATATATTTCAACATAAGCAAACACTAAAAACAGTATACAATGAACTTATCTCCTGATCTCTTTGGGAAAGATGATGAGATTATTACAGATACACACAGTTCTTTTAATGGGAGAAATGTCATATTAATCTTTTGTGCTAGACTCAGCCTTCTGTTCTCTAAGTCATATGCATGACTGCACCATCAAAATCCATGCCCAGTGAGCTGTCAGATCAGCCATACATCAACATATTTCAGATGGGTCCATTGAAATCAATATGAAGAGTCTCAACAAGGAGAGCGCTTTGTGAAGTCACAGGGATGAGGAACAGCATAATCAAAACAGCAGATCTATAAGAGGACCCAAAAGCCCTGCAAACAGTTTGGGGAAGATATCAATTGTACATCTACTATATTTTCTGCTTATTCAATGGAAGAATATGAACTGCAAAAGTTATATCAAATTTTAAAGAGAGGCATGCATAAGAAAGTGAAAACGCATTAATCTGAATTGCTGTTTGCAGAAGTGTGTTAAGTACAGATTGAGACACAACTACAAATAATTCTTCTGTACCATGATTTCCCTCCAAATATTTTTTGCAGAATGCATACAGAAATATGGAAGACTATTCATGATTCATTCTCTTTTCTTAAATGCTCCCAACTACGTGTTGAAGACTGTGAATAAAAACTCTCCTAATCCCTTCTTCTTTACCAAAATGTAATGTATAAAATTAGCAGGGAAATAGCCAGTTTGGATATCAGTTTTCCATCCTTGCAATCAGGTTATGTTTTCACCAGAAAAGCTAGAAATCTACATTACTTAATGAAAAGTGGATATTCTAATAGAAACAGTCAGTTGCAGCAACAAGAGCTTTGAGAGTAGTATGAGACTGGCAATTAAAAGCTGAGACTTCTTTTATTGTTTGGAGGGTTTTTTTGGTTGATTGGTGGATTGGGTTGGGGTTTTTTGTTTTGTTTTTACTTATTTTTAGAGAATATTTTGAATGACAAAAAATGCTACAGGTATCAAAAGTTTGAAGACAATTGTCTGCCAAACTGAAAAAAAGAAAACTGCTGGCATTGAATTGTTTCTTCACAAAGAACAAACTGCAGTAATTCATAAATACTCTGGGATAGGATTGGTTTGGGGGATTGTATTGCTTTTGTTTGTTTGCAAAATAGCACAGGCCTGATGGACCCTGAGAGACATTTCAAAGAATTCATACATTCCCTTTGTGTTAGAAACTATTTTTATAAATATGGGATGGTATTTCATACAGCTTCCAGTGAAGAGTAATCTTCTGATTGTGACTGATGAGGACTGCTGAGGTGTTTGACGTACAATAATGTTTTTATAACTCTGCAAGATTTAGGTAGACTTTGTGTCTGCAGATGGTACTTCAGATTGTATTGTTCTGTCCAGGTAGACCGAGACATAATTGTAACTAATAAAATGAAAGAGGTCAAATAATAGTAGAAAAGGACATCCACACAAGGGTGCAATAATAAGATATTTGATCTAGCTTCTTTTTAGCAGAGCAAGTATTGACCCTTTTGGCTTCAAAAAGCTAGTCTAAGCATCTTTGTTTCACTCCTGGAGCATTAAAGAATAAACCTGTACTCCTGATGAAGATCTCACTATATAAAGCTGAATACTAATGATTCAGGACAAACCCACCCAGAACAGGCCAAAAGAAAGCCTTGAAACTAATGGTTTCACTCGAAATTAGTTTCACAGTATGACATTATGTACATTATGAAGCCCATATTACTCATGAAAAACACAACAGAGCAAAGGTTTGTTACCTACATTATTACAAGTTTCTCATCTGTATTATAAGGACTATCCTAACTGATGAACTACCCTTATCCAGCTGGTGAGGAACAGCTTCTGATGATAAAAGAGTTTTTTCACAAGCTAAAAACACAAAATAAAATCAGCCTTCTTTTTCTAAAATGTCTGACCGTCACTGTGGCTTTCCAATTCTTCCTCCCCAAAGATATTCTAGGGAAAATACTTGACCCATCACCAACACAATATCAGATGAGTGTGTCAGAAAAGGCCTGCAGAAGATTCAGCTTTTACTTCCTCCCTCCAGAGTAAACCTAAGAACAAGTCTTTCCCAATACACAATCAACAATATTACAAAGTTGCATTTGCTGCAGCAATCCCTAGAAGCTATTCTGGCTCTTCCCAGAGTGCTCATATTCCAGAGGCATTCCTTTTATTTCATTTTTCCTTTTCACCAATAAGTACGAGCTAGACAAATATTTCCTAGTTTGGAAACTTACTTTTTTTTTTTTTTTTTGACAGCACTTTTGATCAAAAAAGTGTTTTACTTTTTGATCAAAATAATTGCCTTAAATTTCCACAGTTTTTTAAAAGTCTTGCAGAAATAAAATTTCATTGATTAACTATATTAACACACTGAGTAACCACTATTTTCTTTGAATCATAACATTTATAATATATTCTCTATGTTCTTTGATATATCATTGTACAGCATTTCTTCAGCTTAAATACAGGTCTTATGTTCATTCTATTTATTTTCCCCTCCCCATGGTTCCATAATAATAATTCCCAGGCAGTCCTTTTTTTATTAACAGTGCTATTTCTTACCCAGAACTGGCAAGAGATTTAATGCTATTAATGGCATGATGAAAATATTATCATCAAACCTTTCTTCAGTAGAAAAGACTGAATTCAGATTTTGTAAGCATGCTAAAGTATGTTGCTTTATCTATTCAAATGCCAGGGCTAGAAAAAGCGATGCAAAAACAATCAAAAGAGGAAAGTATTGCAGGTTATCAATCTCCAGGTTACCCTAAATTTTAGTGCATTTTAGTAATCAATTCTATCTAGTAATACCCGAGTCTTAAAACTTAGATGCCTATACTATCTAAATATTAATTCCATGCCACAGACTCTAAGCGACTGATTTGCTAATTTCTCAAGTTCACTGCAATATCCTTGTGAATCACTGATACTCCAATACAGACTCAGGTATATTCTCCAAATGATTTTATGACATGTGCAGAGCAGAAACTGACTCCTATTGAAAATCATCGGAAATTAGGTATATATCATTATACATAGATTTTTAAAACTACTCATTGCCAGACTAACTCTGTCACACATTCTCAGTCATAGAAATTTAACCTTTGTCTACAATTTAACGAAGGTTTAATGCTCTTTTACATACATAGTCCTCTTTTAGGTGGTTTTTTTGAGGTGTTTTTTTTGGTCAGGATAAATGGTGCCGGAGAGTTGAATTCAAAAGTAGATGTAGATACAGCAATATATCAAATACAGGATTTACAATTTAATTCTAAATACTCTGGGATTTTAGAATAAACAAGTTCAAATCACTTTTAGTTATCTAGAGGGGAAAAACAAGCATTTATTAATGCATGTTTTTACAGATAATTTAAAAGCCATAGGGCAGGAAAAATTAAAATTCATTCATACACAAACAAGCCTAAAACTCAAAAAAATGCTATGGAAATTTCCAAAACTCTCTGCAGATAAGCATATATTTTCACTAGACATATTTTGGCAATATCTACAGAAATGTACTAAGGGCAGAGTTAACAAAGAATTTCTTTGTAGTTATCAGCACAGAGGTATTTTGATTAAAATCATATAAATTTGGAGCAGATGACCATTTCCCACTAATCTCTACTAAGCCCATGAAAAACTGAGATAAAATTATAGGTTATGTATTATTCTAGAGAGAACTAGTTTCAGGATTTAAATCTGAGTATACACAAGCTTCCTGCTTGTATAATTCAACAGTTCATACACACACTGATGTTAAGCAGATTTCTACATAAGTGTTGCCAGTGTATGTGCATTGAAACACTCTGTGAAAACCATTTTCAGGTTCTTTTGACTTCTGTGACAAATACCGGACTGCAAGAAAATGTGGACAGAGAAGTAACATGCATGTCCTAGATTTCCAGAGCAGGCAATTTTTGTGATGAGTATTCCCTAGCTATACGCCCCAACCTGTGAGTTCCCTTTCCATCTAAACCATGACAGGTTGAAACTGAGCATTTTTAACTTCCAACTGAAGGACTTTATCATTATCAGAAGAGATGTCTAGCTCTTAGTTTAACTAATACAGACATTACAATCATAACAAAATAGTTGACATGTAAGTGTTCAACAGTTTTCACAGAAGACTATCATATTCGGTTCTTTTCCCTCTCTGCAATAATACTGTGCCACAGAAACAACTGGCCATGTTAAATCTGATACAATATATTCAGTACATTTTGTAAACTTGAATATAGGAACTATACAATTCTTCATGAACAATGAGAATTTTTCTTTTTGATTCAAAATCAAACAACACTGTTCAATAAATTGGTTATTGCAATATGACACCTCTCACATCTGTAACAGTAATAGGAAAAATGTCAGGAATTCTGTGCATCAACTATTTTTTCTTTTCCTTTTGGCTTATATATATATAAATGTATTGAAAACAAAACAAAACCAGAAAAAAAAGTGATTGGGATCTAATTTGTAAGTAGAGCTTATGCTTTGCATAACATAATTAATTAAAATTATGTTCTGCAGTAAAATTTCAGAAGTTATAATAAAGAATATTTTGAAAAAATGTATTTTCTCTTAGTCTTTGAGTTTTCCAATTCTAATACATGAGTGAATAAATACAAACAAGTGATAATTCATCTCTAATTGCAGTGCAGCTTATCCACCCGGCATGTTTCATAGACACCTCTGACTGTGCTGACTGAGATCAGCACATATTAACTTCCTAGTACAGAATGAGAATGATTTTCCTCCAAAGATATATGTCATATAATTTACAGGAGAATGAAAATGGTTACAAGCTCTGAAAAGCCTATTCAAGGAGAAAACATTTTTGAGAAATATTTTGTTTAAAGCCACGTTACTAATCAATTGCTTCCAGAGGAGACCAATAGGGAGTTCTCTTGAAAGCTACTACTTGGTAAAAGCCTGCTGAGCTGCACTGCAAGAATTACATAGATGTACTAACATTGCACACACCTTGGAAAAGAAATACCTAATTTTGAGAGGAGCCTGCAGTAAAAAGTCTCCTAGAGGGCTAAAAAGCTAAAACACAGCTAGAGCTGACTACAAAGAAAACAGTAACATCTTTAAAGCTGCAGTCAGGAATGAATATTGTTTTATGACACTAGTTTATGCCTGTTCAATTCTTCATATTCTATACACCTCTGAAACTCTCTCTACATCAGTTTCACAGTATGAAACTGAAAGAAGAAGACCTCACGGGTAAACCAGACAAACAATCTACTCAGTCATTAGTATCTTATTGTTGCAGGGAAATATATTTGCACATAGACCAGCATGAAAAGATCCCAGTAAAAATGTTATATCCCTATTTCCCTTGAGAAATTATTTTGTATCCAAATACATACAAGAGAGTAACTCATGAACAGGAATTTTCGTGTTATAGTACACCTACACTTCACCTTTTCTTTAATGTCATCCTGTTAACTCTATCTGAACCACTTTGTTTATTCTAAAAGATTCTTCTTCCCTGTTGTCACTGCCCTTCAAATATTTATGGGTTATTTTCATTTGTCCCAGAACTATTTGGGAATGCCATACAATTTACCTTCAAAGTACGCAAGGTCAGGAAATGTCAGCTGCATCATGATGACCTGGAGCTATGCCAGCATTGTTTGCAATTGGCTGAATTTCTAGGCAGAAGGTCTCGTTATTGATCCACTTTTTAATAGTTTAATCAATTACTCATCACAGTATAAAAATATTTTCCTGCCATTTCTAAATGTCTACATTTAAATATCTTTTTTTTTGGTGTTTGGGGGTTTTGGGGGTGGAATGTGTAGATATAACTCTTACTTGATATGTAATATTAATGGACTTTTTTTCTGGTGTGTAATGGATGTCTCTCATGCATTTTAATAAATTTTAATGGCTATAAAGGAACAGCTAAACTGCTTGCAGCAAAACCAACCCACATGGCACATCAAATGAGATTTGTGGTTCTTTTCACCTCTGCTTCCAGATCACTACTACTCCAAATGTGTGAATGATGAGTGAATCTCATCATTCTCTCCACAATGGAGAGAACATCAGCAGAAAAACTTTTTTCACGTGAGCTTCTCAAAAATACTTACTTAATAATAGTTTTTTCTAGAACAGTAGTCCTTAAATAATTCATCTGGGAATACTCTTGTTCCATGATAAAAGTGCCATATCTGGTTTAACATGATCCATTCTGAAAACAGTTTGAGATAAACCTTTGTGACAATTCTGTAGTTCATAAATACAGTTATTCAAGGATAATTATCCAAATCCTTTTCACAGAATTTTCAAGGCTGGAAGAGACCTCCACATCTTGTCCAACCATCAACTTAGCAGCACCATAATGCCTCTAAACCACATCCTCAAGTGCCACATCCAGATGACTCTTGAATACTTCCAGAGAAAGTGACTCCAGCACCTCCCTGTGCAACTTATTTCAATGCCTAACCACTTTTTCAGTGATTTTTTTTTTTTTTTTAATATCTAATCTGAACCTCCGCTGGTGCAACTTAAGGCCATTTCCTCTCATCCTTTCACTTAAGACATGGCAGAAGAGACCCAACTCCACTTCACTACAACCTCCTTTCAGGTACTTGTAGAGAGCAATGAGGTCCCTCCTGAGCCTTCTCTTCTCCAGATTAAAAAACTCCAGTTGTTTCAGCTGCTCCTCCTTCACCAGCTCACTGTCCTTCTTTGGACACACTCCAGCACCTCAATGTCCTTTTTGAGGTGAGAGGCCCAAAACACAGGATTCAAGGTGCAGCCAAACCATTGCAGAGTACAGCAGGACAATCACGTTCCTAGTCCTGCTCTTCACACTATTTCTGATACAAGCCAGGATGCCCTTGGCCACCTGAATACACTGGTGACTCATGTTCAACCAGCTGTGGACCAGCACACAGAGATTCTTTTCCACTGGGCAGCTTTTCAGCCACTCTTCTCAAGCCTGTAGCACTGCAGGGGGTTGTTGTGACCCAAGGGCAGGACCTGGCACTTGACTTTGTTGAACCTTATGCAGTTGTCCTCAGCCTATCAATTCAGTCTGTCCATATTTCTCTGCAGAGCCTTCCTATACTCCAACAGATCAACACTCCCACCCAACTTGATGTCTGCAAACTTACTGAGGGTGCACTTGATCCCCTCATCCAAATCATCAATAAATATATTAAACAGGACTAGCCCCAATACTGTGCCATGGAAAACCCCACTAATGGCCAGATGCTAACTGGATTTAGTTTCATTCACCAGTTCTCTCTGGGCCCAGCCACCCAGCCAGTTTTTTACCCAGAGAACACTGCACCCATCAAAGCCATGAGAACACTGCGAGAGATGGTGTCAAATGCTTTACTGATGGGCAACATATACAGCCCTTCCCCCATCTGCTAGGCAGGTCACTTCATCATAGAAGGAGGTCAGATAGGTCAGGCAGGACCTGCCTTTCCTAAACCCATGTTGTCTGGGCCCGATCCCCTCATTGTCATGCACATGCCATGAGTAATTTTAATCCAAGTTATCCAATAAGAGAAAGTAAGCCTTAAGTAACTGAAATGCTCCAAATATACACAGAACAGAACACTGACAAAGCTGAAGAGCACTGAGTGAAAAAAGCAGAATGAGCACCACATTAGTCTTTCACTCTTCAACAAACCTAACTGCAGAAAGAAACCACACATGAAACAAAATTGACAAGTATAAAATCCAGCTCACAGAAAAACTCTGGAAAACTTAAAAGATAAAAGCAAAGGAATACTGAAGTAAACAATACCACAATTTAAGAAGGGAAATGCGCAATCTACCTATATATATTTCATTTGTTAGGACACTAACCAAATTGAGGTTTCAACCTTACTTCTTCCCTTCAGGATTTCTTAAACAAAATGTTAATTGACTGAAACACCTAGATAAACAGTGTCTGCTTTTCAGTTTCTTCCTCAGATCTTAAGGGTCTAGGTGTAAAGCTTTCAGTTCAGTTATGATGTGCAGAATCCCTGAGGTCTCCCACTCCATGAGAAAGTGAGCAACATGAGGGCACAAATCTTCTCTCACCCTGTGCATCAGTGCATAAATTTTGAAACTGTGGACTCACTCCAGTGGAAAGCAATAGCACTTGCAAATAACTTGCAAACTTTAATTCTTTTTTTGACACAGAAACACATTTGGTTTTCTGTGCTTGAAATTCATTACACAGAAGGAACCAGAGCTTGGCATTGCCCTCCATTGTAACTTCCCAGTTTGTTCCCTTCGATGTTGCTACCACTGCTCAAACGGAATATTCATGTGCATATGAGTCTCTTCAGTTCTGTTTTGTTTCTCTGACTGCTTCATGTTTTCACTATTTGACATGTTAAGTCTGGAAATATGGAGCTGTTTTTCCAAAGTTACATTTCTTTTGTTTAAACAAAACTTCCTTGAAAAACAGAAAAACAAAATTACTTTTTTAAGAGCTCCCAGCCCCTCCGATCTCTGAGGACCATCTGGAATGCAAGGGGGGTTATTTTCTGCTAAATTTCTATACCCTTAAGGTTATAGTCCTTTTGTCTGTGCATTGCTATTGAATATCCCTGAATCTGTAAAGAAGGAGCAACTTTTTATGGGGAGGTGGGGAGGGTGTTTGTGAGCAGATCCTGATCCCTAGGGGAACCTGAACTGTGTGTGAAACTGCACCACTGGAACATTTCGGGGGAGTGCTGCTTAACCCACACTGACTTCATGACCTAGGAGTCATGTCTGAAAGGGATGTGGTTTGAATATAGATCAGGATGTCAAAAAAGCATCCTCAGTCAGGAGCAGAACCCTTAATATCTGGGGCTTTTTCAAGACCAGTTCAAGTCAGTACAGCTTGGATGGGACAGTGTTGGGGGTTTCTTTTAGATAAATTAATATCTAAAGGGGATAGATATGAATCCCCTTGGGGTAAGGTTTTTAACACTGTTCATATTATAGGGGATGTGAAAATCTCTTTAACTCAAACACATCTCCTCCAGTAGTCAGTCTTTTCAACTAACATGAATCTAAAATACCTTTGCAGTCTTTTTATTGCTGTAACTACAAAGTCTGCTGAGCTGTGAGGCAGTGCACATAGTCTAAGAGCTCTGTAACAACCAGTATAAAGCACAGTATAAACAATACAAAAAGCAACATAAATTATATAAATCAAATGCATAAACACTACAAAGCACAGTACTAGAAGAAAGTACAGTTATTTGTAAATCTAATGAAAGATTGGAAAGCAACATGCACGGAATACGTATCAGCAGAAAACCTTTCCACTTGGACTTGACTAGCCCCAGTTAAAGCCTTTCTGTGGATGTATGCCTCTGTGAATGATCAACTGATGTGCACTGGGCAGATGAATATTTGCAACACAAGGTTTGCACTCCCTGTCCATTTGTCTACAAGGGCTTGATCTGTGTTATGAGGAACATAGCTTTAGAGAGCAATTTTCCAAAGAGGCACAGGCTGGATTCTTGCAGCATGAAAAGCGTGGAAGAGGATCTTTACGGAAATCTTTGGGGAAAAGCTTAGAACCAAGTTATAGTGGCACAACCTGTGTGCCCTGCTCATGAAGCATGCAGCTACTTTGAAAAAAGGAGGGGGAGGCAGCTTCTTTTGAAGGGAACAAAGTGCTATTGAAACAGGTTTGGAAATGTTTGTCAGGAAAAAAATTCTAGCAGAAAGAAAAGCTGTTTGATTTTTAAAAGAGAGGTTTGAAACAGCTCAGCATGTGTTTGAGGTACAGAGCAAATTCAAAACTCCCAGGCCTCTGGGTGTGGGAGACATTCTGAACAGATGAAATGCTGTGTCTCGCTTCTGAGTGACTGGTCTCTCAGCAGCTCCTCTGCTATGAGTCCAAAGTGAGTTTGTTTAGGAGACACAAATAACATTGTATCCTTTGAGGATCCAAAAGGGTAACTAATAAGGATAGTAGCACTGAGTTGGGAAAAATGGTATGGCATAGGTACCTTGTATGGCCTAATAAAAATTAAACCTGCTGCCTAAAATTGAAGGAACTCTTAATATAAGATAATTGTTGCAAGCAGGAAGGTAAAATGTTTTTATTCCCTTCTGGTAAGAAAGTATAATTGGTGGCTTATACAAGCCAAATGCTGAGCTGGTAACGTGTAGGAGAGCTCTGACAGAGGCCTTGTGAAACTTTCTACTGCTTGCATTTTTTTTTTTTCTTTTCCTTGGGAGTTTTACATCTATTTATAGGAGTTCTTTTTGTGGAGGAGTAGGATTCAAGAGGAGTCCAAAATAGCAGTTAAGTAGGGGCAGGTGGAAAAACACATCGGGGCTTGTAGGGCCCTACCACTCCTGTAGAAATGGGTTAACTTTAAAGCCATACTGGTAAATTAAATCCTTGAAAAAGTGGCAGAGGAAACTGGAAATGAGATTCCTCACAGTAGCAGGTATGTTTGAGTGGGTTGAGCTCTGGCTTCTTGGGTCCTGGCAGAGGTATGACAGCAGCCCACCAAAAGTCTCTCACAGGGGGCTACCAGACCAGAAGTTAACAGTGGCCACAGAGGACCTAGCAGAGTGCAGACCACAGGCAAGAAAGACAGAGCAGGAGAAAGTGTAAAGGAAGGAGTAGTCATGGGCATTTACTTTGGCCACATCACATTGCATCAAAAGCCCAGATCTAACCACTGAGACAATCCAATTCCAGAAACATCCTGTCAGCCAGCACTTTGGCTCTCACTAACCTCTGGTAATGGCACCCAATCCCTCCCACTTTTCCACTGTGAACTAAAGCCAAATGGCAAAGTAAACAAAGCAGCTGTCAGACTTAAAATCTGTTAGGGAACTTGGAAGGCATTATTGTGCCTTACCCAACCATTAATCAAGTCAGAGTCTACATGTCTTTTGTATTCCGAGTACCAAAGCTGAAAGACAATCAAAACCAAAAGAAATATAATCTAAAACAATATCATTTAAGTTTAAATACATTGAAATGTTAGGATCCTAAACATATTTGCTGATGACATGAGAGCTAGGCTTATAGCCCAATGCTGAACACTGAACAGTTTCTTGCCTTATCAGCACAAGATCAGATACTTTTGTAATAAGTCCCACATACACTATTTAGGAGTACAGGTAGGCTAATAAAATGCAGATTAAAACCTTATCCTTTCTCTCCTCCTCACCTCTGATTTGATTTTCTGTAACAATAGTTGCTATTTTGTAGCTATGAATATTATTCAAAAAAGATAAATAAATCGTGAAATCCAGCAGTCTAATCTGACAAATTCTTTTAAAGTCAGTTAATTTGTGTACTTTCATGTGCTTTTATCACTCTGACCAGATACAAGTGGATTTTTTTTTTTTATTATTACTTGAAAGCTCTTGCTGACAGGTATTTATTGCTGCAATCACCCACTCTTAACATTTGGACTGTAAAAATTGACCCTAGCCTGTCAACCATTAAGCAGCAATAATTATGTCTGAAGTTGGAAAGTGAAGTGTGATAGCCATTTCATACCTAGTGCTTTAACAGGTCTTATAACCTTCTGAATTACTTTTATTCTTTAGTTGCCATGCACCAGTCAAAACTATGAGTGTTTTCAGGGAGAAGTGCAAAGTTTTTATACAACTAAAACCAGTGAAATTTTATTAAACTATCATTGTGAAAGAGTATTATTATGCATCAGGTGGATGCTAGGTTGCAAATAAAAAAAAAATCTTGTTTTTTCATCTATAAATACACCTCTAACCAGGATTTTTTTAACTAGATATAGTGACAATGCAAAATAAGTTCTTGCTACCACTGCTAATCAAGAATTAACAAACACTGTATGAATGTAAAAGGTGAGATACTAATGAAAATATTTTTGGGATCTGCAAAAATCTAATAACCACATGGTTTTGATCACAAGAGCAATATAAATACTTTTCGGTAATATAAAGCACCAGTTCACAATACCTTTTAGAGCTGGCTTATTTATCAAACTGTAAAATCTCTGTGGACCTGCTTGTAATTTATTGATGCTTATTCATATTCTACTGGTACCACTCCTGTGGTACATATTTCTCTTCTTTTTTTGTTGCTTTGTTTTTGTTTGGGTTTAGTTTTGTTTGTTTGGGGGTTTAGTTTTGTTTTGGTTTTGGTTTGTTTTGTTCCTAGGCACTAGAAAGAAGGAGGGAGGTAGTGTCTCAGACATTTATTTGCTACATTGGCCTGGGCCTGACAAGCATTCCTTCAGGTAAAATTTCTGGCAGATAGCTCTCAAGACCTGCAGCAGCTCCATAGGCCAGGCAATTATTAACAGCTGTTATATAGCACAGATATATAATTAAATTCCCTTTCCCAAGTTAAATGGTTAAAAAATCATCAGTACAGAAGAATGAAAATAACTCAAGTGTTAAGAATGTGCTGCAAATCATTATGCAAAACCCAGACACACTTTCAGCTTGTTTGATTTTAAATTATTTCCCACTAATACAGCTTATTTAGAATGACTGACTCATAATGGGAGCTTTGCTAAGCATTTAAAATTCACTTCATTTTTAATGGATGAAATTATTTTCATAACTTGACATGTCCTGTAAAGTTCTGCATTGATCTAGTCATATATCTACATCTTGTTTACATTTCAAAAGTTAAATGGCACAGAATGACAGGAATATTATACTTGTCTAAAGACAAATTTGGAATTTCTGTTTATGTGGATGGCACCTCAACATATAACTGAAAGTCTGTTAGAGACTAATTCTGTTAGCAGAAAAAAATTCACAGTGCTTCAGCAACAAGGAACTGATGTCTGAAAAACACCTGGTCAAAAATCTAGACATGATGTCCATAATTTAGTACTCAGAACAGTGAAAAGAGAAGGTAAGGCTTTTTCTCACTAATCCAACAGGAAAACCTTTTAAACTGGAATGTCCTACATTTTAGTATAGAATATGTCCCTCTAATTTAGGTAGGTGTCATCTTCACAAAGTAATAAATATTTGCCAGAAAATAACATTGTCATAGTACTGAATTAGTCTAGCCAACAATACCAGATATTATCCTCTGAAGACTATGCCCAAAGACGGAAAATTGCACTACCTTTACCTTTTAATCTACTCATATATTTTCTCAGTTATTCAAAATACTACTCATTGAAGGTCAAAGTCTAGGTACTGCTTAGATGTCACTTAACTATGAGGGCAGGTTCCAAAACAACCCTAAATATTCCACGGAAGAAAGCCAAGGATGAAAGTCGATGTTTGAGAACTTTCATTTGATATTTTTAATAGCAAAAATAAGGAGAAATATCTTGACAAAATCTTCATGGCAATGATTTTGAGGTTTAATGACACATGGAGAAAACAAAAACAGAATTGAACAGTTGCAACTTCTGAAAGGTTGTAGTATCTTTATAAACAGCATTATGACAAGAGGTCTCAATAGGCAATGAGAAGTAGAAGATTGGAACAAGAAGTAAATACTAAGAAATGAGCCAGTAAGATAAGGCTGAATTAATTAATTTATCAACCTTTACTCAGAAATGTTGGGGGAAGTTCAGAATGTTCAAGACTAGTTGGAGGATTCACAGGCACATGACAGAGTACTTCAAGCAGAAGTCAACCTGTTATACATAATTTAATTGTCTATTCTCCCATATTATCTGAGACTCTATAGTTATCCCTAGAATATTGCATTGTTTGGTTTCGTAAAACTGATGTTTTTTTAAAATTTGCCATAGGTTGGTTCCTAAAGCAGGAGTTACTTTTTCATTCAGAGCTTAACAGAATAGATATCTGACTCATTACTAGCATTGCTAGCTGATACAGCAATACCAAAAATATCAAAAAGATCTTTTTTCACTGTAATCCATGGGTGAGCACATACTTTAGAAAGAGAAGAATATATGCAACACTATTTAAAAGCTTTAGAGTATTTTTCAGTCTGTGCTATCAAAGCTGCTCAATTTTTTGGAAAGCACTTCAGTATACATTAAACCAAAGTCCAGAACCTACATCTCTCAGATGAATATGATCTCTACCAGGCTATAGCATCACTCATCATCATTCTCTTTGGACCATAAAAATCAGTATGATGATGAATGGGAACCTAGGTGATTTATTTCTAAAACACTTCTATATAAATTGCTTTGAGACTTTTCTTTAAACAAATATAAGGTAGTTTGGTTAAATGAACAAAAAAGATATTTCTATTTTCTGTAAATTCATTATCACTACATATAGGAATGTTAGTTAAACTTCTGGTTTTATTGAGTTCAGTTTTATTGAGTTCCTAAAGAAAGTTAGAGAAGTAGACCACAAAAGTATCTCACCAGATTTATAACTATAAACATCAGCTTCTTGAAATACTTGTCTTTTTAATTTAAGGAAATGTTTTTCATTTAGCTAGAAGACAGTAATGTTGTGGTAAACTGCTATGCTAGGAAACAGTATGCTGCTGTTTGAAGAAGTAACTACTTACTTTCTATTTTCATTTAAAAGAAAATTTTAAAAATCTTTTTTCTACAGTGAAAACTGATTCACATACCTGGCAGTTACCTCCTCCAATAAAGCACTCACCAGCACACTTCATAAAGCTCCACTTTCTCTCTAATATAATTTTGTACTTGCAGCCTCATTTGACTTCTTTAAAAATCATTTTTTCAGCAAATTATTAACATTAGGGAGCATTCTGTGAAAAGCAGACTAGAAGCATCTGGACCATATGTGTGTATTTTTTAACACTGTTCTTCACAAAACAATACAAGACAGACCCAGAGGTTAGCAAAATGCGAGAGAAACAAAAGATCAGAATAAATTCCAAAGGTTTCCACACAGAAAGAAGCTTATTTTTTTTCTTGAGAGAAACCCCTAACACTTATATCTGCTATTCAGAATTCTAATACCACGCAGGAACAAGCATCTGATGTAACAATGGTCTTCATCATTTTAAACTGAAAGAAAAGGTAAATTAAGGTGATGATTTTCAACCCTCAAACAATACCTTGTCCTAAATAAATAAATAAATAAATTGTAGAAAGGCTTTCAATTAAATCCTCCAGCTCAGAATTGGCAGAGTCCTCATTTTGGGACAGTTGACAAAGACTTAGCAAGGCAAAAGAATGATTAAGCAGAGCAGGGGCCCATCAAAAGTATATTTTCTGGTATTTCATCCTCATACTATTGCAAATTACCAGTTCCACAAAGAAAATAACCTCCAAAAGCCAACTGATTCTGCAGCAATGTTCATCAAAGCAAGTATCAGCAACACAAAAGGATCCAGAGTGCCCCTTTGACCCATTCCAGTCCATTTTACTTACCTATTTCCCACAACTTCAGCCTTTCACTCCTACCAAAAGCTCAGAATTTGCAAGAGTTCACAACTATCTATGGAAAAGGCAAGCACACAGAGGTTTTTCTTTCTCTAAAAGCCATCTTTAAATACTTTTACTTTCCTAAGGAACACTTCTGTTCTAAATGTGTGGAATATGTGTATGGAAATTGATTAATTTTGACATACTGCCTTGATACCAAGATCTAAGAACAACAATGTGAAACGTTCCTACAGATAGTGCAGGTTTATCTTGGAGGAAATGGCAAATCTACATTTCTCTTCCCTGACTGTGTGGGGATGCAAGGGGAATATTTGCAAAACACCTGTGAACTTGGGAGAAAGCTACCTATGGACACAGATTCACACACTTTATTGCGGACATGATGTTATCTAAGTTCACAATACAACCTTCTGGGGAGCAAGATATCCTCATCATCAGAGTTTATCAGACCTGGGAACAAGCAATGTCTGATCCAGGAAAGGGTTGAACCAATTGATACTCTTGGTGGGCACATCTAATGATTATCACCACTTTCATATCACTTGGTATTATGTGGCTCCTCAGATTTTTTTACTGTGATATTCCTACACATGGTACTTCTATATGGAGGTTTTATATTTTACCCTATCATTTCACCGAAGCTACCCTGGAATTTTAATGTCAACAAGTGGGTTTGCTTTTGTTACAACATATAATTATACTTGAGTCTTGAGACAGTTTTTCTCTAAAAAATGAGTGGTGATGAATGTAAAAGAAGAGAAAGTGGTAAATATAATTTTGTTTAAATGGACAAACTCATGAATTCTACTAACCAATAATAAATAAGAAAAAGTGAAACTGAAATATTGTAGTAAAGACAAAACTGAGAGGATAAAAAGAACTGAAAGAAATTTAGTTACTCTAATAGAAAAGAGGGTGGAGGGGTGGGGAAAGACCCTCACCTTACCATGAAGAACTTAAATTATTTGAAAAGTTTGTCTGTTTTCAGAATGGATGCATGGGGTCTAAACTATCTTCATCTATATGTGCAATACAGGAAAAGACTGAATAAGTGAATTGTAAAAATGTAGCATCTGCATTAAGGGCTATGCAAGCTACTATAAGATGAAGAATTTGCTCCAGTCTGATCAGTGTGAATTTTCTTACCACAGTAAAAATGAGCAAGATAAAAAGAAAGACAATGTTGTAGCCTGTGCTAATCATAGAAATATAAAGGCTATGAATAAATAATAGAGAGGAAAATGACAAATGAAATACAGAAGAAAGGCCTTAATGGTGAAATAATAAATGTGTCTCAAAATGGAGTGAATCTTTGCAACAGAAAATAGTATGAATGTAGCCATGTCAAGCATGTATATTATTTACAGCAGTTTAGACCTCCTGATTGATTTTGTCTTGTGCGTGAGGTTCCAATGCAGAAGTGCATGAGCCAAACTTCCCCTCTAAGTTCTGAACAGCACACAGTGAACACATACTGCATCCTGGACAACTCCTTCTATCATGACATCCAGAAGACTGGACAACTTGGCCATTCTCATTCTTAAAGTAACAAGCTTATAATAGGGGTGAAACAGTACAATGGCAACAGAAGAGGTAAAAAAACCTCAGTGAAAGGAATTAAATGATGAATTTAGCCGTGACAGAGGAGTACTTGACCCAACAGAAATTTCCTTTTTACAAAAGTCCTTTGCACTTATCCCAGCAGACTGCTGAAAAGGCAGGCAAGCAGGTTATGGGAATCAGAAATTTCATTTCTGGAGTCACTGAGCCATTCAAAAGTGATTCAGTTTGCAATGTGTGAGGTACCTCACCGTGTGAGGTAACTTTTCCTTTTAGAACTGAGAAGGCATAGCATGAGATTTATGGCTAGCAAGAAGCTTCTATTTTCAAACATCCTCCCATAATCACACCCAAAAATGCCGGCAGTAAAACCACAAGAAATCACCCAGTAAAATTATACTTTCACAGGGAAGGGAAGTGTAGGCTAGCTGCTCACAACTTGAGTTTTATTATTGCTTGCAGCATCATATCAGGCATTGAAATTCTGCAATCAGGATCAATAAGATCAATATTGTTGGGTTGGGGTTTTTTACTGCCAACAGCTTAACATTTCTTTTTCTGCTTCTGTGCTACTCTTCATTTGTTTTTTAAAGCATAGCATCTGTAGAAATTTTCATTCCACTCTTGATTCCAGAAGATTGCTATCCCAGGTAGTCTGTTTTATGAAATAATTTGTTACAAAAAGATGTAACAGCTTTCAGTCGTTTGTATTGGAAATCATGATATGTTGTATTTTAATGATGTTAGAAAACATTTGTATTCAATCTATATAGGATTAGGTACTGCTCTCTTCCTGATGCCTCTGTAAACAGTACCATCTTTAATTTTCTCATGTACTTGAGCTACAATTGATTTTGGTACTTTCACAGTATCTCAGATGGGGTGTGTTTCATCTCTACTCAAAGAATTAATTTTTAGGAATCTATCTAGAACTAAGTGTGCCAAATAAGCATGGAAGAAAATATCCATTGTAGCAGAACTCCAGATTCTTCTATCACTATGTTTTCCTTGTGTCAAAACGACATGACTATTTCTAGTATTATTTAAAATCTAATTTACATAATTTCCTTGTGATTTTTTAATCATTCTGTAACATATTTGGTTTGCTCTAAAGCAGTCTATTGAATAAAATTTTAGAAATCAATTTTATTTTCATGACCACTGGCATTTTCCTCAAAAACTACTGTACATAGTTTACATTCACATTTCAGTTGTATGAATGCTTTGAACTCTGTGCAAATTTCTGTTCATTTTTCCTTCCAAATGGCACACCTGCCCTCTGAACTCAGTTAAGCTTACTTTAAAGTGTCTCTTATTTTATGTAGATATTTCTGCCACTCAAACTACTACCTGTAGTAATACACAGATTCTTCTAAGTCCTGCTTTATCTCAGCTGCAATAGTCTCATTCTTTCAATAAGCTACATCTAATTTCAAACTAAAAATGCCTTTCCATGATATTCCATTTCCAACCTTGTTAGAGAGTTTTCAGCTAGAAAATAATAGTGAGAAACTGAAATACAGATCAGTAAAATGTGACCATGAGAAATGAAGAGAAGCAACAGTGTAAAAAAGACATAAAAATGTCAAAACCGTTCATAGTTCTATAGATCTCTGTGTGAAAAGGACTTAGCATAGGTATCTATAAAGAAGGAAGGAGGGAGCTGACTCAACAAAAAATTACCTGTGTTGTGGCAAGCAAAACCATGAGTGACAGAGAGAAATCTGGTGTCAGAAAATCAATATTTTTCTTTTTAGAAAATCCAGTATCCATTGTAATAGAAGAATTGAAAACACCCTTTAATGCTTTCAAAACATAGTAATACAGTACTGCAGATTCATTTCATGTCAATAATGAAGTCTAAGTTGCCAAAGAAAGAAGCACATGTTTTACAGAGAGTATTTAGCAGAGAAAAGCCACTTTCTGAATAAACTAGGACTTTACCATAAATCTACAACATAAAAAAGAAGATAGCAAACATGCTCTACATATTCATGAAATAATATCTCTAAGACTACCCCAAAATAAGACATGAGTAAATCTGCAAATTCATCCCAGAAACTGTTTATGAAGAAGTAATGTCTGCTCTATACAGTCTTTAGACTCTGAAAGTAGCAGGAAAAATAACTAAACCTCTTATTTGCAAAGAAGCTTTTCCAGGCTATTAATAAGACATTGGCTCCAATGAAGGACTTGAAAACATCAATGAGTATTACACTTTGCTTCCCTTCCCTTCCCTTGTTAAAGGACATGAATATGTAATACAGAAATGGGAGGATACTTAACACCAGCAACATTAATTGTTCCATCAGACTACTTGGCATCTTAGGGTTTCAGAATAATTTACAATCATTAATTTAGCCATAATTACCCTTCTGAATTAAGTGCTATTAGTATTTACTTTTATGAATGGAAGACTCATGGAAGACAGCTGACATTTCCAAAACTCAGCAGTCAGACAGCATAATTAGTAAAAGATAGCATAGTTCTCTAACTAAACAGGGACCATTAAAATTCCCTTTTTGCTAACATAATAATCATCTTGATACGCTAAATGAAATAAAACCATCCAGTAAGTCAATATAGCCACAAGGAAGAGATTCAGATCAAAAATACCATGTGAGCAAAGTATTTATGAGGATTCAAGAGAACCCTCTTTAGATTGCAGTAAGTTTAAGACTACATGACAACCCAAATTTAAGTAAATCCAAATGTAAAATACTTCTAAGGAGTTAATGAGATTCTCAGATGTGTAAAAAGGCAAATCAGATGGAGCATCAGGACAACTAGGCAACTCTATTAAGACGCTGAGAATACCATCCAACAAGCAATTTAAGTCAGTCTTTCTCCTTTCCTCACCTGCACGCTATTTGCCCACCCACTCCAGCTTCCCCACCATCAACCCATGCCAATGCCTGGCAAATCAGACAATGAAACTGATTCAGCTTTATTTCTTAGGAAAACATAAAACTTCACATGATCCAAACATAAGAAGTTGATACAGTTGCTTTTTGTTTGGATCAGCTCTTTTGCCCAGCTCACTGTTCAAGCCTGCCAGTACTCTCACCCGGACAACACATGTGCAGAAATGAGAAACATGAGCAGACAGAACCACACCAAGTATCTCACCGTGGTCTCTCACCTGCCCCCCACCTCCCACCCTTGAGGCATGCTGGCTTTTGGTCATATTCACTGAGGAAAAACTAGAACCACAATCAACTTTATTTGGGCAGTCCTAGCTGCACAAATAGCTCTGCACTGTCCACATCTTCATCCTTGGGAAAACATCCTGAAGTGTGTCCATGCCACTTTGAGGTGGTTGATAGCAACGTCCCCAAGTCTGAGTGGAGTGTATAAGCTTTGCAAGTGTATGAGGGTACAGCTACACTGCTCTGACTGACCTGCCCACATTAACTCTGAAGCCAATTAAGATAAAACACTGATGGCTCTTCATCTTACACCTTGCTGTGAGATTTGAGTTCTTTATGTGTAGATCAAATCTCTGAACCCCTCAAAGATAATCAAGCTGAGTTCATCTAAATACAGGTACTAACAGTAAAGAAGTAAGAAACTCTTTTGTAAAATACATCCCTTCAGTCATCACTGACCATCCTAAAATCCCTCTTTTCCACCTGAGTACCTTGAGGGTAGAGAATCACAGGATGAAGACTTTAACTGTGTATGATCTTTACAAGGCCACTGAAGTTAAAAAAGCAGACAACTACATGCTGAAACATCTAACCATCCCCTGAAAATTGGGTCCTTAAGATTCCTTAAGTGAACTCTGGGGCCAAGCTAGTGTTAAAAAGTGTCACAGAGATGGAACTACAAATTTGTTTCTATTTGTTAGTACAACCATAGACACAATCCACTGAGTTATGCTGCAGAACATGGTGATCACCATATTAGACCATTTTGGCTACTTCATAAAGTTAACACAAGATAATAGTGCTATCTACACACACTGCTCTGCAATAAATACAGGTTAGTTTAGGAACAGAACTTCTGAAACAGATGATCTGAGACTGTAAGTCAGACAGGTAAATTGTGTCTGAGTTATTTCTGTATTCTTTCAAATAGTTAAAGCAGTCACACAGCAGTGCAGCTATTGGCAAGAATGTCCAGAAATCATCACTCAAATGTAGTGATTTAAAAAGCAGAGCTTTCAGATGTGCTTTTGTTATGAACATAACATCATCTATAGGTGAACGACCTCTAAACTAGAGGCTTAGGGAGGAAAAAAGGATAAAGGTCATGAACAATAATATGAGAAACAGAAGTTGTACACAATTGTTAGGATAGCTACATGCACTATACCTCTAATAGCTGGTTAGAGTCAACAGCTTACTGAGGGAGAGAAAAATTAATTTCTTATACAATATGGCCATAGAAATATGTCACAAAGCAGACAGACATAAAGCCAAACTTACTGCTGAGCCATACAGAAAATGCCTTTACTTCTACTTGCACCTGCTATGGTCTGTAGCAATTTCCCACAAGGCAAAGGTCCTTGAAAATGTACAGAAAGGAAACACTTGAAAAACTTTCTTCAGCCTTCGGAGGTATATTAAGAAACCTCCTTCTAAAGGTGCTGCAGCTGATTAGCACCTTCAGAAAGAAACCCAGCAATCCACCAGCTGCTCCCTCAACCAGCTAACCCTTTTGCCTTGCTTCAAATATTGCCATAACTATTTCAGACATATAGTCAAGTGTAGACAGATGCATAGCCAGCTCTAATTTAATTTATTTTACTATCTCATGCATGTGTATAATCTGTAATTTAAATCAATAAACATTTATTAAGCAGATTGTCTATTGAGTCACAGATGCTCTTGCTGCACTTCATTACGCTGACTCATGTTCCAGAGTGCCCAGAGAGGGCTGAAAGGATAAGGTACTGCAAAGTAAGTGATAAATGTCTAATGCCTCCAGCTCTTCAAGGAGGAAAGGAAAAAAAAAAAAAAAGTTACAGTGCTTGAAACTCATTTTTTAACTAGAAAACCCACGACAAGCTGATAATCATATTGAGTGTGGTGATTGAGAATATCAGAAAAACAAATATCTTTCACTGCACATGAATAGGAGTGTCTGTGAAAGTACCTAGGGAGAAGTACTGCATTTAAATATTAAAAAAATTAAACTGTATTTAAATAAAATCTTTCTAAAGATGAAAATTCCTTTGGGGCAGCATATTCCTTGAGGCCACAACACACACAATTGGTTCTTTGCTCTTTTACAGAAAGTGCATGTTCTGGATGTCTCAGAACACATATTTTTCCAGGAAAATAAGGACAAGCTCTGCCTACAACTTGTCATTTAATCTTCAGGAAATAAGGAGCTTTCCAAAATCCCTGGTGCTTTTGCCCAGCTGGTGTTCTACATAAATACCTTAGGGAGGTTAGAAAGATATTCATCTGCAAATTATTTAGGTTACTGTTCATGAGTCCTGAAATCATTAAAACAGAAACCCAGCCAATGAAGCTGCTCAGAAGAGAATGAGCGTCCACCATACAGAGGCCAACACTTAACATTTCTATGCAGTACTGGTTCTCTTTCTCTGAAAACAGTAGCTCAGATTAAGCTTTGCATCAATAAGCAAGACTCAGAACTCACAAATGGCGGTCCTGCAGTGAGAATTTCACTAGGAAAAATGGCAGAAGTTAGGTGGTGTTGAAAATGTGCAAACTACTGGCAGTAGCAAGCCTGAAGGAATTACCTGAACCTTTAGCCCAGCAGAGTAAGGGAATGGAGCCCCAAAGGAGAGCCTACCCATACTTTTTCCCAAGACCAGCCAGCAGTCTATGTCCCAGCACTCTGTACTCCTGACAGGTGAAGTTTGGCAGATGGGGTGCAGGAAAGGTGACATGAAGCAGGTTTTGCTAGATGGTCACCCCTTGAGCTCAGACTAAATTCGCTACAACAGACTACTCCTAGTTCCCAGGCTAAGACCTTTTCTCCCTGTTAAATAAAAAATATTGCTACTTTTTTCTCCATTTTTGCCTGGCCTCTCTAAATGTTCTTAGGTTTGTAGTTTTATTTTGCCAGAAGGGTTGTTCTTCTAAGTGGAAAAGCAGTACCTACTGAAAGCACGCTCAGAACCCACTCTCAGGAGGCATTTGAATTGGAGGTTGGTTACAGATTAAAAGAAAAGTCAACAAACAAACGAGAAAAAAACACAAAAAAACCTCACAAATATCAGTAACATATTTTCACAGAGAAAATGCTGACATTCTTTTATACCTAAATCTAAAGCACTACATTTCAACAACATAATTTTTGTGACAAACACAAATCTTCGCAAATTTAAATAGTATGACATAATTATAAATAAAGATATTAGCTGGTCCTTGAGGATACACCATTATTCCTTTCTTTTTGCATATTTAAATTGTATTCAACCATCCAGCTAAGTTATTGCACTCAAGTGCATCATAAAGTATCATCTGTGCAGTCTCATTAATATATAACAAACACAAGAAATCATTCTTTGCACAGATCATAAACAAACACAGAAATAAAATACTCTTCTGTCACTACACAAATGTTTCTTAACTGTTCAGCACTGGTAGCACTTTAGTTGGAGATGCTGTAAATTTGAAATCCAACATTTTTCTAGCCCCTGGTCCCAGAATTGCCTTCAGGTAATCTGGAGGGGCAAGGAGGGACATACAGTCTCTATCCTGAAGACTGTTAAGTTGCTCACACAGAGAAGCAATATTGCACACTAACCTGTGTGAAACACACAGTGTACTAGATACTAAGTGAGAATTTCCCACTGCAAACTACCCTAATTTAATCTAAGCAAGATTACGCACTCCTTTATTGAAAGACATGGCAAGAGCATATCTACACACTCCAGCAGGATACAGCATAGGCAGCCTGCAGCTGCCCCCAACAATGCTGGCACATCCACATGACATTACGAAGAGCTATTAACCAGCTCAGTCTAAAAGGGGTATAGCTACATCATCTTCATTGCCATGCAGCTGTGACATAACAGTACTGCTTCAATTTCTGAAGTTAGCATGGGCAGTTCTGCACTATGCAGACACATGCTCTAAAATCATCCATGAAAAGAGTTAGCATGAAGAGAGCACTTAGATCAAATTACATAGATGAATATAGAGCTTACTTTTTACTTTTAGTGCAATTCCCCTTTGTAGGCAAGTCCTGTTATTCCATAGGGTGTGTTTAAATCCGAACTTGGATTAAACAGCCATGAAATTGAGTGCAGGAATCTGAAAAGCTTATATCACCAATGAAGAGTAATGTCCTGTGGACAAAGAACTGAGAGATTTTAGCATTTTTCAAGCTTTGGAGGATTTGGGGCGTTGTTTCCTTCCCTTCCTCACTCAAAATCAGTAACAGACAATCAGAACTTAGCACCTTTTAGCATAGGTTCCCCTGTTGTCTAAATCTAGTTCATGTAACTTAAGGAGTCATAATCACAAGCGAAGACAGTAAATTAACAGATATTTTCTGATAATTCCACCTTTGCTTCAGTATTCTTGTTTGAGCACAACTCTACATCAGGAGACAGGGCTTAGAAGCCACATGGTGGGAAGAACATAAATTTTAATTTACAAAGTACTTCATGCAACACATAGGGACCTAGTAATGAGAAGGAATTCTCACAGCTGCATACCAAAGAGAAATCTGTTAAACTTCTTGGAACATATGTGACTGATTGAAGCAAACTATCAACTGTAGCAAGGAAGATCTTTAAAAGCCAAGTGGGAACTTGAGAAGAAACAAAGACCAAATTCAAAGATTTGAGTTTCATTTGAGAAACTCTGCTCATTCATTGTTTTTTACCAGAAAAATGCAACAAGTAAAATGTCTCATACCATTTATTAATAAGATAGATCAAGAAAGTATGTGAGGTTTACATTTCCTCAGAGTTAACACCTTTCTACCGTCAGATTGGTTGTAGTTTATTTACGTGCTCTGGAAAGGAAAACTGGCTAGTTCCTTTAGGTGCAGGATAAATATACTTTTTAAGAGATTTATGCAGTCTTCCCAAGGACAGTCATAGTAAAGCAAGGGCCCACATGTTGAACAATACTCAGAATACGGAATTCTTGCACCACTTCGTTAAATATAATATCCCAGTAGAATTCACTGATACTAAGGAACCCATGTTTCTGAAGGGCACTGATTTTTCCAAGGTCTCCAGTTCTACAGTTCTGGTCCAAAAGAGAACCAAAGCCACCTGAGAGCAGATCTCATGAACAGTGGTTAACCCATAGGGTTAACCCCCAAAACAGGTCTAATGAAGTTTCAGATTCTGAAACAGGTTCTGAAAAACAGCAACCTTGAGAATGTTTGGGAATTCCCATCCCTATTTTTCCCCCTCTATCCATTTTGTCAGAGATTACGATTTTAGTTTGAATAGCCTCCCTAAAACTAGCAGCAGTAATACCTATCCCATGTATTCTTCATTTATTCAAAGAAAAAAATACTGAGTACAAATAAAATTTTTTCACCAGCACTCTCACTCATTTCCTTCAGATTAAAAATACCAAAACTTGTACAGAATTCCCATCAAAAATCCAAACTACCCTCAGTGCTATACAGCATTTTCCATTTAAGATAGAATACACTTAAGTGAAGGAGAGAAAAGCATATAGCAATGCTGTATGAGGAGAAGGAGAGAGTGGAAAATAAGATAGGGAAATGAGTGTCAAACATATTCTATTAATTGTGTAGACTTTCAGCATGAAAGCCAGCAACAAACTACCATGTGACCCTTTGCTAACTCCCTCCAGCATCCCAGTGGCATGAGGAGAAGAAACAGGGGAAAAAAAGTAAAACTTGTGGGTTGATAGAAGAACAGTTTAATAATTGAAACAAATTAAAATACAATAATAGTAATAAAAATAATAATAATGGTAACAAAAGAAGAGGGAGAGTGATAAAACCCAGGAAGAAAGAGATGCACAATACAATTGCTCACCATCTGCTGACCGATTCCTAGCCATGTCCAAGTTGCAATCAGCCCCATTCCAGGTAACTCTCCCGGTTTATAAACTGGGCATGATATTTTATGGCATGGGACATAATATATCTTTGGCCAGTTCGGGTTAGCTGTCCCAGCTATGCTCTCTCCCAGCTTCTTGTGCACCTCCTCACTGGCAAAACATGAAACACTGAAAATTCCTTGACTCAGGGCAAGCACTACTAAGCAACAACTAAAGTCTCAGTGCGTTATCAACATTATTCTCATACTGAACCCAAAACAAAAGGCTGTACCAGCTAATGAGAAGAAAACAAGCTCTATCCCAGCCAAAAAGAGGTTACTGGGGCTGTGTCAAAACTGCATGGAGAGAACCAAGTTCGTGGTTGAGTACTCAGCTTGGTATAGCTGACCAAGAAAAGGTATCAGTCAAACATGCCACAAAGGTAGTGGTTTCATTTGCAGAATTCCAGTTTGTCTATCTAAATAAAACTCCTTTCATGCAGCAATAAACTGTGGCTTGAAAAAAACAGCATTTCAAGGCCAATGCACCCCTAAGCTCCCATAAAGTGCTTAATATCATCAGTCGGCAGTGCAACCTCAGGTCCAATAGTAAGAGGTTTATGTATCAGGAGCTATTGGAAAAAACCTTGGGGTTATGAACATAGGATGCCTCAATTTAATTCATCCCATATCCAGGGATAATCTATAAAGCATATTCTATAAATAATGTGGCATCAATGAAACACATCCAATTTATCCTTATAATTGAAATAAGCTTGAACGTTGTGCTGTGCCAGTCAACAAATGATAATAGTAATATTGCCTATAACACTTCCTATTTCATGTTACAATCTCTGAGAATCAAATCTCAGCACGGTGAATACCAACAACACAGGAACCTTGAGATTGCAACTGACAAGGTCTGAGCTTGAACAGATATTAGTGCAAGTTTGTTCTATTTGGCTTTAAATGTAATTGATCGATGAATAATTAATTAATTATTAATTTCACTAATAAAGTAGAATAGTATATGCCTAGGGAAGTTGAGGATGCCCCATCCCTGGAACTGTTCAAGGCCAGATTAGATGGAGTGCTGAGAAACTTTGTCTAGTGAGAAGTGTTCTTGCCCACAGCAAGGAGTTTGGAACTAGCTGATTTGTAAGGTCCCTTCCGAGCCAAACCATTCCTTGATTCTGTGAATCTGTCTGTTCCTAGAAATTCAACAGCACATCTGTAAATTGAATTACACAAATAGAAGCAAAGAGATCTTGAAAAGAAAAAGCATAATCCAAAAGATGACATTGTACTACCTGACATAAAAATAACATTAACATTCAATAACAAATACCTAATTGGTTCTTTTACCTATTTTCTGATAAAATAAATAGATAGCAGTAAGCACAGGCATACAATACTGGAAGACAATACACCATAAGCAAATCTGAACTTAGTAGGACTTAACATTGAACTCCAGAGGTTTTAATCAAGAAAAGTCTTCCTAGAGTAGGGTTTCCTTTCTTATGGTGAAATATTTCAATAGGATTGAAGTTTTTCAGGTGACCCTGGTTACCACAAGGCTATTCAGACCTGTCACTTGAAGGAAAATGTTATTACCTTTGGGGACTGGAGTAATTACAATCCATTTGCTGTGTTGATTGGCCAGCGACCTCTTCAACTTCTGAATTTGCAATATAGAGAAAGCTCCAAATGAAGTGAGTGAAAGCCCATAAAATAATCTGGTATTCTAAGAAATACAGCCACAACACTGCTGGAAATTTCATTTAATATCTATTTGAATTTTCATAAGCTCTGCTACTTCCCTCTTTTGCTTTCACCTGCAGCGACCCTTAGGAGACCGAGCTTCAGTGTCACCTGGCAGAGCAAAGAATATTATTAAGAAAATTTACTTAGGGCTACTCATATGAGGACTGAGAAGTAATTTACAAGGTAAACTGTTCATCTAGTTGTAGTCTCACACCATTCAGCACCATTGCACCACATTTCATTGTTTTATGTGGAGTGACTGTTGTTTGGCAGTTAGCTTCATAAAACAGTAACAAGAACTACCATTTTGTTGATAATATATTTTAAAAACAAAGATGCAAATCATTCAAAAATAAACTCTTGGAAGCTGCAAATGCTTATGCTTGATTTATTACTTAACCATATCTCTCTAATGATTTCTGTGTTCTTAGATTCTTGTCTCAACTCTATTCAGAAAGAAATCTGCATTCAAGTTGACAATTTCCATGTCAGATTTCATTCAACTGCAAATTACCCAGCTGAATTACATAAACCACCAAAACAGACTTTAAAGCAAACTTCTGTTCTTAACTCTGGCAATGCTGCTGAGTTTGACTGTAATTACTGCTACATCAGCACTTCATTTACAATACCCTAATGCCCTGTGTTCTATTGCTATCAACAAATTATGGATTACCAACCCAGTTGGTTGCTGTCAAATATAAATTGTCTATCTAGTGTTCAGACTAGCAGCCTGCAAATCACTGACTGGAATTATACCATGACAATACAACACCTATAGGAATAAGAGGGCAATGAGCACAAACGGGGAAACCTAAAGTGAAAGGTATGCATAGATGATCTCAGCAACTTCTTCTTATGATGTAAGAAAGTATATTTGAATCAAGATCAGAGAATCTGGAAGGTGAGTAATGCTTAACCTACTCTTTTACAGCAAATAGGTATAAGACAATGTTGCAACTACTTAGAGCAGGAAAATCAACTCTGTGGAATTGTTATTAATTGATGGAGTTCAGTGACACAATCATAGGAGCAAAAATACCTTGATGTCATGCCAGGAACTATTTCTGATAATAAGCTACCTAAAAAAAAAGAAAAAGTCTTTATTTGAAGTTGTTTAAGAATTGAACTTTCCCTGTTAGACATTTATTGACATTTCTGACTGTATTTTGGAAAATGTTTTACACTGGATTTAGTTTTTAAAGAATTCTATTGTTTACTTTTTCCTTCCAGTTTTGAAGTTGCAGAAATCCATAAAAGGTTGCATGTGCACAGATAATTCTGAACATCATTAAAACTCTGCAAATTGTAAACCTGTATTCTCTTGGACTTACAAGCAGAATGATTAAAAAGAGGATTCTAAGATAAATCATACAGAAGTAGGGGTTTAAGAGGAGAAGCATATGATGCATATCTATTCTATTTTATATAATATTTATATAGTTTTTAATATATATTATATACATAATATATAATTTATATATGTATATAATATTTTATATAATTTCTCGTCCTTACGAGCAATTAGAAAATTGCAGGTAAATATCCAGCTGAGAATACTGACAAACTAATAGAACCATAAAATAAGCTTTAGTTCAGGATTTGTCAAAAGAGGAGTGGCCGAAGATCCAGAGAGGTGATTCTACTCCTTAACTCTGCCTTTCGGAGATCCTACCTGGACTACTGCGTCCAGGCCTGGAGTTCTTGGCCAAGACAGACACAGACCTGTTAGAGTGGGTTCAGAGGAGAGCCATGAAGATGATCAGAGGGCTGGAGCACCTCTCATGTGAAAACAAGGCTGAGAGAACTGGGGTTGTTTAGCCTTGAAGATCCAGGGAGACCTTATAGTACCAAAAAGGGGCATATAAAACAGAGGGAGAGGGACACAAGCAGATATTGATAGGACAAGGGGGAATGGTTTTAAACAAAAAGAGGAGATATTTAGATCAAATGTTAGGAAGAAATTCTTTATTCAGAGTACTGAGGCACAGGAACATGTTGCACAGAGAAGTTGTGAATCCCCCATCCGTGGAACTGTTCAAGGCCGGTTTGGATGGGGCTTTGAGCAATCTGATCAAGTGGGTGACATCCCTGCCCATGGCACAAGAGTTGGAACTAGGGGACCTTTAAGGTCCTTGTAAAGCCTCAGACACTGCTCAACAAGTTTCTCAAAGGGGCTTAGGAGTTTTTTATACCCTAAGGTGTAAAGGCAGGTGCATGGAAGAAACATGGCAATGTTTTCAGTAGGTTAAAACCCAGAATTTTACTTACAGACTTTATAAAATAATTAACTTTGCCAAGTTTAAAGGCAACATTTAATCGAAATTAAGGATTTCACAAAATATTGGCTTAGCAGACTATAACCCATCCAACTTTAAGTTACCCAAATTTCAGGAAGAGGAAATTAGGAGAAGAAAAAAAGGAGACAGAGAGAGAATGACAGAGAGAGAGAGGCAGAGAGATAGAGAAAGATATAAGTTACCACTTTGGTTCCAGCATGGTCTTAGCCCCTATAGATGCAAGACAATTAGGACATGGCACATGCATGCCTTGTGTTATTGCTTTTATCTGCTCTGGTCTCCTGTAGCACCCCTCAGGTGGGGCTTCCATTTTCTTAGCCATTTTGTTAGGGGCTCCAGGGAAGGGATGAGGAGCATTGCTTCTGGTGTGCAAGTGACTGACAACCCCTCTGGTCTGTCCTAGAAGCTTTGGGACAGTGGGGGTGTGAGCAGTGCACAGTCTTACCTTGGCAGAGTCCCCCAAGCCCCATACTTTAGTTGTTTTGAACCAGTAATCACTTGTTTGCAGACTCACATCCCTTCCAACCCAAGCCATTCATATGATTCTAAGTATTTAAGCTATCAAAACCAGAAATTGGACAAACATGCAATGGGAAGCATCACTGCTGCTACTCTCTTTCCCTAAGCATTTGCTGCAAACACAGGGTGACAGACTAGATGAACACCTGATCTGACCTGATGTAAGACCTCTCTTATGTTGTTATTAGTAGGTATAGGCATTCCAGATACTGTCACTGATTACAAATGTCCATCAAAGGTGTACTGAGAATTAACCAACATGCACTGGACATAGGGACAAACTTCGGTGGATGTGAACTGCTGTAATTTTCTTGCTGTCCAAGTTGTCATGCTGATTTACATCTTGCCTTATAGATCTGTTTGACTAAGTCTCTTTTACCATGCTATCATGACAGCATTTGATAAATAATCAGTAGGGTGGAGTAGAGACCTATTAAAATCAATCAAGTGTAACCTTTAGTTTTAGGGGTAAAAATATTTGCAAGGTAAAATGAAATCTGGAAATAAATTTTTAATTAACAAAATACTTTTCTAGTATCTTCCCATATTTATAGGCATATCTTCAGAGCCCATTTGGTAAGTTCCCTTAGCCGCATAACATTATTTTTTTTCACTACTACTTCTTGCTTCTGAATTAATGCTACTGGTTCTAGCAACAAAACTTTCTCTGAAATCATATTACTTAAATGCAAGAAAATTGTCTGGAAATAAAGAACTCTCCCAAAACACTGGGTTTTTTTGAGAATTCAGTTTTCAAGAGAGTATTTATAGTTCACTAAGCAAGGAGCATACTCAGACAAATAATGATTATAGATTTTTTGAAAAGTCTTTTGTAAAGTGATTTTCAGAACACACATCAGCATATGATAATGAAGAGCATGTTACAGGAAGTATCTTTTGGGTTTGTATTTGTAGAGAAAAAAGCACAATAGGATCCTAGAAAACAGATAAAAGCTTCTAGGACACGGCTGAATATGCATAAAGAGCAATCAGATGCAGTTCATATTTAAGTAAGTATACTTTTTCTTACTTTGAAACTGTTTCCCTGTTGTTTCTTTGTTTGCACCTGGAGCAGTCACTGGTGAAGAAAGGTGGAAAATACCAGTTTACTCCTTCAGGAGAATGATTTGCTAAGATCTAGGGCCAGCAAGTGGCATATGAGAGCTGTGCAAACAAGGCCATCTCTTGACAAAACTGACAAGAGATATGTGGGGAGGCTAGAGAGATAAGAGACTGTGGCTGTTCTAAATGCTGGCATGATGTTGTAAACTGATTGCCTAGCACATGGATCAGCTTCTTCAGGTTTACAAGTGTGCAATTTAGGATTTAATATATTTGGCTAAGAACAATCAAAAGCTCCTTACCTATGACCCTCAGAAAAAAATGACTGCCCAAATAATTCTCATGTAGAATTCTGTAAGCTGGTGACATGATGCCACGTTCCTAGCCACTAGAGCACAAAAGATGAAAACATACTTAGTTTCTAAGGCATACAGGAACTTTTGAAATGTACTGCATCCCAGCTTGGTAGCTATTTAAAGAATTTCACAACTACTGTCCCATAGCAAGGAGAGGATGCAAGATAGGAGTCTCTCTTATTACTACCCACATTCTATGAAAAAAAATCATACAGAATATCAGACTTGACCTTATGGCACTGGAAAAGAACTATTACCTCCTTGGAGATGCTGACATCATTTTTAAAGGGGCTTTGCCCCCTCTGGTACTGGCTAGTATCAATCCTTGGCCCAACAAAGGACAAAAGGGTGTCACAAGTGAAACAGCACTGCCCACCTGGGGAGACTGCATGCAGATCCCTCTGAAATACTTTTGTGTACTTTTGTATTTCGTTTTGAAATTACAGTTATCAACATACATGAAATTGAAACACACAGCTCCTTACTGGAGCTTGACTGATAAATGACACAGTAGCAACTACCTGTTTTGCATTTCTAATTCCAGTTTTATCTTGTAAGGAGACTCTTAGAGGAGATGTAATAAAAATAGGGAGGAAAATGAATGCAGAAAGTAATGGAAAATAAAGAGAGAGAACTGTCCTCATAATGGTAGAGTACTTAGAGCAGTATTTCACCTGAAGGAAAGTAACTAGCTGGTTGTCAGTGAACAATTTGCTTTCATTGATCTCTTGGTTAAATATTGAAGACATTTGTCTGCAGGGTAAAATGAATGAGAATAAATTCCTTAATCACCCTCCTTTTTTTTTTGACTGTGCTTGCAAATCAACATGTGTTGCAAGTGGAAAACTGGCAAGATTTTAAAGAACGCTCTACTGCTGCCAGCTGTGTCTTTCAATTGCCCATGTCATGAACTTCCCACAATGGTCCCCCTTCTTTTATGGTCTGATCTTTTTTTCTTTTATAAAACAATATTAAAATAATAAAAAAAATTAAAAAATATAAAATACATGCATCAACAGCTGAACACGTGCTTAATATGTTTTAACCCCTGTCAATAGCATCACAACTATCTCAAATTCAACTGAAGTTTTCCAACTGTATTCTGTAAAATACTAAGGCTATGGGTTGAAAAATATTCTGTGCAGTTATATGGTCATATAACATGCACATGTTGGAGCCCACAGTACACCAAACACCTTGTTAATCTTTATTACGCCATCTTGCTAGTCTTTTTCTAAGAAAAAATTCTTTCTACAAAAAATATAATTAAAAATATACTAATATTTTTGTATTTTTCACTGTGACTAACTCATAAAATTTAGCTTCTTTTTGTCCTCACTAAATTACCTGAGTCAGTTAAGAACACAGGAGCCACAGGCTCACACTAGAAGCCCATTTAGCCCAATATCCTATTCAACAGTGACCAAAAGTAAATTCTTGAGCAGTAGCAGAACCAGCCAAGTATCTATGCAAAGCAACCTCACAGCTTCTGATAATTTTATCTCACAGACCTACTAAGACAGATACAGTTAAATTGTACTTAGCCATCTCAAACGTTTCCCGGGCTCAGTTTAACTCCATGTGGCTCTTTGCCTCTCCTTATCTTTGCTAAGAGCTCAACTGCTTGGCTATAAAGTAATCCCTTCCTCAGGCCACTCCTCTTATTTTGCATCTTCTGCTGTCTTCACAGGATACCCCTTACTTCTTATAGAAACCTCCATTTTTATGAAATGTTCCTCATTGTTTGCCAGGTAGTCTAGATGAATATGCTACTTGTTATTTTTAATTGTCCATCACATTTAAAGGATTATGACATTTGTGGTACCAGTTTAGGATATTTTAAAGGTCTACTTCTGTTCTAAATAAAGACCACAGTTGTTGTTAAGAGATTTCCTGTTTCTTACTCTGCCAGTAACACCAGTTTTCAATGTCTACCATTTATATACTTAACAAAACAGTGGAGAGAGTGTTTCCAAAAGCCATCACTAACAAAAAACTAGCATTAAAAAGCCAAGGTGGATTTTATATTCTCAGCCATCACATTGCTTGGTTTTGCTGGCCAACTTGTACAATCCCTACCTACCTTAAAGAAGGCAAAACAAGTAATATTTTTCAAGTCTTACTAACAGCAATATAAAAACTGTACAAAATAATTTGAAACTGTAATGGAGTAGGGTTACCTCACACACATTCCTTTTGTACCTGATTTCCATAGAAGTCTCTGTGACTGACAGGAAGTTTTCCCTAGAGAAAACTGAAGGAAAGGTCTTAATTCAGATCTATGTGCTCTATGAACATGTTTAGTTATTAAAAAACATTTAACCCTAAAAAGTATATTATCTTAAGTATATTATCTTGCAAACTACAAAACTTTGTTTCCTGAAACTAAGGTCTTCTACTTGATTTCTTCACTTCCCTCAGGATCTTGAACACTCCTACAGACAAGGCTGCTACTGATGAACACCTCCTTGACCAATTTTTCTTTGTCAGTGAATAGTAGATCCAAGAGATCCAAGGTGTCTATGCTCCTTTCCTCATGTTTGGATAGCCTGTAAAAAACACCCATGAACACATCACACTTAATTGCCTCTTGCAGATCCTGCTCCACAAGGCCCTATTTTAGAAAAGCTCCATACATTCAAGCTGCTGCTTCATGTACAAGGATGTCTCTCTTCTCATCTTCCCAGTCTGTCTTTCCTAAAGGGCTTGTCTCCCTGCATCACAGAAAGCCAGTCATCCAAGCCATCCCATTGTATCTCAGTTATCCCAACAGTGCCATACTTCAGTGTCTGCACAGGGAGCTCTAACTCCTCCTGCTTGCTTGTTTCCCAGGCAAGTGTACTTAGATCTACAGGCACTCGAGGTGAGCCTTGAGATAAGCCTCATCTTTGCTAAGGACTTTCCCACTCCCATCACTTTGTTTCACAGAATTGCCACCCCAAACTCCATTCCCTCATTTAGGTGCAAGCTATTAGAGTCAAACCCCAGAATTATTATCAGAAAAAAAATAATTACTCTGCCTACTTACTAGTGTTTATAGAACACAACTTGAGAAAACACACCATGCTTGAACAGTATAAAAATATATCATCCTCTTCATTCCTTTCCTTGGATGGATTGCAAACATAGGATTGCAAACTGCTTCTCTGGACAGGAGAATAAGAATATAAATACTGTCATCCTCAAAATTGAGTGAATTCTTAAACTCTTTGCTAAATTAGGTTTGGGAGGATTTCTTTGAAGATGTAGTGGTTGAGTGCTTAGTTGCCAATGAATTTCAATGATGAGTCAGAATAAATTGTCTATATGCAAAGTGCTAATTTTTATTATAAATTTATAATGGTGTAAGCTTTGTGTGACCATACTGATGCTCATACCAGAGGTTAAAATCATACACACTCTATTTACAAAGTATTTAATAGGCCAAGACTATATCCTACACTGCTTTACATTGTCCAATAAATAATATGTACCCTTTCAGGCAAACAGGAGTGCAGGGAACACTCCCTAAATGAATAAGGGTCAGGCTCCTTATTTCTTCTACTGATGCTAAGAATTTATTTTTGTTTGACTAAATGCTCATTAAAAAAAAAAAAGCTGCAGCAATTTATTTTGTTCATGTAAAATCACACCAGATAAATTAAGGTAGTTGTGTATGACAATAGGAAAACATATACGTTATATTTTATATTAAAATAAAACTATTTGTCAACAGTGTTTAATATGCTATGACTTTTTATAGCAAAAAGAATTGCATTTTAATTCCCTTTCCCTTCACTATCTCTATTCTTCCTACTCACTTCATCCTTTCAGAGAAAATGGGGAACCCTGGTTAAATTATGCAAAAATTTGTATACAAAAAGTTAAGTATGAGCAATTTTACTTCTAATACAGTAAAAAGCTTCAAAATATCCTAATTTCATAATATATTGCTATTTTAGAATCAGAAAAACTAATTGTTTCATCAAAGGACACCTGAAGTACAAAATCTCATCTTAGTTTATTGTCTCTATCCGTGAACTGCAGGTAAATAGAAGGAATTTCTGCTTAGGGAGCAGAGGGTTTATGGATGACAGGCACTAGAGAAAGTATTTAATAATGCAAGCAATACCATCTTGCTAGAGAAAGTGCTCTGGAATTATACCTTTTCAGACAAAATTAATGACTTAGTTCAAGTATACTCAGGCTGACAATTAATCAGTGAAGTCCCGTAAGAGACTGTAAAAGGAACTGGTGGAGGTGAACGCTTCAGGGATTTACCATACTCCTAATTTCTAGAAAGCAGCAGGTCAGTATACTGATCACACACCTGGAAGCTTGAAGTCAGAGGTTCATATGGTTTTAAATGCAGTTTACTACTATCATCAAAAAGTAGAGTATATTCAATAATAGAGCTGGTTTTAGCACAATATACTAAAATCGCTATTATGCCTTTGTAGCAAACGGAAAGGCATACTAGCTGATATATAATAATGTAACTGTAACTTTGATTTAAGTTAACAGGACTGTTTTAGTATGACTTTATGCTACAGTTATTCACATAAGGCCCACATGAGGAATTATTTTTCATTATCTCATTGTCATATGGAAAAAGTGTGAAATAGTAACACCAGAGTGATAAACAACAGCAAAATAGCTAATCATGCAAGTACTCCAGAACTGTGCTAAAGAGTTCATTGACACTGGATTCAGTGAGAGCAAGATATCAACACCTGAAAGTACCGTTCCCATTTAACTTTTACATCTGTTTTTCATGCATGGGCTGAGTTAATTGAAAATTGCCTCCCTAAATAAAAATATACCATTGACTTCACTGGAGTCTGAATCATACCCTCAATTATTTGCATGCATTTAAATACAACATTTTCTTCATAGTCTGACAGAGTAATGGGAATTACAGTAATTGAAAACTGAATCTGTTGTTCAGTGTATCTGCAAGCATAAACTGAAGATGGAAATAGCAAGGAACTCATGCAAGTTTGCAAGACTCTTGACAAACATGAAAGTCTCGAACAGTTTTCCACTAAGCACACGCATGTCCAGTGTGTTTGCTTAGCAACAGAAGCAATTTCAGGACATGGAGAAAAATGTGAATCTGTTTTCTAAAAAAAACATAAGAAAGCTTGGATCAAGATTTGATGCAAAGGTTTGTATCAGTACAAGCTTAACCTGATCAAGTCTGATTTGCCACATCCAACTTGTTCATCCACATCAGGATGTTAGTTCTGAGGGAATTTCTCTCCATTTGGAAAAGCTTAATTATTGCCTTCAGGTTGTATTAAAAGGGATGAGCTTTATCCTAAATTAACCTCTTTTTATAACTTTGCACAGACTTTTATGAGAATAAGGCCCTTAAAAGCAAACAGCAGATGTTGCTTTACGAAGTCAGTTTGCATATATACCACACTTTCACCTGAGTCAAAAAATAAGACTCCTTACAGCAATATTCTACATTAAAATCCTAGAATCCATCATGATTCTGCCAAGATGAATGTTTCACACACTAAATATCTGAACAGAAGCCACCACAGATTAGATTTAGGTTTCACAAGATTGCTCCATCACTTCAAAAAGACTTACAGTGCTTCAGTAAAGCTGAAGAACTTCTAAATCATGGTTATTTTTCCCAATTTGGTTAGGCTATTTATTTGTTTGTTTATTAACAGAAGGCTTTTCTGCAGCCATTACACCAATATTTTTTCATTAGGCAGTGAAAACAGCCCAACTTTTTCTTCTTCTTTTTAATGTCTGCAGAATCAGTGGACCCACATTTTAAAAAGCATCCCATTGCATCCAGTAACACTTGGGTAGTATTGCTATCAGATACCATACAGAGAAAATGAATGTATGTTTGGGTAGAGAGGCAGAATAGAAAAATACTACAACATCAAGTTAAAAGGGGTTTCTGTTCGGAGAAAAAGTGTTACATTTCTAAGCAAATGGAACTGTGTGAGTACTATCTTTAATATAATAATTTATGCTAACTACTCTATGGTTCAATCCTACACAAAAAAGGAAACCAAGATGACAACAGCAGTGTTGTGCCTAAAACCTACACAACTAAGCAAAAATAGAAAACTCAGATAATAGGGAGAGACCCCTCACAACAGCCCACCGGGACCCTATATTCCATTTAACTGGAGAACTGATGAAAAGAATTCTTCAGAGAACAGTTTCTGGCTAAAGCTAAATATCCAGGCATCAATACTAGCCATTATTCCTTGATTTAGTCAAGGGAATATATGCCTTTTTGAAATGATGGCTTGATTTCTGGTGTAGAGCACGTACCTTAAGTCCAGATATTAAAGGCAATGTTTAACTAGTTCTCCTCTGTATTCTGCTTTTACTTCTGAAAGCACGTATTTCTCAACATTTAACATCAATATTTTATGACCATTAAATATGAAAGTCACATGGCCATACCATAAGGCCATTCAGGTGAAAAGAAACATTATTCTAACAAAGAAAAGAAGTATTAGCTAACTTTAATAGTTTTGGTAGCAAGCTTGTGAGTGATGAGGGTGAAAGGGAGAAACACTGATTCCAGAGCATCTTCCACTTCACTGTAAGCTCATCTCCCTTCTCTTTTCACATGCAATTCTCTTTCTCCCATCTTTCCTTATTGGAATTGGATTGACAACAGAACTAGGTCACATAATGAAGTCAAACAGTAGGAATTATGATGGATATATCTGGATGAGGCAGGATAAAGGCAATTTGATAAGGAGTGATTAGACTCCCACTGTAACATAAACTTTTGACCAACTTTTACAGGGGTTTTACTGAAATCTAGTCATGAGAAAGAAGCACATATCACTTTCCATGCTTGAGGAGAGGTTGAGTGAACAAAGACGTTAAAAGTAGAAGAATCACATAGTAAAAACCTTTTTATTTCTTAGAAAAGCCAGAAGAAAAGATCAGCACCTGGGTTGGAAGCAGAGAACTACTTGGGCAGTGAGATGGAGTACTGAAAGAAAAAGAAACTTGCATAGGGCCTTTACTATAAATTTAATTTTAAAAGAATTTAATCCTGCACTGATTGTTACCATTAAAAGGACAAATTTCCTGTTTTCTGTAGTGTTTCCTGGCTACTTCTTCCTCTGAGAAGGTACCCAGAGAGTGCCTTCTTAAAATACTCCTTAAACTGGGGATAAAATGAATCAGAATGCAGTAGGCCCTCTACACATAACAATAAAATAGGTTTGGCCTCAAAATGGCCTCATTTATGATTGCTATAGGCAAAAGTGGCTGTTGGCACTGATTTTAGGATTTTTTTAGTATGTCAGTCAAGAAAAGTTCTTTAAAGAATGATTGTTATGTCTACTTTGGTCACATTTAAATGCCAGATTGGGGCTGTCAAATATGACTGGATTTGTCAATGAGGCAGAATGATACAGAGGAAATTGAAAGGCTGCAAAAAAATTTATTTGGAAAGTTTTTGATAAATAATATAATATTATTTAATTAAATCACTGCAGATTTTAAAAATTCTTTCTGTCTTCTTTGGAATGTCATCCCATCAGGCTGTTTCCTGCAGATATAATTATTTACTTAAATGATTAAATGAATGCTCCTATACATATTAGCTGCTCTAAGCTTTGTCTAAAAGAGTATTCTGTCAATATACTAACCAGGGACTGATCTAATTGTAAAGGGAAGAAGAACTGGGGAAGAAGAAAAGAGTCATTAGCCAAAAAAGCAGTATCCTACAGTTCTCACATTTTGAAGGTCATCTGTAAATTGCACACAAAATACTATGGAGTCACTCTGACCCATTTAGAAGTTTCTCTTTCACCAGCTTAGAAGCCTAAAAATGATGGCTCAGACTCAGTCATCATCCAGAGAGGAAGGATGCAGAGTAATTTTTACTTACTAATTTTAGAAATGAGCAGGGATGAACAATCCACTCTTTTCACTTGACAGAAGTAATGGGAAGTAATGACTTAAGCCATGTTTTGGACACTATCTGTTAGCATCACTTCCTATCATCCTAACTCAGCCCACATTTTGTGATAGGTTAGATGAAACAATATATAAATCCCTAAACAATTTATTCAATTCCATGCCTTTTTCCTCCACTGGACAAAGAACATCAACCCAGTGAGCTATAGCATCCCCAGACTATTCACTCCTACAAGGTGAGTTGCTAATGTAGTGCTGCACAGCTGAAAAGGAAAGACCTCACGTAGCTCTGCAAGCTCCCTGCTTTGGGGCCAGTCATTCACTTTTGTGACATACCAGACAACCACTGCTGGGAGAGATTTATTTATGATACATAATATGTATCCACAGTGTGAGCCTACATCTCAGTGTAGTCTTAAATTTCAGCACCTTGTTTTGATAGCTCAAAACTGACACTTAATAATGCATTGCTCTTTATTGGCTTGTCGTTGCTAATGCACCTGGGTCACTATTTTAATTCCTTGCCTTCCTGGGTTCATTCAAGCATGGATTTGCAGATTATACCAACGAAGATATCCTTTGTTTGGTAATTCTTAGTTTTTGACAATAAGTCTAGATGATTGTACTCAAGACAAAACGTAAGTAAGCTCTTGTGTTTTATTACCCTTTCAAGTCAACTTTCTATGGGAGAAGAAAAAAAAAACACCTTGCATTGTCCTTGTCATAGTATAACCACTTCTATTTTTTCAGAATATGACAATGTCTAAAGTAGCTATTTTTCTCAAGATCTTTATCTTCTTTCTTGTCACTACCAGTAAGACTACACTGGAAAAAAAAAAAACAGAGTAGGATACATACCAAAACAATGTAAATTGTTAATCATAGATGCCTCTAAATACTCAAAATTATGCTGCTATATTTGCAAGCAAAAAGTGGTTTCCAAAATAAACTTCTTTTGAATATCTTTAAGGTTTGCTGAACAGCCATCGTGGAGCAGTTTCCATAATGGTTCTAGAACTGAGGATTTCTTTCCCTACATGACAGTAAACCTCTTCAGCTGTCTTTAAGAGAACTGACTGATAAAATTACTGAATTTTTTATTTTTTAATGGATACTTAAATATGTATACTTCAAGTGCCTGTAAATGCATGAATTTTCAATGTACTTTCAAAGAAGGATTTTTCATATTAAGGGTTATTAAAGTAAGAGAGTACACTTTGCTCCATTTAAAAACAAACAAACAACAAAAACCACTTGCACTTACATTCTTGGGCAAACGTAGCCAAAACAGTATGCAAAGAGAACATCACAATTCAGACAAATCCTTTAGTATGTCTCACTCCCTGCTACAATGACTATGTTTTCTGATTTATTCAGTATTTACTATCTGATATTATTCTATCAAACAACAGTTGTAATTTTTTTCTACAGATGGTGCTTTCTGATATATATTCCATATTTCCACATCCGAATGAGATGAAGGTAATGGATGAGGTGGAGATAAAAAAGCTCTCATGCAAAACTGAAAATTTGAATTTCTAGAAAATCAAAAAGCAAGAGGGATTCATGGCTCTGGTGCTGGATGAGATATTTTTGCATTTCTTGTCCACAGTACAGAGTTGCCTAGTAATCTAGTCTTCTAGTATTGTTTTTTACCAGATAAGTATCGAGAAACTCCACTTTTCTTCTCATATGTTTCCCCCGGCCCCAATTTCTTGTATTCCTTTCCAGTGCACATCTTTTCTTTTCATCATGTCCTTCTTTCTCTAAAGACTGCCTCCATTCCAAGTGTCAGAAATGCCTCTCCCTATACCGCTTTTGGTACCAATTATTTTTCTATTCACATTTCGCCCAAGGACTGTTTCATGCTTGTGATTTTATCCCTAAAACTGCCACTGAAACACACAAAACTACAAAAGGTCATTAGAAAACATCATTTGTGCTGTATGCATGTACAGGACCTAAGAAGGAAAGAGATTGAGCCCTTAAAAAAAGCACTTGGAAACAGCTAGCTAAACAAAACATAGCACTTCTTTAGGATTCATGCAACTCTTAGAACATGAGCTTTTGTTTCCCTCTTAGTTTCTTTTTTAAGCACTCAAAGAGCAAAAGGACTTTCTGACTGCAGAGGACATGTCATGTAATGTTTTTTTAGTATTACTAATTAATCTATGGTCTCTGCAAGAAAGGATTCAGGAAAAGAGCTTGCTGTCATGAACAGTGAATTTTTTTAATCAGAGTTGGTGATTGTCTTTACTTGAAAATAAATGTGATCACCAACACATAGCCAGTTTGCAACTAACATTCCTCACAAGTATGTCGTCCTCTGCGCTGTCCATTCTTCTTCTAATTAACTTCTTTCTTAGCAGCATTGTGCACTGCACACTACAAGAGGCAATTTGCATCATAATAATCCTTTTTAAAAACCAACACTTTTAATGAATTTTCCCCTCTACAAGTTACACAAAGATATAATAAATGGTATCTATGAAGAATAGATAGAATGGAAAGAAACTCTTTCTCAATTTAGAATTTAATTGTAGAAGGCCAATTATAAAATTTTCATTTCCGCTATCATCTGTCTTGAATATTTATCTTATCTAGCAGCTATTTTATTCATAATGGAAATCTTTGATGGCTTTTTTTGTTATGCTATTCTGAGTCATGGATAATATACACTACACTGGATTAAATTTGTATGGAAAATAGGTCATGCTGGTTCATGTCTGAAATTAGATACAGCTAACTTAATTTTGCTGACATCTAAAAGAAAGGGAGTTTTGTTTAAAAAAAGAAACAAAAGAAAAAGAAATAAATTCACTTAATCTTATGAAATATTTCATTCCGTATCTTATCTGTCTAAAGTATGAAATCTACTGGAGCTTAAACAGCAATTTACTGGAAATCAGAACAGGACACCTGGGGTATCCAGTTTCTGCTGATTAAGCCTGTATATACTGAGTATTTAATAATTATGTAAATTTAATGTTTTGAGTGTTTACTATAGGTTAAAAAGCTGCTTTTTTTAAAGCTGGAAAATTCAGGCCCATATTTATCCATAGATAAAAACTTCAGTGTACTGAAACAGTCTCAAACATTAAATACTACAATCTTCAAAGAAGAAGAAAGAAGGGCATGGGGTAGATAAGCACAAATTCCCAATTACAAGGCTATTGCAGTAAAACAGATTTGTTGCAAGATAAAATAGAGGATATACTTACAGAAGGGCAAAGAAGCCCTGTTTTAATTACTGTGGATAAAGCAAAGAAATCACCACTATTTGCACTTCAAAAGCAAGACATTTTCACAAAATTGGAAGGGCTATAGATTGTGCAATATTGAGATTATCATTTGCAGGAAAAAAAATTATCAAAACATCCAAGCCTCTAAACTTAACATGATTTTAAACTAATCATCAGTAATCTCTCATTCTGAGTCAGTTCAAATTACCTGGTGGACTATTAACACTGAAATGCTGGGAGTGTTTACTTGAAGATGTATTTTGACACTTGCATTCTCTTGTTCCATGTTTGTTCCTCTTTTAATACATGCTTTCAGGTTTAATTCCACCAACATTTACATTCACCAGTCATGTTATACACCTACTACTATGTCTTGGGGGAAAGAACCTAGTCTCTTCTTTCTCCCTCTCCTTGGTTTAGGTGGAGAGAGGAGTAATGCAAAGAGCCAGCTGAAAGTAGGACCTGCAGAATTTACACACCAGGATCTCAACTTATGGTCACTTGAGGGCTTTAGTGTTCTTCCACAGCTTTTTTGCTCCTGCACTGTCCTTTGACCTGAGCCATTTCAGTGTTTGAAAAAGCCTTCCAGTGCAGTCTGTGAAAGAGTACTGATGGAAGGGTGAGGATGAAGAAGAAAAAATTTCTGTTGGCATAAAACACTGGCACCACCTTTCTGTCCCCTCTTGTGGCTGAACAAGTCTGAAATTCTATGATTGAAGCACTAATGATATGAGTTCAAAAAACTGAATTCTTCTTTTAACAATTACCAAAATGAAATTAAAGCCTCTGTTAAGTGCACGAAGAATTCAATCACACCTGCTACTGAACCTACAACATGTGTCAACTTTTAGGTCACAGCAAGCCAAGACAGGCCCTTTATGATAACGCCACTTGTAACACATCTTCATGATTCTTAAGCAAGAATGACAAGGTGCATAAAGGCACGCATCACACCCAAGTGGTGTTCAATGTTTCGTGCCACCAACACTGCCACTGCAGTTTTTGACAGAAAAACTCAGAGATGTTGAGCACACAAGATCAAATAAGCTGCTTACCTTGCCGACAAGCTGAGAGACTATCTTACTCAGTGTAAAGGCACAGCTAACATGAAATTAGCAGTCCATTCTAGAAAACCACGAACAAATAAACTTTAGTGAATACTACTCATCAGCCATAAAACCCAGAACAATATTCTTCAGAGTTACAGAAAAACAATATAAAATTAATAGCACAAAAATAAGTATTAATTAATTCCTTTTTGTTGTAATTATTAGAGAGAGTCATATGTCACAGAAGCAACAGAGATCTGAAACGCATCTTGAGCGACAGTCACAAGCATTCAATAGTGCTTGTGTTCAGCACAGCTATATAATCCAGAGCAAATTAAGGTAAAACAAGTTTATGAATTCGCCATAGAGTCAGCATGGAATTTACACACGTTTCTGCCTGGAGCACCAAACACATGACTTTGTCCACCTTTTTGATTATCTCACAACAAAAGGAATTACTACTTCCTTTTTTTTTTTTTTCTTTTAAGACGTCTCTAAGAATCAAACACCAAGCAAAAGCTTTTTCCAGATTGATACATGCAGACTGGCAATGTTTCAGAGGCATCCTAAATTTTCATTCTCCCCTTGATAAGTTTTTTACATAATGGGAACAGCCCAGATGTGTTTGAAGAAGTGCTATCAGCACTCATTATTTTGCCTTTCTGAATGCACAGAACATTTGCTACTATGACAGCTGATGAAGCTATTCACTGAGCCAATGGAAGCCTTTCCATCGATGATCCATGGATTGACTCATTAGCCTGTTTAGCTTTAAACTGTTGCCTGCAAAGTGATAGCTGTTACACTGACCATGCAGACATAAAACACGCTAACAGTTTAGCATACACCAAAAACATTTTATTGCATCGACAGTGTTGAGTTTACATGTTGAATTACTGATCAGTATTTACTTCAACAGTGCATTTTTATTTATGTCTTTGACTCTGAATTAAAATTAAACTGAAAACTGATTTTCTTCATAAACAGAGAAGACTGCCTATGGGCAGGGCTTAACTGACAGACTTGCTGGGAATAAGAAGGAGGAGGAAAAATCTCGTAGCAGGCCTCGTGCTCAGATCACGTTATACACATTTTTTGAATTGATGTAACGTGTCCATTCACTATGGCAGGCCAATAGACCTCTAATTTGCTCATTTACACAGCAGTATGGGTGAAAGATAGCTGGGTGGAGCCTAGTGCAAAGAAGAACATCAAATCACAATTGCCATTTGCACACCATCTGCACCAGCACTTGCTCTGTACTGAGAGATGGTAAAAAATGTTGGAAAATGTGTCCATTATTGTTTAAAGCTGATACTGTCATGCCAGTGCCACTTGGCATAGTTGTCCTGAACGTTGAGCTGCACTGAGCAGTTGAACATGGGGAGAAGACCCTTGTAGTGGTCAACCCTGGAATGAGAGCCCAGCCTCTTTCTCCTCACGGGTTCTGCTGCAGTGCCACTGCAAGAAGCTAAGGCAGGCAGAGGACCATCCTCTGGGTTACTACCACACTCCTGATTGCTGGGACTCGTCTCAGAGCAAAAGCTGAAGTCAACTTTCTTTCTACTTGCGGAGTCAGGGAAAGGAAAATTTGCTAGTGCCTGGGTTAGATGTTTTTTAACACGAGACAGCACACAAAGTCTGGTTAGAATAAGTATTTGTCAGCTCTTCATCTCACAGCATCTAACAGCAACTGCAGTACACAAAGCAGAAGCTGCCAAGAGTGCCTCTGCGTAAGTAACAGAGGTATCTGCCAGCAAGGCGTGCCCCACAGTTTGACACAAATAGACCAAAACCAGCATGCCCGTGTTTCTCAAACGGTAACTCTGGCAGACATCCTTCCATGTAGTCTGGCCACTACAGGGAGGCAGAGTGCACACTACCAAGATGCCACTCTTCCCTAACACACACCTTTCTACACACCCCTGGAAGAGGCCATCTCAGGCAGCAGAAACAGCTTTTATTGGGGTGGTAGACCACCATCTCATACAAGCCCCCATTCGTACACCCCACGCTGCCTCAAGCCTACAGCAATAGCCTGGTCCTCCAAGATACCTCAACAGTATGAGGCTCTGAAATTGTAGTAGGCTCTAGTATTTAGTAGAAAGAAGTGTTACTTAAATATCCCAGTAGTGGGAATTAATCAACATCTCCTTGTAGCTCATACATTTGCAAGAGTAACTATCGTGGAAACATTGAATCATTAAGTTTGGAAAAGACCTTAAAGATCACCAAGTCTAACCATTAACCCAACACCACTATGTTTCACCATAAACTATATTATCAGCAAGTGCAACATCCACGCCAGTACACTTACTTAAATTTATAGAGAAAGAATGAATAGGAAATATTAATAAATGTAAAGTAGGGCTATATTGGTTGGTCCCCCTCCTGCAGAGTTTAGAATGTTAGCATACTTGTAAAAATTATATACTCTATATGTTAATTAATAGAGAAGTTATTTAAAAATGGGGAATAGACTTCCAAAAATCAAATTAGAAATAACAGTTATCTATTCCAAGGACTGTTGTGTTTTGTGTTTTTTTTAATATTATTGGCAGGTGGACACTGTTCTCTTATTACAATTGAATTATTACTGAACTAAATTCTGAATGTTGATGACTTTTAGCTTTCACCATTTTTAAATTTCCTAGTTTATAGTGTTGTATTTGTTTTGCCATATTTAAGATGTTCTATACAGATTCTTCATTGTAAAGTCATTTTTCTCAACTATTTCCTGATAACATAAAGTCTATTAATAGCCAGACTACCACAGTGTGACCTAATCTAGTCCCTTGCCTTAAGACAGACTTAGTTATACCTGTCATCCCTTAAAGATGCAACCTGCTCCCAAAGATCTCCAGTGCAGGAGAACAGTCTATTTTAACTCTTCATCTGAAAAAGGGGGTTTCTATCATCTAATCATCCTTGTGAAGTGAAAATCCACTGCTCCATGAGTTTTCTAATTCACGGTGCATATATCATCTATTGTTTCTTTGCCACAACCCTGTAAGCACCTGAAGATTTTAAGGCCTTCACCTGTTCCCTCTTCTTTTTTAAGTCTTTCGAGGCCAGTGGTATCTTCCCCATCTCTGCTTATTCTGAATGCTCTTTTCTTCTCAGCTCTCCTTAATCAGTCCATCTCTTGCACAGAGCAGAGGTCAGAACAGAATACCATACCTGTGTAGTTATAACCTTACCTATACAAAGCCCTTCACAATTTTACTCTTGGTTTATGCTTATTTATGATTCAAGGCAACTCCTAGACCATTCTCAAGATAGATGCCAATAAATAATGGTGTAACCATGAACTATTCAGATCAAAGGTGCAATTTGAAATAAGAGTACTTTATTTGTAATATTGCAGTAGGCAAGTATCTTATCCCTCACGCATCTGATACACCTATTCATATATATTTTTGCAATTATTCTATTAGTGCCCCATTGAGCACATACTTTTCAGAACATCTTTTTTTTACAAGAACATTTAGACTTTGGATTTACAATTGACAATTCAAATGTAGAATTTTCAACCTATCTGTTCTACTGACTGTTTCAGAGGACAGTATTATCTCTTAAAAATACCTTGATGATGTATTTGCTAGGCTTCACATTCATGTATAAAAATCTCCCATATATCCTCACAGTTCAGTTCATCACTTTTGATGAACTTCATGTGTTAGAAGCAAGATTACTATAACAATTGGACTTTTCTTATGAAACAATCCCGCTGTTTTGATAACAGACATAGTGGTATGCAGAGAGTTGTATTTCTGATGGCCTCTATTTTGTGAATCCAGCAATTATGCAATGTAAAAATATCCTTTTGTGGTTTGATGATAGTCTTGGAAACTACTCACATTTATCTTTTTTTTCGCATCTTTTTTGGTACGGCTGGCACTAACTCAGTATTTTTTCAGATCTGAAGAGCATCCTGCAACATTAATTACTTCTTTCAGACCCAAGAATCTGGCCCTGAAAAAACGTTATTTCTGTAGATATCAAACTCACTGTATACAGTGAACCATACGACATTAAAACTGTAACAATCAAATTCAAAATATCTAATTTCAGTATAACTTTTTATGCTGAAGCCATAGTTTATGTTTAGGGATAAATGGTGATAATGTGTTGATACCACAGTAGCAGTTGCAATTCTAAGTATATATAATAGCAGCCATTATCAAAAAGATTAAATGGAGTACATATGTGTTAAACTGTGGTATCCACAGGTCTGAGTTCTGATTGCTACAGTCTCTTTCTCAGTCTCTGCCTCCAAAAGCACAGGCTCTGCCACAGCAGGCTCTGCCAGCTGTGCAGGTCCTTCACTCCAGCTGTCAGATGGAAAACACCATGGTCAGGTCATGCTTGTCCCTTCCCTCATGTGGAGTAGAAGTGCCAGAGCAAAGCTGGTAGGCAGAAGTTGTGCATGATCCAGAAAACAGGGATTCCAGCTCCCTGTCACTGCCTTCATCACTGGTGAACACTGCATCGGAGGGGAATTGGAGGAATGATGAAAATTAAAATGTTTTCATTCATGGCTTTCTTCTCTCACAAAAAAAAAAAAACAATTCACTGACTTTATCCAAAAGACCGAGCTGTGTGCAGTACCTGCTGCTATTATCTTTTATTTAATATCAGTATTTTGAATCATGTAATTGGTGTTCTCCATCACTGTATGTGATAAATAAACTCCTAAAAGGAGTTATTTACTAACATTTATTCCTGATGAACTTTGGTTATTACAATGAAAAACAGAATCACTGGACTAAAAAGGTTCATTGGCTGTCAGTGTATTTAAAAAGTAATTTAAAAACTAAGTCAGATGATTCTTCATGAAGAAATTACCTCCTTTGAATGTCTGTACAAAACACTGTGATCAATCCAAATGAATGATCATAGTTTTTTCAGCAAGCCTCCTTAGTAGTTTGTTCTAAAAGAGAAAGTATGAAATTAATTGTTTCAAAAAATACCCATGGAATTTTCAGAATATGGCATTTCAGTATGCTTCAAAACCACTGTCAAAAAATAAATGCCCTTAGTTTCTCTTTCAACTGGTTTTTTGTTATGCAAAACTAGTTTCCACCTAATTAAATTGCTTTTTTAAAGTTCCTAATTTATTAAACTGCTAAGTCCTTGAGCCACAGGAATATTCCACACTTCCTTTTTCAGACACTGCCCTCCTATGTTACTTTTAAGTTATTTATAAATACAGCTCTCCTGCAGTCTCTACCAGCAGGGCACCTTCACATGTTGGAATTTAATGAGGCTCAGGCACAAGTCATGAGTCCCTGAAGAAAAGTGCTACCTGATCTGCTTCATTTATTTCTACCAATAATCATACCATTACCTACAGCTTCTGGTTTTAATTAGTGGTATCTAATGATTAACACTGGCCAATTTGCATCCAATTATGCCCCCTGAAAAATTAGAAGTGGATGAAAAGGCTGAATGCAATTAATCATTCTGCAATGTGAATTTGCTTAAATATCAAGGATGAATGTGTTGTACTCTCCTAAATAAGTTTTTATTGAAAACATACACTGTCTGGTTATGAAGCAAAAGCATGAAGCTTCCCATGACAGTATGAAATCTGGAAATTAAAGACTACAGAATTACCAAACACATTCGCACATATCCTTTTAACAACGATGGAAAAATTATGTGACTGATATCTAATTACACTCTGTATTCACATGCTGCAGAAACAATTAAAAGCAATAAGCAAGATAACATTTTATAACACATAGACAGATCTTAGCATTGCCTGAGACAAAGTTTGAGTTTAGTATGCAATCTTTAGAATATAATTAGCTCATATTTTCTTTCATTCTTAAGAAGTTTAGCTGTAGAAAATATTCTGTTCCAGCTTCAAGGCAAATATTCAGCACTGCTTAGCTATGGGATATTTTGGACCACCATAACATCTTTCAGAAAATTTAGAAATCATAGGAGACATTTACAAAAAAGTCAAACAAAACAAAACCAAATTAAAAAACCAACAAAACAAAACAATTAAACCCACCACACACAAAACTCCACAAAGAAACCTGCTTATATGGGTCTTCAGCTTTTCCCCTGTTTTCAGAGACTAGACTTGATCAGGCAGTTTCACAGATAGTGACAACACAGTGCTTCTCATGAAGAGTCTCTCTCTTCTTTCTCATACACCTATCTCTCTGAAAAACTCCAGAGATCTCATATAAATACAGGGATATTAAATACCTCTGGTGAGCCTTTTTTCATCTATGATAGTGAAATCATTTTGTCACTAGGACACCTGAGAGATAATTAAAATAACATGACAATTATTTTGAAAGCTGGTACTAGTATAGCAACTTGCAGGTATAAAATCATCTAAGCTTGAACTTACAAAACTAGATTTATTACACTGCAATTATTCATTCCTTCATCCTAAATTTCACATATTAAAGCATCACTCAATATATCATGAAGATGTTGAAAATACAGTTAAGTTCATAGAAACCTTTTGGAAGAAGATAACAAGGAAAACTGGGTTTAAGACAAGTGGAGATCCTGAATGACATTTGATATACCTTTTCTGACCTTTAACACGCGAAAAAGCATGACTTACACCAACTTATTTTTGCCCAAGAAAAACCAAAATAGTAGGCATACAGAGAAAGTATCAGTTTTAGTGGTACACAAACTAAAGTTTCTACCTGCATTCCTCTTCTTTTTCATATCTCCTCTCTTGTACTGCTCTTGTACTCCTCTGCTTCAAACAATTTTTCCAGTTCTTAGCTTTACTGTCAGGAGCTTCGTGTTGTTCTTCATAGAACCTGAGGCATTACTGTCTTCCCTCTATTAATTGTGCTCTTTCATCCCAGTTTCTGTTTAGGATGCAGGTCAATTTTTAAGCTATCAGTGTTCTGCACTGCACTTCGGGAAGATGGGCAGAATTTAGAGGGGAGAAAAATGATGCTGCAGATTTTATCTGCTTAGTTGTTTCTCCATGCTTGGAAGAATTGTTAAATTTTATTTTGCAAATATATCTTCCTTTAAAATGTGAAGTTCATTTTAGCTAGGTTCTTGTACTCATTATGCCAGATATTCCACAGTTAATTTGCTTTTGAGGTGTAGGGTGTTTGTCACCTGCTATAATTTAAGCCCAGACAGCAAACAAGTACCACACAGCCGCTCGCTCGCACCCCCATCAGCAAGACTGGGAAAAGGCCTTGGCTCCATGTAAGCACTGCACAGGAACCGCGAAAACATCTTTATATTATCAACCCCGTGTTCAGTACAAATCCAAAACACAGCCACTGCAAAGAATATTAACTCTACCCTAGTCAAAACCAGCACACAGCTCTGCTTCCACTCCAGGCAAAATCATCAAAAACCACTCCAAAATGCCATTTCCAAAAGAGTGGCTTGCCAGGACAAGTGCTTTAGTTTTGAAAACCCAATTAATTTACAGAAGCTGTACTGAAAAACACTGGGACAATACTTCAATTTTCATCACCTGCAAGGAGCCCAAAAGGTTAGAAATAGGATCTAAAAAATACAGTGCATACATTGTTCCCCCTCAAGGGCCACCACTTTCCAGTTACGGCGGACTCATTCTACAGCATTGGGTTACACTTCATGAAACAACCTGCAGTGACCACCAGCAGACTTACAGTTTCAAGCACACAAAGAACAAGTTGTATGAATCCATAACATCTTAGATACTATAATACTAGCACTGAAAACATATGGAAAAAGCCCAAAATCAACCAACCAAAAAAACCAAAACAAACAAACAAACAAAAAAAAAACAAAACAAAAAAAAACCACCAAACCACCTAACGAAAAACAACAACAACAACCAGCCAAAAAACCCACACCTCTGTGCCTTTAGATTATTATTTTTCATGAAGTTAATGTCTGAATGCTTGGCTAAGCCAACAAATCAACTGAGACAAGTTGAGGCTCTTTTTGAAGTTCAGTGGCCCAATTAAAGTTGAATATGTTAGCTCATTTAATTTCCCTATTCACCACCATTTAGGAAAATAAGCAAATGGTTCATGCATTTTTTGAGCAGAGGTAGACAGAGTATTGCAGTATAACGGCAAAATCTGTGACAAACTAATGAAGTTTAAAGGTTGCAAGCAAAATATGTACTGCTAGGTAATAAATGTCAGCAACCTCAGAAAAAGAAATCACACTCCATACCACAACAATTAATTAAGATTTAGAATTAAACTTATTTCAATAAGATTCACGACACAAAATCTTGATGAATTATGTGATTTCTTCAAAGCACCTCTTTCTCTGAACACCACAGCAATGCTATGCCCTGTGGTTTTTGAAGGCAGCTTTTAGGTTTCTGGGGCTTGTGACATAAATGGGGAAAACAGTCCTAATATGTATCTCTTATTATTAGCCTTACGGTTTACACAGTACCTGCAAAGTCTTTGATTTTCATGCATATTTACTCCAGGGATTAGTTTTGGCCATAGTGACATCATCGTGAGAATATTTTTACTCTTGGACAGAGATGAAAGATGCAAACACTGAAGGTGTGACTTCAAACAGTACCACAAAGTGCTACTCTAAGGCACCTCATACTTATCTTCCTGCATTCCTCATAGAGGGCTACTTGAAGAGTTACTTTTCTAATTCCCCTATTTGCATTTCAGCTGTCTCACAAACACAATCTTATTGGCACCTCTCAATATATCGTCTGGTCTTATAGAAAGCACTTTTATATCCTCTTACACTCCATCTATGGCATATACTCTCATTTCTGATAACACCATTGACCTTGCTGCCACCTGAGTGCAAGCAGCTTTGACATCCCTGACCCACTCCCCTCAGGCATCCAGAACATGACCGCCCAAGTGTTTGGTATGTATCTAAAACTCATATTTTTACCATCAAAACTTTCTGTATACAACTCTGACTCTCTTTTAACTTATCTCCATAGAGTTCAAACTAACTGCAGTTTCCACAGTGCTGTTTTCCCAGTCCCAGCTGTTTTAAGTTCCACTCCATTTATGTTCACACCGTTGCTCCCCTTTTCCAGGTATATAACATTCAAAAGTCATTCTCTTGTTTCCATGTTTTTCACTAAATCGGCTCTCTGCCATTGCACTCTCCATTTTGTCATTATATTTAATGATGTCCAGTCCTTACTTACCCATTTGGTCCAGAACTCTTATACCTTTTCCAGGCAGAAATAACAGTTTCTTCTTTGCAACCACCTTCATGTTTTTACCACAGTGATAAGAAGTTTACCATAAAAGATGATACAGCTAAATCAATTAAGCAGTGTTTTAACTCTTTCCTGCCTTTTCTTTTTTTTTTCATTACCTCTTCCCTTTCTTTTTGTAACTGATGAATAGAGAGTGAGGAAGAAATGCAGTGACAATCAGTTCACTTAAATAGATGGGAAGGTTCTTTTCTGCTAGTCACTCACTGACTCTTATGCACTTCCTTCCTTGTGTTCCACCGACATGCTTGCAGCTTATTTAGATAAGCTTATTATAAAACTATCTTAACCTCCTCAGATACTTAGAAAAGTAAGAGACTTGTATCCTATAAAATACTTTAAGAGTGGGCAGACAAACCAGCTACAAGAAGTTAAATGAGGATGTAGTTTTATTTGTATACATATAGTATCAGAAAAAACTTCACATCCCCCCCATTTTGGCCTGTGATAGATTGCTCATGTGTGCAGGCCATCAATAACAACTTTTGAAAAGTAATACATGAAAAAGATTTAGACTTTTCAGGAAGAACTGCATCCTTTTCTAACTTTTTAGAACATAAATTTTTGCCTGTAATTAAGTTATAGGTATTAATATTAAATGAATATCTGGATAGTTTGGATTATCTGCGAGAGAAGAGCAATTTAAATATTTAAGCCTTATTTAATCAGCAGAATGAGGTCTCTAATCAGTATTACTCAAAGGGAAAAGTTCATGAAAGGAGCCATACGTGCAAGCCATTTGTGCTGCAAACACTTTTACTAGGCATTCCCAACAACTGACAGGCCCAGCAAGTAAGCAAGTATGTCAGGTCCACTCAAGTGTAGTGAGTATTAATACAGATATAGCTTTATTTCACATTGCCAGTGAAGATTTTGCTCTGCTAGTATCTCCCACATTTTTTACTAGTCCTCTCACTCTTTAAAATTTTTATTGGGTCCTGAAACTAAAATGTTGTCCTCAACCACAGGTATACTAATAGTTGACGTGAGGAGTGGTGAACTGGGAAGTAATTGATGTCCCAGTTACCTTTTTTGGAAATTTCTTAAAAATACACCAAGCAGATTCCTAAAAATCTCAAATCATCTACAGTGAGAGTTTGACTATTGATTTTTTCATGAGCATTTGATGTCTAGAAGAAACTGCCTAGAATAAAAATTAAGCAAGAAGAGTCAGTGTACCCAGGATTATAAACCTATTTAAGTCACTTGATCACTATGACCTTGTCTGCAGTCAGAAAATTAATACTGTTAATTCAGTATCAATGAATTAGATTACAGACAAAGCCAAGGTGGTGTTGCCACAGAGAGGGCAAGCTTCCTTGAGCTAATTTAAACAAATCCAGCTCTTTCTGCTCTCCTTGTCTTTGCTCTTTATATGAAGATTTTTACTGTAAAAGCTCCTAACTCCAGCACTGCAGCTGTCACAGCCTCTGTGCATAAGCAGTAATGAAACAGCCCAGGATCATCAGCACAACACTGCACGTATTTCTTTGTTTTGCAAAGTAAGAAGTGAGGGGCATGGAACAGGTGTCACCTTCACTTAAGGGAGCAGAATAGCTGAAAACAAAGCAATAGAAAGCAGTAATATATTACTGGTATAAGCCAAAACAGAGTTACTGGTCTCCAGGGTAGAAAGTAAGCAGGGGAAGGATTGTGTTGTGGAGGTATGTTTTGGGGTCAGTGCTTCCTGAGGCTATTTATGAGAGCACAGTATTTCACTTGCTTGAGGCTGCTATTAAGGTCAATATCTAGACTGTAGGCAGCAAGGATTGGCTCTCCCTACAAAAAGGAACTTTTTTAACAGCGTACCATGTTTTTTTATTATTTTGTTTATAGATCCAAACGGGGCTGTGGACTGGGACCCCTTTGGAAATCAAGTACCCAAAAGCAGGAGTCAGCAGCAGAGCAGCAAACAGACCCTGGCAATTCAGCCTCTCCCATCTGCTCTGCTCCAGGCACTGGCAAGTGCCTCTCCTCCCCCCAACTGCCCGGAAAGGGAGTAGATAGACAGAGGGTAGAGATGTCAATCAGGATGCCTTAGTCTGCAAGTCAAAGAATTTAAGATGAAAGAACTCTGAAATTATTGCTTTTATTATTAATTAAAAGTAACACAGAAGATTGCTGCATAAGACCAAAGATAGAGCACAGCTGAACCCTGTGTATTCCCTTGGCACTGACAAAATAGATGCACAATAGAGCACAGTCTGTATGATGATGTTTGCAAATGACATAAAACACTCAATTAAGCTTTCTATTTGGATGTGAACAGAAGTCTATTCATTGACCTAAATGTTGTTCTCCTTTTTGTTCCTTTACTATCTTAAGAATTAGGACTTGTAAATTTTACTGTCTTAGGAATTATGACAATATAACAAATATGACAAATGATGACTTAACTCCACATTTTACTGAACTCCCCCACCACCACCAGATATAGCCATATTGCCATAGATACTCAAACTGATAGATCTTCTAATGACATATAAGGGCTTTCTGTATAAGATGCAGTGTTCAGGACATCCGTGTGATTCAATAGTTTTATCTGCCATGCTTAGGTAACTAAAAGGCACACAGGTGCAATTTTGATGTTGCTGGCATACATTGGTACAGCTATTTCTCCCTATCAGCATCCTCAAGTTACCTTAAATACTGCTTCTACCATGCACAGGGACCATAACCACAAACTATAACCCTGAGTCAAAACCCCTCTTCTCCTTGCCCCAAATGAAACACCAGTTATTGGGACAAATCTGTGGCCTATGTAACTAAGTTTAAGGTAGTGTTCCCATACCAAAATTTTCCTACAAATGGGCTTAATGAGCTGAAGTTCTTAAGATTTACCTTGACAGGTCCACATATTATCACAGTAATTATTTCAGTTATTTTCCATGATCTCCCAGAAATCTGACCGGTGTGTTGATCTGCAGGTTCACTTTTTGCTCAACTTCAGTGCAGCCTCTCCCTTATTATACAAAGGATCATTTCAGTCCAGGTTTACACAGTAGTCTTAAAGCCACTTAGCTGAGCCATTAACTCTTGCTTTATCAGCAGCAATCTGACTGACTTTAAATGTTTTTACTCCCTTCTAGCAACCACCATACAAAGATTTTCTATCTTCCTCATATTGTATATACAGGTGCTGCAAGAATTTTTTTTTTTGTCCCAGTGTGTCTTTGCCATAACTAAACATTATTCACAAGGTAGATTGCTTAAATGTGGAGTCCTGCTCATGTGTCTCCCCCTTCCTTCCCTCAAACTCTTCACTGCATACACAGCAGCCAAGCCTGAAATTTTCAGTTAGAAACATACACCACAGTCCCACCTATAAACAAAAGATATATTTTAAGTGGGAACTGGAAGTATTCCCCCAACCCATTCCAGGGGCTTTGCTCATGAGTTTTTACTAGAAAGATTGTTTCATTTACTTCTTCCTTCTGGACTCAGCCTGTTAGCAGTACATTTGACTTCTCCATTGCTCATGTTAGCATTTTTGATCTTACAAACTTTCAACATAACAGTTTAGCCAATATAGTACAAATAACAGCCCCACACCCCAAAGTAAATTGCATACTTTCCAATTATTAATTTACTCACGCAAAAACCAAAATTATCAAAAATTGAAAATGTTTATTTTTGGTGAAGCCATGGTGGCAATCAGCATCCTTAACAGATAACTCTGTACTTCATAGAACTGCATTCAACTAAAAGGTTTATCAAAACTTTACACCTCTCCTATACTATTGAGCCATTTTAAGGGCGGCCTACACAGTAATACAACTGAGAAGACCACAGAGGAATTACTTTATCACAAAATCATAGCATGGCCTCAGTTGGAAGGGACTTTAAAGATCATCTAGTTCCAACCTCTCTGCCATCGGCAAGGACATCTTTCACTGAACCAGGTTTCTCAGAGCTCCATCCAACCTGACTTTAACATTTCCTGGGATGAGACAGCCACAATTCTTCTGGACAGCCTGTTCCAGTGCCACATCACCCCCACATTCAAGAATTTCTTCTAATATCTAATCTAAACCTACTCTCAGTTTGAATCCACTCCCCCTTTTCCTGTCATTACATGCCCTTGTAAGTCGTCTCCCTCCGTCTTTCTTGTAGGCTCCCCTTAGGTACTGGAAGGCTGCAATTAGGTCACTTTGAAGCCTTCTCTTGTCCAGGCTGAACAATCCCACTTCTCTCAGCCTTTGATCAGAAGGCCTTCTATCCAGTTTTAGAAAAATAAACCAAGAGACCCAGCGACACATAGGGTGGTAACAACATAGAATTCTGAAACTGTGAACCATTACACAACTGATATTTAGCCAAGATCAGGACAAGCATGCACGCCAGATCTTTTATTTAAGCATGCAAATAGCATGAAATGGAATTAGTTTCTTCCGGGTATTTACATATTTATTTTCCTAGTTTTGTTGTATTCATTTTCAAGTTTTGTATGTATATTCTCTTGAAGTTTGACAAGTCTACAGTAAGCAAAGCTTAGCAGGTAGAATTTAGAGGGGTTGGAGGGAAGAGAGGAGGTGTTGGAAGGTAACTGTGGGAAAGCATGTTAAATTTCAACAGAAAACAAAGTTTTTAAGATGATAGTTACTCAACTGCACATACACCTCAAGGGGCCTAGGAATTGAAATTCTTCAGGAAAAAATAGGAACTTTGACCCTTTGAATACACTGCTTGTCTTTGATACACAAGAAAAGAATATTTTATATTCTCATGCACTCCCCCACCCTTTTTTCTTTGTGCCAATGCAAGTAAAAATCCAAGAAACAAAGAACAAAGTAAATATATGACTTCAAACCAATTCAGAGAAACCTGGAAAGCTGTCAGAAATAAGAGTCTAGGGGCTTAGAGAAGCATAAAGGAGTGGGGGGGGGGAAAGGGGGAAGAGAAGGAGAGATACTAGAAACCAACTTGCTTTAAGCTCCTGCACTGCAGTGACCTTGTGAATTTTTCCAAATTTTTTATGCACAGTCTCAAACAGACTTTTTGTCTCGTGATTTCTTTTTCACCTGAGCACCACTCAGTTTTACAGGGGAAGAGAGACTTGGGGTTTGATAAATGGAAATCTGAATTTAGCTTGCCATACACCAAAACTAATTAAATCAGGTTGAGTAGCTCAAGAGACATTTTTAGTGTTCTGCTGAATAATCAGAAAGTATTAATAGTACTTTGAATGAAAAATATGAAAAAAGTGTGCTCAAGGGAAAGATGAAATTTTGAATTGATGGAAATTTAAACGGAGTGGTTTCAAGTAACTAGGAAAAAAAAAAAAGCACAATGTAGTATCTCTGATACTGCTAGCCTGTGTATAGGGGACCTATTTCCAAAGCAATGCTTTATAAAAGAGAAAACAAATGCAAAATTTAACAGAATTAGAAGCTACAATATGGATGCATATCTTGAAGACAGATATCTTGGGCATCCTAAATGTTAATCATCTTTTCTTTAGCTCTATGTGTATTAAACAATAAGTCCTTACATCTACCTGCTGAAGCCACATAAATAATTAATATTATAATTAATTACTAATTGATGCAAAAATAAATTATTCTGTGAAGGAACTTGCTTTGTTCAAGCAAGACATACATCGAGAGCTTGGAGTAAAAGTTTGGCTTTTAATATCTTGCAGAAACAATTATTTGTGACTATTCAAAGCACAGCAGTACAACATTTAGTGTGCTGCATAAAAATGCCAATGAAACCAGCTCTCAAAGCAGAGTGTGAGAGAGTAAAGAAAGAAAAAGGTACTGGTAGGGACTATTACATTTAAGAAGTTTACTTACACACTAAAGAGAAGATAGAGGGATAAGAATAAAGTTTCAAAAAGCAGACAATGGAGAGAAAACCTTCTATTTACTAATATGCAGGACAGCAAATTATTTTCCTAACTGTGCATTCTATGACAAAAGACGTTTCAGATGGTACTGTGTGCTGGTTGAGAAACAATTGGATATCTACCAAAGCAACACTGCACTGCAGGAAAAGATCCAGAAGCTTTCCTCTGGCTCTTCAGAGGAAAGCAGCATTAGACATTTCTAGGACCACTCACACTTCATAACAAACACCATAAAAGGTTTTCAGCCGAGCTATGACTACTTCAGGGACAGATCACACCTCCAAGAAAAGAGAAGGTCTGGGGGGTTCGTTATTCTTGAAGATACAGAGCTATTTTTCACCAACATAAAAAATAAATTATTGATACCTGCTGTTGTTGTAGCCACGAAAACAGAAAGCTAACTAATATGCTTGTGTTTTTCAAGTACATTTTTCAGCCTGCACTGTTTTCCTCTGTACTTCATTTGAGAAGTACATCACTGCCTAGCAAGAGCTTGGTACTCCCATGTAAGCATCACTCATAAAGCCCACCTTCACTGCAATTAGGTATATCCAACCACACTGGGCATTCCCCCAAAGCACGTGGGTTTTGTTTGAAGGAGCAAAGGGAGAGACTTCTTTTTAATTAAACTTTGTATAGACAGCTTGTTGTATGAAGTCTAAAACTTGCAGCAATGTTAAAAAAGCAGCAATTGCAAAATGCACCCTCAAAAGGAGCTTCACAAAATAAATGCCAATAAAGAATATTTTGCATAAGGAAAAATAAAGCCTTTGAATGTATATAGTTTATTTACTGAAAGTTTAATTTTTAGAGGAGTCCAAGTCAACTCACAGTTTAAGTCAATACCATTTTATAGATTATTTCTTGGTTGCGCCAGTATATAGGCAGAAAATGTTTTGCAATAGGCCATTAATTGTAACCTCAAAAACTGCAATACTCATATTGCATTAAAATGTCTTCTTCAAAATATGTTTTAAGTATCTGAATAATGTCTTTCTTTTGTAGCTTGACTGTCATTTTAAACTAACAGCAATCATTTATTTGTTCTGCTCCTTGAATTTTATTATGCCTATCTCATTTCCAGCTTCATCCATACAAAAGGTAGAACTAAGTATCTCATGTGATTGATGGATAGCAGAGCTGAAACAAGATGATGTATAGAGGATGTAAGTTTTTACAAGTTATGACCAAATGAAGATACAGGGAAAACTTGCATTCTTCTTATGAATGACTTAATAGTTCTTTAGCTCTGCCAAGCTGAATATTTTCTACTTAAGCACTAGCTCTCTTGTTCACTACATGCCCTCCTATAGATTCAAGCATTTTCAGTAAAGAGATAATAAGGATGCTTTTTTGAAATTAAGTGAAAAGATTCTATAAATTCTTGATGTATCACAGAAAAACATGTCTTCAAATCAACACTGAGGCCGAGGATAAAAGGTTTTTCCTCTATAATACAGAGTTTTAGAAGTCTATTCCTAATTACTTTAACTATTCCATGAATACTTTGGCTGTAACTTTTTCAAACTCATTCTGTTTTGAATTTTATTCAAGGGAATTGAATTTAATTCAAGGGAATTAGCTACTGACTCCAACAGCCTATTTCATGCTACAGTCCTTCAGCAGAACCACAGTAAAAACATAATCTGTGGGATCACCACATAAGTGTAGCAGGAAAAACTTTCCTCCATGTACGTCACAGGGCAAAAATAAAAGATGGCCTGAACACTCTCCAAATTCAATGCTTATTTATTCCAAATAGCTCTCTACTCACATGCTTCTGGGCCACTACAATAAAGGAGAAAACTCTTATCCTTCCTGGGGACACTTTGTGGAGAAAACAAGGAGCCCCAAAACAGGAACAATTTTGTTTTCCTACCAAACTTCATAAACGAGACAGTGAGTTCTTTAAAAAAATCTCTCCTGATTTCAATAATATGTAGTCTTTCCTAGGTCATTCCAGTCTGTTTCTGGATTTACAGGACTCTTAACATGACGCTGTTTCCACAGCCAAGAAAAGGACAAAAATCTTCTTGTACATTTCTTCTAAGGGTCTCTTTCATTCTCTCCAGATATAAAGTCAGAAAGTAAAGGAAATAAAAAAGTGTCACAGGTCAAAATAACTCCTGTCAAGGCTTTCTGATATTTTTCATTCAATGTGTCTCTCTGCCTGACTGGCACAGCTTCTTTCCTCTTTCAACATCTGCATGATGGGAGAGGACTTCTTAACATTCCCAGGAGCTGTTTAAGCTTCTGTTATGGATAATTGTTATTGCTGACTGACTGTGAGGTTCATTTCAAGAGTTGGGAGGATAATTATTCCTACTCCATTTAGTCTGGACTGTCATTTCAACTACTCTCCTAGGTGCTTTATGACTATCCAACTTCAAAATAGGCAGAAAAGGGAGTCCTTTTTCAGATGACCAATTTCCATCTAGAAACTGCAGTTATAATTGTGCACGACTGTAGCAGTACTTTTTCAACTAGAAAAATTCAAAACACTGGACTGGAAGGGATACTAAGCAACTCTGCAGATGACACAAAACTGAGAAGAGCTGTTGACTCTCTCTGAGGCATGGAGGCCCTGCAGACAGACAACAAATTGGAGGACTAGGCAATCATCAGGGGGAAGTGCTGGATTCTGCACCTGGGATGGGGCAACCTTTGTTGTACATACAGACTAGGGAATGAGATGCTGGAAAGCAGTGCTATGGAAAGGGAGCTGAGGGTCCTGGTATATGGCAAATTGAACATGAGTCAGCAGTGCCCTGGCAGCCAGGAGGGCCGATCATGTCCTGGGGGGCATCAGGCAAAGCATCCCCAGCCAGTCAAGTTGAGGGGATTGTCCTGCTCTGCTCTGCCATGGTGGGGCCTCACCTTGAATATTGTGTGCAGTTTGGGACACTGCAATATAAGAAAGATATAAAGCTATTAGAGAGCATCCAAAGGAGGACAAGGAGGGCCTTGAGGGGAAGCCATATGAGGAATGGCTGAGGTCACTTGGGCTGTTCAGCCTGGAGCAGAGGAGACTGAGGGGAGACCTCACTGCAGTTACAGCTTTCTCCTGAGGGGAAGAGAAGGGGCAGGCACTGATTTCTTCTTTGTGGTGACCACTGACAGAACCCAAGGGAATGGCCTGAAGTTGTGTGAGAGAAAGTTTAGGTTGGATATTAGAAAAACATTCTTCACCCAGAGGGTGGTTGGGCACTGGAACAGACTCCCCAGGGAAGCGGTCACAGCACCAAGCCTGGCAGAGTTCAAGAAGTGTTTCAACAATGCCCTTGGGCACATGGTGTGACTCTTGGGGATGGTCATGTGCAGGGCTAAGGGTTGGACTTGATGATCTTTGTGGGTCCCTTCCAACTCAGCATGTTCTGTGAACTCATTTTTCCACACCATTAATCACAACTGAAGTTTTGCAATACAATGATGCAAAGACGAAATTTCTCCAATTCCTTATATACAATTTACAAAAAGGTTAATTTCAAAAAAAGAAATATGCAAGCAGAATATCAGGAAAATGCTATGCAGAGGTCCAAGGTCCTCTAATCCATATTCCTATAAAGATGTGCACAGTATAATTTATTATTGAGAAGAATAAAGAACAAATTTTCTTCTCACTTGAGTACCATTCAAGGAAGTAGCATCATGCTAAGTTTGCCATTAAAACAGATCATCATCTGATATTTAAAAAGTGTTTCCTTATTTACCAGTTTACAGTATTTTTCAATGCTTTATATATGTTTAATTTTTTAACTGTAAAATACTCTACCCTTTTCCTGCTTTCTAGCTGCTTTGACACATACATTTTCAAGAACTATGTATGTGCTTGGCAAGGACCAGGTTAAGCATTATAATTTCTGCTTGTGTATAATAGAGATTGATTATTCCCAAATACACCTGACATTTTATAATAAGTATATACTGCAAGCAGAAAAGAAACAAGAGGGAATACTCTAGTTCTCGCTTTAAATCCAAGCTCAGGCATTCATTCAATATGTGACCTCAGGCAACAGACTTGACCTCCTTCTAGTTCAGTCAATTCAGCTGGCTAAGAGCAGGAAATCATTGAAAACCAGATGCTGCATCTAAAAGCAGATCTTCCCCAGGTAAATAAATTACAAGAGAGCCACAGGGATGGTGGAATATGGTGTTTCTTATTGTAAGAGTCAGGAAGGCATATAGATGTAAATTGGAAATAAGCCAGAGGTCTCCTAGCCTCAAGCTTTACTTTGATATCTGAAAAATAGCATTTTTAGTCCTGCACGGATACTAAGATTTTTGTGCTATAACTAGACTGCAAGATTAGACTATCTTTATTCAAATGTACCCAGATCACGTAGTCAAGGTGGGTGGTTTTTTTAATCTTGCCCAAATTACTCTTCACAGACATCTGAAATATTAACATAAATGTCTGACCACATCTGCAGTAATGTAAGACAGTATCCAAGATTCAGACTTCTAAGGACTTTAGGAACTATGGTAAATGGAGTCCATGGCAATTTTTGTATACTAGGAGAGTTTGGGCCTCTTTTTACTGTAAAGAGGAGAATGCTTGCAGTTTTCTAGCCTTTCTTCCTCTTTTCCTCTATCCAGCTCACATCAAACCACTTCTGACTATAGTTGTGGCTTCCGGAGTTAGGAGCACAAAGTCCACATAGGTTTTGGAACAGAAGCAACTATCACACCCTATTCCACAAAAAAACAAAACAAAACAAAACTAAACAACAAAAAAACAAAACAAACAACAAAAAAAAAATCAAAAACAACAACAACAACAACAAAAGAAAGAGAAAAGGTTTATAATTGGTTCACTTTTCCTACATCTAGTAGAATGCCTGCTATTGCTCCTCCAGGTCTCTGAACCCCATAGAGCAAACAACTAATGCATATACACAGTCAGTTCTGATCTAACAACTGGAAAAACATAATTAAGAATATTCACAGAGATGCCACAATTTTGAGGCTTTTAGATCACTAATAAACATGGTGGAGGAAAGAAGAATCTGATTTGCTAACTTTGGCTTTGAAAAGGTATTAAAAAGTACACGGGAGCCCCACAAAACAGTCACTAATTGACAGTAGAGAAGGTTCTATCTACAGTGACAGCAGCAGGACACGAAAACTTCATGACCTTCTTGGCAACTATTTACATCACATTTGTCATAAAGAACAAACCACATTTGCCAAAAACTGAAAGAATTTATATCCACCAGCAGCCTGAATATCAAGAACTTAAAAACTATTTTATAGTCTTTCAGTTTAACAGGAATGTAACTAGCAGATTATTAAATATAAGCATTATACATAATCCTATACACATTTTAATGGGTTACTGGTTGCTTTCTCTGACATGAAATTGTCTTCAAATAAGTAATAAATTAAAGGCACACAGGTATTAAATGTAGGCTTTTTTTTATAGATGATTTTGGTATAAAGGTTCCTAATGAATAGATTTGGGTTTTTTATTTATACTTACCTAATGAAATATCAATTATTTATAGTGGACCATTTATCTAAGATAGGTAGGAGAACAGACTTTGAAAGTAAATGAACAGCAGATGGAAAATTAATTGTTACAAATCAAAAAATCTTAATTCTTTTTTTTTTAAAGAAAGACCAAAACAAGTCAGTCTTACTAGTTGTAACTTTTGAACTGTGAATTGAAAATTTGATGTGTTTTCTGATTCTCATCCCTTCCACAATTCAGAAAAGGTTCTGTGCTACAAAAACCAGTGGCTGTACTCTTGCATAGCTACAACAACTACCAAGTAGGCATGGGATTTTTAACAGGAGTCATGAAATAGTTACACACTGCAGGGAATGGGCTTGAGTCAGGTTCTGTTACACCTGTTTTCTCCACGTCAGTCTCTTATCCAAAAACTATACAGTGGTAGGAATTATGTTTTGCCCTTATGAACAAATGTCTTGGAAATGGAATAGAATTTCAAATGTGAACATGTCTGTGCGTGTTTGTGTGTGTACATGTGTGTGCACACATAAATTTTAAGTAAGAGAGGAAAAAATATTGCAGTAAAGTAAAGGTAATACACTAAAACTGAAGGGATTTGGGTGAAATACTAATTCTGACACAAACTTACCAGGCCAACACAACCCAAATTCTCAGGTTCAGACTAATACCTACAAATAAAATTCTACTAAATGCTGTTATAACTTTGCTTGGAAATCCAATTTCTCTAACAGGTATTTTCTCTTTGCAATTGCGTGTATAAGGAAGAAACACAGAAGGGTACTGACCTCATTTGAAACTGCTGATACAAGGGTTAAATAAATGATGTTGACAGGTAGAGAAAGGACTATCAAAAATTTTCAGAAAAAAAAAAAATCACCTCTCATTAAGCAGGAAAAAACGGAGAAAAAAAAATGGAGTTTGCTTCTTATCGTAAATAGATACAAAATGATAGAACTTTTCCTGTAATCATGATTGCAGGTAATACAAACCATTATCTCTCCATATTAGATAATTTAGTAATGCCATTAACTGTTTAGTTTTCCCTTTCAATATCAGTCCTAGTAGAGAAGGTCAATACAAGCTTTTAACATAACACTAGAAATAAATGACAAATTTAATTTAGGCTTGCTGCATCCCATTTCCTGGAAGCACTTATTTCCTTATCTCAATTAAGAAAGGTAGCACATCAGGAAAATAAGTGTTTTTACTATACAACCTCTTGCAGCTAGGGCCAGAAAAGAATTTAGGCACCATGAAGATGAATTTTTGCAACATTTCTTGGAAGCATTAAGTGGCCTAAAATCTCATGTCAGGTATTCAGGCTTCCTATACAGTATACAGAAACAGGGATCCTAAAATAGTATCCCAATAACCAGTAAAAAAAGCATTAACTAAAAAAAAATTAATAATATCTTTATTCTCTTTTAATTCTGATTTGGTACATTATTTCTTTCTTACCACCCAGTTCCTGCCTCAGCTCAAAGAACTCCCAACCTCATATATGCTTCCATCTCCTATGTTGTTATTCATGGATTAAGCAAAGTGGTATCATATGTCACTTTAGAAATGAGGGAGGCTCCTTTCTTTTTATACTGTGATCAAAACTTCGTTGTTTTTACAACCCTTCCAAGCAGAGCACTCCTCTTGCTAGGTTGGGAGCTATTCTGGAACTATGAAAAGTTATTAAATCTTTGACGTGAACAAGCCTCCATAAGCTTTATATAGCTGCAACATACGGGAGTGGTATTGCTTTTGTCTGCTAAAATGTAAAATGAGTTATTGAATGATGGGGGGTTAATTCATTCTTCATTAAATCCTTTTTCCTTTTTCTTAATTTTGCAGCTACATTGTCACAACTTACACCTGTTCATGTATTTAATAAATCTAAAAGGACAATCACAAGATGAGCAACTAATGTTTATAAGGAATCCAGAACAAGCAGCCACAGCTTGATGAAAACTGTATGTAATATAAGCTTTGATTTGCATTAAAATTTTGCAGTCTTTTTGAGATATTCTAAGAAGGTAAAAATCTGTGTTTGATGCGTGTTCTTGAAAATAAGATAGGTGAAATTATCACTGAAGCTCCTATTCAGACTTAGTGCTGTCAGGATTGGTCAGTAATTAAGTTTAGGGTTTCCAGGATTACACTTTTGGAGTTATTTAGCTACATTTCACCATTTCTTCCTAAATTATCCCTGTTTTTTATTTTTCTTGCACTCAGAAAAAAAAATAGACACAATTCCCATTCTTTCTCTCTTCCTGATGTCTTCAAATCAATCATGAGGGAACTTTGTTCAAAGGGAAGCCACTGACTGAAGTCTCTCGGGGGTTATACTGCCAGACACATTTGAAAAGATGTCAGTAAGAACTCCAATTTGTCACTGAAGAATAATGATTGCAAGTACTTTTAAGTCCTGCAAGGTCTTTGAAACAGCTTTGCAATTCAGTGAATGGGATAAGACGTGCTGCCTTTCAATTACCACAGAACAACTAGAAGAACTTGCATTGCAAGGCCAAGGTCCTAAACGTCTCTGCTGGATTCTCTGAGAAAAAGAATCGAAATGGGCATTTGGAAAGAGTCATGATAGCAGGGTCCTGTAAGCAAATATACAGCAGTGATATACAAGCAGCAATCTCAGGATTTTGTGGGAAGAGTGCAACAGGCCAAAAAATCAAAAATAGTATTTTTCAAATGCCAAGTGGTTTGTGTCGAATTGAGGCCATATGCAAGCCATAAAAGTCTATATTCAAAACAGATTTTACAAAAGAAGGTGGAACAGAGGGAGAGAAAAATTAAAGTAAAAATGAGAAAAAAAAACCCCGAGGTCCTAAATGAATAATGGATCATTTCACATTTCTAAGGAAAAAAATCAAAGGCTAATGAATAATAGTGATAACAAAAACAATTATGGTGACTTAAGGATACTGTATTGTTTCAGAAAATTATGTCAAATCATATTCAAGGAATGAGTTACGAGACAATAACTGACCATTTAAAGTAACCTCCAAATTGTTTCAATTTCTTCCTAATGTCAACAAAACAGTAAATGAACTATAGGAAGTGACACTTCTTTAACACCCAGTTAACAGCACACATTAACAACCATAAATTTAGCACTATCTTTGTATCAGATAATTAGTGACAACTGTAAGATCTGTAACGAGCTGTACATTAAGGTTGGCTTAAAAATTATTTCTTATTAAGTAATGTGGGTCAATTCATATAGCAAGTCATTTTGCAAGATCAAAAATTATCTCACTAAACATTTTTATTTAATATAACAAACTGAAAGACTGACAGAACAAAGGACTCATCTACAGAAATATTTAACAATATTATCCAGAACATTCTGTGTTTCTGCAACATGTCAAATCCTCGTTCTGAAAAGAATCCAGATGTCACATTTGCACGCTCAAGCAAATTTTGAGACCTGTGGATAGAAGAGCTTGGAAGTCACTCAAAATGTGTTTAGAATTCTAAGAAAATCCAAATTCCCAACATGTGGAAAGTGCTAGTTGTCCATGAAATCCAGACAGGCGCAAATACTAAAATTTGCTGAAAATCTGCTTCCAAAAATTATACATCATGACATTCACTGAAGAGTTAAACCTCTGGCACATTTCAAGTTGATATAAGAATTTTGCAATAAATATTCATTTAAAAGGCAAAGCATCAAGTCTTGGTAACTGACGGAAAAGAATGAATAGCCCAGTTTCATGCCTTATCAGCTTGGTTAATGATTGAACAGAGGCACCATCTCACTTGAATCTCAGAAACAAACATTTATGCCCATGCTATCACACTCTGCGAGTGTATCACTGAAGCCAAACATCTTTGAAGACATCCTATACTGGATCTGGCTGAGCTGGAGTTCATTTCCCCATAGCAGTACTCACAGTGCTGTGCTTTACAATGGCAGCTAGAAGGGTGTTTTGGCTACTGCTGAACACAGCACCAAAACTGTAACATTCCTTCCTCAATCAAGGGCAAGATCCGGGGAGGGGACCCAAATAGGCCAGCTGACCCAAACTGACCAAAGGGATATTCCATACCCTATGATGTCAGCTCAGATGTAAAAGCTGAGGCAAGGAGCAGGAAGGGGGGCATCCATTGTCTCCAATGGCTGCCTGCTGAGGAACCATTATGTGTGCTGAAGCCCTGCTGCTTGGGAGTGGTCGGCCATCACTGATCATGGCAAGTAGAGAATAAACCGTGTTATCTTTCACTTCACTTTTGCATGTGCAAGATTTTGCTTTGCTTCTGCTTCAATAAACTGCCTTATCCCAACCAACGACTTGTTTTCCATCTTAGTGTCTCTCCTGACTGTCTGGGAAGGAGAGTGATAAGAGCAGCTGCATGGGCACCTGGCATCCAGCAAGGTCAACTCACCACATATGAACTTTGAAAGAATGATTACCTTTCAATCTTCCTCTGAATTCCTTCCTCAATGAAGGTACTTTTTAAAATTCTTGGTGATGGGAATAGAACATTTTCTTTCCTCCGCATGACAGAGCAAGAAATACATGACATTCTTTTCAACAATATCAGCTGGGAAGAGATCCAACCACTATTTAATAACTATTTTAAACAATCAACCAACTTTTCTGATCTACTATCTAATTTTCATATTTTTATTTTCCATCCAACTCTAATAATCATACCACCTTAACTGGCTTGAAGGATTAGATCATCTCGTATGTGGCTCTTATGGTTGAAACTTCCCATCCGGCCACCCTGAATCCTTGTATGTGAGAAGAAAGTTATAAGACTAAAACACAAATCAGACCCTGACTGAACACTTTTCAGACACAATTTCAACTTTCTTCAAAATGTCATGGGTATCTCCTGCCTGAAATTCACAATAAAATGAAATGTACGCAACTTATTCTTTTTTAAGACATTGAATAGACCGTTTATGACCACTGGATTGAGGTTGCTTTTGGAATTTATTCTACAGGTCTTGCAGAAAGAGGCCTATGACAGAAAGAAGCAATTATTTCCTATTTCCAACTTTAACTAGATCATGCGGGCAACAAAACCAGACAAAATTATCCTGATGCACCAGGGCTTTCATCGATCACAGAGCAAAGTCAGTTATTACAAAAACCAGAAACTCAACTCCCAGTGTTTCTGTTAATGCTTTCCAATCTATTTATTCATTCTAAGGTTTCATCAGTTATAAAATCCAACTCAAATGTCCCTTTTACATCCTAGGAACCATTACAGAAATGCCAAGCTAAAGATCAAGCAGCTGGAGATCATCTACTCATCTACTTAAACAACAACCCCTCAAACCCAGGTCAGCCACAACAGGCTGCTCAGGACTGTGTACAGTCATGTATTGAATATCTCCAAGGATGGAGACTACACCAGCTGGCAACATGCTCCAGTGTTTGATCGCCTAGATGGTAAAAAAGAAAAAAATTTTGTATGAAACCAGTATTTCAGTTAGTGCCAACTGTCCTTTGTTCTGTCACTGCTCGAAACTAAGAGGAGCCTGAATGCGCTTTCTTTATTCACTATTGTCAGATATTTATATATTTTGATAACATTCCCCCCGAGCCACCCTCGTCCCAAGGATTAAGACTGAGCAGCTTGTGTTTCCCTGGATTCTCCTTTCCCATGGTATGCAGGAATTAAACAAATACTTAACAAATAAAGTCCATGTTGTAATGAGGAATCCTATCTTTCTGAAATGTACAAGTTCCTGTTACAGAAGACACTTTCTCTGTCAGAAACAAAGCTTAACAAGGAATATATCCACTTCAAGATCTTCCTGCAATGTAAACATAAAATACTGAGTAGTGAAAATCCTTACACCTCAGTCTTTGGCCAGTCCAGCAAAATAAACAGGAATTTCAAAAATAGCATGTTATCCTTGTAGTCTTAGAAAACACTAACGGTCACAGGTAAAAGACAACAAAGTACAGATTAAACCAATTTATTATTTTCCACTGGCATCCAAAATACCTGTTAGGTCAAGAGAAGACATGTAAGAATTAATTAATCTGTGTGTGTGTATATATATATATATATACACACATATATTCAGTCTAGGCCAAAAAACAGAAATTACTCTGATATCTTGTAATGTAGCTCCTAAGAAGGTACAGAACTGACTCGAAACTGCCTGAACCAGGATGCACATTGGGTAACCGACCTCTCCACAGGAAAGTCTTCTTCCTGAGCAATATAGCATAATCCTTCTGGAGGTTAGCTTTAATCCTATCAGAGACTGGTCAGAACTGAAAAGATCCAAGAAAACCAGAAAGCTATTTTTGTATTCTTCTTTCCTCTCAAAACTATAGCAACAAAGCTAATTCAATGCAGTATTTAAAAATTAGATCATCTTTACTTCTGCAGATTGATTTGGCAAAGATTGTCACCATAAAGCACACAGCACACAACCATGGGAGTGCTTAACAGACTGCAGGAGAATATTGACTACTACAGGAAATCAGTTTTAATTAATGTCTTAGAGAATCCATCTATTAAGAAGCAGTTCTAGTTTGTATTTCATGCTCATTCTAGTTATGACTCTAGGAAAAGCCAGCATCCTTATTTCCAATAAGCATGCTGAAGTCAAAGGCGTAAGAGCAATCCTTCTCATTTACTATGTATTAGTGCTAATACATTTCTCAACATTAATCCTTCGAGCAAATGACACATTGATAGTCTGGGACACTAATGGGATACATTAATTGCAAGTAGTATAAGAAAAGAGGATTACTAGAATGCATGCTGGAAACAGAAAATGAGATTAAAAATGGCATTTTGGTTAAAGTTCTACAGGCTATTAAAAAATACAAGATGATTAGCCAAGGAGAAACTAGAAAGCCCCTAAATGAAAAATGCTGAGGGTCAAGGAGAATCTGGAAGAAGGGATTTATGACTAAAAGTAGAAGAGAATAAAGCCAGAAACTAAATCAGAACTTAAGGGAGGGAGAGGGGGGGCAGGGGGGGCAAAATAGTGCTTCTAATACTACAAAGCTTTATTCTTCAGAGGAGAGGAGAGCAAAGCTAATGCTCAGATCCTGCATACATCTAAGCACATGAATTATTGCGCTAACTTTAGTAATCATGTGGCTATAGCCAAATACTTAATTCCTTAAAATTATAGCCAAGCAGAACAATTGTGAAGGAGACACCGATATCTTCCATCAGACAATGAGAAAAAGACTGGCTTGTCTTTGCACTGTGTGAAGATTACTGCAGTCTGTGTGTGCACAAGCAAAGGAACCAAGTCAGAATGGTGAGGCAACTTTCACAGTGTGATCAGTACCAGAACAATGTACCTTACAGTGGTGAGGTTCATAGGAAATGGTTCGTAGATGATCCACAAGGAACAACTCCAGTACCAGAAAACAGACATTACAGAACATTAGGAACAAACATTAGGAACAGAATCCAAAAACTACTTAAGGAAATACTACATAAAAAGTGGAAGGAAACTTTGACGATGAACTCTACAACATAATGGAAACAAACAAAGCACAAACAAAAAAAACCAGCAATCCAGATACATAAGATCAAAGACTTTTAGGATGGTTTCCTAAACAAACAGTTGATTTTCTGTCATTGGCTGTTCTAAAGTTAATATTGGACATTTTTGTAAGTAATATTACCTAGGACACACCAGGGGGAATGCAACTCCTGTGTATCCTATTATGAAGTCAGACGATCCTTTTTCTACAATATATTCAGGAAAAAATGATACTGGCTACATCAAAACCCAAGGTGAAAATGGAGAAATACACATAACTCATTTTATTTTTAGTAATTACAGTCCATGAACTGACCCAAGAACTTCTCTTTGTTGTTAGTCCCTTGATACTGCAGTTATAGTTGACAACACATCCCCTCCCCTGGAGAAAAGGAGTCTTGGATGTTTTTGATGATGTAAGTTGATGTAAGAAAACATACTATTCATTGAATTGCAACTGGAAGAACAGGAAAGCTAAAACAGAGCACAGCAGGCATTTGGTCTCGCTGATCTTCCACTCCTAACTACATATTGCAGTGAGAAACAGCAAAGGCAGAAGGAGCATGGAGATAAGGACATACACACATGACTGTAAGAACACAGAGTCTGGTATCACAGTATTGAAAATTCATGCAAGAATTTGCCGATAAAAAGTGTGTACAGGTGTGTATATGTACACAACATGCAGAAACCTCAGAAGAGTCATTAAGACACTACCCAGTTCCTTCTGCCTTTTCGCAGCCTTAAGAGCCAGTGAGAACAGCAGTGATGAGAGGAATGTTTCTAGCACATAGACCAAAACAACTGAACTCAGAGCCTTCAGCAGTTTTCTCTCAAAAAGTCACATCTAAAACATAATTCTGCATGCCATAGTTGTACTCCAGATCACACTCTTTAGCTTCAAATGTACTTGTGTCAGAGGGACATTACATTTCTAATGAAAATTTCCATCCATCCCAGTGTAATTTAGCTGCACGTTTAGATACGTAGAATTCAGCTTTCAGGCATTCTGAGCTGAAGTTTCACATCTATGTTCTTCCTAGTGGAACAAAAGAAAAAAAATCAAAAATAACATCCATGGGAAGGAGCAAACTGAGCTGCCATCTTTCATCTTTTGCCACTATCAGAGGTAAGAACACCTACTTTCATTTTCTCAGAAGTACCCAGATGTAACTGTAGCCTACAAAGTAACACCTAGACTGTCCAGTTAGTTCACAGTAGGACTGATTATCTCTCTGAACAAGAGATGTGCTTGTGCACGTGCTTGTGCTTGTTAAGCCAGGCTTTCTTACTTGTTAATCCATGGCTGTCAGAGGAAAGTTATGCCAGGAAAAGTCCTGCATTCAGTGACCAGCAGGATTAATACAACAAAAGCAAACATACATAATCAGTGCAGTGTAGAGTTAGTGAGCTGAAAACTTGAATAAATAACTCATGTTTTCACACCTCTAAAACAACTCTCAGAAACCAGTTAAAATTTCGTTTTAAAATCAGACGGAGGAATTTCCACACTTGAAGAAAATTGCTTACTGCAGAATTTCTACAGAACTTCTGGCAACATCTACCACCAAACTACAAAGATAATTTTGGAAATGGAACACTTTTGCAGGGTTTTAGTAACTTCTTCATCTACTCCAAGCAAAATTCTTCTTTCAAACCTCCATGGCTACCAATTTCCATCTCTGTAGAAGTAGAATGGAGCTAAATTATTTAGGAAGAAGTTTTGCATTAGTTATATCAGAACAATTCTAGGAAGGATTTTATTACCTTGTATTGAGGAACTTAGATGACACAGTTTAAAAAGGGATTTACATTTCATTCTATTGCAGCAAGTTTAGAAGCTGGACAGGAGGAGAGAAAACATGCTGAGTTGCTTTGGGGATTTTTTAATACTTTGTAATAACTGAGACAGAAGGTAGGAAATATGGGAATTTCCCCATGGAAAGCAGTGAAACACCTTGCTTTGCACCATCTGAGAGTCTGACTTCTCCACTGGAGCTTGTATAAGATAGACCAACTGTGCCCTGCAAGGAAGCCAAACACTTCTGAGCAGTTAAACTGTATTTTAAAACACTAAATTGAATTGAGATTTTGCTACCTCTAAAAAAAAAAAAAAAAAAAAAAAAAAAAAAAAAAAAGTTAAAAAAAAAAAAAAGAGTGTGGTTTGCTTTGTTGCTTAGTTTTCTGAACAGACGCATGAAAGGCAAGCAAGTGAAGGAAGCTGGAAAGTTTGCAGAAGAATCCTCTAAGCTACCCCAGACATGACTGTAACTGAACTGCAAATATTTAGTTTCAGTAAACCTGCTGCAGATTGTATAATTTAAGCAATGTGATATGTGAAGCAACAAGGATGAGCAACCACTTTGGAGATTTTTTTCTTGTCTTTATGGGTTCCAGTACTGTTACACATTCCAGGCAAGGAGAAGTCTACAAATCCTGGTTTCTTTATCCCACTGCCAGGAAACTGTTAATCAAAGTTTACCTGTGGAGCTATCAGTGCAACTAAAAGCAGTATCTGTATATCTTTTCTGTCATAACATTTCCTGAAGAATTATGGACATTACTCACACAGCACATCTTTGACGCATTCTGCTACACATATCTGTACTTTCTCCATCACTAATTTACTTTTTTATTAAAGAAGAAAAATGACCCTCACTATTTCCTTGTTCTATCTGATGAATCATCTAGAGAACTCACAGAAGAACACACAAAAAAATGTAATAGAGAAAAGTTTTTGTCAGGAAATTAAAGCTTGTGTAGGAAGCAGAGTATTTTAAAGGAGGGAATTACTTTTATTTACAGAGAAAATATAAGCAACTATACGGAATCTGAAGTCAGTTCTTCACTTTTTTTAAGGCAGAACAAAAATTCCAAGTTCAGGCATTGTGTCTGCTGTTTTAACCACAGGATACAGCTATTTATAGAAAACAAATATTATAATATAGATTTGTGCAGTAACAAGGGTTTATAAAGCAAATGTTATGAGTACCACACACTAATTTAATTACCAGATACATTTGAAACCCCATTAGCTGGGAAGCCAGAATTAGTATACACAGCATCCTCAATCCTATAGACTTCCACTCAGTTTGACACCTGCATCACACAGATTAATTTGCAGCACAAGCAGCTTATTGCATAATTTGCTGCTAAAAGCTATGCTATTGAGACAGCCTAATGGAATCAAAGGCATTGTAAGATCACCAGCTGGTCTGACAATTTTGGTAGCAATCTTAAAAATAAAATATTTTCAATTATATTTAAAATTTTATATTTCTCTATAAAATACAATGGTTCATCTTAAAAAAAAAAGTAATTCAGATTTACTGAGAGTAAATGGAAGAGTAAACATGACAAAGAGAAAGTGCAGTACAGGGTTTGGCCTTTCTTGTTTTCTCAGTGCAGGCTTTTATCCCTGTTAGAAAAGGGATGTAGAATTTTTAATTGAAAGTGGACTTTTTTTCCCCAGAAGGATAAAATTATTATTTCAATCAAAAAATAAGCAAACTCCAAGAAACTGAAATGCTCTCAATTCAGCTGAAATGCTCATGTCTAAGATGCACAGTGAAAGAGGAACAAACTCAGGCTAGCTAAATATCAGCCAGAAAGTAATTTTTTCTATTCATTTTAGACCTAAATTCTGGTGCACAGATATTCTCTGTGGCTTCTCTAAAAGATTCAGAATGAAGAAACTCATTGTGAGCAACATGTTACCTGGGTTTAAAGGATGTCATAATTACAGAGAAAGCTGTGTATTTGCACTCCTGTCCACGACAGGGCTGGGATTCTGTGCTTTAATTTTTATAGAACTATATAGAGTTTCTCCTGGCAGAGAATCCATGCAATTCCAATTATTTCTTTTATTAAATTCTACATGCAAGGCAATTCCAACCAGCGTTCCCAGAATCACAGGTGCACATCCAGGTAAGAATTACAATGCAAATGACAATGTAACTCAAGCCTCTCCAAAAACAAGTGTGTTTATTTCCCCATTAAATTATCAGGATTGCTTGCAAAGTTTTCATACACTTTCTGTCCCCATGAACTCTAGTAACTTCCATCATTTTAAAGGAAAGGAAGCATAACTTGATACCCATGTAATTATTCTCTCTCCCTCAGGTGGTCTTCACTTGCTTGCCTGCCTGCCTGCGCTCACTCAGAGACTTTTATGTGAAGATAAGGATCCTCTTTGATCTCCAGCTACCTCCTTAGGGTAAGACATTCTTTTCTCTATGGATCCACCCCAGTAATTTTGTTCCTACTGATGGTACAACTAAAGTCTCTTCAAGTAACTCTTTCTTTTTTTTTTTTCTTACTCAAAATTTGCATTGGGCTGTATTTTATTTTATTATTACAATGTTATAGAAAATAAATTCATCTTAAAAGATAAGAATAGAAAGTTACATTTTTGTAGAGAAATATTATTTCAGACACTGGCAACTCATCAGTGCAAGTCTTCAGAGAGGCAAAAGACAGAGCATAAACAGTGCAAGACTGTGTGTATGTTCTGGTTTTCACACACAGGCTTAAAGTGTCTTACTGGGTTTCCTAAAAGTAGCAATATACAACTTTAGTATTTAATTCTTCAGATGAACAAATCTTTCCCAAGTGTTTCAGGGATAAGGGTGAGGAACAGCATTTCGGAAAACATTTTCACCATGAGTCCTTCACTTCCAGTTCTAATCCCAAGAAAAATGCCATTCAGCACACACCTCATTCTTTTCAAGTCATTGATACATTTCAAATTATTTCCTTCACTCTAACTCTCTACCCATAATAACTGGTGTTCTGCCACAGACTGAAAGCATAACACTAAATAAAGATAAAAATAGCCTGACAGTTGCACAAAGACCTAATTAGGAACCTCTACATTTACTTTAAATCATGTAATTAATGCAGAAATGTATGAATCAGATAGTATCTCCATTATATCCTCACAATGTTTTCCAAGTCGATTACTGTCACATTTATTTCAGATAATTCAAGAGGTGTCATTTTCCCCACTCTCTTTTTAAAAGAATCCATTTTCAGGGCTACAGTTCAATCTAATAACTCATTAGCAGATCCTTGCAACAGATTCCCGGTGAGGCTTTTGCAACTGTTTGGGGCTTTTTTAATGTTTGTAAATAATTCTGGTTTCTATCAAATTCAAACCCCACACTCATACTTTGAATTATCTCCAGATCATTAGCCATATCAACAACTTGACAACTGTAAACCTCTTATTTTAAAATGCCATGCTTATTTTAGCCTTGTTATAATGTCCTCTCTACAGTTTTCTAAACAGCCACTCGCACTGGTACTACCTTTAAAAACCTGGTCAGTGACATCAGTTTTGCTGTTATGTTTTGATATTAACACACTGGCACTAACTTGGGTTTTGTTTTCTGCGGTGTCCTTGAAAAACTCAAAGGAACTCCATGGAGCCAGAAATTACTTAGATTATATTGGTAAGAAAGAGGATTCATGTATGGCCCTAAAAAATATTCAGGGGAACAGAGAAAAGTTCCTATAAATAAAGGACAACCTCCAAACAGTGGCTTGGTATACTGTAAAAAGCCCACTCAGCTGTATAAAAAGAAAACACTAGACTTAAATGTATTTAAAAAGTGATCTAGCCTCATTAGGCTCAAAGAACTTTATTCTTTTCATAAATACATTTTCTAATTGTAAAAACATTTCGCTGTTGCCGCACAAAACTCTCAAAAGAAAAGTTTTCCATCAAAATGATGCCAAGTGAGCTACCACACCATCTTATCCTACCCTGTCCTGCTCTGTCTTTTTTCATCCAGTATAACTCAACTCTATCCTACCTTGTTTCACATCAGTATCACTCTGGTTTTGTCACCTCTAGAATTGCAGGACAGCCATAGTATAAGAAGAAACACTGACTACATCATATTTGACATCAATTAAAGTAAAAAGAGAAAAACATGTAATACTTTTCTTCTGAATACTCACTCCTTCTCCTATAATCCCATGAATTTTTGGGTTGGAAGAGAGAAAAGGTTAGTCAACAGGGAGACTCTTTAGGATGAGAGATTCAGATCACTAAATCTGAAATAGTTTTAGAAAGCACTTGTAACTGCTACTGATAAAACGTTTTGACATGATTGACCCACTCTTCCCATAGGACAAAACCATTTTGAATAGCACACCAAGATTGTCTACTACTTGAACCTACTTCAGATAATAGGATATTATGGCTTTAAAGGGAGACATTGTCAAGAAATACAGGAATATGGCAAGACTTAATTACACCCTTACAGTATTTCAAATCCATTAAATGGTCTATATAGGTTCGATCCAAAGATTACAGTACTCTATGAAAAGACTCCTATTTACACAAAGGTGCTCTGAAGCAATTATTCAGTTACTTGACAATCTTTTTCTATTTGCAAAGCCATTCAGCAGATCTGTCACTTGCAAACTGTCAGCTCACTGTGCAAGGAGCAGAAGTTCGGAATGAAAATATTTTTATAAAATTACATAGTCACTCAGGAAACAAACATGACTTCTGCTCCGAGAGACATCCAGTAAGAGTTTTGATAACTTTGTAAGCCATTTGGCATGAATGTACCATAGAAGTGTGGCAGCGAGAGAAATAGAACTTAAAAAACTTAAATAGAACAAAAACCAACAATTTTATAAATCCAAGAGAAAGCAAGCAGGCATACATTCAATAGCCAAGGTCAAAACTGTTAAGTAAGAAATCCGCAAGTTGAGCAGTCAGATGTTCTTTCTAATTATTGAAAGAAAAGCAACCCAAAAATCAGAATACTGTGTTTTTAAATATATGACTGTGCCACCAGACACTTTCAGCTAAATAACTTTACATGAATGTTGTATTAAATTTTCAAGATAAAATTATCATAAGTATCCTTCCCTACTCTTTAACTGCATGTTGACCAAATTCCTTACTGATCTTAATGGAATAGATACACATCAATACTACATTCTGCAGAAGTATTACACTAAGTGCTGAATAATCTGTCAAGGTAAAGAAACAACAAATATTTCTATTTTTGAGTGCTGCACTGCTACTTAGAATAAGATGTTAGAAGAAAATTATTAGGAAAAACACTGAACTATATTCGTAGTAGCACAGAGAGTACATTCACAGCAGCATGAATCAAGTCTTAAGAGTTATTAGCACACACTGTTGGCAATTAATTCAGATAGAATACATCTTTAAGATGCTGCATTGAATATACGACCTAGTAAGGAGACCAAAACACCTCCTACTGTCAGAAGGCTTACACTTTTCCTTTCAAGGAAAGATCTCAGAAAGAGTAAAATGAAAAAAAAAAGAATAATTTGCACACAACTCATCACCTGAGTTCCTTTCAGCAGTTAAAACATATTCTAAAAAACATCTTGATGTCCTAGGCATAGAAATCTAGACCTGTATAGCAAGAGCAGCTTTAATAACTTCAAACTTCAGTCCAAAATTTCACTAGGAACACATGAAACACTGTATAATAAAAAGGTTTTAGAAAATTTAATTCCAAATTTATTGAATTTTCCCTTAGTGATTGCTTAGACATTTATCTGGAGAAAAACAAACAAACAAACAAACAAAAAAAAAACACAAAACCCCTCTGATTTAATCATAAGAACTATCAAGAAAGATACAAGAAAGAGATAACGTATTTTATAGGAAAAAAGCGTAGAATTAAACTCAATATTTTTTCAGCTATCAAGTAGTCCCACTGATTTCAGTAAGGCTACTCAACTGCTTAGATTTAAGGAGATGTCTTGTTCCTTACAGAAACAAGACATTAGTCACTGTCTCTTTTCTCACAGGAATGGAGGAAAGAGAAAATGTGCTGTAGCACATAGTAAAAAACAGGAGCAGATATCATCTCTGACACGGCTTGACTTTGTTTTTAAGTGGAATACATTTAGTTTGATTGAGGCAAACTTAGCACATCATGCTTTTAGAACACTAACTGTAATTTTCAAAAAAAGACTGCAAGTTGCAACTGCAGTAGTACACATTGTCCTGCTACTGGTTACTCCCAATTAGAAGCTCACACTACAGAGCAACTTGCTAGATTGTTGAAATCTCTTCCGTGTGGTTTCATTAAATAACTGAAATGTTTTCCAGTGCTCTTTTAACCAAACCTCCTAAAGTTTTCTCACATCCATATATACCGAGTAAACTTCCCCACTGACAGGATCACAAAAAATAAGGAAGTATTAAGGACACGGAGTTAAAGTCTTGAATTGCTTTCATATCTTTTTAGCAACTGTTTTAAAAGCATGGCTGATTATTCTCAGTAATACAAGTAATGACATAGAGAATTTTGTCTGCTCTTTAAAAATATAATGTACCTCAAATCATATCACATGCAAGTAAAATGAGTCTTTTGTAGAAGTTATACAAAATGCACAAAAGAGGACCAGTTTTATATCAGCATTTGCCAAGTCGGATAGCTAACTGTTAGGCAAATAAATGTTTGTCCAAGATAACAGAAGTTCTTAGCATCTAGCACAAAGTTTGTCAAAAAGAGCTTTTTTAATGCAGGCTCATTTTCCACCATCCAAGAGAAGGCTGTACAATGGTTATCACTTGACACAGAATAATGTGGAGAAAAATATCTATTACTGAGAGTATATGGTGTATTTAGCATTTGCTGACAAGGAGACAAAAGCTAGTAATTGCATGATGGCATTTACTAAGGTAAACTGAAAAAAAAAAAAAAAAGTATGAGCTTTTCAAACAAAAGGTGAAAAATTATTAAACACTGAAACAGTTACCTTGGATGGTGGTTTCCCCGTTTTTAAAGAAGAATTTAATTATTTTTTCACCTAGAGCTATGATTGGATCCAGCTTTCCTCAGGTAGCCTTTAGCCTGCTTCTTCAGCAAGGAATCTCAAATCCAGTCTCTGCCACAATACTATGTGTCCCCTTAGATAGACTGTTAATTTTACTCAAAATGGTCATGACCCTCTAGGCTGTTAAGACAATTATGTTATAAATTCTCTACCAAAGACTGAGGTTATTTTCTGACCTCTCTCCTCCCCAATAAATAACTTCTACTGAAGGACTGTTGTGAGGATAACCTTTTCCCCACAACCATAAGTGACTGACTACAGCTTGAACAAGGATACTAAAGCAAATGGCTGTCTAAAATAGTCTATAGAGCTTTACTTCCTGACTGAATGGTGTTCCTTTCTGCTCGTATATTAAAGACATCTACATTTCTAAATGTTTCTAAATTTCTCTATGCAGAGAGTCAATTCCAGCACCCAACTGGGCCTGATGAGTACACTCGGATGAGTACTCAGTAACTCCACTAATCAAGTCACACTAAACATTTTCATTCTTGGTAAATTAAGCACTTAATTTTTGATGCTCAGTCTTGATACATTCCCCCCCTTTCCTCATTGTCCTCCCAGATCTACTGACAATTATTTGGTTTGTTTTGAAAATTATTCCTACAACCACTAAATGTCAAACAAGTTTCTTTTTGATAGCCTTACAACAGAGTAGAGCAACCTTTCAAACCCAATGTCAAAGTATATATCAAGACATAGGCCTTTTGCCCTGCTTGGCTGCCATGGGAACAGAATTCCTTTAAGGGTAGATTTGAGTCAACAATTTTGTCACATGAGAACACACATTCTAAGCTAAGAAGAACCATGCTGATTTATATCACTGAGGAAGCTGGCTCTTACTGGGAAACTATAAATAATTTCTTTATTAAAATCAAGTCATGATTAACAGTAACTTGATTTTTTTATTGTCAGCCTCACAATAAGAAAATATGACTGCTATAAGAGGAATTCCATTTGCAGCAGATGTTGTAGAGAAGTCAGTTCACATGCAACACTACAACCATGCAAATCATTCTTTGTTCCTAGAGACGTGCACTAAGGTTGCAATGAAAATTACAAAGCTAAGATCAGGAAAGTGAGAGCATGCTATTGCCCTTAGCAAAGAATGCTGACAAATTACCAATTATCTTCTGCTGGCAGGTCTCACCATTTCATAAGAAACAGGCCAAGGCAGAATGATTTAAACACCATTCCTGACTATTCAGATTTGTCCTGTTCTTCCTGTGTAATGTAAGTTGCTAATACACCAGCACTTGTAAAGAGCCACTATACTCCCAGACCTGGAAGAATACTTTCAGTATTATTTCGGTCTCCCACAGCAAAACAGGGTGTTGAATGGACACAACAAGCTTAAAATAATTAATCTTATTTTAAGATTAAATATCTTAATACTTTTGAGGACAGAAAGGATGCATTGGGCTTGTGTGGCCAGGTTTTAGTATCTGGGGAACTACAGGGGAAAATTCTGTGACAAGCTGCCAGAAGCTTTCCCTGTGTCCAGTAGAGCCAATGCTAGCTGGCTCAAAGACAGATCCACCACTGGCCAAGGCCAAGCTAATCAGGAATTATAGTAATGCCTCTGTGAAAACGTATTTAGGAAGGAAAAAAAAAGTTACTCAGCAGATGAAAATTTCAGCCAGAGAAGTAGAGTGAGAACATGTGAACAACTCTGCAGACATCAAGGTCAATGAAGAAGGAGGAGGAGGAGGTGCTCCAGGCACCAGAGCTGAGGTTCCCCTGCAGCCCGTGGTGGAGACCACAGTGATGCTGCTGTGCCCCTGCAGCCCATGGAGGATCACAGGGGAGCTGAGATACACCTGCAGCCCCTGGAGGAGACCCAAACCAGAGCAGGTGCATCTCTGAAGGAGGCTGTGACCTCATGGGAGGCCCATGTTGGAGCAGTGTCCTGGCAGGGAGGTGCTGACTCATGGAGAGAGGAGCCCACTCTGGAGCAGGTTTCCTGGTGGGGGATGCTGCAGGAGCAGCCTGTGCCTGAAGGACTGTACCCCCTGGAAAAGTGACCCACTTTACAGCAGTTCATAGAGAATTGTTGCCCATAGGATGGACTTCTGCTGGAGAAGTTTGTGGAGATTTCCCATGGGAGGGACCCCACACTGGGGCAGGGGAAGGACTCCTCTCCCTAAGTAGCAGCAGAAACAACCTCTGATGAACTGACCATAAACCCCATGCCCCATTTCTATGCACTGCCTGGGGGGAGGAGATAGAATTTGGGAAGAAGTGAGGGGTGGGGGAAGGTGTTCTTAAGATTTTTTTTACTTCTCATTATCCTGCTCTGCTTTTATTATGAATGGATTCAAATAATATCCCCACTTTGAGTCTGTTTTGCCTGTGACAGTAACTGGGGAGTGATCTCTCCTGGTCCTTATCTCAACTCATGAACTTTGTTATATTTTCTTTGTTCAGTTGCAGAGGGGAGCAATGGAGTGCTTCCAGTCAACCCACTAAAAAGACAAGACCGTAATACTGATTTTCTAGAATACAGAAATACAGATAGAAATTTGAGCATCTAATGCTAAAAGTTTTCTCAACAGTTCAGACCTTTGTTAATCATAAAATTTAGAGGAAAACAGCACATTCCTCCCATGTGTTTAGATTTTAACAATCTGTTAAGAGGCTTTCTGGTTTTTTCTTTTCTTTGCTTTTTGATTACAGCAGATCTCAAGACATAAACACATCAGATAACTAACATATTTTAAAATTTCCCATTTTGGCAGATACCCAACACTACATCTAATTCTAAACATATGTAAAGAGTTAGCAAATGCTTCCTTTTAAAATCTAATCTAAATTTTAAATAGCCGTGTACCAAAAGTCACTAAGGACATATCACAAGCATCTGAATATATGAGACTGTCAAACAAGGAGCTCTATCTTATAAAAAACTTGGAGGTGGTCTAATAAAATACATTATATACTGCATTCCATCAGTTTAGCTCATAGGGAAGTTTACTCCTTTTCCTTAGTATTTATTATACTAAGAGTAGAACTTGATTCTTGCAAGTCTGGATGCAATTGCCAAAATATCTGAAGCTGTGTTTAAGTGGTTCGCATTGCACAGTTCTTATAAGGTAGAGTTTTGCCTGCAAATATTATTTTTCTTTGGTTTTGCACCTTCACCATCAGAAGTTTAGTGCCCCAAGGTTTAGTCCAAAGATCCAGCTGTGCTGAGCCTGTTAACGAAAACGTTAATGCTAGGCCTATTCAGCCTGGACTACCAGGCTTACCTGGAGGCAGCATAAAAACATCAGCTGAGCTCCTTCAACTCCACCTGCTCCACAGAGGACAGGTTCAGGCTGTACTTTGTGCCTGCAGTTTTATTTTCTGTACTAACAGATAGCCCTAAAGCATAAATAAAAATAAAATCCCAGGATTAATAGAAAGCAAGTGCTTAAAAGCATTGTTCAGTGCAGGTCATAAAAATTAGTATATTTTAGGTTCCTTCTGGTGTAATTGGACTGAAAAAAGGCTGAAGGATCATCCTCCTCCTGAGTTAAAATGTATCACTGTAACCATCATTTTACATAAAGATTTCAATTTACAAAGTTCACACATAGCTGAACTCTTCTGTTCATCTCATCTTCCTAATAACATACTTCTCCATTTAAATATTATTTACAGTACAAAAATGCAAGGAACTTCTCTTTCAAATTTACAGTACTAAAAGTAACAACATTAGCACTCTTTGGAAAAGTTTCCTGGATTTTTTTTTTTTTCTGTTAAATAACTGTTGTACAGATAAATACATTGTTGTACAGAAAACAATACACTTAAGAGCAGCTAAATTATAGGAAGATATCATGCTTTTCACGCTCTCCCCTTTGCTATTTCCATCACTTGAAAATGTGAGATTGTAATTTTCATATAATTTTGCTCCTTTTTCTATTTCTTCTTTCACTTTCCCCAAAGCATTAGATACCCTGAAACTCTCTTCCTCCTGCTTTGGAATGCCCAGTGTTGAATTCTGCCAGTTGAGTATCTGTGTTGAGTTCCTCTCAGTTATTATCCTGACTACTGACACTAAATTTAAAGCTGGCACTTTAGAATTTAGCTAAGAAGGATCCTGTCCATGTCCCTTAAATTAGAAAAAAGCATGCTGTGATCTGAATAAAGGGTGTCATTGAAGATGAATCCCTCCCTGTCTCTTTAAATCCTTGAGAAAACATTGGAAAAAAGGGGGGAAAACAAGAGTAGATTCAAGGGAAACATCACATAATTTTGAGTCCTACCAACTGTAACGGAAGAGGTAAGGCAAGAAAAGTTTCACTACAATCACATTGATAAGATCAGTTGCTCTATGTCAATTTTTTGATTTGTGTTTCCTAAAATCTCCCTGCTTCTATCCCATTTTGAGCACTAAAAACCTCTATGACTAAGCAAAGCAAATTTTAAAGGACTTGAATGGCTTTGTATTTCCAAAGTGAATTTGTAATTCCAGTGTAAATTTAGGATGACAAATACATAAAAACATTAATGCTAGAGGTAATGAAGATGATGGCATATAGCATAATGTTGAAAACCATTCAAGTTCTGGTTCATAATTATCCACTTCCTTGCAATTTTGATTAAGCAATGGAACTCCACTTAGAAATTGTTTTCTCTGAAGAACCACGTGATAGCAATGAAGGTTAATTAGATCACAGCTTTAATTATCATAGAATAATGTGAAGGTCATCAGTTTTTTCTCACTCACTGTCCCTTGCTTAAGGGATGCTGTCAGTCATAGCCACATCTCAGGCTCCAGCTGAGATCACATGGCCACAACATAAAAGAGAAAAAAACCCACAGAAATCCCAACTGAACCAAGAACATTACATTCAGAACCTTACAAAATCATAAGCACAGACAAAAGCAAGAAGCAAGAGAAAGTGCGTATCAGAAAGACTTTTGGATGCACACACACTTCTCTTTTCCATACAGTATCTAGAGTGAATGTTTTATGAACCTGATTTAAAGCAAATCCAGTAAAATTCAACATGTTTATGGGGGAGCAGGAGATAAAAATCAACCCTTTTTCTTCTAGAGCATAAACTGTGTTTGACTTCCTTGGTTTCTCTTGACTACTTTCTCTCAAAAATTACTACTTTGAAGAGAATGGCATTACATTATTTGACAGCTTCTCTTCAGCCCCACTAATATCGAGACCCAAAGCTTTCTCTCCACTGTAAGCAGTGGATTAGCATTACCCAAATAAACCTTGCAGTCAGTGCCCAGACACAGCCAAGCTCTTGCTACAGCCTCCCCCCTCAGGCTGAACACAACATTGCCAAATTGAAAAATTTCTCAAGATAACTCCACTGTAGAGAAACTTTCCATCTGGGTAATTGTTGTTGTATAGCTTATATGTGGCTCAGCAATTGCTAGTATTAGGTTTGGTAGAAAGTCTAAAGGTCCCAGAGCTCCACCAATGAGCACATCAACGTGCTCTGAGCAAGCTGTTGATGTTGGCTGCCCCATTGCTCCCTGCCAAGAACTGTCCCTTCCACAACACTGAGTTTGGACTGCGTGACATCCTACATCCCCAAACTGCCTTGTGGAAACCATCACCAGGGCATTACAACAGACAGCTTCATTTTAATATTAAGGTAAAGCTGCTGTGGAGGGTCAGTAACTTCCTCGAAACATGCTCAGTCAGTTCTGCTGGCAGGAACTCCAAATGCAAGCACACAGTTTAGCCCAAACATTCACAGTAGCATAATGCTTGTTTACCATATTCTAGCATCATTAAGTGGACTGTAACTCAGACTTGTGTTGCACATTGAACAGTGCAGGGATAGGTACAATTTCGGACAGAAAGCTGGAACTCGATTTTCCTCATGAAGGCTGTAAAATGCCTTCTCAAACAGGTTAGATTATTCTTTTTCCTTCTGCATTTCAGAGAAAGTCGCAGGGAGAAGCTGTGAGCAAGCTATCTTACCTCCCTGGTATGCAGAGAGATAACATGGTTGCAGACATGTACACGGCCTCCTGGAGCCAGGGAGGGTGGGGAAGGAGAGAGAGAAGATACAAAAAGCCTTGGAGAAGGCAGGATATTGCCTTTTTCCCCCGGGAGCCCAGTGAATGCAGCATCCTTAAGTGGTCCTTGCATCTGAAATAAACATTTTTTTAACACTTCCACTGCCTTGGCATTCTTGGGAAGAATACCTGCATATGTTTTACCTTGAAAACAGCAATCACAATGTTTGAAAGTACCTAGCATGCAGAACCAATTGTAAATATTTTACAGTGTTTAAGTTAGTTACCCCACTAATTTCTGGAGTCATATAGTTTTAATATCTAGTCACTAGTTTTAACATCTTTATCTTCCATTCATGTCAATAGCTCCAAAAACAAAAGAGAACTACACAAAATTACATGAGAAGTTCACTCAGATGGAAAGACAAGTATGTACCACACTTGCTCTCAACCCCATCACTAAAGGCAATCTTTACGGCAGTAGACTTTCACTGCAATACAATTTCTCTTGTATACAAAAGAACTTAAAACATCAGAGATACAATTTTATATGCTCAGATACCTCTTATTTCTAGAATTAAAATAAGCAAGAAAAAGGCAAAAGTGTTATTGTCATAATTTGCTGCTTCGAGGCAAACTTTATAAAAAAAATTTAAATTTAATCTGTTCTGATCAAGCAATTTTTCCATTTAATTTCCTTAAAATCACATCATAAATCTCTTTTGAGATGATGAGTGCCTTTTCAGTATTAGTGTAAGTATCTCAGTGGCTATGTGCAAGCAAAAGTCTGCCTGTGTAACTAGTTTAGCTTACACAACTGTGTGCATTCAGTAAAGAGCTCCTAATTCTGGAAATTGGGCCATTAAGCCGCATTTTGTCCTTTTGTGACACAGTCAGTAACCAAGTCTGTAAGTACTTGCTCGCTCATGTACACTGCAATTATCCAGTCTTCACTACACTGGGGTTTTTTTTCTATTTTCACTCTCCATTTCTAATTTCTTCAGGCTCTGATTTAGTAGACTGTGTCCCAAGGGGGAGTTTTCTCAGAATTTTGTTTTCCTTTAAGACACCTGCAATCAATGAGAAGTAGCTGCAGTAATATTGACTGTAAAACACATGAGCAGAATGGTGAGAAGATTAAAAAAAGCCTATGTCAAATTCACATTAGCATTTTAATATCATCTTCAGTAACTGCCTCTTAGCAAAGAGAAACATATAGGTAATATAACAGGCTAAAAGTTTGATCAACTTAGAATCATGATCAAATTCTAAGTTTTTGCACAAATAAGTTACATTTGACACTTCAGTGGGATGGCAGCTCATTTGGTTCTAAATGTGATTTCCCTGCTCATAGAGTATCAATTATTTACCTTTTCTAACAAAAAATGGTTTGGACTCTGATTGTGACAGCATGGAAGATTTAACTAACATTCATAAAAGTAAAGTTTAGGCATACACCACATCCACTTTGTGCATATTAACCTAAAAAGCAAATGCAGAAGTAGACTCCAAGAGAGGTTAAATCTGGTACAAATTGTCAGAAGTGAGAAAAACGTAACTAGAGTTGACATTCATTCTTCAGTTCAGCCCTAAGGCTGTGGATATTGTAGCACATCCAACATACAACATTACATCAGGTTCTCAGCACCCTGTAAAACTCAGGCACAACAGTCTGCTTTCAGACATGTTTGTCAAAGAAAGATAGAATTTTTGTATCATTTCTGCCATCTCTCCAGAACAAGACCCCCTATCCAGTCTTCTATTGTTTACATTATTTATCCATTTGTTTTTTTGGTGGCATAAAGCAATAAACAGACATGACTTTCCCATTTTAAGATCTGATTTTATTTTTTTGATGAACATCAATGAAGGACTTAGACATCCATCTTCAGGCAAAAAAAAACTAACAGCCTCATTTATACAGCCCAACTCTGTGGAGCACTAGCAAGACTTCAGCACATAGGAAGTCTAGAGCAAAGATGGAAAACTGGAAATAGAACATTTCCTCCAGTAATTCCCAACATTTACTGTAGTAACTTGCTTTATCTCCCCTTCCATTTTCCTCTTTGAGTGTAACATTATGAATAATTAGCCAGACACTAAGTTTATGGATAACATTGTTACTATAATTCTTTTATCTAACAACTGGCAATTGTTTTCCTAGAGGCTTCTTCCTTCATCCAGGAGATTCTGTTAAAATCATCTACTTTACTCACACAAAGCATATCTAAGGAACACTAGCTGCCCCTAGCTGCACTGAGTAGCAACGCAATATTTCATCAATTGCACATGATCAACTACATACTAAATATATAAATATATAAAACAACACAGGATTACATTTTCACAACGGCAGACCTTTCTTAGTGATATTCTATATAAAGAATATTTCTTTTTAACCAACAGGTTGTAATAGGGCTTTGGAGCCCCTGAGAACTATCAGACAAGTCACAATCCATTATTTCTATTTATGGAGGGAAAACTACCTGGAAAAGCTTTATTTATTTATTAGGACCTATTGCTACAGCAGAGCAGGCATGCTGTGCTACATGAGCTCCCTGGAGCCCACAGCTTCAAACTTTCACCTGGGTCTCCAAACAGCTTCATCAGTCCCATTGCTACAGACTAAAATACAATTTGTTCTAAATATGAGTCAGAATGAATAGGGACACTTAGGTAGGAATCAGGGCCTCCTTCAACTTTCCAGTGCACCTGTGTGTACACTTCACATACATAAAAACTCCAAAGTGTTTGTGTGTGTGAAACTTGTTGCACAAGACCTAACAAATTCTTAAAAACACTGGGGTATTGGTTTGGGGTTTCTTAAGCTGCTCTTTCTGCTTGTCCCTTACCCTTATGTAGCAAACTTGGGTTAAATAATTTTAAACACCGTAAGCATGGAAATACAGGCTTCTTTCTTCTAGATCATCCATCCAGTAAGGAAAGCCGTTTGTGACTTTCCATTAATAATTACAAGAGATGTCAAATAAGACTCAGGCAATGGGTCAGAAAAGACAACCAAAGAACATGATACACCGGCAAATACATTCTGAAGAGAAGGAAATCTTTGACACTCTCATCCCTATATTCACACTAACCATGGTTCTCTGATCAATCACACACACTATTACCAGGACGACTCCGATCTGCACCGACAACACCCTTCACTTGCAAGAGTCACTGGGCTTATTCCTGCAATTTAAGAGGGTAAAAGAAAGGACACAGGAAAAGTGCCAAATAAGGGTAAAAACCAGAACACAGCATAAAGCTCTTAAGAGCTCCTTAAAATTTATCAGATTTCTTATTTATGGAGAAGAAATACTTGTTTTCATTCCAAGAAAGATAACCAGTAAGATGAAAATCCAACATCTGAGGCATAAAGTAGAGCATTGAACATATCAGGCTCACTGAAAGGCTTAAAAGAAGATACAATAAAGACATGAGCTACACTTCTTTCTTGAAGATGAAATATCAGGCCTAAATGCAACGTATTGCCCATCTCCCATACCTCTGACCTGTTATATGAGTGCAAAAGGCGGTACAGCAGAAGTTAACCCTCTTCTGCTATTCCTATACAAGAGTTGTTTACAGGACTACCACTAAACATGTAATAAATTAAAGACATTAAGGTAGTCATATCTTCCTTGCATATAGATTTCCTTATAACCTTTCTTAGGCTTAATTGAACAATATGGTATGCTTTGCTATTACAGATTTTCTGAGTAATACAAGAGAAGTCTCCTTAAGCACAAACTGCAGCAAACATGTTTTAAAAATTCCATTCTGCACAAATTTCCTTTCTGAAAATAAGATCTGGTTTTCCATTTATCTGCTATGCACATTGGTGGATATAAAGTCACAGCCTGAAATCATGAACAACGTAATATTAGTGTTTCATCACTGATCACTACAGTCAATCACACGCAGTAAAACCTAGTGGACTTTAACAGTCAGATATGGCCAATGTCAATGGAGCTTCACAGGGATAAATCTGACAACGAATCTTTATTCTGCAAATAGTACTTCAGTGCAGAAATTGAAATGCATCTGCGCAGAACCAGAGTTAGTTTACCGTCTAAAAAAAGCATGTCCAAGTAGACAAACATTTTAGTTAATGGAATAACATTAATTGAGAAATAAATTAGTCATGATACATTTGCAATCCACCTGCATGCATAAAATATTAGGAATATTTTGAGTAATCAAAACAGCCATGTCTGTTTAATAGCTCACTTGTTCCAATTACAAGAATCTACCACAAAAAGGGAAGGGTGCAAGAAAATTCTGTTCTTGTGCACTGTAGTATTTAGTGCTCTGCCAGGTCCTCCATTTTTTACAGGTCTGCATACCCAAAAAAATCTCTTGAAAAATTTGTGGCCAATTTTTTTTTCATACATAATATTCCTGAAGCCAATGAAAAATCAAGGGAGTTGGTGTTTGTTTGATGTCCTTAAAAAAAAAAATCCAAAAAAGTACTAGGTGTATAAACTGATCTAACAAACTCAGCCTATTTACCATAATCAGGTAAAAGAAGAAATGCTATCTCTTTTTTTTTTTTTTTACTATAGTAATTTCTGAGAATTTGAGAACAAGACCACATGAATAGTGCAATTATTAAGCCATATTAGGAATAATATGTGCACAAGACATCCATCTAGGGAGGTGGCTCTCAAATTTTCTGTCAGTTATATTACTTTAAAGAATATTAATCTGCATTTTTAATACTCCATTCTCATAGTTTTAGACTTATTTTCAGTAAAAAGGATGTCACTAACCTCTTTGAATGCTCCCTCCCTTTCTGAAGTTGATATTACCATGGCTTTAAGGCATCAGTTCAGCTGAGTTGGCTAAAGACTACTCAGGTATACTTTTGCATTCTGTAATTACACCTCTCTCTGCAATGCAGACCCAGATATGAAATAAGCAAAATGAACATGCTCCCTACACACCTTGCCTCCAGCTTTTCTCTCCCTAGGAAGTATTTGGATTTAGTTTCCTCCTAATTGCAACTCAAAATTACTTTTCTTGCCATTCTTACACAAAGGTGGAAGATAATGTAATTTTACACCTGCTACAGGCAATCCTGTGTCTCCAGCAGTTCATTTGTTCAGTCATCCAGAAAGACTTCAGCCTTGTTCAGCCTTACCTAGACCTCAGTCCCCTATGCCATACCAGAAACAGTGGTTTTCATTGCCTGTGCTGTCCCAGAGCACATGGTTGCATTTCTGAACCTGAATACATGGGGCAAATAACATGCAGCATATGAGTTTTCTCAGATACTGTTCAACAAGAACACACCTTTATAATTAATTGATGGTAAAATTGGAAGGGAAAGAGTAGGGTGTTTGCTCTGTTGACCATGTGTCTGCCCATAACAAACCCAAAAGCCATTGCCACAACCACTTTGGTGATATTATTCACATAAAAATATGATGACACACATTATGAATGCAGGCATGTCTGTTTGAGGAGAAATGTGTCATTTTCCTACTGGTCATAATCACAATGCCATCCATATTATAACCCACTTCTGCAGGCTTTTGTACATCCAATGTATATATTAAATATACATATTATATATATTTATTATGTACATATTAAAATATACACAGGGTTATGTACACTTTCACAGAAACTTTATGCACACAAATGCAAAGTTTTACAGGTATATTCCTCCAGCTTGCTTTTTCCCAGAAGGGTATTTTATAGCTGACAGTTAAACTGTTTGAAAGAAGACATTTTCTATAGCTAGTGTCACCAATTATTCTTGCAAGCCTTTGATCACCATTCTTGGTAATACAAAGAAAGATGCAAATCTTCCAATTGCCACACCTCTGTTTTCAGACTGAATGAGGAACTGATTGTTCCAGTTAAAAAAGAACAAGCAATTGGCAGCAGGTTTCAAGAGTAATTCATCTGGCAGTTCTGCAGGAGCAGCCATGGGATGTCTCCTCTCACTGTATCCTTTGCTCTAGCCAAAGAAAAACAAGCTGCAAAAAAAGTTTCCTCAGGTTGCCTTTAGAATTTCAATAATTTTTGTGCATCTTTTATCTTTATACCATAGAAATACTGACAAGGCAACTAAATTGAAGAAATATGATGATCTAGTTCCAAAGCAAGTGCCAGAATTGTAAATTGGTCTAAGCTGTACCTATAACAGTCTCTAAATATAACTTAAATGCCTTTTTTTTCTTTTTTTTTCCTTTCTTGAGCAAACTGCCATTTGCTCAAGGGATTCCCCATTTTCCAGAATTAATGAAGATGCTTTTTCATCTGCTCCTGGGGTCCTCTGAGACAGCAGAGGTAAGTAAGTGTGCATAAACACCTGCCTGACTGTAGGAGAAGGAATTCCTCTCTTGCTACGGAAAACCCAAAAATACACTAGAGACCAAACCCAGAGGATGACGCTTTTTCTTGCTCTTGGCAGTAAACTAAGTCACCTTCCATCTCTACCTCACCAGACTTGTTTATTGCAATTCTTTACATAACCAAATACTGGCAATAAGAAATTCTGGGTGACTTTAGAAGAATATTTAAGGTTGCAATGTCAAGAATTAATTTCCTGACAGGACTAACAACAGCTGCATAGTTTTAAGGAGAAATTATCCACCAAGCCTAAAGAAGAAAGAAGCATGGATGGTTTTCTTAGCTTTTCTGAATTTTTTTTCCTTATGAAATTTTCCTCTTTGATGAACCTTGGTTAAAATAATTTTATTCGTTAAAGACAGACAAATGGATCAACAGCTGTTATTACGGGGCACGCTGATCTGAGTAATCCTATTAACCAACAGATTTGTTCGTCTGATTTGGGAGCTTATCTACTTCCTCAGTGAACAGTCCAGGACTGCCTGGCACTTGATTTTCTTTCTAAAGCAATGCTGCCCCCACCTGGGAGTACAAGCTGGAATCTACTACTACTTGCAGCACTTGCTCTATCCATCCTAAAATGTACTAATTGTATTGATAATGTTATTCCAAAGATATCATCCAGAAAACATACTTGAAAAATGCTTTTTGGCTCAAAAGACTTCAAATTTATCAACAAGTGCTTAAACCCAGGGATCTGAAAATCAAGATTTTTTTTCTTACTAGATACATGCATGCAGATTAAATATAAGGTGATGGCACTTTGGAGTGTGTTACAGATAAGCAATGCTAAATATTTTTCATTCCAAATGTTACTGAAATCAGATTCTTAAATATCAGAAGCAGATTAAAAAAGCACAGAGTGTAATTACATTTGATGAAATATATATGATGGTGCTGTATAATCAATGCAAAACCCTATTCATAGACATTTTGTGATCTCTATTAGCATAATACACCAAATTCAATCAATCCATCAATCAAGTCATTAATGGTCTAAAGAGCTGAGCATTATTCTCCCGTTTTTAGTTTCAGTGTATGAGCATGACTCATTAATAGCTGACATGAATGTTTACCAAAGATTTCATCAAGCATGCATTTATTAATTAAGAGCATACTTCAATATATGGATCCAAATGTTGCATATGAACCTCATCTTTATTCTAATTTATTCCTTTTTTTATCCTCCTTACCTCAACTTAAGACCCATACGTATTATCCACAGAGCTGCAACAAATATCTCTAGAACGTGGTAGAAGAAACCCAGCTTGGAGCTTTTAAAGTCTCTGCACTGAAATCACATTGAAGATCTTCTTTGCTACACTTCAAAATTTTATTAGTCAGACAGATAAAATTTCAGAGGAATGTAGAACAGGAGAACAAATCCAACACATTCAATTCAACTCATCAGGTCGTATCTCAAGTCGGAGAGCTCATCATACTTACCCTGTTCCACCCAGGGTCGGCGCTGCTTCATCACACGGGCAGGAGAGCCTTGTGCTGCCCCCCCTGTGCCACTTGGACACAAACCTGCACATTGCCTGAGCGATGCAAATGCCCCAGATTAGACCCTGATCAACCTGCCCTGCTGCTTGCCTGGGATGAACAAACGTTTAGTTTGACATATATGAACAAAACGTGATTTGACCAAGGTCTGTCTTTTCCTTGGCTGTACCTGTTCGAGGTAGGATAATCACTCTATGCAAGAGTTAAGTTGCAAGAACTCACCAGCATGCTGTTTGAAATAAGTCATTTATGTACTAAAAATATATCTAAGTATCTGTGTTAAGAACAGTGCATACTACATGAAGAGTGGTAGAGTAAATAAGGAAAAGGTGCAAAGCCACAGCGATCTCTTGTCAAGTGCATACAGAGTGAAAGAGTAACAAGAAAACTTATTACTGCCATTGTCCAGACTACCCCAAATAACCACAGATTAACAAAATGTTCGTTTACATTGACACCTGGAGTAAATATGCAGATTCTGAGGCCATCCAGATACATTCTTCCTAAAACCATTGTCTTCCTTTAACATACGTCTGACATCTACTTTCTGGTACAGTGAGCTCTGACACAGCTTAGCCCAAGAACAGTCTACCCAAACCTGTAAGAATACCCATGGATAAAACTAGCCATTTGTTTGTGTAAAACTAGACAGCAGAATACTACATCTTTAGTATTTTGTCCTGTGACTAAGCCATTGTTTAGAACATATTTCTTTTGGGTCTCATGAAAACCTAGCTTTTCATTGCAGTACTAGTTCATCTACTGTTATATTCTAAAATCTGCATAAAGTTTATGGCTTTTTTACTAATACTATGATAAATATTTGGTACTGCATTATAAAATAGCAAACAAATGATAATTTTACCTTCTGCTCCGCGTTGCTGTAATTACTTCCCTTAGGAGTACAACCTAGCCTTTTGTCACTTTGATAGCACTGTTATTCTCAGATAGGGACAGCAGAACAGCTAAAGGAGACGGACGCATGGGTGAAAAGCTTTTAATCACAGGTATGAACATACGCAAAGCATCAGTGTGATTCTTCTTCCAAATAACGGTGTCTGTGGCTTCAAATCAGATGTATTTTTAAATCTTAAAAACACACAGTGAGAAAATCTGAGCTCTGGCTCTGTTTTAGACCACTTCAAAGAAAACCCTCAAATAAACTAGAACCGCAAGCACCAAAGAGCCAGCAACAATGCAGTAACATCTGGGAAAAGTAGTCTTCCATTACATACAGAGTATATTTACCCCTTGCCATTATCACTGTGAGGTCAAAATTATTGTGATTATGGTCAAAATGTAATAGAATCAATGTCTTTTTCACTTCATGACATTCCTCCTTTCTACAGCCCAATACAATTTACTCTAATATGACCATTAGTGCCAATCTCTACTATTTAATTCTGCTTTGAAGGGAGTTGTGAGGAGAGGGGACACACACTTCAGGAGTGTTAGATATCACTTGATGGAAGTCTGGTACCATAAAATTACACTTTGGTAGCAAAGTCATTATTCCCCCCTTTACCCTCATCTCCCTTAAAGATACTGGAGATCACAAAAAATCACTAGTGCAGGACTGCTGGAATCGAGAGAAAACTATCAGTACAAACCAACTTTCCATGCATCATGTCAATCTTCATAATTTAATTACATTTTCTTTAATCATAAGTTCATTTTCTAAACAAGATGTAACAAACTAAAAAACATAGTGCATATGTAGCATCAAGATAAAGTATTTGGGAAATAAAAAGATTAATTTTCAGGGGGTTTCCAAAAGATATCTCTAGAGATAAGGTACATTTTTCCTCGTAAGAAAGATTTGTCTTTTTACCTTTTTTGGATTCTATATATTACAACGATTATTTTTATATGTAAGCATTGATTTTGAATTATAAAAAGAACAAAGCCTTGAAAAAAGTATCTGATTAATAAATTAGCCAACTAAACATCACATGGAATGGTCTGAGACAGTACAAATTGGTCTATTTGGAACTGTTATATTGCACATCCACAAGATTAAGATTTGCCATTCCTTGGCTTCTGAATCCTTAACTGAGCAACTTAATATTATTTTGGTCTGCTGTACTGTTAACATATTAACAAGCAAAGAACTGACTTAAAAAGTATTTCATCCTTTCACTGAAAATTTGGCTCACTGACTTCTTGTTTTAATACAATATAATTACTGCTTACAGGAGGGTCTAGTAGATAAGAAATCAATTTGTTTCAAGTCCATGCCAATACTGCCACTCATCCCTGTGGACAGAATTTTATCTTGGGTATGACAAATATTTTCAACAATTGTTAATAAATCAAAAATAATCTGAACAAGAGACTGAGTACTGTAATTAAATACAATTAAATCAACTAAATTGATTTCAATCAATAAATTAAATATAATTAAATCAACTAATCTCCAGGAAAGCCAAAAATACCAGCACTTGGGATCTCAGAATACTGATGGGTATTAACTTTTGGGAAAGGTTGGATGGGGGACAGTCTTGGGCATTTTGATTTCTACTCTAGTTTGGTTTCCCTAAAGAAAAGCATTTATATCTAATTACCAACTTCAATCTGCATATTTTCAGCTTGAACTGAATCCTGGATCTAATGTGCACTTACAAGATTTAGATTTTTATGACAATGACTTGGTCATTTCTGATTTTGCAGGTCTCTGAGTTAGATGTGTGATGAAATGATCTGACGGGACCATTGCAGGTAGGGACATGCACCACTATCTGTCATACCTGCTATCCTAAACTGTGTGAACGTTTATCTTGTATTCCTTCTCCCTGGAGAAAACCATTCTGTTACAGCTATGGCTGGACAACAAGATCACGCATCCAGAGGATCAAAAAAAAATTAAATTAATTCCTTGAGCTTTCTACTCTTTAAATTAGTCTGCTAATACATTTCCTCCATTCAACAGTGGAACATGCCATTAATGTTACTTCATAGGACTTCTTTATGAATATAACAATGCCTTTTCAAAACAACAAAACTCACGTACAATTTTTTCAAACAAAGTGTAGTAATGTGTGCTTAAGGTACAGCTTTGAATGTGTAAAAACATGCTATGAAATTTAGCAGACTAAAGATGTCTCCTCTACAAAATCAATATATAATAGTTCAGAATTTGTGCGAAAATGTGTTTTCCATACTGTGCTACCATAACAAGATGGAAAGTGCCAGACTAGGACTCTGTTTAAAATAAACAAACAAACAAAAAAGCCTGAAGAGATAATGTTAAAGATATGAAAAGATTTTCAATATCCATGCAGATTTAAAATGTGTCTCTATGTAGGTGATTTGGGGGATAAAAAAGATAATCATTGGATGCTCTTCATCAGAATCTGAAATTTTGGCACAGAAAAGCAATCAAATAGAAGGTGAAAATTCTGCTGAGTTGCCTGTATCTGCAATTGTGGGGTTTAGCATTTATGTATACTATCACTGTACAAAAAGCATTTGGTGAGCCAGACTCAGAACTAATTTACTACATAGTCATGTCAGAGGATCAAGGAAACAGTGGTATAAAATTCAAGATCCTTTGGCTTTTCCTCATGGGCCAGGATAAATTTTATCCTAAAGCGGAAACTTTGAAATGTTTAAAGTGTCCTAAACTACACAGCTTCAAATTTCTCTCCTAGAAATTAGCTTGATATTTGCCCTGTGAGTAGCCCAGCTCACAGCCCAAATTACTCTGAGGCCAAAACAGCCTTCTGGTCCTGTCTATAGAACTGCCATAATAATTAACAGTGATGAAGGAGGAGAAAAGATTTCACATCTGCCTCTTCATAATTTGCTTATAACTATCTTATTTATAGGAGCTGGAGCAGTTAACCAATTTAGCCAAACTGATTTAGTGGATGAAGCAATTTTTTGTTGTTGTTTTGGTTTGTTTTTTTTAACAGAAAAGAAATAAAATCTGGAAGAAAAGTTGTGACACTTGAAATCATTTTGATATCATTGATAAAAATTTTAAAAGCACTTCGTTGATATTTAAGAGAGAATACAGATGAGAAAACACATCCAATTAGCACTGTAACAGCCTTACAAATTACATTCTTCAGTATTTGAGGTGAAAGCAATCGAGAAAAACACTCAGTATAATCTTGCGACTATGATTTTTATATATTTTTATTGGGTACATAAACCAAAATTACTTTTGAAAAGGGAACACATGAGAAGCAGGGAAGGATCTCCATCTGTCAGGCTCTAACTAGCTCTAATCATTCCCTTCTTTGATAGAAAGAGGGAGTCTTGATAAAACAACTTGTAAGTCAAAGTTGTCAGGCAGTCAATGATAGTAACATCCATATAAAGAGATGTACCTCGCCAGTTTTAGTCTGATTTTTTGCTCAGCCCTTCACACTGCTGTGATTTGGTTTCCCCATGGATAATGCTCTCTTGGGTTGCTGATTTACCTCCTTTCTGAGAACCTGGCCTGTCCTAGAATATTTCCATTTTTTCACTTAATTTGGCTTTTTTCTGTACACTTTATCTACAGCAGTTAATGTTATTCTATGATAGCATGAAATATTTTTTGGCTTATTTTCAGCCATAATTTCATTTCCTGAAGCAATCCTATCTAGCTCACAGATATGTTTAGTAAGCATGTTCCCCCACTGCACAAGCTAAGACACAAACACCAGTCTGTGTTCAACGTGATTGAGTCGTACATCCTTTATCATAACTTTCATTACAGTGCATTGTTTTCTGCATGACTGGGCAAATTTAGAAGCATCTACGTTTCATTTATGTTCAAGGTGACAGTTTATTCACTAGATAGAAAGGCCTGTGGAAAGTTTCTCTCACTTACTTTCCTCTGCCGCACAAAATACATGTTGCTTCCCCCAGGTACCACTCTTACTTTCAGGCTTCGGTACGCCTCTCTCACTTCTCACAGTTATCTGTCCAAAGCCTGGACACAGATTAAGACAAGGTTTTCTTTTTAATTTGTGAAACCTTAGACATAATTTCTTTCAAGCTTCTTTTAACTAAATTAGCTCCTTCTTAGGTTCAAAGATGTCATTGTTCTATTTTCCTTCCAAGTTTACAGCCTGATCTGCTCTGCAGCATGCAAATTCTCACTGCTTTTTTTCACATCCTGCCAAGATGTACTGGCAGTCTTTTCTTATCATGGTGCTCTATTAAAACATGTTTCAATTAGGGGTTCCACCAACTTCAAAAACTTTGAGCAAGTCTCAAATCTTGCAAAATATTGTCAAAGTTTATCCAACTTTTTTCTCTTTGAAATCCTTCTCAGAAAATTATTTCCACAAAGCACAGCATCATTACCATTTCTTCACCACAGTTACAGATAAATGGATTGAATGTCATTTTACTATTAAATAAATCAATTTCCATAGCTTCACTGTCTTATCCTTAATCCCTCTCCAATTGTCTGCAATGATTCTTGATTAGGTATACCAAAGTTTGATATTCCATTCTGTTTCCCATCTACCACTATTTCTACTTCTAACCCTGATAATGGTTAAAGAAAACTCAGAGTCAGAATTGATACCCAAAATACTATTACTCTCTCCCTACAAGAAGGCTAAAACACAGAGAAAATCAAAGAAGAAATTGATGTCTCTAGCTGCACAGTTGCCTAGTATTTCAATCCAGAATGTTCCTCGACAGTCAATACAAACATAAATACCACTTTCAAATAAGCTTCCTTCAAAGAAAAGTCAGCCAGCCGGGAAAGCTAAAAAAATCTGATATATCTTTCAGGCCCTGTTCCAGTGCTACTCACCAGCACTGTTTATGCAGTATGATGGATTGACTGTGTCTCTGATTTGCCTCCAAGCAGATCTTAAACAGCTGAGGAGAGGTTTTCTGCTGGTACAAACTCTGCTTCCCCACTTTACTGGGGTTTATGCAACCACTGCCATCACACTTTCTGCAATTAAACACTTCCATGTTCTTACAGAAGCTCAACAACCACTCCTAGAACAATACTCAATGCAAATTTCTTGTTACTTCTTTTAAAGACTATCACCTCCAAGCTGTGCACAGGAAAAAGCAGATTTTTTTTTTTTTGCTGACTTTTCACTCTAAGAGGGCATGCTGAGCAGCAGGTCCATTTTAAATGATTCTTTTCAACACCCAGTAGCAGCTTCTCAGCACAGAGCTGCACTTCGAATGTAGGTCAGTGGAAGGTAAGACACACAGGAGAATCACCACTAAGAAGTGAAAGCAGACTAGATTTTATTCAGTGGGATTTCCAAATTCTAGGTAACTGTAAATATGATGTGAAATTATAGAAAATAATGAAAGGAGCATTACAAGTTTGTGGACTTAAGGTAATAGAATTGCTTATACAGGAATGTTTCAGCAGTAAAATATCTACTCTATTAAAATGTTTAGCTAGCTACTTTTTTTAATCCTTTTTAATAGTCTACTGTCGTTCGACAACCTTTTTTGCTGATCTCAGAGAGCTTAGTTCATCCTATTGAACAGCAGCATAGAAAAAAGGCTGTCTGCTCTAGGAAATATGAAAAATATTGTCCCTTTCCCTAGGAAAAATTGCAAAATAAGAAGCTTTCTCATCAGTTTTCTCCTACAAACAAGTGATAAAATTAACCCGCATATTCTACTTTAATTATTGAAGCTAAGAAACCAAGTTTGTAAGCACATGATCATTAAAAGCAGTGTTAAAACCTTAAAGGCACAACGTGTGCCGTAACACTACAACAGCAAGAGGACTCTGACACATTTCTGGACTCACATTTTATAGATACACTGGAGACAAGCAGCTAAGCAAACATTCCTTGTGGTCAATGAGTTAATGATACTGGTTCACATCCTGTATTAACTCCAAATATCATTATGCATCAGATTTCTATGTCTTGTAAGGAGACAACAGTACCTTTTTCCATTGCTTTGTTTTTTCAATTCAATGCTATTATCTGAGCAAATACAACCTCTCAGTGTATATCTACATTAGTGGAAAGTTAAAAAACACAGAGATGTTCTACCTCTGAATGACACAAAGAAATACAGTGTAATGGTTTAAATGCATTCTATTAAATTTAAGTTCTCTTTTTTGTTATATTGCCCTTGCCCATACTGATGTGCTCACTGTAAGGTATAACACAGCTCAGCCAGAACCATCAGAAAATAGCCTTGGCAGTGCTTTGAAGGGGACATCTAGTCAACATCCTTGTCCTAAAACAGGATCAAAAATACCTGAACCATTCTGAGACACGTAATTAACCTCTTACATCCCGCTAAGTGTCCAGAGCTTCCCCAGACTGTCTCTCCCTTTGCTTAACAGCTTACAACTAGAAAGCTCATCCTGTGATCAACTCACACTCTCCCCACTGCAGTGCAAGTCACAATGAGGAAAAACAGAGTAGGATGTTAAATGGCAGACACACTGAAGCTTCAAATGTTAGTGCTGAACTGAGAATTTTCCACCTAACCTAGCAGGAAAACTTCATGAAACGTCATTTAAGCAGTCTTAGGTTTGCAGCATTCAAGTCATACACTCACCATGCTTCACACCCACTGCAGATTCTCAGGCTTCTTGTATCCTTGCCAGCCTTCACTGGCCTGGAAAAAAAAAAAAAAAAGGAGGAAAAATTTAAAAAAATTTTAAGAGTCTACTAAAGAAATAACTAGAATTGTTCAATAGTAAAACAGTAATATAAGTTTATGCTCCTGATAGACCTTCCTCTCAATTCAGCTATGAACTTTAATGTGTTGTACAAACTGGAAATAGGTCATGAAAAAAAAGTTCTTCATTTAGAAATTTTTACTGGAGCAGCTCAGAATCAAATGAATCTGCTCAACCTCCAAATGCTGCTGAACAGATGCTGGGAGAGACATCCTACATCACTGTTTCTGTAACGTAGTCTGTTGACAACTAGAATGTTTTTCCATGTGAGGAGGAACAAACAGTTAAAGCCAGAAGATTTTTATTGCTTCCCATTAGGAAGAACTAATCTAAATCATCATGGACAGTGAAAAAACTGGCAGCCCAAAATGAACTTAATAAGTCCTAGAATTTTACCCGAAAAAGAACAACAGAAGGTATACAGTCAGAAGCTGGATTTTGCCTCCCCCAAAAAATGTAGCTACCAGTGCTTCTGGCAGTTTTAGTAAGCATTATGTATGAAAGTCAGTGAAATTCTTGCAGGTCCAAGACATTTGTGTACATAGTAGTTATACACAATTGTTGGCAGTATTTTCTGGGGGTTTTTTAAAGCAGAATTAGATTTACCACTATTCCCAGCTCAGTTCTTGTAGAAGCTGTATGGCAAATGGGCTTTCAGTGTGGAAACGTAAAACCTACAACTTTGTATGTAGCAACTTTAATACACACAAAGCCAAAAATCAATTTTTAATTAGTGAAATAGCTTGAGAAATCATGTTCTTATACTATGTTTGGGATCCTGTGGAAGTTAAGAGCAAAAATACTATTGACTTTCAAGTACATAAGGTTGAACTTGGCATCTTCAGGCCCTTTCCCAACTAACTTATCTAAGACTGGGTCTCAATGAGGCAAAAACTCCATGTGCTTTTTTAGCCGTGTTTACTCAGCCAAATGAGTGTGACATGATTGAATAACACTGCTTAGGAGCAGGCTAGAAAACCTAAAGCCACATTAGCTGACCAAACTAAAAAGGAGACTATTTAATCATATTCAGTTCATTCAGTTTTGCTCATAAAATAGGACGGATTCCTATTTGCTTATGAAGAAGTGCCCTAACTGTTTAACAGGGGCACATCATGTTAATTCCCTGGAAAAGATAGTGACAGAAACACAGCATAGAAAGCTATGACTTACATTATTCTAGCCTGCTATAAAGCTGTGCGGTTTTTTTCATCAGCAATTCACAGTGCACAGCAAAACACGGGTTGTGATGAATAAGGGAGTCTGTGGACTACTTATAATTTTTGTTAAAGACTAAATTTTCTGTGTTTTCAAAACTACAAACATTGCTTCACTCAGAATTAGTGGACTACCTTTATATCTCCATTTTGGATCAGGAATTTAAAGAGTAGCAATATGACAAAAAGAAATATTTTAAGATTCAAATAAGAAATTTAGTAAAATAAGTAGCTGTAATATTTCCCATCAGGCAACCAAGACTCAAAGTTCTTCTATTTACAGTTAATTACCCAACAATTTTTGCAGGAAGCGCTACCTGACTTGAAGGAGAAACCCCATGTAAGGAAAAAAAAAATTTCTTTTTGGGAATACATATTTTAGGTAATTTGAACCAAATAATAAATGGTGAAGAAGCAAACAAAGCATACATTGGCTCCTACTGTTTATATGGATCTGCATGTACCAGCTGTACATTCTCAGAATACTATTCTTGTGGGGAGCTCTTTCGCTCGACCTCGAGGAGTATCTCTGGACAGCCTCCCCAGCCAAGTGAGGAATCTCCACACATACACCCTAAGAAGGGTTTTGTCAAAAGAACGCGACTGCATGAGAATGGACTAGACTTCTAGCATAAAAAGTGATTTTTGAACACTAAAAGGACTAAAAACTTAATCCTGCTCTAATATTTCCCCTCCTTTTCCAATATCTTCTAGAGAAAATCAGGCACCAGTGCACAGAGGATTAATGTCAGCATTAGAAATATTTTCTCTACTTACAACTATCAGATTAAAAATAACAACGTTAAAAAAAAGGGGGTGGAGGAGGAGGTGTTCAAGAGAAAAGAAAGAATTTGCTTCTTCCCATCTCCCTTTCCAATCTCAAAGAAGAGAAATTGTATCAAATAACTGAAAATCTTTAGAAAAGACAACCTGGCTCTTGAAATGAAGGGACACAATTCTCCTCCCTAGAGTCAAGGAGGACCAGGGTCAAGGCACACTGAGTTGAGCTGCCTAAGGCTTTTTCCCCAACTTTGCTAGAGACATTTGTGTACTGATGCAATTATTTCATCTATCCATTCCTATTGATAATTCAATGTATTCAATAGATTCAACCAGAGGAAATTTTTGAGTCTTATGTTACAACAATGAACTTGCAGCAGTTAAAGAGCTGGTGCGAAATGGATAGGCTGGGGTTTATAGGGTCATTTAAAAAAAGAAAAAAAAAAAAAAAGAAAAAGAAAAAAAACAAACCCAAAGGAAAATTTAATTTTAAGGAAATTAAAATTAAAATCAATGCACACTACAAGACAAAGCATAGGATGAGTTCTCTTTGTTCTTATGCATCCAAACAAAAATGTATCGACTCATATACAGCCCATACAATGGTATCACCCTGTGATAAGCATGCACAGTTTTGCAGCACAGAAATATTTCTGGTCCATCACCACTCATGGCAATATCTTCCAGATATTCATGTTTCCTTATAATGCATTGGTCACAATTCATGCCACTTCAGGGAAACAGAAGCTTAACTTTACAGAGCATCCTATTGGGATTGCTATTAAATGATACAGATAAGGTACTTCTTATTTTTATACTCAAAGGACGAGAATAAAACACAAACAGTGGGATCAGACAGAAACTGATTCCTATGCCAGGTGAGAGAAGAGGCAATTCAGAAGGCAGTGATGTGTCATACACACTCACTTTTAGAGACTGCTTTTCCGCCGAGCCCTCACTATAAAAACTGACCTATAGCCTAACATTGTTCACAAGTATATACATTATCACACTTTTTGACACTACTGAGCAGGACAAATCAGCATAGCAGAGGAGATGCAAAACTATGCAAACATGTACTGTCATCAGTGAGAATAATTATATTATTTCTATTTTTAAAGTAACAATTCCTATTACAGCAGTCTTTAAGCAACTCCTAATAGCATTTTATAGTTCAGTGTATTCTGCATGACATTTTTCCTGAAGCATATGATACTCTTAAGGTAGCAAACCACTGCTCTAAGCTCTAAGCTGCCATTTCTAAGTTATGTGCTTAGCAGTTCAGATCTTCCTTGGGATCTAGGTCTCTTCAGTAATAGTAAAAACAAGAAAACAGTTCTTTCCTTTATGAATTTTCAAAGTTAAATACTTCTGAACTGAAGTAGTTAAGACTATTTTACAGTCGTTGTGCATCAAGAAATTCATGAGCATAAAAGCTCTTTTGTTTCCATAGCTTTAAAGATTGCTAACTCCATCACCTCCTTTTTCTGCTGCTGGTTAACTAACCTCCAGTGCTGCATCTGTGAAAGATGTAGTAGCACTGTACTGTGTGGGGAAAACTTAAGATGTTCCCTTCAAAATTAGCTGAAGATGCATGAAGTAAACAATAATGAAAAAAAAAATAATCTATAAATAGACACCAGGCTAATCGTTATTACATTCAATAATTTAGCATGATATGCATGACAGCTTCAACCTCCAAAATAATTTAGCGCCTTGAGCTGAGATTAAATGCAGAACATTAATTTCTCCCTCTGGTTGTCAAGCCAACCAAGAGGCCCGTCAAATCTATTTAAATTAAGCCTGCATCATGTAATGATATTAAAGGGGATAAAATATTAATATGGGTCTGCGATAGAACATTGGACAAAATAGCTGCAGTAAGGCAGCTTTAATTTACTACACCAACAATCTGTCTTTTTGCTGAAAGCAGGATTTAAAGGTCCAAAGGAATATGTATTTGAGTTTATACAATATGCTTATTTATAAAATGTTACTGATTTTCAATTGCTGAAAATATCTAGTAGTATTATGTAGAAGAAAAAAAAAATGATTTTCAGTGTAATCCTACTGATGTAGGGAAAAAAACAATATTGGACCTAAGTCACTGTGTGTGTGTGTGTGTGTGTCCCATAAGTAGATGCTATTTGAGCAATAGTAGTATGACTGTATCCATTTATTACCAGCGATGACTTTTCCTCTTTAAGCTGAAGGATGATAAATGTCATTCAGAACTTCAATATTTCATAGCATAAAAATGGATTGAAAGGGTAGGTAGACTTCCAGATCAAAGACAATCCTAAATATTTAGGTTACAGGCACTTTACCAGAATAGTAAGGTTTCTGTTTTCAGTACAGAACTACTCAGAGAAAGAAAAGAACAGTAAGGTGGGAAAAGCTGCGCAAATCTGTGCAGCTTCCCATCAAAAATATGAAGCCTAAAACCTGCACATTTAGACATGTTTAACTTGCACAATAATTGGGATTGATCATGTTTACAAACAGTACCACAAACATCCAGGAAATATTCAATATCACATTCTTCAACTCCATTGCAGTCACTATTTTTTATTTTTTAACTTTCCAGATCATTTAGTTTTCTAACATGTGGGATCCCAACAAGAACGCAGACTTGAAAATGTATCCTGTGTCAGCTTAAATCAGAAACAATCCTGCCAGTTTGCAAAGGCATTGCTGATTAGAGTCAAAAACTGGATCAAGGCCCAAGTTTATTAGGAGTAAATATTTTTTTATTAAATTTTTTTCATGTAATGGAGTTCCCTGTGCAAAATCTTGTTTCCTAGAAGAACTGAAAGATTAAACAGTGGAGTCCTGATCCTAATGCTCTTAATTGAAAATGCACTGAGGTCCCTGTAATCATCCACATGTGCATAATTACGTTACAGCCACACAACTGTGTGACTGAACAATATGAAACCCTCAGCAATGGAAGACCTACACATAAAAACAGAAAGAGGGCAAATAAAAAAAAAAAAGTATACAGAGAGTACTTCATATAAAACAGGGCTAGACTCTGCACAGCAGGGAGGAAAAAGGTTGAGATTTACCAAGGCAGAGCAGGCACAGGAGGTTGTTTGGATGGGGTTTGAAATGTATTTGTGGCACAGCTCCAAGTTACATCCCAAACGTGAAGTTTCTTTCACAAGGTCTGTCCATCCAGCCCAGTCAAGGTTGTTAATTATGTTTAACAGAGAATCAGTAACTATTACAGACTAAAACATTGGGCTGTCTAGTATTTCTTAAACACACATTTAATGAAAGCTCATTCAGCCTTAGTACATTGCAGGCTCAGAATGGAGAGATGAGAGAGTTCGGAGTACACTGAATATCTGACAAATTCTCTGCCTAAATGGCTGCAGTAAAATGATCCTAATGAGTATTACACAAGACATGCCACAGTCTGTATCTGTTCTCATACCAGCTTTTTTTTTTTTTTAAGTGTTCATCCATACTGCTCAGAACCATGCCAAAACCCCCTTTCACACACAAAGGAATAATGTAATGGAAGTGGTTACGAGCAAGGGAAAATAAGTTATTTTTGCCTGAGCTGACACCTTTGATCAAGATTTTAATTTCTACCAAATGAGGCCTAGACTATACTAACCTTGGCACTAATAGCAAAGGAGTTACAACTTTGACTCCATGTTCCTCTAATGAAGCAAATAGATGGCACCATGATAGTTTGAAAAGTACTGGTATGCTAGAAAACCATCCACTTCCCACTGTTCCGTGGGATGGAGAGGGCCAGGTCATAATTTACTGGGATCCTCACTGAAGTTACAAAATAGCATTTCAGCAGAAGACACATGGCTGTTCAGAGAGTAGAGTGGAACAAAATAACTTGAGTCCATTTTTCAAAGCAACTGTTCCCATTTCAAGGCTGGTGAAACTGATAAATAGTGAGCAATGTGTAAAAAATAGAGAAGTTTTAAATTAAATCAGATGTGTTGTGATTGCTATTTGTTTGCTGATAACATTCCTTCTCTTTTGTAAACTGACTGTCTTATTTTGTTGCCTACCTATCCACCTGTATTTCATATATTGGTCCTTTCGTTATTATTAAATTAAAATTAAATCAGCTGTGGAAAATAAAAAGTACTATGAGCATGTAGTGTCAGACATGCAGAAATTTAAAAACAAACAAAACTAAGTAAAAGGAAAGGAATGCAGATGATATCTAGGAAAAACTAGGAATAACACACTAGGAAGAAAAAAAAAGTCAAGGACAAGATTTCTAAGCTTTCAGATACTAGGTTCAGGTCAGAGGAAATTCACCTATTTACCACAGAATGGCATCCATTTTCTCTAAATGCTTACTTCACCGTCATGTTCCAAGGCAGAATATGTTCCATAGATACTGTTATATATGACCTACATTACACATTTTAATTCTTGTGTAAAGACCACAACATACTTAAGTAACAACCAAACAAAAAAAATTAGAGTACTGCTTGTTTGTCAATTTTACTTCATCACTAATGAGTAAGTGAGAAAGATACTTTTAATTTTCTGGGTAGAGTTCTAGTTAGTAATTTTTGTACTGTGAAAATATTTAGCAATTCCACTTTGACTGAGCTTACATTTGAACATCAGTGCTTGATCTCTGTGAGTGCTCTCCAATCCCTATGCTATGCAAGAGGAGCACAAAGCTGCACAGGGTTTCCCATCATATCTCAGTTTGTATCTACACAGAGTGCTAAGTTGTGTGCCCAAAAGCAACCAAAAACGGACTAGAAGAACTGAACCACAAGTTGCAACACACAGCAGTTTGGCTGTGCTGAGCATGGAATCAGTGAACTGCAGTAAACTGCCTGGTGAAAGACTGGTTTTAGTCTCAAATTTAGCAAATTGTTGAGTTTACATTTTTTTTTTGTAAGATTACTGGAGTGCTCAGTATTGTAACATTTACAGAAGATACAGAATTTTTTTCTGCACCTTCTTTTGCAGGATGTGAAATAGGTCTTGACCCACTTTATATCCTGGATGATTTCTGTGCACCTTAGTTTGTCTATTCAGGTATGATGCCAGGTTCATCATTAGGGCACTTTCACACATTAGGAGCATTGTTATATGTTGTTATTCCTTTTTTTTTTCCCTTGGAAGTAAGATGAGAGCATACATTTAGAATTTCTTTTTATTACACATTGACAGCAGAAAAACAATTTTAAAGAGGAGTTTTATACTAGGTTCTTAGAGGCAGTGAATCTGCAGCTGTCCAAAACCATGTCAGCAATAAAGCACATCAACTGTTCTCTTAAGAGATTTGATGTTTTTGTCATGATCTATTGCAGAATTTTATGTCAGTTGGATATCACAGCAAAGCAGTGCCTCCTTGGGCATATTGCTGCTAGGTGCTTTGAAGAGAAGAATTAGAACACTGAACATGACCCCATGTCAGAGGGGTACCTAGGACAATATCTTCAGGCAAAGAGCTCAAATCATTATAAGGCACCAAAGGAAACAACTACTGCAATTCAAAGAGCTGAAACTTTTCTGAGCATACCTGAAAGCAACAGCCATCCTAAAGCATGACAGATTATCAGTACCCTTTGTTCTATTCTTCTCTTCAATATGAAATTAAATACCAAGAGACATGGAGCTGGCAGAAAGCCAAGAGCCTCATCACTTGTATTCATACACAGCAAGCACAGATAATCTGTCCTGCTCATCCCTGTGGAGGTAAGGAGCAGGAAATCAGAAAATTTCCCTATTCTGAAGGCAGAATGGAAAGGCAAAAAGTAATATCTTTGTCTGTAACTTGAATTAGCATCACCAAATGTAAACAATTTTATCCTTTCATTTACCCCACACATGTAATTTCAGAATAAGGAAACAAAAATCCACAAGTGAGCACAGTAAAATACTTCTCTGTTTAACAATGTAAATGATCCACTCTGTGTCATTTTAATAAATTTTTACTATTTAATTGTCATAGACCATCAAACTTCATTAAATACTGTTCAGGTTACTGTAACAAAGTCTCCCCATTGGAGAAGCAGAAGGGTTTGAAAGAGGAGCACTGAAGAACAAGAATGGCAATAACAGAGCAGTGGACACAAACAAACCAGATCAGCACTCCACATGTGGAGATGTGCTACTTCAAGGTAATCCTCTGTTTTCCTGACAATAAATAATGATCTAAACTGAATTTCCAAACTGAACTACTTGAGGCTGACGCAAATTTGCTGATCAGTTTCTAAATATCCCCCTTAGGCCCCGATTCACCAAACAATTTCAATTTCTGCATGGTATTAATCAAGGAGTTATTCCAATAGCATTCCAGCACTAAATATCATTGAAAAAGGTCGGCAACAGACATTAAGTTATTTTAGCTGTCACAATTTCCCAATGCCACTGATATAAAACTGAAGTCGGTTGCTTATGATCCTCAAAAGAGTGCTTTCCCCAGGTGTACTATCAAAAGATTTACAGCATATATGGCAGTAAAACTTAAGAAAGGATGGCTAACCATCCCTTGACCCTGAAAGGGAAAGGAACCTCTCTTGAGTACAGGGACTTTTAAACCACTCAGTCCTTTGAATACTTATTTTAGTGCAGCAGAAAAGCTCTAACTATCCCATACTTTAGAAAAACCTCTAAATCTTCTGTTACCCACACTAGCCTTCACAGACTTAGATACCACTTGAACTATTTCCATAGCATAACTAATTCACTATTATAAGTTTTGAGAACATACACTTACTTTGAGGAACATAAATTTAGATATTTTGAGTCAGTTCAGCTACTGAGGTTTTCAGTACAACATCTCTTGGATCAAATACACTTCCGTAAAATACCCTGATGCTACATGTTCTGACAGTCCAAGCAATTTAGCTGTTATCAGTCATGCAGTAGGAGACAGGTAATGCTTCATGTTAATTTACTAATTGATTAGACATCTCTGAAGCATTAGGACTTTCGGAACCCCTTAGCAAGTGGAAAAATCTACTCCCACTTCTGTACAGGCAGTAGTAGAAAATAGAAATCGTGCAATTTGAAACTTCTCCTATATATATAGCACTTTACTTATAGATACATCACAAAGGTTTTGTAGAAAACCTACTACTTTTTTTCTATCTTAGGTATAAATTTCTTAACTTCGGTATTACTGAGCCCAGCAATTTTGTCCTCAAAATTAGATTAAATACAACAGAGAGGATATCTCATACTTGGATCATTTCATTCATAAAGTGTTTTCCCACTGATCACTACTTGCAACTGATTGGGACCATCTACTAAAAGATGCCACTCTGTAGACTCCATATATTAAATTTTCAGTTCACATATTACCTTAATGAGATATTAATATGCCTTGGCTAAATTATGCAGTGAATGTAGGCTTTTAAGCATTTTATACACCTTCAGAATACTGCATACTCATTTAGTGTCTGTGAAAAAGCAGTGCTGATTTGTTTGATGCCCTTAAAATAGCAGACCCATCAAAGTAAAGACTTAAAACCTCCAAATCGCTTTCCTGACAAAACCCTTGTTTCATCTAACTTTCTGCTTTCAGTGCAAAAGCAGAAGATCGTCTCTTTCATTTTTCCCTGGTTTTTAAGCCAGTTAGCTCATTCAGCTTTGCTTGGAAAACAATCAAAATCAGGAAGAGTTTTCTTTCTGTTGCAACTGATGAGTTAAGGGGAACAATTATACGACTCTGTGAATACTGTAAGTAATCAACTTGCCCAACAACTAAACATAGATCAAACAAACATATCAAAACTGCCCTCTGATCCATATACAGTGGCCAAGGGGACCCCGCCACATTACTTTCATAGCCAGCAACTCCCTGAGGCATAAAAACAATCTCAAGATACTGCCCTAAATATTTTTTTAGAACAAAAAGCTTTTTGACCCTCCATGAAACCTCAGGGCCACATATCAAATGTCAATGTTACAATTTTTTTAATACTTATGGTAGAGGATTTGGTCCAAATGTCTTCAGAGTCTGAGATTCCTATTTGAGGGAAACTATAGCAGTGTAGGCCTGAGGAGTCACAGAATATGCTGAGTTGGAAGGGACCCACAAGGATCAAGTCCAGCTTCTGGCCCTGCACATGACCATCCCCAAGAGTCTCACCATGTGTCTGAGAGTATTGTACAAAATTCCCCTTGTTGAACTTCATCTGGTTCTTGATCGCCCGGTCCTCTAATTTGCCAAGGTCTCTCTGCAGGGGCTTCCTGCCTTCGAAGCAGTCAACAGCTCCTCCCAGTTTTGTGTCATTTACAAATTTACTTAGTATCCCTCCCGTTCTGCGTCCAAGTCATTTATGAAGATGTTGAAGAGCACAGGGCCCAAGATGGAGCCCTGTGGAACCCCATTAGTGACAGGTTGAATCAGCGCTCTGGACACATGACTGGCAGCAGAAACACAAGAACCTACAGGGAACGATGGCAGCTGAGCAAATACTCTTTCCTAATACATCTAAAGCATTTCAATGAGATATTCAATCATATAGTAATCTAAGGTTTCACCAAGATAGTCAAACAACTCCTTTCAGAACAGACTATACTAGTAGGTATCTAGTTGTGCAACCCCAAACTGCCCTTCAACCTCAACCCACAACAGTAAGCTGGGAAACAGTCAGTGGAATCATTCAAAACCACTCTCCCCAAACAAAATTGATAACTGTAGGGCAGCCTGCCAGAATTAGCTCCTAAATTTTCTGACCTTTCCATTTTTATCAATCTGCAAAGTGAAGGGTCACCATTCTGCCAACCATGTGAGAAAAGATTTATCAATATCTGTGGCTTTATGAGAGTGGAACACACATAACTCTGAAAAGACATTTCTTTTACCGTAGATATGGGGGCATTTCCTGCATTCTCATAGCTTTTCCTTTAAATTAAGGAGTAGCTATATTTTACAGTAAGTATGACTCTTTCAGTTGTATCAGTTACACTTTATTAGCAACTCTAATAGTTATAACTCCTCTAAAAACAACTTGTCTTTTTCTCCCTAGAGAAGCCTATCCTAACCACATGGCAAATAGCTCTGAGCAGAAACTGATGATCTTCAGTAGATTTGAGTCTCAGGACTGATTAATATTTTTAACTGTATTCTGATAAAGCAAGGCAAAGTTATCACAGTGGTAATACCTTACTAGATCAACTGATGTCACTGAAAGAGTGGAACAGTTTTGAGCAAACAAGACTTATTCAACAGTAAAGAATCCAATGAGAAGAGCATGCTTTATTAGGGATTACATCCTCTAACTTCTAATAAAGCATATGCTTTAAAAAGGTTAGGTCTTGTTATGAATTTTGTGGTTAAAAATAGGGCTGAGTTTACACTGTGAACTCTCAGTTCCCTGGAACATAAAAGGATGTTTTCATTGCTTAGCTACTTTATTTCATTAAATTTGAAGGCAATCATTATCTTCTAGCTCTTCACCCTGACAAACAATTCAGTCAAAATTCTGGTTACCTTAAGACAGCAGCTCAAAGAAAATCCCATACAGAATTTTTCCAGACAGGAAAAAGTATCCAAGGCTGGATCTATTACCACAAATATAAGCCACAAATGCTACTACTTGTAGCATTTCCAAGTCAATTATAGAATTAGAATCTGTATCAAAGCATATCAAATTCCACATCTCAAATTACCAGTCAGATATTACAAGCATTTAAAAAACAATCTACAGTGTAATGTAGTTCATTCTTAATACTGACAGAAAATAGCAAAAGTAACTAAAACCAGTGGTAAACTTCACAACACTTTAATTCTATAGACAGTTGAGTCTGTTTCAATACTGTTAAATGGGCAAACATGATTTTTGGTTTTGGCTGAGTAAGGACTACAGGATTCAGTTCTTTGCCACCTAAAGTGGCATTTTGAAAAATGATGTTAGTTTGGTTTGCAACCTCAGCTGACACAGGAAAATGCTAAGATGAATTACTAACATTTCTGCATGAGTTCTGGACAGGATGATGCAATATGCTGAAACAACCCAAGCAACAAGATGTGGCCCAGGAGCAAACAAACAGCAAAAGCAGCCCCTATAGCCCATGAGTGATTAACTGCCTGCTCTGATAAAACAAGGAAACTCTTTCAATGCCAGGTATTTTCTTCAGAAACAAAATTCAAAACTTAACACTCTCAAACAGAGCCTGCCTAATCTTCATTACTGCAGTCCATAAGGATAGGTATGCATCATGACAGATAAATAGGGACACTGCAGCATGATCATTCAAGGAAAAATAAAAAAGGTGAAACATTTTAATGCAATTTTCAGTACAATCAAGCCACCATTTCACAGCAGCAAATAGGTAGGTTTCTCCTTAGAATATCTTGTGTAGCAAACTGAGACAGAAAGTAATATGTTTCCTTTTATCTTCTCATGTTGTAGATTTAACTATCAGCCATAGACATTGGGATAAATGTAATGACCCTCCTGCCAGATCACACAAATAAGGAGAATGGTCTTGAAAGAATCAAAGGGTATGGTATCAACAGGGGATGAAAAAAAGGAATCAAGGCAAAAATACCAATGAACTCAAGTTGATACTTGGGGTTGAAAGAAAAACAGCAGCTCTGTGTATTCAGAAGACACACAACAACAAAGATAGAACTTTGGCAGGACACTAAAAAAAAATAATGTAATTGTATAAGTAATATCCACTTTCGGTGGTCAGATTAGGTACGCTTTCCCTTAATAACGGTAAGTGAAAAATTTTTCTCCAGGGTTTTCAAACAGAACTGGAAATCTTAGATCTAAGACACAATATGTCTTTCTAAAAATATTCCAAAGATTACGTTTGTTCTCAGGTGCAGTGAAACTTGGATGGTCTGTGTTTTTCCAGCACTGTAACTAATGTTCAGTGAACGCAGGACCTCTCCTTGCCTCACTTGTTTCACACAAATTAAACAAACAACTTGGAGTCAATTTGCTGTTGGGTGTTAAACAAAATTAAAACACACAAAAGGAAAACAAAGGGAGGTATTATTAATCATGTAACATATGAGCTGCAGCTCTTAGATTTTTACTTTAACTATAAAAACCAATTGCTGTAATATTATTATAGCAAGCATTCCTGTGTCATCAGGTGGGAATTTATTTATCTCCTCGTTTGTGGAAACAGGACTGCATTATTTCAAAAGTGGTATCACAAAAAGGCATGAAAATTCCAAATCATGGGCAAGCATTCAGTTAGGCAAAGAGATCTTGTCATCACAGGAAAGAAGGTAATCAAGAAAGCAAGCAAGCAGACAGACAAAAAGGGATGCCTTCACATGTGTTTCGGGATTACAGGCATTACATGCAATTCTTTATTGCCACATTTAGAGCTGTCAATGGCAAGTAAAAGAAATTAGGCCTCCTTTCCACACTGGACATCAGCTGCATTCAAACAGATCAGTAGACAGGTACCTCATGTCGTGATTAAAATTTTCAGTTTAATCAATTGGCAAATGAGTGCAGACTGAAGCAGCGCCACTAACTGGTGAACTAAAAGCTCAGACTGAAGCCAGGTAGGTTTTATGTCAGTATGAGTAAAACACATCATAATTGCTACCACCAACTCTAAATCAATACAAATAGGTAACTGTGCTCCACAGCACACCAAATATCCTGGTTCCTTCATAATTCAGATGGCAGATCTTGCCAGAAAGCTTTCTTAGTTTCCTTTCTCAGAAAGTATTCCCACATCCACAAAGGTCACACACGTTCTCTAATAAGTATTGATCCCTTAATCAGCAAGCTAAAAAGCTCTAACAGACTTGTATTTGCAACCATGCCATATTCCCTCATATTTTCCATAATTGCTGAGCCACCATGCATATTGTCACTTTACTCTCCCCTACATTATCCTTGTTTTCATTGCTTTAATACATCTGTATTGTTAATCATTAGAGATTATTTCTTCCCCAGCCACACTGTCACATAGCCAAGGGTCTCCCAACTTTCTAAGTGCTTCTTCTTTCCTGTCCACTTCACTTCCCTAAAAGCAAACAAAAGCACTCTAAAGCCACTTTATTAACTGAAAACACAATCCTTTTACAATTGCTTACGCTGCTGCCTGGCCCCACTATCTCGGAGTTATTTTCTGGATACATCTTTGTAAAGTAATCATGACTTGAGTATTGTGTGTACCCTAGCTGGGAGAAGTGGCTGGCTGGTGTGGAGAACCAGGCATAGGCACGTAAGAATGTTTTGTCTCAAATATCCTGACTGTTGCAACAGGAAAGTTGTGCTTGAAAGAGGTCAAGAGGTGGGGCAGCGCTCTCCTGAGTCAACTCCCTTCTCTGCCTTGAGACTTGTGCTTAATGCACCTGCACCAGGAGAAGGATCGAGTCCTGGGCACCTTACTAAAAGGAGCCACAGAGCCAGCTCTTCTTGAGTCACTTCCTGGAGGGCTCTAAAGGGCTGACCACGCATGCATGAACAATATGGCATGAAAAAATCTATTAGACAAAAGAGGTATGCACCAGATAAACTGTAAAAGGAAGCAGATCCATCCTGTGCTCACTCTCTTTTGTTGAGCCCACATCCATACTACCCTTGGCATCAGGAAGGAGGCGGAATCTAAGGACTGGTGATCTTTTCCTTTCTCTTTCTCTCTTCTCCATCTTGATTTCTCTCCTCCTTTGTTTTATTCTGGAAAGTGCAGCAATTGTATTCTACCCCTTACTCCATACTTTAGGTTTGTTGGGGGAGTTGGGAGTTTGTTAAAATTAGTTATACAAGTTGAGAGCTTGTTCGTCGACACTTCTATGACTAATTAGTTGCTGGAGTTAAGGTGATTATACAATAAAGCATAAGAGTTCCCTAACACATGGACTAGTGTCTCTGTTCAGCCTGACGAGAATTTACAACGAACACCACACCCACTTCCAGGGCATGACAGCTGATCACGCTGTTCCAGATTTTGCCCATTCAGTACTGTATTAGGAAACTCAATAGCCTGGGACTGAGGGATTTTTTTTCCAATGCCTCAGTCTACCTGGTCCTTGATTAACAACTCAAATGTGTCTCTGGTTAATGGTTTGCAGTGCTTCTCTCCTTCTGAAAGCCCAGGGCAGAAGAGGAAGAGAGCTGCAGTGGTAAATGGAGGGAACTGAGGCTTAGAACAAAACAGCGTCAGTTGTCAGTGACACAGAGCATGCACATTATTTATCTTTATCATCTACAAACTCTGAGACCCCATCTGCTGGAAACATAGCAGTGGGTCCAAGCAGCAAACTGGGTCCAGATCTAATTTTCCCAGTACTATTTGTCTATCTTTTCTTCTAAAAGAAGAATTTAGTCGTTAGACAGTGCTTTAAAAAGTTAAGGAGTGTTTTTGAAGCCCTTTCCTTCTACAAAACACATTCACATAGATCAAAATAAAGTAATCTCTCTCATGGTCTGAATACAACTTGACACATACCACTCAGAACATCCATCTCTAATATAGCTCCCCAGCTTCAGTTCTAACACTATCATCAAAAACATTCACTCTCTCATTGAGTGTAGTTTTAAAAAACTAGTAAAACAAGTTCTAAAAAACTTGACTGGATTCCCTGTTCCCATTAACAGGTTTGTCCAACTAATTCTAAATACGTACATGAACTGGAAAAACATAAGACAGTAATACTCAGCTGTTCTTGCCAGAAAAGGAGTCTCTGACACAGGGTAAATACATTGTGAGTTTATACCAAAAAGATATAGGGATAGCTGAGGTCCACTTGCTTGGGAAGCACATTTCCCGAAGTGTCACTTCTATCTATTTATTGCAATGCAACTTCACACGTTAAAGAAACAGGCCAGACCAGAGATACTCAGAACCAGGTCAATGATTATTGAATTGAAGAGTGTCAGAAGCACAAAGGTGAAATCCTCTCTGGTAAAGGAGATAAGGGGAATATCTACATGAAGAATCTTCAATATAAATTTTAGAAAGACACACTTAAGGTCCAAGACTGTTCAACAGTTGTATCTCATCTCTGGAGAACCATAGGAGACAGCCTGGGAACTGCTTCATTTGGCAGCCTGCTACCTGAAACTAATAAAAGAAACACTTTAGAGTTAATCCTGAGTCCCAGGTAGCTTCTGGACAAAATAATTTTAGCACTCTGAATCTATCCTAATGTGTAGTTAATAAGAAGAGCTTTCCAAAACACTATAGAGTGGCATGCATGTCACCAAAACTCCAGTTCTGAGGAAGGATTGATTCTGAATGGATCCACGTTTACAGGATCTGGTACCCCAGAGAAGGTCATCGCCATTCAGTGGTAACCCTGCACTGAGCAGCAGAGTGGGAAAAGAGTTTAAGGAAGAAGATTAAATTACAACATCAATATTTAAAGCAAAGCACACCTCTGCTTCCTCTGAACATTATTATCTCTCAATTAGCAAGATATGAGTCATATACCAACTTCAAAGTGAACTATGCTATGACAGTAAAGATACAGAGCTACAAATGCAGATTCACAAAAGTCCTGAAAATTAGAATAAATAATTTAATCAGTTCTCTGCTATAGCTTCCTTTCTTGAAGGGACTGATGAGGTGAAAATCCATTCTTCAGAGGCATTAAGCACCCCTGGTATCAAAAAGGGCTGAGGACAACATGGATTGTGCTTAACTTCAGACATTCTTGTCGCTGTACAAGTAGCTTTAATGTACACCAATACTGAAAATGGTTCCATTGTTCTGGTATAGGACTACAAGTATGGATCTTTTCAAGGTTGGGTGTTTTGGTGTTTTTTTAACTCTTAAAACAAAAACAAAACCAAAAGCAAACAAATGAACAGTAACTTTGCAATAGAACTTCTGAGCATCGGAATTACTTTTGCCATTTCTCAAAGCTGCATAGTAGCAAAAGGTCACAGGCTGGCTCCAGTTCCATTCTATTTAACAAAATAATGTGGCTCAGAACAGAAAAGCTCAACTTAAAGGTCACAACAAATCTATTTTTCTTCACTATATTATTATACAGAATATTTCCTTAGAGTCATATTCCATGCTAGAGCAGAGTGAGTGGGTTTCAAAATGTACCTAGGTAACACACTGTACATGCCATTTTCTAAACAATATCACCTTATACTTTTTTGGAGTGGGGGTAGGGAGGACAAAAAACTTAAGAGGTCAAAAAAAAAAATTGTGATAAAAAAGTACCAGAACACTCATGGATGCTAAATATTAGAGCAAACTGAATCAACACCTGTGAAAGTCAGGTGTCCTAACTTTAAAAGCTTTTCATATATTTCTGGTTGGACTATTTTTAATAAAAATCAATCAATAGTTATCAAAGCAATTATTGCATCATCTGTTCCCAGACCTAAATGAAATTTCCAGATGCAAGTGCAGATGCCATACCAGACAAAACTGAAAGTTTATACAGGAAAAAAAGCCTGTTAGTCAAGGACAGGATTTTACTGAAGAATAATCAAAGCATGTGTCTGAGCATTCACCTTTCTTGTCCAAATTTTAAAAAACCACAGATCTTGCATTGTAAACTCACACCAAAAAGTGAGAGCACCGATGCACAGCACTGTTACATGTAGAAACATACAAAATAAAAGCCACATGACCTGTCTTTAACTGAACAAGAATGTAGGAATGATTCTCATTGTTTTATGCATAATACATAAAGAAACCAGAATCTAACCTAGAGTTAACCTTGGAATTAATGTAAATGGTATTAAAAAAAAAAAAAATCAACCTTAGCTCCATACAAGACATTTTAGATTGTCTGGGTTTTTGTTTCAGGGAAACTATGACTGATGAAAACACCTGGTATTCCTGCTTTAAAGTTCAGAAGTAAATTATGTTAAAGATTTTCCTCCTTGATATCCATAAAATGAAAATTGTAAAAGATTCAGCAGTTCTTATTCAAAACCCAATCTTCTACTAGTAAACTAACTTGAAATATTTGTGCTTTCTAGCTAAAAGAGTAGCCAGCCTACTCAACTGCGTAAACAATTTTTGCTCTCTTGAAGATTTTAACAAATCAACAACAATTACTATACTTGCAACCCACTATTTTTTTCCATCTTTAGAGGGTTGATCCTTGTTGACCTATGAAATTAAGGTTCCAGAAAACTGTCAATTTTAAAACATGATAGAGATGGGAAATATGAGAACTAACACCAGAACCATCCAGCTAAAGGCAGTGAGAGTTTTTTCCATGTAGGTTTCTGCTCAGCTATAACATATACACAGTTTGCATCTCTTCAAGAAAGATGAATTGAAAAGCAAATATTTTTCTTCCTTCTCACACTTATACAGTCTCAGCAAAAACTGATTGGCCTCTTTCTACATGCACACTTCGTACTCAGCTCTATTTAGCATCATGCCATCTGGTCCTAATTTTTTTTTCCTTCTGACATCAGCAAGCTTCATAATGTAAAGCAAATTTCCTTTAATGCTAAGGCTAGATCAAGAACAAGCAGGTCAGCATGTTTTTCCACATTTAGACAGCCAGATGAACTCCTACTCATCTTCATCACATGCTACTGAAGAGTCAAGGCTTTTCTACAGAGGCTCAATGTATTAAAAGAAAAAAAAAAAAAAGAAGCAATATTTAGGCATTGTTGTACAGTCAACAGTGGGTAACTTTCAAATTCAGCAACTGTCAGCAAATAAGGAAATAAGATTGTCCGAGCTCTTTTGATATTGACACAGAGTAAGCTATTTCCTTTACTATTTGTTTTGATTTTTTAAATATGAAAGCAAAGAAAGTTTAGATCCCAGTCTGTACACCAGTACACAGGACTTCCATCCTCCCTCATAATCAGCACTGCTTATCAGTAGTTTTGTGAACATTTTGTAAGAGAAAGGTACCAGCAATACACAATCATGTCAAGCTATGAGCTTCTGGTAAAGCTCTGCCAGCTTCCAAGGTAATAGCATCCTTGATTATTGCTTGAAGTTTATTTTCACATATAGAACAGACTTACAAAGACACTATTTAAGATCTTTCCTTACCTTCCCTTACCTAAATCATAAGTTGTTTTTTTTTCAGTTGCATATAACTTGCACATTCTTTAACTGCTTGGGTTAAAGTCTGCAATCTTGTCTGAATGGTTAAAACATTTATTTTTTTTTATTTCAACTGAAACAATGCAATTGCAGCTGAAGCTAAGATGCCTTACCCACATCAAAAATTTGACACATCAGTATTCAAAATCTCAAGCACACATGATCTTTGCAATAACACAGCAAGAGGTCACTAATACAAACATACAGCTTTTGTCTCTATCATTTGTGCACTTTGAAGATAAAAATTTGCCAGAGATTCAGTGTCCAAACTTTGATAGACTGGTGCAAGTGGCATCCATTTCAAAATACAGTGTAGCAAAGAACTAGAACTGAGAACACTGAGAACTTTAACATCAGGGTCCAAGGTACTGACTGAAACAGAACTCACAGAAAAACCTTCATGCATACTCCTGCTGTGGAATAAATGTATGAGCTAAGGTTTGGCTGTCTGAAAAACAATAACAAAAAACACCCCACGCTTTAGCTGCATGTCTGAAAGGTCAAAGCTTTGCACAAAGGGCAGGCACAGAATCCTGTAACACTGAGAGTTCTCTGCCTATCATCTCTTCCCTTTACTTATTCAGAGGAATCTCTCTTCAACAATCCCACTCATCGGATAACAAGAGAAAGACAATCACTCCTAAAGGTCAGTTCTGAGCCCTTCAGTTTAAACTGCTGAAGACAGAGCAGCAAACTGCATCGTTCAGAGTCACCAGTGTGGATCTCCAAAAAAAAAAAAAAAAAGACTGCATAATGGATGAGAAATGAAGTTCCCAAAGGCATAGTGCCTATTTGATATGATCCAGATACCAAAATCGGCATATTTCTATACACCATTCTTGTAGTTATAAAGTAGTTTACTCTAGAAAACACTTTCTCATTAAATTTCTCACTATATGGTACACATAAGGCTTGAACACCAAGCAAAACCCTAACCTTCTCACTCCCTCAAAGAGTTCTTCCCAACACTAAGCAATTGTACTGTGACAGTTCCAACAATTTCTAGAGCATTACTTATAATGCAGCAGCATTCTACATGCTACATCATTATGGCTTTTCTTTGAGTATTTTATCTTTTCTTAGTGGCATGCTATCTTTGCTAATACACACATGAGTTATGACATTTCTGAAAAGGAATAGCTTTCCTTCCTGAAAACAAGGTCTGCAGAAAGACATGCATTTGATTTCAACAGTAATTCATCTTATATACCTCTTCCTTAACCAAATAATCATTCTCTTGCACCCTACTTTTCAGTAGAGATTTTTTTACCTGTTCATGCCAAAAGAAAGATTTACTCTTTGCCCTAATGTTTTACTTCTTGTTTAAATCTGGGCATTATTGACAAACAGACCAAAACACCTACAGAAAGGTGAAAGCTACTACCAACAAAAGTTTTTGTGCATTGCAGTATGTTTGTTATCAAAGACAAGTGGTAAATATTTAAGATAAGAAACTCGTTGAGCAGTACAAATGAAAGGAAGTATGCAAAGAGGAAGATGTACCTGAGCAGACTTATTTCATGCCAGAGAGGGCCTGTGAATATGGCCTGGAATTCCATCCATTGCAATGTCAAGGTTAAAAGCACAATGAGCTGCAAAATGCATAGTAAGCAAATTGACAATGCATTTCAAATGGATTCATTCTTTACTTGCTCTGAAATGCTACTCAGGCAGAAATTACTATTTTTAAGATTTATATCTGCAAATACCAGTATTTGTTCAAATCAAAAATGGGAATGATACAAGGATGGTTGCATCAGCATAATGTCATATAAAATTATCACAGTCACAACAGCTCTGAACACCTGGACCACATCAAAATTATTAGTGAAGCGACTGTCATCTTTGGTATACAAATAACAGAAAAAAAAAAACAAATATAGATTGCTTAGTTCTCCATATTTTCAGATACAGATTTATAAAAGTAGGGCCATTATGGAGTCCAAGATTAATAAAATTTTAACGGTAATTTTGAAGGAGGAAAATAACCAATTTAAAACAAAGAGAAGAAACAGTTAAAGGTAGCACACTAAAAGCCTAAGTGAGTTTCTTCTAACTACAAATCACACCAATTCATTATTATTAAAAAAAATGGACAGCAATAATATCGTATTTTTCATTCATAAGCTGCAGAACCTACAGGAAAGCTTTCGCAGCTAATAAAAATAGCATTCTCTCAAAAATATATATTAAATACTTTGATTTAAAGGTATTTAATTCCATTTTTAACAGTAAAAGTGATAGTTCTTTGTTGCTCTAAGGAACACCTTGGGATCTTGCAGTCAATGTATCACCTCTTAGCTGTAGGCCAGGGATCTCTATCAGTTAAATCACTTATGCATCTTGCTAAGATGCAAGGGATTAAACTTAAGTGAAATAGAAACAAACCCAAACAATCCAACATGACAAAGAATGAAGAAACACCTGAGGATGTACTGGTGGTTTATATAGCCTTCCTGGTGACTACAGAAGGTGAAACCACACTGCAGAACAGCAATAATCATTATTTCTATTGGCTGTGATACCCCTTGAAAGGGGCTACATGCAGCTCTGGTAATACTCACCACCAGTAGTTACTACATGGATGATAACACTGAGAAACTGATTTATGGGGAAAGATTAGGAGTTAAACACATGGATTTTTGCTAACAGTGAAGAGCAAATATTAATATCCATGAATATTTGATAGATGCAACTTCTAAGGAGGAGAAGATCTATTAAGTGTGACACACAAGAATTAGAAGTAGAAAGATGAAGATGAGGAAAGAGAAATTTTTGTAAAACCTTCCTTACTGAGGTCTTCCCTCAGTTAAATAATTATGTTGTGATACCATTTCAGGATACAGGCTGGCTAATATGGCCATTTCTCCTAGGCCCCCGGATAACTCTGCTTAAGTTCGAAGGGACAAGAAACAGCTGATGGGTCAAGGGCAATTGTGCCATGACCTGTTCTGATGTTGCTATTCTTGCGTACTCCCTTTACATGCGCATACACACACAGCTGCTGCTTCTGCCCCTGCTCTATAAACAAGGGACAGAGACACTGGTACTGATATGTAGAACAGCAGCACATGTGTGTCCACCTGCAGAACAAATCAATGCACATGTGTTAAATCACTTATTAGCAATGACAAAGGTTTGTAAATTGAGAAGGAGCATATATACATACAGTGACTGTGAGCCATAAGCACTGATTAGAAGGAGCCCATCAAACAGGAGTAGCAGTGCCACATTAATGCACCTTTAGTAGGCTTTTGGTGCTTCCACGTGCATTTCTGCATGTTTGGATTCCAAATGCAGAGCAGAACTTGCAACACTCTTGATACTTGTATCCCCAATAATGGACGTCATTGGTAGTGCTGGGTATGTCCCAAGGCAAGTACTACGGCTGGTGTTCATGGATAAACATCACGGGCTTTTTGCCTTATAACATCATAGGCTTTTTACCCCAGTTGGGACCACAGGAACCCTCATAATTCTTAGGCAAGTGTACACTGAAATCTTTGTTGGGAAAAGGGAGCTCTTGAGAAAGATAGAAGTTCACTGTCAAATAAGATTATTTGTTCAAACAACATTGCTGGGCTTGTCACTCCTGATTTGTACAATGTCAGGATAATGATATATAGTAAGGCTTCTAAAAACATCTGGGTTGCACAGAGACTCTTAAGAGAAACATCTTTCAATTAGCGTTCCACATCCAGTCCAAGTGACTGCTACTAATGAACAGAAAAATAAGGGATAATCTACAATCAATATTGAAATATGCCTGCTTTTTAAAAAAAAACCCCAAACATATGACTTATCCAAAGTTGCCCTCTATGTACAAAATATTTGGTTTTTTCCCCCACTCCCAACAAATGTTATCTAAGTGGTCAGACAGCTAGAAAAAAAAAAAAAACAGCAATTTAAAAGGCAATTAGAGTAATTAGAGATACAACACTGCTGTTCAACTCAGCTCTGGTTGATGACTATTTCCTCAAAATCAACATTTTAAACCCAATGTATGTTTTCTCATGTAGCTACCTTCATATACACTGATACATAAACCTTGATAAAGCTACAGAAATACTGGAATACACTCATTTTATTACATTGAGATTTATATTATATTTATTATATACTTATTGAGATGTAAGCCTCTGGAATCAAGACAATTGCTTAATTGTGTTGCAGGGTTTTTAGTTCAATTTTCTCACTCCTCATGCACATATCAAGTAGATATCATTGTGTTTCCATCTCTAAGCTTACAAAATAGACATTAAAATTGTGTTAGGATTTTTTTACTTTGTGATTAATGTGTATTATCTTAGTATATATTTCAGTAACATGCACAGATTACCTATGAAGATTTATGGAATATAGGTATTCTACAAAGTAGCTCTAAGAAAAAAAATAAACAAACAAAGACACACACAAAAGAAACCATGTTACAATGTAATATTTTGGCCTACTAAAGGGGAAAAAAACCAAACTTAATTCTGAAGTGATGTGTCTACTTCAAAATTGTTAAGCTCCATACTGATGCCAAAAAATTACTCTACAACTACAACAAATAGAAAATTCTTGGAAACTTACTGCCCCCACTGCATAAAGGGCGGCCAGCTAGGGTGTTGTACAAACTTACTTAGTGAAACAAATTACAATAGATATTAGATATATAAAAGGGACTGCATTTTTAAGTACTGAAAAATAAATTACTGAGACTTACTGTCACAGCAGTTCAGTGAAGTAAATAATTCCATAAACATCAAGAAAAATGGATATGAATATGATCCAATGTGAACAGAAACCCCCTACAAAACTTCCGAAAGGATAACACATTTGGCCCAAGAATAACAATTTCTAATCACAATTTATAGGAATTGCAAGAACTACTACAGAAGATGCTCTAAGTTTCAGATCAAAAACTTCTTAGGAAATCCATGCCTTTTTCCTTATGAACTGCATTATAAGGTCCACACAACTAAATTAATTATTACCGGTAAAGACACTTTCCTCAAAACCTTCTATAATAAGCAGTCAATCAAAAACATGTGTTACTTTCTTTGCTGGTGGGCTTGTTCTTCATAGTTGTTTTACACTGAAAGAACACTGAAAGGCAAAACACAGACACTGTCTTCCCCAGTGTTAATGTGATATGGGAAAGAGGAGAACATAATCCTTTCATCATTTAACTTCTTCAGAAATGAAAATGGGAGAGGAAACAGGTGTCACTGGAAGAGGATTGTTTGGTTTTCAGTGGTTTATCGTGCTTGAATTGTTCTCCTTCTAGTAGGATTTCTTCATACATTTTCCCTGTGAGTATATAAAAATTACGGGGAGCATCTTGGATCTGATTTGCCCCAGGGAAGAAAGTGAAGAGCAAAGCAGGTCTCTACCTTTATTTCTGCACGGCTGGGGTTATTTGTACATTGTGCCTATCTGTTCATGTAGGAGACACAGAAGAATAGCAGTAGCAAGCATGCCCTTGGATAAATCTAATGCTTAGAGAGCAGCAGGTCAGAAGGTTTATTGAAACATAACAGACAAGCTTTAAAATCTTCCTTGAATGTCAGGTATCTGAAAACTAAGTAACATTCACATGCAATTCAACGTTAAGCATAAATGGTTATGCTATGTCACGGCAGCCTAAACATAGCTTTCCAAGGTTTTATAGGGAAACTGAGGATCTTTCCCACTCCTTGCCAAACAGACTTTTCCTTCCAGGGCCAAAGTTACCAACATATGGGCGATAAGTAATAAATCAAATCATGGATATACACAGTTTCTCCATATAAGGTACAGCACATTTCACATCATAGTCAAAGGTTCAGTCAACACTTGTGTTAACAGCATTACCCAAAAATACTTAGGGAATCACTAGTGTCACAGTGTCATCACTGAAATCATAGTCATAACAGAAATAGCATTTTTAATGTCATCTAATAAACTAATTTTTTTAAAAGCACAGCTTTTCTACCCAGTTCCAGTACGAGTAAGATTCTAGCAATTGAGACTTAACCAAGTCAAGCCACCTCAGATTCAATCTGACCAAAGTGAACCTCTCTTTTGCAGCGCCTAAAAATCAACTGGAAGTGTTATGTTACTGTCCTTTAAAACAAAAATAGAAGACAACTGCTAAGTCATTACCCTTCTCATAACACACAACACCACTGTAGTTTTGAGCAGGCCAGGTATCATTTTTGTGAAACTATTATGTTTGTAACTCTCCTAATGGTTTATTGACTTGTCCCTGACTTTTCTTTAATTCCATTATCTGTGGAAAAATGTTTTCTTACAAATTAATGGTAAAATGAGTTTTTGAATAATGAAGACTAGTGAAGACATAAGGGAGGAAATCACAGGGATTAACTGACAAGTCTCAGTACAGGCAGGTTTCTCCCCTGAACTACTACTTGCTGAATATACTGCCTTCTTCTGTGTTGGCAAAAATAAACAAAGCCCCTCTGCACAGTGTTGTAATACTGTGATGCCTATAAGTAGCTGAGCAGCTGCCGCCCTCATTAAATTAAAGACAGTAGCAAAGAGCAATCGATCTAAATTTGTACAGTGATGAGCTCAGAACAGATCGTTAATTGTCCTACTAGATGTTGATTTTATGTTTCTCCTGGGATTCTTCTTTCCTTCCCTAATCTTTTGACAGATGTGAAGCACGGGAGACCAGCAAACTGACATCCTAAGATATGGTGACACAAGTCTGACTAAATTCAGACTGGTTTGTTTTATATGTTATAGAAAGCACTCCCTGAAGGAGGAGAAGCATCTCCATTGTTTTCTTGACAATACCATATTTACACCTCTACAGTGAAAATTTCTTTTGACTTCAGCAACCCGTACTATGCCTCAAAGCATTGCTTGCATGAACAAGTTGTTTTGTTTTGTTATTGCACATTCCAAGTTAGCGTAACTTACCAAAGGTGACCAATTTAGACATTTAATATAATGGGACTATGAGCATCTTGGCTTCAAATGAGATGAAAACATGAGGAAAACGCAACTGGCATGTAAATAGATCTTCCTACATGAGATGTGTATTCTTCTAAAGGTAACAGATATTATTGAGGACATATCCAGGGTTAAATGGGACATCTTAAGCCAATTCTCATCAGTTTCATTGGGTAGGTATTTTATCATCATGATGCCTGACTCAAAAAATGGGCAAGCTACATGTACATCACGTATTTATGAACAAGTACAAGACAGAGAAGGAAAAGATAAATAGTGACCATTTATCAGTGTTTGTAGCAATGAACTTCCATTCATGTGCAACATGAAAATGGTAGAGTCACTGGGATTCAAAGAGAAGCTAGAGCACTCAACTGTTCAATGTCCTCATGTAAAACTCACATCAATGTCACAAACCCTTTGCCACACTGACTTGCAGCCATCTCCAAGGAATACAATGACAATCACACTGAGCACATCTGCGCACAGAACAGATAATGGGAGAGGGATGAATGGTTTAGCCTTTTAGAAGTAGAAAAAAATCTTCAGGCTTAAGAGGCACAGGTGCATCAGATCAAATATTAATTGAATTTAGGTACTTTGTTTTTTTCAAAGGACCTAGACACAGCAATGCTTACAACTGTGGCGCTCAATTTTTAAGCATCTTGAAACTGCAATAAATCACACAAGCCCTGAGGGCTTTTTATGTTCCTCCCTTAATAGCACAGGTGGCAATTACAAATGTATAGGAAGGATTAACAAATCTCCTCACACAGACCAGACTGTCAAAAAAGCAAAATAGATGTCTTTACCCTAAACGCACTAAGGAGTGAAATTCAGGCATCTTGTTTTCTCATTGCTATAAAAAAAAGTGTCCTCCCTCACTTGAAATCCGCAATCTTTAATTGTGAATTATGCTTTGAAAAAGTTCAAACAAAAAAACCACGCAGCTCTCTTCATTTGAAGCACAGCTGGCAGGTGGTCTAGCTACTCAACTGCTACAACAATACAGCTTGCAGGGATCTTTCTTACCCACCAATTGCTACAGAATGCAAAACTCTTCAGCTGAAGCTTTCTCTGTGCAGAAGGAAATAGCTTCTGCAACACGAAACCAGAAGTACACACCCGAGTGCTACTGATCAAGGCAGCAAGCTGGGTTCCAGTCCCTGCTTCAGTGCACCTTTGTGTTTCACTAACAAGGATCTATATAACCCTCCATCCGCAAACAATAACAAACATCCAGTCTGTGCACAACAAACTATATTATTTAGAGAGGAACAGCTTCAAACTGGGAAAAAAAACCCACAACCTTCTAGTCACAAAACATCTGTAACATTGCAGTCAGGAACTTTCACTGAGAAAGGAAATGGTCTTCTGTCCTCCAGTATTCCAGAAAGTGGTCTAACCACTTCTTACCAGGAAGATTTACAGGGAGAAGGGTGAGTTCTGAATAACTGTAAAAAACCCCTGTCACAATCTGGAGCTAGGCAGCCCTACTAAAGGTAATAATACAAGAAGTGTTATTTTTTTTTCCAATATTTTAGAAACGCATAAACATTAGTAAGTAATCAAGAACAAGCCTCATGGTGTTGCTTTCCTCAAAGGACTCAGTAATAGCAGAAAAAAATACAACTTCATTGATAATCAAATGTCTGGAGTTTAGAAAGTTTGGACTGCATATCCCACAGTACCTATAGCCAGTAAAGTAATGCATTTGGTGGAAGAAATGCAGTGTTTGACAGGAATGGTAATGTTGAATGAGATCAGGATGAAGTAGTTGTAAATAAGTTGTATAACCCAGGAACCCTGAACACAGTGCAGGGATCCATCTTTGGATCCAAATTAGGAAGGTCTGGTTTTAAACTAACCACCAAGATGCAAGAAAATATGACTTCATCAGATAAAAACAGATTTTTCTAGTCAATTCATTGCATCAGTTTTCTATAAAGCATCAAGAGCTTTTCTCTCACTTTGAACAAGCCATTGTTTTGACAACCTTTTTAGACATGCTGAGAAGGATTTTTTAAATAGCAAGGACATTTTAATTGTGGATGACATGAATCAACTATATGAAAGAACAGCTGCATCTTCAGATGACATGAAGAAAAGCGTGATCTGGTTGCAAAGTACAATAAAAGAATGTTTAATCCTCCATTTACTATTTTTCTTCAAGCTCTACCTCTGAAACAAAAACAAAACAAACCAAACAAAAAGAAAAAAAAAAAAAGAGTTTACAAAAGATAGAAAGAAAAAAAAGGTGCTCGGGAGGAAGCTTTTTTGTGCATCTAAAGCCAATTTCAAATACTACCTAAAAAATGAGTTGTTTTCTGTTCTCCAAACCACACTGCTTCACTGAAGTCAGGAATGAGAGAACTCAATGTTAAATTACTCTCATTTCATGAGTCTAAAAACTGAGTCTTCTCATTTTATGCTTTATAAATGGAAGCAAACGCTGGAGTCCAAACAGCTATGAAATTCAGCCTTTGCAGTTTAGGCATACTTTAATTATTCTCATACAATTATTACTCATGTCCTATGCAAAAGATCTCAAATACAGGAGGAGACCTCAAGAATTTCGACAGAAAATTAACCACGAAGCACACCTTGAGCACAAGAACTGATATCTCTCCTCTGGCATGCTGCCATCGCTAGCAATTAGTGCTTGGTACTTCACATACCAAGACAAACGCAAAACAAAACTTAATGTATGCACTCTAACTACTGTTTTGTACTGTGTACACTGTTGTTCCAGCCACTGCACACACAGTTCTCTCCTAGGCAGAGAAGTGACATAGGGCTACCATCTCCCATCTTTGACAAGTTATGAAGATACAGGAAAGGGTACAATTTCTGAAGCTTACAGGATCTTAAAAAGCTATTCCTGCATGTACTACAGTACAGTTTATAAAACAGGGAGAGCACTTCAAACCTGAAAACTCAGCATTTCCAGTTCAGTCTAGTCTGGGAGCTGACAAATATGTCTATGATCACAATACAGCCAACAATTTTCTGGTGAATGAAAGAAACATAAGTTCAGAGGTATGAAAAGAAATGCTACTGTGTTAAATTTAAACTACCAGATAAAGTTTGTATAAGCTTAAAAGAAGGAAGGAAAACTGTTCAGAAAACTCCAAAACGTCACCGCAATAGAAGCTTCTTAAGTGACTTTTCCTAAACCAAGACATTGCTAGGAAAGTCAGTACACAAAATAGACAAATGCAATAGAGATAAATGGCAAAATTTACAAAGCATGTCAGGAGAAGCAGTTATACCAAAGCCAACGTTCCAAAAAGAAACATCAGTTTTGTGAATGGTGCATTTTTGAGGGGAAAAGTATGAAACAGCTCCAGAGCAGCAGGAGAAGGGTTTGCAAAACAACATTTCAATTAGGATGAGGGAGTTTATCCTCTTTTCTTTTGAAAGTTTTCAAAATATCTTATACTTCACTCAAATTTCAAATTCTTTGATATAATATTGGATTCTTCACATAGAAATAGACTGAAATAAGCCAGCATTTTAACAATTAAATTTATTGAAACCTTACTGCCATTTTTGCAGGAACTCGTAAAACCAAGATTGTACCTGGATAGAGAAAAGTCAGTCGACAATCTGGCAAAAGGGAATTGCTCTGTAGAAAGCAGAGAGGCTAACGTGGCTGATAATATATATAGGACTATAGTTGACCCATCTTCTAGGGTCACTGAAAAATAGAGAAATAAACAACAGATAGGGTGAGGGTTGAAAAACACTTTCTGTACTGTTGTACAAGTCTTGTCTAAAATGCTCAATACACAATTAGTGTCTAAATTCATTCAGCCTGACGCAAGTGCCTTCACAGATCTGTAATCAGTTTACAAGTGATTCTCAAACCCAGAAAAATATTTTATTACCAGTCTGTATGCATATTACTTAATCAAAAATCTTCATGAACTATCAGATCAAATTTTCAAAACAGTTTCTTCCAGTAACAATTGATTTTCTCTTACTTGAAATTTAGTTTCCAGGGCAAATCTCAGCACCCTTTTCAATCTATGCACTCATATGGAAAAATACAGTTAGGCAAGAGGCTTGAATTTGCATTTTCTGTAATTTCTTCTCATGGATGAAACACAACTAAAAATTACAGGAAGAAAATTAGTAGATTAGGCCTCAGATCTCTGAATATTTAGGACTATAATGTTCTCTGCCTTGAAGCTATTATTTGCAGTTTTGGGAAAGAAGCTTCTGCCTTAAGCTTAAGTAGATTCCCTTAAGTAAGGGCAGTTGTGTCTAAAAGAACCGCTTCCACCAAGGCTAGCCCTATCAGTTCCTTAGAGCAGGAATGAAAATCCTATCAGTTGGCTTATGCCTTTCAGATCTTCAAAAAGTATCCTTTGAAGCTGAAGAAAAACTTTTTAAGTGACCAGTTATGCAAAAAAGCTTTTAAAACAACAGGTTATTGTGTAATACTGCATTCATCCAGATATTCTGTAAACTGGGAAATAACCAAAGATGCAAGGGGATTGAGGAATGTGCCAGTGAAGTTAAGACTTGTCCCACTTCTGCTTCAATACAATAGTTTTTGCCAAGGAAGCCAGTGCACTCAGTTGCACTGCTTCCCTCTGAACCATCCAGCACTCCACAGAACACTTTCAGGCTTTACAATCTCTCATTAAGCTCATATCGACTTTGATGCCCCATGGATTTCAAGGCCTTTCTGCTACTTTCTGCAAGATTCATTTAATATTCAGTCCCAGAATTACAGAGTACGCTCACCGCTCCTGGAAGAGGCAAAGAATAATTAGGAGAACTAGTCAGGCTTTCAAGTTGTCTCAGTGACATCCAAGCATATCTGTAAATGTCACGGTGAATCACGCTGAAATATTATGTGACAAAATCCCTCCATTTCATTTATCTACCAAGAACAAGTAAATCCAAAATACATCAAAATCTGTAGCCATTTAATACTAGACAAAATAAAAAACAGAGAGCCACCAAACCACGAAGTGGGATTTGGTGGCTGGAGTGGAGGATGTTAGAATTGTAAGTTTCATATGAAACCAAGTTCAAAACCTTCATGCAGCTTTATAAAAATCAAAGACTTCATTTGATGTGGTACTGCCAGACTACAGAGGAGGTTAGGTAAAAATTATGTTTCATCTAGGTAATTTAAAAAACCTTTAGAAGACTAAATAAGCATGAAGACGGGTATAGGATGTGTTATCATAAACAAATCAACCTATAGAGGATTGTTGGATGGTGGAACAAGCTCCTCAGAGAAGTGGTCACAGCACCAAGCCTGACAGTTCAAGAAGCGTTTGTTGTCAGGCACATGGTGTGATTCTTGGGCATGGTCCTGTGCAGGGCCAAGAGCTGGACTCAATGGTCCTTGTCAGTCCCTTCCAACTCGGCATATTCTGTGATTCTGTGATATTTCTATTTTGAAACTGTTGGTAATTTTCACTTTGAGTGTGACAACCATGTCAAAGCATTTGACAGTGGAACTCATTTAAGAAAGAAATATAAAAATATCTCACACACATCCCTCTCCTCTCCAGCACTCACATTTATTTCCACTCACTGTTGCCCACAACCCAAATGTTTAAAAGGAGATGTTTACAGCTCCTCACCTATAACTCTCTCAATCCACCATTTTAGCCTCAATCCTTCCATTCCTGACAGGCCCACAGCCTGGCATATACAGTATTAATCTTCACGCTCACTGTGAAGCTCAGGTACAGAATTTTTTCAGAGTATTTCACCATCTCTAGATGCTTCAGTGTCAAGAGACTCACATCATAGAAGTCAGAAGGTGACTAACAGATTGAGAAACTCAAGCATGCCATCCAATAGAAATCCTCAAAACACACCACAACCCTGGTAGCCTCAGAAGCTCCAACACCATCCATCAAAACAATGAAGAGACTAAAAATCCTCCTACCTTGCCAAGCTTGACAAGTCTAAGGTCCAAGAGCAAATATCCAGCACAGCATCTCAACAGTCTTTCACGAACAGGTAGCCAGGAACTGGACACATGCTTCCCTCTTGGAATCATGGGGGGTTTGCAGCATGAAGTAGAGAAACTTTCAAAGTTCCTTCAGTATGGCAGTTTACTCTTCTAGTGACTTGAAAGAAAACCATAAATCCCTAAGACGCATGGATACTACACTATAATGAAGAACACCATAAATGCCAAGAACACATGGGCGAATTCCAAGAACACTCAATAATGTGATGAGTTTTCTAAATAATACTTTTATATATTTGTATCATCCCTACCTCCCTGCCTATCGTAGGTGTAGCCACAGCAGAATTGGTATCTCTTGAAGTCAGGCAGAAAGCAAGCAGGCTAGTACAAGTCCAGTTTCAGCTGGAGCTACCTGCATGGGCAATACGCAGCCATACTAAGAGCAAAAGCACATTCAAATCCCCATCCCAGCTACTTCAGAGAAGCACAGAGCGTGCATCAATCTTTCCAAACAGCTACAAGTCTCATGCTCATGTGAGAATCACTCCTAAGAACTCCTCCACTAATAGGTAATATTGCACTACAAGATCTTCTACTTACAAGCATGGGTGACAGACTATTACCTCTGTCTCTCCCCAGCTCATGACACAACAGATGTAGCATTAGCCTGAATTACTCTAAAATCACGGTCTAGTTGTATAAACAGTTACTTATTTCCAGTGCTTCAGAGAAATTAAGGAAATTCAGACATATTCTACAGATGAAGGTAAACTGTGTTACTATGCCCTCTATTGAATTTGTCTTTTGAATATTCTTGTTTTCTACATTTAATTCCATTACTCTAGAGTTCATCTTACTTGTACTAATCTCTGCCTCACTTTTAGTAATTAATCAGACTAATTTATATAACTTAATAATTCCTGTGGAGTTAACTTTCACAGTTTAATTGCTGAGCTGACAGCTTTAGAAAAGCACTTTCTAAACCCATTTTAAAAGCAGTGATTTATAGCATGAATGCAAACAGGGAGCAAAACAAAAGCAATTGCAGAGCTAAGAGCTTTTGATGAATGCTAAAAGGCCATTAAAATGCTGTTCATAGTCTATATGATACAGTCAATTTTATCATTCTTTCTGTGAATGCAATCGCTTCCTCTGAATATGCTGACAAAGAGGTACAAGTCCATGGATTGTTGGTGCTTGCAGAACTGTTTATCATTTTTAAATTTAGTGATGTATGAAAAAACACAGAAAGCTAGTGTGCTTTACAAATCAAGGTCCTGAAAATTAACTTGGCTGAGGATTTTGAATCATGCCCCATACAAGCCAGAAGAAAAAAAGGATTAGGAACTTGCCTTGAACACTAAGACTAAACTACAAAAAAATTACACAAAGATAGCAATCAAGACTCACTTGACACAGGAATAAAGCTGTTTTACAAAGTGAAAGTGAAGAGTTCAACATCAGAAGAAAACTGGCTCCTAGAACTTTTATTATTTGATGATAAATTAATGTAACCTTATTCAATTGTAATCTGTCATAACTAAAGGAGCATTTCAAAGATTACCAAACCTGTAGAACTCTTGATTTTGCTTTCATCTGTCCTGTTATTCCAACAGATAATACATCATCCCGGCTGTCCTATGGAAGTTACATTATACATTACAGCATTAGACACAACTGCAGTAAAACACTGTGTCACTGCCTAAGAGTTCAGTTTAAAAAAAAAAACCCTCACTCATGACATTTGGTACCAAGCCACATGTGCATAGCAAAATATAACCCAAATAGTTTTGTCAAGGATCTCCTCTGAAATGAGAGGAGAAATTGGATTCTCTTTAACTAGGGGGTTGTTCCATGTAATATGAAAGAATACGACACAAAAGGAATCAAAACAAGACATAAGTTCAAGGAACTAATGACTGAGCTTTAGGTACAAGAGAAAAGCAGGACAGAGAAATAAAGGACCAAGAAACAAAGAGTCTGAAAGGGAAGGAAGAAAGGAATTGAGATGATGCCCAAAGATTCTGCAGCTTTTTAGAATTCAGGCAGACATGAATATACTTCATGAAAAAGGATCACCTTGAGCACCTGCAAGGACAGAAGCCCAGGAATCAGAGCAATAATGCATATTTTTCACCCTTCAAATTGCAGGGCTCAGCATTTATTTGAATAAGGATTAGAGTGTAGAAAAGGGTGCATAATTAAAACAGACTTTGCTTCAACCTGAATTAACAGATGAGCATTATTAGAACAAGAGCGCATTTAGAAATTTCATTAGGAAAGAGCAGCCACATGTAGCAATTGTCCACAGAACAGAAACCCAGTGCTTTGAGCATGTTCTGACAGTGTTCTCATTTAGGAGAGAGAAAAGGAGGAAATAATGAGAGATAGCCTGAGGAAAAAAAATTAATAATACACAGAGTACCCCTGAAGCACCCCATAAATGGGTGACACAATGTCAGTTCTCCCCATTCCTGTCTAGCCAGGGGGTTTTTCTTTCTTCAAGTATCTTGCAGAACATTTAACCTTTGTTACAGATTAACTTGTTCACAATGCTACAATCTCTTTACATCAAAGAACAGACTCCACAGCTTCTAGAGCTTCCCATCTATTTTAGGTTGGAATCTCAAAGGCATTGACCAACAACAAGGCAAGTAGGATACGCCAAATACAACAATACATCAGAGCAAACACACTGGAACAGTAGCCACTAGTGAAATTAGGCAGGTGTCCATTTAATAAGTCTCTAAAAATATAAAACATGTTTTTTCACAAGTTTTCCTAAATTTTTAGAGTCCTAGTTACATGCAACAATTGTGAAGTATAACAAGCTAAGACTGGATATTACAGGATACATAACACAGGAGAGAATTTTCACGCTTCAAAGGCAAGGGCTACATCAGGCAAATTTCCCCAGATGCCTTGTCTATTCCAAATGACAGAAGCACCTTCAGGCTACTTTAGGAATTCTGTATCATCTTTGGAGCCATGTAATGACTGCAGGCAGATAAGCACTGTAAGACTGATTGATGTCAGAATCTTGCTTATCCACACCTACTCTGATAACACATGCAGACGACCTTTCTCAGAAGCGACATAATTTTCCTTTTACTACAGATGTGATTTGAACATGAAGAAATGTTGTTCTTGAGAAGAACAAAACCAATAGAACAGAAGCATAATTATATTGCAACAGCTGTAGGCTTACAGTAGGATACAGAAGAATTGTCTGAATTATTTCTTATGTTTATAGGAGCAAGGCCCAGAAATTAAAATTTAATAGATAACTGCCCAACTTACTGTCATGACAAAAAGCCAAATTGCAATCAAGAATTAACAACAAAAAACTATCTTCATAATTTTGAAGACAACTAAATGCAAACCCAGTAATTTTTTTCATATTGAATAGAAAAAATTCAAAATATACAAAGAAACACAAAAAAAATCTCTCACACAAGTTGTCACCACACCCGAGAGGCATATTTTCTCCAGGGAATGACAAGAATGAAGCAATTTCACTTTTTCATTATCTCATTTTGCCTTTAGGATCGTTCCTTTTTCCAGGCCACTCTTGCACCAGACAAACATGTGACCTTGCTAGGAACAAAGGGACATGCAAGGCCAGGGGAGAAAAACTCTTTTGCCTGCACTAAATGAAAATGGATAACAAAGGCTGAGCCCAGGGAATAACATATGTTGCAAATAATAGTGAGTACCCACTTCCTGGGAGATTTACACCACAGAGTTCACACGTCAGCAACTGTTTGCCTATAATATAAATTCAAATTGACAAGAGTGAGGTACTATGGAACAGTATTTATCTCGAGATTGTCAGGAGAAGTCATTTCATTTCTTATGATTCATTTCATTTATACGTTAGTGTATTAACTGGATACATTATTGATCTTTGCTCCATCCAATTTCAGCTTCTAAAGCATGGACAAAGTGATCTGAAAAATATCACTCCTGGTTTTTCTTTTTTTTTTTTTTTTTGAAGCACAGGATTGTCTGATGCATGTCTGAGGAAAACATCTCACTGTATTAGACACTCTGTCAAAGGAACACATTCTGAAACAAGCAACTGCTATTCAGAAATATCTTACTGCTAAAGTCAGCTTTTCTAGAGTTTTAAAACTAGAATCCAGGAAACTGTGTTTTTCTAGATACTGTGCTCTCCTCTCTGCTTGATTGGATAAAAAGGCAAAGAAGGAAGCAATGATGACAGTCCTGGTACACTTAAAAAAAAAAAAAAAAAAAAAAAAAAAAAGGGAGGGGGGGAAAGGTTGCAATCAGAGTGAGACTGTTACAACTCTGGGTGAAACTACCCTTCAAGCAGAGAGCCACTTCAAACATACAAACCACAGCTGTCACTCTGCAGAACTGCAGGTCTTCTACTCTAAGACAGTATCATTTGACAGCTGCTACAAATATTATGAATATCATGGATGTCCTGTTACTTTCATCTGACAGTCTCTGAATTATAATGTAGAGCCAGCTATTACAGAAAAAAATATTAAAACAAAAAAGAAAGTATGGGGGATGTAACAACTGAGCAGCAGAAAGCACAGCATCAGGATGTCCTCCTGATGGTCAACAGGCATGAAAAGCATACAGATGAGACTAAGCTGATGTTTAATTTTATTTGGATGAACAGCAGGATTTGCAATTGTGTCAGAATCGATCTTCACTGTTCCCTAAGCCCTCCCCCCCTTTTTGGAATGCATCAACTTTTAAAACTCTGGACAGAGATACTATAAACAGGTTTTACTATGCAGTTGCCTCAAAAGACAGGGAGAGGAGCAAATGACAGCATTCCACTTGTTTCATCTGATTAGGGTCCAGCAAGATCAGGGTCCCATTGAAAAAAGCACTACATAAGTATAGAAGTGTTACTTTCCCAAGAGCTTACAACAAAGAGAGACAAAACGTCAGGAAATCACTCAAGTAATCCATAAGGCAAAGGAATACTAACATTACATCTCTTCCACTAATTCTTTCCAGAGCCAACACTCTCCTAGCAGTTTTGGCTTCCCACAGGAAAATGAGGTACCTCTGATCTCTGCAGTAACTGTGTCAGTGGATGTTCATATCCTAGATTTAAACTGTTCTGCACTGCTGAGATCTTCCTGATCTCGGTGGCTGCTGCACACCAGTGATGGCTTGCTGCATACAGGGGGTGTTCTGCAAACACAAAGGTACTGCCAAAGTCAGCATTTTTCCTGGGGAAAGCGGACTTTGGCAGAAATAATTTGCTTCTGATGTTTAAAACGGCTGATCTCACACTTCTCCATTTTCCGGTCTTATGCGATTTTCTCATGGGCAGCCATTCCAATTCGTCACGTTAAAATTCCCACCTTCACACCGTAAGGCTATTTTGACAGCTCCACTTTCCGGTTCTCCTGTCCCCAAACAGCAAGAAGCATTACTGGCCAAAATTTAACCCACTCACTGAAAAGCAGGTAGCCAAGCCCGTTCAGGCAGGACTCTTTAATTTCGAGTTTCAGAAGCTGCCTGCAGCGAAGCAATTACAGTCAAACACAACAAGGTGATACGATTTTACCTGGAATTCCCTATTCATCCCGAGCTCGCCGCCAGGACGCGCGGTGCGTACGCGCCATCCTGCGGCCACCGAGCGCCGCTGCGAGTCCGGCTTTGCCAAGGCAGCCGAGGATCGCTTGGACCACCACCGCCGATCTTTTAACCCTTCGAGGGCAGCTCTGCTCCTCACTAGGCCCTCTGCAAGCAGTACTGCATTTCTCATACACTCACGTTTCATAGACGTGAAATGATCCCTTCGAATAGGACACTCAAATCTTACAGAATAAACATGCTATAAAACTAAAAAAATTTATAGTACTCTAGGCTTTAGCACAGCTTCTTAGAGAGATTTACACTTTAGACTGGAGTTGATACAATTGCAAAAAAAAAAAAAACAAAAAACAAACCAGCAACTCGGTTAAATTTTGGCGTTTACCGTCTCAATTCCTTGTCCAACTCCTGGTCCTCTTTTTTTAAAAAAAAAAAAAAAAAAGGTTCAGGTATTTCTGAAGTCCTTAGGGGAGAAGGAAACAGTGCAGTAACAATTTTTACCAAATCTTCCTATTCTTCTTCTTAAATCAAATTGCTTTAGGCTTTCTTGTTCTGTTTGTTGGGTTTTTTTTAACACATAACTGGACATAGCATAGCCCCAGTGTGTATAGATTTTAGAAAGAAGTAGTATAGTTGCACATGACAGGAGACGTTTCTCATTAAGAACAACCATATGTAGGCCTTACTGATGCTTCATGAATTATGCAAGACTTGCAGCAAATCATCATTGTTCTAAGTGTGCGTGTAATAAACAAAGACAGCAAAGATATAACTTCTTACGTTGTAGGAAAACAGAGCACTCAACTTATGGTTGCTGAGGAGCATAAACAGTGATGCAGATATCTGCCACATGAATCCAGCTGGAATATACAACCAAACAATTGCATACTGTTTTCTTTTTTCAATAGGATGACACCATAATTGGCTAAGGGACCAGAAAAAGCCCACAAAAATAAATGGAAAAACCTTCTTTTGAGTTCTCCAAGCATTGATCGCTGCCACAAACTGTAACACTGACAACCTGGAAGTGAAAAAACAATTACACAAAAAACACCTCAGATTCAATCAGTCTTTCACAGCCAGAACTCCACAGAAGATCAGTATCTCTCCACTTGTTATTTCACATTTATATACCCATCTTTTATATTTGTCTGTACATCGCACTATTAGAAGACAATTACCTAAATGAGAAAATCTTCAGGTCATTAAAGCTAATAAAATTTGATTTTCAGTGTAAAAGCGTTCACATGCCAACTAAGCAAACAAGCCTTCCTTACTACACCACAAGCAGAGTGGGAACTCCATTTCTATTTCAATCTACTCCATCTAATTACAGAGCCTTCCAGCAGATCCAAACACTGGATAAAGTCATCCAAGTTAAAGAAGAAAAAAGGTATCTTGTTAAGGCACCTCATCTTTTTTCTCGCACCTCAGCTTTGCCTTCAGCAAGTTTTGGAATGTGCCAGTTTAAAAGTGCTTTGAGCATTGGCCACCTTAAACCCTGATAATTTACTGATTTAAAGCCTAGAAGGGCTCCTGCCTCCAAGCTATCTACAAAGACTTCAAATCACGCCTGATTTTGGCATATCCTTGCACCATTTTTTCAGACTACTTTATACCTAGATCTCTCTCTTCCAGTTTGCGCTCAGGAGCAAGGGTTATGGCAGCCCAAAAATGCTGAAGTCAAAAGCCATGACTAGAAAATAACATCGTGTCTCTTGCATCTTTCTAAGTAGCAGCAGCTACAGCCACAGAATGTGACACCCAGCAAGAAGGGGACATATTATATATACCACATCCTCCTTTTCTTTGCACTGATCCTACTCATCTGGGGGAAAAAAAAAAAAAATTACTTTCAGACATCCCACTTCAAATTTTAATTTTAATACTGTTTCCTTTTTTGAGCAAGACCTTTAATGGAAGCACAATAAAGCAGATCAGAGGGTAAGTGGGACCAGAAGACTGAGGGAGGTGATTTTTGCCCCTCTACTTTGCTCTCGTAAGACCCCACCTGGAGTGCTGCATCCAGCTGTGGGGTCCTCGACATAGCAAGGACATCGACTTGTTGGGGTAAGTGCAGAGGAGGCCACAAGACTGATCAGAGGGCTGGAGCACCTCTCCTATGGAGACAGGCTGAGAGACTCAGGGTTTTTCAGCCTGGAGAAGAGAAGGCTCTGGGGAGACTTAGAGCAGCTTTCCAGCAGCTGAAGGGACCCTGCAAGAGAATTTGAGAGGGACTTTTTACAAGTGCCTAGAGTGATAGAACGAGGGGGAATGGCTTCAAACAGAGAGGATCGTTTTAGACTGGATATTAGGAAGAAATTCTTTACTGTGAGGGTGATGACACAGTGACATAGGATTCCCAGAGAAGCTGAGGATGCTGCATCCCTGTTACTGTTCAAGACAAGGCTGGATGGGACTTTGAGCAACCTGGTCTAGTGGAAGGTGATCCTGCCCACGGCAGAGGGGTTAGAAACAGATCTTTAAGGTCCCTTCCAACCCAAACCATTCTGTGATTCTCCTCTGTTTTCCCTCACGGCCAGCCCCTGCTTCGCCCCGGCGCTTCACCCCGTGGCTGCGCCAAAGCCCGGCCTCCGCCTCTCCCTGCACCGCTGGGCTCCAGCCGCCGCTTCCCGGGCACTGCACAGACGGAACTGGCGGGGTAGCCGCGCGTTTCACGGCTGTCTCACGGATCCACAGGGCATGGGCGTTCGCACCCGCTCCGCCCCCCGCCCCGGGGCCGGCCCCGCGGCCGCCCGGCCGGGCCCGCCCACACCCGCAGCGGGGCCGGCGCCGCTCAGGGCCCGGCCGCTCCGAGCCCTCCGCCGGTAGGTGCCTGCGGCCCCCCTGTCCCCTCGGAACAGCGGATCTGAGCTCGGGGTGGCCCTGGGGACCCCGTCCTCGCCCCGGGGAGGGGCTGGGCAGCGCTCGGGGATCCGGAGTGCCTCGGGAACCACCTCGGGGAGGGCAGCGAGGCGCCTCCCCAGTTATCCCTTATAACACAGCCGGAGCCAGCCCGTGTGTGCAACCAGGGCTGGCAATCTGCGGGGGGAACGGGCTAGGGGGTGAGCGAAGTCGAGATATTTTTGGAAAGCATGAGGGTTTTTTTTTTAAAGCGGCCTTGCTAGGTAGATCATTTCTATCAGGTGCCAGCACATGCGTGTTGCTGTGGTTGCTGTTTGTTTGTCCATTTCATTCCTGTGCTTCCGTTCCCTTCGGAGACGCTTTCCTTTGGCCTTTCCAGGCCTTGAGACTTTCCCGCTGGACCGTAGTTCACTATCTACTGAATCTCTTTGGGCACCATGGTAAAGGGGGGGAAACACTTATCAGATACATTTGAAAGATATTCTGAATTAACTTTTCTAAAACAACCAACCAAACAAAAAAAACCCAAAACAAAACCTCTAACTTGACAAGTGTTGTGACTGATAATGATGGCTTGCAATTGTAAAAGCATTTCAAATGCAATGCTTAATACAGCTAAACAAAGCTGGATCCTCATTAAAAAAAAAAGAGCTGATGGTTGCTTAAGATCCATCAAATCTTCAAATTTGTAATCTGCCTTTAGAACTCCAGAGCTGGCAGTAAAGGGAGGGGGAAAGTGGTTTTTTACTGTTCACTGGCATAACAAGAAATTCCCTAGGTCAAAGCTGTACTGCTATTTGTGTTTATCAGAACAGGAGCATATCTCTTACCTAATCTCTCTGTTCAGTTGTCATTGGGAGACTGTGACAGAAGCGGAGATTAATGAGTTAAGACCTTTTCCTTCAATTCAAAAAGGGTAATAGATTCCAGAACTAATTTTAACCTGATTATGTCCACATTTAGTTTATGATGGAGCGCATCTATGGAAATCAGGAACTAGAAGCATGACTTCTGGGAAATGCACATACCAAAAGCACACTGCAATTGCTATTCACTTCTCTAGCTTCATGTCAAACTAATTACTCTTTCCATATAGCTATGAATTACTCTCGGTTCATCACTGCTGTGAGTGCCGCAAGAAAAGCATCTCCGATAAGACTCCTGAGTGAGTACATGTCCATTCTTCCCAGTTTCTCAGAAAGAGTATCATTCTATGTTCTGGTCTTTGCTGGGGTATCATGGCTTAAAGATTTGAAGAGGCTTGAAAGAAAACCGTGCTATAAGCAGGCAAGCAAGGCCAGATAACCGCTTTGACTTTGTCAAGTTGAGACAACAAACAGGTATTAAGAAAAACAAAGTGAATAGCCTTGAACCATTTCAGAAACCCATCCAGACAGAACAATTGGTATTATCATTTCAACCAGTGTCTGAAAAATCTCTGCTACTGTCTCTGAACCAGGGCTTTGGGCACAATTTGCTCCTGAGTTTACCCTGGTTGTCCAGAAACAAGCAACTCCTAATGACTTGAAATTCAGTCCCAGCATAATATTTCTTTCCACCTAGCTTTCCTGTATCTTGTTTATGTCCATCAATTCCTCACCACCCTCACCCCTTCAGTATTACTACAATTTCCTTTTCCATATTACACTATCTTTAGGCTACCACATTAGAGTCCTCTGTGTGACAGATAGAAAAGGTTAACTGCCTACTTGTTTACTCAGTTGAAACCTATGGAGACCTGCCAGAACTGGAGCGCAAGACATTTATCACCAGTTCAGCCTTCAGGGGTCAATTTCCTCTCTGGGTAAGGGGCTGGCACTTGCTGTGCTGCTTAAAATGCTTCATACAAGTACAGCTAAGTCAAGTAATTCACTGTGGGTAGTCTCTTTTTCAAGTGATACATTGATACACACCATAGCACAAATATTAAGTAGCACAGTTCCTGCAGAAAGACACATTCAGACTGTAGTTTTGATGAAAAAGTAAATCTCACTTTACCAGGCCAGATGTCACAGGCATAACCCATATTGTTGTACTAACTGATAAGAATTAATTTCCCATGTTCAAGTTTGCTAATAAGTAGTGGAGAATAAATTTGATAACAGGAGGCTTTAAGCCAGATCTGGTGTCATCTGTCCTCTCATATCTGATGTAAAACTGTCAAGCCAGCATGAATGCCATCTTGTGAGCTCTTAGATTTAATGTAGTTAAGTGCCCTTGCTGGATTCAAGTCCAGTCTGCACTGCATAGATTGGATCTGAATGATTGTGAAACTCTGACTTAAAAGCAAGATTTAAGATTTTCTTCATGGTGAATTACTTATACAGTGGCATTATTTAGTGGCCACTAAAACAAGGTTGCCAGAAATGTTTCCACTCCATTATAGAAAAGCTATAATCATCTGTCAGCATAGTTGCACTACTGCCACACATTAGCTGAAGTGAGACTGAGCAAAAAACAAAGCAAGTCATTTCAAGTCAGTCTAAACAAAAGATCATTAAGGTTTTAAATTCTTGAAGCTCAAAAGACATCAGTCACAGAAGTTTTAATAATAGAATAGTCCAGATTGTTTTAAAAGAAAGTACAGTCTTTTTAACTTCCGATGATTTTTTCCTCTTAGCCTGTCCTGCCAGTATCTCCCTCCCTGCCTCCCTGAACATCTTTTTAATCCAAGCAGGAAGATGAGTTTAAGAAGAATATACTTTTTAATTAATGATAGTTAAAAAAGTGAAATATGGAACAAATTCCTCTAGACCATTATTATACATTGACTAAAGGACAGGATCAGTGTTGCAATAATCAAATTGTAACTACAGTGTTTTCCTTTTAATCTAGCTGAATTGATGCAGAAATCTCCTCCATCTCTCATCTCTCTGGCTGGAGGGGCACCAAATCCTAACCTTTTTCCATTTAAGAGGGCAACTGTTGACATTGGACATGGAACTCCTATTGAGATTGGGGAAGATCTGATGAAGAGAGCTCTTCAGTACTCAGCCTCAGCAGGGTATCTGTCACAGCTGCTTGCACTTCAAGATACCAGAATCAAAGGATCATAATATTGTTTGTTATTGCATTAATTCACCTGTGTTTTTATAACCTGTTCATAAACTCCTTTTCTCCAAAAACAGCCTCGTTCAAAAAACAGGCTTCTTTCAATGGCCTCACTCTAAAACCCTAATCCTATTAATTCTCAAGCCAGAGTAGTTCCTCGCTGTTATTATTTGGGAATCCAGACTCCCAAATCAGATGTGAATTAAAAGATACTACATTACAATACATAGTTTCCACATTCTGGAGTATTTATTTTCATTTGGCACCATATATTAAAGTCAGTATGTACAACTTGTGGTAGTGAAGTGGAGGTATTTGTAGTTGTGTCATTTTTGGTACAAAACTTTGGTAACAAAAAAATGGCATATTGCCATATTTGAGTACAGAATGATCATTTCTAGGAGTGGATGCTGTTCAGCCTCCACCCTGTTTCATCCTTAGCAAATAATTTCTGCCAAGACTTCAGTATGATAATTTGGTGTATGGACCACAGATGCCCATCTCATTTTCATAATTTGATAAAGCAGTCATAAAAATTACATCTAAGCAGATCTGTGTGACAGCTGAAGTCAGACTCTGGACTGTGTGCTAGATTTGGCAGCAATTTAGAGGAGCAGCCTAGCTTTGCCCTGTATAAGATGCACCTTCTTATTCATGTTTCAGGATTCCAGAGCTGTTGTCTTGGCTAAAAGATTTCCAGCGGAGCCTGCATGATCCCCCCACAGCCAATTACAGTCCTGAGCAAGGACAAATGGAAGTGTGTGTCACAACCGGCAGCCAGGAAGGCTTGTGTAAAGTAAGACCAAAAGCTTCATATGTTAAAAGCATTAAATTCAGAGAGATGTTTATCCCCCCGCCTTTTGTTCATTTGTATTCAGCTTTAAGTGCCACTCTATAACTAAATGCAGGGGGTACTTTGTTAAATGAATGTCTGACAGCATTATCAATACAAGATAACGGAACTGAAACAAAATTGGTGTGGCATCCAAGTCTGTTGGGACTGCATAAATGTTCCAGTAACCAAAAAGCCTGTCAGAAAATATTCTGTAAGGTAACATTCCATGTTATTCAAGTGATGCAGTAATAAGTGCACAGATGCATTATTTGGTTTACTGTAATTCTGTTGTAAATATGTTTCTTCTTTTTACTTCCTGGTTTGTTTTTTTTTTAACTTCCTGAAAGTCCACTCTCACTGCTGTTTATTTGATCCTGTCTGTAACTTAGAAAAGAGAAACAGTGCCTCAGAGCACTGTCTTCCCACATCAAATTGCTATTCTCTAGTTGAGTAACTAGCTTAATTTGGCTCTAAAGCAGATTTTTCATCTGTTCATTGCTTTTCTCCCAGACAGGATAATTAAATGGTTAGAGAATTACTGATATCTAATCAAGATTTTTAATCCCACTAAGTAGTCAGAAGTATAAGCACACATACAAGAATGTAGCAATCTTTCTAAAATAGACTTTTCTTCTGCAGGTGTTCGAAATGCTCATTAATCCTGGAGACAACATCCTTTTGGATGCACCCACATACTCTGGGACTCTAGCAGCTGTAAGTAGTCATTAGCTACAAAACATTGTAAATGTTTCATTTGAACTAAACAGCAGTTTAGTACCTGATCTGCAGTATTATACACATTGTTTGCATTTACCATAAAAACATATCTAAGAACCAAGATTTTAGAGTTCAATTCTAAATATTTATAAATATTAACTCATAGACGGTTTTCTACTGAAAGTGCTATAAAAATATTCCAAATTCCTCTTCCAAATCTGAGTTCATTCAAGGGCTAAGGTCGCATTTGATTGGGTTAGAAAGAAATGACATCAGGACATAGTTGGATTGAAGCAAATTTGTAACACATGGGTGTTTTAACATGTCAGCACATTCACTTGAAGTATTTCATGGTCAGATTATACCATAGCTATAAATAGTGTAAGATTGGAATAGGCCTGAAACCTCCATAAATGAGTATGAAGAAGAGAATTAAAACTATAAAAAAGCAACAGTTTCCTTCTGACAAGTAACTTAATCAGTATTAAATGTCAGCTCAAAACACTTAAAAGCTGTAAGAAGGCTTAGAATAGATAATACACCACAATTTCAGTCTAGTCTCCCTTGCATTAAAATAAATTCTGTTATTGTTTGCTGTGCAAAATTTAAATATATATTGTCTAATCAGCTGTACTCTGTTAGAAATGTATTTTGACAGTGCAGCTTGCATTTTTACTTAAAAATGCAGAGCACTACATGGTACAAATTGAAATTCCAGAGGAGAGACAGCAAGCTTTTTCACTGGTATTTTACCTATATTTTTTCATACTGCTGTCAACATGTCATTGCAGTGGCATCATTTCATTCTCCTTTGTATTGCTGAATATATCTATTGAGAACATATTGTTTGCCCTGTGTCAGTGAAGGATAGCTTATAGTTCTGGTGCTTCCACTGAAGTAGAGCATAAAGTGTCAGTAGGAAGAGAAGGTACTATGAACTTAACTGTCTGCAGTAAGAGCATGAGGAATCCTGAGAGAACACAGTTCAAATTCACAAAATCCCTTTCTGCTTGCAAAACCACATGTGATTTCCTGGAGAAAAAGGTGCAGTTGAACATAGGAGTTATGCATTTCCTCTCAGTTTGCTTAGTAGGGCAAATAAAGAGTAATGTGGAAAGTTTGAGAAGCTTTACAGCAAATTCAGGCAAACTTGATTTCGACTCATTAGCAAATGGAGTTTGAGGTGGCTCTAAAGTGACAAAAGGAAGACCTTTGAATTACATAATTGTGACAGTTTCGTTCCTTCTATCAACAGCTGAGACCCTTGGGTTGTAATATAATTAATGTTCCTAGTGACCAACACGGCATTATTCCAAAAGCTTTAAAAGAAATTCTGTCTACCTGGAGCTCAGAAGATGTAAAAAATCATAGCCATCACCTTCCCAAATTCCTGTACACTATTCCAAATGGGTGCAACCCAACTGGCAACTCTCTGAGCACAGAGCGCAAGAAGGAGATTTACCAGGTACGTAGCTGGGGCCTTGTGAACCTTGTAGGTAGAAACGGATAAAAGTCAGTCTCATTTCAGTTGAGGATACTTGTGGTGTTTGGGCCCGTTATTGGTCCAGTAGACATTGCTCCTAGAACTTGTTTCTAGCAGAATCCTTTTCATGAGAACTCTCCAGAGGTGGACTGTGCGTTAGATAAATTGTTTCTCAGTGGTAGCCCACTGATGGCTGGTACCTTTTTGCTGTGGGCTTCTAACTGGACTTACTGCAAGCAGCCTGCACAGTTTGCTATGTGGAACAGAGCTCCAGTTACATACATGGGTCCTTGTACTACAGATACCGTGTTTACTCTTATAATTGCTTCATGTCTAAAATGGGCACTTGAAAGCTTCTCATTATAGGGCCTTGTATATAATGAATGACCAATCAATAGGAACATAATATGGTCCTGGTAAAAAAACCTCACAAACAAACAACACCAAAAAAAAAAAAAACAACCAACCAAAAACAAAATCAGAATGAATTTACAGTGTCTTTACCTTATAACAGATCTCTACTTTTTATTCATTTCTGTAGCTTGCAAGACAGTATGATTTCCTCATAATAGAAGATGATCCTTACTACTTTCTTCAGTTTGAAAAGGTAATTTGTCTTCCATAATCCTTAACAACATCTTATTTTCTGGTCCAGGAGAGAACTATGGTTTGAGCCATGGATCTTACTACATATTTGTTCTTCATGTCCTACCAAGCTAGTTGTAGGCCTCACAGTTATTTCCCCTTTCAATCATTGTCCCCTTTGTGACATTTCACATCCTGTTAACCAGTGGTTCAAATTCCTCAAGCCTCATACAGGATAGAATTTCCTTCGTAGTCAGAAAAAAGGCAAATGTGTCACTGAAGAAGCATTTGAAAATTGCAGCCTCTTAGTGGTCCTTTCAGACTGGTCTCTTCTTTCACTCAGCAGAAGACTTCCAACTCCCCATCTACTGTAGCCCATTTCTACCGCTTTGCCTTTGGGAGAACCCAAGAGAGTTCTCCCAGGTACCACAGAAAGCGGTACTGGATAGGTAGCATCCCTTCTTCATGTAAATTTTCCCCAGATTTCCCATGTGAATCTACAGTTGCACAGTCTGCAAAAGTACCTAACTTCTGAAGTAAAAACTGGTCTTTTATAAAACATTGATAGAAGCTAAAGTTGAGTATTTTCTATTTTAAAATACATTTTTATGGGAGGAGGAAGTTTCACTGAATAGTGAATAGTATTCATTGAATACTATTGTGTAGCTTTGTTAGGAAGTGTAGGGGAAAAGGTGTAAAAGCAGAATTCTTGACAAGTAAAAAGTATGCTAAACTCAGATCATCACAATTTGGTCATATCTTCTGATTTCATTTTTTACCAAAGCAAAGCAAAAAGCTACAGGGCTCCATTTTAGAAATCACAGTACCTGTTTACTCCACAAAGAAGTATTGGCAGAAAAATCAATATTTCTCTTTTCTTCTTATGTCATCATACCAAAACTTGAACTGAGCACTTGTATGCTGAACAGTGGGCTAAGTAAGCATCAAAATATAACAACGCTGATTTCTTGAAGACTTTCATAGAATAATGAAATCAAATCTCAGACAGCTAGCCTAAACAATCACTTGTCAGGAAGTTACTGTAATATTTTCCTTGGAATACACATCTGTAAAATATTAATTATCAAAATATCTCTTTTAGAAGTGAATTGTGTCTTCATAGTAAAGAAAATAATTCCATCTTAGTCCTTACTAGCACCTTGAATTTTATTTTTTATTTTTATTCCAAGCCATGGGCTCCAACTTTCCTCTCAATGGATGTGGATGGCCGAGTTATCAGGACCGACTCTTTCTCTAAAATTCTCTCATCTGGGTAAGGCCAGCTGCAGACTGCTTAGCACTGCCTATTCAGTTAAGGCACAAGTCTTTATACAAAATGATCAGACATGTCATAGTGGTTTTACATCTAATAACTATCTACTTCTGGAATGAACTTCTGAATCCACAGCTTTTAACAGTCTGCTCACTTTTCATGTCATCTCTTGGCAGTCATTTAACTCCAGGTTCTGTTTCTCTTCTGATACTAATAGCTAAGCCTCTGGCCCCAGGCAACCCATCTAGGCGGAAAGACAGATGCTGGATTCCAGCTATGTTCCTGGAACTCCTAGGAGCTTTTCTCTCTTCTTTTTCCATTTCCCTTTCTATCTCTTACCATTCCTGTAGACTCACTGGACTTGTAATAGGAAAAAGAAATGATGGCATCATTCTTCACAAGCTATTTATAGGGTTATACTTATATCTAGCCTTACAGTTCTTTCAGGTTGTTTCCATCTGCCTGAAAAAACTAAGTTGGCTATTTTCCATTTCACATAAGTCCAAATATTTGATTTTTAAATTTCTTTTGTTTATAACTTAATCCTTGAGAAAGTGAGGAGACAGCATGATGCTAAGTGTGACTGCATTTTCAGAAATGACACTATAAAATGGCATGATGCAATTTTATCTTTGTCAAAGACACATATGAGCTTACTGGTTCTATTTTTCTTCAAATAAAAACTTCAGCCAATCTGTAAAGATGCGTAGTAAGTATTGAAGCATAAATAACAATCTAGCTTATCAATCTAAATTCCATTTCTTCTGCAGTACTGAAAGGGAGAGAAGGAGTAAAGCCATTTGCCACTTCTTATCTGTTGTTATAAAGCCTGAGCATTCATGATTTTTCATTGTGTGAGAACCTCTTTCCTTCCCTTTGATTCATGTAATCTTTATGGTTTCAGAGGAAAGCTTACAAACACAGAATATGTCCTGAAGCCTCATGTCTAAGGGGCTTTAATGCTTACAGTAGCTTCTTATTTGATATTATTTCATAACTTTGATACTCAGCTTCTAAACTGCAGAAGCCTGGGGCTTAGGGAAGTATTAAGATACAGAGAAACTTTAAATGCATAAGAGATCCTTACACTATCAATGAAATGGTTACATGTTTTCCCACATACGACTCACACAAAGTATCAGCACATTGCACTCCTGCAGTAACTTTTTTCTATTTTATTTTCTAGGTTAAGAATAGGCTTTCTGACAGGTCCCAAGCCTCTTATCGACAGAGTTGTTCTACACATTCAGGTTTCAACAATGCACACCAGCACTTTCACACAGGCAAGTACCAAACTGCCAACTGCATTGTATTTAGAAAAGACAATGCATTCCAAGTTTTAAATAAATATTCCATTAGTGAATACCTTTGAACTTTCACAGTTGCTCTGCACTTTTACAGTTTTCTTTATGCACATTCATTGTCAATTCTGCTAAAGAAAGAGGGACCACCGTAGAACATAGAACCAGAGGCAGAAGGTTGTCTCAGTGCATGGATAGCACAGCTAATATCCCTTAACCCTCAGAATTTGCAAGAATCAAGATTTGAAATACTTTATATCTCTTGCTAATAGGTTCATTTGAAAAACTTCAATGTAAAGCATACCTTGGAAGAAGCACTCTTTTTTTATTTTTCCATTCTACTTTGCAATTAGAACAATACTGGCAGCCCACAAAGACATTGCAAAGCAGGCTGCCAACTACCTCCCCTTTATGGTTAGTGATAAGGAAAGGAGACATTGAACATGTCTAAATATGACTTCCATCTTCCAGCTCCATTAGTTCGTCACAGAGGCTCTATTAAAGAGGAGAGGCTGATATGGACAGGAAGGTAAAGCAATATACATTGCCTTCCTCTTTCTCCCTGATTACCATATTTAGCTCTCCATCCATTTTTCCCTCCTCCCACCCCAACCTCCAAATGCTGCCATGACCCTTGGAGACACCAGTAACATGGACTGTAATGACCTGTTGCTGTTGGCACCTCTGTCTATAAAGGGCTCCAAGAGACACCGCATGCAATTTCTTGCCTGGGGAATTTTGAATAGTGCATCTGGCTATGCATTTTTTTTGATGATTGTGAAAGAGTCCTGTTTAAAATGTGGTATTGATGATGTGTTTTGTTTCTTTAGATTATGATATCACAGCTGCTTCAGCAATGGGGACAAAAGGGTTTCTTGGAGCATATTGACAGGTAGGGTCATGTCATATGCTGAATCCCATCATCTGTTACTCTGCTGCTTGTTACCTACATCAAACATTCTCTGCAGCAGATAAGTCAGAGGAAGTACATCAGTATTAGGCCAAATAGATAAGGCAGATCACCAAGACTGTCAAGTTCACACCAGAGCCCTGAAGAAACTCAGTGTGAAGTTACAGACACGCAGGTCAGGGCATGTCTCCCACTAGAGGCAAACAATCTACCAGTCTACTGGCACAGGCATTATGCAGCTCTCATCTGAAGAGAACTTGAAAGGAGCCTGGAAGATTCAAGTTTGTGAATAAAGTTTTCATTCCTACTGAAGTGACAGGGTCTAAAGTAAAAGTTAAGATCACCGAGGCCAGAATTTATTAAGAAAGAATCAGCTTCTATAAAGGGAGCTCTTGCCCAGCTACAGCAGCAGGGACTCAGCCTCTAACATCCTTGATCTACTAATTGTGGATACTGATTGGAAAACCTCCAGAGAGCAGTGAAGTTCATCGACACACTCCAAACACTGCCTTCTTCACCACTCTTGGAGACAGAGCCCTGGGCCACAGTTTAACTCAGCAAAGCATTTCTTAAATACTGACTAATACACAATTTTTTTTCATTTATTATGCAGAAGGAGCATAGTTTCTTTTGAATATCAGTATCTCATTTTAGATGCTATACTTAGATTAGAGGCCCAACCTTCCTACTTCAGTGGGAGTATGCTACACTCTGTAAAGGCCTGTAACAGGAATGTGAGCAAAGCATGCAGAAAGTTCCTAAATCTCTCTGTAACATCCACTTCTGTCCTCTGAGCACCTGCCTGATGTTCATACTGTAAACACTGGTATTTAAAAAAAAAAAAAAAAAAGAAGCACCAGCCCTAGCATTGCCTTGTTTTAAGAATTAGGAACATAAAGATAAGTTTCACAGAGAAACTTAAACCGCACTTTAGCTCAACATTCAATAGTTCCAAAAAAAAAAAAATCACAAATACATCTCTGCACTCACCTTCTTACTGTGGGCCAAAAGGCAGCCTTTCTTAGGCCAGAAGGTTGTTCTTCCTCTTGAACTAACAGAAACATGGCTGCAGTAAGGTAACTGCAGTGCTTTAAAGCCTTTTAAATGCAGTTGTCAGGTGATACTGATGAGGCCTGACCGCTGACTGGAGTCTCCTCCAGGTGATTTCATTAGTACAAAGTGGAGTTGTTAGATCATGCTTTTGAGTAGGAGTTGGCCTGTTGTTTGGAGCAGCTACATTTTTGGGACAGCATTGTCTTACTAATGCTTATCATATCATTCCAGTATGGGAGTAAAATTGTAACAGAAAGGAAAAAACTTGTAATGGAATTTGCAATTTTGGTAAAAACTGCACAAGTGAGATTTACCATTTCATACAGAAGAGAGCAATAGGTATAGTTGAGTCCCAAAGCTATTTGTGTTGGAGTTTGTCTATCAGGTGTGATAAAGTACATCCAGAAATCAATGCTATCGGTTCAGAGAAAAATTTGTATTTTATCTAAAAAAATATGTTAAATTATGCAAATAAAATTTGTATTTTATTTAAAAAAATTAAAATGTGAAATTATGCAAATTACTAAGGATGTTTTCAGGATATTTTCAGGGAACACATTTGCATCTGATTTATGAACTCTGTATCAGGCATTTCTCTTGTGTCTTCCGTTGCACAGCTGCATTATTTTATGTCAACAAAAGCCACTGCACATGACTGATCCATGTTGAAATTTGGGTTAGGGTTATTTTCTCCAGTAAAAGACTGAATTACTTGAAAGTTTTACCTGAAGTGTAAAGGAGATAGGTTCAAAAGTTTAGAAAAGGGAAAGCTGTCAAATAGTTATGGCAGGTTTATCATATGATTTGCTTTTGACCTTGTCAAATACCATTTCCATGTGTGCCTGTTTCACAAATTCAACACAAATGCACAAACACTGAGACTGTGCTTATGCATATCCTTAAGTCCTTAATTTTCTTCAGTATCTGTGTTTTGTGCAGTAAATATGGCTAGCAGGACTTGTATCTACTGATATAATAGACAGAGTAGGTATAATATGTAACACCTTTCCATGATCTATATGTAAAGCTTAAGAAGCAGCCACACAGGGGCTGCTCCTTTCTGTTTGATCAGTTCTTTGTTGGAAGTGTGCTGCAGCATTGAAGACTTCTCTGATACATATACAAAGTTTTATACACAGAGTATATTGTGTTGTGCCCATCTAGGATGTGCTTATATTTCTATTAAATGTGCACTTAGGTTGTTCAAGTAGAAAAGTTTTGTTTCTGCTTTTGGAAACAAATGGACTCTGAAACACTATGAGTTCATGACTTTCAACTGATAATTTGCTTTCAGAGTGGTGGATTTCTACAGGACCCAGCGGGATGCAATGCTCATTGCTGCTGACAAGTGGTTGAAAGGTCAGAGTGCAACAGAAATAATTACTTAATTTTTTTTCCAACTGTTTATCATCTTTGTGCTCAAGAAAAATCAGTTAAGTTCATCTCTTGACTGAAGTGACAGATAAGCACTATAAGCAAATCAATGACATTAAATATTAAGCTTAGGACAAATTATTTATTGCTGTTGTTTTTATGCTTTTCTGGTGCGACAAGGAGATGGGAAAAAAGCTCACCACATTACGGTATAAAGCAGTTTTTAAAAGAGCATGTATTTCACTTCATTATGTTCTTATACTTTTTCTATATAAAAATTTCTGTCTTTAAAAAAATCGCTGAAATAGTGACGTTAATTTAAAAGAAGATACATACAATTGCTGTAGCAGTAGTGATAATATTTTTTTTTTAACGTCAGTCAGTCTCAGATGTCCCCTTTTGTGGTTTGCCATAGATGGGACTACTTTAAATTTGGCAAGTGGCAGCCTGGCTCGGTGGTCTGCGTTCCCTTTGAGTTCACTGGAACAAAAAATTACTGAAACTCTGTATCTGTTAAAGTTGGAGCATAAGTTTCCTCCTTGATTCCATTTTCTCTCCCTCTCTCTCTCTCTCCAGACTTGGCTGAATGGTACCCTCCTGCTGCTGGCATGTTCTTATGGATCAAAATTAAGGGCATTTCTGATACACAGCAGCTGATAATGGAAAAAGCTTTGCAGAAAGAAGTATGACCTATGATTTATTGGCTTATGATCTTATAACAAAAAGTGGGAAAGATAAAATATCTGTATCTATCCACACATATATGCACACATAAAAAAGCAGGGGAACTTGTCATGCATCATTATTGAGTCTGCAAGTCAGGCATTGTGGCATAGTTATCATTAACAAAATACTTCCATGTGTGTCTTCAGATGTTGATATTTAATTCATTTACCTAAATTTAAACTTATATAGTACAATATGTCCTGTATACAACAGATATATATATAGATATAATAATCACAGAATATTCTGAGCTGGAAGGGATCCACAGGGATTGAGTCCAGCTCTTGGCCCTGCACACAACCATCCCTAAGAGTCACACCATGGGCCTGAGAGTATTGTCCAAATGCTTCTTGAGCTCTGTCAGGCTTGATGCTGTGACCACCTCCTTGGGGAGCTTGTTCCAGTGCCCAACCACCCTCTACATGAAGATCCTTTCTCTAATACTCAACTTAAACCTGCCCTGACACAACTTTAGGCCATTCCCTCAGGTTCTGTCACTGGTCACCACAGAGAAGAGATCAGTGCCTCCCCTTCCTCTTCCCCTCACGAGGAAGTTGTAGACTGGGATGAGGTCTCCCCTCAGTCTCCTCCAGGCTGAACACACCAAGTGACCTCAGCTGCTCCTCATACAGCTTCTCCTCAAGGCCCTTTACCTTTGTTGCCCATATATATGTAGCTACATGTATGATGGCTGTTTACTAAATCATTTTAATAAGAGAAGTTAATTATGGTGTCATTTCTACAATTTATGAGACCCAGCACTGTGTGCTGAGTAAACTACACCCTATCTCACTGGTGCCTCTAAATATTGTGATGATATGTCAGACCCAGTAACCCACCAGCCTAGGTAACCAAAGACCCTTTGATTTTGTTGTGAAAAGTCTGATCCCAGGTTGCGTACTTTTGTCCCCTCATTTTGAACAGAAGAAATATCTTATGCCGTGATCTGATATGAGTGTTTAAGCACTGAGCCTTCTCAAATTTAATTTAATGTAGTGTTTTAAAAATGCAGAAGTGGTAATAACTGGGTGGCTAATCTATTTTTCTTAGGTATTACTGGTTCCTGGAGGAGCATTTAATATCAATAGTTCAGAGCCAAGTTCTTATGTCAGAGCCTCCTTTTCTCTGTCTTCTCCTACTCAGATGGACCTGGTAAGTGAGATTTTTTTTTTTTTTACACACTTAGCAAGACAGTCTCTCACACAATAATGCTCCCTTATTTTTACATACTTCATATATGTTTTGTTGAATGTTATTGGAGGTTCTTAGCCCTTAGGTGACTAAGCAATACTTCTGAAGTAGCATTAGCTGTTTCTTAAGCAAGGTACTCATCCAGATGACCTGAAAGGTGCCAAATTTTTAGGACCACTTCAGATTTCTCTGTGTATCTCATATATGCAGAGTCTCACACTTAAATGTCCCAGACATTATTTATAAATGCTTTACTGAAGTCAGAGTGCATAGTAAGTTCTGCTATTTGCTTAAGCATTAGCAGGCATCATGTATCTTTTATTTTCCAGACTGTCCCTTCTCAAGATCCTGAGCCTGAATTACCAGTTTTCTTTTGTATGTGTGTTGTCACTCCTTTGTAAGAAAGAATATTGGTTTTATTTTACACAATTTACAAATATGTTTTATTTTATTTCTCATTAATTAATCTTGTATATGTTTTAGGAGCATATTTGATGTTATCGGCTCTAACTGCAAAATCAGTGGGAAGAAAAATAGGAGACATTTATTTGTGCAGATTTAATACTCATTTGATTCAGGTGCTTGAAATAGTTCAATATTTTTAGTTATAATTCAGTTGTGAAGTTTTGTAAGAGATAAGCACTTCTATTGCCTTTTTATTGTTTGTGTATAGTTAGGGCAGTTTTAATAGCTTTACAGGTTTGATATGTTTTCTGTTTATGTAATGCTAAATATAAATGTGAAGCACATTTGTGTCATTGCAGGCCTTCAAGAGACTGGCTGACCTTATAAAAGAATCTTTGTGAAAAAGCTAAATAGAGCTCTTGCAGCAATCAGAATCATCTCCAGATTTCATCTCTGGATTTCATCAGAACACTTTATAAGCAAGCACAATACAGTAGATGTTTCCTTAGATATTTTCAGCTAAAAAAAAGACAAAAGACTAATTTATTTTGACATGGCATTTCATTACTAAATGTATTACAATTCAAAAAAATTTAAAATACTCGAAACCAAATTGTTCTATTTCCTGTCAAATCTATGGTTTTGTTATATTTGAATAAATTTTTGTTCTGACTTTTGTTTTGCATTTGGGTTGGGAAACAGAGAAATCAGTTACTTAGGAAGCTGAACTTCAGGTGGTCTTAGCCACTGTTAATCTCAACTGATACATTCCTCCAACATCTTCCATTGGAATTGTTTTGTGTGTCACTTTCCTTCTTGTCCTAATGCATGGCATCTGGTTTTGAGGACTTGAGGATCAGTATTTAATTTTACTAAAGTTTTGACAGATAAAACTGAGATAAGGATGTTAAAAAAAAAGAAAACTGATCCAGCAAAATTAGGATATGATTACAAATAAAACTGTACGGCCTGAGGTTCCTTGCAATTTGCATGGGCTTTGCAGCTCATTTTCTCATTTGTAAAAGGTTTTCTGATTGCTGGCTTTAACCTCAGTCTGTGAATAATTACTCTTTACCTGTGCTGGAAAATCTCTTGTTTGCAAAGGCATGTAGATGTGCCAGTAGAACAGCTCTTGGTTAATCAGTCAGATGTGATTCTAAACAGAGTGTACGTAACTGAACATGGGACATAGAAATTCCAGCATACAGTAAACATGACCCAAAATCCTGGGACAGGCCAATGGTATTTTACCTCTGTCAATGCTTGATTTTTTGGATGAAACTGCAAGAAAGTATTGTAAGTTCATTATTAACCAAACGCAGAGAAAGTTCAAAGGTCTGTGTAAATCAAGGAACAGAACTACCTTCATGTTAATTTTTTCCAGAACATTTCACAGTATATTCACTTGTTTATTCAATCCAGATCTGATTTAAATATAATTTTGAAGGTATTCTCCAAATTCTGTACAGCTATAGGGAATCTTCTAGTTGCAGTCAGATTTGTTAATGTATTTCCAGGATATTCATTCACAAAACGAGTCAGCAAGACCCTTATTCTTCTCCCATGGTAACGTCTGAACTTTGCAGGGTTACACAATAGTTTCTATAATCACTATGAAAAAGTGAGGTACGGCATGGTATTCCTGGGAGCAACAATGAAAATGTATCTTTCATTCAGAATTATTACAGTTCGAACACTTGCAATTGTTCTGTTCCTGTGTAAGACACAGTCTAGAATGGGCTGCTCAAAAACTGTTATTGAATAATAAAAAAACCAAGATGGATTAGGGCATGCACCAGTACAGCTCAGTGGAGTTCTTTTACATATTTGCCCCAGTGGATCACAATCCAGATTGCAACAGCAGGACTGAAAGCACTGTGGATCTGTAGGTGACAAGATTTTAAAATAAGAGGTTCCATACAGAAACAATTTTTAAAGGATGAAGCTTAAAATGGAACTTGCATTCATAACTTAAGGGACAATGCCCCAAAACTAAACTAGCTGTTTTCAGCAATAACTCCACAAATTCTCAGACACCAAAACTGATGCTCAGGGACTGACATTCATGAAATAATTCTCTGCATGCTCACAGTTCAACATAAAAACTGCCTGTTGGTATACACACGTACGTTCTCTCTTCTAGTGAATTCCCCATAAAAATCTATTTTTCCTCAATTATTCATTAATCGCAGCTGTGCTGAAGAGCTCTTGTTTGAAAGTAAAGGGGGATATTTTCCTTCAGATCACTGACCTGAGTGAACCTGGAATTTGTGAATGTGTTTTATGCACAATAAATGGAATTACGTTGAAGATGTTGCCATTAATAATTCCAAAAACCTATGGAAAAACTGTTCCCCCTTGATGCATCTGTGAAGTTCACAAAGCAGAAGTGTTGCGTGAGTCTCGATGTGTGGAACAACACGTGCCCCTGATGTGCGTAGCATGGGTTGAGATTTATGTCCCTTGTGCAGCAGAATTGTTTGGGTCATGTACAGTGGCTATTTGCCCAGAACTTCTGCGTGTGTTTTGTCTGCCAAAGCGTGAAAATCACGTGGAAAACCAAAGTGTAGGTACAAGAGAAGAGGTAGCAAAATGACCACTCAGAAATAAGTCTGGATACCCAGCCTGCGGGAAGCTGCCCACGTCAGGCAGCCCTACAGCACTGCTGCAGCCTCTTCCACAACTGCCCTCTACTTGGACACCAGAGGATGTGCCTACTGCACCAAGCCCTCTCATTGCCCTGTATCCTCTCTTCCCCAAAGCTAGATGGTGTGTGTCACTTGCATCAGATGGCTTAAACCCACCTATGAATGAGAGAGGTTTCTTGCTCTTGGATGGATGAAACAGAAAAGGAAAACCAAAACTTAATCATTTGCCACATCATTTCTTTCTATGTGAGCCTGTTGCCCACTCCTCCTTTTGTCTCTGAATGGCCTCCTCCAGCAACGTTTAATCACAGCAAATTCTCTCTCTCCCAGGAGACCAGAAACTGTACATTAACAGGTTCAGGGAAACAGCATGTGCATCTAGGATTTCACTGCCATTGTTCAATTTGCATTGTTCAGGATATTAATTTAATTGTAGATGCTTCATCACAATCAGGGGAAAAAACAAACTCTCTCTAAATTAAATCAGCTGATGGCAAAACCACCTAATGTGCTGCAAATGGAATGGCATTTTGCTTACATTTACCTAAATTAACATTTAGATCTCTGAAAATTAAGAGGTATATTATCAACACATCACCAGTATAAATCTTAATAATATTTTGATTATGTTTTTCTAATTCGGGTTTGGCTGAATGACAATATGGCAAAAGTATTTGACAATGAAAATAGCATTAACATGAGAACTAAGATCAGTCTTTAATTATGTTTATATTTTTTCTCTATAAAAAAGTATTATTTTAACTAAACAGACACATCAATTCATTGTTGCACAAAATGATTTTCTAAATTGAGCCCAAGATAAAAATTGCCTTACTGATAGCAACATCAGAGCTTTCAAAATTTCTACTCGTGATTAAGAAACTGAGTTGAGATGTGAAAATCTCCTGTTAAACAGCACTGCACAGGAGGTATTGCACATTAGCACCATCAAACAGTGTAAAACGGGAGAAGTTTGTCTGCAAAGACAGTGTTGGCACCCTGAGAGCAGATTTAGGACTGCAGGCTCTCCCCACACTTTGTCATTCCATGGGTCCTGGCTGTCCAAACTCAGCCTGACTCCATGGAGGGGCCAACCTCATCCACTGAAACACCTTGTCTGCCTGTGGATTTGCCTAAAGCCACTCTCCTGTGGATTTGCCTAAAAGCTGCAGTAATCTGGGAAGTGAGCAAAGAATTGACCTTAGATATGCTGTTCAAGAAGCTGCAAAGTACAGAGATGGCTTGGATGTGTGACTAAATTAAAAGGCAGATCCAGCTTGAGAGACCAGACATAAAATCCTCCTGGTGTCCTGTTGTGCTAGCAAATAGGAAATTCAATCTTTTCTGTGCACATCCCCAACAGCCTGTCACCAGTAAGGACATGGCAGAGCATCTGTGTGGCTCAACAGAGATCAGTGTCTGCCCCTCTTCTTCCCCTCACAAGGAAATTGTTGACTGCAATGAGGTCTCCCCTCAGTCTCCTCTTCTCCAGGCCGAACAGACCAAGTGAAAAAATGTTTTATTTCTTTCTGCTTCCTAACTGGCATAATAAAATTTTTCCTATTTGTATCTTTTTATTTCTTTTTAGTTAGTTATTCTTACTTATGAAGGTCATATAAATTAGTCATATTAAACATATTAAACTAGTCATATTTATCAGAAAACTGACTAATTTGTGTTACTCTGTTTAAACTTTCCTTCTGGATACCTTTAGGAACTCCTTACTTTTACTCTCAAGATGAATTAGGTTACTCAGCAATGGTACTTTTATCAAACATATCACAATAGCAATCTTTTATGGCAACATTTATTTTCCTCCCTAGCAATTCTGTGATAACCCATAGATGTTAGTTCCCACACAACAGATGTGCAGAGAGGGCTTTTAGAAAGCAACATGCACAGATGACTCAGGGATTGAACTCTCTGGATAACAGTCATGTTTGCAAGTGCTGTTTACCATGAACAAGAATCCCAGGGACTTGTGAGTTTCAAAGTCAGAGGAAATAATCATCAGCTTTATAAGGAAGGCCATACATTTTCATTACCTTTGAGAAAAATATCCTATCTTGGTTTTAAGTCTTGAAATGATGCAAAACCCACCAGAATAATCTACTGATTAAAGAGCCCTTCATTACATGGCATTCTCTCCGGTCATGTCACTTGTGTTAATTCAGCTATTTCCCTACAGGCAAAAGTAAGGGATAAAACGGATATATTTCAAAAGTCTGGAGCTGCACTCCTAATTAATGAGTTTTCAAAAGACTCTGTAAGTCTCCTCAAAACCTATCCTAATCAAGAAAGAGACATTTCCCTTTTAGACAAGGTTTTGTAAAGTATGCAAAACAGTGTGTGGGAAACACATCAGTGGAAATAGCTTCTGTTGTGGCAAATAACCTTTTGCTATCTGGTGTCAAAAATAAGGAACTCACATTTTAGCCTTTTATGATTATCATATCATCATTAACAACACAGACATCTGATGTCAGGAGCATTTTATTTAAAAAGGCCATTGGATCCATCCGCTTTGCATCCCAACAGTTTGGGCCTTAGGCTATTTTGTAAAAGTGGCATTCAGAAAACTATTTGGAATTCCTTAGCTGTAGTACCAAGCCATGAACGTGGGATGGAGTAAAAAGTTTGTTCAATCCCCTAACTCGTTCTAAAAGTAAAACTGATTTTCAGAGTGAGTAAAGTACTTAGGAAGATGTTCTTCTGATTATTTTTGTTTATTAGGCTCCTGAGTGACCAAGTTAGTTTTTAAAATGGAACTAAAATTCCTAAGACCATTACATGGTTTTGATAAATCCCATATAAAAAAATGTCATGATTTAGAACTATAAGGACAAGAGGAAATATTTGCCATGTTCTTGTGAGCTTCCTAAACAAAATGTTGCAATGCCATGACCACATGTACACCCTCATGTTGCCTCTGAGGTCTAATAACAGTGGAAAAGATATTTACAAACAGTTTAATAGCCAGCTCTGACTTTCTTCCACTGTTTAAAATAAAGTATTGGTGATAGGAAAAATGAAGTGAGAAGGATAACACTGGAGCAAAGTCCTACAGTAGAGAAGAAGAACAGGACAAAGCATATGAGTCTAGTTACAACAGACAAGAAATCTTGCCCGAAGTCACACAAATTGTTGAGACTTGCTCTGTTAGAGATGGTTCTAATACTCATTCACAGTTCTAACCACATTTTCTGATCGTGAGATGGGCTTCTTTATCAAGGGACAAAAATATTTTACTTCTCTAAAATTTGTATAAAATTGTACATTAAGAATGATAAACATCAGGCTAAAACAATCATATATTACTATGTAACTACTGACACTTCAAAGAATCTCATAGAAAATACTGCTTATTGTGTTTGTTCCCCAGGCTATAACAGAACTCTTTGAATAGATTCACTAACATCTTTGCCTCCAAACTTGGCATTTAATAGCTGTCATACCTTGCTACCAGTAACAGCTTCACAGACCACAGTAAGATACAATGCACTGTGATGAATGAGCTGCACAAATGTTTTGCCCCTGCCGAAAACTGAAACCTGCAACAAAACCTGTTCTCTTGCTCTTACACAGCACTCTTAATTCAGAAAATCAGGACTCTTTCATATATGCACCCCACATCACAGCATTCAAAAGCATACAAGGATATGAAACAGTATCCCTAGAGGATGTACTAAATGGACCAGACACTACAGCTTGAAAAGAGGTTGAAGGTATGCAAGACAGATTTATAAAACCAGCAACAGCACAAGCAAAATGCACAGGGAGTAGTTGTGCACTGTTCTTAAAGCAGAAAAAGTAGTGGAGATTTAACCAGCAGATGCTCATGGAACGGGAAAACTGTTACATGCGCCATAATATTACATAGGATTTTGTGTGGACCAAATATACAATTGGATCTGAAAAAAGGGATTAAACACAATGATTGGAAACAGGTCCATAAAAGACTACCAAACACAATGATCTGTGTGCTCCATACCAGGAGTTCCTAATACAATGATTGCCTGAATGGGAAAGGAGCTCAAAGGATCACTAAATATTTCCCCATTTTTTATGCTCTTGCCTTGGCCACTGGCAGAGACACTATAATGGAAAAAAAAAAATTGTTCTGAACTAATATGGCAATACAGGTGTTTATGTTAGCTTGTCTCTCTGTTTTTAGCAAGGCCTGTTCAGTCAAGATGTATAATTGCATAGCAAGTTAGTGACAGTGAGATTTAAAATCTATGGCCAAGATGTCGAGCAACCCTCAATTCATGCAGAGGCACTGAGTTTACTGCTAAGTTCAAGCTTTTCTTTAGGTCACAAGCCCTTCTTTAGGCTTCATTGCTCTGAGTCACTCTAGCTACACTAAAGGCAATTGCCCGATCTCTTTCCACCAAGGACACAGAGGCCTGAGAACACAGTCTCCTGACACAGCCTCCCTTGCTGCACAATTAGGAATGCAGAAAGAAAGATGCATTTGAGGTGATCCTTTGTTAAATAAGGCAGCTGGATACTACATGCCTTCTAACTTGCCACAGTGGTTCTCACTTTCTTAAGCAGACTGATCTTGAAGTGGCATTTGCTCTCCAAGTCTTGCCATGCCAGAGCATCAGCACTGTCCTGAATCACAGTGCATGTCATTTGTAGATCCCCCTCACAAGCACCTCCTAAAAAACCTCCCTTCCCATCCCGTGCTGGACACTGCACAACCATCAGTCCCACTCCTCTCCCTTTCAATCCACTCCAGCACAGCCTGTGCACACCCGCACCTGCCACAGCCAACATTCTGCCTCACTTCTCTCTCTAACAAAGCTCTTTTCCCTTTCAAGCCCCTCAAAGGCACCCAAGGCCCACAGGAGGCCACACGCTAACAATGCTCCTGTTCTCACTTCACATACCCTCCCCCTCACTGTTCTACAAGGAACGGCATCAACAGCATTCTACTCAACAGCATCCTACTCAACAGTAGGAGCTAAAGGAGCTCAAGCTTTGTTGTTTAGAGCTGTTGCAAGAACTGGTCCTGTGGTGTCTTCATTTCAATTCTTTTTGAACCATAGCACAGGAAATCGGGAAAAACCATCAATATAGTGCCCTCATAACCGTAATTATGAGGGGTTATTAATATTTACAAAGCTTTTAAAAGTGACTTATTTACTAAATGTGGCTCTGGAAACTCATCAACACAAATGCCAATTTAAGAAGGCCGCAATGTACGTAACTTCATCTGAGTTATTCACATTAATCAATACAATTTATCTTCTCTACAGCTGAGGTCTAAAATTGGGTCATATGAATTGTATTTCTGAGGTTTACTTTTTCCTTCTGTAGCCAGTGGCTCACTTCAGTACAGAGGGCTATATTTTAGCTACCAAAATCTCTGTGAGAAGAATCTCATCTTCCAATGTTCTTTTGATGACATTACATTCTTATTGTTTCATGTCATGCTGGATCTCCTATTAAGAGTTCTCTGTTAATGACAGCCTAATGGAAGTTTTTAGAAATTAATTAATTTTTTTCTTCATTAATGAAAATAGATAATAATGGTAGGTTTGGTGTTAATATGACTTACTTGTTTAAAACTTTGTTTTTCCCTTTATGTCTTATGCACTAATATTTCTGTTAGTGGATGCTGAGGGCCTGATATATCTGCTATTTTTCCTCCTGGATAAGCAGTGCTCCAGAATAGTGATGAAGAAATAACTCCACGGTGTGCAGACAGCTGTGGTTCCCAGCAGTAATATCCTTCTCTCAGGTGCAACTGTACTCCAGTCACATTGTTAAGCTCATAACGCTGAACCAGTCATCTTTGTAACTAAAGGTACCTTTTTATACCAGGCCTAAAGAGTTCACTTTTCTACTTAGCTGAGATTTATTAAAAATAAAATCACGCCTTTCAACTGATCCCAATGCTGTGATTATCAGCACAGTTCCATGAATGCAGATCTCAGAGTACATCTTGGCACTTTCAAACAGATGAGTATCAATGCGCCTCTCCTTTTCATGCATTCCAGCTCTGCTTTCTTCCATGAGATTAAACAGGAGCAGGGTTACAGTGCTGTCAAAAGCAGGGCATGTGGAAGCAATATTTCGCCAATACAGGCAAATTTTAATGGAGAAAAGCTTTTCATGTTATCAGCATTAAGAATCTTGTCTGCACCACCTGTGTTAGAAGAGCGTGAATATGCAAAACCTTGGGTTGTTCATATTAAAAGATGAAATGGACCAGAAAGCAATGAGTGGTCTCAAACCAGGGTGTCTTTCATCAGTCCAGTGAAGAAGCAGAAAGATACAATATTTCAGCAACCCTCCAGGTGATAATATTTACGTAGAGCTTAGCCTATAGAACTACTGTCCTGCCTCTCAAAATGTAGACAAGATCACTAACTGAGAAAGCAGCTACTTTGTTGGGTACCATTATCCCAAATCTTCAGACATGAAACTGAGGCTTCCTGAAGCATGCATGTAAATGATGGGTTTGCATTTCTATATAGAATTTTGATTTTTCCATTGCCAAACCCAGCATAGGTACATAAAAAACAAAGTAACAATAAAAATGGCATAGTGCTGCTGAACATGAACTTCCCCGAGTGAACTGATGCATCTGATAATGTTTTTCAGTAGAAAGTGTTTATTTTGTGTTCTGGGGCCCTATTTTTCCACTCAGTCTTATCAGTAAAATTTATAAGATTTATTTTCTCCACCAGACAGTATCAAATCAGGTCTGGTTTGCTTTGGTTTGAGGTGGTAATAAGTCAATTGCTGCAACAGCTATGACTTCAGGAAGGTAGTTTTGCACATGTGTATTAATTGCCTTTATTATTCACTGAAATTATATGCTGACCTACTTGGAGGACCAGTTTATTTCAGGGGCTTTTCAAGTGAACTTACAAGCACGTGCCACTTTTTTTAATTCTTATCTTTGTCTGATTTTTGATGGCAAGTATCATCTGTCAATATCTAACAGTACGGTTTTTAACCACAATGCATGTCAGGACCCAAGTTCAATATTTACAAAATAAGTCGTCCTTTATCAGCGTATATCACTATTGCTTAAGGATTATGTTGCTATCTAGTTTATACAGACAGGGGAAGCAGCCAGAAAAAATGATTGAGATAAGAGTGAAGGTAATCAGGGAAAAAGAAAACATAATTAAATTCTTTACGGGAAAGGTTCCAAAACATAGAGCAGAACACTAGCACCCATTGCAGTGTTTCTACAGCAGAAACACATACAATGTTTTTTGCCAATTGATTTGTGAGCAATGTATCAGGTTTATTGAAAACAAAGGAGTAATGATCTTATTAACAAGAGAGAAATCATCCTATTGAGAAAGAAAAAGAACAGAACAGTGAGAGCACAGAGCATCCAGGTGGTGGGAAGCTTTGGAAACCTCATCAGTTGGCCATAGTCAATGACATAAAGCCCAAAGTGAGGCCATGCAGTGTCTGTTTCATTAGACTGTTGAAGTGAAAAGATATGCACTCTCTAAGCTGTGTAACCAATGAATAGGAATTTAAATTCCAGTTTTAATTCTCCAGAGTATTTTCAGAAAATTTAGGAAATGTCTTCATGAACTTAAGCACTGGGCTTGTAATAAAGGAATGGAACTTATTCCATTAATTAGAAAGCAATATACAGGATGTCCAGAAGAATAAGCAGGCTTTCTGCAGCCTAAAGCTTTGTCTTACTTCCTCAGCAGAAATGAAAATTATCTCTTTTTGCAATTCTTATGGAGAGCTGTTGCCTTGCATTTCTTGATAAAGCAAGATGGAGAGACCAATTCAGAACACATTGGTTTTATAATGTATAATCTAGTTTAAATTGCACCACATCACAGGACATGAAAATCCACGTTTTTCTTCCTGTACAAAAGGTAGTCTAGATACTCTAGACTCAACCTCTGAACAATGAGACGCTGTAGCTGGCACTGCTGACTGTACAACTTTCTACAGCAAGGTCATGTCCAGGCTGGAAAATTTTGCTTCTATAAATTTTATTGACTTTCAGTTTCTGATAATACTAAGTGAAAGCACACTGAACTCTGGCATTGTGCCACAAGAGGCTATTTAATTCTGAGAGCCAAACCCCGCAGTTCGCTGAGTCACAGAAAACTTACAGTGATAAGCCTGTGTAAATGAAAGGCACCTTTTGTCAATGACAAATTTGTAATGTACTTTTGACCAGACTTCAGTTTATTTTCTGTCCCTCCTACAGGGGAATATAATCTGAATATAACTCAGAGACAAAAATATTGGTTCTGCATGTAAAGCTATTTGAAAACCTTACAGTTTGCCTGGCTCATAACCATCCCTCAGTTTCCCTAGTGACTGTGTGGTGAGAGGAGTAAAACAGCTCCAGGAGAAATATAATTTAATTCCACTGGTTCTTGTTTCACTGTCACGATCACATTCTGTCAGTCTGCTTCAGTGAAATAAAGAAAATGTAGATTATAGCTATTTTTAAAATACATTCTCCTTTTTGCTTGTAAGGCTTTGATTTCCTTATGACAGAGGGTGACCCAAATTATATTCTTCAGTAGGAATAGGTAAGTATTTGCTTCTGGTTTTCAGCATTCTTGCCATGAACTACTTTTCTTTCACAATGAACAATGTATTTTCATCTGCCCCAGTTAAACATGCAAATAGTAACACATATTGAAAGAATCATTTGCTTTAAATACATTTTGGCACTTAGAGGCCACCCAGGCTGTCATTCACCACTGGTCAAATTTGTGCCAACAAAACCCCCTTACGCCAATGCAGGAGTGAAACAAATACAATCATTGAATAGTTTGGGTTGGAAGAGATCCTCAAGATCATCTAGTTCCACCCCCTGCCATAGGCAGGAACACAGTCCAGTAGACCAGGTTACTCAGAGCCCCATCTGACCTGGCCTTTACATTTCCTGGGATGGGGCAGCCACAACATCTCTGAGCATCACTGTGCCAGTGACTGACCGTCTTCACAGTAAAGAATTTCTTCCTAACATCTAATCTAAACCTACTCTCAGTTTAAAGCTGTTGTCCCTTGGCTTATCACTCCATGTCCTTGTAAAAGTCCCTCTTCAGCTCTCTTCAGGCCCCCTTTAGGTGCTGGAAGTCTGCTACAGGTTCTCTCCAGAGCCCTCTCTTCTCCAGTTTTGAACAGCCAAAACTCTCTCAACCTGTCTCCATAGAAGAGGTGCTCCAGCCTCTGATCAGCTTCATGGCCCTCCTCTGGACTCCTCATGGCCCCCATTCACGTCCTTCTTATGTCATAGGCCCTAGACCTGGATGCAACAGTCCTTCTGGATGACATCCCTTCCCTCCAGTGTGTCAACTGCACCACTCAGCTTGCTGTCATCATCAGACTTTCTGAGGGTGCAGTCAATCCCACTGTCCATGTCACTGACAAAGATGTAAACAGCACCACTCACAACACCAACCCTTGAGGCACCACTTGTCTCCAAACTCAAGAGCTGATTAAACTCACTGGTGCTCATGTCTGGAAAGTACTGCTTGGACCTGTGCAGAGAAAAGTGGTGAGTGTTGATTATCAGGCTGGCTTGGCAATTCTGCTGGTTAACACAGTGGTCATCTTGAGGGTTTCCTGTAGCTCCAGCAGTGCACTTGACCATACCATAAGGGATGGTGAATGCGCCACTGCCTTCCTCAAATATCCTAGAAAGTAAAGTTGGCTGAGATATCTGGAGAAGAATTTCCATATACTCATTTCTGAATATGCCTTAAAACTCATTTTCCCTGGAGCTCTTTTCCCACAGACATTTGCTCAGCACAGTGAGGTTCTTCAACCTGACTCTCTGCAAAGATGAAAAGTCAAAAAGGCTGCCTCCTTACACTATCCCAGAAAAGCCATTCAAGCCATTTTTGTGCCATAAGGCAATTTTTACAAGAATATTAAAACCCTAAGAAACAATCTTTTCTCTCTATGAACACTGATGGTAAATGGTCAGGTTTAATTTGTTTTCCAAAATCGTCTCTGCTGGACAAGCACAACTTCAAAATGCATTCTCACATTACCAACTTCCAGAACATGTTCATTATTTCTATACTATTTAAACAAGCAAAAAGTCTCAAGTCTTCAATAGTCTTTGCTAAAAATTTGTTTTAAAGCCATGTGCTGTATAAACCAAGCCTCTAGTTACATAACTGAGATCAGTGGGGAAGCAAGACTTCATCACACAGATCTGAGGACATCTTCCTTCTCTCCTTGAGCACTACGCTCTTTGCAGTGCTTCAAAGTAGTGGGTTGATTTTGATAGTTTTTCTCCTTTACAAGTCCTTGAGGAATCAAGTGCTGATCTTTGTTGATTCACCTACAAGTGACCACAGAGTGGCCTCTGACTGACTACACTTTAAAAAAACAAATCTGTAGATTTGTGATTCCTTTAGAACTTGTCCTTGGCTAGCTGGCTTTGTATTACTTAGCAAAGGCAAGCATTTAACAGGTATCATCCCTCAGTCTATCGATAAAGCCTTACACTCCATGTGCATGATAAATCCTCCTTAACTTCTTCCTTAATTTTTACTTCTAATGATTAATGATAAAGCTATTTCAAATGATGTGCATATGACATAATAGGAAATAATTTAATGCACAAAGATCCACTCATCACAAGTGCAGTGACTCATAGACTTCCCAAAACATAATGAAATCTATCTAACAGATTCTAATGAAACAAAACTACAGCAGATTATAAACTGCTGCAGATTATACATATTGGTTTTGATGCTTTTTCCTTATATTTCTGCACAACATCAGGGTAAAAGTACCTGTTTTTTGGTAAGAAAGTGAACTATCCCACGCCAGGGCTAACAAGCCCAGATAGATGTTGGCAGATTCAGGAAAAGCATTTTATTCTAAGGTGCTCTTTACATGTATCTCAAAGTTTAAATATTTTTACTCTATAGTTTGGAACATTGAGGCACAAAAAGAATGACTTGTCCAAAGTTCCCAAGCAAGTCTGTGGTAAAAGTGGACCTTCTGACTTCCAGTTCTCTGATTCAGCCATGAGACCTTCCTTTCTCATGTAATCAGAGCAGTGTTTACTGACCAAAGTCTTACATAACTTACACTTATAGAACACATGTATTTTACAACAGAATTTTACGTGGTCCTTTATTTTAATTTTAGATAACAGTATTAGAAACAGCTATTGCCCAGGGGTTGTGCAGCTCCATCACCAGATGCCATCAGGCTGGACAGTTTCTCCAGTGACTGGGCAATAGTTAGCTGCATTTTTTTGCTTCCCCCCAGAGCCAGGCATTCAATTAACTCACCAGTTACCACTAGTCAGCCACCAACTTTGTTCCTTTTTTAAAGCTTTCAGGGAAAAAAAAAAATCAAAGGACTTTGGAAAAACAGTCAGAAGAAGCCCCATTTAGGATAGCACTTAAAATTGATTTCCAATGAAATTACAGCTGAATATGACAGGGAGAGTAGTAAGAAATGACATCTCTGTGACTGACTTATGTCTCTGCTGTTCTTTGAAATCAAGAGCATTGATTTTTTTTTTTACTTTTACTTGGGTTTGCTTCCAGCGTCATGGGATTCCCTGTGGCCCAGAAGGATACACTGCTTGACATGCAGGCAAATTACTGAAAGGTCAGTGTGTTCAGTGCACACTGGTAGCATCTGTGCTGCTGTTGCCAAGATCCAAGCAAATTCAAAGAAGAAAATTATATTTGAAGAGCATTTGAAGAACCTGAAATTTTTCAGCCTCCTGGAAAATACCCATCATTGCCAACTTTGAATTATACGTTTGTGCAGAGACAGTCCACATGAGTTAAAACAGGCTTGCATCTGAGTTTTTCCACACTTGTTTTTGCAAACTCTTAATTCTAAGTATAAGCCAAGAACAGGCTTCCCCTAACCTAGTGCCACCATCCAGATCCACGTGTGCAAACACCACAGTAACACAAACTGGCGCTGACGCCCAACGTAGCCTGGCCAGCTCCACGTAACCAACTTGTCAGCAAGACTTACTGGCACTAGCAAAGGCAAATCCCAGTTTCGCAGCACTAAAACTGATCTTTTTTCCCAGCCTTGCAATTAAGCACCAGAGCAAAAGGTGGCCCAGAAACCAAGTTTGGCATAATTTCTTAAATCAATCTGAAACAAGTCATCACCTTAGCATTGATTCAACATATATCACAATATAACCTCCATCCTTTCACAGTGGAATTTCCTCGCCTGCCCCCAGCTTGCCAGCCAAAACACAGGCCAGCAATCCCGCTTCCCCTTGCAGACACTCTCCTTTGCCCTGGAATTTTGTGAATTCAAGTCCCAACTCAAGCACCAGCCATTACACCCCACTTCTTTTCCCCAAATACGGTTTTGCCCCGTATCTTTTCTAGGCCATGTAGAAATTACAAGTAGGATTATGGAGGAGTTCAGATAACTTTTTAGATTTGCATAAATCAGTTTTACTGAGTCTAACTCCTAACCTTCATCCCAGCCAAAGCTAATCACAACCTAAAAACTGCTTTAGGATCCCAACATAAACACAGCTCAGCGCTTTATGCCTGAACTCTGAAAAGCCTCTCCGGTTACCTCCTACAGACTCAAGCTTTGCTTTTTTTCTTTTATCACTGGAGGTCAAACCCTTTGCCTACCATGTTACCCACCCTCCCACCTCGGAGCTCATCTCCCAGTGACAGTGGCTCACACCAACTCTCAGTTTAGTTTAACAGGCCCTGTTAGTTATTATATGACCTTATAAATTTATATAAACAAATTCTAATTCCATGCAAAATCTGTTTACTGTTAGAAGGACACAAAAAACTCTAATTTGGAAGCAAATATACAGCTACATATACATACATAAATATACAGCCTTACGTCTCTGCCTATCTTGCAGAAAACTCTGCCTATTATTAAGGCAGAAGCAGTGCCAAGAGCACTTCAAACACGTTAAAATGCTCAGAGCTTGACATGAATCAGAGTTTTTCTTTGAATTTCTGTGAAAATCAAAGTATTTTTCTTGCAGTAGGGATACAGTAATGTTTTAGAGATGAGACAATGTCTGCTGTGCACATGTACTGTCTCATATTACTCTGGATGCCACATTTCCACTTACATTATAGCATCAGAACACATTATTGACTAACTTAAAAGTAATAATCAGAAAGGTTTTATGCGGCAAGAGTATTATGATTTGATAACAAATTGCCTTTTGGTTTTTTTTTCTCTATATATCTAACAAGACTAAATTATATCTAAGAGCAATTGGTAATAGCTGTGGATGTAATCCATCAGCAACAGTAGCAAGCCACATAATCAAATGAGGGAAAGAGGTGATGCAGCCTCTGCCTGTCTTTGGAAATGCGAATCTGCATGTGTACACTTTAATACACATGGAGCCAAACTGCATAGAAAAGGTTTAGCATAGTCATCTCTGGATTTAAACTTACAGGTCACGCTCACTGTAACACCTCACCAGGCTACCAGAAGTTAGCCTGGCAGACAAGCCCCTCTTCACCTGGAGCACAAACTCCCTCCTGCACAGAAGCACAGGGTGACATTGAGGAAGAGGCAGACACTAAGGGTTACACATGGGTTAACTCCAGGACAATTTTCACACCTTTTTTGAACATGGGAGTTAGGGACATTTCAGCTGGGAGCCCATCCTGAAAGGGGCACCCTGCCGTGCATCTTCAGTGAGCTCCTCACAAAAAAATGTGAGCTGGTCAGAGGCAGAGAGCAGAGAGCCTAAAACACCCAGGTAAGTGATACCTGCAGTTTTACCAGGAGCTCTCAGAGCAGTGTGCAGGCAAAAGCCAGGCATGTGAACCCATCAGTCTGCAGTGCTCACAAAACTGGCGACTCATCTGCTGCAGGAATGTCACGGGGATCCCAAGGCAAATCATTCTCGGCTCTGCCAAGGGTTGTCCTGCTGTCTGTCAGAGGCCAGCAACTGGAGGCAGTTCCAGTGAAATCTCTTGCTTGGTGAGGATGTAAAAGATATTCTAAGCACTGCCCAGCGTGAGAGCCTCACAGAGAGAGCAGCAGCTGAAGAGACCAAACTTTGGAGTCACTGGTGATGGGAAGTGACTGCATTGTGCTACATTCACCTCTCCCTAGGTAAGTCTTGGCTTTCAGATAAAGCATAAAATGTAAGATAATTAGTTGTTTTGTTTTTTTAAATCCAGATTACTGGTTCGGGCAGAGAAAATCACCATTAACTCACAACGCCCCGCAGCTTGTGTGGGAAATAAGTTTTGTGCCTGTTCTGTTGCCTTGGATCCAAGAGCTGCTTGCCTCAGAGTTGGATTGTGTGACAAGCAGTGCCTCAAAGGCACAGCTAAGGTTATATAAGGTCTTCTGGTTTGCAGCCTATAAGCTTTCATACAAGCTGCATAGTAAAGACTACAGTGGGTTCATTTCCTTTAGGGAAATGTTTTTTCACCTGATAAACTGCAAAGGTAGTCTCTGACTGTGGGGTAAGTAAGCTATGCAAAATCAAGTGTTGCTAAAACTGCTGGACTTTCCTTTTTAAGAACTACTATAAATATTAAAACACTTTCAGGAGATTTCTAACAACTCTGCAGTTCAGATTTACTTTCACAGCCTAATTTTACCCAAAGGTAATTATACAAGACATGTATGTTCCCAGGAAGTCGTTTTGTTATGTGCTGTCTGTTTTATTTAAACAATAATTGTCATGCAAAATTGACCTCTAATCTGGACTTTCAACAAAACACCTTAGCTTCTTTGACAATGAGCAGAAAATGGACAAGAATGAGGGAATAATTAGTATTCAAACAGCTGCATATGCTGATAATGAAAAAATTGACTCTGCCAATGAGCCTACAGCCCACCACTTGTGTAAAAACAGAGAAAAGCAAACGAAGTTAGCAGGCCTCCCACTGAAAGATGCTAGCTGCAAATAGACTGTCTAGGAGCAGCATTTTGTCAAGAGAACTACAGCTTTCACAGTGAAATACAAAGCAGACTAGTACCATGATTTGCTGCAAATATAATGATTTAGCAGCAGGTGCAGATCACATAATGAAATGATGGAAAGAGGGAATGTATCACACTGCACAGAAAAGGATCACATTAGCATGATCATTACCAGTCCAAATGAAGACAGCATTCCTGCATTTCTGTACCTTTTCTGCCGGTATACATTTGGTAGTAATGGAGGATAATTATGCTTTTTAAATTATTTTAAAATATTAAATTTAAAACAAGCATTGATTAAGTTATGCTGAACTTTGTACATCACTGATTTGGAATTATTATCAACTGGAAAGAGAATACCTTGCCCGGGGTCCAGAAGAAGAGAGAATTGTTTGGTCATCACATAAAACGTGGCTGTAAAAAAATTATGTAGTAAACTGCCCACAGTATTGTAGATGAAATCTTGCCCATCTTAAAGCTACTTTAAGTATGACAGCGTTGGAGAGTGGCAGGATCAATAAGACATTGATTTTACATCTTTTCTTTTGCCAGCCTTGGCAGAGAAGAACTGTCCTTCCACTGGAATGGTTTTGTGGATTACAAATAAGGAAACCTTCAAAATTCAATAGCTGATCATGGAAGAAGCCATGGAGAGAGGGGTGAGTATAAACTATCCACCCAGGGGAAAAAAATATTCTGCAAGTAGTTTTGCCTGTGTTGTGAATTTTTGATGGTTTGAATATGCTGAGTCCAGTGATGTTTTGTTTCAGATGAAAATAAAATTTCAAGGGCTGTGAAGAGAAAATCACATGGCTACTATGATGATTTGGATCTGATCTATTATTTGCACACTGTTTCCTCTGGGAATGGTAAAAATTCTGTTAAATGAGATGGACACAAAGAGAAACACTTGTCTCCCCAGAATGTATAAATGCACAGGATAGGTGAACCTTTGTACCAATCTCAAGACTGGTACCAATTGCAAGAGTAGCAAGACTAGAGTTTGAACTTTTAGGACTTTTACAGTCTCTATACCAAAAAATGTAAAACACTAGAAGAAGCATGAATATAACATTATAAGAACACCATCAGCCAGGAAGATCTGAGTGACCATGCTCTTGTATTCAAAAATGCTGCCTCCAACTCAGCATTTCCACCACTGTCTTTGAGCCTCAGGGAAACCTGGCCTGCACCTTAGGTATAAATATGAAAAATGTATTTACACAGACTACAGAGTATTTTACATGGTGTGAGCTTCTTGGTTCTTGTTATCCCAAAAATAACTTACTGAATTCTTTTTCTTTAAGAATACTTGTGTACAGAACGTTATTTACAAACATTACGCCAAAAAAACCAACCCCTTAGAGTGGAGGAAAACCCAGCTGTTCTAAAGTCTAAGAAATATCCTAGCAATAGTCTTAGTTTTCTTTCCAACTTCAATATTTATTCTAACATCAATTATACTCATAATCAAGCCACTGACTTACCTTTTTTTCAGAACAAAACAAGACACACATTCTCAATCCTACAGTCACTGTGGAACACTTTTCAATTAGCAGAAAGGACTTCAGAAGAGTTTCCTAGGTCTGCACTACATCCTCTTTCACTAGAGTATTGGCAAGAGACATTCACACAATAACCAAAGTGATGCCTAACTCTTTCTCCATTGCTGAACAGGAATGGTAGTTCCCTAGAAGAGAAAAACCCTCAGTTGTTTCTGTAAATAGTTGTATGGGCTATTTGTCAGAATCTAGCCAGAAACAGTTGAAGTTACTTATCTGAAGCTCTATGAGGCTCAGATTAAGCTTCTGACACAAGGAGGCATAATCTCCACAGATGGTGGAGAAGGAATACCCCTTACACCTAACCTTGTTGGAAAAAATAGGAGGGTTGTGAGAGAAACCAAAACTGATGACTGAGATACTTAATTTTCATCCTGCTGAATCCTGTCAACTCAATCCTCATCACATTTGTTTGCCTTCACGTGCAAATAGTTTGTTTTTAACAACTGATGAGTGCCCAAGCATACAAACTGACACTTAGCACCAGTTGCACTGCAACACTGTCGAATATTTACACCGGATTTGCAATTATCTGGCAACTGAAATGCAATTAACAACTTTGGTTTTATGTCCCCACTGGAGTTGGCTTGCACATCCATCACAAATGCATTAATTTACTCTAAATTTGCTCTCTAGATTTAACTCATTTAAATGAAGAAATCATATTCTTTCTCAGCTCCTGTTAGCCATGATCTCTTCTGCCTATCAACCTAGAGGGTCTTGTGATAACCTTCTTGTTAGTTATTGATAGTCTAAAATCACACTGGACTTTGTCATGACATTACAGCCAATTCTGTTTACTTTGAGCCTGGATCAGTGTAATTCCAGGAGAGAGGAAAGAGATTCCAGATAGTGGTGAACTAGCTATTAAAAACTCTCTGAAAAGCCTAAAGCTGGTATGCGATCCTGACTGTCAGCAATTACTTGAAGTCACAAAGACCTAAGAAGTGGTATCCTGAAAAAAATAATAAACAGCATTGGTTTTGCTTGTTGAAGACTAGTATAGTATTGGAATGCTGGATAATACACAATGTAAGTATTTTCACAACCTGCCTACCACATAGATAAAAATCTTTTATTTTACAGTTGGGAGCTTAACGAGCCAAATCCAGAGTAGATCATAATTATTATTCACTTCTAGGAGCAACGCCTCTTTGCTGCACAAAGGGATCTGTAGGCTCATGCTGGGAACCCAAACAGCCTGATTGAGCAGATGACAGCTACAGGGAGCACATCCCCCAACTAGTAATGGTGGTTTGCCTTGAAACCAGCAATCAAAAGCTAACATTAGAGTGGTGATGTGCACAAAGGCTCCTTAGCTCAGGAGTGGTACCATTCTAGCAAGGCTTTCTATCTCTGAGAGCTAAGCTAGAAGCTCTGCCTGGTAGGACTGAAATCTCTAGACTGTTCAGGCAGCTGTTAAAGCACACATGAACACAGGCCCTCCTTTCATCTGTCACAGAAATACTCTGAAAATACTTACTGGCCCTCTCCTTGTGGGGAATGTGCAACAACAAAGTGGTTAGCAGTAGCCGAATAAAGGCACTGGAGATCTCGGCAGTTCCAGCTGTAGCTGGAATGGTAGCAATGGATTCATAGAGACACAGTCAGCTCAGGCAGACAATGGATTTGTCAACACTGACCAACACCAGCTTGAGTACCAAAAAAGGCAAGATAATTGCACACAGTTATCTTCTCTCTACCAAATAGGCCCATCAGAAAGCCACACATCTTTAACCCCTATGGTTTTTTTCATTATTTGTAAGCAGTCAAATTCATTTTTACCAAAGTGGTAAATTCATAATTGTTAGTGCCTGGAAACTTTGACTTATACAGATTATTATTGGAAAGTTATCTGAGCTTAATTTTATGCTTAAATACTGTTTAATTCTATGAGCCATGTTGTACACAAGTTACTCTATAGACTATGATATTTTACAGTGGTTTCATAATTTAGCCTTCTAAAGTGATTAAGCTGTTCTCTGGACTCCAAAAATAAACTCCTCAAGCAAAATGACATATTTATCATCAAACAATAAACAAGAACAGTGAAAGCACTTTATTTTTCCAGAGCTGCAAATACTTTCAACAACTGCTTGTCATCAATTCATGACCTATATATATATATATATATCATGCAAAGAGGAACCAATTATCCGTAAATCAAGTGCAGTGAAGAGAAAGACACGTGCTCCTGTTGATGTTTCAATTATCTTGAATTACCTATGTCCTTGAAATGCACAGCTACATATCCCACCAAGTAGCTGATGTGGATTGCTTGAATATGTGTGCCCTACTGGACCTGTGATGTGGTGTTTACAGGAGGGTAGAGCAACATCATAGTACCTTGTCCTACCCCATCCCACCCATCTCTCATCCTAAGGTCAAGCAGTTCTAGTTCAGTGCTGAAGCAGAAAATTAGTACTTATTTCATTGGCAGTAACTGAAAATATGCTTCTTTCTTGGCTTCTGATCATGAATAGCTTCAGCAGTTAATGCCCTCTCCCTGTAAAACCACCTCTGTTTATGCCCAGTGCAAAGATTCTTCTGAAAAGCCCAGAGCCTGACCCCATCGGTCCCATCTGTGATGCAGTACCTTCTGCAGCTCATCCCATTTCACTCCTAAATAAATGATATCCCATGTCTGGGGCTCTAAAACCTTGTCATCTAAAACTGCCATCTATTATAGTGTAGGAGAAAATCCTCCATAAGACTAAATAATGTAAAATGGTTTTGAACTTAAGAGTATTACATAGAATCACAGTAAGCCTGTGATTGTGCCAAATCTCCTCCCTTCTAATATATGGTGGGAGTAAATTATATTTTCAACAAAGGTAAAACTGAAATATGATGAAAATCCAGACAATATGCTGGTACCATTTACTTTTTTCTCTTGCTATCTGGAAGTAATACCAACCCTATTCAAGGTCTTTCTGTGAGGAGGTGAGCTGTAAAATGAGAATTTTAATGGAGAGTAGGCAACAATTTTGGTCTTTTCTGCTATCAAAGAGAAAGTTACATAATTTCCTCCATAATAGAAAGGTCTCCCATCAAGACATATCATCTCTTTTGAAAAATACTATGTGGAGAACAGAGAGCCCTAATGAGACTTCCATTACATCTCTGCCGTTATAAAATAATCTTTAAAATTACTCACCCATTGTATCTTGCTTTTTAATCTGGTCTTAAAAACAAAACTGAAGCAGATACTTAATATACTTCATTTTCTAAGCTGTTCCCATTGAAAAAATCGTTCTGGAGAAACTTCTACTTGCTAATGGGGAGCTGCCACAGTTGCTAGGTCAGCTGTCATTAGGCATAGCTGCATTGCCGGCACATCTAACCTAGCTCCTTCTGCAGGGAGCTGCATCCAGGGACACAGACAAGACGTCTGTGAGTCTGACCAAGCACTGTGTCCTGCTCAGCACAGCTGAAGTTGCTGTTGGGTTTATTTTCTGGGACTGAACACTGTGCAACACATATGGCTGTATCCGAGCTGATGAAGTTTGTATTGTGCTAAGGGATTCAGACCCCTGCACGGACAGTTTTCGCTGTGAATCTCTGCATTGCAGCTCACTAAACAGGGACATGGCTTCCAGTCCTTGCAAACCAATGCCAGATGATTTATGAATCCCTTCAACTCTTTTACGAGGCAAATTTTGCCTTACTGTCTTGTTTGGGGTTCTTTCCCTCTCTTCCAGAGGAGATAATTCCTCTCGATCTTTAGGCTGACTTTTACACAAGGCTATAGGTTTAATTCTGGGGGGAAGGGGGATAGGGGGTTGAAGTCTTGTGGAATAACTAAAGAAAAACTCATCCACAAGGAAGGTATAGGAAGAAAGCGTATAGGAGGAGCATGACATGGAGTGGGTCTGTGATCATTAATGATACCAGCTCTGATATCATTATCACAGGCAAGATGCTCCCAGCAGCACAGACATCAGTATATGCCTGACCAGATTACAAGAACTCCTTTGCACCTCTCAGCTACACAAATAAACAAGGCAAGAAAAACACGAGCCCTGAAAACCAAGAGGAGCCTTCATCTTTTACTAGACCCAGTATTTCCAGATGCCAGAAGTCTACCAGTAACTTACAGAGAAGAGGACAAAACTGGACCCAGTAGCCCCAGAGCCTATTCCACAACATCACCTGCAAGCAGAGATTGGAAACACAGAAACATCCACAGCTTCTCCAGCACAGCTGCTCTATTACAGCTAGGCTATCCAGACTTGCTTCTTGCTTCTTTCTTCTTTCCAGATGAATACCTTGTGATCTTGAGGGTCCAGATACTTGCTTAACTAGAAATCAGATGCACACATTCAAAATGCCTGAGCCACCAAAGGTACTGTGCACTCCCTGACTGCCCACTGAACTCCCAGGCTTTCCGATCATGCAGGGAGCCCTGACGCCAGGGGACTTCCCAACTGTCCTTCCCAGTCCTGGGATACCACTCAAAAGGTAGCTGGAGGATGAGAGATTTGAAAACTTTCGATAAAGAAAATGTTGACTGTCTGAGAGGGAAAAGAACATGTTTACTATGTTTGATCCTTTTCCATGTAACTCACCCTCTGTGCATTTCAGATGCCCAAACCGAACAACAGGGAATCAGCCTGTGCGTTTCAGAGTAGAGGTGGCCTTTTCGGTAGGTAAAATTTGTAGACATCCCCACCCCAATTTTACAGACAAAAATCATCACTAAATACTTTCCAGTAGATGGCAGAGTTACATTGTGGCGAAGCTGAAAGTCTGAATTGAAAGGGCTCCTGCATAAAGGTTCAAGTACTGTTTAAGTATATTTAATTAGCAGGATGAACTGAAATATCTGAAAAGGCAAAATACACATTGGATTAACTCATCTAATGTGATCCCAGAAATGTAGATTTTAAGATAGTGAAATCTTAAAGCTCAACAAAGTATTAAAAATGAACTTTGTTAAAAATGAGCTTTATTGAGAGAACAGCTTATACCACAGAAGTGACACAACAGAAAACACAGTATTTAATGTGAGAACCCACTGGAGTTGTAAGCTGTAGCATATAGTCAAGGGAAAAGCAAAAAGTCTCTTGAAAATATTACTGCAAATGACCAAAAAAGGTAGCTTTCAGGACCAAAATCAATTCAGCTGGACAGTGCAGTGTTTGCCTCTTTCCAGGGACTGAGCAAAAATAAGCACCCAAAACAGGGAATTCTGTACCGCTTTTGTCAGTTCGAGAAATCATGACCTCAGCAGGTGGAGAACAGCTTCTCAGATTGGGACCCCCCATAGAAACAGCCAGGAAGAAAGCCCAGTGCACTCTGGGGATCTCAGAAATGGTTTTTTACTTGCCAGTAACCAAACTGCTCAGCCCAGTAGGACTGAATAATAACACGCTGCTAGTGGATGACATTTCAGCTTCTTAAAACTACAGTTCTCTGAATATACTTTTCCAGCCAGAGCTGTAAGATGTGCCCCACCCTCTTTCAAACACTTACAGTGACTCAAGGGGCTGTCCCTGTAGGTGTCCCAAGGTTGTATGGGGTTGTGTCCTCCTTGAAGCATAGCTGGATTTCCATGCAGTAGATTTAAATGCGACCATTCTGTTTGTGTCAACACTGTCTGAGATCATTCATGGACAACTGCTAATGTCAGACCTCTGTACACTGCAGGTAAACTGAAATGGCTGCAGGAAAAAATGCCACTCTATATTTTATATGGTTTTCTTTAGCAGAAAATATTCAGACTTCAGCCACCCAATACCTTTGCTTCTCATTTGGTGTGTGCCAGGTTTGGTTTGACTCACTACAAATACTCATATACTTAATTTCACTGTTCTACTGTGGACTTAGAGCATTAGCTGAAATAGCATATTTATTCATAAAAAAAAAAAAAAAAAAAAAAAAAAAAAAAAAAAAAAAAAAAAAAGAGCTTACATGCTTTCTTTTGTGAAAGCAAAATCTATATCTAATAAGAAAATGCATGGGCTGACAACACACCACACTTCTAAAACTAAAAAGGTTCAGCCTGGCACACCTTCTGTGTAGACACAGGACAAATTGTGCATTTATTACCAGTGCTGCTCAGCAGTGCTGCTCAACTGCAGACCATGCTGAAAAATGGAATTCTCATTCCTAATGATAAGCAGTATCTTCAAAGTCATATTTCCTATTATTTCCTGCAATAATATAGTCAGCTTCCTCTGTGTCCCAAAAGACACAGCTTCAGACCACATCACTGAAAACAGTTTGGGGTTTTGTTTTTATTTCATAAAATACTGAATAGTTTGTTGTCTTTTCGTTTTTAATTATGTCTGTTGTTTTTTTCACATATTAATGCATGGTTAAATTATATTCTTTAAAAGTTTCCCCCATCCTATAGCCACCTTATTTACACCTACTGATTCACTTTGTTTATGAAAGCATTTGCTTCATAAAAAATACAAAACCAAAAAAGAATAACCCAGGATCAACTGATGCTCTAAAATCCTATTGTTTTTTTGCAGTTGGATAAAACACACAAAGTTTGACACATTTCTAAAATTCTGACTCTGGTGAGAGTGTAAGATAAATGGTAATATTAACATAATAATCTTGGGGTTTTTTCCCCGAGAATAACATAACTCTAACTGCTCCAAGATCACATGTCCTTTTTCCCCCTTGCAGCCTCATGAATAATTTGGCTCATCTTTCTCACTGACATAAACACCGAATCTTGCTGAAGGTCATGCAACATTCCCAGTATCTTTTCATTCAGGTGCAATTCAGCACTGTATTCTGTGGCTCATATTATTTTACACTCACGACATGCAGTTGTAGATTGTTTCCATGGTGGTTCAATGCCTGATAGTCAGTTAATGCAGTGCACTGATGTTTCAAAAGCTAATTAGTGGTGAAGATTTGTTTTTTATTGCCCTATCTCAGTCTATTCAGCTGAAGAGCTATGGGTTAGGCAAGGTCAGCAAAGGCGATTAGAGAAATAATCATTCTTTCATACAATAGAAAGTTGAAATAGGTAAAATTATTTGGTAAGAAAGGAAAAGAATTAAAGAGTCTGAGGCATCTGATATTAAGGTAACTCTTCTTGGGCCTTTGGCTCATCCTGTGTCCCCACTAATCCATTTGTCATCCAATACTTCTGTCTAAAGACAAAATCCATCTTAGGCTTTGACAGAGAGCTGAAACTCTTCTATGCCTGGCTCAGCGACTTCATTTCCAGCCTTGAGCTTCATCTCATCAGTGTTCTCTGAAGCAATATTCTGTCTCCAGTTTTATGTAGCTAGAAGGAAATGTATAGGAAATCATGGGGCAGGGAAGTGGTATGAGGTGCAGAAAAAGAAAGGAACCTAAACTCTTTTATCTGTAAGTGTTCTCAGTTAGCCTCAGCTTACACATGGGAAGTTTTGTGCTGGTATGTGGGATGGAGATACCTGCCCTTTTATTCCTTCATGTCCTAAAGAGCTTGGCAGCTTTTAAACAATGGTGCCAAACCCTTTGAACCCAGTTTTCTGTAACTTCATTGTGGAATTTTCCCTTCAGATCACAAGAGGTGTGGATTTCACCCTCTCCTCAGCTGCCAGTAATTTATGCAGACATATCTGCCCTTGCCTCAGCTCATCAACAGCTAGACTTTCTGCAGCACACATCACTGAAGAGCTGGAGCAACATACCTTCAACACAACTGCAAGTGCATTAGAAACTGTCCACACACACGTAGGACATGGGAGAGACCTTTCCAACAAGAGAATATACTGCAAAGCCAGGAGAACCTTAAAAAGGAAACTAAACCACAAAAGATAGGCTGCTATTTCAAGAAGAATCATATATGCAGTCAAATAAGATAATCTTATAGTGACAACATAATTAGTGGTTTTCTTTCATTTATAGACTGTGTCTAGGACACAGTTCAGGAAGGAATTTCCCCCAGAAATGAGTGACAAAAATGGATCAGTGCAAAGTCGTCCTCAAGCAAGCTGAGAATTTTTCCTCTTCTGGGAGGAGCAAAGAGAGGAGTCACAGTAAAGGTATAAAAACAAGTCACTTTTGTAGCCCCATGTCTTAAAAGATAAAGAGGAATAAAATTTAATTGGTCATTCCTGTTCACCTGAGGTGATAAAAAAGGAAGCACCAAGAAAACTGGAAAGTAACAAATCCGGAAATGCAGTAGTGAAATAGTTAGCACTACATGATATTATGAGGTACAAATAAAAACCATCATGAGCTTCATGCCTAATTTTTTTTTTTTTTTTAGTTATTTCAAAAGGTAGGGAGGAGAAACAAGAACAAAACATAAGCCACAATGCTCTGGGACATAACTCAGAGTAAGATATTTCTGATAGGACTGATACAAAGCAAGGTACCAAAAGAAGTGTTTCCTTGCTGCAAGAATGTATGCTGGCTAAAATAAATCAATAAAGAAAGTACTTTGAACTAGATCCCAGCTGTCTGCTTCAAGGTAGGAACGCCCACCCCCTTCTGTGACACTTCCTCCCACACAAGTCTGGCACCTCTGGTGCAGGCCAGGAGTTCCCAGAACTATACGATTTCTCCATCTCCAACCCAACCAAGATCAGCTGCAAGTCTTTCAGGTGTCCACATCTTTCCCAAAAAACGGGATGCTACTCAACAAAGAAAGCAGTGATGGTCTAGCCTGGAATTGCAGTCTTTCAGATGGGAATAATACAATTACAGTGACTAAGGTAACAACTCAGGTAACAGATACAACTAAAACTAAAATACAGCTTGTATTTCAGAAAAAAATTGAGTCTTTCTTGAATAAAGAAAGTAAGTGTTTTCTCATTAGCATTCATGCAAGATCTAACTATAATCGGATCTAGAAATTTTAAAAAACAAAGAAAAGAGTAACATCACCATATTGAAACAAGCTATTCCTTGTAATCAAAATTTCCTTTCTACTTCATGAGAAATATGGCAAGCTAATTTCTAAATGGAATATCCCCTCATCTATCTGTATTGACTGGCATATTAATACAGCTAATTTGCTCAATACTATTTAAAAACTTTTTTCTTTTGTTTCTCTGCTGTTACCTTACATTGGGTGGCACACAAGCTTGTCTCAGCCATTCCCATATCCTGCTCCATCTAGTGGATGGAGGGACTGTAATTACACAAAATGTACAATTTAATCTTATCTTAGACTTCTAACAGCGTGATTACAAGGCCTCCCTGATTACGCTGTTCAGATAAGAGTATTAGCAATACCAAAGTTCTGTTTGCTCTAAGATAAAAGAATGTATCTTATTAAAAGATGCTATAGTTTTAGGACTAGAACCTGCTCACTGTACCACTAAGTTTAGAATCTCAGGGTTTATCTACAGCAGCCATTATCAAAGAAAATGACAACATCGCTAATTTTATCATTTATGCATTTTCATCTGTACATAACAATTTAATCTCAGGTAAATGAGGGAGGGTTTTATAGCTTAACTAGAGCTAGACTTCACATCCAGAAGACCTGTGTTTTAGTCTCTGCTCAAATCAGTGCACCAGTGCTCTGCATGCAGCTGGTGCAACACTATTGAAAAACAGGCTGGAGAAAGGCCACACAAAGTCCACACACTCACATAACAGGCTGGGATTTCAGATGTTGCCCCAGACTGGATAAAGCAGGAATTTGAAGTCAGCACTTCTTCTCTCAGACACCTTAGCTGTTTTCTCCTATGCACCAAAGATTTCAGGATTAGCCACCAGGGTGCAGACAGTTCAGAAAGTTTGCCGAACGTGCAGTGTTTAAGGCACAAATTATATATCCAGTGGGGATATCTAATGCTGGAAGCAAGGTCCAGGGTCAGCTATTTCAAGCTCTAAGCAAGGCAGCCTGATCTGCTGGAAGGTAGTTTCTTGCCAGGCTTCAGGAGCTTATGGTCAGCTAGAAGCTGTGTGCCATGGGTGTTAGAACAGACAGTTTGGGAGAAGGGGAAGGAAAAGGAAACATCAAGGAAACACTGAAATGAAGGAAGTTGTGCAGGATAACCACTGCTTTAACTGCTTGCTTCCTACCTACTGCCGTCCACAAAGAAATGACTACATCTCCCAGCTGAGTTACCCCCCAGAACAGCTACAGTGAATGGGAGGACAAGACTAGGCCACACCAAACACAGGAGATATTGATCTCCCAGGAACAGACATAGAAAATAACGTGGTGGCTGTCTCCAGCAACACAAGCTTATGTTCACCAAAAGCTGAGGAGACCAAAAGGGTAGGCCCTTTCAGAAGGAAAGATACGTGACTTTTCCAAATACAAAAATTCGTCGTCATCTCACATACAGATCTGACAGGCACTCAGAGAGTGGCAGAGTGCTACCTGGCTTAAAGGAGTTTGTAAGATCGGGGGGCCTCAGCTGTATAACTGCTCCATCATTAACTGATAAACAAATGCCACTTGATTGTGTTCAAAACCAGTATTTCAAGATGGTTAGAAGGAAAAACTAGTACACAGTGAGTGGAGCCAAGCTAGCACACATCACAAGTCAGTGGCAAACAGGAACCTACGACCTAAACAGCTCCTCCCATCAATAAAATGTTTTGCTGGAAGAGTGGATGAGTAAAAAGCACGCTCCTTGACCTATTTCCTCAGTTTGGCACCTGGCTCTGCCCAAGTCTGACAACATCAAATGCATCTTCCCCACTGTCTTCTAATTTCTCCAAACTAGAAACACTGAACACAATAAGCCCTGGCTGTCTGAAGCCTCGTCTCACCAGTGCCTGCACCGCTCCCAAGCACTGGATACACCTGTGTTCAACTGCTGTAGCCACTCCTGCACTTCTTACATGCAAGGTGGTGGGACCAGACACCAAGGCCCTCATAACTAGCCCAGCTTCTGGGAGTGGGTCTGCCTCTCTGGAATTCCTCTTCAGTTTTCCCTTGGACAGGCTGGAGACTTGGTTTGATGTGCACTACAATGTGCTTCTTCCCCTGCAATGACACTCAGTCCTAAACCCATGTTTTCCTGCCTGTTTCAGCAAGTGCTCTCTCATCACTTCTCCCATGAGCAGAGTTACTACTCCCTGGAAGCAATCAGAAGAGGCTATGAAGACCAAGGCCCAAGCCTGGTATAATAAAACTAAACATCTGGAAACATAGACATCCATGGTTTATCCATGGTTTATCCTACTGGCCTTGCCACTCAGCTGAAGGTCACTCTGCATCCTCCTCTTCTGACACCACAAGGTCAGGGAGGAAGCACGGGAGAGTGGTGCAGGACATCACCAGCACAGGTTCCCTGTCAGACTCCTACCTGTGGCTGCCCACATACATCCTAATCCATTTTTTCGCATCTGCACAGCCTGCACAGGTAGCACCAACCACAAAGCAGTTTTGATCAAGCTAAAAGGCAGCTTTACTCTATGGTGACAGAGCACTCAGACACCTACACAGTCAGTGTCAGCTTCCCACAGGCTGGGACCTCCTCAGACTGAGCTTAAACTGGAGTTGGGTGCCGCAATCCCGTTAGGAATAAAGCCTTTCGGGGATCCCACGTGCCCCATTTCTCTGAAGCGCGGCATTTTGGTTCTCGAGATTACCTAGGCAGGCTGGGGTGTCACCCCTCTCCTGCAGCACTTGCTCCCGCCAGCTTCTCTTGAGAAGGGCTGTGATGACCGGAGCGCGCATCCCGCCGGACGCAGGCTTGCCGTGGGGACCAAGGACTCGCACCCCCCGGCCCCTCCCCGCCTTTCCCGCAGCGGCCCGGCCGCCGCTCCTCCCGCCGCCGCCCGGCCCCGATCCCGATCCCGGCCTCGGCCCCGCTCCGGCCCTGCAGCCCCCCGGCCCTGTCGTCCCTCTCGCCCCCCGCGTGCCGCGGGGCCGCCCCCCGGCCCGGCCCCGAGCATGCTCAGTGCCGCCCTGACCTACTTTCCCCGCCGGAGCCGGCGGCGGAGCGGGGGGATTGCAGCGCAGCGCTCGGCGGGCACGGCACGGGCACGGTGCGGCACTGCGGCAGCGCCGCGCTCCGCCCGCCCCGGCCCCGGCCCCGGCTCCGGCCGCGGCGCCGGCCCCGGCCCCGACATGGTGCTGCGGGGGGCGCGCTGAGGGGCGCGGCGGCGGCTGGCGCTGCCGGGGGGCGGCGGCAGCAGCACCGGCGACAGCACCAGCAGCAGCAGCAGCAGGAGCAGCAGCACCGTGCGAGCGGGAGCAGCGGGAGCAGCGGGCGGGCAGGTGAGCGGCGGAGCGAGGGCCGCGGTTCCCCGGCGAGCGAGCGGGCGGGCGGGCGGGCAGGCGGCGGTCCCGGGGAGGCGCTGCCCGTCCGCCGGCACCTGCCGCGGCTGCCGGACACCGGCGTGCCTGCCCCGAGGAGCTCCCCGGTGAGCCCCGGGGCAGGCACACTGCCCTGGCGGCGGCCCCGGGCGGTCGGAAGGGCCCGGTGGCCGTGCCGGGAGCGCTGCAGCCAGGCGAGCCCGGCGCGGCGCTGCTCCCGCCGGTCGCGGAGAGCCCGCCGGGCAGCCCGGTGGCACCCGCGCAACGGGAGCGGAGCAATGCTGTGTTCAGCGCAGAAGTTCAAAGAGGTTATTTCAGATCGGCACCGGGGCTTGCAGGGAAGTGGGTTTCGTTAGGCAAAAAAGCTAAGGAGCCCAGAGCTTTTACTGGAGCCCTCCAGCTCCTGCGCGCAGGATGCTCGCTGCTGTCCCGCCCTGGGAAGGAGAATGGGAGGTGACACCTCAGCGCGGACACCTCTTCGATGGAACTGACTTCTAAGAGAGCTTAAGTTGTGCTGCCTTAAATTTAAAATAAAGGCTGCCACATGATAGTTTGTTTTAATTACTCTTTTACTTCACGGGATAGCCTCATACAATAAAACTCAAATTCTGAAGTGCCCGGAGGGAGCTAGAATCTAAAAATTCAGAGCAGTCTTGCAATGATCTCTCAAATACTGTTTCTTAAAGGGCAAATTCGAGCAGTATCGGACAAGAGACCTTAAAAGAACAGAGAGTGCTACTGAGCAGGCACTTTTCCAGTGCATTTATCTGGAGAGTCTTGTAAGAGGCTTCACTTCTTAACAGCCCTCTTTCATTTGTTAAATCGAAGCATCTCAGATGGAGCTCCCCTGATAACCTCGCTCAGAGAAATAGAAGTACCAACTGTGTAAGCAAGGCAAAACCCTAAATGCAACCTCATTTGGTACGTTTTTGTCTGCAAGAGTGTGAGATTAGTTCAAAGGGAAGAACATAAAGGAGTTAAATGAGGGAAAATGTAGCATTTTAGTTGTTTAGAGACATTACATTGTGGAAGAGTTCCTCTCTTCACTAGGATAAAATACAGCAGATCTTTTTTTTCAGTGGAGACGATATTTTGCATGGCAGAAATCCTTTGTCTGGCTTAGTGTGTACAGACAGCAACAGCACCATTGCTATACTTGTGGCTGCTGTAGTAGGAATCCTTTTTTATTAGAAAGCCTTCTGATTTAGACTGTAGTGTGTCAACATCAGTTGATGCTGAGTGCAGCTTACACAGCTGGAGTGCACATTGTACACCTGGGTTTTTTCTGAAGAATTTGAAGTTTTCAGAGGCCTAGACAAAGAGCACAACATCCAAAACAAACAAACAAAAAAGGTTTTCTTCCTACTTTAATACAGTATATATATTATCTGTGCAGTACATATTTCCCATCCTGAAAGTTTAGAGATAAAATCAGCCACTCTTAAAACATTTAACATATGGTGGGAGCATGGTAGTGAATTGTGAAGTGATCTGTATTGTATAACTCCAGTTGCCTCCCTGCCCTTGTCCCTCCTTGTCCCCCTTGCCTCCCTGCAAATAGACAGGTTCTGCTCTACTATGGAGGACGAGGTGGAGCTGGCACAGAACCTGGCTAAAGTGCATTCATGGCTTTAACCAGGGGAAAAAAAAACCCAAACCCAACAATCAGAAATATGCAAAGCAACCCCCATACAGCTTAGGAGAGGGTCACATTTGTGACACAAAGATAAGGGTTCTGGGGAATGATTTAAATGGAACAAAACCATTCTTCATTTCAGTTATTGTCTAGAAAGTTTGGAATGTTGGGACTGACATTTCTTTTATGGTTTAAATTTCTTGCCCAGTGTAAGACATCAGTGAGATATGGAGTTTACAACAGGGAGAGTGAGCTTGCCAGGAGCTTAAGTAACCTGTACCAAGCTTTGCTAGCAGGATCCTCTTTCTCTGTAAGCAAATTGCACCTTTACTAGAAGTTTTTGCAAAAAAACAAATGCCTATAATCCTACTTTGATATGTCCTGGAGCATGCTAATATGTCACCATAAGACTGTGATGTAAGACCAAGCTCCTGGGTACTTCCTGGAATTTTTCATTCCTCTGATTCCGAACTGCCATCCATCCACACAGGCTTGTGTGCTTTGGCAAACATCTCTTTGTAGCCTTAATTTTGTTATTTAGTTCTGTAAGTTAAACCAGTGGCATTTTGTGTCCACATACACACCCACCTTAGAAACATCATTTCCAAGACATGGAAACACTATTACTTTTCACCAGTTACTGTGATGTCATATTTTCTATCTGCCAAGAAGGCCGTGAAGAGCAGATGAAAACCTGTACCTATTTGTGACAGGCTAGAGGAATTCAAACAGATTTTGGTTTAGCTATCTAAGAAATTTTGGTAGTGGACTCTCTTATTTCAAAGTAATTACCATGAGCTGCATTAGTTTATCAGAAATAACGACTTCTATACAGATGTGTGGAAATAAATGCCTTGTTTTGTAAGAAGGCCACCACATGTGGAGGAATTACATTAAGAATAACCTACCTAGCCCAGACTTAACATTTAATTGATGTGATTCTGCCATGCTGAGAAAAGATTTCTGCTGATTTTTTGAAGTCACGCAGGGCCAGGGCATGGATGTGGCCCTGCAGCTGCACTGCTGTGTGTGCAGTCCCCAGTCCTGTGTGTGTGTGGCTGTGTGGCACACGGCCCTAACAACAATACTGGATGTTGAGCAAGTTTTGTAACTTTAATGTTACATTTTTCAATATGATGTAGAAATAACCAGCACACAAGTCGGAAATTACAAATGTTCTTTAGTAAGCTCTTGTGGGCCTCCAACTAAATTATTGCATATTCATGGCCTCATATAGTCATGCTTGGAGAGGGCTGAACTGATCATGTTTGTGTACAAGCAAGACTTAAGCTGTGGTGTGGTGCAGGGCAAACTTGTTTGACTCCATCTGCTGTCCCCTTTGTTACTTGTGGAGGAACAAGGAGAAAAGAGGTGCAGACACTTCTGACCTGAAATGATCCTTTTCAATTGCAATCAGTCATGAATAGTTAGATTCCTTTAAATTCCCTCTCTGACAAGGTTAATTCTGTCCTAATCACAACATCCACGTGTAACCTCTTTGCCCTGTACCTTGGCAACCAGTAGAAGTGAAAGCCAGTTATTAAACATTGTATCCATCTTACAGTTCTATAGGGATAGAGGAGAATTAGCCATCCTTAAATCCTCGAATCTATTTTCTTCCATTCTTTTGTCTCCTTTATATTCCAACTAAAATGGGAGCCTTTTGTTAAAAAAGCATAATAAAAACTGCATCAGTGCATTGAACATACTCACTTATTCAAAATTTAGGGTTTAATTAGTAGATTTTTTAGCCCTGCAAAGTCCTTCATATCTTTGTTTAAGCAAAACTTAATTTTTAATTTTGTGTCTTATTTGAATGTCCTATATCTGGAATTTTTCTTCTTTGTCTGGAAAAAGAAAGCCACTAGATGTGCTTAAAGGATGGCTAGCTTTGGCAGGCACAGCTCAAAAAAGGAAGTGAACTGGACCACATTCTGCACTGCTATGTTCTTAGCAGTCTCATAAGCCTTGTTGAGAGATTATGAGATCTGTTGCATTTGCTTTGATTATTTAACCTCTTGGCAGAATAATGCTTACAGAGTGCAGGAATAAATAAAGCATAATAGGTGAGTAAAGAAAATGAAAGATATGTTAGAACTTGGTGAGGCCAGGCAGCACGCAGATACATGTGGAAGTGAGCAAGAGATTCTCTGTGCATCTTCATTGTCCTGTCTCAGCAAAGGGGACTTTGAAGCACTGATCCACCCGCATTTACTGCAACTGCAAGCAAACAGCTATGCTGAAAGCTTGCAAGGAGTTAAGCAAGGGCCCCTTAAAGCCATACAGAAGTTTTTGGAATAAGAGCTTTGGATACAAAACTATATTGAATGGTAATTGTGCAGCCTCCAAATAAACACAAAAGCCAAATAAATCCAGGTAATCTATATAAATGATGTATTTATTTCTAAGAATAAAATTCCTTAAAGTGTGCATACTAGCCATGCATAAGCTTGAAAAGTCTCCACTATCAATAGTGTTGAATTTGCTTTATAATCTGGGTAGCCCACAACTCACTAGGACATTTCCACCACAGTACCTGCCTTGATTAAAAACAGCAAGCTTCTCCACTAAATATAGAACTTTGCTTTTGCTGCAGTCATTAAAATACTATGTAGAAAGAACACTGACATTGCTCAGTCCATATTAGAATGCACAATTGAGCTACAACTTTATAATGAGATGTTAAGCATTCAAGTTGCCCGACTGCTTTTGTTGCTTCAGTGAATTTCCTACATATACAGCACAGATGCTGGAATTACAGGAGCTGTGACATCAAAAGGGAACTTTTCACAGGTTTGGCATTCTAGAGGTACTTTTAAATAATCTCTCCAATAATTACCTGCCAACAGTCTTCATTCATTCTTTTTTTAGGTTAATGGATTAGCGTCCCTGGGTGTTCATTGACAGGTGGGAAGTGCATATCAGACTATTCAAACACATGGTGTAAATCAATGTATCCATTAAAATATTTAAAGTGAAGAGGGTCTTAAAGTCTTTAGGATGCCATATGCTTGATAGTTTTGCAATACTGAGACATGAAGTAGGATGAAGAGGAACAAAACTGAAATTTGCAATACAAAAATTCTAAAACATTTACAAACTCACAAAGGCAACGTGAAAACTCCTGCTGAATAAAATGGCATATGGTTCTTTCCCTATATGAAAAGTCTGGTTATATTAATTTTGAATCACACACATAAAACAAGCTTGGTGCTTGCTGCAGTGTATTGTTAACACAGTGGAACCCTGAAACTAAGATAACTGTATCTCTGCAGTCATTAATTTTACTTTGTTACCTACTACAGTGTTGTGTGTGTTCAGAACAAAATAATTTTAGAAGATAGAAACTTATAATGACTAAGTTTTGCTCAGGTTCTGCCATCAATGCTACCATTGATGATAATAAACTACTGCTTATTATAATTTTTCCATTTTCTTTCTTCTGTTAAGTATCATTTTTTACCTTACAAAGCAAATTGACAGGTGTTTGCCTGTAAGAGCTTAGCAGTGCCTGCAAAACATACAATCAATTTATAGGCTTCTTTGTTATACTTTTTTTAAAGACAGGAGTCCTAGAAAAGGGCTCCAAGGTGCCGTACTGACCGCCCTTCCTGTTCACAGCCCAGGGCTCTACACACAGAGGACAACAAATAAACAAAAAACAGTTAAGTCCCCACATTCATCATAAGCTGTCATAATCTATGAATCTGTACTTGTAAATGATATACGGTCTCTCTGGAATCTTCCTAGATTCCTAGCCCTTATTTTATCCTGTGTCATGAAATTGAGACAATCACCTTGAGGGAGGCAATTCTCTCCCCTACTCTGCCCTCATGAGACCTCACCTGGAGTGCTGCATCTGGGTCTGGAGCCCTCAGCACAAGATGTGGATGGGAGGAAGCAAGTCCCAAGGAGGACAACAAAGATGCCCAGACAGCTGGAGCACCTCTTCTATGAAAACAAGCTCAGAGATTTGGGGTTTTTCAGCTTGGAGAAGAGAAGGCTCCAGGGAGACCTTATAGCAGCATTCCAGTACCTAAGAGGGGCCTGCAAGAGAGCTGGAGGAGGTCTTTTTACAAGGGCATGTAGATATAGGACAAGGGGGAATGTCTTTAAACTGGCAGAAGGTAGGATTAGATTAGATATTAGGAAGCAATTCTCTACTGTGATTGTGGAGAAGCACTAGAACAGGTTGCCCAGTGAAGCTGTGGCTGCCTCATCCCTGGAAGTGTTCAGGGACAGGTTGGATGTAGCCTTGACTGACCTGGCATAGTGGAAGGTGCCCTTGCCCATAGAGATGGATTGGAACCAGATAATCTTTAAGGTCCCTTACAACCCAAACCATTCTGTGATTCTGTGAAACTGCAGAGTGATGATTGTTACAAAAAAACCCCCCTTATTTTCTTTCCTCCCATTGTCCCATCTTCCACTTCAGTTTCACTGAAATTTGCCTCATTTTAGTATTATATGAAGCAGTAAATATGCATGTCTCAGCTGTCTTCTTTACACCATTCAACATTGTGCATATTTTTGACATCTCTTCTTACTTATCTTCCATCTGAAATCAGTAGTCTGAAAAAGTCTTCTCAGTCTGTCTTCGAGTCTGACTTATTTCTGCTTTATTCTATTTCAAGATTAGATTTACCACAACTGACAACTCTCTAGCATCAAGAAACCAGATATATTAGCAGATAATAACCATGAACTTTAGAGTCTGACTATCTACTTGTGGGGAAAAAAATCCCAACATTCACTACTGCAGACACCCCAAGTGAGTGATATTCATTAGCTACCTTGGCTGGAAATAAGTCTTCTCTATATGGTAAAGAGGACTTACCATTCTACTTACTTAAACACTTTTTTTTTTCAGGCTGTAGTCAACACTCTCAGTCTGTCTTGTCATTCTAAAATGTTCATTCAAAAATTATGTAGGGGATCATGAAGGCAATTTCCTAGCATTTCATGTAGCAATTTTTAAGATCATATTTTTTAACACTGACTTCTCCAAGGCAATACTTGTATTTGTGGTTTTGGAGTATTAAGTGTTTCTTTCGTTTGGGGCAGGGGGGTGGCCTCTGGAGGCCATCTAGTCCAACAGCCTGCTCAAGCAGGGCCAGTGTACACCAGCTCAGTCAAGTTTTGAACATCTCAAAGGATGAAGATTCTACAGCCCATCTGGGTAACCTGTTGCAGGGTTTGACTGATCTCCTGCTTAAATAATCATTATTTCTGTTGTTGCAGATTGTGTCCCTTTTCTCATGTCATTTCATGGCACATCTCTGAGAGGAGCCCATGTCTCTCTTCTCTGTACCTTTCCATCCGGTGGCTGAAGGCAGCAAGTTTGACACCAGGTGGCTGAGCACACGTGGCCAGGGCTCAGCCCTGAGGAAAAGTTTATTAAAGATTCCCAGGCAGCTGAAAGCAGCTGAAGAACTAAACATGTATATAGCTGGGAGCTGCTGCCCAGTTGGAAAGCCCCAGTTTAGACATGCAGAAGTGAACTCTTACAAACATCAACACAGCCAGGGGAGCAGAAAGCCACGAAGGTATGAAGGACTGAAATCTCCCCTCAAAGAGAATGAACAGAGCAGCTCTTTCAGAACCAAGCATTACTATTTTGTCAACTAGCAAATGAGTAAAAAAATAGGTTTGAATGTTTATGCTAATTGTAAATAAGTGACATTTCTCTTCATCTGCCTGTCTGGACCTTAATAACTTAAGCTTTTAAGTAGATGATTCTCACTCTTAAGCCTATGAGCTGGCAGTGAGCTTCTCACCTTCCATGTGGCATAAGTTCTTTCATTTGCATTCCTGTTCCAGTAAATCCTGTTCACTTTTACTTTTGCCCACTCTGTAAAAACATTGCCCCTGGAAACTAGGAAAGGTAGTAAGTAGTTTTTAAATAATTAAAAATTAGCCTTAATTTTGTGTTGTATCATCAACCTTGATACTTATCTTAGACAAATGAGAACTAGAATGAAAATAATTTAATTTTCTTGGTCACTTACAAGCCAAAGAAGGTAGCATGGGGATGTTAAAGCTATAGGAACACATTTTATGCATTATACAATAAGCTGGCTTCTTGTGCTTCACTTCTGAATTGAATAACCTCACAGTTAATAGGATTACACATTATTCCAAGAACAAGCCCGTCTTACAGAAGGGAGCAAGCCAGGAAAAGGTATGCATCATTGATCTCCTTTTCTGTTCTTTCATGCTCTGTCATTGTGTTGTTCTGCACAAACGCAGGACTTACAAACGTGGCCCCTCACCCAAAGTCATTCTTTTTAGTGGCAGTAATGTGTGAGGCAAACACAGCTATGACATTAATAAATAAACTGTCAGTCAGTACATGTTCCTAGCCAGTCCTAGTTGTGTCTTTTGTTTAGACAGATGCCTGATTTTGGACAAACAAGTTGTAATCTTAGGTTTTGTCCCTGTTTCAGATAGTTAGGAGTAATACCACCATGCTGCAGCTCTGCTTATTCTGGAGCACATTCCAGGGGACTTTTTGGATAGAAATGCACAGAGAGGATGCTAGAGCTGCCTATCATGTCACTTAGAAGAAATGCTTGTCATGTGCTCTCACGTGGCTAAAGTATCATGCAACTTTCCTTGAAAGTTAATCCCATGAGCAGTAAATCTGGTAATTTCATATTTTCAGTTTATACCATTTTTTGGGTTGGGGGAGAAAAAGACAAAGCTATTTAATGTACAGACCATTGGCAACCATCTTTCAGTGGTAAATGTTGCTACAGATAAAATATAGCTGGAAAATTACCTATGTCTATGTTCCCAGTACTGGAGGAGGTTTTGAAGAATCCTCTGATTTCATCTTGGGAAGTAAGCCTGTCCCTGACTACAGCTTTGGGTGGAAAAGGTAGTCGGAATAGCTAGAGGTATTCTTTTTCCATTTCATGCACAACAAATTTAAAATTAAAAACATAAAAGGAAAAAAAGCACATATAACTACATTAAGTATATTATATTGTCTTTTACTTTTTAAATCTTTTACAGGTAGCTCATGTGCCTTGGAGATGGGGGAAAGGAACACTTAAATTCTTTCCATAACCAGAAATTAGCTTTTTGTTTACAGTGACCCTTTTGTGGCAAAAATGCTCATAGACACCCAATCTGTTCCTACAGATTTTCAGTATGGCAGATGCCCTCCTTTATTCACTTTCAGTCTTGAGGAGTTATTGTTTTACACTAGTCAATCCAGCTTTCTCTGACTTCAAATCAGATGAAGAGGTTACAGTTTTGGCTGCCTTTGTCAGGTTTACCATGGGTCACAGCTAATTGCTGCCTCTCGCGGCCAAGATCCTGGGTAACAGCACTGTATGCACTTCTCCAGTATTCAGTATTCTCTTGCTTTTTGCCAGACGTGGGCAGACATCGCTAGCAGTCCTATTTTGGTCTCAGTCTTCTCCCCATTTAGTTGCATGATTAAATTATAACTCCTTACATCATTTATGTTTAACAAAGCAGCTGGCTCCCAGATTTGTGTTCCCTGAAATCCTCAGGCTTCTATTGTGCCTATGGCAAGGTAGGAAGATGGGAACTCTTAGCAAATCTTCCTGTGCACCAGAGTTTGGTGTAAGCACATTTTCTACCCCTTCAGTTCCCTCTCTCTCTCTCTCTTTCTCTCTCTCTGCTTCTTCCTGCTTTCCTAACCTGACTCCAGCATTTTTGGTCATGCCCAACAGATCAGCAGTGGGTCCTGGACATGCATGGCCACCCTGTAATTTTCTTGTGTCAGGTGATGCTGAGAAAACCGTCTTTGGTCTCTTCCTTTTTTTTTTTTTTTTTTTTTTTTTGTCCCCCAATAACAGTGGAGAGGATGCACACCAACGAAAAGATTGCCTACCACTTCCTAGTTGCCCCGGGGAACATTTGTCAAAACTTGCATCTTAAAAACACCGTTCTTCAGAGACATCTCTCCTGGTCTCCTCAAACATACTAAGGCATCCATCAACAGCACCTCCCTGGATGGCACATGAAAGCAGCAGCCTCCATTTCCAAAGATTCTGCCTGAAACCTACTGCCTGATAATTCCTCTTCCATCAAACTGTATCTATTTCAAACAGAAATGTATCTACAGAGGTATATTTAGTGTTTTCTTAATATTCTTCATTCCAGGAACATGCATGAGAAAGTACATTCCCAGGAGTAACAAACAGGAGTAGGTAAGAATCTCACACAGTAGACACAAATTATTCAGCTCTATTTCTTAAAATTACTGCAGCTATTTATGATTCTGTGCCAGAATGAAGGAGTCACTGTTAGGTTCAGACCCTTTGACCATATTAAGGACCAGTCACGTTTGTTATCAGCACACAAAGGTACAGTTTTTGCTTTCATATGCTCTGTGTTAAATGCAGGTAAATATGCAGAATAGGCACGCCTTACTGCCATCACACACTTTCTAAACATCCACCCACAGCATCCCTGTGCTATAGGGATTCAGTGGGCCTTGAACTGGCTGCCTTGAACTTCCCAGTACACTGTGGAGCCTTCCTTACAGGTTTTCTGTTCACCTATTGGAGAGATGCTATTTCATTTCCTTCTGAAAATGAAACATTAAACACCATTTTTTTGATTGCTACTGATGTTTCTGCCATCAAAAATATAATAGGCTCAAACAGAGCAATAACAAGCCACAGCCAGTAATTAGCAACACAAATCTTAATCAGTTTATGTTGTTCTTTTGCCCTTTCCATTGTATTCATCCAGCCAGTCTCTGTCCCTGTTCCCTTGCCAGGAAGTGTGATTTTGGCTTTTCTGTATGGCGCAATGCAGATCTATAATGCTGTACAGAAACATTTTATAGAGTTAATATGTGTAACCATGAAGAATGGCAGTTTCCAAGGTTAATGGACTAGTAGAAATGAGATGTAAAGAGTTACTGAAGTGAATAGGCAGAATTGAAGGGTTTTTTTCCAAATTGCTGACTCAGACAGACTGTACCTATGCAGATCTTTAAAAGCACAGGCTCTACACGCTTTGCATAATTGGGAGTGGATTTCTGAAGTCATTGTTTATACAGCTTTATATGAAACATGAGATTTGCATATTAATTTAAAGTTAAAAATTATTCTGTTTTTTTGAGACAAATATTTCCACATTCAACAAATAGAAAAACAGAATAAAAACAAGGGCAGAATTAGAGCTGGGACAGCCATCTACACCATGCATGCAGCTTATCTAAAAAAACATAGTTTGTCATTTGTAGTAATGATTCATCCTGCAAAACGGAAGAACTACTTTGCTCTTTAAATAACAGCTGTATCTATTTGTTTGAAAGCTAGTTCATTGCTTTCCAGAGAACAAGGGATGGATAAAAAAACGACCTAAGGAAAATATTATCAGTGAAAGACAGTAATGTTGCTTTCTTTCCTTTTTGAATAAAGAATAAAATAGGGAAGGAGATTGTTTCCTTGTTTGTTTCTTTTTATTTTAGTGTTTCCTTTATATATGAACTGACCTAACCTTGTCAGCAGTCATTTGCCATGCTAAGGTAGATGAGTGACCATGATGTCAACCATACCTTTCAAAAAATGTAAACAGTTTCAAAATGGAAATGTTCATTTGGAGAAATTTCATTAGATAGTTTCCTATATTTGGATTCCAAATAGATTCCTCAATTTAATAAATTTCACCAAGTTTCACTTATTTACCTTAGAAATACGTGAATAAAACCAATGTGGTTGGATACTCTGACATGATTTTAACATCATTTGTGGCCTTTAGACTCTTGAGTGAAATTTTCCAAGGTGCTCATTTTGAGGCCAACATTCTGCCCTCAGTCAGCACTGAATGCCAATTGTGTTCACTGGTAGCATAATGAGGCCAATAGAGAGCACATTTGTACCCCCCCCAACCCCTGCCTCTGTCCAGAAACTGAAAAAACTGTTTTATAAAGGGCTCATTGTCAATGATTAGTTGAGGGAAAATACTGTAGTGAGAGTGTGAAAAAATGTCCTACATGCAAAATGCTTAATGCCACATAAGGAACAGAGAAGTCCTAACTTCATTTGTATGTCAAAGGAACCTTACCTATAATTATGTCACTAGCAAGTATTCTTTCTAAATCTGCTCTAAAAATAACACTGAAATTACTTTATCAAGTATGAAATATCCTCTTCTAAGAATATTCTTCCATGCTATGTTTTAACTTAGCTATAGCCTAAAAAAAGCCAACGATCTGAGATGTTTTGCTGTACGTGCTGTTGTGTTTGCGCAAAATTGTGTGTATCAAGTATTCCAACATAAGCTCCAAAAACCTTTCATGGAGTAATTCTTTCTTACACTGTTTCACAATTAATCTAAGATCATGCACATGACAGAGTTGCAGCACTGAGCTGGTAGTGACAGCTTTAATGTTCTGTACCTTTGTTTCTCCTGTTGATTTTGCAAATGTTAAAAATTAAAAAATAAAATAAAAAAAATAAATAAAGAAAAATCTGTTGAACTTTTGGCATAAAACTGTAGCTGCTACTGTAGCTAAATTGCTGCTAAGTATCTAGGTGATAAAAGCCTTCTCCCACGCCTGCCACTCTGAACAACACTATTGTCAGGAAAATATATGCATCTTTTTCCAGTAAGAATAAGGGCTGTGATAACATTAGCATTTATACAAGACACAGAGCTGATGATTGTGAAATGCATTAGTGGATGTGTCACTATTTTAAAAGAGCACATCTAATGGATTGTTTATATATGCCATCTCACTGTACTTATTTATTTATTTAATAGGATATTTTAAACATAAAATCACACAGATCAAAGTAGAACTCCCCTGCGACCTGCTCGCCCCGAGGACCTGCATTCAACAGAACCGATGCCAGCTCCCAGCAGCCGTGTACACCACTGAAGGAAAATGGACATACTGAACAGCCACCACTTTTTGTACTTTTTGCCTACCACACGCCTTGTCATCTTATTAGCAGCTTTGACAACTGCTGAGGATGTGAGTAACAGCACTTTCAACCGCACTGACATAAGTACAGGATCCGTGCCTGTGGTGATCTCCCGCATCGACCATATTATAGTCAAGGAGGGCAGCAGTGCCTTGATCGACTGCAATGTCCAAGGTAGTCCCAGTCCACGTTACAGGTGGTACAATTCCAATGGTCGCCTGCTCCAAGACGAGGAGAATAAAGGTAAGATCTTAGTAATATCACTGATGCACCCTGTCCAGAGACACTTCTGATTTCAGCAAGTTGACAAATAACCCGAATTTAATGGCCTGGCTGTGGTATTTTCCTGTGTGAAAATAAATGAAGGCCTGGTGGCAGTTATAAATTTTTTATGTGCACCTTGGAAGAAAACAGTAACTTTTTTGTATGCTTTTTATAGCAACACATAGCAAAAAGCATAAGCCAAAGCACTTAACAGAAGGTGCAGATAGGCTTCTTTTCATTGGAAGACTTCGGGTTTGTTCCTATTTCTCATTCTGTCATCTTTTGTTCTTCTCTGGCACCAAAAAAAAGATTAAAAAGCTATTTTCCAGCTCAAAGGAGGATTCTCATGACATGTGAGAACAGTTTGTTGTCATGCACTCAACACAACTAACTCCCTGAGATGCCTGCTGTCTTTATGCAGAGTGCCATGGGAGTGTGAGAAACAGGAGATGCCCTGAAAGACCAAGTGAAACACCTATACAGGGCAACAGTAAGAAGGACAGGCCAAGTCTGAGCCTTCCTGGCTTTAGTTGAAACTCTTCACTGCCATTTGCCGGAGACCTTAATTACACATGTGCTTATTTTCCTTAAAATGGAAGGTTTGGGTGATAATCCTGGTTATACTTCTAGGGAGTGTTTGAGGGCAGTGTGGGTATATGAAAGGTGTTTTTCTCATATATACCTTCCATACTGACTGCTTTGTTCACAGCATGATGAAATAAACACTTAGCTATTCACACTAAATGCAAGATAGCATGTCTAACTAATAGCTGGCCTGACAGAGAACTCTGCTATGATGGGAGTAATGATTGACCCAGCTGAATGTGCATCAGCAGAGTGTACCTGTAAAAGCTTACTGCATAACTGGTTATATTTTACATTATAGCATGTTATAATTTTCTGAGTAAAGCCAGTGAAAGGCAATACTTGAGCTGGTAAGCAGATTTTGAATATGATTTGTGGTTGTAGCCATATACAGTGATAAGTGTGCTGGTGTGTTTTATTGAGGCTCACTAACAGAAAATTTCCCCTTTAGTGCTGCATCTAAATTTAGGTTTTTGCGTAGTCAACTGAGAGAGGTAGCTACTAAAACAACCATTTAGGTAGGTGAGAAAAAACTTTGACCAAATCAATAAATATTGGAGATGTAGTATAAAGACAACATCCCTTTATAACTTGGAATTTCAACAGTGCACTACCTCCTTTAAGAAACTGTAATTTTTCTTTAAGAAATGTTTCCTAGCATGAGACCTTTCTTTATGATGTTAAGTATGGCATTGAATTGTTATCAAAACCCCGCAATGATACCTTTTCTGATCATTGTTTTCTTATTTGGCTTATACTGTCTGCCAGGATCCACTGGCACAGACCCAGTCATTGAGTCACAGTTCAATGCCATTATGTCATTTATAACAGCTGGAGCCAGGGTACATCAGCAAGGCATCTTGTCATCTCACAATAAATAAAAACCTACTTTGCAAAAAGGACCAACATTGCAGTTCAAAGAAATACTGATCAGGAATACTCTCTATTTTTTTTTTTATTCCAGAGGTGGAGAAAAAGGGTCATCTCTTACAGATGCTGACATTTCCTCTGTAAGGGAGTTTTCCTCTGAATTTGCCTTACTTTAGCAGATTGGGGTGATTTTTTTTTTTGGTGTGTGAAAGTCTAATTTAGAAAGCTTTTTATTTATTCTGTATTTTTTAATTTCAGGAAAAGTGATTCAACGGTTTTCAAGAATTATGCTAGGGTAAAAAACAGTGCTTCAGTTTAGTTAAAGCTTCTAAGAGGATAAAAAGATGTGATTAAGAGCTGTCTGTACACAGGAACTGAGGCAGGGACATTGTGGGAGTGCTTTCTACATAGGCTTCTACTGGAGATAATGTAAAAAAACCCAATTTGGATAAGCCATGTTTGACTGGAAGAACTTTGAGCATGGTAAGAGCTCACAACTACTCTGAATTAAAGGCTTTTTTGAGTAATGAGTTTCAGAATTGCCCGCAGTTTCTTCCTTGAAAGAAATAAAATTAAAAAAAAAATAGAACAATCTTTTTAACAATGAAAGAATGTCCATGACAAGGATAAAATAAATGTAGAAGCAAGGTATACACCAACCTGTGGCAGGATTGTAATCCTTGCCTTGTGATTTACAGGCATTGCACAGGGATTTTGCACTGGTTTAGTCCTCTGATCACAGGTTCTGTGTCTTTGTTCAGCTGCCTGAATAGACTTAAATAGCAGCTGGTTAGGTTAGATTTAAGGAAAAACAACTTCCTGATGGTAGACAGGTTCCTTCCTGTGGAAGGTTATTGAAATGGCATCACTACCTTCAGCAGATATCTGTCCGGAATGTCTTTGGATTGTGTAAGAGACTGAAAACAGTTGAGTTGGCTTACATCAGCCTGTGTCAGGGTTGGGTTTACATGAAGGTAAGAACTGACACCAGGCTTTCCTGTTGGAGTGAATCACATTTTTTATAGCAATGTTACAATTTAAGAAGTTGTATCACACCAAATAAAGCAAAAAATATATGTCCTCAGCTCTTAAATAGTGTAGTGACAGTTGAATAAAAATGAAATTAACTAAAAATCTTAATTCATTACCAGTATATAATGGCAAATACAGTAACTAGCTGAATCTTGAATCACTTTAGCAGTGATAGGAGCAATGGATTTTAACATGTTTCAAACTCAGTTTCATAGCTAAACTGTTCATATTCAAATGAATATATTCATATGAAATGAAAATGTATGTGTATATGAAACATATGTGTACATGCAGTGGACAAAGTTATCAATACTACACTGATAGAAATGACTTTAAAAGGAAAAGAAATTCCATGCTGGTGCATAGAAGTTCATACTGACAAACAGGATGTTCTCTATCATGGCTCTTCTCTTTCCCATCTATATTACTCCTCCTATCCTATTTCTCTTTCTTTAAAATCATACTTCAAAATCAGATTCTCAACACCTCAGAGAGTAAGCAGTCTAGTATATAATGTCTGAAATTTTAGGGTTTTGAAAGTTTACATTAACAGAATTATAGTAGATACTGTAAGAAAACACCAAAAATAGCCCAACTGTAAGCAAATGCATTGTCAGGGAACAAAACAAGGAGGACTTATTAGGTTTTTCTGCCTCACAATCCCATTGTTGTTGTTCTTTGAAGAAGAGTGACCTGTGTTTGGGAGGCTCTCTGGGGTAAATAGTCCTATCTTTGTAACTTAACTGACTGTAGGACTGAGATAGTTGTCATGCATATTAACATTTTTTATGAAATCCTTTTAGAGTGTGCTCTGACTATTCACAGTGGATGTCAGGGATTTGATAGTAGCACAGTTAAGGTCTCAGGGACAGACAGGTCTTTGTGTTGGTAAATTCTTTGTCTTCTTGTGAACATTGTTTCCTTCTCCCAAAATCTGAGGCCAGTTTGACAAAGCTGATGTTGAAGACTACGCTGATCATGTGAACAAAAAACACCTCTAACTAAGTTACTCTGTCTCCTCTCTGACAGGAAAATGGTGGTTTCTTGACAACGGGCTACTAAACATTACCAGGGTGTCTTTTGAAGACAGAGGTAAATACACGTGTGTCGCATCTAATACGTACGGCAGCGTTAACAATACTGTGACACTGAGGGTTGTTTTTACCTCTGGAGATATGGGAATCTATTACATGATTGTCTGCCTTGTAGCTTTTACCATCGTTATGATACTGAACATCACTCGGTTATGTATGATGAGCAGTCATCTGAAGAAAACCGAGAAAGCAATCAATGAATTCTTCAGAACAGAAGGGGCAGAGAAACTTCAGAAAGCCTTTGAGATTGCAAAACGTATCCCAATTATCACATCAGCCAAAACGCTCGAGCTTGCCAAAGTAACCCAGTTCAAGACCATGGAATTTGCTCGCTATATTGAAGAGCTTGCTCGGAGCGTACCTTTGCCACCTCTCATCATGAACTGCAGGACTATAATGGAAGAAATTATGGAGGTAGTTGGTCTGGAGGAGCAAGGACAGAATTTTGTACGACAGGCAGCAGAAGGCCAGGAAACCACAGAAACAGATGAGCTGTACATGATCCCAAATGCTTTGACGCGCAGTGACTCTCCCACAGCCGACTCAGACGCATCGTCACTGCACGAGCCACCTCAACAGATTGCAATAAAAGTGTCAGTTCACCCGTTGTCCAAAAAGGACTGCATGGATGGTCAGTCACAGGAAAGCATGCAGTTAGACACCAAGGAAGAAGACACTTCTCAAACACCAGCACTTACTGCAGAGCCCCCTCCTGAGCCTTCTGCTGAACTCAGTTCTGATGACACAGCATTGGCAAATGACACAAATACATGTGTTATATATGAAAGCCATGTATGATAGTTACTCCTGAATCTATGCATAGCAGGAAAATCAGGTGGAGCTCGTCTAAAAATACATATTGTACTTGCCGCTAAGCCTTACCTGGAGACTATCATAGCAAAAGCATGTAAGTGGATTATTTGGCACTTTCTTCTCAGTTTGAGTTTAGTTTACCATGATGTATGGCAGAGTAATTGCTATTACATTAATATTAATTGCTCTCTTTGATTAGGAATATTTCCAAGAAACATTTACCTCAGCATTTTCTAGGCTGGAGTCACCTGTAGTGGCCTCCTGGAAGTCACTGGTAGTCTTTGACGAAGGACACTTGAACTTACTAAACATAAAACTGGTTTCCATCTTCCTCCTTCACTCTCGTTATTTCCATCTATTGCATTTTTGGCAAATATTAACTTGTGAATTTGAAATATTGCCCAAGAGGCAGCACTCCAATAGCCAAATAAAATCCTAATAGATCCCATTTACAAAGCCTGTTTGCTCAGCTACATTGTGATTTAGAGGGCTATTAGAGAAAGTTAAAATGTTTCCATTTCATTTGTGACCACACTGCTTAGGCACGTGGAAAACAGTTTTTTCCATGGAACAAAGATGCCAACAATTGTTTGTTTTGCATGGAGAAACAACTTTGAGGTTTATTTTACAGATGGGAAAGCCCATAAACTTCTTACAGAAAGTTGCAGTCCAACAACTCTGCAAGGTTTTTCTGCATATGTTTGACCATTTTTTACTATGCCAGAATTTTATATGCCAAACAGCTGCAATATATGCAAGATGTCTTGTTTTTAAGTAATTTGGAAGGAGTAAGTATATACTACCTTACCAGAAGATATGCAGATTCCTTAACACTCCTGCAAATAACAGTAATCAATTGATAACAAGGCTCAAATGGCAAAACACCCTTTTATTGGGATTCTTAATTTTGTGCAAATTCATAATCTGAGGATCAAGCCTAAATTCATATATAAGCATCAGTTTGAGAGTGTAGCATCCAAATTGGAAAAAAAAAATATAATCAAGTGTCCTGTGAAATTACAATGACAGTCATGCAAACTGTTTACTGTGATACAATTGCTTTGATATTTTAAGAACCTCCTACCTATATAGAATGTTCACTGCTTGAATACATGTGACTCTACCCCAGTAAAGCTTTAATGATCACAGCAATTGTGGCAGTAAAAAGGATCAACATTTATGCCAGGAAATGCCAGGAGTGGAAGGGAAGTGATAATTTCTGTTGCAGACAGACAATAAAAAGTACCTCCTCTGCAGTGAGTCTGGAAAGCAAGCTCCTACCAGTAGGAGTCTGTGTAGGGTTAATATTACTTAATTACCTGACACGTTTTGTTTGGAACTAATGAACAAACTATCACCTATAGTTTTTAAGAATGGTTTTATTGTAAGTATAGATACCTAAAATAAATCCAGAATCAAGTGTATTGTAGAAAAAGAAGTCTCTTAGGTCTGTGTGGATGTGTGGATGGCTCTCTGGACATTTTAGTGAAGTAGCCACATCTACATAAGCTGCCTGTTGGAGGCAATCAGTTATATTAACTGGTAATCAAGACCAGACAAAGTCAGTGTTGCAGCTATCTAAAAGAACCCTTGATAATGAACTGAGGTTTTATGTCAGTTTCCTCATGTTAAAGTGCAGAGCCTCACTAGCAGTGTAATATGGGAATACCCCATGACTTATGTAGGTGATGCAGAGAAGGCTCCATATTTACCTTTCTATGGTTACTAAGAAAACATTACATGTGTAATAATGGACTTCAGATTTTACAACCAACTTCTGAAAAATTGCATCATTCAGTTGCCTCATGTTTGTCTGTGCTCATCACAGTGGCAGGTTTCTATACAAAATAATTTGCACAAGCCCTAAAGGAAACATGCAAGGGCAAAATCCCTTTAGGAATGTGGCTGGAAATATTTTAGTTCCAGCAAAGCAATATAAATCTAGAACGCAAAGTAGATTAAGAGAATACCATAAAGAACCTCACTTCTGACCAGTGATTGAAAATACTGTTGATGCAAACTGTTAACTTCCTGTCTGAGTCCAGAGTACATTTCTGTTTAGTGTTCACATCAGTTTTTCAAGTTACTTAATTTGCTTCGGGTATGAAAAAGGACAAGGGCAGAAACAAAAGCAGGAACTTGCACTAAATTCTTTTAATTCACTTTAACCTCCCGAAAAGAGGCATCTTGATTTTTCTGCCTGTCCAGTATTTATCAGACCTCAGGCATTCTGAGGTTACCTACCTGGTGCCCAACTAAGATTGCACAGATAAGCAAGGATGTTCTCCGTAAAGCATACTTAAAAAAAAAAAAAAAAGTTATGAAAATATTTATTAAACTGAAGTATTTTAATTTTAATTGTTTTTTAACTATGAAATTTTTACAGTAGAGATCGTGTATTCCTATGGTGTTTGTTACCAGGCAGTTCTGACCCTGACTGCTTCCCTCAGGCTGTCCTTCAGCCTGTTTATTATGTATTTATTGGAGAAACATTTGAGAGCAAACAATCCCCATGGTTTTCTTCAGTATCTCGATGTAAACTACCATGGACATACCGATGATGGTTTTTTCCAAAGGTTGCCCACAAAGGGCATGTATTTGAAGTACCCACAAATGCACATTGCAAACCACGTATGAGCAACAAGCACTCAGATTAGATCCATGCAATTTGTGTAGTGACAGATTCCTGCAGTTGCAGGGTCAAAGGGAACCCTGAATTTGCTGGAGCTGGACTCACTTCAAGCTGAGAGTTCACAGGTATAACGAGTCTGCTATATATTCTTTGGGCATTTAGCTTTGTGGTATTATTGGAATAAAAGCCGAACAGCACTGTAGCTGAAGAAAACACAGATTGTAACCAAGGGGTTTGGTTTATGTATTTTTTGGTGTGTTTTCATGTATGCTGCTCAATATCTTTATGCATCCATTCTGTGACACCTCTAAGCCTAAAGCTTTTTATATGCTTTGAGGTACTTCCTTTGTGGGAGACAGATGGAAAGCAAGACCCAAACCCATCTTTCTTGTTCCAAACTCTCTGGCTGTGCTCTATCATGAAGTAAACAATTGTGTCTTGCAGTATTTCTTAGTGAATGGCTATTTTATGGTGCAAGAACACAATTAACAAATATAAAATTAATGAAGGCTCTAAGAAAACATTAACATTTGCATTGTTAAGTATTTTCATGCACCTTAAGCACTTCAGGGACATTAATCTGTTCCCATCATTGGGCTATGCACACCTTTCATTACATTGTTCTATTTCTTGTATCACCAAACACTAATGGTTCTTAAAAAACTCAGCATCTGGAAGACCCAGTACAACTGAAATTGTCTTCTAAAAGCATAAGGAACACCAAGTCAGGCTTAGAAAGGAAAAGAGATTTGCATGATATATTTACACCATTTTCAAATATTTTGGGCAAAATTTCATGGAAGATGACTAGATTTCTGCAGTACAAGAAATTAGTGTTGGATTTCAATTTTACACTTACTATTCTTTTTCCAGTAAATGTAAGACCGTATTAATCTGATCACTTAAACATAATATTCACTATCTACTTGATCAACATTTTCTTTTTGAGCAGCATTTGTTTACTGGTATCCTTTTTATTCTCTGATTTGAGCATGTTTGTGATGAAACCTACCCTTCAGTCATTTTATGAGTCTGTCATTTAAAAAATCTAAAAGAACCCATAGATCAGCATTTTTATGCAGGTTTATTGGTATTTGGTAAAGCACAGCAGTTTTGATCCTGTGCTTAAAAACTACTGTATAATCATGAGACTTGTGAAATGGCATATATGGGCAGATGTTGATTTTTTATTTAAATCAGTGCCTGTTTTATTATAATGTATATATACTATGTTACTTCCTTGATTTGCAGTTTCCTTTTGACAAAAGTACTGTAACATATAACCAGGGCTTTCTGACTTTCAGTTTGGTCAGATGAACTAATTCTGGAAAGTGTTAACAGTGTTGAATTTTAAAAGGTCTCATGGAATATTTTGGCAGCATGCTATTTTGAGTTGGCCTCAAGTATGCCATACTTAGTGGGACAACTGAAAGCTTCTTAGATGCAAAGGAAATGCTTGCACTAAAGTATTTTAAGTTATATTTCATTTATTATGAAATACTTTTTGATTTTAAAAGAAATGTAAGACAAATATGAATGTGTTCTTTTGAGAAGCAGTTACTGTATTTTGATTTAAATAACTGTTATGATTTTATAGCTCATGGCCGTAAACCACAAAGAGACCAATTCATGCTGAAGTGGCAAAATGAAATGTGATGTAGCTTGTGCATTGATCATTGTTTCAATAAAGAATTTGCACAGAGTATGCTGAGTTTGTACACATTCAACAAGATGATAGTAAGTGTAGGCCATGGCTCCAGTTCAAATGGAAGTAAAAATGTCTTTCATTGTACATCTGCTAATGTTTCAGAAACTTTGGTCAGGGGAAACAGTTATTTACCTAGAAATGAAGTTTTAATAAAGCTCTCAAAGGGACCTGTTGTCATTTTCAGAATACAGAATCGGTGCTGTTATCAATAGCCCAGATGGCTCACGTATGTAGTGTCTTCTCTTTGGAAGCATGTCAGCACTTCCACATGTAATTCAAAGGACTCTTTTGTCTGCTGTTTCCTCTCTGAGCTGTGTCATGGGGCCTTGCAAAAAGTATTGCTGCAGTTTTTAGAGTTGAGGCCAAGAAAATAAATATCTTTTCTCCCAGAGACACCCTAGTACCAAGACAAAAGAGAAGTGTGGGTTGCCACACCTGCTCCCATTTCTTCACCCACCCTAAAAGGATGGGGTGAAATGAGTTTCCTGTCCCACAGCACTTGGGCTGTATCACTCCCTAACAGTCTGCAGCAGGACTCAGTTGAAGTCCTCTTAACACCACTCTTAAACCTCCACTCTTAACACCTTTTCCTGGCTCTGCTGGTGCTACACAACTAGCAGCCAGAGCTGGTTACTGAGAGAGATGGAGTGGGGGGGGATTTGCCCTTTCACACATGAAAGATTTGCTCTTGCCAGCTGCCTGTTCTAGGCTGAAAAGATAGCCTATAGCAGGAAAATGATAGCCATTTCATGAAAATGAAAGGTATTTAATGATTTAAGTGCTGTTCAAAAGAGTTCCAATTTTTAAAAATATTTTCAGAAGCATTTTTATTCAACAGTTCAGTTGAGATAATGGGGCTGATATGTTCGCAATTTATTTACAAATATCAATGAACATTAGGGAAGGGGTTGCAAACTGATCAAAAATGGAACACTGGGCTAGAGCCATATGTTATTTTATTGTCTCATCACGGGACCCAGCCTTGCAACTGGAGAGGTTTGATATCTGTGCCTTTTTTATATATATACATATATATATATGTGTAGAGCACACCTTTTCAGGATGCTCCCTTCCAGTTTTCTGAACTCCTTCAACAGGTTTGTTGGAGCATTTTTTGGGAAGGCAGGGTACCACCAAATTGTTGGTCCCAGTGAACTACACTCCTGAACACAGTGAAACAGGCTGTGGTGTACAGCTCAGAGCTAGTATCCCAGATATTTCCAGTGCCATAACGCCACTTTCCCACAGAACTGGATATTTGATAGCCCACATCCTGCAGTAGTGCTTGGAATAACCATCTGAGACCTTTGCTGTGTCTGTTTCTTCCTCTCCCTGTCCTACCTTCCTGCACTTTCTTCTGTCTCCAGCAGCTCTGCTGTGCTACTTCTCAAATGGTAACAGAGTGAAGTTAGTTGTCAGGGCAAGTGTTCCTGCACCTCAGGCACCTCTGTTCCAAAGTGACCTTTCATAAGTCCCCAAATGAATTTTTTCCCCCCAGCTGTACCAGGCCCTAATGCTATGTACTATATTTAGCTCTCTGGCTCCCAGGCCCAAACTGAGTCATTTTACTCTTACAGTAAAGGCTGACTCGTGAGTCCCTGGTATCATGTATAAATCTGTAAAACGGGAAAAGCAGTAATATCAACTGAAGCTAAAGTACCAGTTTCTGATCCAAATGAGAATGTATGGCAGCAAATGATAAATGTGGCAGACTTAGAACATTCAAGTTATGTAATTAGATGCTATTTCATACCACAACGAGACAAGGCAAAACCGAGCAAAAATTAACAACCAGCCTTGTATAGCATGGAGAATACATGTAAAGCCTTGCTTATGAATGAGAAGAAATTCAGCATCCCTATCAAATCATGTTGCCATTCTATCTCCAGTTTCTATTTTGAGAACAGATTCCTGTTGTATCTGCTCTAACCAGACCTTTCCTATGTGGATAAGCATCTTATCCACTTATAACTCTGGCAATAGCACTAGAGTTATCAAAAAGGGCCTTGTCAACCATAGAACGTCACCCTGTCATGTTGTGGAACCACAGTTTGGGAGCTCACACTGAAGATGCTCAGTCTGGGCTTTCTGAAATATATTTGATTTCTCTTGCACAGGTTTTGATTATCCACACAATAAACCACTAATATTCATTAAGGACTCAGGCCCAGTCATTCTCAATTGATAAATAAATAGAAGCAAAATAAATGCCAGCACTAATTTCCTCTTTCTGAAGCCTCTTACTGCTTCTGCCTCAAGATTAGCCCTGACTGACAGACAGCTCCTGAGCTGTTTGGGTATCATTTAATTCCTTCTTTCAGGTGAACACTACCTTAGGCAGAAAACATTCAAGATTCAAAAAAAAAAAAAAAAATATTATCAAGAAAAAGACACTCCCTTTGTTACCCTTCTCTCTAATGTGTGCAGAGTAAACTTGAGAAAATCAAAATTTTTTTCCTCACTCAAAACATCATGAGGTGATTCATCTTCAAAGTATACTAAATTTTAACTCGTTTAACCATAAACATACTCAAGTGAAGCAAAAGGAGATTTCTAAAAACAAAATTTTCACTCCCAATGTCAAAGCAAATTATCACAAAACTATGAAACATATTTCCAGTCCTTGTCTCAGGATACGTTTTATCAGGAAGATATTTTTAGTCCTTTTTAAAGTTCTGCTTAGATGACTGCAGCTTCTTTATGGGATTGGTGGAAGTGCATTTCTTTTCTGCTGTCTTCTTGGTTAAATATTCTCTACCCTGGGTGATCTCTTTTTTTTGTGAATAAAAATCAATATTCTATTGAAGATTTATCTTCTTGATTCCTTTCCCATTCCAATACCTTATTTTGTGTTTTGGTTATTGCTTGGATCTTTTTTTGTTTGCCCTAAAAGTCTTCACATTTTAAAAAAAATTAGAGGATCCTAATGTTTTTTCAGCTCCCTGTTTTGGGGCAGTATTGCTCACACACACCTGTATAATTCAATTTTAATTATGCAGATGTACAACTCACGAGTTGGTGCAGGATAAACTAATCAATAGACTGCAGCAGATTTTTGCAGAACAGCATCAACAGAACTGGTAAAGACATGAGTCCTAAGAGACAAGTAAAATAAATGTCCTTATTCATATGTCTATGAGTATGTTATGTTCTTTTGTTTATCCATTTGATACATTTCTGTTTTAAATAACACGTTTCTTGTTCCATCATGGATGGAATAGCACATTTGCACTGTCTATAAATCATCTATTCATTATCTAGATTGGTTTATCTTATTCACTGGATAGTTTGCCAAGTGCAGGGGCCTCTATAAAAGAGGTATTTCTGAAGAGACTGCAGACAGCTTCATGAAGCTATGTAAGTTATATAAATTTCAAATTAATTGATAAATGGTTTTCCACTTTTTTTTTAACTGACATGCTCTATTTCTATACAGGCTAATATTTACATGCTAATGGAGTCTGGTTTTGAGTAGAAACTCCAGTTTTTCATAAGCATGCAGTAAAATGATAGTAACCTGCTGCTGAATAAAACTGCTTTTTGCAACTACAGTTTCTACATTTCATAATCCCTGTGTAATCTCTGTTAAGCACTGGGCTCATTCTTTAATATATGCATCACAAATGAGGTGAAACTCTCCAAATCTCTGTTATTCACGTTGACAGCATCAGACTACTAGTTATTTTATTAGAACATATAATAGACTTATCCTGACACTGTAATTCCTGTTGCAGTTACCAGAAATAGCCCCAAAGCATTAGCCAAATGCTATATGATACAACACCACTGAGAACTATGTTCCTACTCTACACCAATTACAGAAAAAAACTCCAGAAAAAATCCATCTCTTCTCAGCAGGGAAGCAGGGACCGAAAGCCTCTGAAGTACTTAACATTTCACACATTTTTCAGGAAAAAAACACCAAATACCTAGGTAATTATTGGGGATCTTGCTTGTAAAATTGATGCAGGAACTAAAATATCACCCAAGAGGTCACCTCCAGAGAGGAGGTCACTGCAGTATGGAAACCCATCGGTCCCAACAGGCAGCTGTCAGTTGTCAGACAGTCACTAAAGACACTTCTCAGGGTAATCCATGATTCTGTAGGGAGGCAAACATTATTCTGTATCACATAAATTAGCAATATCCAGGAGACTATGGATGGTGTTGTAAGATGCAGTCGCCAAACTGCTCAGGCGATACTGTGATGCATCTGAAACCCAAGCCTGTTTCTGGACTAGAGAAGGGCACTGGGATCATCACCAAAGACTTTGTGTTGGGGTGGTGGAGTCAGACCCTTGCATGAGAAACCCATTCTTTCCTTTTGGCTTGATATTGTGACTAAAGTACCCCCACCTTCTTTATTTGCTGTAGCACTATCTCAGTTCTTCAAGGGAACTAAAGGACTAAACATGGGCTCTTCAGTGAGACAACTGCACAGAACAATGAGCAGCTCAGGTGTACTGGCAGATATGAGTTTGCCTTTGTACTGTACCAGATAAAGACTCTTCCAGAGTCCTGCCAGCACTCAAGAGGAGAAGGGATGTGATGCTGTGAATCTGGATAAGCCAGGTGCAGATGAGAACAGATGGGCTGAAGTGAGCTGGATGTAGACTGGGACAGTCCAGTAGATATTGAATTAAGATGACAGTCCCATGCTCACTACTGAATCAGCTCCTTGCCTTTACCCCCTCTATTCCAAAGATGTCACACATTTCACAGCACCTCAGCAACAGCTCCTTATCCTTCTTATTCAGGCTCTGACCAACCAGTTTTCACTTCTTACTGAGCAGCTATAAGGTTATCTAATCCTAACAGAGATTTGTTGTGGCTCTTCTTGCCCCATCTCTCCCTATTACTCATTTACAAGAAGGCATGGGATTCACTTGCCAGCACACATGTAAAAAGCTAGTCCTCAGAGACCTAACAGACTAACTATTCTGTTCCAAAGGAGGATGTGCAGAAGCTGGGCACATCAAGATGAATTAATAGATTTAAAGTCTTTGTCTGGTTAAGCCCTGTATGCTTATTCATTTTATCATTTTTTAAGGAAGAATGCCGGCCAGATTTAACAAAGTACAACATTATCTATTGCTGTGTTTTAGAGAAGAGTATCACATTACTTCCTTTAAACTGTAAAAATTGAGCACTGAAGGGTTAAGAGAATACAGATTACAGACTTAATCAAAACATTTTCTTCTCACTATGACATAAACTGTATTCTGTGTCTATTTGCTATTTGTAGAACAAACATATGATATCCTACAAAAATCAGTATTTTCTCAATGATGGTGTTTGCTCTTAACTTGCCTACAGGTAGCAGAATAAAAGGTTCTAAGGAACTGCTAAACAGCAGAATTGATAGGAAATGCTTTTGATTAGGTACCCTGTTTGGAAAGTGACTATGCTGAGGATTCCCAGTTTGTAAATGAGGTCTGTTGGTTTTATATTGACTTACCACATAATGGATTGTAAAAGGCCAATTTTACTGGAGCAGAATTACACAATCTTTTACAAGTCTGGCCTCCTGCTGCATAGTGTTGGTTTGTTTTTTTTTTTCTTTTAACAGTCTGCAATAGGATATAATATGTACTAAAAGACTTTAATGCTCTACCCATGCAATTAGAGATATTTTATTCAAATACAAAATCAAAAAAGAAAAGGCTCCCTTCATTTTTTTTTTCTTTCAAAAGCTATCATCAATAACTCTGTAATTTGTGTTTTGTTGCAGCCACAAATCTGAGACAGATGCTGGTAACTTTTCTGTCCACTTCAGCCTAGACCACACCACTTCATTAGAGTGTTGAGAATTTGCTGGGTTTGGAAAGGCCAAAGCATGTATTCTCAAGGGACTGAAAGGAAAATGTTCCACAAATGCCAAGCTGGAACTTGGCACCATGGTCACTTGGCAAATGAACAGCCCTGTACATAATAAACAAGTAGAGAGAGGGAGCTTAAATTCTAAATACCCTCTTGAGAAAACATAGAAAATAGTTCCTAGGAACAGTGAACAAAAGCTGTCAGGAAAACTAAGATCACTGATTTTTGTCATGAATACTTATGATTATGGCTGTGTGGTTGGGGCAGGAATGGAAGATTCTGCAACACAAGGCACTGTGTTCTCTAATCTCATGTGAGATTTCACACCCATTAGATAAGGCACAGCATCACATTTGTGAAATCTGTTGGACTGAAATATTGTATTGTATACATTGATCCAATTATCTTCCTGTTTAACTACATCTTTAGATGACATTAATGTACCATCATCAATTAATAAAATCTTTTTCTATTTCTGTGTATATCTATGTAGAGGAAAACAGAGTGTAGAACAGCCACTAATTTTCCACTCAAATGAATGATCTGCTTCAAAATGAAGCTGACCAAGCTGCAGTTTTATTTCCACACCTCTCATACTTTTATTATGCAACATACAAACGTTCAAAATAAGAATATATATGGCTTAGAGTTTAGACTGCCAATTGGCTTTCTGACAAAAGAACAGATTAAGCATGACAGCAGGATCTCTGATCTGACAGATGAACGAGCTGTATTCTGCCTTCTGCATATAACACTGGTCAGATCTGAAGGGAATCTGCTGTGACCTACCTGCACTTTAGTTTTACACAGCACAGCACTCGGGATATTCACCCATCTGTTACCACACCCTTGATATCTTTCACAGTTGCCATCCAATACCAATTCAGGGTTTCATAATGCACTCTTACAAAAGCTTTCAAAACCCTACTCTGCACTAAAACAGCAGGAAACCTCCTCAGAGATCAAAGTATAGCCTTGCTCTTTACCTCAGAAGGATTTCAGCCCACACCCAGTCCCATTCTCTTAAAATACAACTAAAGATTAATGGAAGGTGGAATATGAACCTTCAAACTCACCAAATGAACATCTTCAGTTTTAAATACTAACACTGAAACACCACAGTGCAAAATCATACTCTACTCTCTTCTCTTTTCCAGGTTTTTTGCAGCTTTCTTCTACAGTCTTTGACTTTCTAATTTGTGAACTACACCCTCCACCAGAGGAATCTATGTTTGTGTTCTGCTTTTTCTTGTGCTTGTCACTTGAAAGAAATCCAATTGTGCAGTTAGGCCCAGATCCAGAAAAAAACATAAGCACGTGATTTATATATATGAATAGTACCATTATGCAGGATGCAGGCTCTTTCACAATGTTTGCCATCAGTCTTTTCCTTGCTATTGCTTCTTTGTTACCCTTTACTGCCACGTGGCTTTTCTGTTTATTCCAAGATTTTCCTGTAAATTCAGTCTGAGGTACAGTCTGTATTTATCATCACACCCAGGACTGAGAAGAGAGGGGTCTCAAATGAACTGAGACATAAAGTACACATACTACATACAGTGTTTAAATTGAGATGTCAGAAAGTTCTCAGCACTGCTTTCCATCTCAACCAGTTCACATGTATCAGGGCAACTGTTGGATAGCCTGCTTGTTCAACTTGACCTCTTATGAAGCTAATTCTGGTAGCTCATTTAGTTAGGGAAAAACCACTGCAGAAGAAGTTGTGAAGGTTTATCAGTTACAATATAGTTGGGATGTTAAGCACCAAATACTCTAAAACAAAACTACTTAAAACTGAACAGTGTGGACTCTATGATATTGTGAAACTTTTAATATTCTTTCACCTATGAGCAGTGGTATATATTTAGAGGAGAGACATCGATATATTTCAAAAAGTCCCATAAGTAAAATAAACATTTACAGTTAGTATTAACTGAGACTCATCACTAACATGAATTATCCTGGAAACAATTTCATATAATCAAGTAATTTCAATTACCATACTTGAGGCTTAGGAATTCCTCTTGGAGATTCCCACATACTGAAACAGACATTTTAAAGTGCTGCTGGGATATTTATTCTAGAATGTCTGATTTGAACTCTTTGCAGATGTGTCCAACATAGTGCAACTTCACACTGGAAAATTTCAGTACACCAGGGTCTGCTATACTTCTAATAGTATAAGTATAGCAGAAATACCAAAGCTGATCAAACACTTTCATAAACTCTGATGGGAGTCAACAGCACATCTCAGGGAGATGTTCAGAACCTTGCAGAGTCAAAGTCCTGGTATCGCATAATAGATTTCTCAGCTTTCTCAGATTAAAATCAGAATAGAAAGTTGAAAGTTGAAAGAGTAATTAAAAAAACCCCAAACTGTATTGCATTAGTGACTTGTAACACATGTAACATCATCAGTCCGGTTCTTGGAGAAAGGGATAATGGTTTTGGTGAGAAATTTTGGCTCAGCAGTGCATACAAGGTCAGGACAAGAAGCTGATATTACTGTAAAAGTACATTCCATGCTGTTGTCCTGATAAAATTGATTCCTAGTTGCTCAAAACCTGACTAAGAATAAAGACCTTTAATTCAATATTCTTGGGGTGTTTTGAAAAACAGATTATAAGCTTTTGTTTTAAAGCTCATTGGAGTTGAACCTTAAGTCAGCTGATGCTGTGGTGCTAACAACTTACTAAATGTTTCCAGGCAGCTGAAAGAAAGTGGCAAAAGTAAACAAAGCGAATATGCTAAAGAATAACAAACTGATACAAAAATAAAGCTTCCCCCTGTATGAAACTCCTCACTTCTAAGCAAAGTTTACTCCTTTTATGTTTCATGCATAAAGAGGAAGTACAGAGTGTCACAAAGCAAGGGTCAGTGTTTTTCAGAGCTTTTCACTGTGTTATATCCACAAAAGATAGATCCTTTTGATTATATCCAACATTTCAGCATAAAATTCCTCCAACCCATGAAAACCACCACAGAGGCTTGTGAGTCTTTGTCAGAGACTTGACAAAGTCCCTGAGGCAGGCTCTGAAAGTCTCCCTGTGCTACACATACCTCTGTCTTGTGTGCTGGGGGTTAAGTGTTTCCCTATAATCACTCTTGTGTGGCCTGTATACCGTGGGGTGGAGTCTGTATTTTGTGCCTTGTAATACTTACATTTTTTACTGCTCCAGCAAACTAGAGGTGCTGAAATTGCAGTTCGTGCCACCCAACAGCACTTGCTGACTGTTGTGAACTCCCCTTGGGCCAGCCAGAGTCCAAGAGTGCTCTCCGGTATTTTTCTGACTGTCAGTGAGTTGTGCCATCAACTCTAACGCATCACCAGAAAACCCTTCTTCTTCTCTAAATCCCAGTAATCCTGCTCTCAACCTGGATGGAGCAACTGCTGCCCTTTGGATATACTGCAAAACACACAGGCACTCGCCCCAATAACCCTGATGCCCCAGGTTATAGGTGTGACAGCTTTAGAGACACCACATTTCTGGATGTGGAATGGCTTCCTATAACCCAGATACTTCAGAATCATTTTAGTACAAAACAAGTTAAAGATGCACAAAAAAGCATCTTTCTACCTACTACTCTTTTTTTTTTTTTTCATTTTACAGTTGAATATTTTGCAGTTTTTTCTTACAAGAGGTTCCCTCTTTCAGTGACACACACATCTCAGGTAACATCATTAAAAAGTACAACACCCTCTATAAACCACTTCCCATATAAAATCCAGCCAGGAGTCATAAGCCATATTTTTTCCACCTTATCCACTTTTATCAGCTGACCATTTCCACTTCGTTAAAATAAGCACTGTTTGGCTCCCTTGGATTTGAAAAATACCTCTTTGCTAGATGAGGTATCACGTCCCATGCTTGACTGGCTAACTAACAGATTGCATTGGGTGCACTGCTGGCCATGGTGGAGCCCATCAGTGATGGTGGTGGCACCTCTGGGATAACAAATTTAAGAAAGAGAAAAGTTACTGTGCAATTGCAGCCGGAGAGAGGAGTGAGAATATGCCAGGGCAACAGCTCTGCAGACACCAAGGTCAGTGCAGAAAGAGGGGGGAAGAGGTGCTCCAGGTGCCAGAGCAGAGATTCCCCTGTGGCCCGTGGTGCAGACCATGGTGAGGCAGCTGTGCCCCCACAGCCCACAGAGGTCCGTGGGGTGCAAATATCCCTGGAGGATCCCGCACTGGAGCAGGTGGATGCCTGAAGGAGGCTGTGACCCCATGGAGAGCCTGTGCTGACTCAGGCTCCTGGCAGGAGTAGCAGGGATAACGTGTGATAAACTGACCACAATTCCCATTCCCCATCCACATGGACTGCTACCTGGGTGGAGGTAGAAAAAATCAGAAGTGAAGCTAACCTGGGAAGCAGGAATGGGTGGGGGAAAAGTGTTCGAAAATTTGGTTTTATTTCTCATTACTCTACTCTGATTTGATTGGCAATAAATTAATTTCCCTAACTTGAGTCTGCTTTGACCCAGATGGTAATTGGTGAGTGATCTCTCCCTTTCCTTATCTCAGCTCATGAGCCTTTCGTTCTGCTTTCTCTCCTCTGTCCAGCTGAGGAGAGGAGTGACAGAGTGGCTGTGGTGGACACCTGGAGATCAGGCAGGGTCAACCCACCGTACAGCCCCTTCTATCAACAAGGGGTAAAATTCTTCCCTTGTCCCTGGTGATAACTCACTACACATTTCAGTTTAAAGCATTTCCCACCTAAGCTTTAGGTTCCATATTGCACTTTTGTAGATTTTTATTATAAAAAAATAAATATGTAGCTTACTACCAGCTCTATAGGGCAACCGTGATAATAATGTCACCACTTTGGGCTCACAGTTGGTTTGGTAGGATTTTTCCCACCTTCTTTCTTCAAGTAACCCTGTAAACTGACTACACTACTAAAACAGGAAGGCATTCTTCAGGAGGCTATTTTTCAATTTCACTTCCCTTCCCAGACTGCTATGCTCTTGCTCAACTTAACCCACTTTGAAAAGGAGTTAAGCTAGAAGTGAGAGTCATGAAAATTACGGAATAAGAATACCCATATATGGAGTTACTCAGAAATAGCTGTTCTTGAATAACATCATATAACCAAGCCTGGGAGATATTTTTAATGTTTTCTTTATAATGACAAGTAGAGTTTTAGGATTTTTTTCTTTGTTTTCCTTTCCTTTTTTTTTTTTTTTTAAGAAACAAACCTGTGGCACAAAATTTGCTTCAGATAAATTGTTCAGGAAGTCCATGAGTATTTGCACCTCCAAGTTCTATTCTAAATTTCAGTAAAAGACACCCATTACAATGCAACTAGGAACCCCGAATAATTTTCCACATTCCTAATAGCAGAAAAAGTGATAAAATTTTAATTATATCAGGAAGTATCAATTCAGCACACAATGGGAACAAGATCCTGGTCCCTTATGTTAGCTCTGTGACTCAGGCACCATGGCAGGATTTCCTCCCCTCTGAAAATTCTTTAATTGGAATGGATGATGAGGCATCTGTTCCCTCTCCCTTGGACTCAGTACAGCCCTTTATGGAAAGACAACTGTTTTGGGAAACAGACAATGGAAAATCTTTTTGACAAAGTACAAAAGGCCAAGAAACAGTGGAGCCAAATCCATTCCTGACATCCCTGAAGAATATCAGTGGCATCATGGCAGAGATTATTATAGCCTACACGCTGGATGTTCTGCAACAAATTAAAAGCACTGGAGGAAGTTCACAGACCCGATCCACAGACAGAGCTAGCTGTCAGGGCATCTAGCTGTGGGTTAATGTTCCTCTTCTTCCAGGAAAATGTTGCGAACTTTTTTCTTAGGAAGACAGTTGGCTATTTAGCTTTGCTCCCTCTTTTTCTGGCCCTTCAGAAAATCTGGGTGCATGTCTAAGGCACAGAATTTTGTTGCAGCAATATTGCAATATTGCAATGTTGCAATATTGTTTCTGGAAAAAAATGGGCAACATTTTAAAAGACAGATAACTCAAACGGTGTATCCCTTGCCCCCCTGTATGTGCACAGAGAGCAGGATAGGCATCTTTGAAAGCACTAAGGAGCACTGAAACAATTTGAACATATGTTTAGTGCCTGTTTATTAGGAATTTTTATTAAAGGCATAGGGTCTTAACTTCCACACATTCACACCCCAATGATGGATTAACTAAAGCTAAAGAGGAAAAGGTCCCCATGAAAGTGTAGGCACACACTCACACAGCACCCTCTGTTCCCACACACAGGCACAGAAGAAGGGAATAGTTCTAAGGGAGGGCGATACACACTTGCTGTAAGAGCTGCCTTCCATTACCTTACAACACACTGCAGTGCCGACCTTGCCAAGAACTGCTGCAGCAGCCAATTTACCATCTCAGGAGTCACTGAAGTGTTATTTTGCCAAGGAGTCCGAAGCATTTTAAGGACAGGTAAAATGCTGCTGTTGTCTTGGGTTCGGAAGAGTCAAGAATTCACACACGCCCATTATGACAGACACTACAAAATCATCCCCCTGAGATGATCAGAGGTGTTTGTATCAAAGACACCTTGTCTCTTTGTGTACTAAAATATGGAAATGTATGCATTCCAGTGAAATCTTGCATTAAAACTTGACAGTAAAAAGGGGGGAAGGGAGTGTTGTAAGACACACTTATAGAGTTATTTGTTCCACATTATTTTTTTTTCCTGAAGTTAGCAATACTGTTTGGAAACTGTATTAAAATTCAGTAAGAAATTACATAGCACTCTCCAAGATTTATTGGAAGCTATAACCACAAAGTACAGGAGAGATATATGTAATATTCAGAGTCCTGAAGTCATAATCTCTCAATTTCTCAAAAATCTTTCTGAAAATTCCTGAGAAAGCCTAATTTTAGCCAATTTTTCCATAAAAAGAGACAAACAGAGAAAAGTAGAAGACGTAATAACAGATCTCTGCACAGTTTTACATCACTACTATTACCAGTACACCAAGGGATTAGACTGCATGGGATTTCAAGCAGGAGAGGATCTCTGTAATATTGTTCTCCACAGCACCCATTAGGAATTAATGATGCCTCAAGAAGTATTAACTCTTACAAATTTTATCCTACTGCTACTGCTACACGACTATGACAACATTGCAGCTTCTGCCCAGGCTGTGCTATTAAGGGAAAGGATCTACAACAGAAACAGAGAGGCACCAATTCCTCAGGGACATCTTACTGATCTGCACATCACTCAACTCCATTAACCACATATCTGGGATTCCCAGACTTTAACATTCTCACAGAGTTCTCTATCATCTCTAAAGCTCTGAGAAGACAGAAAATGTCAGCTGAGTCTCATGAAAACTCCTGCTTTGTTTCCCTTCCTGTGGGATGTTGTTTCTGGGGTACATTGATAAATATGTATTTGCATACACCTTTAAACGAGCCTAGGTTCATCCTGTCAGCAAAATATTAGGTTTATCAGAATAAATGGGTAAGAAAACACTGCAGAATTAATGGAAGCACTCAACCTTTTCTAATTATACACTGCATTAAACTTTTACGAGAGAAACCATATAAAGATGCTTTGCTTTGAGTGTATTCTCAGAGCAGCTAATTTAGTTTGGTCAGTTGAACTTATCAGGCAAACAAAAGTTTAACCCAACAAAGTAAAAATATTCATGCAAGGGTGAAATCCCACAATAATCTCTGAGCAGAACAAAAAAAATAAAAAAAAAAAAAAGAGAGCTCACTGCTGGCTTCAAAAGGTAATTAAGGGCATGGTGCTGTATCACAAAAAACACCATAAGTCTAAAGCAAAAGGTTTATCTAAGGCACTGTTTCCAAGCACACATTTGTCTTTTGCTCATTTGATTTATCTGCCTTTGATACATCAGCTGATCAGCTGATGCTGGACTTTATTTATATTATGCTATTTATTTCTTCAGCTCCAACTCAGATGCAAGTCCCTGCTGTGCAGAACAAATATGCACATAATAAAACATCAGCTTTGTTTCAGAAAGCAATGAACTTAAGGGCTAAACAGACAAGGCAAGAAAATTGTCGGGGAAGACTCAGAACATCCACTTCACATTGTGCAATTGAGGCACAAGATTATGATCCTACACTGGTAAATGGCAGCAGTGTTTCATGACTAATACACAGGGATAAGGTTGCATTTTACACAGCATACCCAGGGGACATGGAACATACATGGCAGAAGGGGATACTTAGCCCCTGCTGCACACCATTCAGAGGTACTGACATTCTTTCTTTGTTTACCAGCACAAAATACTTTTCATAGAATCATGGAATCAAAAAGTCGTTTGGGTTGGAATGTTCCTTAAAGGTCATCTAGTTCCAACACCCCAGCCATAAGCAGGGACACCTTCCTCTAGACCAGGTTACTCAAAGCCCCGTCCAACCTAGCCTTCAGCATTTGCCAGGATGTGTCAGTGTCTCTGGGCAACTTGTTCCAGTGCCTCACCACCCTCATCATAAAGAATTTCTTCCTCATATCTACTCTAAACCCACCCTCTGTCAGTTTGAAGCCGTTCTCCCTCATCCTATCGCTACATATCCTTGTAAAAAGTCCCTCTCTGGCTCTCTTGCAGGCCTCCTTTGGGCACTGGAGGTGGCTCTAAGGTCTCCCTGGAGTCTTCTCTTCTCCAGGCTGAACAATCCCAACTCTCTGAGCCTGTTTTCATAGAGGAGGTGCTCCAGGCCTTTGAGAATCTTCATGGACCTCCTCTCAAGGAGGTCTTCATGGTCCTCCTCTCATGGACTCACTCCAAGATGTCCACATCCTTCTTATGTCAGGGACCCCAGAACTGGAAGCAGTACTCTGCAGTAAACCAGAGCAGAGTAGAGGGGCAGAATCCCCTCCCTTGCCCTGGTGGCCATCCTGCTTTTGATGCAGCCCAGGATACAATTGGCTTTCTGAGCTGCGAGTGGAGATTGCCAGGTTACGTCCAGCCTCTCACCCACCAGCACCTCCAAGTCCTTCTCAGTAGGGCTGCTCTCAGTCTTTTCATCCCCCAGTCTGTACTTGTGCTTGGGATTGCCCCAGCCCAGATGAAGGACCTTGCACTTGGACTTGTAGAACTTCATGAGGTTTGCATGGACCCACCTCTCAAGCCTGTCAAGGTCCCTCTGGATGGCATCCCTTCCCTCCAGCATGTGGATCACACCACACAGCTTGACTGTCATCAGCAAACTTGCTGAGGGTGCACTCAATGCCAATGTCCCCACCACCAACAAAGATGTTAAACAGCAACAGTCCTGATATTGACACCTGAGGGACACTGCTTAGGGCTTTTACTTTTCCCAACCCAATCCCTGGCTGCTTGGACAATCTCTTTGTGTTCCTCCCAGCCTATCAGCCCTTGCTTCCACCCTCTGTAGGCTTCCTTTTTGTCTTTGAGTTTGTCCAGAACCTCCTTGTCCATGCACACAGGACTCCTGGTGGTTTTGCCTGACTTCCTCTTTTTTTGGGATGCACAGCTTTGTATGCACCTGGGATGCATATACTTTTGTATAGCATAAACACACGCATTATGTCTACTTCTATATTCAGTATGGAATAAAACATACTATTTATAACAGTATATATCATTTATACAGTACAATATGCATTATACTTATGACAAAAAAGTAGCCTGAAAATCTTAGAGCCAGTGGTTTTGATGCCTGCTTGGTATTTATTAAAAAACAGTATGTGGCTCTTCCTAGTAATTTATAAGCGTAACTACCTGCTGGTGCCTTTAGAGAAAGAGACAATTTGATGTGGCTGATTTGTGGCTGATGCTGGTAGGTTGGTGGGTGGGCAGCCATCCCTCCAGATCTATGATTTCACCTTTTGAGAAATAGAAGGCGTCCGCACTTAAAGAGAATGTGGGCTAAGCTCACCTGACCTCTGTGCTCAGCTCTGGTACTTAGAGAAGTGGCTTTGGAGTCAAGGGGTGTCCTGTTTTACCAGCAGCTATTGTCATGTTGGGCAGACCCTTTCACAAGTGTCCCCATTTGGCAGCTATCAGAGGAAGACAGCACTTGCAAGTGTGTAATGAAGTCTAGAGCTGGATGGAAAACAGAACCTTGCCTAACAAAAAATGATGGTATTTCAAGGTGGGAAGAAGCCCTCCATCATTTTCAAAATTCTACACAAGGACAATTTCTTTAAAAGGGAATAAAACCGACATTCCATCATTTTCATTGTTGTTTTTTTAAATAAAATATAAGAAAGAAATTGAAATAGATATATAATTCCCAGTAACAACACAAACCCCCAACAACATTTATTATTCTAAGTATGCCAAAACTTTTTTTTTGCAAAATTAACATAGGCAAAACTTGTCCTTCAAAGCCCTTCAAAGTCAGTATAACCCCTAATGTCTTGCCAATCAGCTCTAATAAAAATTCCTACTGTTTTGTAATTCTTTGAGAATCACAAATGAGACGTGATTTATACACATAATGAATACTAATTGCCTTTGCAGATAGATACAGATTTTACGGGTTTTTTTGAGCTAAGCTATATATTCATAGCAATAAAACAAGAACTCCAGCAAAATAAGGCTGACCTTCCTTGTGTGATGTGATTGACAGAACAAAATGGTTACACTAGACACTACATTGAAGTCCTGCTAGTCTGAATCAAGATCTTTCATAACATGTTGTAATTGAGTTTTCTCTGTGATTCCTACTGAATATTTCTGTAGAAAGCAGTCACTTGTTTTTAGTTTCAATGTATGTATTGCAGCAATAATTTTAAGGGACAGTAATAATTTTAAGCTTCAGATAGAATTTTTGAATAACTTATACAGGCTTACATTCCTAGAAATCCCAGATAAAGAGTGGATATATTTCTAAAAAGATACACAAATTTTCAAAAGGAAATGTAGTGGTGCAGAAACTATTTAAAGAGGATCTTCAGCTGTAGCATGCAGAACCTCTGTTTCAATGGTCATATTATCTTTTTCCTCATTAATATTCTATCTTTTACTCACAAATCATGATGGAAACTGCTTAAAATGAAACGAGCTGCTTCCTTATTGCAAACTTTGTAGTATTAGGCACAGCCTGAATTCAATTTTGCTGCAGCATGCGTCATTCCGCTTAGGGCAAACAAAGAATGCCACTTAGTGCTTCTTTGCTGCAAACTTTATCAACAAGCTTTGGCAGCTTCTCTGTATGGTTTAAGGCTGCTGGCCATGTAGTATCTAAGAAAACAAGCTGTTTTCCTGTTCTGTGCCCTACAGAAATGGGCTTTGTCTGATTTGCCTGTGTGCTCAACCTCTGTGGCATGTACTGATTCGGGCTTCACATGCAGCAGGCTGTGATACAGATATAGGCTAACCTTGTTCAGGGAGGAAGGCAACACTTTACCAGCTGATAAAGTATAAATGTCTACTTCTTCATGACCAGTTCAGACTTCTCCAGTGCCACCCGAACACAAAAGCACTTAGTTTGAATGTCAGAGCTCTATCAGAGTGGAATACAGAGCACTGAACTGAAATTCAGAACACTTTGTAACTAGTCCAGAGAATAGACTAAACTTCGCCACCTTTGGAGCCATCCTCCATAAAACAGGAAAAAGATCTATCCATGAAAAGTGTCATGGAAAAGCAGATATAGTACACTACAGACATGATATTACAATTCTTTTACTGACTGAACTTAGGTCCAAGCAAAAAAGTCTGGATCCTAATGCTCAATTTGCAAGTCAGATTTTGCCTGCCCAATGTCATGTTTTAAAGTACCTGGAGCATAGGCTTTATGAATGCAAGGTAACAAACATACCATTCCTTTTCTTTCAAGGCTGGTAACATTTTATTTTAGGATTAAAACAATAGCTATTGCTTTAGGGTCTTTTGTTAAATTTCCTCATTAGAAATCACCCATGAGTTCAGAAAGAAGGTAGGGAACTCCACTCCAAAGGAAAAGTTTTTGAGCACTTATGAGTTCCTAAAATAGAAGCACAGAAGAACAAGACTCCAGGGGTCTTTTTTTCTTTGCTAGTTGAATAGCCATAGCAAAACATAGAGATTACATAGTGATCTACGTGACCTGACATTATGCACATAATTCAGTGCCTTTCTCTACTAAACTTTCTCCTATAGCCAAGGCACACAGTTTCCAGGGACAAAAAAGTGTTGTTTTGTCACACAGAAAGCACTTTAGATACAAAATATGTTCTGCCTGCATCAAGACAGCAAAAGTTTGTCCCATTTTCACATGCTGAAATAATTAGAAATAGAATGGGCAAAGTTTGAAAAAAGATCAATCCGTCAAATACAAGAGTTTTCATTAAATTCAGACGGTGCAATACCTTCAACAGTGGACACCTCTGGTTCAACCACACATAAAAAATGTGATTTTCCTCTATATCCAAGTTTATAGTTTCAACTGAGTCAGTAAAATCTATTTTTACATACATAAAAGAATTACATAAGTGTTATTTAAGGAGTACTTGTACACTTCTAACATTTATGTGACTGCGGTCCAGCCCCGAAGAACTTTCCAATGCCAGGAATCAGCATTTAAAAGAGCACAAAATATTGTTTATAGAGAAATTAGTGGTAAAATAAGATGAACTTGTTCTGAAGATGTTTTTAGTATGTGCCCTTTGAAAAATACATGCCCTACCATTTACAGCTACAGTGAGTCAGATATGAGAACTGGGCAAGGCCGACTCCTCAGAGAGAAGAATGACTCACCAAAATCTGTTTAGACTGGTCCTGACTTCCTTATAATATGAAACAACACTACGGGAGACATGAAGGTGGTCAGATGAAGAAACATTTGCCCCAGTGGGACGCCTTTTTCCTAGCCCTTTATCATTTGATAACTTCATCTTCATATGTTAAACTGTAAGATAACGAATTCTAGTCTCACTGAAAGAGCAGGCACTTACAGGGGAGGATAGGAGTGACTCAAATGCAAGGAAATAAAATACAGATAAAATAAAGGGCAAAGTTGCTTGGAAAAATTAACAATTACTTCACAGACTTAGAGATGGTCTAACTTAGAAAGAACAGAGTTTTGTATGTGGTCGCTTTTGTAGCTATCAATCTTTTACTCTTTATGTGATCCCTTTTCCTCAGAAAATCCAGAACCCCCTGTGCTGTGATGCAATCAGATACGGCCAAGGCTGATCCTATGTTTCTGTCCCCACCTCAGCAGAGAGACACACCCATGGAAAAGAGCCCTTAAAAGTGGTTATCAAAGTACTAGAACATAAGGAAGGAGTCCGTAGTATGGGCTTAACAGAACCACTGAGTAGGACAGGCAATAGAACAATATGCAGAGGACCATTACCATACCCTACTCTGTGGAGCAATGTAGATTAATCTCTGTAAAGGAAATACCCAAAAAAATCTGTTCTAGAAGGAGCTATGGCACTGCTGCATGGGGAGCTTGATGGAGTGACCTTGATGCCCAGGTGGGTCCTTGGCTAAATATTGCGTTGAACAGAGCCAAGCTGTCTCTGACATGCCACAGCTCTCTGAGTCAGCATGGGGGACACTATGAGAGCAGAAAGAAGAGGTTCACTCTTTCCCAGGATAACCCCCCAGGGCAAACATGACCATCCTAGATGCAAGTGGATTTAATCAGTCACCAGGAAAAAAAGAGTGCATACTCTACCTGGGCCAAGAATGTTGTTCACACTATTTATAAGGTTTCCATCCTATTCTCTTAGTATATAAAGAACCAGCTGGTGGATTTAATTAGTTTTATTTTAAATAACACATGGTAAAATAGTATCTCGCAATGGGACATGTATCTTTCTTCAAAATAATTTTTAAAAATACTTTAGTCTTAGTATAATCTCATTCATTCCAAATACTTCCCCCAAATACTTCTTTCCAGGGACACTACCTGTGGGAGTATGCTTCTTCTTGATAGAAATGATCTGAAGTAACCATAAGTGGAATTAATTCTTTCTTCTTATAAAAGGGAATAAAAGCAAACTTGTCATTCAGTTTAGTGGCAGAATATTAGTGAGGGGCTTCCATAGGCCCCTGAAACCATGTTCTGCAATGAAATCCAGTTTAATTTAATATGACCCCTGTCATCTTGAAAAATGCTGCCTATTTCAGGTTGCCTGTCAGCCCTAGCTAAAACCTAGAACTGGCCTTCCAATGCACTTGCTTTTTATATATCTGAATGTATTTATTTTAGGTGGTCTGGGTTTTTTGTGGGGCTTTTTTTTTTCCTCCCTGAAGCAGTCAAAATTATTTACATGTTGCTTTTAGGGTTGCAAGGCAGTTTATTTCTTTATCAGCATTAACCATACTACTTGAATTTCCTGATATTTAACAGCATCCTAAATGATTAAAAATGGAGGAAAAATAACAGAGTGCCTCTGCAGGAGACTGCCTGCCCTGTGTGAAATTAATGACAGAGATCTGCTGAATCTCAATACTTCTCTAAAGAGGTTCACACAGACAGTGCCCAAGGAGAGCAGAGCTCTGAAATGAAAAGTGTTTCAGCTTTTTGATTAGTTAATCCCCTTGTTTAGAGATCACTTTGTTTAAAGGTCATATGTGATGCTTTTTAAAGTCACAATTAAAAATTGTGTCATGTCTCAGTAAACATTTGATCAGAAACTGAGCCAATTACAAAACTACAAATCCAATAAAGTATTATTTTTTCAAAAATTTATTCCCCAGAAATATACGTGGCTTTACAAACCCTGTGTAGGTGTCACAAGTAAAATGTGGGTAAATATATCAAAGAATGCCGATACGACACCCAGACTAAGCTACACCTTACATAAACTCATGTTCACTCACTGCAGTTCTTTTACATACAACTACCAATGAGATTTGGCAGAAAGCAGTCTTTTTCAGGAGATGGTTTGAAATATTAATACTCCAGTGCTATATCTAAGAAATTTTCAACAATCTAGAAACTTCTAGTAGACAGTGGTGTGATTTTTATTTCTTAGTTGTATCACCATAACTAGGAAACCTAAAGATGGATAAACCCTATTTGCAAAGAACTGTGCAAATATTGCACAAGAAGCCCTCAAAAAACAGCCAAACGAACAATCAACAAGCCATAACCTGAGCCAAAATCAGATTTGATTTCATAAGATACTGTGTTTTTTTGACTGATTGCTATCAACAACTTTTATCAATCAGATTACTGCAAAGGAAAAAAAAAAAAAAGAAAAGGTAATCAAATTTTTAAAGCTTATTTATTGTAAGACACCTACATACCCACATCTGTGAACATCGTTTTGATGGTAGTATTTTTCTTTAAATAGTGCAAGAAGTGAATTAGAGAAAAATCCACCGCTAGTACTCATTTGCAACTAATATTAGAATTTCTGGAAAGTAGTTCCATTCTCTTTATCCACCTTTTTTTTCCTCACCATTACAGAATTATACTGTTTTCTAAAGTCAGTCTTCCTGCAGACACACTATTATTCAGATAATGTAACATAATAACAGAAAATTAGCACTTAATTTTCAGTCCTGCTCTCCCAGAAACTCTCTGTCTGTATTGAATCACAAAATATTTCTGAACACCTTCAAAGGTCAAATTTTAATTTCATGAGATATAGAATAAAACCAAAATAAAAACACAAATTGGAATAAAGGGCATATTTCCAGGAATTTCAGTATCACTTTTAAGTAGGTCAGCATTTAAGTAATATCAAACTGAACTGAGGATGAGCAAACAAATAATTCATCAAGATGATCATATGCAAATAAACAATAAAAAAGCCCAAAGTCTCGGCTTTGATGTGGGATTTGAATATCGATTGCACCTCTTGAAATACATGAGATTCTTGATCTGCTTTGTCTCCACATTTCTATATGCTAAATAATAGGCATAGCGAATGCTTTGAGCTGAATCTGTGAAAATAACTGTACCAAATCAGCTACTGGCTTGGAAGTAGAGAAGGAAAAGAAAACACATCAGCCTCAAGTGTTCATTCAAATTTTCTCTAGAGAAACAAACAAGGAATCCTACAAACAGTGCAGCCACCTTGGAAAGGTTATTCTTCCTTACTGCTGCATCTAAATATGCTTTGATACAAAATGTTCTGAAACAAAAATCTCAAACTTTTAATTAAAAAGAAAAAAAATCTAACTCTGATGGATATACCAGTTCTGAGTCAAGAGGTGAAGGTGAGAAGTCTAGGAAAGTGCAGTATGCTGTTCCGTAACAGAATAGGAGGAAATTGTCTCAGGTTGTGCCAGGGAAGGTTTAGATTGGATATTGGGAAGAATTTCTTCACTGAAAGGGCTATCAAGCACTGGGACTGGCTGCCCAGGGAAGCAGTGGAATTACTGTTCCTGGATGTGATCAAAAAATCATCTAGTTGTGGCACTTAGGGACATGGTTAATGGTGAAGATGACAGTGCCAGGTTAATGGTTGGACTGGATGATCTTAGAGGCCTTTTCCAATCTTAATGATTTTATGATTCTATGTTGAAGCTGGAAATTGTTTAATTTTAAAATAAAATGTGTAAAAGATTTGAGTGGGAAAAGGAGAAATGGGGAAAAGGCTTTGCTCCCTTCATGAAAAATGAGGTTCATAGAATAAACTTGAACCTTTTAATTATAAAACGATTGTATTTAAAAGACAAGTATTTTTTTGGCATTCAGGTGCATTCTGCTTTAAAAAAGGTGTTTCAATTTATAAATTCAACATCTTAACTGCCCTCAGAAGAGGACAAAGAGTGGACCCTAGACCTGTTGTTTGAAGCTGAGTGCTGTGAGACACATATTGTGACACATAAAGTGTCTTCACTGCTATCACACTTAATGCCAGTGACTCACACCATGAAGCTTAGTTGGAACTCAGCTCTTCAAACAGCCAAAGGCCTAAAGGCCACGTTACTGTCATCGTTTCCATGTGTGCAAAATAAGAGAGAGCTCCAACCAGAGGAAGCATTTATGCACCGTTTGGGATTCTCTTGAAATAGTGCTGGGAAAGGCTTGAGGGAAGTCAAGGAAGTTACACAAGGGATTCATCTGTTTGACAGGCATCATCATTTCTGCAGTGTTTACCACAGCAAACAGAAAGACACCCTTAACAAAAGTAAAAATACATTTCCAAACAGAAGTGTACTAAGGAAAATATTACCACTCCCTCAAAAAAAAAAAAAAAAAAAAAAAGAAATCACAAACTTTGAAGATTTTTTATAGTTTTAATTGTCTTCTGCTATCAGCACATTTATATCCACAAGCTTTCAAGCTTTTCTTCATAGAAGAACCTTCTTTCTTCACAGCTCCTATGGCCAGGAGCTTTCTTTAATTAAAAACTAACAATCCCAGGCTGTTTATAAACTAAGTGGATTTTGTAGACTGGAACCTCAGCAGTGACCCTGGGGGTGCCTGCCTAATCCACACAGCTGGGTTCTCTTCCACTAAAAACTGAAGCAGAAAGGAGAGAGAGTGTGCAGTAAGGTCTCATCCCAGCATGGAGCTATGGTTCCTGCACAGGTCCCAGAATTAGGAACTGCTCCTCTCAATAAAATTGCATCACTAAGCTGTATCAACTAAGTCCCATATTTTTTTCTACACTTAGACAAAACTCCGGTGAAGAATATAAGAGCAGGACTATGCTGTAAACTTAGGAGATACACTGAAGCTGTCTGAAGAACTCACAGTTCTTCTACGTCAAAACTCTTACTGTCAGTTATTGTAATACTGCAGTGAAAAACAGGCTGTCTAAAAATAAAACAAAACAAAGCACCTCTATTTTTCCTTAGGGTGCAGTTATATGCTTTTATTCTTCATTTGGTAACCCCAATCTGTTACTGTTAAATTTTGTGAATAATTAAGGAAGCTTTTTATGAAAATGGTATTGTACAGGTTTCTGTTTTGGTAGAGAATGAGAGTTATTTGAAAGACATGGGAATTTTATTCAACTAAAATTTCAGCTATTGGTAACTGAAGTGTTGCTTCCATGTGTCCATCTTCTGCAACACCTCTAGAAAATGGCCAATTAAAATACTACAGCTTAAGCTCACTTCATCTTTTAAACAGACTTCACAATTATATTTACCAATACTAACCAGTCTCCTGAATAATCAACACTGTAAAATGCCACTTTCTCATACAGGTTGGTATCCAGTATTGATATTTCTTTTTGCTTTCAACGATACATCAAAATCTAATGAAAATGTGGAAACTTTTTTGACAAAAGGGAAATCTGCCTATTTAGTACAGCTCCTCCTGAAATATATTCTAAAATGGCAACTTCTTGTCCCGAGGGAATGAATGAGATATCTGGTATCACTAAAATTTAGCAAAGGGCTGTCACAATTCACTGTTACTTATCAGAATAATTTGCAAATGTCCAGAAAGAACAGCAGCAAAAAAAAAAAAAAAAAAATTGCTGCTGATTTCTCACACTGTGTTTTACATGAAACTACATCACTGCAGCATACGTGGCAGCTCTGGTCTAGTTTGCCGCAGCAGCAGCACCACATGTATGATATAGTTGTGGCTCACCACCAGACTGTTTGATTTATCATTCCGAGGAAAGGAACTTGACTACATACCTCTACCTTTGAACTTAGATTTCTACTCTTATTCTACTTTACAGAAGAAAAACATATTGACCGAAAATTTTTCATATAGGTATTTTTAACTATATGTGCTACCAGGTGTTAGAGGTAGAGAAGTGTAGGTATGGCATGTTATATTTTAAGGGCAGGGCAGGGAGGTTTGTGTCAGTCTAATAATTTCTGTGGTCATTTACTGCCATGTCAGACTGGCATAAAATGCATGTGACATCACACGTATGAGTTTTACCTACAGAGAGCTGCACTGTGCCAAGCAAAGAAAGTTACTGGTGATGACTTTTGCTTGATGGATTTAGCTGGCTGTTTAGACATAACATGGAAAATGCTGACTGCTAGGGTCAAAGGAGTGATATAATTCAAAATTCAGTGGAAATTTTAACAGAGAAAGACAAGTTTGAGTGAGGGAGAAGGCATTTCTCAGTAGCATTTCGTACTTGATGGTGTCTAAGTATGGCAGACCTCATTTCCAGATAGACAGCACTGTTGTAACATAATTGAGAAATTATAAAGGTGGGGATAATAGCTGCCAGATTAAGATAAACTTTTATCTGCATTTTTTTTATCTATCTTTTAACTACATGCTGAAATACTCACTTGCAGATGGGGATAAACTGTTTTGTTGATGGATCACAAAAGCCGTTGTTCAAAAAAATATAATCCAATTATCATCCTTTACTGACTATCCTAGGCTATGCAGTTTGTTAGTCTAACACCTTTCCATCTCTTCCTAGTTCTGCAGTTATGTAAACCAAATTACTTAAAATAAGTTATAGCTCCTATTAATGTAAATGAGATGAGAGTGAAGTTCCACGTTATACGTGAACACAGGTGAACACACATCTGAAAACAGCGCTGTGCCATGCACAGCAGGATATCTAGTTACTACAATTCAGACACAAATTGTAGTAATTCTTTCCCCACTCTACACCAAAGGCAAAATGACACATAAAGGGGAACAACATTTTAACTCTCCTGCTAATAAAACGGCAACAGATGCAAACTGAAGCAGGAACAATGTGCTTCACTTTTGTAGTGGTGTGCCAGTGACACGTCAGCTGTGCTATGGAACAAATCCTACAAAGCCTGAACATCAGCACAGAGAAAAAAAAAAAAAAAAAGGAAAAAGAGAAACTTGATACTTAGGAAGACAACAATTTGACTGAAATGTTCCATGTACAAGCATTAAGAGCCCAACCCAAGTCTCTCTGAAGTCAATAGTAAAATTCTTGTAACTAAATGTTATGAAAAAGGCACAAAGAGGTAAATTTATTTTTAAGGCACAGTCCTCTTTCTGACTTTGATCCTCACTGAAAGAGAATAAAACACTAAATGAAAATGAAAAAATCCTGTATGATATCAATGCTGACATTAAACTGTATCTATTCATATCAAACAGATGATACAAAATATGATTTTCATCATATTTTCTCAACCACCATGGTTGTTAAGACAAATACATAAATACTTGCTTAAACGTCTTTACTTCAGCACGGTGCTTCTACAAAAATGCTTTGGTAGCCAAAAAAAATATCTATTTTAAGCAGGTCATCTTTACTGCTTTTTTATTTTCTACTTTTTGGAAAAACTGGCAATTTTTCAGGACTCCATGCTGCTGTGTCTCATATTTTCATCATTTATTGAAAATCTGCCTGAAGGATGAATTCACAAGCATGCCAGTAGCACTATTTATTTACTAGCCCCTTTTACTCTGTTCATAGACCTGTAGCAGTAGCACAATTTAAGCAATTCGTAGTGAATGGAGAATCCTAGCTCTTCCAAAAAAACCACATATGACTGCAAGCAGGTAGTACAAATGGTTTACAACCCACTGGGAGGATGTGACTAATGTGTGACTTTACTACTGCCTATTGCTGGATAGAATTAAAACAGGCCACTTCACATCTCTGGCCCGGAAACTACTGATTATAACCATTACTTAATCTAATTTCTCAGTGTAAATATTTCAGGGAATCTATCTATCTATCTGTCTGTCTATCTATCTACCGATCTATTTGGCTTAGGAATATTTCCCCCCAGGTTATTCTATTTCTGCATCCAATAATACACCATACATTACTTGTGCTTTGACTGGAAAAAAGGCCCAAAGGCTCTAAAGTCCATCAGGGCATTGCAAATCAGTATGGTTGATATCAGTGCATACAGATACAGTCACTGAGCACTATCCTCCTACAGAAAACTTCAGTTAGCTGGGACTAAAGTGCTCAACAAGCTTTCCACTTCCTAGTTATTGGGGTTTCTTTCTTCCCATTAAATAAATGTGACACTGTCTGAATATTTCTTTTAGCTATGCTTCTGGACTGTCATTATTATATCTTGATTATTACACTTCCCTTTTTTCTTTCAATACTTTACATCCAACAGCCCAAGTCACAATTCTGATGGAATCCATTTTGGTAGCTATGGCACATTGATGTTTGATCCATTAGACCTTTGCTTGTTTTTGAAATCACAGGTAGGAATTTGCTGCCTGGGTAGCAAATGTCACTAATCTAAACTGTGTAAATATCTCTGCGTTCAAACATTGCTTTGCTTTCTGTCAGAAATATGAGAAACATGAAGAATGGCATCACTTGCGGGTCTTAGGTTGTGTTGAAAACTTGTTCAGTTCAACTCTTTTGAACACCTGATATCAGAATGACACATAAACCAAAAGCAGGCTTGAAATCTGCCTTTTGTAAACCTAAATAAGTAATCCAGCTTTGGCTTAAAGAATGCCTTTTAGGTGCTCTGTCTCCAAGGCAGTGCAGAGATAGCTGCCAGCAGGAACGTTTTTTAATTCTGAGTCAGATAGAGAGTAAAACTTTCTCACAGTCGAGCAATGTGGGGTTTTAGTCTATATTCATCCTTCCTCTGAAGAACATCTGCATACAGACAGCACTGCCTAGCAAATTGCTGCAAGCAGATTATTACACATTTTAAATTGCAAAGCACTTAAATTTAGAACTCTCTCCAAACAGCCTTTGGACCTTTTAGGTAATAAGAGACAATGGAAGGCACTTACAGAATAGCCAGAATTTCAGCAGCAACAGATGAAATATTAAAAATTAACTGATTTAAGCAACATCTGTTTTCCTGATATCCCATTATTCTCCTCCTCACATTTTCCTTGTTTCTTCTGGTTCTTTTCATTGCCAACCAGTGTTTGCTATTTCCAACACATGAATTCACCTTCATGAGCAGGTGAGGCAGAGGTGTCATGCCATATGTAAGGGAAAGGTTTAATTGTACACCCCTAAGAGTTAGTGATGATGTGGTTCAGAGCCAATGGCTGAGGATCAGGGAGGTGGAAAACAAAGGATGTGTTGTAGTAGGTGTCTACTACTGACTGCCTAACCAGGATGTAAGCACTTATAAGTGATTCCATAGGCAATGTAGGAGAAATTTCTGGATTGGTAACTCTGGTCCTTACAGGAGATTTCAACTTCTGAGCCATCAGCTTGGAATATCACACTGCTGTGATGGGCAGGTCTTGGAAATTCTTCAAGTTAGCAGGAGACAACCTCTTATCACAGGTACTCGGTGCACCAGCTAGGAAAAATGGCTCCTAGACTTGACATTCACGAATAGAGAAGGACTCAATGTGGGATGTGATGAGAGGGGGCTGTCTCAGCCACAGGGGTCATGAAATGCTTGAATGCATGCACAACAACGGCAACATGGTGCAAGTGGAAGGAATGGTTATTTCTGGGATAGAATAAAATTTTTCTCCAGAAATACATTTTGCCTTACAGTAATCATTAATTATCCTTGCCAAGAGCTTTCCAGGTTATGAGCTTAATAAAAGTGGAACTTAAACACACAAAAATAAATCATTTAAAAATTATCATCACCATGGGATATACAGAGAACAGATATGTATTAAAATGCTTAATGGTGGTGTCTGAAAAAGAAAATTAATTACATGCTACAGTTATCCATATAGTATACAAAGTTACTCAGATGTTTGGAGTTTTTTTACAAAAGATGTGGTTGTCTTTGGAAGAAAAAAAAAAGGAATATATAATATTTGAAATGCAGGAAATAGGTTTTGAAAAAAAAATCTCATTTTCAATCTGTTTTTGGTAGACAAATATTCTATCTATAGCAGAAATAAATACATAATAAAATATCCCAGCCAGATAGCTGAAGCAGCAAGCCATTACTCCGCTCTGTTGTTTGGCTTAGATACTTCTTAGATTACATACTAAAAAGTTATTGTTCAGGAACTGCACTTAGAACAATCCATTAATAATAAGAGTATTTATAGCAAATACTGTCTATGTGTCACTTTAAGAATTATTTTGTTTATAAGTGTAAGACAATTGTTTTTTCTGTTTTATGAAGTGTGAAAGAAACAATTGCTTATCTTATATTAACTCATAACTATGAGGTAAGAAAACCAGAAAGTGACAGCTTATGGTAATGTGTTGCATATTGTCTTGAGACAATTTGGAGGGGGGGAGACCTTGGACAGAAGTCTCCTCCCTCAGATTTAATACCCCTGGTTTCTCCAATACAAAGACAAAATAACCCTTTAGACCCACAAGGCTACTGCAAAATAGCAGACATTAAGAAAGAGAGTGTCCCTAGCCCTACTAAAGAGACTTGTGATTATCACAAAATTTTTCTTCCTGTTTCATTGACCAAATGGAATTATTCCCAAAGTCAAAGCATATTTTCCCTTCAGTTTTTAGTATCTATTCTTCAAGGTAATCTTGTAGTTAGTTTTAGTATTCCTCTAGACTATTACATGAATGGGTTTTTTAAGCACTGAAACTTACCCTGAGTGGCTACATTTGAAGGCAATATAATCATCTTTGTTTTTTGTGATGACCGGCTGTAGAAATATTTGGCACACCAACAGAGAATATTTGTTGGCATTTTTAAACATGTTACCTATTATTTTTTCAGAAGATTAATTTCTATCCAGACCATCCAAGTTAAATTTTAAGAAGCTTTCTTATACAAAATCTGCAGTGAAAAACCTGACAGCTTTCATGAGCTTTCTTTTACAAATTCAAAACCAAGGAAACACACCTCTGCAAACACAGACTAGGACATTCCTAGAAGCTAACAAGTTTGTATTTTGTCTCTTCACACTCAAGCATGAGTCTGGCACTTACAAATTATTCAAATGTATCCAAATGACAAAAAAAATATCCAGGTGCCCGGGACTAGAAAATCACTGACCTGGAACAGAAGAAAAAAAGAAGTAGTCCCAGAAAAAGGTGTATGGAAGAAAAGGAAAATTAGTAGTTCAAAAACAGTAGGTCATCAAACTTAAATAGTGTATGTGAGAGTGCAGAAGCAGATTGTATGCAAAAATCCCCAAATCCTACCAGTACTAGAGACAATGCCTTTATGTGAATAAACAGTACAGTCTTGCCTGGTATATTTTGTGCAGCACTGAATACCTCCCCTGTAAAAATATGTATCAGCATCAGAAATGTCTGGTCATTGATGAAGAAAAATGAAGGGATGCTTTAAGGATTTGTACTTTACATCAGGAAGAGGAATACTAAGTGATATCAAATAGATAACATATATAATGAGTGGAACAATAAGCAACTATTATCTCTGACCTGTGACAGGAGAATAAGAACATACAGTCAAACAAAAAGAAAGTAAATTCCCAAGTGATTAATTGTGCTTTCACCTAAACGGAAATAAAACCAAGGAAGTCACTGCCAGAGGCTGTCAGCTATCTACCAATGCAGAGAAGTTAGACTGAAAATTTGCATTCCACTGAAGGCATCAGTTGGTAATATAAGACTGATAAAGATCTTGGAAAAGACATTATATAAACTACTTTAAAGACTTGGCCAACCTTTAGAAATCAGAAGCCTTAATACAGGAGTCTGCCAAGCTCCTAAAACCTCCCTTGAAGGAGCAGGCACTGTTTACACTTTTGATAAAGAGCTAACTGACACTGGGCCTAAATCTAAAATTACAACTCTTACATTCATTAGTGGAAAACTAAACTTGAGGAACTTTCTGAACTTCCTAATTCTGCCCGTAGGGCACACCTACACACTTGCAGTTTGACCCAAGTGTGGGAGGATAAAAAAGTGGAAGAGAAAGAAACAGTCCCCAAGCAAAGGATACTGGAGTTTAGAAGTTTTGGTCTGACGAAAGGTCTGGTTTAGGTATATCACTAAAAGCTACAGGGTGAGCTTAATCAGCATTAGATATTCTTTAATACAAACACAGATAGTTGTCTAGTGAAAAGGATGATCATACCTTTTGTCTCAATATTTCGGCTGAAACCAACACAGTTTTATTCCTGCAAAGACTGAAGGTTTGGTTTGGAATTACCTAAAGAAGCCCAATGGAAAATATTTCAGAGGCACTGAAACTTCAAACATTATTTTAATTCCCCAATAAAGCTCATTGTAGCCATCACTTTGCAGTCACATCTTGATGTGCTTGTGCACCTCCTTCTAGCTGGCTGCTTGTTTAGTTTGTTTCCACCATAGTTTTGATGTTAACTAACAGAGCACTGTGAAGTTCTACAGCCTGTGAACTAATTTGATTTCTTCACAGGTCTTCCATCAGCCAGAGCCACCTCTCTTTTAAATGAAGTAGAGACAGTAAATTACAGACCTTCAGTGTCCAAGTAAAAAAGAAAACCAACAAAAACCCACAAAACCACCAAAAGAATTCGATACCATCTTTCTGCCAGCAGGCCAGAACTGTCAGCTGTAAGCTGGAACAGTAAGTCAGCACACATACGTGAGCCCATGCTCACACAATAGAAGGGCAACCTGTATTAGTGAGGAAACCTATTTCAGATTCAAACTCCTCAAGGATTACTCCAAAGTAAAGTCCTGTTTTAACTATTAAAAACCTAACTTATCTATACTATCTTTTGAATCAGCCCTTTTACCTAGTGCAGCCTGAAAAGAGCATGAAACAAAGCTTCGACAGCAGTGTCAGAAGAGGAAGAAAAAAAAATTTAAGGGAAAAAATCCCTTCAGAGTAGAAAACCTCCTCAGAGTAGACTCATCAAAGAAGTTGCAGGAGAAAAGACTGGCAGGGAGAAAAGGAGCTGACCTACCTACAGATGCAGAGCACTTATACCACTGTTAAACCAAGAAAATTAACTACTAGTCACCAAGTCATCCAGTCCTGTGGCTTTTTAATGGTGGTGCTACTGGTCTGTATTGCTGATGCAGGCAAGAGGGAGACCCACCATGAGTAGGTCTTCAAGTATCTGTGTCACACCAGACACAATTTTTTACTTAATCACCTGATGGTATTTCATTCTTCATTTCACGCACTTCATTTTACCCTTTCCTTTCAATTACCTTTTCTAAGGCCTAAGATTCTTGCATTTATCACACACCCTGCTAGAGTCACTGCTCTAGGTGTGTACAGGTTACTAGGCATGTGTATCTTATGCACAGTATGAGGCCCAAAGGGGTGTCCTAAATGCCAAAAGTCTGGAGTTTTGATAAAAGAAAGCTTCGTTGTGAGGTACCTCACATGTCTTTCCCACTGTGCTTCTGATATTTGTTCCTGGATAAAATATAATTACCTGTTCTTATCACCAGGGTAAGTGGTAGGCATTACTATTTACTTTTGATTTTCAGTCTGCTGGAAAACTGCTAGGGCTCACTTCATTTAGATATAAGAATAAATAGAACAGCTTTTTACCAATTATTATTTAATTGTTGTGTTTTAAATAGCAAGTATATAAGTAGTTTCTAATTCTAGTGTAAATACGTTGAACTAGCAAAAGAGGGGAGACTCATATTCAACTTCTAACCCTAATTCGTATCCTAATTTAGATGGGAGAGATGGGCAGCTACTCTGCTGATTAAAGGAAGGTGCTGCCAGAGAGCTTCTCATATTTTCCACTTAAATGATTGCAATTCAAGTTAATGGAGGCCTATGCATGAGAGCTTGAAAGCTGTCCTCACCACTTCACAGAAGGCTGGGCTGCAATCACTAATCAGTAAGGGCAAAGATCAGAAGCAGACAGCAAAGTGCTTGCTGTTGGCTCTGTTCAGGAGGAATTACTCCTGACTCACATTGGTCTCTCTCAGTTTTAGAACTGCTCAAGTGCAGCACAGAGCGGTCACAACAGAAGGGGAGGCATAGATTTACTGGATGCAGTAAGTTTCCCACTTCAGCAGTATTCTCCTTCCTTTTCATGTTACATCTAGAAAATCAAGTTTTCTTACTGTTACCTGGGACAGAAGGTAAAATTTTTCTTGGAGAACATTTAACACATGAAGATTAGGAACTGTACATTCCATTATACAACCAGGGTCAGAATATTCAGTGACGAATAACTAACAAAGCAACCATGAAATCACACTGAAAAAGATATTTTGTCTGTAATCAAAAACAAAACTTTAACAGAAGAGTTTATTTTCTCCTTTGTCATGAGAAGCTCAAGTGTGATTTTCTCATGTTGGTATGACGACCAGTTTTCAAAGTTAATTTCTTTTTAAATGCATTCGGAATTCGTGAAATGTGCTCTCAGTATATCAGACACTAAATGCATAGATGCTGTTATCTGTTATTTTATTAAGCACATCTTTAAGAGTGAAAGAAAAAATGAACGTGACTGCAGGGCAGTGAGATGCACTCATGTAGAAATTGCATTGTTAATGCATTTCATCTTCCCACCTCAGGGAATGAAATCTTTGCAAAAATGGCTGCCATCCTACCTCCCATCTGCATTCTCTTTGAAGATTCCCTAGAGACATGACTGCAAGTTACTCACAGCCTTTCCAGGAGAGAAAATATGCACTGGGATATGATCCCGCAGTTCCACATGACAAATTTTATTGTTATCATTCACCTGATGTGCCAGTACCAGGCTCAGCAAACAGCTATCCGGATGAACTGATCTTATTCAGAGCACTGAAGATCAAACTGAAAGCTCTGAGAGAAATAATGAAGAAGATATGCACTCTATGAAACTATTTTTAATACTTTTAAAAAATATCTATAAAGTCAGACTCCATTACAATTGAGAAAGACATAAGAATTTTTTTTAAAAAATGGTAAACTTTAAAAAAATATTAATTTTCACATGTACTATAGATTTCTTTGTTTGAACTTGAATATTTTGTCATTTTGGATAACAAATTATTAATCTTAGTCGGCATTGCTGGTGTTGAAAACTATCTACTGGAACTCAACATCTTTCTAGAAAACTGAAATGGAAGAAGATTAATTATGAATTTTCAGCTATCAGAACTCAGATTTATTTTGTATTATTCTTAACACCCACATTCTGTCATTGCTGGTTTTTCTACTTTTCTCTGCATCTACCCATGACTCATTGTCGCTTGCAAATCTGAAGCATTTAATTTTAGACATTTGTTTTCTGAGAATCAGTCATAAATGACTGTAAGAGCTGACAGTCTTTTAAGACAAAAATGTCACCTCCCTTCAGAGAAGTTGAGCCTTATTCTCTGTACTCTTATCTTCCTATTCTTCCATTTATTTCTGCAGATGTAGTCTTAATTCACATCAGCCTCAGTGAAGAATCGATCACATAATTTCAGGGCTTAGCAAAGAACAACAGTTAACTAGGAGCAGTGGATTCAAAATACTTATTTCTGCTATAGTAATGTTGTATTGTCAGCAAATGGTATTTTAAGGGAATTTGTATCTCCTGCAGTAGAAAGTAATAAATCTCAGACCAAAAAGATAATATAAATCCCAACTTTACTCAGTTTTACATTTTTAAAAGTAGAATCAGACTTTTAAGAATGGGTTAAATGTATATGATGACTGTTCCAACCATTTGCATTACGTGTCTTATAAGTAATTTTAAGCTAGTTTTCCATGTTCTTTTCTTTACCCTGCTTTAAAATTGAGCCAGTGTTTTCCAGCAAAACCTGCTGGGATATCACAGCTTTTGTGAAGGTCTGCCAATCAAGTGAGCCCACACAGACTGGCACAGGTCAATCCCATCATATCAAATGATTTTGATGGTTTTTAAAAAGGTACATTTTAATCATATTGATCAAGAAAAATCGCACATATGGTTTCTTTGGCTGTATATAAAGATGGTCAGGCTGGGCACATAAGTATTTCTAGAAGAAACAGAACTCTGTGAAAACCAAGACCAGATCCTATTCATCCTAGCATATCGCAGATTATCCTGGCTGGTATATTACATCCAGATTTTTCTGTAAAAGCATCAATTCTTCCACAGTTTTTCTTACTAACTTAAGTAATAACAATGCTTTGAGATTATAAAAAAATAGGCTCTGTTTCAAGCAGATTGCCTTACAAAAATGTAAGTCTTGAGGGCTATGGAAGTCAGCAGAGGAAAAAGTACAACTTCTGAGGGACTGAAGGAACAGCATCAAAGTATATCTGCTGAGGTATGAGTCTTTCACTATTACCAGATAGCTACTGATGTGAAGATACCGAGGTCAAAGTGTTGACAGAGGAAGATAGACAGGGAGACACAAAAGAAGGGGGACAAGGGGATATGGGGAAAAGCAATGGTGGGCCTAGGGAGGAGTGTGTAAACAAGTAAAACAGCTCAGGAATGAAATGCAATTAATGAGGGTTAAAGAAAAATCCAGAAAGAAAGGAGGGTATTTAGGAAGGAGAGACTGGGAAGGCAAGGGATTTGCCCTTGTGAGAGTAGTGGGAATGCATGTAGCTCTGTCTAGGGATGGACATGAGCCAGATGAAAATTTACACATTAGGATTGGTGGGCACACTATCATGGGTGACATTACAGCGGGCATCTGCTACAGACCTCCTATTCAGGAAGTAGGTAAAGTGTTCTTAATGCAAATGGTTGTTAGCTCGTGTGATAACCTATGAGCTTCCCTTTTAGTCACCAGCAGTGATTACGTTAAAGTTATAAAAGAGATGACTACCCAGTCTATAAATATGGTGGTGTTTTTTGTTTTTGTTTTTTTTTTTTTTTTTGCTCAGTAATCAGACACACTAAAGGCAAATTCAGACCCACTCCAAATGTCTTTGCAGCCTCATGGGAATCTTTCCATTGACTCCAGCAAGAGCTGAACAACAAATATTGCACCAAAGATGTGCAGTGCAGGCTCATTATGCAATATATTCATAACAGTGACATTTGACTAGGCTGCAATGGGCCATGAGTCATGTACTCCTAGATGTAACAGTTTGAAGACAAAAAATGTTATACACATATAAGGAGAGGGAGGAAGGATATGAATGCTGTGCAAAATAAGTAAAAGTTGTAGTTCTCCAAAAGCCACAGAAACTAAAACATTATCCAGCCACAAGTACATTCAAAGGTCTGAAAGAAGTGAATTTTAAAGACTCAGTAAATCAAGAATGCAGGAATTGCTCACTCAGATATCTGAGGCAGTTAGGTAAATTATTCTAAAGCAAAGAAGTGATGGCCTGATAAAAGCTTCTTGTTTTGCAATAGATTTGAATTTGCCCATAAGTTTGCTAAATACAGTCCCAAACAGGTTCAGCCCTCTAATGCATAGGATGAAGTACAGCTCTGTAAGAACTCCTTAACCCCAGACTCATGAATGTAATCATTAAACAAAATCTTTTTAGTCACCAGAACTGAACTAAGAAGGCTGACTCTGCCTCAGATTTCTTTTTAATATTTTGGGACTGATTCAACACGATTCCCAACATCCACAAGCAACATCCCTTTGTCCACTGGAACAGGAGTTGAATCTAAGCTTTTCTAAATCTATCAGTAGATAGTTACAGCGGTGTACAGTGAGGGCTGGCTGCTCACTAAATGATGGGAAGGTGGAGGGCAAACATGATGCCCAGCCAGCAGGTCAGGTGTCTAGCCAGCCAGGGACCAGCCTCACAGTACCCAGGCAATGCTAACAGGGAAGGACAGACCCAGAAATGGGTTGAGCCAAGCTCAAACAAGAGTCCAGATCATCAGGCAAATTCCTGATGATGAGGTAGGTCTGAGGTCAAGCTGGGAAATGAATATTCAGGTTAGGGTCCTGACCAACACAGCCCATGCCCAGGCAGGACAGGGCTGAGGCTAAGCTGGAGACCAGCAGTCCTCTGACACAGCTCAGGCAGGGACTGAAGGCCCTGGGCTGAGCTGGAATCAGCCCATGGGCAGAGGCCCAAGGGGAGGTTGGTCAGGACCATTAAGGTCTGATGATCATAGAATCATAGAATAACCTGAGCTGTAAGGGACACAGAAGCATCACTCAAGTCCCACTGCTGTTAAGACCATTCACCAGAAGCAACCAATTAAATGATTCAAGATGCAGTTAAAAACTGCATGTAATGAGCATAGATTACTATCTGCTGGTCAAAGATATAGATAGATTACTATCTGCAGGTCAAAGTGGTAAGAATTGTGAACAATAAACAGAATGACCAGTATCATTTCAGTTTTCACATATCAGTGATAGATTTGGGACCAGCTTTGTGACTATCATGACTTAGGAAGGAAGCTGAGACACAATTCGTATTTTACAAAGGGATTTTCTAGCGTTTGGGTTTGGATTTTTTTTGCCTATGTATTATAAAACATTATGACCCACTAAATATGAGAGAATTGCAGGTTTTACAATAACTACCACTTACATGCTAAAAGGTAAGCTTAAATATGTATAAAATTATATTTCTCTACTTCAGTTGTTGAACAAATAAATGCTCATAAAATGTTGACCCTGTTAAAATCAATGACGATCACTGTAATTCCCCTTTGTTAGAGTTAGGCTTTCAGTTTTTCATTCCTCAATATTTTACTGAAAATCAACAGTTAAAATAGGCATCTCTTTCTGCATTGACACCTGGCTCATAATGGCATTAAAATATTGTTAAAATACTGGACAGATGGATTAACTGAGACCAAACATTACCCCACATAAATTAACCCTACAAGTGTAATGAAAGTCCTCTTTCACACATGCTACTATAAAGCCTTTGTTAATAAGAATTCCCCTTCTTGGATACTCAAAATGAAGTATTGTTCATTGCCATATGGCTCACATTAAATACAAGGAAACAAACAAAACCACAGTAAGTCTTTGACATTTTAATAACTGTGGATCAGCTACTCCTACCAGAAGCTGCTTTATTGGCTAATTACAATCCCTGGTAAAAACATTAATTTCTGCTCCTGCCTTTTTCCACTAATTTTGAGTTCAAATCTTGGTGCTGGAAAAGGTTATATGCATTATCAGGAGCCCTTAAGAACCTCATCTGAGATGAGGGTCCCTTTGGCATTGCATCATTAGAATATGAAAGAAAGCTTTTGAATAAGATTGATTACACAAGACAGAGAGAGAAAAATGATGAAAGTGAATGAACATCAGAGTCCCTCCATTTTAGGACAGCAGATTTTCTCCTGTGGGGAAAAAAGGCTTTTACAGAATCCATGCTGGGGGACTGGCTGTCTCCAAGGGCTGGTCAATAAAATTTTGCACAAGGACAAGATTCCCATTAATCTTAACTTTTAGAATCCAAGTGGGTTACTGAATGGTACCAGCTCCTACTGCTACCAGGAGCACTTGTAGGTTTGCAGTAGTTCAGAAGATCCTCTCTCAATCTCCTTTGAAAAGCAGAGATTTGCTACTGAATACAGATGAGGCAGAAAATATATCTTCAGTACAGTATTGTGCTAAACATAAATTATTCCTCTTTAGAAGGAGAGATGTGCTGATCAGACTTGGGAAGCACCACCTGACGAATGAAGAATTTGGTCACACAGAATGAGAACAATTAATATAAGTGCCATGAAATTTAAGTGAAAGACTGATGCATATGATAAGAACTGAGACACCACTGCATTGTTGCCTACCATGACATCAGAGTACTACCTTGTACTAGACAAGATGTCCAGTTAAATGAGGACAAATCCACAAAGCAGTGCTATTATCTAGTTATGAACATTCTCCTAAGATCAGGCCAAATATGGCTGGTACCTTTGCTTTTAGACAGTCCCATATTATGTGGAGGGAAACTAATAACCCTTTGTGCATGGAAAGATTGAGCTTGAGCATCATGGAGTTATGGCAACATATCACAGATAGTGAGAAATGGAGTAACATTAAACATTTCTTACACTACAACACTGCAAAAAGATAATCCTCTAAGGCTTTAGGTGATCCCACATAAATACTTGGAAAGACAACAGAATCCATGAGAAAATACCCTACTTCGAAGAATATAAAGCCATGAAAGCACCATGATTTTCCTAAATAACGTTGCTGAGAAAATAAGGAGTAGATGCTATGTGAATCACTATGTGATGGTGATAAAGACAGCTGCACAGACACATGGCTGGGGCTGCTAAAAGCTCGGAATCCAGGTAACATATCAACAATTCTGACAGAGAAATCTGCTCCCATTTTTCTCTGTACCCCTACACTCACTCTGATAGATACACATAGAAAGAAAAGGATCTATTAGCTGCCTCCTTGGTCTCTACTGAAAGACAATTTTGCCAGGCTTCTTCCCTAAATAACTTGCATTTTTAAAATAAAACCAATGGAAATGGAAAAGATTACATTTGTACTTCAGAAATGTCTTGAAAAGATAAGCAATTACGCAACACAATTACTTTCAGCACTGACTTGCTCTGCAATATTACTTGGACGTGATGAAGGAAACAAGCACAAGAAATAAAAGATAGGTAAGAAATGAGCTAAATGAAACATAATGATATGTACTGAAACTGGAACTCAAATGAGGGGTCATTCTTAAAGAAGGTCTTCAAGGATCCATTTTAGGATGAGTCTTTTCTGAATATCTTCACTGATGACCTGGACACAAAAAATGCATATACTGTCTGCTGATGTAAAACTGTGAAGCAGCAACAGTCTGGCTGAGAACCAAAATATCATACAGAAAGTGCTGTATGACCCTGAGGAGTGAAGCAATAGAAACTGGATTAAATTTTAATACTACAAAATACAGTGTTATGCACGACACAAAACATAGACAATTGGAGGCAATAGAGGAAAAGGATGGCCATCATAGGATACCCAAGATACCCATTTGATACAGCTTTGAAAAAGCAACTGAAATCATATGATGCTTCAGGAAAATTATTTCCAGCAAAGAAAGTATAAATGTTATTGTGCAAAAGCACTTTTGATGTTGCCACACAAATTCAGTCTATACTTACATGTTAAAAAAGATACAAACTGGATCAGGTGCAGAGAATTCTTTGAAGATAATCAAAGGGATAGACAGATTCTGTCTTCTGAGAGAAGACTTAAAGAGACTGGCACACTTAGCCCAGGAAAAAGAAAATTCATCCAAATAGGACACCATATATACATTGGGTTTGTGTGGCAAGATTTTGACAGTGGGAGGGCTACAGGGGTGACTTCTGTGACAAACTGCCAGAAGCTTCCCCCATGTCCAACAGAGCCAGGGCCAGCTGGCTGAGGATGGACCTGCCACTCACCAAGGCCAAGCCCATCAGTGATGGTGGTGGCACCTCTGGGATAACAGATTTAAGCAGAGAAACAGCAGCCAGAGAGAGGGATGAGAAAGTGAGAGCAACAGCTCTGCAGACACCAAGGTCAGTGAAGAAGGAGGGGCAGGAGGTTCTCCAGGGGCCAGAGCAGAGATTCCCCTGCAGCCTGTGGTGAAGACCATGGTGAGGCAGCTGTGCCCCTGCAGCCCATGGAGGTCCACAGCGGAGCAGAGATCCACTTGCAGGAACATGGAGAACCATGTCAGAGCAAGGGGATGCTCGAAGGAAGCTGTGATAACTCGGGAAGCCCACATTGGGGCAGGCTTCTGTCAGGACCTGTGGGCTCATGAAGGGAGGAGCCCACACCAGAACAATATTGCTGGCAGGACTTGTGACCCCGTGGGGGCCCACACTGGAACAATCTGTTTCTTTGTTTGGAAAAAGCAAACAGGATTTGCTATCATCTAAATCACTTGGTAACTTATGTCCTTTGTAACATAGACTGTGACTAACTATATCAAAGGCTTCAAAACAGCTGACATTAAACAAAATAACAGAGCAGAAATCCTGCAGCACTGCTATCTGACTCTACCAGTTTCCATCTCGTCTTCATGTAAATAACTGATTTTCCCTAATAGTAACTGGGAGAAACAAAGCTTTGGTGGAAGAAACGATCAGCTCTTTAAAGCTTTAAAAGTTTTATAATACCTCTGTAATTTAGAGAACACAGGCATATCAATATAAATGTCACAGAATTATAAACACAGAAAGAAAATCATGAAGAATATACCTATAGCAAACACCTATGCCCACAGTAATATGCATATATCTTATTATATAGGAAAAATTCTGTGTGAGACATACATATGTGTATAAAACAATAGTGAATTTATATTAGGATTATTTGTTATCTAACTTGCAAAAGTTTGTACAAATTGGAAGAAATTTAACAAACCATTTTTGAAACTATTTTCTTAAAAAGCTTGTTATTGTTCCTTTCCCTAGTATTCACCTTTTTAATGTTAAGCAGAAAGCCTTCAGAATTCTGTAATAATCAGGAGTCCTCCATTTTTGTGTAACAAAACTGACTTTATGAAGAAGGTTAAACATTTATAAACAAAACAACACAACCCAGAATCATTAAAACATTAAAACATGCATACTGAAAGCCAGGTAAACCAAATCAAACACCCTTTACAAAACTTATATTCTTTAAATGTAAGGTATTTGCCCTTTCTAGAAAGCTGCAAAGTCAACCATTGCCTAAAAGAAAACACCATTCCAAATGCCCGGAGAAGTGTAAATGTCCATCATAAAGCAAAATGTTCTATTAGCAGAGTACCTTGTGCACTATAAACAAGACAAAAGAAATTGCATTAATCTATTTTCAAACTCAGCACGTTATTGGAGGAGAGAAAATCCTCCAATCAAACACGATTGTGTTTTAGATCAAACATAATTGTGTTCAAATTCTCAGGAATACTATTCATGATTACCTGAGAGTCTATGTTAGTATTGCCCATCGCAACATTTCTCTCATTTAAAGCAAAATTATATCAGAAATACTATCCTGACTAGTAACCACTTGCAGATGGAATTAGAGAGAGTTAGAATGAATTTTTTTCTTTAAAAATTATCTTGCTAACAGAGAAGAAAGATACTGAAGCATTATTAAGAGAGAGAAAAATATCAGTCTGTGATAGTAAGGGAAGTCGCAAAATGTGGCTTCCAAAGAAACTCTGTCAAAAAAAGGGTTAGAAAATTGGTGGTAGAGTTTTGAAAAAAATACGTCTTTAGGGAAAAAAAAAAGGAAAAATCTTGACAAAGCAGTTCACCTAACATTGTAACTGAAGGAAGTTTTTAGAGATGCTTAAACAGTCTTTTACACTATGGTTTCAAATCTTTTCATTATATCGTTATTAAAAAGGCTCTTTTCAATAAAGTAAGTATCTTTGAAATGTTAATTGAATAATTCAGATTCTCCATTCAAAAAAGCCTGAAAAACAACTTCAGTTCTTCTTTGATGGAAATTCGTAATTTGCCCCTTGTCCCTCCTGGACAGGATGTGGTGCATATGTAAGGCCAAGAGCGTTTTGTTCAGTGAAGTAACTATTCAAGGAGACTGATTATCAAGGACTGCAAATTTATATGACCAGAGGCTTTTGAAGACATGAGAGAGAGCCATGCAATTAAACTACTTGAATAACATTCTTCTACAGAGAGGAGAAGTGGTGTTGCAATAGCAGCAAAAATATCAGGCTTCACATTTCTGTTTTTAGGCAAGAATTCCAATTGCTTAACAAAGTTTTCTTTCTCCTTTCCTCCTCCCTTGTCAGTCCCCAAGACACAAAGGATAGTAACTCTTATACTGAAATGAAGAAGTTACGTTTGGTGTGAAGGCAGGATCTTTCTATCCCTGCAATTTGTACTGAATTACTAGACAGAATTCATGAACTCCAAAATAAGCAGGTGGAAACGTCCATAGTATTAGCTTTCCTTTTTCTTGCCACTTTGTAGCACGAAAGCAGGAAAAATTAAAGAAAAATAGCACACGCTTGGTTCACTGCACAGAACCTTAGACGACATCAAAAATGCTTTCCTGACTAACAATTCATCATGACAATAAAATTAAAATACTGTCTTTGTAAATTCAAAAGTCATTTGCAAGGGTTCACCAGCAGCTTTTACTGTCTTAACAGATGAAAATAATCCAACCTTTTCAACATCAGGAAAGAGGGAATGAAAAGGCAAATGGAATTAGTCTAATTTTCATGTATTGCCAGAATATTCTTTACAAATAAAATTATTTCAGTTTAATCTTTTTTATGAAAAAAAAAAAAAGATAAATCAGTTATTTGAGGAAAATGCTTTCTTACAGATAATCTGTTACAGATGGAGAATACATTTTTTATTAATCAAAATCTGATCTGGCCTTTGTGGTTCTGCCTCTGTCATGGGATATGAGAGCATCTGTTACTTCCTGCGTACAAGTGTATGTGCCTGACCCCACATCAGCATAAGCATCACTCATTATGTGTGTATTGTCTTCTAGAAGGAAGACAGTTAAGGGCATGGTCTGGAGGAGAATCACAGAATACTTCTCTCTCCCAGCACCAGAAAACCAAATGTGCTTAACCTGACCTTTTGGTCTAGGGAGTATTTCCTAATCACGGGAAACTTAGGAGAATCAATATTTGCAAATTGTGGATTCCTATACTGGAACTTCTCACTCAGAAGTGTAAAATTTCTGTCTGTACATATTATTGCATATATATATATGGCAAATACATCATTTTCCTGGCTAGAGCAAATGTATAGGTAATGCTAAAAAAAATTTGTTGATGTATTGTGGAAACTAATTCAGAGCACTTTCTCATAACTGGATCACAAACATTTTTTGTCATCGTAAAGAGATGATAAGAGCAGAAGACTGAAAAGTGTCACTTCCCAAAATATACAATAACCCAAATATCTAGAACGGGTGGATTCTAATGGCTACTAATACAAGAAGGGTCTAAAAAAAGCAACTCATCAGTATTGACAGAGTTGCTGACACCTAGGATTCAGGTTGAAAAACCAAGTATACTGTGAGCCATCGTAGTGGAAAGGGATTATGAGAGAGTAGTAAGAGTATGTTATCAACAGATTCCAAAAGACACAATTTCATAGGCTTCTTTCAGATATCAAATATAAATGGGTAAAGCACATTCATATCTGGGATCCAAAGGCAGCTGGACCTATCTAATGATTTATTTCAAATGTTGGTAACCACAGAATCTGGTCTGCAGACAGAAAGGGACTCCAAATGTAATCATGTACAAAAAGGATTGAAAGGAAAATGGGAAGATAAGAAGCTTTCAAACATATGAAGTTAACAGAACAAGTGCAATTTTACCTACTGTTATTGTAACAACACATATTTTCATCATACTTGCATAAGATTTCTCAACTGGTATGCACCAGGTGTGTCGCAACAGTGCAGTCCATCAGAAGAGGACCTGACTGTCAGCATATAATACAACCAAGCAAGATGATTTTTACTATATCTGGAGTCAACATTTCATTCTACAGTTCAGAAGTGGTAAGGACTAGAATAGAATAATACAAGCTGTAATAGAAGCATCCATTTCCTCCTGCTACTCTACTTTTGCGGAAGTATTTATGTTAATAATTTATGAATATTCATCAATTCCTTAGACACTGACTAAAGCTCAGAATATCTATGCCTCAGATAACAAAGTGTCAAAGCCTATGATTACATTGCTAGCAAATTCCACTGGCAACATGGAATTCAGGAACCACTATGAAGTTATTGTTGTAGAAAGAATAAAATTTTAGCAATGCTTTTTCTGGATTATTGATAATGGCAGAATCTTTCAACTGGACATCTTAATTCAGAGCTGCCCTAGTAATATGAATGTAATCTAGTGAAAGCTAGCATCTGTGAGATGAATATCATAGTTCAAATACGACAGCATATCACGTTTCAAAATGGAACAAAGTCACAGCTTTCCTATTGATAGGGAGTTTAACAAACATGAAGTAGGCTGTATCACTCCTTGAGAAATTTTTCCAGCATGAACACCTGCAGAATACTCCAGCAGAGCTTTATCACTTTGGTATCTAACTCCATGAGCCAACAAGACAGCTCCTTCTAATGTTCACCAGAAACTAAGACAAGGAGTTGGCAGACCCTGAGTTAAATTTGGATTTATGCAAATACTACTTAGTTATGATATGCCAGCAGAGAGACCCAAGTGAATTTTTACAAATACAATCAAGTTTTGCCAGACACAATTGAAAAAAAAGAGATTTCCTCTACACAAATACTGATAGAAGACACAAGTACATAAACCTTTAGGACAAATAGACAATCAGTTATGAGATTTTTTTTTTTTTTTTACATTCCATGCCCATTATAAGTTTTTCTTGAAAACACTGTAAAGATAACATAAGTAATCTATCATATTGATTTATCATATAAGACAGCAACTGATTTCTTGCAATAAACTGACAGGCTACAGTGTAGGACTTACCAGTGTGAAAAACCTTTTAAGCAGTTCTGTCTTATCACCCAAATCATCTTGACCTGGTTTATGCAGAAGTGTCACAACTTCAGTGCTTAAAATGTGCACTCAAATTACATATTTCCTTCATTCTGTCCCAACACTTAAAAAAATAATAATTCTTTCCCAGTTGGCAAACAAAGATATCCCTTATAGTTTTTTTTAAATAAAGGCTAAAAATACAACAGTGAATACAGATAGAACAACTCTAAAAGGACAGAGTCTCCTTTAGACATGCAAGCTAGCGCAGAATTTGTGGTAGAAATAGCAGTATAGGTTTCAACAGTAATGATTCAATTACTAAATGATTGTGAGCTGCTATCCTGCTCACAGTAGTGAATTATGCTGCAGTTAAAACCATTCATTAGCTGGATCTGTCTTGGGGGACATTTACTTCTCGGCTGGGCTATTAAGACAATTTGTATAGCAGAAATACCTGCTTTTAGCTCATTCAGATAACAAAGCACTCTTTAAACAGGTTTTTAACCTGACACAGTCATCCATTCTAACACCTAACCCTTTCATATTCAGGACTGAACACTGTATTGAACTGTAATTTTTAAGGCTGTGATGAGAGTAATAAGGTACCACCTCACAAACTTTTAACTGGTTTGTCCTCCAAGGGACATGTGTTTGAGTTAGGAAGGACAGCACAAAACAGACTGTAAATTGATCCTGAGTTAAGGGTCAAACAGCAGGAATCCAATCCATTTGTACGTGCAGTCAAGACTTAAATTTTTGTTTGATTCTGTAAATACGCGAGGGTCTTATAGATACTTTAGGCACCCAGTTAGACCACTTGTTCCCTTCCGAGAGAAAAATACACCTGTGCACAGACCTATCTTCTCAAAAGACGGAGAACTTGGCTACGTTTGTGGCTGCGAGTTACCTTACACCCAACTGCCACACAGGTTGTCTCATGGATCCATTTCCCTCTGAAGAAAAATGACTTAGGGAAATAAACAGAGACTCTCTCCTCACTCTTCCTCACCTGTGCAAAACCGATCCTCCACCCTAGTATTTTCCGTTCATACATGATTTTTTCACTCGGTTAGTATCTGCTTAAAGGAAAGATATGTAGGGAGTCTTACAGAGTACCAACCATTTGACTGGATCCACTGATGTGCCTCTCCCATGCAGATATTTGACCAAAACTGCATATGCATTAGCTCTGAAGACCAAAAAGAGGAGCCCATTCTTTTGAAAGCCCTTATATACCTCTATTTTTAGTATTTTTGCTTTCAGAAGGAAGAACATACTTACCAGGGGGTACATAAAGGACCTACAGTTCCTGCTCGACCCCATTTGCTCTGTAGAGATTGATGTGCTCTCCATGTCATATGACAGAGGATGTGTTGTGCTGTTCAATAGCACCCTTATCCACATCCTGACTGCATCCAGTCCTGATGTATAGCAGTACTGTGTGAACAGATTGCTTTCATGACAGTTTTGAAACTCAGAGGGAGCCAGTTTGAACTGCAATTTTATTTTTAACCATCCTACAAGTGATGCCTGCAGTCTAAGACACAACTGTCTCCAACATGATGCCAATGTAAATAAGTGGACTGTTCTGAATGCCTACCTTATATAACTTTAAAGGGCAAGCCATGACCCTGCAGAGAGTCAGAGTACAAGTATCCACTTTACAACCAACCTTGCCTTTTTTTTTTAATTCCCATCTCTTTCTCTGGTGGTAGCTACATAAAAATGTGATGAATTTAGGAAACTGCTCCAAAAATTTATGAAAGGACACACGTGCAGCTTGAATTCTGGATTCCTGGATAACCAAAATAGTATGACTCAGAGGATTCAATAAGCTTTCCAGTCATCTATTTCACAAAAGTACTTCAAGTACTTTTTAAACATTTTCAACTACAATCGTGTGATTATTTTAGCCCTTTGCACTTACACTGTGAAATGAGCAAATTGAACAAGACTAATTGTGCATATTCTTTTTGTACAGGATGATATTTATCTCAAGTGGTGTAATTGGCACTTTGGTTATGTGTACAATATGTAATGGAGTGTAATACAGAGATATCAAGCTAACAGGAAAGAACACAATTGTGGTAATTACAGCAAGATGTGGACAATGTGGAAGGGAGGAGAACTTGGAGCAAAATTAACTTCCGGAACAAAAACTTCTTTAGCGACCACACTTGGGCTTCTCTAAATAGTTTTAGAATATTTTTACCAGTGAATAAATCGAAGTGCCATGCAGTAATTGCCTTTGCTAGACAAGAAAAGATGTTTGTAGCTCATTATTAGATCCTACTAGAGCAGATTTATTTTAATCAACCAAATCATACTCCTTTACCAGATAGAAGCCCAAGTCTTCCAGAATTAATGGCCACCTGATTACACAGTCTCCGGGGCCTTATTGCTCTGCCCGGATAGTTATTATCCTATCAAGGTTTCCATGACAACTTTCTTTGGTCACGACTGACCCCAAGTAAAGCCATTCATTTAAAGTGATAGAGCACATTTTGTTTCAAAGCTAGATGCCATGAAATTTAACTTTCCATCTTATTCTATCTACTTTGACTGGATACTCACAAGGGATCCACAACTTCTTTAGCCATATGTTGTATTCTCCCCTCGATTAAGGCTCCTGCCAAAAGTGAAATCCACTTTCCACTTGTGGAACTCTTCAGAGAAATCCAGAGATGATGTCATAACTGAACAGGAGAGAGGAAATAAATTAATCACGTGGAAATTAGATCCCATGCACCAACCACACATATGTAAAAAGTGCCAGACACCACGCCAATGACCTACTTTTTTGAAAAAGCGCATGGACTCATTCAACATCCCATTAGAGGCAACACCACAGAGGCAGAAAGAAAACACCATCCTGGGGAAGGATTTCTGAGAAATGCAAGCAATTACCAATTAGCTCCAAATTGCTTATTTAATTAATGATAAAAAAATTATTACACTAATTATTCTTGTGATAATAGAGTGATTTAAGAATTGCTGACAAGTACTATTATTAGGCAGCAATGCAGCTTAGTGCTAGCTGGTCAGCCAAAAGCCGCAGGACTTTATACAACTGAGAGATAGGTCTTGCTAGAAGCTCCTAAAAATACAGGTGCCTACATTCTTTCTTAGTCAATTAAAATAATTACTGACATGACACTCACATGCAGTAAAGTAATATGACATATGTTAGAATTAACTACCACAACTCAACCTGTCTTTCTGGGAAATCTTACATTGACTTCAACAAACACACAACCAACAGCAGAAACCGAGCACCTGATAGATACCAGTTTGAAAAAATAAATAGTGTTTGAATGGTGCATTTGGGTGCTTAAATGGGTAGGGGACACTCTGAAGACACTGAGACTTAAAAAATTTTGCATTAAAAAGGAGTAGGGTTTAGAAGGTATTTTTAATATCCAAGATTCTTTTCTTCACTATTAATGCACCGTGGTCTAATCACAGTGAAAGCACAACTAGCAGTAACTCAACAAGAGTTTCCACACATTCTTTTTGCAACATCCATCCTATTTACTGCTCTTCAGAATTTCCCTTTTCCTTAGTTAGATCCCTGTAGTTACATAGCATTATTTGAATGGCAAAATCAATATAAGAAATCTTGCTATTCTTTTAAGCCAGCCTTGTCCTTCTTACTGTAACAAAACAAAAACAAAGACTTGCTACTGCCACATAAATAAGCACATTTTCTATGATGAGGTCCCTGCCTAGCTCCCTCCTTTTCTTGTTCAGATGAAATTTTACATCTGTTATTTCTTCTGGTGGGCAACAAACAGGAGAGGAGGTAAGTAAAATAAAAATGGAACAAATAAGGGACACATAAGGAAATTATGCAGAAGAAAAGCAGCTATGGTGAGTTATACTGTGTTTTGGAGGGCACTACAAATTCTTTAAACTATGTCCTGATAAAAAATCCAAAACCTTAAAGCTCTTTTTTTTTTTGCAATTACATCTGCTGAACTCTGGGACCAGAAAGGCAGGGGTTAAATGGCCAGGAAGCAGGTACAGCTGAGACCCTGCAACCCATCAGCAAATGCTGACACCTTGGTAAGACCACACTATATAAGAGAAAAATCCTGCTAGGAGGAACTCAGATAGCTTTTCTTATAAAGTCATAGCTTTTGATTGTACTTTGGATTTTTTTTAATTATTTTTTTTTTTTTGGTGCTCTGCAATGGTAAGAATTCTCATTTGGAGTTGTTTGTTTTCTTAATCTGCTGGCATGTGTAATTTAATAAGAGGATTTTATTCCCTTTTGCTCTCAGAACAGTAGAAGAATAGCGAGCTTGTCTTACAATAGCTGGTGTATTTATCTTTTTGCTGAGAAAGGATCAACTGCTAACTGCAGAGGAACTAGCTAGGTTGTCTTAAGATGAAGTATGTAAAAAGACAATATATACCAAAATTGTGGGGGAGCTGACTGGTAAGATCTGGGTTACTCTGCTGAACCACAGCAATTTGGCTCCTAACATAAAACTATTTGTGCACTGAAGCATCTTATATGTAGTTCTTAAGCTTAGAATGCATTTTTTAAAACAGAACAGGCTAATTATCAAAAATTTTCTTATGTAAATATAAAATAATAAGGAAAGGGGATGAAGAGAGACACTGTCCTGTAATTTTGCACCAATGCAACATGAATATTTTGCTGCTGGTTGAAAAAGGTGGAGTTGATAAACTTAGGACAGTTGTTGGTCTCTAAACTGCAAAACTGATCTCTCTGGATGTGGGAGCTTGCATTTATGTAATTCCTGGATGAGACTCCTGATGATTTTGACTTTTTGTGTGGTAGTGTTTGTTTGGTTTTGGTGGAGCTTTTTTGTTGTTAGTTGGGGACTGTTTTTTAAGGTTTTTCTCATTTTGGGATGTTATAGGTTTTTCTTTGAGGGGGGCATGATGTTTTCTTTAAAGACATCTTGGTTAGCTGCTATTAATAACTGTCCCTAGGGAGTCCCTAGGAAGGGTGTCATATCAGCTTTCAAGAAAGAGGCAAAGACTGTGTATTTTTTGTCAAAATACTATGAAAAAGAAGTGTTTAAAGCCTGTACAGTGCTGGTAACTAACTTGGTGGCATATGAAGCTGGCAGACTACTATGAGGAGGTGATGAAATGCAGTTTCAGTATACTCATGAATATTCTTAATCCCTAAGAGCTGTGGGCATTTGTAGCTTGTAAAGAGTAGTACATCTCAAAAAGAAAAAGCTCAAACTTACAAAATCTCAGCAGGTAACAGTGATGATGCTAAAGAAAAAATCTTATCGTGAAAGAAGTATTCATCACTTTTTGGGGCTGTTAAGTTGGTTCCTTGAAGCTTAGGAAGTGTGTCAGATTCTTTCTGTAGCATGAAAGGCTTGGTCTTTTGGACATATTGTACTCACAGCTTCCCTCCCAGTGGAGCCTGTCCTAATTGGGTTACTGCACTAAGGGCAGATTCAGCTCTGGTGGGAAAGGAGCAGAAAACCCAAGACTGCAGAAGGTCTGCATCAAGAGGGAATGCCAGGCTTCCCCTTCTCCCACCACTATCTCAATGAGAGAACAGTTGTTTCACAATATTTGGGCATAAGCCTGCCTTAGACAGTGCTATTGTATCTGGATATGCTATAACCACGGGTGAGGGCTTTAGATGCATTTCCCTGTTGTAACACTTGTGTTTATCGTAGCTTATAGTAACAAGGCAGATGAATGGAAAACAGGATCACAGGCAACAGAGTTGGGTATTCTGTCAGTGCTCCCCATGTTGTGCAATGGCACAAGCACAGCAATGCCAGGCAATCACGCCTGACTGGTTCCAGAGTGGAAACAGGAAAGATGTGTCAGCCCAGTGCTGCACCTGAATTAATCAGTCATGCTCAAAGGCAGAAAAGTAACTTATTTGGGAACAAACTGTGCTAATGCTGCACAGCCCTAGGAACTGGAGCTGTTAGCTGGGAATGGCGGGGTGAGAACACGTGGGGTTGGTTCTGTGTTACTAGCTAGCAGAAGTTTAGTGTACTGCTGCACTAGAAGCCATATGGAGTGGAAACATTTTGAGTGGAAAAACCCTAAATACCAACACAAGTCCAAAGTTAATGTTATATTTTAGCACTACCTCTAAGATTTATGCTAAACCCAGTTTTTATTCCTTTTAATGTTTTGTAGTCACTAGGGTATCCAGAAAAACACAAGTAGAAAGGTTTCTTACAGAAGTTTCTAAATATAATTGAATTGTTCACCCTAGACCATATACTAAATCCTCAGATTTAGGGACTTTCACAGTAGTAACGGCTACAAAAGTTATGATTTGCAAGTGATTTATCAGAAAATCTATACTACTGCCTCTCAGGATGTTAAATACAAAACTGGATTTACCCTTGCTTCCAAAGAATCCTGCCTGTCAATCAGTTGCAGCCAGCAATTCTCTGTCTCTCTCAGATAATAGGAATATGATCAATTCTCCCAACTGAGTTGCTGAGTGCCTGACTCACTCTGGCCTAAGCCAAAATGACTCAGAGCCACAATTTTCCACCCCCTCACCCCATTATCTCTTGGGGGGAAGGGGGGGGGGAACCAAAGCATATATAATAGATGAAATGTTGACATCATCAGTCAACACTTAGTGGATGCATATTATTTCATTATTTGCATTGATTGTCACCCTAATATCTAGTGACAGCAGAATGTGAATTGCTCTGGATTTTAGGAAACTGTCCCACAAAAACAGGGTTCTGATGCTGAAGACCAGGAGGTACTGTGTATAAATATAATATGAAAGATATGTCAGTCTTCAAAGTTACTAATTGTAAAGCAACATATACAGGGTTTGTCTCATGGGTAAGCATGTCTATCAAGTGATTCTTCTTGCATGTTAAAAATGTTAAATCTCATAAGGGCATACCTACTAAGTAGTCATTCATTAAAATAACTTGCCGTTAGACTACTTTTACTTTTATGTATCAGACCCAAAACTTTAGTTTTTCATTTATTGCATCCAGTGGCAACCATTTGACTTTATACATTTTTATCTTCCTTACGTGTGTGCTGCATTGTGTACATATGCAGGGAAGAGTTTAAGGTGAAAAGTTACAAATGAAGAGAAGCAGAACACCCATATATGACAAAAAAACATAACTGAAAAGAAAATTGTACCTAGATTCCCTGGCTCAATCAATCCTGGCTCAGCTATCCTACCAGAAATAAAACTGGATTAGACTTACTAACTCCATGGTTCTCCTTTCACTCAGGGAAACATTGTTTTGGATAGGTATTCACATTAGTAGCCCTTTATAGGAGTAGATTCATACAGGAAAACTCTCATCATTCAGATGAACTGTACTTCACTATGCTTTGAACATACACAGCTGTGCTTCCAAGCAAACTAGGCAACTTATAAAATCATGTTTATGGCTGCCTGTAAAACTTAACTGGTAGGTAGGGCAAATGGTCCTACAGAAATTGTAGTTCTGTGCAACCACAGGAGTAACACGTAATTTAAATGGAGGATAGTGTAGATGTTCTGTGTTTCAAGCACTCATAATTTGTGATCAGAGTGGTTTCCCAATGTTCAAAATAGAGCAGAATGAAAGAGTTTGGCTTGCAGTAAAATACTACTGCCACCTTATAATCTACTGCTAGCTGACAGATCTAAATAGTGGTTCAAATACTGGATTACAGCAGTACCAAGCTGTGAGTTTGCACTCTTCTCAAGAGCAATTATTGAAATGCTCACTGAAATGATGACAAAATAATATTAATTTCTATACTAAAATGCTAGTATTTAACTTCAAGTCCTTCACATAAAGACTACTGTGTTATCTTCAGTCATTCTGTTTTAAACATTCACAATACAAAGAATCCTGAAGCCTCCAGGATGTCTCAGAAAATATGTCCTGCAGTGTCCTGATCAGTTTTCTTCCAGTTAGGACCTTTTTTCCCTCCTCTTCCCACCGTATTCTTTCCTTTATCCTGATGTATATATAGCCTACCTTGCAGAATTGCAAGGGGAGCTGGCAGGGATCCAGGACAACCTGTCAGCACAGGCAGCAGTGAGGTGATGAGTCAGCAGAGACACTGTGTGTCTTTGCAGTCGGCTGCAGCACTGCTCAATTCCAACCTCCCTGGAGGTAACTCTCGTCTTTGACCTTGAAAAGTGTCCAGATTTCCTGTTCAACTTTATTTTGATGAAAGGGAGGACGTGTCCTTCTCTGAACCTGAAAACATGGAGCTGCCCTACAAAAACTGAACACCCAAGGAACAGAGGCTCTGTGTGATCTGAGGATTTTTGAGGCTTAACCTGAGAACAAGGCTGCCAGTTTTGTAGAGAAATTCATTAAGAACCTTCACTTAAACTGACTTCAGTGTTAAAACTATTTAAAAATAGCATAATTTCATTGCATTTATGCCACACTGCATTCTGTACACCCCCAATGTGATACCTGCACACAGAAAAATCCAATAATTGCTACATACACTGGGATTATTTAGAATAAGATTAAATTATCTAGGGTTCAGAAATAGATGTCTACTTTTAAAGGAGTTATATTGAAAGGACATAAAAGGGGCCAGTCGTGTATTCAGCTATTGATTTTGTCTTCATTTTTTTTAAACCCTTTTTTAATACAAGAATTTAAATGGCTCCCTCTTGTGTCAAGAAAAATGCAGTATTCTGTTTGGCAAAAAGTAGTCCTTGAACTGAAATTACAATTTACCTATATTTATAGGGAGTAGTCTAGTTATCAGTATGTTGTGGTGACTGGTGAGGAGACTTGCTGCTCAGGTACTCTTTAAACTACCTAAAAGAAGTGCCTAAGCATGACTACAATAGTTACCTTTCAGCTGCATAAGCTGAAGGGTAGGGGAAAATAGCTTGTGACCCATATGTATTGCACCCCATCTAATTAGGTAATGCAGACTAGACTATATTGTGTCTCAGGTCTTTGTCCTTAGGTATTAAAGCTCTGTAACATCTCAGCACAGAATATCTGGATTAGCGTAGCCTAATTTACTTCTGGCATTTTTCACAGGTGAGCAAATGTTCACGTTGCAAGGGTTGTGGGAGGAAAGTAATGAACTGGAGGAAAGCTCTGAGCATAAATGAGTCAGTGAATGGCAGTGAGGAAGCATAAACTGGATTTCAACAACCAGTTTTCAACAAATTTCAAGTCTTTCCTTCTTTCTGTTACTTACTAGCTGATGAAGTTTTCACTTAGGCTTTTAACTCGTGAAAGCTTCCATAATGGTAATTAATACCTATAAAACTCTGAAATTAGGAACTGAGACTTTTTCATAGCATGCAGCATACTTTGGTAACTTTGGATATTAAGCAATGGTACTGGAAGTTAATACAGAAGAGGAAAAATCCTCATAGGACAGACTAGGTCTTGGTGACCTTAAGAGACAAATGTATCAGGAAGTATATGTGTGCATATACAGGAAGTATCTACCACAGCTTTTGAGAAAGCAGGTCTGAAAAACTTTGTTTCAGGACAACAGACTTCAGTTCTGTGGTTTCTCACAAAATCTGTTCCTGCATAGTTATGAATTTAAAACAAACAAACAAACAAACCCCAAAACAAACGCCCCCCCCCCCCAAACCAACCAAAACCAAACTAGGCTCACTTCAGAGTGGGATTAATCATACTGATGACTTTAGAGCATGATAAAGCTACTTTGCAGATAATTCTCTTGGGATAATCCCAGTTCATCCTGATTCAGGAGTCTGGTGGTACAGACATAGGAGTCTGTTTACTAGTTTGAAGGTGGAGGCTTTAAAATACCATATTGTGAACTCTGCTGAAGTAGTTTATCATTTGTAAAAAGATTTCCCTGTTGCAGCCTTACAGATTGTTAACAGAATGAATGACAGTATGACTACAAATACCAAATTATATGCTTTTAAAAAATCTACGACTTTGAGAAGTAAGAACAAATTATTTGGAGGAAGATACAGAGGGAGTTACCACTTGTTCACAGAGAGGAAAAAATTACTACAGTGCACAGAAGAATCATTCAGTATCTTAGACTTTCTTGTTTAAGGGCTTGTATAGTGGCACCCCACAATCTATTTCCCCACTTCAGAGGAGAACTGATGAGGGTAGACTTAACTGAAGAGTAACTGAAAGGATTTATCAAACCTAGTGTGTACTTAAGCTCAAAACTGCTGTTCTGAAAAGACTTGACCAGCTGCCACCTGATACATCTAAAGTCAAGACTAGATGTATTGACTAGTCTTGACTAAAGTCAAGACTAGGGACTAGATACATCTAAAGTCAAAGTTACTCCTTTTATCTATCCAGCCATGCAAAGTTAGTTTTCTGAATTCAACCACCATCATGATCTCAATGGATCCAAGCCAGCTGCCTCATATTCCAAGTCTGACAGGGCAGGATGAGGCAACTGAGCATTTCATTACCTATTTCTCTTGGGGTACTCCTTCCAAAATTATTTGGAAGGTACCTATTAAAGGATTTTGAGTTGCACATTAAAATATTTTTGTCTTACTTAAGGCCAAACACTTCTACTCTTAACCAATAATCTAGTGGCTGGGGTACCTGCCTGGGGAAGTGTGGGAGACTGGGTTTCTCAGATGGAGAGTATCTTCCCTCCTGGCATTTGAGCCCTATCATTTTTCCAATCAGTTTGCATTTCTTCCAGAATAACTTTGCCTTGTGAGATATCAGCATACCTAAAGTGGGGCCACTACAAGTTTATCTCATGCTTGCATTACTTTTGTTTCAATGCCATAATGCAAAATACTCTAGGATGCAGTATTCAATCTCATTAAAGGTGGAAAAATTTGAAAAGGTTTTGCTTTCTTCTTGACCCAAAATAAAGGGTCATGTTGACCTTATTTACTTGTTTTGTTGCAGAAAACTAATGTGGCGGGGATACCCACTTGAGACACCAGGCTAAGTCACAAGGCATGGGCTGTCCTTCCCGTGTCCCTTTTGCATCACCTTAGTAAAAGTGTAATTGTGGAACTCCAAATGATCATGTGCAGGGCTCCTTTCAGTAAACACTGAGAGGAGAACATGAGACCATGATAAGCACCCTTGCAATAGGAAAAAAGGTTATCCTGAAATAGTAATGGGCAACATAACTTGGCATTTGTTAGCTTTAATACTGAAATGGGACATATTGGGGCCTTTGGTGTCACTGAATCAATTTGTGGCATGAAGCTGGAATTTGGGTAAGCTAAGGTAGGGTATATAACAGATACTTTGGATAGGGGTGGAGTACATAGGCTTTTATTCTAAAGTCACTGAGGACAATTTTTCACCAAACTACTGAAGAAAATATCATTCTTGTAGGTGCCATTTTGTCCAGCCTCTACTACAGTTAAGGTTTTGTATACTAGAAATTATGGAGTGAGACAAAAATTATAAAGCATTTCCCAAAGAAACCTCAGGCCAATGCTCTTGCCACTTCTCAGAAAGAAAATTAGGTTTGTGGTTTCTCAGTAAGCTTTTGTACCTCACTTCTGGTTAACCTCAAGTGATGAAAGGTAACCCAACCCTTAAACAAGGCTTGGATGTGAAATTTAATTTTACTTCCTTGTGTGTGCAGGATTTTGGTAAGCAAACAATTGGTATGCTGATTTAAACAACAATTTTTCCATTAGAGAGAGGAGATTTTGGCACTGATTGTTCTGCATCTAAGTAATAGCAAACCTCACTGTTTTATGTGCAGGTAGGACCACCATCAGTCAGGATTGAGTTTCCTGACTTGTCTGTAACTCTTAATAGTGAATGTTGCAGCCTGACTTAACATAATCAAGCTTTTGTGTTAGTCTCATAGCTGTCAGGTGGTTGAAAGGCACTGCAGCTTATTCCTAAACCCAAGCTAACAATCTATACCACAGCAAATACCTACATTTTTCAATGGACTGAAAGATAAAAAAAAAAATCCCACTCTATTTCTGCCATACATGCATCTTTCTTTCTGGCAGACAGTATGAGTTCAGCAATTCCTCTAGACTAACTACGCTATGTTTCTTTAAATAAACCCACTGCGATCTCGCTTACTGAAACAAAGCAGTGAAGGTTGATATATAACCAGTTTCCCTCTGCCACCTTCCGTGCCACTGGTTTTCTAGGCCTCTTCCTATGCGAGGCATTTCAGCGATGTAAGCACACGTTGCATAATATGATTATGTGCTGCTCCGAACTGAGGAACGTGTCCCACTTGTGGCACACTATATGCTGCTGCCTGCTTCTTCCACCGGAACAGAAATTATGTGAGACTGATTTTATATTCCTAGGGCAGCTGTCAAATGCTACATCAAAGGATTAGGGGATTGGGGCTTTTTTTTCTTTTCTTTGTACTGAAAACCAGTATTGCTTTCCCTCCCCTCTCTCCCTCATGCCTTTAGCTCTGAAGGGAAAGATTACATTTCGGTTAATCTCTTTCCCTCTGTGTCATTCTAATACACCACCCTAACTCGCAGTACAGGAATTAGCGCCCGTGTGTAATTAGGAGTTAATGAAACCCGCCTGTGCGCACAGGCGCTGTGTGCACCGCTGAGGGAAGGCGGCCATGAGCTCACGCCTCGTCTGCAGCGCCCGCCGCGTTCGCCATCCCGGGATAGCTGCGTTCCTCCTCTTCCCGCCCGGACGCCGCAGCGCCGGGTGTAGCACATCCCACGGGCAGCCGATCCCGCCTCCCCGTCCCCATCCCGCGGCGGACCGGGCTGGCTCGGGAGCGGGCGCCGGGACGCGCAGGCGCGGCGGGCGCGCGGCGCGGGATGCGGGCGGCGCGAGCGCATGGCAGGAGGCGGGAAGCGCAGGCCGCGCGGCGCGGCGGGAGCCGCCGGAGAGCAGGTGGGGCTGGGGGGAGCGCCGGGACGGGGCCCGGGACACCCCGGGAAGGGCGGCAGGCGAGCTGCGAGCGTCGCGGCCGCGGGGCCTCGGGCCTGGATGGGCGCGGGTGCCCTGTCGCAGCGTCGGTCCTGACTCCGCGCTCTGCGTGCTCCGTCGCTGGGAGGAAAGCCCCAGGGTCCCTCGGTCCCCTGCGCAAGAGCCGCTCCTCGCCCTGGGCTGCTCCCGGGACGCCGCGTTTGGAGTGCGCTGTGCCCGTCGCTGCGCCATCCCGGCGGGATGCGCCACGGCGGGGGCACGCGGTGTCGCTGGATACCTGGCGGCGGCCCCGCTTCGGAGAGGAATGCCCTCCGCGCTGGCCTCTCCTAAGAACGGGAAAGAAACCTGACTGCTTTTAAAAAAATTCTTATTCTTTCAATTAGGGGGTAGCTGAGGCTACTGCTCTAGTGGAGTATGTGCTCAATATGGATCACTTCCTAGTCTGCTCCGGTTCACGTCACATCATCTTAACAGCAACTTCAGCTTTAAGCTACTTTTAAAATGCTGCTCTGTAAACTGCGCTACTCCTGATGGTGAATAACACAGTAGTGCAGACAGTAGAGACTAGAGGGCTTTTGTTGTGTCATTTAACCAGACATGACAAAATAGTATCCCTACTTTCAACTGTCTGTAATTGTGTAAATTTATTGGATGCAGGCTGTAGTGGGATTGGAAATGGTCATTTTAAAATAATTTAGAACTTAGATTAAACTTTGGGGTTGCTTAGTCCTTTGCCTAATTAACTAATATAAAGTGCTTCTGTTGGTTATATCAATTCAATAACATAAAAGTAGCAGTTTGCTACTTCATACATGTTTAGCACATGTCAGAGACTGCACTTTTAATGGATTCTGACCGAAATCTGTGTTCTAATCTGTATATATGCTGCTTTAACTAACAAATATGCCCTAGTAATCCTAATTATTGTTCTTCCATTAATATAAAGCTTTGTAAAATCCTTTGGTGGAGCTGACAGAAAGCAGCTAAATTAACTGTGGGTTTTCTTTATCTCCAGACTGAAAAAAATGGAGCTGTCAAGAAGAGAAGATCAAATCAGGCAGATATTCCTGACAGCCTTTGCCAAGAAGCAGAAACATGCTATCAGCTTAGACTGCCTGAGGACTTCTACCAGTTTTGGAAGTTTTGTGAGGAACTAGATCCTGAGAAACCAAGTGGTGAGGTTTTAAATTTTGGCTTTTCTAACTTTCACTCTCAAAAACAGCCTGAACGCAGGCAAACTGGAGGTGGGTCAGATGCATTCTAATGCAGCTTCAGTTTTTGGTTAAGATGCAGGATATTTATGTGAGTGTAAACAGGAATTCTGGATATAATCACATGTATTCTTCAAGCTTTCTAAAATATAATTACTTCAGTCGTGCAATACAGAGGGACTAAATGTTGTCTAAATCTGCCTTTCTCACAGGTACGTTTAAAATGTTTGATATGGAACTCAAGTTTCCTCAATGTATTGCAGTTTAACCCTAATCAACAACTAAGCACTGTGCAGCCACTCACTCACTCCCCCTTGGTAAGAGAGGGGAGACAATCAGAAGGGTAAAAGTGAGAAAATGTGTGGGTTGAGCTAAAGGCAGCTTAATAGGGAAAGCAAAGGCCACATGCACAACCAAAATAAAACAAGGAATTCATTCACCACTTCCCATGGCCAGGCAGGTGTTCAGCCAACTCCAAGAAAGCAGGGCTCTGTCACAGATAACAGTTACTTTGAAAGGCAAATTCCATCACTCCAAATGACCCTCCTTCTTCCCCTAGTTTATATACTGAACATGATGCCATATGGTATGGAATATCCCTTTGGTCACTTGGGGTCAGCTGTCCTGGCTCTGTTTTCTTTCAGCTTCTTGTGCATCCGTAGCCTTGTCGCTGGTAGGGTGACAGGCAGAAAAGGCTTTAACTCAGTGTAAGCACTGCTAAATCTGGGTTTCAACCTCCTCAAATTTATTGTATAACAGAATGTGGCATCCCATCTAGAAGTGAAAAGTTTTTTTCAAGTTATAGAATGATTTGGGCTGGAAGGGACTTTTAATGTTCATCTAGTCTGATCCCCTAAAATAACCAGGGACATCTTCAACTAGCCCAGGTTGGTCAGAGCTCTATCCAACCTGGCCTTGAATGTTTCCAAGTGTGGGACATTCACTACCTTTCTGGGCAACCTGTTCCAGTGTTTCACCACCCTCATCTTAAGAATTTCTTTCCTTAACATCTAGTCTGAATCTACCCTTTTTTTAGTTTAAAACCATTACCCCTCATTCTATTGCTACAGGCCCTGCTAAAAAGTCTGTCCCTATCTTCAGTACCTAAAGTATTTAAAGGCTGCAGTCTCCCTGGAGCCTTTTCTTCTCCAGGCTAATAACCCCAACCCTCTCAGTCTGTCTTCACAGGAGAGATGCCCCAGCCCTGTGATCATCTTCATGAACCTCCTCTGGACCCCTTCCAACAGGGCCAGGTCTCTTCTGTGCTGGGGATCCCAGAGCTGGATGCAGCACTCCAGATGGGGTCTCACCAAAGCAGAGGACCAGAATCCCCTCCCTCAGCCTGCTGGCCTCGCTGTTTTTGATGCAGCCCAGAATACAACTGGCTATCTGGGCTGCAACTGCATGTTGTCAGCTCATGTCCAGCCTCTCACCCACCAGCCACCCCCAAGTCCTCAGCAGGGCTGCTCTCAGTTGGTTGAGACACAACCCAACTTCTTTTGATACCAGGGCTTGCCCGGACCCAGGTGCAGCACCTTGCACTTGGTCTTGTTAAAATACATGAGATTCCCATGGGCCCACTTCTCAAGCAAGTCCAGGTCCCTCTGGATGGCATCCCATGCTTCAGGAGTCAGCAGTAGCGTTCAGCTTGGCATCATCAGCAAATTTGTTGACGGTGCACATGATCTCACTGTCTTGTCTAATTGATAAAGATTAATATTAAACAGTACTGGTCCCAGTACGAACCCCAGAGGGACACCACTCATCACTGATCTTCGTCCAGAGGGATGGGATGAACTGTTGATGGCTACTTCTTATAAGAAGTGTAACAACTCAAAATGAAAGCTATCTGGACAAAAGAATGTCTCAGTTTTCCTAGTAAACAGTGTTTGATGGAATTTGTGGAAGCTTTTTTGATACCTGAATGACTCGGGAACTGGGTCTAGATACGCAGCCACCAGAAGGTAAATCAATTCATGCTTTGCTTTTCAGATGCACTTGTGTCAAGTGTTGGACTTAAACTGGTTGGACCATATGATATTCTTGCTGGAAAACACAAAAAAGCAAAATCAGCAGATGTGAACTTCAACCTTCACTGGAGATTCTTCTATGATCCCCCAGAATTCCAGACTATACTTGTTGGGGATAGCAAAACACAGTATCACATGGGATATTTCAGGTATTTAATTTCCTGTATGCTCTTGCTGGCCTATAATTATGCACAGTTTTTTGTCCTACTTTCTCCATGAGATCTGATTTGAAACCTGTGCACAGTCATCAAACAAGAATCTTTCTCTTCTCTAATAGGATATTAACATATGGCTTGATATCTTTAAAAGATCACAGGTACTGGAGTTGAAGACTAGATTTAAATATTTATTAAACTACCTCCCCCAACCATCCAGAGCACCTTCACTTAACAAATCTTTAACTTTTGCCACGATATTTGGAACATGTATTCCCTCTGCATGATGCAGCAGATGCAAGCTCTCTTTAAGGCATGCTGTAAGATCTTAGAGCTTTAGATCTAAGGGCAGTTTTTGATAGGTCTGAAGGAGATGGTAGCATAGTGAGGAAGCAAATTAATTTTGCTTTGAAATAAAAGAAATAGACACAGCTTGACTATTTGTGTATACTTTTTCTTCAATAGGGATGTGCCAGATGAGCTCCCAGTGTGGGTTGGTGCAAATGAAGCTAAGAAGGGCTGTGTGATTTCACAAGTTGGTGATAATGTCTTTGCAGCAGTCAAGTAAGGTTCATACTTACTTTTATTTATAAAAAATAGAATAGAAACTATTACTTGTGAGGTGTGGAATAATGCAGTAATGTATTCATGTGGTTTTTCTCAAGAAGTTCTCACTTATTTTCTGCCACTGCTAGCAAGTCTAAAGGTTCTCTCAAAAGCCTTTATAGGTTTTTAGACAGTGTTTTCATTTTAGAAGTAAAACAGATAATTGTTAATTATCTTGTTCTTTAAATATGTTGGCAGGAATAGGCTCTACAGGGGGAAAAGTACCCCCTGGGTGTGTTAAAATACTTTGTAAGTAAAGGGCGGGCATCTCAAACAATCGGAGTATCGCAGAAGCATTTGGCTCTCGTTGTTCTTGCCTATGTAAAGATACATTCCTTTTGTGTATAATGAATAAATGTAAGAAATGCCATTTCTGACCTTGGGGCAGGATAACATTTATATGGATATGTAATTCAGGATGATTCATGAGGCTTTACATGATTCCATGCCAGGAATGTAAACAACAGACCTCATCCCTGCCGGTTAAAAATAGAAAGCTCTCTAAGGACAGACGCATGTCAGTCGGTGGAAGCAGGCTGAATAATGGCTCCTGCAAAAGAATCCTTGTGCAGTGCAGAGTTAAACGAGGACACTGGTTTTGAAAGCACCATGAGGAAACTCATAAATATGTATTTGTGTGCATGACTTGGATGACAAATGGTGTATATGGCACGAAAGCAGCAAACTTGAACACTTAAGATAGAAAGATGAACAGCTACTGAGTGTTCAAGAGAATCTTCAGCACCTGCCGATTGCATAAACTAGATGCTAATGCAGATACAGACAAGAAATGCCCAAGTACTCGCTGTGCCAAACTTTTGCTCCTTCTTGTTAAACAAGGCTTGCATTTCCAAGTCTGTGTAAATAAACTCAGGACTGCTAATCTTCATTATAAGAACTGGAGGTTTAGGGTTTAAAAGCCTATAGATTTGTTTGTTTGTTTTCTGTTAAGACATGTTTCTTCTGTTTACAGATTATTTTTGTCAAAAAAACTTAAGGAAGTGACTGATAAAAAGAAAAATGCTGTTTTGAGAGACATAGATGAAAAGTTAACGAGGACAGCAAAAGACCTGGGTTATTCTCTGGAACAAAAAACCATGAAGATGAAACAGAGAGATAAGAAAGTATGACTTTCCTCATCCACTGGAGAGAACTAAGTTCTGTTAAACTTTTTTCATTTCCTTTCCTGTTTGTTTTTTTTTTTTTTTTTTTTTTAATCCTTCCAGTTAGTAAGGATGCTTCATTTAAGAATTTCCAGAGCTAACTGTCTCTCTCTGAAACTTTTTAGGAGAGGGAAGATTAATACAAGTGTGTTCCAAATAACAGGACTAAATAAAAACACATTATGCTTGTAAAACAAAATTCAGTTAAAAAAAAAAACAAAAACAAAACAAAAAAAAACAGCAACCAAAAAAACCCCAAACCACCACCAAAAAGCTACAATAAGGGCAGTAGTCTAAAAAAAACAAACAAAAAACAAATGGTGGGCACGGAGAAAACCTGTTGAAATGGAAGATCATAAACAATTGGGTTGGATCTATCAGAAACAGGACCATTACAGATGGTATAGATTGTAATAGTTTTGCACACCTATCAGAAATCATTATGGTAGGAGATGACTAAACAGATGAGGTACCGTGCTACACAAGTGACTACAAGGGTTCCTAGATTTCAGAGCTTGACTGAAATGGAGTTTCCAGTTATTTTAAACTTCAACACTTAAAAGTAACTGCTATATTATTTGAAACTGAGTTGGTGTCCTGGAGCCAGGACACTGTATTAGGTTTGACCACCAGCAGTCAAGTGTTAGTGTTTAATGAGGTGAGTGGTTTTATATCACAGTACTGTCTTATGTGCTATGTTCTATTTCCCATCCCTTTATTTAGGTGGTGACCAAAGCATTTCATGGAGCAGGTCTGGTTGTTCCTGTAGACAAAAATGATGTTGGATACAGAGAACTTCCTGAGACAAATGGTAAATATCTTGTTTACTATATTCTTCTGCTTTATTTAATAACCTTAAGTCACACAGACTCTGCAAAAAACAAACTCCATATTTTCTACGTAGAGTGAGCGGTAGGAGTAAAAGGTAGAAGTCTTAACCATCACACTCAAAGTATTGTCTTTAGATGAACCAAATGAAAATCAATGAAACATGTTAAATCTGAAATAATAATTCCTGAAGTAGTAGTTTAGATGATCTTTTGTATTGGCACAGCCGTATAGGAAGTAGATCCAAAAAAATGATCTATATTCAGGGACTTTTGCCTTTATTTCTTATCCATCCTCTTCTTCCACTGTTGTTTTAAGCAGAATCAGTTCACTACACAGATAAATGCTTGTCTCTATGGGGGAACTGAGAGGGATAGGCAGGGGCCAAGAATGAGCAGCCAAGGAAAGGGTTAAGCTTTTTCACCAGCAGTTCAGGGTATGCCCACTTAGTTGACACACAGGTATGGTTTTGTCATAGACTATTCTGTGCAGTATTAAATTTATTTCTTTAAACATCTGGATATTTGACTTTGTTTTTTTTGCAGCTAATCTTAAAAAAATTTGCAAGGCTATTGTTGATGCTCCTACTGATGATGAGAGAGTGAAGGCTTTTGCACCCATTCAAGAAATGCTGACCTTTGTTCAGTTTGCTAATGATGAATGTGACTATGGAATGGGGTATGAACTGGGCATGGACCTCTTTTGCTATGGATCACATGTGAGTACTACAACAATCATACTTCACAAAGTTATGCATTATTTTATACATGCACCAGGAATTGTTCTGTGGTGTAGAATAATTATCCCTAGAAATCATAAAAGTCTGCAAGCATATTCTTACTTCATGAAGACTGTTAGAAAGTCACACTTAGGACGTTATTCTGTCTTGAATTTAAAATTGTGCATAGGAAAGCCCAATCCTGCAATCCAGAAGTAGAGTGCAGAATATCTGTTCTAAATACACTGAATAGTTGGAGCCCCCTGTCCCCAACTGCTTGTATAGACACAAGCACCCACATTCAGCTGGATGAAGAAACGGACTATAGTAACCCCAGCTGGAAAAATGTGAATCCAGGTCAGCTGTCTGGCTGCACTGCCTCTGGCTGTGTAGGGCACCTCCCACCTGGTGTCTCTTCCCTGTTTCTGTGTTAAAAATTAGTATCATCAATAAGTTGACTTAATAGCACTTCATTATAGATAAAGATTCTACTTAGTGCTTTTTGTTCTATGTTAGTTTATTTTAGTTCTGTATTAAAACATTCACCCTGTTGATGAAAGGGTCATGTCTGTAATTAGTCTATGGCTAGAAAATAACACAAAGTTTAACATCAGTGTAGTACGAACAGATCCATACAAAATAGCTGCTTCTAGCAAAACCAGTATTGGTGTTCCAGAGTATCATGTGAAAGATTTTTATCTTTCAGTGCTAAATGTAGGCCCAGAAGAGCTGTGCTGAACTTTAGTTAAAATGTTTAGTCATTGAAATGAAGGAAAACTTGCTGTTCTTTCCATGCACTTTTAAATTACTAATGTGTTTCTTAGATTTCCTGCTCTGCTCTCCTAAGTTCTGTACAGCATCTGAAAATGTGTGGTATTTTCCTCTGATACCCTGCTCACTTAGGACCCTTTGTTCAGTGACTAGGCTGCTTCAGCTGCTTAAATCTTGTCTGCAACTGGAAGGGCAGTGAAGGAAACAGTTCCTCCCAGCTGGCTGAGTAGGTGAAGGCAAACACCTGGCTTTCAGGCTTTGTGCTTCTTGATACACGAGACTAAACCCCGACAAAGTCCTGCAACAACAAATTACGTGTTTACAGCAGTATCATGTCTTCTGTCTATCTTAGGCAGCAGTTTGAAACAGCTGTAACTTTGCAGCTGTTCTCTAAAAATAGAAACCTTCATTTTTCTTGTTTAGTAAACAGAAAGGAAAAAATAGCAGCTTCACACAAGTTACTTTGTGGTTTGGTCCCTGCCTGCTTTGGAGCTCCTACTTGGAGCTGCTTTCCAGTTCTGACTGGAGCTTGCCTGTCCCCTTGCTTACAGAGCCAGAGAAACACTGACATTTTATCTGTCGCCCAAGATAGGGAAAGGGACTTAAATCTTGTCCCCTTCATGTAAGAGCTGTAATCTGCTTACATGTGCAATAATCATTGCAAATGCTAAATACAGTCTGACATTTTTACATTTGAAGCACTTAAACGGTTGCTACAGGTACCATTGTAATCCTCTCGAGCTGTGGAGTGTGACAAGGCATGGGCCTGTGACAGGACACAGGACTTCAGCCACAGGCTGGAGCTCTGCATGCTGTAATGGCACCGTCATTTACCGCACTGCTAAAAATAGTTTTCCAGCTCAGGTAGCCCCGCCTGACCGCGCTGTGGCTGTGACAGGTGTAGCATGAGGAGCAGGTGAAGGGAGCGGTGTGAACTGGGCAGAGCCAGGAGCTGGCGCTGCCGCGGCATAAACAAAGCCGCTGATGCCCAGGGCTGCTCTTGTTTTCCCTGTCTCCTGCAGTACTTCCACAAGACGGTGGGCCAGCTGCTGCCCCTGGCTTACACGCTGCTGAAGAGGAACCTCTTCGCCGAGATTATCGAGGCGCACCTGGGCAGCCGGCGGGAGGAGGGCCTGGACCAGCTGGAGCCCTGAACCGGGCACGGGGGCTACGGTGGCGCGGGCGGCCTTGTCTGTCTGTCTGTCTGTGTGTTTGCGGGACTTTTTGTACTCGGTGGCGGTGTCTTGGGGGTCAGTAAAGCTTTTCTAAGGAACGCGTTGTTTCCCGGTGCTGGCTGCCTGCTGCGAGCCCGGCGGGGAGGGGGTGACGCGCCGGCGGGCGGGGCTGCGGCCCGGACACATCCAGGCCTGGGCTGAGGGAGAGCGGGGAGGGCGGGCGGCTGAGTCACTGCTGGGAGCGCCTGCGGGCACGGCCGGGTGGCTGAGGCAGCCAGCTCGTTCGGCGCTCACCTGCGGGCTTCACGGCCCTGCTGCGGGTGATGGGTGGTGCCTCCTCACCCGCAGGTGCAGCGTTCCCTTTAGTGCAGCGCTCCCGTCTCCGGCAGAGCACTAACTCAGGTCCTTGGGGCTGGCTCAGTTTGGAGGAATCACAAAGATGAAGAGAAAGCTAAGTGACAGTACAAGGGAAATTAGGAATTCCACTGTGAGTGCTACCTTGCTAATCAGAAGTCATCCCCTGATCTCAACACTTACCTGGACATTTAAAAATGGAACCGAAGTGATTTTGTACAAAACAGAAATGACGTGTTTTCAAGGTCATTGGCCCACAGCTCTATGAGTTTTATTCTTGGGCAGCTGATTGAAATAACAGTCCAGAAACAATGGAAAATAACATTTGCTCTTATTCAACAAACTTGCCACCACACAGTGACTTCCATTGTAGCAATTCACATAATTACTAATGACAGTAAGTAATACTAATTACTACTGACAAAGATTACAGGCCAGGAGCAACATGCTCAACTTTACGTAGTTTCTACTTTTTTAGCCACAGATTGTACTTCCAATTCACAATATAGGTTAGAGTGCTGCAGAAGAGTATCTTCAGTTTTAAATGAATGAGGTAAATCTACTTTTGTAAATTTGACAACTTCACCTCTTTCATTCAGCATGTTCCATTTATTCAAGCATAAGCAGACAGAGTGACTCAGGGGCCTGGAATTTTGTGTTATACATAAAAAAGAGGTACTTTCTTGAATATTCAGTCTTACTTTACTTTTTATGTTCTAAACAGAATACACCTTCATATTAATGCCCTGTAAATTATACACATAATAAAAAAGTAGAATCATGGAATGGTTTGGGTTGGAAGGGACCTTAAAAATTCACCTTTTGCACTGTTATTTAAATATCAACTGAGATCTGTAACAGTGGGGACCTTAGACTGGAAATCCATACTCATCTATTCATCTGATAGAAATTGAAATTTGTTACACCAACTGAAAAATTACTGAAGTGCTGCTCATCATTAAATGGGGGACAGACCTTTTATCAGGGCCTGCTGCACTAGGACAAGAAAAAAGTTTTTCCTATGAATGGTGAAGCACTGGAACAGGTTGGCCAGAGGGGTGGTAGATGCCTGAGCCCTGGAAGTGTTTGAGGTCAGACTGAATAGGACTTAGAGCAATGTAGTCTAGTGAAAGGTGTCCCTGCCCACTGCAGGGGTGTTGGAAGCGGATGATCTTGAAGGTCCCTTCCAACCCAGGCCATTCTGTGAATATACATCATCAACAGATGGCTTTTAGACATCAAAAGCATCATCCACTTTTAACAATTTTGAAACAGAAAAGCCGACTATTCAATAATTAAAACAAAAATTTAAATGTTTGTTTTGGAAAAAAACCTACCTAATAGTGACCTGTGTGATTGGGTTGATTTGGCTACTGATTTGTAGCCAAATACTAGGCAATGCAAAGACTGCACCTCCTAAAATTCATTCTTTCCTTTATCTGCTTACTAGTTTTATATATAAGATTCCTAGCTGTTAATTTTCTCTCCAGGGGAAAATGTAAAACCAACATAAATATTGTGAAAACAACGAAAAAGCATGACAGAACAATAAATGGTCATACAGAAGTTTTTAATGTTTGATTAAATCATCACAGTAATGAGAATTTTTACTGTAATGATATGCAGCTCTACCACACTATTATAAATAAAAACATTAAGATCAATATTAAATACAGCTCTAGGTAACATCACAGATTAACAAAGAATGCATTCTTCATGAACCAGTATCTGAATGGTTGAAAAAATAAAAAATGCTGACACTTTCCCCCTCCCATCCACCACATTTTTTTTTCCCCAATTAGTAACTTGAGTAAGGCGCTGCAAGTTTTACATTAGGACATTTTTGTTGCACAGCACAGGCACACGTACTTCCTTACCAGAACCTCTACTGTATGTTTACCAGAAGACATATGTCAACAGGGAAAGCTTAGCAGGTTAAGAAGAATAAAAAGAGATGCACAATTTATATGCAGCGCTCGGGATTTACACAAATTATAAAACACATCAGGGGTGTGGCTGTATTTTAATTCAGAAAGTACAGTCTGTAGAATTAGCTGCAAGTTAATACAGCACACAGAGCAGTGTTTTAGGAGAGCATTAGACATGGCAAAAATTTCAAACTGATTTAAAGCAATTTTTGTATGTGTAGTGTGTTTATATTCTTCCACTGTAGGAAAAAAACCAGACAACTTACAGAGCTGTCTTCTGTAAATAGGCCAAATCCTGCTCTTTGTGAATTTTCTTCTTCTTCAGGCTTACGCAATGTAATAGCAAATTTTTAACCACCAGCACTGACTCCCCATGAAAGTGTGCAGATGGTTGCTGCAACACTCCTGTTTTAACATAGCCTGATTCCCTGTTGCAGTTCCAAACCTGTTTTAAATTCAGGCCTGATCACTGTGAGCGCACTGGCACATTTCACCTTCTACAGCTTCCAGTTGCTGCAAGAGATGAGATGATGAAATGTCGATGGCAGTTTTTTACTAAGAAAAATAGGTTAAAATTCAGCAACGCACTTACTTAAGTACAGACATTATTTTGCAGCTTGCCAAAAGTACCGGAATTTTGGTTCAGTGTGTTATTGTACTTGAGATAAAATCATACTGAGTACTTGGTGAATTAGGATGTTTGAGGTAACTCTGATGAATGCCATACTTATTATTTTAGTTTTAGTGCCTATATTTTTGCAATTTTTGCAGTCTTGTGAGCATAATGGTTAAAAGAAGGAAATTTTATCCAACCCCATATAATAAAACATGATTTTTGTCAGCCAGATTTCTTAATTTTTTTCCTCCCTAGGAAATACAGTATATTGCTTTTTTTCCTCTGTGTATGTTTGTGGTGGTGGTGGTGGCTTGATGAAATGAATATGAAACAAAATAATCTACTGTAAAGAAGTTAGGGACCTGTCAGTTTACCTACTTCTGTGTGTGTTGCTGCTGAATTTTAAACTCCTGCCAAAGTTTCAAGTACTGCATTCAATTTTCCCCGCCTGCTCAGGTGTGGCTACATATAATTTACACCTCTATGTACTTGGGAGAAAAAAAAAAAAAGAGCCAAAAGCAATTATATAGTTGCTTTCTCCTATTAATTTTTAAACCCTGCAGGTTGTTTTTAAATAAAATTTTAATATTACTGTTCCAGTTATCTGCTCGTAAAGGAAAAAGGAAATCCAAGGTAACGGCAGTGAGAGTTATATTTGAAAATGATCTTGTATGTATGTTGGATCATAAAGAAGCCATTTTGTTGAAACCATTCATCTAGTTGTAAACATTTGCTAATCCTCCTTTACTTGCAGAGGATTATGAATTATTCTATAAAATCACATTAAAAAGGTAATTAGTTATGTGAGATATTAACTGATTCATATTTAATAGATTTTTTTTAATCCATACAAATATAAATAAAGAATGGTAAAACTTCAAGAAAAATAATATACATTTAGTGCAAGTTATGAGTTACATTTCTTCCTACCATGTCAGCAGTGGAACATCTTTTGTGGAGAAGAAAAAAATAAAAATGACCGTTCTCAAATTTTACAGGGGGGGTAAAAGATCTCCAGTGTTGTAGCATGCAATTTTTACCAGATACACGTATACAGAATTGTTCCAGCTCTTAAACTAGTAGTATAGCAGTATTTTTCCTTATACTGCACAACATTGGTATATATCATAGTGTTTTCAATAATACAAAAATTGCATAAGACCAGGTCACATTATTGATACTTCCTGCAGCAAAACTAGCAGTATTTTTCTTTGAAATGCTAGTTTCATCTGGTTTTAGTTTTCTCATATCATGACAGCACATGGGTTGAAAGAAGTCTCACATGGTTCTTGCAAGTTATTACCTGTTCAATCTGGTTTTGTTGCAGTGGATCTGCACTGCCCCAAGCATTTCATGATGTACAAACTCACACGTTTAATGGCACAAGAAAAACCTCCCTTCTTGTGATCAAACCTCAGTAACTCACAGTACATCTCAATATGAGAAACAACTGCTTCAAAAGGGCACACCAATTTTAAAGAGGCTTTGTTACGGCTCAGGAGAGAGAGAAATAAAGCTCTTCTGGAATGTAGAAAGGTGACGTGTAATAGTTAATACGTTTCATGAGTTAACACAACAGTTTTCAATGGTAAAAAGGGCAAGACCTTTCAGTCTCCACAAGATGGCTCAATTTCAGAACAATCCCTCCAGAAACAGGGATTAATAACACATCTCTTCAATGCTGAAGTACCAGGCTGGGGCTGGAGAATGGCACGGCTCACCCACTGCACTATCATGGCAGACCTGATGCCTCGGGACGCATCCAGTGCAGGACAGCAGCTCTCCCTTCCCACACTCCCATCAGCCTTCCTCCTCGCCACATACTCCCCCAGACCGACTCCTGATTGCCAGCAGCACTGTCACACAAAACCCCAGCTCTCATCTCTGATTTTAGAAGTACTCCCCAGACTAAAGTGTTGTGCTATTCAACAAATGAACCTCCTCTTCTGTTTCCTCTCTCTCCTCAGCTATGGGCTTCAGTTGAACATTATGGAGGCGGGGTCTTGGTTTGCCGTCTGGGCCATATGACGGAGGATATCTTTTTTTGTTATAATGCCAAGGAGGCGCCTGAAAAGGATAAATGGAAGACTGATATTAATCCAGGCAGGGAAATAATAAATCAGAACAAATCTGTAGCCAAGTCCTTTTTGTTGACAGGAATAGAGCAAAAGTAAACAGCCTGATTTTCTTATTTAAACAAAAACATTTTATTTATCAGAATGTTGAGGAACCACCAGTTTGATAAAACACAGCAATGCTGAGACACTGTATCAGATGGTCTCTGACAGCTGTAGTCCATTTTAATGAAATAAAAGTAATACAAGTAAAGCCCATCACAATTTTTATTTAACATTTCGTTTCTACAAAAATCAAATTTTGATTAGTGTATGCCAACAAAAAAGTAACAAAGAAGGACAAAGAAAAGAGAGGTATGAAAAAGAAGTGATATTGATCCCATTTAATAAGGGAGATGTATTCCAACCTAGCCATCAAAGTGATGTACCGCTTGATGGCCCAAAATCCTAACAGCAAATCAAACTCCCCTTCCCTCCATTTTAAAACCTTAGGGATCCTTCCAGTCTGATGCACTGGCTCAGGCTGAATGTATTCATAGGAGCACACTGTATCAGCCATGAAACTTTTGTAAAATAAACAACAGTTAAATAGCTTTTAGAATTCATGGCTTTAGAAAATAAACTGTGAACACTAAAAGAAAATCTTCATTTTCCAATTTAGATACAGTGCTCTTATGGGAGGGTCTTTCAAACTTATAACTGCGAAACATCAAATAGAGTGAGACTGTCCAAAAGGATAATATCACAAGAGAAGCAAAGAGCAGAATGAATGAGCTGCTGCCCTTGTTATTCTGGTTAGTACATTTCAATTTGTCTTATTAAAGGATGCATGAAATACTTGTGAAGTATTAGCATAAAATGAGAACATAATTAGCATATTTTGCACATAAGCAGCTAAATGTGGTGGATATGTTTAGTAGAGATGTAACTAGCAACCCGTGTCCAAATTAAGACAAAGTTTACCACCTATCTAAGGTTAGTTCACAACATCATGGTTAAAACCATGTCTAGATTCTGAAGTCAACAGTCAACATAGCACCATGCCACTTAGTGGCTTTGGATATCACTAAACATTTTATAAAGGGGTGCACTGACTGCTGTTAGGAATCAGCAGCAGAACCACAGGACTTTACATAAAAGCACAGGACTTTACTAAAAACAAGTATTTTTAAAAAATCATGTTGATAAAGGGGGATTACAGGGAAGATCTAATGCTGCGGTTAAAACATGCTTGTCTTTGCTTCTCAGAAGATGTGATACTTTGCTATTTAACAGCTATTTAAAGCTGTCCTGATCAGAAAAAGAAATTGGCATATATGGAAGTCTTAATTTGCATTAGGTGGGGGAAAAGTATTCCTAGGCATGTGCTTTCCCACCTGGGGAAATCAGATCAACCACATGGATCTACGTGATCTCAACAACACAAGTATCAGAAAGTCTACTGTTTACTTTCCTTTAATGTTGTGACTAACAGTATGTCCACATTAACAGCTTCATTTCTACAAAAGGATTTTGCACATATTGTTTCATGGTTGAATACAAATTTTGAGCATAGGATGATTTCATTGTTCATAAAAGCCCTGAACAGTTCACAAGTTTCATGCTTCCTGACTTCTAATGTGTCTAATTATGAGATCTGATATATCTAATCACCAAGGGTTCGACGTGCTGCTTTAGTTGCTCGAGATGCTCTAATATGTTCTTCTTTGTGATGATCCCCAAGACAATCCTGAAACAGATCACGTTATGCTAATAACTGTGTGAAATCAAATTAAAAAAAGTTCTAATCATAATGGAAAAGGATTAGAATAGAGCAAAACTAAAAAAAAAACAAAAAAAAAACCAAAACCAACTAAAAAAAACCAAACACCAAAGCCAAAACTAAAACAAAACAAAACAAAAAGAATGGTTGCAGGAAAGCTAATGAGATGTAATTAACTGAAAACTTATTTGAAAGACAGTACCCTTTCCCAGATTTTACTTTTTTTCTTTTTCTCCCAAAATGCTGAACACAATTGGCTCTTCAGTGACCCCACAGCAATACGTTTCTCCTATCAAGTACACGTCAGGGAAGCATGCTTTATCCCTTCTCCCCAGATTCATGTATTTTTGAGTTTTAAAGCCACTGGAACTAAAATCTACTTTGTATTTCCTTTGTTCAGTAGCTATTTCTCCTCACACATAAAGATAAGTATTTACATTTTAACAAGCCACAGTAGATGAACAAAGTAGTAACTGTGTAAAGTCACAGCACTTTAGGTTCGAAGCTGCTCCGGAGAGCTGAGTTATTTGTTGTCCCTAGAAAGAGCCAAATTATAGTAAATTTTTCATTCATGACAGTATAAATCACAAGCAACTCCCTGGAATGGATATTCTGGTACAAATTAGGAAATCTTTTTTTGTCATCAGCACCAATTTCTGCACAGTCTGATCTGGATTGGAACCAGTATGTTGATGTGTGTCTTTATGAGGTTATATTCTGTTTGCAGGAAATTTGCCAAAATACGAAGTACTCCTTGATGTCCACAAGGCTATACAAACCCACAGCTAAATATCACCAGTACTAGTGTTTATGATCTGCTCTTGTTGTAATGGACAGTGTGCTCCTGGAATATCACAAATTTGTAAATTGAAGTAGGACAATAAATATTAAACTTGCTGCTACTTTATCATAGTTTAAAATTTATAGTAGAGTTTGACACAGCTTTGCATGATGAAGCTTTCTTTCGAGGCAATTTTAACATGAATGTCAATTTTTCAGCATTCAACCACAACAGAAACTGAGAAAAAAAATTATCACAGTAAATATTCTTAAGTGAAGTTCTATTAATTCAAATTTTCAGCTCCAAAACAAAAATAACTGCATGCCTGCACTAACTTCTATGTGTCAGATCATGATATCCTTTCCCTACCAGAGAAAGGCTTTCAAAGTCATTTATGCTTCTGGAAACATTACTTGCTATTCCATACAGGGATGCATCAAAGGAAAAAAAAAAAAAAAAAAGCAGGAGAACATTTAAAATAAATTTATTTTAAAATACATCTGAAAAAAACCCATTTGGAAACCAATGCAATATTTAAATATTTGTCATTTATACCAGCAGTCCTTTGGCCCACAAAAAGCAAAACAAAAAGTCCCACCCATTTTTCTGAATTCTTGTCCTATGGACATTGATCCTAAATATGTGGATGAGCAGACAATGTTTCACTCCCCACGTGCCTTAAAAGACATGCTAAAGGGAAAGCAGGTAGGAGCATGTTGCATGTCAGGTGTTTAATGCAAGAGATACAGGAAAGCAGAATGGCAAAGGAGTAGCTTCACAGGAAAAGATCATGTAAAAAAACAAGGAGTAATGTAGATAAGAGGCAATTATAATGAACATTTATGTTTCCATGCCTGGGGCTGATTTATTTAAGGGTAATCACAGGACTACTCCCTGTAGTCTCATTTACAAACATTCTAAATCTTAAAATTACTTTCCTGAACTATTTTGAACTGTAGAAACAAAAGTTTCTGGATTGAAGTTCCAGAACTAGCAGCAGTTATTTAATTGCTAGTATTCAAAAAACAAAAGCTTGGTGGTAATTGCCATCACTAAACTCCGGAAGATGAGATATTGACTGGAACATTTTCTTCCTTTTCCTCCTTCTTTCTGAACCCAGATATTTGTACACGTTCAATAGCTGCTGGTGCATGGCATGTTGCCAGAACGTAGATAAGAACGGGGAAATAAAGGCCTTAGACTAAATTTCTGCAAGACAAGTTTTGTCTCCTCCTCCACAAGCAAGATGAATACACCAAACTTGCTGAATGGCAGCTAATTTTTAACAGAACATCATAAAATTACTAAAATCATCTGCCTGCTTACTTAGAACACAAGGGAGGAGTAAGAATTTTAGAGACGTACTACAGCACAGCACCTTCTTAATGAACAGTTGGGGTCCTCAGTTGCAATACCAAACTTACGGGTTCAAATATCATGACTGTGGTGTATATCCCGGTTCGAATACTCTGATCCTGGAAGTGAAAATTATTGTATTAGCAAAATGAACAGCATTGCTGCCACTTTACTCACCCGTTGTGTGTTACAAGGCACTGCCTCAGACCCAGCTTCCGGAAAATATCCACCACTATTTCCATTGGTGTGTGGTCTGTCACGGTGAAAGGGCTCATATCAAGTATGCTTCTGAGCTTCAAAGGTCGAGGGCTTTCTGCTGGAAGCGATGGGGTATGCTGGGCAAAACAGACCCTGGAACTGCCAACGATCCCTTCCTGCTTCTTTCTGGCACTTTCTTTAAGAAAAAGAAGGAAGGGGGAAAAACAGCAGAGGAGGAAGAATTTACATTTTTGGAGTAAGGTAAGTTAGTGCAGACAGACAGATTAATCAACAACACTAGACTGACGTTAGTGATGCTGATATTCTGATCTATGCTATTTCAATGTGTTTCCATAGCCTCTGCTTTATCCCCAAGAAGTCTTTGTGCAGAAATCACAAAAGCTATCTACCATTTAGCTTTAGTCATTCTTTGACTACTCATTCCAGTAAGTAAATGTTATTTACTATAAAGAGGTGAAAAGGCATAAAAAATACCATGCAGGAAGTGCACAGACAGCTGCTGAAGAAACTGCCAACAATCTCAACTGACAGCTCCCCTGTCATGATTCCAAGGGCTGTAATTATTATTGCTTTGAAACCAAAGAATTTCTGACCACTCTGAAAATGTTGCCTTTTTGTTTATAATGAATTTATTTTGCTTTTTTGTGAACTGAATCCTCTTCCTTTTCACGTGCTCATCACATTGGTTACATTCCTGCCCACACCCCAGACTATTTCACACAATCATAAAAATCACAGAATATCCTGAACTGGAAGGGACCCACAAGGATCTTAAAAGTCCAACTCCTGGCCCTGCACAGGACTATGCCAAGGAGCTGACCATGTGTCTGAGAGCTTTGTCTAAATACTTCTTGAGCTCTGTCAGACTTGGTGCTGTGACCACTTCCCTAGGAAGCCTGTCCCAGTAACCAATCACCCTCTGGGTGAAGAACCTTTTTCTAATATCCAACCTAAACCTCCCTTGATACAACTTCAGGCCATTCCATTGGGTCCACTCACTGGTCAACAGAGAAAAGAAATTGGTACCTGCCTCCCTGCTTCCCCTCACGAGGATGTTGAAGACTGCAATGAGGTCTCCCCTAAGTCTCCTCTTCTCCAGGCTGAACAAACCAAGTGACCTCAGCCACTCCTCATAAGGCTTCCCATCTAGACCCTTCACCATCTTCGTTGCCCTCCTCTAGACACTCTCTAAGAGCTCAATATCTTTCCTATATTATGGTGCCCAAAACTGCCACAATATTCAAGGTGAGGCTGCTCCAGTGCAGAGCAGAGTGAGACAATCCCCTCCCTCGACCGGCTGGCGATGCTTTGCCTGATGCCCCCCAGGACACGGTTGGCCCTCCTGGCTGCCAGGGCACAATGACTCAAACCAGACACAATGCAAGACTAAGCAACTTGCACTGTACAATCTTAGCAGCTGACACGAGTCTTACCAGTGAAAGTGTATTATTAGAAGAATGCTCTGCTATTCCCCCATTTACTCAAGTAAACGCAAAATTAAACGAGTATATAATAATTTCTATATGTCTATAATAATTTCCAAGTTTTGGACATTCACATAAGTCCTACGTAATGTAATACCATCATATATACGACCTTAAGACCATAGGCAAAAATTTTATTGAAGTAAACAGTGTTGTGTTCACAAATTATGTTTTAAAAAACTATCAGGAGACATCTGTCTCTTTCTCAAGTGTCTTTGTTAAAGAGATACTTCTCAAAAAGAAAAAGTAGTATAGATGCAACTTTCATCACTTACTTCATGCACCAAATGTTACACTTTTGGGTAGTGTCCTCAGAATCCACAGAATTTTTCTTGCTAGTACACAAAGCGTTGTCACAAGTATCACACAAGTGCTAATACTCACCCACAGAAAGAGGGCCCAAACTGGGCTTGTGTGCTCATGTGCCCAGGGACAAATTTCCCATTACACAAGCAAATTGAAAAATAGAAACCTGAAATAATTCTTTTTGCACTTATCACTCTATAAAACAATCTCAGTTGTTATAACAACAGTAAATAACATACTGTCATAAAGAAATAGGATATACATTTACAAATTACTCAGACAGTAATTCTCACAGAATCCTGATGGTCTAAAATGAGAAGTACTCAATTTTGAAGAAGAATGTTGGTGTAGCATCACTTGAGGAAATAAGATACTACCAAAAGCCTCCAAAAAACCAACATAATACCAAATTAGATGATGTTTTGGCCTACTTGAGTATGACTCCTGTTTTTATGACAGAAGACAAAAACAGATGAGCATTTTTTTCATTTCGGAGCCTGATAACAAAGATAATAATATACTTAATAAACCTGAAGTAAGTCTAGAAACACACAGTAAAATCTATTTTAAATATAAAATGATATAAAATAATTTAAATTAGCATATATAACAATGCAATACTGGAAGATAATTACCTATTGCAATAGTTAAATCTCTTCTTAGAGCAAAGCCCACCAGTCTCTGTGATTCTTTTGACATAATAACAGGAAAACCATTATAGCTGGTTTCATTGATCAAGTTTTCTATATCTTCGACTGTCATGTTATCCTGCGTCAGAACTGCTAAAGGTGGATCGCTTCTTCGAGGTCTCATAACATCAGCAGCCAGTGTTGTGTGAGTAAATTCTTCCTTTGCATCCAAGAAGGGATATCCATTCAGTCGGATGTGTGCCTCGTAGATGCCTTCCCTACCAAAGGCATCTCCTACCCACTTACTGGTCATGACTGCAGCCATTAGGGGCACAATATATTCCAGCCCTCCTGTTAGCTCAAAGACAATAACTACCAGGGACACAGTCATCCTTGTCACACCACCTGCAAGAAAAATGGTAGCCAGTAACATTCTAGTATAAGATAATTATGAATTTAGAATTTCCTGACTTCCAGATAAGAACTACAAGCTCAATTTTGCCATGAAAGGTCATTTGACAAACATCCTTCTGTATAATGCCAACAGAGAAGCAAACAGAGGAAATTAACACAAAATGTCTAGAAGTGAAAAAGAGAGTTTCAGGGAAAATTCACAGAAAGGGAGAAAATAAAGGGAATTGGAAAATATGTACAGTTAATTATCATAAACTAAGAATAAAACTGTGTCTATCTCATGACACATCAGGGTTAAAAGTACTGTGAAATGCAAGGAAATCCAGTAAGATAAGAATTTGGAGAAAGAATGGAACTAATGCAGCAAGTCACAGGTAGCAATTCAACATTTATGTTGTCCAAAGAATTAGGAATTTAATGCTGTTGCTAATCATAAAACTGAAGAGAACTCTGAGCTGATGAAAAAAACCACTTTTTTTTTGGACAACAGGAGAAGACAGGGATTGTATTTCTCTTTTTGTTAGTATTTAAGATGGGGTTTTTTTCTGCCAAGGTTTCTGATGCTGTATCTTTATTCAATAAAAGGATATGATCTGTCTTTCAATGCAATCGAAAATGATTCAAGTTGAACTATTAACAATCAAAACAACCTCTCCAAAACCTAAATTTTACTATGTTATTTGATTGCCAAATGCATTTTTCATTAAAGAAGAGGTCTACTTTTTGCAAAATCTGTACTAACTGCTGTTAAATTTAATCTCCAAGGCAACCAAGGTAGAAGCTAGGACAAGACAAGACCTTCAAAAGCCCTCTCCTAGTTTGGGTGCCCAGCTTAAAAATCTTTCCACGAAGTGGATTTTCAAAACGTTGTGAATCAGATTTGTTAAAAATACATTACACACTTCTGAAAGTTTTGTTTGGATTATGAATTTCAAGAACAATTTTTGCAATTCATGTAGATGTGGCAGCTGATCACATTACTTCTAACAACTTTAACTGTACTTGACCCAATAAATGCTCTACTTCATACATTTCAAGAAACTGATTTTTCTGACCGATGTAATAATGATACCTCTTCATATCAAAAAGCAACCAGTAGTACTTAATTTTTCTACTTCTCATTAATTTGGAGTTCATGTTATTCCTCAGATCCTTATGATCTCAGGGTCTTGTGTAGCAACGTGAATTCTGAAGAGAGAACTCCATAGAAACAGGTGTTCCAAAACTGCGCTGTTTATATCTCCTTTACTTTTTTAATAATTATTTTGATGCGTGAAAAAATCAGATTCTTATTTACTTAGTTATATTTTATTTACCTAAGCACGCAGCAGCACCAACCATGGCGTAAAGACCAGGTGTAATACAGTCAGCTCCAACTTCACACCACTCCTTGAAAATGAACCAGTCATGATGGTAGTAAGCCAGCTGCTCCACTGCAATTCCTACAATCCTTCCTGCTATTGCTCCAATTGCCATACTAGGTATGAACAACCCAGATGGAACCTGCAACATAAACAGAACTGGTGTCATGCTGCTGGGAACAAACCTGACACATCGCTTTACAAGTAACTTTCGTCTTCCAAAAGAGATGCAAATGCTCAAATTGTCAAGTTAAAACCACGTAAGCTGACCTTGAAAGGTCAGTAAAACTTGAGAGAATGCTATTGACATCTCTGATTGACCTAATTAGCTAAAACCATTTTATGACCACATTTTTTTATATTTTACTGTGCAGGACCACAAACTAGATTCTTACCCTATGCATGTCCAATTTAAGCCATGCTGCTAGTACTGAAGTATTCCTTACTATTTCCCATCTCCCTTACTACTTCATGTTCCTCAGAGTCAACATTCATGTACTGAACAGGACTGCCTTTCCGAACTGCTTCCTGACACTGCTAAAAATTAGATGACTAACTAAACAGGTGATTTTTAAAAGAGGCTTTGCTTACTATACTTACATTTCCTATCCAAAGGAGTGTATACAGAATGATAAATACACTAAGAGGAAAAGGCAAGACAATCCCCATTGCAAAAAAGAGTTAACACATTAGGCTAAAAAAATGTTCCTACTGTCATTTTAGTTATTAAAATGTTTTTCTGCTATTACCTAAAACCTGAAAAGGGCACAAAGTGTTGTCACACCAACATGGCTTAGTAAAGTATTATTGCAAGCTTGCTTTTATCAGCAGCTTCATAAAGAGTGAGTGTTCATCTCAAAAACTGCTGTTGTGTATCTTCTCCTTAGGAAGTTGATCTTCCCAGGAAACATACTGGTGCCTAAATGTCTCATTAAACTGGAAATGCCCGCTGCTTCTCCTCACAGCAGTTGTTAGCATCAAAGTATTTTATACTGTGACTGAACTACAAATCTGACTACAAATCAGGACTAGAATTTTTACTTCATCTAAACACACTTCAACCCGTCAACCCATCAAAATATCGTCATTAAAAAATTGCCCTCCTGGTGTAACAAGACAAATCATGTAATTTTTCTTGTAATGTACAGCTGTGAAATTTAAGTATTGTGCAATTCCAAACTACAGATTATTGCTGTGGTGTTCAATGGCAAGTGCAGAATCGTTTTTCAGTTATTATTATATTTTGTCTATACTGATGGTTGCAAAGATGATTTCTAAGCGACAAATCAAGTAAAAACAAGCATAGCAAACTTTGTGTTAGAAAGCCAGCAGCACAAGTTTTGAGAAAAAGTTTAATAATCCATCATTCCCATTCTGAATTACCTAATATTTCAGTGTTGATAGAGGTAAAATATTCAATGCTATCATTTTAGTCTAATATTCAAATTGTACATTTATACCCTGCTGTTGTTGCCCACAATTAATTATGCATCTAAACCCCTTTCTAACTGTTAAAATCAAATTCTTTTTCTGAGTGAAAATCCTTCTTGGTGAACAGTCCTTCTTGGTGAACAGTACAACAGTACCCCAAAAAACCTCCCACATTTTCAATATAAAATAACCAAGTAAATCTTTGAAACTGCCTCACATTCTAGTTTGCTACAGCAGTATGCTGCAGAAATTAAGTCTCCACGTGGAAATTGGATCCAAAGTGTTTCAGGTCCTTTGTTAAGGGAACTTTTTAATGCGCTAGCTCCTTCTCTTCTTTCCATCATATGTGGATAATGGTTACAAGATTAACTGTAATTATGATTTTACAGCTGTATTCATTTGCATAAACCCCTTGATCACAAATCACAAAGTGAAGAGGAATCTTCACAGAGAAGGAGCAAGAAAAAAAAGTTAAGGTCTTCCTTTTCTTCTCCAGTGCTTGCCAGCCTAGCTCAAGTTGCACTACAGAGGAAAAGATATGTTCTGTGGCACATGTATCATCTTTGAAACAAGCAAAGATCAGAATATGGGTACAAGTTTCCACTTCTTTGGCAGTGCAATTTGCACCCATCAGGTTACGAGGCAAAGGTGGAATCTCACCCCAACTGTTGATCAGCATTTAAGACTCAGTAACAAGTCTACTGATTATAAGCAGTACGGTACACATTCAAAAGCTTGAAAGGAAAAAAACCAAACCAAAACAACCCAAAAAACCCCAAAGCCCTGCCATATCAGCATCCCGGTGATGCTTTTTCACAGCAGTAAGAGCAGCAGGAATCACTGACAGCAGCTAAGTTTCTTTGTTTACCTCACAGGAAAACAGTTCCTGTGGGGAAAGACTTGTGTCTGCAAGGAAGAGCCATGGAGAGCTCAGAGGATCCTTTAGAATTATTTAAATAACAAAGTTGTTGTTTTCCTTTTTTTTTTTGTTTTTAATTTTGAATTTGCTCTTTTTATAGACATAAAGCTTAAAATGCAAATAAATAACATGAAAGTGACATCCCTTCTCCAGATCCTGGCTGACATTCTAACCAACCACATGCTTTAAAGCTTCAAAAAAATTTATGTAGCACAGTCCCATCAATGACAGCAGCATGACTCTTTGCCTATTGGCAAAGTAATGAATATATTCTTACAACTTCCCAAAAATATTTCCACCACGCTGAAGTTCCAAGAAAATGAACCAAACCCAAATGAGGTATAAGCTCTACCATTCTGTGAAGTAGTGAATTTCAATACACACAGTGTGACCCTGTGGTGATAACCCTGTGAGACAGAGCCAGATGCACATGAACATGTGAATGGTAAAAGAAAGTCCTAGATATAAATGAAATACAGCAAGTGAATACAAAACAAAACAAAAGATTGGAGTTGTCATGTCATAGAATAATGTCAGAATTTTGGACTTATGGAAGACTAGCATTTAAAATACATACAGTGGGTTTCTCTTACCCATTAATCAGCATATGGAAAATAACTTCCAGTAGCAAACTGCAACACCTTTTAAAATATCAACACATGAGAACCATATTACCGTTTTGTCAATTATAGAATAGTTGGGATTGAACATGACCACTCCAGATTTTCTACTATGCTCAGTCAAGGTTAACTACAGCAGGTTGCCCAGGCTTGTAACCAGTCAGGTTATGTTTCCAAAGATGTTCTCTGGACAACCTATTCCAATGATCAAACATACTCACAGAAGGGAATTGGGGTTTTATGTATGGTGTTACATGGAACAGCAATGTAAACTGAAAAGTTAAAGACAATTTAAAGGCAAATCCTGCTCAGTGAACATTCTTCAATATGTCTGCATTAAGACAAGTTTGATAATAGAAAAAACTATGAAGGGAGCCTGACAAGACAGAAAATGATGAAGGTATGACAGTTATATGTCATTCAGAAAACAGTCACAGAGTGGGGAAAGGCTGAAGATATCTCCAAAATAGATTTACTAAACAACCAGGAAAATAAAAAATTCTGCTGCTTGTGATGGAGAAGAAATTCCCCCTACAGTCACATAAACAAAGCTCACTTTCTCTTCACGACATGCAATATTGGAAAAATACAGCAAAAGAAATCATCATTATCTCTCTTTAACATCTACAGTAATTATATTCATATGAAAAATGAGGAGAGTGGATTAAAAAAACCCAACCAACTTCAAGTTGTTCAAGGGGTACAGTCTTTTCTTCTTCTCTGTAACAAGACTAGAGAATTTGAGTGGTTATATTTGAACTCTGCTCTTGAAAATTTTCGAGTCATCCCTACTGGTGAATCAGGCCATAGGAACAGCCATACATCCACACAGTTCCTGCTCCCTATGGCATTTAGCACATGTTTCTATTCAGCAAAACAAAGGGCTAATCTGAATTTAAATAAACTTAATATTGTTTTCTACAAGACTTGCTTATTAACCAACAGTAAAAAGACCTTTTTTAAAAGAACTAGAGATGAAAAGAAATCTATAAACAAAGCTACTGGCTTCGAAAGATGGAAAATGAGAAAGCCAATAATTAAATAATCACAGCAGATGACACAGCTACTGCATTCACACTTACCTTGATACCAAAGGTGAAGACTGTCATGATTATTTTAAATATGAGTGCTAAACACAACTGCCATATAGCTGAATAGACTCCAGTGCCTGCTGGACGGTCAGGAATATCATCTACTATTTTGCTTGCATTCATATCATTTCTGTAGTCACAGAGCGAGGAGGATTCTAACGGCCCACAGTCTGTGAAGAGCTCCTTAATAAGCTCACTGGTGTTTAGCCTTGTATATGGATTAGGAAATGCAATGACAGCTGTTATTGCTGCAACAATAATAACCTCCAGGACAGGATACTTTCCAAATTTTGTAGATTTGCGTCGACGACACCATGCGATATTTGCTCGGATGAAAAACGCTCCCCAGAGCCCACCAAATACTCCCAGAAGAATAAAAGGAAGCAGTTCAAAAAGGTACCAAGGAGTGTGATATTCCACATAAAAAAGAACTAGGCGGCTATTACCAAAAGGATTGATGGACCTTAAAACAAACGCAGCTACTAAAGCAGCAAAAAATGATCTCCATAAAGTCTTCAGTGGGAAATAGTAACTGACCTGCAAAAGGCAATACATGAGAATTATTAGTAAATCAATTTAAAAAACTAGAAGGATAACTTTATGCATGTGTTAGAGTATTGCTGCTCACATGGTTCAAACTAAAAAAAAAGTACTCAGATTATCAGTATAACTCCGATCACTTAGAGCACTGGCACTCCAGCACATCCTACATTTTTAAAAAGCTCTACAACAACTCATACTTGTATCAGTTTTAAAGTCAATACTAAAGCAGTATTGAAACCACTTCTTTTTTAAAACTGTTAGGAAATGATGCACAGTAATTTATGTTTATAAGCTGCTCTGTTTGTCTCTTTTTAGCATTTGTGAGAACCAAGTTGTGTACTAGCTGCACTCTCAGATTTCCTGCTAATACAGTTTCATCTCCTTTCAACCTACATTGAAAGGTTTCTGATAGATCTGTTATTTTTAGGAAGTATGATTAAAAAAAAACAAACAAAAGAATCAAAGTCCTCAAAATAGAATATGCTATTTCATATTTAAGCCTCACATAGCCTGACTTGAATTTCAAGACAGTTTTCTTCTGCATTTTTTTGGCAACAAAGGAATTTCTCAAAATCCCCTAGGAATATAAAAAAATTATACATGAAAGAATATTTTGCTCCCTTTTTCAATTAATAAATTTTTAGTTTTCTTAAAAAATGTCAATTATAACATTCTTATATATTTTGAAAATTACTAATTAAAACTAATTTAATATAAATAACTTCTGTGAGAAGAGAGTTTGGTTGCCTTTCAGATCAGTTTTATAGCATATTTGTCCTTTTAATAATTATTATATTCAATTCTGTTCACTGTCTGAAACTTTCAGTAATGTTTAAATACTTGCTTCACAAAACTGTCCAGTAAGTTTCTAAACCCTCTTTCAAAATGAAAAATCAGAGCCCTATTTATTTTTTTTCAGAATAAACTCCCAGACTGAAAAGCTGCTGTATCTCTATCTGTATGTAAACTGTAATTATTAATGGACTTAGCCCTTCTCCAGAAAAAAAATAACTGAGAATAAATGACAAATAATAAATGAAAGCTGACATTCATCCAAAGAAAAGAAAATATATCTTTAGGAGGCCTCTTGACTTTGCCATGTGGGTCAAAAAATAATTCCCTTCTTAGGAAAGACTCTGCAGCTTAAAGGAGTCTGAGATTATTTAAGCTAAAAGAGACTTTCTTAAAATATCTATCCTTCAGTGCCATCTCTTGACATACCTCCTCCAGACTGAAAAGGACTCCCCCAATTGGGGCTCCAAAGGCTACAGAAACTCCTGCTGCTGAGGCAGCCGACAACACCTGGAAAAGAACAAAGATGAGTGTTTGTTTGCAGTTTGTTACGTGTTTTAAACATGAAGAACAGAATCTTACTACAGCTGTCAGTTTCTTCTATGTTTCTGTTAAGGATGCACATATTTAATAACAGAAAAGCATGAAGTTACTGTTTGAGAATGCTCCTAAGATGTGGAGAGTCAGGCACTAGACATGACAAAGCCAAGGCCACTGCTCACAGTTCAGAGTTGAAACTGGCCAGTGTCAAGATGAAAAGAAAGGCTTTTTTGAATACATTAATAGCAAGAGGAGGTCTAAGAAAAACACTGAACTGATACTTATTGAAGATGGTCATCTGACTAATAGGGATGAGGAAAAAGCATAGGCATTCCATGGGTTTTTTTCCTCACTCTTTCTAATAATACTTATAAACCTTGGGCTGCCTGGTATCCTGAGTCAAATGACCACAAGTGTGGGAACAGTGACTTTCCATCTGTGGACACTGAAATTGTAAGGGACCACCTCTATCAGCTGGATGTTCGTAAGTCCACCGAGCCTGATGGGATTGTTCCCAGAGTATTGAAGGAGCTAGTGGATGTTATGGCTAGACCGCTCTACCAAAGCTCTTGGGAGTCTGGGGAGGATCTGGCTGACCGGAAGCTAGCCAGTGTGAGTCCAACCTATATCAAGGGCATGAGGGAAGACCCAGAGAACTAAAACCTGTTAGCTTAGCCTCCAACCTCCACAATTTTCAAGGAGCTGAGAAGATTATAGTGGGTGCCACTGAAAGGCTTTTAAGTAATAAAGCAATCATCAAGCACAGTCAACATGGGTTCACAGAAGCAAAGTCCTGTTTAACTAATTTGGTATCTTTCTACAATAAGGTCACCCATCCAGTGGACAAAGTGAAGGCTTTGGATGTAGTTTTTCTGGATTTCAGTGAGGCATTTGATACTGTCCCTTACAGCATCCTTCTGGATCAGTTGTCCAGCTGTGGAATGAACAGGTGAAGAACTGGGTGAACATCAGGGCTCAAAGAGTTGTAATGAATGGAGCCACAGCTGGCAGGTGACTGGTCACCAACATTCTGTTCAGTGTATTTAAAGACCTGGATGCAGGAGTTGAATGCACCATGAGTAAGTTTGCTGATTATGCCAAACAGGGACTTGTTGACTCTCCTGAGGGACAACAGGCCTTGCAGAAAGGTCTAGATAGACTGGAGCACTGGGCAGTAATTAATGGGATGAAATTTAATGAGTCAAAATGCTGCATACCTAGGATGAAGTAACACCAGGCTCAAGTATAAACTGGGAGAGGAGTGGCTGGAAAGCAGCCCTGCAGAGAGGGATCTGGGGGTGCTGGTGGGCAGCAGCTCAGTGTCAGTCATCAGTGTGTCCAGGCAGCCCAGGGGGCAAATCCCATCCTGGGGAGCATCAAGCACGGCACAACCAGCCAGTCAGCAGAGGTGACTGTCCCACTGCATTCGGCCTTGGGGTGGTCTCCCCTGCAGTGCTGCGAGTGGTTCTGGGCCCCACAGTTCAAGAAGGATGTGAAGGTCCTTGGCTACATCCAGAGGAGGACAAAGCTGGTGACAAGGATGGAAGGAGTGTCCTGGGAGGACTGACTAAGAACATTTGGCTTGTCTAGTTTGGAGGGAAGGAGGCTGAAGGGCAACCTTACTGCTCTCTATAGCTGCCTGAGGAGTTAAAATGGAGAGGGAGATGCTGAGCTCTTGATATGCTGAACTCTGTGATATCTAGTGATAGGATACATGAGAATGGTTAAAAGCTGTGCCACAGGATATTTAGAATTGACATCTGGAAGCATTTGTTTACTGAGAGGGTGGTCATACTGGAAAAGTCTTCCTAGAGAGATGGTTGATGCCCTTTACAACATGCTTTAGCTTATGGTCAGCTCTGAACTGGTCAGGCAGCTGGATTGGATGATCATTGCAGGTTCCTTCCAACTGAAATAGTCCATTGTTTTCTACATGTGTATGATGGAGAATTCCATCAGCCACAAACATTATTCAAGGGACATAAATCGATGACAGACTAAATAGCTTTTATATCAGTCCTGGAGATTTGCACTCAGTAGTCTTCAAGCAAAAACCCAGAAAAAGAACTAAGGTGAACTGAGATTAACTGAAAGATTAAAAGGAATTGAAGCAGCAACTGGTCCTACAGCATCATGGATGAATTATGTTCAATATATGAGGATGGTTAGTGGTAATTATAAGAATACTGCTTAAATTCCTTGCAAGAACACTGACCCCTGGGTAGTAGCCCTTAACACACCTGTTTGAAGAATACACAGAGAAACTCAAAGAATTATTACACTATTCTGAGATGAGCTAAACCACAAAAAGCTAAATGATTTAGTAATACAGAGATTTGAAATATGAAGTGAACCAAATTTTCCCATGTTCTGCAGTCTCATTCTAGAAGTAGAGAAGTTGAGCAGAGAACTGAAGCACAGTTCAGACAACATCCTTTTTAATTTTACAATACAAAAATTTTATTGAATTAATAAGAATGCTATTCTCTATGACTATACTTGGTTCCAATAGCATGGCTCCCTCTATTGGGTTTACATGACAAGGTTTTGGTAGTAGAGGGGCTGCAGGGGTGGCTTCTGTCAGAAGATACCAGAGGTTGCCTCATGTTCCACAGAGCTGGCTCCAAAATGAATCTGTTCCTGCCCAAAGCTGAGCCTGTGAGTGATGCTGGAATTGTCCCTGTGATAAGATACCTAAACGATACAACCACTGCACAGCAGTTGTCAGAGAGCAGAGTAAGAAAAATGTGAGAGCAACAGCTCTGCAGACACCAAGGTTAGTGAAGAAGGAAGGGGAGGAGGTGCTCCAGATGCCAGAGTAGAGATTCCCCTGCAGCCTGTGGTGACACAGGTTGTCCCCCTGCAGCCCATGGAGGACCGTGGCAGAGTAGGCTCCTGGCAGGAGCCATGGCCTGTGGAGAGGAGCCCAAGCAGGAGAAGGTTTCTTGCAAGCACTGCAGCCTGTGGCTGATCTGGGCTGGGACAGTCCATTCCTGAATGACTGCACCCGGTGGAAAGGACCCATATTGAAGGAATTTGTGAAGCAGTGTCTCCCATGGGTGGGATCTCACACTGAAGCAGGGGAAGAGTATCAAGAGGAAGGAGCAGCAGAGATGAAGTGTCACCTTGTGGGGGCTTTGGGATAGAAGAGTTAGGAGTGAAGCTGAGCCTGGGAAAAAGGGAGAGTAGGGGCAAGGTGTACTTAATTTTTATTGCTCACTATTCTACTGTTATTAACTGGCAATAAAGTAACTTTCCTCAAGTGTAGTCTGTTTGGCCTGTGATGGTAACTGATGAGGGAGGGATCTCCTTGTCATTATTTTGACCTATGAGCTTTTCATCTTATTGTCTCCTGTTGTCTTGTCAAGATAGAGGGGTGAGAGAACAACTTAGCAGGCACCAAGTCTAAGCCCCCATCACTAAAAACATCAAACTGAAACAGAGCAGAAAAACACTGTTGTTACCAGCAATATGTTGTTCATGGGTTCAGAATACTCTGCTGTCCTCACAACTGAACACTCATCAATTACCAAAATATAGGGCCAAGAATAGAAAGAATTTAAATAAAATCAAATGGTCTCTGAGATGGGAGAAATGCAAACTGACTCTGATGTGGAAATTATCTACCTTTGAGAATGCTAGGGATGAAACATTGCTCTTAACACAATAATTAACTATTGATAAACACTAAACACTATCCAAGAGAAAAAAATACTGTCTTTTAAACAAATCAATGTAAATGCGCAATATTTAATATTTAATAATAATTCTAAAAATGCTTTGAAAAAAATTTACCTCTCTTTTTTTAGCTTCATTTGTACTGTATTTTGGGAAGAGGTAGGAAAAAATATTCCCACAACAGCAGGCCACATGTACCAAGGGACCCTCTTTTCCTAGACTCAAACCTGATGCGACAGCCAATACTAAAGTAATTGTTTTTATCATCAAAGTCCACTTCCCCAAGTAACCTCTGATGATGAAGCCACTCAAAATAGTTTTTATCTGGAAGAAATAATAAAAAAAAATTAATATGTTATTGCATTGTGCTTTCTCCAGAAAATAATTCTATAATTTTAGGTGCAGAACTTCAAAAATGAGCCTTTTCAAATGACTGACTTTATCACACTTTAAAACACATATTGTTCAGATTGCTACACTGAGTCTAGCTGGTTGCCTGAGGCTTTCCATTTGCAACTTACTCTAAAACACTGGACAATAACATACAACATTATCCATTACATTTAGTAGTAAATTAATTTGCAGCAGCTTCTAATACCGCATTCATTACTTTATGATGTACATGATCAACTGAAAGGCAGAAAACTTCCAAAGGAAAAATAAACCTGCAAAAACTATACCCAAGGTCATCTATTGTAGCAATATCCCATTTGCACCAATATTATACCTCTGTTTTCTCTTTCTGTTTTACCATTATGACATAAAAAAAAACCCCGGTAGATTTCTTGACATAAAAATGGAAAAGATCAGCGTTTCTCTATCAGGAAAGATATGCCACTTGCCTAAGGTATTACTGTACTTAATGTCATATTATTAGCCTGGAAAATATGCCCATTTATAGGAAATAATATAGTTATCATAGGAAAGGACAACCTGTCTATAAATAGGATGTACACAAAACATTGGGCAGCTGTGCCTAGAAAGCAAAGATAGCTAAATCTGGAAACAAATTTAGGGTGACATCTTCTGGAATAATGGCACAGGACTACTCTAGGCTTATTCAGAGGCAGGATTTATACTTCAACATCTACAAAACACACAGAAATATTTAGAAATATTTACAGAAAGACTGAAGAAGTGAGACTGATCACAATTTATTTGACTTTGGGTTTTTTTCTCCCATTCTGTGGATAGTAGCAGACAACAATACAAACAGTGAGTTGTTGAGGGTATTACACATTTTACATTGTGACTGTGTTGATTTGTGCTAGTTAAGGCAACTAAAGCCACTACAACAAAAGATCGATTGCTGTATCCAAGGACCCATATTCTGTCAGTGAATCACTATTCTCTTACCTCCAAAGGGAGGGTGAGGATGGGGTGAGGTTTGGAAATCACTCTTCAGGAGTATACTCTCTGAAGTTAAACGCTTCCTTAAAAAGTGGTCCTGACAGAAGCATGGAGCAAAATCTACTGACTCAGGAGATTCTCTTACATTTGGGGTATTTTTTCCAGAAACAATTAGCACAATTACATGTTTTCAATCTGAACACTTGTATTAATAGATTTCTTAGGCAGGGTGCTCCCTCTTTCTTCCCCCAACCCTGTAAGGCAGCAGTAATTTTCACATTAATACGAAACAGCTATAATATATATATATATGTTAGACCTCACCTCAGGTATCCCTGAGCCACAGGCATAGGGAGCAAATACCTTCACCAGAGAAACTGCTAAGAAGGCAAAGCTCAATGCCCAGAAAATGTACATTATGTAGTTCATTATGTATGAACCTGGACCCTAAAAGCAAAACAAAAAGTCAGAAATTAAATTTGACATAGGAGCAAAATTACTATTTAAAATAATCCACAACTACTCTTGCTGCAAATACATTTACATCCACATTTTAAGGACAATAATTATTACCAGGTCAAGAGAGAATTTTGTTTGAAAAGCATAAAGCAATGACATCAGCACAGACTGGGTTACACGAGGTATAAACTTTTCTAACATTTCATCTTAAGAAGTAAAAAACAAACATAGCTATTAGCTGCTAAAATCTGCTGAATACTGAGTAAACCTTTATTTAAAAAAAGAATTGTGGTAGAAAAAATGAAAAATCTATTCTTATTTATCAGAGGACACCATAAATGTAGTTTTTATTTATTTTATGTACAGCTATGATGAAGAATAGAAGTTCTCGCATTATTAGCAGTTCTATACTCTTGTAACTTCCTTACACCTGTAACACTCCAAGCCCCCTTGCAGTTCATGAAATACACATGTATTACACTATAACCTATTAATCAAATCAAATGCTTAAAAATGGTGCAGACAGTACAACCCAAATCTGGGTTTAGAACCCTAAACTTAAGTTCATTATTTTTTTTCCATATTGACACGAATTGTTGAGCAAGATCATAAAAGAATGGGTATGTACTCACTTCTGCTTGCCCAATTATTAGTTCTGCCCATGTTTTCCACTGTGGACATTTATCTCTCTCTTCAAATGTGGTCTCGTTTGAACCCCAACAACACTGTTCATGATTAAACCACAAAGCACTAAGGCAAATGCCTTCCTTCAAGTCAGTCATCCAGTCAGCAGCAATGTCAATCAGGCCTGCCAATGCCCCTGTTGCAGAAACAATTTTGTATTAATGTTCCGGTAAATAAGAATAACACACAAGCTAAAATGAAGAAACGTGTTAGTATTAATGGATGCAAATTGAGATTATAGAAAACCTAATTAAATAGACATTTAATATATTACTGAAGTCCTATCCTCAATATGGTAATATTACTATTTGCTGAAGAACTGAGTTCTTTGTATATTTCCCAAATGAAATGTGGTGTTTTTTCTTGCCTTTTTTTCCTTTGTTCTCCAACAGTCCACTGAAATGAAGGAGTTAAGAGTACTATTACAGTGATGGGGCAGTTTATTTGGCACCAATCCTGCTGGAGACAGATGGGATTCACCTGTTTAAAAGGTGAACAAGGACTCTAGCCTGTGAGTTGGCAGGGCTGCCTGAAAGGGCTTTAAACTAGATTTGAAGGCAGAAGGGGATAAGACCATGCTCGCTAGAGATGAGCCCAGGGGTGGCATGCCAGAGTTAGGGATGAAATTCATAGTCCAGCTGAAGTGCATGTACACTAATGCATGTATGGATAACAAGCAGGAGGAGCTGGAAGCCAGCTGGAAGCTGTGCAGCAGGAAAGCTATGATGTAGTTGCCATCAAGGAACTGTGGCGGGATGACTCACATGACTGTAGTGCTGCAATGGATGGCTACATGCTCTTCAGAAGAGACAGAAGATCAAGGAGGCGGTGGGGTGGCTTTGTATATTAAGGAATTCTTTGACTGTATAGAGCTCAAGGATAGTGATGATAAGGCTGAGTGCATGTGGGTAAGAACTGGGGGGAGAAGCCTAACAAGGCAGACATCCTGGCGGGAGTCTGTTACAGACCACCCAGCCCGGATAAAGAGGCAGATGAAGTATTCTCTAAGTGGCTGGCTGACATTTCACAATTACTAGCCCTTGTTCTCCTGGGAGACTTTAACTTGCTGGATGTCTGCTGGAAACTTAACACAGCAGAGAGGAGGCAGGCTAGGAGGCTCCTGGAGCGCGTTAGCTATCATAGCTGCTATGTGAGCCTAACAGAGGCTGGCAGGAGAAGCAGCGGTCAGAGGCTGACTTGGGCACATCGGCCAAGAAATGACAGAGTTTTCAGTCCTTGGTGAAGTAAGAAAGGGGGTCTAACCTCCACCTTGGACTTCCGGAGGGTCCATTTTGGCCTGTTCAGGACACTGGCTTAGAGGGAACCCTTGGGAAAAAGACCTTAATAACAGAGGGGTCCAGGGAGGCTGTACATTGTTCAAGAAGAAAATCTTAAAGACACTGGAGCAGGCCATACCTATGTGCCGAAAGACAAGCTGGTGGGGAAGAAGAGTGACCTTGCTGAACAGGGACCTTTCTCTGGATTTCAGGGGAAAATAGAGAGTTTATGACCTCTGGAAGAAGGAGGGTCAGGCAACTCAGAAAGGGTACAAGGATGTCATTAGGTCACATAGACAGAAAATTAGAAAGACATTATAAAGACACTAACAACAAAAGGAAGACCAAGGAAAGTCTCCCATTCTTTATTGGATGTGTGGGGGGGAAGCACTGTCACCAAGAAGGAACAAAAGGCTGAGGTACTTAGTGCCTTCTTTACCTCAGTCTTCAAGAGAAAGACCAGTTACCCTCAGGGCAATCAGCCCCCTGAGCTGGTAGATGGGGACAGGGAGCAGAATAGAACCCCTGCAATCCAGGAGGAGTAGTTGCCTGTTGTGCCACTTAGACACTCAAAAGTCTATGGGACCAGACAGGATTCACCCAAGAGAACTGAGGGAGCTGACAGAAGAGCTTACCAAGTCACTCTCCATCATCATAAGTCCTGTTTTACTTGGGAGGTCCCAGCCCATCTGTAAGAATGGTCAGAAGGAGGATCCAGGGAACTACAGGCCCATCATCCTGCCCTCAGTGCTGGAAAGGCAGATTAACCTGAGTGCGATCACGAAGCACGGTCAGGACAATCAGGGGATCAGGCCCAGCCAGCATGGATTTAGGAAATGCAGGTCCTGCCTGACCAACCTGATCTTCTATGACAAAGAGACCCACCTAGTGGATGAGAGGAAGGCTGTTGATGTAGTCTATCTGGAGTTCAGTAACTTTTTGATACTGTCTCTCACAGCATTCTCCCAGAGAAGCTGGCAGCCCATGGCTTGAACAGGTGCTCTCTTTGATGGGTTAAAAACTGGCTGGATGGCTGGGCCCACAGAGTGATGGTGAATGGTGCTGCATCCATGTGGCCAATCACCCGTGGGTGTTCCCCAGGGCTCAGTACTGGGGCCAGTCCTGTTCAGTATCTGTCAATGATCTGGACAAGGGCGCACCCTCAGGAAGTTCACAGATGACACTAAGCTGGACAGAAGTATTGATCTGCTGAGGGTAGGAGGGCTCTACAGAGGGATCTGGACAGGCTGGATGGATGGGTCAAGGCCAATCATCTAAGGCCAAGTACTGGGTCCTGCCCTGGGTCACAACAATCCTCTGCAGTGCTAAAGGCTTGTGGAAGAGTGGCTGGAAAGCTGCCTGGCAGAAAAGGACCTGGGTTGACAGCCGCTGAACATGAGCCAGCAGTGTGCCCAGGTGGCCAGGAAGGTCAGTGGCACCTTGGCTTGTGTGTGGGCCAGCTGGATCAAAGAGGTGACTATCCTGCTGTATTCAGCACAGGTGAGGCTACACCTTGAGTACTGTGTCCAGTTCTTGGGCCCCTCATTAGTGGAAAAGCATTGAGGTGCTGGAGAGAGCCCAGAGAAGGGCAATGAAGTTGGTGAATGGTCTAGAGAATAAGCCACATGAAGAGAGGCTGAGGGAGCTGGGATTCTTTAGCCTGGAGAAGAGAAGGCTTGGGGGGACCTCATCACTCCCTACAGCTACCTGAAAGGAGGTTGTAACCAGGTGGGGGGTCAGTCTCTTCTCACAGGCAACCAGTAACAGGACGAGAGGAAACGGCCTCAAACTGAGCTATGGGCAGTTCAGGATGGACATCAGGAAGGATTTCTTCACTGAAAGGGTCTTCAAGCATTGGAATGGGCTATCCAGGAAAGTGATAGAGTCATCATGCCTGAAAGTGTTCACAAAAGAACTGGACATGGCACTTTAGTGCTATGGTTTAGTTGACATGGTGGTGTTCAGTCAAAGGCTGGACTTGATGATTTTGGAGGTCTTTTCCAACCTTAATGATTCTATGATTTACTAATCCTGACAGAGCCTTTGTTTAAGAACCTTGGTCAACCAAAGTCCAAGTCAAAAGCAGTATTTCAATAGAACAAAATTTCAACCTAATTAATTAAAATACATAAACATAAGGTCTCCCCATGACTGAACTCAAGGTTGCACCATTTAATATGCACTAGACACATATGACAGAAAGCAATGGAAACTGAAAAACCTAGCAAGATTCAAGACCAGAACTTGCTCACTTTGTTGCTCAGAAACATAGTAAAGCAATGTTAATATACATAGCAGATTGGAGGGTGAAAACACAACACTGCACGTTCCCACTAAAATGATCAAAAGCAATTTCCAGTAATTATACACTCCTGGTTGGGGAACCAGAAGTATATAAACATGCTACAAACTTTGCATATGTATTAAATTATATATGATTTGTAAAGTGATTATGTATATATGTAAGCGGTAATTATATTGTTACCATGCCTTTTTAACAAACACAGAACTCTAGAACTAATCCAATTTCCCCAGCATTTAGAGTAAAATGTCTGTTTGAAATACTTTTTTTGAAAAACTGGGCAGAAAGATTGTGATTTTTCACTCCTGCAGGTTTTGGTCACTCCAAAGTACACTGATCAAAAGCAGCACTTCCTGACAGTGGGGCCACAAACTATTAGATGGTTTTAGCTGTAAAACTCATCCTAAAATACATTTAAAAAACAAAGGGAGAACTGAAATACAGGCCAACAAACTTTACCTGTTAAAGATAGCATTTTCTGTGTAACACTCTCTGTAAAGGTATGAAATAAATATATAGCTAGACTTTGCTCATGAATAAACACATGCTTTACAAGGAAATGTGCTTACCAAAACTACATATATACCAGAGCTACTTTTACAATCAATTCATACACTTTCACAAGAAATCCTATAGGAAAAAAGCGCAAAATTTTACAGAAAGGGAAAACAAAAATCTCAATCACAGGACTAAGGAACATTGATAGTTTGGTGGGTAGAAGTTCAAAAACTCTCAAGAAATTCATTAAATTCATTGACGATTTTGTTTTCCATTTGATCAGCAAACCCTCTCCTTAAAACACCAAAGCCCGTAGATTAAGACAGTCAGCTTGTTTCTTCCTTCATGGAATTATGGTAGTAGCCTGAACCAGTTCTTAGCCAGGATGGTGGACAACAAAGGAAAAACACAGCAACTATACTTGCTGACAAATACAAGAAAGAAATCATCTTTTTTTATTTACCTGATGCCAAACCCGTTAGCGTTACTACGAGCCATCCTGACCATGCATCGTACAAACTTTTTGTCATTTCCCATGCTGATTCTTTCTTCTTGCTGTTAATCTGCAAACAGAAATCATTATGTATACTTGTGTGTGTTTCTCTAACATGAATAAGAGAAAACAATTAAGTATGACATACAAACTGCGTAATTCAGGCTGCAGGCAAATATGCCCTCTCTTTAAATGACAAGTGTATTTAATGCTTTACATAGATAAATCAGCTTAGTCATTCAGACATCAAACAACTGACAGAGAAAAGTAAATTTGCTTAATTTAAAGAACTAAAACCCAGGAAATGCATTATTAGATTAAAGGATTAATTTCTATGACACATATCTAGACCATGTACTTGTAAAATTATTTCTCTCCTACATATTATTTTTTGCTGAACCTCAAATAAACTATTAGCCTACTACTAATAAGCTATTCCATAAGATCCAAATTCCTAAACTACTTCAAATACAAACATCTTTATCTTTAGACTAAAAACACATGAAAATAAAATGAAACAAAAAAATTATAACTATGCTGTAATACTTCTAGAAAACTATTAGAAATGATGCCTTAAGTTATTGCACTGAAAAAACAGCTACTCTTGTTTTAGCCTTACTTACTTTATGCACTTAGCTGTAATTTTTGCATAACTAGTTTTATGATTAAACCTTCATTATGTAATTGCATTCTATTCTTGTGGGTTTTTCATACGGTAAAAGAAGAATGTGCAGCAAACAGTAAAACAAAACCAAACCAAGCCAACACAACTCAACCAACCGAAAACAAGCCAAGAAAGCACAATACTAGACAAGGAAATCTTGAAAACAATATCACCCCCTTCTTTTTGCATCTTTGATTACATGGCCAGTCAGTCTCCTGTCATTCAAGGTATATTTATAAATTTCCCACTAGTTCTGTGATTACGAACTCCGAACTGTCTTGCCTGACTTTTCTGGTCTTGGACATTAAAATGAGTAACAGCTGTGAAACTTCACTCTAGATTAACTATTTACAGGTGTGCTCTGACTTGCCAGGATTCGGTTAGGCCCAGCATTCTACCCAATGGCATATCCACTAGACACTAATCTGCATATCCACAGTGTAAAAATGGCACTGTGTTAATTACTGCTTGGATGTCAAATTATGAAATGAATTACATGGAAACACCTTCTTACCTTTCATTAAAAGCATTCAAACGTGTTCTTAAATCAATTGCCCAAGAGTCTCTTTTCCTTGAAAAAGCACTAGATAGTGCAATTATGGATATTTTGGTTTTTTTAAACTAGTGTAAGACTGGAGGTTTTTTTTACCATGTCAAAGTAAATCAGCATACACATCCTACATTTGCATCCACAAAGTTAATAATGGCGTTTCCAAAGAAAGCAGAATAATGCTATAGTTTTGGATGTGAAGGAACCTCTCCCCTCATCCCTCCCTACAATTACAATTAATTTTTAACTATTAATTTCGTTCAGTGAAAAATATTTAGGAGAAATCACATTGCCAAATCTGTTCCGTTTTTAAGGTCAATTAATGTGAGCATCCCAAAAGTTCGGCAGTAAGACTCTAAGTAGCATATTTCCTCTTAAAATGCTATTAAACAAATTTACTATGTGAATGACAGTATCTAGCATATTATTGACTAATACAACTTCAGTCTGTTTCATGCAAGAACTCCTTGCAGAGTACACTGATAAAGATGAACAGCCTGAACTTTGAAGATCCTCTGAAGAAATGACTGAAGAGGAGAACAGCAGGTCATGTGATAGGAGAGAGGATAGTTAACATACATATTGAGACTACTCTTTGGTTAAACACATATATGCTGATATAAGTGGTTAAGAGATGAGAATTTCCACTTTCCATAATTCAAACAACCACAGCAGTGTATATATATATATATACACACAGATATATATATACACACAGATATATATATACACACATAGCAGTAGCACAGATACATTTGTGTCAGTATAAAAGCAATATACATCAGTCTTCACAATTCTGTACAAGTACCACCATAAGCACTATTGTGCTATTACAAATACATCTACACCGGAAAGGAGCCTTAAATGCACTAGTATGCAAAGGAAGCAGTACTGTAAAAATGCTATTTGGGTGACCGGGACCTATTCCCACTTTACTAAATTACTGCTTCCTTTCCAAGTTAGAATACTGTTGCAAGACTGCAGGTGTCAATGAATCAGTGCTTCTTAAACAGTATTCAAGTATTTCTATCTGATATAATTATGAACAAATTTGAAGCACATGCACATATTTGTATGTGTTACTAGATCAGACCTTAATTCCAATATCCAAACAAAAATATTTTCCAAATACTGTCATTTATGTCAAGTACCCGTCTATGCCTTTCTCTGTCTTTGCACTTCTCTCGAACCCAGTCAATGGTATGGAAGTCATCGTATGTTCCTACTCCGGGAATTGGCTCATCCAGAAGATCCAGTAAATGTGTTGAACTGTTGATATTCCCTCCATTTGTCATTGTATAATGAGTTCCTGCAGCATACAAAAACAGGAATAAATTAATTTTGTAATAAATGAAGCATTTAAACTCTGTTCATAACACTTTGACATCCAAAATTTCTGAACAAGTAATTAAGACACTTTCCACAATATGCATATTCTATTGTCATTTAGGTCTCTCAGTGTTGCTTATCACTTGTTTTCCCTGTCACTCAGCTGTAGGTTGAATTTACATACTAGTGACTTTGTGTTTCCATTGGTTAAATAGGAATGTGCTAATCAAATCGTTGTTCTTTTTTGTGTGCAGACTCCAGAAAAAGTTCGATAGAACAAAGTGGAAAAAATCAGCAGCTTTGACCCACATTTAACTTGGATTTTATTTCAGTTTATGAACTACCAGAAGAAAATCTGATTGTATGAAAAGAAAACCAGGATGATTAGACAGAAAGTTCACAGAATCTTTATAAGTTGCCAGTTATTTTCAAATATACATTACCAATCTCTTCTGCATGTCTAAACCAAACCTAAAATACATTATTAACAGATGATCAGTGCTACTAAAAAGTAACAGAAAGCCAAACAAATATTTATATTTTATTTTCATTTATTTATTTAAGGTAAATCACAGAACAGTCCTGAGCCATGAAAAGTTGGAAATGTTGTATGAAAAAGATGTCTTCTGCTAATTTGTCATCACCAGCAAGTTCCTTCAGAAGCATCTTGCACAACAACAGCCCCAACAGTATTTCTTTCAGTGATCAGAAGTGCAAGAGGAGTACTGAGAATTTTTCTCTCTTCAAAACTGATAAAGATTTACTTTTTTTTAAGCCTTCAAATGCCATACATTCTGTAATATATTGGGTTGGGGGGAGGGGTTGGAGTTCCTGTGCTGTATTTACAAACCCCAAGTATAATCTTCTGCTGGACAGCTGCCTAAATATAACGTGGACACCATCTGCCCACTCAACACAAACTTCTTTTGCAGTTACTGCTACAAACGGAACATTGATAATGAGGTTAAGACAGACAATGATTTAAGGAGTGATTACTCTCACTTCTTTGACTAAGAACAAAACATTTTGTCAAGTATATGGAACAACACAATAATCTCTATTCATAAAGATGTAGGCCCAAGGTGACCAAGACTTCTAAGCAGTTCAGACAGACACCAGAACTCATTTCACTGGTTTCACGCTGGGATGGCTAGGCAGGTGGGGTGTTTTTTTTGGAGCTGGGTTTTCTTGGTTGCTTGTTTGTTGTGGTTTTTTGTGGGGGTTTTTTGGTGTTTTTTTTGTTTGTGGGTTTTTTGTTTTTTTTTTTTTTTGGTTGGTTGGTTTTGTTTTTTTCCAATTTCAGGCTTCTTTAATTCAGCTTCTTGGTGTTGTCAGCAGAAGTTTCTGACTTACCAAAAAAAATAAGCTAAAAAAAAGACCTACCTGTAAACTCCCAAATGCTTCAAATGCTGAGTTCACTGCCCCAGCTCTAACCAACAACTCACAATTTTCACACATGCGTAAAATGTGCTTTTTTCCTTTACATTTGTGAATACTAAGACCTAGCAGAAGCAGTGTGACACCTGATATTGCACTCTGACCCAGATGTGTGCCTCAGTTATCTATTGCTTCAGAGGTCTTGTTTATGCCTACTATATAACACAGTGTTTATTTGGACATTTCCTCAGTGGTGAAAGACAACATGGAAGAAAGTGATAAAATCATATTAAGACAAAATGCAATCTATAATTTTCAAGATACACATACTACCATTCACTACAAATTCTATAAAGATTAAAAGTAAAGAAGACAATGTAAATGTAGGAAACAACACCGATACCATTCACTCATGTGAGCCTGGCTGCTGTCTTTACCTTCATACTTTTTTCCCCAGTCTATGCCATACTATTTTTTCCCTCATCTATTTCCCATAGCTAAGCCCTGTAAATCCCTTCCCAGAGCTGCTGTTAGTCTCTCCTAAGGGCAGATGTAAAGAAGCATTACCTATGCTTCCATTAATAAAAGGCTAACAACAACAACAAATTAAATTAGATTTGCTAATAGAGGTAATTGTGAAAACCTTGCTTTAGGATAAGGGATTAAATTCTCTTGACATTTTCAATTCTCATAACTAGAAAGGCAGTCTAAGATACATGTCTGGCTAGCTGAAAGGGCGAGCTGACCTTGTAGAAGAGATAGTAACAAAATTCCCGTTGTAACAATTACTTCAGCTCTCAAAATTAAGATAGTAACAGAATATATTACGAAAATACTATTTTTACGTGAAATTAACTTCCATTGCAAAGCAAGGGACTTAAATTCAGCCACAGTTTAATTATTAATCTTCTACAAAGTTACAACGTGATCATGCACTTTACTGAACCTGAGTGAGTAGGGTAGGACAAAAGCTTGTATTTGCCCTGGGGAAGTTGGTTTTATGCCCTGCTATATATGAAGCAATAACAAACTATAAGGAGCATGCAGTCCTACACAAGGCAAAGGCAAGTTGAGAGCTATAAATGTAACACAAACAGTAACAGATTATTTTATGCATATCACAAGGTACTGCACTGGAATTTTCTACAGGGGAAACCATCAGAGATGCCATCATATTCACTGCCCCAAAGCGGAACTTGGAGTAAACTACAAAGAATGGTCATTGCCCTAGATACAATAAAAATCCCATTGAAACTGTCAGGTTCCTACTTTGCCAGCATTTGCTGGCACACCAAATACTGGGATATAAGTGATTATTGTATAATGAGGAAGAGACACAGAACAGGATGAGAAGCTGAAGAGGAGGTTTTGTTGAATACAGAGCTGCTCTGAACACCTGATGCAACTGAACAGCTGTAATCCTGTACCAAGTGAGAAACAGGCAGCAGTGAGCACGTGGTAGAAAGGCATCCCCAGAGAGCACCAAGAAGAGGACAATTTTTCAAGATTTGATGCTCTGTATCTAACATACGTAAGTCTGACAGCAATGGGAGAAGACATTTTCCAGCCAGTATTATGATCTATGTAGCATACAACTATTCTAAAGGAGATTTTAGAGAAATCAGTACTCAACACACCTCCAAACTTTCACTTTCCTTTTTACTCTTCCTTCTATACATTTCACACAGCAAGATGCTCCTTCCAGCTTTGAAAATAATGATTCTCATCAGCATAAACACACAAATTCTTGTAATTTACTCTCAATTTCAAAGTGTCATTACATTTATTTTCAACTTAATAAAATTTGTTAAAACCCTTGCCATAAGATAGATATTTCATCACAACATTCTAACCCTCAGGCAGGAAATCATCATTACATACACAAATTGTAGCACTCAGCAAATATGCAGAAAGTATTTCCCCTTCCTTCTTCCCCCTTTTTCACCCATCCTCATGTTTCAAGATTCTTTCTCAGGCTACATGCTTTTCATCAACATAGAAGCAGTTTTAGTCTTAAAAACCACAACAAGCACTTAGCCCAAGACACACAGGTACAGCCTCTTTATGAAAAGAAAACACCTCCATTTTCCATATGTAGACACCTGTTCTGTTTCCATATGTAGACACCTAAGCCGTTCTGCAGCTGCAAAGAAAGTAAAGCCTTTTTGTCATAAGTGAGTTTACTTATGTTTTTCTGAGACTGAGAAGTTAATGATAAAAGTAGCATGCAGAAATTTTATTATTACTGCTATTCTAAACTAACCTGTGTTACTACAGGGAAGGAAATAGTAATACACTGATCCTCTCAGAGGCTCAGTACAACTCACAGGAATCCTTATAAATCAAACACAAGCCTTCCACACTTTGCAAAAATAAGGCAGCTGTCATCCCTTTATTAGCACACTCTTCTCCAATATCATCTTCAATAATCATAGAATCACAGAATGGCTTGGGTTAGAAGTGGCCATCTACTTCATGGGCAGGGACACCTTCTACTACACCAGGTTGCTCAGAGCCCCCTCCAGCCTGATCTTTAACACCTTCAGGGATGGAGCATCCACAGCTTCTCTATTGGCAACCTATTCCAGTGCCTCACCACCCTCACAGTAAAGGATTTCTTCCTAATATCTAATCTAAACCTACTCTCTTTAGTTTAAAGCCATTGCCCCTTGTCCTGTGACTATGTGCTTCTGTAAAAAGTCTCTCTATCTTTCTTGTAGGCTCCCTTTAGGTACTGAAAGGCTTTCATTAGGTCACCTCAAGCTATCTCTTCCAGGCTGAACAAACCCAATTATCTCAGCCTTTTCTCATAGGAGAGGTGCTCCACCCCTCTCATTGTCTTGGTGGCCCTCCTCTGAACTCATTCCAAGAGGATGATGTTCTTCCTGTGCTGGGGACCCCAGAGCTAGGTGCACTTCTACAGGAAGGGTCACATGAGAACAGAGTAGAGGGGCAGAATCCCCTCCCTCACCCTGCTGGCCACACTGCTTTTGATGCAGCCCAGGATACAACTGGCTTTATGAGGTGCGAGTGCACATTGCTGGGTCATGTCCAGCCTCTCATTCACCAGCCACCCCCAAGTCATTCTCAGCAGGGCTGCTCTCCATCTGTTCATCCTCCAGCCTGTATTGATGCTAGGGATTGCCCTGAGCCAGGAGCAGCACCCGTCAGTTGGCCATGTTAAACTTCATGAACCTCCCATGGGCCTACTTCTCGAGCTTGTCCAGGTCCCTCTGGATAGCATCCCATCCTTCAAGTGTGTCAACTGCACCACTCAGCTTGGTGTCATCTGCCCAGGGTGCACAAGATCCCTTGGTCTATGTCATTAATGAAGATATTAAGTAACACTGATCCCAGTATGGATCCCTGAGGGACAACACTTGTCATTGACGTCTATCAGGACTCTGAGCCATTGGCCACTACTCTCTCTATGCGACAGTCCAACCAATTTCTTATCCATCTAATACTTTATTCATCAAATCCATTTCTCTCCAACTTAGAAAGAAGGATGCTGGAGGGGAACATATAAAAGGCTTTACAGAAATTTGGATAAATGACATCTGTAGCCCTTCCTTTGTCCACTGATGTAGTCACTCCATCATAGAAGGTCACTAGGTTGGTCAGGCAGGACTTGCCCTTGGTGAAGTCATGCTGGCTGCCTCAGATCTTAACACTTAACTAGTGAGCTGCTGCAATCACAGACTGCAAGCTTGCAGACAGTAAGCTTCTAGACAATAAAAGCAACATACTTTTTCAGAGGAAAGAAACTCTTTTGGGGGATTCAGTCACTGTAGGTCTTGCTTGAACTACCTTCTAGGAAGGCAGCTGACTTTTGTTATCCTTCCATGCATGTAACTCCAAGCTTCCAGTACAGTCCTTTCTCACCAATCAGCTTTGGTAATGCTGAAGAACTGCTTCAAGTAAAGTTGTAAAAAAAAAAAAAAAAGCCAATAAAAAAAAACCTAATAAAGAATATTATGTCATGTAGAAAGAAAAAATTGTAATAAGCATTAAAATTAAGAGTAAAACACTGTACTTTGGGATATCTGATCAGAATGAGGTACAGCAAAACCAAAAATGCTACACAAACAAAACTGGAATAAGAGAAGTAGATTCCAACACCATAACAAAGCTCTTATCTCTGAAGAAGAGGTTTTTTTCTTGGTTTGTGTATGTAAAAAATACAATCCAAAATCACTTGAGAAGACACTGTGCCTACCAGAAAAAAATGCAGTCCTTACCATATCACTCTCCTACATTCCATTTGAACATGAAGTTACACTGAATGGCAGTTGGCTCCCAACATTGATCCAACTTCCTGCTTTGCCTAGCTAGTTCCTCCTGATGGAAACAGTAGGAACAAAGAAATTACAGAACTAATATTTTGCTACATTCACAAGATTTGTTGTATACATGACAGATTCCTCCTTGTCTTATGTTCCTTACTGAGGCAAGGAAGATCTTTTATATTTTATATATGTGCCTCATACAAGCAGCATTCAATCTTGACTGACGCTGAAACTATGATAAACATGACAAAAAGCTGATTTATGTAGATTACACACAGCATTCTTCAATGCTATGCACAGCATTTTTAAAGGCTGCCTCATCTCCTGTAGCATTGATCCCATGCTCATCCTTTGGCAACTCAGTAGATGTCTTTCAAATTTGAAAGTAACCCTGGGCAACACGCAGATGATGAAAGGCATGAGGTTTTTTTTTTTTTTAAAAAACAACCTTGTAAGTTTATAGCTAATTATTTCACACAAGAACGTGACTTTGCAACATACACAATGCTCCCATTTAACAATCCTCCCCAACTCTTTCTTCGTAGGCAGTGTTCCCTCTCTTCTCACAAAAATAATGAGAAGAGAAACATGAAAATTTAAGACAAATGCTGCATCCTGGGTACTCAAACGGTGCACAAGAGATTTTTATGTGCTTCTCCACCATGTGATTATCTGAACAATTACCCAGTATCACGTAGAGAACAAATCCTCACAGGTACAGCCTCACTACAGAATAAGGCACAGAACTGAGACATGAACAGGCTCTCAGGAGGAGGCTATCAGAGTTAATAAAGGACTATAATTTTATGATAAATTTTAAGACCTCTTCTATATGTTACACAGCCCATAATATATATCTTCTGAATGCACATCACAAACTACACAATGATAGTCTTAAACTGAGCATGTATCACCATGACACCATTTTAAGAAATGAGATGTATCTCTCATAATTAATTACACAATAAGATTGAGCTGATCTAACTGACAGCTGCCACACAAATAGGAGATCTTGCTCCCCCTATTTCTCCCTCCCATTCTTGGTCACACAATCCCACTCTCACCCTTGGATCAGCTTTGTCACCCTTGGATTTGACTGCACAGTAAACCAAGCCAACATGCTAATCCAACTAATCAGACAAAACTAACAATAACAAAATCTGCTACTATACTGAACTGTAATCAAGCTTCTGTGCTGTCAGAGAAGAAACAGAGTCAGTGCAAGAGCACAAACTGAGAGGATAGGGAACAACAAGCAAGGTCATGCCCTTTCACAGTAACAAACTGTCAGACTAGTTATACTGAAATACATAAATGCACCCTTGGGGTCTTGTTAGATTTTAATTATATCTTTCTGCTGGAAAAAAAATCAAAACTTCCATGTAAATATTAATGTCCAGACACTATACAGTAAGTGCTCAGAGAACTCAAAACTCCCAAAGGTTTAGAAACATTCCAGAGTTGTGAAGACAACAGATAAACAATGTTAATACTGGTTCCAATGGCAAAGCAATAATAGGACCCAATTTCTCAAAGGTATTTCTCTACAAGCTATGCAATTACTAACTCCTACAGCAAGAATGCTCTAGGTTTGCTGCTGCTCACACAACACAACTCTTTTTCTAGGTAAAGCACAAGCACACAGCATTCCCCTCAGCTGCTGTCCTTCTGGCTGACAGCAGTGCAACGTGTCTCATTTGGGCTATTCCCAGCAGTGCGAAAGGAGGAGGAAAAAAAATAAATGCACCTCTGTGAGTGAAAATGAAGCTAATCAGTTTACCCTGAAGGCTGGAATAAGCTGCCCCTGACACAACCATCCAAATCTGCTGAGTGTTAAAATCAGCAGGGGTTGTAGCTTTCCAGAGGCCAGATACTAATCCAAGGCTTTGCTTCACTCGTGTGTCCTTGGGTATTAGGTGGCAAGGGGAATGGAGGCAGGCAAGCACCCTGCATGCAACACACACCACAGGGATCATTCACTCTTGTAACAAAAAAGATTTGTATACACAATGTTATGTGTTAGTGCCTCAGCTTCTTTCTGTCTCCATGTTCAGACCTCAGAATATGAGGCTTTCAATTAAAAAGACAAGAAAAAAACATCAGTTTATTTAAATTTGTCTGTAACCACTCAAAAAGAGTAATTAAGCACTATTTTCTTTTCCTGACTACAAGTAATTTTTAATTTTCAGAATCAGAAGCACAGCGCACGATGCCAGAGTGCTATCATGTGCTTCTGTTGATGATTAACAATTTTAAAGTCTTTGCAATCAAGTAATACATTCTCCTTTTTGTGCAACTATGAATTTTCAGCCTTCAGTCTCTTCAGTCAGTTCTTCTAAACTGCATCAGAGGCTTACAAGCACAAATTGATCTCTGCATTACAATAAAAATGCATAAAAAATTGACAACTATATATACACAAACTGGAAAAAAAATTACCTGGAAAAAACTGCTACATGGGAAACAGGAAGACTCAGAACAAGTTTTGAAGAACAGAGAAAGGAAATAAAATGCTTTACCAAAGTACTGCATGATAGTCCCCTCCATTTCTTCTGCCCCCAGATATCTGGGTTTAAAAATAACCTTTAATACAGTAGGAGTTACATGAAAGTTCAATAGTAGCACCTCTGAGTTAAAACTTTTGAAGATTCATGTCCACCACAAATTGTCAGAAAGGGAAGAGGAAAAAAAAAATGCTTTGGTTTTTTACTTTTTGTGGAAGAAACATTTCTGATTCTAGAATGCAACACACACACACAAAAAAGATTTTACTGTTACAGATTTGTTTCTAGTTTTAAAGGCAGAATGGACTATATTTAGTTATGAATGTAAGGAATAGGGACTTCAGATACACAAGTGAAGAGATACGGAGATCCTCTCACTACTAAATTTACAATTTATATTTAAGATGAACAGTGAGAGAGAAGATGAGAAAAATAAAAGGTATAAAAAAATATAAAGTTAGATAAAGCAAACTTTACAAAAGGGAAGTTATCTATGATCTAACAATGACCAAGGCCATAAGAGTTAGAATAACAAAATCTAGGTAATCAGATTTCTAAGTGTTGCTGCTGCATATACAAAAGAACAACTTACTTATATGTTGTTTTGGAGGGCAAAGACAGAATGCAAAAAAAATAACAATTCTGCTAATATGATTATGCCAATCAGACCCCATTGACGCCCAGGGAGAGCATAATCTTGGCCTCTTCGTTAGGTTTCTAATATCTCAGACAAAAGTACATAAAAAAATTATTTCCAAAATTGAGAAACACATGCTTAACAGTGAACTTTACCAGTCATACAGAACATGCAGACAGATAGCCTGTAACTACCTACAATGAACTGCAGTTACATCTCACGGTACTTTATGTTAATCACCAAAGTCAAATATGCTAAACTCATAACTGAAAATCCTTATCCCATTTTTATCCTAGGAACCTTAAAACAAAGCGCAGCAGAAATTCAGTGGCATAACCATGTCGAGTGTCTCCAAGTAATGCTTTTTCTCAAAGTACTCAAAGTTAGAGATTGATAATAATCTTGATCATGTTTTCTGTCATGAACATGTCTGAAAATTAATTTTTTTACTCTTCCTCTGCTAGCAATAAAATTTCAGGGTAAACTCTAGCTCTGAACACATGTACACAATTTTCACAGCCATTTATTTCAAAGGTCACACTGGTAACTTCAGTCTCTAATGGCTTTTGATTTATTACAAATTCTTAAATATAAGAGGCCCTTAAGGAGAAATGCAGCCTAAAACACAGAAGTATAACTTTTATGACTTAGAGGATCTGAACTGGCTCAGTATGCATCTGACTCAAACTCCTCCTGGGATATTATTAAATATCCTCTGCCCCACATTTTACAGTAACAGGTGAGGCTACAGTGGCTGAGAGGTTTCCCCAATGTTACTGTTATTAGCACAGTTTAAACAAGAGAAGTGAGTGGTGAACGGTACACAACAAAAGAAATTGTGAGTTATTTTGCCTCTCAAAAAAACTAGGTTTATTAAAACTAAGTCAGCAGTAAATCTGGCATGCTCTTCATATACATAATTTTCACATCACCTGGCTGACTCAATCACAGATTATTAGTGGAACAATATTTCATTAATTTTGCTTGAGGGCTTCTGAAATGTTAAATCTGAGATGTGTTTACGTATATGTAAAACCAGGGAGTTAGCAAAGCTCATGCTTGCTGAAGATCAAATCTTGCTTCTGGTAGCCTGGCCACTATGCATGTGCTACTACTGCTCAGATTTCCAGTTTTTTAAGAGTGGTAAAATAAATGCTTATTTATGAATAAAAAAAGGCGGGAGGGAGGGCAGGTCAAAGAGTGTGAGCTTGTACATGAATGGCTGGAAGACAAACAAGATACTGATAATTGGGAACTTTCAAATGGGTCCATCAAGCAAAAATGATGCAAAAATAAATCCAAGGGCGACACAAGTAATTTATTTACACAACATTTATTTCAACATATGGCTTATTATATGAGAAATTCTTATGCAAAAGTGTATATGTCAGTTACTTAGGATATATGCAATCCTTAATCAGAACTTTCAAACCCTTTCTGAGAAGCATTATTTTTAACTCTTTTAGTTAGTAGAGAAGAGAGTAGAAGTGAACTGTGGTCCTGAAGTTTTATGTCACTTTATCAGGGAGGATAAGTAGGTCTGGAATTACACATTTAGTATCACACAAAGAGAAGTCTAAGGGCAGCACAAATTAAAGGAACTCCTGGTAAGCAGTATTAAGTAATATCTGGGGGTTTTCTAAAGGGATAATAATGAGTAATCAACATAAAAGATAAACACAATTAATAAATGCATATTTTTGTATCTTTTCATTTGATATTTCACAGTGTATTTGCACTGAAAAAAAAATCTTAATGCAAGCCAACGGATCAAGCCTTTAATAATAATGTACTTTGAATGTCATCTCACTGCACGTTAGTAAAGGCCGTTAATTAAACTTCAAAGACCCCTAATGATTTAAACAGTCATTTCGTAATTGCTGAGGTACTGCTACTTTGGGTGAGCCACTGCAGTCAATTAGTGCAACAAATGCTTTGATGTTACAAAGCAGTTTTGCATGACGTGAACATTATTCTGCAGGACAGAAGAGTTGTCAGCTTGTGAATAAGGGAAAGAATTCCACAAGCTTTAACAGTTAAGGTTTTTTTTTTCAGAATCCTTTTATTCATGTTCTCTGAGCTTGTTATTACAATGAAATCTACATAAGAGGAAAAAAAATTCTTGGTAGTATCCTTTTTCAGACACACATAAAATAATGTCAAGAATTTACTTTCCATTTCTGGTTTTGTCTGCTAGCATTTTAAGCCTTACTTTGATAGCTAAATCACAATGACAGATTATTGTGGTTTTGTAGATCAGCAGGAAATACCCACAAATTTTGCTTAAATTTATGGAACAAACTGATCTGGTGACCAGTCTTTTTATGAGACATATGTACTTGACAAATTCAGATTTGTAAGAGATTATGGCAACATTGTTTGAGTTTTGTTGTTTGTTTGTTGTGGGGTTTTTTTTGTTTCTGTTTTTTAATCTAAACTCACTATAGCAAGGCTCAGAAGCACCAGTAATACTTGTTTTGAAATATGGTATTAAAATATGGGAAGTACAAGCCCTGATGGAATTCAGTAAACCTGCAAAAATGACAAGTCACAACTGGGAACTGTCTTATTGGCTCTCAGCAGTGTCACCACAATGGAACTACCTAGTTGAACCTTCCACTGTTTTCCTTACAGTATTTGTAAACTTTATGTTTAACAGCAATACTCCAGTGTGCCAGACACCATTTTTGCACTGCAAATATCTAGTTTTTGTATTTGAAAAATCAACTAAAACTTGTTAATTTCCAGGAATATACAACTGATCACATTTCAGTGTCTAACTATAACATGTTAGGGCTGTTTTTCAGTTTTCATATCTAAATCTATCTACAAATCTAAACTCTCAAAGTGGTTGAGGTTGGAAGGGACCTCCGGAGCTCAACTTGTTCAAGGCCGCTGCTCAAGCAGGGCCACCTACAGCTGGTTTCCCAGGACCATGTCCACAGGGCTTCATACTATCTCTGAGGAAGGAGATTTCACAACCTCTCTGGGTGACCTGTTACAGTGCTCAGTCAACCTCGCAGAAAAAAACTGTTTCCTGATGTTCAGAGGGCACCTCCCATGTTCAGTCTGTGCCATTGCCTCTGGTTCTGTCACTGGGCAGCACTGAGAAGTGCCTGTCTCTGCCTTCTTTGTGAATTCCCTTCAGGTATTTATACATAACATTGATAAGGCCCCCAATTCACATTTTGCAAATGTTCTAAGAAAGCAGCATCCTCAATTTCTCAGAATTGATTCTAAAATCTGACTTGGAGAACTATGCAGCACTTGCTATATAATAACGATTACCTTGTCTAAAATAAACTGTATTGGAACTTCTTGATATTTTTAAGATATCCTGAAATACATTATAAGAATTGTAAAAAGACAACAAATAATCTTCTATGTAAACTACTAAAAACCAGATAAAACGTGAAATGAATATAAGCTGTGAACTAATTTACAGAAATAAGAGTTTGCAAAGACAGGTGAAACAATAAAGTAATATGGAGAAAAAATCATTTTATGTAAATCCTATCTTTATTCTCAGCCCACGTGCTCTCTAATGCCTTCGCTAACAGCTATAAATGTTGATAACTTTCTAATTTTAGATTGGCCAATTCTAACAAAAGTAAGAATTCACCACATTCACTGTTTTAAACACCACACTGTAATCATCAAATCCAAGCAACAAAAACCCATATTCTCAGAAATCGAAGGCATAACTTTTATTCCTACTACAACCTCTCTCAGTACAAAACCAAATCTTTATAGAATGTATTCTCCTTTAGTATCTGTAAGAAACAAAATACAAGCTCAAAAGAGGATTCCCCCACCCCCACCCCGTGAACACTGGTAACACTGTTTTCTTTCTAAATCTGCTTCCTTATGAGCAACAGTGCAAAGAACCTGCTTGCAAAGTACCAGTTCCTTAAGAGATCATCAGTATTTGCTGAGCTGACACATTGCCATTGCAGAGCTCTCTTTTCACGTATCAAAGCCGGCAACGAAGAGTCAAGTCTAAAAGCACGTACGGAAACTTCAAAGCCACACAAACACTGTTTTGTCTGTGCAAGTTAGAGAAAGGCATGAAATGAAAATAGCCTATTTAATAACTTGCTAATTTGGTCATAGTCAACGACAAACACAGTTTTGGGTGGGCTTTGTTTTTTGTTGTAGGTTTGTTTTCGGTTGATTTTTTTTCCCCCCACGAGATGCTTTTATTGATTAAAAAAAAAAACCCAACAAACAAAAACAAAACGAGAGAGAGCGAAAGGCGAGCCTGCCACACATCGAAGATGGAGTCACACGGCGATGAGATGTGAGGCAGGACTGATCTGCCCGCAGAGAAAACAATCCCTGACAGCACAGGAACGAGCCAGAACTGAATTCTCCTCCTACAAAAGGCTTCGGGCTTGGCGAAACAAAGCAGCGCGGTAATTAACAAGCCTTTAACGCCGCTGCTTCAAACCCGAGCAGCAGTCCCGAGCACGTAGGTATGAAAACAAGTAACACAAACGCCAGCCCCGGCGTTACCTCGTTTATGCAACTCCCGGAGCGGAATGCCGTCTCCTCCCCCTCCATCGTAGGGCAGGTAGGGATCGGAAGAGACATCCATGGAGGTGACGGACGCGGGGCCCGCCCGGCGGCCGGCTCAGCAGGGCCGCGGCATCGCTCACGCCAGGGCGGCCGCGGGGGCCGCTGCCATGTTGGCGCGCGCCCGGCCTGCGCCGCCGCCGTGGCCCTGCAGCGCGCGCTGATGTCAGCGCGGGGCGGCCGCGGCTCCGCCAGCGCCACCCGCACTCCCGCCGACACCGGGAATGGCACGCCCGGCGGGAACGGGGGGGACCTGCCCCTTCGGGATTCCTGGCTGAGCCCCCAGCCCCGTCCCAGACAAAAGGGCGCTCGCACAGGTGAACCGGCCGAAGCCGCCACCTCATCAACAGGTGCACGGTTGGGGTCCCGCTCGGCTCAGAAGGCGAAGCTGCCACAAAACAGAGCTGCCCATTATGTCGGGCACCTTCTGGGGCCACGCCCGCAGAGCCTTGTTAAACATCTCTAATCGCATTTTACCTGGAAGGGAACATTCATGTACCGCTAATGTCTGTCTCCCAGGCATTTTATTTACTCGTTTCAAACATCAAAACAATTACCACCGAGGAAGAGAAATGCAACATACCAGAAGCCAGCCCCTCTGCTCCACAGGGTTAGCCTCACCCCACTTTCACCAACACCCCTCCACTCACACAGAACTTTCAATCCTACAGCAGTGGCTGAGAGATTTGAACACGTGTAATAAGAAACATGAAAATAAAAATTTAATTACGTATCTAACAAAAATGGTCTGGTGTTCCAATTTTTTTTTTTTTTTTTTTTTTTTTTTTGTAATTATTATGCTGGTATTACAACTGTGTAACATCCATACTCACAGTGAAAAGCTGGGGTGGGGGTGGAAGCCAACGTAATAAACACAAGTCCACACTTGAGCTGGCATTACTCTACACATTGACAAAATGCTCTGACTCCCTTAAAAGTCAGACTCTGAACAGGCAACAACCCACATGAATGCTAACCAAGGCATTCATGTGATATATCATCAAGCAGTGGCTGCTACTGCTTCAGCAAAACCAAAGCACTTCAAACAGACAGTATTTAAAGACAGGAAATCTTAAACTGAACTACATAATTGCTTCCATTTGAAACAGGCATTACTACATATTGAATCCATACATAATTTTACATTTAATGTATGATCTTCTACTTGTCCTATCTTTCAACTGTTGATAAAAAAATATTATAAGAAAACTATTTTACATGAGATTTCCATAGTTGGTCAAGTTGTAACAAAATGTATTTGCATATTGTTTTCCTTTTCTTCCCCTACAGCAGGTAGTAAAGTTGAAAATATTGTATGCCTGCAGCACCAAGGCCTTGCTTCAGTTTCACTCATACAGCAAACGAGGAATTAATTTTATTAGGTGTTCCTTTGCATTTCTGTAACTGTGACAGACAGACAACTGTTTTAGTTTTCAAATGCAATAGTGTCTTAAATAATGTTTTATAAGTCAGTGTTACAAGCTGTGTACTGTAAATGGTCTTTCTGAGTACAGAATAGGACATTAAATTTATTTTGCATTTCAGACCTGTAAATATACTAAATATTAAAAACACAGCTCCAATACAAACATTGAGATGATACTGGTATCTCTACAGATAGAAAAACAACAGAGACAAGGGAAAAGAATGAGCATATAGCAAAATATATTTCAAAACTTGAAAGACTATCTCATCTCCAAGACAAAAGGAACCCTTAAGCCATAGATCTATTCTAAAATACCGGTGGTGTCTTAGGGGGTTCCAGATGGTTCCATTTGCTATCACCCATGCAAGCAAATGCTTTCTGAAGAGTGGCCTCCTATAACCTTTTCAACAAAGCAACAGAATCTTTAAGATTGTGCATATCCAAAAGTGGTGTGACTTTCAGAGCTATCATGCATTATCACCATTTGTTTTTGCCCCTGAAGAAACAAACCTAAGCACCTCTGAACTTCACATTACTCCTATGCCTTATTTACGGAGAAGTACAACAAGAAACACTTGAGCATTCTCAACACCTTAACTCAACACCACCTGGAAGTAGTCTGGAATCTTATTGTTAGGCTCTAAATAAAAAGACATTCACAGCAGGAAGAAATATAACAGCAATTTCTGTGACCTGAAGAAAGAATTATTACAGAATGAACTATTTATTATAAGTTGATTATAGTAGACAACTATAAATTCAGCCTCATACTTGACAGAATATGAAATAAAGGATAAAATGGACTTGTATTAACAAAGTCTGGAAGATGACCTGCAGTTTAAGAGTTTGATGTAGTTACTGAAAGACTAGAATGTCTAAGAAGTGATAATAAATATCAGTCACAGCAAATAAATGGCTCACCTGTTGACCTAAACTTTTTCACTGGACTTAAGACACATGCAAAATTTCTTCACAAGACTAAAATTCAGTCTGCATTGGAAAAGGTAAAGGGTGTAACTTGTTGGAGAGCACAAGTTGTCAACTTTGGATATAAGGGAAAGTCATGATAGGAAATCTGCAGTGTAAAACAGATACAACTTCATATTTGCCACATGAAATTTCAAAGAGTCCACCTAATATTAAATTGCAACAGCTCTTCCAAGGTCAATGCTTATAGACTGGCTGCCAAATGCAGTCCTTTGTCTGCTTTTAAAAAGCAGAGCTCTCATTTTCCTTTCTCAATTACCAGCAGCTTGTGTTCTCACTATTCATACCCACTACCACTGTATGTATTCCCTTTCCTACAAGAGCATGAAAAGTGCGTTCGGTTTTTGTGTTGTTTTGGTTTTTTTTAAGCAACAGAGAAAGATACCTGACCTAGTTAACCCAGGTTGTTGTGTTTTTGTGTTTGTGGTTTTTTGGGTTTTTTTGTTTTTGTTTTTGGTGGTTTAATATCTAAAAGCTTATACAACTAATCTTTCCAAATTTCTTCTTTTTGTCTGGTCTGAAAAAGTGCCTGACATGAACTGTCTGACAATTTTATATTCCAAGAAGTATGTCCATTATTTCTGTTGAGAAGTTTAGCAAATTCCCAAATTTTAGTTAGTGAAATGATGTCTCTAGATAAGTAAGTATTTTGGGTATTAAGGAGTACATAACATAATGAACCTGTGTTTTAAGGCCTAAAGCAAGTTTTACAATAGCCTCACTTTGAATGGTTGAGAGCACCTTTAAATGGCCAATTTACTACAAAGAGAAGCTCACGTGTAAGCAGCAGGTTTGTACAGCAGCTTTTTATCCAAATTTCATCACAGTGATTATAGGCTAAAGCCTCTGTCCCAGAAATCCTCTCTGCCCAAATAACTTCACACATCTGAGTGCTCGAATTGTTCCAACAGGCACATGCTGTTGTTAACCATGACTTAGATGCATCTGCCTTTATAGAGAAGGACTTTAGGTCCATTGCTCTGAAAATATCAGAATGTATACAGGTGACAAATCTTTAAAGCATACTAAGAATGAGGAAAGACACTTTAATCCCCTTTCTACACCTTAACTTTTCTGGTTTACGGAAAGAGAAGAAACATATTCAAGATAAACTATCTGGCAATATAAGAAGAAGTCAGAGGTTAGACAAATCAGATACACCCAGGGAAAGGTGTTTCGAGGTGACAAAAAAAAGCCAGTAAAAAGAAGGGGAGTATCACAGAGGTATGACAGCCTGCTTACCCAAGGCTGGAGGGAGGACCTTAATTCTATCCCACCATTTCATATTAAAAAGTGAGCCAGGTTTAACGAAGACAGCCAAGCACTTTGTTATATATAAAACAAACTTACGTTCTCAATTGCCCCAATTACTTGGTTTATTTTGATGACAGACTACATAACTTTATTGCACCAGATAGTGAAAATTAAAATTGTGTCTTTTATGAAATTCCAAATGTAAGCTGAATGATTTTAATTAGCGTAACAAGAGATGCCAAAAATGTGACTGATAATTACAAATGTTAATGTGACTGATGCAAAAGATTTTGATGACTCTTAACCGTCATTTTCTTTCCTATTATTATTCAAAACTAAAGCTTCTTCGGCAGAGCTAGAATATAATGTTCTCTTGAAAAATATTACATAACAGAGCACTCACCAAAGCAGCTACCATCTCCAACCATTCTGAAAAGAATTTAACTCATATGCGCCTTCAGCCGAAGGTTACGCAAGAAAGCATTCATTTATAACAGTGCCCAAAGTACATATAAAATGTCTCAAAACCTACTGTGTCCCAGTCCTCTTCCTTCCAGCATTATCCTCCTGCCTTGTATCCCAATTCCTTCTTTCCTTTAACCTCTTCTCAAATCACGCAGCCAAATTAAGCCTAGATCTAATCCCTCTATTTGCCTGACTTCTCCTCTTAATTTGTCTCAGCTTTTTGACCTTGCAGCCCCTTCAGCCTTTGTTCAGCTCTGCATAAAATCATACACCTTTCTCATACCAGTCACATAGAACCAGCAGTAGGATCATGAAAGATGATAAAAGGGCAAGCATCTTCCTCTCAGTTCTGGCACCCAGCCATGGTTCAGGATGAAATAACAAATTGCATAAAAAACAATTGCAGAAAAACTGGAGAGGAGGGGGGGAAGTGAGAAAAAAGTACAGTTATGGATAGCTTCAAATTAATACACAGTAAAAATCAAAGATAAATTATTTTTTAAATATTTGTAAATTACAGAGTCCCAAACTTCATTCCTTCATTAGAACTCTTGTGCTTGATCAGTGTATCAGGCTATATACAGAAGACTCCATTAACCTGTTTCCACTGCCACCTCATCAAAAGCCTCAATGAAGCAAACAGGAAAAATTTTAGACCAAATATACTGTAAAAGTGGAAGAAAACAAACTTATAGCATATGGTGTTGAGTAGTTGAAGTCAGAAGAGGTTTAAATACCACAGATGTCAGAAAAAAACCCAGAGAAAAGTACATAGTAGTAATGCACAGCAAGATTTTTCCTATTTGCATTTTATTATACAAAAAAAAAAAAAATAGTTTCTTAATCACAGTTTCTTCTTTTCACAATTGCTTGTTTCCCACAAATTAGCTACTTAATTTTGCTCACAATCATTTCACCCACCAGAGAACACTTTCTTCCAGGTTCTTGCCCAATGAGCTCTCTTTTTCACTGGCCAACCACAAGTTCTTGAATTACACTCCTATAGTTTTGTATAACTTCCAATGGTGCTTTCATTCACTGTCCAGACAGAGGAGATAGTAATGGAAGTCAAACCCAACCAGCAAACAGAATGCAGCAGAACAGGTCATATAGCTGCCAGCATGTTGTATAATCAGTTCCAAGACTGACTTCTCCTCAGGGCAGCTGAACCTTCACTTTGAATCAGTGAAACAGGAGAAAAGGCTCCCCATTGCCATGCAAAACTTTAGGGCAGGAGAAGAAAGAAATAGACTTAAAAAAGGGAAGATAATAAAATCATTATGCAATGTTAACACCTGAAACCAAACATAAACTGGAAAAAAAATTAGTTTGGTCCCTAAAGACTACTTTGACATCTTGACCCAAAACAGGGAAAGCAAGACTACTCACTGAGTTTTCTTTTCACTTCATTCTGTCTATCACACTTCTTGATTTGTAACCTAAAGACACTAGAAGAAAATGCTTGACATCAACAGACTACATATAGCTACAAGCTGTAAAAGGTGGCTGTTCGTTTTTGTTTTCTTTCTTTTCTTTTTGTCAGTTTTACATTGACAATAAAAATATCTACTTCCACTATTAATCAGGCAAGGAGGATTCAGAAAAAAAGCAAGGTATTATCTGCAAAAGAGTTGCTTTCTCTTATTCTTTAAGAGCCTCTTAACTACTTTCTATCATTTTTTGGTGGTCTTTTTCTCTACAGGGTAGGCTTTTGCTAAGAAAAAAGGTCCTGCTATATTTTCACCTTTACATACGTGTTCTTTCCTTACACTCCAATCTGCTAAAACTGTAGTTGTAATGCATTAGCAGGGAGATTTCACATCCTTCCCTGAAGTTCCCTTCTCTCTTTTCTCAAACTAGCCAAAATTCTGGTGCTGAAATTGTTCTATTTTCCTCATAGGTAAATGCATATAAGGAAACAGGTCTTATCTTCTCAATTGCCCTTTTTCTGTTTTAGAGTTGTTTACTGTTGGCCACTGTTTCCAACTTGATGTTCAAAGTATATGCAGGGGATAAAATTTTAGCACCAACATGTATTCCTCCCTAGATACGCCACTGTCCTGGTTCCAGCCCAGACCAGCAGGAGGGAGCACAGGAAGACATCATGTTATTCAACACCACCTTACATCATTGCCAGGGCAGAGAAAAAGGACTCTCTCTGTCTCTCTTGCTTCCATGAATAAGGGTGTTCCTTTCCAGTTGGGAAAACACAGCTGCAGTAGAGTCAGGTTGGGCTCTGCAGTGAGCATTTTTGCAGGGTAATCACTGTCTTGCTGAATACTTTACACAGAATCACAGAATATGCTGAGTTGGAAGGAACCCACAGGAATCAAGTCCAATTCCTGGCCCTGCACAGGACCACCCCAAGAGTTACACCATGTGCTTGACAGTATTGTCCAAATGCTTCTCAAACTCTATCAGGCTTGGTGATGTGACCACTTCCCTGGGGAGACTGTTCCAGTGCCCAAACGCCCTCTGGGTAAAGAACCTCTTTCTAATATCCAACCTGAACCTCCCCCTCAAGACCATTCCCTTGGGTCCTGTCACTGGTCACCACAGAGAAGAGCTCAGTGTCTGCACCTCCTCTTCCCCTCACAAGGAAGTTGTAGACTGCAATGAGGTCTCCCCTCTGTCTCCTCCAGGCTGAACAGACCAAGTGACCTCAGCCACTCCTCATACAGCTTCCCCTCAAGGCCCTTCACCATCTTCATTGCCCTCCTTTGGACACTCTCTAATGGCTTAATATCATTCTTATATTGTGATGACCAGAACTGCCACGATATTCAAGGTGATGCCACACCAGTGCAGGTCAATCCCTTCCCTTGACCAGCTGGTATTGCTCTGCCTGATGCCCTCCAGGATGTGGTTGGCCCTCCTGACTGCCAGGACACACTGCTTTTGTTATTAATACTGTTATCTCATTGCTGTTTCCAGTAAATTTTTATCTCAACCCGTGATCTTTGCCTTTTGCCAATTCTTCTCTTGGTCTGCCCACAGCAGGGGGGTCTGAAGATGGGGAGGTGGAGTGAGCCAGCAGGAGTGTGGTTTGGAAAGTCTCAGTGGGAGAACTAAATTGGGAGGTAGCATTCCTAAACCATGACAGCCATATATGTTAAGCTTACTTTCTATCTTCAAGAATTTTACATCTTCTCCATAAATATGTAAGATGTGTGAACAGTAGTGCCAACTAATTCTTTATGTTGTTAATACATAATACTATACTATGCCCACTGTATTTGAATACTATTAAACTATGAGCTCAGTACTTAGTAGTGGCCAGAATAAACTTGTTACTACATTGCCATGACATGCCCATTCTCCAAATGCTGTGTGAAGGTCTGACCCCTCAAGTTACAGAAAGGGTTCAGAAAGGGGCAGTGAAGAGGATCCAAAGTATGGGATAGCTGTGAGGTCCAACCAAGCAAACAAGACCTTAACCTGAAAAAGAGGTAACTGAGGAGGGGAAAAAAATAAGTAGCAATGGAAATAAAATTTTCACCATCTGTTCTAACAGCAGCGACAGCACCATGCTGTCCTCGGTTAGTGTCTACATGTGTATGGCCATCACATGATAGGCCTTTTCAGGGTATGTGTATCTGGCACAACAATCAAGTCATCCTAGTTTCAGGTCACCGTGTCCTAGTTTCATATCAAACCTTTTTGTATGAACAGCAGTTTCACTTCAATAAGCAAATAACATACCCTAAAACTTTTTGTATTAGCAGAAAGACTTTCACAGCTGCAACTGTAAATGAAAAAAATAAACAAACCAAAACCAAACAAACAAACAAAAACAACCCAAACCAAACACAAAAGAGCTTAAGCATTTATGTCTTACAAGGGTGGGGTGAGTGGCAAGGAAGCCACGCTAATGCATGTGCCACTGTTAACCTAATCAAGACTCTGGCAGCTGTATCTGCTCTCAGCAGATATTATTACCTGGATATAGGTTCAAAATAAAGGAAAGCAGGTGGTGATTCACATAAAATGTAGCTAAGCTATCAGAGCTTGCCACGGAGTGGTATAGAATTGCTTTAGTGAGAAAAAGTCAGTTGAAGAAAAATTCATTGATAAAGACTAAAATTAAAAGCCACCACTCAGATGACAGAGGCCCTCACCTACACAAAAACTTGTGTACAAATACTCAAGTGCCTATCACTTACCCTGTTCCTACTCTTCCTTAAGCACTGACTTTTGAACCCTGTCAGAGACAGGATGCTGAGTTAGGTGGATTTGTGGTTTGACCCATTACAGCTGTTCTTATGTTTTAGGGACATCATGATACCCTCTTTCAGAATAGCATTTCTGTTTCATCCAAGCAGATGAAAAGCTTTCACTTTAAAATGCTGGTAAGCAAGAATGTTCTCAAAGGTAGAAAACAAGAGTACAGCCTGACATCAGTTTGGATGAAATCCTATCTGCCTTCTTAGGCTAACTTGAGAGACCAAATCAAAGCTAAAATGAATACATGAAATATTATTAAAGCTGTAGCAAAAATTTTCTATTTAGTACCTAAAGACTTTATGCACATATTATACTAAATTATTTTATTTTACACTTCAGATTCTTCTTTCTACATACCTACATATATGCCATCACAATTCCTCTGTTTTCATTCCTTCATTTTACACTATACATAAGGTTTGCCTAGGAGGACAAACTTAAAATAACGCTACACCACTAATACCTTCCTTGGCAGTATCTGTTGACAAAGCCAGTGTGCTTTAAGCACTTTAGGAGAGCTGCAGAAGAAAATCGACAAGACTACGTAACATCATAATATCATAATATGATGATGATGATGATGACATAATATCAGAAAGAATGGATTATTAGTACTACGATTCATCTTCCAGAATATCAGGTTTGTATGCTTCAGAAGATGAGGAAACCTTATTCTGTAAAGAAAACTTTGGCAGGAAAGACTAGTGAGACCACACAAGGACTGTTGGCAGGGTTGACTTCTAAAAGCAACGAAATTCTCATATCCTATAAACAAGTCCTCAAAGAACTCACCATAGCATTTATGAGAAATTGAAACAATAAGTATTTGTTTTCAAACATTTAAGAGAATAAGAAACCAATTGGTTACTAAAACTGTACATACACATTGCCATAATTTTCATCCCTCAAAAAGCTTAATGCCACACCAATCCATTTACAACCTGAAGGCCCAGTCTAACACTGTAACACCATTACAGGCTGTTCAAAGAAAACAATATCAAGTGAACTTACATTTTGGACAATAAATACAATTTAAAAAAACCCCAAACCCAAACATTAGAGTTCAGGAAATAGCTAACATGATAAACAGATACTCACTGCAACTCACTCATTTGATAATGACATCCAATAACTTAGATAAAGCATTTTTTCTCCTTAACCTATTAATCTTCCAATCGATTTTGGGATTTTTTTTTTAAAGGAATTTTGAAATCCTTGAAGAAGAACTTTGTTAATTAGCCCAGTTACCCATGTAAACCTAATGTATAACAACTTTTGTTCCAGATAGATGAACAAAATCAACCTCATGCATTTCTAATAAAAAAAGTAAAAGAAATCATGGTTTGATACTGTCAGATATCCTGTGTTCAGCTGCATTAGTATTATGGACTACAGGCAAAATGTCTGCAGTCTAAATACAAACCAATAGAAAAAAGTAAATTATAACCAGTTACTGACAATTTAACTATTCTAGCTGCACCTCATGCCTGCCCTTGTGATCAGAGCAAGTTATGTTATCTCATGCATCAATTTGTACGGCATCATTAGGGATGAATATATTTCTTACTTAAGGAGCTCTTTATTGCAAATATTGCTAACTTGGAAAGTAAGTTTTATGTAACTTAGGAAAGAGGTGTGTCAAACTGTTGCAATGACTGCTCCGTCAGTTTTATACCACAAGGATGGAAAACAAACTCAATGTTAACAGTGCAAAATGACTTTGAAGAACCTTTTCCATATCAGCTGTGGACAATAGGAAGAATCTCTTAATGCAATTTCCATACATAAAGAATATAACAGGAATGTAAGGGATTTTTATGCAGGAAATAACTCATTTTAATATTTTTTTTCTGTTCTTTATTTTCTTTATAAAGGGCAATAGCTAAATAGAAACAAGCATACATGTGCAACTACATGAAAGTGTTGATGGAAAAGATAACCTCTCATGTGGTACAAACTTCTTGATTATATAGAACCATTTGTGCTTGCTGAAAAGTGCATTCTGTTCCTCAAATAATGCCATAATATTAGTTTATCATATTTTTAATGTTGGTATTTAAGGCATTTAAGTATTTAAGTTTGGTATTCAACCAAAAATTGATTGATTGGGTCTCTCTCTTGAGGCAAAGGACTCCAAGTCATGGGTAAAAGACAGTTTAGGAGAGCTGCAGTGTTTTACACTATGACCTGTTGGCATATTCTTTTTTTTTCAGCGGCACTGCTATCACTGCAAGGAGATAGTAACGGCTGCAGCAGCAGCTTTTGAATTACCAGTTTACAGGTTGTCATACTAAGGTTAAGTATTGCCAATTTTATGTTAACACCATATGCCAAATCGTAAACTGTCTCCACACTGAACTCACAATATAAGCAACTAAGCTCCTTCAAATGAAGCAGGAATCTCTATAGCTATTGAAAAGAATGCAAGCTCATTCAGGACTCACATTCCCACAGACAGATCAAAGTACCTTGGAGTGTAAACACCAATGAGATCATTTGTTTGCAAACCATTTTTACTGTAAATAAGGTTCAATCATCTGATTTCAGTAAGTGCCTTGAAAAAATTGCAGTCTAACAGTACAAAAATCCACCTCCTGAGCTTGCCCTACACTTAAAAAAAAAATAGTGAAAACTAATGTAGTCCTCTCTTATCAAAGAAACAGCCCTCACTTCTGAGTAAAATTACGGAGACCTCTCAATTTCACCTTGCTGTGCCATAACAGGAAAGAGTTTGAACTTTTGAAGACACTTGTTACACCCTTCAAACCCAGCCAGTAGCCAAGAATTGTGACTCTCTCAAACTTTAGACAGGCAAGGCAAAACAATGCTGAAAGAAAAACAACTGATTAGGCATTTCATCTTCTCACCCCATTCCACAGTTAAAATATTAATCTAAATAATACATTACAATTTTGGAGATTTCATTTCTGTTTAGAAAGAATTCTTTTTTTCCTTCTGTTAAATTGATGGAAAACAATGAGCTATACTAGTGTAAATTTTTTTTTTTTTTTAAGCTAAATAGTATAGTTCTCTTCCTGTAAAATTTAAACCTGCAAATATTAACTTATATGACTTAACCATTAAGGAACTCATAGCTTTGACAAGGTAAGTATAATATGTTTAAATTGACCTCACAAGAAGCAGGGCCAACAGTCTAAAAATAAAACACAGATAAGCTGTGATAGAAATTACCTCCATAAATTACATATATTGCCTGTACATGTATTATCCTCCCTATAAAGAGGCAGATACTTCCTTTTCAGTATAATGTCACCATACTTCTCATTAGACAGCAGTTTAACAAGGAAAGACACTAACTTCAGTATTACAAAGAGATTAGTTTCGATAAGCAACAAAAGCAAGTTTTGTTCAAAGCTGACAGGCAGCATCCCTTCTAGGCAGAGCGTTGGTACAAGCCATCCAAGCCTCCGCATGCACAGCAATTTAATCATTTAGCATGTTAAAACATACTGCTCAAAGAATTCACAATTTCACAATACCTACTTGTTCTCCATAATACTGCCACTAGAATTCTGATATTTATGCAGCTACTGGAGAACATAAAGAGGGACACAGCATACTACTTATATAATTGTTATACATATATATGTATTTAGTATATAATACTACATTGTCACAATTTCTGTATTTTTCTCAGATAAGACAGTAAAGGACAGTCAAATACATGCTTTCAGATGGTGTTAAGAGAAACAAGGTTGTTATTCAGCATTGGTTTTAAGATAACGGTGAATCCCCAACATGGAACTCCTCAAAACCTTTCAAATAAGACATGACACTAAAAAGACAAATCACTATCAACCAAATAGTGAAGAAAAATAGAAGCCTAGGTGACTTTCTAAAGATTCATTTCAGTTAATGTTCGTTTGTTCAGTCCCATATAGAGCCAATGAATTTCCCACATAAGACCAGGAGTATATGAGGTTAGCATTCTTTCCTAACATTATTCAATTTCCACATGCTTTCAACAGAAAGCATATTCACCACTGTATAACAGCCTCAATGGCTTTGTAAGCCTCAGTCAAGCACTTAAGTGTGAGTGGAAATGTGAATAGCAGTACTGTGAAGGCTTTTAGAATTGCTGTCCTGAGAGCCAAGGGACTTAGCAAGCCTACTGAAATAAGCAGTCTTCTTCTGTTAACTTACTGCCCTCTCAACAAGGGGAAAGACTACAATTACTTTAGACATTCCATATTTTTAGCCTTTTATCTACATAATATATGGGTAGTTTCTGGTTCCACTTTCATTAGCTTAAAAAAAAAAAAAAAAAAGAAAAAGAAAGACTATTTCTTAATCCTTCATTTTCTCCTCACTGCATGGTCTTGATTTTTTAAAAAATCTATGATTCAATATTTTATTACATAAACTGTAAAATTATGATGCACACTATGTTGTCCGTGGCAATTTATGGACAAATTCATGTCTCTGCTCATTTTAATGACAAGCATACATTCTGCAGCTATGCAGCTTTATATTTAACTACATTATTTCCACAATCATTTGAAGTACAGATACATTATTGCCATTATGTTCATGTTGCTAAGATACAAGGCTTATAAATTCTTCCAGTCCCAGAGACTTAAAACACAAACTATATTCTTAAACAAAAACTATATTCTTAAACAGGGCTCCTGATTTTGGCAGGGTGCACCTGCTAAAGCACAGAGCTAAACCATCATGCTCTGGAGAGTCTGCAGTGTTGAGAAGCTTGTGATCCTCCAGTTACCAAGATGGTCTTGCCCTTCCTCAGGAGGTGGGACAGAGTCTGTATTATGAATTCATGTGTATTTTGACTTGACAAAACAAAAATAGGACTAAAGGATATGAGTATTTAAATAATAATAATGACTTAACAAACAACCTGTTGATGCTAAGTGAGTAACAGAGGATTACAGAAAGGGTATATCCAAGGAAGCCCTAGTTTGGTCTTGTCAATGAGATTTGCTGAATTAAAAACACAAAAGAAAAACCACCTGACACATTTGGACACCTAAGGAATGACAGGCACAGATGTTCACTTCCTGTATGCAAGACTACTTGAAACGTTTCTGGAAGTATGTTATTACCACCACCTTAAAAAGAAAGTTAACACTAGATTCTGGTCTACTACTAAGATATTCACTATGATTTACTGTACAATAAAACATTTTCCATGTATAGTGGCACATAAATCACTATTCACTTAAATAAAATACTAGGGCTTATTACTACTGCTGTCTCTTACCAAGAGTCCAGAATTGGGGTGAGCTGAAAAGTCATAAGAAAAAAATTAAATTCCAGGAAAGAAAAAACATTCATATTTATGTACCAGTGCATATTCTAACACTTCAGTGTTACAATAGCCAGGAGCCGCTGGCATGTGCAGGAATTAACATTGATTTTGACAATGCAAACAAAAAAAATAACCACCTCATCTGTTTGGACTCAATTTATGGATCTGATTTCACAACAAGTAAAGGGCAGAACACTGGTTCTGAAACTGTTTCACTGCAAACTTATTCCTCCTTTATGCTTGAAGTGATGGAAATGATTTTTAAAAACAATAACCAGAGTAGCTTCAGACTTTTGGTACAGATTGTAAATATTATGTTAGATAAGCAAGACGCTTTATAAAAAGTGCCTGATACTCAGAACAAAGAATTATATACAGAAGCCAGTTGTTCTACCTAATAATTTCTTAACATTTAAGAGCTGGACTTCAGCATGTTGGTGTTCTCCACATAATGTCCCAGAAAGAATTTTTATTTAGGTGTCCTGGCTCGTGATACCTGTACTGGTATACAAGTTAAATAACTGCACATTCAAGACATATCTAATTAGACAGAAGGAATGTAGATGAAAAGGATGCTTATGGTGATATGGCACAACTATCCAGTACAATGCCAACATCCAACTGCTAAGTGTGGCAAAGGGAAAACATATGAAAGAAGACACACTGCAGGGAAGAAAGACAACTGGATGTTATCGGGAGAGCAAAAGGTGCTAAAAAAAACTCAAGAGACTTGAGTTTGATTTTAAACAAATATGAGGAAGTGACCAGAGTATACATTTAACCCAGTTTACTACCTTACACAGACATTACATTTTTTCCCTCCCTCACTTCACCTCTCTGACTATTGCTAAAAGAACGTTACTGCTCTCACTCTATGAGCTGCTTTCTTAAATTAAAAAAAAAAAAAAAAATAAAGAGGAAGAGCTTCCCAGTTCTTTCTTTGTATTATTTTAGTGCTTTTATAGTGTTCACAGTAGAGAGTTTTCTTTGCAACTTTTTATCTAGTCAAAAGTTGAGCTTATGTGGTGTTTTCTGTTGCTTTTTACACCACCTTTACTTAAAAGGCTTTTGCCTCTGTTTTACAGAACTGAAGCTGAATGAATCACAAACAGATTTATCTCTACAAATAACAACTAAAATAGGCTCTAATTCCTGCATCGAAGAAATATTGAAGATCATGAGACTTCCAAAATCCTGCTGCAGTGAAGTAAGACCAGGTAGCTGCAGAAAAGCCATCCTTCTACTTGGCAGCAAGTTTGTCATTTGTTAGAAGCATGTTAATATCTGCCTCATATCAGAGGTCATTCCATACAATGTAATTGTTAGGCAAGCACACAGAAAAACGTTCAGCCACTTTGAGGTTTAAAGCATTTCTCTGAAGCACAAACTAGTGAAACAGAAAAGGATCAGGTCTGGTTATTTAAAAACAAAACAAAAGAATCCCCCCCAAACAAACAAACCACAACAAACACAAAGAGAACCAACCAATAAAAATACAACCTAGGGAAATTTTTAAGTGGAAATAAACTTACCAATCGATGCATCACCATCCAAGAGATTGTCATCTTCAGAGGTCTGAAAATCCATAATTACTCCTGCTCCATCTAAAAGCTCCTCATCACTGCTTGCACTAGTTATACTGTTGTAACTGTTTCGATAGTAGCCTCTATGAAACAGCTGCTCAGACTCCATTTAGCTGCTTTATAACCTAGAGAGAAAGAGGAAAAAAATTATTTTCTATTCGAATATTCAAAAAATACTAAAGTCCTTATCAAATAAAATAAAATGAGTATTTCAAGCTTTGGGGAAAAATTGTTAAGGTCACAATACTACAAGTTACAAAAAGGTAGCAGTAATACAGAACATTTTACAAAAATCTTCAGTGATTTTTAAGTGGATGATGCTTCGTCAGGCCGATGTATTAAATGAAGTCCAAAGACAGAGCACAGCATGCACTAGCAGTCCCCAATTAATCTGATTCAAGAATTATCACTTACGAGAGAGAACTTCATTAAAGCCTTATATAAATCCATAGCTTGTCAACACATTATATACTTTATATAGTGCCAAAAGTCCAAAAGGATTATATAGGAGAGTTGAAACAGGTCACAGAAGAGCACAATGATGACAAAGAACAGAACAGCTTTCCTTCTAAAAGCACAACAAAATGGATCAGGACTTTTCTGTCTGGAAAAGATGACAACAGATGTCAGCAGAATCACAAGTGGTGTGAAGAAAGTGAAGAGCTCAGTTGTTTTTCAGTAGCCCTACATGTCATAATGAAAAAAGTGAGGTGACAAGCAGAGAAAAAAGGGCTAATCCTTCGCACAGCATGCAGAGAAGTGGTGGAATTCTTTGCCATTTTGCAGAAGAATACAATGGTTCATAAAGCAGGCAGACAAACTCACAGAACAACAACAAAAAAAACCTCAACATCAAAAGCTGTTGAAAACAACACCTCTGGTGGAAATGCTGGAGACTTGGTGAGCATTCCGGAGATGTGCATATGCTTATTCTCTTCTTCTACTCTTCCCTAGAGATATGCCATTGGGCAAGACAGATCTGTTTGACTTTACTCATTTTTTATTTTTAAAAAAAAATTTACTATTTAAAACACACTCTCTCTTCAAATAAATTTCTTCCATTTATCTCCATTGTTTTACCGAAATAAATCAGATCACAATTTATAATTTAATCAGAAGCTAACACTTTAATCTGTTCTAAAGATACTAACTTTTCATACAGAGTAATTTTTGGCATTCCCAAAAAATGGCACCTACAAAGAACATGTTTCCCAAAAAGTCAGAACACAGTCTGACTATTTCATTATTGTGCTCACAGAAAATCCATTAATATCACTTTGCCAATACCACTGAGATTTTATCACAAATGGAAGCTACACAGCGCAGATGAAATCAGATATTGGGACTTCCTAGAAGTGTTTCCACTTAATGCATCATTTGTTGCCTTTCTCCACCTGCTTCATGCACCAAAATCATATTATACACTGCCATCTGCCAACTGCCCTCCTGCTGAAGTGAAATCTTTATTCTACATTCATATGACTTTTCCTACATTTTGATGAAGTTGCAAGGAGACAGAACACTCTCCTGCCTTGTCCATAGAAGTAGTACTAGAAGATAAAAAGCACAAGGCACAAAAAACCCTTGTAACACAATGTAAGGTTTTGTCTTTTGTGTTCTTTTCCTATTGTAGACATGACTTTTTTTTTATTACGGTTTTCTCCTCTAACTTATTTAGTAATCTTCACTACAAAGCAGAAATCAGTTAACATGGAGGAGAAAGACCACCATTCAGTTAGAAATCGCAAAAAGTTGTTTGCAAATTTATCAAAACAACTGAGATAGCAAATGCAGACTCCTAAAGTACTACCACTTTTGTATCAAGCCCCAAACTCAAAATTCAAACTGCTCCAAGAATTTTTGGAGATCCTTACTGTGAGCGTACGAAAGTGAGAGTATCTCTTGTGTAAACACAGGAGAAACACAATTACCAAAAGCAATTACTTGAGCTCAGAGGGAAACGACTCTATAGTGTTAACTGCCTCAAATTAAGGCAGCACAAGTAGTAGATTCTCTTATTACCACGTGCTGTTTTGTTTGCTCCATACCGAGGGCATAGCTAAAATCTGCTAAGTCTTTTAATTACTGCACCAAGTTCGGAAGCCACATCCAGTTTTTTCATCTAATGAAGCCATTTTCCTGTAATATTCTCAGTAGAAATATTTATTGCCGTATAAAGACAGGACATGGCAAATGTACCTTTTAAAATAAAAGATGATTTTCTTTATATGAAACTCCACAGCTTCAGTTAATTTTACTACAAACCACCTACTCAGAATAAGAGAAATAACTCTCCCCTTGGATAAATGTCTCCCTAGATAAATGTCTGAACAGTGGGTTACATATATTAAATCTTCCAATAATTGAGAAAATGCTTTCAGACTGGGCTACAATGGAAGGGAAAGTTTCATCACTTGGTCAGTAACTGATAAAAAAAACCAACAGACTCTCGAGAGCCAGACCAAGCATACCACAAAGCATCCCTCTATCACCTCTCTACAAGCGTGGTTCCATGTGCCAACTCCTCTGGCACACACATGCCTCCGGTTGTATGACAGGCATGATAGCACAGACCTTCTCTTCTTATTTTGAAACACTACATGTATCCTGCTGTAGAAGTACTGCTGCTGGCAGGCTGTAGAATGTTAACTGGGCAATAAGCTTCACACAGGACTAAAATTTTACTTCTAAAGAGCATGACAGTCACTAATTTGTCCACCACTACCTGCAATTAATTAAAAACCAGGATAAAAGGTTAGTAGTGCACTATCTTGAGCTGTGTTAAATACTCAAGACAACTTATAAGCATATTTTCACGTGACCTAAAACACTGGTAGCACTACTCAGAGAAAGCAGAATCCTCCTTGGAAACAGGCTGCTGGGAGCATCAATAATAAAGCAAACAAAGAGCCTGGAAATTTATTTCTATGGCTACAACAGCCAGAAGAGAACCAGTACCATGCATGACCCGCTCTGGTGCAGTTTATCATTTGAGGATACCAGAAGAGTGCGTTTATACAGGAGAGCCTGCACAAATGCTTATGGAGTTGTGAAGGGAGAAATTACCAGCCAACTTGCCATTTTGTAACATCAGAGTCATTTTACAGATTCCCTGCCCTACTCAGACAGGCACTAAATGGGGAAAAAGGGAAGTTATTCAAAAGAAATTGCCAACGGGGTAAAAAGGTACTGGCTGAATGCTAGTCAAACTCAATCTCCTGAAAAAGTAAACAAAAAATTCTACACCAGGCTCCCAACAAATTCCAACTACAGTAAATATTTAAGCAATAAACCTTTTTTTCAACCTAGACTACTGCAAAAATCCATGAGGAATTACAAAGGATTATTGATAACATTCAAGATATTACCGCTAAATTATTTCTACAAAGCACCACAGTTTTGATCCGGAGTCTAGTCCAGATATCCCAGAAAGCAGACTCAAAAATGCTTCAGATTATCTTTGAAAGAAACCCATAAATACTGAAGTAATGTAGTGTAATAATAATAATAATAAATATAAGCAATATCCAGGAAGCTCTTGGAACAGGAAAGGAATTTGACTCAACTCACATATCCGAGTCTTCTATGAAAAGACTGTAAAGCAAAAAAAGTACAACAAATAATCCATCACACTCCTATTACTAAGGTATTTCCAGGATGTCCTAACCTATCAAAATGCTGCTACAAAAGCATATTAACAGAGAAGCCTCTGGCACTTAAAAAATTAAATAACAACAAAAAAAACCCCAACCAAACAAAAAAACCCAAACCAAAAACCACCACCAAAAAATGCAAACCAAACTGAAGAACAGAGAGCTAAAGCAGGATTTCTTACCTGTTATGACTAGAGAGAGAAAGAAGAAAGTAATGCAAATACAGGTACAGAAAATTGTGAAAAATCTAATTAAATACAGTGCAGGCAGGAGCTAAATTGGTAAAGGAGAACTGTGGAGAAACAGCTGCATTAACAGTCAAAAAAGCGTGTCAGGCTACTGCAGTTTTCTGCACAAGCTACCACCACAGGCACTTTTCAGCTCTCCAACGTCAGACATCCTGCTTATCTTTCAAGCCCTACAACTAAAAGGTCAAACAGAGAAGTAAGTCAGCTGAGGGAACCACTTCCAGTATAGAGACATGTCTCTGCAAAAGACAGAGTAGGCCGGTAAGAAATCTGATTTACAGGACATTTGTTGTCAGGTGATTCAAGCAAATCTCTGGGATGTGCTCTGTTGTCCCATAAAAACACTTTTCTGTATCTCATATATAAAGGGGTGGCAGGGAAAAAAAGGTATCTTAAGCTTGTTATTCCCCCAGAAAGGAGGTGGAGTAAAAACTTAAAGTACTCTTCCAGATACTAAATTTGCTTTAGTTTAAAGTTAAAAAAACAAGTAAATAACCCCCAACAATAACAGCAAAGAAACCAACAAACACCACCACCACCACAAAAACCCCACAAATCAATAACAACCCACAATGATTCATCTTATTAACAGAAGAGCTCTTTCCCAAACTGAGAATAATCCTGATTAATCCAAAAATCATTGTAATATTAAATTTTTCTGTTCAGTACTAAGAGCTAAAAGGCAGTCATCTGTCCTTTAACTCACACAAAATACCTTCCTGCAAACCCTGCTCCAGGACAACACCTAGTGAGAAATGCTACGCACCCATAAAGTAAAAGGAGATGAAATTATAAATTTAAATACAGTATTTACACATAAGAATGTGTTGTACATTCAAGAAAATGGATGACAGGAACAGGGGAGTAATTTGCTGAAAAAATTTGAAAATAACAGAATTTAAAATATTTTAACTGTTAAGAACCTTCAAAAGTGTTATAAAATGGTCAGAAACTCTATATATATCATTTTATTTGAAAGTATCCAACTACTGTATGCTTCAGGAACAGATATGTCAGAAATATTTCCCACACCCATACCTAGATTAAAATTTTAATATATATACCATGCATGGGGATATATGCCAGAACACCTGCCCAAAAGATAAAAGCAGCCAAGAACAGCTTAGATCTCTTAATTCCAAACATCCTATACTAAATTAACTTAAAATACTGCAGTATCATGGGGTTTTTATTTTTTTTAATAAACCTGCCCTTCAGAAAGAAATTTTCAACCCCAAAACTACAAGAATTTTACAATCATTCTAAAACAAGGGCCATGTTGTGGCCACTCTTCCTCTTAGTCTCACCAGCATGAAAATTACATTTCTGTTTTCATTGCAGACTCAGCATATCTCACCTCCACTTATTTATTTTGTCTGTGACATGAAAATATTTAAGCAAGATGAGAACATCACTCATCTTTCAAACTCCAGGTTTGGAAAAGGGTGAATGAAGTGTCAGGAATTTCCTACGATAATTTTTAGATAACTAGCAGATTATTTCTTCATAAAAAGGCTCAGAAAAGTCTCAACACTTCAAATCAAATATAGAGAAGGAAAGATAAGCAAAATAGCAGATTTCCTTGCACTTTTTCAAGTCTGCTTAGACCGCAAAATCGGATACTCAAGAATCCAAACTGTTAAAATGTAGGGAATGCATATGCTAACCTTTACAGAAATATATACTCAGATCTTTCTCTGCAGCACTCAAAAAACCCCACTGGAAATAACTTCTGTCTTTTCCTTACTGTGAGCATGGTGAGGCAGTGGAACAGATTGCCCAGAGAAGTTGTGGATGCCCCATCCCTGGAAGTGTTCAAGGCTGGGTTGGATGGAGCTCTGAGCAACCTGGTCCAGTGCAGAGTGTCTCTCCCCATGACAGGAGGGTTGGAACTAAATGGTCTTTAAGGTCCTTTCTAACCCAAACCTTTCTGTGATTCTGTAGCTAATCTCAGGAGAGATCTTTAGTGAGAAAGGATCTTGGCACATTTTTAGGGCACCTTTAGAAAAATAAAGTCACAAAGGAGCACTTCCAGTTAACTGAAGCTATTTGAGTTTAAAAAAAAAAAATCTATTTGACTTTATGTAGTAGGTTCCCATGTTCCATTGAAATAGGAGATAAGTGAGTTTCCAAAAATATACATAGGAAAAGCTTACTCTAGTTTCCTTCACAGCTACTTCAAAAATAAAACTGACACTCAAATGCTGATACTCAAATATGAATAGAAACGCAAACGAAACTACATGAAATTATAATACATGTAAAGCAAATCTTAGCTTTATAACTGCAACAAAAAAACCACTATTCACATCTAAGTTCTACTGAATCGTGCCACTCTTAGTTAAAATGCCACTTAGCATAACAACAGCCTGAAAAGGTTTTTCACTTTTATGATACACACCAATACAAATATCACCACTATATATCTAATCTTCACAAAAGCAGATTCTATAATAAATACTCATTTTTATAGTACTTTTTATCTTTTAGGAAAAAGAAAAAAAAGGAAAGAAACCAACAAAAACCAACTAAAACCTGACAGCCTAATTACAGGATGAATACCAGACTCATGCTTCTAGTCATATGATGCCAAGCGTTAAGGGCAATTTATACAAACTTTAGTTTGTATAAATTATTCAAAACCATTGCATCTCTGCTCTCTAAAATGTTTTAACCAGTAAGGTTATGGCTACCCATAGTTGTGACAGCTGAAGAATTATACTCACTGGCACAAAGACATCAGCCTACCTGATGGAAAAGATTGCTCCTTCTACATCCACCAAATTAGTAATTTGGCTTTTTTAATGGCATTCAACACAAACTGGCTGGATGAACTGAAAACTCCAATTTAAACTTACTAAACTAACCTCATTTATTGATACATTAGAAAAAAACTATGCTATCAGAGTTGAAGAGTAGTCTCCCACACAGGTACAGTCACAAACAGCTCCATGACTGAAAAAGTCTTTAAGGGATTTTTAATTAACAGCTTAAAAAGAAAGAGGGAAAAAAAAAGTTAAGAACATAATCCCTTAGCATGAACCTTAACTAAATATAAAAGCAAATATTATAATGCAAATAGATGTAGTATTAGCTTCCAAACTAATGGGTCAGTACCTATAGCTGCAGATATTCAGTCCAGGTAAGAAAAGATTGAGAATTTCCTTAGCAAAAAAAAAAAAAAAAAAAAAAAAAAAAAAAAAAAAAAAATAATCTCCGGAGTCCCTTCTGTGATAATATTCAGATGAGAATAACACAGCAATTCGTTAAGTGGAAGGTACAACCCATTCTCTTCTTCAGAAGGGCAGGAACTATGACTGCAGTATCTATTGCAGACAATGTAACTTTTGTCTTTTGAGTCTTAGGTCACAAGCTCATTTTCTGTTTGATGAAATAACACTGCAACAGTGTCTCCTTAGAGTTTATACAAGTTGTTGCTTCTTTTTAATGTGGACTTAGCTTGCAGTCATCTGAGAGTTATACAAACAATGGAGCAGAGCTTTCACATACCACCAGTCTGACCAGAAATCTTACTACTCATATTAATTTTCTTAAACTTTTCAGAGTGATGCACTGAACAGTCCCTAGCTATGTGTACAGACTCATAAATTCAGGGTCACACCTGAGCTGAGTACCTTTTAGATAATTTCATTCAAGTTCAGTATAATTCAGGATTGTCAAATTGGAATCTGAAAAGGCACCACTATCCCCAGCATAACTCTAAACATCTTCTCAGTAACAGCAGCTACCACAGATTTTTAAGGTCCTTGCAACTGCATTCAAACTTCTTTGCAGACTCATTAAAGCCTCTGAGATCAAGGAAAAAAAAAAATCTCATAGACCTCTGCAAAACGCAGCACAAGCACAGGACCACTGCTTGTGAAATCTTGTGGGGACCCCTGGTGGTTCCTGGTCCTTACTTTCCCTACTAACGATTTTCCAGCTTCAAAGGAGTGAAGAAGAACACGTCGATTGTTTGAGTGCTAGAAGTGACAAGATTTTGATCAACAAAAATGGCTGGGCACTCTTGGTATTTGTAGTGGTAGAATCCCAGAAGATAAGGGGCTAATGTGTATGTCTCAATCAGTGATAGAAGGATGGCTGTGGAGCCAACCAAGGAGAGCTAGTAATAACAGACAAGGATTGTTGGTACTAATATGCTGTGAGAAAGAACAAGATGTGGCTGAAGAAGGGGGCCATGCAGAGGTAGGGCAGCACTTTTCTGAGGCAAACATCCTTGTTCTAGTTCCTGGAAACAAGCACAACTGTGCAAGAGCAGGAATGAGGCCAAGGTGTAGCCATGAACTGTAGGTGGGGATCAAGACTACCCAAGAGCCCCGAAGCCCCTCCCATCCATTTCCAGATAGGTCTGAAAGAACAGATGGCACATGACAGCTAATTTGCACAGAAAGCAAGAAACCTATCTTCAGGGCAGGGAAACCTATCTATAGAAAGGTACCCTCACCAAGCCCAGGAGGAGCCACAAGGACCCTGAACATCCCATCCATCAGCTGGACCAATGCTAGAACCAGGATTAGTGACCTCTTCTTCTCTCCTTCTTTCTTTCTTTCTTTCTTTAATTCATCTTTTCCTTATTCTCTTCCCTTTCACCCTACCCCTTCATCCAAAACCCACTGCCATGTGTTCATATAGTAGGTCAGGGACTAACATATCAAGTTTCATGCCAAGTGCATAATTTAGTAATAAAACTTTTTGATTGCTTGCAGACTCTCTGACTTCTGCAATTCCTTTTGATAATGAGCATCCCTGAATCTTGGGTGCTTCCTACCCCTTAAGGGTGGGGAGTAACAGTAACATCACAGTAACAGAGTGATAAACTGACAACCTATTTAAACTTCAAGGCCAGGAGCCCTGACAGCAGACTTGCTCTTTTTCTTGCTCTGGATCCTCTCCAGCAACAGTGTTAAGGCAGCAAGGTGAGGAAGGACTGAAGTGATCTGCAATCAACACCTCGATCTGGCTCATGGCTGACCTTCCTGGCTACACTACACAGATGCATTTTTGTAATTTTACATTTCTGTAAAAACAGCACATCCAACCATCACTGGTTGCCATTCTGGTCATTTTCAAAGATGAAATAAATAAATAAACCTGTTCAGAGAGACCTGTGAACCTTTGATGTTAATAGATTGATTTTGCTTTTTAATATACACAATATTCTATCCAAAGGAGATTAAAAAAAATCAGAAGGCAGTGAAGCCCTAGATGAACACCACCACCAAAAGCAAAGTATTTACTAAATCAAGTGCGCTAGCAGTTCTGAATGCACAGCAAGTTCCCCTCACTTGAATATTGTTCTCTCCAGCTGTAAAACCTACTTGAATGGTTGGCAAGGGCAAGTTCTAAAATTATGTGCACTTTGTCAGGTTCTACAAACAGTAAACAAGTTTCTGGCAGGAGTGTCCAGGGGGAAATTTACTGTTCAATAGTGGTATCAAGTTGAAAGCAAGACTCAAGGTGGGTATTTCACAAGAAAAAAAGAAAGTTTGTTCATGTAAGGATTTTTAATATTACAACAACAAGAAAAAAAATCACCAATAGTTTACTAAAAGGCTTCTAGCTAACAGAGTAAACAAGGTCAGTTATCTTAAAAGTGTTATATAACCATAGAGATTAGGTCAGTTCACTGGGTTCATAGATAAAATTTATTAAAAATAATCCATCCTCTACTTATCCGAAGAACCAAAACATTTTTTTTTTTAATTTTTTAAGGAGGAATAAACATTGACAATTTTGTAACTGTGGTAATAGCATATATATATACTCAGTGCACAGATTGTCAGGTTTCCTCAACTGTCTTAAAAAGCTTTACTGCATAAGTTAATAGAATATTCACATCTCACCACAATACAGAAGAAAACTGCTAAGTCTATAAGACTGATAATAATTTAAAGTGTTTACTATTCTTGTATTTTTTTACATGAGAATAAAAGTTTTCTGCAAGACAAGCAGCAAAAAGTCAAATAACAATTAAAGAAAACTTCGGATTCCTTTCTTTACTTCGGAAATTTTCAAACTCAGAAAATGAGTGTGTTGGGAACATAGGGAGAATTGATTTTTTTTTCCCAACACATGCATGAGACAAATTAACAGCAGAAAACTCAGGGGAAGAGCTGCAGTAGATTACGAATTGCAGATAACATCAAAATCCAACAAATCTGGCAGAGAACACTAATTTGGAGATAAGAGTAGAAGGAACTCAAACACAAACTTTCAGGAAAAAGAGTAGTTGTATTTTAACAGGCAGGATGTCAAAGTATTTAGTCACCTCAGTAGCTCTATCTGGAATTTAAACAAAACACTGAAGTGAAACATTTTTGCTGTTTCAATGAGGAAATGTTTCCTCATTAAATGTTATTGCAGTATGAACACGCAAAATGCGCATTTGAGTGTTTTCTCTTTCTTGAACTTTTCAGAGAAATTTATCAAAATATACCAAACATAAGAAAAAAAAAAAAGTAGCAGCAAAGGCTATTTTTATCAGATGGTCTGTGCTTCAGAACTGAACTTAATTCACTTTTACTATTCCTCCTTACCCTCCCAAAGTAAGCACAGTCTACACCTGTAACTAGAAAGCCTAAGGAAAATGCTTAACAAATGAAACAGCTGAACTCCTAGAAAGTCGAAGGGGAAAATAGCTGACTAGACTCTCTGCAAGTCATCAAAAATAACTGCTGGTACCCACTATGAAGTTATGGATTCTCTTCTTTACATTCATATCCAGGAGTATATATTCAAGACTACTTACTACATAATACAAACTAATAAGGATAATCCAGCTGTAAACAGATTTGCAACCATTTTATCAGCTTTTGTCTAGAATCTTTCTATTATGCATGAACCCTAGGAATTACTTTGTCAACTCTCTTTTCCCATAGTAACAGATATTATCAGATCATTAAGTATAACCACTATCTCAACAATTTACATTTTTCAGTTTCTATCTTTTTAAAGCAAAGCACATGTCCCCGCAAACTTTTTATCTGCTTACAACTCTCTTTCATATTAGAATCAATTTAAATGAGTAATGTTTTCTCTAGACATTATTCTCTCAGATGATTTTATAAAGGCTTCCAAAATTCAAAATCAATTTCCAAGTTAAACAATTCTAAAAATTTGTAATTGTCCACTTTCTAATATTCCAAGCTCAGCATATAAACAAGCATGAATTACTGTGTCGCAGAACCTCCTCATTCATGAGCACAGGTACAAAGCTGGCCTGACACCAGAACAGCTTTAGAACTCAGACAACACAAACCCCACACTTTTAGGTTATGACATAAGGGAATGGCTGACACAAGCAGGACAGAATTGGGAACTTGCTCTTGAAACTCACAGGCGTTGAATGGAAATCTTAGTTTTGGGAAAATAAGCAGGGAGGGTATGTAAGCAGTTCCATGCACATGATTACTGCCACTGCTGACAACCTTTGGAAGTTACTGGGTTACTGCTGCTGTCAAGATGCTAAAGCAAGAAATTTAGAAACACACAAACTAGTCTGAGAATTCGGAAATGAACTTAAAATGGCACTATCACTTCTGGCAAAAATCTCTTCAACAGTACGGCTTCTATTCTACTTTTTTATTAGCAGGTTTTTTATATACCAAGTTAAAAATATCCCTATTGCCAAATTATTATAAGACTTTACCCTGAAAACTTGATTTGCACAGTTACACCTATCCACACGTGTATGAAGTCACTTAAACGAGGGCAGGAAAAAAATATCTGAATGTTCCTAGAATGCCTTTTGGCAATGGTTGTGAACTTGGAACAGTTGTCCCAGCTTTAGTGCTTACACTCAAGGAATGCAACTCTGCTGTTCAAATACCAAGGTAAGACACACACACACACGCAGACCCCAAAGCAAAGTAGAGGCGGGGGAAGCCAAACTATATGCACTGAACAGGAGAATGTATATTACACAGCTACACCCATGTGTTCATAGAATAACCAGTGCACAGTGGGTTCTCACTTTCAGGTTATCTAAACATCAGTTTGCTACAAACATTTGGTGTGGAAGAGAGTACTGGAAGAAGTACAAATATAGTCATGAGAAAAACTGAGGCAATTTCATAAAATAAAGTTGTTCAGAGCAATGCAGTCACAAAGAGCAAAGATCAACAGCTTCAAGTGTCTTTCCCAGTTGAGAATTTAGATAGGCTTGTTCTTATTACAAGTCAATATTACGAGAAAGAGAGAGAAGGTATTTTTCCTAGGATTATTCTAACTTGCAAGTATGCATCACAGGGAGAACAACAGTATAGTAAACCACAGAGAGAGGACACTGTAAAAATTTGGGCAAAGACAGCTTTGGAAATCATACAACCAGCAAAATATGTTTCTAGAAATATTACAATACACATTGTGCATGATAGTCACTATTATAAGGCAAAGAATTTTTAGGACAGTGTCGTGGTTTTGCCCACCAATATATGCCCACCACATACCAATACTAAACAGAAGCAAATATGAGACAAGCCCCATTTTTCTGGACACTGTATGTTTTATTTTCACAGTTGTTGCAGACAGATGCAGAGTCATTGTGTTTCAAGCTATGAATTTCAAGCTACCTGCAGTTTTCCCATAGCAGAACTCCTTCCCATTTTGACAAGTTTGTAGCAAGTTTACATCTGCTTACCGACCAAAGAGACAAGACATCAAATTTAAGGCAGTTAGTCAGTGAAAGGCTTATCTTAGAAAAATTATAGTGGCAGCTGGTGAATTCTCTAGGGGCTTATTTGTTCTACTTCAAAAAGGTATGTTTCCTATAAAGCACAATTTTTTTTTTTTTTTAATTTTACGTTACAGATTATTGACATTTCCTTAAATAGAGAAACAGTACTGAGAACTATCTGTTTTCAGACTTGTCATACCAACACATCCTTCATTCTAATAGCTGTATCTGCAAAGAAGCATCTCTGTTGCTAAGGGATACAGAACATAAACCCTTCACAGGTCTACCAAAAGAGAGAAAAGCATCTGAAAGCAAAAAGCACCGATACACCTGACAATTTCTTTCAAAACTCTGCACTATAAACTTCAGAGGTCCCACAACCTCAAAGAGGAGGTGCAATTCCTAACACCCAAATGATTACCATTACTGATAAGTTGCCAAAAGTATTTAAGCGCCTGTTCTAACATACTTTAGCACCAGAAGCATTTTACTTGGTTGTAAGGCCTTATTTAGTTTAGTATTTTAAGTGTGACACAGCAAATCTACCATGCTACACTGAACATAGGTCACTATCTGCACACGATTTTCCACTGTCACAGACGTTCAGTTCACTGTTACAGAACTGTCTCAGACGTTCATTTTAGGTGAGAATTGATACACACTTGTTTCACAGCCATTCCCACGTTTTTGGATGGGGAAAGGAAGGATTTTGGACAACTAGGGAAACCAATATGAAAGAATGCAGTCAATATTCAGTTTTAAACTCGCTGACCTGCACTCCCATTTAATTGAGAGGCTCCAAGGCGAGCCCATTATCTCTCGCCCTTGTGTAAGAGCGGCCCTACTAGCCAAACCCGTAAACCAACAATAAAGCGAGCAACTCAAGCGGAATTAATCCTTCCAGCGTTGGTTACGTGGGGAGGAGACCCTGGACCTTCGCAGACGCGGAGCCCCTGGCTCTCCGTGCGCGCACGACGACAGCTGCCCGGAGGGAGGCGGGGATGGGGTGACACGCCGTGTTTACGCCGTGTAAACACGCGGGGCGCTCCCCCCTCGCCTGGGCCCTCGGGGGAGGCGGGCGGACCAGGAGAGGGGTCCGCGGGGAACCACCACATCTGTCCCTTCCCGCCCCCGGCTGCGAGACGGAGCCACCGCGCTGGCGAGGGCGCAGCAGCCGCTCCGCGGAGGGAGGCTGCGGGCTGCCTGCTTCCCTTCCCTCCCCTCCTCCCTATCCCCATCCCCATCCTCCTCCCTCCGACTCAGCCCCAATCGCTCCCGCGCCGCGGCGGAGCCGAGCTCGCCCTGCCCTGTCCCGCCCTGCCCCGCCCGTACCTGCGCGGGCGGCGCCGCCCGCTGCTCCCCGGGGAGGCGCTGGCTCATCCTCCCTCTGAGCGCCGACGGGACACGGGCTCGGCCCCGCAGCCGCGGACGCTACTCCGCCGGCAGCGCCCCCTCGGCGCGGGCAGGGCGGGGGCTCGCACGGCGCAGGCTCGGCCCCGCCGGGTCAGCGGCGCCGTCACTGCGGGTTCCGCTTCCCGCGGCCCGCCCGGCTCGGGGCCGGCCCCGCTCCCGCCCGCCCAGGGGCGCGGCTTCCCGGCGGCGCGGGCCGCGCTCCCCTGCCGGGCTGTCCCCCCGTGCCGGGCTGCTCCGCCGCCAGCGTGGGCTGCGGGCCCGGCGCGCAGCTCGCCCAGGGGGAGGCAGGACAGCCCTGCGCTTAAAACGGGGAGGAGGCGGTTTCCCAGGTACGGGAGGGAGGGAGGTGCTGGGCACATCGCGGTGTCGTTCGGCTGCGGGCTGAACCCACCGCCTCTGAATTCCAGAGCACCGGGCGCTGTGGAGCCGCGAGAGAGTAAGGTTTTTTTCCTCCTGCAGAGGAAACGCAGGTGTCGGGGTGGGCACGGAGCTGCTTGGCTCTACATGCTGAGGCCATGAAGGGTTCGCTCGGCACGCAGTGACAGAAGGCAGGTTCCCGAGAAGCGCGGCAGGTAAAGGGGTGGATTATTTTTCCAAGGAGAATGCCCGCTGGTCCATTTGCGCAAGGCTGACAAAGTGTGTGCACCGGGTGGTGGATCGAGGCACTCGGGCTGAGAAAGCGCGTTGTGAACGTGGAGGCTTTGCCCGCAGGTGCCATCAAGGCGCTCTGGGGTCGGGAGCGGAGGAGCAGCGGGCGAGGCCCGGCCCTGCCCGGTGAGCACTGCCCTCAGCGCCGATGGGGCGCGTGTCCCTCTGCGGACCCTGCCGCGGGGCCGTCTGTGGGCGGACACGTGCCGGCGGTGCCGGGCTGTGCGGTGCTGCGGGTCGCGGTGGGTCCGTCCGTGGAACACACAGAGCCGGTTTTTGGTGTTTTACCCCCAAACCCGCTGACAGCAGCCGCGCGCGCCCCGCCCGTCACGTGACTCGCGGGGCGCGTTACCAGGGTGAAGCGCCGCTAGCTAGGAGAGGGCGGGCGGGGCCGCGGCCCCGCCCCTCCCACACGGGAGCACCCAATGGGAGCCGAACCGAGGGGCGGGCCCGCCAATAGAGGAGGAGGGGGCGGGGCCTCGGCGGGCGCGGGGCCAGGTTGGGTGGCCGTGGCGGCGGCGGGCAGGTATGGCGGGGCAGGGCGGGCACGGGCAGCGGGCGGGCACCGGGCAGCGCTGTGGCGGCGGGCGGCGGAGATGGGGCGCGGGGCCGTCCTCCTGTGGAGTCTCCCAGCGGCCCTGGGGTGAGGGGTTCGCCGCCGCGCCTCACGCCCCGATGCTGGGCTTGCCCCAGCTGTGCGGGGGCGGCGGCCTGACGGGGCCTGGCCGGGGAGCGGGGCGCTGCCCTGCCCTGCCTTCCCCTCTCCTCCTCTCCTCTCCCCGCACGCCCGGTCCAGCCCTGGCCTGGCCGTGCGCTCCGCTCGTCCGGGCTGTCGCGGGTTGTGCCTTGTGCTGCTTTCCTGCGTGTCCGTGGTGGATGGAATGACTTATTGCCCAGGGCTGCAAAAGCCAACGCCCTCTCGGAAGCTGATGTTCTTTCTCAAGGCGCCGCTTTTTTCCTTGCCACTTGCAAAAATAAGACCTCTATCTCGTAGAAGATTATACCCCCCTCCCCGTTGCTGAGCTGCAGGCAGGCTGATGGTTGACCATTTGTATTTGCACGCAGCAGCGTGCGGTAGCAGCCCTGAGCTACGCCTAGTGCGGCTGGTTTAGCTGTAGCACAACATGGGTTGTTTCAGAAAGCAGGAGTAGGAAGAGAACTTCAGTAAAGCCATGTGAAGTTCAAATTGTGTCCCACCTGCGGTGCTTTACTGTTGCCCAAAAGAGAATATTGAAGTTAATACCAAGTCTTTCTTATATGTAGAAATGCAACTTCACATTAAACTTTCTCTACTTTAAGAAAAAAAAAAACAAAAACAACAAACCTCACCAAGACATTGCAGGTCTGTGATTTTCACTTTTTCCTTTCCTGGTAGTTGTGTTTAGTCCTGGTAGGTTTCCCATCTCTTTTGCAGAACAGATTGCTTTACATCTCTTTTGTTTTTTCTTTTCTATGCTAAACAAGTCAAGCTTATTCATTTTTGTCTGCTTTTATGGAATGGGTTCTGTTAAGCAGTATCTGTGTCTAGTGCATGGTAACTGTGGAAAAAAAATGATCCCATATCAGGGTGAGACCCTGATTGTGAGACCTGTGATGTGTATGAAGTATGGATCTAAGCTACTAGGACCTCCGGTTGGAAGTAAGCTGAATAGAGCAAAGCACCAATGGTGCTAGTGCTTGCAAATGAGGTTTAGATGCAGAAAAGCATAGGCACGATTTGTCTTTTTCAGCTTATGGAAACTTCCTCGGAGTGTGGAAGTTCTGCTGTAAAAAATATGATCTTTTAGTCCACTGTGAATTTGTTGTGCCGTTGGTTGTTTTGGCCTTTGTTTTGCCAATTCCCTTTGCTATTCTGACACTTGCAATAGCTTCCACATGCAGCTCCCTAGTCTCTCGTTTTTACCAAAGTGTTTTTAATATAGAAACTTAAACACTATCAACATTCAGCTGAGTACTCCATTTAATCTCAAAAGGTAGTCTAAATGGTCAGATAGTACATTAAAAATAATGATTCTTACTATTTTGTAATGAATTTATTTGCAACATGAAAGAAGTCTTTCAGTCAGACTTTAGGGCACACCTTGCTGTACTGAATAACAGTTCTAAACTTGATGGGGATCTGTTGAATTTGGTCCATTTTTGGCTTCATTATAGCATCTTATTTCCAAAATACTGGATTTAGTGCTTCTTAAGAAACAACACATAGGGATTCCCTCTGCCCTGTTCTATTTTTATCAAGTGGAATGAAGGATTGTCCACCAGGTGCTATAACTCTATGCGATGTTTGTGTGCCAGCTGAATCAGAAGCTACGACACTGACTGCTTGCTTTATTTAAAGATAGAACACATCCTTCTTAGTCAAAATGAAAGAGTAAACAGGTTTTAGCAATGCAGCCCTTGTTGGCCCAAAGTGAGTTAACTGTACTAAAATAGAGTTGAGACTAAGAGTAGATGATTTCCACAAAAGCAACTGAAGAGACAAATAGATTAACATTCTGATTAAAAGAAATGTAGCCTGACCTGTCAGGCTAGATGACTAATTACATCTAACTAAATCTGGGTTCTGTGGTTTTTTTTGTTGGTTTTGTTTTTTTGGTTTTTTGCCTAGTATTCAAGTAAGCATGCCTTAAGAAGATAACTATGGATAAATATATTAAAATACGGAAGATTGGAGAAGGATCCTTTGGGAAAGCCATACTTGTCAAAGCTAAAGAAAATGGCCAACAGTATGTTATTAAAGAAATAAACATCTCTAAGGTTAGTTATTATTATTCATTCTTGAGCCATTCTTTTTGTATTTCTATTCTCAAAAATCATTATTTTCCTTCTGAAGATGTCAAATAAGGAGAGAGAAGAATCAAGGAGAGAAGTTGCTGTATTGGCTAACATGAAACATCCAAATATTGTCCTCTATAGGGAGTCATTTGAAGGTAAGATTAACTTAGACTAGCAGTAGACTCTGAGGTAGTGCTAGTAAGCCACTTCTGTGCACTACTTACTGCATTTAGTTTAAAAGTCTGCATTTCCTCTCTTTAATCGGTATTTTTCGTACCTTTATTATTTATCTCAGTTCTTTTCCACTGTATTTTTTTTTCATAATTCCAGTGCACATTTTAAAGTGTAATTTAGAAAAAAAGGGCAACAAATAAACAGAAATATTCATGACTATTCCTTATATGCTTTGATTTTGGTTGATACTGATATGAAAGATATTCTCGTGTTTCTCCAGAGCATAAGTCTCCTTGAATACTTGTATGTGCCCTAGCAGTTGGAATGCTTGTGTAGGTTAAATACAAGTACAGTCTAAATTTGGGTATTGATAACCTAGCAAGAGCAGTTTCATGTCTGAGTTTGTTGTCTTAGAGTGCAGTCTTCAGTAATTGCAATCATGTAATTGCTTTCAGAGCTGGAAAAATAAATGGGACTATTTACTTCATCAAGGTATGAAGGAAGGAGAAATATAATTCCACCTTATCTTCACAGTGAATGGCTTGGGAAATGAGCAAAATAAATAAAAGATTCCAAAAACCTATCATATAAGTTAAAATATTATTTAAAAAACCATAGAATTATTTGAAATACTGTTTAGGGACAGTGCTCTCTTCTCCTTTAGTTCCTTTCTGCTTACTTTCATATCTCTTTTGCCTGGGAGCTTTTATATTCTCTATTCGTTAAATTAGATTTTTGTTAAGTAATCATATTACAGGGCCGTAGTCTTCTGTTTATAAATCCATGCTTCTGTCCTCTTTGTCTTAGAGGCCTGCTTTTTAAGACTGCTTATTTCTTAAAAGGTAGACCCTGTAGTCAGTAATTCACAGGACTTTGTGTTGCACCTTTAGCACTAAAACACATTGACTTTGAGTATACTGATTTGGTTTGTAAATAAGAGAATTATTTCAGCAGCAGGTCTGCAAGAAATCCAGAATCCTTAGACTATCTTTTAAAATAACACTGATTATAAAGCTTAACCAAGATACAGCTGTAAGGGTTCAATGTTTCAGAGGCATTCTGTGGGAGTGAGACTGAAGTGACCTAGATGATTCTCTTGATTTTAATTTAGAGTTAAAGTACTATGACTGACTTTTTCATTAAATAAGTTTTTCTTTTGAGCAGCATGTGACTGATTTTTTTTTGCAGTTATTTAGCTCTTCTCAAAATCATGCCTAGTATGTGAGGAGCATAGTTCTTATGTTTTTGGCAACTTGCAACTTGCTTCTGCCGAACCTGTTTTTTCATCAGTAACTTGGAAAGATTGCATTGGTCAATAAATCTGTAACCTTGAATGAAATATATATATGATTGTATCTCCTATTGGAAACTTGCATAGGATTTTTTGAAGTCTCCCCAGAATCCATTGAAAAATGAGAAAATAATTGGTTCCATCTCTCATGGTCTGCTGAAAGTTTTGTTGCTGTTCTTCAGTCTCTGAAATAAACTGCATGTCTAAATATGAGAGCTGATGATTTTTGTGTTCTTGCACTTAACGTAATGCCTAGTCCAGGTAATACTCCAAGAAAGAGCAAGACAAATAGAAGCAACTACCTAAATTAGAACTTAAGATCTCTATTTTTAGGGTAGGAGACCTATAGGATGTTTGAAAGCAGTTTCAAGAATGGTTTTATATTGCATTCATAAAGTGTCACCTTTAATTTTGTGGTGGTTTTGAACGCCATTTCTGGGCATTGGTTCAGCAGATGTAATTTTTTCTCACTGCATCTCAAAATAGTCTGATGTTACTGAAAATGAGAAACTTAGGTTGTGAAACTCGAAGTAATAATACTATTTATGGACTAATAAATTATATCTGAAACTGCATGCAAAAAGGTTGGGGATTTTTGTTGTGTTTTCTGTGACTGTAGTGAAGATGTTCAGAAAGTTATGTAAATATGGTTTTTTTCGTTTTTGTCTTTTTGAAATTCTTTGTTTTATTTCACAGAAAATGGTTGTCTCTACATAGTGATGGATTACTGTGAAGGAGGAGACCTGTTTAAAAAGATAAATGCCCAGAAAGGAGTCTTATTCTCTGAAGATCAGGTAACAGCAAACTACTGCTATAGTGTTTTGTTGCAGGATACTTTTTCATGAATTTTAAATTATTTTGGCTCACTTTGCAGGTGTGGTTGCTTCATCTAAAAGGAGGTCTTCAAATTGTCATTCTTGTTGCCATTGGTCACAGTAGTATTAAAAAAAAAAAAACCAAAAACCAAACCAAAGCATAACAAACAAAACACAAACACCCCAACCCTCACCTAAAAGGAAAACCAGAAAGAAAACATATTCCTGGAAGTCATGGATATGTTACTCAGAATCTTGTCTGTATGTGTAAGATGCTTTTAAAAAGGTTGGATCTTTTGTGAAGTAAACCAGAAATGAAAAATACTGGAAGACGGCATGGATATTTTTAAACCTTTGAAGCAGAGTTTTTAAAGATATAATGGCATGTGATTTTTGTATTCTAATACTAATTGCCATGTATTAGAAGTATAAAATAACATACTTTGTAAGTATAACAGTATGGAATGTGGAAATATGAAGTTCACATAATTCAAAAGTTTATTTTCCCATTAACAAAAATTCAATTTTGTATTGGAAGTATACCAGCAGATTTTCTTTTGCCACAAAACTGGTTAAAAAGTCATTTGTAGTGGAAGAGAAGTGGTAGAGTTTGGAATAAATGAGAGGATTTTATGTAGAGATTTGATTAAATTAGCTGCAAACAGATTGATTCAGGGTAGTTTTTTGTTAGAAGTGACATATGTTTCTTTGTTTATAAATTGTTTCTGTGCCTTTGTGTCTGCACCTAGTAGGATCTCAACTTACTTGTGGTTGGAAAAGCTTAATAATTTATTAGATCTACTGATGGTATTTAGTATAGGGTATTTATGAAAGATTTTGGATATAATTTGAAAAACTTTTCATTTTTCTAATTTGACCTTACTTTACAAGAAGGACTTCAAGACGAAAAAAAGTGGTGACAGTACTTTTAAATTAAGACATTTGGGGGAGGAGGGCAAAATCTGGAGTTATAAATATAAAGCTGATTTGACAGTATCTTGTAAGTGGGGAAGCTTTCAGATAAATGGTGGTGTTGATGTTGCATTTTCTTTTATGCATAGATTCTGGATTGGTTTGTACAGATTTGTTTAGCACTAAAACACATACATGACAGAAAAATCTTGCATCGGGACATAAAGTCACAGGTATGTAGGCCACTGTTTTTCAACTGATTTTACTTCCAAAGTGATTGCATTCATACCTTGCTAGTGTAAGTTGGCAAATTATGGAAAACAGTTGTTTTATATAAACATTTCTAATACTGGAAACACTTCTTCAGAATCATCTGCAAGAGATTGATATGATATTTTTACAAACCAGTGAGGCTATTTGATGAAGCTACCTGAGCGTTACTCATATATTTGTGTGGGGACAGGAAAGGTTATGTTTGAGAATGTGTAGCAGTGTTTTCTTATTTTAATGAAGTAAGTAGAATAAGTCTGGCATTGCACAGTAGTCAATAACAGTACTGCCAGTGACTTAAGAGGGGTTGAATGGTAGAAAACTTTTTTTTTCCCAAAACATATAGAGAACAAAAAGTGTGCAATTGTATGAATATTTTAATTAACAGACTTCTTAACATTTCTATATCAAGAATATATTTTTAACTAAAGATGGAACAATACAGCTGGGAGATTTTGGAATCGCCAGAGTTCTTAACAGGTAACTCCTTTTTGATGCTGTTTTTTCTCTAACTTACTCTATATCACTTTGATTAAGGAAAACACAATCTATACTTCATGTGAGTTAACCATTTAACATCCATTCTTATTTTTTTTCTTAGTACTGCAGAGTTGGCTCGCACTTGCATAGGAACACCATACTATTTGTCGCCTGAAATATGTCAGAACAAGCCTTACAACAATAAAAGGTAATTTTTGTTAAGGAGAAGAAAAACAGTTCTTTTAGGAATCTAAAGCTGTTCTAATCTGATGATGGTGAACAGCTGTTTGTCTTTCTCTCACCCCCGTAGGTACTGAGCCTCACTGTACAAGTGGGACCGTAGTAGGTCTGCAGTAGAAAGCAATGTGATGCAGAGATGACTTAGCTTAATGCTTGAAGTTCCAGATCTAGCTGTGTTCTTAATTATGGCTCTACTCTTGCCTGTCTGTTTTACTGTTTAATTTATGCACTACAAATGTGAAACTGTTAGTGATGAAAGACGGTAATTGGAGTCTCTAAGCACGTGCATAGATGGGTGTCTCAGCTTGCTCCAGTTAACTAAGTCCTACAGATACATCCCTTACACACTTGCTGCCCTGGCAGTAGGCTGCATCTGGTAACAGTGTCCCCACTGTAACTAAAACAGTTGTTATCAATTTACCCTTACACTGCTCTAGGCTGCTGCATTCATTTCTGTGAGTGCCCTATGCTAATTTCAATTGATTTCCTAAAAGATAAAAGTTATAATACCTAGCCCATAATTTCTTCTGCATTGGATTTACTATCCAGTGGTATTCTAACCAAATTCTGTAATCCTGCAATGAGTGAGGGTAAGGTGCGTCAGTGTTAAATTAAATTGACTTAGAGATGTATTTGCTGATTAGGTGTAGAGTTTTGTTTGGTGTTTTGGTTGTTTAATTTAAAAATTTCCGGCAACTGTAAAAAGAAAAAAGGCTTTTTTTCCATATTTTGTCTAATTTCTGTGATAAGGGTGGTTCAGATGAAAATTCTAAATCTGAAGCCAAAATAGCTTCATCTGGTTTTCAGGTTGTTATTTTTGGTTGTTGACTTTTTTTTTTTTAATTGTTGCTGTTCGGGGTTTTACGAGGTCAAAGAAGTCCATAAAGGGAATCTTGTACACACTCAAAATATAGCCTTTTCCTTTTCAAAGATAATCTTCACAGATAAAAGTTGCTTGGCAATGTTGCACCTAGAACTACTTGATAATGTATGTTCTCTTTGATTTAGTGATATCTGGGCCCTCGGTTGTGTTCTCTATGAAATGTGCACACTTAAACATGCGGTGAGTACAAACTTAGTGTGTCTGTAAAAGAACAGTTATTTGAAACAGAACTTTTTTCTGATTTTGCATAGATGCATTTTAGTTGATGAAAGGTTTTCGTGATAACTGTTTGGAAATCACCTTCAGTATTTTCATCTCCGCTTCCTGTGCCGACCAGCATTTTCCATTGGCATTTTGATTCATTCCATTCCCTCAGAAATCTTGGCACTTTTGTTTTTTATGAACTGTGTCAGCTGAAAAAATTGTTAGGTGTTGTAACAAAGGATACCAGGAACAGTGTTTCTTTTTTTTTTTTTTTTTTTTTTTTTCAAAAAAACTTGACTTCATTGAAAGACTGAATTTGGACTCTCACCTTTTGTGCAAATGAATTAATGTATTTCTCTTTAGAACAGGAATAGTGCTTAGAAAAAAACTCCCATGGTGGAAGAGTTGCCGTTCTTTTTTCCCCCCTCTCCTCTCTATGTGGATATTTAGTTTTATCATCCATTTTCCAGTTAGGAAGGGAAGAAAAAAACATTTTTTTTTTTGTATGTCTTGATCTGGATTTTTTTTTTTGTGGATTCTGTCTTGTTTGGGGGTTTTTTTAGTAGCTACTTTTATTAAAAGAAAAAGATCATAACAACATCAAAATAGAAAAAAATTTCCAAGGGATAAGGATTTAATTTCATTTCAAGCTTTTGTAATTTCTTATTGCTTGTTCTTTTATGTGGCAACAATGCTGACAGTGTTGCCTTTCTGAGAGTTGATGGCAACAAGTTGTTTTCTGTAAGCTGGGTGATATGTATTGTTTTCTTTTTATTGTACAAATGAATTGAAATGGTGCCCTCTGTTTCCTGAACTTAAACTGAGTCTGAGCATTCCTTCGGATTTCACGCTGAATGAGTGTGAATACTTTACATTCTTTCATTTGAAATGTGGATTTGCTGAAAAGGGCAGAAGGCATGTGGTGGTTGAAAATGTTTGGAAGAGGAGATCAAGCAGATAATTATGTCATTATTTTTTCTTAGTTATTGTTAGCAAAATTTATATCTCCCTAATATGAAATGCCTTTACTAAGATGTATTTTTAATGGGAATTCTTGGCAACAGATTATTTTAAACTGCTAATGTAAACTGTGGATGACTTTGACAATGTGTTTTGGCTGTTGAGGCAAGGGAAGGTGCTTTGTTAGTTCTTCTCATCATGTATGTATGCAGCCATGCATGTGGACACACAATCAGTAATATGTGGTAACTGTTTTCTTCCTTGTGTGATACAGTTTGAAGCTGGCAACATGAAGAACTTGGTACTGAAGATAATCTCTGGACCATTTCCTCCTGTTTCTGTGCATTACTCCTATGACCTACGTAATCTGCTGTCACAGTTATTTAAAAGGAATCCTAGGAATAGACCATCAGTAAACTCCATATTGGAGAAAAACTTTTTAGCCAAGCGGGTTGAAAAATTTCTCACACCAGAGGTATGGAGCTTGTTTTAATTCTAACATCCCTAAAACATCGTACGACTTTCCTTTTTCTTTATTCTGATGTTAATATACAGCATGAGAAACTGGAGTAATGGTATTCCTTAGAGCTCTTATAGACAGTGTCAGTTGAGGAAAAAATCGTTTTACTATGAACTGTAAAGAAAAGTCTCAAATTATTAAGTGTTTTGGTAGTTTCCATGATTAAATCTAAATTGGCATTTTCTGAAGTGCACTGGTTTGTGTGTTTCTCTGTATCATGAGGAATTATGAGTGATACGTTGATTTGTTTAAATGTGTATCTTTTCATAAAATAGTGCTCTTGATGATTTCAGTGTCAGTGCTATATCAAATTACTTCAATCCATTTTTTGTTTCGAATTTGGAATGGCCTGAGAGCCTATTCTGTGAAATACTGCTAAGTAAAGTAACCTTCACATTTCTTGATATTTAAATGTATCATGTGTATATAACCTCAAAGAAGTTGTTTGCCATTCTGTTAATAATCTATTGATATCATTTGATGTCTAATAATGTCCTTTTAACATAAATCTAATCAAAAGAAATCAAGATTAACAAGTGAAAAGTACTGATATGAGGTAAATATAGACAGAGAAAGGACATGGAGAAAATGCAATATAAAGAATTCTAAGGGATTCTTACAACCAAATAAATGTTGTGAGAGGCCATACCTAACTGAAATTTCTATTGTAAATAGACTTTCAACTAATAATAGTTCAGATTAAAGTCCCAATGAAAGGTAAGATTCAGAAATCTTAACAGATAAGTTTGTTCTAACATTTTCAACAAGAGTAGTTTGATCTGATTTTTTTCCAGTTGCCAGAACGAATATGAAATTTTTATTTGTAGTTAGTCAAAGTATAATTAGTAATCGACTGTCTCTATCACCAGATTGTGATACTAATTTGTCCTAGATAGAGTATGAATACTTGTGCACAATTTTTCCACCTCTATCTCTGACTTGTTTGACTTGGAGGTGCTATCCAATCTTGAAAGCAACAAAACAAAAAAAACCCCTAAAAAACCCCAAAAAACCAACCAAACAAACAAACAAAAAAAAACCACCAAAAAAACCCCAGCTCCCCCTGCCTCTCCAAAACCAAAAAGAAAGCACCTTTTACATATTCAGCTGGAGGTGTTTATTACATTCTGTGACAGTGTCGTTACATTCTGCGACACAGCTGTAATACTTATTTTCCTTCAGTATCACTGATGGCTAATGCTGTTGTTCTCTGTTTTCCTTAGTCTAAGCTTAAGAATTATTTCATTGCTGACATCTTCAACATGTTGCAACTGTTGCTGAAACCCTACTCTTAAATGTCCTGAAATCAGTCTTCCAGTTTTATGTAAATTCTTTCGTGTTCTTCCTAGTTACTAAGTTACAGTAAAGAGTGGATCTAAATTAGCAACCTTGTTTTTAAAAAGGAGGGGCTCTTTGGAAGGTACTGAAGAGTCAAGTTGCTTTTCTGTCAATAATTGTGTTATCATGGAAGCATCCTACTTTGGATGTTACAGCTTACCCCTCAAATCAAAGCTTTAAGATCAAAGTAGGGAACTCTTCTCATGTGTGACTTCTTGCTTACAGAATCTTTGATGCCAGACTGTACAGGTTAAAAACTTTTTCTGCCATCATGTGCGGAGTCCTAAGTTCTGCATGTTGATTCTTGTTTTGGGTTTTGTTTTTTTTCAGGTTTAACTCCTCAACATCCATTGTAACTGACTGTAACTGACTGGTAGTCTCTAAACAAGTCAAAGTAATCTGGATAGTTCAAGATTCTATAAAAACTGTTCCTGAACTGCAGTTATTCTTTCTGCTCTTCCTTGAATCTTTTTCATTTCTACTATGTGGTTCTTGAGGTGTTGGGTTCAGAACCACCTGCAGTATTTAAAGTGATGGCCTATTAATATTTGAATGTTCTCAGTCTAGACTCAAATTTTTCACTCCAGTAAGGCTGTTTTCCATATTTTATTATGCTAATTTGATATGCCAGACAGCACGCCATATATGTTTTTGTAGATACCCACATATGCATTCATCTTCCCCTCTTGAAAAGGGCAGCGAAACTTGAAAACTGCGAACACTTGACACAAGCTATATGAGAAATTTAACTTTGGCAACTACTCAGAAATCTAAAATGAATTATGCATGAAGCTATATTAATGCTCACATTAACTTTATTCTAGATGCTTAGCTAGTTTGTGAATGAGATAACATGTGCCAGCCAGAAGTCAGACTGAGTTGCTTTTTTAAATTATTTGAATAATTATGCCAAAAATGCTTGCAAATACTGAATCCAGCCTCATATTCATGTTAGTGATACTGAATTGAATACATAAAATTGAAAATTGAATACAGGAAGTTGAGTATTCATTTAAGTTTTGATAAATACTACTAGTTACATGCTTACTGAGAATGGCACACTTCTCTGAAAATGTTCTTTCTAGCTTCAGTCATAAATGCTGATAGCTAAATCTTCAACTTTTTATTTAGCTTATTGCAGAAGAATTCAATCACAAAATTTTCCAGAAGTTTGGACCACATCCTGCACCAGGTAAGTGAGCGTGTAAAGTGCTTTTGCCTTCAGCTCTGGCAAGACGGTGTGTGTAGCTTTGTTCTTTTTACTTTTCTTGTTTGTTTGTTTTTGTTGTGTGCTCTTATACCTGATGGTAGAATTTTCAGGAAAAAAGAGAGGGGAACCAATTTACCCTCCTTCCCTCAGGAGTTGGATATATGTAGGGTATAAATGATGCAAATACAAACTGTGGTCCAAAATTTTAAGTGTACTCTTTCCTCTTGCAGTATGCTATGCTTCCAAAATTTCTGGAGACAGCGTAGACTGCAAATACTGGAAATAATTTATATGTTGTGATCGTGTGACTTATTTTTACCCCTTAGTAATGACAAATAGCTAACGAGAAGTACCATTTGTTGCAAAAAATGTGGGAGGTTTCATTAGAGATTTCAAGATAAGGCCCTGACTTCAGTCCAATTCAGTAGAATTTCTGCTACTGGTAGCAAAGTAGATAATGATTAGTTTTGTCAAGATGATCTTACCGTACTTCATTTTCCTGCATTAGTTTACCCTTTTTTTTCCCCTAGATTTCCTTCCCAATTATTTTATTTCCTTATAATTATTTGAAGCTGTGGCAAGTGCTCTGGTGTCTTTTGATAGTTTTCTGTCCTGCTATTCTGTAGTAAGAGAGCCCTGCTAACACAGAATCAAATCCACAACACTGGCACGTTTTCAGGAACTCTGCAGGGAAAACAATATCCCTGGAAGCCATTAAAGCTCTTCCAGAACTCATTTTCTGCTGACAGTAGTGTTGCAGGTTTCAGTTCAGTGTTGTTAGTGGAGACAAGCCTATCTCTCCATTCCATTAGGAAAACTTTTCTGTGTGTGAGTGACAACTGTGTAATAAAGCATGGCAGCTGAAATAAGATTCAATTCTCCAGTTCAATTCACCAGACAAGGTGTTTTGGACAGCTGGGTATTATGCATCAGCTCATGTGAATGAAATTCACCCATTTTTTTCCAGTTACACTGCTCTGAGACCTTGGGAGAGGGAAATAAGGTACACTGGCCAGCCTGGATAGCTGTAAAACAGGTTTTGTTGTTGTGGTGTTTTTTTCTTTTCAGCTAAAAAACCAGGTCAAGATCAAACACTGACTTCAGTTGCACCAGCTCAAAAAATTACCAAACCTGCTGCAAAATATGGAGTGCCTTTAACTATCAGGAAGTCTTGTGGTGCACCTAAAAAGCCTAATGAGAAGAAGCCATTGACTAAATCTAGACAGGTAAGAAACTAAGTTAGCTAAATTGAATTGTTTTGTTCACACCTTATTTAAATGCAAAAAAAATTCTATGCCTTACTTTTCAAAATGTCTTGGTATGTGGACACATCCACCTGCAGAGAAAGTCGCAGTAATAGTTTAAATGCTTGGCTTGCTTCATTATTGATCTTTTTGTTGTTGTTGTTGTTTAGTTGATTTTAATATGATGATTTCTGTAGACTGCTACCTTAGGTTTGAGTTTTAATTTCACTGCTGAATTACATTTGCATGTTTTTATTTGCTTTGTTGGTGTTAACCACTCTTAGAAATATTGTCTGTCAGATATGCCAAAACCATTGACACTGAATAAGAATTCAAAAATAATCTCCAGTTTTCAAAACATGAAAACTTTTTTTAGCCATTTTACAAAGTGGTGTCAGCCAGAGAAACTGTGTAATTGGAAGAGGGGTTTCCCAGATTTAATTCCATGAGCTGATTAGAAATAGTCTTCTATATACCTTCATACAGTACTTTTAATCTTTCCTTCAGTTGTCTTCTCTGTATTCCTTATAATATAAAACTTCTGTTCTCTGTCTCTTTATTCAAGGGTTGGACTTGATGATCTCGAAGGTCTCTTCCAACCCAGTAAATTCTATGATGATTCTATGATTCCTTTAATTACTGCATGGCCAGGAGATGTTTATGTTACAGTTAGTATTGAGCTATATGCACGTGCCAAACAACTAGCAACCACGAAGTTCCCATTTCAACAAGGGAGAACTAATTCAAATTTTCTTCTTAATAAGTAATACTGTTGTTGTTGTGGGATTGGTTTGGGTTTTTTTTTCCTTCTCCCCGTGGAGAACGTAATCCCTTCCCCCAGGGAACATAATACTAAGATCTCTATCCATCTGTTAAATTTGATAGGTGGATAGCAAATTGTCCTTGAGATACAAGTTATCTGAGGTTCAAAAGTTATGAGAGGTTTAGAGAAAAGCTCATTGATCACACAAGCCCTGTTGGCTTGTGATGCACATTTGAGAGCAAGAGGAAGGGAAGGCACAGACTTATTGTGTGTCCTTATGAGATCACGAAGTTTATATGTTTTAAGATGTGGTTGCACAACCATCTGCTGCTCTTTAGAATCAGTTTCACCAGCCAACACCCATCCACCTTGCCTAGAGACCTAAAGTGGCAGGGAAGAGACTGAGGAAATACCTACTCTTCATGCACGTAAAGAGTCGGTAACACTGCAATTTTAAGTTTTTGTGTGAATTGTACCTCGTGATAAGGGATAAGATGTAGCATAGAAACAATGGCTACAGTGTGATATAAATTTTCTTCTCTTTGTTGTTCCAGAGTAGTCTGAGATGCAGCTGTCAGCTGGCTTTTCAGAGGAGCGTGCAACAATCATCTCTTTTGTTTAGAGATATTACATTAACATTACAATATTACAGGTCTCTGAAGGCTCCTGACTTCCGCCATTCTTGATTTTAAAGTACTCATTTGACAGGATTGTAGGTTGTCAAAAGAAAATACTGTGAAGCTCTCTGTGTTCTAGTATGGTCAGAAGAAACAAAAGCTTTAAAATTAACCATCGCTTTTTTGAGAAGATTAGAGTAAGCTGCATGCTTTAAGTATAGCTTCTGCTTCAGCAGGTATTCCATGGTGGCTGTGTTTTCATGTTCCACACGGAACAGGAACTTTGGTTAGAGTCAGAACCAAGTGAAGAACCAAGCAAAAGAGCCCTAGGATAACCTAACACATCTTTTTCCCAAATAAGAGAATCTGAATATCCCGGCACCCTCAAAGACTTACTAAGAAAAGGTTGTAATGCAGAGTTTTACCACCAGAGAAGAAAAATTAAGAGAAAACAGATTTTAAAAGTATTGCCTTTGGCTTTTGAGGCAGAACTTTTAGTACAGGATGAACAAGTACAATAGCATTTACCCCTAGTTCCTAGCAGTGCTTTTCACTTAAAACCTCCTGAATAATCAAGTATTTAAAACCCCATTTGGTGTACACTCCGTTGTGGGTTTAAGATTTTTTTTCTAATTAGAATTTTTCTCTCATTCCTGCATCATGCTGTCTAAATTGAAGTTTGACCTTTTATGAAGACCTTTCCAACTCCTAGAAGAGAGGAGTAAAATGTTTGAGGTATCATAAAATCATCTGTAATTTTCAAACTAAGCAAAAGCTAAGTCCAAGGCAAGAATGACAAAATACAACCTTCAAACCTTTCCTCCTTTTTTCCCAAACATTATATAGCAGTGATATTTTTTTTTTTTAATCTTCATGGACATACATGTGCAATTGGAGAAATAACCCATCTTGACAGAGACTTGACAGAGTAATGGCTAAGTAATAAATACCAAATTATATGCTTGTTTTTCAGGAACCTTCAAAAAAGAAAAGGTTAGAATTGCCTGAAAAAGAAAAACGCCAGAGAGAGCAGGTAGACGAGCTTCTTGAGACTTTCCTTTATTCCCCCATAGTAATTTTAATGAAATACCTTGTGGTGTGGTTTGTTGTGTAAGAATATGTGGTAGTTTGATTTCCCAGTTACTAAACGTGTTTAATCCTTACATATTGCAGATCAGTTTACTGAAAGCAGATGAAACGAGAAGATTGGAAAAAGAAAGGGTAAAAATATGTTTAAAATGTGTTAATAGTGAAGTTCAATTTTTACTTAGTGGTTCCTTGAATTTTGTTTTCCTGTATTGTTTTCTCCTTCAGATGGAACGAATAAACAGAGCCAGGGAACAAGGATGGAGGAATGTGCTTGGTTCAGGTGGAATTGGTGTTAAGGTTGGCAGCAGATGCAGAAATGTGGTGTAGTTTGTTCCCCTCACCTTTGATTATCTGGCATGGTCTTGTCTTTTCAGAAACATCTGTTCTTGGAAGATAACTCTTGGGGCTGCCCATTATTAATCTTTGGATAATTTAAGAGAAACTTTAACAGTTCTTCCCTTGGCCTTTTGGAGATTATGTGTAATTTTTCATTTTTAATGCTTACTAAATTTCTGAGTCTCTTCTCTTTCTGCCAGTAATGGTTTTCATGCACCACCTTTTTATTGCCACACCTGCTTTTTCTCCCTTTCCTGTGCTGAATCTATGCATGAACAGCTTCTTTCACATTCAAGTTTGTTCTTGAATTTTTTTGTTTCCAGGTTCTCATTATATAATAAAAAAAATGGACCTCTTTCACATTATTAAACACCTGGTTTTAAGCATTCCTTGTTATTTAGCAGCATAAGTGTTTATATATATTGGTAAGATGTTCAGGAGGGGGGATAAAAAATCCTGAATAGATCTAATTTTTTTTCTGAATACACTGTACTGTTTGGCCATTCACTTCCTGCATAATTTAATTTGATTCCTATGACAGCTTCTTTTGCGTATTTGTGTGTGTCACAGTCTCATGGAAGCAACTGTCTTAGGAAGTCGTCTCATGAAGTTAGGTGAATACAAAGGTCTGGGTGCTTTCATCAGACAGAGCCAATGCAGAAATTTAAGTAGTGCTGTAGTCTAAATCTATCTGACAATGAAAAGTGGACTGAAACACTGCTATTTGTTGTGGTGGTCTAGTGAGTCTTACAAAAATACTCGCTAAAAACACGTTTAGTAGGGTTTTTCTAAACAAGCTCTGACTGAACAGTATAGTCAAAATGAAGAGAGGCTTTATTACTGTTCTTTGTGCAAAAATGAGGAATACACAAACATTGACCAGGTTTTAGTAGCTGCTTATTAAATATTTCACTTCCAAATAGACATCATCTTTGGATGTGTGCCACACATCATATAAAGCTTAAATTTAGGCATACCAGACTTTAAAAACTACTGGGTGCTGATTTAATGAAAAAAAAAAATATATATAATTTGGTCCCTATTTTGGTCCCTTCTCTCTCTCACAAGATCAAACTGGCAGGCACCCATACAAGCTTCCATACAACACAATATGCATTCATCGTCATGTTTGGATGATAGGTGTGTATGTTCCTGAAAAAATGTTTATGATTAGCTTTGAGAGTTTTACTGCAAACATACAAAGGGTTCCACAGCTGCATGGTTATCAATATTCTCAGTTACCAAGGGAACCTGAGGTCCAGCAGCTGTGCCTGTTTTCACCAAGTGCCACTGGTGAAAAACATGGCAGACAGGCAGAAAAAATCATTGAAAAGTCTTCTCCAAATTGGAGAAGTTTGTTTAGTACAAATCTTACTGTTTACCATCACTCCAGGTTTCCATATTCTGTTATTCTTGAGTTAATTATCCTTTTCCTTTCTCCAGCATGAAGGCAGTGTATCCAGCAACTCCCTGATAATACTGTTGAGTAACATGGCTCAAGCTTTCCAGTGACACAAGCCAAATAGTGTCTTAAGAAGGCACAGCAGGGTCATGCGCTGCATGATTCTGTCCTCCTGTTCTTTTTGGTTTGGTTGCTGGCACCTGTTTCTGAGGACAAGTAGGAAAAGAGGTGGCAAGGATTTGGCTTTGGGTTTGTGGTTCTAGTAGGGGCTGGAACTGTTCTGCAGACTGTAGATGAGCACCTGCTTCATAGCATTTGCCCAGAGACTGATCATAGGATTTCTTTAGATTTCAAAAACTAACTCTGATAATGATAGGTGAAGTCTTGAAGACTTTCCCTTCTGTTTGCAGAAACTATAATCTTGTATAGTTATTGAGATGAACAGTGTACCTACATATTTATTTGAATGCCTGGATAAATCCTTGATTTAATATTCTGTCATGTGGATTATGGGAAGCTATTGATGAGCATTGAGCAACTGAAACTTGGAATGTGAGATTAATTCCATTGTCAGATATAGTCTCTTCAAGAACTTCTCAGCAGGCAATATTAAACCTGTCATATCTGCACTCACCTGTTTGAATTTATTTAAAATAACTTCAGAGCACTCTGGAAGGAAGATTGATGCTATTGTTAAAACAAATTCTGTAGATTCTCTACCATGGGCTGTTAGATTACTTCCACCAGGTGTAAAGTGAACATTTTTATGCATGTGCTGACAACCTTAACCTTGTTTTGCCTTTCACATTTTCTGCATCCATCCTTGCTACCACTCTACACAGCTGCTGCTTGAAATGTTATTTTTTTCATTATTTTCACACAGAGGTTCTGCAGGAATTCTAATTCTTTGAGAATGACAGGGATAATTCACATAAAGCAATAGCTTGTGGTAGATATTCCCATGATCTGAGCTTTAGTAGGGAAGCATCTTAATTCTGGTGATGAATTCAAATTACAGGTTGGTAGCAAGGGCATTCTTAAATAAATCTACTTCAGTTGCTATTATATTGCTTTTTTGTGCTAAAAGTTTAATTTTTCCCATGTAAAATTGTCTCTAGTTACATTTCAAGGGACTTGTTATCAGTGCCTTCCAAAATGTGTGACAGATATCTCATGTTTAACGAGACTGTTATTAGAGGAAGGTTAAATGGTGTTTTATTCTGGACCGCTAACAGAAAAATAAGCGTTTAACTCATCTGTCTTGTAGTTTGTTAACATAGGGGCATGCCAGGGTTAAAACTAGGACCAATTCAGAATTGCTGCAGAATATGTTAATGCTGTTATTCTGCTGAAGAGGTGAAAACTGGAAGGGCTTCTTCAAACCAATATTTGAGATTTCCACCCTACCCTTTTTGGTTTCCAGGCACCATATTATGTCCGTGGAGGTGGTGTTGGTCCTTTGCCTGTGTCTTCCAGAGGACACTATGAACACTATCACGCTATTTTTGACCAGATGCAACAGCACAAGGAAAATGTTAGAGTAGCTGAACAGAGGGAAGCCAAATTAAGGGCGAAACTACAAGACCGAGAAGTTGTTGAAAGGTATGGCTACCTTCCATCAGAAGTTACGTGTGGTCTGCTTTAGATGAAAGTAATGAAAGTCACTGTACATATTTATCTACAGAGGAATTCCACCTGGAACACGTCCAGGAGTTCCTAGGGGACCTGCAGGTCATCACCATTTACCTGAGCTTGGTGCAGTTAGGAAAAAAGTGAAAAGATTGAAGGAGGTGACTAAACAAGCCAGTGCAAACAGGTTGGACTATGCTAATCCATAAATCTGTCCTTACATGTTAGATTCTTGTTCTGTCTGGTTTCATTTAGTAGTTGGACATGTCTCAAAATCACTTTTATCCATTGGTAATGTGCCGTCTGTTTGTGTGTTAGTCCCTCACAGACCACAACTCTTTTAGAACCAGTGGAGACCTTGGCTTCTCCACTAGTGGAAAAAATGGTTTACTAAGAAAATGTAGTTTAACTAGATTTCAGACAAAATTCTTGGCCTAATGTGGTTGCAGATAACAACATAAGCCTCCTCCTTTGCTTTTTTCATAGTTCCACTTTTTGTATTACCTGAGAAGATGCTTCCTTCTCCTGTCATCTCATTCTTCCTGCCTTCCTGTCAAACAAGTGTTTGACACTGTAGCATAGGAAAGTGTTTAGAATGATCCCAGAATTGTTAGCTCTTGTTTATTGATCACTGGAAAACTTCTAGGAGCTTTCTTCATTGAGGTGTGAATTCCAGATGTTACAATTAAATATTCTGATATCAAATTAGAATATCTAATTCTAATTACTGTAAACTGAGTATTTTTATCTATGAAAGGATTGTAAACAAGTATTGATTTTTTTTCTAAATAATTTTACTCTTTCAAATACCTTTTCAAAACTTCTTTGCTCTCCTTCATATCTGTTATTCTTGCCCAAAGAACTGCGTTCACAGTTGTGACCAGTGAACATGAGAATACTGTGTTTCTGGAAGTTTAGTACATGAGCATTACTAACTGAACTTGCTAGAGGGACAGATTTTCTCCTGCATTATTTGAACTTCTGCAGAGCCATGCCATGGAGGAAGAAATAAATGGAGTTACGGAGTTAATGTGAGGAATAGGAAGACCAAAGAAAACACTTGTTCTTCTGAACTAATTTTATTCAGTTTTATGTACTAATATAATATATATTTGCTTTTACAGATTTTTTTAGTATTTTTAAATTTGCAGCAATAACATAACATGTTTAACACTGGTGGTACAATTTTGAAAGCTACGAGATATATTTTATTTTCTTTGTAATAATTTAAGCTAATTAAAATTCTTCCTGGCACAACACAATACTAGAAGGTGTATTTTGCCAGCTGTATTTTAATGTAATGTAATTTAATTTAATGTAAATTAAATATGTGTATTTCCATACTCCTCTATTTATTCTCAATGCATTGCACAAAGTGCACAATCCCCAGATCTTGCCTAGATTAGGAAACAGTTTGCCTCGTACATTTGACAATATTAAATGATACTTGTCTACAACTGGGTAAACTGTTTTAAATGTATTAAAATTTAAAGAAATTATAGCAGAGGGCTGCAAATTATGAATAACATGGAGATCAGGAAGAGAAATCAATTCAGTATTTCTTAAATACGTGAATTTGAAAGTTCTTAATGAAAATACTATGCAGAAATTTCAAAACAGAGAGAGATTGGGGGTTTTTGTGTTTATAAACTGAATTACCTTTAGCCTTAATTGAGGTTTCTTAGCATTTTAAATGTGTTAAGAATTTGTATTTTATTATGTAGAAGCAATTTTATTATCATAGCTAGTCTAGCAATATTTCTGTCCTACACTTTATTTTTTCAGCTGGAGGCAAAATAAGTGTTCGTGATGTTTAGCTCAAATGAAAAATTTAAATAACTATGTTAAAGAGAGGTAATTAAGAGCATATATTAGAGAAGCTGAAAAATCTTCAAGGTGCAGTCTTTCTGATTACACTACCACTAATGTAAAGCTAAGTATAATCAGCATCAACACCTGTTTAAAATTGTCTTTTGGACGGAAGTGCAGCATCTAGGTTAAATGTTCATGAAACGAGTCACACAGCTTTAGAGTAGGAAAAACCATCATAAAATGTAGTTGAAATAACTTTTTCCTGTGAATTTGGTTTGAGACAAATAGGCTTGGCTTTGCTTGGTTTTGCTTGGGAAGCACCTCTTGTCTAACACTGAAAGCTTCATGCTGTGTGACAAACTTCAGCTGCATGACAGGGCTTTGGATGGATTTCACTGTCCACCGAGTTCATACGTAATTAAAAGCTAGAGTGAAAATCTTGTAGTGAGTCAGGTATGCGTATACAAAGATTACCAGGTGTTTGTTTCTTTATCAGTAACACCTGTGTGGATTGTCTTGCCTTTTCAGAGCAGCTACAGGGTTTGTTTTATTGTATTAAGGTAGTTTTATCTCTGTCTTCCTTTTAGTGAATCGTAGCATATGCATGAATTTTCATTTCCTCATTGCGTAGGGGGTGGGAGGAAGAAAAAATAAAATGCAAGGATTTTAATTAGTGTGTAATTAATTTATGAATCGGTAGCAATAGCTTCCTGTATTGCAAAATTATTCTTTCTTTAACTGACTCAGCCTGATGTATTGTTGCTATCAGTTTATTCCAAGTTCTTCCTGCCTGTTGCTGAATACCCCCAATACTCCTCACTTAAAGGAGCCCAGGGAAACCTTGGAAAGACCACATCATTTTACCATTTGTTAGAATATTTTACACCATTTCTCAGTATTGGTTTGTGGGGTTTTTTTTTAATATAAAACTTGCTCTGAGTCCACTCCTAACCAATTTGTCAGAAACTGGTTCCTTTACAAAACAATCTTATGCTGGATGCTCAGTTATGGTAACTTCAACACAGCCACCTTGTCTACCCAAGCAGGTCCCTCACCTGGGGTGGAACTTGTCAAAAAACACCCCTCTTGTATGGCTGATTCTAAGGTAGGAAAACTCCTTCACACCCCCTTTGAAAACAAGCAAAAGATCTCCCAAGATTCCCCAAAAGAAGTTGCCAGAACACTGAGAATAGTAGCACTGTACTTACTATCCAAGTGGTAGAAGCTCTTACTCCAAACACAGGACAATCTTGAAAGGCTGTTGCAGTACTGACCATACTGATTGGCTTATGTGTGAGTTCTTGCTCATGTCTGAAGGGAAACCTTGAGGGAGTCTTGTTTTTCACAAACAATAACAATAATGAAACAAGCTGAGGCACTTTCAGAATTAAACACACCAAGATTGTGTTTTAACGTTCATTTTTGTTTTGATGACAAGTATTTTGAAGGAAAACAGTGGTTTGGATTTATTTTTTTATAATTATTCTTCAGACTTACCAAGCCTGTTTTTCTCCATTGTGTGGCAGTCTGACTTGTATTTTGGCTGATGAAAGGCATTTTTTGAAGATGCCTTTCTTGTAGAAAGTTGCTTTTTTTTCTGTGTGTGTTCTAGTTGGAATAAATGGCGGGGGGGGGAATGTTTAGAGTGTCATATTTCAGACACTTTCATCTTGCTGTGTTGAAATCACTCAGGCAAAAAGGATGGATAGCTACAGATAGAGCAAAGCAAGTCGAAGAATTCTGGCAACGAAAGAGAGAAGCCATGGAGAACAAAGCTCGAGCTCAGGGACACATGGTATGAAATCTGGTCTTCCTATATATATTGGTGCTTCAGCATGCTTTATGAGTCTTTGAAGTAGCATCATAACCTTGAAATACTGACTAAATAAATTCTTTAAGTATTAAAAAGAGGAGAATGGGAGGTAAGTTTTCTGCATTTTGTTGCTAATTTTAATAAGATGTGCAATAATTGTGCAATACACTTCTCATTACTGTAAACTTATAAACAGAGGAAAATACCTTTGTTTGCATGTATCTTCCTTCACTTACATGTTTTCTGTTCATAGCTTTAGACTGGTTAAAATTAAACTTCATGTGTTATACCATAGCTTGAATGTAAAATGAAGTTTAATTAAAGTGATCAGACAAAGTAGTGTATTTTAGGAAAATACATTCTGCTTATTGAAAAAGTATTATAAAGGCATGCATATTTGTCAGCGTTGACCTTTATAAAACCTTTGTTCTTCAGGGATTAAGTGGTAGATACTGTGTCACAAAATGTTCTTTATGCTTATGGTTCTAAATTCAGTATTCCTTTAGGAAGTTTAAAACATATATTGGAAATGATTAATCTGCACTAGGACTTTGTGTGGTTGAACTATATATTTTCATAACATGAGAGTTTTGTGTTTTGAATGCTTTTCCACACTATTCATATACAGTTGAGTGGCAATGTCTCTGCCAGCTGCTGAAATTAAACTGAGTGTACTGAATTTGCAGTGAGATGAGACCAACTGCAGATTTCTAGAAGCATCTCCTGAGTTATACCTGATAATCAGATTGATTTACAGCCAGGTCTGAATGTCAGGGATTATTTCACTTACAGTAAGGAATTCTTAGATAGTTTGATTCACTGCTTTGATGATGAAGTACCATCAGATTAGTATATATGTTTTATATGAGGAGTCTTCCTCTCTAAAACTATGGTTCTATTTTTAAAACCTTCAAGACCAATAAAAGATTTTTTAAAAATTGAATAATTCTTGTTAAGACTGTTTCTTCTTGGACAAGTCCTCAGCAATACCTGCTTCCATTTTGTGCTTGACTTCGTTGGCATTGATATAAATGTGATCAGTTAGTACAGGATACCCAAGTGTTCAGGTTAATGTTTCTCAGTTTTCTCTACTGTGTTCAACTGAGCCCAAACGTTTTATTCTTAGATGGCTCCTGTAAAAAAACTGAGAGGTTACTGAACAGGTAAAAAAGTAACTCCCAGATGTCTAAGACTTACAACTTCAAGACAAGGTAGCAAATCCATGAACTGGATTCACCACTGAAGGCAGAAGTTCTCAGCAGCTTCCTTCTATTTGTGCAGGAAAATAATTTGATTAGCTGGCAGTTGTTCTCATAAAGGGATGGGACTGTTGTCTGGACAGTGTTGATCTGAGAGGAGAAATCATCAGCTGGTAGGCAGCCTTTTGCTGTATAAAGACTTGTAAGGCAAATGAGTGGCACTGATTTACCCAGCTTCTGTTAAATATAGCTGCTGTCAATTTTAATTTTCAACTGGTAGTCTAAAGCTTGATTCAGTAGTTCAGTTGATGATGCTTTCAGACATCTCTTTTGTAAGACAGCTGCTGACCTAATTTGCTACTTCGCTGTAACTGTGTGGCATTGCAAAACATGAATCCTGGTCTTTGAAAATTTAATGTAGGCAGATGAGTAAAAGTTAACAATCTACAGAAGGAAAATCAGTTCTCAAAAATTTTGCTTCCAGTTTCTTTCTTGTCCAGTAGTGGTGATTTAAATCTCCATTAGTAATGAAAATAGAACAAAGAACAACGAAATTCCTTGAATAGTGTCAGTAAGCTTTTGTAAAGCTCAAGAGCATGCATTAAAAATTTTTTTTAAAAATGAAATATTTTCTGCCAAAGTGAATATGAAAAATATTCCTTTCCATTTTGTATGACTTAGTGCTTAAGCTGAGAGCAGCATGCATGGAGCCCTCATGAATGTATAGGAACTTCTTATCCACGAGATGGTTCCTTTGATTTGTTCTCTGATCCCCCAGTCACTTAACCAAAGTAGCACATGTGCTGTTTCCTTAAGCTATTGGTTTTACTCAAACTGAGAGATTATTTAACCAGAGTATTTGGATTCACTTCTCCCTATCAAGAACTTAACTGGAGTATTTACTTTCCTATGGTTCTCCACATTTAAGCTTGAGAAGGCTAAAGCCCTGGCATTTTATAAAGCAGAAGATCTATCACATGTATTCTTACTGTCTTTATTGTAGGTTGAGCTAGCAACTCAAGGGTTTTTTTAACCCCTTCAGCAAAGGTTTATGGCATATCACGAACAAAATAATTCAAGTATTTTTTATTTTAATCCAAGCAGGAAACCTGGAGTTAAATGATTCTTGTACTGTTTTGAATAGAACTTCCTTAAAGATTGAAATTTTTTGGATGACAGTTAGGTCACAGAGCACATCACATGAACCAAGACTATACAGTGCATGTGTACTAGGCGTTCAGCACTGCTTGTTAGGTGTGATGTGTGTATTCAAGGGCTTTATTAGATTTTTGAGTTTGCAACATGTAGTATGTTTTTTAAAAAAGGCATCATCGTGGAAAAAAAAGCTTAATCAAAGACCATATAAAGTTTCCACTCTTTATTTTAGGCTTGTCTCAACAATGGCAGAAATCTCAGCCCTGTGCCACCATTTGTATGTGTATAATCCAGACACAGAAAAACTCATGCCCATCACAATTTAGGTTTTCTATCACAGTTTGAGAAGATCAGAGTTGCAGGGGAAGGTAACTATATTCTTAAAGCTCTAGTCTCTCTTTGGCCACTCAGGATTTTTAGTTGCTGCTGTCATATGTGTCATGAAAATGAAAAGGCGTTATCAGTTTACTGCTGAACATCTGCAGATCATTCATGGATTTGGTTTCTTGGAAGTGAACAGTTATTGGATAAAGCAGATAATTTCACTGCCCCAGCCACCTTAAATTTGATACCCTTAAATGGTAAACAGGGTACACTGCAAAACGTGGCAGATACCTATGGAGGCAGGCCCGTTTCTGCAAGAGGAAGGAAATCCAGAAACAAGGAGGAAGAGGTATGCTTGCCGCATGTTTGCCACTTTGCTCATCACACAAATAATACCATTTTGACCTTCACTGTGCCCAATTTCCCTGCATGGTTCCATATGTGAAAAAAAAATCAAAGGACTTTCTAAATTCCTAGAAAGTAATTTTCTGTATAAAGTTCTGAAGTTTGGGTATGTTCGATTGTTTTGGTTTTTTAAATAATCAAAATAATAGTTGTTTACATTAGTCTGTCTCAGAGAAGTTCTTGAATGTGCATACATTTAGGTATGATTGTTTATCTTGATCGTGTTGTGATAAATACAACCTTTCCTAGCATTCAGTGATATAAAATGTAGCAATATCTTAATACTGGGAAGCATACATTCTGATTTTATATATTTTCATTTCATGAGAGTTTTTTCAGGAGATTAGTAAATGCTAATTTGGTGATAGCAGTGTGTGGGGGGGGTGTTCACTCATTTTTTTGTTGAATCTGTTGTATTTTAAGTTAACCATACTGGAGAGAGTTTCCATATAGCTGAAACTTAATTTAATTTCTTTACCTTAGGAATATTTGGCAAGATTGAGACAGATCCGACTACAAAACTTTAATGAACGCCAACAAATTAGAGCAAAACTTCGTGGAGAGAAGGTTGGTTGAAAAATAATCTTAAATACTTACGGAAGTTGGCTGTGGGATGTATTCTTTTATCCCTGCGTGAAGACCTTTGTTCTAGGCAGTTTTATATATAGACAAATATTTTAGACATTTAATTCTGTTCCACAGTTAACGTCTTTTCATCTCATCCAGAATATGCAAAATCTGTTTATTATTTCAGTGCTGAGTGCAGCTTCAGTGCCTGTTAACTACCAGTGTTTTAAAAACAAGACAGCATAAGGTTACATCTGAATTTCTGAATTTTACAAATAAATTTCTCAAGCACTAGCATGTTTATATTTATTTGCTTTTATTTATAGGAGCTTCTCCAGAATTCACTTTTTAACAATGCTCACACAGAATGAGTATGAAGTGATGCTCTTCATACATTCTGTAGTTGTTTATTAAAGTTAGAAATTTGACATGAGCTCAGTTTAATTAATATGATTTTTTTCAAACATCAGTTTTCAAAAATATATTTGTAATAATACAAGAAAACCAAAATAAGATGTTCATAAAGTAGATTCAGAACAAAAACTTAATAAGATGTCAAATGAATAATCCAAGGCACCCTTGGAAGCAATCCATTTATTTGTTTTAAAAAAAGTTTCATTAGAGAGGCAATCTGTGTAGTAAAAATGGTCCACAGTTTGTTTCCATCTTTTCATTAACCTGCTGTGTGATCTTGTATTCCTGTTTGTTTTTCCCCTTCCTGTCCATTTGTGTTAATAGTGTTTAGCCTTCCTCAAGTGATTACCTGCTCATATGTTCACATTGTACAGTGTGATTTAAAACTAGATGAATGTTCCTGCCCCACCCATCCACTTTAAGCACCCGTATTAAGTGCTTTCATACATCTTATTTATAGTGAGCAGACATAAAAGAGCATTCTCAGTGCCACTCAGTTTCTTTGGATCACTATTCTAGCTAAAGAGAATTCCACGTTGCTGTAGATTTTGGGTTGTGATTTTTTTTCCATGCTAAAATACTGTATTTTTTTTTTTTCCTGCATTAGTGATTTTTGAATTGTTTTATTTTCTTTAACCTTGATTGCATCTCACTGGTGAGACACAAGAGATGCAAATTCAATCTTTTGATTAAGGTTCAAAACTTCTTTAGCACATTGAAGAGGAACCCATGCCCCTCTAAATCTAAAATGAATGATCCAAGGGAAGAAGTTCTGTATGTTTCTACCTGAGAAGACTATGCAAACTTTAATAAGATGTGCTGGATTCTGTGTCTGCCAGAGGACCAACATGGGTTGTTCTCCTATGTCTTAAGGAGCATGAGGAAAATCAATGTCTTGCAAGTCTACAAAGTCACTGTAGGAGCTGGTCAGTGAAGTTCATCACTAGCTCTGACTCACATAAAACGCTGAGCACCAGAAGCCCATGCTATTAATTGCATTTGGTGCTAATTTCACTCTGTGTCTGCTCTGCTGTTTTGGACAAGCTTCGAAACAGCTGCAGTGGGATTAGTAGTCTCCATGCACAGCCCTACAAAATCTTACACTGTCATGATCATGAGTACTCCTGGAATACCAAGGACAGTGCTAAAATGTTACCAGTATAGAGCCATTACTGTGGTATTACTTCAGCTTTTTCACTAAGCAGCTGCAACACTTCCTCTCAAAATCAAGAGCACCCACAATCTACCTTTAGTGTGGTTAACTGCAGAAGTAAAAGTACTCTCTAGAAACCTCTTTATCTGGAGGCCTAATCAACTTGTGCTAGTAAAATCAAACAGAAGTACTGTTACTGTGACCATGACATTCCCTGTATGGCTTATTAGGCCTATCAGGAACCTAATTTCCTTTCCTGGTGGCTGTGTCTTACCTGGGGAAGTTGTATGACCCAGGAGGTATGCCAGCTACAAAGGCACAGAGAACAGATTAATATTTTTCCAGAAAAGAGGCATAAACTCATTTTCAGAATTCAGAGACCAAGTTTAGGAGGTTTTTTGTTTCTTGATGACCTGCGTAGGCTCACCTCTAGAGGAACATCATCTCAGACTAAATCTTGTCACAGATACGTTTATTTCCTGTTGTAGATTGACAATTTTATATGAATTGCTTCTACTGTATAGAATCTTATTTTATATACAATACATGAATATTCATTCCTTTGCCTATGAAGACTGCCAGATTATTTTCATGAAGTTTTCTGTTTCCAGTGTTCTTTCCAGTCATCATTCTTTTCTGTAATCTGGCTGAAACCAAGGTGGGCATGATCTTAGTTTCTCAATTTTCATTTAAAAAATTACCTAAAATTCTTGCTTGTGTTTTGCCAGATTAGGCCTTCTAAATAAGTTTATTTTAAATAAAAGATCTGTACAAGTTGATCATGAACAATAAAAAGCTCCTGTCAGAGCTTTGTTGCATGGTACTGTCAGACTAACAGTCTCTAAACAGGAGTATGCAGAGGCCATTGGAAGAAGTAAGAGAGATTGGAAAGAGATTTCAGAGGTAGACCTTATATATTCTCATTTGTCACCATTTCCCCCCCACCCCCCATTCCATGGGTTTTTTTAAGCACATACAGTGAACGAAACTGAAATGCTAGAGCGTCAAACCTTTCTTAGATACCTCACCTGCAGAACATGCAGGAGTGATGAGGGGTGGCAGGTGAGAACCCAGCACTGTTACATCACTTTCCTTGTAACAAGAAGCACATTACCAATGCTCCCCCAAAACCAAACAAATAAACAAAACCCCACCAGTCTCAAAGATGAAGTTCTGTCCAACACTGCATTCTGTCCAACTCATCACAACTCAGTGAGGAGTTACCTAGTGAAATTGTGACCCATGTTAGTCATACAGTCAGTTTAAATGTTCTGAGTAGTCACATCACTCAGCTCTTAAACACATCAACTAATGATAATTTTCTGAGGACTCTTACTTTGCAGAATGAAGCTGCCAGTTCTGATGGACAAGAATCAAGTGAGGAAGCAGAACTGAAACGCAAAAAGATAGAAACACAGAAGGTAATTGTGGAATGGGAGGAGATGGAAGTTACTGTTTTCTGATTTGTTTTGGATCTCATGAATTTTCTTACATTTCACTTTGCTGTCAATAGTTTGTTATATATCCACTACAAGACAGGTTTTTCTAAACTGTATTTAGGAAACAACTCTGTTCAACTGTTTTATCTCAGTAATTTTAAAATATGCTGAGATGTAGCGTAGTCTATCCTTGCAAGTCAAGGATTTTCCCTATTCCTGCCTTTGAGATTTATCTCTAGCATAGATTTAGTCCTAAAAGCAGTTTGGTACAACTAAAATAGCATTTTTGAGACTGAAGGGGAGAGAAAGATGTACCCTAAAGAAACAACAACTTTATTTTACTGAAAGAATAATGGAAGGCAAGACTCTTTAAATGGGCTACATGTGGACTGGGAGGCGAGCTATATAACCCTGTGATGAAGTAACACTTAATGCCATTTCGCAAAAGTACAGTGTTTGGAACTTTATTCCATGTGGTGTTCTGATATCAAAAAACAAGCTAATCTTATGCCTAACCCAAAAACTGGAGGTGAAACAGCAACTGAAGCTTTTTGTGTTTGAGTAAGTTGGTGAAATTTAAACTGCATATTGAATAATTTGTGATTAATGCATTAGGCTTCAAAGCTACTTTTGAGTAGAGACTCTAATTCATAGTTTAAGATAACTATGTACGCTAAAAATACAACCATGCAAATCAAGAACTGTAATTAAATTTTGAGGAGTTGCCATTATTTCAACATAAAAGATCAGTTGCTGTGAGGTGATTCTGTCAGTGGAGTGAGTGCTCCTTTCACAGTCTATACAGTATTAAGTGAGAGAAAGGAAGATAAGTAATGAAGAATATCTTTTTAAGTTGGTAATTTTTTTACTTGTTTATTGTAGGCCCAGGCAAATGCTCGAGCAGCAGTTCTGAAGGAACAGTTAGAACGAAAGAGAAAAGAAGCTTATGAAAGAGAAAAAAGAGCCTGGGAAGAACATGTAAGAAAATAAATCCTGTTACATGCAGTCATAGTATGAAGGGCCATGTCTTTGTATAACTAAAATCCTCTACTGTGATTTTTCAAGACAAGATAATTAGTCTTCTGAAACTGAAGAGAGTATCCTGTGTCAGGCAGAATTCAGAAGCCCAATCTTAGGTATGCTTGCATGAAGAATTTAAGGACATCTAACCAAAGAATTATTAGGATCACCTCGAATATTTTATTAATCGTCTGTTACTTGCCAATGTGTATTTCATCTGTTTTTACTTCTGTATGCTGCAGAGTGACAAGTCTAACTAGTAATATTATGACTGGAAAAAGCAGCATGTGAAGCTGATAAACTGATAGTACTTCCCATGTGCAGTTGTCTTTTATATGAAAATGTGTGATATTATTGTTTGTTTCATAAGGATTACATGAGCCTAATTGGTAATACTGTGTTTAATGTGCAAAGTCTTGAAGTTAATTTGTTGATTTAAATTTTTTTCATTTAATCTATGTAGCTGATTGCAAAAGGGGTCAAGAATCCTAATGTGCCTTTTCATGTGGAAGCTACAGAAGGTAGTCCTGTGAATGAGCTACAAGAGCCTGGAGCAGCTCTTCCTAAGCCCCAGCTTCCAGTGAAGCCCGGTGCACCTGTCATCTCCATGACTTATGCTTTGAAGGAAGTGGGTGTGGTAGGTACTTTTGCTAAGAGAGTGAAATTAAAGGAGAGAAAGCAAATACGGATTGAAAAAATTTGTAGGTTAGGTAGAAAAAAATTGTTAAGGACTGTTGTTGCTTCTAATTATGGAAAAGAAAGAAAAGAAAAATATTAAAAGAAACCAAAGCTTGAATGGTGTTGAAATACATCTTTACACTGAAACTGAAATTCATATTTTGAATAAAACAGCTTATGATGAACCCTAGGCTGCAATTTCCATTTTGATCAAGGCAGTCATTAGTGGAAGAAGACATCAACTTCCAGTATTTTTATCAGCCTCTCGAAGAGAGGAGTTAAGGAGTTTATGATTTGGTGGAAGTGAGCAAATAAATTTTGGATAGTAGGACTATGTTGTATTAGTGATTGTTTTCAGTGAGTTTGAATGTGTTGAATATAACAGGAAGATAGAGCTTAAGATACTTGAATCTGTGTTGCCTCTTCTTGTCTAAAAGAGTATCCTAATTTTTATTTTCCATGCTCTTGGTCCTGATATTGTAAATATTTACATGTTTACCTCAACTACTCTAAGTTACAATTGAGAAACTGAGTGTAACCTTGACAATTTCTAATTTTAACACAATCTCTGTTAATTTGAATGCTAGCTTTTGTGGGTTTACCTAAGCTATTTCTAGATTTCAGTGTAGTGTGGTATACACAACCCTGAAGACTATGACTGTGAAAACACAGTGAAACTTAGTGCTAAAGAGTGTATATAGAATGAAATATGCTGGAAGATGTCACTTGATAGCTGGAAAAATAAATTATGTTTTGACAAATACTTAAATCATTAGCACATTTTTTTCCATGTGGACAGTTTGTCTTAGAGTAATGCATGACAATGACTATAACAGAGTAAAAATTATCAAACAGAGCAATCAGAAATGGAGAATACAAGCCTTGTATACAAAGATTATAAATTCTGCATTTTTGTCTTCAATTTGTAGTTTTTTTATTTTACATATCCCTTGTTTCTTTTCCCTTCTGTTTTTTTTCACAAGTACTCTTTGACTCTGTGCTTGCCACTTTTTTGGTTCTCATATAGAATTACTTACTTGAAGTTAATTTAGCATAGGAATTTGACAGTGATTTGCTGTAGAGGTCTTACCTAGCTTTATTTTTCATACTCTGAACTCTCACTTGTCTGTTTAAACTGAGTGATTCATTTGCTCATCACTTTCGGATAGTGAACGGTTCAGAGATGGAAAATGCCCTTATGGAAAGCCCCCTAAGAATAATCATACATTCTGTTTCATTCTATCTGCCCTTGTTAATGGAAAGGTTTTAGAGGTGATTTTTCACTATTTTGTCTATTAATATTCTTAAGATATTTTTTTTCTGACATATTCTTCTGCTTTGTATTTCATGCTTCTTGGACCTAAAGGATGAACATGTAACTGCTGTCCAGGAATCTGAAGAGGAAATAAAAAAGCCAGATTTTGCAATGCAAGTATGTCAAATTGTATTCAGTTTCATTTAGTTTTCTTTTTAAGACAGGCATTATTTTAAGTGACCTACGTTGGCCCTTATTTCAGAATAAACGAGAAATACTGAAAAGATTAAATCAAAATCTGAAAGCCCAAGAAGATGAGAAAGGAAGAAAGGAGTTTAAAAATGTGCCTGAATCAGCTGGGTCTGAAGATGGTAAGGAACAACAAGAAGGTGACCAGCCACTTCTAGGAGATCGCAAAAAATGGGAATCTGGGGCCCCTGAGTTGGTAGTTCCTCTAGCTCAGTTATCGATGGAAGAATCTCTCTCTGGAACAGAGTGTGAGTACTTTTTCTTTTTTTTTGTCACTACCGTACTAGTAAATCAGTTTGCCATGTGTAGTGTTTGTTTTTATAAATCAAGTAGTCTTTATTAGTGTTATCTTGTTATCAGTTACATATCATCTGCTTCTAAAAAGTAGGTGGTTACATAGTCTCCTGGATAAGGAATAAGGCACAGGCTGAGTACTTAAATGGCTTCCAGGAGATTCAGTAAATAATTTCATAATTTCAAGAAATAGTTATCTAATTAAATGCATGGTTACTTTCTTTGAGCTTTCTTTTTAAGTGTCTTTTAAATAGGCACTAATTTAACAGAAAGAATAAAAAGCATTTGAGATACATGCTAGTTTCTTATTTAACTTTAAAATCCTTTTATGTTATTAGTAGAATAAAAAAAATATTTCTCAATTTATAAATGTTACTTCTATCACACCCTTCTTAGCTTTTTCCTTTTTTAATCAACACTGCCTTTTCAAACTTTCTGTCTGCTTTCTCTGGTCTTTTGGGTGGAAGACCTCTTTCCTTGTTTCAGTATGTCTTCCTAAGAGTCTGTTACACGTGGTAGAAATAAATAAGAATGTGACAGACTTACTTCATTGCATAGTAATTTTACAGGACTAGAATGTGAGAAGATCAAGAAACTTCTTTTGCTTTTTTCCTTTATTGCTCTATATCCTAATTTATAAAAGTTTCTATATTTGTGTCCCAACAGGTCAAACTCTGGGGGAAGTAATTAAGTTAGATATTGGTGAACCCCACAGGAAAGTCTGGGGCAAGAGCCCTACCGATTCAGTCCTGAGGATCCTAGGAGAAGCAGAGTTGCAGCTGCAAACCGACATACTTGAGGAACAAGATGTAATAAATGGTAAGCACAGCTGGTAATTATCTGCACTGCAAGTGCCAGATTGCCAGTTTATCTACTGAGAACAATTTTGAAGTTATAGAAGCATATTCTTATCTTCACAGTTGCATTCTGCTTCTGGGTGTTGCCTCAGTTCTAAATGTCAGCACAAGCTGATATTGGATGACCCCAAAATATTTCAAACTCAGTGAAGTGGTAAGAAATAATGAAGGATGTGCTGAAAGGGAAGGATCCTAATTTTGCTGAAAAGTCTTGGACTTTGCTTTCTGATAGCAACAAGTCTGTTTTTTAAAAGGCTGTCATCAACTGAATGTTGTATTACGTATGTCCTATAACCTTCTTGTCAGCAGGTGGCTTACAATACCAGGCAATTTTTTTTTTTTTCTGGTCAGCTCCTTCATTTTGTTGTTTCTAAGGACAGAAGAACTTAATGTTTATTCCAAATACAAACTTGTACTAATGGTAACATAAGAAGTAAAATTCAAATTTTAATATTTCTAGTTTTCTTCTTTATAATAGCTATAATAAAAGCATGCAAGCTTTTCTGTTTTCCTTTAAAGGGACAGAAATTCTCAACTTACCTTATTAGCCACGTTGTAGTTTATTATCCAACTGCATCAAAGCACAGTTTAAATAATAGAATCATTTTTGGTTTGGTACTGCAGAACTTGTTGAAGAAGATCATCAGTCTTCATCAGAGGATAAGGAAGACAAGGCTTTCTCTACTGTTGGAGCTCAGTCTTCAGTACCCATTGGTGTCACAGAGTCTGTTGTGACTGTACCAGAAGAATCTAAAAGAGCTGCACCTACCCAGGTGGAAAGCAAACCTATTACACTAAATGGTAAGTAATTTCATGAGTAATTCTACATAAAATCTGCTTACTGAATTCAAGTGATGACCCTGTATACTTTTATATCTTTCCATAAGCAGTGTGCAGGTTTTTACCTTTCAGGTAGGACAAGGTGCTTTCTATGCCTGTGTTGTAATTTGATTCACTAATGTATTTTGTAAATTTCAAAAAACCCTATATTTTTTTTATGCTTATAGAAAACTCGAGAGTACAAATGGAATTCTAAAGTGCTTCAAATGTTTTGTTGTTGATTTGATCTTTTTTTTTTTGGTTTGTTTCTCCATATCAGTTGTGCTAGAATCTTTCCCCATATGATACCAGTATCCCTTTGACATCTAGGGGAATGTTCCTGATGATTTTAGAAGGCATGGTTCATTAGAGCTTTCAGATAGTCTTCTGGTATCAGAAACAAACTTATAAGCTAACAATACTTCAGCTGTTTCTGCAAAATGCAGAAAATTATTAAAGATGAAGGATTTAAGTATAATCTTAAGTATACTCTCCCATCTTCTTGCTTGGTTGGAATTAATTTTTAATGAGGTAAATGACTTTAATAATTTTAGAACCTGACGATTTGGAAGCAGAGATGTTGGAAGAAATGGAAGATAAAAAGCACCAGAGTAAGGAGAGTAAAGAATTTCCCATCACTGTTAATGAAGTGTGGGTAAAAGAGAAAGAGGATACGTAAGTACTCTATTCTGACCCCCCTCTATCCAGTTCAAACAACTGAGCTTTAACTGAGTTTTATTTAGATATGTCAGTTAAAGTGTTAAGCTTAGCTGAAGCTTCATCACCTACTGCTGTGTTAGTTTTACTGCACTTGGTGACTTTTTCAGTAATGACTATTTTTTACAAATTGTTTCACCTGGATGTGGTGTTTTATAATAGGGCACAACGTGACAGAATCCATGAGGCAGCTTTGGAGAAACAAGCACTTGGCAAGGTGCAAACACAAAAGGAAGCTCCAGAAGGTTAGTTGAAGCCTCTTGTTCCATTTACCGTGGCTGGCAGTATGGGGTACTTGAGCCATCCCTTCTCACTTCTTCAAATCCAAAAGAGCAGGTTTTTGTTTTAATTTTCTTCTTCAGGTCTTGCTTCTAGAAAGCAAATTTCTGATGGATTAGGAAGACAAATTGTGGGTATTATGCTTGCCACTTTAGGAAAAAAAATGTAACAGTAGAGCTACACTATGTATAAATGAACAGGACAATGGCCCATTCTGATACTCAGGTTTCTGAATGTTTCAGCCTTTTAAAATGACTCTTTAATGTGTTATGGAATCCGATTATTTACTTAACAAAACTGCTGCTTTGTTTGTAGACATCTCAAATTAATTTTGAGCTGCAGCTCAATATTTTAAGCAGCTACTAATGAAAATCCTTTATCCTTATTGCATAGAAGAATTGCTTGTTCATGGAGGCCTTTGAAGTAACTTAGAAGATCTGCATGCTTTACAGTAGAATAGAACATACATTGGCAATACTGTCAAGTATCACTGGTGATACTATTGCATCTAATTATGGGTGGCTTAAGCGAACTGTTTTGGTTTTTTCCCATTGTTTGGGTGAATTATATTGAGACAGCTTTGAAGAAATGTAGTATAAGGAAAGAAGCAACAGGTGAAAATGGATGACACCATAATTTCAGGCATGGACTGGATAACAAGAAATAAGGAGGCATGAGAACAGAACAGGCTACAGCTAAGGGCTGTATATTCTCAAAAAGTTAAAATGAAAAAATTTCACAATATAATATGTATACTAAAATAATCAAAAAAAATTTAATACTTTTAAAGTGCTATCTGGTTTTCCCTCTAATTGTACAGGAGAATTTAGTTAGTTTTGTTCATTTTAATTATGTTTTCCTTAAGAGTCTTATGTTTTTAATATCTTTAGATTTGTAACAAACTTTCTTTTACCACGTCAGAAACTTGTTCCAGCAACTCTGAGCAAGCTGAACCCTTGTTCCAGAGGGTAATACAGCCAACAGCTGTACCAACAGCCTCACCAGTTCTGTCATCCCAGTCTTCACAGGAAGAGCCATTTGTACCTCGTTCACGTTCCATATCACCAGCAAAAAATAAAGGCAAAAGTTCATTGTTGATTGGACTTTCTACAGGACTTTTTGATGCAAACGACCCAAAGGCAAGTTTAAAAAACTAAAAAGTTTTTTTTTTCTCTCTAGTATTATTCTTACTTTCTTATTGAAGCTGGGTGAGGTCAAAACAGATGTCGTAACTGTTTCAGCAGGTGTTTTTATTTGTCTAGCCATGTCTGCCCTGCTGCTGTACTGCACTGTGCTCATGGTATCAGCAGGCCTCATGCAGCAGTGAAGGTCTCTGGTTTCACCATTCAGCATCCTGTGTTCTGGGTGTTTGTGGAGGAATGCCACCCCTTCTGTGAGCCATAACTGAGGGAGTTCATGAAGAAATTCCTAATTTGTCCTATCTGCTTCCTCCCTTTTGTGCAGGTTTTTTGGCTTAGCACTACCTTGCCATCATAAACATAATCACTGAACAGGTCAGCAAAGGTATCTGGCAGCCAAGTGATTGGTTTTTTTCCTGTAGGATTTAACCTACTAGCACAGGTTCTGACTGTGAAGCAGGACCAGCTACATAGGGTTGAGTGGCAGCTCACAGTCTGTGAAATGAGCATAGGATGGTGGAATTTATTTATAAATAGATCTATGACTCTCATATTCATTTCTCAAGAATTAGTGAATCATTAACTTCCTTAGTTTATGAAGCTGTTTAACTGGCAGCCAGACAATGATTACATAAAACCTAACTTATGAATAGGGGGAAAGGTGAACATTCTTTGTACCCTTAGCAGATTGGGAAAGTAGTGGATATGCTTTATGATGGAGTTCTCCAGTGTATCAGTATGAAGTGCTTCAGCATGTCACTTGTTACTACATATTTTGCATGTGTTTTGGCCAGAAGTATTTGTCACAGAATTGTCACTGCAATACTGAATGGGCTCCTCACAATAGCAGAGAGCTTGGAGAAGAGCAACAGATGTGTTGTTATTACTGCAGCAGACTTAATGACAGAGGGCAATACATTCCCTTTCCTCATTTGGTTGCAGCAAGAGGATACTCAGTGCTTCTGAGCAGTACCTGCAAATGTAACTTTCTGGAATTTCCCAAATATACTTCTGCTGCAACTCACACCCAGAAACTACAGAAACCTTTATCAGGGAGCAGTGCAGACAGAGCTGATGACCTATCTGTAGGCAGGTCGGTAGGTTAACAGAAGTAAGCTAATAGGAAGAGAAGCATTTTTCAAAATACCTGTCAAATATGGGGTCATGTCAGTTTTTTGATTGTTCTTTCATAGTAGAAGTCAAAACAGGCAGTTATTCCTTTGGTGACAATTCTGGTCATGGACTGACAGATCTGGTATTTGAGTGTGTATATGAATACACCGTGCTGGTATAAATTGCAGCCGAGACACTATTTTGTTCAGTAAAATTGAGGGGGTTTCATTAGGAGCAAACAATGACCATGAGTGGATTCAGAGCTATGGTGAAGGAAAGTCAAGCTTATTGGTAGAATTTCTTAGTGCAGGTCTTGTTTCTTGGGTTTTTTTAACACTGTGGTGAATATTTAGTATTTTTGGGGTGTTCTTAGACTTCTTAAAAGAGAGATCTCATAGATCACTGAGCAAACAGTTGCTTTGTTTCCATGTTGATTTATTTTCATTGCAACAAATTACCATTGTAATTTGAACAACTTTCTAATGCTATGAAACTGCTTTGAAATATACTAGAAACAAAAGTTACTGTTTTCAGTGACTAACCTACAGAAATAATAAAGTGTCATTTTAAAAAATATTCCTTTGTCAGCTACAAAAGATGGGTCTAACTGGAAGTAATTGACATACATACATTGTAAAAAAAATTGCACATATATTATTTACCTACTGTAAGGTTCCTTTTCTTTAGTAAGCTGTCATGGTAGTGAATAAATCAACACAAAACCAGGAGCTGTATGGTACTTGATGTTCTTAAAGCTTTTCAGTCACTGTAACCCATAAAGGCAGAAGGAGTGCTTTCATTTTAGCTGAGAGGTAAAATTCAGTATGTCAAAGTTTCAACAGTTACATTTTCTCTGCTGTACACATTGTTATTTTGAAATTGATCTTCCAATGAAAAAGAAAAAACTCTCATTTTCAAGTATTCTGTAACCTCGAACTCTCTTTAGTATTGTTACCCAGCAGGATTTCTATTACTTTTGTAGATGTTGAGAACATGTTCACTCCCAGATCTTTACAAACTGTACAGAACTTTAGTTGATGTTCCCAGTGTAGCAGATGTGCAGCATCAACATAATCTTGAAATAGATGACACGGAAGATGAGCAAGCCAAAGAAGGACCCTCTGATTCTGAGGATATGTGAGTGTATCAATTTTATCAAGTATTCTCACAGGCATCTTAGATCAAGATTGGTTAGACACTATACACAGTGTATCAGCATGGGGGTTTTTACTCAGATTTTAAAAATTTTGTTTTCAGTCCCATTTTAATTTGAGTCTTGTTCCAGAGAATTGTGAAGCTAATGGGGTGGACTGCATACAGTAGCTTTCTGAATTTCCTTCCCAAATTCCATCCAAGATGCTATTCTGTCTGGCTTCTGCAACTTGCATTTTGGTGAAGCAGCTCAAAATTGATGGCTACTGCTCTTCTAGAAATACAGATTTCTTGAATATTTGCTTTCTGTGTATTTTCTGGGAATCTTGCTCATTTATCTTCTCTACTGCTGTATTAGAATGTCCTTCCTCGTCCCCTAAATTCTTTCAGGGGCTTCAAAATGTGAGCCTGGTCTTGACTTTTCCCTGCATCTTGGCTAGTGTGCAGGGATTAAATAATCTGGTATATCTATTCTGATGAGATCTAGATCTCATTTTCTTGCTCCAGACATATTTTTATCTGGATTGGAAATTATACTTGCCAAAGTTCTAAAATAGTGCATGAATACAAAGATTTTGAAATTCTTACTAACATAAAGTTGAATTGAGGACTTAGCATCTTTTCATGAGACCGTGGGGTATCTATTTAGCTGATGTTTATTCCCTGTGTCTTGCATGATACAAGGGTATCAGTGCTGTAGTCATGTTGGGCTGAGGTCACAAATAGCTGTCTTTTTGTTTTGTTTTGTTTCATTTTTCCCCTCCAGCTAGATTGGCTTTTCAGTTTGCTGCTTAACAAAAGAAATGAGCTCTTTCCACAGGGTTTGTCTTGTAAAGTATTAATTATATAAACTTTATATCACTTTCCTTTAGTATGTTTGGAGAGACAGATACAGATTTGCAGGAGCTCCGGGATTCAATGGAACAATTGCTTAGGGAGCAGCCTAGTGAGGAATTCAGTGAAGAAGAAGAGTCTACTTTAAAGGCTAATGTCATTGAATGCATAACAAATGGTACTGAGCTGGATGAAGGAGATGAAAATAACCCCAGCAGTGAAAGTGCACTTAACGAAGAATGGCAGTCAGGTATAATTTCTCCTATAACTGTTTTATAAGTTACTTATTCATGTTAACAATTCAAACACATAATAATGTTTTTACTTTGTAAACTTAGAATGAACTAAAGCTCTAATTAATAGGTTTTATACAGAAGTTTAAAAAAATCCAGATAATATTCAGACTTTCTGAATGTTAAGGTCAACATTTAACCAACACTGAATATTGCAAATTAAATGTTGGCTATTTGTTGGGCTGTGATAGTAAATGCCTTTTTGTCTAGTTGCCTAAAACTTGTCTTCAAGGAAGATCAAAGGCAGAGTGCATCGTATGTTTTGAATAATTCATGACTGTAAGTGTGAAAAAGAAGTAACAATTAACATGACTGGAGTATCTGGGATCCAGCTTAAATTACAATTAAGTAATTTAACAGGCAGTCAAAAGGAACATGAAATTATTCACCTTGTCCCTTGCCAAAATTAGGTATTAATGAAGTCAAACTAAAAATGAGACAGATAAATTTATTACTGCTTTTAGCATTTTGCATTAGATATGCACAACAGTGTCCTGAAGTCTTAGTTCTGTTTTTTTAATTCTGGTAGAAATACAAGGATTTTACTCCTGCTGTAAAATTAAGTGCATTTAGAAATACAAGCATAAAAAAGATGTAGAGAATCAGTAACTAACCTAAGACATAGCTTTTTTTTAATTTTGTTTCATTGAAGACAATTTTAAACAAACTGAATGTCTATGAATATACCTTTAAGATATTGTCTATATAATACATTCCAAGAATTACTTTAAGGTAAAATAAACTTAAGTAATATCTTTAATTTTTTGACAGAGGTGATGTTGTACACTGATAACATACAATCACTGTCTGCGATTCTGCTGTTGTTGCAAGTCCTAGTGTTTAATGTCAGTGTCCTACCTTCTTGATTCATGATCCTCCATAAGAATTGCAAGTTTCATTGTTGAGGGAGGAAGGGAAGGAGGCAGACCAGCCTGCAAAAGGGCAATGGACAGAACTTGACACCAAATCTGCTCAAGGTCAAGAAGTTCAATAGAGGATAAGAAGTAACTTAATGGGTTTTTAACCCATATACAGCTTTTAGTTTAATAATTTCTTATTGACTTGATTTTTTAAAAGATTTGTTGATAAGACCGAATCAAGGATATGGTTTGGTCAGGATTATACCTTACACTAGTCATATGTAGGAATTGAAAGTAGTAGAATTCTAATACTAACTCATGAAGTCTGTAACCTACCAGGCAATACTATATTTAAAGGTTTGATAGTATATGCTCTGAAATCTAAGAATTTCTGTGTTTTTCCCTGGTAGACAAGTTCTTTCCTAAATTGAATGCTTATTTAAGAAAGTATTTTTTCTTGGGCAAAGCCAGTTTGAATTTTGAAATGGGATTTTACATAGGGATTCTATATGTATTTTTTAAAAGATCCTTCTTTTTGTTAAACTTACCTAATGTTTGACTGTTATGAATCAATTTGTAAGGCTTCTGTAGCCTATAAGCAAAATTATTGTGATTTCTCTCTTTTTTCATACTGCACTAATTGGCGTCCTGAATTTGCTACGCAAAGGAGATGCACTCATAAAAGAATGAGGAACTCTGTAAATTAGTACTGGGTTTCTTTAGACTTGCTCCATGGAACAAGATGCATCTCAGGGTAGAAAGTAATGGATCTGTGTATACATGTCCTAATTTTTTGCTAGAAGACAGCTGCTTCATTTAAGGAACTCCTTTCCCTAGCGTGGGTTAGCCACTGAAGGCTGCATGAGTTTTAGCACAGACATATCCAGAGTGGTTGCATGGAACTTGACCCACTTTGCTAAATAAAATTCTGCTTTAAGACCTTACCTTGTTTTCCTTCAGTCTGAATACCCTTATGGCTAACTATCAAAGTGGGGTTTAGAGGAGGTAGCTGGATGCTTCCCATTTCAGATTTGGAATTTCTTTGCTGTCAAGTAAGAGACTGTTCCTATTTTCTTGCACGTTGTCAGAACATTTGCCAAAATCATCCAGTGCTGCTGAGCTTACCTGTTTGATCACATTAAAAGTATATCAAGTTTAAGGACTTAGAAACAACATTAACAATGCAGGAAAACTGAGGGGTTTTTACTGTTGTTTTATTTCTTTATAGATAACAGTGATGGAGAGATTGCCAGTGAATGTGAAGAATGTGATAGTATCTTCAGCCATTTGGAAGAGCTGAGATATAACCTGGAGCAGGAAATAGGCTTTGATAAATTAATTGAAGTTTATGAGAAAATAAAGGTTTGTGGAATAAGATCAAATGGGAAATATTTTAGGAAACAAGTACCTAGAGCTGTTTGCTGTGACAGTTATTGCATTATGTGATTAGACTCAAAGTTATTTTCTATAGTTTTTTAATCCGTTTTGACACACTGAAGTATTAACAGAGAAAATGCCCTGTCTGGGGATTAAGGAGGAAAACTTTGGGTTTAACCAGGAATTGCATTTAATAAATTTGAATTATTTGATTCTAAACCCATTTTAATTTCGTCAGCATGGTTTGTCCCTTCCCCTAGGCTATACTTGAAGATGAAGATGAAAATATTGATATTTGTTCAACCATAGTTCAGACTGTTCTTGGAAATGAACATAAACATCTGTATGCCAAAATACTTCACCTAGTAATGGCAGATGGAGCCTACCAAGAAGGTAATCTCACTGTATCCTGGCAATTATGGCTTGTTTTATGTTCTCTCTTGGTCATATACTACATACTTTTAAAACACTATAAAATCACAAATTACAGAACATATCTGTACTTTGTTGTATTGTTTGGCTAAATTAATTAAAGTTTTCCACAAAGGGTATTTTTATTCCTGCAACAAAACATGGCAAACTTCGCTGCCCACTTTGATTTAACAGAATGTACATGTACAGTCAACATTAAAAATAATTGCCTTACAAAAGATGCAGTGTAATTATTTAACTTCTATAAAACAGTTACATAGATGGGGAAAGTGGAAATCTAGAATAAAACTTTCAGAATTAAAAACAATTTTATCCTAAGAATTAATGAACTTTTAGCTAAAATAGTATTGTTCTTTCCAAAACACTACTTTTAACAGGTTGCAGTATCACTGCTTTTCTGAAAATTTCATTGGGCTCTTTATCTTATAATTATCACTTTTCAGAAGACCTTGATGTGTACGTAACATCCATCTGAGTTGGTGACTCAGTAACACACGAAGAGAATTTATCTTGCTTTGGAGCTCTGGCTAGCTTATTACAGGTTATGAGGCAGATGGAAAGAGCACACAGACCACTATCAGCGAGAGCATGGGTTTGGGGTTTTTTTCGTTCTCTCATGTCAAAAATTTAACTGCAGTTATGTATTTTTAGATTTCTAATGATGTGAAAGCCTTTACTGGAGAGGGGGTAAAAAAAGCAATCTAAAATCTTAATTAGGTTTATAGAAATCAGAAGCATCATATATTGGCTTTAGAAATGTGTGCAATTATCAGTATTTCATGTATTTCAATTTTGAAAAAAAAAATTCAAATACATGTTAACCAACACGTACTTTCTGCATCATTTAAATCCTTGTACAAATGTGTTGCAATAGCAGTGACTAAATAGTCAAGTATGTGTATGGCTTTCTGTGGCTTTTGTATGTGAATACATGAGGGGGGAAAGTCTTAAAACTAGTTTTAAAAACATAATAATTTTTTTAAAATTCTAATACAAATTACATTTTCCCAATTTTTCTTTTCTACTGATATAGGACCACTTGGTAAGAACAATCAATTCCATGTTGTTTTCATGCTGTGCTATAGAAGTATGACAGAGAAATATCTGAAAATATTTTTTTTCAGCCACAATTTCTTGATTTAATGACAGAATTTGAAAAATATATTGTAGTAGTTCATTTTTTAGGTGTCCTAAGGACTGGCAATATAGAACAAGAAGAAAATGGTTACTACAGTGTCACCATTTTCTTTTGCTTGCCACTCTGCCTTAAGGGTATTTTAAAACTAGTACTAAAAGGCTTAAATGCAAATTTGCTGAGATGTTGGCATATAAATTATAAGCTGTTGTCTGAGTGAATCCTATTAAAATAAGCTAACTTTCATCTTGCAAAATGCTGATTAACAAGTGGCTATTTTTAATAGGTTCCGTTCTAATTCTGCATTTTACAAATCTGTGGTAGCGTACAAAAAATGAAAAAAAAAGTAGTTCTTCACATTTCAGACATTTAAATTAAAAGTCCTATGCTAATAGGGGTGAATAGAGGACAAGTGACAGACAGAAGCATCTTCATGAGCTTCTGTCTCAAAAGCTTTATACTCTTCAAATAAGAAAAGTTAGAAAAAAATCCCTATTGCTCTTCCCTAAGAGGATTTTTCTAACTGAAGCAGGCCACTTGAGGTCAAACTGTCACTAAATTCACTAATCCAGGATGACACGATGCTCGATATTTGTACACACAGTGCTTCAAGGCAGTCTTGGTAACACTCACCTCACAGGTGACAGACTTAGTGGATTCTTGTATTACTGCTTACTGAATTGTGGTTTCTAGTTTGTTTTGTAACCCCAGCTTGACTCGGTGTCTATGTGTGTCTCTCCTTTTCACACTGTCTCTCTCCCTCTTTTTACAGGCAATGATGAATAAACCTGACTCAGGAAATTCCTTAATGCTGTACTACGTACCAGTGTCTGAAGTCTGCACAGCTGAATAACAAATTGTAGAGGAGTAATATGGGGCAGGAGAGGCAAGACTTCAAAAAAGAATGTTGACTGTATGAAAAAGAGGAAGAACATGCCTTTTAAAATTGAGATATCTATGGAATTCTCTTGTGTGTATTTGCATATGTGTCCCTTAAATACTAGGCGCCCAAAATTAAAAAAAAAAACAACAAAAAAAAAACAACCAACAAAATCAACAAAACCCAAAAACCTCGACAAAACAAAGGAAAAAAAAAAAACAAATCTGTAACGTCTCTAATTCCAAAAGAAATATAGAAAGAAATACTTGTATATATTCTGATTTAAAACTGAGACCCATAATTAAAATTCTGCCATTAAAATTTCTGCCATATCAACAGTTGGCTGGTACAGTTAAGCAATTGGAAGCATTACTGTGTTGTGGAAGTACCCACATCTGACTATTCACTTACACTCTTGAAATAGCTTTTCTTTACACCTACATAAAGAAATTACTTCATTTTATTGACCCTCGTGGTTGTATTTTAACAGCATCTTAATCTAGTGGTCTAGTTCAAGTGTTTTACTTTTATTGTATTTTGAAGCTGAAGGCTTCTGTTGCATCTGAAATATCTTAATGGTGTTTCTGAATCAAGGCAGACTGGTACGTAAGTCTTCATAGAAATGCCTTGGGGGTTTTTTGAGATTGTAAAATCCATTTGGAGATAGAAAACTCTTCTTTCCAGTATTTTTCTTCCTCTTCCCCTTCCTATCCTCTTCCCAAAAATCCAAGTTATTTAGCTCTCTTGAATTTTGTAATCTGGTCAATGATAATGGAGTACACTGTTGAATTGAAAGGAGTGGGGGTTTTCCAGTTTGTCCCTGAAGTCTTACTGTTACACTCATGGCTCCAGCAGCCACAGGGGAAAATGAAATATTGCAGGCCCAAGTGCTGTGTAATACTTCACATTTTTTGGATCCTGCATTGTAGCTTGGTTTCCACCACCCCAGAAGCAAAACCAGTTTTTTTCTGACCCACATTTCCTTGTTCCTCATGTCAAAGCAGTTCTATACAGGGCAGACTTTAGGTATTCTGTTGTTTTCCAGTCATTGTCTTTGAAACAACTTTACTGGTTCACCATTACAGTAAGTCTCTTATTGCGAATCCAGTGAACTGTCAAACTTCACAGTGCCCTATTGGAGAAAAATAGGGTTTTGGGTGTTTTTCAGCTACAGCCAGTCACAATCTAAAACTATCAAAAGTTGCTTTTCCACAAAGTAAAATCAAGAATATATATAAATATATATATATGTATTTATTATTTAAACTGTCAAAATATGTACATGATTTTGTATAGTTGTTTTACGGTGTCATTATTAAAGTTTTGCCCACTGAAAAGCGTTATTTTTTTTAAACCAATACAATTCCTAAAAGTAGACCAAACTTACTCTAGTTCAGTGGTATCCTGGGAATCTGCGGTCAGAATAAAATGCACAATAATAATTAATTGCCTTTAATGCATTTTTTAATATTCTTATTTACTTGATAAACAGCTCTTGCTTCATCTGACAGGAAAGTATGATCATTGTTGGAAGTTGTGCTGGTATGATGCTTCTCATTCCCTTTCCTTCTTTGTTTCTTTTTTCTTAACTTCCCCCAGTAAACTTTTCACCAGGCTTCTCTTCCATTCTTTTTCACTGCCACAAAATCTATTCAGAGAGTTGATCCTAATGAGCTACATCATCCATGACATTCAGCAAATACACCATAAAGACTTTAATAATGGCCGAGTCTGCATTATTTCTTTTCTCATATTTGATTTTCAAATCATACCTTCCACTCCTTCTGGAGGAAGGGAGGACCCAAAAACTTTTAAATTTAAATGAATACAGAATAACTGTGTGGAAAGAAGAAAATATACCAACTGGTATATTCTATGGGTTTGAATTCTCTCAAGGTGATACAGTTTTACTGAAGTTAAGGGTTTGGGGAGGTGTTTACTTCTTTTTAATTGAAATATTATTATTTACATTCTTCATTTCTTAAGCAGTGTGCTGGCTTGTTTCTGGTAAGAAAAATGGACATAATCTGTAGACTTGAAGCTTTACAGACATAGAGCTTCTTACTAATTAATGATTAGAAAAATACACTTAGATTGTGCACAGCTTTTTAAGAATAGTCTTCAAACTTGATAACCAATACTGAATATCCTTGAAATCCCTCAAAAGCTAATTTAAAATTGACACAATAATTAAGTTTGTCTGTAAAGAAATACTTTCATCTTAAAATTTAAGTCCATATTGAATGTATGCTGTAGTGACACAAAGAATTATGTGGCTTCAAGATGATTTATTGGTCTGTATGTAATTTATTGAAATTAGTTGAGCATTTCAGTTGTAGGCATATTACATGCACTGTGAAGAATTTTCTGTTGTAATTCTAGTAGCAAATTGAGAGATAGAATGGTATTTTTGTCACAAAACATATTCTGTGAACTATTTCACATTTATGTCTCTGTCCTCAGACTTTCTTGACCCTTGAAGCCAACTGTAAATCCGATTGAGAAATCTTTAAACAAACAAAAAACCTTCAGCAGAAAGGAGTAAGGCCCCCAGCAGTGAGCAGGTTTGAGCTGAACAGGTACAGAACTCTACTCTGAGCACTGGTGCCTAAAATCTTTTTCGAAGAACAAAGCCTAAAGAGACTTTTGCTCTTCAGTTTGCTGAACTCCGAGTGCATATTTGAAGTTACTGCTAGAGGGTACTTCAGAAAAATGTGTTACCTGGTTGAGCAACATGAACCAAAGCAGAGCACAGACGTTTCTGTAGTCTGGTAAGCGAGTGGCTGATGGAAACCGAGTTCTAGCGTACCATTTTCCTTATGAAGCTCTCTGTGCTCTTGAGAAATCTACATTATTTATCAGTAATTCTTATTTTAGCTTCTAGTGCTTCTGTGCGTGAAGGCTTTGTGTTTATTCAAAGATGCATTCTCTACTCCCTTCTTTGTTCTGAAGCTTCACAACTTTGCCCAGATGTGTGGGAAGCCAGGGCTGCAGGTTGTCCTGGCCCTTGTGCAGCCACCCGGCCTGGTGGCAGTAGGTGGGGGGCGTGGAGTGTGACCCCCGTGTGGCTTCCAAGGTGACCGGGCGGATGTGGGGCCACCCGGGAATGTGGAGGGGGTCCTGAAGGGGGCAAGCGGCCAGGCTTAATCAGAATGGAGATTCTTAAGTCCCTGTGGCTTATGGATATTTCCTTGTACAAGGCCATGTTCTCAAAACATAAATGCAAATCTTTGTCTGTTTACAAAATTCCCTTGGGTCTGTCACTGGTCACCACAGAGAGATGAGTGTCTGGCCCTCCCCTTCATGAGGATACTGAAGCCTGCAATGAGGTCTCCCCTCAGTCTCCTCCAGGCTGAACAGATCAAGTGACCTCAGCCACTCTTCATACAGCTTCCCCTCGCGGCCCTTCACCATCTTCATTGCCCTCCTTTGGACACTCTCTAAGAACTTTATGGCACAGTATGCCCAGTTACCCCAAGTGACTACTTGCAAATTTAAATAAAACTGTACAACACTTTCGCATAGTTGAGATGCTGTGTAGGGTTGGGCTCTGTATAATCTTCCCCCAGCCAAAGGCTGAGGTAGACACACACCCCTGACTAAATTACTGATTTATCTCTACCAAAAGGACCTCATCAAGGCTCAAATAAAGCTAGGCTCTACCTAATTTTATTAGTTGTGATAAACCAAAGACAAACACAGAAATACAGACTGATTTTTCAGTCCTCTTAAATGTTTTTCTTCTCAAGTGTGCTCTCTCAAATCTTATTTTATCATTTGTGTATTCATGAGCCATGTAGACTCAAATTTAGCATAAAATAGAAATCAATAGGTACCATCCCTAGAACATTTTTTTTGCCATTTTTATCATAGCAGTTTAACTAGAGCAATTTGTAGACTTTTAGTACTAGTTTTAAAATCCATAAAGAGCTTCTTCTTTTAAATTAAATTTGTGTGTTAATGCAATTCAGGCTTCAGATGCATGTCCAAGTTGGTATGTTTTCCAGCTGAGCTGATGAGTTCATCAATTCAAACTGTAGCACTTAGAAGAGTTGGCTTGTGCAAGAGTTTTAAAAACACCTCTTCAGCAACTAAAGCCTTAATTGAGCTGCTTCCACAAAGACATATTAATTTGCAGTTATTTGGGAGACATACATATTTAGGAGTTCAGCTGCTCCTCCTAAATTGCTTGCCTTGAGCACCTCTGATCTGGTGCACCCTTCCAGATTTTATTTCCAAGACATTTTTAAACCAAGATGGGATTTAGCCAGTTCCATTAACTCTCTTTTTAACAATGCAGCTTAGGAACTCGCAGAGCCAAAGACTTGGAGAGTTTTCTCACATTAGCTGCAGAACACAAGCTAAAGCCACAGGCGGGTTGCACAGTGGGAAAACGCGAGTGAGGTAGTGTTTGCTTAGTTTCGGGATGGCTCTGACAGTTCTTTCACAAGTTGTCCCTGAGGTTGACTGTGTCAAGTGTGAGGTTGGGGCGTTGCATGAGTCACTTCTGCTTGGCTGATGGATGCTTCCTTAGGGACTTTAGTCGGCCAGGAAAAAGTACAGTTCAGTTTTAAATAGCACTGTGGCTCAAACTGATGGAGACATGCTCTGAGGATAAGGGAACCATAATCAGGTCCTTGACATACCCTAATTTTTGCTGTATCCTGCACACAGTCCTGACAGTAATCTCTTCTCTAGGGGAAGGGATGAAGCATGCATTTTGGCTGTATCCTCAATATAGATTTAAACTTCCTCAAATTCAAATTTTAGGCTAAAAATCTGTGGTTTTATCTCAATAAAATTTTGAATCTCTAGAAATACTTCAGGAATGCCATATTTTCCTTCTATTGTCTTCCCCATCAGCAGCCAAATATTCTCATTGCTATTTGTTTTATTGCTAGTAGGACCATTTTGAATGCTGTTAGAGAAGTTTTGCAAAAGTAAGCTATGCAGCCTTTTTCAAGTGATTGATATGATGAGCATACAGAAAAGACTTTAGAAAACCTGAGGTGCCTCCATGTAGGAGGAACTCAAAAGATGGAAGTTTATGGCAGTTGAGCTTCTTAATAGCATAAATTTGGACATAACACTGGACATACTTCTATGCCTTTTAATTCTAAGAAATATGAGTATATTTTATTTTTTCATGCTTGATAGTTTTAGAGCCTTATTTAGTAGATCTGTGTTTATTGTTAGTAAACGTATATGAAAATTATTTTGACAGCAATAAAACATCCCTGATTTTTAGCTGTTAGTAATATAGCATTTTTACCAGTTGTGGAAAAGCCTGATTGCACTGAACTGTATATCCTATTCCACTGTGGACTTTAGTATATCAGTTAATGATCACAATGGCCTCAATAACTTAATAACTCACTTTATTCACTGCTTTGTCACCTTTCCGCAGATGATCACTATTGCTTTCTCTGTATTGGGTAATCCTGTTTGTCCAGGAAAAAATTCCAGGAAATTCTGACTCCAGCAGTCTGTGGGGTCAAGCGCTGCCAGCTGGGAAAGGGAGCACAGTTCAATCCTGCCCCACAACCTTTGTTAACCATGCAGTGATCCTATAGTTTGCTCAAATCATAATGGGCAGATTTTCCACCACAGGCACCATTACCTAGCCATACATACACTAGTGGAGCATGGATGAGCACAGTTATAAGGTGGCCTCCTCCCTCCCAGTTAAACTAAAGGAAGCTTGAGTCAGATCCCATTGTGACCTGTGGAGCTGCTCCTGTTTTCCACTGTCCTTTCCCTCTGCTGACGATTATCAGGACCAGCAGAAGGAAATGTGCACCCACCTTCATGCTTGGGCACGAAGCAGAGCGTCATTGATTAAACTGCTGAGAAGATGGGAGTGAGCCAAGGCACCAGACTCTGAGCTGCTCTCGGTGAGGACACGAACACATCTTCCATTCTGCTTATTCTGCCACAGTGAACACAATCTCCATCAGAAGGATGGGATACAACAGATGGAGCTATAACTTAAACCACTTTGTAACAGTTCCTAAAGCTCATCTGTCAAGGATGGTGCCAGACTGCTTATGCAGTGTTAGTAAGAGAAATTTATGTATGAACATACAAAGTGAAATAGGCCTGCCAAGGAGCAAAAGCTGTGTAGCCTGTAATGTTTATCTTGCATTAATCAAGTTGTAATGTATTTATTTAGCACTATTTTTGTTTTCACTTACTGGCAAAACTCCCCACAGATGTTTTACTCTGCCTTACAGCAGTTAAAAATGTGAGAAATGTGTCATTCAATTAGTTTTAAAAATTTCATAATTGTGCAATTGCCTGGTTTATCACACAATAAACTGTGGGGGCTTGTTACAGGGATCACACTAATCTGTAGTATAATACAGGTCAGATCCCTTCCTACCTCGCTAGCTTTAACAAAGCTATCTTTGATATCTCAACTCTAGTATTTTCAGCTTAAATTCAGAAGCCTGGCATCAGGGCCTGTACAATGTGGGGTGTCTCTCCTATCCCTCCAGAAATTCTGCATTTCTGTCTTAGTGGTACAGTGATGTTCATGGAAATTGCAGGTATCTCATTTCTGGAAATTCAACGCTGATGCTTTTGCAGCCTTAGGGAACTGTATTTTCTTGCCATAGGATAACAGAGAGGTCAGTAGTCTTTGTGATCCTTGGACAGAAAACTGTGTAGAATAATAGAATGAACTGGGTAAAAAAATGTGCTGAAAGCATCTGGGAGGTTTTGTGCATACTAGACAATATATTCTATACTCATTTTCTGTGACTAAGTTTACTGTTACCAAGGCCTAGAATTAGCCAAATAAAACAGCAGGGAAACCTTCTCTGTGTTTCTTGCCTCCACTTCTCACTAACATTTTTGCATTCACTCGCTCCCTCTTCTAACGGAGTCTGGGGGAGAGCGCCGAGTACAGCACTAATGGCATGAAGGAAAACACTGAAGGAAGCAGCAGGGAGGCCATGGTTTCAACCACTCTCCCTCCCTTGCCCAGGAAAATTTCAGTGACCTCTTGACACCTCCCATGGGAAACTTTAAATTGACAAGAGTATTTGCCAAGTAAATACAAAAAAATGGCATTGAAATAGTATTGTTTCTGACTTAATCCTCCTAAAGTCAATGCAAGTGAGGTAAGGTTCCCGCAGCAGCTATAACACACTAACCTCATTCTTGATGGCCTTGTATGTGAATGTGTATCAGGACTGATTAAAAAACACCCCCATGCACTCACTAGTAGTCACTTGGGAAACTGAAAATAAAATGCCAAAAATTAAGTTACAGCTTTTTCCTGGATTATGCTGGCATATTAGTTAAAATTACTATGTTTCACGTTATGCAAACCTAGTAGAGTCAAAACATTGTTAATCTGTCCTAGGAAAATAAAGGGGAAGACATTTCATGTTCATTATACCCTGATTGGTTATTCTGCCATGTTTTTGCTGTGGTAAGTTACTCAAGAAGGACTGTTGTGACTTTCGGAAAATATTCTGGCTTTATTATATGCCAGTTGCCAATCTTTCTTCTGAAATCTGATCATCAAGAATGGGGAGATACTGAAGTACACTGCATCTCAAGTGTTTCCATAGCATTTTTCCCCACACCTAGAGAATGCATTTGCTACCCAGCAACACTTGCTGGTCATCACTAACTGATCCTGCTTGTTAATGGTACTAGAGACAGGTTGCTAAACTGGAGACCTGTGGTTTAGTACTGGGAATTGTTCCTCTTCTTCCTCCCCAGCATATTTAATTTATCCCACAGAGATAACAGCATCTGTGCCAGTCATTGTCTCATTTGTCTAACCTTCTTTTATCTTTCCAGTCTTTTTTACTACAAGTTGCAAAGTCTTCAATGTATGAGGTAATGCTGCCTTCATATTTCCCATGCCTGCCATATAGAAAAGGATCAGCACAATAAATCCCATAAATAAGAATGCTTCCAGAAGACAATACTAGATAAAAATGCTCACTAATGTGAACTAACACCCAGGAAAACACCTTGTGCAGGCCGTTTGCCAACAATTCTTTAGAGCACAGCTGCCTTAGCTATATTTAAGGACTATGACATACATCATGTTTTAGCATAGGTGTGACCTTAGAGAAGAACTGCAGTAGAACCACACAGTTTGCAGGTTTTTGGCACACTCACCCATTGTCATTGCCCCAGTCCATCCACACACAGAGATGCCGTTCACTTTTTCTGGGACACGTGGAAAAACATTACTTGAAAATGAGTTTGACTATAGCTCATATAAAGTGTCTGTTTAAGAGGTATTTAAGGGCTGATTCTTAGCTAAAGGGATGGAATCCAGCTGCCTGTTTTCTTTGGCCCCAAGAGTCAGTTTGATGTGATTTACATTTTCAAAGCTGATTTCACAATGAAGGAGCTAGAGGCTTGGTTTTGAGGCATGGGGTGTTTTCAGGGGGAGGTGGGGGGCTGGTTGGTGTGCGTGGGTGTTAATGAGTAAATATTTTACAGCCTGCATTCCTAGTTCCACAAAATCAGTGACTCCAGGCCTTGGGACAATATAAGTAAGCACAAAGGCTGGAATTTATTGCTAGTAATGATCTATGAGATAAGATTTTTCAACTAAGCCAGTGCAGAGTTCTCTTGCCAGATGTGTGGGAGTGAAAGTGACACAAATCTTTCAAAAAAAAAAAAAAAAAGAAAAAGAAATCTTTGGCAATCCCAGAGTGATTATATAGCCTTGTAGCACTAGCAGCCTCGGAGAATTCATTTTGTGTCTCAATGTCCTTATCAACTTAGAAGCCAAGTCTCAAGCTTTATAAAAGAAATCCAAAGTAGTGCCATGAATACTTCATACGTTTATCTCACTTCCTTAATCTTATTTTGAACAAGGGAAGTTTTGGGGTCTTCTTTTCTACATTCCTCTGTTTGTAAAGAACTGTGATAGCAGAATGATAGTGATTCTGCAAAATATCACTGGGCAACTTGTCCCTTTATTACCTTACTTTCATCTCAAACTAATTAAAAACTTTCTTTTATAATCACACTTTAATTAATCCTTGCTTTTTGCTTCTAGGGTATCACATACAAAAGCACAGCACATGGAGGGTACACTGATCATGTCCAAACCTCTGCCAACATCCTTCTGGAAGTGTACTAGAAACTACAGAGAGCCAAAGCTTCAAAGGAGCTTCCGTACCTTTTAGACAGCCAAGAGATCTAATTTGTGCTAATGGGGATGCAACTTTCCTTGGAGCTGAGGATACATTCCAAAAAGGGATGCTATAGTCATGGAAAATGCTTTAACTTGGAGTAAGGATGTTGCTTTGACTAGTTTGGAACGAAAATGTTAGTGCACTTTAAATGCTGTAACACATTTTAATTTTTTTATATCCTAGTACACAAACTCTTACAAAACCTACCTCATCACTCATGTATGACACCACAGCAGAACTGTTCAAGTGTGGCAGAGACGTCTGAAAAGTAAACATGCTGATAATTCTACTTGCCTGTCAGATAACTCTGCCCAGCAGGCACTTTTGGGAGGAAAATGCTATTTTAAGGAAATAAATCTCTCTGGAAAAAAAAAAAAAAAAAAAAAAAAAAAAAAGCTAGCTGAGCATGCTTTTAAGAACTAACATGCCAACTTTTTTTTTTTTTTGGCAAACAAGCTATTGCAGCACTCGAAATTCTAAAATAGCTTAGTTTTGGATTTAAACAAGATAGCAAATTCTTCCTGTAGATTTTGCTCTAAAAACACATGAATTTCATATGGAAAGATGTCACATATTTATCCTGGAGCATCTTAACAGTCCCTGCTCCTAAGTCTGAGAGCGTAGCACAGCTACATTCAGACTCTGTTCTGGGACAAAATCCAAACCAACTCTCACTGCAGAGATGATGTAGGTGAAGGGAGTATGCAACTTTTCAACAGATTTCCTGATCTGGACAGTAGGAGGAACGGCAGGACTCACCATAAAACACACACAAACCACATTATGGACATATTATTGCTGTTACCATACATTTGTAATGCGTTAGCTTTAATGACCACAAAAGCACAAGTGATTTTTAAGAGTTGCTCCTCTGTAAAGGCACTTCCAGTAAATGCTCTTAGAATAAGACACTTTGAATAAAGTGTTTGTTAAAACCTGCAGAAATTTCTGAGTTTTCATTATGTTGTCATGCAGTTACCCAAAGGAGAAATAACGTCCTTTAAATCACCTGTTGCAGAGCCTGTGCTCTGAGTGGACATGAAAATTTCTCATTTAGGAAGACTGAAGGGGATGTTCTGAAGATTTATTTGGTGTGAAAATATGGATACATCTGAAGTTCCACCCTGTTACTTTTTGGAGGATCCCAAGGCTTTGGCCACGGATGTTTGCTTTAGGAGGGTTGACTGAAGGACCCCTTCAGATAAAATAGCACAGTGCTGTGAATTCTTCCCCGTTCATGAAATTTGCTGACTAGCTTTGTATTCTCACAGTATTTTAGAGAGTAAAGCTGTAGTGCTTTTCTAGAAATACAAAATATAACAAAAGACAGAATCCAGGAATTGTAGGTCTGACATGATGGATACAGACTTCTCCCAACACCCACAACCTCCCTCCCGCTGCACAGTCCCTGTGCAAAAGTGCCTCTGACTCTCCTCAGCAATTCCACCTCCTCCTATCTAAAATTGTAACATTTTTTGTTCAAATCGTGTATGTGCCAAGTGTCCGGTCTCCAGACGTTCGGCTTCTTTCAGATACTTTGGTAATGAGGTGTGGTAATGAAGACTAAACTTTGATGAATGCTGAATATGCTTTATGATGTTTTTGCTTATTTAAAAAGAAAAAAAAATTCTTTGGGCCCTGCAACTCATCTCATTTGTTTGGGTGTTCAAAGCTCCAAACACTTGTCACAATGTTCCTCAAAGATAAAACTGGACTTCAGTCATTCCAGCTCTCTATCATTAGAAGTGGTTAATTACAGTCCTGCCTGATCTCAGTCTAGAGTCAGTAATGCAATAATTTTACTTAAATATTTATATGATTATTGGTTTAGTGTTCATATGAAAGAGCTTTACCCATAACTTGAATGTAACCTTTGCAAGTGGGGAAAATATTAATAATTTTTTAATATCTTACAATTTGCTAACAATATAGCTAACTATTAAAACAGCATGTAAGCATTAAAAAAAGTCTTGGGCAGTCAATAATTCTAAAACTACATCCCAAATCACTTATGAATCTTTGGGAGATCAGATCTAAATGGGGTTGGGAGATATCTAGAAAAGGATTGAATAGATAATCTGGCATGCTCTGTCCCCAGGAATCTCCCCTGTGGAGACAGCACTAATTCTAGAGAGGCAAAGGAGCACTGGGACTGACTCTGCAGCCTCATAGATTAGGTCTGTGGCTTATCAGCTGCAGGCAAGAAAGGAAGAAGATTGTTTGATTTCAGAATAAGCTTATTAAGAATGGATTTTTATGTTTCTGTTCATTTTCTAAAATCTGTGGCATCTCGTTTGATTTCTTTAAACAAGTATTCTTCTTTGCTTTTTCTTTAACCTTGTTTTTAGCAAGGGCAATTTCAAGCTTGCTGGTTGATTGGACAGAGGCACTATGTTCCCATCAGTGTAATGATCATTTAAATCAAGTTCTTGACCACCTACATACCCCAACACCTTACTGCATTTCCACAAGGTACAGCACTGAATGCTGCAAGTAGGCTATGGGGATCATAAGCACCCATAAGCCCAGTGTTTTCCTGTAACTAGCCTGGTGGGAATGTCTTGTAACAAAGAGCTCACCCAAACTCTGAGAAGTTGTAACATGTCTATTCTTGAATGACACTTTTTCTATGGCATATTCTCTCCCTGTGACACAAATTAGGTTATTGCAAAAGCATCAATATGTATGAAGCTACAATTCCAGCTTCACGTTACCAGAGAGAGCCAGTTCACAACACTAATACACAAATGATACTCTCCTCAAGAAAGTTGCATGCCTAGAATACAGAATAAAAATCTAAAACTAGAAGCCAAAATGTACTGAAGGCACAACCCATTTCTCCTGCCTCCTCACAAACATCAGGATACTCTTCTGTTAGGATGCAGAAGTCTTAAAAGTACATTTATCATTGATCTGGTCAAAACAAGTTCACAACCCAGAAAGTGCAGTAGGGACAGCCCAAAACTCAGTTTTGCCAGCAAACCAACTGGATCAATATCAGCCATGCTGAGCTCCATGCTGCTAGAATATCACCAACAGTAACTGAGCTAGGTAATTTAAAATTGGCATTAACTGAAGAAAAAAAACAACCAAAAAAAACCACCAAAGCAAAACCAAACCACAATCCCCTCAACCCCCTCAAAAAACACCCAAAACCAAAAGAACAAAAAAAACCCATCATATCTTTAACGAAAAAGGAACAAAGTCACTGAAGAATATCTGCTCATTTCCAACAGAGACTGAAGAAAGTTGGCCATGCTGCACGATGTGCTGTACTTGCCAATGTAAAGCCAGCAAGATCAGCATGGCCATCTGCGGTAAAGTCTTACTAAACAATGTCAGTGGGAATTTTGCATGGCCTTTGAAAGGGGATCACCACCACATCTCCAGGGGTCATTTTACAAGGAAGTAAGATTAACCTTCTTGGTTCTATGCTTGAGATCTATATTGCATGGGAAACACAGGCTAATGTGGACACTACAAATGGGGAAACATGATCCTTTCTAACAACAACAAAAAAAAAGCTATAAAATAGTTTAGTACAAAGAATGTAGCTCAGAACAAAAACGTGCTTATGAACCGAAAAATAAAACCAATTCAGGCTATGACTGCCACAAGACACTATCATCAGTTGTATTTTGTTTCTGATAAGGCACAACACCTTGTTCCTTGAGTCTTTTGTAGTCATCTCAAGACTTTCAGGATGAAATTCACAAATAAATGAAATATGTCTTCATATGTTTATTCTCACAGGCATATGTCTTCATATGTTTATTCTACCTGGCACTCACTGAGTTTTGTTTTATTACTCTAAATACACATACTGCTAAAATGACTTTTTCAGGCACATTATCCCTGCAGGATAATTCTGCCAACAGAAACAGAATCTTCAGGGACATTTCTTAGGATTAGAATGGAGATTGGACCTAATGCTGGTTTTTAGTGCATTAGTTTACAAATGTCTTTATGTTTATAAAGATTTGCATGCTGAAAAGTGGAACCCTATTCTGAAATGTTTCATAAACTACTTCTCAGTTAAATTTCCTAAGGAAGTCGATGTAGATGATTATAGAGTGCATCTCTTAGCCCCTCTTTCCAATAATTTATTGACAAAACCCGACAGAATATTTGTAAAGATATTAAGATAATAGAAGTTGTATAGAAAACAGTGGTCATACCCAGAAATGATATAATACTGAATGTTCCCTCTACAGAAAAAGGTGCAGCAAATATCAAATCACCTCTTCTCGTGAGCCTGACAACTTATCAATTAGCCAGTGTTGCTGAAAGCTAGGCACAATACACACTGCCTCACATTTTAAAGACAGAGGAAAAGCTAATGGTACTTGGAAATGTGCTAGAAACAGGAATTATTGCAGTAGGGTTTAGGTAGGAATAGAAAGTGTGGCTGTTTTGGCACAGCGGGATAAAGACAAGGGGCAGGCTTGTAGGCTGGTTGGCCCACAGAAGAAAAGGAAGAGAAGGCAAAAGAGAAGGAGTACAGAGGACGCACTGGGTTTATTGCACCAAGGATGCTGATACAGAACAGAGAAAAAAGAAACAAGGTGTTACCTGTTCTTTCTGCTACTGTCTTTTGCTGTTCTGCCAATTGTCCTTCGCATCTTCCTTTATTCCAGATTAAGAGATGCTTCCAGATGAAGGGAAACAACCTACAATGGAGAAGAAAAATAAAGTTCTTGCCTGAAAACCAACTTCAGAAGTACAATTTATTACACCAAAAACGTGTAAAATACAAATGTTAATAGACAGTATAATCATAGAAATGCAGGTGTTTGAGTAACTGGAGGGCCCCATCTTTCAAGTCTGTGTTTTTATCGGATTTCTGCCCTGTACAATCTCTCCTTCTCATTACGCACTTTAGTAAAAGTTGTACAAGGAACTAATGAACTGTATATAAGAACGGAATGGCTTCAAAAAGGGAGGTCTCCTCACGTAAAACTGTGCAAAGTGTACCTGTGCCGTTCCCTACTTGCGGCTGGAAGTGAGAACGAATAAGCGTTTCAATGTAACAGCAACTCTGTTCCTTTCAGTCCTGGCGCCAGACTATTCCAGCCTCTCTGAGTCAAACACTTCAGCCGTAAGAGGGCAGTGTCATACATCTGCACACACACCCACGTTTTTTTACATGGATTATATTTGTTTGAAAATTAACTACTGCTGCGGCTCAGGAAGTAACATATTTATCTGATACTCTTCAGAGTGTTTACTGCTTTGGCTTATATTCCACAATATATTTAGTATTTTACAGACTTTACACAAAACACTATCAAAGACCAGCCCTGATACAGGGGTAATCTTTTTATCCTGCTTCCCTGAACTTTCATCTTGCTTCCTTGGTGTGCTACCTGTATTGTAAATTCCTCTACCGTTTTACTAGATATTTTACATTCCTTAGGCAGCAACCTAAGTTTAGACAACAAGACTTGTGTGGCTTATAAAACTATGCTGGCAAATTATTACGGAGCAATCTTTTGAAAAACCTACATCTAAAAGAGAAATCCAATTGTGAGATGAAATTTTGTTTAGATTCAACAGGTCTCTATTTTTAATGTACTGATTATCCTTCTTTCTGTAGCTATAGCACTGACGTGAGACAGAGGAATACTATGAGACATGGGGATATTCTTACATATCAGATGTTTATACCCTATTTATGTTATGATATTCCCTGGAAAGCACAGACACAGACCAGAAACCCATCTGTGTCAGTTTTCCTAAACTCCAGAATTCATGGGGGAGGAAACCTTATTTCTTAATGAACTGTACATATTTAGCAATTTCAATATTTCCATTACTACTACTACTAAAAATTAAAATATTACACATACATTCAGTGCAAGCAGTTATTTGGAAATCCCAACAATCATAGAATATCATCACCATTGGAAACCAAGTTAACACATCCAGAAAGCAAGACAGAAAAGACTGTCACTCTATCAACTTACACAAAACTACACAATCCAGTGTGGGGCAGGGGTAGGAGAAAGAGCTTTTTACATGTACACAGAATTCAGTGAGGATGACAAAAACTTAAAATCACAGAATACCCTGAATTGGAAGGGACTCACAAGGACCAGCTCCTGGCCTGCACAAGACAGTCCCAAGAATCATACCATGTGCCTGAGAATACTGTCCAAATGCTCCTTGAACTCTGGCAGGCTCCCCTGGGGAGCCTCTTCCAGTGCTCAAACATCTTCCATGTGAAGAACCTTTTCCTAATATCTAACCTAAACCACCCCGACACAACTTCAGGCTTTTTCCTTGAGTCAACTTGAATAGCTAAAACTACACACAAGAAGGAAGCTTTCAGATTGCTTCCTATTTGAGTTGCAGTTGACAAGATGATTAACTGAAACTTAAACATTGCTCTAGACTTTTTCACCATCCATAGATGAGGTGCATCATCTGACTTAAAAAGAGCGTTTTTTTTCAATTTCTTTTTGCTGTTTTCTTTTATGATACTTTGCATGTACCTTAGGGTTTAGTTTTTTTAGTTTCTCCTTCATTCCCACAGTGTTGTAGAGAAGTATTTCACATAAAACACCTCCAAAGCAAGCACATCATCTCCTAAGGCAATTGGTGAGAGGCACTCTCCAATTTGGAGCAGTTTCTGGCATCGTTGATTTAAATCACAGAATCGCTTATCCTGGAACAGACCTCTAAGACCATAGGGTCCGACAGTCAACCTGCCAAGCCCACCAGCAGCCATGCCCATGGACGTGCTGCCACTCAGCCTTACCAGCTCAACAGGGTCAGGCTGCAAGGGCCCAAGGGGGCACTGCCGCACCCGAGGCAGCGATGGATGGGATCAGGCACCCACCTGCCTCCCTTTCCTGCCTGTGCCCACTCCCGCGGCGTCCAACCACGGCCCAGAGAGGGAAACTCCGCGGCCTCCCCGCGTCCCGCCGAGCCCGTGGGACGGGCAGTGGGAGCTGTGGGCGGGCAGCCGTGGGAGGGCCAGGGAGGGTCCCTCGTCCCGCACAGCCCCTCCCAGCCCAAGGAGATGTGTCTCCCTGAGCGGGCACCCCCGCTCCTCCGGCCGCAGGGCCTCGCAGCCGCTCCGGGCGTGACTCACCACCGACAGCGAGCGGGGGCAGCCCTCCGATCGATCGATCGACCGACCACCCTCCCCCTCTCTCTCCCTCTCTCTTTCCCTCTCCCCCTCCCTCCCTCCCTCACGCCCGCTTCCTCTGCCGCCACCTCCACGCTGTGGGCGGCATCCCCAGGTGCGTGGCCGCGCTGCCCGCAGCACACAGCCGGGCGGGGAGCGCCTCACGCCCTGTCCCGGCAAGCCACCCGTGCTCTCCCCCGCCTCGGCCACCGCCCACAGCACCTGGCGAGGTGGGGAGGACGAGCCTGCCCCGCGCCGGTTCCCGCCCGCGGGGGGCGGTGCCGCCGCCTGGGACCCGCCGGGCCCGCCCTCCGTCCCTGCCCGCGGCCCCTCGGCGGGGCGGTGCCGGGCCGCCCTTCGCGTCAGCGGCCCCTGCGCGGCGCGGCGCGGCGGGGCGGGGAGGGCACGGGAGTCTCGGCGCTGCCGCGGCGGGAGAGGCACCGGCGGGGCCGGCGGCGGCTCCTCACGGGAACAAAGCGGGGGCGGCGCGGCCACACGGTGAGAGCCGGGTGAGGGTCGGGGAGGGGGCGGCGCTCGGGCTCCCTGGGGATCCCCCGCACCCTCGGGGGGCGGCTCGGCGCGGCGGAGGGGCCGCGGGCCCGACCCCTCCCTGCGCTCCGCGCCTCGGGGCGGGGTGACAGCGCCGTGTCCCCCGCCCGCCGCCCGCTCCCGCCCCCCGGGGTGCCGTCCCCGCTCGCCCCGTGTCCCCGGGGGGACCCCTGCGCGCCGCCCGCCTGCGGTTCGCTGTGACCGCGGGGTAAAGCCATAGATCGGGGAGGCGGCCCGGGCGCGGAGCCCCAGAGCAGGTAGGTGCGGGACGAGCGCCCGGCGAGCCGGGAGAGCCGCTCCCGCAGGCGGCTGCGGGGGCTGGGGGAGGCGCTCAACTTCGCCCGGTGCTGGACACTGCCGAGCTCAACAAGCCTTTTTCTGCCTGTGGAGCAGCTTAATGTGAATGATTCTTTTTTTTTTTTTTTTTCCCTTTTTTTTTTTTTTTTTTTTTCCCTTCTCTTTGAGGGGGAGGGTTGTTTTTTTTTAGTGATGGGGGTTTGGGGCTTTTTCTCCCCTTCCTTTCCCCAGCCCCTCGCTGCATACTGGAGCTGGCTTGGAGGCTCGTCCCTGCCTCTGGCTGCATACGCAGCACTCGTGTTGTCCTAACGATATGGCAGTAGCACTTCCTGCTGTAAATCACTTCGCGATAGTTTTTGAAGCGCTTCTTAAAGGCGGCACTGTAATGAACCCTCTTGTCAGTGCGTATGGTAAGCTTAGAACCTTGTGAGCTGGAGGCTGTTTTCAAGGCTCGTCTGTGTATGTGCTGCAGTACTTTTCACAGAAATGGTAGAAATGCAGTTCACTATGGGCTTAATTTTGGCATAAATGTAATTCCCCTTTTTGTGCCCTGTTGGTGTACGCTCTCTGGTTTTGGACTCTGTTGTAGTTACCTTTGCCATCTTGTGAAAAAAAGCTAATTTCAAATAAATGTTCAGAGAAACTTATATATTAAGCAAGAATTATGAAAAGTAAGCTTTATTATACTACTGTACTGGGAATAGCTCTTTGTTCTGGAATAATTTGAGAAAATAAAATCACTCAAGAGTGAAATTTGTGGGGACTTGAGTTTAAAAACCTTAGCTATTAGCATTTGTTAAAATACTTTAAATAGATATGTTAATATAGTTGCTATTAATATTGCTATTTTAGTATTTCTTTAATTTATTAATAATATCTTATGAATTAGTCTAGAGATCTTTTATTTTGCTCTTTATGTGAACATTTTCATATAAAATGGTATTGCTGACTCTTTTCCCAGCTTATTAATTCCGTTTTCCTTCAAAAAATTTTAGAGCATGGTCAGAAGAGGAATGGATGTAACATGATATCCTTGCAGTGCCCAAAACACACAAATTCTGTGAAGATTTGTTTTTTCATTAAGTAATACAAACAAAATGGATGAATCAGCTTTGCTGGATCTGTTGGAGTGTCCTGTTTGCTTAGAACGCCTTGATGCTTCTGCAAAAGTCTTGCCTTGCCAACACACGTTTTGTAAACGGTGTCTGCTGGGCATTGTGAGCTCTCGAAATGAACTTCGGTGTCCAGAGTGCAGGACTTTAGTGGACTGCGGTGTTGATGAACTCCCCAGTAATATTTTGCTTGTTAGACTACTGGATGGCATCAAACAGAGACCTCGAAAACCTGGAGCTGGAGGTGGGACTACCAGCACAAATGCTTTAAGGGTCCCCATCAACACTGTAGCAAACTGTGGATCAAAGGACCTGCAGAGCTCTCAAGCTGGACAGCAGCAAAGGGTGCAAGCACGGAGCCCTCCTGTAAGGGTAAGTACCATGTGGTGACAGTATTTTGTTGCGTTCCTATCTTTTCCTCAGCATTTCAAAGTGGTTGATGGCCTCTGCTTCAGGGTAAGGGCAGTCAGGTAGTTAATACAGCAAAATAATGTATTTTTGAGAATTGTTGTAGGTTTCAAGCAGAATACATCAGTGCTCCTGTAAGTACTGGTTTATTGTTATGTAAATACTAGTTATAATACTCCCTTATTAAAACTTAGTTTTTGAGGTAAGTAGAAGAAAAGCATTTCAGATTCTTATGTCCTATTAAAAGACAGCCAAATAGAACAAGATAACTTATGTGGAAAGCTTTAGTAATTTTTAAGGATAAACATCTTCTGAAGAACATGTGAAATTGTTCTTAGTTTGTCAACTGCAAGATTAGAGTTTTCATTTTGGCTCATGCACTTTCTGTAATGATTCTTACTATCAGTAAATTTCCTTTGAGTTAGACATAACAGATGTTAAACATAATGAGGAAAGTTATGTTGTTGAAATAGATAAAGGTTTTGCCATTGGCTTCTAAGTAGCTACATTTTTACTTCTTTTCCTTCAAAAAGATATGTTTGAATTCCTGCGATCTGGTAAATTATTTACATTGTCAGTCCTCACCCCTTCTTTAATTAGTATTTTCTCAAGGTATTTTTTCTAAGTGATTCAGAAAATCTATGTACCATGATGGGAAGACATTACCTTCTTTCTATACTCCAGTATAAAAGTTATGCAACCTGTAGACTCTGTCATACCTTATAATCAAAACTCAGTAGCCTCATTTATGATTATTCATTCTAGAGCCCGTGTCAGGAAATGCAGTTTAATGAGATGACAGACTTTGCTCTGTTTTATCTAATGACAAAGCAAGACAGCTTCTCTGAAAGGTTTTGCTGCCCAGTTTGTGATGCGTGCATATTCAGAGGTCCTGTGTTTGAAGTGGAGTTTTTGAATGGTTTAGGTGGTTTCCATCTTGTTGAGTTTATTTGATTTTTATGAAGTATCTTGAGGAGTTCCAAGGAGAGGGCTGGAACATGTATTTGGCAGGACTAGTCTTTATTTTAAAGTGTAGCTGAATTATTTAGTTTACTTACCCAGTGAAGGAAGCCTTACGTTGATTTTCCTGAGTTGTACTTACGTGATTGGAATATCTCTAAAAGACCTTAGATACACCTCTTAAGTTTGCATGAGGATTTAAAATACTATTTTTTTTCCATTAGATGATATTGTTTTCTCTGCTTGCTAGAGATCTCATTAAGTTCTTTACTTTAGAATATAGAAATGGTAATTATCAACCCACTTCCTTGTAATGAGTTTTGTTCTGTATATATAAATTGGTGAGGAGAGAAGATGATCTGTGGGGTTTTTCTGTTGATGGTTTGTTTTTATGTTTTTGGTGGGTTATTTCCAGGAGGTAGAAACCTTAATAAGTACTACAGAGAAGCATCAGTAGTATCAAAACCAGTCTGGTCTTCTCCAGAACTTTATCGTGATACCTTGCATTTGCAGAATCTCGTCAACTTAAAACAAAGCAAAATACCCATAGGACTTGTCTATATATATATTTTTTGTGTCGACCTTTGTACGTAACTGTGTATTTTCAGAGACTGCTTCTCCTTCAGAAAGGCTTCCAGTTCAGCAATGTACGTGAAGAACTGCACTTCAGGGTTTCTCAAAGCCTTATTAGAAAAAATGACTTGAATATGGAATATTCTCTCTTTTTTAATGTTTTATAATATCCTGTTGTGCAACATTTGCATTTCCAGATGTTGCACAGAGTAGAAAGTGATAACACATGGAAGGTTGCTTCAGTTCATTAGTTATGCTGTACCGTGTGCCATTAAAATTGTGACCATGTGCATTCCTTATGTGATTGACTGATAGTGTATATTAGTTTTCAGTATTTTACAGTAAGTCTTGTTACATCTTTGTTTGTGGGGGTTCGCAGGCACTCTTGCGCCGCCTTTCCTTTGGGAGACAAGGAAGGATGATGATCTCATCTTTTGTCCACTTCATCCAGAGCCTTTTTTTACTAGGAAGGCAGTACTTTTAAGAACACAAACAGACTTTGATAGATAAGAAGGTGGAGATATGAACTACTTTTTCTATATGAAAAGTGTTTAAAAAAAAAAAAAAAAGTCCAGAAAGCAAAATACCAATTTAATGGACAGAGATGAAGTGAATGCTCTATTTGCTTTGCTAACTCTTACACAAAGATGCTTGCAAACATGTTCCTCTCTGGGAATTGAAGAGGAAAATCTGTTTCTAGATGAGTGGCAGAGTCAGATTTCCTAAACTAATTTTGCTGAAGGGGAACTAGTAAATGAAAGTTTCTGTTTTGTTAAATGAAGTGAACGTGGATGAAGGCTGTCAAGTCATAAACATTCTGCTTATACCCTGAGGTTATACTAAGCTCATAAATGCCCTTTCAAAGAATGCCATAATTTTCAGAAGAAGTTAATATAACATGTACTGCAGCATGATTTCCTGAACTATATCAGTGACTGTGGAGTGGCCAGCCCTGTTACTGCGCAGTGTATTGCATTCTCTGTATGTACGTGGTGACACATGGCAATAAACAAACTAATGGTTCCTTGAGTCTTAAAACTGATGACGCTGAGTGGGTGGTGGAGTTAAACAAATCTTTTGCCTTGTATTTCCCCCACTGTAGTAACTCTGTTTCTTTCTGTAACCCTTACAAGCTTTCACTGATGTGACAACTGCAGTTTATCCCTGGAAGTTCTTTACCTATTTCATTTCCCTGCTGGTTTGATATATGTAAAGCCTTCTGTGCCTTTCCTTGGTACTGGTTGGACAAAGGCAGCATCCTGCTGTACCTGATGGAGAACCTGTGTTTGTTGACTGCCCAGCACTTCTGTTCTGAGCAGTCAGCTTGCCTGGGAGAACAAATGAAATAGTTATGCTCATACTGCAGCTTCCTCTCTCGTATGGATGCTAATTTAATGCTTTTCTCCTTCTTTTGAAGTGAAAACCTTCAGCTAAGTTGTCAGCTTGGAAGAGCTGTAAGAAGCATGGCCTGCTGTCAAATGTACTTGGGACTGGTCATAAGGAGCAAGTTATTGAGGGCTGTTGGAGGGCTGCATTACCACATGAGTCTTGTTTCCTTCAAAAGAGTATTTGAAAATGTTAGGGTCCTTACCTTCAAGTTTATGCTCATGTTATTCACTTTGTCGTTTTACAAAGTATGTCAAACAAGAATTATCTTAAGTTATTTATGACAGTTTTACAAGGGTATGCTTATTGTAGGAGTCTTAAACGTAGCTGTGTGTATGTTACTAGATGTTGGAGAGCTGATCTAATTTCTTTATGAAGTAGATTTAAGATAATGTACATTTAACTTTTCCCTTGAATATGTATTTGCCTAAGACATACGATCCTCCTTCTAGTTTGTTTATAGTCCAAATTTCTGAAATTAGGGCTGTCTTTTCAGCAGAACCTAGAGCAGAGTTTGTCTAGATAGTCTGAAATCTCATCCGTGTTGAAAATATTTTGTAATGAGGTTTTTAGCTGTTTTCTGGACCAAATGTAGACAGGAAGAGCTAAGAGAAGGATTCAAATGATCTCTGCTAACAAAAGAAAAGCATGAATAGCTCAAAAGTTGGGCATTCCTAATAGAGTTGATGCCTATGCTGAATAAGTATTGATGGTGTAATTTGAGTATTGTATACTGTATGTCAGTGGAAAATCTTATCAAGAAATGTTACAATGCCATGGGAAAGGCCTAAACCTTTTTGTTTTTTTGTTGTTTTTATTCTGGAAAGCTGATAGAAACCTCTGGTGATGCCACTTCTGGTGAAGTCTTCTTGAAATGAGAGGGTAAAGGAACGTTACCTTTGGAAAGAAAAACCCACGAACAGGAGGTTGTTCTCTGACTTTTTGCTAATCCTTAGCAGTGGCACAGTGTCATGTAAACCCACACATCCATTCTCGTACTTGTGCGCAGGAAAGCAGCAGTACAATTTTAAAATTCCCACATCTATACTGCTGCAGCAGTGGTCATCTGTGATCCAGGAGGCTTGTCTGGGAACTGCTGAAGCAGTTTTAATGCCAGAAAAGAAAATAAATGCAGCCAGGTTACTCTCCCCCAGCCATCGTGTTTGACCTCAGCGCACACCTTGGGGGAGTAGGGACAGTGGACCACCTTCTAGTCTGTGAGGACTTTTGCAGGGCAGGTTCTTTGTCAGACTCAATAGATGATGCCAACATTAACCGCTCTGGAGAAGAGAGCTCAGGGTAGCAACTTGCACAGTTTGACTGTTTCGCAGGTTGCAGAAAAGTGATAGGAGCCAAAACAACTCCTGCTGTAGTAGGGCTACTGAGATCCTGGCATCATCCTGAGATCTCAAAGAAAGATTCTTAGACTAGAAAATAGCAGTGGGACTGAAAATGTGCATTCATAGATTAATAATTTTATTAAGTAATTGTAAATAAATACAGGGATTGCCAAGCATAGCAGCAGGTGTAGGTTGGAACAGATGTTTAAATTATCTCTGAAGAAGAGTTAGTAAAGTAAAACAGTACAAAGCAATGTATCAGTTGATATCTGCTGGTCAGGTACTCTTAGAGGGGTGCATTGTCATAGTAGATCAAATTGTAAAGTATACCATTTTAAGGGGAAAAGTAGGTGTAGAAATATGCAAGAAGCAGTGGCTAATGCAGTTAGTTTCGTGATTGTTATTTGTGATGGTAGGCTGGAGAATCATTACTTGATGATACCTGATTTTGAGCTGACCTCAGCTGCCCAGAGGGATATTCCATACCATATGGCATCACATTCAGCTGGGGGAAGAAGAAGGAAGTGGGGGAAGTTCCCAAGTTATATATGAGAATCTGCACATAGACCCCTATTCATATTCTGGAGTGATCATTAGAAAATCTTTTGTGAAGTCATTGTAAGTCATGTACGCATACTTTTGTTTCATCTCATTCTTGCTGAAATACCTACTGCTTTTATGTTTGCAATTACTTGTACAATTTTAATTACTTCTATGTAACACTGCTGTATCCTGTGTTAAACTAGAAAAAATCTAATGGAGGTTATAAAAGGAAAAGTAGACTGACTCTCATGGTGTTAATGTTTCCTTTCAGAGATAAGTAATTAGGTAGAGAAGGAGGATAAGTAAAAGGAAGAATTGTCTCTGTATCCAAAGACATTGGGCTATGACTGAGAGCTTCCGGGCTCAGTTCCTGGCTTTGCCACAGACATCCTTTATGACCTTGTACAGAGTCTCTCAAAGCTCTTTGTGCCTCTGTTTCCCATCTGCAGATATGACTGATAGTACTTTCTTTGTTTGACTCACTATTTAAACTGTATACTCTTCAGGGCAGAGATTGACTTTTTAAATTTTGGATGTATCTATAGGGTGTTTTACAATGGTTCTACAGTCTCAGCTGTGGTCAGTAGATCCTGCTGTTGACTCCAAATGGTTGACTTCCACAGTACTGGGGAACTGTTCATAATCCATTTCCTGTCCAAAAGATGGTGCACTGCCCAGTGTCATGTTGTTAAGAGGATTTAATTTTGTTTGGATGTTTAATAGGAAATCACATTAATACCTCAGTGAGGAAAAGCCAGACACTTAAAACATCTGTGGAAGCTACTATCCCGCTCTTCAGCTAGAGAATTCTGCATCTAACTGGCACACTGGTGTGTAAATTTGTAGTTTAGTTTTTTCTTACTCTTGAAAAGAGTAAGAAGTAAGAATATCTAATGTGAATTGTTTTAGTAGTACATAAATATTTTATTCCTTACTTTGAACCTTGTTAGCTATCTTGAACCTGTAAACTAACATTAATCTGCTTGATAAAATAGCTGCCAAACAGGTGCAGCTATTTAGAAAACAATTTATTTAGAAAACAATTAGGTTTTGAAGTAAACTGATTTATAAACTAAAAACCAAGTCCACATTATTAAATTGTAATACTGAAATCCCTTTTAGTTTTGTTTATAATACTGTTTTTGTATGCGTGCGTGTGTGTTAGTGGGAGAAACTATTGTATACTTCCTTTGTTTCCAAGTCGAAGAGGGGGCTGCCTTTATTTCCCTTCATTTTCCAGTTTAATGTTCCTCCATTTCTGTAGATTCATTTAAAACCACCTATGTGAAATAAAATGGTGTCTTTTTTCATCCACTTTAATGTGCCCAGTGAATTACAGGTTATTGCTCTGCTCAAAAAGCTTTGATCATTCAGAAAATTTAAACTTGTGCATAAAAAGTAAGTCTCAAGCCCTCACTTTTAATGGGCTTGCGAAGGGGAGCAGGTTTTTTTAGAGAGAATAAAAATCCCTGAATTTTTCTCTCATTACCCCAGAAATCGTATACCAATGAAATTGCTTTACATAGGTGATCCAGGGCCTGATCAGAAAAGTTGGTCGGTAGTGCTGGTGTTGTGTTTCTATATGCACAGTGTCTGGCTTTCTGCCATGGGTACCTCTTGTTTGGTGGCTTAATAGGCATCATGCATACTATGAAGAGCTGAAGGGGCTGATTGGGATGGGGTCAGCTAGAAATCCTTCATCTCCTCTCTCCTTTATCTGAGTGACATGGTTTTGACATGGTACTTCAGTGTTTAGCACATGCCTAGGAACTGCAGAAAACAGAAAGCCTGAAACTGCAGCTGTGATAATAAAACTGGAAACTTGTTATATTCAGTTGTTTGTCTTTCTTTTGGTGGACTTCCCCTTGCAGTGCATTTGGCCTTCTCCTTATGATATGCTTAACACCTTCCTTGGTCTTTTCTTTGGCTTCATCGTTGTCTTTTATTTGAATGTTCTTCTGCCTCTGATCTTAGTGTACTACTTCCAAGAAAAAGAAAACATATATTTTTCTTCCCTCTTGTGTCCAATTTGTCCATGACTGTGTCAAACATAAGGAACATAAAATAAACAATAAGAAAGAAAATTTTCTATTGAAGTATCTGAACTACAGACAATCTTGAAGTAATTGTAACTAAAATCTGCCAAATGAATGAAAATCATAAAGTGTAGGTTAATATTACTGTATTGCTTAGTCTCCTGGAGTTTGAAAGATTCTTTTTGCTTTCTTCTCCTTTAAATCAATGCCTATATGCACATCTTAGAGTGGGCAAGAATTTGTCTCAGTAATTAAAGCTGAAATATCATCTGGTCAGCCCTGTTCATGCATATACCTCATTACTGCTTTCACGAAGGAAAAGTGTGCATCTGTTAAACCTCATTTTCTGTCAGACACCTCTCTTTTAGTAGACAGAAAAACTCGTCTTGGAAAATTAGCAGTGAATTCTTGGGTCAGTTGAATTAGATCAAATTCTTTGCTTTTCTTTTCATATCTCCAAATCAGAGTCTCTTTAGAGAGCAGGTTTTGTTTGTACTGAGAAAAGCTGCTTTGAGATGAGCTGGATTAATTTTAGGAAGCAAGTGGCCCTAAGGTGGGAGAGTTGCATATCCAAGTGCTTTTTCCTGCACTTCATATCTTTCTTTGGTTTAGAGGGGGAGATGGCAGCACTGTCCTCTGACTATCAGATTGAACAGTGGGGCTCATCCTATCAGAGTCTTGCTGCACTGAGTATGTCTGAAAAACAGCTTATTCCTTTCCCATGGATATTGCCGGGGCTGCCGTGCAGTTTGGGTAAGAAACCCCAAGCTGGTCAGCACAGAGAAAATTGCTTAAGTCTGTTTTCTCACCTGCATCCTCTAAAACGTCAAGAAATTGTTGGAACTCAGAAAAGTGCTCTGCAGATAAGGACAGTCACTCCAAAGAGAGAAACTGAGTCCAGTATTTTGAATTCTTTTGACACGTGATGTTTATATGCATATCTTTAAAATGTCTCCTGGAAACCTACAGGTTTGGATTCTCCAGTTGAAGGGAAACTGAAACACAGAAGTCAATGTTTCATTTTACAGACACTGTTGCCAAAGTGTCTCAGAATATGAACCTGCCTGGGTACATGAAAGTCAACTGCAGTGCATATGAGCAATTCACAATGGAAACCATTTATCCCTAAGAAGCTTTGGACTATGACACTAATTTTACACTTGTGGCACTCAAGCATGTGATTTATTGTCCAAAGTTAAGTTTTTGTAGCATAAGAGTGTAAACACTTCAGAATTTTAAATAATTTCTTGTCTAGGTATTTGTTTCTAACTTATTTGGCACTTAAATTCTCAAGTATTTCAAAACTAGAACCTGCAAGAATATGTCTGATCTCCTAAAAATGAGGGCAACGTTTTCTTGTGCACTCATTCTCTGATACAGTAATTCTTTGAAATAGCGCTGATATGCTTGGATTTCCACATCTAATGTTTTAAATATGGTGAAAATTGTTTTGGTTTTTTTTTGGGTTTTTCTTTGTTTCTTTGTTTCTTTGTTTTTAATGGAACTAAAAGATCTGGTCTGGTATTCTTTCTGTCTTCCTTGATTTTTTTTAGAATGAAATACAGATTGCCAGTTTTTATTTTCTGTAAATGTGCAAAGTATAATTTTATGGTTTCTAGCTGAGAAGTATGCTAATAATCATAAATCCCTTTTGATCAAAGATAAGCATTTCAGTGTTGCTTAAATATTAATACAGATCTTGTTCTTCTCCTCTCTGAAGTGAAGGACTGCTGCTGATGCTGCACATAAGGTAAGCCTGGCAGCAAGAGTGTGTCCTGTTGGACTTCATAACACCTGAAGTACTCCTCAGTCTTTTGTGTTCCTTTGTTAATAAAGCTGATTTATTTCATGGCATTAGTGTTGCAGAAAGATGAGGTAACTCTGCTCTCCTTTTTTTTTTTTTTTTTTTTTTTTTTTTAAAGGAAAGATGTGCATATTACTTGTCTTGACTTTCTCTTCTCAGCACCTAAGCTTTCAAAATATACATGTGCATTGAAAGCTTTTTAAAGAACTGAACCAATGTTATATCTTGTGTGAACCACAGTTCTACAAGACAAGCCTTTGAAAAGCTGTGGTTACAGACAAAAGTACTCATTCCTACAGACTTTCAAGCTGCTGAACTCAAGAAAAGGAATGTAGTCTTACTTGCACAGAGGCGGTAGAAGATCAATACTGAATAATTTGAAACAAGTCTCTTCAATTGTTCTTCATTAGTATGTCTATCTTGGCTCTTTAGGTTATGGTCTGTGTTTTATTTATATAAAAAAATTGGGGAAGAATAAAGTATTTCTGACATCAAAAAGTGTTAAGATGAAAAATAGTCAAAGGTAATCAGATGACAATCTGAGTTGGCATATATAGGGCATAGCTGTTCTAAAAGCTTATTTTAAATAAATCCAGTAAAGATGAATTCACTGTAGTGTTGTATTGTGCCCCTGAGTAGCGATGAAACTTTTATTCTGAAGCTGAGAGCTTGCTAAAAGAAAATCAGTGTCTTGTGGACCTTCGCTTGTTCATGTGTGCCAGTGCCCTACCATCTGACGTGGTCTTTTTCATGAACTAGATAAAGATCTGAGAGGAGACTCTTGAATCTTATCCACACTAGCAGACTTAAGCCATTTTCAAAACCTGTTTAATTTAACACAGTTTTAAATCCACAGCCTTATTAAGTTAACAAGCCTTCAGCCTTGCCACCAGGTTTTGTAATCCTCTTAGGTCTTGGGTTTAAGCAGGGCAGGGATAGTCAATAAGCAGATGAATAGATAATCTTTCAGAAGTCAGATCTTAAAGTTGAGAATTGCTGATCTGAATTTTCCTTGAGTATAAGATACACTGCCACAGTACTTACTATGGGGGGGAAAAGTTGAAATGACTACCACTTTGTTTCAGGGAAAGAAGAATGAATAAAGGATTTTTAAAAAATGCATTAATTTCTGGTTTGCAGCCCAATAAAATTAGGTTAAATTTTAAATATAGAATGAGGTAGATAAAAATAACAATTTGTTTCCTTGCCATTATGCCTATGCATATTAAAATCTTCTTGTGGTTGTTTCACAAGCTATTTTTGAAAGTCTTTCAGGCAATCAGTAGCCTGTGGACCAGAATTTAAAGAACACTAATGCAGATAATGTGGCACCACTGTAGTGTGCATGTTGTTTCTGTTCCGTTTTGGCTCTTCTAATACTCTTGAGCTTAAGCTGTGTCTGTCTGCTGAGCAGAGCTCCTGAGGTAGTGGAGCTGGAGGAAGGGAAAAAAAACCAGTCTGTAGTGGAAGAATTCAGCTTAACATGAAGATTCCTGCCAGATGTGTCCACACAGCACCAGAGTAGGAGCAGAACAAGTGGATCACAGAATCACTGGTGTTGGAAAAGACTCCCAAGATCAAGTCCAACCTTTGCCCAAATACCACCATGTCCACTAAACCATATCATGAAGTGCCACATCCCCTTGTGCTTTAAACACTGCTAAGGATGGTGATTACACCACTTCTCCGGGGAGCTTGTTCTGATGTAGGATGCAAACCAGGTCCAGGAGATGGCAAGAGTTGATCCAAACTTGATGTTTGGAGACAGTGGTGAAAGAGCTGAGCACACAACTAGTCTGAGGCGTGAAAGCAATCACTTATTGAAAGGGTGGGAGAAGGCTTCTGGGAGGACGTGACTGAAAAGCAGGGAAATTTCAGTACTGATAAGTGATGAAGACCCAAAAGGTCAAAGTAATAAGGGAGCAAAAAGAATAGTGGTGTTGAAAGAAAACAAAATATGATAGTAGATTTGTAACATAGCAATAGACTAGTTAGATAAAAGATTAAGGGGAAAATGGGATCAAGCAAATGACTCCTGGCTCACTAGAATTGAATTAGAGACTTGGTGAGGAAGACATGCTGCAGGAACAAGTTAAAGAGGTAGCTCGATGTTTGAGGAAGGTTTTGGAGAGTATCAAAATAGAAAAGTTGATATGAAGAAGTTGACAATAGGTGAGAACAAAATTTGTGTTCACTCACATGCCTTCTACTTTGCTTCAGTATGTGTGTATTTGAATTTTAAAATACTGTGTATTTTATTTTTCATTGTTTATTTTGAAATAGTGTGTCAGGTATTATGTGATGTTTAGAATAGTTCCATTCCAGAATTGTCAAAGAACTTCCATTCAGGACTATAAGGGTTATTTCTGGCCTGTCTCTCAAGCACTTTGAGATTCCTTACAGGATTCTAGATATGTCAGTTTTATTACTAATAATGTATTCTCACTGTTCTTATGGAACCAATTTTAATCTTTCATTCAGTGAACTTAAAAAGAATATAGGAAATGGTGGGTTAGCATGCTAGGAATTGCTTGGAAATTGAACAAGATTCTCAGAAAAGGAAGAAAAATAAACATAGTCTGTGACTATTCTGATTTGATGGCATTTTCTTTCATCTTACTTCCGTGTTTCCTCAGTCTTTTGTCTATTCCTTCAGTTAGAAATAGCTGAAAATAAGGACTTAAACATCCTACCAGCATTACAGACCATGGTCACAATCCATTCTTTTGAGTTCAGTCGTGACAGACCAGAAGAATGAATTTCATGGGACATGTTCTCCAAGCAAAACAACAGAATATTTTCAGTATTTCAGTCCCTTGGAGCAGCTCACCTTTCCTTAATACTGATAAAAGGATAACTATCTTTTCAGAACTATGTTTTCAAAATACATTATTGTTGTTCACTGAGGAGGATTTGTGTTTATTTTTACTTTCACTAATAAGGGAATTGGTTTTTCAGTGGAGAAATAGAATAGCTAGTGGGCTGTTTCTGGAAATGGGTTCCTAAAGTAGTTTACAACTTCAATAAATGTTTATCTTCTCGTACTGAAACCTCTAAATGCAGAAAGAAACGTAAGGGTCAAGGAAAACTTATTTCTAACTGGGTTTTTGCTCTTTACTCAGGAAATCATGTTTTTTCATATATTCTATTCAGAATTTTATTGCTTGTAACAGGGAATTGATGTCATTTATACTCCCCATTTGTTTTTTTATCACCCTACTATTAAATGGAACAGCATGAAAGAGGTCAAAATGTATTTTAAATACCATAGAAGAGAATCTGATTATTCTATGCACTCTGTACAAAGCTTGTGGGGTTTTATTTACTTAAATATAACAAAATATTAAATGCTATGTCTTATGCAGTTGGATAGGGAATATTCATAATTGCATATGTTGTGATTGACAGGGAGACTTTTTTTTTTTTTTTAATACTCTTGTTTCAAATTTTCTGAGTTTGCACTAAAGGAATTGAAAGAAAAAGGGGGTAGGAGTTAAACCAGCGCAACTGTCAGGAAGTGTTTGTGCCTTTTTTTTCCTGCAGCAATCACAGAATTTTACATAAAAACTCAAGTGCCATTTTAAAAATATTCTCTGAATAACATTTTATGTAACACGGCATCCTAATTCTTTTTAGAGCTTTTGAAATGTCTGCAGTTAGACTCTGCCACAAAATTCCTGTTATTTTGATGTTGATGGGAGTTATGTGAGTTAATGAGATAGATTGGTTGATGAAGTTTGTGCCCATGTTTCTTGTGTCTTGTAGGCTGTGGTTGTCTAGGTGGGTGTATATTTTTTTTTTGTCTAAGGTGTACTGCTCAGTCTTCAAGTAAAGAGATTATATTAGAAATGGTTAAAAAATAATAAAATTATTTTTGAGTGAATTTTGTACATGCAGTCACGGAATGATATGGATTTATAATATTGAGAGGTACAGTCCTCAGAAGAAATCTCAGTGTGTGTGAAATTTTTCATCTTCTTACAAGGGGATTTCAGTGCTGCTGAATATAGTCAGATTGAAGCCCAGTTGCACATAGCCAGATTGAAGTTCAAGGTCATTTATCTGAATCAAGCAGAAACACTTACTTGGTCATTGAATTAGACATGTCTTACAGCTCAAAAAATCTTATAGCCCAGTATGCAGCAACCACAGAGTAGTCTCACCTATAGTAAATGGAAAACAAAGTATTGCAAATCATGTGTTTCAAGCAAACCTTAAAGTAGTTGCTTTCAGGAATTATTAAGTTTTGTTTGCATAGCAAACATGCCTTATGATGCTGGAGAAATCCTCGTTGTTCTTAAACAGATAACTTCACCCTCTACTACAATCTTGTTTAGGAAATCTTCTAGCTGCTATTTGCAATGTACAGTTAGGATCACACATCTTCCTAGAAGCAGCATCTAATTCTTGGAAAGTCAAATACCTCCTGGTTCTTAAAACTAGAACATTAGTAAGAATTTGTAATATTTCATATAGACCAAAATCAAGTTATGCACTGCTTTTTTAGGTTTGAATGCATGAACATGTTTAAAAACTTGAGATTCGTATTCTTTCCACGTTTCATTTTCGGGAAAGAGGTAGAGCCAATGGAACTTTTGGGAGAGTGTGGATTTTTGACTTAGGGAAAAAAACATTGCTTTTACAAAGGAAGACCAAACTTGGCACCGAACAGAATTCAAATATCAGGGCTTTGTCAGCACCACAGAGCTCTGGTTTTGGGTGTGGATTCCAATTACCGAAGTTTAGGCTGAACATACCCTTAAATGCCAAGCTGTGCTTTGTTTTTGGAAAAGATAGTTGATTTCTATTAGGATAAATGAATTTGAATGTCTTAGTAGTGGTGCTCAGTGGATGAAATAGCATTTGATTTGTGCTGTGTTTTGAAACAAGAATACTTTTTGGGAGATTTCTTTCTTCTATTCAGCATATTAAATTTAATGGAAGAAATCTGTCCAAAGTGGTCTTATGTAAACACCCACTGTGTTTATATTTTTCAGGGTCTTGTAGCTATAGAAATAAAATTGCAGTTTTGAACTTTGGTAGTAAAATATACATTGGAAAATATTCTTTTGGAATACAGAGGCATGTTAATGGCTTCCAAGAAAACAGATCTGGTAAAAATCTGTAAATGCGGTAGAAATCCTTCATTAGAGGGACACTGGTCTTAGTGTTCCTTTGGTAGCTGAAGCAATAAATCTGCTGCTAAAGGCACTGATCAGCAGAGTAAGTCTGGAAGAGGGGATACTACCCTATGAAGAGTGATAAAACTGACCATAAATACCAGAGCTGGGTCATGGGTTAGTGCCTGAAGAAAAATGGAATTTCTGAGAGAGGATTAACAAGAAGGAAGAAAAGCATCTGAGCTTTGCATGAACCATTGAGGCAACAGACAACACTGTAAAGACCACAGGAATTGCAGATAGAACTAACAATTGGGAAGTATGCGAGGGCTGTTTCTTGATCATGTTATTTTTGGAGAATCATGATTTTATGAATATTCTTGGTAAATACTATTTTGAATATCTTTTTGTCTCCCTAATGAGGGTGAGCCAGCAAGGACTACAAATGTTAGCTAGCTGTTTAGATTGAGGGCTAACAAATATTTTGTATTTTATCTCTGTGGTTTTTGTGTGTCTTTGCATGAAATGTTTTCAAAAGGCATTGGAAAAAAATAGCATTGAATACAGAGGTCCCATTTATTTTTCTGTTTAGTCATTTTGTCAGTGTGTGTTAAATCTGCCTTAAGTGAATTACCTTAATTAAGGTAAGTCGGCCTTTGTTTCAGTATTTAACGTACTGTGAAGATTGGTACCTGTGATTGTAGTGACTCAATCATGTAGACTTTAGGCCCCCTTTCTAAAGCTGAAGTTGTTCTGCTCTGGGAAAATAAAATATTCACTGCAGAAAGGATTAAAACCCAACTGCTCACATCCCAGGCGATGTGAGTGCTCGGGTCATTGAGCCAGAGGATTGTTTTGCCATCCTGTTCAGTGGTGTAAGAGAGGTTAGGGGGAATCCATGCTGAGACATGTGTGGTTTTATTGGTTAGATATCATGCCATGTTGGATCATGTATTGCAGGTATGAATGACCCTTTTTATGGAAATAGCACCTTTTCACTTTTTTTTCTTTATCTCCTTGTTTGTATCCCCAATGAATAATTTGGTGACATAAAATAATTCTGATTGCGTATTTTGTCTAGAAAGCATATAATTGAGCATGGCTTGAAGTGTGATTTTCTCTACTTTTTGACTATCAGATGGACAACATAACATTTGCTGTTTGTGTTGGCTTAACTTTGATATTTCTCTTCTCATTTTACTCATGTAAAGATGAGATTAGTTAGGAGAAAATTGTTCGTTTCTGACTTCTGTTTTTAATGAGAAAATAGTATCTCTGGGGATAAGCCTTCAGATGTTGGAGATTATTGCTTTGAAAGAAACTAATATTTGTCAAATCATGAATTAATTTTTTTTTCACAAGTTAAATTGCTTTTAAAATGACAGCTTTAAAAGCATCCATAACTGTGATTATTACATTTCAGGTATGCTGTATCTCTATGACCTTGTAGGGATTATATGTCTGTTAATGACTTTGAAGGAAAAAATAACAAAAGCAGTAATTTCAGTGTACCATTATTCCCTTAAAAATATTAATATCCAACAAAGTGCATCGAGGTGTATGTGGGCTTCAGTTTTTCATATGACCTTGCTCATTGTATCTAGCCTTTCACATTTTCCAATTCAGGTATGTTCTTTCTGGGTGGTAGAAAAAAAAAAAAAAGATTAAATTTTGTGTGTTTTGTGTTGCAGCACAAAGTGTTTGAAAGCTCAAGTGGTAAATCTGTATTTAAGAAGAATGACTGAGCAGTGTTTTTAAAAAAGTAAAATAGAACCTCAGACTTCTACCTCCAAGGAGAGAGAACAACCAAGGCTCTACAAATGTAGTATTATTGAGAAGTACAAGTGCGTACTCATTATGGCTCTAGATGAAGACTAACTGTTCTACTTGACACATGCAGATGAGGGAATAAAAGTGACTATAATGGACTACATAAAATGTTGGCACTAGAAAGATGAACTGCTGGTGTGTAGAAATCATCCCTTTGTTCTCTTTCCATGTTCTTTATTTACTCTATGCAGTATTTCAAATGAAATGCAAAACTGGGAATTTTATGGGCGTATTTTACTGATTACCTTTTAAAAATAAAACTACTTTTTAATGTATTGCTTGATTTTTTTTATTTATTTGTGTGGATTATTTCTATATAATGCTTGAGTTTATATTTTTTTATTCTCTTGTGTTCAAGGTGCATCAGTGTTGATTGTCTTACTCTAGCTATAATGATTTTTAAACTCATAGCTTTGTTGCAATTTCTGTTTCTGTCAACCATTTAATATCATTTTAAGTTTGGAAATGTGGTCACCCAGCAGAGTGTGCACAGAAAAGACTGCTGGGCTGGCTTGGCACTCTCTGGTCTAATCTACTCAGGGATAATTAGTACAAGCATTAGATAGTTCCAGGCAGGCAGCATTAACACCAAGTTTCTAAGAAACCTCTTGTGTCTAGTTTTGTTTCATTAGTATTGGCAGAGATGGAAGCAGAGGAGAGTGCTGCCAAGGTTATTACCAATGTATGACCCAGGCTGTTCTTGGCTGGAGGTGGAACCCAAAACATTGGAGCCTAGCTTACATCACCACTCTGATTTAGGTGTCGCTTAGTCCAAGGTTGGCAACATTAGGAGAAATTCTTACTGTAAATGAGGTTGTGCTGGAAGCTTCTTGAAGTGCATCATCCTTGAATAGACCAGACTGCTAAATGCTAAGCATATCCACCAGCGTTTTCCTGTGTGTGCTTTTAGAGTTTGGATTTTTCAGTTTGCAACGATAACACTGCAATGAAATGTGCCACCAAGGCACATCAGAACTGCTGTGACTGTCAAAAACTAAATGTAGCCTCCAGCACTTTAACAGTAAAAGTAAGCTGCTCATCTGTCTCTTAAGCTAATATGTTGCTTAGACGAGAAAGAACTGTTAATAAGCAGTACTTTTTGTGAGTGTAGACTTAACTGTAGTAGATTTAATGATAAGGTTTATTAATGGAAGCCTTGCCCCACACTTGCTTTTGTTGAAATTCAGTGTGATTTCCATGACAATTATTGGTGAGATATCTTAATTTAAATTCTATTTTCCAAAACTAATTTTGGGCGATTTTTTGCAGCAGGAAGATGATTATCCCATACGTTTTTCTGCAGAAGCCCGTTTTTGCAGTTGGGTGTGTGACAAATTTGTTTCTCTGACCCAATTGTGTTTCTTACAGTCTTCTGCTAGACTGGCAAAAATTTTGCTGTTAAGATGCTAGATACTGCAGCTTTGATCACATAGGTGAGCTTTGGTTTAGTTTTCCCAGTGATTGGTATTCCAAAGGTCCCACTGCAGGTAGCCCATAGGTACCTCTGAAAAACAGCACGTGTCTGAAATGCTGCCTCTCCTCAACTGAGTGAGCTAATTCTGAATCACTGAAGACTACTTCACTGGTATTCCCAGTAGAAATCCTCTCCCGGAGTTAAATGGTTATGTCGAGGATTCCTTCAAAAGTTATTTTTTCTTCAAAAACAAAAATTCCCCCCAAAATAATGCAGTCACTTAAAACAACAACAGCAAAAAAACCTACCCAGTATTTCAGTGTTTTGAGTACTTCCCAAAATACATGGATCTTTTATTGTCAGTTTGTGGGTCTGGGCACTCTTCTGTTCTTGTTTGTGGAGAATGGGCACTACCCACCCAGCTAAGGCTGAAGAGCTGTAAATCGTCTCCACCTATTGTGCAGGTCATGCCAGGAAAAAAAAAAAAAAAAAAAAAAAAAAAAAAAAAAAAAAAAAGTCAATTCCAAAAGGTCAGTAGAAAATGAACAGGGAGTAAGACAACCAGCAGGGCTAATATGCGTCTTACTGATTCAAGATGATCTGCCACATTTAGTATTAGCTGATAACAGATGCCTCCAAATCAGCATGAGTGATGGTTTTCTCTCCTTAATTTCTCAAAGGTCAAATTGCTTTAAATGCTCAATGTGGTGAGTGTAGTAAGTGCCACTGAGGACAATATGCTAAGATTCTGATATAATATAGTTGAAATAGATATAAAGTAAGCAAAAAGTGAAATTTTTAATCAGGCAACAAAACCTTTAGCCATAGCTAAAGATCATCTTTATGTGTGTGAATACTCATTGTAAGGTTAAATATTACCAAAATTCCTTGTATGTTCAGCAGGTTTTGACTCACAATAAGAAAATTATTCTTAGACTTTTTTATCTGTCTTGCTTCTTAAAAAGCATCCCAGTGACTTTAGAGGGCATGGTTTTAAGAAAATGAATTTTCAATGAATTGACTGCTGGTACTCACATTAACCTGGATTTTCCAGTTGAAGATCAGTCTATTTCACAGAATCACAGGATGTGCTGAGTTGAAGGGGTCCACAAGGATCCTCGAAGTCCAGCTCCTGGCCCTGCAAAGGTCCATCCCCAAGTGTCACACCATATGCCCGAGAGCGTTTTCCAAACACTTCTTGAACTCTGTTAAGGCTTGGTGCTGTGACCACTTCCCGGGGGAGACTGTTCCAGTGCCCAACCACCCTGTGGGTGGAGAACCTTTTTCTGATATCCAGTCTAAACCTGCCCTGACACAACTTCAGGCCATTCCCTCAGGTTCTGTCACTGGTCACCACAGAGAAGAGCTCAGTGCCTGCCCCTCCTCTTCCCCTCACAAGGAAGTTGTAGACTGCAATGAAGTCTCCCCTCAGTCTTCTCCAGGCTGAACACACCAAATGACCTCAGCCACTCCTCATACAGCTTCTCCTTAAGGCCCTTCACCATCTTCACTGCCCTCCTTTGGACACTCTCTAATGGCTTAATATCTTTCTTATATTGCAGTGCCCAAAACTGCACACAATATTCAAGGTGAGGCCACACCAGTGCAGAGCAGAGCGGGACAATCCCCTCCCTTGACCAGCTGGCGATGCTTTGCCTGATGCCCCCCAGGACATGGTTGGCTCTCCTGACTGCCAGGGCACTGCTGACTCATATTTCATTTGCCACTGACCAAGACTTCCAGGTCCCTTTCCGTGGTGTTGCTTTCCAGCATCTCATTACTCAGTCTGTACATACAATCAGGGTTGCCCCATCCCAAGTGCAGAATCTTGCTGAACTTCATGTTTTTGTTGATTGCCCAGTCCTGTAATTTGTTGAGGTCTCTCTGCAGGGCCTCCCTGCCTTCAAAGGAGTCAACAGCTCCTCCCAGTTTTGTGTCATCTGCACTTGAAGAGAAAGTGGAAGGGAAAGAGCTGTCAGCTGTTCATACTGGGTGAACAAGCCAGTGCCACGTGAAGCTTCAAGTTCCCTTAGCATCTTATTTTCTTTAAGATAACTTATATTCACTTTCAGATGTTTTGTTTGTATTCAAAAGTAAATTTATTTTCAATACTCAAAATTGACTTAAAGCTTATTTTACTGTAAACCTTTTAAAAATCAATAATGGATAATATAAAATAATGTGAGATTAAGTGTTTGTTGACAAATGAAAATCTGATGTGTCAGACGGAGAGCTTAAAATTCCAAACTACTGTAGAAATTGCTTCATTTGATAATATTTCTGACTCACAAATTATTTTGGAAATCACTGGGACAGGATCAATGAGATGTTCTGTAGTTCCTGCCTCCAAATTATTCTGGGATGGGGCAGTGATTGACTCTGCAAATTGGTGCATTCATCTTGAATGGACTGGTCTTATTTATAAATTAATCTGTAGATGAAGGAGGCTGGAAAATAGGTTAAATTTGAATCTTAAGTGATATAAATAAGGAAAGACCCACTTAATCCATCAAGATTTCAGGTCTTTGTTACATCTTAATACATAACCTAAACATGACTCTCAAAAATGTCTGACTTTAGTAGTAGTGGGAAAGTATTAAGTATTATTTTCTGTAGTGGCAAAATTAATATTTCTTGTTGTTTATAAGTGTATAAGTGAGGTGAAGATGCTAATTATTAGTTTCAATGTACATGTTCTGTATACAACTGTGGAAAAGGTGAATAAGTTATTGTCAAATAAGAATTTTTTGTTTCTATGGAGAAGAGTGACAACAAATTTATTTGTTTCACCATTTTTTCTTGGTGCTGTTTTTCTTGCCATTGGAGTCTGAGCCCTTCATGGAAAGATTATATTATCATACAGGAATACTTTCTAAAATATATTTAGTGAATTGGATTATCATTTAGATCCTGTTTCCAGCAGATGGGAAGATTAGGGCTGTAATTCTCCACAAGTACATTTGAGTGGAACAAGGAGAGCTAGATGGAATCTGATTCACAAGACTGTCTCCCGTAGTCGAGATGCATTTTACATACCACTCATTTGGGTTTTTCTCTGCCACCAGAGTAGCTTATCTTACCATCCGTTGCAATAAGTATAGCAAGCTGTGAAAATAACATGGGCTGAAGCCCATTATTTCCTTTCAAACAAATAATAGGTTGTACTAGGAAGTTGTTTTCACTTCAGTCTGCACGTGACTGTGGAGGCACAGCAACACTATCAGTATACTCCTATATTTAGTAGTCATTGTATTAATACATTCATAAATATTGGCATATTGTGTGTTCAGCTAATGTTACATGTACAAGATACCTCTTAATACATTATCTGTCTTATACTTTTCTGTTTCCTACCATACTGACGGTGTTCTCCCATGCTTTGGCTTTATGTAAATGCAGGGACCTTTCTAGTGCTACACATGGTATTTGGGGTCTTTCTATGGTGCTGTTTCCTTGTGTTCTTTTACTGTTTGAGAAATCTACAGAGATGGATAACCATCTCCAGTATCTTTTTGCTGTGATAAGTTCAAGTACGTGTGTTGAAAATTGTGTACTTGAAAACCATGAAATATTATGTCGTGAAATTAGGTATTTCTTTATTGAAAAAAAAGTCATTTTTTGTTTTTGTTGTTGTTTCATAAGCACATGAAAAGAGAAATACTGAGATAAGTTAATCTTTGTCCAATGCTATATCCAACAAATTCTTTTGAGGTGGTAGTTTAATTTAGTTCTATTTATCCAGAGCTAAGGCCCGTTTTTTTACTTTCAGCTTATCTGGTTGGGGTTTTTGCTTTGCTGATGGACTCATACTATTTAAAAGAAAGGCAAAATAAGGGTTCATCTGTGAGTAAAAAGAACCAACTCCACCTGAATTTACTGAAAAAAGATGACCTGGTATCACTGCTCTAGACCGAATCTAGCAATATTTTTTCAGTTCAGGTTCCTGTGGTCAGGGTTGCTCTGCAGCCCAGAGTTCCAGATATGTGGCAGTACATGAATTTGAAAAATTTGTATCTTACAAGAGAGAGTATTGTAAGTAAGCTGTGGAGTTTTTGTAATGCTTTGCAGGCTTGGGTGGAGGTAATTGGTGGACGTTATGAAAAAGAAGGAAGGACTGGAGGCACTCAGAAAAATCGGAAAATTACAGGATGATTTCAAAGACCTCATTTTTTTCCCTCAATAATAAAATACCTTAATGAAAGCTGTCTTGTAATTGAGACTGTGAGATACTGTTAAGTTACAGCTCTTTAGCTGAATATATGACATTAGGCAAATCACTTAGTCTCTCTGTGAGCTGAATCATGATATTTGACAGGTTTATCTGTAGCAATTTAAACTGTTATCACTCCTCTCTTCTGCTGAAGGTTACTGACAAAGTCAGTTTAGGCTAATCGGCAGGTTATGAACTATGCCTGCTGATGAGCTGGCACATGGGTTTTTTTTTCCTATTGTGCTTGCCAAGTGGACTATAATCTTCAGCAGGAAAATGGAGTAGAAAATAAAAGCACTAGCATTTTGGATGCTGTAGTAATGTCTTCCAGAGAGGATGAATTAGTCTTTAGTTCTTGATCTGCAAAATTAATATATTTTTCCCCCATTTTTAAAAAGCTTTTTTGACTGCTTATTTACTTTGTACCTAAGATTGAGGGGAGTCAGGAATCCTCTTGTGCTGCATTTAGATATTGGAATGAGGAAACGTCCAAATACCTAAAAGAGAACATATTTCCCTAGCTTATGCAATTAAATATCTCAGTTGTTGTAATTTACAGAAAGCTTGCCAAAGCAAATTATTTTTAATACATTAAATTTATATTTATATTTATAATACATTAAATGTGTTTTCTTTTATTGTAAATTTTTAACAAAAAATTACCACAAGTCCTGAAAGTAGTACTGTTTTACACAATCGGGTATTTATTATTTTGTGATCAGAGGGCTGGAACACCTTTCTTATGAAGACAGGCTGAGAGAGTTGGGGTTGTTCAGTGTGGAGAAGAGAAGGCTCCAGGGAGACCTTAGAGCAGCCTTCCAGTACCTGAAGGGAGCCTAGAAGAAAGCTGGAGAGCAACTTTTGACAAGGGCATGGAGTGATCAGACAAGGGGGAGTGTCTTCAAACTGAGAGTCAGTTTAGACTAGATATTAGCAAGAAATTATTTACTGTGAGGGTGGCGAGGCACTGGAACAGGTTTCCCAGAAAAACTGCAGATGTCCCAGCCCTGGAAGTGTTTGGGGCCAGGTCGGATGAGGCTTTAAGCAACCTGGTCTATGGAAAGTGTCCATGCCTATGGCAGGGGGTTGTACCTAAATGATCTTTAAGGAGCCTTCCAACCCAAACCATTCTGTAATTCTCTGATTTCTTACTGAAATTATAGATTAATGATTTTAGTACTGGACTTGCATTGCTATGAGTTAACTGGTAGTAGCAAACAGAATTAGAGCTGTTTTGGGGACATGATAATTCTAATCGTATTTTGAGGCCTAATTTGATTTTAAAAAAATAATATTTTCAAGTGAGTGGAGCAGATCTATTTTCTGTTGGATTTTTGTAATTCAAAAAACATTGCATATCTCTTTTTTAATGAATATATATTCATTAAAATATATTTGCATGTGTAACTTGCCTACTTACAAAACATTTTGTTTCTAACACATTTAGATCTTCTTTGTGGGTATGATAAGAAATCTCTAACATGAAAATACTGCATAGTGATGATGTTTATACTCGAATATTGTGTGGTATTTTTTAAATGATATATGTTGCTCTTGAACTCTGTAATAGAAGAAATTAGGGTTGCTTACTCATAAATTAGATTTTAAAGATTGTATCTACACACTTCTTGAAATGGAAATTATTGTACTGATGCAATGGAATGAATAGAAATTTCCCAATGGCAAAGAGAATATTAAAAGAACATAGGCAGGTCTTGGCAAAATTGGTTACAAAACCCCTGTAGATTATAGCAATATAAGTAAGATTGGTTTTTTTAGCATAAATTTGATTACCTGTATAGGGTGCTGTGTTTGTGATTTTTTTTTAATTAATGTTTAAGTATTTCTATTATGCATTCAGTAAACAGAAAAATGGTCTTTTTCTTATTCAAGATGTATGTCTACAGCTTCGGTAATATGTTGTTGAGTATTCACTTCAGAAAGTTACAATTAAAGTAGCATAGAGTCTTGTCTTCAGCCTTTTTCATGTGCAGTCTTTAATTACTTACATTATGTGATCTTATAATACGGTTTTTAAAACCTTGGATACAAGTGTGTTTTTGTTAGCTGAGATCCATAAAAACTCAGAGAAGTACATAGTAAATCACTACAGAGCATGCTGTGAGGTAAGTATAGTACCTACAGTAGTAGTAAAAATTGAAAACAGAAATGACCCAAGTTTCAGCATTAAGTTCTAGTTAATTTCTTCAAAAAAAAAAGTAGTTATATGAATTTAACTTTTTAATGAGTGTTTCCTAAGATAAATGTTTTTTTTCTAGTTAGTTTGCTACTGTGTATACAAATAGGACTTTTTTCTTCTTGGCATGGTGCTTCTTTTGTAGTTTAGGTATTCTTGAATTAATTGTTAATAAGCATGATACCTCCACAGAGCTTGATGCTTTACTTTGGGTTAACTAATGCAATCTGGAGGTTAAGTATCAAAAGTCTTATCCTGTGGAATAGAAAGAGTTGAATTAACCAATTGTGTACATTGTTATGATGTTTTCTGAAATGCAATGTGTATGTATGTATCATTTCAGAGTATGATATTAAACATCCTGTCTTATTTGTTCAAGTGATCAGACAGAGCACAAGTAGCATTATGTTCTGGTGCTATTAATAATCACAACTGTTAAAATCCAGAGGTTTTGCTCTCCTTTTTTGAAATGTAACTATTGGCATCTCATGCTATTATGAGTTACTACAGATATCTAAAATAGAAACAGGAGCACATGTTTTGGGTTGCTCTAGGGCAAACATTTTTGATACAGAAAATGTAAACCATGAGCTGTGGCATCCAATATTTTTGTTTAAACTTAAAGTGGATTTTTTTTTAAGCTCATTTGCTACTTGATTTAAAGCCTCATAATCACCAAAGTATTTTTTCAATGATTACCACATTTTATACGGTTTTTAGGTAAATATAACTTTTAAATTAAGAAATTTAAAAATTAAGTTTGTTTTTTTTCTTAAAATGTATTCTTAATTCTATTGAAATATGGGAAAAGTGTATAGTCTATCAGCTGTATGCATCTTGCCCTTTAAAAGCAGACTTGTTTTTTAAGTACTGAAGGCTTCTAGCAAGCATGTCTAAAATAGGTTGGCTTTTTCAATTATTTTTTCAAGTTTCAATTTATTCATTTTTCTAAAATATTCTGTCACAATAAACTTCATTTTTACTTGTGTTTTACTTCAAAAAGGTACTTGTTTTAGTAAAGGAATAAAGCAAACTGAAATTGAGTTTCATCATTTTCCAGTTCTTCTTAATTAGACATTCTTGTGGTTTTAGTTTACATTTGTCAGCTGGTGTTAGCCAAAAGCCTTTCATAAAGGTAGTTAGACTAGATGGGATACTTTAAGGAGAAAACTGTTAATTGTCTATAGCTCTTGCAATCTAAAAATTGAGTGCAGTTTAAATCACGCTAAATATGATTGGAATTGCTGTTTGTCTGACAGTTTGTGCATGAGTTGCCTTACATGTGGGGTTGTGCAGAAAAGAATTTATAATAATATTTTTTGTAAGAGATCATTTTTGATTGAAAATTATCACAATGTGTAAGCCATATCAACTTGTAAAAGCAGTATTATTTAATAGGAGTTTAGTCCTCTCTCATCTCCATGCTGAAAAAAGGATGAAAGCTTTTCTAGCTAAGCAGAGTTGTCTTTATATGCAGGAGTGGGTATAACCACCCCCTGAACCTTCGTCCTTCACTTTCTTTACACTGTTTTTAGGCACTGAGGCCTGTGCATATCTATCTTAAATGTTCATGTATGAACGTAAAATTTCAGACTGTATTTGTAAAATGTAAATTTTGTTTTTGTTCCTATTAGTCTGAAATGAAACCATGCCCTCAAAGAGAGTGACTCACATTATTGTGTTACAGTATTGAAATGCTGAACAGTTTTCCAGAAAGAAAATTTGTGGCAGAGCAGGTTTCTGTGCTGCCAGGAGCTGGGCTCTGGAGAAGTTGCACACTGCTAGGCTGTTGACTGCTTCCCCTCTGAAGTGGCTGGAGCTTTTCACTGTTCCATCTAAAAGATTAAAGCCATTCTTAAACTGAGTTTTGGTGAGTATGTAGGAGGCTATTTGAATTTTTTCCCTGAAGACAGTAGTTCAAATACTCCCGTTGGAATGGGAATTGGTCCCCTTTTAACTCACGCTGTTATTTGTTGCCCTCTGATTGAAGTGTAAGATGGTAAATATTGCTCATCCCAGCGGGCAGCTGGAAGGCAGACAAGATCAGCTCTGCTAAACTGCCGAGTATTTCAGCCTGAGGAATGAGGAGCCAGATGGCAAAACTGTGAACGATTTGGGCTGATCTTTGCACCTATTTGTTTGCAAAAATTGAGATGTTCTGAATTGAGGAATGGATCACAGGATTTTAAATCATGATGTTAGCTTTGGCGTCAGGAACCAGCTAAGTGCTGTGCAAAACCCTTCCACAGGTGACTGGTACGGTGACTGGCAGCTGGGTTATTAAGTGGGATTGAAAAAAATCAGAAAAGAAAAGGGATAAAGAATGAAATACCATGTGCAACATATCAGCTATTCTTTTATAGGAAAGACCTCTGGTTTTCCACAGCAAGCAGTTTGACATGTTATGGAAGTAACTCATGTGATTTGACATGATGTTGTGATGTTTCCAGTGGCAGTTTTCATTGCGTGAGGCTGCGAGCTCTTGGAGGCACAGAACTTAAATAAAAAGAAAAGCAGAAACAAAGACTTCATTTTTCTTGCTAGTGTGTAGCACAGGCATGGGGAGAAATATCTGGTGAACTAAAAGAAAAGGAGAAGAAATATTTTCCCCTCTAGGGTTGCTGCTTCACAGTAGATAGTTGTAATCTTGAATCATTTTAGCGTCACCTCATCCACATCCTCTAGAAACCTTTTTTGGTTTTGGCAATGGTTTTAAATCATTCCTCTTGCACTGGATAGACTAAATTGTCAATGTGTTATTAATAATGTTTTGTATCAGTTTTGTAACAGTAAGTTTTTGTAACTGTTTCCATGTAATTTTTTTTTAAAGGGTTATTCAATCCACTTATTTTAAACTTTGTATTCCTGCTCTATGTATTTCTGAGAGTTAGGTTTGATTTTCAAAGTATATTTCAGTATGTAGGAGCTCTAGGGTAGTTCAAAATTTTGCACTTTTGCAGCTGCCACTTTCTTGTAATCTTTGGAATTTTTTTGTGTTTTGTTACCAGTATCTTTACTACTCTTAGGCAAAGAACTGTGGTCAAGGAAAATGTTATTTGTCTGTATTGCTGGCTTTGAAAATGCAGCTCTTGTATTGTAGTTGAGGAAATTAAAGGCCATTTGTATTTTAGGCTCTTAAGTTGAAATTATTCTCTTCGGGTACTTTTTCAAAGAAAATTTCAAAGAAACAATCTGTACCTCTCTATATGTGAGGAGTGGTAATTAAAAAAGGTTCAGTCTCTGCTAATACTGCTGTTACAGAAGTGTGAGGTCTGTGTTTGTTCCTCAGTGCCAGTTTATCAGAAGTAGGAATAGTAACAGTGAGAATATATTGTGGAAAATATTAGTGTAGATAAGGACTATGTTTCTCCTAAATAAATTCAGGGTTTCTAAGGAAAGGTGTGACTATGTGAAGAACACATATAGATTGTATTGAGACGGGCAGGGGAGTAACCCCTTTTCCCTTATGAATCCATGACGAAATGTTGATGAAGATATGAGAGCAAGGAGAGAGAATAGATAATGAGGGAAAATAGAAATATCCTTAGATTTTTTTTATTTTAATTAATATTTCCTTTTGTCTACAGTTAGTTCACTAAGTCAGTAACTACTCTTGGTAAATTTATGGGTAAAAACTCAGATTACATTGAAGTACAACATGAATAATTGTCTCTGGACATTCTCCTAGGTCCTAAGAATTTCCTTTTCTATTTTTTTTTCCTTAGACTGAAACAGTGTATATGTTCTCTTTTAAAGACCAGAACAAAAGTGGCAGGAAAAAATAAGGCAATAATGAGTTGCAATGTGTTTCAAAAGGATGAATAACATTCCTAAGGGAAACAAAGTAGGAGGGCAGGGCAAAGGTCATTTAAACGCTGGACAGTAGCAGCTATTGTCTGCTGGGAAAAATGAAGGCCAACAAAAAAGCATATTTCTTCTAAAGATCCTGTATTCCCTGTAACAAATATTCGGAGAAAACAAAACAAACTCTAACCTTCAGCATTCTCCGAAGGGCTTCCTTCTAAGACTCAATGCCTTTAATGCATCTGCAAAATGGAATGCTATTCCCAAGGAAATTAATTATATTTTGACTAGGTACATTTGTTTATCATTAGGAAAAGAAGTACATTTTCTAGCTAATATGTTTAAATATTACCTTTTTTTTTTCTGTGTCCAAAACACGCTTCATCTTCAAATAACATAGTAGGTCTTTATTGCAGAAGGCTGCTATTCTGCTTTTACTGTCAAGCTGCTAATGAACTAGCTTGTTCCAAAATAGGAATGAGTACCAGCAATCATTCAACCAGAAATGAATATTCTATTCTGTCTGTTTTCTGGTAACATGGGCTAACTAAACTGTAACCTTACATTGCTTATTTGTTTTGAGAAACAGAACATATTAATTTGAGGGGTAGGGAGGCTGTGATGTAATGCACGAAATGTGCTGCAGTACTGATGCTCACTACCAATGTAATAACAAGAAGTTCCTAAGATGAGTCTGTGTGCGTTGCTGTAAATGTGTTCGTGTGAGCATTTTTAAATCATCACTTGTGATTTTAAAAAGCATTTTGCAAGCTATAATAACGTAGCCATCAACTAGTGAATTAAATAATTTTGAAATACTGATTAGTTTTTCTTGGATTTCCTGACATAATTTGTCAGGTTTTTCAGAGTAACTGGAGTCCCATTGCACATCTGAAGACAGCTGATTTCTAATTCGTAGATCCTTTGAAATGCTAATATAAAAACAGTATATAGAAAATAACTAGGCTGATGGGCATTAGCTTTTCCATTTCCAGTTGCCTGCCTCACACACTGTAATCCTAACTATGAGTCAGGCTTCAAAATACTCTGTCAGAATGGGAAAGTATTTAACACAATGAATTTAAATGGTGCATTGAATAGTTAGGGCTTTTTTTCCTAATGTTAACTGCAGTAGTTTTCTGGTGTTTGTTGATTATTCAACACTGGAAAATGAATTTGCAGAGCATAGTTTTTTCAATTATATTTACTTTCAAGTAGGATGTGGAGGATGAGGGGAGAAATGCGTGCTTTCATTTTCTTTAGCTATTATTACTTTTGACAACTTGCCACAGTTGAAGTTTATAACTTTTTGCGCTTAGACTTTAAAGTTTAGGCTGCACCTCTGTTTGTACTGCTCAAAGTACAGACAGTGATGGCATATAAGCCTGGTCCTGGTATTTGAATCAAGTTTCAGATGCCCATGTGGGAAAGTGGAGCTCTATCCATCTTGAGGAAGGAAAAAGTGAGATTGTCTAGGAAGAATAAACACCAGCTAGAGAATAAACCCCCCCAAAATTTTCAGTCAGTAGAAATTGCATATTGCACCTGATTTCTCTTGGGCCAGATGTGAGATTATCTATATCTATTAATATGAGATTATCTACAGCTAAATAAAATAGAAGTTTAAAGAGGGAATAGATGTTGTAGGTCTTAAAGCAAGGTACATTTGATATGTGCCCATGCGATGCAGATGATTATTTGTTCTGAAAACTTTTGTTTGACTTTTATTCATAGCATTTCTTGTAACCCTTCTTTTCTCATTTCCCGAGGTATTTAGGTGGTACTTTAGCTGATCCCTTCAGTTAGGCAGGGCCAGAAAAGTGCTGCAAACCAGAAATGCAAAGAAGGGACTATGGGGTTTTTTTTCCTGCTAAGGCCAATACTTTTGTCTCTCTCCATTGTCAAAGATTGAGTTTAATATCTCGTATTTGACAGCCCATTTGACAATGCAAAGCTGGATATGGCAATACTATTTTTTGTGGTCTCCATCAATATGCTGTCTCAAGCATTCCAGATAAAAATTGCTCTTACCTTTTTTTTACTGGAAAGGAGAAGTGTTCCTCTTGTTCATCATGTGGTCTCTTGGTGGCTAGATGAGTACTTCAGGTGTTCTATCTAGTGATTGCGTGATGTCTTTCTTTTCCTCAGATTTCTTATTAATTTCAATGTTAACTCATAACATGTTATCCATTCATAAGTCTGCAGTTGTTTCCAATATGGAAAAATACATGTTTGTTTGTGTGCTTCAGCATGTTGATGCTTGCCATCACCAGTACCTATTGTATGAATCTCTGAAGTACAAAACTGACTATTCTGTATTTTGGAAAGGAGAGCCAGAGAGAAAGGAACAAAACAACTCTGCTAGAGGGGATGAGGACTTCAGGTTGTTAACTTTTTGTTGAATTTAATTAAAACTTTAGTAAGGAAAACTGAAAATTGAGTATTCTGGGTTGATCAAATGACTAAGACATCAAAACTTATGATCACCGATTAATGATAAGCAAACAATATAATGCAGTCTCCTCTCTAGAAAGTTAAAACAGTGATCATGTAATTAGAGACTGTATTATGGTGTATTACAGGGGGATAATATGAAGTTCTGCAGGCATTCTCAGCATTTATTAACCTGGAGGACTTGAGTGTACAGTATTACTGGCTTTCAATCTAAGTTGTATTTGAAAGGAAGAGACAGTAGAAGAACTACCTTGTGTCTAAATGTAAGTTGGTTCCAGTAATGAAGTAATGAGAATAGCTTTCCTGTATTGTTGGAGGGGTTGCTTTGTTGTTTGACTAAAATGCTGTTCTTCAGATCTCAGTATGACACCATTAGGTAAAGTACAATTTCTTCACTGTCTGCTTTTTCTGTGTCTCTGGAGAGAGGGCTTTCTTTTGATTATAACTTTTCCCCTGTTGCCCAAATGGATGAAGTTAAGCATGATATCTTATAGATTTATGTTGTATTTTTTTATCCCCTTGGTAAAAAGCGTGGGGGGGGAGGAAGGATACTGACATCATCTATGGGATGACACTTGTTGAGCCAGTTACTTGGCTGTCAGAAGTCTTGGATCTTACCAGTCCAATTTTATGAAAATTACTTAACCTTTGCATGATTTTTATTTTAATCTGAAACGAAGGTAAAATACTAAAACTTCCTGAAGCTAGTTGAAAAAGAAAGAAAAGATGTCTTTAGATTCAAATCCTTATTTGTATTGAAATATATCTTATTAATAGCCTTTCTCTTAAATATAAAAATTACATATTAACTGTGTGCAGGGCATGCCTTTCCTATCTTCACCCTCTCATTTCTCCTACTACCTTTGCCATCCTTCATTTCTCTAAGTTCTGGATCAAGTTCCTTATTTAGTAAATATTTTAATGAAATAAATTAAAATGCTGTTTGGCACAAAGCTTTCTCTGTTCATAATGTAGGTTTCGGTGGCTCTGTGGCATCACTTCTCCTTCATCTTTGGACAAAACACAGCAAAATTGAGCTTTTGATGCTTCTGGCAGGAACTAGTTGAGCAGACTATTATGTATTACTTTATCAGAGGAATTGCTGAACTCCCTGAGGAGACAGATTGTTGCTTAGTTATATGGGAGTCGTTGGACTGGGTATGGAGTGCTTTTGCTGTGGAAGCTGCTTCAGAAGCCTCTTCCTCTAGTCTCAGATAGCCTTTCTCCACTCCCCTTAGCTTCATCTACCCATGTACCTGGAAACTAGTGAGGTTTCAAGGGATTTAAATAAATAATACTCACATGCAGTAATAAATGCAAGGCGACAGAGATCAGCTAATATTTAGGGTGTTAATGATGCAGAAATATTCTCTTTTCTGGAATAAACTAATTGATAAATATAGTAAAAAAACCACCAAAACACAAAAATCAAAACATGCAAACAAACACCTCCCCAAAACAAAACCAAAACATCACTTTATTTGTTTGGCAAATGCTAAAATGAAATTTAAAAATTGGGAAGTTAATCCTTAAAAGGTAGAGGGTTAAACTAACAGTTTTCAAAGTTTAATAGGGCTTTGTTTTGTTGTTTTGTTTTGGGTTTTATTATACTGCATTTTTTGAATCCTTTATCAGAGTGGGGTATAAAGAAAAGTTACTCTTCCTCAAAGACTTTGGAAAAGAGCAGCTAATTTTAGGGAGAGCAGAAGATAAAATTGAAGACTGATGAAGCAGAAAATTCTTAACCTTTGAAGTGTTTAACTATGCCAGAGATGACCACTTGTAGCAAAGACATGAGGGGAGGAGAGTTGGCAAGTCCTTGCAGTCACAATGATAGTACAAGTACTTAAATAGAGTTACAGAAAAATATTATTTTTCATCTACTAAACACCAAACAGTCAAACGAGAAAAATCCTGTTGCTTGAAATAACTTGTGGAGTTTTAAAACTCTTGAAAAAAGTGCAGATTTCTTCAATTTCTAATGTTAAAAGGTAAAACTTTATTTCTCTGTTGCTACATTCAGAATTATAAACCAGTTTTTTGTATTATAACCTCTATGTATGCTTAAATGTAAAAAAACTCAACACCCCCCCACACACACACACCCCATGGTAAACTAGCTGGAGACAGGCAGAAACTATGTTCTATTTCATTTTATACAGTCCAAATATATTCAAAATCGTTTTGACTAATTTTTCTTTTGACTCTTTGTTTTATTGATATAATTTCTGAGGATTAAAGTTGAGAAACTATATTAACAATCTACATATTAGCATAATTTAATTTGTGTATACTGTAAAACAAGACTCAGTATTCAACTTTGAGCTGTTACTTACTGGGCTAACTTGGGTGACAAAATCTCATCCAAGGAGGAAAAATGCTGACTTCTGGGAGGCCTTTTAGTTGAAACTTTTTAATGCCATATGAAACATAAAGAAGTATCATTATGATGATACTTGTAGGGGTGATGTAATGGGAAAATAATCTGTCTATGGTTGTGTAAAGCAAGTAGTTTAGTACATTCTATGTTCCAAATCAACAGCTTCATTTTTGGAAAATCTAAAATCTGTCTTGTGGATGAACCAATAGATAATCACCTTTTTGAAGAGAAACTAGACTGGGATACTTTGCATTCCTCTTCTTGGTGTGAGATTTTTCTCTAAAGGGGCATTTTGAGAGGAGTAAACAGTCCATTCTTTTAGAAGAGTTTTAAGTATGTCATGTAGGTAAGATTTTATGTATAGTTTTTCTGTGCTCATTCTTGAATTTCATTGGTGTGATAAGACATGATATTTTAGAAGCCATTACAGCCTGTCTGGTATTTTTAGGATGCAAGCCTGCTTCGCTGACTTTGAAGCCATATTGATGTAATTGAAAGTAACAGTTCAGAAGAGGCAGTAAATTATTTCAGGTGAATGACTGACATATTTAAAATCTTCAGCTACAGCTGGAGAATACAAACCAAGCTAAAGTCATTATGGTGTAGTTTGCACCAGAAGCTGTTAAGGTGAGCTTTTACGTGGCAGTATGTGGACAGTCCTGGTCCTAAATTATGAGTTGCTCTCTAGCTTTTCTCACCTGCAGGAGTGTTGAGGCTCCCTGACACTCTGAGCAGCCTGTCAGAAGTCCATATGCTCAGTGGTCATGCTGTAACATGTTTCACAAACTGAGACTTGCTTTATTGAGGATAGGATAGGAGACGTGTTTTATCCCCTTTGTAGGGAAGTGAAGCAGTTGCTGTTCAGGTAGCTGCAGGGTTGCTGCAGTCTGGCTTTGGTGGTTGTCTTACACAACTGGGTCTGCTTGTTACTGTCCTCTCAGCTAGGAGTTTTTTTATTAGGGAGTCTGGATTTGTAAATCCCTATCAAGGCAGATAATTTTATTTAACAAAGCAAATATAAGATAATTTATATTCATCAGTAAATGAAGTTCTTGGTGCGTGCTGGGATGATCCGGAAGCACAGGTCTCTCCTTCCACTAGAAAAAACAGGTTAATCCCATTGCCTCAGTCTGTGTGTTGCTGAAGCTGTGGTTATGATGTAGTTGTTAGCTTGGTACCCTGCCTGAATGTTTGTTTTCTAGCACTTTTCTTTTACTGGCTGATCAGTCTTTGCTCAATATGTTGAATATTAGCTAATGATAACCTGCAATAGTCAAACCACTGAACCCAAGCGAAGGAAAGAACTGGTTCTCTTCCTCTGGCAGGGGAAGAGAAGAAGACCATCTACCTTAGTTGAAAGGCATTTCAGCTTCAAGTCTTCTCTGTTTAAGAAGGTTGCTTATTTTCATTAGATTATGAGTTAGGCCTGTACCAATATGCAGTGGCCCACAATGCCTCTTCATGTCCTCTGTGTTAACTGATCCCAAAGTATTTGAGATTTGCTAGGGGCTCTTCTCACTCTTGTGTCCCCTTCCAGCCATTTGGAAAAGGGAAACTTGTAGCTGGTGTCAGATTATACATGTCCTCAGTGAGCAGCCAGCAGCACAAGGAACCAAATGGAGGATGGCACTAATGTGGCACTCTGCCTTTTTATGTGCCTGCTTGTTTTAATGCAGCTTGATAGAGAGAGGAGTGGAGCTGGCCAAGACCGCAGGGATTCCTTTTCAAATGTAACCAAGCTAAAAATTGCCTTTGGCTGCATAGCAGACATGGAACATTTCATACAAATCGGATTTTTTTTTTTTTTTTGTAAAGTCATATCGGATCTTGGAATTTTCATGCACATTATTAAGGTTTATATTCTAGCTCATGTTTAGAGCAGATGTTAACAATAACAATTGCTGTTGAGAACAAGTTTCCAAAGTATGTGTGGCTTTTTTTATTGTTGTCTTTAATATTTGAAAAGAAAATCAATTACATGCTTTTTAAATACATGCTCATTCATAGTGATGACAACTGATTCATAAAATGCAGTTCTTTCTGCTATGTTTTTTATGTTAAGCTCCTCTGTGCAATGTTCAAAGACTCAAGTTGAATTTAACAGAAAACATTTGCGTAGAGTTAATTTTTGGGATAGTGTTGAGATACAGATTGAATTGCTAAAGGATATTTTTAATTGTTTCTTGTGTGTAAATAGCATTTCACATGGATGCTTTCATCTACTGCAAAGAGAATTTAGCAAACTCAGCTGCAGTGTGTGGAGAAGCTTTTACTTGTAACTAGGTAGTGGTGTATTTGCAAAGGCAATTTAAGACGGTGCTTTGTTTACCTGTAACAAACAATGTAAGTACATTCTTAGACATTTTTTATTTATTTAAGCAAGGGAGAGGAGGGGCAGTATCTGACTTGTCTTAACATTTAAATGGTTTAAGTGAAAAATCCAGTTGTCAAACCTTATGTTTGGTATAAGCTATTAAGCAGTATAGCTCTGCAGAAACAAATAGGAAGATGTATTAAGCACTCCTGGCTGAGATCTTGGGAAGTACAAAAATGGTGTGATGCAACGAGCACTGGAGACACTCTCTTGCCATTTTTATGTAGAGCTAATTATTTACTGTTTATCTGTAAGTTTAAACTAAATATAAGCTACTAGTGTAGACTTAAAAACAGAAAGGAAATTAAATTTGAACACTTGAATAATGAGATAATAGGTTTGATTTCCTTTAGGCAATGGAATAAATTTGCAGTGTATTTTGTTTGATGATAAATGAGGTTTGCAGACGTGTGTGCACTCACACAGAGAATACTTAGAAGCAACATGGTGTCATACCAAATTTTTCTGAAGGGTAGAATTTTGTTTGAACTGCAGGATGATCGCACTGATGTCTAACCACATTACAAGGAAAGTGCCCTGATATGTGCTACAAGAGACTTTTCTTGGTGTAAATACAAGAGAAGTTTGGGACATTATTTTAGGTATTTTTTCTCTATAGGCCTTATGTATTCTTAATTTTTTTAACATTGCCAAGAATTTATGATAGATAATCAACATATTATTAAGGAAATTTCTTCTGTTTCTTTATATTTTAATTGATGATTTGGAAAAAGAACTGTAGTAGCCTTGCTCTTGCATTTTAAGCTGTCTTTTCCAACACGGCCGATTCTATGATTCTGTGATCCACAGAACTGAAAAAGGCGAAAAGTCTTAACAATTCCTGTTACAATCATTATCACAGAAAGGTATTCCTTTGGCCTTCTCTTCCTAAATTATGTAAGGACTGTTTGGGAATCCAGAGAAAACTTCAGACCAGTCTATTAATAGGGAAGATTTGAGTTGCTTGTAGAGGAGACAGAACTTTGAAAGGCACATATGAGCATGTGGCTTGCCATATTAATGTAACCATTCTGATTTGGCAAATCCCAGATTTCCAAATACCTTCTCAGAGTTTGCTTCCAGTATAGAAAATACTGGAAATATATGTTTTTAACTGAAGGTACACCTGCAGATGTAAACAACATCTTGTTGTATTGTTAATTCATTTAGGAATAGCCCTTTGCAGGCTCTATATATTTATATATACTTTATTTATCCTGTCGTCCAGGATTCATAACTAACAGAGATGATGAAATAGGATCAGTGTGACTTTGTACTTGGGAAAAGTTAATTAATGTGAGAGGAGCTTAAATAGTATTGGAAGAAGAAGAAGACAGCAAAGAGAAGGATTATAGGTAATTAGTTGTCAAGTCTTTAAATAAAATTTTTAAAAAGCTTAAAAAAAGAAAAAATTATTTACTCCTTAAGCTTTTAATGTGTTGTCAAGGAATAAGTGTCTCGAACTGAAATTTTTCCATACATTAGTCTTATTCTGAGATCTTATGCAGCTTGTATGAATATAATGTTAGTTTCTAAAATACAGATATTTTAATTTATATGAATTATTGAAACTCAAAAATTGTGATTGAAGTGTAATTTCCTAGTTCGAGAATTCAGTGATTTTGGGCTATCATAATGAAGTTCAAGACTTGCTTAGAAAAATAGTGAATTATGTTCAGTATAAGCAACACCTGATGTGTTTGGTGATTCAAAAGGGCTACTTTCCCAAAGCTTTTAAAAAAAAATAACAAAAATAGTTTTATTTAACAAGTGGCAGAATGAAGGAATAGCAATATTAACGCAAATGACAGCTTTTCATAATCAGAAGAGTGATGGTAAATAACGGACTGAAGTTTACGTGAGTGCACAAGTGCATGAAGAAGCATCTAAACCTTTTTTGCATGGTAGGCCAGTGGAAACCAAATAACAGGAGAGAGAAACTGTTGGTCTGTCAGTGTTTTCAGTTTAAGACTTTTTGCCTTTCTAGTAAAAGTGTTCTGCATCACAGGCTTAATGGGGTCTTTAGAAACAACCTTAAATACAGGCTTTCAGGCAGTGCAGGGGCAGAGTTAAAAGCCAGCTCTGTTGAAGGCAGCAAATTTTGTACAGAATGTCATAATATACATCAGCATTTCTACACTGTATTTTCCAAAATTGTGTCTGGGATCACATCAAATCCTAAACCTCATCCATTCTAAAAAGAGCAAACAGAGTTGAGTGAAAATTGGAGAAACAGAAAAATTGGAATGCCAAGAAAACTTGACAAGAAGGATAGTTAGGAGAAACAGTGGTGGGGGTTGTTGCTTGCACGATAATTTGTGTTGCTTTGAGCCGAAGTTAGTGGGTTGAAGAGTATTTACCTTTCAGGACTGTTGAATGCATGTGACGATGGCAGGAACCTAATACCAGCACGGTTTTACCACAGGGAAGTTTTGTACCTACATGAATATATATGTTCGGGGTCTTTTATTCAGGTCCATATTTCTGTGTCAGCACCGTTCACACAACTGTGCAGAGTGGAACGGTTACAAAGCTGAGGACTGTGTTAATGCAGTTGCAATTCGTAGGGCTTTTACTCTACATTTGTGTTTCTTTTAAGAGTAGTTGATCAGTTTGATTTTATACAAATAAGCTACAGTCTCACACGAGCTGACATGAAACAACTTCATTAGCAGTGGGCTGTAGAGTGCAGGCTGTCTCCTACAAAGGTGACAAAGAGGGGTGGAGGTTCACTTTGTTTGAGAGTCCTGCTCGAGGAGTTGTCTTCCATTAGGCCTTAGTGGAGTCTGAGTCAGAGAACTCTGAAGCAGGATTATTGAATTCTGCTTTCCAAATATATCTCAACCAGTTTAGTAGCATGAATAGTTGAGAGAGAATTAAAGAGCCATCAGCCTTTCATTATCCTATCTGATTCTTAACTCTTGGCTCCAGAGCAGTGCTTTCCCATAATAATGCATTATGATTGAACCACGTAATTAAAATACTTTTTATCTAAATGAGAAAGTTGTACTTCTTGTAAGTTGTTCTTGAGAATTTATTTATGGAACATAATTATTCTGTGCATTCCCTGTTAATGTAAGTAGATGGTTATTAATTTGCTTACTATGGAGTCTCAAAGGCAGGAAGCAGGAAGCAGTGGAAGAATATTATGGAATTAACTTTCATGGAATAAACTTTCAATGAGATTAACCTGGCTGGAATGGGAACTGATTAAATTATTTCAAAGAAAACATTGAGATCATGGTATGTCTGCCATTTTACAATCCAAGGACTAAAAACTTCTTTAGGCTGGGAAAACTTTAGCTATGTCTATATTAGCAAGTAGTCTGCAGTGGGAATAGATCTATAGAAGAAAAACTGTGAATGCTGAGGACTCGGTGGCCACAGCAGTATTTTTTCAGAAGTAATACTTGGAGTGAATTCTACTCTGATTCCAGGGAATGTTTGGAACAGTAAACCACTATTGGAGCACACCTTCTGTTTTAGTTTCATCAAAAAGTAGTGCATTTCATATACTTTGACTGCTCCAAAGTGAAAAAAAAAGAGTGGGGGCACAAGAATATACTACTTAGTAAATTTTTCCATACATATAGCTTTTTGATTAAAATCATTATATAGAAGTATACATTTTCATTTATGGCATGAACATAAATGAAAACTAGGGGCAGATCTGAGACAGTTGATAGTATAAAATATAAATAATCCCTCTTTGTTGAGGAAGAAAAATGGTAATTTTTCTTGAATTAGATAAAAGAATGAATTGTTTCTTTTATGTTTGTGTCATAGAAAAATGGAAAAAAATTACCTTCCTTAACTTTTCCAAACACTTGAGAATAAAAAAAACCCAACTCTTGTATAAACTTTTTTTCTGTAGATACAAAGAGTGGTGATTTTTGTTACAAGTCCAAGAGATACTTCGCATGTTGTTTTACAAAATGACTACAAAGTTCTCATAACATTTGGAGAGGTGAAGGGCTTTTAGTAAAATGCATAAGACAACATAGAATTGCTGTTAAATTTTTGCTTGAAATAGAAAGGATGTGCATTTAAGACTCAAAGCTTACCATTTACAGGCAGCATCTACCAAATATAAAAAAAAGGATGGGGAAAGATTTCCTGAGGAAATCATCTATAAACAGAGATTACAACAGCGTAGTAATGATCAGCTTGTTATTTTCAAATTTCCTCTTCTTTCCACAGTGAACACAAACACAGTTGCTGAAAGACCATTCATTTAAGGTTAAGTGCTTCTAGTTCTATGTCACAGTGAAATCTGTTTGAATTGTTGTAACCAACTAATAGTAAAGCGCAAGTGGACTAGAGGAGCAGAACTGGTGTAAGCAAACACAAGCTGACTAGACTGCTTTGGACCCAAGTTCTGGTATTGTTTCTGCACCAGAAGACTAAGGGGTGAACGTGTTATCCTTTCAATGTAAGCTTCTTATTGTCTAGCATTTCTAAGCCTTGTTCACCTGTCATGCTTAAAACCACAATAAACCTTTTGAAGAAACAACTGCATTTAAAAGCAAAATGGAAAATCCTGTCAGGATAGAGAGGAAAGGTCTACTAGTTCTAGTTTGTGTACTGCTTATGCAATTCTCCCTGCCTCCCATGGTGGAGTCACAGTAATGAGAGGTTTTGCTTTGTTTGAGCTGATAGTTTTTGTAAAAAATTAAGCACTCCTGTACAGTGAAGGACAGTCTAGAGTTGGGCAACTTGGGAGAAACTGGAGTAACTGAGTTTGTCATATGTCTTCATTACTAGCTGCCCTGTAAAACCAGTGGCAACTCTTAATGGAATAAGGAGCTAATTAAAGTAAAAACATGCGATACAGTTTTCTACACTAATTTACAAATAAGTAGTCACATATTGCTGGAAATTTGTAAGGCTGGGCCCCTGAAGAGCCCATTCACTGTTGTAGGGTAGGCTTGCAGAAAGTCTAGGCCAGCCAAGTGGGGAGCTCCTCACTGAGCTCCCTTGCAGACAAGAAGCACAGAGAGGGTAGAAGTGGCAATGGGGGACACTGGAGGATTGAGAAACCCTGAGCATGTCGGTATGGGATTAAGAAAACCAAAGCAAAGGTCTTGTAAAGGTACAGTGACAGCAGATGGGAGTGTGGTGATGCAAAGTTATGTACCGATTCAGACCTGATAGCTCAAGACAGGCGAATCGGTTTTGTTTTATATACCAATACTTTTATGCTAAAACAGATTCATTTGAACAGTATGAAATGTGAAGCATAATGCTTTCTGTAGGCATTATGTGTTCAAGCCTGTTCTAGTAGTACTAAACTGAGCAGAAGGCTCGTTTGCTCCAGGCTATTTGTCTACAGACTGGATGAAATAAGCAGGAGGTGCAAACTCTAGCTTGTCACTGCACAAGAGAAAAATGTTAATGTAGCATTCTTCTGGCTCACTCAGCTCTTTTGTTATAGTAAAGAGCATATAGGAACATTTATCTTGCAAAAAAAAGAATAATTTCATCTAGGATTAGTTGCCTTTCAAAAAGGCGGACCAGCTGCTTTAAGCAGAGTACCATAAAAATGTTTTGGAAAAAAAAATATATATATTCCGGGAAGCTTTGAGGCATGGAAATTTTAAAGGATAAGTAGAAATAAATAGCAAATATAGTTTGTCGTTTACTCTGTGCATGCGGTGGATGTATATTTGCCTATGCTACAGTGACAGCTAAAATTAGCCTCTTTTCTGCAATAGGCAAGAAGATGATGAAGTCAGGATATTAAAGGAATCAATTGATTCCAAAAGAATTTCAATGGAGTGAGTGGATTTCAAGAGAAAGAGGGCATGAAATCAGTCCCAAATCAAGCTTAGCAAAAGTCGCTCCAGATTCTGGCTACAAGAGTTTGCAGGGAATACCTAAGGAGGATGTGTGGTGGTGGTGTGTTCGTTCAGAATGCTGAATAAACACCTGAGCATTTACAAAATAGTGGAAGTGGCAGTAAATAAAAATAAAAGCACTCTCTTAGCAAGTAGTGGAATGTCAGATGCTATCTCAGGTTTTTAAAATCAAATTCAGACAGGAGAGATGTCTGTGGTTAGTCTGTTTTTTGACTATCATTAACAGGGCCATTTTAATTTTAGAGCTTGCACAGTTTTGGTTGGGAACAAATTAACTCTTGATCATAGTGGAAAGCAAGGCATGCTCAGATAAAAAGTCATACTTGTCAACCTTGATAGCTTTTCGTCAAAAAATGCAGCAACCTCTTAATTTGCAACTCTGTGTTTTCCCATTGCCCAATTTTTGTTAGCAAAGTAGTTGAGAGATTAAAGGAACATTACTTCATGCTGATCTCACCAGGAGTAATCTCACCAAGTCACTCCCTCATTCAGAGTCATTTGCTCGCTTTACTCCTTCTGTATCATGTTCAAACTCCTCACCTTCAAAGCTCAGTAAAATTTTGCTTTTGGCAAACTCATTTCTCATTTATTCTTTTAATTTCATTTCTTTCAATCTGTCTTCTAGCCTGGAATTCCCTCACCTTTTCTCGGTGCAACAAGTAAACATGCTCATTTGCACATCACATTGAGGGAAGGTTGTTTATGTTAATTTTCAAAAGGTAAAATACCTTTAGAACAATACAGGGCATTACTCTTAAATTTTCACACTGTTGATAAAGCCTCTGGAACTTTTGATTCTTGCGTTAAAATATCAACTCCCTGAGGGAGGGACAAGGGCCTTCTGTGTTCCAGTGCTTCATTGAGAAACCAAATATTCCAGTCTTTTGCACTAAGTAGATTAAGTTGTTGGGTTTTTGGTTTTTGTTTGTTTTTTTTTTTTTTTTTAAGTGAGCAGACAGAATGTGTTTTGTAAAGTGATTTGTAAAGTGGTGTTAGAAAGTTCAGATTTGTGAGAGAATTTTATATGTGGACAGTAAAATAGATCTACTTTTCTGATATGGCTTATGTTTAATGCAAAAAAATGAAAGAGAATGTATTCTGATTGGCCATGAAAAGACTGGCAGACAACATATATAGTTTCAATTTGTTACCACTACTCCAGCATAGCACAGCCTAGTAGTATGGCATTAATGCCATAATCATGGAATATTTTCTAGGTGTTAGCAATGCCCTATGGGTTTATGTATATTCCCTTTCATTTCTTTCTAATGTGATGTGGTTTTGTGTTAATGTATTAAAAAAAAAAAAAAGAGAGACTGTATTAAACCAAAGAAGGGAGATGTTTGTAAGCATTGCAAGATGGTTCCTTTCTCTGAGATTGCTGTTGACTGTATTCCTATATCTTTAACTACTACATATGGTGCAGAAATCTCACCAGCTGTCATGTATGTCTGCCCCACTGACTGGTTAGATTACAGCAAGATGTTGTTTTGTGCATGTTTTGGTGATTTTTTTTTTTTCTTTCTAATGACTGATAGAAGTTGTTGTAAGGTTAGATGGCAGTTCAGTTATTAGGGCAGATTTGGAATGATAACAGCTGCAGTTATTGATGCTTTATTTCTGTAAGGGTGTACGAAGGCCTGTGGCTTCTCTTGCAGTCTCCCATTAAGCCAATGGGAAAGAAGAGTATTCTGATTTTATATGAAAATTTCTGTTTGTTCTGGGTTTGGAGCTCAGAATGGCACACATCTTGCTTGTTTAATTATTTGGCTGTTTAAGCAATTGCATGTATGGCTTTTGACAGGGAAAGTTAATACTAGATCACTGTATCAGAAGGGTAAGTATGAATGTAGGCAGCAGCAAAAGTGTGCCAAAAATGCGTAATATCCAGTTTATGTGGAAACTATTATGAAGAGTGAAAGGGAGAGCTACATAACACTCAGGTAAGAATGAATTTAGGCACACAATTTAACACTCAGATGTGGTCTGTATTTTGTTAATGTTCAGAGGGCTTTTTTTTCTGTAGTTATTGCTTTGTGATTTTATGTTTGTATAATAAACAAGCAGAAAAAGCAAATGGTATAAGAAACTCTTGGCACAGGAAAGTTGTCACACTTCCCATAACAGATTTTGGATAGGGAGTGAATAGTTGTGAAAGGCATTTACTAGATAACTAGGCAAAATGAGGCTCCTTGATAGACACAAAAGTACTCTCTAGCAATTCAGTATTTTAAACAGTCAAATAGTTTTGTACTCTGAGTTTCAGGGATATATGTATCTCTCTTATATTGAGACATACTGTTTCAAAGCCTTTTGCTGTGTCTTTTTCAGGCTCTTGACCTTTATATACTTTACCCCTTGTGATATTTTTTAATTTGTTTGCTTCTTGCTACATCTTTCCAATTCACTTTCCTTCTTCTCCCCTCTCCCTGCCCCAAATTCCCTTCTCTCTCCCACCAAAAAAAGGCTTTGTGTCACCATTATAAAGATAAGTCACTTTTTTCAAGCTGGCTAGAAAAATAAAACTGCGTTAGTGGACCTAATTTACTGCATCTATTTTCCATTTTCCAAATTGTTCTTTAAAAATATGAAGTTAATAACTGCGAGGAAATTTTCTGCACTTATTGGGGTAGAGGAGTTTGAAACAACAAACTTTCCAAAGCACTAATTATTACCTACCTTTGTAAGTTTGGATGTTCTTGGGGGTTTTAATGATGAGAAACTGATTATGATTGGGGATCACTAGATATATTCTGACATCCCACCCCACACTGAGACTTCTTCAGGGATGTTAGGAAATTTGTGGCGGTTCTGAGTAGGACTCATAAGTCCCACTACCCAGTCTCATAGTTTTAGATGTATGTTTGCTGAGAGGGAGGGATGTCTTTCTTTTTCCTTCTCTTTGAGTATGCAGTATTCTTGTCTTAGATGCCATAGGTGATATTACGTGAAAGGAGAACGCTTTGGAAAATACACTGCTAGAAGAGTTTAAGTGAAATGAACTTAATGCTGCATATTAACTTGATGTGCTAAAAAGATTAGGAGATCCACACTGCTGTACGGTGGCACTGGGACAAGAAAAATTAACAGTTTGATGGAGACATCAAATGCTCATGAGTCCCAACATACCAAGAGAAAACTATGAGGATAGTTGAACTTACAGTCTCACTTTGACCAGTGATGTTGGTAGAAGAGCTTATAAGAGCAGATCTTTAAAGACATCATTGCTTTTGGAAAAAGCTATAATATATAAACATCCTAGCTCAGTGTAGTGCACACTTCAAGGTTTTGTTTAGATTCCTACAAGGATCTGGGGTTTTTCAAAGCAGAATGGTTTTGTAGTAAACAATTAATCAAAAGGTTTTTAAAGATTTGGAATTGTTTGATATGCAAATCACTGGGAATACAGACCTGAATTATCTTGACTCTTGAAAGTTACCTCCTCGGTTTTTCCTACACAGAGCAGTTTCCTCACTCTTCATTTTGTTTGCTTGTGTAAATAAGCAATCTTGTATCTGTCAAGTGCATTCAGTTAAAATATTTGGAGACACGCTGTATGCATGATATAATTATTTTCTTCTCCTTTTTCGTATTTTTACTTACTTGTTTTGTTAGTTTGGGAGCTTATTTCAGTGGAAAGTGTTTGGACTTTACTTAACAAATCTTGGGAAAGCAAATAGCTGAGAGCTTTGTGTTTTGGATAGGCAAAGAAAAGAAGGCAGCATTCTGAAGACACTAATTTTTGTCTTTTGAAAAAAAGTTTTTACAAAGACAGGTGTTACACAGAAAGGGACTGGGCAAAGTGCCTTCGGGAAGCTTTGTAAATGTCCCTTTCTAACCTTCCATATTATTAGTCTGATTGCTTAGACCTTAAGGCAACATTTTTAAATTCCTTTCATTCTCCTGTATTCCAGCTTTTAATTTCAAAACGACTTTGTGGGAGAGAGTTGCTCATACTTATATTAAACAACCTTATGTTTGTTAACACCAGACACGAAAAAATGCTAGTGTTTTCTTTTAAAAGCTGTTAAGACAGAGGAAGCTAAAAAGGACTTGATTAAAATTACTACTTTAAGTAGGTTACCGATAGTTTACCTCAAAAGAATACAAAAAAATTGCTTACATGATGAAAGGAGCTACCCTTCTGCTATAAAATATAGGTTTCTCTGAGACTGTGCTATGAAATTCTTCTGCAAGTTCCCAAGAGCGAAGTTAAAGTCCTCAAAAGAGACAGGCAAAGATCTCTAGGAGCACTTGGCATGTCAGTTTGCGTTAGATGGCTGAAACCGTGAAAATTAATAAAGGCTATTGTGGTATTTCACACAATATTAGATCTAGAGCCAGTACTGGTGTTACTTGTCGTGTACAAGCATTAGAGAAAATTTAACATATTCTGTAATACTTAGCTAACAGCAGAGAAGTTTTTTGGATCTAAAGAATTTTAAAGTTTGGTTGTATTAAGTAGTAGTACAAATATAATCCCATTTCTTCATTTGTCAAGATCCTAAAATTTTTACTGATTGCAGTTATTCACCTTTTCCAAAAGTATAACAACTGTGTTGACTTGATCATAGGTTTTATCCTGCATCCTAGTATTTTTTCTAAAGTAGTTTTTCTTCAAAATGATAGTTGTTATGTAGGTCATGGATAAGTTACATGCAGATGGGTTTCAAACATGATCTCTTTAATCAGGCTAACCTGGCTAGCTAGTTTCCTCTTAATGCTCAACTTCTCCTTCTTTTATTAAATTCAAAAGCTGTACCAATTTATGTATAGCCGTATTTGAATATAGAATTTCAAAACAACTACAAAATTTTTACTCTTTTAAGTCGAATGTTTGGTTATTTGCTTTATGTGTGTGGAGAAAAATGAGATTTAGTACAACTGTATCATTAGAAACCAGTAGAAATAAATATACTTGGCAACATTGCTCACTTCCTTAATCTAGTGAACTAATATATAAAAAAAATACTGGTTTGCTATATTCAGTAGAGCGATAGTAATTCATATGAGATGATGCCAAAGGTTTGTTTTTTATGGTTATTACAGTATACTGGCAACTTGATACAGCCTCTTGACATAAAAATATCTTGCTTTTTTATCATCCAGATAGCAGGAACCCCAGAGATGCTTTAACCTGAAATAATTTCATTTGCACTCATGACCTCAGCAGTCTTCTAAGATACTTCTGGTGGCAGAAGTATGTAAAATTGATTCCACTAACTAGTGTCAGATGCACATTAAAAATGCACACGTTAGCCTCTCTTTGCACAAATCTGACCTTGTTTGTATCATTCCTTAGATGAGAAAAGTAAATGCTTTTAACATTCTTCTTGGGTTATGGAGACACTTTGTGTTCTGGGACTCAGTAAGAACCAGGAAGACTTAGTTTCAAATATTATTGCCTCTAGGTTGGTCTGTTCTGCAAAGCTGAGTATTTAATTTGTTGAGGTACAATATACCTGTATTTTTACAGAGGGAGCACATTTTCTTCCTTTAGAAGGAAATCCTACTTAAAGAAACTCATCTTTTAATATAAGCAGTTTCAGAAGATCTTCAGTGAAGTATTCTCATAAGCTCTGTGTCTCGAAATGTGAAAATTTAAATGCAAGTACAGAGAGAACAAAGGAGGCCGAAACAAAGAAAATTAAACTGCACAGATCAGGTGGCTTTAAATTAAGACTTGAAAATAGTTATTTGAGCCAGTGAGATGAAAGAGACATAAAAAAAATATAGATGCAAAAAGGGATGTTCTTGCATGCAGGACTGGACAGCTTAGTAAAGGCCAAAGAAGGAAAGAAAGCAAAAATACACATTAAAAAAAAATAATAGAAAGGATGCATTTGAAAGATTTGAGTCAAGGAAGCAATAATATGAAAGAGAATAGATTAGAAGATTAAAAGAAGAAATACTGTCCTTTAAAAGGTTTGAATGACTAGGAGTCTGAAGAGGAAATCTTTGGTATGCCGGTACCTGGTGTAGAATGTACATGTAACGAACTCACTTGACCCAAATCTACCATGCAAACAAGTTTTGGCTGCAGCATATTAACAAACTCCATTCCTTATGAAGAGGCAGCTTTCATTGGCAATCAAGTATGTCTTACAATACTGGTTCTTTTGGTGGGGGGTGGGGGGAAAGAGCTGTCTGAAAAAGTACCTCTGTAGCACTAGACTTACTGCATTTTCAATTGATGTGTAATTCGAGAATTTTTGTGATTGTTTCTCATCTTGTCCTGGTTATTAGTGTGACTGGTTTAATTTAGGAACCTCATGGAAAGAAAATAAAAATGTAAGTGAAGAAAAATCAATTTTCTGTTTTTCCTCGTAAGAAAACTGCAAATAACCAATGGTTATTAAAGATCCTCTCACAACATGGATTAAAATGACAGTAACTTCCAGTTTTTAGATTTTCTGTGAAGAAAGGTAGGCCTAGAAACTGCTGCTAAGGCTGGCTTTTTTGGAGGCTGATATAGCTTTGGTTGTCCATGTAGACAGTTTCAGAAAGCTGTCTTTGTCTGTCTTACTACTAACATAAACAGTACTTCTATAAAAAGAGGATTTCCTGGCCTCTTGAAGACACTCAGTGTCTAAGAACCTCAGATAGATGAAAGCAGCATAGGTATTCTGGGTAAATTGAACTTGCTCACAGGGAAGCTCAGGCCATTTCCCAGTCTTGCAGCCAGAGAACAGGGAATGCCTTGCTTGCTTGGAAAAGTGACAACCAGCAGCACCATGTCTGGGGAGGCTTGGAAGGAAGCAGAGATACAGATGTCCCAGTATCTGTTCCATTCATCTCCTTTAGAGGGGTTTTACTATTTTTGCTACTTCAGTTTATGCTGGTTCTCCAAGTGCAATAAGTTACAGAATGAACACTATTTTATGCCAGTGTAAGCATATTTACATTTGGGCTTCTGCCACTGAAACTCCTTTTTAAAGGAAATCAGATGTTGTGTTTCTGTGTGGGCATGAGTTTCTCTTGGCTTAAGCTTATGAAAAATACATACAGTTACATATTGTCCATTAAAAAAGTAAAGTAAAGTTTGAAATAAGGTGACTGAAAACAAAGTATAAACCCAAAGAGCAAAATTGTGAGTTCTGTAGGTTTCTAAGACAAAATATCTGGGTTTGGAGAAGAAATCTGAGGAACTTGAGCCTCGTACATATGATTGCATTTTTTCATATTCTTGTTAAGCCATTTGTTTTGATGTCATCATGCATTATTTTCTTTAAAGGAATCTGGCATGTGAAATGTATGTATATCCATGCCTCAGCTAAAAATGAATTTAAATGATTTGTATAATGCAGTATCATTAGAAGTTCACATTTTTGCATAAAGATTTTACATAAGGACTAAGGAAATAATTCTAAGAAACCTATTTTGTGTGGAGTCTGAGTTTTATATTTTAATTTCCTAAAATGATTTTTGTCTGGGTTGGGTTTTTTTGTTGTTGTTGTTGTTGCTGGCAGGGTAAGTGGCAGCTGTAAACCTAAGGGTAGGCTGCAAAGTTTTTCTTCCAAAGCCTTCCTTTCATGTTTAGCCAAGTGAGAGACACGGAGTGAAATGTAAACTCCGGCTCGGCGTATCCTCATGGCCATCTCTCCTGGTGAACAGCCGGAGGGGCAGAAGGGGGGCAGGAGCAGCCCGAGGCTGCTGAGCACAAGGGCCCAAAGGCGCTGGCCATGAGCTGCAGCTCCCAGGTCACTCATAGGAGGAGGAACGTGGACATGGTGCTTGAGGGCTCTTGATACTGTTCCCCTGAGAACGGTGCTCTCCATTGTACCCGCTTCTCCCCACGTCATCCTCCCCCTGGAACAGAAGGAAAAGGCATTCACTTCTCTTCTGAGTCATTTAACTGTTTCTCTTTAATCCCTGGCAGTCCAACTGGGAACTGTGTGTTTTGTTGAACTTTGTTCTGTTAGAAATTATGGACTGGAACCATTTCTATTTAACGTGGGAAACAAGCTTTGCAGAAACTTAACCTATACACTGGGAAAGGAACTTCCTATAAAGCATAAACAGATGTTTGTACATTTGAATGCAGAATTGTTCATGGAAGGCTTTGTGATAAACGTCATAAATGCAATATTGAGTTCCAACAATTAAATGATGACTAATTGATAAGTTTGATCACTTTGACATGATCCACTTAGCTGGCACTTCTGATTTGTTTTGATTTGATTAGCTTTTAAAAATATGGTTTTTTCCAGCTGCACTTTATACACAGAGCTAATCTAAACATTATTCCTCACTGTGGGGACATAGAAAGATTTCTCCCTGGACAATGAGGTGATTCCTGGGAAAAGTCATCTATTACCTCTGGTGCAAGAGAGATGCATGTGTCCTGTAGTAGCCATAATCGCTTGAGGCTCTCTTCCTATGAACTAATTCTTGACTCGTAATATCTGAAGGGCTGTAATTTTTGTTTGGTTTTGTTGTTGTGATGGAAAGCGGTAAGCAAATAGTGTGTCCTCTCTTGTTTAGAGGTGTTTCTTTTTGGTTCCTCTCCCTCGCAGTTCTCTCTCTGCACATTGCTCTACACTGACCGCTTCTTTCATTGTGCCTGTTTACTCTGCAGAGAGCACATAAGACTAAAAAATACATATGTGTAATACTTTTTAGTTCTTCTATTGTGTACATTAATTTTCTTCTCAGACAGTTGAGGCCCACAAATTCTTTAGTTGGTGTTTTTTTTCCTATCCAGGTTTGTACAGAGCATGCCAGTGGTGTGCACATTGTGCACTGGTGCAATTAAGTGTAATCATGAAGAAAAATATTATTTGCTTCAGTCTGAAGATCACCAGTTGTGAACAATTGCATGGATCCTACTAATATATTTTTCATACCGATCCTGGATGCAATAGAGTAAACTGTTATTTTCCTGTATTCATATGTAAATCATACTCCTCTGTACCTATGTAAATACATAGGGTTTTCCTTTGACTGTTTTTATATTTAAAAAATCATTAAATAAGGTAATCTTTGAGATGTTATGTATCCATTTGAGACATTATTAATGTACATGCACAAAAAATAAAGATGTCCAAACTAATTAGATTATATTGAAAGATAACATTTTAAGTGTTAAATGTGAAATGAATTGTCAACTCTCTGTCTTCTGCTCAATGGGACAGACTCAAAGTGATAATTCCTTCTGAGAATTTCCTTGCATTGGGTATGTACCTCATGACATATTGCAAATGGAACTCCAGTTTACAATCTGAGCTGTTAGAGAACTTGAGAGGAGAGACATACCATGGGGTAGATAGTATCGCCATCACTGAATTTCATTCAAATTTGCCTTTTTCATAAAGGTTGGCATCAAAAATGTGAAACAGTGTGCTTTATGTGACTATAAATGCTGCCTTTGCTTTGGAAAGACTGTATTAGTAACGCAGGTTACTACTGTTCATATCATTAAGGGCGTGAGCACCCATCAAGGTATTTAATGTTGGAGAGAAAAGAGAATTCTGAAGGCAGCACCCCTAACTCTCGAGTTGTAGAATTTTATGGCTCACTCTTGCAAAAAAATTTGGAGGCACAGGCTGAGCAATTGAAAAATAATACTTGCCACGTGTGTAAGGGAGGGTGACAGTATTAAATTGTAAGCCTTCTGACATGCATTCAAGAGCAGCACCAATGACCTACAGTTTTCAGATATTATGGAGGAATCAAGAAACCCAAGCATAACACACCTTCAACAGATCTTTCCCAGTAAATCTTTTTAGCCGTGTGTTTAAACAAATAATTGAACTAAAGGACTTGCTCCAGGATGAAACTTCTCACCTTTAATAAAGTGAGATTTGTATTTCAAGCTGGAAAACACCTCTGTTATGTCCTCATCCTTAGCATTCTCTGCCCATGAGGTAAATAAGGTAAGGAAGATAAGAAAGTCAGGCAGGAAAAATGCCTGAAAGGTCTTATAGCAAATTTGTTATTCTAGTGCTGTATTCTCTTGCAGCATTTTTCTGTCAGATCTCTCAAGTGGTCAAGTTGCTTTCCAGCAAGGTGGGTTTTTTTTTAAGTTTAGTGAGTTAGTACACGAGGGTTAAAACATTATGGTTTTTTCCTTCTCTTGTGTCTAGCAACATTGTAGCAGTAATAAAAATCATAGTGAAATTCAAGAGGATATTAAGACTGCATAAAACTGAAGCTCTTCCTACATGTTTGGGTAAAATCAGTAGAATTGTTCCAATAGAATATTTTTATTGTATGTAATTTTACTTTACAATTTTATACTGTTTCATTCATAGTCTCCAAACAAATAAAATATAAATTCTGTTTAGTAATGCTTATCAAATTCTAGTGATTTATCATTTTTTTCTTCTTCTTCTTCTTTAGGGTGTACCTCAGTTACCATGTGCCAAAGCATTGTATAACTACGAGGGAAAAGAACCTGGAGATCTTAAATTCAGTAAAGGAGACATCATCATTTTACGTCGACAGGTGGATGAAAATTGGTATCATGGAGAAGTCAATGGAATCCATGGCTTTTTTCCTACCAATTTTGTTCAGATTATTAAACCTTTACCTCAACCTCCGCCTCAGTGCATAGCACTTTATGACTTTGAAGTAAAAGACAAGGAAGCAGATAAAGACTGTTTACCATTTTCAAAGGTAAAAAGAGAATACAATTGCTATTTTATTTTAATAATTTTGTTCACTTGGATAAGAAATAATATAACTGTTTCGTACTCTTACCTGCATTTATTGATGGAGCTGCACAAATATGAAAAGGGCAAGTAATTCTGCAAGTATTTCCCTTGTGTTGATTAGTTTTGCCTTGTCTTTCTAAATTACATATAATTTCTTTGAGATTTTATTTCTGAGAATGCAGTTTTTCATATTTGCAGTAGTGATGTTCTTAATTTCTGAGAAATAATGTAGGTTATGAATTAAAAGCATTCCATCTTCTAAAGAAACACTCAAATTGTAGATGTGAAAGAAGTCATATCACTTACCAATGTTCTTAAGTACTTAAGTAGAAAAGCAACACCTAGGGAAGATTAAGTAATGAGTCAGCTGAGAAGGAAAAGGATTGTGGTTCTGTTGATTAATGCCAAAGACTTAAAGGGGGTGATGAGTTACATGGACTGAACATGACAGGACGTGTGGCACTATGGACAAAGTATCTATGGTGAGACACTGAAATGTGGGCAGTTAGTTGAACTCTGACAAAACAGGAAAAGGAACAGCTTGAGCTGACTTCAAACGCAAAAGTGGCACGTTCCTGTTACAGAGTGCCTGCTTTGCGGTTGTTGTCCATGGACTGCCTTCTCTGATTACCACTGTGTTATGGAGTCAAATTAAATTAGAAGTTAAATTAGAGCTGGGAGACATAATCACTGCATGTTCACACAGGATGATGTTCTGACTGTAATTCGCCGTGTGGATGAAAACTGGGCAGAAGGAATGCTGGCTGACAAAATAGGAATATTTCCGATTTCATATGTTGAGGTGAGTAAAACTGGGTCCTCAGTAAGGCTGTGCCCACTGTGTATTTAATTTTCTGAAAGGAAAAATAATCAGTACTGGTGATGATTCTAAAATAACCTGAGATATAAATAATCTCAGACCTAAAATACTCTTTGGGAAAGTTAATGACCTCAGCAGTTGAACCAGTGATTTTCACTTAGCTATTTGATACCTATTTTCATTGAATGGAATTGAAATGAGAGTACTTGGCGGCAGTCACTATGTTCTGTTGTTAACACTTGAGTCATGCAGTCAATCACAAACCACACTTGCCACAAAATGAAAGCAGTCAGCAAGTCAGACAAATAGTAAGCTTTGCACTGTCCCTAATACCTGCCTCTCAAAACCAAATTAGCACATCTGGGAAGTCAAAGAATATATGCTGTTGTTAAAGAGGTGAAGGATCAGCTTTTACATCTAACAGAGCTGTATATAAAAGCTTCTGTATCTTCCTGCATTTCTCATATGCGATACAACAATTTACAATAAGAGGTAGCAGTTGAGAAAATTTCCATAACTTTTTCAGTTTTAAGTATTGAAAGCTGTATCTCCTATATAGAAAGACATCAGTGATTAGGAACAGCGTGTACAGCTGCAACAATGATTATTCAAATTTGCATTACAGAAAGACACAGAGGTTTGGAATAGTGTTTGTGCTTTTCTGATAGGTATGCTGTGGATACTTGATAACATACACTTCCTGCACTGACTGAATAAAATAAGTCACTTCCTGACTTATTTTATTTAAATAAATGAGGCAGAATGATGAAAGGAAAAAGTATTTTCACATTACCTGTGGGATGAGAAATGTGTACTTCAGGTCACCAAAAAAACATGTAACCACACTAAGAATCAAGTCAGGTTTTATTAATTCAATTTCTGAATGCCATGATGAGATAGGAATTTCTAAAAACATTACTGCTTTCAACCAATGTAGAATTTATTACTTTTAGAAGGGCAAATATATATATATATATTTATTTTTATTGCTTGATTTAAGGATCTGTATATCTGGGGATAAAAAATTTCACGTGACTGTAAAAACAAGAAGACTAAAAATGTTTCAACTTGCTTAGTGCAATTTTGGCTTCAGTTTAAGGAGTTTTTGAAAGCCAATTTAACAATTTCTTGCCTTTGGGTATTCTTTCCTAGCTTCTTGCAATTAACTACCCCTTCAGTTCAGCCAGTAAACATTTTTGTAATGTTTTTTCAAACTGAATTGCTTAACTGAGTTAGAAAATGCCCTTTCCTAGGGGTGGCATTTGGACTAACTATTTAGCTAACAACTACATTTCAATCTCTATAAAAATTTACAAAATGGAGATATGATCTTGAAAAAAATGATGGTCACAAAATATATTTCACTGTTAATGTTTTCAGACCGATTCCATCAACTAGGAAAATGTATTTTCAATTAACCCTTTTAGAACAGGCGCTAACAGTTGAGTACACACTCTGAAATCCCCACTGAAGTGGCATGGGAAGTCTAGGATGATAAATTATACCCAAAGAGATAATTGAAATCAGATAGGTGTTTTTTTTCAGTATATATTAAACTGAAACACATGCTGGGGTGAAGAGCAGTGAGATGTGCAGTAAACTATTGATTTGAATTGTGATATACCTGGTTTCTGAGATTATATAACCATTGTTCTGGAAAATATACAGACAGTTGATACAAACAAGTGTAGCAAAACGTTCTTACCTATGTTATGAAAGACGCTGAAGATGAGAAGTAATATTTTTGAAGTATTTTTATATGGTATTTTTTCGTTGCATTTCCCAGTCCTGTAATCATTGTCCATTTTTGTCATAATATCTTTTGCCTTGTGTATGTTACTCCACATTCTTTTGTTTAAAAAACTGAATTAGCAGCTGCATTTACTGGAGATTTTCTGACATCAGAAACTATAAAATTAGTGTAATCTGTGATGTTTATTTTGTAGTATAGATGTAATATTTGTGATACTTCTTGTACACTGAGGTCACAGGATAAAATTTTAGCTAATGTTGAGGTCCATGAAAATCTCAGATCCTATTTGAGGGACAAAGTTTGCCTGGAGGAGCACTTTATGATTCAGTATTTGCTAATCTGATTGTATTTGCTTCTTTTATGTTTTTCACTTAATTAATTTGTGGTAATAATAAAAATAAGACTAAACAGATTTTGAGAGAAATTTTAATATGGATTCTATTAAAAGTACAGTTTCTTAACTGACTTGCAACATTGTTTTTACCTGTCAACATATAGCACTGTGAAAAAAGGAATTCTATATGCAAATAAAAAATAATCTAAATATTGAAAAAAAATAGAAATTGTATTTTGTAAGAAGTGCTAAACTCAAACTAACTCTCTAGTTTTATCAGACTAAGACCTGCTTAATATATCTAAATTACTAGATCTTTTACTGTTAGAATTTCAAGGTACTTGCATTAAAAGCAGGTCTATCAGGTTCCTGCACAGTGATAAAATAAAATGCAGTGGGTTTAGAGACTGTATGATTAAGGTCATAACACTTACGTTTATCTCTATTCCAAAAAGAAAGATTAATCATAGCTAAACATATTATTAGAATTTTTCTACTTACATTGCAATATACATTTTTTCAGACCTCAAATTTGACATTTTGATGTGATTTAACACTCCATAAGCACATTCCACATCTAAAAAGTATTTAAATTTTTACATCACTCATGCAGAACAACAAGAAAAATACAAATGCCCAGAATGGAATGAAAATCAGGGAAGAGGAATCACTCTTCAATCAAATTGTCAGTAGAAAATAATGTCAGCTTTTGTTTCCCAACTTAAGATGTACAACTGGGAAACACCTTTGTATTAGTCTGGCTCTTCTAGCTTTATTTATAAACAATCTTACTGAAATGTTGGGGAAAAAAAAAAAAAAAAGAACAAATTATCTATTATGTTCACTGTAGTAGAATTTTAAGTTCATTTTCATTTTATATGTCTGCATCTATCAGTTAAGATGATATTTTAATCAATATATATAAGAATGTAAGGTTGTATGTACCTAGTGTGTCAGGTTGGGGTTTTTTTACTAGCATCTCCTCCTGTACCAAACAGGAGTGTTTCAAAACATACTTTTTGATGTGTCTATACATTTCAGATTGTATTTTAGGCTGAATTTCTAACATGGTGTTTTTGACATTGTGCTTAGTAGGCTCAACTTTGTCTATCACTGTTAGATGATCTGATTTTTAATGTGCTTAAGAAAAAAAATCAGAATTTTGTACACAGAAGTATAAGATAAAACTTTTTATGGAAACCTTCCTTTGCTTTTTGACTGTTCTGCCTGCTTGAAACTTAAAACAGAAAATTTATGCAAAAAATAACTGTTGTTTCTTATGCCAGAATCTGCAATACAGAGTATTTAATTTGTTTCAAAAGTTAATATAAACTCAGCTTCGCTCATTATTGTGATCTGTTTGAGACTCTGTTTGTGAAATGATTCTTCCACTGGTTTGGACAAAATATTGTAATTTGACTAACAAGAATGTTGATAATGTGGAAAAACACTCCCTGATATTAGGTGATGTAGTAAAATCACACAAGTAAAAACTTTGGATGAACACGAATAGAAAGGTCATTTGAGGAAGAAGATGGTGTTTTCCCTTAATTTCACTAAGTTATATTTTAATCCTTAAATTCTTAGGCACAGAGATGCTGCCTGTATGTTAAAAAAGGGTATTTCCATAAAATTGCCCATATGTATTTCTTTTGTCCTTATACCATCTTATGCCTGTATTGGTACCAGTTGTTAGGCAGTGCACTGATATAGCTTGATATTTAGTCTGTCCTACTGTGTTCTTAAACTTGCATTTAGGAAGCCTGTTTTTTTACTGCTGGTAGTGTTAAGGATGTGCATAAATACCAAGGGAAACTAGAAGGAATACCTTCAACAGCCCACATGGAAAGGTGCAAGCTTATGTCATGCAATCAAAACAAAACAAGGCTTAAAATGAAATGAACATTCAAGAATTTTTGTGACAGATTTTTGTAAGATTAGAGGGGACTGCTGTGATTTAGTCTGACTTGTAGATGACACAGGCAGTGGATGTTGCTGAAACGATACATGTCTGGACTACAGCATTATGTCCTTTGTTGATTGAAATTTTACCTCTGATGGGTAGTCCACACCAGCCCAACAGTAAGTATGTTGAGTGTGTAGTGAGTGAATTGTCACTCTGTAATAACTAATTTATAGAGTAGGCTGGTATGTCAGTTTTAAGTTGCATGGTTTAAATTCTATTATATGATGAGCGAAAGGAAAGTAGATTTTTTTGTTATGTTCAGGTGATTTTTATAAATAAAAAAAATACTAATGTGTTACTGGTTTTTTGTAGTTTAACACAGCAGCCAAACAGCTGATAGAGTTGGACAAGCCCTCAGGTTCTGCCATTGACTCTGGAGAAGGTACCTCTGGGGCAGCCCACAACAGTTCAACCCAAAAGCACACAGATACTAAGAAAAACACCAAAAAACGACACTCTTTTACCTCCCTCACCATGTCCAACAAGGCTTCACAGTCTTCTCAGAATCGCCACTCCATGGAAATTAGTCCTCCTGTCCTCATCAGCTCCAGCAACCCGACCGCAGCAGCCCGCATTAGTGAGCTGACGGGGCTTTCCTGTAGTGCCCCCTCTCAGGTAATTCACGTGAAATCAACTATAACTATAAAGGCTTCTGATCTTGTCAGTTTACTTATTTCAAATTATTAATTATATGTAACTAATACTAAACAGATGCTTTCACAAAACTTATCTTCCAGCATGAGAACATTTAAGGAAAATATTTCTTAACACTGCTTATATAATGATAGCAAATATTTTAGGTCTTTTAGGCTAGTTTTTTTACAGTTGTTATTTTCTAGAGTGCCACAAAGATTTTTATTTAACTGTGGAAACTAGAAACTGGAGTGATTTAATGTTTTTTCTAAATTGTATGTAATAATGACTATTTATAAAGTGCATGTTAGTAAAAGTAAAATATTAAACTTGATGATTATGTGTATTCCAGAAATGTACCATATTAAACTGGTTGTGACAAATATAAATATTTATCTGACTTTTATTATTTGTTCAGTAGTTTGTGAACAATTGGCTATTTCACATAGTGATTACACTTTGGGAAAAGAGATGATAATGGAGCTTAACAAGTGTTGGTAGTATTTTACATGAGCTAGTAAATATGCTTTATTTTCACATCTTTGGGATCTGACAGCATTTTATGGAAAAAAAAAAAAGAAAACTGATATTGGTAAAAGTGTGTTTCATGTTGCTGATTCAATATGTCTCCAAAGTTTCAGAAGTGTCAGGGTGAAAAAAAGAAAGTGAGCAGCGTGATCCAATATTGTTTGTGTGATTCTCTAATAAAAAATTAGTTCTAGTTTAAGGTTCCAGGTAGTAGAGTACTGGTGATTTTGACCCTGAAGCTTACAGCTGTGTCAGACGCAGAACTGACCCCTCTGGGTTTTCTCTCTGTCGCAGGTTCATATCGGTACTACGGGGCTGATTGTGACTCCACCCCCGAGCAGCCCAGTCACAACAGGGCCTTCATTTACCTTCCCCTCAGAAGTTACCTACCAAGCTGCTCTTGGTGTGAGTACCACTTAAGAAAACTCAGCGTTCCTACTTTTCTTTGATCTTATACAGTAATTTTTTTTTCCTCGAGTTCTGATCAAATCACTGATTTGAAATGATGGTTTTATGATTATTGTCTATGTAATAGACAATGGTATAAATTTAATTATAGCAAAAGCACTAGTGATACAATAATGTTTGCATGTTGTAATTTCTCCAATTTTTCTCTGTAATTTCTGTGTAGTAAACATGAGAAGCACACTTCCTTCCAGAACAGTGTTTAAGCATGAGCAGAAAAGAGATTATGCCATGGGGAAAGTTAGGGAAAACAAGGAAGACCTTAAAAAAACATCAACTTGAGACCACAGCTGCCAGTTATTTCTGTTTTACTTAACTCAAGATTATCAAGATGCTCTAAACTAAGTTTCAAAACTGCTGTCTCCTCATTAAGATGATGTGGCAAATGAAGAACATATCTAGCCTGTCAAGTTAAGGTTCTTGGAGAGCAATAGGAAAAAGTGTTGCAAATGTCCATCCTTTAAAGGGAGAAATACATTGCAGTGCTGCTTCCTTTGGACAATTAAATGATGTCTTCAAAAGGTGCAAGTTTTCTTTCCGAAACCAACTGGAATTCTTTAGTTTCCGATCCTTGTGGTAGAGAGACTATATGTTGTATATCATACTGCACTTACCAAAGCCTGACCTTAACTGCAGTAAAAATTGTGGGTACTAGTTTTCAGAGATCTTCAAGGGGGAACTTAATGAAATGTTATTTTGAACATTGGAGTTCTTGCAATTCAATTCTTCTCAAAAAATTCTGCCCTTAACTTTTAAGGGGCAGGGCACAGTTGAATAAGAAATCTTCACTTAGTTTAAAAAACAAAACAAACAACCCAAACAAAAAACCCCAAGACTATATCTTGTTTAGGGGTTTAATTATCCCTGCAGTCTTTAAACCAAGTAAAACACGATGAATAGCTCTGCTGCTAGCCCTGTGTCGAGTTTTGCTTTTTTTTGCCTGTATCATTTCACATTTGTTTGCAAAATCAAAGGCAGGATTGTCTGTCTTTGGTATCAACTTTTTGCTGTCTAAGTAAATGCTTAGGTGTGACTTGGTTACATTTTGACAGCTTTCTTTGGGACTCTTAAGTTATGTTTTTCAGTCCTTTAAATTATGATGCTGTTGTTTTCTGAATTATCTTCAGTAATTTCTTTTGGCATGGTACGCATGATGAAAATATTGATGGTATGACTCTTTTACCCTGTTAGCCTGACGCTTATATCTTCAGAATTTGTATACATTCATTTGGCCTGAGTGTAGCACAAAGCTTATGTTCAGCTAAATATCCACCCTGATTCCACAAATTTTCATCATCTTTAAGTGATATAGTAATTGCTCTCATCCAGGTAAATGTATTCATATTCTTTGCTCTCCAGATAGATGACTTTGTTATTAATAATGATATAGACCATGTGCTTTTGCCCTGCCTTATTGAGTAAGGCAGGTTGCGCTGTAGTAATGGTTTGTCCTCTTATAGTTAAATTGTTGACTCCTTCTATCTGTGGATCATCTATGTAATCCTACTGTTAAATGTATGCTAACCTCAAAACAATTCATAATCTCCTTATGTTTAGATTCATATTTTAAAGTCATGGAGCAGATGAGGTTAAAAGGACCTCTCGAGCTCATCTAGTCTAACCCCCCTGGTCAAGCAAGGCCACCTAGAGCCAGTTGCCCAGAACTGTGTCCAAATAACTTTTGAATATCTCCTAGGATTGAGACTTCACTACCTCTCTGGGCAACTTGTGCCAGTACTCCATGACCCTCACAGTGAAAAACTGTTTCCTTGTACTCAGGCTGAACCTCCTATATGGGTTTTTGGACGCCACTGGAAAGAGCATAGCTTCATCATCTTTGTTCCTTCCCTTCAGATAATTAAATACATTAATGGGATGGTCCTAAGCCTCCTCTAGGTTGAATAGTCCCAGCTCTCTTAACCTTTCCTCATAGGAGAAATGCTCCAGTCCCTTAATTATCTCCGTGACCCTTCACTGGACTCTCCATTATGTGTGTGTCTCTCTTGTACTGGGAGCCCAAAACTGGATGTTGCACTCCAGGTTTGGCCTCATTGTTGTGGAGGAGAGGGGAAGGATCACTTCCCTTGAGGTCCTTTGCTAGCTAGACTCCTCCTAATGCAGCCCAGGATATCATTATCCTTCTTTGCCACAAGGGCACGTTGTTGGCTCCTGTTCAAGTTAGCGTCCACCAGAAAGGACCTGCAGGTCTTTTTTTGCCTATGAGGTGCACATCTAATACTAGAAACAACTAGCTCCTTATATATTAGTCTTTTATACTTCTTTCACCCTGTCCTTCAGAAAATGCCTGTGAGAACTGAGCAAACAAATCAGTTTTGGTATAATTTGTGCTGTTAGGAAGAATTCAAGTCTACCTAATATACCCTGCAAACATTGAGTAATTGATTTGATTTGTGGCTGAGGTACTGAAGCTGTGGAGACGATTGAGCAGGCAGGATACAATCCATAATTTTCAAAGTTCTGTCAGAAGCTGCTTTTGTGTTTTCCTCTCAGTAACAAACACTTCTGTTTGTTAATATGAATCAGTAGTTCTTTATTTGATGCCAACACAGAAAAATACTTTCTTTTGGTGCTGGTGCAAAGTCATTAAACCACCTCGAGCCCTTTAGTTGCATAAGCTTGTTCAAAGGCAGTCTCACCATTGGTGCCCACAGGAATTAAATTACAGTGCTAAATGCAGCATGGAATGAAACTCCTGCCATATGATTGTTTTGTTTCTTGGGGTGCTACTTTCTCTTTGTGATAACCATGCTCCTGCTTATGCTTCCAATTAGGCATATAATTCCCCCTGAGAACCGGAATTATTCTCTGCCACCCTCTTTTAAAGTCAATAACTTTCTGTACATAATGTTCTGTTTCTTCTTGACTTGTTTTCATCATGACTAAAATGCAAGCTGGCAGCTCAGGCTAGAGTCAGGTCATTCCTGTATTCTTTTGCTGCAGATGATATTAGATGATGATGGAGTTTATAAAGTCACAGACTGTGAGATGTATCTTTTACTTCCACTTTTCCTCTTGAATCATAAATTCTTGTGTTCATGTTAGATATGTGCAAAATGGTTCTGACAGGTCAAGAGAGAGAGAAAGAGATATTCTTGTTTCTTTAGATGTTTCCCTTCTGGAAATACCCTTCCTGACATTCTGAGCATTAATTTAAGCTGCATAACACTTGTGATTGCATGGTGTAATACATCAGAAGTGGTTAGCTTGAGTCCTTTTGCTCTTGTATTTTTTGCTTTTGTAAGTATAAATTCCTGTGTTTCCTCAAGTTTCTCCCTTTAGCTTTTCTCCTAATTTCTGAATACTAAGCAAATGGCAAGGGAATTGAATGGTAAGAGGATGAGTTTCTCTTTAGCATGAAGGTTTTTTTTGTTGGATCTCCTTCCTGTCAATTGTATTGATGTTTATGACACTATTGACAGTAATTGTTCTTTGAGAGCAAGCTGTTGAAACTTCTTTTATTTAACTCAAATTAGGAGAGAAAGAAAAAATCTGAGGATGAGCATGACTACCCATCAGTGAAAAAGATAATTCTGAATTTTTGCTACATTTATCTGTCCTGAATCTGAAAGCAAGGAAAAGCTAGTGTCTTAACTCCTGTAAGAAAGATTGCTTTTTTATTGTCAGGAGAAGATATTTTGAGCTGTTGTCTTGTGCAGCAAATTTCTCAAAGACCGTTTGGATTAATTCGTAACCCAAAGGAGCCTGTGACTCTTTTTATCTGTGAACATGTGTAGGATTTCATTTTAGTTTCTTACATTGTTATTTTGGGAAATATTATGGTGGTTCAAAAATGTCAATTGTATACATTTTTTCTTTGTTCATAATTATGTTTTTGTAAATGCTGTTTGGTACCCAACATTGTATGAAGTAAAAAATTTACAAATTTGCAGCCAAAATTGACACAAATAAGCTTCAGGAATGAGAGTGCTTTTGTCAAGTGACCATATATAGTCTCTGCTGCTTGTGTCATTTAAGCAGATTTTAATTTGCAATCAGAAAACCTGTGATAATTTACTTAAAAGTTTTATTTCAAAGCAGCAATTCTTTAGCCAACAGCATTAATTCTTGCTTTGTGTTTTGAGGTTTGATTCTTTGAAATTGAAAAGCTATGAACTGAGACAGACTTTTCACAGCTAGGGCTTTTGGCTGTGATATTATCATTTACACTGTTCTTTGGGACTTCAAACCACAACTTTAGCCCTATTGGGGGCATTAATTAGTCTGCTCTTCTTGGCCACGGCATCTTTGAACCTTCTAGGTGCTTAGTATATTTAAAATTTTTTGTAAAATATAAATAACAGATGTCAAGTTCAGGAGTCGTTGGGTGAAAATATGCATATAGAATTATGTAAGGCTCATTTACTTGGGAGGAAATTCTTGGATGTAATTTATAAGGTAGTTATCTAGTGGAGGAGATCTAGTTGCCATAGATTTTGCTGAAAAAAATCCTGAAGTATGTGATTTGAACCATGATATGGGAAAAACAGAAACAAAATATACTGCAACAAAGTAAGTTAAGCAGCAAAACAATTCAAAAGCAGCAAAACGATGTAGCAACAAGAGATAACTTACCTTCCTTTCATTCTGCCTTTGCAGTCTCTTGAGAAGTCAAAAATGTTTTGGCCTGCAATTACCCTAGATGTCCATACTGCTACTTCTACAGATTGGATGTGTTGACTTTGAAATGGTGTCTTGGTGTGTGCACTTAACTAGCAGAAATAGGTGGTCTATATTTGGATGGTTTGCATTCACTTGCACACTGAAGGTTTCAAAAATTAAAAAATCCCTATTTTTTCTGGTCTTATTCTCTTGTACACACACAAAAAGAAAAGTTGTCCCTCTATGTAGAAATGTATAAGGCAGTCTAAATTATTATTAATGTGGCAGAAGCTGTGAGGGTTATGTAGTGTACTAATGACATATAGCTCTCTTTTGTGTAGTTCCAGATGATTCAGTAGTGTAAGTCAGGAGGAGGTTTAAATAAGAACTCTCCTAATTTAAATCAACAAAAATTCAAAAATTTAAATCAACTTTTGTTAGGAAGAGGAAGCAGCTGAAAAAAACAATGAAATTTAGTATGAGAAGTCTGTTCTTAATAACATATAGTTTAGGAATTCTCTTAAACATGAGCCCTAATTAGTTAGCCCTCAGGGAATTTTGCAAGCCATGTGTTTTTTTCTAGATCTTGTGGGAGTGAAGACAGTGAATGTTCCTTTCCTCTACTATGCCTTTTATTATTCTTTGGGTGAGCTGATTATTGATTTTCAAATGACTGATATGGGAATGCAGTCTAATTATATTTTAATTTAGTAGTATGTGTGTGCATAGTTTAGGTACTATGAACTTTAAACATAAAGTAAGTATTGAATTGTGTAATTTTTCATCTTCCAATTAAAAAAAATAATTATCACTTATTTGCTGTTTTGTATGCTTGAAAGCACACCTGGTGTCTGAAAAGTATTTGCAGAAACTTTCAATTTTTCCCTCTCAGCTACCTAAAATACCCTTAATTCGTTGAGCATATTTTTTGAATCACATGCAGTTTGCATATATTCTTTCATGGAATGTTGACTATGAGAACTATTAAAACTAGCATGTGCTCTGGTAGGTGTGTTTCTCAATAGCTAGGAAAATCGTTACTTGAAAACGTGGCTGGATCATTCGGATCTATTTTGTGAAGCTGTAGCAGTGCAAACTGAGAAGTGTTAGTCCTCTCAAGCCGAACAGGTAGTTTTTAGATTTCTCAGTACTTGCCAAGTCTTTAGGAGTTTAATTGGGCTGTGGCTCATTTCGGGTCTCATTACCATGCTGATAGAGAGGGGAGGGGAGCAGAGCCTGAACGTGGCAGAATAGAATAGGGCCGTGAAGGTACCTTTATTGTACCTAAAACTTCAATGTATATTATGTGTTCAAATGAATAAAACACATATAAATGCTCAGCATTTATATTTTTAGAGGTGCAGGAAGTGTGGAATCGTGACAACAATCGTGACAACCTTGATATTGTGCATGAGTAGGTTTAATTTTAAAGCATTCTAGGTAATCATCTCCTAATGTGGAGATTAGTTGTACCATATGTAAAGAAATCTAAATGCCTAAAAAAAGATTTAAATTCATTGACAGGTTGCCTGAAAGTTAAATTCAGCTTGGATTCAGCTAAGACATTTGTCGAAGCTGACTGGGAGTGGGAAATAACTTTGTAAAGCAGCTGAAAGAGAAATAATATTTCATTATGAATCATCTAGGTACTTTAAAAAGATTGTTGTATGGATAGGAATGTAGAATGTGAAGCAAATGTAATTGCCACTCTTGTAAATAACCATTAGTTCTAAAGCTCACAATGATGTTTCTCCAGCAGGTTGTGTTTGTTTTGTGTTGCATACAGAAGGCCTATTTGGTCTTATGAACAAGAAGAAAAAAAAAAAACTTTATTAAAATAGAAATATTTCACAGTATAGCATGCAATTTATACCATAGCTAAGCATAAGAATTTTCACTGTAAAACTGTAAGAGTTGATCAGTTTTCTCTATATTTGAAGGCTTTTAATTATACAGTTCTTTACTGTGTCTTGACAGCATAAAACTGTTTTATAGAGCTGTCTTTTTATTAACACTTTCACCAAATGCAGTGAGGTAATAATCACACAGTGTAGAACTAAAACATAATTCCCGTATAGGTTTTTGTTTAGAAAAACAGAAAACAGTCCACTTTAGAAGTGGACTGTTTAAGAGGAATTAAAATGATTTTCCCCTACGTATTTTTCAAACTGATAATATAATGCCGTGCATTTATATGCTGATGTATTGGAAGTGCTGGGCACTACTTCAGGTTATTTTATTAAATAATATTCTGTGGTTTTTAAACCTGAAATGTTGTGATTTAGAGTTTTGTTTCAATACTAAAGGATTGTATTAAATTGTAGATTATGTTTGAAAGTAATTCAGTTTTACATTTTCAAATGTTGGAGGTTTTTTTTACTCTTTTTGTGTGTATTGTAACACAAATAGTTATTTTTGGAAAGGGGGGAAGGAAAAGCTCTCCTTTTGTGAGTGCCTTTTCCCAGGAGTGTCAGTACACAAGGTCCTAAAGAATTGTCTGAAGCTTTACAGAGCAGAAGGTAACAATTGCTCCATTGATTCTCAAAAGGCACAGAAGTCTGTAGGCAGGACCCCCATTAAGATCTGCTGTGCCTTTTTACTGGGGTAGTTGTTAAAGATTACCAATCTTGATAATACCGAATTTCAAAAGCTAACTCTTTAAACTAGAAGAATAGGAGAAAGTGGTAACAATAGCTCAGTGACTATGGTCTCATATTGTGCTCGCTTTTGTGACCCATGCATCAAAAGAAAATTTCCCCCAGAAGGGGTGCTTTTGGGTGTACTGCAGCTGAATTGTATATTATGTTTCAGCTTCAGGTTACAAAAACAATCATGTTATGAAGTACAGTCAGCAGCAGGATGCAAAGTCTACCTCCTGGAAGGCTTCTGAATTTTTTGTCAAGCCCTATCCTAAAGATGTTATAATTAGAAACAACGCTTTCCATTTTTCCTGTGCTGAGAAATTGCTCATTTGCTTAATTAGCTGCCAAAACTTCAGTATTTTAAACTGGAAAAGGAAAAATATGGACAAGCCTAACTTTCCAGTTATATTGTTCCAGTAGGTAATACTGGAATACTGGACTTGAATGGATTTTTTCCATTTCCTTAGAATGTCATGCTTTGGGGGTTTTTTTTGTCATTGATTCAATGCATAAAACAATATTGATCATTGTTGGTATTTTTTTTGTTCTCATAAAATCAGAATATGAATCCCCCACTTCCACCACCACCTCTCTTGTCTGCTGCAATCATTGCATCGGCTGCTTCTGGACCTCAGTCTACAGGTGTAATACAAAGGTCGACATCAGGATCAGCTGACCAAATGGCACATTTACGACCACAAACTCGTCCAAGTGTGTAAGTAAAACAGAAACTTTTTGCCAGTCAGAAAAATGGAACAAGATCGATAACTTCACCTGTACGTGTGTTGTGCCAGCTGTCTGTGTTCTGCTAGAATTGCCAGAAAGCCAAGCATGCAACTCAGAACAAAAGCTTGCATAAAGGTGATAGCCCCAAACAGCCTTCATACTGAACATTGTTTATGTCTTAGATAAATATAATCCTCTGTTGCTCTGTATAGAAAAAGCTCACTTCAAAAATATGAAGTATTTATCATGCAGAAGATGAATGAATCCTTGTGTTAGCGCTGAATACTGTATAACTCACAAGTGTCAAATACTGGAGTGAATTTATTCAATGTTTTCCATTACTTATGGTATGAAAAGGCTATTCTCATGTGGAATAACTTGTGCCAAAACACAGAAAGTGCTGTATTTCATTCAGGCTTTTATATTAGCATGTTACTGTCACATTACTTGTGTCAGTCGCAATTGAAATTTGACCGAAGATTCTACAGTGCACTTAATTATTGGGTGGCAATTCAGAATGAAGGCAGAAAGCTGCTAGTTAGCATTCCGTCTTCACACTTGTAATGCAAGCAAATGTGCGTCATCCTTCTGGGCGAAAATATTTTGTATATTAACATGTGCTACTGACAACATCTTCTTGAAAACTTCTTTGTGTGCAGCTTAAGGAATAGGAACTGTAAAAGAAAACATAAAATTCAGGAGATGCTGAACCATCTAACAGGACACTTTTGAATAATGCAAGGACTGCTTTTGTTCTGTGTCTTTCTTTTTATCTTCCCACCAGGTTTCCTCCCACTCCAGGAGAGCGCCCTTCTTGTATAGCAGGTGCATCTGGATTTGGGCTGTTTCTTTGGTGTCAAGCATTTTAACACTGCTTTTTATGGATTATTGTGCCTAGTGCAGTTAATCAAGTTCCCATCTCATTTACCTCCTCCATCTTTAAAGGGTTGCTCTATATGAGGATACTAATGAAATTTGGAATGATTTAACTAAAGGAAAAGTTAATGAACATCAATTAAAGCAAATCAATGGTTTTTCCATAGAGCTTCAGTGTGTGGCTTTGTAGATCGCCCCTAAATCATGTATCAGTGAAGCCTTCTTCTCCCAGTGTACCATATGTTGCCTTTAAAGCATATTTTTTACTTGCTTTACCAGGTACCTGTATTGCCTTTAAAGGATTTTTGCAGATGCTGCAAAGTTTCTTGGGTGGGCAGCAAGGAACAAAAACGTATTGCAAAAATGACAAGCATGCAATTAATGCCGTTGTTACTGTGCACAAAAGACAATTTTGATGAAAATGTTTTGCAAAGAGGAGTGGGAAAGACTAGCATTGCAAGTAACTGTAGATCCTTCTTCAAAAAAGGGGAGAATCCACCCATCTGCTTAATTGTCTGCCTCTTTTGAAACGTATATTCTTTTGAGAAAATATTATTAGAATGCTGTTTTCCATATATTTGGGTCAATAATTATGTGAACAACATTCAAACATTTTTCTTATGTTCAAACTGTGGCAGAAAATTGAGCACTGTAGTGGTTATAACAGTATCGCGTCCTAATGTCATAATAAGAAACTGTGCAATCTTACTCAGAAACTTCCCTAGGAACGTTCCAAGATGCAATTGCAGGAGCTTCAGCATTTTTTAAACTTTTTTTCCTAAAGATGCTTTTTAAAAAAGAAAAAATGCAAAATGTTTCTGAACTCTCACTATGATTTCAAGTGCACTGTATTACGCATTAGTGCTGCTTGGAAAATAAAAAAGGAAATAAACTTTATAAGTGAGTAACTGCTAACTACCTAACCCATAGACTTCAGTTCCTAGTAACATCTCTTTCTTTTGCTCTGCAGTTGGCACAGGGAAACTCCAGTTTTGCAGTTTGCAAAGTAGTTCTGATACTGATCTTTCACTTCCAACCAACAAAACTTCTCCATTCTCCCCAAACCTCCAAATAAAAAAGAAGTTGGTGTGTTACAAAATGGGAGAGGTACTAGAAGCAGATGTAGGGAGAGAGAAGTGGGATGTGTAGCTGATAAACACCTACTTAATTAAGGTCACTAACTTAATTAAGAAGATGGACAGTCCTATTACTAGTATTGTGCATTCCCTTTAAGTGCAGTTAAGAGGGTATTCTTAATTGTCATTTTTTCCTTTACTATTACCATCACTTGTTTTAATATCATAATGGTATGATGGATCAACTAACACATAACCCCTTCTGCTGTGCCTTCTCATCTGTGAGTGAACTCTCTGTGCCAGGAAACACAAGTTATGTTTTCAGTTGTTTTAGCTTTATTGATTGCATTTTTTTCCTGTCTTTTAGGTATATTGCTATATACCCTTACACTCCTCGAAAAGAAGATGAACTGGAGCTGCGGAAGGGAGAAATGTTCCTAGTGTTTGAACGCTGCCAAGATGGCTGGTTCAAGGGAACTTCCATGCACACAAACAAGATCGGTGTTTTTCCTGGAAATTATGTGGCTCCAGTTACAAGGTATAGTATTATGCAAGTGTATAAAAAGTTTATCTTGTTTTAAGTCCAAAATTATTCTGTTCTTGTATTTAATGCTAAAATTGGATAACTGAAGGCCTGTGGGCTTTTGTAACTAGATAATTTTTTTCAGTTGTGTTTTCGTGTTTTGCTTTTAATTTTGGCAGGACGGTGACAAGTGCATCACAAACTAAAGTTCCCATGTCTACTGCTGGCCAAACAGGACGAGTGGTAACTATGGTCAGCCCTTCCACTGCTAGTGGAACATCCCAGAAGCTCCAGGGGAATGGTGTGGCAGTGAACTCCAGCACAGTACCCACAGCTGTGGTTTCTGCAGCACATATCCAAACTAGTCCGCAAACAAAGGTCCTTATGCACGTGACAGGACAAATGACAGTCAACCAGGCTCGCAATGCAGTTAGAACAGGTAAAAAAATAAAAAAATAAAAATTATGTATCAGAAAAACTGTAAGGTCTGTCTGGGCAAGTGGCTGGAGTGAGGATATATGTAAATATGTGTTGGGGTTTTTTTTTAATGTCATTGTTTAGAGCTGAAATGACAATATATGCCTCTGAGTTGTTGAACCTTTTATTATTCTCCTCTAAGCAGCTGTGTGTACATACATACTCCCACTGTTGGCAATTTATATGCAAGTACTTTAGGTGGAATTTTTTTTTGTTCCAGCAGTATCTGGGACGGGGACATTCTCTGAGCTTCCCCACTCATATGCAATTCATATAGTAGTAAAAGTGAAAAGAATATCTGAGTCATAGCTTATTTTTTGTGTGTTAACTGCATAACAGCTACAGTTTGCTCTAATTTAGCCTTCACTTTTAAGTTATCTTTTAACATCTTTCAATACCTTTAGGTTCATTCCTTCTTTTTCAGGTCTCTGTCTCAGGGTTGGTCCTTAGGCATTCCAGTTTGTTCTCTAACCTTGACTGCAACTTCTTTCTGCTTTGATTCTGAAACACTAAGGCTATATTGGCTTCAAGATCTATATAATCTATGTAGTAAAACTCTGTATTTTTGAAAGGTATTTACTGTCTGGGGCAGGCCACATCATAGTGAAACATGCCTTCTTGTTATTTAAATGCAGATCCAAAAAGATTGATAGTGGTGTTTTCAAGAGGTTTTGTTTACCAAATCCATGCCCTCCTCTGTGGATTTGCCAGGCTAAGAAAATTCCTCACAACTGGAGCCTAATCTGTTCCAGTGGCTCCAAGAGCCTAAAAGGAAAAGGAAAAAGAGAAACTCCGTTTCAGACTATCCCAGCGTTTCCCCTTTCCACCTTGAATTTAGGGAATGAGATCTCTTGGCTGCGAGTGATGGCAAAAAGTTTTTTTAAATCACAAGATTCTTATTGGCAGAGCAGAAGTGAAAGCAGAATATGCTAATGGTATGATCTGTTATCCCATTAAGAATGGTTATTTCCTACGGTCTCAAGTTCCATGAATTAGCCCACTCCCTCTTCAGAGTCATGCATCTCCTAAAACACTCTGGGCATGTTCAGATGTCAGCACCAGGTTTGCTTTTGAAGGTAGGATATGTACATATGTCTTTAGGTATTTTATTTCCTTAATGGGCCCCATCTTTCTCCAGTCTGGTCTTAGGCTGGAACAGATGTGCTAGTTCTCTGTAACAACTTTATTTGTTACCTTCAAATAAAAATAACCAGATGCTGTTGGCAGCTAGTAAGAGAAACTAAGCAAAGCATCTGTACTTTCCCGCCTCTCAGGCACAGGTGGTTTCTACTCTAAATGTTTCTTTTGGGCTGCCTAGAGGCTTGCACATGACAGCACCAAGGAGAAAGCTCCTGTGGGCCCCAGAGGTCTTTCTGTCCTTGTACCTCTGCACTGCTGTCAAGACAAATAAGCTTTTACCCTTGCATTTAGCTGACAAATGTGACAACATACTTCCCACCAACTTTTCAAGTCCAAAATGGAAAATTCAGAGGGCCTGCACTCTCTATGCAAAGAACTTAATGTTGGGTTCTGTAAAGGTGTACTGTTCAGTCACAAATACAGATCTGTCCCTTACAGGGACCTGAGAACTGAAGCAATAATGGCTGCTTTATGTTCAAATGTTACAGAGAACTTTGTAGTCGGCATCTGAAACATGATCATATTGAGCTTTGCCTAGCTGAGTGTTACTCCCTAGCTGAGGGAGGCTTCACAGATCAATGCTGCATTTTGTGGGGCTGTTCTCCAGTTTCAGTTTAACGCAGGGCTTTGAGGACCCTTCTTCAAATGATCTTAAGTGAGACATTGCTTGACATCGTCTTTGCTGAGGGGGTATGCACCCTTTGATTAAAAGGAACTATGAAGAAAACATATATTCTGCCTATTTCATTAAAGGATAAACTTCATGAAAATAGGGTGACCTGAAGCATTTTTCCTATCAATTCCACTGGGATAAGAAAACAAAACCAGAAAGCTTTTCCATGCTTATAGTACATAAATTGCACATGAGTATAGACGTATCTTGAAGAATAGCAGCTACTTGTAAGAAAACTGATGTGTCATGAACAAAAGGCAGCATTAATAATTGGATTTTTACCAAAATTTGGGAACTTGGTCAATCTTCTCTAATACACTGTTGCTGCAATCTAACCAGCTTACCAAGGGAATTTATAGAAAGCAGAATAAACCGAGCAAGTGCTGTAGGCTGGATTCCAGGATATCACTTATAACAAGTCCGAAACTCTAATTAGTATCTAAAAATCAAAATGAATTGATACATTTGAGATGTACATGTACCAAACTGCAGGGATGACCCCTCCTTAGATAGAAAGTTTCAAAGTGTTTGAAGGAGAGAAGCTGTGCAGCACTGGGGTGCTGCATTTTGCCTCATATTGTTCAATTAAAATGTCTGCACTTCATACCACCCAGTGGTGCAGAGATGCCCAGGCTGTTGAAATGATCCAAAAGCATATATGAGTGACCATATGACTATAACAGCAGTGTTACTTTTTGGAAAGGATTAATTAGTTCCTGCAGAACTCTGTGCTTTGCAGCTCAGCTGCAACCCAGGTTAGTATGCTCAGCCCTGTGCTATTCTCCAGCTTCCAGTATAGATGTTCCTTTTATTTCACAGGGGTATGAGTAAATCCACTTCTATATTTAAACATCCCAAGAGACAATAGCTTATGTTTTCAGAAAAACCACTCGTAGCAGTAGTTACCACTGTACTTACTGTTTGAAAGACCTACTAAATCCGTTGTGGATTTTGTGAATAGTTTAGGGAAACAATCCAATTATATTTTTAGCATCTTCTATATGGAGTGTTTCTTCCTACTTTCATCATGTGCCCTGACAACTACACATTATATTAAAAGGAGCAAACCACTTCCAGGTAATATTTAGCTAGCTCTTAGGTACTAAAATGTAATCTTCACTTTTCATCTCTGTCTGTACATGAAGCATTTCTCTTAGCAGCTTGGATTTCTCCACAACAGTTGCAGTGGTGTTATTCTTCTGTTGTATACTGGTGCAAGTAGGGTAGCATTTGCTACTACTTTATTCAGGTAAGATAAATTTGATGCTATGTATCATGTCACTGTATAATAGGAATGAAAGTTAAGAAGGTAGGAAGGAAACTTCTTGTGACTGATTAGTTATAACACAGTGACTGTGCCTCACTTTGTGTGTCTTGTGAAAAGATGAACTATTTCAGGTTTTATTCTTTTGTTCCAGTTGCCTCACACAGTCAAGAAAGACCTACGGCAGCAGTCACACCCATACAAGCACAAAGTCCAACATGCCTTATTCCTGCAGCTGTGATCATTCCCCACCACTCTGTTGCCTCCCAGCAGCTCCAGCCCCAGGTTCCAAACAGTGCTGCTTACGTCACAGCTGTGAATGTGAACCGCTCAACCATCCCACTGGCATGTGCAGCAGCTTCTTTGAATTCTCCTAACATTGCTGCTTCGTCTTTGGAGGGAGATATTAGTGGGAAAACTGTAAACACTCACCCTGGAACTCCTGCATCTCCAGAGAGTGCTTTGGCAGCTGGTGGAAATGCTGCTGTCAGTAAAGCAGACAAGGATGGCAAGGTGGGTAGAGAATAAAATCATTCCCTTGAATTCTCCTGTTTTCATCATACAATCTTTTAAGAGATTAAACAACACACAAAAAAACCCCATGAACCTGTGGGAATGTAAACATTTCAGTCTAATAAAATGAAAATCAGTATTCTCTTAGTTTGCCTTCCTTATTAAGCAGACACATTGAGAGATTATGAAAAACATGTTACCTACAATGTTTGTTGGACAAAGAAAGAATGCACATAATTGTTTTTTCTAAATGTAGATCAGTACAGTCTGTAGTGATTCTGCTTTCCTTTCTTCTATTTGAAGTATCTTCCTCTACATCTAAACTCATTCTCACTGTTCACCAAGTCAAATGATTATGTTATATTGTAGTCCAAAAAATTCCTTCAACTTTGTAAATGATTTTCTTTTAAGGTTGAGTTGTGTTTAGAAAGTTTTTTCCTTGGGACAACTGTCTTTACATCTCAAATGTTTTAGAATTTACCTTGCTACTCTTCAGCCATATGCAGATGTGGCTGCTTAATGTAGTTTATGAAGATTTTAATCTTAGGCTGTACACTAATGTCAGCCACTTTTTAGTTATTTTTGTTGATTATTGTTGAATGGATGTACCTAAAACTTTGTTTTAAAATTATTTTAGCCATAGACATTGAAATCAGACTGAGATGCCCTTAAGGAGGGATTTTAGAAAACTTATTTATAGTTTAGGTGAATGATGCTAATATTTTTGGAGTGTTTTAATTTCTTTTTCTTTCCCATTTGCTAGACAGATCTTTGCTGAAATACCTTTATGTTATTGGAGACTTAGAAAAAGTACTGAGGATGTTTTAATTCACCAATTCCACTACATCCCAAGCTATAAAAAAAATCTCACATTGCTTATGCTTTTCTCTGTCTGTGGTTAAATAGCTTATTTTTGTCTCCAGGGCTCGCAATCTGGCACTTCTCATAAACACTGAATTCACTCAGACAAAGGGTTGGTAAGAAGATCGCTGCCCACACCCCTTTAAAAAAAAAAAAAACAAGAAACACAAAAAGCTACTTAAATAATTCTCTTCAGGGTAGGTAATAGTCTTCAGGGATTCTTGTCTGGACAAGCAAAAAGAATGTTTACAATCCTCCCCTCTAGCACAGCAGCAAAACACAATACATTCTCCTTGGGGCAAATTTCTGTTAAGTCATGAAGATCTTCCCTTGCTGAGGGAGAATAAATAAAAGAAACTTACCTAAACAGCAGCTTCCAGAGTAGACTTTTCTCCCTGCTTGGAAATTACACTCTATATCTTCCTAGAAATGTCCATGTTAATGAAATGTTTTACTTTTTAAATTCCTGTTGTGGGAATCTAACTCATCACACCTTTTTTAGACAACCATTTGGGACAGAGTAATTGGATTTTAAGTTAAGCTTTAACCTAACTAAGTGAAAGGACTTAGCCAGTTTATGGTCTTAATTACTTATTGGTTTTTTCTCCTTAGAATGATAATAATTTGCTTTCTCTTTTATAATTTTCATCATTATCTTTCTAACTTTTACAATCTCAAGTATCATTATTTACCGAGTCCTCTCTGAGCATGTTATCATCTATCAGAAGGAAGTGTTCAACTCTTCTTGTGGGAGACTTCTGTTCTAAAATGAGGCACTGCTTTTGGTTCACAGAAAGAAAAAAAAGGTTTGCTGAAGCTGCTTTCTGGAGCATCCACTAAACGCAAGCCTCGATTGTCACCTCCAGCATCGCCAACGCTGGAGGCTGAGCAAGCAGCCACAGAGTTGGCCCTGCAAGGTGCAGTGGGGCCAGAGCCTCCGTCAGCAGGCACTCACAGCAAAGCTGGACCGTGTCCCGCCGACAGCGAGGCCTCTGGGCTGGCACAGGAATCATTGCATCGGAAAACAAGTTCCCTGGATTCCTCCATTCCAATAGCACCACCACCTCGGCAGCCTTGCTCATCACTGGGTCCGGTCCTGAATGAATCCAGGCCTCTTGTCTGTGAAAGGTAAATTATCGTATGCAGCTAGAGTTGGGCAAACCAAAGAAAAAAAAAAATCCATTCTCAGACACTTGAAGTGTATATCAGAACTGCTTCAAAATGCTGAGATTTTACAACAAGATGAAAGTTATTTTTTAACAATACTTCATTTACTTATCAACCAATACTTATGTTTATAGTTGTTAACTTTTCGTGTTACTTTAAAGTTTTTGAATGAACAGGGACTTAAATATGATGATCACAGGTTTGGTATGAAAACTGAGGTAGATAAGATAGGCATCCTATTTTGCAAAATAGAAGCACATTATATTCTTGCATTTATGAATATCCGGTTAGTCCTTGAAGATTATTAGCAGTGCATAACTGCCAGCCTAAATATATGGTGAATGAGACCTTTATCTATGTGTAGGCTTCTTAATAGGTGATTTCTTGAGTTGTTGCAAATATACTTTTAGTACCCAAATGCCCCATGACTCCACATAGCAAGCTCTAGGGCAGGCTCTTTGTTGTGGCAAGTGAGTCTAAAAAACATATCATTGTCTCAACTCTGAAACTGGCAGGCAGTTGCTTAAAAGTTCTGTCACTTTTGTGTCCATCTTTTGTTTTCCAATTTTTTTTCTACTTACTGAGTAGATTACACAGACTGTGAAGGAAGTGGCAGTTTTCTAACTACTGTCTCTTTTATGATTCCTTGTAGCAGACAAGCAGCATGAAGAGTGTCATAGGATTTCTTTTGCAGTAGATACAAGATTTTGCTTAGAGGGAAAAAACAGTAGAGTTGCAATGTTAACAGCTCTAGGACTGAACTCATTCAAGCTGACTATTGTAAACTTTGTTTTGATACTGTTAACTCACGCCTGTGAGCATCCTGTTGTATTTCCAGGGGCTCTCTGATCTTAAGCTATACCCATCCATTAAGATCCAGACAGTATGTAACTTTCTATGTCTTTTAGTTCACTTCTGTCATACCTTTAATATTTTTGAAAACATTATTACTGTTTCTATGCAATTTCCTTGCAGGTAATTTCTATTTCATACTGAATTTCTGAAGTAGATTTGCATTTAGAGATGGGAAATAAAACCTCAAAGACTTTTCTCTAAGAATAACATCACTTTTTTTCACATTATTGTAAGTCTGTTTAGCACAGTAGTATGCTTTTATGCTTTGAATGTGAAAATAATATAAAATTCATTCCGGCATGACCAGTGCATATTAGTGTAAAGCTCTTTCTATCCTCACAAAAAAATAGGGGTTTTATTTCCATGATGGAAATTTTTTGTCTTAGAACTACTTTAAGAAAATGATTCTGTATATTTTTATTGACCTAGTAATGACATATACTCAAACATTCTCTGTATTCTTACTATTTTTTAAGTGATAATTGCTACTGAAGAAGTGTTACTACAAGATCATTCTCACTGGTGGTCATGCAGATTTGTTACATTTCTGTCAGTGTATTTAAAAAGAATTACACCTGGGTTCCCGTTGTCCTTTTCAGGACAGGGTAAATGTTTTTTCTGAGCTGATGTGCACATTTCCTTTGGCTGAATGCTTAAAATGTGTTGATTAATAATACTTAAAATTTACATGGTATCTAATATCTTCAAAGTAATTTATAAGCATTGATTACTCTTCAGCATTGTGGAAGATGGGGTGGGTAAGAACCATACTTATGATGCAGTGGCATCTTCAGTGAAAATTTTGAGTTGAGGAAGAAAATGTTCTTGAGGATAAATTCAACAAAAAGCTCTTGTTAGGATTATTCTGTTCATAAATCTCACAGTTCCAATCTCAGATTACAATCTGACTGGAAAAAGAAACAGTACTTTTTCTATTCTGACTTTGGATTTGCAGTGTAATATTAGTGTTCGTTTTATTTTCAAATGTGACTAGAGGATTTACGAGTTAGATTCTGTTGATTATTCTGCATGAATTAGGTGCAAAAGAAGCTGGCTCAACATTGGAAAGTACTTGAAAATGTTCCTGCTTTGGATACAGAATTTTCCCCGAAGTTCTTGCTTCCTTCTAAGATTCTATATCAAATTTTAATGTTAATCCCACTGTTTCTCCATTCACTAGAACTGCAGGTTGTCCAAGGGTATGTCTTTCCTGTATGTTCTACAGAAAATTAGAAGTAAAGCTTGTGAATTTTTTTCCAATCATACAAAATAAGGGGATGGACAATTTAATTTGATAGTAAACAAGCTCTTAGTGACATGTTTGCAGATGGATCCTTAACACCATTGGCCATTTCACTAAAGGAAGGGAAGACTGTGACATTCTCTTAAATCTTACTACTGCAGGTCTTCTCTGTTGTTCCCATTCCTATATTCACTGTTCTCCTGTGAAGCAGGTTGGTCGCTTGCTGTGGTCCGTGGTCTTTCATACGTTCCCTGTACAGAAGGAGCAGAGATGTTTAACAGAAATTTCTGCTAAGCCTTGATTAGAGTTTGGAGAATTCCTGCCACCTTGAGACTCTGCAATGGAGTTCAGTCATTTCTTCCGATTCTCCAGACAAGACACAAGTTGTCTTGGGGTGCTGTGATTTCTTGTATTGATTTGGCGCTGACAAGGCCAAGGATCACTGTCTTTTCTTTAAAAAGATACACTCAACTCCCTGAAATTCCCAGGGTGACACATGCTATGCTATGAATATACAGGAATTTCTTTATCTGAGGAGTTCAGGTTTTTTCCATGACAAGAGTTAAAAGAAAGTGGCAAGCTCTTCTCATAAGCCTTCTCTTTTAGAGGTAAATGTTGCTTAAATAGCCTTAAATTTATTATTAAATACACAACACTGTAATAATAAGCTACCCAGCACCCCACAATGGTGTTAAAGACCTGAAGTTGAACCTAAATACACATCACTGTATATCCTAAACTATAAAGTGAATACTTCATCCAGTTAGAGTGAAGGGCAGCAGTAATTTTGTTCTGTGATTAAAGTGACCCCAAGTCATTTTATCCACCACAAAATGACTGGTATGACATCTGTTCCCAGTGAGCGAGCCAGTGGCTTTAGAGGGCAGCAAGTCTTACCACATCTGGCAGCATTTAATGCTGTTAATTAAATGCTGAGAATCAGTCTGCCCTAGATGGGTGTTGGTTATTGTAGGAGTCAAGGCACCCAGTCAGCAGACAGAAGAGATGCACAACGGCAGGGCACAGATGAGCTGAAAAGTAAAAATTCAAAGTGCAAGAAAAAGTACAAGTTTAACTTGTGTAATGATAGTAATTCCAAAATTCTGTGTTTTCCTTAGCTAAAATTTTCTGCATGTGAAAAAGTATTTTTATCCACTTGGTGATCAGGCAAACCACAGATAATTGTCCAAAAATCGACTACAACTATCTGGGAAGAAAAGCAGTGTTTTGTGTCCAGTGAAACAGAAGCAATGAAGAAAGGGAGAAACACATGAAAGACACAATCTTTTTCACGCTACTGAAAAGTGTGAGAAATGCTAATATTAAAAGAAAAAGTAGAATGAAGAAATGTGAAGACAGATCACCCTCCTCCTCAAAATAAAAAAATAAATTCACAAGTACAAAGCAAAGGCACTGTGGGATGTGGCCAGACACATCAAGAATATCAGCAAAGAACTGATGGCAAATATAGTGGCTACTTCTGGAAAGCTACTTTCATTTTTATAATACTAACATTCTATCACTAGCTGTTTAAAAATAACTGGATAATATTTTGAAAATTAATGAAAAATAATATAAGACAGTTAAAGGAAAAAAAAAAGAAGAAAACTCATAGTTGTACAGCTTAGGTGTGTGTAAAATAATAAAATTAGATGACTACACAAGATCTGCAAATTTGACCTTCAGACATTGAAAACATTTGTAAATAGTGAATAGGGAGGCAAATAAGGAACTGTTTTGGAAGATTCAAACATGTGGGAATGAACATGTTTTTTTCCAAAACATGCTTAGTAAATAGAATTGTTTTTCTCCAGGGACCTTGCAATGAACTTTGGAGCTGAAGCATAAGCTCTTTACTCTACTTGAAATTGGTAGTTTTGGCAGTATGTTGTAGATGATGAAATAAATCATGGAAAAATAGTTTTTGTTGCATAGCTGATTCAGGGTGATCTGTACAGAAAGTGAGAATGTGTGATGGGTCTGAATGTGATCACCCTTCTTTGGGCAAATAGAGTTTGTAAAATGTGGCATAAAATCTGCAGAGGAACATGTGATTTACAAGTGCAAAAACAGATGGGTTTCTTCTCGTGAAACATTGAAAAATATAGTAAAATAGCATTTTAAAACTAGGGGTGCTGTGCTCTGTTTTAGACATTAGATTACAAGATTGATATCAAAATAGTTGGGAAGCTAAAATTTGATGAGAAGTACCAAATTACTGCAAGGTTGAAGTACCAAATTACTGCTTAACACTGTATGGAAAGCTCAGGACAACAGTATTTCTGCACTAGCTGGTGTTCCTCTAGGGAGGGCAAGGAGAAGGTGGGTTTTTGCAAAGCTGTTGGTTTTAACACTCAGCGAGCAGCAGAACAGAGTAGCCAATCAATTCAGGGAAGCACAGAGGTTACTGACAGAAAATAAACCCAAACATATTTCCAGACAAATGTTTACAGGGCAGCACTTGACAGTGCAAGGTAAGGCAGGCAGGTATTCTTTCTTTAAACTCATTTTTTAAACAGGCTCTCTTTTGGATAAAATTGGTGCTGCCTAGTGTGCTGGTTAATTTTCAGCCTGGAAGCAACCTGCTTATTGACAACAGCAGAAGCTTTTCACAGCTTTATTGCAGTTCTTTATCCTTCACTATCTTGCCCTTATCCTGCCTGAGTAAAGGCTATTATTTTAACTCAAGTAGTTTACAGTCTCAATAAAACTTAGTCTGTTATTTGGTTCTTATTTCCTAAGTCAGCATTAAAACCCAAGTTGCCCTCAGCAGAAGTTAATGTAGGCCTGGGTTGGATGTGGAGCATTCTGAAGCTGCACACTAATAAATCTTGTAATTGGCTTGGTAGCTTTTATGAAGCATGAATCTGTTAATTCCAGTCCTCTGAAATCTGGGGATTGCCATAACTGAAATGGTCGTAGTTTATAAGTCACTAGTAAATAATATTCGACAACTGAATAGGTCCAAATACGATTTGCTATACGCAGATTTCCCAAGAGACTTTAATTATTTATAAAGTGCTGCTACTCTTTTCTGAATACTTTTAACTACCTGGACAGACTTCTTTTTCATTTTATATGTTCTTAAGCAAAATGTTATTATGGGTATAATGAGCTATAATTGGTATTCCATCCTTTACTAGGCTATATCTTGTTCTTTTGTCTTTTCATCAGATTGTTAATTTATTTTAATTTATTAAGATAATAGTTATTGTAACCTATGAAGTAATCTTCATGAGCGCAAAATTTTCTGATTTTACTGGGAAATTTTATTTTTCCCAGCAGATTCCCTAGCACTGCATTTAAGGCTCTTAACTTCAGAAGCTTTTGAATTTTACAGTCAGCCATTGATTCTATTTGATTTCATCATGCAGACAGCATTGGCTGTATAGCTCAGAACTGAGTTATAATATCTATCAGAAAACTCAATCAAGAAGTTGACATGATTGTGCACAGAGCTGCAACACCTAAATTTTAGGCTGATGTGAACTGAAACCGTGGTAGAAGAGGTTAAGTGGTGTTATGCATGTTTAAAAGAGAGAGAGAAGAGTGTAGCCTCTTTTTAATGCACTCATATTTGAAAAGTGATTTTACTGTGACAAACTCAAAAAATACACTTTTCTTTGTGTCAGGTGCTTAAGAGAATTGTTGAGTTGAACACTTTTAAAAATGGTTATTTTTAATATAGTAGTACACAAATTGTAAAGCTGTGTCCAAATAAGGTGGCATGTGTTCTATCCTGAAAAGTTTCTAAGAAAAATGAAAATAAAATGAAAATAATTTAAAACAGCAGTGCAAATTAATAGTTTTTGTTTGTTCCTTCTTTTTGTTCTCTGCCTTTCCCGAAGAGCCATTCCTGGGATAATATCATATTAAACATACAGTTGTAAAATTATGCCTAGTTACTGCTGTGAAAGCTTTGATTATTGTTGAATCATGCTGACTGGAAGAGTCTGCAAATTTATATTGAAAAAAATAATTACAGTTTTCTCCTGTTATTTAACCATTGTCTGGATTTTTATGGGGATCTTGGTAAGAAAAAATTGATAGGAGATGCATGCATTTTGACTTAAATTTATTATGTTGCTGTTGTTATTATCTATTCAAGACATACTTTTAAGTTATTATGTACTCTGGAAACAGTTCTAGGCAGTTTTCTGTTTCTGTGAGCTTTAAGAGGCTTTTAAAAGCATTGATTTTTTTTTTTAAAAAAGGGGGAGGGGGGACAAAGAACCTAAACAGTGTGTTTTTTTCTAATTACACAGGTACAGGGTTGTGGTATCCTATCCTCCTCAGAGTGAAGCAGAACTTGAACTTAAGGAAGGTGACATTGTTTTTGTACACAAAAAACGAGAGGATGGCTGGTTCAAAGGCACTCTGCAACGAAATGGAAAGACTGGCCTTTTCCCTGGCAGCTTTGTCGAGAACGTTTGAGAAGATTCATTCCAAGAGCTTCAAATCATACTGTACTGTAAAATAGCACAAATATTTTGCCAGAAAAAGCACAGTCATGAAATATTTTCAAATGACTGTAATGTAAACAAAAATCTACATATTTTTACAGTGTCTATAGCACAATTACACCAGCGAAAAAAAGATGAAGGCATCTGCTGGTTTTATCACTTTGAATTCTTAAGTGTGATGTGTGCCTTGTACTGTCTGATTTATTATATAGAGAAATTTTTTTCCCCCAAGTATGTTACATAAATGAACAATTGTTTACAAGGCTGTAACTAATTTATTCTCGTTGTTCTTTTTTTTTAAACTTGAATTTTGTGTAATAGCTAAAATTCTTGTGACTATGATTTTAACAAATTATTAATTTATGAAAGAATAACTAAGGGGAAGCTGGATTCTCTCCTTATGAGCAAGCAATTATAAAGAGCCTCCCATTTATCCTCTGGACCTTTTTCCCCTGCTGTGTCTGACAGTGGAGTAAGTCTCTGTTGTATGAGTTAATGTTGAGTGGTGGTGATGTGGCGTCAAATAGAATTTGCCAAATGGGGAAAAAATGTGTATTTTCTTTTTTGGACAGAGAAAAAAAGAAGTCAGTGGTGTTCCTGAGTCTAGTTTTACTTCTTCATAAATCACCCTAGTAGAGTAATGTTTCCAGGAGGCAGAGATGTATGTGAACAACTGAATAAAACCATCTCAAGGTTAGGATCATCTCAAGGTTAGGAAGGAAGACATTTAGGAGTGCTAACAAGAAATTCTCTATACCTTATCTTTATGTAATAACTTGGCGATTTGAACAAAGCTTAGCTTTGTATATTTGGCCAGTTCTTTGGGCATTTAGCGCTCAGGATCCAACAAAATTGGGAGGAATGTTAAAGCCCAACACTTAGAATGAATATAACTTGAAAACATGTTTGATAAGACTGAATATAAAAATAAAATTATAAGTTGTACTTAATGTCTAAAAAAATGCCTAAGATGTGTAATTTGCTGTTTTCTTCTCAAACTGATCTGCATGGCCAAGAGATGTTTTAAAATGTCTGAGCAATAGTGGTGGTAAGTGATGCACTTGTGTTAAAGTAAAAGGCTGTATGAAACACTGTGAAAACTTTACTAACTTCTTAACCATTGCTACTTTGGTATGTTCTGACTTTTTCTTTGTCTTGCATGTGTTACTCAGTTCCTGCAGTAATGTAACTGTGCATGGTTGGCATTTTCCACTCCAATTTCCTGTTGCTGGGTTATTTTGCTCTGAAAGTTTCCCAAAAGCCACTTGACCAAAACTAGTGAGCAACTCACCTTCAACCAGAGAAGGTGTCCAGTGTTTGAATCATTAATAAAATATTGTAATATCCTTGCAGCTGATGGATATAAAGAATGCAGCCTGCAGGAAATACATTGTTTGTCTTTCAGGGTTTTGTTAGAGATTTGACACTGGTGAACACATGCGCTACTCAGCTGAACTTTTTTTATTATTTTATTATTTGATTATAGCAGTTTAGTGGTGATTTCTTTTGGTAAGACACTGAGCACCATCATCTCCATTTAAATCTAATGTAATTTGGCTGTTACTCAGCACTTTACAAAGGGAAGCCAGTAAGGTGATTCAGTGTCGCACAGTACACAGAAAACAGTGATGAAAAAGTACACAGTGATATGTTAAATCCTTATAATTTTTTTGAAGTTATACATTGAAAAATATAAAATGCTAATATCGGGTAGTATCATGATGGTCTTAAAAACAAGAAAAAATATATCTATAAATATATATAGTTGGACATGACAGCATTCCCAAATTAACCATCTCTCTGAAACACTGTATAATTCAGTTTTTGCATTTTTAAATATTTTTAAATAGTTTACTTGAATATTCATGTAATATATAAAGGTATTGTGAAATGAATTTTAGTTAGAAAGAAGCTGATATCAGCTTTTGTCAGCATAAATTGGCACTAGTGTGTCGTAATCTTATTTTGGAAAATTTAGTGCATTTTATATTAAAGACTACTAAAGGTTAATTTTTTTCTATCTCTATGCTCCATATTTTAAACTAAGTGACTAAGTTACCTCTATTAATAGAATTTCATGGTGTAAAGTCAGTTAAAAATCAGATGTTAATCCAATAGTTTTGTTAGATGGAATACATTTTAATTGATTTTTTTTAACATTGAGTAAACATTTGTAAAAAGGGCTTATTACATAGCAGTGCAACAATGTCAAAAATGCAGTTTATCATGCCTTTTTTTTTTTTTTTGTGATCTTCTAGGGGTTATTTTTTTGTTTTGGCTTGGGATTAATTCAGTGTAGAAACAGACAAACCCTGTGCATTTGCTTTGTGTAATTCATAAACAAATTTTGTAAGGTATTTTATATCTATGTTTGAAGTCCAGTGAATGTTAAGTGTTTGATTTACTATGTTAAACTTCCAATCCTAATAAATATTTTCTTAGTAAACAGCTACATCAAATAGTGTATGCAAACATTAAACATAAATTACTTGTAAAGAATTTGACAATAAAATTACCAGAACTTAATTTCAGAATTCCCAGGAGGGTATTTCTGCTCATAGAGAAAAAGTCTTCAGATTCCGTAAGAAAGTTGGAATGATGAATATAATGCAAAAACTGTAGAGAGAACTGAGGATCTTTTCCCGTTTCCATTTTTCTGCAAGTCACTTCAGAAGAGGTAGGTAAGTCCATCTCAGTTTGTTCATGGTGGATGTCAGTCTCGTCACAGTGTATCAGGTGCGCAAGTCACAGCTGCTTTCCCTCGAGGATGAAGTCTGGTGTAATGGACCTGCTGTGTGTATATTGAGAGAGAGTCCCCAGCCCTGAGGGTGAAGCATCTGCCCGAACTTCCAGCTGAAGTGTGGGTGGCAAAGACCCGTTTGCCCTGAAGAAGTTTGCTGCGCACAGCAGCCAGGCAGTAACTGGCTAACTAGGGGATCTTCCTGATTTGCATGTGGTTACGTGTCTGCTATGTACACATAGCTGCTGGGAAAATGGTGGAAAGTCAATCCTAAAAGTGTTTGCAAATGTGTCTGGATTTCGTGAATGTTTCAGTTGCTGTGATAAATTCAGAGTTTTTTAAGACTGCTAAATTCTGCTAGCAGTGAATGATGCAGCATTAAGTGGTCTGTGAAAGAAGGAGCATCAAGTCTAACTTTCCTTAATTAAGGGGGAATAGGGATGGAGGGAAGGCAACATAATTTGTAGAAATGCAGAATGGAGATTATATAAAAGCAAATTTATTTCTTTTCAGAGTTGTGGTCTAACATCAGTGCATCCATAGGAGAAAAGTACACACAAACATCATGGCTGTGCAGTAGAAGTAAGGCTATTTCTTTGGGTTGGTTTTGGAGTGGGTTTTTTTGCACTGTAATTATTGAATAATTCTAATATGTGTTTAACATTTGGCTTGCCAAAGGTACCTGAAATCCTGTTGACCCTGATTTCATTACCTCTGCCTTATAGCAGTAATGACAACTATGATAGTTTTGCATAGGCTTAAAAATATAGCTTCTGAACATTCTGGATTTTTTCAGAGGGCTGGCAAAATATTTTAACTGGCTTGTTCTTTCCAGTAGATTCAAATGTGTTTAAAGGTGTATATTGACTTCAGTGAAACACAAGAATCCACTTGTCTAGTTAGAAAGATTTGTGTTTGGCGTTACTAAAGCTCCTACAGTATAATCTTTCATGTACATGCACAATAGTGATGCCACAGGTTTCTGTAGGACATGCCAATACACCCATCTTTTTGGATTCCTATCATGCATCTGCAATAAGTATACTTCCCAAGTCATGCTTAGGTGCTTGTTCCCTGCATTTGGTTAATAATGGTAAATTTAAGCAGATTTGAAGTTTGACTTGAACAAAACCAGCGTCATAATTCTTCTGAATTACTTAATGGCATGCTTGCACTATTTGCATATAGAAACAAAAGAGCTGAGAATGGTGATGATGAATGGTGATGAATGGACATTAGATGAGAGGGAAAATTTGAAAGAGAAAAGGATTTGGAAGGCCTGTATATTGGACCTGAATCTTAGCTAACTTATTTGTGATCCTACCTCAGTTACTAGAGTCAATCTCTGTGAAAGGATCTAAGAAGAACTTGGATGTCTTAAGACTGAAGATGCAGCCCTCATCTTTACCTAGTCTCTCAAGCTTGTATTTGTTTGCTGCTTGTGTCCAGAACAACTGCTGCTGTGGTAGGCCTGAGCTGCACTGCTGTTCTCATGTCAAAATGCATTTGAAATCCAAAACTAGGCATCTGTATTTCTGAACTACCTGAAGGGCTTGAGATGATGGCTGTGCTTTGAGAATATATCTATATCTATATCACACTGAGTACTGTGTGACAGACATAGATAAAAAAATCACAACAGGAGTTGCAGGTTTGCATTAATGAACAGAGGTAGTGGTAGCATCCACTTTCTACATAGTTTATGCGGTAGCTAACATTAGAGGACTGAATCTCTTGGGAAATGCATACTATTTCCCAAGATGCAATGCATTCTTCTTCCACAGTATCATCCAAAAAGCTCCTGCTTTCTAGGAGACAAACTTTTTGAGAACCTTTACGTTATCACCTGCTCTTGAAAACTTGAGGTCTCACCTTTTTGAGTCTGTTTCCTCATTTGCCAAACCAATGATTCCTGTGCTTTTGAGGTATGTAATTAAAAACTTGCTTTGAAAACAAAGCTGACTGTTTTTTGTGAATTTGAAAATAGATTCTGATGGATTAGACTTGCCTCCAAATATGATCATCACATCTAAACCCTTTCTGTAGAGAAGTCTTCTAGAGCCTGATTTCTGTGGACAAGAGGCTTAGCTGATGCATTTTAACAGCTGAAGAGCACTTTGTTCACAATCAGCCTGATACAAGGAACAAACCAAAATGAATTTGCTAGATCCAATCTGCAATGTGCAAAAGCCATTCAAAATGTTACACATTGAGCATTTCATGCATGCCTATCAAATCATAGTGGTTACACTCAATATAATATTAGCAGATGTCAGAAAGTACTATTTATGTGTTCCTTCTACTATACTCTTTCCTGTCAGCTGTATTACTTTGCTGAAAAGTGGCAAAATTAATTCTTAACTTCTACTGTTCTTCTTCAGTGGAGTAAAGACTATTCAGACACAGTGACATTAGCCCCAGATTTCAATTATTCATAGTTATAACTAGCTTTTAAAAATTCCTCTTAGCACATGTAAATGAATAGCACTCAACTGCACTGTGCAGCCAACTCTACTGCCCACATTATGGTTCAGGTTATGTGGCCCAAATGCCTTCTGATGTTTGCATCTAGCAGTCATTTAGAACAAAACCAGCTCACGGGATGTGTCTAAACACTAGCTGCATACTTATTTTAGAGTCGTGAGAAAAGCCTGTATAGGAGTGTAAAGAGTGGAAATTTGGCTGGTGCATCAAGAAAAAGTGCACTTTAATTACCAAGGCAGAAAGAAAAATTCAGCATTTTTAAATATCTGTAGAGGTGGTTTTTTGTGTCTGCTACCTTAGATGGAACCTCATTCCACAAAACAAATGGATTTTGATTGCCGACCCCCCCAACCCCTCCTTTCCCATCCCCTCCTTCCCAGAAAGCAAAGCAATATAAGCCCTTAGAAATATCCAGATTCTTTGGCATTAGAACACATGGTTGGACTCTCAATTACTGCAAATCAGTGCTACTTCATTGATTTCATTAAACTTTGCTGGCATACACTGAATATGCCCCCTACTGTTAAATAGTGAAAGAAAATATCTCATCTGCCCTAGAGGAATGAATATATCTGAAAGAAACTGAGCTGGATGATTTTCATACTTGAAAAATACAGATCTATTCAGGCTGTGCAATCCTTCTCAAAAAATGTTAGTCCCACTGGTACAGCTGAGGCACTAGATCAAAGATGATGCTGCTTTAGCAGCACTGTAAAGCACAGAAGATTTGTTCACTTTTCAATCAAACCTATAAATTTCCAGATCCACAATTGCACAGTAGGCTTTGGTTTGCCAACAGCTGCTAGCCCCAAAATCTTCTGTGGTTAGTTGCTGCCGTATTTTCTCATGGTGTATCTGTGGATACTTGGGAGAGAAGATGAGTCAGCAAAGAGTAACTTTAAAGTGGTCACTGACTTTGTTCTCCACAACAAGGGACGTGCCCTAGGTCAAATTTCTTATTTCAGCTGGTTGAACTTCTGAATAAGCTGAAGAATGCTAGCTCTAAAAAGTTTACAGTTCAAAGAATTTTTCTCCACTTCTGTGGTAGGCAATCTTAGTGTGTCTTTTGAATATGCAAAGATCAGGGAAATCTGCTTATTTTCTTGCTCCTTAGCAGAGCTTTATTGTATGCCTCTATCCAACTTCTAAGTTTATAGTACACAAGTAACTATTTTCCCCTGCATATCACTGAAATTCTATGCATTCAATAATTTAAGATCTCTGATACACAATATAGCTTTTTTTACAAGGATGAAGTTTAATAGCTTTTAAAAATATATACTGGGCTTTGTAAAGATCAACATTTTCATGGAGGATAAGAACACATGCAAAGAGATAAATGTTTTAAAACTTAAAAAAAAAGGTACCTTATCCTGCCAAGTTATTTGGTATTCTTGATTATTTGCACCTAATACGTATTCCTTATAATACTGATGTAATTCTCAGGAAGATGGAAAGTTTCTGTTGAGAATGTCTCCAGTAAATAGGAAAAAGAGAGCAAGAATGAGATGGCCTTTGAATTCTGTCTGAAGGTCGAGAGACTGGTTCATGACCAAATTTTGTGTGGTTCAGTTGAACATGCCACCACCATATTGCTATTTGGAGGTCTGCTGTAGCTGCACTCAGGAAAATGGCAGACAGTATTTCTCATTTGTTCTTTATCTTTCCTAGAATACTCTGGGATAAGGAAATCCACCTTAACCAGTGACGTGTTAAATGCAGATAAATTTTGGCCATAACGGCAAAACACAGCGGTGCTCTTGTAATTTGGTTTCTCTTGTTTGGCAGTGTTAGTGAACACTTACATGATCCAAGAAAAATTAACTACTAAAATACAAAATTCTGTGGGTGATGTTTCTCAACTGTTCTCCACAGCACAGGATCAGAGGGCTTGAGCATCAGTTTCTGAGTCTGGGAAAGTTATGCAGTTCTCTTTGTGAAGGTTGACATGTCAGCAGTGAATGTGCCAGTGGGGAACAGGTGGGAGGAGAAACAGCCTTGTAATTACAGAGAACATTGTCTGGTCCAACCACAGCTATTTTGGGGGTTTTTTTCACACTATGCTGTCCCTTAGTAAATGATGCTAACAGTCCTCCCCCCCCAGTAGGTTGGTGAGGTTTGTTACCGGATGTGACCCAAGTGTTTGGATTTCCAAGATATGAGGACCACAACAGAATTTAGCTGGTTACATGTCTGTGGGGGCTCTGTGGTGACAACTGTGTTGCCAGTGCCCCCAAGTGCAGGCATGGTCTGGGCTGATGGCAGGAACTGCTGTCAGAGGTGCAGAACAGGCTCAGACAGCAAAACCAAGCTGCTCCCTGAGCAGTCACGTCTCTTCAGAGGTCATGCTGGTGGAAAGTGGTCAATCAGTAGGATGTGTCTTGTGCTCTGATGTATTTATGTTGGCAGACCTCTGTTCTGTGGACTTCGTGTAAGCATGTTACTAATGAACAAGATGATGTGGGAATTTTTTCCATCTGCTCTCTTAGTGCTTTTGCCAATCAGTGTAGCAGGTTTGGTTTTGACTATGAAGTATCGCACTCTCATAGCTGACAGCAATAGAGCACACTTGTGCAGCTGTGATTTAATTAGCTGACAGCCCTGTTTTTATGGAGTCGTGGCTAAATCCACCAATACAAGTGCTCTTCTGTCAAGAGCAGGAGTTAATTTGGAGAAAAAATTAGCAAACCCATATCTTTGGACTTTATCATCAGGTAATGCTATCAGAGGCTGGAACTCCTTGCAGTTGTTTTTGTCTGCCTGAAGATCTGTCATGTATCTGTCTGGATGTTCTCTCTATTACAACCATTTCAAAAGCAACATTTTAAAGAAAATAGTGGGCTTTTTTCAAAGGCCAATACTAGATTCTGGTCAATATCTGGTTAATGTTTGTTATTAAAAGCTTATTTGTGTCTGACATTGGAAAAGACACAAATGGAAAGCCCGTCTTTTTGTAACTAAAAGCACTATGGACAACTTTACAAAAGCTTATAGCTGGCTTATGTTGTCTTTCTGCTATATTTAGTAACACAGTAGAATGCTTTTGGAAGAGATATTAGATGCTGAAATAGTGATTCCAAATATAAACGAGGTCCCTAAGGCATGAATGTAATGTCTTGCTTATAACTCTAAATTACTTTTTTATAGCTAGAACTAGCATGTCTAGTGGCTAATTATAATGTAGCCTGATGGTTTGCCCAACCACCTCCTTCTCTGTCTTTTTCATATGCACCACTTAACCTCCTAGGCCTTCATTTCATAAAGGATTGAGTGCATTGGAATCTTACTAAACAAAAAAAGGCAAACAAAAACTTTTAAAACAAGAATGGATTTAAACATGATCTGAAACGTGTGATGAGGCATTTAACTGAATGCTAGTGGTTTTTTCTCTCTGCAGCATCCTGGAATTAAGATAGACAAAAAATCAAACCCCAATGTAGTTATGGTGGTGAGTTATTTATACTTTTTCAAATTCAACAAAAATAAATAAAATTTACATTTAAAGCCTGAAATTGATTTCTTGAATGCTGTAACACTTACATATAGGAGGGGAAAACACAGCACTTTGGAGAGCTCAAGAGTGTTTTCTATTTTCTAGTTTGAGATACTGTTCCATTGGATTAAAAAAAAATAAAAATTAAAAAACTCAAACAAAGCAAATAGAAGCAATTTTTACCCGATCAAACTAAATGGGAATTGCAGTACTTACTCTTCTACTCTGCCTGGCTTTGTGAAGTGTTGTAAACAGTGTTTACCAAGTGTTGGAGTGTTACTGAAGATGTCCATGCTGCAAAGATCAATAACTGGATGGTTCTTGAGACAAGGCTGTGGTGAAGGACTTTGTTGAAGGACAGATTACCAGCCAATAGGAGTCAAAGGGACTCACTGATCTATTAAAATCTTGGAGATTCAGGATTACTCTATGCTCACAAACCTATGGGTGGGGGAAATAGAAAGATCTCATTTGTTTCTTCAAAACAAAGCAAGGATCTGGAAATATCCATGAGAGTAGAAACATTAGAACATTAGAAACATTCTCAATCAGTGCTATTCATGCAGGCACTCTCCTGATGTGCAGATAAGGTGTAGGATGTCTTGTTCTGGTTTAGGGGGACTTTATTTGGGTGATAGGAGAATATATGACTGGACATTTATAATCTAATGGGCAGCAAAATCTGTATGGAGCAACTAACTAGCGTAACAAATGGTCTTGTTATTTTAAACAACAAAGAGGAACATCTGCTTGGTAGATTTGTGAGTCATAAAATCATAGAAGAGTTTGGTTTGGAAAGGACCTTAAAGACCCATTTAGTTCCAACCCCCTGCCACAGGCATGGATACCTTCTGTTATACCAGGTTTCTCAAAGCCCTATCCAGTCAGGTCTGAATCTCTAAGATTATCTTGATTATATCTCAGAACAGTATGAAAAAGAAAGCAAGACTAATTTCCTCATAATTTCACAGAATTTATGGCTGTACAATGCAAATTAAAAATATCATGAAAATATTAGCTTTTACTGCTCTAAAAGCTTGAGATCTCTCTGGGTCCAGTTCCAGAGGGTCTATCTCTTCATTCTTGATTGCCTCCAAGAAGGCAACCTCCATCAGAGGCTTAGTTAGTTCCCCTAACTCAGGAATCCATGGCTGACAAAATCCCTCAGCTCAGAGATCAGTTCTGTGAATTCAAAGAAACAGTTAAAGCTATGAAGGACTTTGCAACTGGATGCAGCTTTACAACCAAAATGAGTTATAAAACATTTTGCAGAGTACTGCTAAAAATAGCTATGCATTGAGTTGAGAAAATGAAGAGAGGCTGGATAAGGTCAGTCAGCACAAGTTGCCTGGTTCTTACAATGGAGAAAATTTACCCACCATTAGTGCACGTTATTCAGTAGATGGTGTCCTGCTGTCTTCTGGATGAGGCCTTACTAGTTTTTTCCTTTTTATCCCATTTGGTTATCTGTTGTGCTCCTTCCCTTCACTCCCTGGGCTATTTTCTGCTGGATTGCAACTTGTTCTCTTCTCTTTCATGATTGTCATTGGGCAATGGATCAGTAGAATTGCTTAACATATATTTATCAGATTGTTTATTTACATATAATTAACAGCTTTTGAACATAAATGTATGGTGCCACAAAAAAACCTGTTTTTGCAAAGCACTCACATATTCCAGCAAATTCTAGTTATTTTTAGTAATTTTAGTTAATTTATTTGAAAAATTACAGGAAATACAGAGTTAATTTCAAACCTGGGCTGTTTTGTGTTTTGGTTTTTTTGTGGGTTTTTTTGTTTGTTTGTTTGTTGGTTTTTTTTTTTAAATTAAATGCTTGTGTCTTTTTGGAAAATCCCCTAACCTTCCCTAATCTATATAGTTTTAATTTTCACATAAAAAAAAATTAATTGAAAGACAATCCTTTCCAAATGTGATTTAAATCCTGTATCTATCTGGTCATTCAGTTTTTGTAATGTGGTTCTCTTTCTACGTTAGGTCTAAAAGTGTTCCCACAGAAGATGACAGCGACTATGAAGTAGGAGAGTTTTCCCTAGGGCTGTGTCAATATGGGAAGCTGACAGTCATTAGCCTCAATTAAAGATGGGAGAACTGACATTTGGAGGGGAAAAACTAAGTGATTTGGCAAGTCTTAAAAGAAACTTGGAGTATGCCCTCTGAATCTCATTTCATGGGGGCATCTTTCCCCTGAGAAACCTAAATATTCTATGGATTTAGCATTCCATTTCCCTACTAGATTTTTTTCCCTTCTACATTTCACTCGGAAAATAATCTTTGACCATAATCTCCTGGGAAGGGGAGCTGTCATCTGCCTTTTTTCTCTGAAATGGCCTGGCTGCTCTTAGTTGTACGAAAATTTAAATTTTTAAATTATAAACAAAATGTAACCACTTCCTTTTTTTTCTTGTTTGTATCTTTTCTTCCTTCCTCTCTTCCTCTCTTCCTTCCTTCCTCCCTTTCTCTCTTTCGCTTTTTCTTTTTTGAAGTGGTGGGCACCATGTGATATTAGCTTCCTTAAAAATTCATATTCCAGTGGATTTAATGAGCGTTTGGGAGCCAGATGGCATACCATATTTTTTTCCAAGCATTTTAAAGTACATAACAGACAATTCATGTTGACAGGAGTGCTTTGCTGAGGTGTCTGTAAAGCAAATGTGTTACTTGTTACTATTAGAGCAGAATAATTGTTTATGAAAGGCATCCTCAAATTCAACAATGATTCAATGAAGTAAACAGAAATGAATTGTGCTATGTAAACACTGCACACTCTGCAGAGATGTTACCCACTTGTATAGGTTGCCTAAAATAATTATGATCTGAGTGAAAATGCATGATGAAGTGTAGAATTATGCAGTGATAATCACTGAAGCCCAGATTCAGGCAATTTGTAGGAAAATCTTCAGTCTGTAGGCAGTATTATGGAGAAGGCTATGGCTGGACACAATAAAGATGACTCTATTTCCCATTAGATGGAATGAGAGAAGCATTCTTCCTTCTTTTGTCTACTAGGAAGAGAAAAAAACTGTGAAAGTAATATCCAGGCAGAAGGAAAAGACATAAAAGCAATGGACTCCACTATTCCAGTTAAGATTGGTTGGAGCTATAGGTACAGCTTAAGAAGTCATGTCTAATGATCCTTGTGCTGCAGTCAACTTGGAGTAAAAGCCAGCTATCTGGTTTGGGAAAAATAGCAGGATCTTTGATAAATGCACCTATCCATCTTCTCTTTTTCAGCAGCTAAACTGTGAAAATTAGGAGGTAAGTATTAGCTTGAATGTTATCAGAATATTCAATGTTAAATAACTCTCCAAACCAATTTTTTTCTTTTAAAAAAATTTCAAACATGGACAAATGTATTTTTTTTCTGTGCTCTTCAGACATTTTTGGCAGATTTATAGTTCCCTAACAAACAAAACAAACAATCAAATAATGGTATATGAATTTTACGTCCACTGAAAAAACTGGTATGGAGAGTGTTTCTTTTGTCAAGAAAAAAAGAACAGAGTGTGTAGAAACTGGATAAAGAGAGGCTGACCTGTGATAGAAAGGGGAGGTGGCTGGTGATCGCAGCAGGCTGGTGATTATCTACCACTGTGATGTGCAGAATACAGTATATTCTGTATGTTCAGTATAGAAAAGGTATATAACCTTATAGAGAAGATTTAGGCAGGTGAGGATAAAACTGAAAAAAGTGTACTTAATATATATAGGAATTTTTATTGTTCTGGGAAAAAAAAATCAGAACAGGCTCCTGTAGCACCCTACAGCTGTATCAGCCTCTTTTGTGTAGCTTTGTATCAGAATTGTTGTTCATCACTTTTGAATTTTCATAGCATAGCAATGTAGTCACAGGATGGTAAAATATACACCTTCTAGACTGATCTAAATTGCTCTTTTTTTCTCCCTTTGCAATAAATATTTCATTGTATTTTCTATAAAGTTCATATATAGGATTCATAACGAAATTCCCTTCTGGAGTTTGGAGATAGTAGCTTGTGCAATCCCGGGTTTCTGCTTTCTGCAATCCACACTGTTATCTGTGTGTGGTCAGGCAGCAGACATCTTATGAGGAGCTCAAAAAATGTTTGACTTCTAGCAAATCTCATCATAAACTATGATTAAAAAACCTCAACTGTTGAAATAAGGTAAGCATTTTTTAGAATCAAACATTACACACACTCTGGTGTGAACAATAGCTATTTTTTTCCAAAGACGCTAACCTCTTCTGGTAATTATTGAAAGAAATTATTCTCTGTGATAGATAAATTTAAAAAATGGTGTAAGCAATCGTCTGAAAATACCTCTTTTCATCTTTAATAACCTAATTCTTACCTCATTAAGCCAGCTGATTGGGTATTAATTATGATTGACTACTTTATTGGAAGGACAACAGTAAGAGCTTCTGTTTGTCACAAGAAGATGAAGTCTTCAGCTGCTCAGTTAAGTACATGAGTGAGATGAAATGACAGCAAAGTATCTCCACAAAGAGATGTGATATGAAACTAGATTTATTTAGGACAATCTAATAGAGAAAATTGGAACGTTGAGAGTTGCTTGAAAACTCTCCAAGTATTATTGTATGTGATTCAGGCTGCAAAATGGTAACAGCTGTAAAGAATATTGGGTTTGACATTTCCTATAATACTGGTGAAGATAAAGGAGGTGAACAGTCTATGAGATATGAGAGATTGTCACTATCCCTATTTATTATGGACTGTGTTCTACACTCACTGCTGGCAAACAGCAGTTGAAGTTTTGCCAGTGTAAGTCCTTATGTTTAGGATCACATATATTTGCAATTACGGAGGGATGAGTACACGGTCCCTTGACCTGCTGCTTTGTGTCAATAAGTAGATGTGCTACATTAAGTTGGTATTCCTGTACTCAGTAAATTTGTGCCTCATTAGGGCTAACCTTGAAAACATATTCATGGTCACAGAATGAATGTATGCTAAAATAGATTAGGCCATAAAAATGGTTAATGCTTTTGGATATGCCTTCAGTTTCCTGCTTTAAACAGCTCTTGGACTCCTCATAAATCTTATGAATGCCAAGGTAGATATCTGGAGGAATCCCTTAAATATTTCACTTCCATGTGTCTCAGGTCTGCTATTTCTGGGGGGCTAATTAATGTGTTTATGAAACAAAGACTTTACTTGTATATGTCCTTAGAGCTTCTCATGAGAAGGGAAATGAAGGACCAACTCTTGTTGCTTACTAAGTATGTTCTTCTATTCCTGCATTAAAGTCCTTCAGCTGAATTTTCTTACCCTAATGAATTCAGTCCAAATCACTAGGTCAAATCCTTCCATCTTTATTCCTGGCCCCCCCCCCCCCCCCCCCTTCTCCCTACTGCTTTACATCTTTGCCCCTTTCTCCTTGTCATCTTTTCCCAGCATCCCATCTCCTTCCATTCCTCAGCAAAGCAAACTTTAGGACACAATACATACTGAATGTAAATATGAGTAGATGCAGTAAATTTTCAGAAAACTGCTTCACAGGACCAAAGTGGGCAACAATTTGGATTTGTGGAGATTCAAAGCCTGAGACTATGACCAGGGATGTATTAAGGCAGGAAAACCTTGAGCCTTGCTCCACTGTAACGGGAAGGAAATTTTAGCTGGTTAGACAAGCCTTTTTTCTTAGTCTTAATGTTATGAACAGGTTTCTGTATGTTTTGGAGCTAGAACCTTTGCTGATTAATACTTCTTAAAAATTACTCTTTTTTCATCAGCAATTGCAGTACTAGCTAAACAGACTTACAGGATAAATTAATTCTTGAAATGATTGCCCATGGATCTTACTTTGCAGCTTATATGAGTACTTAGTGAATGGGAATATGGATGAGACTATGAAAGGCAGAATAGGGAAGTTAAGACTTTGTTCATACATGAAATAAAAACAACTTATGCAAGGCCTTGAATAGACTTTTATAAATGGCTTTTAGCTACTTTTAAGTGCTGTTCCTGAGACTACTTCTTTTCACAATTGAGTACATTAGATATAATTAAAAATAAATTGCCTCTAAGAGAGCAGGAGGAGAGTTATTTACTCGGGAGTATTCAAATACTTCTGCAAACTCTTGGGTGTTATTGTACTAGACTTCCAGTGGATATTCTTAACGCTTACAAAATATGCAATACACAAATATTATCCTTTCTGTACAAAACAGTCAGTGGAGACTGCTGGGAGTGACATGTCCTTCTGCGGTGGTGTCAGCTTTGACTGCTTTCCAGATTGCCGTGCTGGGAGATGCTGACTGCTCTGTGTGATGCCCTTTGCGGATTTGAAAAACTGTCTGTCTAAGAGATGCTTATACAGAAAACTATGAATTTACTCCCTGGATGGCTGAGCTGTTTATTTCTTTTTTATTCCCAGTCCTCACTGGCTTGGAACTTATGAGCTAAACACTGATACATTCTGTGGCAGTGCAGCCCTTACATGAGAAGTCAGATGCATGGAGGAATTAAGAGATTTCAAGCCATGCTGAGATCCTAGTTTCCATCTCTTTAGTCCAAAGTCTGCTGATACACAGCAGGAGTGGACAGTGTCTGTGATCAGACTGGAGCTGTGGGCAGAGGCTGAATGTGTGACAGATATCTCTTGAAGATACTTTTACAGAGGTGGGTGATGATGGGGTTGTTTTCTTTTAATGTGTCAGGTGCCACAGGGCAACACTGGAAGTAGCGATAATAAAAGCTTCTCTCTGCTCCCTTCATTGTGTGCCTGACTTCTCACTGGGAGCAGCAGCAGTTCAGTGACCGTGCTAACTTAAACATGGGCCTCACGCTGACACGTGAAATACCACTAGTCATAGTGGGGAAACCTGTTTAGCCAGGAGGATATGAAAAAACAGGTAATTTGCTGAAGTTCCAATGGCTTTGTTTTGTTCTGGGTTTTTTGGTATGGGTGTTTGGTTTGGCTTTTTAGTGTTTTCACAGAGGTTTTATACTTTTCACAGAGGTACCAGGAATAAGCTTCTTATGAGGAAAAAGTTTTCCCCAAATTTTTTGAAAAGGTACGCCTAAATTGTACAAAATCGTACACGTTGGCATAATAAAAGTTTAATGTTATCACACAAGAACAAATATTGCAGTTTTTCATAGCCTTGTATCACTTACCTAGAAGGCTGAGGCCATATCAAAGATTTTGGGAATTGCAACATAAAACTTGTTCATTATTTCACTTATACATTGCATATGTGTGTATATAGAAGATGTATATACAAATAATATTAGTAACTAGACCGCTTTTTCCCCAGTGCAAATCACAAGAGCACATTTGAAGAAAGGGGCAATTCAGGCTTGACAGAAACAAAAAAAAGTCATCAGCCTCAGTGCTGAGCTGCCCCGGCAAAGTGGAAAATGATGAAGAGCCCTGATGACGATGTTCCTCTATGGCCTAAAGGAGAGCTTACCTAGAATGATGCACCTAGTCCAGTTACACCCCCTTTTTTTACAGGAGGAAATGCATGTCAGTGTGTTGACTGTGTGACTTGCCACCCAGTTATCATTTGGCCTGGAAAGAAGGAAACCTCTTAAGCTCTCTGCGTCTTTATTCTGTTCTAAGCCCATGATTCCTGAATCCCGGATACATGTCCCCATCATCAGATTTGCTTAAGCTAGAGAGGTCATCTTTAATACATCACTTGAAAAGCAAAACAGTTTGTTGAATGTTGATTTCAACTGATGCTTAATCCCCAAGGTCTTCTGGATAGTAATCATCTGGGTATTGTGTCAGATCTCTGTGGTTCACTTTAATTTTTTGTTCTTGTTCCTGTAAACTGAAACTGGATTGATGGTTATGACAATCTTGTTTGATGATGAAACACTGAAGTTAATGACCATGTTTCCAGTAAGACAGAAGACTTTAAAGCAGTTTGTCTTTTAGCTGAGTGCTCCAACCAACAGGTTTTTGTTTAAAATGGGAGTGACCATAAGTGCAGCCAGTTCTCCAGTTGCTTTGTCCGAGGCCTTACACAAAAACCATGTAATGTGGTATGCTTTCACAAACAGTATAGGCAACAGTATGCAAATGCTGCTGGACATTTGAGCAGCATTGCTCTTTCATGTGTGACTTGTGGCAGAAATGTGAGATGCCACAGATTCAGGCACCAATGTGGTTGGTTAATGATTAGCACTCAAGTTCCTCGGTAAATCTTGCTTCAGATCCAAACCCAAGAGGAATTTGAAATAGCTGGCGGAGAGGACCTCAGTTACAGTGTCCCCTGTTTTGTGACGTTATGCTCAGATTTGTGTTTTGTGCTTTTAGAGGCCCAGGTCAGTGTGCGGCGGCTCCTTCGTGCCCCACATAAATACAGGGAAGGAGTACAGGGACTTGGCGCAAAGCGTACCAGTGCCTAAGACGGACGCTGTCTGGATACCCGCATGTAAAATGGAGTTTAAAACCGGCAAGTGTTAAGATGAAAGCAGAAGGGCTTCCCCGTGTGTGAGCGCAGGGCAGAAGGGAGGTGCGTGCAGGGCCGACTTCAGCCCTGGGGCTGCCTGGGGCGAGCGTCCCTCCCGCCGCAGAGCCGGGGGAGCTGCGGCGCTCCCTAGGGAACGGCCCCGGTCTCCCCTCCCGCCGGGAGCGGCCTCTCAGTCCCGGCCCCTCCGCCCCGGCCAGGACCGGTGGCGGCGGCCAAAGCCCACTGCGGGTGACGTCAGGCCGCCATCCCGTGACGCCCGCGCTCGGCTCGGAGCTGGGCCGGCCTCCTGGGCGAGGAAAGGACCCTCCCCAAGGGAAGGGAGCCGCCAGCAGCCGGGAGGTAACGGGAGCACACACCGAACGCGCTCCCGTCGCTGTCCTGCGGCTGCCCGGGGCGGGCGACGCGGAGCGGCCGCGCAGCCACCGTGGCGCCGCCACCGCCACCGCGCGTCCCGGCGGCCCTGGCGGGTCCCAGCGCCGCTGCCCGTGCCGCGGGCTCCACCTGCAGCATGACGGCCGCGCCGGGAGCGGGATCCGAGCTCCAACGCGCCTCCGGCAGGGAGGCAGGGAGGGGGGGAGGAAAAAAGGGAGGGCGACGCCGGGCGAGCTGGGCTGCGTTTAGCTGAACTGGGCTGGGCTGGGCTGACTGCGGGAGCCCCACTCGCCCTTTTTTAAGGGTGCCCCCCGTGGGCTCGGCAGCCGTGGGCCGTGGGGCGGTGGCGCCATTGGAGCCCCGGCGGTCACGCGTTTAAGAGCTGGTTGTGAAAGAAGGGCAGGGCCGTAGAGGGCAAAGGCGATGCAGGCGCCTGTGTGTGCCTGTTGCTCCAAAGATACCTGGCTTTCCCTTCTGTTGCCCCAAAGATACCTGGTTTTCCCTTCTGTTACCTGTCGAGGGAACAGTGGGTAATTACGCCCGCAGCAGGTTTGTTTTTTTTTTTTTTTCCCCAAGTCACAACTCCAAGGAAACTGTATGGCTTTAGTGTTCTAAAACACGAGTTGTACATTGCTGCGTTGGAGGGTAGGCCTTATGCCCACCCTGTGAATGCCTGGCTAAAGCACAAGGTGATTTCCCTGTTCTGAGAACAGGATTGCCAGAATCACTAACAATTTTTCAGTTCTCAAAGAGGCCAAGAAGGGTAGAGCAATACATTTTTTAAAAAATTCTGTCCCCACAGGCAGATTTTTTGGGTTCCTGTGTAGCTAAGCGTGTTCAGAATTATTTGGAAAATACGTATAGGTCTGAAAACATTTATAAAGTGTAAGATGATTCACTTATAATGCTTAGGGGTGGAGGAGTTTCACAGGATGACTTCCTGAGATCTCTCCTCATCCATATCGTTCCACATTTCAGATAAAAATAGGAGAGTAGATATGCTCAAGTACGAGTAAGAACAAAATGTGAAGGAGGAAGTCCTAGCACAACATTGCTGCAACAAGAAGGCAAGAACTTCCAAGAGTCATTTTGGTGATTCTGTAAAAGAAGAGATCAGTCATGCTGGAAAAGGCAGATGGAGACTTTGTTTCTTACAAAAAAAATCTGTCAACAGAATGTGGGGTGGTTGGTTGTGCCCTTAGTCTGCTAAGACAGTGAGAGCTGTAGTTTCTGGGGTGTAAGACCTCTTGATTCATCTCTTGCTGTGTAGCTACCTAATGAAGACTGCTCAAAGTAATAGTCATTCTGGCAAGGCAATGGTGCCTATTTTTATCAGGAAGGAATTGTCTTCATGGAGGGCACCGTTTCGTACGTGTTCTGTCAAAAGGGCCACTATCTGAGATGCAAGTATTTAATCCTCTTCCTGTGCCACGTAGCTGATTTCAATTTGCCAGTGCATGGGTTGGTTTCAAGCACTTGTGCTTGAACACTTTGTACTTGTTCATCCTTTGAAAAGGACGGACCATCTGCTCTTTCCGGTGCTGTCATAGAAGACCAAAATCATCATGCCATCGTCTGAGTTGATGGTAGCCTCGTGTGCTTAGTACTGTGTGCTGTTCTGATGCTTACACATCCAAAGGAGTTAATCGACCTCAGTAAGCCAAGGTCTAAGAGCTTGAATAGTCTTTAGTAAGGTACCAAATGGCTTCCATATGTTTAAGAGAAACTGAACAGGCCTGAAGGAGGATACAGGTGGAGGGTGAAACAGAAAAGGGAAAATATGAGGAGAAATGCATAGTATTATCTAATCAGAAAGCAAATTAAAAGCAAAAGGAAGTACTCTCCCACAAATAATGGAACTCATTGCCTCAGGATGTTACGGAGACAAAGTATAATTGTGTTCAAAAAGGATTTATTCAAATGTATGGAAAAAAAGATTCATTACTTGTATTTTGCCTCTGGCTCCTTAGGAAATCCCAAAACAGCTGATTGGTTTCTAGAGCCTGCAGAATAAAAGATAATTCTACAGGAGTAGTTTCTTCTTATACTCCTTCCCAAACATCAAAGCTAGCTGCTTCAGAAGCCCTTCACATTTTAAAACCTTCTTTTTCCCTTCAAAAGCAGAAACAAAAAAACCCCAAGGATAGTGGTAAAATGTAGTGTTATGTAGTGTGACAGTATTAAACCAGTGTAAACACAATAGCTTCAAATCGTGCTCAGTAACATTGGTGCTGTCCAACACAGATACTTTGGATGGAGTGAGACCTTGAGGCTAAATGACTTTAGCACAAAAATAGTGATTACGAGGGCAGTATAGTTATAACTAGTACACCAGCTTCAAATATGCAGATAAACAGTACTTTATCATCTTTAGATACATAAATCACATATTTTACCTGTTGAATAGAACTCTATTATAACTCTAGTATTGGAATGCTAGATTACATGCATAACTTTTTTACTAGTTCATAAATCATTGAGAATTAACTGTCATTTTTAGAAGTGGTGTCTAATTTAGTTCAAATGTTTATTTTTTGGTGAATGCAAAAAATTACAAATCACTAATTCTATAACCTACTGTTACAAAATGCTACAAACTGGTAAAGGCTGCGATGTTGACAAGAACATTGGTTATTCTCTTGCCATATTTGGCATGAAGTTCATGGTTTATTTGCAATTTGTGAATTCTTTTTGAAGATGGGCAAGGTTTGTGCCATTTTTGGGGGATCCCGAGGAATAGGCAAAGCTGTTGCAGAACTCCTGGCACAGAAGGGCTGCCGCCTGGCGATCATCGCTAGAAATCTGGAAGTAGCCAGAAGTACTGCACGTGATCTGGGTGGTAAGTAAGTATAAGTATTAAGTATTAACCTAAGTATTAAGTATTAACTGCTTGCAGTTATCTCTTCACTGTCCCATGCTTAGGTAACTCATAAAAGTAGTAAGTCCATAAAGAAACCTCATTGTTCAACTAGACGAAAATGAAAATAAAGGCTGAGAAATTTAAAAGAAATGCTATGTTGGTACAATTCTGTTTTTACAATGTTTGTTGAGAAAGTAATTATGTTACCTATTCTGTCCACAAGATACAAATTTTAAGATGAAGGGAATTGTTTGGGGCCTCAACAGGGAGGTAGTGTGAATTGAGTCATCCTTGGCTCCTGAACAAGCCAGAACTGAGACTGGTCTGCTCATGCTGAACTTCTGATTTTAGAAGGCAAAAAATATAAAACAAGGAATCCTCACATAACTAATCAATGAAATACTTGAAAATTGTCTTAATTCACTGGAGATTAAATGAGTTCCTTAAGTTATAACTAGTTCAACATCTGTTTTGAAATTGAGTTGATAAATTCTGAAGAAGGTTTATGAATGATATACCAGCTTTTACTGTTATGATAGCATGCCTTTATTTCAATACAGCAGGACATCTGGCACTTAGCTGTGATGTATCCAGCGAACAAGAAGTCCAAAAGACTTTTGAGGAGATGCAGAGGAATTTAGGTCCTATTAACTACTTGGTTAATGCAGCTGGGATCAACAGGTTAGTTATTTGTTATGAGATTATATGTAATTCTAGATGAAGGCATTCACTGTAAGGTGCTGTGGGCCCTTGCATTCAGTAAGAGTGTTGTTAATGAGTACATCTGAAAATAATATTAAGCACTCACCAGTATTTTGTTCCTGATGGCAGTAAAATGCTAACAGATTACAGAATCACAGAAGATTCTGAGTTGGAAGGGAGATGACACCGCTTTCACTGTAGTTTCTGCATCCTGTGTTTGAGTTCCTTCCCCCCCTTCTTTCTTCCACTTTGCCCAAAATGCTCCCAAACAATGTTTGATATGCTGCAAAAGAGGCCTTGTTGCCAGAAGCGTGGCTAAATGTTTTTCTTGCTACGTGTTGTGCTTGCAGTGTCTTCATTTTGAATGCTAGAATGTAGAGAACAGCATGCACCCCCATTAAGATTCCATTCTCCAGTCATGTTTTAGTACAAGTAAGCGTGATCAATGGCGTTGTTTCAGTGAGTTCTTTTGGGTTTGTTTGTCAGGGATGGTTTGTTACTGAGAACCAAGACTGAAGACATGATAGCCCAGATTCACACTAACCTTTTGGGAACAATGTTGACGTGCAAAGCTGCTGTAAAAGTCATGATTCAGCAACAGGGAGGTGCTATTGTCAATATAGGTAAGTTGCTTGTGTAAGCCAGTGGAATTCTGTGTACTAGTCTTCTGGAAAGGTTTAGTAGGTGTAACATGTTACATTACTTGTTAAAATTATTTTCATTTTCTTTGTATTTAGACATTCTATATATAGCATTTCTTTATGAAAGCTCATTCTGTTGTGTAGTCTCAGCAACCTCTAAATATAAAAACAGCTTGTTTCACTAATAAACACCTCAGAGTTTAGATTTTGTTGAAAAAAGAAGTTTGCTATTCTTTCATTATCCCGATCTACCAGATGCTAGTTATTAACTAAGGATTGATAGATACAGTCAGTTTCTTTTCTTTATCTTTTCTTTATCTCTCCTCCCCTTCCCTTTCTTTTCTCTTTCTTTTCTCTTTCTTAATAATCAATGACTTAAATCTGTGTAAGGATAATTTTTTTACAGAATTCGTCATTTTACTCTCCTGCTGCCAGTTGGTCAGCATAGATATATGAATTGCACAAAAATCACAGATAATTTGGGGATTTGCTTATGCCAGGAGTAGGATATAAAGTGCATACAGTAATAGATATTTGACTCCTTTTCTTGTAATCTCATTTTTCATTCCAAATTTAAAACTAAAATGATAAAGCTAGTACAAGGTTTCAAGTTATCCATTTAATCTTTTCTTTGATGTTTCTTTATTGTAGGAAGTATTGTAGGACTTAAAGGCAACGCTGGTCAAAGTGTGTATAGTGCTACCAAAGCAGGATTAGTTGGATTTTCGCGCTCTCTTGCTAAAGAAGTAGCAAAAAAACAAATTCGAGTCAACGTTGTTGCTCCAGGTGAGTTTTTGAGAAATTCCTACATCCTTGACTGCCAAAATTCATCAAGACTGTGGGTACTCTGAAAGTAACTTATGACAAATTGGTATTATTTTCTTCAGCTTTGTAAGTAAGTGTTTTTAATATCTTCTTTTTTCTTTGGTTTAGATATAATGCATTGTTTTAGTCTTTTTAATGGAACTTTTTAGCCTTTTTAACGGAACACTGAGAAATTTGGAAGAGTGAGTCTACCTGTTCATCTATCTACTGTTATATAATAATTGTCTTTTCCTTGTTCCTCCTTCAAAACTTGCTGTCCTTGCAGATGTAAGGATTAGAGCTAATTATAGACAGCTACCCCTGTCTCCTGCTGGAGAATGCTTACTTGTTATTAGAGAAACATGACAGATCAAGAGAAGCTGTATAAAAGCATCCCTGTCTCCCCGTAGTAAAAGGAGGGAGTCTGAAAACTTAGTTCTGTGAGGACAAGGCTGTGATTCCATAAAATAATCCAGCTCAAGCAAACCACCACCCTTAGGGAAAAATCCCTTCTCTATTTTCTGACTTCTTACACTCATAACTATGTACATTGCTGCTCACTTTGTGGTGCCTCTGATGCTTTTCAGACTTCTACATGAACCAGTTCAGATTGTGAACTAGGCAGGAAAAATTCTTCAGTGAGTTGAGCAGCTCATTGAAGGGTCCGAAGCCATCATAAGGGGCAGAGTTTTACAGTAGAAAGCAAAAGGGAGACTTTCCCTGCTTGGTGGCAGCTAGAAAGCAGGTAAGATCAGCTCTTGATGAAGCTGCAGCTTATGTGAGGAGTTGTGCAGCAGTGGGAAAACCAAATCTCAGATAACGTAAAATTGAAACAAAATGTCCTTTGAAGATGTCAAGAAACAATCTTCAAATGAGTGCTATGGTAGAAATTATGCAAGTGCTGTCATAAGCTCTAATATACAATGAAAACACTTGCAGGCTGAGAGGGTTTCTTGCCAGAGATTTTGTGCTTGTTTTAATGGAGAATATTTTGGTGAAATGAGTGTGTTTTGTCTGTCAGAAAAGTGATACTAAATATGGTTTTGGGACCCAATTTTAGTTACCTTTTTTTAAAATGGATTTCTATAGATCTCTGCATTTGGATTATTGCATCAGTGCTTCCAAAACTGGAAGACATTTTATTGGTTAGATAAAAAATTGGTCTTGGCCGTAAAATGATGTGGACTATTTTGGAGACTTTGAAGAACGGTAGCTGTGACAAATCCTGGTAATAGATTTCGCTTTGTAGGATTCAATGGAAAATATACTAGATAAATTTAGTCAAAGGTGAGGTAACTCTTCAAATATCTCCTCTCTTAGGCTTTATTCACACAGAGATGACCGCTCATTTGGAAGAAGATCAGTTGAAGAAAGCAATTCTCCTTGGAAGATTTGGAGAGCCTCATGAAGTTGCACAAGCTGTTGTCTTTCTTCTAGAATCCCCATATGTTACAGGGAGTGTTCTAGTTGTAGATGGAGGCTTGCAGCTTATGACTTAAGTACTACCTTGAATAAATGCCTACTTTAATTCATGATGGTAATATATAAATACATACCAATTAAAGGGAGAGGGTTGGAAATTATTTGAAGATTGATGTCTGTAATTGACTTGGACTTACCTAGTCAGAGGAGAAACTCAGCAGCAGTGAAGTGCAGCGTGTACGTTTAGCTACCTGAAAGAGTCCATTCAGTATTATGAAGTCTGTGTGTGAAGGAATTTGAAAAAGATCTACTTTTGATATGGTGATAACTTCAATAACATACTGATATGTTTTTAAAACACTGTTTTTTTATAAAATCTTGCTATCTAATTTGGGATAGAGTAGAGCTTTTATTGGAATTATCATCTTACACAGAGGTTAATGAAGTGCAGAGGTATGTTTATTGGGTGACAGGTATGATTGCATCAAGTTTTTCATGTAGGGCAAAGATTGCAAACTGCATAGTTTTGCATTCTTATCAGTTATTCCCTACAAAGTAGTAAGGGGTTTCCTTCAGGCTTTGTTTGTTTGTAGCTAACACTACAAAGCTAGGAGCCTCTAGATCTCCAGCATACCTGAATTGCCTTTAGGAGATCTAATTATATGCAGTGTGTTTTTATGAAGACAAAACCTACTCAGTTCCATTCTTGAATGTATGTACAGCGCTCATTTAATACAGTAGCACTTATATGTACACACTTAAGGACTGTTGATTGGTCATTGGAGTTGCTAATCCTGTGATATTCTGAGTTTGAGCTGCACAGACCTTGTTGCATAAAAGACTTTTGAATGACTCAGTAGGTGTTTAGGAAACACAATCACTTATAGAGCATGAAGTCAAAGTGCATTCCTCTGTATCTTGAACACTCGATTCAGCTGTTAAGTTGATGCTCCTTAATATGTATGTATAGTCAATAAAATCACCATTTATTTTATTCAAAACAACTTCTGAAGCAGAGTAATTATTCAGCTTTAAATGATCCTGAGTATTCCTGTCTTGCTGAAAACTTACCAAATGTTTGACCTCAGGCTTTTCTGTTGAGATCAAGTAATTTTTGATAATGGATGTTTTTATTATCTCTGAAGAAAACTATGAATGCAGTTTAGGACCTTCACTTCTTAGCTCCAGTGTTCATTGCATCATGATCCAGATGTAGATTCAGCTTTTGAAATTACTTCCCTTCTTGGCAAAAACTAAACTACAGAAAGAAGAGATCTCACTGATGATAACTTTGAGTTTTTAAAGTTGGACATTTTCTTCATTTGTGCAGCTGAGAAATTTTGTCTTTGTGCCAGAAAACAGTGCATGTTCAAGCTTCTTGCAGGTATTATGAAATAAGATATGTATGTATTAAGAAATAACACAAAGGATGGTTGTATGTTGAGGACATTTTACAGTTGGTGGTTGTGAGGATAGAATACCCGTTCTGCCCAGAATATTTTGTAAGGAGGAGACAGTTTTCACTAAGGAAGGCTTTCTGCCTAAAAGGTAACTTTCTCAAAGGCAGTTTCAATGCTTCCCCTCCACACACCCCTCGTAGCAAGAGAAATTCTCAGCCTCTCTCTCTGATATGTGAGAGGAGAGAGCCCTAAGAGACAGGCACAGGGCCCTTGGGAAGGCCAGGAAGAGACTGAGAGGATAAACAGGTCCTGAGAGGGCCTTTGTTAAAAAGTGGTCCTTGCATCTGAAATAAACCTTTTTTTTAATCCTTCTTCCACTGCCTTTGCATTCTTGGGAAGAATACTTGCATATGTTTTACCTTACAGTTGTGTACTCACTCTGGACTATATGAAATCACTAAAGGTAATCCTTTCAGGAGTCCTTCCTGTTGTCCCTTTCTAGAGGTGGTGTTATTGGCTGTGAAAAGTTACGTGTCGTATGTGTCTTTGCCCCAACAATATAATTACTAATTAGTTTTCTCTTTGATAGAAGGAATTGGACATAGAATTTTTTCCAAGGGCACTAAAGGTGAGGAAGGACAGCTGGTCCATTTTTATTAGTCAAGTAGTAAAATATGTCAGTGACTTGGCTGCTGCCCATACCTGTTCTTGGTATTTTACAGATGAAGCCTGTGTGACATATCTTGACCAAAAACCAAACTTAAGAGACTAGAAATAATTCCCTATTAGTGAGTTCTGACCCTAATTGTTATTATCCCTTTTCTTTTTTTTTTCCCTGGGTAAGATAGCTGTTAAATAAGTTATTAGAAATGCCATTTTTAGTTTGCATTAGTGATTAAAACCTGGAATAACACTTTTAGAAGAATCTCAGCATGTCACTGAGTAATTTTTTTTAAATGCTGTAATACATAGTATGTTTTTATTACTGCAGTTGCCATAGGACCAGACTGGAGTGTTGGTAGCCTTGGATCATATTTTTAAAAGATTTTTTTTTCCTTTTCTTCAAACTGATAAATTAGAACTGAAAACAGTAATCCTGGTTCTGTTTAGTCTGATGTGATGTCTCAGATGGTGGAAGCAGGGAATGTGTAGGTCAGGTGCATGTCTCCTTAGAAGACTTTTGTACCACCAACAATTTATGATTGATATGTTTCAACCCACCATTTGGTAGCTCTGGTTGAGGCCTGCAGACATTAAAACAACCCTCTTGTGCACTCTCTGTGTTGCTTTTGAATTTGTGGACTTCTATCTTATCCTGCCTGCCTCAGTTGTTTCTGTTTCATACTGAAGAGTCATATTTCTTTTAATTGCTTGTTGCTGGTAAGCTCTTTTGTACCTTACGTTGCCTTTTTTTGAGCTTTGCTTTACTTTTTCAGTTTCTCAAGGAGGTAGCAACAGATAGAACTGCTCACAGTATTCACTGTGGATTTATCTTAAAAAAAAATATTTTGTGTTTTTGTTTTATATTGCTTCCAAAAATAATGCCTAATTGTTTTGCTTTTTCCTAACCTTTGCACTTATGTTTCCAGAACAATAACTCAGTCCTGAATAACTAATTAACAACTTGGAGTTCATTTCCATATGTAAATATATATATATATGTCTGATTTTTTTATATTTTTCCCAGAGTGAATTGTTCTCAAACATCTTCGAGTTTAGTCTGCTGGTTTTAACACCTATTTTGTCAGTGAAATGGTTCTGCAGTGTTTTAATTCCTTAATCCCTTTGTTACTTTGCGTAATTTAGTGTTACAGGAATACACTGTGGGCTTCAGAAACAGTTGTCTCAGAACCTTAGGAATAGGTTGTACTTTGCTTGCCCCAACTGTGTGCTTGTGGTGTTCTTTTGGCAGTCTGTGTCCTTAGGAAAGAACAACTGCTGATTCATACCCTTTCTCTTCTATCTGTAAACAATGTACTGATATGACAACTTCTTTAATAGTTTTTGGCAAGGGCATGTGTCAGATGCCTTTTAGAATTTCAAGCATGCAGTATTATTAGACCTCCGTACTCTCATCTCTTTTAAGTCTTTAGGAGAACTCTAAAATGTTTATCAAACATGGCTTTCCTTTGCATATGCAGCTGTTGTCTGTGGCTTTAGAATGATTTCTGGTACTTTGATATGCACAGAAAAATCTAATTAGTCTACTTGCCTGATGCCTTTGGAACATCTTCTTAAAAACAAATGGCCCTTCCACCCCCTAAACTCCCAAAAGCTTGCTGTCACTTTTGCCAGCTTTCAGTCATTGTTAATGAGGTAGTTTTAACCCAGAAGTTTCACAGTGATCCCGTGATTCCTATTAGAATTGGGGAGCGATAGCCCCCAGTTTCCCCTGTTTGTCACTCTTTTCCTCTGTAATCTCTTCTGATGTTTTGCTCTGAGGAGTAAAACCTTCAGCTGGTTGCCTTGTTGCAACAAGTTGCCTAGAAGTTCTGCTCAGGTTCCTGCATGGTACCAAAAACTGATGTAGGATTTTGTTCAGAATTTGGGGATTTTTTTTCTCTGTAGCCTTCCCTTCTCTGAGCACTTTGCTTTTTATTCTGATCATCTGCTTGCCTTATTCAGGCTTGGTTCCTGTTCCTAAGGTGCTGGTCAGTGTGAATGCACTTTTGGTCATTAGTCCTCTACACTCCAATCCGCCTGTAAATTTTATATTCAGTGACAGATTGTTTGACTGATAAAACTAGACTGCTGGTTTTACAAAGGTTTTAAAAAGGTGTTCAAATTCTAGTAGCTTTTAGCACATGCTAGCTTCCTCCTCCCCAGTAAAATAAGTTTAGTTTGATGTGTGTATTTAAAATCATCATACTGAAGTTCAGTACATACAATCTTAGTTTGTTGTCAAGCATTTAATCTTAATTTTGTTGACTTTTCTTTTTGGTTTTAACATATTTTCTTGTTATATGTTGCTTCTTTTTTATGGAAGTTTTTATGGAAGTGGTAGTGGACTGCTGTCTTTATTATCAAACTTAGTCAATAGACTTGCAAAAATAAAAGTAACCTCTACAAAGCCAGTCTTTGAAAATAGCATTTTGGCTCAGGCCTTGTATGGTCCTGGGGACCACAGCCAGAGTTGGGTTGTCCCAGTCAGCTACATGGAAAAGAGTATATTAAGAAATTGATTTTGGTCTCTTCAGTGTGACATTTATCCAAGCTACTCATTATTGCTGTATGTCATTACAGTTTCATTGCTAGCCTTATACTCCTTAAATGTCATAGCTACTGCCACCATCTTAATTGTGGGGGTAATAATATTGTCTAACAACAGAGCTTACCTTAGTAGGTCTGGGTATTCAATGCATATTTGATTTGGTGAGTTAATATATTGGGTTTTAGTTTTATGAGTTTCCCATATATTTTGTATCAATATCTTGCTTTTTTGTCTTACTTCCATTGTATTTCTGGTATGCCTGCTATGACCTTGATCAAAAACAGACATTCAGGCTTTACGTCTTGTGCTGCTGGAATCCATGCCAAGCTATATATAAATGTTTTGGGTTTTTTTACATATGGATGTTCTCAAGTCAGACTGTGCTAGACAGTGGTTTCTCAATTGAATTTTGAAAACTTCAGACTTATTAGGCATACAGATGATTCCATTCCTAGTGGAAGTGAGAGAATGTGCTCTTATTCATCTATATTTTGTCACCTGGAACATTGCTTAAAACTCTACAATAATATGTTAAGTAACAGCACCTTTCTGTTTTGTTTTTTGGTTTGGTTTTTGGGGTTGGTTTTTGGGGTTTTGGTTTGTTTTTTTTTTTTGGTGTTTCTTTTGTTTGTATTTTTGTTTGTTTATTTGGTTTTTTGTTTGTTTTTAGTTGTTTTATTGGGGTTTTTTGTTTGTTTGGGGATTTTTTGGGTGAGGTTTTTTTTTTCATTCAAGAATAAAGTATTTTACAGATTTCCACTTCTCTTATGTTTCTGCAGTTCCTAAAGAATCTGTACTCCTCTTCCTACAACTGTGTTTTCAGGCATGCATTGAAGCTTTACCATCTAGCTTTGGGAGCATTTTAAGGAAGGCTGCAGTCCAGGTCTGGTCTTTGACTTCCAGACTATACCTTATCTTTTCTCCTGCCCCATCCCATATCACTGGTCCCTACATGGCCTTTCACCCCTTCCACGAATTTCTAGAGAGACCACCAAGGCATGTTTTGAGGGGGGCTACTTTTGCAGCTCTCATTTATTTCATCATGCAGTCCTGTTATACAGCAACTCCCTTCCTGACTCACACATAATTATTGCTTTGGGTTTTTAACTCAGGTGGGTTCCTGCTACAGAGAGGATATCCTTGCTAAAAGAAGGTTGTGTGTTGCAGTATTTACTAATTTATGTGACCTGCCTTGTCATTGCCAAGTTAGGAAACCAAAACTGTTCTGTTGTCTTGGTGTTCGGTTCAGTTTAAATATTACAGGTAGTGTGATTTGCATGGTCTGGTATTTAGCTGAAGCACATTGTAGACCTAGAAAGTTAATTGTGTTGTATGTCTTTTCTGCATTTTTCCAGTGTTTGGGAAGATGATGGACTACTTTTGTTTATCTTTTCTCCTAGGTAGGTCACTGGAGCCTTACTTTTGCTTATCTCTAAAGAAATATGTTTGTAACTTAGAACTTGTTGTAGGGAACTCACTGTCTAACACAAACAGTCTTTTCTTGCTCTTGAGGCATGTATTGCAGTTGGTGGCCTGTATGGGACTCTGAGCAACCTGGTCTAGTGGGAGGTGTCCCTGCTCATGGCAGGGGGATTGGAACTAGGTGATCTTTAGGGTTCCTTCAAACCCAAAACATCTGTGATTCTATGATTGTCCTCAGTAGAAGTTTCTATCAGGACACTGGTTTTGCTTTTTTTTTTTTTTTTTAAATATTGCAGCTGAAAGGAAGAGCTATTGTGGGGAACAGCGTTTGCAGACTTTATGGTGACAGAAGTATATAAAATTGGCTGAGTTTGTGCTGAGTAAGTTAGTGTTGTATCCCACGGAGAGATTTCATTGTGGCCTCCTGAGGGCACTCTATCCTAAGGCATTACTGTGTTGGTAATGACTTGGTAGGTAAATCTATATGGATGCAGGGAAGTGTGGTTGCCTGTGTAGATGCCAACTGGATGGCTGGGCATTGCTGTTACTAGTTTTGTAAATTCCAATTCCCTATGTCCTGAGCTGTTTGGGGATGGAAGGCATGATATTTAAAGATGGAAATTATTTCAATATTGAGATCAGTGAAATTTGGATAGAAAGTGGATACCTAAATACCAGCATTCAAAATCTCTTCGTTACATTATTATCCACGGTTAAAACATACATTGCAATGATTATTTATTGCTCTAAGACAAATTTTTCCACTTTGATGTGATGCGTAGTATGAGAGCTTGCACTGCATGGCACTGGAATGTATATTTTCTGTTGCAGTTATGTAACCTTTTTTTCCTGGAAGCATAATGTAGTTCATTTAAGTAAAGCGAATGAAAACTGTACTCTTCAAGACCAAGTGCACCCACTTAATTCAGTTAATCAGTGTTTGAAAAGACAGGGCGAGTGTAGTGGTGGAGAGAAGTCATCAGGTGTGCTTAATGCCTGAAGAAGTAAGAACTCTGCTGAAGCCCCAAATTATGTTTGATTTGCTTGCACAAGTTCAATTTCAGATCACATGCTGAAGGCTCTTTTGCTGTCGATATGTCTGTTAAGTTAGTAACAAATACTACCTTGACAGACATCTCTAGATCAGCATGACTAGTATTTTATGTTTTAATTTTTCATATTAACAGCTCATCTCTGTTAAGATCTGGGATTTTTTTTTTAAATTTTATTATATTGTATATAAGAAAATTTCCAGTTTGGGTATAATGATGTCAAACACCTCGAGACAACATCAAAGCAAAAGCCGCCAATGGTGTGATTACACACACATTAGGGCAGTGTCAGTGGGAATGTGGGGGCAGATGGCACCGAGCAAATGGAGTTGTGTGGTTGCTACTCACCATTCCCCAGGCTGTTGGCTGATGGTGCTGAGGTGCCCTTACATGCTGGGTGTGCTGATGGGTTTGAAATTGCTGCGTGATTGTGAACAGTTTGTTTAGGAATAACTGCAAGCTGATTATATGGATGGTATTGCTGAAGCATGGTAGTGAAGCAGTTTCATGTTTTTGTGAATTCTAATTTGCAGATCTCCCATCTCTGTATTTCTAGTGCTAAATGAACTACAAGTACATGTTGCAGCTGTGTTCTGGAGGCTGTACTGTAAACAGATTTTCACCCGTATGTTGATGACCTTTTAAAAGCTCTAAGTTGCAATGTTTTGATTCTGCTGCTCTCAGTCTGCTCTTTTATCCTATTTTTTTTTCAGATGGCTGGTAGATTTCTACTGGAGAGTTCCTGCAACTTCAGAGAAAAGAAGCAATATAGTAATGTCACATGTTTTGTATAGATGCCATTTAGTGTGCATGTATGATTTTTGATGGTGAGACGTGTCTGCCCACAGTCGACTGGAACTGCATCCATTCTCTGCAGGCTCTTATAGCTCTGTTGTTGGAAGTCATATATAGAACTGAGAGCACCTGTAATTTTATAGTTCACCATAATTTTCAGGGCTCCAGCATGGAGCTGATGCTGATCTTTCTGCTGTGCAGTGAAGCTGTATTCAATCGATCTGTCAATATTAGATGAGGGAGGTTAATTTACTACACGTTTTACTAAGTTTTACTAAGTTTTCTGTGCAGTTTTTATTTCTGTTAACACCATGGTGTCTTTCTTCCTAACGCTGTATCATCTGGCTTCCAGTAAAGCTTACCCTGTGCCTGTGTCTTTCATTGATTTAATAAGGTGGTTTCTTTCCACTTTGGGGAGAACCAAATATACTACTTAATATGTGAGGTGGGTTTTGTTTATAAGAAATTATTTATTTTAATGTGTTCAGCTGAAGCTGTCCATGAATTGCTGCTTGCATTGCCAAAGTAATAAACTTAGCTTTGCCTCTAAAAAAGACAGGTTATTTGAGCTCCCTTTGCTGTGTTATCTTTTGTAATTAGGAACTCTATTTCTGCTGTACTATCTGCTAATTAATGCTCTGCTATGTCAGCTTCCCAACTTCCACATTCAGCTCAGCCCTGTTTCCTGGGGGTTCAGTCCTGAGTTCTGGCTTGACTGCCAAAAGCAGTCAGGACAAATCTGAACCTGGAAGTGCAGACAAACTCATCAGCAGCTTTCCCCCACCTCCCCCCTTCAGGTGTTTGTTGTTTTTGCTTCACCTTAGGCTTTGATGCCCACTGTCCTCGGCAGAGACAGAACACTAATGTCTTAATCCTTGAAACTGATGATTGTAAACACCATAATGCTCCATCTCCTCTTTTAGGTTATATAGAGTAATCTGAAATTAATTTTTTTTAAATGACAGTTACTAGCAGTAGCAGTTTCTTTTTAAATGACCCTTTTTACATGTTGCAAGAAAGCACTAATAATTATAAATGAGAACTCTGTTCTGCTTTTATTAAGTTGGCTGTTTAATGGATTTGCTTCTCAGAAAAAGGTTTAAATTAATTAAAAAATGTTAATTCTTGCATTGAGATTTTAAACTGTATTATGCTTGTCATATGCAGGACTGTGAGGGAAACACCTAACAGCTTATTTTAGATTTTGAAATCTACATTGTGTGATTGCACTTTGTATCCTAGTGGAAAGTGGATCTGGAACTTTACAAACTGAAATTTGAGTTGCTGCTGCTCATACTTGAAATGGCATCATTTATGTACAGTTCAAGATCTTTGGATTTACTAGTAGTTGTGCTGATAAAAGAATTATATTTGATTTTAGGTTTTCATTTACTATACATTACTAAACACAAATTAGTAAATTACCTGAGGCTGTACAGACTGCACAGTTGAAGTTAATACACAGTTTATGAAACCTAAGACTTTTACTGGAGATTAACACTATAAAATCAGTGAATCTGATTCCAATGTATTGTTCTTTGAGACAGGCCCTTTCCTACAAGTGGCTCAGGCAGTTTGTCAGAGAGGTGCTGCAGGTAAAAGCCATCTCCAAAATCCACTAATCTTTAATATGCAATAGATTACAGGTGTGCTGCCTGTTGTATGGGAAATCTTATGAGGAATTTTCAGTACCTTTTGTGGCAGCTCAGAAAGGTCCTGTGCTTGGCAGGGTGGTTTTGTACAGACAGCCAGAAGCTGTCCAAAACAAAAAAGCTTGACAATATGATTCCCTGAAACTGCATTGTTAAACACATAGGGAAGAAGTCCTACCATATAATCCATTCAGTGTGATGAGATTCGTAGAACTCCTTCTGTAAATGATGTCACCATTCTGTGCAGTGGCCATGTGTTGTTATTTTTTTCTGCTTTCTTGTTCTTCAGCTCTTTCTGGACCATTTATGCTACTACATAACTAGAAAGTGACAGTGGTTACAAGACTTAGCCCTTCCCCAGGGTTACCTGTTGCACTGCAACTGTTTTATAAAGCAAAAAAATTCTCCTTCCTGGTTGTGTTGAAGTTCATTCATCTCCATTTTCTGTACAGCTGCTGAAATCACTGCTGTACAGGTACTGCTGCTTCTAGCCTGGCTTTTTTGCTCTAAGCCTGAGTTGATTATGTCCCAAGCATATTTTTATTACAGATGCAGTGCAGTACAAGATTATTTTATGTCTTATTCACACTTCTGTAAAAGGATGCAAACTGTGGCTTAATTCTGAATTAGAGCTGCAAGCTTTAAGGCAAGTAAAAAATTTAGTTTGCTGTCTGGAATACATTGTAAATTCCTTGGAGCAGGAGCTGTGTTTCTATCTGCCTGAAGTGTCTTACATGCTCATAGTTCAAACAGAATATTTGTGCTGAGGGAAGGCCGTTTCTTTTAATCATTTCAGGAGAATGAGATAAATGTCAGCAAATTCTACCCCTTGCATGTACATCTGAATTGTGAGGCAGCGAATTAGCGAATGTGTATAATCCAGGCAGGCAATTGTAGTCCGTGCATTATTTCATCTATACTACATGGCGTGGGTTTGGCAGCTGGGTCATCCAGCCAGAGCATGCAGCTGATACCCTCAGTATCATGGCATGTGAGCTCACGAAGTACTTACACATGAAATCTGTTTGGGCTACTTGCAGAGGAAAGGATGCAGTTGATCATATGTGGGAAATCAGGGCATTTATTAGCACACAACCTAAGTGAATTAAAATAGACTTCGAAAGTGGTGCTATAGAAAGAAACAATTATTTATAGTCTGGGGTTTCAAGTTGGACTGGTTTTGATCCCCAACTGCCAGTTGGCTGTGGTGAAAAAAAACCTGTGTGCGTTAACTAATTGTTGCTGTTGCCCTAAAGCTGCAGGATAAAGGCACTGTGTGTGAAGGTACACCACCCAGCTGGAAAAACCTTCATGCATATTGAATCTTGCACCTCACTGTTGGTACTCTTGATAGAGGTTTTTGTCATCTTCCCGAATGTTGTAGCGTTGAATATTTGACTGCTCTGAATATGCTTGAACTGATCAGCTTCCTAAGTAACGTAAAGTCTGCCCATAGCTAAACTGGAAGTCTTGCAAAAAGTCAAGGCTCTTTTTTCTTAGTCCTATAAAATGACAAAATACACTCTCAGGTCATACTATCTATCTTGGTATATGTGGAAGAAGATTAAACTTCTGAAAGTCACTTTGATGCTTCCAAGAATTTTAGCTTTTTGGCTTGAAAAGTATTTCGTTTGCTTGTGCCACACTTCTATCTCTGAATTTGTAAACCCAAACAGTCCCAGTAACTAAGTAACAGCACAGCTGAATGTTTTCATAAAAACAACGTTGCTGCTTAGAGATGTGATTTACTACTTAAGTGTGTGTCTGTACGTATATACAGAGGCAAAAAGTGATGATGACCTCATCTTAAACAAGCTCACAAAAGCAGTCTTAGTTTTACAGTCTCCCAGCCAAAGACAAATGTACTGTAAGCAGACAGAACTCCACTGACTTCAGTTGCAGCATCATCATTAATGTCAGTGCTCAATTCATTGCTGACATAATCCTGTTTGTAGTGATCAATGCTTGAAATGTGAACCTAAAAGAAAAAGATGGATTATCTTGCATCTTTCCTGATATCTTCACAGAGAGGAAAGAAGGAGAAACTAGTTAATAGTCAGGATTTTACAAGCAAATTTTTCTTTTTTTTTTTTTTTAATTTGATACTGCCTTGTTAGCAGGCTGTTCTTAAATGGATTTAATGGCATTCAGACCATGCCCTTTACTTAAATCAGTTGCAAGTGATGACATATTGCAATTACTACACATACAAAACAGACCTGCATATTTTGTAACCTATTAAAAAAAGTATCTCCCAGTACTTCTCTCTGGCAAAAGTTTCTAGAATTTATGAGTCACGTTCCTCTGTTCTGTTCAAACAACATTCCAGGTCACAAGCAGAATATTCTGATAAATTCTAGTAATTTTTAGATGCTGCATGGAGCTCTAATTTCACCTCATGCATTTCATGTATTCATAACATTTAAAATATCCAAATCTTACACTTGCATGCTTGTACTGAAACAGTTATTAGTCTTTACCAGAAGGAAAAAATTCTATTTGTGTAATATTTATTGATGTTAAACCCACATTATATCAGCACAACAATCCAAAGTAATGATTATACATTTTTTTATAAATACAAATAAAAGGTGGCAAAATAATGCTAGTGAAGCTAAACAAAAAAGTAAATTAGCATGTCACAGTTGAGGAAAATTTGGCAAAAGATATGACATACTTCTAGGATAGAATCAAATTATTCTTGGCTGACAAACTATGACGTTAATCTAGATTAACGATCCCCATTACTGGTCATATCCTGCACCAAAATAGTACTACCTTGTGTGCTTAAGTTTATTAGTCACTAAAAAACAAAACAAACTTTGTGTGCTTAACAAAGCAATACACGTATAGCAGTAATGCAATATATGGTGTACACAATTACAAAATTTAAAAAAAAAACAAAACAAAACAAAAACATCAAACCAAACAAATCCTTAAGGACTTCTGAATAAATGAACTGAGATAGAAGATTTCAATACTTTTATTATAAATAATGAAAGATACCATATATGTGCTTCATATAAGGAATACAGTGTTTTCCTTTCCTAGCAAAGTATTTTAGCTCGTACCATCAAAACACTCATTTTTCTTGTCAGGCCTAGTAATTCTTCCATCCCTCCCTCCCCTTCAACTGAGATTCATTTTGTTCTAATTTAAAACTACCTAGTCAGGTGTGACTTAAATGGGGCTCCACACTGATGTGGATTTGCCTTGCATTCTGAAAGTAGCCTTCAGGCTTCTCACCTATGGTGCACAGACTCTACCCCTTAAAAGAGCTGTCATTTGCCTACAGTCAAGAGAAGGAAAAAATAAAACCTACCAGAGATACATGCTATGTTAAGAAGAAAAAAACAAAAAGGAGCACATTTGATGTAGTTTTTGTCTATCTTCATTTTCTACTTCCTCAGATCTGCAAGCCTATCACCTCTGATGTATACATGTCACTTAAATTCATATTGCAGTTTCAACCCATTTTTCACTTACTGTACATTTCTAAAATCCTCATACATAGTACACAAGATTTAAACAGTCGAACATCCCATACATACACTCCCTAGTTTTCAGCTCACCTTGGAAGTTCAGATATTTGAATGGGAGTATTACAAGGTTACAGACTACCTTCGGGAAATCCACAGTTTCAACCTCTTGGCCAGTGCCCCTCCCACCCCTTGCAGTAACCCACTGCAGTGGTTCCTACGGTCAGCATTTTTGTCCCATCTAGTTACCGATATGTGTAAACTGAAGTAGACTGTTAGTACATGTCAGCTCTTCCTTGTTATTGTGCAGAAGTTAAGTTACTTCTGCTTAGACTGCCTTTGCTGTATGTTTGTAAGTAAGCCCCCTCCTAGATAGCAAAAAGGAAAAACACAAACAAATTGAAAGTTAGGGAGTTGATGTCCATACTAACAGCATTGAAGGCAAGATATTTTTTTCACTGTAGAATAGAAAGCAGTTTGCAGAGATACAGCATTTGCTTACATTTCTCTTCCTTGTCCCTTCCTGTTTTATTCTTGTAATATTGCACTTGTTCATTATAGCTGTCAGAACATGTTGCCATTTTAGAACTGTCGATAACCAGACATTCTGATTTTCTTTGTGATCTAACGGCCTTGAAGAAAACATCTTGCACCATTAAGATTGTGGTAGCATCTACTTACTGCTTACGAAGCATGTAATGAAAAATAGTGTTCTCTTCTGAAAAATCTGTCTCTCTGATGTATTTTGGCATCTATGAAAAGGGTTATGAAGCAATGTAGGTTAAGGAACCGGTGAATGTGATTTGTTGTGCAATGTGTACATTCCTATTAATAATCTATCTATTCTTCTAATTTGGTATAATGAATAAGGAATACATGGTTATTGTGTTTGTTGTTTATCTTTTGTACTTGAAGGTGTCTGCCCTTGCATAAAGTGACATAGGAGTATCATTGGTCATGGCAATGGCTTTCAGTGTTTCTGCTTTGAAAGAAAATGATGGAAGCGGCAGTTGAATCTACAGGTCATCACTCTCTACCAGGCCAGGTTGCATTGTCAGGTGGACTGGATTTGCCTCCGGCTGGAAAGCTGCTTTGATGTCTAGTCCTTGGTCACAAAGTGCAGCGTATCGGCTGGCTGAGGGCCGCACCTTCTTTGGCTTGGTTGTCTGAGGTGGTTGTTGCCACTGAGCTATGGATTACAAAGGAAAGACAAAATGTGAACTCTCTTGAGCTGTGCAACAAAGCATGCCAGATGCTCAGTCAACCCTTTGTAAAGGACATACCAACTTCTGAGCAGCAGAAAACCATTTTATCAAAGGTAAGTTTGTGCAATTTCTTGGCACTGTTTTGTGAGTTTTTTCCCCCAGCATCTAGTTTCACCTTCAGATGTGGTGAGTAAAAAACAAAAGAGTCTGTGTTCATTACTTTTTGGCATTGTTTTCTACCTTTCCTAGTGCCACTGAGAAGGGTGACAGCAAGGAGGTTGTTTCCGGGCACTCATATTACAGTAACAGGCCTGTTCTAAGGTTATTTGTTGTATTTAAAAGGAAATTATCTGCTTGCCCTTGCCAACCCTTGTATGCAGAAGAACGCTGAGCCAAATCTGTAAATCACCACCCCAGAAACCATCCTTTATCATTCCAGTCTCTCCCCTTCTGTCTTCCCTACCCTCCCTTAATTTTTGTTACGAGAAGACTGGTAAGAGATACTGCTTTAAGAAAACATTCACTATGTGAGGGAACAAACTGCTTTGGGACAGACTGAGTAATTAAGCAGAAAGCCATAAAAACATCTACTACACTTCTGGTAGCTGTCACAGGTGTATTACAGACTAATGTACAAAAGAATACAAAAGGTTAGGGAGGTGCTAGCAGAGCAATAGTAATAAAGATCCACAGAAATAATGTAATCATGCCGTTATCTGTTGTTAATTAGCTATATTTAATGTACTAAGCAAAAACAGAAAGCATGCACTTGTTTTAGGTATCTGAAGGATGGTGAAAAGTACTTTGACAGAGCATTTGTTGTCTTGAAGTGGATGTTTACTATTGAGGAGAAACTATAAACAAAAGAAAGAGAGACCAATGTAAACCATTCTTGAACAAACTAAAACTTATCGAACTGTTGCTTTTTGGGGGATTAATATGATCACGAAAACTGAAGTCACTTACTATAAACATCCAACCTGGCAGTGCAAGACACAATCCCAGCCTCATTCTTAGCTGAAACGGTGTACCAGCCAGCATCCTCCTTTGTAGCTCCCTGAATAAGCAGGCAAATGTAGCCGTAGTTATCCTGGTGCATGCTAATCAAAAGAAAAGTAGAAAATTACTATTTCATTTCCCAGACAGTGTAGACTATTTTAAAATGTCATGATAAACTGACCCAGTCTTAGTTACAGATTAATTATAGTCCACTTTTAATTAATATGGAACTTCCTCTGAAATTAGCAAGTAGAAAATAAAACCTTGAGTATGCTTAACAATTTGACAGTTTAATATCCTGAATTGAAAACTGAGAAGAAAAAAATACATGAAGTAGCTTCACTTTTACAATTGCAGATTAAGACATTTGGAGTAGCAGGGACACCAGATCTTACCCGGATTTTCTGAGGAAAAGGCAAAAAAACTTGAGGGACATCTTAGAATTTAAAATACTGAATCTTAGTCGCTTAACTATGCAGCAGATTTATGAATCAAAGTTTCTGCTGAAAAGCAGATACCATTCCTTAGGAACCTTGATTTTCACTAGCAAATTTCTGTAAGTCTTGGTTCTGGAAGAGAAAACCTAGCTCGCCACTTGCTTGAAGTGAAAAGGTAGTTGTATAAGTCTAATGATGGAAAACAAGTGACATTTTACTTCTGGCTCAGCTGCCACATTGGCTGCAAGTTTGAGTAAATTTTATAAATTATTACAATCACTAGTTAATATTTATGAGATGCTGTTCACACAAAGCATTCTTGTGACCTTTTCAGTTTTTATTTGTGTTGCAGGATAAATCATCACTGAAATTACGTATGGGGAGATTATTCTAAGTCAGTCTAACCTCACTCGGTCAGTGTTGTATGTGAGTGACTCATTCTCTTTCTTCCAAAATATCTGAGGAGATGGCTCCCCCGAGATTCGACACTCCAGTCGCACCGGGAATCCCTCAGTCACACCTGTGTTTTGTAGCTTTTCTATAAACACAGGTGCTTTTTGTACTTCCTTAGCTGTGAAAATAAAAGATTGCAGTTATGTTAACACTAGTCTATGAAAAAGTAGCCTTTCTTTCAGCAGCATGCTAAAAACAATAATGAAAGAGCTAAGTGGCATAAAGAAACATGTGTTGTCTTCATTAACCAAAATGTTCAGTCGTGGTTCCTCGGAAGAAAACAGTCATATCAGTATTTTAGTAGGGGAAAAGTGCACGCCAAAAGAGCTGATTCTTCTGCAGAAGAATTGGAATGTAGAGCATGAAGACTAGATAAACTGGCTGCACTATGCTTGCTAAAAAGTGCTCCTTGATATTCCATAAAAGCGCGGAGTTCTAATTGTAGAAGGAACTGCTCTAGCACAAGTCTGGAGTGGCATTAGTCTGATATGTTGTGAAATGCACAGGTCATATCCTGCTGGCTGCTCAGCAGTAAGTGCGGGTCTGCATGGATTGTCATTAAGAAAAACATTCAGGGAAATCGTCTGGTTTGTGGCCCCAGCCGTGCCTCAGGCCAGCAGCCCTCCTTTCTTAACTGTGTGCACAGATATTATATGCCAGTCAATGCCACAACATAACAAATACCTCACCTAAAAATATACCACAGTATACTGCCAGGTTTCGTTTTCTTACCCCCTACCCCTCAACCGCATCATCTGAGGTCACTCGTGTTTTCTTTATTCATGTTATCCTGGCGGTGCTCAGCCTGAAAGCTCAGCATGAAGATGTTACCTGCAACAGTGAGCTCCAGGCTGAATGTATTTTCACCAGCTCGATTGCTGGCAATGCACGTGTAGATTCCAGCATCTCTGGATGTGACTGGTTCTATGATCAAGGAGTGCACACCATTCTCACGCACCAACATTTTGTGAGAACTATCGGGGCGAATTGGTCGTCCATTAAGTTGCCAGCTTAAGTCTGGAGTCGGTAACCCACTAACCTTGAGTATAAAAAAAGTAATGGGAAATCATTTTAACCACATGATACACGGGAGGAGACCTGACTTGTTACTTCGGAGAAGTTTGGTATTGTTTGCTACCACAGATGTACCAAAAGTTTTAGAGATCTAGTTCTGTCCTGATTTACGCATTGAGTCAATTGTATTCATTTGCTTACTTTCTGGCCAACTCCCTGAATTCCATGATGTCTTATGGGTGTGACTGAAAAAAGATCAGTCTTTAGATAGGCTAGAAGCTAAATAATAATACATTGCAAAACAAAAGGCAGGGTGACACCTTTTGTCTTTTTTTTATTGTTTGCTCTTCTGGTGGAATGAGAAGATACTCCTTTCTAGATTAACTTCTTGTTGAAAAACCTGCAGACAAAAAGATGGTTAGCTGACTAATTACTGAACTCGTAAGTTCCATTCCACTTAGGTATAACTGGTCCACCTAGGTGTAACTGGTGACAGCACTGCCTGCACTAGTTAATACTAGTCTGTGTCAACAAGTCTTGTACTTTTGAAAGCCGTGCCACTTGCTGTGGGACAGCTCGAGAACAAATAGCTTCTCCCAAATAGGTCAGCGTAAAGTAAACGGAAGTCACCCAAGCCTGAATTATTTCTGTTCGGCAAATTCATTAATCAGGATTATATTGTTTGAAACTTTAACAGGGGTTCAAAACTCAAGGAGTATAAGGACTTAAAATGGAGAGGCACACTGTCTTTATAGCGTGTGCTGCTTCCCTCCACACCCCAGCGTAGCTGAATTCTATAAATCAGTTTACTGTGTGCCCCAAGCACTGTCACTGGATGGGAGGCAAACTTTTATTGCCCACTTACTCACTCAAAAGCAGGGAGATTAATTACCCTACTGACAGGTACTGAAACTGGCAATAGGCAAAAGAGTTGTGAAAAGAAACCAATGTGGTTTTCGAGTCAGCTAATGTTATCAAAAGGTTGCTGGTACCCTTTGTGTGACACTTGCCTTGCAGTCCATCCTGCATAGTTTTCCTTCTTGAACAGTCAGGTCTCCAGGAGCCTGCAGAAAATGAGGCCGGAAGAATCGTTCCTGAATTGGTTCATTTTCATCACCACTGTCCCTTGATCGAGATCGTGGTCTTAAAATAACATGAAACAAAGTTAAATTATTTTTTTCTTTGCTAAATCAGAAGAACTATAATCACTTCTAAGACTGTCTTGAATTTTAAACTACTTCTTTGACCTATACTGTAATCACTCCATATCTACACTGGTAGCATTTGCTCCAGACTGAATTAATTATGACACTGTACTTATTAATTACTTTCATTTAATTCACATTTAATTTGTTGTGGCAAAAGATGACCTATAAAATAATCTTGCTACAGAATAATTGCTTGTAATATTAACTAATTTTATACATGAGAGTGGTTTTGTTTACAGTTAGTCTTTAAATCACTGAAATACAAATAAAATAAGTTGGCAGGTCTTGGCATGTAGCTTCAGTTCCCCATTTCTAATATCCTGAGTATTTAGTCCCCTCAATGTTGCTGACTAGACCGGAAAGTACAGGTACTGTTCATTAATTGTGGTTCTCTTTCAGAACATAACAGCAGCTAAACTCAGTTGAGAAGAGACTTTTCACATCAGGCTTATCTTCTCTTGTTCTGCACTAGTGAAGACTTTACAGAAAAAAAATTGATGGTATTGAATTGCTGTGGGTATTTTTTCCTCATTTAAGACTTATTTTGAGATGATCTTGAACATTTTCAAAGCCACCAAATCGTGGTATCAAAACAATGAGAATTTCAGTTATGAGCAGTGGGAAGAAAAACTTTCATTGTTAGTTTTTTTCATAAAGGTACCATGAAAGATTTTATAAAAAAAAAAAAAAAAAAGGAAAGAAAAATAATTCCTATCCCCAGAAACAATATCAATCACTGTAGGCTTCCACGATATCATTTAATCCATTTTCAGCATTGGTTATTCTTGTCTGTTAATTTAATCTACCAAATCTTTTTCTAATGGGTTCCTCATTTAGCTAGATTTTTTTTTTTTTTCACTGAAATTAGCATTATTGCATTTTGTATGATTTCGTAATCAAAAAAACTTGAAACAAAATTTTGGATCCTTTTTTGTCCTTGCTGATCAGCTCCATTGGGTTCCATTCTGGAGGAAGCTGCTGCTTACAGCAACATCCCATGTCAGTGAAGGGGGGAACTATTCAAATATCCTCTAAGATCACTTTTAGCCATGACATATTACAGTAAAATTCTCTTTTCTGAATCCCTTGTTCTGTTAATTTTTGCCAGTGCTTCTCTTTTGGCTGGGGTCTGCAGTGTACATGCTTCAGTATAAGTGCCTATATTGGATTTTCTACTGCCCAGGGGCATTTCTTTAGGTTAAAATAATTCACCAAAAACCCTCAAAAACTTAAAACCCTCAGTGGTCTCATTTGGAAAACAGGATGCTGTACTAATGTATGGAAGATAAACATTCCAGCTGCACACTGTTCTGCACTGAGGTTGTGGTTAATTAGAGTTGCTTGAATTTGATTTATTTTGTTCTGCTCTGTTGTTGCACTTTTCTCTGCTATTGCTCTGTTTGAATTCTGGTCAGTCATCACCTTTGCTACAGTGTTATTTCTCATTAATTGATAAATGTTGACTTTTTAATCATTCCAGTTTTCCCACAGCTATAAGTAAAGGCAAAGGAAGGGCCAGGGTAGTTGTGTAGATACCTAGTCCCTAGTGCTTAATAAAGTAGTTCTGGATACTGAAATGGGAAACATAGACTGACATCTCTGCACACACTATAAAATAAAAGCTTATTCTTTTGCCTTATTAAGCACTCTTCAGGTGCCTAAATCCAGGTCTGAAGCACCTCACACTTTCTGCCACTTGAACATGTCTAAAGCTACTTCAGTAGTTCCAGCATTGCAGCTCATAAGCACCATGAGCTTTAGCTGGTGAGTTCCTAACCAGTTTTGCAGACAGACATGCCTTGTGTGCATGTAGATGGGATGGAAGATGGAGGATAATAAAGAAAAACTTTACGTACTAACATCTTTTGGTGATGAGCTCTGCAAGACCAACTAGAAATGGTGGTATCTGGTCAAGTGAGTGCTGCACAGTGCAAGCAACTTGTGCAAAATCTGCTTCCGCAGTATTCACATGCAGCCTGTTTAGAGATTGTTGGTGAGATTCCAACAAAATACAAGTAAACTAGTGCTTTGTAAGTTCTTGTGAGGCTGAGCCAAACAGGTTAACTGGCACCTCTGGAGCGTGAGAGCCACCATCTCATTGCTGCAGCTGCATGAAAAGGCAGCAGTGGTCAAAACTGGTCGGGGAAGAGGAGGGGCAGAAATTTATGCCAAATAAAATGGAAAACAAAAAGGTTAAAAATTTGTGACCACAGATGTTGCATTTCTTTTTACCCCTTTTTAAGTTTACCCCAAAATGGACTACTTTTTGAGCCTTTACCTTGAGAGGTGAAACTAATATTATTTTAATTCTAAAACGTTCTGTAGTTTTAAAGAAATAATGAATGGAGTCAAGTGCTTCAGATGTCTAGGAATGACAAATGGCAATAGACTGGAATACCCTTGATTCATTGTGGGCTCTTTAGAGTTGTGATGTGGGCATCACATTGCACAGATTAGTTTCAGCAGAACTGACATCATGTACTGAATGTGTCCAGGGCAGATTCCGTGGGTTGGTATGGTACAGTGCATTAGGAATTTCAGTGAGCAAGAAGCTGGGGAAGACTTTATGACTGACCATATAGTAATGATCACTACTTTGGAAAAAAAGAAGATTTAGTTACAATTAATCCCCTAATTGAGAGCAGGGAGGTAGGAATGTTTAGTTTTAAAATTTTCTGTAAATCTCATGCATTTTAAGATGATTTATTTGAAATTCTAACTGCCATGCTTAGGTGACACAATGTTGAGCACCATGTCATCTAAGGGATTGAGTCCAAGCTTTGTACACGTCAGAAGATTCAAAAGTGGCCCCCCCAACACTCCAAGTAATACTAAGAAGGTGATGTTTGTCAGCTAAGCAAATTTCAGAAAAATGCATTAAGAGCGAAATAAAAATCCAGAGTTCTGCCAGAACACATTCTGTAAGAGATTAAATACACTCCAGGAAAAAGTCTGTCAACAGTGTAACAAGTCATAAAGTTCATTAAGTTCACTGAGCTAATAATTACGCTTGTAATGAAAAATAAAAAAAGTTTTGTTGCTCTCAAGCAGAAAAGCAAATATAAATAATACTGTAATGTTACAGGAATGTTACTTATCAAAAGTCTATGGCAATAGATGTGACAAATATCACAGTGTATGGGGAAGCAGAGTATTTTGGTATATCACATTAGAAAAGCCAGTGATGGGAATCTGTCTTAGGAAGGTTTTACATGCTCCCATTTCATCAGTCTGGTGAACTGGGTGGTGGGAGTAGTGAGAACTGTCACTAAACAGAAATAGTGTTGTGCTGAGTGCTTACAGAAACAGCTCTTCAGAGCAAAGATAAGGGGATCAGCCCTTCACATATGCTAATTTTACAGGAAATAAGAATCCTCAGTAATTGCCCTAATTTTAATTAAACTGCTGTGTGAAAATCCCTACTGGACACCCAAACACCCAACCAAAAGCAATAGTGGCTTATTGAGTGCCTATCTCCATTAGAAAATAAAATGCCGACCATAAGCAGCCTCGGACTTTGATTGCATTTGGAGAGATTGAAAAGAAGCTCTTCCATTATTACCTGAGGTTTCTGTCCATCACAGAGAGAGAGACACACACACACATTTTGTCCTTCAGGAAGCTGTAGGAGTGCCAGCTGCTTGCTACTCTCGCACCTACCTAGATTCCTGTCATGCATCCCTGTTTTTAAAGATGTTTCCCCTTTCTCACCCTGTGTGCACTAAGTTGAAACTTACTTGAAACCTGATTCTTCACAGCAGCTCTTCCCTTCAGAGATTAACAGGGACTTTTCATTTTTACCCATTATTTGCGGGTCCTAAGTGCTGTAGTGACTATCTGGCTACACCAGATGGACCCAGCCTTTTCTGTGCTCTTCTCCCCGTGCAGTGCTCCGTGAGCCCTCTGAACTTTGGACTTAATAGACTGGAGAGGGAGTTAGTAGGCTAGCTCAGCGAAATGCTGGGAAATGCTTTCAGGGCTGTGGGAAGCCCAGTTTGTTCCATGCAGGAATAAGACAGAGCAGATCTTTTAAACAACCAAGCTCACTTTCTAATACTTTCTATTTGTCAGAAGGAGGAAGAGAGCCTGTTTTGCACACAGCAGTTCTACAGTACATACCACTACTAACTGTTACAGAAATCCTTTCCTTGTTGCCACTGCCTGTGTAATTACATGTACTCCGTATATTAGAGTTGGGCAATATTGAGGTTCTATGGCTGTTGTGACGATTAAGCAAAGCACATGCCTCATTACAGCAGAACGAGAACCAGAGCCCTTATACTCCCTTGAAAGCAGTTCTGTCTGGGTAACCAAAATAAATTTTTTTATATCATCTAAAGATGTCTGAGCTGTGCTAAAGAGCCTCATAAATGCTTGGGTAATGAAAAAAAAATTATTTGAAGGGAAAATTGCCTTATATGGTCCAAAAACATAAACCAAAGCTTCATATGAGAATAATTGTAAACTCACCAAAGATAAGTATAATACTTTATTTCTGACTCATAATTCCTTATAAGAACCTGAACTGAAATATTAAATACTGAAATACTAAAATATTTCTAATGTAAATCTGATAAACCTCTTTGGCATGCGGTTATTTCTGCTGTTCCTTTAAATGAATACTTATTAGCAGCTGCAGGAGATGCAGGTTCCTGGAAGAATCCTAATCAGGTGAAATGTTCTTAAAAAGCCTGAGTGACAAGGTCCTTCCCAACCACTGATAGTGCAATTTTGGATATGTAGTAACTAGTGAACACCACAAAGAAAGGAGAAGACAGGTAAAATTAAAGATACTTAAAAATCACATCTTTTCAGAGGTCACTTATACTTCTGAGTGTGCAAGCTCTGCAGCAATTTTCAGACAGCAATGGCCACATTTCTTTCTGAATGCCCTAGTTTTAACTTACCTGCTTATTTCACATTCTTTATCTTACCACAGTTATTTTGCAAAACCCATAGTATTAAAAGAAAAAAAAGCATCAAATACCTTCTTATATGAGGCTGACCTGAAGGTGACCAAGGACTGCGACCTCTTTGATTTACAGCTTGAACCATCAGCCTGCCCGTGCAACTTACTCTGCCCTGTTATGAGGATGGAGAGGAGAAACGTTAAAAGACTTGAAATGTGTAATATAAATGGACAAGACAAGTAGTTCAAGGTCTTGAAAATGGCACATGGTGAGTGCTGGCAATTAACAACAGAGCTGCTGCCTCCAAAGTGGATTGATATATTTGATCTGGTGGGCCCATAGCTAAAAAACTCCTATTAATGTAAAAGGCAAGAGAATTTGGCAAGTACTTAACAGGTCCTCTCTGCAGAGCCCTAGTTTGGGGAATCCAAGGAAGCATACAGTTGTGCTAATGGACATTGGCCGTAGTTCAGTTACCTAAGGGTATTTTCAGTGAATGATAAATAAAACATGGGCTCTGGTGTATTTGGTCCTTTTTTTTCTTTTACTTTTTTTTTAGAAGACAGGTTGTCCATCACAAGCACTAGTCATAACAGATTTGGGATGGGCTCACTTGAAGCCAGAACTGCCAACATTCAGGGCTCTCTGGAATTCACCCTGTAAGGGATAAAAGCCTCTGGCTGTCCCAATAAACAGCAGCTCTGCCCCCTGGGCTGGTAGCAGTAAGGCAACATCCACATCAGCTTTGCAGTGTATTTCAGGTCTAAGCTGCGAGCTCCACACTCAAGTCTGCCAGCATAAAAGTGACAAATATGTTTATCACAGTAATTGAGGGGTTGCAAATAGCTGTTCTTTAACAACTGGCCAAAGCCTATAAAAAGCCAATTTCATTGGGCTCACAAGCAGCTCTCAAATAGCAGTGACTTTTGTGTTACTTCTGGACTATTAGAAATTAAGTCTGTGTCCTGCTTCTATTCCCATGACCCACTTAGTCTGCAAGAAAAATCCTCGCATTAAAATAAACCATTGTGCATGACCCACAGCAATTCCTTAAATAAAAGCTTTTTTTTTTTTTCCCCTTGTGTTACAAGACCATTAAAGACATCTGGAACAAATGCATTTCTATTTTGGGCACCACTGCATATTAGTATTTTTTCTGGCAGGTGAAGAATACACATATTTTGGGGTAATTTCTACATATCTCAATACATGATGGCATCACAAAATGAAACACAAAGGGCAGTAAGGAATTTGAATGGGAAAGATGAAGCAGGAAACCAAAGATTTGGAAAAGTCATGGGATGAAGGGGAGGGAAGCAATGAGTGGGACGTAATCAATGAGAAGATGTCCTAGAAACTAAGGGAACTCCAGCCTGAGGACTGTGGGTGCATAGTGCAAAGAAGTGGAGAGAATGAGATGAAAAGAAGGAAGGTGAAGATAAGGACTTGACTTGAGCCCATACAGCTCACAGACAGAGCTCAGTTAAGGGACGTGACCCATAAAGAAAGACCTAAACCAGGCAAGATTTTGTGTTTGTCTAGGCCCGGAGTCCATTTGCTCTGGATTAAGTTCTGTACCAAATTTTACTCCAAACCCCAGTGGTGTGTCAGAACCTTAATTCCAGGTCGCTGCGTTTTACACTGTGGGCAGCAGGGCCTGTCTGTCAGCAAGTCATTTTACATACTGTTGTATCAGTCCAGTCATGGGATGGCACGAACTGGCAGAGCTTTAATGGACTGAATCCTTTGCTTTAATAAAACAAATTTCTATCAGCCTTTTGCTTTGTAGTTTGGTGGTTCCAATAACAAGGACCAAAACACAGCGACAGCCTAGCAAATATCTGCCAGTCCATCAGAGTCACGATGTGGGCTCCCTTATATTTACGTATTTCACTTTCTCAAGGAAAGCTTGCCAAATTTGCCTAAGTTTGTGATAGCTTTGAGATGTGGACAACTTTCCATTATAATTGAGAACACCATGCCAAAATTATTTCCACTCACAGGATGACTTAAAAGAATTGGAATTCAGATCTTTGAGTGTGAAGGGCTAGTACATTAACTCACAGCCCTTCTTTGCCTCCATTGTACTGTTAAATGCATAGTAAAAGCAAGCAAATAATAGAAAAGATAAGTATGTTTGCTTGGGAATTACACTGTAAAAAAAAAGAATAGAACAGCCTTCGTGAAACACAGATGTTTTGTTTAGGGGAGCCAGAGGAGGATGCTTCTGGTTCTTCTCCAAAGAGGGGAAAAAAAGTACAAGCACAGAATCTTATTGCTTAACAAAACTGCTTTTTCACTCCCCAAGCTAGGACCCACACAAACCCACCTCATTTTAGTACATCTAAAAACCCACTAAGAAAGTAGTGCCATCAGTGACCAGAACTGGAAACCTCAGAGAGTTGTGTCATTGAATGAGCATTATCCAGAATAAGAAATGCTCAAAAGTAGGTTGTAAATATTCAGGGATGGAGTACAGTGCCCAAACACAAAGGCAGTTTGTTCACCAGGTTCTCCAAGACTTTGGATCACACAGTAACACTACCTAGGGAAACTTTATGCCTGCATTAACACAACACTTACAGGAAGATGAACAGGAATCCCTTCTTACCTTGAGCATGTATACATTTTTAAACCTGCTGTGAATTTCCACAATTTAAATGGTACCAAGTACTGTAACAGCGGTCATCTGGACGTGAAAGCTCCCAGCTGGAACAATTCCATGGCCTTATGCAATTTCATTAATTTTTCCTTTACTTATATATGTAGAAATATTATTTCAACTACCTAAATTTAAAGCACTGCAGTTTGTAGAAAGAATCTAGCCAAAAATTGCTATCTGTGTGTTGTCTGTATATACAACCCCATACATTCTCAAGCCCACTGCAGTATAAGCAGGACTGACCAGCTGAAGAGCGAGGCAAAAATGGCAACATCATGCTAAGTAACCTAGCAACACGCATAACAGAGCACAACACTCCTGCTTAGATTAAACTCTGTCTCAGAGATACAGTTTGTTATTCTACAGTGTGATTCTGCTTGCAGGCCTAGCCTTGGCAAGATTTTTAGCACTACAGAAGAAAATAATTCGTTACATCCCAGAAGTTTTGTTACTGCCTTGGTTTCTCACATGCAAGTCTTTCCCCTCAGTTTGCTGTGGTGCAGGAAAAGTGAATTGAAAAAGTTATTTCGATAGGATGTGTGACCTGTAAGTTTAGCTATACCCAATGCACTAGTGGGTTTTTGCTTTATACCTCAGTTCTTATACTGAGTCTGTGAAGAACAAATGACATTATAAAACCAGTAACAGAAAGCAGTTCAGAAAAACAATGTTTAAGATGAACACAAGAGACCTTTCAGCTACATAATAGTGCTAGATTTTTTTGCCTTACAGAATTGCAACTGCCTAATGTAAACACGTTGAGATGTGATACACTTGCACTCATTTCAGAAAGTTGGCCTCAGTCAGTGAGTAGGGTCACAAAAGAAAAACCGCAGGATTGAGTTACATCTGCTAGTAAAGTGGATTTTTTCCCCCTTTATGTATATGTGCTATCCATGCTCAGTTAGGATACTGAGATGTTATCAGCTGAAACAACTAGTGGAAGAGTAATTAAAAAACAACACCCCTCCCCCCTGAAACCTCAAACCATAGGAAAAAAACTGCTGCTGAGTTGCTAATCTCTTGGAGATAGAAAGGTCCCACCCTACTGATGCAAGATGAAAACAGGAATCTAACTTGCATACTTACAGTGACTTCATCATTTAATTAAATCATGCATATGTAAGATGAGCTAGTTTTCTGAAGATTTATGTCCAGAAGGGTATTTGCTCTGGAGCCAAACCTTCATTTACCTGTGGGTTAGCAGCCATAATAGTGTAATTCCCATCATCATCCAGGGTGGAGGCTGCAGTATGCAGTGAGCAAGTTCCATCAGGTTCTCTTTGAATTCGGTAGTGATCACTTCGTTTAGAAATTTGCTTCCCATCTTTAAACCAATAAATCTGCAGGAGAAAACAAGGCACAGCTGGTAAGAGGTGGGTGCTCATTGTCATCATTTCTCAATTAATAGCACTAATAAATCTTAACTGCTGAAAAACTCTCTGGTAGGTATTAAAAGAATACCGTTTTGAGCAACTGGTAGAAGTGCAGAGCCACATTCCATGAGCCCCTTTCACTAACAGTTACAGATTAGCAGTTGTTCAAAGAGAAGGAAGGCAGAATGAGCATTTACTGATGAAATTTTATGGGTGCATAAGGGGTGTACCCATCCCAAAGGCAGAACAGCAGCTGAATACTTCAGGAACGGAAAATAAATGCCATTACAAAGAAAAGTTCAATTTCAGAGAAGACTGTTCATTTTAAACTTACTTCACTTAAATCTGAAGCAGTTGCGGAAAGAACTTAAGAATGCTATTTCTCTCTTTTCAGAAAAAAAAAAACATAGACCAAGGTAATTATAGGCTTTATTAATTCAATGGCAAATATAATAGAAGCAATGATCTCACTGTTGAAGCACCCCTTTTGTCTCATACCCGTTACGCTGACTGGACTGGACCAAAATGCCAGAGAGGATTCAGCCGCTCGCGCCGGCAGTGAGCAGCTCAGTGTGGGAACAGGCCAGCTCAGTATAATGACATGATTGAAACAGTGTCACCCCGATGTGACAGGCATCTACAGAGGTGGACAGCTTTGCAAAGTAATAGGAAATACTTCAAAGCACATAAAAGTCAGCACATAAATAGCCTTTAATCACTGTACGCCAACACCAGCATAGTTCCAAGCTGCACAGAACAGTTACGTTATCTATCAAACAGAGGTATTTTCCATTACTTTTGATACATAATTTTATTCTCTGGCTGACCCGAGATCTACTTTCCGTGAGCCAAAAAAATGATGTATGCAGAATAATACAGTAATCCATGAATTACACAAAAAAATATGTGTTTTAATGCCTCAAACTTGAAGCAAAAAATAAAACATTTTGACCTAGCTTTCAAAATTTTTCTTTTGCTTTTCTTTTTGTATTATAAAAATAATGCAAAATGCCAAACTGAAATATGCTGGAATGAAAAGTAAAATGTTGTCTATGCATGAACACACACAGAGGAATATCTGAAAAATCTACTAGGAAGGCTGTAGTCAGTTGCCCAAACACATATTTAAGTAGAACATTCACTTGTCTTTTCTGAAACGAGTAACTATGCCATAACATCAGGTGGTGTTCAGCATTTCGGACACTAGTGCAGATACCTGCACCATTTTTACAAGGTCAGCTAGTATAAAGTACAACTGTATTTGTCTTGGTCCTGTGACTGCTGGGACTATTTAGCAGGAGGAAAACACACACACATTTTCCTCAGCCTCATTCTTGAAGTGGGAATTTAGGTCTTAAGAGTGAAGAAAGGGTGGTGGCTTTCTAGTAAAAACAAAGTGACAAAGCAAAGCACAATTCCATTCCTGATAGAGTTTAATATGCTGTTTTGTTGGGATTTTTTTGGTTTTTTTTTTTTTTTTTTAATATATATATGTGCCAATATTTCAAAGCTTGAAATTCACTCACCTGAGGGAAAAGTTAAGGGTATACTTTTAAATTTCACAAAGAGACAATAGAGGATTTTTTGAAGGGAATAAGTTGAAGTTTCCCTTAAAAATTTATTACCGTGTACAATTTTTATATTAACAAGCATTATGTGTAACTCAAAATGATTTCATTTCCTCAATAGCTGGTTATACTTGTTTCCCATTTTGTCTGTCAGCAGCCTTGCAGAGACTCTGTGGTCCTAACAAAAGATTTAGTCATGTCTTCTCGTCTGCTGACAGAGCACTTACTGGAGATGCAAAAGATATTTGATCACTTATATACACATGCTAATGGGTGCTAAAGCAACATAGCTGCAAAAAATGAGTTTTAACTTGCATGCTTTATGTGTGTCATAATGTTGCTTGGAAATGTACTGCATTAAGCAGTAATTATTTAATAACAATGCACTTAGCAGAAATATCAGGAGGCATGCCAGAAATTATTACATGGAAATACATGCAAATATTAACTGAACCAGTTATCCAAACATCCAATATGTATATGTTGTCCAATACTTATTTCAACTAAGTTTAAAAGCATTGGCATCCCTTATGAGCAGTAAATTCTTAATATTATCTTTATCTGACATGGAGTTAATAAGTAAAACACTAACGCTGCAGGAGACAATGGTCCTTGCAGTGAAGTATTTTCTTTCTAGGATAGCTTTTCATAAATGTACCACTAAACTATTTAAGCACTGAACACTGCATCTGGATTGCTTTTATTCATACTAGATTTTCAGAAACCAATGTGTAATGACTAGAAATACAATGGAATACACAGCACAAAAAGGGTTTTGATCCTAGGCAGCACAGACATTTTTAATCACCAAGAATTATATTCAGCCATGTGAAGAGCGAGCAGTATGAGATTTATGTAACAGATTAGCTCAGTTGGTCAGAGCATGGTGCGAATAATGCCAAAGTTGTGGGTTCAATCCCCATTTGGGCCATTCACTTAAGAGTTGGACTCAATGATCCGTGTGGGCCCCTTCCAGCTCCACAGAATATTCTGTGGTATAACACATTCTGTGATAACCTCTTGTATGGCATTGTCCTAATTCTGAATAGAAATATTCCTTAAAAACAAGTATTCCACAGTCCCCCTTGTAGCACCACAGGTTTCTCATTTTAATGAAAAAATAGTTTTACATTACACCAAAGGTTATAACCGAAAGTAGACTCAGATTTAAAAAGTCATATTTATGAAGACAGAATTTGCACATCAGTGTTCAATTTACATGGCATGTTCAGAGGAAAAAATAATCAAGCCAATAACCCTGCTTAGAAAAATCCCTTGTAATGAATGCCAGATTTTAGAAACTCTACAGTTCTTCCCAAAGCCATTCCTTGGCAGACCTGACAGAATACTTAGAAGGGAGGAGCTTCAAGTTAGTAAATTATTTCCAGCTTTTCATTTGCCAAAGTAAAGAATTTATTCAGGGGCAACATTTCCAGCTTCAACAAATGACAGCAGAAGGGCAGCCCTCAGACATCGAGCGTTTCAAAATTGCTGTCCTGGCATACTCTGGCAGACGAGGGGAAGATACAGCTTTGACATTTGCAAAGCCCAGCTAACAAGTAGCCATTACAACGGGACTGAAATTGGTTCCATCCCAAGCAACTTAACAAATTGCACAAAGCATCTGCAAGTGCCTGGAATAAGGGGCCATAGTTCCAGGTGCAAGAGCAAATTGCTTCATAATGTGCACGCTTTGACACTGCAGGAAAACAGAACGTGCTATCTGAATCACGGTGCATTCCCATCAGATGCTCCTCTATAGTGCCGCGCTTTAGAGGAAGTGCTAAGAATGCGGTTACTTGGCTGTGCAACCCCTATTGCCCGAGTGAGAGAAAGGAGACATCCTCTTTCATCTGTCTTAAATCACACAGAGAAACTACACCTTAATTGGAAACTGTGAAAATTAGGGAATGGCGAGGTTGACTAAGGCTGACTCATAATAGGTCATCTAGCAACTTAGTCATAAGCCTCAGGCAAAAGGAGTACCTCTGCACACACTGCACCTCTATCATCAACAGACCCATTTGTCTTCCACCCTTGTTCAGCACAACAGATTCTCAGCTGTGGTCAGCTCAGAAGTAATGCTGGACATTGAGGGTTTGGTTTCAGCCAGACTGGGCTAATCTTCTCAGCGTGTGTCTTCAGTTTGAAGCAGGAGTGCTTTTTTGATATAAGTATAGTGATCAACCCCACTTACTTTGCAGTGGTTCACATCATGTTGTGGTCTTGGAGCACAGAACTGGATTCCTTTCAGATGACACTGAGCCAGAAAATGCGCTCCAAGAACACATCTAATGTGCTGCATCTGCTTCAGTCTGTGGGATGAGATTAGAGCCTGAAGTAAAACCTCCTGATATGTGTTCAAGGATGGATATATCATTCTACAGATTTGCTTCTTCTGGTCTGCAGTACTTGTTAATGTAGATGTAGCCCTAGTTCTCTGCTGTTCTTTCTCTGCTACCTGATAAAATCCTTTTTTTTTTTTTTTTTTTTAACACTTTGTACAGTATCATACATGTATATCATTGAGCATGTAAAGTCATTTGTATTTATTTCTGTTCAAAATCCTAAATACCTGTAAAACTTACACTAGATGAGAGATTTAGATGTGGCTTCTGCTGTGAAGATCTTGTGGGGCAACATTTAAGATACATAAAAGATAAGGCATCTTTGATCTTGTCTAAGAAAGACAAGAGCTCCTATCCACAAGAGGTCACTGTAAGAGCTGCAAGGATCTCACAGGGAAGGTACTGTCTGGCAAGGAAGTTGAAGAAGCTGCTGTTGTTTGCCTGTTGCATGAGTTGATTGCCAAGCAATTGTTAAAATGGTTATATACAACCTACACAAGACAGGCATTCTTCCAGACTACTGACATCATGGTACTTTTACATTCGCTACAAGGAACTGCTTCCCAAGCCCAACCCTCCTTCAGAAGCTCATCATTAAAACCTTACCATCATGTCTCGTCTTGCTGCTGGGATATATGAGAACTTGTGGTATTTTATTACTCCTTCCTCTAAATTCCAATAAAATTTAGTCCTGTTAGCGTGTGTAGATGCTGAAGAATGCAGAGATACCACACTGACTCCTAACCAGAACCAACATATTTTTGCATTAGCATGTTGCCATGCCTGAGCTAATTACCAATGCGAGAGAGATGAGGTTGCTTTTAGGACTACTGTGCCAGCTCACATGGGACTTTCTAGCATTGCACTGAATTCTGTGATACAGATGTATCCTGGAGGAAACTCTGAAAATGACAGGAGAATTGCTTCCAGGTAAAATAATTGAGAGGAAGTCTCAGGAGGGAGTAACTGAGAGCAGAAGCATCATAGTAGGATTTTTGGCTAGTATGAATCTAAATAACTCCAGAGATGCCAAAAGACATATGCCACTTTATGCCAGATAAGTGTGGATGTCTCCTGTTCCTGTAAGATACAGATCATAAGGTCCAGAGCCTGATGGTGAAGTACCAACACAGAACTCTTCAGAGCATTTCTCTTTTCTTACCTTTGGCTTCGGATTTCCTGCCACTTTGCATGTAAATGTTACTGGCATTCCCTCGAAGATTTTGTAGTGCTTCAGCTTTATCTCAAAATATGGTGACATATTGTTATCAAGTGGTTCATCTCCATGTTGCACTTCATCATCTGATTCTTCCACAGGAGATCTCTCCAGCCTATATTCAATTTCACTGATCAATCTTTGCTCAAAACTGGAGACTTTATATTCCTGTCAAATAAGAAAGGTAGATATTAGTGCCCAGCTTCAACACATTGCTCAGCAAGATGTGTTCCTAATGTTTGGGGGTTTTATTTTACTGATCTTTAACAATCCATTAAGTTTTTACATATAAAAGGAAACTGTAACTTGTTGAAGAAAAACACTATAATCCATGCCTCCAATAACTTCCCTGTGAAACAATCAAGACATCTGGTATGAGGCAAAAACTGTATTTCATGTTGTCTTAAGGTCTAATTTATAAGGGGAAGGAAAGTCATTGGTTGCTTTTTTCCATTTTTAAAAAAATCCTATAAGAATAAAAGTATTCTGAAGCAGTTCATAAAGACAAAAGAAACATGCTAATATTTCCTTGAGGGTACAGACAGATTTAGGGTGGGTTTTGTTTCCAGATGGTCAGAAGACCATATGGTTCACATCTGCTATTTGCATAGAACTCTACCAGAGTCTGAACCAAAAGGCTAAAATTATGTTGTTTACAATTGCCTGTAAAAATAAGGAAAATAAATAAGAGAAAATGGCAACACTGGCAATCCATGACAGTTGCCTCCCTTTACTCCTGTTGCCATGGTCCCATTGGCCAAAAATATTCTCCCTTAAAACCAAAATCTACCGTAAGAGTATTGAAGATACAGAAAGAAGAGCAGAAAGTTTCATCCAGTGCAAAACACTACCACTGGTTTGAATTTGCTATTCAGATATTGGGGAAAGTTACTGTGATGTACACTGTTATTTACTTTCTTGAACTCTCTACTTTGCAATACAGAAGTTCTGCTTGGAATCTTAGTGATAACAATGATAATGCCAGGACGTAAAAAAGCTCAGAAGCAGGGAAAAAACCCAAATTACTAGTCAATGCTCTTCTCAGTCAGCAGAAATTCAGAAACTTTCAAATCACCTTTGGCCTTATTGTACTTAAGACAGAATACACATCTCAGGCAGTCTCCTTTCACATACCCATCCTCTGTTGCTGCCTCTGATCTGAGAATGAATGATGTGTAGTATTTCTACTGATCAGTTCCAAAACTAATCATAAGCCTCAATAATGGTAAAAAAATGGAAGAACAGAGAAATGCCTTTGTAAACCACAGGTATTTTAAAAATTTCTTTGTTCCCTGAAAGTGTACCATGAAAGTAAACCATGAAGTAGATACCATAGTTAGTGTATGTTAATGTTACAGCAGAAAGATACCAGAGCACACAGTGATTGTTGTTAAACTGCCTGCACTCACACAGTTAGGCTTCTAGAACAACTCAAACATCCAGAAGGGAGTGCAGCCCAAATTGCCACAGTTATTAATGCTGGCTGATCTCTTGTTATTAACCAAGAGCATTAGAAGGGAAAGGGCAAAGGCGACAGAGAGAAATAAAATCAATAGACAAAATGACAGAAAAGGTGAAAATGTTAACCTTTTGAATATCCACAGGACTCACTACAGAAGAACCAACAGAACGAGCTTCCTGAAAGGGTAGAAAAAAAAGATCAAGAGACAGAAAGAAGACCAAGAGACATCCATGACAGCTTCTCAGAGTTTTTATCAGGAGAATGCACTTTATGTGGCACTGTAAGCAAATGAATGCTACACGTTTCTGAATAGCAACTCTGGCATCTGAACAATGGAGAACATGTACCTGGCCTTTCAAGCAGACTTTCTGTTGTGGTTTTGGTCTGCATCCAAAAAGTGCATATTACACAAATAAAGAGAAGATGGTTTCAAGATAGTAGATGTATTTTTGCCTTGAGAGATTTAAAGGTCAGGACAGAATAAGATAAACGGAAGAGTTTAAAGCAGAGAGCAGACATTTGAGAAGTCTCAACCTTATGGAAAAACTGAGCAACAGGCATGTGATCCTCCAGTTTAGTTCCCTAATATATAACATATGACTTTTCTAATCAATAACCATCCTATCTTGTGTATATTTAAAGTTGGACTTAATTTTAGTGACAATCATAGCCTGTAAAAAAAGAAAAATTGAAAGGAATTTTTTCCTATGAAATTGAGGAGTTATGTGGCACCTGTATAGCAGGATCTTCTTCTGGTTCCTGTATATTGAAGACAGTTGCAGCACTGTCTGCTCCCAGCAATCGACGAGCCATTTTTTCCTCATATGTTAATTTCTGAACAAAAAATAAAAAGGGGATGAGGGGGAGGGAAAAGAAAGGAAAGTTAAGAACTACAAACAGTACACAGTAATTCTACTTAAAGTAATGTTAATGAAAGAGAGCAGCAATGTTTCTAACAGAAATTTTCTACTGCAGTTTGTAATGCATTTTTTTTGCATTACAAGTGGCTCTTTCGGCTTAAATAACTCTTGCCCCAACTCTACCATTTGTTTCCATCCTTGTGCCAGGAACTTGGGCAGGAATGAGCAATAGAAACTGCTTAAATCAGCACGGCCATCAAAAGAGTGCATGTCAAATTGTCCCAGATCTTACTCCTAGTCGTTCTGCTTGGTTTTTACATTAGAACCACAAGGCAGAAAACTCTGCCAAAAATGATAAGGAGATTCTACTCAAATATTTTGTCAAAAATATAGCAGCTTCACAGAAAAATGTGTTCTTTAAGGTGTTTGGAATTTCTATTTCTTTTTGTTCTTATAAAAGCTTATAAAAGACAATTTACACTCAGAAGGTAAAGTGAGTTAAAAGAAAAAATGTATAATTCAATTATTTCATTATTAGCTTTCTTTCTACATTCAATAACACATTTCAGACACTTTCTTACAAATTAACATTGCAAAAAATGCCAGTTTATGAAAGACAAATTCATTTCATGGTGAAACACCTCATTTAAAGAGAAAAATGAATGAAGAATGGAAATTGTTAGACATTACATCTACTTAATGCTTGCATTTTTAAAAAAGGCTCATTTAATTAAATTTCTTTTTAATATGTCATATTGTAGCTAAACCAGCAGGCTGAAACTCATGGAAACTAGGTAGCAATGTTGGCTTGGTTACAAGTGTCTAAGAGTCATTAACTTTTCTTTACTTAAATTTCTTCTGCAATCACTCCAAGTGCCCACAGCCATGATTACACCTACAGAATTCACCCAAGACAGGAATCTGCAAGGCAAAAGTCTCAAAGCCAGCACAAAACCAGAGTTTACTTAGTTCAAGATCTCACATCATCTGATCACAGTTGATCTATTTCTTTTACCTTGGGCCATGTGAGCATTCTCAAGACATTCCATTCATTTACCCAGGCCAAACATCTCTCTCACTTTCCAAAATAGGCATTTGACAGTCATTCTCGTCCCACCTCCTTTGAAAAAACAGGAACTAACACACTATGACAGTGATTCTGCTTAACTGCTATAGAAAACTGCCAAACCTCATGCAGTCAATGGAGAAAGGTAAGTATAGAACCACAAGTCAACTCCGAACACTCCCCCTACTTCACTCTGTTGACCTTATTAAGAACTGGAATCCAGCAATTGTTGGCTAGATAGTCTGACTAGATAGGTTGCCTTGAACTATACCACCATAGTTCACATCTCAGAGCCTGTAGCAAACTTAGCAAACTACTGTGCCTGGTCCTGAGAAACTGAAAGCACACTTCCTTTCAGTGGCACAAAGGCATTCCAAGGCATTCAGATGCTTTCGAAAACATTTCATTTATAAAAGAGGGGTGACAGTCTACATTTTTAATATTAGTTTCCTCTTAAAAGAAATTCCTGTTTCAAAGACAGTGTCTTAATAGCTGTAAAAAATTCTTAGGAAAGTTGCTTCTCATTGTCTCTGAGCAGGAAGAATTTGGTATTTTATCTTTTAAGTGTATCTTAAAGTACACAAAAATGAACAAGAAATCTTTGCACCTGCGCATTTCTGTTGTTTGATATGCTCATTTTACCTCATTTCTTGACTCCTCAAGCAGGTCATTAACTCTGATAAAGTCTGTAAGTTCGTACTGTAGGTTGTTTCTTATTCTATTGGTCAAAAGAAGCCCTGCAACTGCAGAATCTAATGATGCCTGATTCCTACTGGGTTGTTTTTCATGATGAACTCCCTTGTTCTCCTCTGATGTCCAATTACTGCCTATTCCTTCCACTCATTGTCTAATGGCTGTGCACAAGGTATAATGAGCCTGGACTGAACAAGAGCTCTGCATGTTCATCCACTCAGTGATGAATGGTCAAAAGCAAATGGTCTTTGAGGCTGAAAAAGTCCTTCAGGTACAGACTTTGCAGGCTTCATGTGCAAATTCACTGTTTTTGAAACCTCCATTGCTTTGTTAGTCTAAGTGCAGTTGTCAAAATGATAGACCAAAATGTACACTATAATTCCTTACAGAAATGCAGTTTTAGAAATTCAATTAAAAATAATAAATACAAGAAAATAAATCCACAACTACTATTTTATCTGCAGCATATCTGAGAAACTACTCATGATGCCCACTACCATTCCCCAGAGTATTTTTTGTTTTATTTTTACTTTACCGGTTGCCCGTTGTTCAAAAGGTCTTCTTTGAATCGAAGTTTTCTCTCCAGATCCTGAATTACAGCGTCTTTTGACCCTTGAATCTCTTCATCTGATGCTATCCTAGCAGTTCTTCCTGTTTTCTTGGGAAATCCCCTGCAAAACAGTACAAAAAAGTTCATGAGTTTTCCTGAAATCATTGGTATTTCATAATTTATCTGGAATCACTGCCAGTGTGAAGAAACAACATTATGTCTTTGAAATTAGAGCTCTGACATCTTTCTTACTATGCTGTCCCTACTAAATCACATCACTGATTAAATGGTTAGTTTAAGGACAAAGTTAAAACTATGCTTTATTTGTGCCTTGGATATTTTAAGCAGGATTGCTTGGCTGTGGCTGTAAACACCATACCCACAGATGAAACTGATGAGCAGTGGCGAGAGAGCGCAGTGAGAGGATACATGAAAGAGAAAGCATGACTAGATAAGTGGGGCTGGAAGATAAACTAGGTCCCTATGAAAAACTAGATGAATAAAGACATTAGACAAGGAATTTAATTGTTAATTTCTTATATTATTTACTAACTAATTCCTTATTTCAACTTTGCAACACACCATGCATAACTTTATGTTTATTCTTCATATCTCTGTGAACAAATACCCGTAAGGCAGCATGCAAATGTTGTTTCTGAAAGAGCTTTTCACAGAGTGTAGGTTACACTGGCAAAAAGAAAAATCATCCCTGTAAAGCAGTTTGCAGCAGCAAGGTTTCCCAATGGAATAGTTACCATTTAGCAGTTTGCACTCACAGGGGTAAGTGCTACCCTTACCAGCCTACAAGTTATGATTGCACTTTCAGGAACTGTCACTCCCATTTTCTGGAATGGTACAGGAAATTTTATTTTTCCAGACTGCACTAATATTTAACACTTCTCAGTAATGTCATGAGGGCTTTATTGCTGGAAGTGCCCAACAAGGGTGGTTTCTACTGGAGAGCAGTTTTTAACACAATTTTAAAGAAATCAACATTGCTATTGTATTTGAAACTTGTAGCACATCCCATTCCTCCAGTGAAGTCACCCATTATTGTTTAATACACTGACACCATTTCAATATTAGTTTATGGACGGTTTTTTACCTTTTTCAAGTAAATAGGGCTCAGCCCATTATATGGGAATGACTTATTTAAAATATGGAACGGTGTCAAATAAATTGACAAACTCACAAAAGACAGAGATGTCAAAAATCAGACTAGCATGTAATCGGTACATTTATTTCCAGTACACAACTTAATAACTTAATTACTGGTACCAAAATGTTAAACAAAAATCATATAGAGATAGCAAATTTTTTGGGGTATTGTTCAGGACTATGTTTCTATAACATGGTTACAGAAACTTCATTCTTCAACAAATGCTTTCAATGTTAATTTTTATCATTAGCAAAAATGAAACAATACACATATGCTGTCAAACGCCAAAAAGGAATTAAGTGAATACATGGAGAAGACAATAATTGGAAACATTTCTGTCTAAATTCCTAAAACATTTCATATTCTGTTACTAAAACATTTCATATTCTGTTACTGTAAGCAAAATGTGAAAATTATGAAGTTCTGTAAAAAGAACTGCATTTTCCCATAAAATGACAGCAGAAGAGCAGACATTTGCCTAACGTCACAAAGAGACAGAGAGCAACATCCCTCACCCTAGAAATACTGATCTGCCAGCTGGAGATCCCAAAGTAGCATAATTTGCTCAGTTTTTGGCTGGGGATCTTCTCAGTCACAAATAAAAAAGAAAGTCTCCTCCACTCTGTTTTGGGGAAGAGATCAGGAAGACGATCCCATTTACAGGGAGACAAGAGTGTGCTAAGACAAAGAGATAAAATGTCTTCAATAAAGAGATGCTTCAGTAACTCAAATTTAGGACAGTAAATGTAAAAGAAGATAAGGAAGGAAAATGGACAGGAGAAGGTGGGAAGAAGGGATCAGAGCTAATATCCTTCAGGAAGGCTGGGCCATTCGCTGCAAGGCTAGTAGGCTAGTGGAAAGGTGACATCTCTTTCTCCCCTTGCAGTCTTTCCTTTCACCTTCCAGCCCTTAACCCACCTAACCAGCACTGCCATGAGACCAAATTTCACCACTTTTCAGAAAAGGCACACATCAAAAACAAACAACTACCACCACCAAAACCAACCAACCAAACCTAACCAAAAAAGTTCAGCCAACTTCATGGCAGCAAATATCAAATTTGGCTTCACCTTTGGCTTTACCCTATGCCAGCTTTTAATGGAGTCATGCATCCTTCCTTGAAAATGCCAAGTGATATATTAAGAAATAGCTTTCATTTCACATTCTCAAAAATTTCATACTTGAATGTTAAAGAGTTTTAGCAGAAAAGGGTGTGCTTATGCTTGGGACTCAATACTGTGCAAAGGTGAAATGTAGAGTTTACCCAAACAAGTCACAACAGTGTATAAAAGTATTTAAGTAACAAGTGAAAGCATTTTCTGAAGCATTATTGTTTCTCTCTGAAAACAAAAAGCCCTAAGCAAATACACACTTTTTTTAGAGGGAAAGAACACCAAGAGAATTGCAAGTTAGTAAGTTCAGCAGCCGTACCAAATGCAAGAAAACAGCATTACAGTCCATTCCTAAACAATGTAGGATAATAAGGAAATGAAAATTTAATCATATCAAATCTCATGTTTATCTCTCTGTCAGGCTGAAGGGCATGCAGATAAGCAACAAAGAAGTAGCTTTGATGCACTACAGTTTATGGCTTCTGAGTTAGCCTTCAAGAGCTGCAGTTCCCTAATGAATCAAGGACACAGAGTCCAAGCTGAAGTTTCTATTATATGGCTGCATAACAGTCTGAAAAAGCTATTCCAAGAGAACAAAGATTTATTTTTCTATCAAACTGGAAGAATACAATCCTATGAGGTCTTTCGAAGGTCTCTGTAGACTAAATTCATTACTTATGATTTCAACCTTAACACTGTAAAAGTGAAATAGAAAAACATGTTTCTTAAACTGGCTGATGACACTGAACTTGCAGAGGTTGCAATCCATTTGTAGGTAACAACTGTGATTTACAATAATCTTCATAATTTTTCTCAAGGTGGTCTACTGATGAAACTCAGGAAAGTGCTCAAAGCATGATAGCAATGCAAATGGAAAATTAGTCCTAACATATGAAGCATCTCTTGAGAATCTATAAGATTAAAACTTGGAAAATTATTTCAAAAAGGAAATATAATTCCAGGACGTGTCAGCATAAGGCATGAAATGTATCTCTTTTCCTTTATTCCTTGCTTAGACACTGAATCCAGTTTTACCACTGCACTTCAAGAAAACATAAAGCAAACTGTAAAACTTTAGAACAAAAAAAACTCTCTGTGACTTTAAAAGCACAGCTTTTGTGACAAGCTGTCTTACACACACATACACACACACAAACAAACAAACATACTTGCTTGTTTAGTTGGGAAATTAGGAGAATGAAGATAGGCAAATCAAACATAAAACACCAAAAATGGACAATAGCTGACATCAGAAATTAGCTGGTATTTAATGATTCTTCATGTCCATTGAGGATGCTAATTGACAATAACTTGAAGAACAAGCTTAGACACAACTGGTGAAGAACTCTCCTTTCTCTAACCTACAACAGTGACAGTTAAACCCTGAAACAAATCATGTAGGGAAGCTAAGGAATTTTGTTTAAGAACAAGGTATGCAAATATGTCAGCAATGGCCTGTGGATCCCTGGTAACTTGGAATAGGAGAGGCAGACTCCCTAACAACTTTCCAATTCTTTGGTTAGGTGTCAGAACATCCTGAGCTCTGCACAGTCAGCATGGAAGGGTCATCCAAAACCTGGTCAAGGCAACTTGCCTGAAAAATGCATTATCTCCACTTTATTTACATTTACAAATAAGTATTTTAACAAAGAAGCAGCTGCTTTAAAAATTTAACTGTAAAAATGAGCACCAGTTAAAATTTCTTCAAATGCCTTTGGAAAGCTTCTCTCCCCTTTGGGACTATTTTAAATTGGAACAAAAAAACCCCAAGAGGTGCATAAGGAAATGCGGATCTTCCTGCAGACCCTCTATTTCAACCCCCTTTTCAGAATGTCTTTCTCTAAATATAAATACTTCAAAAACTGTACATGAATATATACATACATACATACCCCCACAGCAAGTTAGCTCTTAAGACATGTTCTTGGGAGGAATTCCAAAATTAATAGAAGGGAATGGCAACAAATAGAAGGACTTTAGTAAATCTGTCCTCCAAAGCACAGATCCTTTTAGCCCGAGAGAGGGTTTGCATGTCAAGACAGCCTGGCAGCAAATTTTCTTCAGCTGCTTTTGCAAATATTTTTCACCATCCTTACATGCCCTTATCTGGATGCATTTAGCTCTTAAGATTTGTGTCCTTAGTGACGCATGAGCTTTCTTTCTGTCTTCTCTCAGGGATAACATCAAACAGGAAAACCTGCCAACTGATTTATGTTATCTGTATGTTCATTCTTTACCCGATGCAATTTTCAGATATATTGTGAGTTTTAAGCTAGCAGGAGACAGCTAGGGAAGGCATGTTTCAGGATGCTGGCAGCATTAGTCTGAAGCATACAACCACCACCACCAATGTGCAGAGAAACTAACAGCCTGGAGAAGGAGGCTGCAATTCACATGGATTTTAAGCACCTCTGAAATATGCGTCACCTAAGTCAGTGAGGGGGCCTGAATACAGGCATAGATAAAAGCACAAACGTTTGAACTCTTTTGGTCGGAAAGGGCGCAGTGAAATTGCCAAAACTGTCATCTTAATTCGCACAGAGGTTTTTTGACAGCAAGGTTTTTTGCAGCCTCGGCTTGGCTCTCTTTAGTTTTGAATATTTGCCCTGACATTTGTTTAGAAGGAAGGCCAAACCAGCAGTACTTTTCATGTTTTAATTACACAGAGTGCATGCTGGATGCAATTCCCTCTTTTCCTATGTACCTTTTACAGTGTAAACAAGGGCAACAGGCTGGCTGTTGTTATCCTTCCAAGAGCAAATTCCTGTTTGCAGCCAATATGGCTTAGTTTCACAGAAATCCAAATCAATTCTCTGGTAGTGAGGTAATGAGCACTAACTTGATTTTTCCTTTAAAAATAAAGTCTTCCAAAAATACAGCTAATTCCTGCCCATTTCACACATTTTTTTTACTTACTGTAAGAGCAAAGTTACTACAAGCACTGTAGCAGGTCACAAGCCTTGAAGCTGCAGCTGCACAGTAAAATCAGTTTAGTCTGATCTTGTCACAGCGAGATCATGAAGACCAGGAGCTTCAGCTCTGTCCAGTAAAGTGACATTACATGTATCTGAATTAGGGGGAATGTTTGAGGCACAGACCTGACTAAGGATGACTTGCAGTAAATGGAACAAATGTATGAAAGTTCAATTATTTCTGCCACCCAAGGTTCTGAAACCGTAGTTGAAAAAAATAAACAAATCATGCCTCAGCATTGGATAGGATCAAGGCTGACATGAATAATATATATATTTCTGAACAAGTCTGATCCCAATTAATGATTAGATAACAAAGAGTACAACTTGCCTACAAACTTCATGACTACCACCAGGGTTTTTTTGTCCTCTAAAGCTTACATTGAGAAATGCATTTTTACTCATTGAAATAAGAATTACTACTTTTTCATTCCCCGTTCAGTTCCTTCTCCCTGAGCAAGTTATCCCTCTGCCTCATGCTGCACTGGTTACCATAGATACATAAGGACTATTTGCTTTTCAAAAGATGTACATGTACTTTGATATCAAATTAAAAAAAAAAATAACCCATTATCTTATCTAAATTTCTGGTTGTTACCAGCAGTATGCTAGAACTGATGGTTAGGAAGAAATTACTAAAGCACTGGATGCTCCTGAATGTAGAAAAGGCTGGCACAGTCCTCATAGTCCTGAAATCTAGAGAAGAACTTCCAGAAACACGTGAAGAAAAAGCTACATTGGACTGAGAAAAAGTAATACATCCAAATTATTAACCTTTTCTTCAGCTGATGTAATGCAACTGGTTAAGGCCTCCACACCTATCAAGAACTGTACCTGGCTTTTATACTCACAGATGTTTTTGATCTGTGGATCTCATTTAGATCCATTTAAAATAAAGAAATCATGAAATTAAGTCCTGGGAAAAGAGAAATCTCCAGACCAAACCAAGCAGCAAAGCAATGCTGTTAACATCCTCTCTTTTCAACAGTGAAGTATGTGTACTAATTCTCTTATTAAATTTCACTGTCATCTTACAGTATTCTTAGGTATCTGCAAATACAGTTTAGAAAAATAACTGGATAAAAACATCTTGAAAATTAAGACTTCCAGATGCAATGATTGTCAGGATACTGTTATTTTGTCTGTGTATCTCCACGTTCCATCCTTCATCTCTAGTTTTGCGCAACTTCAGGTGATTGGATCTGGGGCACAACCTGGATTTCAAAGTTCTAGTGGAACAAACATGCATTCATCATATTTCAGAAAAGTTGATATGGGTATGTATTTTATGATAATCAGGTGCCTAATAAAAAGGTGTTACACTGTACAAAAACAAAGGCCCCAGTATGAGCTGTTTCTTAGCACAATCAACAAGAATTGTTCTAATATCACAGATAAACACCTCAGATGTTGGTGTAACAGCCACAAGTAGTATCCAAGCCATAGGAAAAGAAAATTTTCAAGAAAATTTAAACAAAAATGGTTTAATGGAAAGGATCAATAGCTTAAGAAAACTGTGAGTTAAGAATTAATGGAAGCCCTAATATTCTCTGGAATTTTTCCAGTTACAGCAATACTTTTCTTGAGAAATGTTTTCCTGAGATCCAGGAATAACTCCAGATATGACTGAATAGAAAGCAAAGAGAGTTGAAGTGAACTCCTAAGAAGCAAGGAAACACCACGACCTTTCGCCTCAGTTGGATGTTGGAATTCTCAATCAAGGTACTTCCTCCTACATATCACTATTTTCACATCAATAATGCAGTAGATAACCTCCATTTTTTTACAGCTGTAACAGGCAACAGGAAAAGTCCAGTCTACATAGGACAGCAATACAGTTTACTCTAAAATAAAAGCTGACATTTGTGCTGGAAGAATGCTGAAAGCTGTAAGATAAATAGATGGAAAGTGTACTTTTTCCTCAGAGTGGTCACCATCATTGCTACTTGACTAAAGGAACATGATGGTTACTAGCATTTTTTTCTATTCCATTTGAGACAGAATGCAATGGACAAGTCACAATACATAGTTGCAAGAACAGACCAGTAGCTCTGATTTAAAGTGGGAAAAGGGCCAAATCTCTTTCTGATGTTGCTGTTCTTGTGATTCCCACAGAGTCTCCTTTAAGATTTGGATTTAAGGTTCTAAAGATCACTTGGACGGCAGTTAAATTTATTGTGTAGGGTGATAAAAGTATCTTATTTAACTACATTTTACAAGACACTTTAGAAATCTTGTGTTCAAACAATGCTTTCTTTTCCATTTCCCATTCCTTTTCCAGAAAGTAGTAAATGTATATTCATGTTCTTTCACCAATTCCGTACACTCAGATTTTTTCCTGTTTGTAACTAAGGCAATATTACTGAAGATATCTACTTGAAGAAAAGACCTGCTTTAAGGAAAAGTGTCTACTTTAAGGAACATCCTTAATTTTTAAAGTTGCTTTCAAAAGGATATATGTATAGCTAACAATACATGTTTTATATACTTAGAAAGAGATTCCATTTCTTCAGACTGGATAATTCCACACATCTTTGTAGCAGGTTTTATAATTTTTTTTATTCAAATATTCACTAAATAGTCACCAATCCTTCTCATGGGATTATTTTTGCTCTCACAAACGCTCATGTAAACACAGAGTGTGTGTGCTTACCTAGAATTTTAAAGTATGCTTAGTTCTGTTCTTTCACATGTAATTTGTTGGGGGTTTTATTCTGTGAATAGGAAAGAACAGATTCTAGCTTCTACAGACTTAACTGTGAACGAAACCCCCTCAATCCTATGTTTCTGTCACATTAACTCTGCTCCCTGAAAGTCTTTAGTGACTAAAAACTAACCTGAGTTCAACACATCCACCCACCTTAGTTTCCTTTAGTCAAAGAAGGAAAGAACTGAGCTTTTTAAGAGCAGTATCCAATAAACTTACTTCATACAAATTTTACCTCAGAAATAACTGACAAGTGCTCTTAATTCCCTTAAGTTCTTAATTAGCTAAGCAGTTCCACCAGCACTTTTATTTAATAATACTATGCTCTGACTAGACACAGAATCTACCTAACTAAAAAAAAGTTATTCCCAAAGCAAGCTTGTTCAGCTAAGACCACCATAGTCACAGCTTGAAAATGCTGGTCACTATGAAGTGTCTAGAACTTACTGGAAAATAGAGATATAATTTATTCAATGGAAATATTCACTATAAAATTGTTGCAAATAAATGCTGAAAATATTTAAAGGTGAATTAGTAGGTACTAATGACACAGAACTGCTTTCAGTTGTTTCAGATGTAGCAAATTCACAAGTAGTTATTCTGATAATATAAGCAAGGCTGTAAGACCATGTGCTGTTTAGAAAACACATAAAACCCCCACCCCAAACAAATAAATAAGCCCCAGTGCAATGTTTCCAAATCTATCCAAATCTAACTGGAAAGAGTATTTATCAAATACTCTTTCAAACTGGTTTAGCAAATGCTGTCACTGCCACAGAGCTTCAGGGTCCAAACCCAAGGAAAATGTCAACCTCCAGCTGAAACATTAGCATGGTGTTTACTGTTTGTGGGCTCACAGAGTACAGGTATTGAAGAGAGAGTTAGAAATGTTTTCTTAGAATCATAGAATATCCTGAGTTGTAAGGGACCGATTACAACTGATGTCTACCATGTACTGATTCTGAGGAGCAGATATGTAGTTGCACCAAGATTTGGTATTGAGAAAAGCATTGAAGTTAAATGGCTTGACTAGGATTTCAGATGCTGAGAAAAACTTTGAATACTCCAATTTATTCCTTGCACCCAGTCCGTACAGCACACTGTCAGAAAGCAGTATCACTATCTCAATCAGTAGATCTTGGAGATCATGGCATACTTGGTGAGACCACAGGCTGAGATTACAGAATACCGTGAGAAGCTCAGAAACGTCTGAGAAAGATAAATGTGCTAAAGAGGATTTGTGAGGACAGAGCAAAAGACAAGGGAAAAGAAACAAAAAGTGACAGTGGCCAAAAGAAAGAACTGAGACTATAGCACAAAGCAGAAGAGACCTAAAGCTGTGGGGGAAATGGATTGCTCAGAAGTGGTATGAGAATTATGGGAAACTGAACGATTTATTCAGCAAGATGCACCAGACAACCTACAGAGTAACATGAAAAAGCAGAAGCCAGGGAAAAATTGGCATCAAAGATACATAACAATAGATTATGGCTTCTTTTGCATCACACAGTACATCTTTTACCATGTTTTAATGTTATAATTCAGATGACAAATGCCCATTGTGTATATACATATACACACATGTGCATATATATTTATACATGAATTATACACACATACATTCAGTATAGTTAACACGATCCAGCTCCCATCTGGACTGTATTTCCTGAGGGAATGCAGATTAAACAGCCAACTACCTCATCCTCAGCTCAGACTCTGAGGCTGCTGCCTTGTCGGGGTGGGGGAGGGGGGAATGTGGATAGACACACCACCATGTGCACACCCAGACTGGCTGCTGTGTTTGTGGAAGTGAGGGGCATGAGAAAGGGGGAGCATCCTTACAGGGTTGTCTCTCTGAGAAAAAAATACAGCTATTGCTACAAGTGAGAACATGTATGCATAAGTGCAGCATAACAGGGAAAGGGGACACAGCAGAGGCTCAGGCTGCTGCTGTCAACCTCACAGCACACAGAGGGGAACTCAAAAGAAAATCCAGTTCTTGTCAGAACTGTATAGCTGGACTAGAGCCTTTCCTGGAAAATCAGGCAGGCTTTTGTGGGCTGTGCTCGCTGGTCAAGCTGCCAGAAAATAAATAATGCAACTTTTAGTGGTCAGTATCAAAAGAGAAACTAAGCCAGAGCAAAGGACACAGTAAGACAGAAGATCCCAACTATTATGAGTGCAAGAGCAAACTGTACTATTTATTAATTTTTCTCCTAAATCTGTTTTGTGGCCAGACTCCATAATGAGCTGTATGACAGAACTCAAGATAAAGAAATGCTTTTTAAAGCATATACATAATTTATTAATTTCATATCTGTCCGCTTTCTTTCTTCTCTTCCTTTTAATATCTTGGACTGAAATAACAGAAGTTCCCACTGCAATAGTATGTAGCTGAGCAGGTCACCTAGATACTGTAGATATGTTTAGACAAACTTCTAGACAAAGTTATAAATAAGCCTTGGATACAGCTATTCTCATTTTTGTTCTTCAGCATGTCTCTTTGTTCTCTAAGGATGGAATGAGAGTCTAGTGCCAGTGGAAAGACAAACTGATCTATGATGGGAGCTAACAGGCTCCAAAATACTATCTTGGCCTTTAGAGAAGACAAAAGGGGAAAATAAGTATGCAGAGTTGTTAAGGGAAGGGATTCTGTTTGTTTTTATGCACTGCTTTTCTAAATCCCCTCCTAAACAGTTTCCCAAACTTCCTCAGAACAAAATCTCTAGCCAAAAGCTAAACAAAGTTATGACCACTTTGTTATCAGTTTTATACTTTAATATCTTATACTTTCAGTATCACACAGCTATTAGGACTTCTGAAAGAAGTCTTTACTTGCTATTTCTCTACCAGCAGATGTAATAGGAACATAAACTGCGAATATCTCTGAACATGTGAAGAACTGGATCATGAGAAGGGTTTTCTAGGATCTCCTTCCACTGCCCTGGACATGTAGAATCTTTTGCTGTTGCTTTCATATTTTCTACAACTCTGATATAAAGTTTTAGCTTCTCATCTTCTGTGTTCCTACAGTAAGGCTCTTTCAGAATCTCACTTCTGTAAGGGTTAAAAAACTACCTCACATCTCTAGCACAGAGGCATTTATAATTTGTTCACTCATCTCTCCCTCTCAGATAGCAGCTAACAGCCAAGGACCCTAGAAAAAGAAAAATTAAGCAAGTGCAATAATCTTCATTACAATCTTCAGTACAGTCAAGGAGCTCATCAGCTGATACTTACGGAGGAGTCACTCCTTTCGGGAGGCCTAACGCGTTGACAGAAATGGGTGGCGGCTGGGATGGCAGCATGGAGCTGAGAAAAGCTGCTGGAGACTGGCCGGAATTAGGAAATCTCGGAGTTGGAGACAGGCTGTGGGAAGGTGAAGAAAGTGAAGGAAGAGGAGGGGGTGGAGGAGGTGGAAGTGGAAAGGAATCACACACCGGATATGTTGCGGTTGGACTAAAGACAGGTGGAGGTGGGGGTGGGGGGGATGGAGAAGAAGGAGACCAGGGATACTCCCCTTCTGGAGCAAACTGCTGAGAGAAGGGAGGAACAGGCACTCTGCCAAACTGTTTCTGAGAAGCAGTTGGAGACAAAGGAGAAGGAAGACTGGATGTAGATGATCCTGAAGATGGAGTCACATAACCTGAAGCAGGGCTGATGTTCTGAGCGGCAATAAACTGCTTAGGCCGAGCGTAGTTAAAGGAGCCAGAAGACTGCATGGTAGGGGAAGTATGAGAGTTAAGAATACTCATTGGCACAGGAGAGGTGGGAGGCTGGCTGGGCTCAAGCTCCTGGAAGGAGGGGGGAGGAGGAAAGGAAGGAGAAGAGGGAGGGTGCTGATGATGATCAGGTTGCTGGTGGTGACGATACCACTGGCCACTTTCTTGCTCCAGACGAATTTGGTTCTGTAGCTGCTGTATTTTTTGGGGGCCCCTGTGGGAAGGAAAAATAGACAAAAAGATGATCAGACATGCAGTGCTGGTTGGGGAGGAGATAGAAATCCGCTGATCTATGGTCCAGGAAAATCAAAAGAGTTAAAGTTCAAAATGTTTACATATGTTGAATAGTCCTATTTCTTCAGAGCTAAAACATTGCTTCAAAAGCCCATTTTTTGTCCTCAAGGTGGAGGAAAAAGTGTACGAATAATAGAATTTAGCAGAACCTTCAATTCTTTAAAAGGGTAAATTATATGATAATTTGAAAACACTTGCGATATTTTAAAGAATCAATCCAGATCACAGAATTAAAGTAGAAATACTGAAATTCTTAGCAAGGTTTCTTTTTGTTTCTTGAATACTTAATTCAATGGCCCTGTTTCAATAATAAGGCTGAAATATTTACCCAGTGACAACTTTAGCCATGATTTCTGCTGTAGCCTCTGTGGGCCAATCAGACAGACCTAATTAGGGTCATACTTTAAACAAAGTACTTGGAGAGAAAGGACCAACTTCTGTGTTAGAATCATCCATGTATCTGTAAATGAGCAAAAACTTCTGAGTTTCTCCAAAAGTGGGAAAAAAAGTCCCACCTTTTTTTTTTTTTTTTGTCCACAGTACAGTTGTTTGAATGACATCAAGCTCAAAATTAACTGTGTGCTCTATCATCCGAAAATACATCAGACTGACTTGCTTAAAAATTGTCATCTTCCAGCTGGAAACCATAACTTTATCTCAGTACTCCACATGTCTACAAAGTTTCAGCATATGCACATATACCTTTTCTGTGTATTTAATATATAAATACTTTATTATATACAAATGTGTCATTGTTTATGTGTAATTTAGGTCATTTAAGCAGAAAATTTTAGAAGCAGTCTTAATGCAAGGCATATGAATGTATGACTCTGGCACAACAATATACTTTTGTTGGTAGCAACAAAATTAGAAATGGTAATAACATCATTTTTTCCATTTGAAGATTAATTTTGATATTCCAACCATCTACATTTCCCAGAAAATGTTTTCTGACAATAATTCTGCTTATGATCTCATGCCAAGGAAGACTGCTTAGATAAGAAAAAGAGAAGAAAGATTGTTTAGGACAGAAAACTGAAAAACCAGTTATTTACATTTAACAGTTGCCTTTTTTGTTTTTGTAAAGATGACTCAATTCTAGCAAAATCTCACCAACAATATACATTTCCGCACTTAAAAGGAGATGACATTTTTCTTTTTAATTAGATCAGGAACAAGAACATCTAAATATTGTGGTTCACTTGTAGTTCTTGTAATTCATTTTTTAATGCTGATCATAGAGACTCTAAATCCTTATCGGTTCACCTTTTCACTTCACAGGACACAGGCTAAAACTTCTTTTTTTGCTAAATTACGTAGAAGTCTCCTTTCTCTAAATAGGTTAGAACAACATTTTAGTTTCCATCATCATTCAAGTTTCTTTGTTGATAACAGAAGCACTTCAGGTCAACTCTGCCTGGACAGAGAAAGGCCTGTAAGATTACTACTTTTATTTTCTACTTAAGATACTTTCTGTATCTTTAGTCTGAATATCTGAAGACCTACTGTCTAATACCTTTAAGATTACTTAAAAATAATACTTATCTTTTTTTCCATCGTAATCACTTTTTTTTTTTTCTTATTTATTACAGAGAGATTAAGGTAAAAAAAAAAAAGGAGGCGGGGGAAATTTAACATTGTAAATGGTGTGTTGAATATAGAAGAAACTTTGCTGTCTCCAACACTCCTGTGTTTATCCAACATGTGCTGAAAGCAAGTCAGAGTGTCATGTCTTGAGACCTTTTCATTTTCATTTGCCAAATCACATGGCGATGCACCCGGCCAGCAGCACAACACAAATGCCCATCTATGGCCCTGTCAGTGGTACTACTACAGCCCTGCCACTGCGCTGCTGCTGCACCCAGCCAGGCACAAGCGGAGACCAGAGTCAGGGTGTGTCTACGAAAGGTTGGCAGGCAAATGTGAGGTTGCTCTGCTCTCACACTAAGCTTGACTTGAGACCACAGGAATATACATGCCTGTAAATCAGGGTTTATTAGCCCGGTACAGCAGTAATTCCAGTTGAAAAGCTTTTGATAAGCTTAGGGTCCAGACAAAGCAAGTGCGTGTCTTCTTAGAAAAATAACGTGCAAGCATAATCATTATCACATCAGTCCATGTGGCAGAAAACCACGAAGACCATCTTAGAGCAAAGTTTCATGCCAGTTGTAAAAGTGCACAATCCTTGTCTGCAAAGGAATGTTCTCTACCTCAGAGCTATTCTTTTAACATTAGACACTGCCCTATACTTCTTATTTTCTTGAGCAGATATATCCTATGGATGTGCCATTATGAAGAAGAAAAAAGTAGGAAAGAATATCAATTCACAAGTGTTCCTTTGGAATGACAACGACAGCAGTGGAAGCTCTACACAGGTAGGTCCCTGAAAGATAACACTGGTTCAACAAAGATATTGAGAGCCCAGCAGTCAAAATTATGCAGGGGAATCAGCTTGCTATGTTGCTCTCATCAGCAGAGAACAAAGAAGAGAATTAAAAAGAGATCAGGTTTTTGATGAGATTACAAGAAAAACTAGTTTGATTGTAATTACATCCTCTTTCCAATTAGCTGAAATATGTTTTGTAATCCCAGTACTCTAAAGAGCACACATGCTTTCAGGGAAGACATTAAGCTTTTTTAAACAATAGAGAATAAACTTTTTTTCTCGTGTGGAGTTTTTTGTTTTGCCAAACAGTTAATCATAACAATATAAGAATGAACGTTTAGAAGTAATTTTTTTAGAAAATTTGATTAGTAAATGGTAAAGGTAAGTAATTAAATAAAAAAAATCATAAGTAGGGTAAAGTGAATATTGAGAAATTTCGGCAACCAAAAAGCAGACCTAATAATACATAAATATTTTCAAAAGTTCTGCTTCAATATTTGATTTTTTCCAATACCAGGTATTCTTAACCGAGATTTTTCTATATATTTTCAGATGTTCTAATAGGTATGCTAAAACAGGTAAAAAATGCAAACAGTAAAGCAGAAATATTTTAATGAAAGCAGACATTAGTTACTACAGAAGTGAGGTTTCTGGCGCGCATTGCCTGTAAGAACAGCTTCATGCACAGGTTTGGTTCTGAGCACTTGGAACCTGCTCAGTAAGGTGGTGACTTTCAGAGCTAAATGCTAGCAAGAAACATTTGAAAACAGATGTTGAAAGGGAAGACTAGAGGCATGAGACATTCGGTTCCTTAGTGGGCAACTATGTGTGCCAATACATACAGCATAGTTTAATAGTTACTCAAGAATTCATATACTAAGGTATGCACTTGGTTTAAATTATAACAGGCTGTTTTATCTTTTTATCCCATTTTCATAATGCTTTTTCGCCCTGATACCTTCTCTGTATCACATTGTTTTGAAAACCGATAGAGCAGTCCGTGACTTCGAGGAGTAAATTGGTAACAACCACCATCAAGAACTGTAACTCCAAGTGCCTGGACACAGTGGAATGGAGGAGGGCACATGGTGGAAATGGCTAGTGGATTGCAGAAGGTAGTACAGCAGATGGCAATTTGGGGGATGCAATTAATCCTTCATTCTTAAGTTCTCTGCTAGGCTATTCACACGGTCCCAATATTAGGTTATGCACCAGCTTTACTTCTCATCTTACATCTCTGGGTTTGTGAAGAGCATAAAAAATTATTTAGAGGAACGGTGTCCCTCTTCTGGGAAGCACTCTCCTACTTGCAGTTTAATCATCAGCTCTGTGTACCTTTTAAACACCAAAGTTCAGATAGAAGCCCTTCTATCCAGACTACCTATCTTGAGAGGGAAAGTTCTCCAAAGGTAGGGAAATGCTATTCAAGCCTCGAAGTAATCTTTGTACACAAAATTAACCCTATTGAGGTAGTTTCTGTCACAAAGTATGTAAGTATATTGAAATTTAGTTAGTGTTTTACAACACAATATAGAAAGTAAATTGAAATAAACGACCACAAGTAAAGAAGGAAGATTAAGTGGTTTTCTCTGTGTTATAACTTTTTGAAATTCCTGATTTTGTCTCTCCTGAACTTAAAAAAGAAAAGGAGCAAATGGAAAGCAGTCAAAGAAAAGCAATTTTTGTCTGAAAGAAAGACTCATATTTATCTCAGCTATGGAAGAATAATGAGCTCACTTCTGTCTCAAGTTATTCCTGAGCAAAAGCAGACTGGCCTCTTCACAATCCTACCAGTGACCTGCCCTTTGAGAAATGGATGATACAGTTTTACAGCAGTATACAAAATATACCTCTGAAATGAAAGTACAGGAATATTTTAAATAAAAAATAATCAGAATTAAGCACAACTTTAAAAGCTTGACCTAGTTTTCTAAATTGAGATTGTATTTTTATTTTGGGGTAACAACCACTTGCCTCCAATAAAGATCTACCTTCTAACTTAATGCTACTGCTTCAGAATCATGCCAGAGCTCTATCAAAAAGGAAAAAGTCACCATCATGCTGGGTTAAAAGGCAAGGGCTGTTCTCACTGACTTCTATGTCAGCAAGTATCTCTGTAGAGATGTATCTTTTAGGTGGGTACATTTAGGTATATTTATACCTATACTTAGTTATTTATACAGTAAAATCCAGGATGAATTTTTTTCAAAATTTATTAATTTATTAAAATTTGAATGTATCACATATATCTCTTTAGCTCCTTGGCAGCCCAACAGGATAAATGGTAGGCAGAGAAGGAATGGAGAACTAGAAGCAGTGGGAGCTTTGGAGTTGCTGAGCTTCCATCACTGGGTAAGATTCACAGTGCTTCTGCATCTGTGGCTCCTAGGCAGCTGGAAGGGCAAACTTGCCAGGTAGCTGTTAATGTAGGTCTTAAAGACATAATTTAATTTGCTTTCTACAACCACAATATTTTTATTTTACTGATGTACACGGTACTGCTGAAAATTAGTAATTTTCCAAAGTACTTCTGACAGTTGTTATTTTAGAAACTAAAATGTTCATACCAACTTATCAAAAATCTGACAGCAATCACCAATATCTGGAATTCTACTCTTGACAAAATCTCTAATATAATTCAAGGTCTTCCACTAGACTTATCAATAAATGAATGTTGTTAAAATGAAAAAAAAAAATCCCAACCCTAACTTTATCTAACAGTGAATTAATAAACAGCTGTGCAGAAAATAAAAGAATAGAAAAGTAATTCCAATGAAACTGTCCACTGAAGGAACACTTGCTCATTTTTAGAAATGTTGAAATTGTACAGATATGTCAAGGCACGAAAGTTAAGTAGAGGGAGAACGGTTGCCCCTCTTAACAAAAACTGCAATATATTCAACACACAGATAGCCTTCAGACTGTATCAATACAAATACATTTACTTAAACATTAGATTTCCTGTTGCTGAACAATCCCTTATATTGTGAGGGAAAAAAATGTGGACTGTTTTAAATGCTGCAAGGGTTCAGATTTATGTAAGACTGGAACTATCAGATAAAATAAAAATAGGGGGGAAGGGAGATATGGAGGGGAGAGAATGGAGGGAATGACAAAAATAACACACAAAACCCAGCATCAGTTTGGGTTCTACCCCAAAATATTCATAGGTATATTTTGTCTGTACTAACACACTGCAGGGAGCATGCAGATTGCCACTACAATTTAAACCTCATGCTGAATAACTGGGGAGCTATAACTAGGAACAATCTCCACCATCTGCAACATTTTAACATTTTTAGTTCATTCTCTTCGAAGCTTAACAATTTGAAAATGCAGCTTCACAACAAATAACACTTTCTGTATTTCAGGTTAATGAACAGGAGCATTTATAATCAGTTTCACTGTAACCTAACACACTCTCAGTATGGGGCAAGAGCTAAGACAGGGACTGTATTATGAGCACACTGGGAAACTAAGCTTAACTTTTCATCTGAGAAACTTCATACACACTGCATGCAAAACCATCTGCATTGTTTGTGAACTCTCTTGTAAGGAAGTCCTGCTGTAATTTGGCTGTTAAAAACTTTTCTATCTATCCCAAAAAGCGGCAGCTGTAGCTGTGCCCATTTTCCACTATGGTTTGATTATCTGTAAAGGCATCAAGGTAATTTCTGCACCGAGGAAACCAACAGTAGATATAGTGCCAGTATTCAGCAAACACAAGCAGTTCTTTTGAAGACAGGAACCATTTTTCACCCCTTGATACCACTGCAGCGACATTTTTCAAAACATGTAACAGTGAGATAACACATTTAGCTTGGGTTCAGAAAGAGAGGAAATTGTGCTGTTGTGCACATTCATTGTTCCCAAAAGTCATAAAGATACAACACAAGCTTTAGCAAAATGCTAAACTTCATATCTCTGCTGGGGTTAGATCATAAGAATTAGTCTGGTAGTCAAAAATCTGTCTGGGTTGGTAACTCAGTAGTGTTGCATAAGTAGTGCACAGATTATCCAGTCATAGATGTAACAGTTAAAAACTTACACAGGTAACAAGTTTTGTTGATACAGGAAACAAAAAGCATTACATTATTAAGAGGTAAACTGTAATGAGGCATTAATAGCAACACAGCTCTCAATTTGCAGCTGAATTGGCCCAAAGTGTAGGAAACCATTACCCATTACTCGGAATGCAGGAATGAACTCGCTGCAAACAGAAAAATAGGTCTTCTGCCTCTGCTTATGCTATACCACGTGGAAGGTTATGTTCTGTGATGATTGGTATACATTCAAAGACAATATGGAAAGAAAAAAGTATATATCAAAGTATGAAAAACTGTACTAGCCTAAAACCAAAAGTGAAGAAAAATATGTAGTACAATACATTTTCTCAGATCTGCCACTGGAACAACGCATGCAGTATTCTTTTTTATTTACATATTTGCTTTAAATTTAATATATTTGATTAATACAGTGCTCATGTTTCATCTACAACTGACCAACAAAGTTAGGAGATTTGCTTACTTTTTTGCCTACTCACCAACTACTACTGTGGAACTTCATACATCTGTCAAGTGTCTGTTCTTTGGGTTACACATAAAGATGACTGCTTTGTACTACTGATACTTTTGTAAAGAAGAACGGACATCACATTACAAAAAAAAATAGAGCAGCTAATGGATGCCCTGACATTAAAGGGAGCACACAACTGCTCTCAATGTGTTATTAGGAAAATTAAAATGTCAACTATGTTTTAAAATTATCTAAAAAATTAAGGTAGCTTTAGAGACTAAATTCTAGGTCCTTTAACCAGCTATTCTGTATTCACAATTAATTCTGATACCTGAGCAGGTCACTGCCCCATGTAAATCTGGGACATTACCAGCTGACACATCAGTAGTCTGTGTTACTGTAACTCCCTGGAAGTATCCTATTCTTTAACTGCCATATGAAAAGGAACACACGAAAGTAATAAATACATAATATTCATAGAAAATACTTATATACTTCTGAGATTCTCCTACTACAACAATATGACAGACTTACTTTAGGTGCCAGCCCCATCCAAATGCCATAAAGGTTTAGTGTTATACCATTCTTGCTGAAGTCCTTCTGTATATACAAAAATAACCCCCCCAACAACATACACTAACTTTTATGGAAGGTGGAGGAGCACCAGGAGGTAACTGCTAGAGACAGTAATAATCTTTCAGCCAGGTTCTCAGGAGCTGAAAATAACATTACAGCGTTGCTCACTACTTCTGTGACATTTACTCAACCAGCGTAATCTAACACAATTATATCTTAGGTTTGATCTAGCACAGGATGTTATATTCCTGTCATGCAATCCAGGCTGGTAATCATAATGAAAGGTATGGCAGTGTGGCAGATATACCTTATGTCAGCTATTGCATTTAGAAGACCTAAAAGAACTTTTTATAGACTTGGCTAAACAGGAGACATACTTTATCTGTGCATGTAGACCGATAACATCTTTTTTTAAATTGCATTTTTTTCTTATCAGCAACTCGCACGAATTTCAGTGATAGCTGCCTAATGAATACTTTTGTGACCTATTTTGTATCAAGATGGAGATCTTCATTCATCTTGATAGGCGAATTTTGGAAATAAAATTGTTTATAGGGCACTGTCACTTGTTATCTAGCCAGACATAATTCAGAAGTGTGAGTTTGGGGTTTGGATTTTTTTATTTGTTTGTTTTTAAAAGGCTTCTTCCCCAAAATACAAAAGAGTCAAGAAAAATGATGATACTCAGAATGTTGCTGAAGCACTCTCAGATTTGAAGAATTACTGCTTATTACGAGGGCATGATAAACATAAATATAATGAAGATGACTTAGGCAAACCCTAAGGACCAAGTAGAACTGCAGCCTTACTCCATGACTGTATTCTACACTGCACTGTTATTTCCCCATTGCTTGGTTAAAACAAACAAACAAACAAACAGAAAATCTATCAGAAGAATTACTAAGCAAAGACAAAATCTATCTACACTACACAGATGTCACTGCAGTCAAAACGTCTTTTTAAATAGTCAGAATATATTATTCTCCTAAACAGACTGAACAGACCTGCCCAGAACAAATTACATTCCCTATTATCACAAAGAGAAATATGGTATACTGAAATTACACGAGCTTGGATGCAGACATACAACCTGAATTAGCTTCTTGTGATGGCAACACAATTTAAAACAGAATTTCCTTGGTATAGATATAGTGATTTAACAAGGAGAATTTATTATTTTTAAAACTGTTACGTAAATGTACAGTACATTGTTCTGGAAAGCTTAAATGGAATACCTTATGTATAAATGGCAGAGCAAATAATTTGTTTTGTACTTTTGAGTGAAAATACATTCCATAAAGATGATTCACTTCAGGTAATATTTGTTTTACTATACCAAGCAATCTAGAGTATGGAAAACTTATATAACAAGGACTTGTTATAAAATATATACATATTTTTTATATAATCACATAAAAATAAGTAATCACACAGTGTAATGATAAACACGTTATAGGCAAATGCTCTATCAGTGAGTCTGAATAATTCATCCCTTCTGTAAAACTGTTTAGCTCTCAATTTGCTTAGTTCTCAGTGAAAGCAGTAAGCCTTCTTTCCCAGAGAAAACAAAAGGAAAGACCATGTTTCATTTTTCCCAAATAAAATAGTGACCAACAGGGTGACTGAACAAAAAAAAAGGAACCTCAGAGATTGGCACTTCTGGTAAGAGAACAGTAAGGACACAACTGCATTTGGGCTTTAGCTTGATCAGAAATATACTTTTGAAGCAAATTTCCAACTGTTTCCCACTTGCTTGTTCTCCAGTTTGCATCCATGACAAGCCTCTCAGGAACATGAACTGTAAGGTGAAATGAACTAACAAACTTGAGCCACTAAGGAGATCTCAGCCCGTGAGAACAGATAGAGCAAGTCCAAAGAGAAAAATCAAAACATCAGTGTCCCTGAAATGTACATGCCCTCATGTTTTGTCACTCTACCGAGCCACCCTTGTTTCTCTGTACCACTTGCTAATGTAGGCGATACACACAGAGGAGATGTATAAACTACCATGAGGTGTCTAGCTAAACCATCCAGTCTAGAGGTTTTTAAAAGAAGTGTGCATACCACAGGTTCTGGCTTTATATTTTGTGGCTCACCTTCTGTAAGTCAAACTCATCTCTTTCTAAACAAATATCCTAAAAATTAATATTTTTGATTTATAGGATTTTCTTTATAGGGTTTCTTCACAAAGTACAACATACTGATGTGTAATATATATTAAAAATAGGGTTTGTTGCATGTTTTTCAGCATTTACATATTTAGAAACAATGTATTGATCCATCCTTGTCAGCAATTTTACTATTTCTGTCATAGTACAGTTTTTACTATTTGACTGCTTGCAGCTGACCTCCAGAAACCAGTTAATTCCACTCCACCCATCTGCCCTGCAGTAAAAACCTCCCAGACAAAACAAACGTGTCTTTTTTGCCTTCAGTTTGATCACCGAGCAGTTTGTAAAAGAGCTAGTTACAAAGGAAAGTGTATGTCTCAGGATTTAAACCCATTTTTTCTGACAATTATGAAGGAAGATTCTCTCTTTATGGACTCATTATTTTGATGATTCATGCACTTTCTCAGCCTGGAGCTGGACAATCTTGGAGAAAGAATATTAGAAACAGCACTTGTCTGATTTAAGGGTCGCAAGTTATATTTTCTCATATTTATTAAGATTAGATTTATGTTAAAATGAACATTCCAGAACGGCTGTCAAGAAGACTGGTTTACCTATTCCGAAAGTTAATTTTGTTTATCTTGACCAACAGCATTTTGGTTTGTCCTTATTGTTCCTATTGAAAAAGGGGTTTACATTGAATTGTTAGTAGTGTGCACTTTATTCCTGCCCGCATTCCCTGCCCATGGCAGGATGGCTGGAACTAGGTGTTCTTAAGGGCCCTTCCAACCCAAACTGTCATATAATTCTATATATAATTTCTTTTCTTGGCATAACTAGAGTATTTAGATTATATTTGGAAACTACTGGTAAATCGCTGTTAGTAAATTGAAATTAAAAAAAAATAATCCATGCTTTATTTCCATTACTGGAAGTGCTAATAAGATGTAAAAGTAGCAATATATATCTTTCACACTGAAATCAACATTAACTGTGTATTAAATCTTCTCTTCAAGCATCACAACAGCTTGGACTGCAAGGTATCGTTTATCTCACAAACAGCTGAGATAGAAAAAAGAAAAATCAGGCTATGTTTTAGTAAACAACCAATATTCCATATCAAAAATGTAATTTTGGACTTGCAGATTACTTCAAAGACAGAGGAATATTGACAATATCAAAATAGGTGGCACTAGAGTCAGCATCAGTGTGGATCATACAGTTCTTCTGTATGAACCATGAATTTCCACATGATTCTCTGCTTCGTTCCTCTCAGCAACACTCCTGTCATGGTATAATGGTAGTCTGCCTTTAATTTTTCTTCTCACTGACCTCCCTCTCACTAACTGCTTTCTTCTCATCTGTCTCCCTGCCTCTGCCCTTGGGATATCACCACCTCTTCACCACTCCTTGTGAGCTTCAGAAGACCTACCTAGGGTGTCTGGATACTGAAATTCATTACTTTTCTTTCTACCTCACTTCACATGCTAGCTTCTCTAGAAAAGCTTACTTAGTCCTCTGGAAAACACTGGCCTAAAATAACCTCCTCTACTACAGTTTCCTACAGTGAACATGAGGATAATTACTGCAGGTGTTAGAACCTACATGACCCTTGTGTCTCTGGGTCAGTTTACTTTAACTACTCTGTAGTCAAAATCTACACAGTACATTGATCCTTTTTCTTATCTGAAAGATCCTCCTACTCCTATTCTGCTTTAGGTAGAAACCCCAAACACAGCACCGAGCAAAAGTTTGCACAATAACAAAAGCCTTTGGATGATTTGAGGTCAGCTAATTGATTAGACTATTCATATAAAATATGATAATAATTTACTGCAGAAAAATAAATAATTAAACGAAAGTTAAAAAGTTACAGACACCACAGAGCTTTTAAAATTTTTTGTCATAAAGGTACAAAATAAGGCAAAGACATTTAAGTTCTCCAACTGGTTGTGTCATACATCAGGGAAAGTGAGAACCCAGATTTGCAGAAAGACTTTGCTGCTCAGTCTTTTTGTTTGGAGGAAAATAAATTCATTTCCCTACAGTCATCCTCTTTCTCATGCCAGGACTCTAAAGAGCCCATGCACTTAGACTTACCACATTAATTACATTCTCATGCCCTAAAGGCAATGTTGTCTGAAGCTGTCCATTTTTCGGTCATTTCATAAACCTTCAGAGACTGCAGTTTTCCAAATGAATTTCAAGACTTCAATATTAAAGTTACTTAAATAATCAGTAATCCACCGGGCTCTAGTTTAAAAAAATGGGGAAATAAACTTTGCTAAGCAAGAACTGATAGCACAGAATTCTTGCTGTACCCTGTCCAGGCAATACTTTACAGATTAGTTATGTCTGATCTTCTACACTAGGGAGAACATTTACCCTCAAGAGCATAATACTAGAAATGGCATCTCATGATCCAAGACTTTTTGTTGCTGGTGGGTTTTTTTTTTTGTTGTTGTTTGGTTGGTTGGTTTTGGTTTTTTTTTTAAATTCGTCTAATGTTTAAAATCTGAGATTTGAAATTAAGAGGAATCTGTAAGGCAAAAGGCCCAGCTTCAGATACTTCATAATTGCAGGAAATGTTTTTCGACCCTTAGTTGACTCAAAATTTTTTCTCATGATTCTTCTCAGCATGATCTACTTCCCCAATGAATCACTCAGAATGAATGAGAAAAGATCTACATACTTGGAAATAGCAACAGAATCTTTCAAATCTTCTGTATATTACATAGCTTTATATTTCTAAAAGAAGCTCCAGATGCGTAAAACAGTAATACTTGATTTGTGATTGGACTAAAAGATCATTTGCCTTTTTCTTCTGGCCTTACAGCATTTCAGTTTGATGTCACGTTGCTGTAATTCTTCTAGTCAAAAGGAGATACATGGAGAAATGCTCTCATCATCTCCTCTTTGGCATCTCACTTACATTACTAATACTACAGCCCCCTAGAGAGTCAGTGAAACCTCCAGAGTACAGTTCAGAATGTGTAAATTAGATGCTAAATGTCAGAAAGTATGAAGACTGTCTTAAAGAAGTGTCTTTAGAAGTCATCCAGATAAACCACAGGCTTCAAAATGAAGACAGGCAACTCAGATTCAAGCAGAAAATATACAAAATGTTCAACACATCCTCAGTAATGCAGATGAAAATGACACTACCCAAAATTCTTTCCCCCACCCACAACTTGGTAGCTCATGAGACAACTGAAGAACTTATATCACATGGTTTCACAGTCATACTAGACTTAGCATTTAATTCATTCATTTTAAAATATAGACTTTCTTTCCTCATATGCATTATGCAGTTAGCTAGTATGACAGCTCTTATTTATCAGCAGTTAACAAATATGCTCAACTTCTCTTGATGGGGAATATTCTTTTAGGTTGAATTAATATCAGGGAGGATCCCTAATTCCAACACTACCACACCCAGCTAGTGTCACTATGTAGGAGTAGAATTAATAGAAAAGGTCAAATTGTTTAACAGCATTATGAAGTAACATTGTTAGAGTCAGGAAGAAATCTTGTGATTATTTATCAACACCATCAGCTGTAGAACAAAGAGCTGAACATAAGCCAGGCAAAAAATTCTACTCATTGAAAAGGAGACTCATTTACTCATTTAAAAAGCAGTCCTAAAAAAATTCAGAGAAGGCAATCAACAAAAGATATGCCAAAGTGATTTTAAGCATCACCAAAAAAAGCACACAATATCCCACTGCATTCTGTATGAAGGTAAATGTAAATATTTCAGACCAGAAGATCAGACCAGAGCAGGTATGGCAAGATTGGCTTTAGTCACACGGGTTATATGTGAGGACACCTGCACTGCTTAGACTAAAAAGACTGAGATTAATGTAATCAACTTCCTTGTGCTTTATGTTCCTTACACAATCAGCAAAATAGTTCATTTAAAATGTTAAACAATGCTTTTCAGCACAGAAATACATATCTTGCAAGTATAAATGTTAAAAGATACCCTACAGTCTTCCGATGCACCAGAAGCAGATCTAGCATTTACTTTTCCCAAGTTCAACCTGTTTTATTTCAATAAGATATTCCTAAATCTTTTTATAATTATTTCCATTGCATATAAACATAATATCCTGGTATTAGTAAATTAACTTGGCTAAATATAGCAAGGAGCACTCGTGTTTTATGGGGCATTTTCTTTGGTATGCAGCTAATATAAATAAAATGAGCAGAGAGAAGCTGGCAAGGTTCCACTGACATTACATCACTTTTCCTTAATAGGAAACCTCTCTGCAACTTAACATCTTGCTTTAAACACTCAGAAGTGTCCACAAAGTCTTCAGTGAGGATCATCATATAAGGCCAGCAGTTAGCTGCAAAGAACTGGATCTCCCAGTACAGCACTGAAAAGAGAACCTCTAGCGAAAACCACCTTCAAAACTGTTGTCAACTACAGAACAAGGGAGTTGCATAGTGTCTGAGAAAAGATATGTGTAAAATGTACATGATTCTAGTAAAAAGGAAAGAATAAAGTTCTAATTCCTGTGATGTTAGTTCTGTAGACTCAGGAGTTCCTCTAGAAACCCTAGAAAGCAACAAATTAAAAGGAGAGGTCTCATCCAGCATGTATAAGCAGAACAGACACAAGCATCTACCGGTTTAATTTACCGCTTACTCTCTGTGTTCCTGAAAAAGACAAAGCCTCTCTTTTGTAGTACCATCAGTATGGTCCCTTATCTTTAGCATGAAATTATTTTGAAGAAATTAGTTAATTATTGTAAAATATTATATGATATTCATTTACTAAGAGACAGATGTTGCCACCATATCAGCTGAGCTTTTCACAAAAAATAATAGGATTCCTTGGCTGTACATAATAAAAATAAATTATGTATGCAGCAAAACCCAGTGGACCTACAAGGTTCCTCTGAGAAAAAAAAAGTCCTTGCACTCAGTTTTTCATATCTATAACTGAGATTGCTAGTCTTTATTGTCTTGTATAGTGAGAGACAAAAAGCAATCACATAGTACATGAAGAATAAAAAGAGTCCTGAGAAATTTATGCTCATGCTGTAATTAATGTAAACATAAATTCTAGTTATTGTATTTCTAATGCACAATTGCTAAGCAATAATCCAATTCCTGCTTCAAGTCTGCATGCCATATTTGCTGGCATGGAATTTTATTGAGAACACAATTTATTTAAGCACCGTCACACAGACACACACAAACACAAAAATGTATTTACCACAGTACAAAAAGTCAGGGTAGGTCATTTCGTCCTCTGCTTTTTCCAGAAAAGTTTGAGAGGAGTTCACTGAATGGCTCCTACTGCTTTTAGTTGCAGCTGTGCAGCATACGCTCTTTAAAAATTTACAGTAAATGTTGCCATGTTTACATTAGTGACTCCCAGTAAAGAAGATGATAATCAAGTAAAGGTATGCAGAAAATCAATGTAATCTTGAGTACACTGAATATCACCGTGAATGCTCTCATTTAGGAACCATGTGGTGTTATGATACCACAGATTCTCTGTCTCCCTTACTCACTAAGAGAAACCTAAATACTTCTGTGCGCCCTACTCTGTTCTTTCACATCCAGTTGTGACAACACAACAGTTTAGGACTCCTATAGTAGAAAGGCCAAGCGAATTAAAAGTTGAAAATAACTTTAGAACTGGGTGAATTTGTGGTTTTGTTTGGTTTGGGGTTTGTGGCTTTGTTTTGGGGGTTGGGGGCATTTCTTTGTTTGTTTGTTTCGTTTTTTTAAAAATCTTGAATCTTGTTCACTGCTTCAGATTAAAGAGCAGCCAGCCAAAGGGCTCTGCTGCTGCAACAGAAGGGTGGTGCTTGTCCAGAAACAAGCACCTGAAAGCTGGACCTCCTCTAGTTCACACTGCTGGTGAGGAAATTCCTTCCAAGGGAGGGTTTGTGAAGCCATGTCTTTAGTTGGTAATTGTGAAGGATAACAATGAACTTGTTGTATATCCACGTTACTTTGGCAGCGACCAGATAAGATCTTCAAGTTTGAATTCACATACACATTTTTAATTCAACTACCCTAAAATTAATGAAGTCTTTGTTGGAAATATTTGTGCTACATCAACACAGTCTTACCAAGTATGCAGTACAGGCCTAAAAATGAAGAAATGTAGCTTAAGACTTGATTGCCTGAATGACAAAGGTATAAATAACAATATTCACTCTACCAGTTTCAACCTTGTATATTTGTGTTGATCCATGGATTGGCTACTTTTTCCATAACTAGGTTTTCTTTTTTCTATAACAATATGAAGAGTTATGAGAATTAGCCAGTGCTCATTTTCTAAAATATCATTTTAGCAGTGGTTTAAATTAATGCCTAGTCTTCATAAAATGTCAGGGAAAGCAGAGGAATGAAAGAAACAATCCAAAATAATATGGTAGCCATATTTATCTAACATTAATTGAATCTCATTACAAAAAAACTTCACCAAAACCTGCTGATGGGTAATAAGCACAGTTCCTGCTAAATAAGTTATTATAACACTTTTACGGTTTTTTGTACACTGTTGCTCTGCTTGGAATCAGAGAAAACATCTGCAAAAATGAGCTGTAATGGAAAAAATTCAACTGCAAGTCTCTCACTCATCCATCCCACCACCCTTACTATGCAAGTTAGCCTTCTACATATAGCAGCCACAGGCAGAACTGATATGCTAGCTGGGCATGTACATGTTCAATCTATCATCTTTTTGTTTTATCACTTTCCCAACTTATGTAAATGAATGCAAGGAATTCAAACCAGTAGCTTGTGTGCTCAGGCACACAGACATACCACTGAAATCAATAGGAGCAACAGTAAGTAGCAGCTCTGAAAATCAGGCAACCTTTATATGAATTTAACTTCATTCAAACAAATTTGAAAATTTTTACTTAAAAATTCCTTCACGTATTGAAATGCTTTGTTTAAAAAATTTTAGTTTATGCTTTGGGAGTAATCTTTTTTTTAAAGGTGAATTAAGTATCTCACTAATTGGCTACTTCAATGGCACAGAAATACTTGGAGATGCAAAGGTTTCATACCCAGGTCCCGAGTTAAGTTCAATCAGTAGTAACAGAAAAGGAAAGCAATGATCAGCATTTGGTAGTGTGGTTTAAGTGAGTCAATCTTCATGTTCTTCCCAGAAAACTTGTTACAAAGTCTTTTCTTGACAACCTTGAATAGAAGATTCAAGCAGTGAGAATGCAGAAATCTTTCTTTTGTGCCTGGAAGATGCCCCTCTATTTAAGGGAGTATGAGAATTTTTTGCGGATATTAACTCAGTGTTCCCTGGTGTCACACTGCAGTCTTTTCCAAGTTTTAATTAAATATTTAGATCACAGGGAAGGCTTATCATGGCATACAAATCCAAGTAATTTAGACAACAGTGATGAATCACATCATCTGCTTCAAAAAATTGGAAAGACCTTCCTATTAAGTGTTAAGGCAGAATTTCTCAGGAACTCAGGAGAACTTTTTTATTGAATGACCATGGTAAAGCCAGTAATATGTAACTTCTGCAAGTTGTAAAACTTTCTGCAAGTTGTAAAGCTTTGGAAGATGCTGCCTAAAGAAGTGGTGAAGTCACCATCCCTGCAAGTGTTCAAAAAACATGTGAATATGGCACTTCAGTACATGATTTAATGGTGAGCAAGGTGGTGACGCTGGATTAAAGGGTTGGACTCGATCTTGAAGGCCTTTTCTAGCCTGAATGATTCTGTGGTTCTCTGAAATCTTGAGAAAGCTCACACAATGAAGTCTCAGAAGAAACTCTGCCACCATCAGCTGAATAACAATTTGAAATATCTAAAAATATGTAAATGAGAAGGTATCTCCTTCAATACCAGCTAAGTATCACTTAGTTAGCTTCGGCTTAACAACCGGTTGTACTAATTTTCTGCAGTACATTTAACCTACAGTTGAGAAATGTTGCTTTTCCCTCTGTTTTGGGCTAGGAAACTGAAACTAGAGCTGAAGGAAGCAGTCGGGCTGGTGGAATTACACCAGCAAAGATATTCCTACCATAGTAGGTACTCCAAAATATTTAAGTGCACGTACTTATTATGGAACAGAAAGAGTAAAGTTTAATGAAGCACAATTAATTAAACTTGACACTTCCTAAAGGCTTTTAGAACTTTGTGTATTCCCAGCCATAGCCTGACTTGGCATAGCCTGAATATGATGTACAACACTATTATTTCTGACTGCTTACTTATCCTTCAGCTTTCAGGCCAGTGTCTAAACTCATAAACAATAGTAAATGTAATCCTGATTTTACTGAGCAACAAAAAATCTAAACATGCCACAGATAAATCTCAAGAATTAGCACCTCAGTGAGAATTTAAATCGAAAGAGAAATATTCAAAAGCACTGGACAATATCTACTATTATAATAGCAGAACTATTAATTTTTTCTGAAAAAAGACACTGAAATTGTTCCATTAAACCAAAAGCATGATAGTTTAGTTTGAACATATGTCCTTGTCCACAAAACACGGCTATCTGCACTTCCATGTACACTGCTCATATGACAGTAATCTGTGCAATGAAAGACCTGATAACAGATAGCAAGAAAATTAGGCACAGACAGCAATTTACAGGACAAACAATTAATTTAGACCTGAATGGATACACCCAAGAGCATACAAGGAAAACTCTGAAACATTAAACTGCTTCTCAATTAGGGAAATACATTTTTCACATGTCTCCCACCTTCCAAAAAACTATTTCACCCCCTCTTTTCTGTCCTTCATGCAGCATGTTGCCATTACTTAAATTATTCTACAGATTTCAACCATGGCCAGTGATTTTTGCAAACCCTAAAATTTCCAAAATGAAGACAATTAATTGAGAAATTAATCATTTTAGTAATTTCCTTTTTAAGTGACTCTTGACAAAGACATTTTCAATTTCATGCAAAACAGGGAACAATCTATAACAAAACTTTTGAGGAATCTGAGGTAATTAAATAGAGGAAGCATTTGAGAATAATCTCAACCACCAACCATAGAGATTAACATCAGTAACTTGAGAAGCTTGACAGCAAATTTCCGTAATTCTATCTCTATCACAAAGAGCATCAATGATGACAGAGAGAATTTCTCTAACTCAGAAGCATATTAAGTATTATTTAATTATGAATTTGTGAAGATTTTAAGCTCTCAGACAAGCAGCTTCTGTCTTGTATCAGAAGGCCCTGGCACTTCCGTTAATTAAAATCATTCACATGATTCAAAAATCTCCCCCAAACATCATAGTTTCACTCTGATTAGTCAGTCCTCTATTACTCTGCATAACCAACTTTGCTCTACCAGTACTGGAAATTCTGGCCCACACAATAAACCTTTTTGGAAAATAAAGAGGTTACTTAGTAAAAGTATTAGGCATCTCAAAGCTCTGTATATTCATACAAATTCACTCAACTCTCCCAACTTTCATCTACTACAGATCAGCTTCCTGCTTAAAAGCATTCCAATTCTATTCTGCTCCACTCTTTATCAATGAGCATGTTCCTCCAAATATTAGCATTGCAAACAATTGCACTAATTCAGTACTCTTACAAGAATTCACTCAGTAAACAGGGCCTGTCTCTTGCATTTGTACACAGTAATGCTTAAAGCACAAACATCTATCTTCTTAATCCAAAAAAGGACATAATGTGAGTGCTGTGTTTTATCTGCAACTCGACAATTAGCCTCGATGGTCAGCACAGCGTTTCTGTAATTCATTATAATTAACTGTCCCTAGGTCACTCCTCTTTTCTGGTTACAGCGTACCACAAAAAAAGTCCAAAGTGTGTAGCCAGCGGGAATGTTAACTTTACAAAGTTACAAAACAGTTTCAAAGACTGTTCAAAGTGAGGATGCAATAGCATTGTCTGGCAGCTCGAAGGAGGAGCAAGTTGCAGCCAGAAGAGGATGAAACCAGAAGTATTTTATTGCCTTTTAGTAAAACAACATGCTAAATCTACCATTAAAGATATCAATACATTTTCTGAACCAAACATTTCACCACACAAAGAGCCTTGCCCATAGATAATAATCAGATCCTTGTAAGAAGTGCAGGAATGGCTTACTTAGTCTCAAGACCCATACAGCACAAGAACCTGAAACTAATTTTTAACATTTGTGCTCAGATGTTAATACACTGATTTATTATTGCAGTCTGCAACGAATAGAACATTCACAAGTTCTATACGTGTTTCTCGATACTTCTTGCAGAACCTGCAGAATCCCTGTGATCATTTGCTGAAGAAAACTTCCAGTGAGGTATCACTGACCAGCTGGATACACTGAAGCTTAGACAGACAATCACAAAATGCCTGCTCCTTTTAAATGTCAGCCTGTGCTCCAGAAAGTGCTGCTTCCTTCAAGGACTGAAATCAAGTCCTTGATCTTGGGCTAACTGTGAGGCATGTGGTCAGTGCTGAGCTTCACCATCCTGGGAAGGGTTCCACTGTGTACTGGTCCTACCACGTGATGTGCCCCTGGCATCAAGACTAGATTGGTGCAATATGTTCCAGCAAGAGCTGGTGCCATACAATGGTAGGAGAGCAAGGGAAACATGGCAGAGATCCTGATTTCTGAGCCTTCTGCTCCTTTTTCTGGGTATTTCATGTTATTCAGATAAATATCATTATTTATATTAATTGTCCCTTTATACCTAACCATCAACAAGACCACTGAATTTTGAAGGGATGGGTGCATGGGAGCCTAGAATTTTAGAATCAGTGTATAAATTTTTATTTCTAGAATCTCAGAAACACTTGAAGTTGCTGTGGTTTATGGGCCAGAGACAATCATAGATCTAAGCTCAGAGTCAATACCTGAAAATTCATTCTTTGTTTGAAAAATATGGACATATCATTTTGATTTTATCTTAATAGGCACTCTTTTTTTTTTTCTCTCCATCTATGTAGGCAAATGTACGTGCAATATCCATCAAATTCAGTTGCATATATATGAAAGCAGTGTCTAACCTTAGCTTTTTTTCCCCTCTGAAAGTTCCGTGTTCTGTGGGCACAAACATTCCTAAGACAACTGATAGTAATTGTTTTCTTTTCTTTTAAAACAAACAAACAAACAAACAACCCACCCTAACCAAACAAAAAGGCTTAGGTATTTTAATGCAAAGCAGAAAATTGAAGCAATCCTTTTCCCGAAATTCCTGATGAACCACTTAAGAAAATGTTAAACAGTTAATAACTGCAAAATCTTTAGCAGGAACTCCAAAAGTCACGGAAGATAAAAGAATGGAAACCACATGTAACATCCTAGAGACTCACGAGAAAACGTAATATACTTTCAATGTAGTTTGAACTTCCATAGTCTCACCTTATTAATTGGATTTCATATGCTTGCGGAAACTGATAGAAGAGGTGTCTCTTTTAGTTACATACAGTTCTCTAGATTTTTTTAGAGATAGGAAAATTATGAATATGTGTGGGAAATCAAGACCTTCTCCTAGAGCATAGCCAAGCAGTATGGCAATCTACTTACTGCCTGAAAAAATAGCCTACAAATGTTATATGAAAAAGAATAAACATGCAATTCAGCAAGGACATTGAATCTGTGCATGTGAGATTTATCATGACTATATGAAAGTTTTCAGGTAGCTTTAGAAACAGAAAAAAAATAGAATTTGGCCCTGTCAGACCAGGAAGCATGTCTGTTGTGAAAAAGTGCCTGTTCACTGACAATAATCTACAGTTTATAGAGAAAAAATACAAAGTCTGATGACTTGTCACCTGAGCAATATTGATGAACACTTCCGAAGCCCACACAGTCATTTAATGAAAATCTCTGAAAGACATCTGTAGATATGCACCAACATCTCTTTATGGATATCAATAATCCCTTTAGATATTCTTTACATAATTCTGGTTTTGGGCACCTCAGATTTGCACAGAAATAGCATCATCTTGCAATAGACTTTCCATCAGTAATACAATACCAAGTAACTCATGCCTTCATTTAATTCCCTAAAAGTTTTGATAGGAAACACAGATCACACACAAACACAGACTGCTTGGAAGTACCCCATCCACAAAATATTACGACCACCTCTGTGATTTTCATACCCTCACTTGTACTAAAAATTTCACTAGATCTTTGGTCAAAACAAAATACAATCATGAATCAAGTTGCCCTCCTAAAGCCTTCAAACACTGAAGAGAAAGGTTTTATATTTCAGAGCCAAAATAAGTGAGGTGGGCTGGAAGAAATACAGCACCACTGGGTTTCTGCGCAAGGAAACTCTCCTTTCATTTGTGCAAAACTTTCTATGTTGCCTTGGTGAATCTCCTTGCTAGCCAAAGTTGGCTATTAAAAGTGTTTTGCACTCAAATAGCTGCTTGAAACAAATGATCCTCATGTGTCAGATACAGATTTTTACTTTATGCTGTGTAAGGACACACACACATATACATTCACACACCATTAGATTCATATGTACACGGAAATATACTTGCATTATCTCCTCTCATAAAGAACTGCGATTCAGCCTATTCAGAAGAATTCAGATTCAGTCATAGAGTAAAAAAATTAAAAATACTTCAAAATCCAACTACAGAAAGAACATAATGATGCTTTGTTAAGGAGAAGTCTTCCAAGTTGTGAGTAAGGTGCAAAAATGGGTAGGAGCAAGACCAGCTCAAAGGTTGGCCTAAAACCAGCAGGTTGGCTCTCCTGAGAAAAGTTGCTGTAACATATGTGAGTCTTGATTTAAACCAGATTTCTTTATTCAGTGTGTCTGGAGAACTAGGACCATACTTTTTAAATGAATCTGTAGCAGAAGAAGTAAAAAAAAAAAAAAAAAAAAAAAAAAATCTAAATATTCCATACTCTTTTTCTATTCACTAGAATCCAGACAGGACCTCCTAATGAAGTTTCTGCAGCCCATCAGATACCGCATGCATGCCTTGCTCTCTGAAGTGCATTTGTCATAAGAGAGAAATTAATTTTAAATTGCAATTTAAAAATTAAATCCAGCTGACTGAATCTTCATCTAAATTCCATGCTTTTATAGAATCATAGAACCGTCAAGATTGGAAGAAACCTGTAAGAACATTGAGTCCAACCATCAACACAGCACTACCACTGTAACCCCTAAACCACTAACCCATATCACCCAGCACCAGATCCAGATGCCTCCAAGGATGGGGACTCCATCATTTCCCTGGGCAACCTATTCAAATGCCTGACCACCCTAGTGGTGAGAAATGTTTTCTAATATCTAACCTGAATTTCTCACGTCTCAGCTTATGTCCATTTCCTCTTGTCCTCTCACTGCAGGCACGGTAGAAGAGACCTGCTCCCATCTCACAACAACCTCCTTTCAGGTAGTTGTGGAGAGCGATGAGGTCCCCCCTGAGCCTCCCTTTCTTGAGACTAAACAAACCCAACTCCCTCAGCTGGACACACTCCAGCACCTCCATGCCCTTTTTAAAGTGAGTGACCCAAAACTGAACACAGTACTCAAGGTGCGACCTCACCAGTGCCAAGGACAGAGGGATGGTCACTTCCCTGGTCCTGCTGCTACACCATTCTTGATAAGGCCAAGATGCCATTGGCCTTCTTGGCCACCTGTTTTAGAACGAAGTTTGTTCATTTTCTTGTAATTGCAAAGACTGCAACAAACCCACTTGAGATTGCAAAAGCAAAGAGTTAAATACTAATGTAAATGTAACACCCTCTGTTTTCCTGTTTACACACACACCTCAGGTACTATGTTGTTTTAATGGATACAGTAGCACACAAGATGAGTATCAGTGAATTTAATGAGGTTATTTGATTGTTATAAATGTTAACATCACTAAACCAGTATTTTTGTGTGGTAATCTATTTTTACGTTTTAGTCTGGAAAAAAAATGTAACCATATTGCCAATGAAAACCAAAAAAAAATCTTTTCCTGTACATTTCTGCTGGCTGACACATCGTGTCTGCAAATAATAGTCTTTTTTCTAAGAAGCCTTTACTTTACACAATACCTAAAGGATAAATAAGACATGCCATCTTAGGAACATTTACCAAAACTTGGATACTTTGGTAATGCAGTATTGCAGCTCCTGATGCACAGACTCGACTTTTGAACTAAATAACTCTTGCATATTCTTAAGGTATGCATATTTTTCAGGTATGAACTCAACACCATATTGCCACTTTCTGCTTGAAATATACTATAGTGAACTGTGATAAAAGATTTATTTCTCAAAGAGAATAATTAGAAGATTTGATTTTTCTTATCCTACATTATAGATCAGCACATATAATGTACACCATCTTCTGAAATTGGTAACAAAATCCTGAGTGCATTTTAAAGAGGAATTTCAAGGAGAACATATTTTGGTGATGTGAACGAATACAATTTCCTGGGCTCAGAAGAATGTCCTGGGAAGGACTTCAGGGAATTGTGAATAACTACTACTAAGAGATGGTATAAGATAATCTAAGGTAATCAAAGATTTCTTACTCAAATTATTACTGGAGAGATTTGCACACTCTGAAAGCTAGTGAAAGCAGATTCAGTTTTTTCTTGGCTCACCTCACACAAGTGCATAAGCCAGCAAAAGCCCATCAAGAAATTGAGCCCACTGTATTTATTTATATAAAAATAAATTCTGTTTATCTTAAACCCCTTCCCTTTGTGAAAGGGGGAAGCACTGGGGAGTGCTATACACAATACACTAACTACAATCACTTTCTGCTTCAATAAAGGAAATGCAAACTTCCTGCCTTGGCAAAGGCTAGAATGTCTCAAGCAGGTGGGAAAAGGATCACATTAAGTGTCTAGACAACAGTGTGGAGGAAACATATTTCTTAAATTTTCTATTTGTGTGCTAATCCAGAAAGTAGACTTCACATGTAAAAAGAACTGCCTTAATTTATGATTCTCCTTCTATGATAATTACATTTTTAATTATGTGAATACCCAAACGTTAAATGATCTGTAATGCTCCAGGAAATTCTGACACTTGTGGTCACAAGACACGTCTTCAATTTCTGCAGAGTAAGAGGTTAAAATGTGTCTTCTGGGCATACTACAACTTGGTTAGTAATTGCTCTGTATGTGTTCTTCCTAAGTCTTCCAAATACATGTATTATCACTATGAAATCATTGCTCAGTATTGCTGTTACTGAGTGGGAGCTTCACTCCAAAGGGAACTTAATCACTTAATCTAGCACTGAAATGCTATCTGTTAAGAAAGCAGGAATATTTACAAGATGGAAGATGATTCATGAATAAAAAAATTCCGTAGGCATATTTTGATTAAATAATATTCCCAGGATGAAAGATTTCCATCCAGTTATTATGTTCTCAAGAATATATGGGACTATCATCAATTAATATGTTCTATACAACCCAGACATTTTTATTGGGAAAACAAAATCTTAGGGCCACTAACTCTTTGCAGGTCAGTAAAGGACCAGTATGTCCCCAAATTCTTGAAGTCTCCTTTCTTGGAGAGTAAACAGTAAATGAAAAGACACATGACAATAACAGAAAATATTTCATATGGAAGTCATGCCACTTAATGGTACATACGCTTATTTTCCTCTTTCGGACAGTTTCTTCCCAGTGTGCCCTATGCACTTCCCTTATCTACACATTTTTATAGTAGAAATTCAACTTTTTAAAACCAAAGGCCTGTATTTTCATATTTTTCAGGTTTAGCGTCTACAAATATTCATAATCTCCAAGGAAATAATGCTATACACACAGAGGAAACCTACATACATGACATCTCACTGACTGACGGTCTACTCTGCTCCCAGGATCCACATTAATGCTGGCGTGAGTAAAATTGCAAAGCAGCTAATTTAAGCAGAACTGGAAGAGAAATTAGGTTGATGTTTGAGGAATATAATAATTTCCCATCAAATACACAGCTGTACAAGTAAGATCAGTTTACTCTGCCCAGCTGAGAACTAGGTAAGGTCAATAAAGTCAGTGTCTCATGGATCATTTTGAAACAGAGTAATAGAAAGAAATTCTGTAGAGTAGAGAAAGAAAAAATTACCCGTGTAAGTGGGCTGACCAACATTCCCACAGATCAATTCCACCCAGACCACTCTCTTGGTCTTACAATGCCTAAAGCCCAGCAGCTGAACATTACTCATCAGATTTACCACTGTGTCCTTACAAAAAAGGAGGCATGCCATTCTAACATAGCTTACATAGCTATTAGAAATGGCTGCTGCAGTCACACAGACCACAAAGAGGATGACAAGATGCAATCACGCTCTTGTTTGTGGAGCAGTTAGACTATTATGCCCTGCACACCATCATATAAGCTCAAAAAATTCTTTGGTGCCAAGCAGAGAATGGCGAGTTCTTTCTGTTACCTGGAACCATAGATCTCAATAGTTACTTTAAAATAACTGTAATTACACAAATAAGTAATTACTTTAGAATAATACTTTGCAAAGTTTTATATGCTGCAATCATCACACATCACAAAGAGAAAACAGTCAACTCAGGCCAATCAAAAATAATAGGCCCACAATAATACATTGCATGAGTGTCCAGCAAGATGAGCTTAGCCAGGACAATATGTGTATAACTGTTCTGCTCTTACCAAAAAAAAAAAAAAAAAGAGCAGAGAATTTTAAGAACATTTTAAAGACAATAGAGAATTTTCTAGGATTTCATTGAATATAAGAACATAATAACGTGTTTTACAGCAGTGCTCTTAAATGTCTTGACTCCCACAAAGCTACAAGAAAAGTTATGTGCCGTATACCTGCCAGCTGCTAACAAACCTTTACCACATATCCACCATACCAATTTTAGGGAAACTTCTATGTCAGATTGCAGCGTATGATAACTTGGTAAATTCTGACTTTGTGATTATCAGGTCTCTACTATCTCAAAGATGAAAGCAATGTTTTTATTCAAATGAGACACTCCTAATTCATAAAATCCTATCTGCATATTCCTGAGTGTTTATAAAGTTGCTAGAACATCTGTATACCTCCTACCCCATCCTTCTAGTTTTTTTTATTCCAACTCTTATCCCTTTGCCCTCACCTTTTCCCACAGGTTTTCTACTCCTGGCCAGGAAAATTAGTACCAAAACATTATTTCACAAGCAGTTCTTTCAGGCTTTGATCCCCAACCAAAAGGATGAAACTCTCTCAAAATCCCGTTTTCAAAAGTATTTGCACCCTTTTTCATAGCGAAGTGGTTTAGATACAATCAATAAACGTGCTGAGAGACATTTAACTTTTTCTGTTTTTTTTTTTTTTTTTCTATCCTCTTGTTATCGATTCTGTATCTTAATCCTTCTATGTCTGGTATGCATCGTGAATCACAGACTCGCTCTGGATGTCTGGAAACTGTTGGACTTCCTTGAACATCATCACAACTTTTCCCACCCCAGATCTCCAGTGAATTTCTGTGCATGCAGACTTGTGAGAGAACATAAAACTTTCCGCACAATATGTAATACATCTTATGAAGTTAATTTCAGAAATATAAGGTTTGCTCCCAGGAATCATGATTTCAGTTCAATACAGCCACAGAGTACCATGGAAAAACAGTTTCTTGACCTCAAAGCCTAATGAAACATTGACTGTGTCCACTCCTATTTTTAGATGTATGCTCTGCAGTGCCATATTCCTTAATATAAAGCTGACCCAAATGTTCCAACAGCAGACGTTGGTTTCTCTTTGATAGCCAATGCATATCTTTCCTTTCCAAGTTTCTGTAAACACATCATTATAAGGAAGGCCAGTCTTACTTTTCCCAGCCTTCTTTCTAATTATGTGCCTGCTGCCAGGAAACTTTCCTCCTTTTTTTTTTTTTTTTTTTTTTTTTGCCTTCAGTACTAAAATTTAAACAAAAATCTGCTGAAGTCTTGGAAAAGAAAAAAAAACCCTCCAAAACTGTTACTGTTATAAGTTAAAAAGTTACTAACTAACACCAAATTCCTTTCAACATCCAGTGATAAACGTTAGACAAAAAGAAATGTGTCTAGAGGAGTACATCAGGGGTAGATTACCAAATATGTCTTCCTTATGACATACAGGGAAAAAAAACAACCCAAACCACAGTAAAACCTCCACAAACTCCCAAACAGAACACTTCGTTTGTATTTGGTTTAATTTTGCTAAGAAGTTTTCTAAAAGTTCAAGTCTCCTGCCCAACACCAGCTCTCTTCCAGGACTATCACCGGGTTCCTACAAAAGTCTCCTACAAAGAAGGCTGCGAAAGCACTAATATTTTACTCCTCCATTGTATTTACTAAGGACTGATTTAGCAAGTCTTGAGCTACAGAGATGCACAGAGCCGCTGCCGCCACAACAGCATCCTTTCTGCATTTGGAAACGCCAAGGGGACGGCCAGGGTCGGCAAACAAAGTGCATCAGCCAAACTCGAATGCGACTACAGACGATGTGGCAAACTAAAGGGGCGAGAAAGTAGTGCAAAAAAAGAGAAATACTCGAAAGAAAGGCGGTCTGCCCGGTCCGATTACAGCATGATTTCATTTTTCCTGACTTCTCGCCTCCCATCACCTCTTCTGCCTTCAGTGCGTTCACCTCATCCGAAGAAGACGCGTCACGCACCAACTCGTGGAAGTGTCCTGTCATCTTACCTCGGCAAGGCTGAGCGGGCAGTTATCACATACCCGAGCGCAGGTTTCCCGGGAGCGGGCAGCGGCGGCGGGCTCGGCTCGGCTCGGCTCGGGGCGGAGCGGAGCGGCGCCCGCAGGTACCCGGCGCTATATAGGGCGGGCCCGGCGGCGCGGCCACCGCGCCGTGACTCACCCGGGAGCCGCCGCCGGCGCGTCCCACTCTGCAGCTTCACGTTAAGAGTCCCGCGGCCGCCCCGGGCTCCCCGATGTGTGCGGGAGGCGTTACCAGGCTGCCGGGAAAGGCAAAGAGACGTGTGTTTCCCCCAGCGAGTCGCCATCGGGATCATTTCTCACTTTATTTCACTCTCCCCTCGGAGGTGCAAGGACTGGGACTTTGTGATACACTTTTTGCCAAAAAAGGCTCGGGTCCCAGGCTGGAAGTTCACTTTTTTTCTCTCCAGGAACCTGGCATCCGTAGCCCTCAGAAAAGCTTGAGAAATTTTTACTAGAGCAGAAGCAGCCGCTGCAGCTGCCTAGAACGTAGGGGAAACATCCCAGGCTCTTCCATATCGCCATACAGCTACACAAAAGTGTTGCCATGAGAATTTACATCACCTTATCTGCATAGGAAAAGTTTCCATGATTTCCACATAATTTTTGCCTGCATGACAGAGCGGGTGGGATTGCTACACTTTTAACGTAGAACTGCAGAAGTAAATGTCTCATGTTATTCTTCTAAGCCTTTAAATGCAGTTCTTTTTAAATAACACTTTTGCCACTACTCATCACTACCAAGTCCTCAAGTTTTCAGGTTTAACTGAATTTTAAAAAAGCATACTGTGCAATTGCACTGTAGTCATCTGTTTTACAAATAGTCTTCCGCATTTTCTTCATTTTCCAAAGAATAACATCAGAGATCAGAAAACATTTAGTATATGATATAAAAATCTTGCTGTTTTGTGGTCTAATTATGCAAAGCCTTCCAGAGTGTCAAACACTTACTCTAAATACATTAATTACTACTACTTGTTGTATTAAGGGCATCATTTGCAGGTAGATTATTATTTTTTTTTAATACCTTCCCCCCCCCTCCCCCATCCCCCAAGGAGAGAGAGAGAGTGACTGATTTCTGTTGCTGGTTCATAACCTTCCTACTATAACTGGTCCTGGTCCAGTGGTTTTTTTACAGATTACATGCCAGCATCAGTTTTATACATCTACTTAAACATCTGCTCAAAACAAGATGGGTAATCACAAAAGATACATCTATAACTTACCTATTCACAATTCCATGCTTAGCCCCCAGAAGCGATCAGTGGTATCATTTGTGCTTTCTACATCACAAACAGCAAATAAGTGCAAGAACATGCTGCATTTTGTCTCACTGTCCAACATCCTGAACAATGATTAAAAGATTTTAGGCCAGCCAAAAGCAAGGGTGGTCCTCTTTCTTCTTTGACCTCCAGTTTCCAATCAGTGTGTATTAAAGTTCAGCTCTGGATGCCTGAAATCTGTTGGGCTTATGCAGGAACATCATCATACCTATTTTCTTCCAACTGATATGAACCTCCAAGATGAGCAAGACCTGTACCTGAGAAAATTCATTCTGTAGTGGATGGTGGAGAAAAAGGTGGCACTGAAAATTTCTCTGTTTACTCAATCCCCTTCACCCCTTTTCACCACCCAGTCCTCTTTAGTCCTCAGAACTCAGTCCACATCACTCAATCACTCCAGAATGCAACAGGAAGAACAGAGGAATGCTGCCAACTAGGAAAAAGGAAGGGGAAAATAAAGCATCTCCCTATTGCTAGAACAGAGAATGACATGCCAGATCCTGGCAGCTAGAAGACTGGCACTACACCAGCACTCTGTTTCCAAATCTGGTATGTGACTATGGGGAAGAAGCACGGTAGCTCATACACAGCATTAAGATAGTACAAAGATAAAAACAGTATCACTCATGGCTGATCAGGCCTCTCTATGATTTTGGGTTGGTATGGTTGTGGAGAACAGTACTTTATCTAACAAGCACAACACAGTTCAGCCAGTAGGAGCTGCAGATAATGCAACACACAACAAAGAGCAGACTGATGTACAGTAGGAAAAGTCAATGACAGAAAAACAGTACCTGGACTTCACATCTCTTATCTGCACTTTCTCCTTTGTATTTGATTATACCAGACTGAGATAAGACTGCATTAAAGACACACACTGAGGAGTTCTCTGACATTTTCTTCTGTCACAGCTCCTACACGTTTTGCACATAAGCATTTTATGACTATGCATGTTCACTTCATGGGGATGGAAGATGACAGCACAGACAGCTTGTGCACATCATCTTAGTTCAAGACCCTTGCTTCCCTATGACTTTACAAGCATAATTGGGCATGGAAAGTGAAAATGAAGCTGAGCTTACTGGGAAACAAACACTCAGGCACAATGTGAGATAAAGATCCAAGGAGAAAAGAAACAAAACCGCATGCTTAACTTAAAACTTAATATGATCTGTGATTCTTTCTTGTAAACAGCTTTGCCTGTCATTCCAGCCCCAGGAACATTTGGTTCTGGTTTAAGAAGTTTCCAACTATGTGTAAAGCATGACTGACAAATAGAAATGGGAGAAACTAATGACACATAAAAAGACAATTGAATGCAACTCCAATTAAGTCCTAATATTTAAATGAAATATTTTAAAAGTAATTATAATTCTAACAAACAGCTTTTGGCAAAATGCAGTAAAAGACCCCAACAATCCATTTCTGTGGACCAGTGGAGGCAATGGTATATGTCACTAGTAAAGCAGACAATCACCAAGGTGCTGCAAGTTTTTTTGCTAGCATTCATTTTAACTTTGAAAATCTTCACAAATTAAGATTTACTTTCCATACCACCCTGTGAATAAAATTAAATTAGTATTGTTTAAAGTACAAAACCAGATTCCTTCAGGAAAGAAAAGCTGAAAATGCAGAGAGAAAACCTTACACAAAGTAATTATATCCTCAGCAATCTGAGTGAGAAAAAATGAAGATAAAACAACTCAATGGACATTGTGAGAGAGCCTGTCCAATTCTTAAACTACTACAGAATAATTTGTATCATTTAAATGTAACCTTTTTGCTTGCATTGTATTTTCAGTGAAGAAAGTGTATTTTAATACTTTGTACATACATTTTCATTCAGAACAACTGGTTTCCAGGTGGTACTATACTACAAATAACTATATACTTCTATTTCCTCTCTTCTCTTTCCCTTCTTGTGTTTTCTTCATTATGATATTAAAAAATTTAACATCTTAGCTGGTGACTTAACAAGGACATTTAAAGCTACACTGGAGTGTGCAATTCTGATCATACTAGTTAAGATCAGATCTTTCAAATTTTTTTAAAATCAAACAAGAATGTTTTATTTTTTTAAAAAAAACAACCAAACAACAAACCAAATCTAAAAAATTCTGAGGTCTAGAAAGAAGCTGTGATTGAGATTCAAATGGTGTTTTCTACATGGGGGAGACATATGACATGAGATTCCTTTGGTCTTAAAAACTAGAAAATAATTCGAGGATATAGGTATGCCTGTAAAGCAACCCAAATAGTATTTCGCTAGCCACAATGGAGCTTTGCATATTACAGTTCAAAAATCATTAAGCTCAGATGGAAGTGTCAGTAATATAGACCCTGAAGGACTGATTAGAAGAGGGAATTGAAAGAGCTTACGAGCTTCCAAACTGATTCCTACGCAGCTGACTGAATTCAGTGATCTATGGAGGCCAATTCAGCAATCTCCCCATTTTTCTTACAAAAGGGAAATGCATCTCATTTACATTAGCTGTGCAAAATAAGCTTTGACATGCCAACCATTGTGGAATTTCAAATTTTTATTTAAAAAAAAAAAAAAAAAAAAAAAAAAAAAAGTACCTCCATAAAATTAAATTCCCTCCCATGCTGCACTTGTCAACATTTAAAACTTTGAATGGGGATTACTAAGCCAGGGACAGGACACTGATTTTCTTGGAATCCATGAGAGTTTAAGATTTCTTTAGGAGTCCAGAATGGATTTCCTAAAAGCAAAATGACTAACTATACCCCTGAAATGGCAATTGACAAACATGTGCCAGTCCAGTGCATCTAGCACTATTTCAAAAGTCTACTGAATCTGGTATTACAAGTATCCTGTTCTGCCTAACTTGGCTGGTGTTGGCCCTAACTGTAAAATGCTTTGTTTGGTATCATTTAATGCTGGTGAAATTCACAGTGCCTAAACTGGAAACAGCAAGCTGTTTGTGGCTTTTGTTTTTCTTAGCAGTTCTGGAAAATAAAGGATCACATTTGTTGCAAGAAAGATTATTTGAGCAAACATTTCCCATCACTTTCAATTCTGCCAATACATACCATTAAAGTGATGTGTTTCATAAAAAGGAAAAAACAGCTAGAGTCAACACTTGATAGCATATCATACTGCAAAGTCTCTGATCAATGAAAATGTGATTCAACAACAACAAGGGGTCTTTTTCCAAACTTCTAGTGATACCTAGATGAAAACAAAAATTAGAAGTTTCTATAGCTGAGAAAATTTTCATGACAGCAATTACCATCTTAATGGAAATACATGTGCATCTGCTTGTGTATATACATGGTGATGAAGTGACTCATGCTTAAGTCTTCTTCGTTATACCACCATTTCACCTTTTGGACTAAAATAGCAAAGGTCTTCACGGTAAAAAAAGTTGCTTAAGTGATATTGATTAGGCTTACTGTGTAACCCCTATGACACTATGGAGAAAAACCATCAGTCTTCAGTGTAGACACTTTCTAACAAGGAACAGGCACAGTGACAGTTGAACAACAAGCATATACAGAAGTCAGGTATCCCAATAACTTCCTAAAGTACCCAGATACTTCATATCCACATCGTGAGTAATCCATGAGATTTCCTGGCCTACACAACTACTGCTATAGCAATGTGTAAGAGCTATGGAAATTAAATACAACAAAATATACCCTGGAAAACAATTCACTCCTCAGTAAAACTGACATAGCACTCTTCAGCTGTGATACTGAAAATGACATTCACAAGCACTACTATGGATTTATGACAGGTCTACCTACAAAGAAGGCTTATATAAAGTCACAGATGGTTACAACAATTTGAATGTCACCCGTAAGTCCTTCCCAGTTCTGAACTCAAATCTCAACACTACATTCTCTTCTTTAATACTCCCGATATGGTAATAGTGAGTGTGTTGTATCTTTCAATTAGCTACACTTCAGTAACTTACAGCTGCTGTAATTGTGAGGCCTGTCAGGAGAGATAAAGAGGCTTTTTCTTCTGAGTCAGGTTTCCCTACAATATTTTAAGTGTTTTTCAGTAGCTGTTTATGACCTGCTCTTGTCACAATTTCAAGATCAAGGCATAACTTACTTCCTTTCATCAGGACGTGAAGCTCATAGTGCACGTAATTCTTTGCTATAAGGACTGTGAATTTAGGAGACATTCTGTTAAGTTTTGAAACCAGAGCAAACCAGGCCAGTACATTAAACATTATTGCTGAAATTTGTGCCCTCAGCTATTCAGTTTTCTCTATTCTAGCTTTCACACAGTCAACAGAGATCATAGCTGCTCCTTTATCTTCTGAATGTTTCTCTTGTGTTGACTCTTTCTGCTCCAAGTGAGTCTGAAGTGGAAAAGTGAATGGTGTTCCCTGTCTTTTCCCACTAGGAATAAGACCTCTTAACTTCAATTAGTATAAGTAAAAAACCCAGTGTCCCAAGACACTGTGGATTAGGATCACAGAGTATGAATTCTACATCTATGTTTAAAACAGTACCTTATTTGTATTTCTGATATCCCATAATGTTTATCCATATTTCATATTGTTATGAAATGCTTTTCTATCTGGATTGTCAGCATACTTTTGGGGTTTTTTAGTACTCATTTTCTTTATTTTCTCTCTTTCTTTACTACTTCTCTTAACTGCACACACACTTCTGTCTCTCAAGGGTGCATCCGTACCCTTTCCAGATGAATTTCTAAGTTTTCATTAGAACACTACAGTAGGCAAAAACTCATAATGTCTTTTTGTAATGCCTGAAATTATCTGCAGTGGGATTCTTTCCCCCTGGCAGAGGATGACTCATTTATCTTCAGTCTGCTAACCAAGGGCCCTGCCAAGGACCCCTCCTTTGTAAACAAAAATCTATAGAGAGCTTTCAGAAACACGAGAAAATATGACAAACTCAGCTTGAGTTCTTCAGCTTTGCTGGCAGAAGATCACAGAAGGATATGGAGAAGTCCGCGAGCCTCGATCCCCTGCATTTGCCACTCGGCTGGTAACAACAGAGAGCAGCTCCCTGCACACACACAGACCTCTTCCCCGGCTTCCCCGTCATCTACCCCCTCGCTCCTGCTCCTATTCTGAAATTCTCCAGCTCCAATTTCCTTATTTGGTTGCCGGGACTGTTCTTTGTCTGGCTGAGCCCCCCGGGCCGCGCCGCCCCCGGCTCGGCCCGGCCCGGCCCGGCTCCAGCGGCCACCCCGCCCGGGCCCCGGGCGAGCCGCGCCAGCCGCGGCCATGCCCATGTAAGGAGCAGCTTCCCCGGGCTCCGCCGGCCGGGCGGGGCGGGCGAGGCCCTCCCTCCCTCGGGCAGCCGCGGGGTCCCTTCCAGGACCGCCGCCACAGCGCCCCGGCAGCCCCGGGGCAGCAGCCCCGGCTCCCGCCCAGCGCGGCCGGCCCGGGCTCCGAGGGCAGCAGCGCGGCCCGGGCTCTGCCGGAGCAGCGTGTGCGAACCGCTGGCAACAGGACAAAGGAAAACGAGGCTGTGAAGTTTCCAGTGTTGAAAAACTCACAGATTCCTGCCATATTTTCCATTGTTCTTTAGAACAGGTTACAGCGCGTCCCTTGGGGATTTCGCTGGTGCTTTCTGCAGAGAAAAAAAGGAATCCCTCAAGAGTGCTACCTACTTTTAAAAAAGTGACTGTTCTGTTATGTTATGTGATGAAAGCAAGCGAGGCTAGTTTTACTCTCAAAATATCCCCAAACTTTTTAAAGTAGCATCTATAAAGAGCAGCTTACCTGCCGGAAGTCAGTGAAATTTGCTACTCTTGCTATGATCCTACTGCTGCTTGATACTTAGTTTTAGTAGCACATTAGGAACTTAATGAAAAAGAATTTACACTCTAATTTTACATGTATATGTAAGCACCGCAGCAAGGAAAACTCTTTAGAAAGAAACCCCAAAAGCCAAACCAACCCTGGTGGTCACTGTATTTTTTTCTTTTTTTTTGGTCACATCTTTTAGATTTAGTCTTCTGGAGTGTATTTACGTAATAGAAACCTTCTGGAAGTGACTTTTTTGTTTAAATTTAAATGAGAAAATGACAATTCAGGAAAATATATACTGAATATGTCCACAGTGACAGCTGAAACAAAATTATACACAGAGATCTCTCTATCTAAGGAGTTTATTGATCTGTAAGGCCTTAAAAGGAGTACTGTTAATGAATTAATGATTTAAAATTAGTAAACTTATTGTGAGATAGTCCTCTTTTACACAGCATGGCAAGAAACAGAATTTTGGAAAAAAATTAAAGAAGAAAGTATAGCTAGACTTCAAACTTTCTAATTCTGTTTGGGAGTCTGGAAGCACTTCTGTATTTCTCAGTATGGTTCCTTAGTTTTATGTTTTGAAAACAAGTCTTTATGTAATGCTAAAAGTCCTTCTATTATTGCAAGCTCCCATGGATGTTTGGGTGAAGCAGAAAACAAGTAGTAGACTGGAACAAAGAGAGCAATGCTTTAAGTTACTGATACTGATGGCTTCTGGACATAGGTGCATGAAAAAAAAATTTAGAGAGAGTACAAAGGTGAGTTTATAACCACCTTCCTATAGGACTCCTTCAGCTGAACCCAAGCCAGTTGTATTTTCAGCTCAACAGAAAACTGACTCTGGTATTCTTATATTGCATTCTTGACCTCAACAGAGGCCTGAACAAGTTTGTTGACTTGTGAGAAACTCTCAAACTAGAAAAACTTAAGGAAACAGCAAGAGAATAAATATGTTGACAGTGTCATATTTATATTACATATATATACAGCATGCTAAAATTACTTCAGAAAAAAACCCAACAAACTAAACAACTGAAGCAAAATAAGAAGCATATAGGAACAATTCAGTAGCATTTATGTCCAGAAAGATCTCCTGGTTTCAAGTTATCTTTTTTGAAGATTAATATAATCATAACTGACAAAGAAAATGCTAAAATTAAAATCCAAAAATACAGCTATGCATTGAGAATAAATTAAATAAAGATCGCAAGGACATACAATTGTCAAATTGTTGTTTAAAACAAAGCTTGCTATCTCATGGAGCTCATCCTATCTACTGCTAAGGGCCACAGCTGTATCAGTTTATTTCAGAACTACTCCATCATCTCCAGCAGGTGTTCAGGCTACTGACAAATAACTCACTGCTGATTCTGCAAGCCATTTACTGTCCAGGCCCTGTCACCTGACATCAGCTCATCTGAATGGAACAAATGACACCATGAGAGATATGTTCAGGGTAGGAGGACATATCCTTCGACCTTTGAGGTGCTGTTCTACACTTACTCTTCTACTCTTCTCTTACCACATTGCCCTTGGCAAATAAGAGCATGTCTCTGTTGCATGAGGAACTGGCAGTGCTTTCAAGAAAGCTACCTAAAAACTTAGATAAATGCATATGAAAACTTAGGCTTCTACCTTTGCTGAAAGGGTGATCTCTCAGAGGTCTGGAAGTTACTACTCAACTGATTTTCAGTGACAGTTCCAGTTGTCCTTCTGTCTGGTCAAACAGGTTTCAAAGTCCAGGTTTTCTCTCTATAAATACTCCAGACAGCTAAATTGCTGCCATTGACCCCAGTGGCAATGTGTCAGCTGGAAGAGCATACCTGTTCCCCATGCCATCTTCTCACTTTGGTACCTGCCAGTTTATGCTTCCTTCGCCTCCCCCACTGAACACACTCAACCCAACTAAATCTGATAAAATAGATCTGTTGCACATAAAGACCCTGAATGCCTTTTTTTTTTTTTTTTTCCTCTTATTTGGAGGAAGGGGTTTTTAGTTTGGTTTGGTTTTTGAAACATAAGATATCTGGAACTAAAGGAACGTATGATGAACAATGCCAGACTCAGCACAGTTCTGTGTGGAATTCAACTGGTTATCTTCTAGTCCTTTGAAATCTGATAATTTACTTCTCTTTATGGTTACTTTCTTTTAAACATTTACTTTTATTTGTGCAAGAAGACATATTTTGTCCAGCCTTTAAGCCTTGATTACCTAGTTTCTTCAGAAGCCCTTCAAAATGGACTTTGTTAGAAACCTTTGGAAATCCATTGGACTGTATCAACTGGACTTCACTCGTTCAGATGGTTCTTGCCACTTCTTTTAAATAGTTTGAGTAAATTTGTAAGATGCTACTTTCATTTATGTTTTTCCCTCCAAAATGCCACATTTATGTTTATTATGTTATTATTCTTATTTCTTTATTCTAGATCATACTGTGGCTTCTATATTATCTACTAATTTTTCAGATAGTAGGCTCACCCATCAAAAGTCCCCTTAAACTCCCTGAAAACTAATAAGTGCTATATTTGCTGCCTTCAGTTTACTAGCTAAATATACTATTTCAAAGTATGCTGACAAATTGATTTGGCCAATATATAATCATACCGCATAGCATCATAGAATGGTTTGGGTTGGAAGGTACCTTAAAGATCATCTAGTTCCAAATACCCTGCCAGGGGCATGGAAAAACAGTACGTTTAATATATTTTTATTTTTCTAATATTGTAGATACTCTTGAAAGGCACACATGTCCACATTGAAACCACAACATTACTGCTTGTTGCAAATTTCTCCCAGAACTTTCATGGGAAGATATGGAATGTATAGGTAACCATAGGCAAAGACACAGACAAAGGGCAAGAATGTTATTTCCCAGGTTAAAATTAATCTGAGTGGTTAAACTGGCCATTAAAATATATTTCACAGAATCACAGTATGTGCTGAGTTGGAAGGGACCCACAAGGATCATCCAGTCCAACTCCTGGCCCTGCACAGGACCATCCCCAAGAGTCACACCATGTGCACGAGAGTGTCATCCAAATGCTTCTTGAACTCTGTCAGGCTTGGTGCTGTGACCACTTCCCTGGGTGAAGAATCTCTTTCTAATATCCAACCTGAACCTTCCCTGACAAAACTTTAGGCCATTTGCTTGGGTTCTGTCACTGGTCACCATATTCCTCGTATGGCTTCCCCTCAAGGCCCTTCACCGTCTTTGTTGCCCTCCTTTGGACACTGTCTATCAGCTTTATATCTTTCCTATATTGTGGTGCCCCAAACTGCACACAATATTCAAGGTGAGGTCATACCAGTGTAGAGCAGAGTGAGACATTCATCTCCCTTGACTGACTGGCAATGCTGTGCTTGATGCCCCCCAGGACACGGTTGGCCCTCTTGGCTGCCAGGGCACTTCTGACTCATATTCAACTTGCCATCAACCAGGACCACTATGTCCGTTTCGGGGCACTGCCTTCCAGCATCTCATTCCCCAGTCTGTCCATATATTTGGGGTTGCCCCATCCCACATGCAGAATCCAACACTTTCCCTTGCTGAACTTCATATGGTTGGTGATTGCCCAGTCCTATAATTGGTCAAGGACTCTCTGCAAGGCCTCCCTGCCTTTGAGGGAGTCAACAGCTCCTCCGAGTTCTGTGTCATCTACAAACCTGCTTTGTATCCCTTCCGGACCTGTGTCCAAGTCATTTATAAAGATGTTGAAGAGCACAGAGCCTAAGACAGAGCCCTAGGGAACCCCACTAGTGACAGGTCACCAGCCTGATTTTCCCCTGTTCACTCTTACCCTCTGTACTCAACCAGTGAGCCAATTGCTCACTCACTGCACAATGTGTTTATCCAGCAGTGTGCTGAAGAGTTTGCCCAGAAGGATTCTGTGAGAGACAGTATTGAAAGCTCTACTGGAATCGAATCACAGGAAAGACAGAGACAAGACATTTCCATATTGGCATTTTCACCATGATAAGAAAAACAGACAGCTGATACAAATAAGAACTATGTTGCATGCTACACACCTAAACTTGCAAATATTCAAACAGAAATAGAATAGTTTTTGCTAACTCTGTAACTACCACATTTAAATTTTTCCAAATATCAGGGATTTCTCAACTAAAGAAATTGAGGACTCTAATAGAAATGCCATCTCTTACTGAAGCAAAACCAGTTTGCTTACTACCAAGAGTCTGTTCAACAATAATTAATTACTACATATGAATTTATCGTTCAAATTGAAATATCATATAATATTAATGCATATTTTTCGGATTACAGACTAATGTGAACATTATTGGTATCTATAAATATAAATAAATAAATATTAAAAATATACATAAAAATGAAAACAGTATGCATTCATATTAAAATCATATTGCCAGAATTTTCAGTGCAGAAGTACTAAAAGTTATCCTGGGACAAGTCTGGATGAAAGTTATACTGAAATGTAATGTAGTTATGATTGATTAAAAGTCATGCATTGACTTATATCTACAGCAATAGTCAGGGACAATCCACGTCTGAAAGAGCTGGGCCCAAATTCATAGGAATAGGAAGCACTATTCTCCATATACATGGCTGGCATGCCACAGTGCACTTATATCTGGAAAATATTTGTTGACATGTTATCATCAAAATGGAGGAAATACAGTGAGTGGTAGCAGAAATCACTGCAAACTGCAAATAGATGACCATTTTCCAGTCTGTTTTTAGAAAGAAATACATGATGCATAACTTTGTTAAATGATAACTAGTGATACCTGCAAGTGGTAAATAAATAAGAAATAGACACAGACTGCTGTGAGGAGTGGCAGAAAGAAATTAAGAAATGGCAAATTGAAGCTGACTGTAAATGGAAAACTATTATTCCATAGTTCATCTCAGTCTGCTGGACAAATAGAAGATCTACAGATCAAACAGTCCTAAACAGAGAATAAAGCAGCACTGTAACAAAATTAACTCAGCAACAAAAAATAATTTTTCTACTAGCTTTCTTGGTGCACTGTACTACTGAGATCTTCTTTCTTTGTAGAGTTTGTTGGATGCTCAGGAGCTGAACATAACTTCTGAGCAACCAAAATCTGTGATAATGTATAACAAAAAGACACGCATCTTGAAGACTGTGACTGTCAAAGCACAATATGTTAAAGACCTCATTTTGTCCAGACCTAATTTTAGAAACGAGGTTCTTTTTCCTAGACAGTAAAACATATTATTAAAAAAAAAAAAGAAAAAGAAAAAGAAAAAAACTTCAATAATAATTTGCAATTACTGATTTTATGAGTAATGCACTCCTAGTAGGAGTTCAGAACGACTTTCTGTGAAGATTTGTAGACAAAATTTTTATGCTCTGTTTACATTTTCTGGGAGCTTAAGAGAAAACAGTCTGAAACAAGCTGCAGCTAACATGCTACAGGAAATGAAAGAAGAGAACCAGACTTCTCAAGAAAGATTTACATTTATATAATGGTGATGGCAATGTTTTGGCTTAGAAAAAGGAATGTAATTGTTCTAAACACAGAGAAACTCTGTTGACTAGTGTTTCTCCTTACTTAGTGCATCATGAACTACTCCAACGCTGTAAACTGCATCAAAATGCTTTTAAAGAGAGCTCTTCCACCATTATATGATAATTTGTTTACAGACCAAAACTTCTTGCATCAGTGATTCTTCTCTGTGTGGCAACCAAAGACACTAAACCAGCACGAACCTCATCTATGTCCAACATTTTGGTGTGAAACCCACCAGGGTGTTTTCCATGGTTTCCACAGGGAAAGCATTCAGAGAGTCTGTTAGTAAGCAGTAATATGTTCCTCAAAGAATAGCATAATCTTTTATGAAAGATGTGCACAGCACATTGCTAGAAGAACCTGCAGTCTGCAGGTTCTCACCACTTTGCAAAATTTCCTTTTGTGGGAATCAGGTGCCTTTGAAATTAAAGTTTAGAAGTTGAAAGTAATTAAAGGGGAATGTGCTTTTACATGTTAAGAACAATCTAGTATTTGAGCACTTCTGTACAGAATTAATTTATTTGGCAGATGATCTTACTAGTGCCAGAAATAAAACTTTTTCTCTACACTAAACTATGTCTATATTTGGCTAGATCGTGGCTCTTTTATTTAAAAATAAGCAAGGAAAACCCCCTCCTACCAAAACCTCAGCTTTGCACATGCTCAGTGTGACATAATTTCAGCCAGATCTTTTTCCAGTGTTTCAGAAATCCATGGATCGTGCACGTAGAATGGCCTATGCTAGGTTTCTGGACTGTTACTGTCTTAGCAGGACTTTCCTAGAAATAATGTTCTGAATCACAGATACAAGTCTGTGAGCTGAAAGCGAGGAGTTTATCTTGCCTTTTTTCCCAATGTTTGTTCAAGATGATGATAAGGCAACTTGATGAGATTCTGAGAGAGCAGAGATTAAAGGAAATCATAGGAGACTGTGAAAATACTTGACTTTATAAAATCCTTTTTATGCAATTTTTTGACATATGTATAGGTAGAAATAAATAAATAAACAAACTTGTCCAAATTAGTTTTAACTTTGGTTTTGGCCCAGTCTTATATGCTTGGAGTCCACAAAAATCCTCTGAGAGAGTTTGCACCGTACATCTCTTTCTGGGCTTCTTACCAGTGTATTTGGGAAGCATCAGGTTTTGCATACATCAGCTATTCAGCTGAGATGAAAGTAAATTGCAAAGGGATATAGTATCATAAAGCTTAATTTTGAGAAAGAAAGTACGATCCAGAAAAATTTGTTTACATTTCAGTAAGTCTGAACATTAAAATGCTACATTTCGTTCAGCCAGGATTATTGGAACAGTTTTGTACAATCTGTAAAGTGTGGTAAAAGCCTGCAGGTTTTCATGTCTCCCTAATATGTAAATGACCTCTTACTCTAAATTACTTCACAGTCATCACTGCTTTTTTTGACATTTAATTTCCAGTGAATGTTGACCTTTTTTATTTATTTATTTTTTCATTTCATTACCTTGACCAGAACAGGTAAAAAGATTGTGCCATACATTTAAAGAAGATCTCTTCTGTTTCATCTTGAATTTTGATTAAAACTTTAACTCCCTATGCATTTCTACTAATAAAAAAGTGGGTTTCACATTAAACTCAAAGCATGCAATAAAATGTCCCCACTTCTGCTGTAAAAATAGAAATATCAATCTGCAGATATCCAGAAGATTCTGAAGCATCCTACATTTTTTTCTTCTCTAAAAGAGTATTTCTGATTGTTCAAAGTGAAAATTAAATAAAAAACAAACTGGAAGTATCTTAAAAATGTAATTGAACAGCCATCATGGGGTGGCCTGTGATAAAATATTCTTAAAAGTTAATGAAGTATTTATATAGACTTCCTTAAAAGCATTGAAATTCTATCTATCTATATAGATTTTCATTAGGTACAACAACTTTGCAAGTATGCAGTTCCCATGGTTTAAAAAGAGCATTCTCTGTCAAAAAAAAAAAAAAATTCATAATTTTAATGGGTTTTTTTGGTCTTATATGAGTTCTTTTGAGTGTCACTTTGCTTTCACATGGCTTTACTAGTTTTTAACATCCTACTTGAATTTGTAACTAGCCTTTAAAGTTATAGTGGACTAAAGTAATGTGGATGGAGTAGACAGATAACACCTGTTAACTGGTGACACATAGGTGCTAATAAACTTTGATATTTTCCTTTTTGCTGTTTTAGTTAGGCCATGGGAAAGGCCTCTCTGGCAAAGCTGAACAACACACAACAGCTGTATTTCAGAGGCATGACAAAGTCTGTGAGGTGAGGTTTGATTGAGGAGTGCTTCGTGGTTAGGGATCCTGTACCTCAACCAAAACTTTTAAAGGTAAAAGTTCCTTTGAGGAGATATGCCAAGGGAGCAGCACTGCAGGCTGGAGTCTAGGAATGCCAAAAGTTTCATGGATTTCTATAAGTACCCATTGTGAGAGCAAGTGCAACTGCAGCAAAGTTGTTCTTAGGAAGGAAGTTTAATTCATGGTGTCACAGCTATACTGGTGAATAATCATTTCCATATTCACATTCTACTGATATCAAAAATATAGAAGTTGTCTGACTAGGAAGGATAACTGGAGAATCTCTTTAATTTCTTGAAGCAAATTTATCTTCTAAGTCATCAACTGTTTAAAGGAGTTATTTTAAAAGCAGTTCAACACCATTTATCACATATAGTATGATCAAAACATTAAAAAAACCTCTCAACAAATCACCATCAAACAAACAAAAAATAGCTCCCAAACCCAAAGAAAATGAGAATTTTCCATATCACAGAAACTATACATTCTGCATTGCAGACAGTTCCTATCAATAAACTGATAGTTACCCACTGACCAAAACTAGACTTTCAAGAGCAAGGTCGGCTTACCCTTTCGCCAGCAAAGGGTAGCTGCCAATAGAGGGTGACTGATGATTATAAATTTTTCCTCAAAATTCTACTTATTTAAATAAACTGAAAACATAGTATACTTGCAGCAAGGGTTTTGTTACAACACTATATAACATGTATAGTCCATATTAGGAGATGCATAACATCTTTTGCTAAAACACAGTCTTACGATTAATATGCACTACAGTAACATATGCTGGCTTACAACATTTTCTTATCTTGAATTTGCAGAACTAGCAGAATCTCTTTTGGAAAAAAAACCCAACCAAAACCACAAAAAAACCCCCAAACACTAGGATTCAACAAGTGGTAGAGTGGGGCAGAATGAGGCAGTTCCCCAGTATACTCGTTGTCAAATATATTACTGGATTATTTCTTTGCCTTGTCCAAAGTAAATTTGTTTTGGGGTCTGGCATAATGAGAACTCCAGATAGGTATCTTGTATAATGGAACACTTTTATTTTGCTGTAGGGTCTGTTCAGTTTATGAGGAGACTGCTCTGAAAGAACTACTGTGTTCCTTTTACAGCTTTATACGCTGCCATTCTGTAAAATCTATCCTTCCCTCACCTTCTTAGGAGAAAAGGAGGGGGTATTTAATTCAAGATATTCCACCGTGTTAGTTGAAACTGTTTAGCATTTTGAATTTTGCTGTAGGATGTTTATGTTAGAAGACTTTGGGAAAATAAGTTGTCTTAAATACTGAAATCAGCATTTACAGAAAATACTTTATGGCATGATTGATATACTGTCAAGACTACTATCAGAGTGCCTGGACTGAGGAAAATACCACTATCTCTAAACTGGATCAATTTTTCTTGTACAGAAATTTCTAAACTAAACTAAACCAAACCAGTTTGAAGTAGCAAACTTAACTATAAGTACCTCTCACTGAATATTTCATAGATCTATAAAAAGGCATTCCAACTAACAGTTGTCTATAGCTGCAATGAGTCCTTTTGTTTGACCCCTCTCTCTCACTAGACTTACTGCAATGCCTATGAGTAATAATAAATGAACAAATATAAATCTTAATTTTTATTGCAGAAATATTTTACAATTGTTTGGGCTTTAAAAAATAAAGTAACCAAAATCCTTTGTCAATTATCTGGGGATTGTAAAATAGCCAGTCTCTGCAGAATTCATTTGTGTAAGTAACACTGCGGGGGGTGGAGATGGAAAGAGAGTGAACGTGGAAAAAGGTTTAGCCATATTCATTTACAAGTAGCTGAGTAAATACTTCGAAGAACATCTTTATCTCTTCATGACAGATCCCCAGCACTCTTCTAGACTCCCAGGAGAAGAGCTCCAAGCTAATGTGTGGTTGCTATGCCTCCTTTCTGATACAATAAAATAGATGACCATGCCAGAAGATTCGAAAGAAAACCTGGGGTGACAGCAGGTTTTACTTCAGCAATTCTTGCCTAGCAAGGAATCACATGGAACTGCTGCTGTGAAGAAAAATAGGAAAAAGCTCATATTTCAATCCCAGGAGTCGTACAAGACACCCTAGGGAGAAAGACTCAATATTCAGGTTTGCCTCAAAAGGCTTTGAGATTTCAAGAAGCAAAGACACCCAATTAAGAATCTAATCTATATATGAGGAGAAGATGAGTGCATAAGAATTACAAAATCAGAAGGGAAAAGTTACCTGAGGAAGTACTGAAGATAAAAATGGTATCAATCATACAAACCATGTAGGAAATTTATTTTGATTGGTAAAATATTGTAGGATTAAACTATGGTATAAAAAGTGATGACTCCTTACATTTTATTATAAGTCAAGAAGTGTATTTTAGATCTTCACTGAATATATGTAATCTTTATTACTGGGAAATTAGCAGGGAGTGCTGCTATTAAGTAACTGAACAGCAATCTAGATGTAACACAACTAAAAGTTTGGGAATACAATTTTTGCAAAATCAGGTTTAAACAGCAGTTCCACATCTCTAAAAATGGGACAAATAGAACCAATTTAGGACGAGCTGTGGATAAACGGGAACAAATTTCTGTCAAAAGATGTACCAATCATGGCTGCTTGATTATCTGTACCAATTTCTTTTCTCAGGATCCCATAAGGGATATCTCAAAGGAAGGAACTCCTAAGGCTTTTAGCTCTTAGAAAGTCTGTAGAATTGGAAAGGGAAGTTCTCCAGTTTGATTATTCTCATTCTGCTACACCAATTATAACAGGCGTTGCCTGTGACTAATTCAGAACTTTGTCGCAACATAGGTTTGTTTTTTCAAAACAAAGTGTGATTTAAGTCCCAGGACTTAAAGACTATTGTACTTGAAAGCAGTAACAAAAAAACATGTTTAAACAACTCCAGAAACAGAAACCACACCAAAATAAGTCTTGTCTTTTCAATGACTAAAGGAGGGAAGCTGAGCATGGTTATGGGCCCGTGAACTCTTTGCTGCACACAAACACCCCTTGTTGATGACAGGCCTTTTCCACTGGTACACAAGGAAGTCAGAAACTCATTAATATCATACGTTACTTTCTCTTCCTTGAATCTTCTGTCTTATGCTTTCAGGATCCTTGTGTATGTAAAAGGTAATGTAGTATTTTTATTTCTTAATTAATTTTCCAATAAGCTATGAGAAAAAAAATGTCCGAAATAATACTACCAGCAGAATGATGGTATTAATAGTATGGTTTGATACATGGTCTGGGATGTGATTCTCAAAAAATGAACTAAGTCTGTTAAGTCTGATCACTAAATATACTTTCTTTTCATACTTTAATCAGATATTGCCTGGACAGCATCCCATACATTCAGCAATGAAACAACGTATAAGTGAAGGCTTTTGAAACAAGGAGCTGCAATTCTAATCACTGGTCTAGGAAAATAAAAGCTACCAAAACCCAGCATCATAATAGCTACTAAATAAAAGATGAATCATTTCAGAGAAAAAAGAAAAAAAACCCTAAACCCAAACAGAAGAACAAAAAGCAGCCCTCATTTCAACAAAGCCTTTGGGAATCAATTGGCTTGAGACCAAAAAATGCTAATGAAACATATATTGTCTGAGAAGAAGTTAAATAAGTTTCCAAGAATCATAGAAGTTGTTTAAGACAAATAATCATTGTACAGGGAAAAAAAAAAAAAAGGCAATTCCTCTGGACCATTTTCCAACCACCTAATCTTGCATTCCTTGTACATCCTAATTCCCTCCAAAATTATGCTATGTCTTGGGATTGTATAAAATGTCTGAAAAGACAAGTGCAAAATAGTACAAAGCAAAATTATACATAAACCCAAGATTAGGAAAATAAAATCCACAGCTAGACAAACCCCCTAGAATTTCAGGAAGAAAACTACAAGGAAAATATCTAATGAGTAGGTACATTTCTAGTCCCTTTCTCTAGAACTGGAAAATGTTGAGGAGAAGGAATTTCAGAGTAAAAAAAGTGAGCAGAACTGTGAAAGTTTAACAGGCTTGTCAAGTAAGAGAAATATTTGAGTTACATTTCCTAAACTACTTTAAAAGGGAGTAAACTAACCAAATGCCATCTGAAATTGGCTGTATGCCCACTGCTCTTGTTGACTTTAGGGTCAGTAAGGCAGAGGACAAATATGAGCTAGCATAGCTGAAAAATCAATACAAATATAGCTAAAACACAGATGGAATTTATTACATAGCAGCTGAAAATGCAAAGAAAGAATTCCGTGGATCTCTACTAATGGTGTAACTTTGAAAAATATTCTTCAAGTATGAAAGTGCTATACAAAACAAACAACTTTAAGAAGTGGCATTAGACATAGTCATACCACAGAAAACAGACTGTTCTGCTCTGAAACTCTGGTGCAAGACTTCTAATCAGTTTAATAATGTTACCTTTCAAATCAGTCCAAACAGACTTGCTAATGCAGATCAATAAATCCTTCACATCATAATTTTATATATGCATGATAAAATCCAAAATAATTGGACAGGAAAAAACTGCACAAAATAACATGGGAAATTCTAAGCTGTTTCGTTACCCCTTACTTTTCTTCTAATGGTTATTCAGTTTAAATTTTCAGGTATTGTGCAGTTTTAAAGAATTCCTGGAAAACATCCAAGACATTCATCAATGTCAAGATTTTTATTCTGAAGGGAGTCATGTCAGAATCAACACAATAAATGCTACCATGAAGTATTGTTAGTGAGGCATTCTTCAAGAAAGTTTCCTTATATACCACTGCACAGGATAGTTAGGTTTGTATTATAAACCTTGTACAGGTTTATATTTCAACAACCTCTTTTCTAAAATACTCAGCACTAAGAGTGACATTTAAAAGTCTCTTAATAAAGATGCTTTGAAGCCATCTTCTACAGCAGCTAAAGCTGCAGTTTCACTGTTAGTTTAAGCTGATATATTTTGGGCCAATACTGAAAGGGTAGTGATATGGCTGAAGGAGTAAACTTTTTTTTTTTGCTTACTTTTCAACCATATCAGCTACCTAATTCATCTAGTGATGTGGCTGCATGATTGCTGGTGCCTTTGCAGGGGAGTGAAGTCATAAGGTAGGGTAGGGAAATACAGATTTTGTTTATCTGTGGTAAAGTATGGCCCTTGGTGCAGCATAAGCCAGACAATAAACTACACTGCAAACAACATGAACACAGTAAATTCTGCCATGTGTCTCTTTAGGGCATATGCGATATCTGAGACTGCAGATGAAGAGAATAAAATAACCATAAACCTTCATACTTTAAAAGATTGCAAAAACAAGACAGAATATATAAAATACTTAAAAGAAACTGTGAAACCCAAAGGATAACAAGTTGACTGAGTAGCAGGTTACAGGTATTTCACTGAAAGAAACTCCACTACTTGAGAACGCCAGCTCATTTCTGAATAAGAGTATGCTTTTATTACCACTTTTTTTTCTCTGTGTTGATACAAATTCCATCTGATCCTACTTTGTAAAGTTTAAAAAAGCTGACAGCTTAACTCTACTGATTTCTAATCATACATTCAATTCACAAATCAAAGCTGGAGAGGTAGATAATATATTTTGGATGTTTACATGAATGTTGATGTTGGTGAGAATTCAGAAGAACTTGTGGAAGCAACGGAGCACATCAAGATTACAACAGCACAGATATAACACTTGGGAGACAGATATTACCCCACTTGCTTGAATAAACTTTCCTCACTGACAGTTACATTCACCTGGGAAATGCACTGCTGACTGTACTGTCAGAGAGAAACCTCCCAACATACCTGCCTGCCATTCTACCCACCCAGCATCACCAGCTCTGTCCTTCCACAGTCCTGTTGAAAGGTCAGGCGTAACCTGTTGAAAGGTCAGCTGCACAAGGCAACGGGAACTTCCATCTAGAAAGAGTCACTAGCAAGCACCTGGTGTATATAACTCATCTTTACTGAATACACTAACAAATTAAAACACACAGTGTTGTTTGAAAGTGTTCATTTCAATTCAAAAAATATTAGTCATGAAAATAAACTCATTTGTGTGCAATTGGTTTTGATTTAAATGAAAGTTACCTCAGCTTCAAGTCACTGGACCAAGGGATCTGTGAGGCAGTCTGTCTGGCTAAATTTCCATGAGACAGGTTATGTCTCACTGCAAGGGAAGGCAGGAGAAGGGAAGCTATCTTGAAAGGCTTTCAAGAGCTTCTCTAAGCCTTTCCAACTACTTGGCAACGAACACTTCAGGATATATTGAGACTAAACTAAAATGCCGGGCCAGTTCATGAGAGTAAGTCTAACCACAAGTAAATTTCAGGGGTATTGTTTCATACTTGGTCCAAAACATGGATTGATATGATGTCGGTCTTGATATTCTGCAGGACTGTATCAAACACTTGTCTCTTTAGATTCTTCCTTTGGGAGCTTCAAATCTTAACTTTCATTTGTCTGTCTGATGTAAGCTGAAGCTCTCCTTCCCTTCCACCTCGTGGTTGAGGTACATCATTCGAAAATGTTTGTTGGCTTTTATTTTTTAAACAATGAAAAAGAACTAAAGGAGATTTAGTAATTATTATATTTGGCTGAAAATGGGCCTGGATTCATTATTTTCAGTCTGAACCTAGGATAGAGAACAAGTTGGGGGAACAAGTAAAGGGGAAGTACATGAAAATAAATCAAATGCTACCCAGGTTATGTTAGTTGGACTGCTGTGGCCCCAAAAATGAACAGCAAAAGCATAGAGCAGGAAATCATCATGGCATGTTATGGTTACAACTGCCATTTGTAATAAAAATCTACAGGTTCTGTGTAATGAAGATTGATTCATAAAGTGTTAATAAATCAGAATGCAGAGGTCATTAAAATTGTGTTATTCCCTAGTTTCCTACTTACCCAATTTCACCAGTCAGTAGCTTGGCATTGTTCCATATTAAAAACTTTTACCAGATTTTATAATTTACTAGATAGTGTTTGAAAGTGAATGATTCTTTGATTCTATTACTGCTGTCACTTAAAAAATATTGGTCAGATCCTCCCCAAGACTTTCAAACTTCTGCCAACATAGTTTGATTCGTAAATCCTGAGTATACTCTTGAAAGATCATACAGCACAACATTTTCCTCATCATGGAAAATATGGATAACATATTCACTATTTTCAGCAATATTATTGGCTTTTGACATGAAGGACATGTGTAAGCTATGCTCAGTTATCCGTATTCATATTTTAGTTTTCAATTCAGAGTTCTAATAATGGGAGCTATAAGCAATCTAGCCTAGAAATTAGCAAATGACCAATAGCATTGACTTGCAAGGACTTAAAAAGAAAACCAAGAAAATCAGTCCCCTTTGAAGTGGAAATAAAATCTCAGCAGAGGCAATGGTGCACTCTGATTCTTTCCATGAGATAAAATCATAAAAGATGGGGCACCTGAACACTGAAGCGCGTCTGGCTCTGCAGACCAATAATCTGAAAGGATTACTATAAGATCTTCCCCCCTTACTACTAACCCCACAGGAGATGATGTGTGGTCAGACTCCCAGTATAGCTTTCTTTGTGTGCATTGAGCAGTGTAAAAACCCTGTACTTCTTCACAAGCAATATCTTGCACAATGACTAGTAAGCGTTTGCTTTATGTCAAATGCTGAAACAGTTTCTGCTGGACAAAGAGCTTGTCACAAAGGAAAAGAATTCCAGAAGTCTGTCAATAGCTATAATTGCTCTGTGTGCTTGCTAGCTAGACCTGTACTCTGTGAAGTACCAAAGTTAATATCAGACTTAGCCTGATTTTTGAGGTCATGAGGTCATAACTTTAACAAGCCAGCAAATTCTTTCATGAGAAGTTGGCTACTAAAATATTAAATATAGTAAATGACCCATTATTTTGAAAACTTTTAATTCTGGAAGCATTTGAACTTCTTGCTAAAGTTCTAGCAATCACATTAAGTCTTTAGTGCTTCATGGGTGGTCATGAGCAAACGTAAAGAAATAAAATAGCCTGACAGTCAAGAAATTACAAGCAAGTATGGGCTTCCTGAATTACCTCCCTTAGGGAGCTTAAACTAGGAGACAGGGAATTACAGTATGCTCTACTGTTAAACCAGAGCTCAGAATCATCTAAAAGAAAGATGAAATAATAACTCTCACTGTATGACAATCAGTGGGAAGAAGTACCTTTAGAGCCTCTTTCTAGTTTACAGAAAGTGGCCACAATCTTCCCTAGGATGCTTTTTTTTTTTTTCGTTAATACAGTAAAACAAAAAGTCCCATTCAGATTCTTCTCTAAAAGGCAATGGATGATTTTTTTTCATTCTGTTTCCAAGCAGACTGATAAATATATGCAAACAAATACATGCCCACAGGGAGAAGAGTCTGGTTCAGCAAGTTAGTATAATTCATTCTGAAATGCTTGATTGTTCTGTCTGGAGCACACAGTGTTTTTAATCCACAGAGAAAAATCCTTCAGTGAAAGAAAGCCATTATAGAAGTATATTTAAAATTTTACTTTTTTTTTTCTTTTTTTTTTTTTTTTTTTTTTGCTTTGTGCAAAATAACAGTTTTAGAGTCATATCTTTAAGAGGAGAAAAATCAGCTGCAGTATACAGTTTGTATCAGTGCACATGGGTCCATAATGCAGCCACCTACAAATATCCAAAAGCAGATACTCTACAACCATTTTTAAAGATGTTTAGACTCAGTGCCAATATAAACACTACACGCAATTATACTTTTTTTTTTTTTTTTTAAATTTGGTACTTTGTTTTCAAAAACAGAGGTATGATCAGAAAAACACAGATACAGACCCATTTGCAACACTGGCCTCAAAAGCTCAGAATATCGCATACTAGTGCCTGACATTAACACCAAAAAATCCCTTGGTGATGGAGTTTTGACAGCTAACAAAAAAAAAAAAAAAAAAGAAAAACCCCAAACTTTCACACACGCACCAGGCTTTAGATCAAGAGCTGGCATGACTGTGTCCTTATTTTATCTGATCTAGTTTACTTTTCTCCAATTCTGAGCAAAACACTCTACTACATATATAAATTTTAGAAAAAGAACTGTAACAGTAGGGGTAAATTATAAATATAAAATACAAATTATCAACTTGTAGGGAAGGTAACATTTGACATATTTTTTGCCTACTTCAACTCTTTTACCTCAGTTTGTACTGTTAGATGCAATTTTTGCCTTACAGTCTGATGCCTTACAATCAGACAATTTTGTGAAGTGTCTCTATGTCTCCAAAATCATCACAATACTATATAAATTATTATTATGGCTACAGAAGATAATGTTTTCATTACATTGTAAAGAGGTTTCTGTGTCTCAGAAACACACAGTTGGTCTTGACACAACCTGATGGAGATGAACACGTGGCTGAGCACCAAGAATGGAAACTTTAAATAAGTGGAGCAGAAATATTTTCCATCAGTAATTTTAGGAATTTGAGTTTTCCCGTCTTATTCAGTCATTTCATTGTCCCTCTAGGGATCATTGCTACAGTTTCTCACCTCTCTGCTAATACAATTGTTTGTGCAATTTGACTGTCATGTAACACAAATAATATTTCTATTAAATGACAATGATTTATTTCTGTCACCTCAGAGAGACAACATTTAATTTTATTCTTCTCTCCTAGATCAGTTACTAGTTGATCTATGAAGCAAAATTCACAGTAAATTACAGAAATGTTGAAATCAATAACTGGTATTAAAAGTACATGAGGAGACATTCCCAGTAGCACTATCACTGTACAACAGAAAGAAAGATAAGCTCACCCTGAAGAGGACCTGCATTTGCTAATTTTCATAGTTAGGGGGTTTGTCTGGCTTTGAGTAAACAGTGGAAAAATGGAAGGAATGTGGGGAGAGGCTACTGTGTTTGAAGAGACAAGAATTGAGGGAAGTGGGACAGGACAGGGGATGGGCAGGAAAAGGAACACAGGACAACAAAATAAGTGGAAAGGAACAGTGCTATTACACTACCCTATTCTTATGGAAGTTTCTACAACTCTCCATCTTTCAGAATGAGCAAGCATTCCCTCACATTTTTCTGAAGGTGAAACTCACTAACAGAGTATAAATCAATTGCAGGTGTTTCTTTGGCGTCTGATTTTCTAGGATGCTCCTTGCAGCAGCTTTGTCTTTTCACTGACTAAACCTCAAGGGACTGTAAATCCACAATGAGAAATAAACCCCAGCAATATAAGGAGTAGATGAACTCATGGATAAAGATATTGGGCCAAAAGTCCTTACTGTTAAAATAAAATTCACTTATACTGCACTGTTGTGAAACAAAAAATAAACACAACAAACCAGAAAAACCCAGAAGCAACAAAAATGTTTCTTCCAGTAGAGTTATTGAGCAGGATACCATCATTACTGGAAGATCAGGAGTTTTGAAGCCACAGCTTCACATAAAGATGTTTAAAGTTGTCATTATTGCCACTCAGAATGCACTGCTCACTGCCCCCACCCCAGTGCCAGCACAAGCATTTATGCAGGCATCTCCTGCATTTAATGCTTTTCACCTGGCATGGCACCCTGGGCAGATTCTTTGTCTGCTCCAAGGGAAGAAGCTCCATGGAGCTGGCCTGGCTGAGGGGAAGCCAGAACAGGGTGACGGCAGCTTTGACTTATGCTTGTTGGAAGTACATACATGAGACTACAGCCTAAACTAATCCTCACATCTTTCAGTACTGGCATGTTGAAAGTAGGCCAAAGCAGAAGAGGCCTGCTGGAGAGTGCGAATCACTAATATTATCTACTACTCAGAATCTATTAAAAAAATATGAAAAAAGGCAAGATAAGCTACAGAAGACTGGAAATATTTCAGATTCCCATCCAAGAAAAGTATGTTTGCTACAGGTACTTTAAAAGCACCTTCTTCACTTGCCATGACTATGACTTGCTCTAAAATGACTCTTAGCATTGAAAATCCTATAAAAGAACAAAGCTATAGTGTACAGTAAAAACATTATTCAAATGGAATACTTTTCTAAGGTTTCCATGGAGTGTTTGTGGGTCACTGGGTTATTACAACCACCCACAAAAATAGTAACTGAAAGCATGTAATTAATTGGTCAAGAAATAACTACTGTCTTTCCTCCTTCCCAGAGCATGTTTAAGTGATTTGGAATAACCTGCCTTGTTTTGGCAGGCTGTCTCTGACTGAGCTGAACAAACCAGTTTTAGAGTCAGCTTTACCTGAAACATCTCCTGGCAGTTTGGTAAAACAAGATTGTATCAAAAGTGGTTTGCATTTAGAGCAATAGATTTTTTTTTTTTTTGTTTAAGAATACTGACATATAAACATGACCTTGCAACTATGCACTGCCAAAAAACTCAACTTAATGTAGGTTCACTGCAAAAATGGCTAATACATTATCAAAGTTTCACATTTTCTGTGCTGCTTTGGCAGCCTTATTTTGTCATAAATAATGTTTGTTTATATATATATATATTAAAAAAAAAAGTTGACTCCAGTTCCAGCACGCTTAGATTAGATGTTTAAAACCTGATTTCTAACAGACTGCATGAACTCTGTGTGAAGACTGACCTCTAAAAGACCTTGTGAAACCACCCTCAGCAGTAAGACTCACACTCAAGACATACTGAAGATAAACAAATGACAACTCTTAATTGATCAAGTGAAGTGAGCTGTGAAAACCTCTTGCAAAATGTCAGAAGAAGTGTCAGGCTTCTGAGTGATGCTCAAGTTTCCTCCTACATACAGGATGAAACTCACCCATGAAGTTAATTTGGCAGCTGACAGCCTCTCAGTCTGGAACCACTGTTTTCCTGCACTGGAGCAAAGGAGAAAAAACGTAGCCATTTTTGATAGTTTAACAGAACAAGGCTGGCAGGCTGGTCTCTTGATCCATCATCTATATAGCCAATTTGACACTGTGTCTACTCCAGTGGAAACACAGTGGACTCTTCCAATTTGCTCCTCAAAGACAATGATGTTGAGAAAGTTGTGGTAGACAAAGTTCTTGGCAATCAAAACCAAGGGAGAAAGGTCAAGTGTGAGTAAGTTTGAATCTGTGAAGCACACAACATCCTAATATCTTTTAAGTAGCTATATCTATTCCATCAATAAACACAGAACCAGTTGGGGGATGCATAGTCAGCACCAACTGTCAAATAGGGAAAAAAACAAGAGCGATAACCAATAAAACTCTTAACAAACCAATATGACAGCAAAAGTATTTTCCAAGTAAGTACCACAAAATCAAAAGTGAACTCACATTTAGCATACCACATGCTTAGTGCAGTGACTATCATACACATTTTCTAAACTGGCAATACTCTTGAGTACTGGAAAATATTTTTAAGTAAAGGAATCATTACAAAGAATTATCATAGGAATCCATACACACATCCATGTACACCCTTACCCACTATCAAAACCATAGACCTCATCAAATTACATTTTAGATAATTTTTGTTCATAAAAGAAAGGACCTGATAACCCTATTATTTCAACATTCTAGAGAGTGTGTGTAATACCATTGCTCTGACAACTGGCAAGGAGTATAACTGGATTCTACTCCAGCCAGTACAAGCCCAAAGTATCTTTTGGGAACTTACAGAAAGATAATTACTATGGTTTGCAAACATTCAGAAGACATGAAATTATTAGTATCTGAAAAACCCCTTCTCCTTACTTTCATGTTAACACATATAGCCTCATTTCAACAGATCTTATAAACGTCCAACCAAAAAAAAAAATTTATTGGTGTCAAACAGGAAAAAAATCCATTTGAATTTCTGGCTAAAATAAGCTACAATGTTATTGGGTTTTAAAATCTGTTTCTAAGAATCTATGCATAGGGTATTAAGGAAATATTCCAGTAAATCCAAAGAAAATCAGAGTCAAGTCATTGCAAATGACAATGGGGGTCTGAAAGCTTATGATTTTGTTATTTGTAAAGTTTCACATTGATTACGAAAACAAGACTTACAAAAACACCTTTGTCTTCTTGGAGTTGTTTTGGCATTTATATCACACGTAGAATACCCAATATTTTATGTTTATAATACTCCTTTCTCATTTTAGAGAAAATATTTCTCTCTCATTGATTTTTCCTGTAGTTTAAGTGAATACCTTCCTTTTAACCACAAATTAAAGTCGTAAAATACTAGGGCTGAAAACCAACTGTTTTCTGACAACTTTCGAGAAGTCCTTTGACCGTATCTAGAAACAGATTCTAATTTTTGGAGGATACCAGATGGTATAAAAATCAATAACGAGAACTGTTACAGTGTTTAAAAGTATATGGATTCCCATACAAATAAGGACAAATGGTTGTGGACAACTCATGGAATTTGTGCATCTTTTCAAAAAGGTCAACAACAAACAGCCAACATTGAGGACTGATAAAGTTACTATCTGAAAAAAATGTTATTCTGTCCTTAAGTAACGCTGTACTGCATTTTCTGTTGGCAAAAAGTTGATATAGTTTCCCAATGTTTTTTCTGAAACATTCCATGCGTGAGTAAACATGAAATGTACAAGTGGTATACAACAATTTGAGTATAAACAGCTATTTCCTATTCTTAATATTTCCTTTAATAAATTACATTTATGTTGTCCAAATCCCCAGTCATTGATTTCACAAGACACTAAAATTGTACTAGTACTCATCTTTTATTACATGTTAACCTCTGTCTGAAAGCTTTACAGAATTTAATTATTCACAGCACTGACTCTAAATTTTCCAATCCAAATATTGTCTGATCAGGTTTGGCAATACAAAGTTTGCTCATTCTATGTTTGAGTATCAAATGGAATTTAGATGTGACTTCAGCAGGGATTCTTACCATGTGCATGCCTTTTTAGAAGGATTAGATTTTATCTTTCAAAGCTGTTCTTTTGTCTTTTTGTTTGTCATAAAGGACATACTATACCAATATTTATTACAAAAAGTTAAATATTTTTTATTTTTTTATATCATCACTGATACCAGTATTAATTGTCTCATTGTAGTAAAAGAATACAAAGAAACAGTTATCTACCTCACTTTTTACCAGTAAATTTGGTTTTATTTCATCTATAAAATTTCATGACTTGCTGAATGATTATTTTCAATATTTATTCAGAAAAGCAAAAGGACATTTTGTGAAATTACCATTTGTTCTAGCAACTTGAGAGTTTGTTAGTTCATTCTGAATTGTTCTTATCTTATTTTGGAACAATGGCATCATTTATTTAATGGTCTAAATACATGCCTGTTGTTAGAAGTGTCATTCCAGTGAACTACAAACTCACTCTTTCTCTGAAGTTACATAACATTATATTTTTCTTAAATAAGGGTTAATCTTGCCTTGCTTTAGTAAGGCTGGTTCTCTGGAAGAAATCAGAGAGGCTTATTTAGAAAAGGATTTGACATGCCTGCTCTGTCCCTCTCAGAACTGGCAGAACAAACCTCATGTTAAAAAGCCAGCTACATCAAAGCCTGGGAAGTTCATCCACTCATATATTTAGCTTACTTTAAAAACCAAACCAAACCAAAACCCTTTTCTTTGTCCTTTGGCTACTTTTGATGAACTATACTTTATGTCCCATAACATTTCTTGCAGATTGTGCAGTCAGTTACCAAGCAAAACACCTGTGTGTCTGTATTTTCATTAAGTTTCCACAGTCACATTCAAAAACATCTTAAATCCAAAATTTCAAACCTTTTGAGTTTCTGTTTGACAAATTTATAGAAAGCAGCTAGATACCCTAAACAAAGATGATTGGATTCTGTCTTTCACAATTTTGTGTCAGTAACTTGCTATTATTAACTCACTTTCTGTTCTGGCACTAGAACAACACACAGCAAGGCTATTTAGAGACACCTTCAGTGTCTTCTTTTTAATACTAACAGAGAGCTGGCTGGTATATTTAAAATACCTCTTTGCCAATCAGCACACAGTATTACTCTGTGTTAGGTAACTTCTATCCCTGACTCAGGTTAAACTGAAATGCTTTCCTGAAATTCACAGATTATTTCTTTCTCCTGAAATAATCCTGCCATTTTTATGTTGATAACTTGTTAAAGTGTATGGAGGATAAAACGATTGTCTTATAATGGTCCTACATTTCTTCACAACTGTCTTCTCTCCACGGCTTATACCAGAGAGTCTTACATGAAGAGTTAATAGCCCCACTGTAAGAGGATTCTGACAAAAAATAGAATCTGCTGCTAGACACTGCCTACAACAAATGTGATAGTAAACAACACCTGAACTAGAAACATGCTTGTTTATAAATGCCATGGCAGATAGATATGCAATATTCTGAGTAGAAAGTAAAATCTGGACTATTCATCGTTTTATAGGTTTTTCCTTAATGAAACACAGAACCATTAGGATTTAAATATTTATCTTAGCCATGAAAATACTGCAGAATAACTTAATTAGCTGATGATAATTCAGCAGCATCCCTAATAAGCTGTTTTATCTGTTTCAACATTTACCAAAAATGGAAGATTTTTTCTCTCTAATTTTCCTCAGTCTGAGAATATTGTGAAAATAGTATTTAGCACTTTATGGTGTAGTGAAATTTTAAAGTATGCTTGGAGAATATAAAATTTAAAAGTCATATTCGTAGCTTTCTTCAATAAAAAACATATTACTTCAACTGCAGTCAATTATGAAGCCCTGTGAATTAGTGACAGAAAAAGCCAAATTCTCTTGTGTTACTCATCTTTCTACTGCAAGGGATGAGAATTCACATAGGAAAAGTAAGCTGGACAGAGCAAAAAGTACACACATGAGCATCAGATTCCAGAGTCCATCTCAGCGACTTACACATCTGTCAGGCCTGCTGTCTTTAGTAAAGTTAGCAATTCTTATTCTCTCATTTACACAAACACATGGAAAGAAAAACAAGAACATAACACTTGCCTGTATTACAACAAAACTCAGGCTATACATTTGTAGTTCTGGACATTTATAAGGTTGGTGGTTCTTTGCCCCCACCCCCTGAGTATTTCTACACACAGGTGTTCTGTGTGTAGAACATACAGAACCTCTGCTGTGGCACATCATCAGATTCTTCTGTGACTTTGAGAAAGCCAGGAGGAGGCTCATTACATGATCCCAATGGCTATGGATGCTGAAAGGATGCTTATGTACAATGAGCATTTTTGTACGTTTCTCTGGTGTTTGCTGATAACCAGCATCATGTTGATGTGTTTTAATGGAAGCCGAAGGCACACAGCTCTGCCTTCAGGGGCTGACTTGGCAGCTTCAGTCAGACAAGAATTTATGAGATAAAAAAGTCTGGAAATATCACTGAAGTCCATTTTAGACTGTGTTGAGAGTTAAGTAAACATGATTAGTAAGGGGGCCAAAGGGGCAGTTGTGAATTTCTGTTTCCGAGAGAAAACACTGTTTATCCTATATTACTTTAGAGAGGAAGAGCTAAATTCCAAATGAGCATTATAAAAGTAAACAAAAGTTGAAGTATATCCAGAACTCAAAATTCTAAGCAATTTCAGCAAGCGAATAACATCTAAGTCAATATGACAACTATTTCCCCAAGTATTTAAAATACCACGGAAACAACAACAACAACAAAATAGATAAAATGAAGCCTTTCAGAGGACTTCAAACTTCTGTATAATCTTCAATGGCAATTTTACCCTATAAGCAGTTATGAAAATTTATGAATTTTAAAGATGTAATAATGTACATGTTTGGAGCAATTAGCAGTCAAAAAATAAAATCATGCTTTTCTGGAAATGTTTCTCATTTTTTAGGTTTTGAATATTTAATAATAAAATAAAAAGCTTTTTTGTCAAAAGTGCCACATCAGAAAATGTTGCTAGTGAATTCAGAAAGCTGGAAAGCAAAGATATCTTTCTCTTTTAAGTAAGACCAGAAGCAAACTGTTGCAATAAAGCTGTTTTCACTCAAGACTGGTTGAGCTTTCTCTCTGAGAGTATAAATAGGTCATTTTCTCAAAGGAAATGTGCAATCTAATAGACCTTTAAACTTTCTTTAAACTACAATAGCAGCAATCCTTGCCATTCTGCTCTGCCTTTTGGAACTGCACCTGATGTTAATGCTTTAATTTATTCAGCTCTCAGGGAGAAACACACTGCTACTGAACCACAAAATTGGGTTCTTTGACCAGATCACCACTTGCATATGTATTGCTATTCTTGAAACCTGAAGAGATTCTGCAGAAATAGAAGATTTGCTTACTCAATTTGTATTACAGAAGCTGAACTAGAAAGAGGTGGCATTCAAGTACTCTTAATTCAGGTTCTCATTAGGATTCTACAGGCTTTAAGCTTAGTAAAGTTTGTTACTTCCCTCATTCTCTTCCAAAAGAAAAAAAAAATAATATCATTGCACTGTATTTGCCAGCACAAATAAAAAACAAATAAATCTTAAGTATAAGAAATCAGCAACAGGTGGAAATTAAAAAGGAAACAGGTACAGATAGGAAAGGTGAAAAAATACCAAAGGACTTTCACAATGCATTTACTGGCAAAGTACTTTATGAAAGTCTATGAGATAAACTCAGATAAATTGCCATAAGATCACTACCTGTTAGTGTCTGGCATATATATTGCACAATGCAATGCTATAGAAGAGTATTTACTTCCAGGTTCTATGCCAGTCTTTGACACCAGCAGAATAAGCAGAAAACTATATAATGAGAAAGTATCTTTCTACAACCAGTGAGAAATTTTAAATATTATCCCACATTCCAGTTGCAGCTTCAGATACGTTTCTAATATTTTTATACTTTATCTAGATATATTTAAAACTATAACCAAGGTTTGGCATGTTAAACTCACACGTGTCACATTCACAAATTATTATCAGCTTGCCATTTGCATGGCAGGCCCTTGGGTGAAACAGCTAGTTTATCAACAAGAGAATATCTCGCTTAGTAATCAATGAAATAGGAACTGTGGGTATACTTGGGTGTATTTACATTGAGATCATATCCAGTTCTGCATGCAGAGGAAGTTCTGCATTTACCAAAATCTTAATCACTACATGTCAGTTCCAAGAAGGCAGTAGAGTTTATAGGTGCTATAGGATGTTTTTCATATTAGGAAATTGCAACAGATTATAAGCAATTCAAAAGCTGCAAGTACAGATTACTTTTAGATAGTAAACACATTAACTGTTTCACAGTCATATATTAAAAATGTAATATTAAGATATAAAGAAATTATAAGCAATTACACAGACTGAGAACATCAGAACAGCAAATCAGAATGGGATTTTGGAAGAACCCTATAGGTGAAGCATATTGGATTTTTCACTCAAATAGGCAAGAAAAAATTACTTAATTATTCAAACTCTAAGCATGCTGTTAACACAGTCATTTCTAGAAAACTCTGAATGCACGAGCTTGTAATGTCAGTACCATTAAAACAAACCAGTATAGCCATTTAATATTACAAGGAAGAATTTATCCATTCTCTAGAAACATTTTCCATAGTGTCCTTAATGAAATCTCTTTACTAAGAATTTTCACATTAAAAATTTAGACTTCTACTCTGCCTCTTTCACCCACTGAGAACTTAAGTAATTTGATCTGCATTTAATACATCTGTCAGGATCATCCAAATATTTAATTCCTCCAAGCAGGAAATGAATGCAAAAGCTACATTATAAACTAAAAACTTGCAGCCTAGAAAAGGAATATCTACAGTAACTTTTACATTATTGTATTTCAAATGGAAAATATGCTGTGTTTTTCCGCTGACTCTGCTAAGAATCCTTTGAGGCCTTGTGAAAACATGACAATGCAATAAATGCAAAACAGTCCTTATCCTATATTGGTGAACGTTAAGCTAATAGTGGTTCATCTGTTGGATTTGTGAAGACTTTCAGTTGTGAAGACTTTCCATCAGAATGAACAAAGCAAGGAGAAAGGGAAGGAGAGGGAGAGAGAGAGGAGAGAGACAGAGAAGAGAGTACAAGCATGCATGAGCAAAAGAATGCATGAGCAAGTGAGGGAAAGGAAATGAAGGAAAAGCTACTTCAAGCTCTAGTTACTTCTTTTTTTTTAACTTCGATTTTAACAAAAGTTTTTGGAAAAAAAAAAAAAGAATTTTAAGAAACTCTTTCCTTTAATTACACTTTTAAAATTCTTGAGCTAAAGATTTTTGGTGCAGCAATCCAAGCAAGAAATATTTTTCCTCTGAATTGTTATTACTATGCCCCATCTCCATTTTTCACAGCAAAAATAAATCAACAACTGCAACAGGATTTGAGTAAACTACCATTGGTACTAAATTAACTTTATTGAAATGAATGACAATGATGAATATCAAACAATTTTAACTGAGTAACCTTCTTCATTCAGTCTAAACTACTTCTGTTTTTTAAAATACAGTTTATATCCTTCAATTACCCTGTGGATTTGGAAAAGTCTGTAATATAGGCATAAGACAGAAGTAACAGAAAATGTTAAACAGATTTTAATGGCATTCCACCCATTTTCCTAAATACACTTTTCAGCTATTACCATAATTCTCTGGATGTCAAATCAGCATACCTATAGTGGACTGATATTTATGAATTGTATAGAATAGGCAAAAAATACAGACACTGTCCCATAGAGAACTGGGGATAAAGACCCAACACATCAGAAGTTATTTTGATTGTACTTCAGTTTGAAAACAAGGGAAATTCTTTTATTTTCCTTATTGCATTTCATGTCATTGCATTTCATATTATTTCTTAGGTTTTAATCTTATACTCAGTCTTCAAATTTCTGACATGTAATTGCATTTGCCAGATATTTTACAGAAAACTAATTTTGTCCAAAACTCACCATTTAATTAAATTCACATATTACACTAGTTACTTGTCTCTAACTACAATTAAAACAAACAAAAACTGTAGATATTATAAAATAATTAATTGAATAGTCTTCTATATATATACTTCTGTTACTTATGTGATTTATTACAGAGAGGTGAGAAGGTGAGATGGGGGATGGTGAGCAAAATGTTGATTGACAAAATCTTGCACTTAAGTAAAACATGAAAAAACACAGTCCATGTATGTTTCTTAAAAAGTTTACAGAAACAGAAATAAACTATAAGCAGAAACACTACAGTGGTCAAAATGGTTTAGGAGAGGGAGAAGGAAAGGGAGATGGAGGGATAAAACTCAAAATTTTCAATCCTGTCTTTCAAATACACGCAGAAGGACACGAAAAGTGTTTTCAAGCATAAGTCCATACAATACACATGGATTCCAAAATCAAGACAAGAGAAACACATTTCAAAGAACATGCAAGAAACTAATTATTTGCCTGTGTAAAGGTACGTGCAGTATGGCACACACTGAGGAGTACAGATAAACACATAGATTTCCAGTTGTATTGAGTTGATGCTTTGCATTCTTGAAAATGAAAGATATTTCATACAGTGCAAATTACCCAACATCACGCAGGCCTACTTTAATAAGTCTGTAATGAGCATAACAATTAGTCAAAAGAAGCAAAAATGCAGTGCCTTTGAGAGGTTATAAGAGTGTTGCCAAAATCTCATCCTGGAAGCAAAATTTTCAGTGTTTACTAGCTGTCCAATTCTATCAGCTTCATATATGCCAATTATTTTTCTGACTAAATACACTGCGGAGTTTGCCAAGGATACCCAAAGGCCTTACACAAGGTAACAGGCAGGAATTTTAGAACATTCCAGATATCAACTGTGGTAGGTTCTCATGAGTATTTTTCCTTAGACAAACACTAAATATATAGTACTTATTATTAAGTCTACCAAAAGGTAAGAAGGTGATTATATTTCTAGTAAACAACTGTTCTGCTTAATACAAAGGCCAACCCTTCATTATCCCCTGGAGACATTTTCCGTATTAGTCCTTGAACTGTAACGTGTAAACACTGGTAGCATCCTGTCCTAAGCTTTGGGGTCTTTTCTGCCTTCACTACTACTAGTTTCAAACCAAATACCCCACTCAGCTTCTCTGCAGCCAAATTCTAGACTTCCAACTTGTTGTTCTTTCTGGGACACAAACAGAGCCTCTTAAAGTGGTCCAGCTCCTGCCTCTTAAGATATGCTTTTGTCAGTATTCTAGAAAGTATCAAGTTGTTTCCTTGACAGACATCTACTCAAGGAACATAGCTCCCTCCACTGGATGAGGGTTTTATGTTCTTACCTCCATAAAATCTCTGTGAGAGCAATAAGGCTTCTTAGGGCAAAAGATATTCAACAGCACTAACATAAGGCCGACAGAGGAGGACCTGCAGCACTTCCTCAGGTCTTAGGTTTCTCTGATATATTTAGTTACCTCTATTGATTCTGTTTATGACAAATAATTAACGCATGGATATCCTGTAACTAAAGTTTCATAGCATGCACATTGAACTAGACAGGAATGAATGCCACTGAGTTCCAACCTCTTGATTTTTTCATCAGAAAACCTTTCTTAACATGGGGCAGAAAATGAAAACACAGATAATATAAGCAAATGCAAAAGATAATGAGAAGAAGGAAGAAAACTTGAAATTACATACAAGAAAAACTTGGTAGTATAATTACAGTTAGAAGAAGCATGGAAAACATTATACAATTGCATCACCTCAATGCAAAATTGATTAAACTTCCCGAGCTAGCAACCTGTCCAGCAAGTCTCCTTACACAAGTGTGAGTTCATACTTCTGCAGAGCACTTCTTAAAGCATGGGCATGACCAGCTGCAGGTAGATGGGTAGGACTAATGGCAGATGGTTTCTGTGATAAGTTCCAGCAATAAGTTTATTCATGAGTAGGCACTGGGAGTCTGAGGGCATCCAGCCCTTGAACTTGTAATCACTTTAGAGACGTTTTTGGCTCTATATTACACAAAAACCCATGCAGTAAATTAGCTATTCAGAAGTTATCCTTGTTAAGTAAACCCTCAAATTACTTCCTTTTTTTTTAATTATTTCTTGAAGGAAAGAATGACAAAATGACTACTCAGTCCTCATATTCTTGCAGATTTCAAGCCAAAGTCACATAGCTTTGAAATCTTATTTAAACATAATAACTGTTTACCCCAACTACCATTCACATAATTATGCTTATGCCTATTACAGAGAACTGTAGTCTCCAGAGAACTTGAAAGTTCATATTATCAAAAGGAACTTCATAACTTTATCTATTCAGACTTTCCAAACAAAATGAGTATTGACAGAAGTACCTTTAGCTGGTACCTCTCTCAATCTTGTACAACCACACTCATTGATCTTTTATTTCAATTTCTTGAATGATTTTTTTATTCAGAAGATAAGATGATAAAAAGTACTGTCAAAACCTGAACAAAAGGGACAAGCAGACTTTCTAAAAGAAAAATTATATTTTTTAATATTAATCAATTTCCATGCCACGCCTCGGTTGAATAAGGATTTCCAGTCTCTCATTTTGGATTAGAATACTAAGCGCTGTATGCAGAAGGTTTTTGAAATTTCTCAACAGACCTGAGTGCCAAAGAAAGTGGCAGTGCAATCTTTTGTCCTATTAGTTAAAAGTTCTTAACCTGAATCAGATGGGACCTTTCTCCAGGAAGTCACTTAGAAGGCAAAGATGGCTGATACACTATTATTGGAACTTTAAAATTTAGTGTTCCTCTTTTCCTCTTCCCTGCAAACCAAACACAAAACTATGAACACCATCTGTCTTAGTTTTATAGCATCATCTTCTACCTGCTACAGCTAAAGTGAGCAATCCTGACAAATGGATTTGTCTGCATTGAGACAGAACAAACAAAGGTAGTTTAAAACAAGAACTATATCCCTTCTCACCTGCCTTCCTCCTTCTAATAAGCAAAAGATTGTTTTTACAGTTTCAAAATCATGTGTAGATTGGATATTTATGTGGTCAGGGATGAAACGATACCAAGGCAAATGTAGTTGCATGCCATATTCAGAGCCATGTAAATATGGAGTAAGCACGTACGATGATTAATCTGCAAGGATTAGTATGCAGGAAAGCATTTAATCTGTTTGTTTGAAGACTTTATCCTGTTATATCAAGAGAATCCTTGAATATTTCTACAGGAACTTCCTGCACAAAATCACACTGAGAACCTCTCAGAAAATGCTAGAAGAACTGAACACTTGGATTTGCTTTGCTTGATAATTTTCAAGTATTAAATAAATAGTTATTTAAATGAAAAAGGAAAGAAACAGAAAAAAATCAACAGAAATGTTTCAAAAATCAAAATGTTTCATTTCAATACTTTTAGTTCATGATTACCAGAAAACTGCCGTAGGCTGTTTACAGATGGATGGTGCAACACTTGTATTTTCTGGTTCAAAGGTATATCATAAACTGTTGGCATAGAGTTCTACTCGACCTCATTACAGAAAAAAACACCTGCCTTAAATGCATGATCCGCCCCCCACCTTTGCTATCTTTTTCTTAGAAAAAAGCCTGCTTTTGGTACCTTGAGGAATTGGAGGTGATAGTTGGTAACAAAGATATGAGAGAGGCAACAGAGCTATGAAGCAAGAGCCAGCCAGAAAAGAGAGGGACAGCACTTAAAAGCTTAAAGAACAACTTTAACTAAAAACTTAAAATGCACAGACTCACAGAAGTGGCTGAACCTGTGCACTTGTCGCCCAGAAGGCCGACCATATCCTAGCCAGCATCTAAGGAAGCGTGACCAGCAGCTTGGGAAAGGTGATTCTCCCCTCCTACTTCACTCTTGTGAGACCCCACCTGGAGTACTGTGTCCAGCTCTGGGGTCCCCTATACAAGGACATAGACATGTTTGAACAAGTCCAAAGGAGGGCCACTAAGATTCAGAGGGCTGGAGCACCTCTCCTACAAGGGCAGGCTGGGACAGTTGAGGTTGCTCAGCCTGGAGACAAGAAGGCTCTGGAGAGACCTTAGAACCACCTATCAGCACCTAAAGGGGGCTGAAGAAAACTGGAGAGGATAGGACACACAGCGATAGGACAAGGGGGAATGGCTTTAAACTGAAAGAGTGTAGGTTTAGATCAGATGTTAGGAAGAAATTCTTTACTGTGAGGGCAGTTTGGCACCAGAACAATTCGTCCAGAGAAGTTGTGGATGCCCCATCCCTGGAAGCATTCAAGGCCAGGCAGGATGGGGCTTGGAGCAACCTGGACTAATGAGAGGTGTCCCTGCCCACGTCAAGGAGGTGGGAACTAGATGATCTTTAAGGGCCCTTCCAACCCATATCATTCTATGATTCTATTAATTTTCCCACATGACCCTGTTTGTCCTCTAACCTGGATTACTTTCAGTAATTTTAAAATAAAAAGCTGAAAAAACACAGAAGTCCTGTGTGCGTATCATGATGGTGGCACACACAGTACACATATTTTATGACTCTTTCAAGGATATTTGACTTTTCCTCTTAAAATACTGATTAGTTTTTTATGTAGACAGGATGTACAGTTAGGTGTCTCCACCTACTAAAGGTCAGAAAACATCAGTACCAAAAGGAGAAAAAGTCTAAAAAAATAAATGTATCACCTTTAACCTCTCTTGTTGTTGATATCTATTGTTACAAAGAGATTCAGACTTCTACTGCTGCAGATTTTAAAAGGTTTAAAGTTCATTTGCGATTACCCTTTGATACTATATTAACAAAGACTTCGGAAAGAGGAAATTTCTCAGCAATAACTGCCACTGGCTTTGGAGCATGCTACTCCTTGGTCTGAAATAAGCAGTTTCAGATCACTGAAAGCAGAATACGCATAGAAAACAATCAATTATTTTTATCTACAATTTTAAATTACTATCTGCTCTTAGGTTTTTACTAAAGTCACTTTAGGAACTGGAAAAAAAATTACATACTGCCGCCTCAGCAAGCTGCCTTCTAACAGCAGATTGACCAGTACATAATTTCAGTATTCAAGGTATTTGTGACAAGGTATTTGCATTGAGAAATATGAAAAAAGTTGACATATTTTCATGTGACTTTAAGTGTCTAAATGAGAAATGATGGAAGTCACTAGGATTACAGCTGTCTCATAAAACTGAATTTGGGATAATATAAACAAATGATTTGCAGCATCAGATCCAGTAGAATTTTGAATTTTTGTACTGGAGTAGTTCTATGTCTCTTTAAGTTCATGCAGTTTCATTTGAGCTGCTAAACTTGACACACTCAGTTATGGCATTTTCACACAAGTATTATAAGTTTATACTTATGTTTTTCACCATACCAAGTAGAAAAAATCTAGTTTTCTCAGCAAAATTGGGTCGTCTTTCTCATAGGAAAAATGGTGTTAAATTGTTTGCAGTTCTCTAGGAAAGAACCATGGTTTTATAAGTGTTCTTTTAGTCATAAGGATATAAAGATAGAACAGCTTAAAGATTTGTGGGAAGATTTAGGATTTAACATCATTATAACTTGAAGAAAAGAGAACAATATTTTTTATTTAGTCCTCTCACTGGGTCTCCTTGTGTATTTTTCTTAACAAGTGGCTGTCTCTACAGATGCATTTTTCGTCTCTCCTACCTGTAATCATCAGTTTAATATATCACAAAACATTCAGAAACTTTGTTACACTGATCCATACTTTTGTCAAAAACAAAACCATACTCTCCTCATTCTTTAAAACAGAGATATAGAGCATGATAAATAAATCTGACTTTCAATCTATATTTATTAACACTTCGTGTTTCCTCTCTTCCATCTTCTGGTGCTCTCGGAGTTTTTTACAGTGATCAAAGATCACTAAGGAAGTCAACTAATATCTTGTTTTAAACCATAATCTACTGCATTCCGTCCACAGGTGTGCCACGAGGAATTATAACACTTTTTATTCCTTGGCAGGATTTGCAACTTTTGTGTATGAAAATAGTCTGAGAAAATAGTCTGAGAAAACTTCTGTTTTTTAGTATATTCTCTCATAGTTTCCTCTATTTTCATATATTATTTGTTATCAGTAAATTATAAACCCTAGCCCAAGTGCCCGTTGATCACTGCAATAGCAAAGCTTCACAAAAACTTATCCTTAGTTTAACTCCAATCCTATTAAAAAAATATTTGTATAAAATGAGAGAAACAAAAGCATTACAAATGAACCATTCATATATTAATTGTGAAAATGGTTGTAGAAAACACTCAGGACTTGTACTATAATCAACTTTATGTGTAGTTATTCTCCTTTATATTTTGACAAATTTAGTTAGTTATTTCTACTACAGTAGAAAATATGTATAGATCAGAATTTTATTGTGGGTTGACTTTCTTGGCAAGATAAGGATCCAGAGGTCCTTATCAATCTTGAAAGAACATGGCAAATGAAACAAAAGAAATGGATCTGGGTGAACCTTTGTTCATGAATGCAAAGTTACATGTTTCTTGTGATCACTAACTCATAGACAAAATAAGGTTGTCACAATTTTCTTACACAGATGAAGATTGTCTTGTTCATTTCCAAGTAAAATTACAATTTAAAAAAAAATTAGAAATTTAAATTTTGCTCAGCCTTATGGAATATGGGAACCTCAATGATACATTATGCATTTTTTTTATCATAAACTATTACAAGGGACTCTAAGCAATGTCTTATTCTCTATAAGAGTACATATTTGTAATGTGATTTTTCAGACTCCATCATTTTTTAATTCAAATTCTTGTTTGCGTAAGTTTACATTTTTATAAGAGCTGGTTTTTTTTACCTTTGCATTTTTGTAATAACAAAGCTTTCAATGTCCACATTTTTTTGCTGTAGCAAATAAATCTTGAGTATATACTGCACATATGGCTGACTGACTGTTCTAATTCAAAATTAATTATATCTGCTTTTATTTTTTAGTTAACTTTGGGAGAAGCATGGAAAACTCACTAGGACATGGTTCATTGCTGAATCACATGGAAGTGGTGGGGACTATTTTTCCCTTGGTTGGGAAAGTCTGTTACTTTTTGTTTCATACAAATAGTGGCAGAAGACCTCTGTTTTGTGCATCATTCAAACTATGAAAGAATGGTTTTCTCTTCAGTTTTTATCAGAAGACACAATAACTTTGAATAAAAACTTAAATAATTTGGTTGATTAACACTGAAGCTAAGCATTTCTGTGCTCCGTCCTTCCTAATTTAAACACTTACAGCAAATCACATTCATATTTACATTGCCAGAAATGGAGGGAAAACAGTTTTCCTACGTGACATGTCTTCTCACCATTTCCAGAGCGTTGCTGGTCTGCATAAGAACAAATGTGAAGTATTCAAAGCTCCTAGTGCAAGTGTCTGTTCTCTGGGCTTCAGGAACCTGGGCAGATTAAGGATTTATACCTGACTTTTGTATATTCTAAGGCATTAATCACTGAACTGTTGCCTATTCTCACATGTTCTTTTTCTATCCAACGCTTCCCAATATAATCTAAACATTGTCTAACTGCTTGCAGATATCAAACACAATTATTAGGGAAATAATAATTTCTTGCAGTATCTTTAAAACACAAGGCCGGTCAGAACATAAGAACTTACAAGTAAGCTTAATATTAAGCAAAAGGCTAGGAGAAAGATCAGGTTAATAATAATGTCAGTAGTGAGTGAAAATAGTAAAATAAACATTTTAATAAAGAGCTTAAGAGATGTTCTAGAAATTACTGATCTAGCATCTTTGCAAAAGCATCTGTGGCATTGATTACAAAACACAAGAAACCATGAAAGAAAACTCATCTGCTGAGGAATGGAGACTGAAGTGACAAAAGAATCAGCTCAAGAAATAGTGTCACTTCACAACCAGAATGAACACAAGTGCTTTTAGTTGAGGTCACAGCAGTGACTTTGATGTATATCAACCAGATTAACTCCTTATCTTTAGGAAATAATTTTAATTATAATCTCACCTTTTCCTTACTGATGTTACATACGAACTGCTTTCATTATGTCCATGGGTAATTTCTTCTGTATATTGTTATAAAACCAAAAACTTTTGAATACATTATAACCCCCCCTCCCCCAAAATTTTAGAATTGGAAACAATATAGCCATACGTGTAAAAGAAAATGATCAACAGATTCATAAAGGTGAGAGATTATAACTTACTGGTTTTCACATTTAAAATATATTCTTTCTACAAAATCAATACCTGTCTTTTATTTTCACTGCAAGAAAGCATTGCCAAAGAGAACTGTGTGAGATGGAATTCAGGAATTCTGACAATTCACCTTCACAGCATGTGTGGTGCACACCCATGAAGAATAGAACTTGTCACAATAATACAAAGAATAAAATGCTGATCATTCTACAGGGGTAGGTATTTCTGTTCTAGTTTTGAAGCTGTCAAACATGGCAGTTCCTGCTGGCTTCTTTTATTTTAGTGAATTAACTATAGAAAGAAGGCTATCACTACCTGCAGTTGATCTCTGAATCTGCGAGAGAGAAGCATGGAAAAGAATAACTCCCATTAAGCTTACAGTCTTCTGGAATAACTCTCCAACACAAGGAGGGTAAAACAGGAGACATCTGAAGAGAAGCTCTCTGCTCAGGAAACTCTGGCACTACACTGTAGTTACACTGAGTCTATGAACCCTAAAATGATGGCTCGTTACAAAGCCAAAAAACATCACACAGGTACATCCAGTAACCATAAGAACAACATCTTATTTTCTGTTACTGCTTTAACAGACACATGGAAAAACAATAGTAATACTAAGCCACTTGAATGGAAGTTCTTCACTTGAAATTGTAACGGGCTATTTAAAACTCCACAGGACAGCATTGTGTCTTTTTTGCAGACATTCACACTGAGGGTTATGAGGGGTCTAAGACAGCACTTTCACACAGAGGCTACACACTGAAATTAATATTAACATCATTTGCCTAATTTTGAGACATGAAAACTATATGAAGATAACACACATTAATGGGAGTCTTCTGAAAGATCATCCATGAATGGCACCAATATTGACTGGAAAAGTCCAGGGCACAGTAATAGCTCAACCTCGTCAAATAGGCCACAGCACCAGAGATCAGAATTGCAGAAGTCAGGAGTTTTTTGTCTCAGTTCAGAAGTTCTTCCTCTCTTCTCTACAGAAACTCATGTTGCAAACAAGGCAAGACAAAATGTTGTGCCTTTTAACCATGTTCAGTATTATTTTGTTCTAAATTTCACTTTAGAAAAATATCTGGCATTGACTGCTTTCCCATTTGATTCTATATATACCTTTCCCAGAAAATTCTTTATACTATCACATTAAAGTCTTTCAAATATTCTCAGTACCAGAATCAGGGGATAACTAATAATGGCTTAAGGATTATTATAGTGTCTGTAACCACAAACTGAATATTTTCTAGGACTTTACAAACACTTTCAAGCCTGAAAACAACTACAGTAACTCTCTCTAGCATGTCAGCTCGTGTATTAGATTGAATTGTGGTAAATAATTATTTATAGGTGTTGGTTAGAGCTTCATTGCCAAGATGCAAATGTATTTCACACTTCAAGAAGGTACTCAGTCTCTCCTTCTTGTTAAACTAAAAATAACAACAATAATAATAATAAAAATAAACCACCAAACCAAACCCAGCCCATTATTCCCAAACACTTTGCAAGTACTTTCAGTGTTGGCTGAATAAACTATTTTCAGAGAGTTCACAGCTAAACCTGTTGAGTAACTAACGATTCAAGATAAGCTTGAAAACAAAAGATTCTATGGGAAATTTAAAATCAACCTCAGACTTCATGAAAAACAAAACTTGTTTATGGTATTCAGAAACTTCAAGCTTTCTACATATGTAATACTAATTTAAAGGTTTAAATATTTTTTTTAAAAGGCTGTAATAAATGTGTTTGCTGTTATGTCACTGGTAATATATGCTGGTTCTATCATCTCTCTATGAAAAGATGCAATTCCATAGATGAATTCTTTTCAAGAGGGATCATTCTCATGGTTGAGATAGCTACTTTATTACTCAGCTACTTTTAATGTCATTATTTTGTTTGCTTTGATTAGGGATGCAATTTTCCAAATGCCGAAAGCTCATTTCAAGTCTCTGCAGTCAGAAATTTCTTTTTCTCCTCTTGCTGGCACCCTTTCCTTTCATTGTGCTATCACTATGCTTGGGAGCAAATAGTTGGCTGAGGGGAAGGCAAGATTTCAATTTCTGGCAGCAGCATAGAGTTACACCAGTTTTGGCCAAGCAAAACATGTATCTTGACTGCAATCAAGATCAGCCTCTTTTGCATCAAGTGTTGTGAATGGCAAAATATAAGACTCAAGTGCAATTACACTAGGGATTCCAAGGTCATCAAGTTGGACATCAGTGACTGAAAGGATTTTCGCAAGAGCATCCCTCTCACATCACTCTGTACAATGTTCACTTCTGTTTATATGTTGGCTCTGTGTTTAAAAACAAAACAAATTTTGCACACATAAGAGTGAACATTATACAATGACAAATTTTTTCACACCACCTTCTTTCCTTTATCTCAGGCAACCTCACTTCTGGGAAAGGAAGCTCGGGGGTGAAATTTGCTTTTTTATTGCTCTGCTGGAGCTGCTGTTTCCTTTCTTCTCAAATGGGTCTTGCAACAGATATGCTGGGTACAGGACCACCCAGCTTATTCTGTATAACAAAATCTGTTGCCATTCTCACCAACCTCCCTCACATACATGCAATCACCACCATATAAACTGCTATTTCACCACTATCTTTCTAGTTCTTCTACTGCTCCTTAAACTCTACAGTTGACAAAGATCACTTAGAACGACAAAGAGCAACAGAAAGAAAAAGTGATGAGAGTAGAAAGGGAATATTGTTGTCTTGCTGCCTCAAGCATGTGTTTTTTTGTGTTTAAATTCAGCATGAGTGCTAAAAGAACAGCATTTTTATATCTCCAAGTTATCCTGTGAAAGCATATAATAAAGCAAATGACCTCATTAAGTTTGAAGACCATGTTTCCTCTTAAACACATTTTTATAATTATTAATCCCTTCTATTGATGCGAATGAAATAAAGTAACATTTTAGTTTCTTCACCCCATTCCAAAAATTATTGAGAGAGATGGAAAAGAGGACTCTGTAAAATGCTAAAATCAAGCTATAAGTTAGCATTTAGAATAAGATTGTTCATGCATAAGTGAGGTATCATTACTAACGTAAGGTAAAAATGGTGCTATAACTTTTTTCCACTTATTTCTCTCCTTTTTTCTAGAGCTGTGCCTTTAAAATTTTTAGTTATAAGAGAGCTATTGTAATCTGGCTGACAGCAGAATGAGATACAGGTTATATATAGTAATGTAATAATGTAATAAATAATAATAATAAATAAAAACATTACACACCTGAATATCCACTGACTACACAAACCCAAGAATATTCAGAATAAAAACTGTTAACTAGTATTGAAACAGAAATAACATTCAAAAATCTCAGGCCACTATGATCTTTAGGTAGAGTGACTAGGGAAAAAAGGCACAGAGCAACACCCACTGCCACTATTTCTCTTATTGTGACTTCAACTTAAACCTCTCTAAAGACTTCCCTTTGAGGTAGCACTATGTAAAGAACACAGTTCTCTCTTGTATTAAGCTCTTTGGAACATAAATCACAGCAGCAACAAGATTGTTCAAAGGACAGGCACAGTCATTGTCCATTTGTCTAACACTAAACTGCTTCAGACAAAAATTTGCTGTCAACAAATATCAAGTTTATAGGAAACCAAAAAAACCAAATAAAAATACTCACAGCTTTGGTTTGGCAAGCACAGGTGGTGGCTCCTTTGTGGGTGAGAGCAAGACAGCTGGAGGTGGGGTGGATTTATCACCATTTGGCTTGCTGTTAATCATTCCATTTACTCCATGAATAGGATGTATCCCATTTGTTTTTTCCTCAGATAAATTGAACTGTTGTTGAAGGTCTGTCACACCAGATTTTAACTCAGTGTTGTTTGCTTGGTGGATCTCTGTATGTTTCTTAGGAGGGAGCTCAAGACAGCTAATTTCAGCTGGAGGAAGTGATGGGAAATGATGGAAATCATCATCTCTTACCAATGATTCATGAATAGAGCTTTCCAAGTTGGCTAAAAGAAACCAAAAAGAAAGCCTTTTCAACAAATCACAGACAAAATACACAGTATATACGTGCTGTATTTTCAGGTATTTAAAGATGAAATGTCTTTGGGTTTGTGTAGATATTTTTCTAGTCCTCCTATTGATAATTTATGCTGAATTAGATAAATGATTGGCTATTTTCTGAGTTCACCCCATGCAAGAGGCGCAATTAGGTACATTATGGATCTCTCTAAATCTATTTCAGGAATCCAACCACTAAATGAGATTGGCAACAGCTGAAACAGCACTTCCTCTTCATGGAGTTTCAGGATCATTTAAGAAAAAATAATTTCAAAATGCTGATGAATGTATGTATATAAGGAAAGTTTGCAATGGCAGCTGGGTTAGTCCATCCCACAACAATATATGTGGAAACATATAAATAAAATAAACATGCCATGTCACAGTGTTTTATTTTACAAGGGGCATATGCCACCTTTGGTAGCATAATTTCATCTGCTTTCATTTTGCCTCTGCTGCCATCTAGTCTCAGAACCCTAATGCTTAAAAATATGCCAGGCTTGTGGCAGATACTTTAAAAATGTATTTCATATAAATAAAAATATGAAACCAGGAAATGAGCCAAAAGAAACATTCAGCTTGCTCCAAGGCTGACAAGTTCCCCTTATAGCAGTCATTTTCCACAAGGAAAACAGATTGGTAACTTCACAAGTAAATTAATTATGTATGATTTCTGATTAAAAACTCCTCTTTCCCTTCATCACATACCTGAGCAGACTACTAGTTGTGCACTGCTTGTTACTGAACCATGTTCATTTGTTGCTGTGCATGTGAAAATTCCCGAATCTTCAGGAAAAGTTTCTGCTATTACAAGGGTACATATCTCTTCTGGAAAAAAAGAGAAGAATAAAGGGCATCATAAGCTATTTAAAATAACATGTAATATTTTTGCATTGCATGTTAAAAGGACACCAGGAAGTGCTCCTTTTACAAAGAAATGCTGGGAGAACTGCAGGAGAGCTTCCAACATAAATGGCTTTAAGGAAAATCACTTTGTGTCTGAAACAAGTACATTAATCAAGCTAAGTTTTTAAAACTGTCTTGAATAGTAATTTTGCAGTCATGAGCCTGTGCAGTAATTTTACACACTTAATATCTTCATTTTTATGCATGATAGTACTAATTAATACAAATCAATGTTGTGGTTTCTATAAAGAATTAATCCTTGCAAGCTCTTTCTGTGTCTCTAAATAACACCACCAGTACAGATGTCACACAATTCTTTCTTTAATTTTTTTCTGGGTTTAATATAACTTTTCAGATCAAGTTCCAGCCTCAGCAAAGCCAGAAAGTATTTTATCAACACTTCCAATTAACTCTTCTGTATAGACTAACCAGAACGAAAAACTCCAGATGCATAAATATTCCTCTTATGGAGAGTTTGGGAAAATAATTTCTATCTCTGTCTGCACAAAAGTGAGAATGGATAAATGGAAAACACAGTATAAAACAGCATCCCTAGAATCTCCTCAGAATGCTGTGACACAGACACTTTCTGTAGCTCCCTGAAATCTGTTATTTCTTCTTTGATAAGCCATAGCATATGTTTTGATTATACCCGGGCCTCTGCCAGAAAAGTTCTGTGGATGATATTAGGTTGGGTCTCACAGTAATTTCTTCTACATCAATTCTATCCATTTATAATGGGCACAATTATTTAGGCATATTTTTCCAGTGTCTTCAAAGAAGTCACTTCATTTTATCTCTACTTGTAATGGTACTCTAATTTTTAAAAAAGTTTACAGTACAGCTAATCTAATTAATCCTACTACTAACAAAACTTACCAAGAGAATTTTATACCTGGACAATGCTACATTGTTCGTTTCCTTAATTAGTTAGGAGGTTTTTTTGCTTATGCTGATTTTCTAGTCTCAAAACCAAAGCAGGGAAGTTTTATAGCATTCAGTTTAATTAAAAAACCAGAAAAGGGCATTTTGCAATTTGAACATTTACACACACAATCCCACATATTATCACAAAATCAGTTAATAAAAGCAAACTGTGAAGTGAGAAAAAATATTTTAGAATCTAATAATTTCCACATGAAAATCATGTAGAGGAGCTTCAGTAAGGTCAACTTACTTCTTATAGTTCAAATAAGGAAAACATTCTCAAATAGTGCCTTGTGTGTGTGTGTGTGTGAAATGATGAACAACTGTCTCATTCAGACAGTTTAAAAAAAGTTATGAAATTTTTCCAATTATAAATGACAATATATCAAAAAACTTCCTGTACTGGAAATGGGCTAAAAATGAATGACTGACTAAATATTTGGCACAGAGTTGTTTTTCAGAACATGCCTTTTTTTTTTTTTTTTTTTTTTTGGCAACACAGATCAGCCTTTTCTGTGTAGCTGCAAGAGGCATGTCTGGTAATACTGTAGCACGTTGGATCTTATCTGGCTCAGATGAAGATTAATGACTCATGAAAGGTCTTATCAGGAAAGTAATGGGTAACACAAGCTAGTTTTTGAACTACTGAGATCAGCTTTTTTTAGTCTTGGTGTGTCATAAGCAGTTGAAGCTGTATTGTTAACCACGTGTTTGCTCCTGGACTGAGCTGACTCTGGGGATGCAATCTGATACACACAGCATACTAGTTTCCTGTTCATTTAACAGCAGAATTCTGAAAGCTGGGTACTTCACGACTGCAGAAGAAGATCACCCCACCAGGCTGAAAACTGCTCTCTGAATGAGGGCAAAGGCACTGTAAAACATAGGAACCGGCAGAATTCCCATTTTTCCAAACAGCAGAGCTAATTAACACATAATCCTCTTCCAGTTTTTTAAGTATGTAAAACGATCACATGAGAAGAGATGATCTTCACTCTTCGGTGATAAAAGAATTCTAATGGCTTCTACAATTATGTGCTTTGTTTAAGCAGGTATATTTTAAAATTATATATGGTAAATTGCAGCTATCTTTGTAAAAAAATTGAAAGTAAATTAATGATGGAAATCATCAGAGTTTAAAATCCAGTCTTTTCATCCAGATGAGCAAACTGCAACAGATTTGCTATCAGTTATAAGAAAACTGTCTAAACTGAAAACATAAAAAACATAAGAACAGATCAAAAGGCATCTTGGGCAAAAAGTATGTGTGAACAACATATTGCCTCTTCTTTATCAATTTTCCTCCTCTAAACCAAGAATCAAGGACCTCCAGGTCCTTGCTAAAAGGCTTACTTCTATGGAAACCATAGGAATAAACTACTAATTTGGCAAAAGAAAAGTTCTTTAAAGATTTCCTTAACACACTCTGGATGCATAGTGCTCGGAGTATTTTTCTAGCTTTATATCCTGACTTATGTAATTACTTTTCTTTCTGTTACTGTGCTAAGTAGAATCTGAAGATTTGAAGTAAATAATGTCTGTTCTACTTCCTGGCAATCATCAGCTGACAAATAATTTCATCACAGAAATGTGTTCCAGAAAGCAGCTCTGAAATGCTGTTCTCAGGGCCTTAAAACATATTTAACACTTGACTAAATGAATACAAAAGCATTTTGTTCACTGAAACATGTAAAATGCTTAGGCATGCAAGTACTTGACTGTTCTGTCAGTCATTTAGAAAGAAAGATTACATTTTACAGAGCAATCCTTTCCCTCTATGGTTCACGAGCCTATGAGGAAGAATAAACTTTGTTAAGAGAGAAAACTGTTGCATTTTAACAAATTTCATCACTGGTAATGTGTTTACTCAGAATGCTTCTTTGTATTACAGTAAAGGTAGAGTAGTTCTTATATCTGCAACTTCATCTCCAAATGTGACCATTAGCTTCCTCTACTGTAATGCACATACAGTTTGGGGAAATAAATATGGTCTTTTGTTAGTAGTTGTTCATTACTATGCAATGAATAGAACTGCTTTCATAGATGTAGGTTAAAAGCCGTAAGTTTTCTGATACACAGAGACCGTGGGTAGTCACAGTGGTGGTTTCCTGGTAAAAAGCCAACAAAACACAGCTCTGCCAACTTGTAGACAACTTGTCTCTTATTCTCCCTTGTATTCCCCAAGCCCTTAGGTGCAGTTTAATGGCAAAGCAATATGTCCATCAGGTAACACCTCATCTAGGTATCTGTGCATCTTTTATATAAAGAGAATAGGGATATGAAAACAGAGAAGAACTGAATATGCAAGTATATATGCTTTAAATAGTAGTATAGCAGATCTGTAGATGCCTCAACTTGCAATAACATATTGAAAAAATGTATTCAAAGTACCTGTTTCTGATGATCACTATTGTATACACCTTTACCCAGTCAGGCAACAGTTCTGGCTTATTTAATAGGCTCTATGTCACTCAAGGAATGAAGAAAAAAGTCTTTAGAAGATGCACAAAACTGACTATGTTTGAAAATATCTTAAACATCACTTGGCAAATACTGAGAAGAAAATGGAGCAACGGCAAATTTGATTGTGAACAATGCAATGCAATGTAGTTTTAGGGTATAGAGCCTAGGTTACAATATATATAATAAAAAACCAAGATGTCAGCTATCCAGCCAGTTCAGCTACAATTAATAGGAATACTGTTATGGCAACACAGACTTTAGCCCCTAAAGCAGTGTTCAGGTTTGAGGAGAAATTAAGTAATTTAACAGTGTCGAGGAAAAGTTTATGTTAAAGCTTAGACAAAGGCAGTTATGATGCTGTAGGTGCGTAAGCCAGCTAGTCAGGTGTACATGTCAAAGCTGAAATCAAAGTATTCAGCAACATAACTGTGATGATTAATGTACTCCAATAAGCTTTAAATGTTTCCAATTGGAGAGGAATAACAATTTATTTTTTTAAATCACATAATACAAAACGATCAGATCTTTGCTTCGAATTTAGAAGCATTAAGAAGCAAGGACAGTCGTAGCAGTCAGACTTAAGATGAGGTCACTGACAGGACAAGAATTCTAGAGGTGTCCTGGGAGTGCAGAGTACAATTAAAAATGTAATTGACAAGCAATAGCATATAAGATGATTCAAAGCCACCTTTAGTGAAGGAGAATTTTAGCCTATTTTCAGTTTTTCTCTTCATTTGGCATCTTGAGATATGGCTCATTGGAGATTGTTCTCTGCAAGCCCTTTGCTCCTCAGCAGTGAAAGAGGGAGACAGATTCTTTTGTTTCCACTAAAATATGCAAGGATGGAAATGCAAGTTGCCATGTTTTGAATTTCATGAGCTACCAGAAAGATTATTTTCTTTGGTGAACATACACAGTATTCTGCTTAAGGAAAAAAAGCATGTATATGTGGCAATTCCCTGGCAATTTAAGCAAAATTACTTCATATAGTTTTCTTCTTACATGTCATTAGACAATCGTTCTAATGTAATTCAATACGGTTTGTGGCTGTCTGCAGACAGCTGAGTAATGGTCAAAATATCAACAGCTGGCAAGTGATTCCATGGGATTTTTCATTCCCAGGCAGCCTGTTCTTTGAAGGATTCAATCAGTATAAAGTCAAAATATCCAAGAAAGAAGTACAGAGCAGGTACTTTGACAAACTGTGATGTTGTGATGTTGGCTTTGAGTAATCTGACTAGCTATTAATTCATAAAGCAGTCTGCAGAGATTTGTGATGCAAACTGATTTCTGTCTAGACAGAAAAAGGAGTGCAAAACACATTAGAGTAGATAGAATGTACCAAAAAAAAGGGTAGCCAAAACCCCCCACTTGCTTCTTAATTTCTTACCTGTATGAGTTTATGGAACATTTTCCTTTTAAATCATTGGTACTGACCTATCAAAGGATAGCTGATGTTATTGAGTGCTATAAAGTGTTTATTGATGGTTGGACTTTGGTTGACAACCTGCAATTAAAGTCACACTACAAGTTGTTACAATTTACGTAAAATTCTCTGGATGCTGTATATGGATGTGTTGGAAAAATTTTTAGAAAAATGTCTGTCTTTCAAAATTTTGAATACTTATCTAGCATACACACTTTTCCCTAACAATCTTGCACACATATTCACAGTCTGCAGTTGTGTGTTTGCTTATGAACCATTTCCTCTGCATGCTTTGTTTAGTCTGGCTCCTGAGAGTATGAATTACATCACAAACCAGTGCTGTACCTATTACATTTCTGATACCCACACCCAGCTTCCTGTTGTAGAAATTTTAAGATTCTTCATGACATCCTAAAAACCAGTGTTACTTCTTACCAGTATTACTACTAATATATAAAACATTCCTGATTATTTATGCCAAAAGGAAATATTTACATTTTGCCCAAACTTTATTTACATTCCCTTTGCATGCACAGTGTCAATTACTATACAAATAAGCCAATAAGTGTACTGTCATTAATTTTGGTAGTGAGTAAGACACTGCACCTTATTCAATAGGGCTTAGTAGATAAGTGCATAAATCTTAAGGAATAGTACTTAGCTCAATGCATCCAGGGAGAACAAAATACCAAACTGAAACTCTTTCACACATTTTGGGTAGCAGGAAGGTGCACATAAATATATGTTGTGACATAATTACAAGCATGAAAAAAAAAGAAAAAATCCAACAACAAACCAGTCAGACTGCTGTCAGGCATCCACTACTGTTATGTCTATTAAACTGCAACAATACAGATGCCAAAACAGTGTTTTGAGGTGCCTTCCTATTCTTGCCATGACACCTACTTTAATAATGGTATGAGATACTTTGATATTAAATAACTTTTCTGTACTTGGGAAAACTCAAGAAATGTACCTTTCATGTAAGAATCCACTCCCTAGTACTCTCTAAAAGGCTTCAGTTATCTTCTCCCAGGGTCTGCAAGCTAACCAAAAACGGGGAGAATATTCCGCACTATGAACTTGATAGTGCAGGTACGTGAGAGGGCTGGCAAAGCAATGATGTTCTGGGATTCAGAATCTCACCTTCTATTTCCTATTGCAGGTAGTAGTTATGAAAGTAGTTGATAGTGTTGTGAACAAACATGAATATTCTTACTTCTTCTTCAGCAGTATCTGTCGTATAGGCTATGCAAACGTTGCAACTAACAATATGAATATTACTTAGTTGTCCATGAAAAAAAAAAATAATCCAGCAAGAAGCATAATATATGGTTCCCTTTGTACTTAACTATTCACACAGATGAATTTGAATCTTTTGTTTCTAGCAAGACAGTGCCTCTCCTTTTTACCAGATAACACTGCATTTCTACTCTAAAATATTTTCTTGACTGTCGTAGGTTTCTGTGGCTGGGTTTTGGTAGCGAGGGGGGGCTACAGGGGTGGCTTCTTTTAGAAGCTGCCAGAAGCTTCCCCTGTCCCATGGAGCCAATGATAGCTGGCTACAGGATGGACATCCTGCTGCTGACCAAGGCCAAGCCAATCAGGAGTAATAGTAACACCTCTGTGATAACGTATTTAAGAACAGAGGAGTGTTGCGCAGAAGAAATTCCAGCCAGGGAAGAGCAGAGTGAGAACATGGGATAACAACATAAACACCGAGGTCAGTGCAGGAGAAGGAGGAGGAGGGACCCCACGGGAGCAGAGGGAAGACTCAGAGCTGTGGCCCCTGCAGCCTGTGGTGCAGACCATGGTGGGGCAGCTGTGCCCCTGCAGCCCATGGAGGACCATCGGGGTGCAGAGACACCCCTGCAGCCCATGGAGGAGCCCATGCTGGAGCAGATGGATGCAGGAAGGAGGCTGTGACCCCGTGAGAGGCCCGGGAAGGAGGAGGGTCCTGCAAGAGACCTGTGGCCCATGGAGAGGGAAACCCACACTGGAGCAGGTTTTTCCTGGGTAGGACTCGTGGGCCTGTGGGTGACCCACGCTGGTACAGCTCGTTCGTGAAGGATTGCACCCCATGGAGGAGTGACCCATGGGACAGCAGATTGGGAAGAACTGCTGCCTGAGGGATGGACTCACTTTGGAGAAGTACATCAAGGGCTGCCCTCCCATGGGAGGGACCCCACGGGAGCAGGGGAAGGATTCCTCTCCTGAGCAGTGGCAGAAGCAAGAACTGACTGTAACCCCCATTCCTCGTTCCCCTTCACTGCTGGGGGGAAGGAGGGAGAATATGGAAGGAAGGAGGAGTGGGGAGAAGGTGTTTTTAAGACTGTTTCTCACTCTTTGGCTCTTATCCTGTTAGCAATAAATTTAAGTCTTATCTTGTTAGTAATAAATTTAAGTACTATCCCCACTTTGAGTCTGTTTTGCCTGTGAAGGTAATCAGTAAGTGGCCTCTCCCAGCTCTTATCTCCACTCAGAAATCCTTAGCTGGGTGGTTTTTTTTGGTTTGTTTTTTTTTTTTTTTTTTTTTTTTTTTTTTTTTTTTTTTTTTTTTTTTTTTTTTTTGTCTCTCTCCTCTGTCTAGTTGCAGGGAGAGAGAAAATAACTTTAGTGAGTCCCTGGAATCTGACCAGGGTCAATCTGTTACATTTACCTAGTGTTATAAAAACGGTGAAGAGGAAAAAAAAATTACCAAAACTAAGCAAACAGTATTCATAACTGTGAGTTTTGACAGAACAGTTTTAAATTGGATATTAAAAAGAAAAACCCTAAGATATGCAAGTAAATTTATACTTCTTAGAAATTTTTCTGTAAATTTTCAGTCCTTTCAGATACTATTTGTCACATTAAAGGACGAAGTAAATGCAGTTCAAGTGATTTTGTAGAAAAGAAGCTCCTAGTAAGAGTGACTTAGATATACTAGTGTTTTCCAACACTCTTCTTTCCTTCACATGGCTCACATTTCAATCCTCCATAAATCAAATCATTCAGTCACATGAACTTAAGGCATCAGGTATTACTTGAGGTGATGATGTTGCACACCAGGACTGTCAGTATTAACAGTCAGGATATAGCATGTGTATGTGTAATGTATATGTATTAATGGACATGAGGTAAAACAGGTACATAACAATTTTGTGAAGAAGTAAGAAAATGAATGAATAACTGACAAAGAAAAGAAACTTTTCCCCTCTTTCCCTCATCTCATTTCCATGAAAACTAAAGGAAAGCTGCACTTTTCCTAGATTTAACCCTTCACTGGTTTTTCCTAGTCTATATGCTCATAGTCACAGTGCTACTTTACAAATATCATTCAGCTTCTAAGTCTGTCCTGCCTTCCAATACAACGCTTCAGAGTTTAAAACACCTCCCCATTGCTAAAGTCCTTCAGTTCAGAGACACTCATTGGAAATGCCCAGATCCTAGACAGAAAACTTTTGTTTGTTTTTTTTTTTTCAACTTTGTATTTAAAACTGTCTCCAAATTCAAGAGTATTCAAGCACAACTGGCCACCCTCTTAAAGCAAGGTTCAGACCTTATCACTGTTAGACCTTACCACACATTGTTTGACTTAGAAATATTATAGAAAAAACACTGTCAGTCTTTTAGCATCCACTTACTATTCAAGAAATTACCTCAGCATATAATGACGTGTAATGGGAAAATGAAGCAGAGAATACCTGTATCTGGAAGAATAATTTTTACTTGCTGAAATCTAGGACTTTTATCATGTGAATAGGCTAGAAAAATTCAATGTTGAGGTGTAGGTTTTTCTTTTTAAGGATCACTTTTTACTTGCATTTAAGACACTTCACATCTGTCATGAAATTCTTATGAGTATAATTTGGACAATGGAATTTTGTGGGACTTATTCTTTTTCCTCAGTACATGCAAACTGCTTGTTTTCTGAGAAAAAAATTTGCTTCAAAATTTAAGCTGTGAGACTCTCCTTACTGGTCTAAAAGGAATTTACTGTTTAACTAATAAAGGAATTGATGTAAAGGACAGAGTACAGTATGGAAGGTGTGATAAAGTAGCATTGTCTTCAAGGGGGTTTCATTTTACCACTGTTCAGCAAAAACACTTTTCTATTTATGGCTTCAGTACAAACTCAAAGAGCTAGTGAATAAAGAAATCATTTTTTCATATAATTCTTACCAGGTTCCGTTGCAGATCGTGGCTCTGTATGTCACATCACATCACAGGAAGGGGAAACAAATAAGAAATATTATATTAGAGATTACATCAATAAACATCAGTATACTGAACATATTATGCAGACTTGTTATGAAATCAAGGAGATTTAAATTGTCTGTCAATACACTAGTTCAATTATTACTTCTAGCCATTAGCACTGAAATGGGAAGAAGAAAGAACTTTATCCAAAACTGAATCCTGAAAGACTAATGATCTTTCTTCACCTTGTATCAAAGATAGCCACTTCTGATCATTGCCGGTGCTGGTTTTGGCTGAGTCCAGCCATGCCAGATGTGCTAGAACTTCAGTATGAACTGGAGTCAAAGGCAGACAAGTGGTATGCCAAAATTGGTATCACTAATGCGTTGTTTTCAATCCCTTTGGCAGCAGAGTGCAGGCCAAGTAGCTTTCACTTGGAGAGGTGTCCAGTACATCTGGCATTGACTGCCCAGGTGTGAAAACAGTCAGAACCTCTTATTGCTAGCCAGGCTAGGAATAAGGGGAGGAGTTAATTGCAATGTTAAGCCCAGTGATCTGGCCCAATGGGACCAAGGTAATTTGTAAGATTGTAATGGAAATACCTTTAAACTGTTGTAACTTGTGATTTGAGATGCTTGGTATAGGAATTACCATACCGGGAGCCAGATGAACCAGTGGAGTAGAAGCCCTCACAAGCAGCAGTGCAGGGGCAGCAGTGACCTGACCTGGGCTGGCTTTGGTGTCCAGTAACCTTATGCAACACACCACCTGTCCTGTTTTGAGGAATCACCTTAACAGATGGAGTCCAAAGTCATGGACTAAATGAACTCAGTGTATGTCTTGGGAAAGTTTACAGGGGTGATGCCCAGTCGATGGTAATGGTATCTGTATATTACATTAAAGGATGGGTAGTGGGGTGGTGATTAATGAGGATCTACTGGGTAGTGTGGGATCTGGACATGGTGCAAATGGTATGGAATAAGGTATGAAGAATGTGCTGGTTTGGGCTGGGATAGAGTTAATTTTTTTCAGAGTAGTTGGTATGGTGTCATATTTTGGATCTCTGCTTAAAATAGCATTATAATTGAAAGATGTTTTTGTTGTAAAGGCCTTTTCTGCTACTTGTACCTCCCCAGTAGTGAGCAGACTGGGGATGAATAAGAAGTTTGGAGGGGACACAGCCAGGACAAAGACCTGCACTGATGAAAGGTATATTCCATACCATATGGCATCATGCTCAGTATAAAGAACTGGGTGAAGAAGGAGGAAGGGGGAACATTCATAGTTAGGGCATTTGTCTTCCCAAGTAACTGATACACATGATGGAACCTTTCTTTCCTGATGATGGCTGACCACCTGCCTGCCTGTGTGAAGAGGTGAACAGATTCCTTGTTTTGCTTTGCTTGTGCGGCTTTTGCTTTCCCCATTAAACTGTCTTTATCTCAACCTCTGCATTTTCTCACTTTTACTTTTCCAGTTCACTTCCCCAAGACACCAGGGGAGAGTGAATGAGCATCTGTGTGGTGCTCAGTTGCTCGCTGAAGTTAAAAAATGACATTGCCTTACTTTTTTGGAGAATTCTGAAGTCTGGAGAATCTTGAATTTCAACACCCTGCCGAAACCACTTAACGTGAATTGGAGGGAGTCCTCTGACTCTGCATTCCAATACCACAACTCGTCCCTCAGTTGCTGTTGAGTTTTGTAGCTCCTGAAATACAACAATCACAATTGAAATGAACTAGGAGCATTTATATTATTAAAACCAGTCTTTTATTCCCTTTGTAATTCGACTTAATTTTATTGTGTCATTACACTTTTGCAATAAACATTTTCTTTCATTCTGATTAAATTTAATATACCATCTATATAGTTAAAATTATTGAATAGGTTGTTTTGAAATACATTTTTAATAAGACCAAAAATAGAACAGACGTAGAAGTATTTAATTCCTCACACTATCACAAGCAGATCATTGCAGTTGTTTTGGTTTGATATGTCCCAGTTGGCTTAAGCCAGTTGATAATGGATTTCAGGGATAAGAGATATAAGCATTAGCAAGAAAGAACAGAGTTTTGATTTCTTTGGTAGTTTCTGGATGAGGGATAGATTTCTCCTGTTTCCCTTGCTTGGAAGTTGCCTGCCTCCTGACCTTGTAGTAATGCATTCTCTAATGCCTTGCACTTCTACTGTTCACTTTCCTATGGTACCTTCAGTATGGGTGGAGAATTATAAGGGACAGAATGAGACCTTTCTTGACATGAGAAAGGAATATGATAGAGCCAAGCTAGACAGTTGTGGAAAGCTGGGCTTACTCTTGCTTGCTCTCACTCCTATCACTAGGAAAAACTATTTGCTATTGCATATTAGTTTTTTAAAAAATGTTTTCCTGAAGTAATAACCAGAAATACTTTCTATTTTTCATTTTGAATTCAGAAAATAGTGATTAAATAATAAAGTACTACTATTGAAATGATGGTTTGAGGCACAATAAAATAATATTTTAAATTGAAGTTGCACTTGATAGATGAGGGAAAAATAAGCCATCCTTCTTTTTGCTGCTACTTAATTCCCAGTTCCTAAGTTTGATTTGTGAAGATAAATATTGACTTAAATAATTATCTGGGAAATACTGAATAAAAATTTTCCTTCTAAAAAGTCTACATATCAGAAATAGTAGAACCAGCAGAACTAAGAAAATGATTGGTCCCTTTACTCATCACTGGTGAGGCTGCACCTTGAATCCTGTGTTCAATTTTGGGCTCACTGCTGCAAGAAAAACATTAATGGGATAGATTGTGTTCAAAGAAGAGCAATGAAGCTGGTGAAGGGTTCAGAGCACAAATCCTATGAGGAATAGCTGAGGGAACTGGGGCTGTTTAGCCAGGAGAAAAGGAGACTTGAGTGGACCCTATTGAGGTGGGAGTTGGCCTCTTCTCCCAAGTAACAAACAATAGGACAAGAGTAAATATCCTCAAGCTGTGCCAGGGGAGGTTTAGATTGCATACTGGGAAAAAAATTTTCACTGAAAAGGTTGCCAAGCACTGGATCAGGCTGCCCAGGGAAATGATTGAGTCACCATCCCTGGAGGTATTTAAAAGACTGTAGATGTGGCATTTAGTGAGATGGTTTAGTGGTGGGCTTGGCAGTGCTAGGTTAATGGTTGGACTTGGTGATCTTAAAGGTATTTTTCAACCTAAGTGGTTCTATGATTCTTACCTTACATTTTTCAGTTCTCCCCAGTAAAGTACTGCTTTTTTATCTAACATACCTGCACAGATTTTTTTTTCTAAAACAAAGTTAAAAAGCCTGTGCTATTTGTTCTTGTCTGTAGATTAGATAACTTGTTGTGAATGAGGCTTTATCATGACTATGATATGTAATTGGTGCCTACCTTGCTATATTTTACAAAGATTTGTCAGTGGAGAACAGTCATGGGCATAAGACAAACACAGACAGAATATTCATGTAATTCCACCAGTGATTTTAAGAGGGTAGAATGCATAAGAACTCACTGTTGCAGTGAAGAAGTATTTTCTTAGGAAGTCATTAATACTGAAAAGGATAATGAAAACTGTAAAATTTCTAACATTATCAAATCTTCCTGCACTAAGATATATAATGTTGATATTTCCTTCTGGCCTACAGGAACATGATACAAAAATCATGATGGATAAAACACACCTTTGTAAAGACAGGTGCAGAATAGATAGGCTTGGGTCCATCCAGGTGGTGCAGGTATGAAGTAGGGCTTTGAACCTGCAAAACAATGCAACAATGCTATAAAATGGAAAGAATACTAGTTTCAGTGATATGGCCTGCATATATCTATGCAATAATGCAAACTCTCACATGTGCAGTTTTACTATGGTGTTCTCTTTCTACCACAATACTTGAGTGACATCACTACTTCACACCTGTTAAATTTCTGAAACAAAAATGCAAGCTCTGAAGGTTTCTATATTTCCAACGAGAATTTTGTATCCAATTGTCTTTGCCTAGAAGTATTTTGAGAGTTTAACTCCTGTTAATATCATTCAAGTATATATTCTACATTGAAGCATTTTTGCCCTTCCTGTTACTACACACCTTGACTGATGCTGTGATAAATAAATCCAATAATAAATAAATAAATAAATAATTCCAATAAATGAAGTTTATCAAGGTTAGTTTAAGGAAGGGAAAAGAATTTACCATGTAAAGACTGACCAAGATCTTTATTTTATTTGTATTTAATTATTTATGTGAAAACTCTAAGTCATCCACAGTGGCATTAAAGACTTAGTACAAATGAATGAACACTGGTTTTCTATATTTAACTTCTAGATAGTAAAATTTATTTTTGTCCAGAAGGCCCAGAGAAATGACAGTAATATTAAATTTAATAACAAATTTAAAACTTTTGCTAAAAAGTATTGTAGGAGGCATTCGTTTGTTTTACATTCTTTTCAGACTGGAACTATTAAGTGATAAACTCTGTAATTTTCATCATCACTAGATTTGTCTGATAGACATATGCTGTGTTGATACACACTGTATAAGAATCCATATTTATATTTACTTTCATGTCCCATTCTCTTGATATATACTTAATTTTTAAAAATCATTATTCTTAATATAGTAATGTAAGTTTATAGTTCAACAGTATAATTCCTCAAAATGACAGTTTTTCAGGAGTAACAAATTTTAAAAGAAAATATGAAATACTTTTATTAATTTAAAAATTTGTGTCTAAAAATACCTGCTGACTGGGCATAGAGATAGGTTGAATTACAGCTGTGGTCACTCCAGATTTTGGCGTAGAAGTTCCTATTGTTAAGGAAACAGAGGTGGTTTTCTTTTGGGCCCTGAAAAATAGAGAACAGCAACCACTTTATAAGATATGAAATGAGAATGTGTTAGTTTGTGACCCATAAGCCACCTTATATTTTCTACATATTTAAGTATGTCATTATCAACTGAAAAGATTAACATTGAGGGAAGCTGGAGTAGAACAAAATCTTTGGCTAATTTACACTTTCATGCACAATAAAAAGTACTGATTTAAGATACTAACTAGAATGTATTTTATTTCTTCAATTGTAGTCCTCTACATATTTCTTTGGAGACATTGGATTGGATTAGGTGATTACTAATGAAGACTTGGTTAACTTCAAGGTACTTCTGAATATGAAAAGTTGGTATCAACAAAATTTTTGTCAGGGTAAGGCCAGACTTCTCTGACAGGACATTAATACAAACTGCAGTTAAAATGCTACACATTTATATCACATGAGGGAAGTAGAAAAGACAAGGCATACACAAATGTACCCCAGATGTTTATTCTGATCTTGAACTACAAAAGATTTTCCAGTGTCCTTTATTAAGACCATTTGCACAACATTGGTACTACTTTGCACACTTACTGTGGCATAGCTCCAGATTTTGATTTGAAAATTAAACTTTCACCCTCTGAATCTGTAGAACTGGCACCTGGAAAAGAAAGTGTTTTCAATAATCTCATATCCTTTTACTGATTTATTTAATTTTCATATTCCAAAGAAAAAACTTGGACACCTTTGCATTTCCTTCAAGAATTGAGAACTCTCTGTAACAAACTACTGCAAGTTTTTTATCTGATAAAAATTGTAACTATGCACTTTAGACTTTTACAGAAATCATAACCATGCCAATTTAACTGCAAATTGCATTCCCTAGACTCCTAGTTGTCTTCCTGCAGACTGAAGCAAACATGGCCAAAGAAAAGAAAATGCTGACTACTACTGCTGTACTGGAAATGTATAATTTTATTTACTTAAATTTTAAAACTTGAGGCTTAAGCAAACATATGGCTTATAAATAGATAACAAATCTTCAACCTTAAGAACAACTCAGTATACCAAGACATTTTCAGACTAAACTTGCTGCCCATGATCTCCACATTCCAGACTATTTATATTAACCTACATATAGCATTTATGTACTGCTATTTCTTGCCAGTGGAAGTCTTGATATATGTGTTTGGCAGTGCCCTGAGCTCAAGGAAAAAAAAGGAAAGCATTTATTCCCTTTGTCTTAATTTTTCCTAACAACAGATACTTCACACAATTATTCAAAATATTTATGCAGTACAGCAGTGCAGCACAAATCCTCAGAGAATTTGTGCATATTTATGGAAAGCTGGATTTGTAATACATATCATAAGCAATTCATAGTCAATATGCATAGTATAGCATAGGCTGATACCAGACTGATATTCAAGCATCTTATTTATTTACAAAAGTTATACTACAAAAAAATCAAAGCAACAGGTAGAGTAGGTAAGGTAAGAAGAGAGATTCAAATGTCAAGTCATCAAAGTGGGTCTACATGAAAGTATTTCTTGAGAACAGAGAGAATAACCAGGTCTTCTGTAGCTGGGCCTGCTGCACAAAAGAAAGTGTGATGCATAAGTGTCATTGTCACATTAATGTACAAAGCAATGCTTGTACAATTTTCCTTAAAGATCATAGGGGAGGAGCCTAACAACTTGTACAATTCTCTCTCTTTCTAAGTAACATATTGTAAAACTTCAAGATAGCACTTCCACATAGCAAGACTGTCGGATGTCAAAAATCAAATTGTTTTATGCACAGTATCTCTCTACCTAGCTGTTTCTTTTGTTACCGTTGCTTCTTCATTATAACTTCACATAGCATTATATGTTTGTAATACACTCAAGTATTTCTGAAATCATGCTTACTTCTGTAAAGAAAAGTCTTACTAGAATCTGCAAGATTCAGAAAAGGCTTGGGGATTTTGCTATCATACCCCAGTGTGGCATAGTAAAGTTCTGAGAATAAAAAGCATGAAAAAAGAAATCCTATTAAGGTATATATGTAATGATTTAGTTAATTTATGTGAAAATTTTATTGTTTTGTTAATCAAAAGCTTTTTAATAATTTGGTATGTCATTATTAAGATTTTTTTTAATGTTTGTTTTACTCTTTAATTGAACATTTAAATTCATTTTGAATACATAATACCAAAATGTTTGAAAGATGTATTAATTAAAATAAAAATTGGTATTCAATTCATATAATCTTGCCTAAAATACAGTTCTCCACTAAAAAATGATTTAATAAATTTACTCACAGTTATCATTAATTTTTCTCAGGAAAAATAATATTTGAATTATGAATAATTTTGCAGTCAAAAAACATTTTGACAATAACTAGCAGTTGTTTTGGGACAAAACTAGTCTGACTGACTTTAACCTGACTTAAAACCTGTATAATAAAGATAAAGGATCATAGTACATTTATGCATAACTGAAGAAGACTCAATCGGAGCAGTCACATTTGTTTGCAATCTGAGGCAGTTCAGAACTGAGATAGGAATTACTGCTATAATGAAAATTATTATTGGAATCACTAGTCAAATCTTTGACTAGTGATTTACAGAGAGTACTGCTTAAAAGCTAACCATATGCCAAAGACTGCTAGTTCCTTCTTTTCCATTCTTTATTTTATTTCTACCCTAAATAAATAGCACTGATTACTGAGACATTCCTTGAAATACCTGAATTAACATGACGTTCAAAATGTGTTGAGTTAAAGGAAAGCAGAGGAATACAGTAAAAATACCACCATAGCAAATGCCATCTTAACATATAGAAGCAAAAGTAAACTTCAGCTTAGTTATCTTTTCCTGTATGCATCGAGTATCTTGTTATTTTACCTCTTACCTTCAATGAATATTTCAGCTGATGTACTATCTGAACCAATGGAATTTGAAGCCAGACAAGTATAGCGACCAGTGTCGTCTTCAAAGGCTTCTGCTATAATTAGGGAATGGAGTCCTCCACTTTCAGAACGGATCTGAATGTCAGGGGAATTCTGGAGTTCCTTTCCTTCACAGAACCATCTGCAGCCCACACACATTTAGAAAGACAAAGAAAAAAAGAATATAAAGGATTGGTTCAGGCTCATCGCACACAAGCAGACATTACACTGTGCTGCAAAAATCTAAATTGCTACTGAAATCAGCACGTGGTGCTTTGAAGTGTTTAAAGGCATTCACAAAGGAATAACTTGTTGGAATAAACTTTATTTAAAAGGTAGTGAGACATTTCTGGATGCTAAGAAAATTGTACACACCTACACTTAAAAATTATTCTCTGTCCTGGTTTTGGTAGAATGAAAGTTTACTGCATATCTCATGTATTGGTTTGCTTTGACCACAGTCTGATCCATTTCAACATAACTTGTCACTTCCACCTAAGTAATACTCACTGATTCTCAGAATATTTGAATTTGTAATCAGTGACACAGGGTCTAGTTGGAGGCCTGTCACTAGGAGTGTCCCTCAAGGTTCAATACTGGTCCTAGCATTGTTTAACTTATTAATCAATGACTTGAATGAAGGGGAAGATGCCTCCTCAGCACTATCGACACAAAGCTGGGAGTGGCTGATACCCCAGAGGGCTGTGCAGCCCTTCAGAGGGACTTTGCCAGGTTGGAGAGATGGACAACTGTCTCAAATTCAGCAAAGGCAGAGGCAGGGTCTTGCACCTGGGAAGAAATAATCCTGGGCAGCAGTACAGGCTGGGGGCTGATCTGCTAGAAAGCAGCACTGTGGAGAAGAACCTTGGGGTCCTGGTGGGCAGCTGGTGGCTAGCAGTGTGCTCTTGTGGCCAAGAAAGCCAGTGGTATCTTGGGATGCATTAGCAAGAGCATTGCCAGCAGTCACTGGAAATGATCCTGCCTGTCTACTCAGCCCTGGAGAGGCCACATTTGGAGAGCTTTGTCCAGTTCTGGGCTCCTCAGTACAAGAGAGGTGTGGAGCTCCTTAAGCAGGTACAGCAGAGGGTGACAAAGACAATTAAGGGACTGGAGTATCTCTCTTACAAGGAAAGGCTGAGGGAGCTGGGCCTGCTCAGCCTTGAGAAGAGATGACTGAGAGGCGACCTCATTACTTACTGTCTGTCAGTCTCTGAAGGGAGGGTGTCAAGAGGATGGACCAGGCTCTTCTTGGTGGCACCAAGCAGTAGAAGAGGCAATGGGCAAAAACAGATGCACAAGAAGTTCCACCTGAACATGAGGAAGAACTTCTTTACTGTGCAGTGACTGTGCACTGGAACAGATTGCCCAGAGAGGTTGTGGAATTTCGCTCACTGGAAACATTCATGCATTTTCCACTGCAGGCTGTCTAAAGAGCTAGTCTATGCTCTCAGCCTACATTGCTACCATGAAAGTACCAGTTCCCACCTTTTTTCTATTTGATTCCCTCATATCAGGTAGTCCCATTCCCACAAGCTACACCCTGACTTATCTGTATCTCTGGCAGCCCAGCAAGTATGAGAAGTGGGTAATTCTCGGTTTAGGGGGTCTGCCATGCATTTTTGCAAGGGGAGCAACATTGGAAAATCTAAAGGAAAATCATTAGGGAGCAACCTTCCTTCTGTTTTCAGATTGTCCCTATGTCCTGAAAACAAGTTTTGCCAGGCCTTGCCAAGCCTGTTATTTCTGCTCCAGTCCTGCAAACCCACTATGATCTTTACCACTCTTTCTTCCCTTCTTCTTATCCCATAATCCTAATCTGTGCTTTTCCACATCCTCCCCCTGCCCTCCTTTGCCTCTTCTTCCTCTGCCACCCTAATATTCAAATCTTGCTCTGGTGAGGATAAAGACAAAATGAGTAATTCTTGATAGTGAGCTTCAAAAACAGTCTTTCATTCTCTTCCCCCCCATTGACTTTTAGTTTTGTACTATAGTATGTGTTTCTTTAAAATTAATAAATAAAACCTCAGAAATTTATGGAGTCAGTTCTCTGTAGAAGATGACAGAACTTTTAAAAATAATTTTTAAAGACACAAAGTTTGCCACTTAATTCTGGTATTTTTCTTTTAATATGTACTAGCTTATGAGAGAATTTTTGCAGTCACATCTCAGTAATATTTTAGAATTAAACTTTTTTTTCCCTCCTATCACAAAACTTTACCCCCAGAAAACAAAATAACCCCAAAGAGTTACAGGACCTTCCCTGTATTTAGGGAAAGCATGCAACACTACAGGATGACAGATACTACAAAATAACAATCAGTAAGGAGTCTTTAGAAAACTGCCTCACTTTTATTGCTCTTTTAAATTACTAAACTTCATATAATTAACAAAAATAAAAATATGTTTTAAAACATTCTTAAAATATTAGACTGTAAAATGTGAAATGTCATACTTATTTCAGAATGCAGAGTTAATAAATCTAACAGGTTTACACATAACATAATTCCCCTTAATGGCATAATTGCGGGCAAGCTCTCTGTGCTTATGAACAATAGATCTTTTATTCCTGAAGGCAAAAAGAAAAAAGTTGATAGTAGCATTAAAACCATATGTAATTGCCTTCTGTAATTAAAAGACAAACAATTTCTTTTTCTGTCTTCTGTTGCCTAAACAGTGCACACAGAAAGTATCATTTTTGGAAAGAACTAACAAACTTCCATTTGTTTACTCAGTAGACCCCTTTGGCCTAATTTTACAACTATTTGCCTTGGAGACAAATCTATTCTGTCAGCTCCACTGCCAAAATTAACATTTCTCTTTCCCCTCTTCCCCTCCTTTCCTCTCTTGTCACAAATTGTTCCTTCTCCCAGTGTGAGGACCTCTGCTACTATTTCTGATTATTAGACCTTCAGAGCCCTAACCTCTGTGCAGCCTTTCCTAAGTTATATTTTAGACAATATGCACAAGAGAGAGGTTAATTCAATTTCTAGACAATCACAGACAAGAACCTGTAATATGAGGCCCTACATAACCATTAGTTCTATTTTTCTTTCCTTTCCGAAACATCCTGCAAAGGAAAACCTCTCCTCCAAGCCTAATTATTTTCTCAGACAGATCCCGTTATAGTTTCATGCAAATTGTATGGCTTTTTACTGTCTCCCAAATTCCATGTCCGCAAAATGTTTAAGAAACTGTCATAAGCATAAGAACCTAAAATAAAAAATCCATTTATACTTTATTTTGTCAGATAAAATTTAATAAGCAAACTCTTTTCTTAGGAGGACAATTTCTACTTTGTCCCCTGGTTTGTGCATATACACTGCTAGTCTCAAGTAGTGGGAGCTATTCCTCAGCACTGGTTGGGATTAAGAGTTGTTGCATCACATCAATGACATACCACTGAAAACGAGTCCTGACCTGCTACATCAGACACTGTCTGCCACAGACAAAAGCACATAGGTAAGCAATTCAATACCAAATTACCTCAGCTATCATTAAGGTGATGTTTGATGCATGGGAAACGCACCTGGTGTGGGACTGCACTGTTTATTGTGGAAAGAAGAATTCATCTTCACAATTGGCAAGAACAAAGTGTATTTGAAACGACAAACAATGGAATAGAAATATTTATATTCTTTTTTCTATTCTAATTCTAATTTTTTTTTTCTATGTACATGTTGATAAAAGAGGAGGATTACTTCTCATGAATTTCTTTTGGTGATTACATGAAAATTAAGTGAATAAGAAAATACTCAATTGAAATACCTATCCAGCAATAAATTGCCAATTGCCAGTTCAGTTCAAAAGAGTTTGTGAATTTAACTGAAAGTCTTTTTTCGTCTTTTATATATATATATATTTGTGCTCTCTATCATAGAGCACAACGTTGCTATCTACAGGATCCAATCAGCCTTACTGCCATTACACTTGCAATAATGATGGCAAGAGAATTTTCAAGGACTGAGAAAAAGTCAAAATAAATCTTTGAAGTATTCCCTCTCTATGCAAAGGGATCACTAAAGCAAGAAACATCACTATCAAAGGGAAACTGGGCCAAAGAAATCAGAAGAACTCATGACTAGACACAGAAAAATAGCCACAAAGCAAGTCCTGCAAGAAAATTCCAGTTTTATGCTAACTAGGGCAGCATTAACTCATGTCCAGGCTATTCTAGCCTACTGATCCTCTTGAAGATAAGAAGATTACTTTCTAGTTGAGATGGCAACAATACTTCCGGAGAGTTAAAATATCCCAAAAGAAACCAAACCCAACACAAATCAACACAAAAGACACTGAAAGTAACACAGAGGAACAGATATGCTGCAGACAATTTGAGAAAAAACCAAAAGTCCTTGAATAGAGAACACTGTTTTAAAAAGACACCTCTTGCCCAAGTTCTGGATATTAAGAACAAAAAACTACCAGTTCATTTCCCTATCTGTCCCAGTTTAAATGGGACAAGGGTCTTCTGCTGAGGATGGATTAGGAGGAAAAGACCCCAAACTTTTCCTAAGCAATTATTAATCCAAAACTAAGGAGCTTTGATTGAAGGGAAAAAAAACCAAATTATGGAAAAGGGAAAACAAAATAACAGCCCTTTATTAAAAGGTATGTTTGTATTAACAAGAACACAAAAAGAACCCAAGTAAACAACCAAGCAATACTACTATACCCACCAATAATCCCCTTCAAGAACAAAACCGATAGCCCGGCAAAAGGAAAATTTAAAATAGTTCAATTTTTAGCACCCTTTGGTGTAGTTCCAACCACAGTCAGCAGGGGGCGCCGTCGGGTCACTGGAGGTGTAAAACTTGTAATGTCCTGTACCATTCACCAGGTGGCGCTGTTGGGTCGTTGGAAGTGCAGAACCTGTAGTGTCCTATGGTAGTCACCAGGTGGCGCTGTTGGATCACTACAGGAGCAGAGCTTGTCACCAGTGCCTGTCACCAGGCAGCGCTGTGGGATCCCTGGTCACTGCCACGTGGGATGGGGAAAACAAAAAAAAAAACAACAACAACCCCCCCCCCCGGGTATATCGGAGAAAAAAAACAACAAAAAAACTGATTCCTCTTCCCCTCCCGAGGAAAAGGAGGAAGGGGGGGGGCGAAGGGGAAGGGGGAAGCGAAAAAAAAACAACACCGACAACACAGAAAGTTCTCTCAATGGAAGAAAAACTCACGAACTCCGGGGGGGCCCCGACAAACAGGAATAGTTGGGAAGGAACCGCAGCAGCCAAAAAAAAAACTTCCCTCCAACAGGAAAAAAAACCAACAACAAGAAAAAACCAAATGAACCAGCGTCTGCCAGCTCACAGCAGCCTCTCCTCCTCCCCGCGAGCCCGACTCCCCCCCCCACCTCCCTCCAGCCCACACACCAGCCCCAACCCCTCCCCCTTCGTTGCTAGGCAACTAATGTTCGACCATTAGCGCCCCGGCTAGTTCTTTTGTTTTCACCTAAATGGGTGTGCTGCACACACACACACACAGGGGGAGGGGAAGGGAAGAAAAATTCCTTGCTAAAGTCAGAACTATGACATTATCCACCCCTAATTTTTCTTCCCATTCCCATGCCACTATACATCTATCAAATTGAACCCTTTTTCTTGAACTCCATACATACATACATTATTCTAAACTACATACACATTCATAAATATATAGGTACAAATACGGGTACAATTATAGCCTGTTTACCCTAAGATAATATCTCCTTGGGGTATGCACCGGGTTTCTCCATCTTCTTGCATCACCCACCATGTGGAACCAGGTCCTTGGGCAAAGACAACTCCACGAATGGATTTGCCTTTGCTCGAGGCATGGTTAACCCAAACTGTTTTACCTAACATACCTCTCATGTGAACCACTGGGACCTTGTCCCCATCTACAGTGTGAAGGGACTCTGATTGGGCAGGGCCGGCTCGATTGACAGAGCCTCTAGTGTTGACTAACCATGTAGCCTTTGCTAGGTGTTGATCCCAGTGTTTGAAAGTCCCTCCACCTAATGCTTTCAGGGTAGTCTTCAACAGTCCATTGCACCGTTCAACCTTCCCGGCAGCTGCTGCATGGTATGGTATGTGATAGACCCACTCAATGCCATGCTCTTTCGCCCAAGTGGTAACTAAACTATTCTTGAAGTGTGTCCCATTATCTGACTCAATCCGCTCTGGGGTGCCGTGCCGCCACAGGACCTGTTTTTCGAGGCCCAGGATGGTATTTCTGGCAGTGGCGTGGGGCACCGGATGCGTCTCCAGCCATCCAGTGGTGACTTCCACCATGGTGAGCACATAGCGCTTACCTTGGCGGGTCTGTGGCAGTGTGATATAATCAACCTGCCAAGCCTCCCCATATCTGTATTTATTCCACCGTCCACCATACCACAGGGGTTTCAGTCTCTTAGCCTGTTTAATGGCAGCGCATGTCTCACAGTCATGGATAACCTGAGAGATAGCATCCATGGTTAGATCCACCCCTCGGTCTCGTGCCCATCTGTAGGTGGCATCTCTGCCCTGATGGCCGGCGGCATCATGGGCCCATCGTGCTAAGAACAGTTCGCCTTTGTGCTGCCAATCTAGGTCCACCTGTAACACCTCAACTTGTGCAGCTCGGTCTGCCTGTGCATTGTTGCGATGTTCTTCATTGGCTCGATTTTTGGGCACGTGGGCGTCTACGTGGCGGACTCTCACAATCAGTTTCTCTACCCGGGTAGCAATGTTTTGCCATATATCAGCGGCCCAGATGGGTTTTCCCCTACGTTTCCAATTGGTCTTCTTCCATCTGTCCAACCACCCCCACAGGGCATTGGCCACCATCCATGAGTCTGTGTAAAGGAAAAGTTTCGGCCACTTCTCTCGTTCAGCAATGTCCAATGCCAGCTGGACGGCTTTGAGTTCTGCGAATTGGCTTGATTCACCCTCTCCTTCTATAGCTTCTGCAACTTGTCGTGTGGGACTCCATACAGCTGCTTTCCATTTACGTTTCATTCCTACAATACGGCAGGAACCATCAGTAAAGAGTGCATAGCGTATGTCTTCTTCTGGTAGTTGGTTGTATGCTGGGGCTTCCTCTGCCCGTACCACTTGCTCCCCTTCTTCTTCTTCTGCTAGACTAAAATTCTCACCTTCCGGCCAGTTCGTGATGATCTCTAGGATCCCAGGGCGATTTGGGTTTCCAATGCGGGCGCGCTGCGTGATCAGGGCAATCCATTTGCTCCAGGTGGCATCAGTGGCATGATGTGTAGAGGGCGTCTTCCCTTTGAACATCCAACTCAATACCGGTAGCCGAGGTGCCAGGAGGAGCTGTTCTTCTGTGCCAATCACCTCTGAGGCAGCTTGTACTCCCTCATAAGCTGCTAGGATCTCCTTTTCTGTTGGAGTGTAATTGGCTTCTGACCCTCTGTAGCTTCGGCTCCAGAACCCAAGTGGGCGGCCTCGGGTCTCACCAGGCACCTTCTGCCAGAGGCTCCAGGAGAGGCCCTTATCCCCAGATGCAGAGTAGAGCACATTCTTCACATCTGGTCCTGTCCTGACTGGCCCAAGGGCTACAGCATGGGCAATCTCCTGTTTAATCTGTTCGAATGCTTGCTGTTGTTCAGGACCCCACTGGAAATCATTCTTCTTGCGGGTTACCAGATAGAGAGGGCTTACGATCTGGCTGTACTCGGGGATATGCATCCTCCAAAAACCTATGGCACCCAGGAAAGCTTGGGTTTCTTTCTTGCTAGTTGGGGGGGCCATTGCTGTGATTTTATCGATGACTTCAGTCGGGATCTGACGACGTCCATCTTGCCACTTTACTCCCAGGAACTGGATCTCTCGGGCAGGTCCCTTGACTTTACTTCTTTTGATGGCCAACCCAGCATCCAGGAGAATCTGTATGATCTTCTTTCCTTTCTCAGAGACCTCTTCTGCTGTGTCCCCCCATACAATGATGTCATCAATGTACTGAAGGTGTTCTGGAGCTTCACCTTTCTCTAGCGTAGCCTGGATCAATCCGTGGCAGATGGTGGGGCTGTGTTTCCACCCCTGGGGCAATCGGTTCCACGTGTACTGCACGCCCCTCCACGTGAAAGCAAACTGCGGCCTGCACTCTGCCGCCAAGGGAATGGAGAAGAACGCATTCGCGATGTCAATAGTGGCGTACCACCTCGCTGCCTTAGACTCCAGCTCGTACTGGAGCTCCAACATGTCTGGAACAGCGGCGCTCAGTGGCGGGGTGGCTTCATTCAGGCCACGATAGTCCACAGTCAATCTCCATTCTCCGTCAGACTTACGCACAGGCCAGATGGGGCTGTTGAAGGGGGAGTGGATCCTGCTGATCACTCCTTGACTTTCCAGCTCACGGATCATCTTATGGATGGGGATCACAGAGTCTCGGTTCGTTCGGTACTGCCGACGGTGCACTATTGTAGTGGCAATTGGCACTCGCTGTTCCTCAACTTTCAACAGTCCCACAGCAGAAGGGTTCTCCGAGAGGCCAGGTAGTGAATTCAACTGCTTAGCCACTTCTGTCTCTACAGCAGCTATCCCGAAAGCCCACCTATGTCCCTTGGGGTCTTTGAAATACCCATTCCTAAGGTAGTCAATGCCCAGGATACATGGGGCATCTGGACCAGTCACAATGGGGTGTTTCTGCCACTCCTTCCCGGTCAAGCTCACTTCAGCTTCCAACACGGTCAACAGCTGTGACCCTCCGGTCACCCCAGAAATGGAAATAGCCTCTGGTCCCACATGTCCTGAGGGCATTAACGTGCATTGAGCGCCAGTGTCAACCAAAGCCTTATATTCTTGTGGGTCTGATGTGCCAGGCCATCGGATCCACACCGTCCAATAGACACGGTTGTCCCGTGCCTCCACCTGGCTAGAGGCAGGGCCCCTCTAATACTGGTCTCTGTCTTGCTCGTCACAGTTTTCCGTCTGCAAATACCGGCGGGAGGTACCTTCTAGTGGGTCAGATCCCTGCCCACGGGATACCGGCACTGCACTCACTTTCACGGACGTTGTTTTTCTCTGGTCCTTAACCTCTTGTACTCGGGCTGCCAAGGCATGGGTGGGTTTCTTGTCCCACTGTCCCATGTCTTCTCCAGAGCCAGCTAGGAAATACCACAGCTCGGTTCGTGAGGCCTGTCTCCCCTCTCTGGCTGGGGGGCGCCTGGTTCTCACTGGTGCCACCTGGGAGCTGTTCTTCTCCATCTTTTCTAGGATTTTCTCCTGTTGATCTTGTAGTTTTGTAGCTATGGTAGTGAGGTTGTTGATCGAGGTCTCTACGGAGGAAACGCGGGCTTGTAGTGATTCTTGGACCATACTGTTGTACATCCGAAGTTTATTTGTTATAAACGCCACTGGCTCTCTCTTTTCCCCAGCCTCCAATGATGTCAGGTAACTGATGTGTGCAGATGGCCCCATACGTATGAGGGTCCACCACATGTATGGTGTACATCTAACCTTGTCGGGATCGTGATTAGCTTGCATATCCCCTCCAAACAGTACCTCCAACAGTGCCATTTCCCTCAGGCGTCGGATCCCCTCCTCCATGGTATTCCAGCTCTTTGTAAGATGGTCTGCTTGGAAGGCCTCTTTGTGAATGAACTTCTCTCTCACAGCATCCAGCAGCCGTGCCCAGAGAGACAGGGGCTTTGATTCTCTCACAAATGCCTCTTCAATGCCCGCATCTCGGGCAATAGACCTCAAGGACCTTGCTTCACCACCATCAAGGCTTATGGCATCACCCGTGGAATCCCAAACTCGGATCATCCAGGTTAGTATGGACTCATTCGGCTGACGAATGACGTCTTCCCGTAATTTCCGGAGATTGTCATACGATAAGGACTCAGTGATGATTTCTGGCTCCGGGTTGGCTGCCTGTGAGGGTCCTGCCTCCTCATCATCATCAACTGGGCGGGCTGATTTGGTCTTATATTTTCTCCTTTGGATAGGTGCAACCTCCATTGACTTGTTTGGTTCCTTGGAACTGGCCTGATCTGGAGTCACCCTTGTATCAGACCTCTCGTTTTCATCTTTTCTTTTTCCCTGTGAAGGCTGCACCATACCGAGCACCTTTTGGTAGGCAACGGCTAAAGCCCCACATGCATCTGCCACCTGCCTCTCTATGGGTTTACCATGACTCCTCTCCCTTGCAGCTATTATTATCTGTGTAGGGTCTGGGAGTTTTTCGAGAGCGAACTTCCATGCTGTAGGAACTGAACCACTTTCTAGAAATTTACCCAAGTCTTCCCATGGCCCATGCCATTCGAAGTTTCCCACCCCTGGGGCTGGCTTCTGTGCCCGTGCCTGGTTAATCATGGGCCTAACTACAAATGTTAGATATAACACCGTGGCACAAGCTTGCACGAAAAACCCCAAAAGGAAAACGTCTCTTACACCTAAAGAGAGTTTAAATGTCTCAGAGGCCGTTGTATTAGAACCAAAGAGAAAATGTAGGAGGGGTTGGGTAAATATACCTCCCTGTGTTTCTCCATAGGGATAGGTGCCATTATCCTTAAAACCCCAAAGGAGACAGTGTAGGCTAGAGCAGTAATATATCCTTGAGAACATGTCCCGAAGGAAAATAACAGGTGCTGAGTTTGCTATGTCATGAACCCAATGCGAGATCTCAAACATACTTATTACAATGAGGGTCATAGTGTCTGAGCTGAAAAACATCGACAGGTGAGACATAGATTTTGGCATAATTATATACCACAGAAAAGCAGCGAGCTTAGACTTCATGGTGCCTACAGGTTCACAAACACGTATAAAGTCACAAAAGGGCAGTTATTCCTTTTCCACTTTTCCTCTCTCAAAGCCCCACGTTGGGCGCCAAAAATGTCCCAGTTTAAATGGGACAAGGGTCTTCTGCTGAGGATGGATTAGGAGGAAAAGACCCCAAACTTTTCCTAAGCAATTATTAATCCAAAACTAAGGAGCTTTGATTGAAGGGAAAAAAAACCAAATTATGGAAAAGGGAAAACAAAATAACAGCCCTTTATTAAAAGGTATGTTTGTATTAACAAGAACACAAAAAGAACCCAAGTAAACAACCAAGCAATACTACTATACCCACCAATAATCCCCTTCAAGAACAAAACCGATAGCCCGGCAAAAGGAAAATTTAAAATAGTTCAATTTTTAGCACCCTTTGGTGTAGTTCCAACCACAGTCAGCAGGGGGCGCCGTCGGGTCACTGGAGGTGTAAAACTTGTAATGTCCTGTACCATTCACCAGGTGGCGCTGTTGGGTCGTTGGAAGTGCAGAACCTGTAGTGTCCTATGGTAGTCACCAGGTGGCGCTGTTGGATCACTACAGGAGCAGAGCTTGTCACCAGTGCCTGTCACCAGGCAGCGCTGTGGGATCCCTGGTCACTGCCACGTGGGATGGGGAAAACAAAAAAAAAAACAACAACAACCCCCCCCCCCGGGTATATCGGAGAAAAAAAACAACAAAAAAACTGATTCCTCTTCCCCTCCCGAGGAAAAGGAGGAAGGGGGGGGGCGAAGGGGAAGGGGGAAGCGAAAAAAAAACAACACCGACAACACAGAAAGTTCTCTCAATGGAAGAAAAACTCACGAACTCCGGGGGGGCCCCGACAAACAGGAATAGTTGGGAAGGAACCGCAGCAGCCAAAAAAAAAACTTCCCTCCAACAGGAAAAAAAACCAACAACAAGAAAAAACCAAATGAACCAGCGTCTGCCAGCTCACAGCAGCCTCTCCTCCTCCCCGCGAGCCCGACTCCCCCCCCCACCTCCCTCCAGCCCACACACCAGCCCCAACCCCTCCCCCTTCGTTGCTAGGCAACTAATGTTCGACCATTAGCGCCCCGGCTAGTTCTTTTGTTTTCACCTAAATGGGTGTGCTGCACACACACACACACAGGGGGAGGGGAAGGGAAGAAAAATTCCTTGCTAAAGTCAGAACTATGACACCTATCCCTTCGTTGTAGGTTCTCAGTATTGCGTAAGGTGTGCAAATAAGAGAAAAACAGGCTGAGACACCAACAATAGGGTTTGCATATGTGTGTACATATCAATCCACACAAAAAGACTTCCAGCTTGCACCTAATTGACAAATTTCAAATTACACTGAATTTTTATGTTCTTTCTTACTATCTTCTTCATTCTCTTTTTCCCATTTCTGCTCTTGCCTGCGTTTCCACTGTAGCACTGTTTGCCTTGCTTTTTCTACACCAGTGCTTATTTTTCACCTACATTATATCTCCTGTATATTTAAATGATAGCAATTAAATATTTAATGCAGACACTGAAACACAATCACTAGACTGGAAAGTCAACAGACAAAGATTCAAATCAGAGATATTTTGGTAGCAGGGGAACAATGATTAAGATACTCATTTTTCACTCTTCAAACCTTCTTTGCTGTTCCACTGGCTACATGGCGGCAAAATTAGAACAGCAAACAGAAGAGGACAGTGAGATGCCAGGTGAGCAGCAGTTCATGCACACTGGCTTCAAGTTGCAATTCACACAATATACCTTTCTTTTTCACTCTCCTTTATGCCCTCACAATCCTCCATGCATAGAAATACATAGAAGCACGTGTGTCTGGGATTTTAATGACCCTGAACAAAATATAAACAGAGTTGAACAGTACACTGACTAAGTAAGCACCAGGGTTTTAAGAAAAACAGTTCAAGGTTCTCTCTAACTCATAATCCTGCTGGAACTTATGTTTTTTGAGAGTCACTGAGGAATAGAGAGGTTTTCCTCTCTGCACACTCTTAAAAGTTAATTTAAAATGGCAGCTGAAGTGAAACTTTAAGATATAGCCTTAGGGAGAAATTATAATAGGGAACTCTGACCACTACAAAAAGTGCAGAGAGATAAGTTGTAAATTAAAAAGTAATTTTATCCTTAGTGGTGTTAAGTATGTCCAGGAAGAAAAGTCAAAATGAAATACTCTGACATTCCTGCACTGGCAGAGTCAGCATTTCCATCACAATACTGGGTAACTTCCATTTTGTTTTCTCTCCAAACTGTCTTTCCAGACTGGAAAAAAAAAAAAAATACTTAAGGAATTTAATTTGATTTTTAAAAGGAATCAGCATCATCATATGAGATTTAGAGTACATCACAATAATCAGATGATTCAGATGTTTATGTTCTTTACACATTGCTCAATTTTTGGGCAATATACAATTTCATTAACTGTATAGGTAATTCATAATGAGGTTACTAATAACATACATACTTCAAATATTTATATTTTGTAATCTTAAAAAAAAAAGAATATCTGAATATAGATGCTTGTGCTTTGCCTAAACCTTCAGTTAAGTAATTAAAAAAAGGCTCTATACACTGATAACCATATAGGTAAATTTTATAATTAAAAATGTGTTGTATTATAAACAGTGTATACTATATATTCAGAATTTATTGATTCTTCAGATGTCACACAGTCTTCTGCTAGATCTCACAAATTTCAATGAGGACCTCACATCCAGTTGATTAAATTGCATTATTATGTACTTAGAAACTAAAACTGCCCTCTTAAAGTGCAAAAAAAAAAAAAAGGGCAAGAGAATATCAAAATGGCAGTATTTTCAAGACATATATCAACACTTCAGCCTGCCATTTCCTACAACTCTGCTTCTTCTGAGGTGAAACCTTCCATCATGTTTTGTGCAAGGATGCAAAGCAGGCGGGGTACAGAAGTCACAGAAGTCATACGACCAGCTCCCAAGAACAGTGAGCTATGGCCTCTGTCACCGACTGCAAGCTGCAGTAAGTCCAAAGATGTTTTTTTAGCTCATTCCTGTCATTTAGGAAAATCTCTTGCCTACATTCTTGAGTAGGTTTTCCAAGGCTCTTTCTGTTCACCTTACTTGTGGAACAAGGATTCTACTCTTTTTCAGCGTTTCAGCTGGGGAAACGAACTGAAAGTTAGCTTGGCATTTTGATAGTTCCAGACAAGATGCTAAGTTACAGCCTATACCTCATGTCATCTCTCTGGGTATTCTCCCTGCAATGCTCCACAGATTTAAATAGAGATGTATACAGCTAATTACAAAAAAAAAACAAAAAAACCAGCATTGTCAGATTTGATTAAAACTAATTGTTCTGTCCTAAAACCACAGGATTAGCTTAGAGGGTCTTAATTTTTTTTAAAGACTGTATCTTGTCCTTGACTTTGCAATTGTTTGCCTCACTTTATAACTTTAGGAATAGAAGCTTTAAAAAATATTTTTGATGGAGGCTTTTAATTACCTGAATGATAAAGATATTAACACAAGAAAACATGAAATCAGCGCTAGAAAGTATGAAAATTGAAAAAAGATTCACACTTGTATAACTTGAAATATACCAAACCTTCTAGAGAAAATTTCTTTTATTCTTTAGATTAAGAGAATTTTAAATAATTTTCTCGACAGTTACTATTATTTATTTCGTATTTCTCTGGGGCAGTGGTATAACACATGCCACTGATTTCAACTCTATTATTGTCAAATTGTTCTTAGGCACAATAAGAATTTTTGACACAAAATTTATTTTTCAGAAGTTACTGAAAGTACTGAAATTTACTCCTACAATTTACTACTGAGGCAACCACCTCTTGTTTCTTAAGGTCCTTCTGCTCTACCTCAGCTTCTTGTTACAAGATATTTCTAAAGTAGCATAATTGTTAAAAATATTGTGAGCATTGTAATATGAACTAATAGTGTTGAACTCTCTTGGTAATTTTCCACAGAATTAAAAGTTGTTCTGAAATACAAATTGCTGGTTTTTTCTTAATCATTTTTTTAATTAGCTCACCAGCTATGTTTAGATTCATAATTTTTTTTTTTTTTTGAGAGAGAGTCTATCTTGGTGTAGGAGAAACATAAACAGCAATTAAAATTAATAAACTGATTTTTTAACTACATTTATCATAATTTGAATATGTACTATGAAAAATTAAGGAAAATTAGTTTATAAAGCAAACACATTAAAATTTAGTAAAATTTCATTGTTATTAACTGAATGTCTCTGTGATAATCCTGCATTCTGATAAAATTCTGGAAGATATGGATGATGTGATGCAGTAATGAAATATCTGTATACAAAGGAAAAAATGGTGAGATTTAATGAATAAAACTGAATTACATTCCATGCATAAAACAAAAAAGGATTAGCTTTATATGGTGACTTTTTCTGCATATAAACTAGAGAAAATATATCATATTGAAAAAAGATACCTGCTGTATGACTTATTTGATATGCAATCCAAAGCTACTTATTTGTGATAAACACTTCTGTCATAACACACTGTGTAGGATGCTAATATTCACTACTGCCTTTTCACTTCTTGCAGATGTAATTTCATAAAACTGTTTTTTTAGAACAGTGATTATAAGGAAAATACTTAAATATTTAAAAGAAAAGCAATGAAAGCCATCTAGCAGCTTTTTTGTTGATCTGTCCTCAAAGTCTCATAGGAACCTTTATGCCATACAGCAAAGGAACCAGGGAAGTGACTCTTGTTGTTGACAGCACTGTGGGGTTGGTGCAAATGATATTTCACAAACTAATGCCACGGTATCCAAATGGGATAACACATTTCAGGTAATCTCTTTTTATCATGCAGATCAAAGACATCTGTACAGCTGTATTTATTCAGAAAGAACAACAAGGAGATCAAATTTCTTCAGCTGACCAAAAAGCATTCAGTATTAAAGAAAAAATCTGTATGTTTACTTCTCTAACCAGAATGAACAAATACCTTATGAAGAAATTTCTTTTAAAACAATATTGCTTATGTTATAGTCAACCTTCATAATGAAATATCAGAATGCTGACGTATGCTGAACAACTTATTTTCCATTCTTGAAGTCCAAAGTTTAAACCCTACCTCATATCCTATTTTGATTTATCTTTACCCTTTTCCACAAAAGATTTATCTTTTTTTCCACATCTTTATCCATCACCAAAACACAAAGTCCCTTATTACTCTTGATTTTAACGATGTGTTTTCTGAAGACAAAAGCATTATCCAGGTGTAGGCAGGTTTCACAGTTTCAGAAACCTTTCACAGAACTTTCTTTTTCATCTTTGCCGCAAGTTCATGTTATAAACATTTCACTTTCAAAAGCTGCAATTTCATTGGCAAATTGATGTGGATAGATAATTCACTTTATTCTATATTTTTGTAATCATCAGACCAAGAAAGAGAGAAAATGCCATGCAATTCAAGAACCACTTACCTAGTGTGAACTGCAAACCACTTCTAACAACAGGTGTGTTGTTTATTTGCCACACATACAGCTAGTTATTTTTAAAAATTCATTTCATTGAGTAATTTCTAAAATGTGTGAATTTGGACATTAAAAAAACTTAAAAATTACATGCCCATTATCATAGATGTAAATAAAAAGCATGAATAAAAACCCAATAATAAATTATATGCAATTTAAGATATTACGTTTTCCATACTTCTATTTGTAAGACATTTTTGAATTCTGTTGGACTAATTAGTTTACTGCAGGCTAATTTATAGTAGTAATTTTTTTTAGAATATTCAGAAAACTTATTGTATAACAAGTGATTAACAATATTTAATGTAAGAATTTCCCTACACCATCTCTTCTTGGACACTGTACTTACACTTTACTGTTTTCTGGAGCAGTATTTTGTATGTGACATCCTAAAGTTTACAAAAGGATATTTTATGTAATCTTCTATTTGACTAAACCTGAGTTCCTGGCAAGTGTATGCATACAGCCACCACTTACTACACAGCCATACATCTGGGATATATTTCCTAAAAAGAGGCTTTTGAGATGTAGTGCAGTCTGGGCCAACATGGCTAGAGCTTCTTTACAGGTGCCTAAGAGACAGCTCTGCTGTCTCACAGGTTAGCTAGATCGAAGAAGGATAAATCAGAATAATCAAACAGAAAAACTGCTACTCTCCTCAGAATTCAGAGTAGGCGTCTTCTGGCACACCTGAAGAGTCAAAGGAACTCTTTGCTTCACTCCAATTGCAGTTCTGTGTTTCGGTAATGAAAGTAATCACTCAACAACTTGGATGGCTGCACTTAAAAATATGAAATTTTTTTCAAGCTCTCATTACATGTTTAAATTGAAATAAATTTCCTTCAGAAAAAAGTCAGTGCTGTGTCACAACAAAATACTTTCAAATTCCCATGACTAAATTCTGTTCCCTTCACTAAAAAGTGTTTTCCTCAGCTGTAAGACCCCAACATTTAATTAAAAACATCTCCAATCTGCATTAACCCAACAGTTATATATATATATATATTCTTAATGTATAGAACAATATGTTTCCCAACATTTTAAAATATTAAATATGGCAAAATAATTTAATAGTTGCAAATTCCCCCTTGTTCTTCATCCCCAGTTATGCCACTTACATTTGGAAAATCATTGTTTATTTCATAAATACACCAGTAAAACCACCTGTAACTTCTCTGGGTTTCAGAGTAAAAGAAAAAAAATTACAAACTAAACTCCGTGAATACTAAGGAATTCTAATCTGGTCTACAATTTGCAAAATTATTTAAAATACATTGAAAAGGAAAATTTTTTGGTCTTCTGACATATCTAAGAATGCAGTTCTCCATGACGGGTTAGTAAAAACAAAACAAAAGCCAAGAAGCAGGACAGTAGACACAGAAGAAGAATATTGAAGTAGTAGTTTTGTGATACATTTACCTGTATTTCCGAAGACTTTACACTAAAATCAGTAGATGATATGAGCAGTAAGGGATAGGAAGAACAAAGTGAATTGTGAAATCACCTTAAAACAGGCAGAGTTCACCTTAAAACATACACCTAATATACATCCATTTAATTCCTTAACATTGCATGTAACTTTCTCATTTGGTGTTTTTAGGTTTCATATTTCAGTGGAAACTTTTTTTTTCTTTTGAAATATCTTATACATTTTGATGTCCACTGCAATAGCTTGCCTCCAAAGTCAATAAACATGGAAGCTGTTTCTATGTGTCAAAGCATGAAGATGGAACAGTTTATAAATGTGGTGAATGAGCAAGCGCAGTCATAAAAAACTTCTAATGTAATTCAGGTTTAAATAATTACTGGGTGTAGCAAATGATTTCCTACAATTTCAGAGTTTTATACTTTCAAAAGATTGTCACAGAACTATGAAACATGCTATACAGAAGAATTCAGCACTGAACACCACAGAAAAAAACAGTACCTGAAACACTCACTTTTTTGCATTTAACTACACAGGAGCCACTATAGTTTTAGGCACGGAATGCCAGACACTGAGCAATAATTTCTTTCATTCTGACAGGTAATTAAATCTACTGGTTTTGTCCAATTTCCTTCTTGAGCTTGGAACATCTTACCCTGAATTCAAAGTGTGGTAGACATTGTCTGCATTTCAGATTTATCCACTAGTTCATATGTCAGTAGGTCAAGCAGACTCCTCTACTTATGTCTGTAGTTGTGCCAGAAAAAAAAAATTGATTTATCTGCTGTTTTGTGTCATGCAAAGATTATCATCTCTACCCCAAAAAATCAGAATGTTACATTTCCTAAGTAGAGATGCTGCTCCCTATTTTTCACCCTGCAGCTGAAGGACCATTTTGGTACACACGGAAATACATGCACACAAATTTTCTCTCCAAAATGAGCTCGCAAGTTAATCTAGGAAATTCTGCCTGTTTTATGTTCTATAAACATAAACATTTGAGGAGCATCCTCAAATATTTTTTTAAACAAAGCTGTAGAAAAATATCCTACACACATTAAATGGGAGTCTTCAAATGCAACCAGCCTCGTACTGGGAGTACCAGTGGTACATAAAGCATATGAGAAGAGATTCATAGTTTAGTGCTTCAGAAAAACCACACATATGGTATTAGAGATAACATTCCTGGTTTCATACATATTGTTCTCAGCTTCAGAGCATGCTGGAAGAGCCAACTGGAGCAGCACACTATGCCTCCCTCAATTTATTCCCCCGTACATTTTCCCCATTCTGTTAGGTTAGGCATACCCTTACGCATATTTTCAGTAAGAACATTCACCTTAATTTTCCACAGTGTCTAGCACATGGCACATCTTACGGAATACAAGCATTGGACCATCTGGTAACAATGGTCTAGGCAGGATCTAATGGTTCAGAACAACAGTTCCACTTATCTACAGGGAACATCGGCAACTGCACAGTGAATGTTCTTGTGTCTGAGGTAGCTGCATAAAAATATTTCTCTAAAGAAAGGCTCAATGAATAGGACTTTGAGCACTGAAAAAGTAATTGAGCATGTTGTAATTAGGTATGGTTTGTTACTGAGAAACAGGGCAAGCACTTTGTCTGCTGTTACCCAGGAAAGGTAAGAGCCAGCTCAAAACTCAGCTTCCACTGCCTTAACTCTAAGGCCACCTTCCAGGTGTCTAGAATAAGAGAGGATTCTGACCTTGCATTGCCAGATGTACTCTTAGCCATAAAATTATTTCTCGATATTTTTGAAAGCTAGCAGATCGGCATGAAGATACTGATGTAAGTTATTATACAGCACTGAGCAGCAACAAAGTACAGGAGTTTCATTCTTAGGGGTCTGTTTACCTCTTGCAGATGCCTGTGGTCATCTTCCACTAAGTGTGAAGAGAGTCATGCACCTAAGTGCAATAAATAACTGTAAATTTGTTCACTTAAACTGAAGATACCATTACTTGGCTTATTCAGATGTATGCTTACATCAAATTCCACTTCTGATATTTGATCGGAAATTAATAAGATCATGGAAGTGAAGAAAAAAAAAGAAAATTTAAAGCGGTGAAGATGGTTACAGTAGGTTAAAAAAATTTAAGTATTTAATGTTCACATGTGAAATGCTGAACATTTTTCAGACCCAAAGAACTGTTGAGGCTTGTAGGATTAACATGAAATGCCGCTCTTAGCTATCCCTTATACATATACCCTCCTTTGACCAGAAACAGATTTTCAAATAGCATACTGTCATTATTTTGCCTAAATTGGGAGGGGGACCTATTACAGAGTTGCCAGACATAATCTTCCAGTGAAATAACATTTTGAACTTAAAAGGAAGGAGAGTAATGAATTAAAAGTAAAGCAAGAGATGCAAAGTTATAACGAAAAAATTGCATTTATGGAATTTGAGTTTTACATATAAGGTAAATTGAATTATATGTGATTGTGATGAGTTAGTGGCAAGCTCATGGCTGACAACACACCTTTCAGATGAATCAGGTATACCTCTCAAAACTGTAATACTTTAAAAAAGTAAGAAGATTAAACGTATTTGAGACTAAGCACTCTAGTTTACAGAAAACAACATTCAATTATGAAACCCTAATAACTTGCAAATCAACAAAAGTAAAAAGAAAGCTCCATCCAGGATGTATAGTCTTGTTCATACTGAAAACACAGAAGTGGCGACTGTGGAAGTTGGAGGTTTACCTTCAAAACTGGCAGATGTCTTGCTGGAGTTATGAAAGGTAGAAAGTTATTATATCCACTGTGACATACATTGCAATCAACGCACTTTTATATGAGTGATTATGTGGTGCCTATAGATAACAGTTATCTACGTCATAGTAGCTGAATAGATAAACCTTTGCATCTGCAACTTTGGTAAACTAGACCAGATTAAATGCAAAATGAAACCCTATATAACCAATACAAAACTATTTAATTCTTACATGGATACTATTCTACTATCATCTCCCTTTTTTTACTTCCTGTTTACTTCCAAGCTAGAGTCAGTAAATATAAACTTGTTGACCAGAAGATAAAATACCTGATTCATTCAGGTCATGTCAGCAATTTAGTAACTGACACCGAGCAAGAAAGCTGTCAGCAGTTTTGTCAGTGCCTTGCATTGTGTATGACAGCAGTCAAATTAATTCAGTGAGGCTTAGCCTGCAGAGATCGGTATCATGCCGCAGAGTGCCATAGGATGCAGAGAACAAGCACCTCAGTAGTGCACTGACTATGGTTTTCAATACTGGCGGCAGGTCCTGAAAGGTATTTACAGATAGCAAAATCAACATTTATAACACGTTAGTTTCTCAGCCTACTGGTCTGAACTGAAACTGGAAGCTTTCTGAATTAATTTTCCACATTAATTAGCAAAGCAATACTGATTATATCTGTTCTGATTCATATTGTAATTTTACCAAGGACATTTTTCACACTTGCTGCTGAAAAGGCTTGATCTTTATGTAACAGCTGTCATATTTACAAATAAGGGTACTTTTTTTGTGGCATGCTATGTCCTTATGTCCTACCTCAGATGTAAGTACAATATCAGATATAGCAGAAAGCTACTCATTAAAAGAGGAAAAATAAGATTCAATATTTTGGACTCCCAGATAACATCTGTGGTGTCGTAGGACAGATTTAGAGTGTGCTGTGTGAAAGGGTCTAGTTGAAACAGCAGATAAGAGGAAGGAAAGGGTGGGGAAGGAAAATTGCTTGTCTTTGGAGTGTCACTTTTCCCCAAACTTATGCCACCATTTCCTCAGCATCCTTTACACAGCATTCCTTTACTGAAATTTCGTACTATAGGCAAAATCTGACTGATTTACTTGGTTCATGCAATTAGATACCTGTCATTAGAGTTAACTGGTGCATTTTATAGCCCACAAGCAATCTTCCTTAGAGAAGGATTGCATTCACTTCCTAAGCCATACCTGAGGACTAGTCATCACCTTTCACTAAATAATAATGACTATTTTGTGCTATCTGCTCAGATATCAGTTAAAGTGCCTTTACACACCATCACCAGCTGCCAGACACAACGCAGCTCTCACTTCAGTCTTTAGTTACAGCCTTAGCAGCCAAGCTTATATCCATGTTTGACAGTTGCCAATATGGTATGATCCAAGAGCGTGCATGTACTCCTGCTTTGTGCTTTGGTGACTATCTGCACAGTTAGGACTTGTGCCTGATCCATGATTTCAAGATTCTTCTAAAACTTTCAAGATTCTTCACCCCACTAACATACACCGGCCTACCAGCTATGCCACAAAGCATACCATTATGAAAACTGAAATATAAAACAGTACCAAGAACATGTTTAAGTGGAAAATCAAAAATTCCATAGGAATCCAGCAGATTGAGGATTAACATTCAAGACTGCTTTAAGGTCTACTCCTTTTTGCAATGTTCATATATGCTTGTTGTGGTATCCTGTAAATCCTGTAATTCCTTGATCCTTATTTCCAGCCCTTTTCCATCATGACTCTTCCTGTTCAAAAAACTGGCTAAGGAGAGGCCATCTATTTTACATATGAGCAGTGCAATGCAGATTACACCAGCATTATATTCAGGAAAAACAGGTAACTAGTTACTACATTTCAGAAGAATGACAAATGTCAGTCTGGTTACAGACTAATAACTGTATGCTTTCAGAAACTCTATCAAAGTTGGCCTAAAGATATCTCGAAGAACAGAATATTCTGGTATTTATATGAAGACACAGGGATATATCCACATATATAATGCAGCAGAATCTTGCCACCTCTGCTTTACTTGATCTGTGAAGCACTGAGGGGCTCTGGAATTTATCAAAGATGTTAGGCATAAGATGAGTCTTTTAAGACTGGGCACCATAAAGGCCATACTTTCTTTTATTTCTGTAGAAAAACTGTACTGCTTTATTCACAGTATGGTTAGGATTGCCTAGTTTAAAACCAATTCAGGTTGTTTCTAAATATTTCATAAGCATTAACATGGTAAAACTGAACATTGACACAATACATTAACATACCAGATACAGGAATGTCAGGGAGCTGTAGTATACATTTTGACCTCTGATTATTTCTCATAGCAGTTATTCATATATAATAATAGCTTTCCCAAGTGCCTTGTGCACTTCAAAGTTATAAAAATCTGCAAATAACTTTTAAACATTTACATTGTAGTTCATTTGAGGCAGAAATTAACTAACAGTGATTCATGAACTCTGGTTAATGTTTGGGGATTTTTTTTTAGTGTTTAGCTTTTTTTTTTTTAAGTTAAGAACAAAGTTCACATGTGGTCTGTAAATAAGAGAGAGATGTAATGTTAAGAAAAAAACTAGTTCAAAAGGGTGCACACAGCTATATAACTGATTATTCTCTTTTTTCCAGTTTCCCTTAGCTAATCTACTGTCCCAATACTTAAAGATAGCAAAAAGCTCATAACCACTATTTATTTGGTTATAGAACCCCACTTATCTATTGTTTCTAGATAAATTACAGTGTATACAGAATTATTGTAGGAATTGCCTTTCATTATTACTTTATCTTCCAACCAGGGGCAAGAATAAACAGTGTTTTTCACTGCTGTAACTTTTGATCTGCATTCTCTGTTTGAAACACTATGGACTTGTTTACCCATTTCAAAAGTATCCATATAAAATAACATTCATCATCTAATACTTTCATTTGAGGAAGATTTGGATAGAAGTTATATATTGTATGTTATGCATCAGTTTATGGGAGAAATGTTATAATTGAGAAGAAATTACTGAGAGCACTGAGGGAAACCCAAGATTTTATTAAGAGTATTTCAGAATAAAGAACATGCATAAAAGAATATGGATTATTACAATCTCATCTTTCAGATTAGGGATATCCTGTATGGAGATAGTCACAATAGTTTAAGAAAGGGTTTAGTAATATAAATTTTTCAATTCCTTTGAGAGCAGCCCAAAATGCTAATTGAGAGCAAGCAATTAAACTGTATTCAATAAAAAAAAGGTCATAGTCCTTCCTTTTTACTTTGGATATTTTCCACAAAGTATTTGGAGTGGAACGTATTTATGGTGATTTATGACAGGGAGATCTTCCCTTATCTTCTCACTCTCAAATCAGGTCACCAACTACTCTGTAATGTCCAAAAGAATTCCTGAGATGTATTTGCTCCCATTTAAGAGAGGCATGTTTGTATCCTATGAAAAATATTCAAAGAAGCCATTTCTCCTTTTATTCAAAGGAACATTAAAACCTATTTGCTTTAACCCTGACCTTATCATTAAATGCTATGACCCCAACTCTTAGCCTCTAGGCAATTAAAAAAATAAATCGTTTGAGTACATCCAGCCAATAATTTCCATGTTAAAACAAAAGTCTAAGTTGGAGCCATGTGGTCTCAATCAGGCAGTAAAAACCCTCTGTATTTTCTTAAATGCACAACTGCAGTATGCCCATAACCTCTCTTTTAAATCATCTTAACCAGATCTGAATCACTCTCACCACAAATGATTCGGTGGCCCTGGAATGTGCTTGGGTAGACAGAGTTGCTCTGCAATGAACATTGAGACATTCCCCACTTCCCTAGTGTTAAGAGAATAGTCTGCAGGAATAAAAAAAAAAAAAAAAAAAAAAAAGTTTTCTGAAAGGTTAAAGCCAAGACAAAAAGTGACATCATAGTTCAATCATTCAAGAAAAAGAGAACAAAAATGCATCTACTGCCTAATAAATCAATGTTGTGTGCCACAAACCACAGTGAGCCAACACAGCCAAAGAACAGCTTTACTTGCTGAAGCAGGGATACCACAAGCAGCTGGCAAATGCCTGTGTAATTGTATTCACAGAGAGCCACTAAATCCATTAAGCTAGCCAGACGAGGAGAAGTCATTCAATTAAAAAAGCTGAATATATACGATTTCAGTAACAATCTGTGCCTCCTCTTACACTACATTACAGTATTTCTTACCATGGGCTATCACGATTTTTTGCACAGTTTAGTATGTATGTGGCACTTTGTTAAAAGCTTATAGGCAGATTGCTGAGGATCAAAAAAATCTTTTGAGGTCCCTGGATTACCTGAATATATGCTGCTAGATACTCCCCTGGTCCACTTGAGCAAATAGAAACGACAGACACAAAAACACCTTCACTTTCTCAGCACATCTCAGAAGGAGTTCCAAAATATTACTTACATCTGAAGTTATAACAGAGGAAAGGGAATGTAGGTCCTTGGGGGCTCCTAAAAGTCAAGTTTAAGCAGCAAATGAGCAAGCTTTGCTTAAATAACTGTAAGATTCTTAAATGCCACTTCCTCTTTAAAAGTCTGTCTGGAGCCTGAAAGATTTCTTTCAGTCTTAATCACCTCAAAAAACAATTTAAACATGTGGCCAAAGTGATGTGCATTTAAAACAGGAATAGACCAGAGCCAAGACATTTGGATCCAGTTATTAACCTTCTTATACTTCATGGATGTTGGAATCCAGGGATTTTGGTACAGGCCCATCTCTGAACTCAACACTCACTGCCAAACCTCACAGTCAATAGAAAATACGCTTTAACATATCAAAGCAGGAAAAACAGCATAAAGATGTCAGATTTTTCCACCACATCAATGAGAAAAAATGTCGTTATAGCACCCATGTAAATTGTGAAACTGAAAGCAGCTGCTTAGGCAACCTGACATGGTGCCATTGGCAGAGGGGGGTCCAACTCAGAAAAACATAATTCCATTTTTAGCTCTGAAAAAGAATCTTTGCTACTTCTAGTGTGTGATTCCTGTTCAGTGAATAACTTGCCATAAATAGAGCTAGTCACTGCTATAGAAAGAAATGCCTTAGTTCATGGTAAGAAAAATGTGTACTAAACATCCCCAACATCCTAATTGAGTACTGTTTCGTAGTCATTCCATAGCAACATAATTTAGTGGAACGTTTTTAACAATTACCACACCAAGCAGGGTATTCTTCCAAATGAAAGGTGAAAGGCAGAATGACAGAGGTTTGGTTTAAAGTTTCTGAATTAGAAAAAACAAACATACAGACCTCAAACAAACACTTAATAGACTGTGACTGCTATACTTTGCACAATCACCCATTTGCTCATTCAGCGTATTTTTCATGTGACTAGGTTCACTGTCACAAGTCCCTAATCACTAGCAAGTTCGTCAGTGGGTAGGAGGAAGGGACCACTCACTCTGACAAAAAAACCAAAAACCAAAACCAAAAATAAACAAAAAACCCCCCCACAAAACAAACAAACAAACAAACAAAAACCAACCAACCAACCAACCAAAACAAAAAAAAGCCATTGAATATCTACTTGAAGTAAATAATGGAGCAAGAATTAAAAGAAAGAGAAAGGAAATTTTTTCCTCTTTTCAGATCAACTGTCCCAGTATGATTTGCTTGTGTGCTTGTTTTTTGTTTTTAAAGTACATAAGTACATTCAATCAACTGGTCTTTCCCCCTTTGTCAAATTCATTATGCAGTTGAACTTTTAGATTTCAAGGGTTTCTTATTTATTATTTTATTAAGATAACCCGCCTGGCAAGACATAATAGCATGCTGATAGCAGGGCTTATCAGTAGCTTTGAAACAAATAGGTCCCTGTAGTGAACTTCCTTTGACAGCTAGATGGCATTTCTGAAAGCAAGTTATTCAGATTAACCTGCCTCCCTTCTGATCATTATTAAACTTTTCCTAAAGACAATACAGGGAGATGAAAACAAAGGTTTTTGTAACAGCAATCCATTTTGATAATAAACTTAAAAGGCAGCAGTCTTAACACTTTCAGAAAGCCAGAACAGCTAAATATTTTGCTTTTGGAAGAAAACCAAGTTTCTTTTTATAATTCCTGTCTTCTCTCAGAGTCAAAGCCTACACTCTTTTACACTAGCTACATTAGCTTTCAATTGCATGCCCTAGAACAGTAGACTCTCAAAGCTTTTTCTTTTTAAAAAGAGGATCACTTTGCTCCTAACACCCGAGAGAGGAAGGGGGAGGGGGATGTGCTCTGAACGAACACTAATCATTTAAAACAAGTTTATTTTGGGTGCCTATAAACTGATCTTAGGAAGCGTCTCACCCGTTTTCACTCCACCATCCTCCTGAACTCTAGTTCTACTCATATCCTTTGTGATGGAAAATCTTTACTTCCCAGGTTCAAAAATGAGTTACTCTGCTAGTTAAAGTTACTCTATACTATACATGGTTCAAAACAAAACAGGTTTGCAGAAAAATCAATAATAAAGCCATTTGGAAAGCTTTCCAAAACTGTACAGACACATAGGAATTTTGCTAAAATAGATACATTCTAATAGAGCTTTTTGGAAAGGGAAAAATGAGGAACATTTTACTGCTAGGCTCTATTCCAAGACCACTATAACAGCACACACTGTATGATTCACTCACGTACTTTTTTCCCCTCCTCTACTGTAGTAAGCTAAAGCACCTTATAGTTTCTTGCATCATTATACACATTTAATGCTGGCACTTACCGTTGTGGAACAGAGGGACCCCCACCCCCCGCAAAGAGGCTGATAGCTGATGGTCTCTGGGTCCTTTATTTCTTGACCAGCCCCAGCTCTTAGCCTTGCTGCTCTAAATTCAGCCTAGTTCGCAGAGGAGCACAGAAAAATTTAATAGACAGCTGAGCTGCCAAATTCCAACCACCACGATCGGCAATGAAGACGTTCTCCCTAGTTCTGACTGATTCCAAAGAACAAAGCCTGCTGGCAATGAGGAAGCGGAGTTTAAGTCCTCTGGCTCCAGTCCAACTGTTGCTCTTGCTTTTGCTGCAGAGTACGTGAGAGTGTTTGCATGAGCTTGTAACGCATGTAAGAGATGGGGGCTGGGGAAAAAGAGGGTGTGTGTAAGGGGAGGAATGCTAGTCATATCCAAAAATAACATGAAGGAAGTCATGTAAGTGAGCCGTCTCCCCTCATTCTCTCTCCTCTTATCGCGTGTAATGAGAGTGTCTCTACCCTAAGATTTTGATCTCAAGGGTAGGTAGGGAAAAAATTCCATTGTGACTTGCAGCTCATATGATTGCGCTATTAAATTGTAACTGGGGAGCTCTGCACTTACAAGAACACGTCACGAAACACATGATTTAGTAACAATCTACTTCATAATAATGCAGCCAGCGTGCATTTCACACTCTGTGCATTTGTTTGCAATCTGGAGAGAAAAAACAGAAACTACTAATGAAGTTTACTACATGCCCCAATAAACAGTGTCCCATTTGCCTGTCCAGAAGTTCCTAAATTTCAGCCCTAAGTATTTCCAGATACTGCTTAGTGCTGATTTTCAAAATAGAAAATGTTGCAAGTTTACAATATAATCCAGAAATGGAGATATAAAAATCTTTATATAGTTTAACTTAAAAACAAATTCCACACACAGAACACTATTCTCTATCAAAATGAAAATCAACACCTACAATACAGCACAAAGAAGAAAACTTTACTTAAAAAAAAATAAAAGAAATTAAATTCCTTCCTGGATAATCAGAAAGCTATAATGTAACTATTGTGATTTTTCTTTTTCTGTTAAAACCTTAGAATATTGATTTCAATAATTGTGAGCTTTTAAAAATCTTTAAAATTTTCATTAGTAAATGAACAACAAATTTAAGGAAAATAATCATTCACTAATGATAGCCCAAATATTTTTTTTGAGTGCTTATATTTAATCAAGTCTCCATAAAATCAACTTGAGGACCTCTTAAACTACTTATAAACCCAGAAACAGTCTCTATGTTTAGCTAACATTTATGGAAAATCTTTACTTTGTCTAGTAGGGCTTCAGTCTCAAGGAACTGCCTTCAAAACATTACAAGATAACAAAATACAGTTTATGCTTTTATCATGCTACTCTGTGAAGAGTTTAATTAAGTTTTAATTTAGACATAACAATATAAAGAAAGGTCAAAGCAATTTTGGATTCCATTTAATTGCATGCAGAATAGTTTAGCCCATGATTTTGAGGTATCTGATGTGGTGCTGGGTATTTTAGAAGAACTAAACTGGTCAACTTCCGCAATGAATGGTTTTGAAATATGAATTTTCACTACAGAAATAAAAGTGGGAAAGAAGGAAGAAACTAGTTAGAAAGCAGACTCCAGTGTGCAGGTTTCAACAATCATAGCAGAAACCAGCCTCCTGTTTACACAAGACTTTGTTCCTCAAAAAGGGAGACAGTGTAGTTCAGGCCTATGATTTCCATATCCAGCATCTGTACTTCTGGACCTACCTTTTTTTTATACTTTAGTAAAAATAATGAAGCTTTGTATAGGAGCTTAGGTTTAGTAGAACAGATATAATACATTTCCCTCCATTCCTATTAAATTAAAAAAATTACAGCATTTTTCCAAAACTAGTAGCAAAAAAATTTTATGATAAATTTTAAAACTGCAAATACACTCTATGTTGAAGGTAAATCTCAGAAGCCCATAGAAACCACCTGGAATGTAAGGAAGTTACGATGATTTAAGTTTGCCTTCCTGCATATTCACTAGAGACTGAATTTCAATATATTACAAGGCCATAAAAGTTACAGTAAATCCAAGTTCTGTATCAGGACATGCACTAAGTCCTAGTGAGATGTAATTTTCTGTGGGTACTTGGTAGCAGTACAAAGTTTGGCTTCCTGTGCTGTCTTGAAGTTTGCCAGCCAAAATTTAACTTGACAAATTTCACATGCAAGGAAAGTCCAAGAACAGATAAGATTACCTGAGAGCTTTTAGTTCACACCTTACTCTATCTTGCACATCAGCTGCATTAAATTTGCTTACTTGGCTAATTACAGTTTTAACCTGAAAAACATACACTTTGAATGGATAACAATAAGCCCACATCTAGTTTCGTATGCAGTTGAGCTTCCAGATGACAGAGGTTAGTCCAAAACCCACTTTTAGCCTAGACATTTGAATTTGTTTTGCTGTTATGGAAAAACAGGCCTGAAAGAATATGAATTCAGCTAAGTTATAAAACATAAAGACAAAAAAAGGCAAGCAAACAAAAAAGCAGTGGGGAGCTGTCACCTCTTTTCCTGTCTGAGCACTGTTCTCATAACCAGACCCAAAACTGTGATGCTGTTTTCAGGGGAATTTGAAATCCAGACAACCAAAAATTCCAGTCTTATATGATAATTAATGCTGAGTGTTTCAGTAGCTGATGCTCCACAAATTCATCCATCAAATGAATCATTACTAGCATAGACACTATATTCTCCTTATTCTCTGATGTCTACATAGATGAAACATATGCAAAACAAATTAAAAAACTAAACAAAACTTTCGGAATTACTTGTTATTGTGTGATTAGTGAACTAAAAGATTGAATTTTTTAGGGGCCTCAGTTGCATAAACAAATTCTACACTAATATTGTTGTTATTTAGCTCAAATAAAAAGCAACTCAGCATTTAGGAAACTTACAATTGTATATTTACTAATTTGCAGCTGATCTGATCCAAGTAATATGTCTTATTTTCTGCCTGCAAACAGTTCAGCTGCAAGTTTCAAATGAACATCTATCAAAATTCAGCTTGTTTTCCAACCGTTCTCATTTCTAGATAAGGAAGAAAGAAAAAGAAAATATATACATTACAAATTCTTTCACTGAAATGTCATCCTTATTACATACAGAAATAAGACAATTTGTGTTCATAATGCTTTGACTGTTAAGATATAGCCATCATAAATCGATTGATGAATATAGTAATTTCTGAAACATTAGATAATACATCAGAAATTATAATCAGCAAACAATAACACAGATTTAAAAGAGTCCTTAAGGGTGATCACTGTGTTCTAAGCAATGTCAGAGCTGACTAGTGGTAGTAGCTTCTAAAAGTCAAGATTTTCTCATATTACTATATGGTAAGGCTCATTCAAAGAGCTTATGGCAGACTCTCCTGGACTACTTGCATCAAAAAGCCAGTATATTTCATTTTTTTGGTCTCCCAAGAATAATAGTATAAAACAATAATAGTCATGTATTAAGAGGAAACAAATAAATTTTCCTCTCTCCTGAGCCCTTACTGCACAGGTAAATTGGGCCATTTAACAACTTCAGTGTCTTGCATTTTGTACACAGGAATGTGTTTCCAATGTAGCCAATGTAAATTTGGCATTCAGCAATAAAGTTCACACAGTGTTTGGATATAGGGAGCACTTGCAAGACAAGGGCTATAATCTAACAAAAGAAACAAAACTGGTGAAAAATGCAAAAAGGTAGAAGACTGAGGTCAGACAGTCTGTATTTTCCTAATTTAATTATTTTCCTTTTTGTTATCTACATACCTAAATTGTTTAAATGATGAGTCATGCCAGATTTATCTTTGATTATGAAACATTTAAAGGTTTTGCTTTTTCTCTCTCCTAAAGACTTGTGCTCTTTTAAAAAGTGAAAGTGTTCCTGTGGCACAAGTTTAGAGAGGAATTTTTTCTCTGTAAAGTTAATGTGTGAAGTATTTGCATGTTCTGAAATTATTTAATGTTGAAACTTCATTCTCTGAAGGGCCTAAGGAGCATTTAGACATTTTTGAAAGTGAGACTTACTGTATACTTCCAAATTTTTTTTTTCTCAGAGGTAAAACATAAGCCAATATTTAAGAGAAATAGAACTACTCTCCTTCCCCAAATTTTTTGAATAAACTTTTACAGAAAATATGGTCTGAATAAGAGGAAGGAAAATAGAGTTTTCATAATGCTTTCTTTAAATGAAAACTTTCTTATGTTAAAGACAAAAGAATGTACATAATTCTGTCTTTGGGTTCTCCAGTCTGTCTATTTACAAACATTGTCAATTCACGTATATAGAAGCAGTAGAGACGCAGAAGAACAAGGTATTAGAAGCAACTGTATTAGCAGTGTATAAAAGGGGATGTATTCAGATATCTCAGAATAAGTTAATTGATAATATTTCTTCCACATAACTCGAGGTCAGAATTAATATCATTCCTGAACTTAAGTTTCAAAGAAATCACAAGCTTTTCAAAGCCAATAACCCTTAAAATGAACGGTACCTACAAGCTACAGCCTCAAACAAAACGCTGTCAAGATTAGTATCTATACCATGCTGACAGTATATGTAGAGACCAGTTTGGTTTTCCAAATGTTTTGTAGCTGCATCATAAGAAACTGATAGAAATACATATTTGCTACAATTACACAAAATAGAAATCATCCTCATCTCTATTTAGTCAGTTTGACTGACTTTCAGGCCTAAGTAAAGACTGACAAATGATATTTCAGAGCAAGAGAAGAGTGTAGGAACCTTGTAGAGTATGCATCTGTCTTTCAAACAACAACAGGAATTCCTCAGAGATCAAAAAGCCCAAGAACAGTCTTATTAACCATTACTTGCCAAATCAGCTACATCTGATTTCAATTGTTTGGGTGTTTGTTTTTTTTTTTACATTCAGAGGGAATACATGCAGGCATCCCAAGCCCAAACAAGTCAAATGGCTGAAGGATTTATTCAGAGACTTAAAGAATCAGCTACTTCTTTTGCTTATTTATTGAATCTATTGTAATCTCAGGTTAAGTATATAATAATCAGCGCTGAAATAGATTCCCTTTTAATTGCTGAGTGATTAAATGTAAAAGCACCTTTAAAGGGTGTATGAACTGTGATAATTGTAGGGTGGAGATAAAGGGACCAAACATTTCTAAAACTCAGCTCATCTACTTATTTAATACATGCATTGTCCATATGATTCATATTCTGGGGATATTCTGCCTGAGGTTATAGCTCGTGGGAATTATTCTTCTAATTGATATTGAGTATGAGAATCTTATGACTTCTCTGATGCATCTATTTATCTGCAGTTTTAGTTCACCTTCATTCTCATGTTGAGGGAAAATACCAACCTAAAGCGTAGAAATGGGTAATGATTCTCCATTATATTCTGTCAAAAAGTAAAAATCCAAGTACATCTTTCTCGATAAGGCATATATGCTCATTCAGAATTGAAGATCTTCAGAAATAAGTGAATATTTTAAAAGATAAAAAATAAAAATATTCGCTTATTTCTAAAGAAACTGGAACTGCAGGCATTTAGCCATCTTTCTTTCCAAGATGACAAGGCAAAAGGTTGGGATGACTGACCAGACTCCAGTACCAATATAACTCCTGTGTTCTGTAAGAGCTGAGCAACTGTTACTAGTTCTTAAAACAAGGCTTTCAGCACCATCAGTACATCCTTCTCTATGTAAACTGATGTCAGTAGATGATGCTGCTGCCACCGGCCCACCAAATCTATTTTAGCAGAGAAACAAGAAGTCGAAGTCAGAAGAAGATAATAAAAAATTTTCTTTGAGTTTAAACTTAGTGAAGGTGGTTTCCTTGAATTAAAAAAATGATCACTAAATCCTCTACAATATACTCCTTCTTTTTTTCCTTACTTCAGTTGCAATTCTAAAAATCTTTGAAGAACACAGACTGTGAAAGAGAACTATTTATCCTTTTGTTATGATGTAGTAACTATCAGGAGTTTAATAATAAAATGTAGCAATATAGCAAGAGGTCTGTGGCGCCCAAACTTTTCCACCCACCACATCTCATATTCCAAAGGTGGGTTGTTTTTTTTGGTGGTTTATTTTTAAAATCTCCGTTTTTTTCAGAAGTATAGTAATCATTTTATCCCATTCTAGCTGAGCTTTCAAAGAATACATTTCTGCACCCTCTATAAGTGAAAGGAGTATTAAATGAAGGAATCCAGAAACTGCTACATTTCCTTTTAAATAGAAGTATATTTAACATTGAAACAAAAAGCGTTTTGAAAAAATAGAAATAAATAAAGTGTAGCTAAAGCAGGGAAGAAAACCCTCTATTTTTTTCTTATGCCCTAGAGGTTCACTTCTTGAACTGTGATCAAGGCTTTAACTGACAGCAAGACAACTACCATCCCCTGAAATTCATGTAACATCTATTAAAAAGTAAGTTGCATTATTTACAGCAAACCCATGCAAAACTAAAACCATCCTGCCCTTCTCACCATATAGTAAATTCTTCTATTCTCAGCAAATAGCAAATTGAGAACCAACAACCACAAAGCTTTTAAATGGGAAGAACAACCTCCTTTTAATGAAACAGTGATTAGTTTAAGCCAGGTGAAAAATGCTGCATTTTTTTCAAGATATGTTTACTAAGCAGTAGAAGCTTGCAGCAGAGTTGATGGTTAGCCAGCATTTATAAATTCTCATAAAGAAAGTGGACAAAGTGAAGAAACAAACCCTTCTTTTGGGTTCTGATGTTAAATTAATCAGGTACACAAGAAGTTCTTTCAGCTGTAATACCAGGACTTTGTTTTCAAAAGCCCCTTATGATTCTTTGGTTTACTACTGACAGGACATGGAAATTTTTGTAAAAATGGTTTATGTTAAACAGGAGTAGAATCTAAATAAGTCAAAAATCCATGCCCAACCGCTATGGCAAAAACAATATAGATGTCTACTTATGTAAAAAGAGAACTTTTATCACTTTTGGTGTTTTCTTTTAAAAGCAAGTTACAAAGGTGGCCAAAATTTTTCCTTCTCAAACTTTTGTAACATTAAATTTTGAGAGATACCATATATTAAAAGGTTAGAATATCTTCCATATCAAAGAAACAAGACCCAGAAATGACATTTAGATTTAGCGAATAAGGACTAGAAATAACTTAGGAATTAACATTTGTCATAATGGTAGTATTTTATCGGAAGAAAAAGAAATAAAAGTAAATTTAAATAATTGCCAGAAGTATATCTTATTCTTGAAAATTTTTTAAAATAAAATATCATTCTTTGCATATTCACTTTACAGTCAACACACACTTTTTTTAAAACAAACTATGCGATTTCTCAAAGGATGATTTCCAGAAACGATATTTTGGCACAAACAGTGAGGATTAAGTCAGGTGGTGGAAAACCTGCCAATAGATCACCTAGTAGAGACTGCTGACTAGACCATAAGGGGGTCCCAGTTCATGCATTGCCTGGAACAGGCCTCACTTGAACATCAATCAATGCTTTTTATGTAGAATCAAGCTTGCTTTGGCTGTTTGGATAGCTGTGGAGTGAAGGCTGAGTTTTACCAGGCTGCCTGTTTCACCTACTTCTGGTACAAATCCCCTTTCATGATTTGAAAAAATCTTAAAAATGCTATTCAGATGGATTAACCATGCAGCAGTAATTCCTCAAAAGTAATTTGAGGTAAACCACATATTTCTATTCTTGAGTTCAGAGGAAAATGAGTTCAGGAAATGAAATCATAGATAAATTAAACAATAAAAATAATAGTAAAAAAACCCAGAAAAATCATACCTAACATAAGATGCTATTCTCCTTCTAATGAATTGCTGAAATGCTGAAGAAGAGGAGTTTTGGTATATGAACACTGATACATGGATTTGATAGTAGCCAATAGTAACCAAAGTTCCAAAGTTGTACCCAAGATTTTTTTTTTTTGTGGTCTTTAACGGTATTTTAAAATTAAGGTTTTTTTCTATAGTCCCTCAGATGTTTTATGTTACTAATACCCATCGGGTTCTCCTTATTAAAACCTTACTTTTGAAATATTTAAAATACTAATCTGTTTTAGAAAATCAGACTATTTATTAAATCATTCTGGTTAGAGATTTCTTTTTTTCCAGACCCCTCAAAGATGAAGTTTATGCCCCTTTGCAATAGGCAACATTACCAGTTAGTTTGGGCTAATTCAAGGAGTGATTTCTTACCTCTGTCCAATCAACCTAAGGCATACAACTTTTTACTTTTACAAGTAACAAAAGTCCAGCTATTCTTCAGGGATGATTTCTTACAGATATGCACAATTCATATTTTCACCATCGTAATATGCTACAATGCTGTGTCACACAAATCACTTTCTCCTCCTCACAAGAGCATCAGTGTCAACCCTCAAACCTTGCAACACCTCCTATGTCCCTTTGCTACCAAAAATTCTATGCTGTGTTGACATTGATACTCGTACTCTGGTACACACAAGCTGAGTCAACAGGCAGCTGGGCAAACAAAATAATAATTTTCCATAATGATTTGCACCACCAACAAGGAAGCCTTTCTGGTTTCTTATTTTAGAAAAAACCTTTGTTAAAAATTTCTTTCAACAAGGTGTTCTTTTATCAAAAACAACAAACAAAATCAGTAAAAAAAGGAGCACTGCTGCAAACAAAATCAATCAAACAGGAACAGTCTTTGTTACAGTTTTAATATTTTTGGCAGATAAGCTTTCCTAAATTCATTCCATGTAAAGTATTGTTATGAAAAAGCTGAATTTGTAAAGTTTTGCACAGAAGGAAGTTTCAGGATACCTGGAAAAGATTAGTTGAACCTGTAATGTACACGTGTTTGGGCAATTAATGTACACAGTCCATCAGAAGAGCTTTTTGAACAGAAGCATTTAAATGTGGACATTATCCACAAAAGGTCACTTCTTATATATAAGTCATAGCTGAAAGAGGCTAAGCAAGAGATCATTAGATATGAAAGCTGAGATGCCTTACCTCTAGTGCACTGTGCCTGAAGCACATATTTTACCTCCACCCTTCCCCTCAAGCCCTCTTCCTAAAAGAGGGCATAGCCCTTTAAAACAGAGCCCAGAGCCCTTCTTGTCTGTCTAAATCAACTCTCCAGCAAAGTTCTTTCGCACTTGAGTAGGCTTAAGTGAAGCATAGGTAACGCTGTCTACCTAAAGATTGCTCTGCAGCCCTGGTAGGATAGATGGAGCAAGTACAGCACTACTGGCATCCAGAGCAAGAAGCCTACCCTACAGGAGGCCACAGTCTGCTTTTTAAGTGTCTGTCCTACAGACTTAACATCACTTCAGCTTGCATTTAGAGATGAAATGCTATCAATATCTTGTTTTCCTTCAGACTAATATTATTTAACAGGATAGTTGCACTCTGTTCATATACAAAAATATCTCAGTATGGTACGAACACCAGCAACAAGTATACAGAAATAAAAGCAAAAAGACTGTGTGTTACATGGTAGAACCTGGTCACTTTCCACATCATTTTGCTGTGCAAGCTCTGAGCTAATTGCACGGCAAATAGGATTTATGGTGAAAATTGGATACTCCATGCATACACAATAACAAATTTCTTAACCAGATATCCTGCTGCTCTCCAGTGCAGTATTTGTGATCTTTGCATACCTTCAACAACAACTTCACAAACTGGAGGGCCAACTGCCCAAGCAGATCTGGAAACACATTCTTTGAGTTTCACTCCTGCAGCATGGCCAGCTGCTCTACAGCAGCTGATGAACAAATGCGGAAAGCATCCACAAAGCATTCGAACTCTCTTTGCTCTCTCACAGCTTCATTGTGCACAAAAGGGTTAAGCTAAGCTAAGAGGACTAATGAGTAATGCAGCTGGCAAGAGCTTCTCTTTCCCCTCTCACTGAAAAGCTGGCTTTTGTTTCTGCCTTCAGTGAATGAACTCATGCAATACCTGTTGGCAAATCGAGGCTTGTTGTATTGTTAAGATACAGATAATGCTGCCAAGTCCTTGATGTCTTCACAGATCTTTGCTACACAGATTGGTATGCCAGGGACTCAGCAGAGGATCAAGCCCATTCAGTGCCAGAAGTAACATCCCATTGCCACATGTCAGTGAGAGCTCCCAGGACATAGACAGAGCATCTCTTTGCCTTTCCCTTTGGATACCACTGAGAGTGACAACTTCTCATGTAGAATGGAAGACATTTTATTTTATTTATGTTGAAATTCACGCAAAACTTACCATTCTTTTTCCTTCTCTTTGCCCTTTACTACTCCTGTCATAGATATTATTAATGTTGATTTCTCGTTACTTGTTGCAGTGATCCATGAATGTGGGGAATAGAAATAAATTTACACTTACTTGCTTATATATTTACACAATTACAAATACTGGGTCCCTTGACTTGGCGGAGGCAGAAAGATACTGATATGCTCTAGCCTTACAAAGAAAGTAAAGCTTGATAGGTAATACTACTCCATTTTCCATAGGCAGTTTATGCACTTTGAAAGTAACCAAAAAACCATGTAAGTTAAGTCTGTCTTTGCCACCATGATTGCATCAACAGCTCTTCAATTCCAAAGGGCAGCCACCTGTAGAAGATCTTGCATAGTAACTTTCAACAGAAGTGTCTTTGGAAGGAAACCTGGGCATTTCTAAACCTAAGTTAAGCATGTAGCTTGCTGAACTGCATTTACCCTTCTAGACTGGGAAGAGGGGGTGAGCCCGGCCAGACCTAGATGGTTCATAAATAACCACTTTGTATTCCCTCTTATTTTACTGCTCTTTGGAAGAGTAACAAGCTGCTGAATGAGAAGGAGACTCAACTCAATGATGCTCCAAATACAAGTTACTGGGGATGTGAAATAATATTCTAATTTAAGGGGCAAGTGGGTCAATATGCACAATCATTAACAATATTTTAGTTAAAATTGCTAGTATGTATATAAAAACATATTTATATTAAAATGTATGCATTTCAACATATGACATTGAATAAAAATGATGAGAGTTTCTACTTGTACAACTGAAGCACTGAGCAAGACTATAAGGACTTTAAACTACTTAGAGCTCATGATATGATTCATGTAAAGCTCATGATGTGATTCGTGATGTGACTGATTGCAGTCTCAATTTTGCAAGCATTACATTATCTGTGTACTGAGATATTGCAGACCTTCCATGTAAATATGCATTCAAAACCAAGGATACTTCTCTGGGTTCTTTTCCATATTCATCAAATCAGAGAAGAATAGAAAAACAATAACAGATGGCAACCAGTGGGTAAGAAAAATAGTTCACATCCATTATTAAACTCATATCATGAAGTCAGAGGTTCAAGAAGTTGCTTCTCTATACTGCTTTATGCTACCTGGAAAAAAAAAATTATTTAGAACACAGAAATGTACGTTCTGAGGTGTGCACTAGAGAAAAAAACAGGTTTAATTTGGATTTAGTTTACTTTTTTTAACAGCTATTTGTATTCTAGACAAACTTTGATTATATACAAAGGAGGCTGCATGATTGACACAGACTCTGGGCACACATAAAACTATCTCCTCCAGAAGTTACTTTTCTTTAGATTTTGCACCCTTTTTGTAATATGGATTCTCATGTAAATGTTCTGGATATCTCAGCTCAATGTCACTGCAAAGCATATCATAGCACAGTTGGCATCAATCCCTTGTCAAAGAAATGCAAAAATAAGCTACCCAAATGTCAGACCCTTTTAAGCACCTAAGTACAGGCAACATTAGCTCAAAGCTAAGCAGGTAAATATTGGACTCTTCTTCTGGGTGACTAATTCTGAATAACTTCATTAGATTCCTGAAAGCATCAGCACATAACTGAAAGCAAGCAGTTTGAAGTTCCATTTATTACCATGAGTAAAGTCACTAAAACCTCCTTTCAAGGTATGGCGATGCTCAAAGGAGGAAGCAAAACACAGAATATTACATTTCCCTTTAATGTTTGCCATTTTGCATCAAAAACCAAGGGGAAGGTTGGGGGTGGAAAGACTATAGGCATCCAAAAGTCATCAGAATTTTGAAAGGACTATTAGTGGGGAATTATCCAGATGATATACACTAGAGTGCAGTAGAGAGGCGTCTGAGGTAGTGTCTTGCCCTGCTGCTTGACGACAGTGTGGTATGAAGATGTTACACCTTAAGTACTTCAGCCTGGCAAAATGTTATCAACAAGCCTCTGAAAATCAAGTCAAGTGAAATTTAAAAAAGGGATTAGGTATAAACAACAGTATGGCTACAGATATATTACTCAGAACACAAAATCAAGGCTGTAAGGAGCTAAGCAAACTATGTAGGGCTGAGAATCTCTCTGCCGAAGACATTCTTTTATAAGTATCCTACAAGTGATTAAAACAATATAATCTGGCATTTTCAATTTTCTTTTAAGTAAAATTTTTTTCACCAAATTTAGTTATGAATGCAAACTAACACACAGAGGAGGATGAAACTAAAAATTGAACTACACTCAGTACACTTGCTTGCAGCTTTTCTTCCTAAGAGGTGCCACCTGATATGTGTATTTCACATAACATTACCTAATGGCAAAGATAATTCTATAGATTGGATCATCAGTTTTCAGTCATCACCAGAGAGAAGGCAGGCTGATACCACATCAGCTGGAAGGATAAACTCATAAAATGTGACATCACATAATTAATTTTGTTCCCAATACAAGGTGATAGAATCTACATATATTAATTAGCATACTGTAAAAGTTTCAGTTTAGCATGCAGACTAAGCACCAACAGTTTCTTTGAGCATCCCTGAAGTACTTTTTAAAATGGGTGTTCTAATGTTTAGGAAGGAGTATCAATCTGAGGCTTGCTGATATTAATATATAGTGAACCAAAGATGTGACCACTGAAAAAGACTTGGATAACAAATTTAGCACTAAATCAGAATGACACAGGCATTACCTGCTGTTCTTACACCACAAATGTAACTCCACAGTGAGGTGATTTGTCCCTGATGTAAACTGTCTTTGTAAAATGAGACTCTTAGATACCATGTGTATGAAGATGCAATAAGTAGCCTATATTTTGCCTTATTTTTTTAACAGCAGTTGTTAAAACAAAAGGTTGGTTTTTATCTGTTAGGAAATCGATTGGAGAATTCAAAAGTTATTCACAAATGTGTATCTGCTTGATAAGCTTTGGACTGTAAATTATTTCAAAATTTACTGGAAATATTCAAAACATATAATTTCCTGACTCAGTCAAGGAAGGAATAGAAAGAATCTTCCTAAATTTACTTGAGTAGAATGTTACCTTAAATTATTAAACTTAAAAAATTACCATGTAAAAGAAAATTTATCTTAAAAAGAAAGTTTGTGAGGGATTTAGAAATACATTTAAATACTCCTGTAAGAAGTTTCAGAAGTGAAAATCAAGAAAGCAATCAAATATAATACAAACCAATATTTCAAATATATTTTGCCTGGTCTGGAGTTGTAAGCTACATTATTGTAGCTTTTTCCAAGTCTGCCCAGTTGACATTTTTGTCAATTGATTTTCTTTCCTATTCTTCACTAGTATTCATGTTTATCAGTGTAAGACATGTTCTTCACTAATTCACAGGATATGCAAATCAGTTTATTACTGCAGTGACTCCCTGTAGCCTGTGAGATGCTTCAGTGAAATACCAGATACATCGCCATAACAGAAAAGCTGTGGGAAAGGCAGCCATACATCATGTTCTATGATCACAAGATTTGCAGTATGAGTTGTATTTATTAACATATTCAATCTCAACAGTTTGGAAAAATGATCATTCTAAAAACTGTATAGCACTTGCCCTCCCTGGTTGCAGTGATTTGGGTATGCAATGTGGAGTTGTCCCTGCTGGGGACCTACCACCTATGGTTAGATGTTTGGTTTTATTTCTTAACTGTAAAAACATGCCTGCAGAAGGAAGTGCATCAAATTAACATTTTTTTAAGAGTTCTATTTTTTTTTTAATGAAATGACAGTATGTTTTGCTCAGCTGTGCATACCTAAAATTAAATGCTTCCCTCATAATTTTTAGGTAGAAAATTGGTATAACAAATCTCAGTGCAAAACCTTGTGAACATGAAATAACATTTGTGGTGTCTCCAGTTAATTTGATTTTACCTACACAGTCATTCCCTTGTAGATTTCATCCACTCGTGATTTGAACACACACTCACCCACATATTTACAAGAAGCAAAACATGTATTAAGTGGTCTGGCCAGGATCACTCCTGCAACCTGGAAAACAAGGGATGCTAGCTATCAAGTCTTTGTGTTTTCTTGAAGTTTCTTCTTGGTTAGCAACAGTTTTTACTTTTTTTTTTTTCTTTGTTTGTTTGTTTGTTTGTTGTTTTTTTGTTATAGAAAGTCTTTTGTTATAAGATTTCTTTCTTTTGGGCTAACAGAAAAAGCATATACTATAACCTTGTTCCTACCCTTCAGTTGTCAGAATGCACAGTCCTTCACTAACAAAATGCTGTAGACCTACTGAAGTGCACTCCTTTTGGGTCTGGTAGAAGTAACACACTATTTCATTTGATCAGCTGGGAATTATGTTCTTTGCTATTATTTCAGGCCATTCTTCTAACATTTGTTATGTTGTTTCTTTTTGTGCTTACATGCACATTTCTATTCATGCTTTTTTCATAGCAATCTTAAAATTTGATGAGTCTCTACAAAAGTTATTTCCATAGCTGGATAATGCCATGTCCCTACCACCTCTTACCCCTTGAGAAGATCCCAGTCCTATATTGCATAGTAGGATTGGAAAAAAAAAAACCAAAAACAAAACTTGCTTTCAAAATCCTATGGGTACGATTACTGCTGACTGATAAATTTCCCAACCAGTCTGTACAGTGTGTTTTGAAAACACTTCTAGCCCACATCACCAGAGCAGGACCAGGAATATAACAGATGTTCAGTCTTACAATTTATTGTACCATAAAAGTACTCACCAGACCAAACTACACAACTATATATCCATACAAAGGACCATCAATCTTACTATTAATACATAATGCCAAAGTAAGTAACTCCTGTCCAATACCTGCTTACCTAATCAATACTATGCCTTACTCCCTGTACTCCCACAGAACCTGATGCAGCCTTTCCTCCTTGAAGGCTTTCTGAGTGCAAACCTTCAAACATTCCCTTGGGCCCAGAGACTTGCTGTGGATCTTCCAATACCGTTCGGAAAAAAAGAGGGATATATTTATGGAGTGCACATTGCTACTTTGAAAAAGCTAAATAGGAAATAGATAATATTCAATAGAGGTAACAGGTGTTGGTCTTAAAAATATAGAAATCTTGGGTCATGGACTTCATCCTATAAAGTGGACACTAGAATCTCTGCTGCTGTCCCTTCAAAAGAAAAAATATATTAAAAATTGGTTCCTAATTGCAATTGGGAATAAGAATAAATTTAAAGTAGTAAAAGTTTTCCCAACATGCAGTGCCTATTCCATATAATATCTAGTATTCAGCTGGATTTCAGATTATTTTATGTTTACTTGTCCTTCTCCCCAAAGGAAGGCTTTTCATAGAGTCATAGTTGGAAGGGACCTTTTAAAGACCATACAGTTCCAACCACCCTGCCATGGGCAGTGACACCTTCTACTAGACCACATTGCTAGATGCCCTCTGCAAACTGGACTTCAGCAGTTCCACATCTTCTCTGTAGCATCTACAACTTCTCTGGGCAACCTGTTCCTGTGCCCCACCATGCTCACACTAAAGAATTTCTTCCTAATACCCAATCTAAACCTACTCTCAGTTTAAAGCCATTCTTGTTTGCTTGTTTCTAACTTTGAGGCAAGAAATACCTACACAATCACAATATTAAACATCAGTATTTGGCTGCTTCCGGCCAAAAAAAATCACAGAGACTGTGTTTCATCTCTTCCCAATGAAAGTAGGCCCTTCTAAGAATCAGATCATTGGAGCTCACTAGCACCTGTTCCTACTCTTAGAGGGAATATCCAGGAATAATAACAGATATCTGCCAATTTTCTTTCAGGCTCAAACAATGCTTACCCTGCATTTTAAAACAGAGCAGTGTTATATATGCTATAATCATCAAAATGCCTGCAGTTCCAAAATGAAAGTTTAATTTGAGTATGCTGAGTTTATTTACTGCAATTAGTTTGGCTACATTAATTTAAAAAATTATAAGCATTTAATCTGAGATGTTACTGCATGTAATACAAAAAGCTGCAATGGGAAAGTGAAAAACAACATTAAAAAGCCAAAGAACTAACAGTCCATTTCATACATCTTTTCCAAGACTGAAGTTGTTAGTAGCTTCTACTGAACCTAGGGGAGATTTTAATTTATAATAGATAACTACCCATTTAAAAGTTGAATCAACTCTCCATTTTAATTATGCAGTCCTTCAAGCCCTATGTATGGCTTTGGAGCTTAGGAAAAAAAAAAAAAAAAAAGGAGAAGTCTTCAGCTGAAATATTTAAATATGTAATGACACTTGCCTTTTCTAGTTTCAATAGCACTGGCACTCTCTGTAGCTATGAAACTAAAACGGTTCACAAGTAAATAATCTAAGTTCCTAATACAGCCAAATACAGAAGTAAACAATTCATAACTTAAAAGAAATACCATGGAAGTTTGTTATTAAGATCCTTAATCTAGGAACATTCCATGATCAAATTCTTTTCTTCTTTTGTAACATCCAGGCTTAATAAAAACAGAAGTTTGTCTACCTTTTAATCTCATTTTATCACTCTGCTGGTATGCTAATCTGTCATCAAGATGTGGAAATCATACACTATAAATGTTAATTAAAATAACACAATTCATTTTGGATCCAAAGGAAGCCATAAAGTTTAGGACTTGAATTTCTGTAAGTGTTCTATGGAAAGGTCAAGATCAAACATGTATAAATGCAATACATAATGATAACATTTTTGTGTAGCCATAGTGAAGAGGTGGAGAATTGCTACTGTAAGATGAGAGATCCTTCATATGAAAGGAAGCTCTTGTTATCTTGCTACCACACAGATTAAATCTGTTTTGTCACTCAATACGAGATATTTCAAACATCTGTCTTACAGGGACCATACTTATGCAATTCTGGTACAAACGACCTTCAGCATAATGATCGTCACAAGGTTACTTCAGGCAAGAATATGAAAGAACAAAATGCCTTGTGACCAGTGCTTTTACTCTACCTGCAAGGAACCTTATGGACTAATTTTCTATATATTCCTAATTTTCCTGGTCTTTAAAGACTCAATTCATTAATTTGTCTCCTCAAAGCCAACATCATCATGAGAAAACTTATGATACAGAATTGATGTCTACTGACTGAATTACCAAGCATAAATGTTAGAACTTAAACACCCTAAATTTTATGCCAGTTTTGTGTTCTCTAAAATCATCAAAAAATGCTTCAATCTATACAACTTCTGTTACATAGAGCACATGCTGGCAAGCCCTTAAACAAAAGGAGAGGGAAAACATAAATTCACTTTAAATTCAGGAATAGAACAAAGAGAGGCAGAAAATCACAGTGCAAATAAAGGTAAAACTTAAGGGAAGTATTTATTTGATCCGAGTAAAATCTCTGTGTATACTGCATGCTTAAACCATTTTAGTTCTACTGAAAAGTCTGTTTAATATTCTTTACCAGCAGGACAACATGGACATTGGACTTTTAGATTTCATCCAAATTTAAATTTAACTTTGCAGCTCACCTTTAAGGACTGTGATCAGAAACCATTATATCACTGAGCTTTCTGGTCTTCAAATGAAATAGAGATCCTTTTAAGCAGCTTACTGAAATCATTATGAAATCTGCATGTTCAGCAAGAATCAGAACAAGAACATACTCTATATACAGTGCATCAGTTTATAGAATAAGAAATTATTTTTATCAACAATTATTTGTATAAAAATTTGTATAAACAATATTTTTTCTATGAACACTGCACATTTAAACAACTGTTCTTTCTGACTTCAAGATACAAGAACTGATAAAATATACCTCCACAACATTGACTGAAAGTGGTCAAAAGTGTACAACTTTTGAAAAAATGATCCAACTGGTTTTAATCTATGTATGAAAAGTGGCATCTTTCATATCATGAATTTAAAGTCAGACAGCTACACTGAATGCTAAAAAAAATTAAACTTTAGGTCGCTCTTTAGATTCAAAATGCCTCTGCTTAAAATTTGAGGTTTTATGTAGGAAGAAGCACCACTTTGGTACATTTGATATTTTCAGACATTTGTTACTACTATTGGCACATACAGTCTCACCTCTCCCCTCAAGTTAGAAACACTATCTTTACAAAATAAGATAACCTTATTCCTAAAAGCAAAATTAATTTAAAAGTAAAGGTAGCAGTTTCCCTATTAACCTCAAAGCCCTCTCTCTTTTTTCTTTACATTACTGTAGAAGCATTTTCTGTTTAATCAATCTTTTATAACTAATGAGGAGTTAACACCTAGATTCCTTAACATATATGCAAAAATTATGAGATAATATTCTTTATCTTATTCACTAGTGGATAGTTGTTACAAGTTTTACTCAAAATACTGGGTATAAACTGAAATGAAAAATTTCTGCAGTAGAAATTGTATTTACATAGAAAACACCAATAAACAGTACATACCTATAAAAAAGCCTTATGTTCACCATTCCAAATACTTTATGGCTTAAATTTTTAGTTAATCTCTGAAAGCATTAAACATATCCTTTATCAAGAAGGCTATCCCAAATTAAGAAAATGTAAAAGGAAAAGCAGGCAATATTCACAATTTATTCTTCTACCCAGAGTGAAGGCATTTTAACAACAAAATGAAGAATTAAGGAGGTGGCAAATATTAAAAGCTTATGAACAAAGGCAGTGAAGAGCTTTTTTTTTTCCCAGTCACTGCTTGTTTATGAACAATAAAAGGCTACAGTTCCACTAAGACGTCTTAAAGACAATTACTTTAAATAAAACACTAAATACTGCACACACAAATTCTTACTGAAATTAAAAAAAAAAAAAAGTTAGCATAATTATGCTTGTTGTTAAATATTTTTAAGTCATTAAGAAGAGAAAGTTAAATATGCTTCCTACATAAATTCTCCATAAAGAATCAGCACTTTGTAATACTTTCCTGTCATTAAAGTGCCAAGTATTTACAATTTTTAGATGAGATCATACCCTTAAAACATCCGTGAAGTGGAGAGGGGGTTGTTGGGAGGAGGAATTGCAGTACAGTGCTATTGGCATGAGTAAAGCTGCCCCAATGTGTCCCGCCTCTCACTGGCTACTCCAGACCCCGGGAACAATATTTGCTGGTTGCTATGTGGACAGAATTCACTGCCAATTCATCCCATTAACAAGACTGAACCTGGTTCTGGTTGATAAGAATGGGCATTGTTTGAATAAAATGTGTTGATTAAATACTCCCCACAGGTAAAACTGGTCATTCTTATGTACTTGAAGAATGTCAAACTCCTGCCATGCAACCACTCATTTAACAGAAACTTTCAATTGCATATCATCTCTATTGGCATTTATTTTCAGCAGATTTGAAGGAATGATTCCTCATGTTTTTTCAAAGGGTACAAAGAATTTTTTGAGTATTTTAATCTTTTCAACCCACAGGTTAAATAGTCATTCTCAAGTAGGTTTACAATTTATGATTTTTTTTTTTTTTTAAGTCACCTGGAGCAGCTGTCAGACATACATACATGTCTGACAACCTGACTTTGTCGGTCTCATGAATAATGATTGAGGGCTCCGAGCTTTCAATATTATATTTGGAAGGGAAAGACCCTGCACACAAGCCTAGTATATTAAAAAACATAACAAAGAAGTTAAGCACTCAGATGTTAGGAAATTCCAAATAGCAAACACATACTTTGGGGAGAATTAACTGAGCAGATAATGGTGTTTGGGAGAAGAAGGGATGGGACTGTTTGTTACCAGGTTTCTCCAACATTTGCTAAAGGCACGGGAACAGCAAGTGTAAAAATCTGAGCGACTGAAAGGAACTGTTCTCCCTCTATTTGTCCTTCACTTTATATATCCATACCCAATTCCTGTTCCATCTCTTTCATAACCTTGGCTTTATCAAACAATATTTGGACTTCTTCCCTATAAAATGCCTACTTTTAAGACAATTATTAGTATTTGTGGTCTTTTTATTTCCCTCTACGTGAATACTTCATAAGCAACAGCTTTTCAGAATTAACAGTGAGATAAAAGGTGTTAGCACTGCTTTGGAAATAGCATTGCAAAATATAATTTGACATATTCAGGAGTTGGGTTTTTTCAGAGAATATATAATACTGTATGTATTTAGAGCAGAATTTCTATTACTTTCAGTTGCAGCTGAAAACACTGACTTCAAATAACATGCTTAATTTTCAGTATTCATTCAATACCTATGTTTTCCAGATCCAGGAAAAAAAAGCGTTATGAATCCTGTAAAATTCCTTTCTTGATTGTAACCCTCCAATGTGTCTGATGAGTAATATTCGGGAGAAGGGAGGAAATATGATGACATATTTACATACTGTAGTGTACTGTTTGAGTGAAGTTTTGTTTTCTGCATTTTGAATCCTTGACTTTATAACTTCAATAACTATTTATAATTGAAAGCATTTTTATATTTCATAAAAGAATCCAATAAGGTAAGTTCTATTATCCAGTATCACAAAACGGCATTAGAAAGTTTTAGTCTACCATGAAAAATTCTGATTTAGTAAACATGGAGACAGCTGAATGCTGTTGTCCTCACTCATCCTCATCCCATCCCTTCTAAATCAATAACTTTTTGTCTAGGCAGCCCTAAGCCATGTACTTCACATTTCTTAATGCAGCCCCAATGTTACTGTGACCTCGCACTTAGTTTTCTTTGTTTTTCTTCTCCTTCTGTCTATCCTTATTGGATCACAATTCCAGCCTTCTTAACCATGCACTCTGTCCTTCTCTGTTTCCCTAGTTTTCAAGAGTTTTTGTCTGGCCAGCTTGCTTACAGCTCCTGATAGTGGCCTCTTACGTCATTCAGTGCTGATCCTAAGTGCACCCTACACTCCTGGCCGAAATGTCTCTTCAAACTGTCCCAGTCTCTGTAATGGAGAGCATAGAAATTCATCATCCTGTAAAGGCTTTAAGCTGCTTGGATTGTGTTCTGAGCTGAACATAGCCAGTACAAAACATAATCTTTGCTTTAGGGCAAAATTCCTCAATCATGGAACCACATATAAATCCAGAAAGAGCTGCAGGTTACAACTTGGCCAGCTCTGGGTGGATTTTCATAGGAGTGGCAAAAGCTACATCTCTAGCACAAAGGTTGCCCTGTATCAAATTTCAAAATATGCCCTAAAGAGCTGGCAGATAATATATATATTACTGGACAGTATTTTTTTCTTTTAATTCAGTCAAACAAAACACATAATTTTCTGCTCATTCCTCTCTTAAAAAGAAAAAAAACCCTAAAAATCACACACTCTTAGCTGCCACAAAATCCTTCCCAGAACCTTTTAATTGGTCGGGACTTTTGAAGTTAAAGGATAATGCAGCCGTAATCAGCAGGTCTTCAAAGGATAGAAACAATTAAGGGAGGTGTGGATGCCCCCGAAGAAATAATTTATGATGTGATGTCAGTACAGTATCTGGCATCATGAACCAGATGCACACAGTACTAACATGACTGATGATTACTCTCCAATGCTATCCATGGAAGAATTCCTGCATAGGACTGACAAAAAAAAGAAGGAATCTCACATTTCCTCCAAGATACTTTCTGTTGCAACATCCATCCTACTCTCAAGCAAGAGAGGGGATCTGGCTGCCTTGGTAGAAGAGAATGTGTCTGAGAAGTTTGTGTCTGAGTCTGACTCCCCCCACCACACTGGATCCCACTCACACCTTTTGAAGTTATTGTGACTGTTCAGATTGTTCACTGAGACAAGAGATAATCACTATCAACATTCAGGTAGTGACATTTCAAAAGCATTATTGCCTAAAATGCACCTTCTGAAACAGAAGTTACTTAGTGTATACCAACATATTGTGATACCTCTGCCCCCACAAGTAGAAGAGTGGTCAACAATTTTTGACTAGTGAAATATTTTTGAAAAACCCTTTTTCTGTACAAGAACTAACAGTTCTTTGAAAGATCCATCAGTAACTAAAATCCTTTCAAGGTTGATTTGAAATCCCTCCAACCATCTACAGATTTCCCCTTCCCCCCCCACTCCCTGCACTGCCTTGGCTCTAATAGATTCATACATTGGTCTCACCACAAAGACTTTCAAAAAGTGAACCAACTCACTTGGTACAACAACCAGACGAAGCATAATATAATTGCTTCACTACATTTTTCTGGATTTATTGCTGACACTGACTGTGCTGAAGGCCAGTTTTTTATGTGAAATACTGCAAATATGCTATTTCAGTGTTTAACTTTATGGTGACACACAAAGGCATCAGTACTCTAGTCATGAATAATATATGCTGTTCTCTAGTATATTTCCCAGTATAATGCTGTTTAATAGTAATAAAGGTCCTTACTAAAACAGTGGTATTCTGTAGTTTTCCTACTCTCTTCCCATCCAATTAAAGCATATTTTAAATAAATACAGAAAAATAGGTAGACTGCAGTCCACTTTTCAAACAAGAAGTCTGTTCTCTAAGGTGACAATCTGATCCTAGAAAGTAGTGTGAAATGAAGCTAGTGTCTCTAAAAATATATTACTTTTCAAGTTACTTGATACCTTCACTCTCCCAGAGAAAATTTCCTGCCCTGGCTGATGGCCAAAGAGATTATATAGTAAGAGGCCATATCCTTTTGCCTTTCATTATTTAGGCAATATTTCATACTATTACAATGTAATCAAAATACTTCCTTTCTAGCCAATATTTGGCTCTAACACAGATCAACATTTTTTCCAGTGGTATTTTAAGTAGCTACTCAGAAGAATAACATCATTGAATCTCAGCATTTCTTTGTTTTGCCTTCCTGCTGTGATAAATATCAAAAATATTCTGATAGATCTATGATGACTACTCTCAAAGGGTTCTCAGACTATCAGGTTTCATGAAACATAAAATCAGAAAAGTGAAAGGGATTCAAATATTAAATGAAAGGATAGGTTTATTTCTCTCAACCCAAAATAGATATACCAGAAGAGGCATTTACGGAAATAACATAACCCCATGTAAATAAGAAAAAACATTGAGATACCTTTAAAAAACTTGCAAAAATTATTTGTCAATTATTTTTCTCATGCCAAGTTCCTCTCCTGATTTCTGTACAAAAGCAACAAAAAAAAAGAGTTTTATTTTCAAAGCAAGGCAAGAGAATCTCTACAGAACTTGGTGTGCTCACTGAAGTTACACAGTGCATCTCCAATTTCCCTTACTGAAAGAAAGGAGGGGTTTGATCATCACGTAGCCAATACAGAGGTTTGTGTGAGAGATACAGTGTATTGTGAAAGCACACTAAAATAATAATCTTTGGTTCTGAAATCAATGTCTGCTTGTATGTATGGAACAGATTCCAGCACGTACATGCAGATTGGCTAACAAGGAGCAGAACAAAGGCATGAGGGGTTCTGAACTCTAATAGTAGCTCTGGACTGGGACATGATGCTCTGGTTACAACCAGCACAGCAAAGTACAGCCTTGTCATAGTCATTCTCTGCAACAGAGTGACTTCATGAAAGTCTGTACCACAGAGGTGGCTATAGGTGGGGTGCAGTAGAGCTCCAAAAATGCAGTAAAACTTAAATTCCATGAAAACTGCAATAATCCCACATTAGGGTTTTGGAGACAGTAGTAGTAATAATAATAACAGTAATCAGATTTATTGCACACACTAAGCTTCATCCACTAAACTATGTCTTATGCTTACACGCCTGAATGACACTTTCCTGCATCTTGGGATATCTTTGTGCTCTATGTGAAGAATGAGTAGCCAAGGGATCTCCTTAGGTCTGTTGTACTACAGATTTCTTTAGTTCTGTAACCTGCTTACATCAGATAGAAGGCAAAGCTCTTTTCTGTTCACTAGCTTGTCCTGCCTTTCAGTTATCTCTCACTGATGCCCATGTTTCATTGCAAGAGTTTAGGACTTGAGAAAAAAGTGGAAAGTACATTAATCGGTCAGACTCTTGAAATCAGTCTCCTACTATCCTGTTTAGTGCACTGCCTTTATGATAAAGAATTTTTTGAAATTGGAACTGATCTTGCAACATGCTTGCTTTTTTGAAGATTAGAAGTAAGAGCAGATTGTTAGAAAATTGGAATAACAGTCAGGAGTCTTCCTGGCTTTCTCCCATTAAACACTGATGGGCTTCAAAATCAACTTAACATGCAACTTCCTCTTGCTTTACTTAACTTACAAATGATAACTGGACACTTGCAAGCCATTTCAAAATAGGACTGCAGACTTATTGTCTAAACAAGTCCCTTTGCAGTTGAGTCCTTTTCTACATATTGTACTTTTCAATTTATTCAAGACCTCAAGTTTAAGTGAATTCTTTTGTACAAGAGCTTGTATTACAGGCAGTACTAAAATAGTGATCTTTCCTCTTCTCCCTGCTAACCTCTGAATAACTAGCTATATCAAGAATAAAACTTTCCTAGAGCTATTATGTAGAAGCACTGCATCTGTCAGAAAATTTATCTCTCTCCATTCTAAGTGATCAGTCTGAAAGATTTTGTCATTTCATTCTTCAGCAAGCCAAGAGAAGGTTTACCTTTATTCTATAGGATTCACTAAATAAACTTAACAGAATAACTAATTTAATTGATCTTATAGCTGAAGCTATCCTGCTTCAGCTTATGTAAGAAAGCTTAATTTTAGAACACCATCAGATGCCTGCAACATTTTGGAAGCCTCAGATATTCTCCTCCTCCCTTTCCTTTTAGCCCACAGTGCAAAGTTTTTTTGGGAGTCAGGATGAAATATGCCAGATTGAATATTTGATACAGTGTGTTAAACAGTTTAAAAAAAAAAAAAACACAGGAGCACTTTAAACTGCCTCACAGGACTTCAAGATGACAATCTAGCTCACAGTTAGTCATACATTTTGTTTTGCAGGCATATTGCTTCAAATAATACTGATGATATGCTAAGCACAATATGAAACTACAGTCACTGCAATAAATGTAAAAAATGACTACTAAAAGACTACAGAAACATCGTCTTAAAACTGAATACATAGCATCTTCTCAAAATTTATCATAAATATGCCCAAGCTTGTCAAGCACTATTACTTTATTTTAATTCCCAGCATATTTCATCAATTTTCAACATGCCATGCAACTTTCTCCATTTTTTGTTTTGTTGTGTTTTTTTTAACTTTAATTAAAGTAAGGAAACTTTTAATTAAAGTAAAAGTAAGCAAAATGAGTGAATTCCCGTCAGTCATGTGTTTTCCTCCTGAGAAGATTATGTTAGCCCTTGATACACTGCAAAACAAAGAAACCAACGAAGACTCCACATCTTAAGTAGCTTACTGTGGCTCTAAACAAAGCTGCAAATATTTTATATCAAAGATTCTGTCTTTGCTTTCAAAAGTGTTAATTCACCACTCACCCTTCTAGTTCAGATAACAGGCATTAAGAATTATCATTATCTTTTTCAAGACTTGAATAAAAAGTTCAATGCTGTGTTTTCATCTTAGGGGTGCATCTAAGACACACTGAATGGGTGATGGAACAGTGTTTAAAAAACACCATCAGCTCCCACACTCTAGTATCTTTGAGATTTGATTTGACAAATTCAATGTTTTTAATGTTTCCATTCTTAATGTCCACTTGAATCTTTTAATCTTTACTGATTTTTAATTCTGCCATGGATTAGTCACTGTTTTTTTTAATGACCAATGCGAAAAAAAGCCTTTCTGTTCAAAGAACCTATTATTAGATACCTCCTACATGATCAACTATTTTGAGGGAGATTATATAACTAACTAGATGGCTTCAGTTTTGAGTGCAGGGAAAGGTACTAAGAAGTAGTTCTTGTGCTGTTCACTAAATGTAAATGAGCAAACAAGAAAACAGAATGAATATAATATGGAAGACAAAATTTAAATTGTATGAAATTATTCCCTGTGCACTGCTTGCCAAACAGTAGTCAAGAAAAGATTCAAAGGTTGAAAACTTACTTAGCAATTTAAGAGAAACAGAGTTATTCTAAAGAAAAACTGAACAGCAATTTAATGAAGACTTAACAGATTTCACCTTTTAAGAACTTCAGATTGAGGGCAGACCTGTTCTATTTGTGGGAATGGAAGGAAAATCAGCATCAGTCTATGGAAGTGGAGGACATCCTAATTTAGATGCAACTAAATGTAGAGACTCAGCTGAGGTGGTTAAAAAGGGAAAAAAAAATAAATAAGAGGCTAAAGTAGAGGTACAACTGGTCAAAACTTCTAATTATATTCTAGTGGGTATATAAGTATATAAGTAAAATACCTTGCAACACATAGAGGAGCTTTGTTGTCCTAACTGATTCACCTGCAGCTGAGCTTCCACGGCCTGCTTCGATTTCCAAATTCTATTTGAAAACCAGAGCTAATCTGGGGGAAAAAAATCCCTAGGTTTAGATTCTGTGTCCTATCCATTAGTGGAACTATCTTATCCTGTGAAAGAGAAAACTTTCTGAATTAATAAAGGAAAAAGTAGGAAGAGGTGAAAACTCTTCATTGGTAGACAGATGTAAAGGGTTATCAAGTCACTTTACTTCTCACAGATACTTGTTCTGAGAAAAAAAAAAAAAGTATCACTAAAACCAACTTACAGAAAATTTTTTTTTTTTTTTTTGCCTTCAGCTTGTTTCCCAAAACTCTTGCTGACTGGAAAAGCAATCTTAATAGAAAACCATGTTAACTTTAACTGAAGTGAGGACTTCTGTTTCTAGACTAGTATGCTTTCGTTTGCCCCATGCTTCTTGTAGGTATAGAAACATAATTACAACTGCTGGTTTCATTGCTGGTGCAGGATAAGGGGAATTGACAAGGCACTGTACAAACCGGAGTCCAGAATAGATTTGCCAGTCAATGTGTTTCAGCTGGAAAACAGACTGCACTCAAGTTCATGGAAGATTCATAACATGTACTATGAAAATTAACTGAATGTGGGCCTCTCCTGAAAAATGGACTTGCATTTTATTTTCACAAAAACTAGTATAAATTCTCTTACTCTCACTTGGAAATGGAGAACCAGTAGTCTAGATTGAATAACTTGCTATGGGAGAAAAATTCACATTTTAGATCAGAAAGAATTTCAGTTCTGCTACTGAGATATTTAGGGTAAAGAATGAAATTAAAGAATATAAAGCAGATTTTTTGCTAGTGTGCTTTTTGTAGATTGCTTCCTATTTCTTAAGGTGTGATCCCCTGTCATTTTAGATACTGATTCTATAACTTCAATATTAATCCACTCTTATATAATGTTAATTTTACAATAACAATATAAAAATACATGACTAAAAATAATATCTCCCTTCAACCCAGCTGTCGCATCTCTTGTCCACAAAAAGGTGAGGAACTGATATTTTTCCAAAAGTTACCTGAAATACCAAATTAGAGCTTTTTTTGCTCTTAAGTAAATGGGGGGGGGGGGGGGGGGGCAGGCAGGAGGAACTAAAGGACTGAAAAAAGCAATATTTTCCTGGTTACTCTCTTTGCTCTGTCATGTGCAGCATTGTCTTAACCACAGATTTGCACAACAAAACCAGATAAATGACTGGACCTGAGTAGCAAATTTTCATGCTCCTGAAGAACTCCATTCGCTGCAATAAAAATTTTCATTTGCACCCCACACCCCATAGAATTGCTCTGAATCTTGAACGAAGCATGAAGAACCCCATTCAAATTCTTTCTAAACTGGGAATATTCGAATATACAGTGATTCATTTTCCAAGTGGTCTAAAGCTTAAATTTGCATATAATACACTACAATGGTCTTTCCAGAAGCAGAAAAATTACAGATAGCATTACATGCTTTCAATCTAGAGATGTTTTTTGGGGCAGCAGTGTCTTCTTTCATGTCAACATTGACCTCCTTCCCTGTTCCCTATTTAGAAATCAGGTTATAGGTGACCAAGTCAAACTTGGAGAGCACCAGAACAAGAGAAAAAGTGAATAGCTTTCATACTGTGAATAAATAATAGTACAGCAAATCATGCTCATCCTTGGGATCATCACTGCCATAGATGTACATGCCGTGTATTTGTTGCAGTTTGAAATGTCTAGACGCTATATCATGTAAAAACCCTAAAATATATATAATATCAAGCAAATTATCCACACATCTAATTTCTATCCCCTTGTAATACACCCAAAAAACAGTCCTTCTGAGGACAAAAGCTGTGAAGGAACATAATATGTAAGGCCTGCTATAACTATCAAACTAGGAAGGCCTTAATTGAAAGCTGGTTTCTGCATCAGTTTATATAGGAATTTCCTGTGGGTTTTATGCCAGTTCTGGGGTCTGGTGTGACTTTGGCTGAAATATCGCACTATATAAAGTCACATGCATCTAATTTTCAGATTGCCACTTATCTGTATTACAGCAACAGAGGTGTTTCCTCCATCCAACAAGATTAAGTTAATCTCATTTAGGTTGTGGTTTAGGTCAGGGGACTTTGGTTGGTTGGTTGACTGGTTGTTTCTAAGAGAGCTGAGCTGTAGTCAGTGGTGTAAAAATCCTCTGAGAACAGAGATTCTAGAATGAAATTCTGAATCATTAGCCTCTGAATTTGCAGTCAGTAGCATGTTCTAGAATTGCAATGCCTGGCATCAGTAACAATTCCCCAGTTAACTGAAGTCACCATCTCCACCTACTTTCTTTATAGGTAAAGTCCCCCAAAATTACCTTTCATGGGTTTTGTGGAAAGTAGGCTTTTATAGATTCCTTCTGGCCATATGGCAAGCCTGAGGAAGCTTAGACAGAATCAAGTCTTCCTCTGTCCAAACCTTCCCTAATTAAACTTGAAAGCCCTCACCAGCGGCAATGCTGTTTTGGAAAAAAGGCAAAAAATATAATGCCACATATTCTCCTGGAAGGCTATTCTTCACTGTACAAGAGACTCACTGTACCAACATTTCAAAATAATAATAAAATGAGAATTAAATTGTCAGTCTCTGTTGTTCTAAGGGTCAAAAGATTGAAGTCTTTAGATCTATCCAATATTAATATTAATTGGCAATAAAGACTGCAACAAACAAATGCTGTCTGCACTGTATGGCAGATACACATTACAAAAATTAAGTTCAGAATTCTATTCTGAATATATTGGATTATATTATACTGCTTCTCAACTATGATCCAAGCTCTCTTTAAATTATGAATTCTGAAGAAGAATTCCTTCTAGAAGCAGGGATTCATAAGCATTCTTGAGGAAACTGTAATACAGAGAAAACAAGGATTTTCTCACCTGAATGTTCTTCTTTCCAAATTTACTTTATTGATGACTGGTTAAGTATAATCATATTTTTGGAGACATAAAAATCCATATTTATTTAAGGAAGATATTAAAGTTCAGTAACAGAAACTGATATAATTTCCTACTTAAAAAAAAAAATCAATGTGGAATATCATACCAATCTGTAATATAAGAACTATGTTACATTACACATAGTATCAAAAATCAGATGTCTGTTTTGTGCATGAGTTGGTAAGAGCATGGTGCTAGTAACAGTAAGGTCAGGGGTTTGATCCCTATATGGGCCATTCACTTAAGAGTTGGACTTGATGATCCTTGTAGGTCCCTTCCAACTCGGAATATTCTGTGATTCTGTGAACATAAATCTTATGCAACCTGCTGGGCCCTGGCTACCGCCTATTGGACACCGTTCCTTGGGGTACTTCACCTTCAGGGGCAGGGGAAGGAAAACAGACCCACAAACACCACCAAGACACGTTACAGAGCTGGAAGCCCTGCAGCTGGCTTTAGATATCACTGAATGAGAGAAATGGCCAACACTCAGTCTCTGCACTGACTCGTGGAGGGTGGTAGCAAATGTGCTCTCGAGGTGGTTGGACTGTTGGCAAAAGGCCAGTTGGCAGTGCAGAGGGAAATCCATCTGGGCTGCTGAACTGTAGGAAGACATCACTGCCCAGGAAGAGATGTTGACTGTGAAAGTACATCATGTAGATGCACATGGACCGAGGAGTCAGGCTACGGAATAACATTGCAACAACAGACAGGTGGGTCGGGGTGCCCAGATTCAAGTGCCTCAGGGGGGTCTGCACTGACAACACAAGGGTGAATTTTTTCTGTCTCGGTGGGCCCGTGACTCCTCAGGTTATCAGGGAAGAGATGCAACATACAGATGGGCTCGTGATCAAGGGGTGGATTTAACCTTGGACACCATCTCCCAGGTTATCCATCACTGTGAAACATGTGCTGAGATCAAGCAGGGCCAAGTGGGTAAAGTCCCTTTGGTATGGGGGACGATGGCGAAAATATAAATCTGGGAAGGCCAAGCAGATCAATCACATCACACCCCCACAAACCCACCAAGGTAAGCGTTAAGTGCTGACAATAGTGAACACAACCACCAGATGGCTAGAGACACACCCCGTGCCTCACACCTGAAACACCATCGTGAGCCTTGAAAAACAAGTCCTGTGGTGATACTGCAGCCCAGGAAGGACTGAGTTGGACAGTCTCCTAGACATCTGTGCCAGAGAGCACAGAACTGAGTGGGTGTATCATATTCCCCACCCTGCACCGGGCTCTGGAAAGTTGAACGGTGTAATGGACTGTTAAAAACCACTCTGAAAGCAAAGGGTGGTGGGACCTTTAAACACTGGAACTTAAATTTAAAGAAGGCCAACTGATTAGGTTAACACCTGAGGCTCTACCAATCAAGCTGGCCCTGCCCAATCAGAACCCTTATGTACCAGGGATAAAGTCCCCGTGGTGCTTATGAGAAATGCATTAGGAAAGACAGTTTGGATCAGTCCTGCCTCAGGCAAAGGTAAAACCACTCAGGGGATTGGTTTTGCTCAAGGACTTGGTGCCCTTGGTTGGTTATGCAGAGGGGTGGGGAAACACGATGTGTACCTCAGGGGCATTTGATTTTGGGTGAGAACCATCTCTAAGGGTGGATTGCATATATAATACTGGTTGCTGAAAGAAATGGCCACTGTTGAGGGGAAATACCATGGACAATGTGTATGGACTGCTCCAGTCAGGTATGAAAAGTGAGAAAACTCGTGTGTTTTGACAAAGACAATTTAATGCCACATGGTATGGAATATCTCTTTGGCGAGTGAGGGGCAGCTGTCCCAGCTATGTCCCCTCCTAGCTTCTTGTGCAAACCCAGTCTCCTCACTGGAGGGGTGGTGTGAGGAGCAGAAAAGACCTTGACTCTGTGTAAGCACTGCTCAGCAATAACTAAAACATTCCTGTGTTACCAACACTGTTTCCAACACAAATCCAAAACATAGCCCCATACTAGAAAAATGCTTTAGCTGAAAATAGGCATGTCAATTCACTTATGCATTACCTTTGTTTAAATAAATTGGATTTTCTTTAAGGAATAAGGTGAAAACTAAGTCAGTTCACATTCAAGTTTTAACTATGGTTAATTTTCATTAAGATTGCCAGGTTTCTACTTGATCCATGGGCTTAAGTATGATGTTACGGAGAATGTGTCCACTCATGGCCTTTTCACAGTCCAGCATAGGCATGTAAAATATCTAACTGTAGCAATGAGTTATTGCAAGCAATTGTGCCTTAAAAAACCAAACAAATAAAAAACAAAACCCCACCATTTTCTCCCTTCTATACATCATGATTGCTTGCCTTAGACACTGCAGGCATTTACTGATAATTGAGTGATGACATCTACTTTTGCAATATTCTCTGGCTTGAACATGAATAGGAATACGTGGCTACATACAAAAGAAAGAATAAGGTTTTTGTTTATTGATTTTGCAGATATTTGAGAGAATGCAATTGCATTGTAACTGGCCCTGTTTTGGTTAAATGAATATACCTGTTAAATTAATCACCTTTTTTTTTTTAAATTGTGTTGCAATTTTCTATCTTGTTCCCAGGAGGAAACTGTACTACTATTGCACTCAGCACCCTTGGAAAAGTTCATTTGAATACATTGTGTTTTCCTGCTTGAAGAACTGTGCTTTGACTCCTAGGTTTTTAGAGTAGTGTTTTGTGGTTTGGTTTTTTTTTTCTTCCTAAAAGCAAAGCTTTCATAACCCAGAGGGACACGTTTGATCAAAGAAAGCCACCTTCCCCTTCAGAACTGGCTATCTGAAAAGCATATGCCAAGTAGAACAGATTCTGACAGCATCTGGTGCTGTGCTTGGCCCCTAATTATCGGTGTATTAATATCTTATCCATTTTACCAATTTGTCACAGGAAAAAACATAATGGAAAAGCAAAATGTTGAGGATCCTAGATTGTGGCCAAATGTTAAACAGCCTTCTATGAAGCTTGTTATAAATTTTCAATTGTCAAGATTAGTCTAGAGGAGGAGGAGGCCCTCAGTTTATGTTCATCCAATTAAATATGCGACTCAGCTACTTAAGCTCTTAAGCTGTGTACTCTTCTATACTGAGTAATAGCACACTAACTTGTAGCACATTACTTTAGGAAAATAAGGTTCTTGGAGTTGGGTCTGTAATAAACACTTTGAACATGCAGTACATCTGATAAGATACTTCTACACAGGCATTTGCCCTTTCTGCAACTTAAAGGTATACCTTTTCAAACACAGGTGAAATCATCTAGCTGAATTTTCCTTCCTGATCTATTTAATAAAATAGCATCTCTACCCAGATTCCCTACTTGTATATTTAAGAAGTCTGCTAATTTCTTGATTTACAGAAACGTATCATATTGATTCAAGTTTTCAATACTTAAACAAGTCCCTTACTATTTCAGTTGCTGACAATTTTTCACTATTCCTGCTGATCAGTTCCCCTGTTGTGAGTTGCTTCAGATAAGGCAACTGACTGGGGCACAAAGTGACAATTAAGTTCATTTCTTAAATGAGTACATGTAAAAATTTTCTAGGGGATAAAAACTAAGAAACACTTAAATCTCTAAGGTGACAATATTTCAGTGAAGGTGTAAAGCTAAGCTTTCAAATTCTGTTCATTTTGCTATTTTAGAAGAAATGTTATCTCCTCACTACATAACTGTAGATCATTGTTCAACATCCAAAAGTGTAAAAACCCCAAATACTGTTTTAATCTTCCCTTCTCTAAAGAATGTGGAATGTGAAAACTCACGACAACATAAAATGTTTTGCGAATAAGTAGCATGGCAAGAAACCATTATAATGCCTCATATGTAAACAAAATAGCTGTTCTGCGTAGCAGTGCATCTGTAAAATTCTGTCTAAAACAGGAATAACAGGGTTTTTTCATTACTAATATCTCTCCCACACACCCTAAAAAACTATCCAGGATTTCCATTTATTTATTTATTTCTACCAGCCTCATTACCGATCAGAGTGATGGCTTTTACTAAAATAATTTTCAGAGTGTTCACAGAAATGACAGGTCTATTTGCTGCTGTTCTTGCATAACTGATCTCAAAATGTAAGAAAAATTGTACAAGGTGTAACCTCCCCACGGAGATAAATCCTTAACTTTTCTGCTTTCTTTACATCTTTGTAAAGATTATCATTTTTACATCTCAGGCAAGGAAATACAGGTACTATGAAAAGGATTTGGATGATCCTTGTAGGACCCTTCCACCTCAGGATAGTCTATGATTCTATGACTTTCTTATTTTCCTAGGTTACAGGGAGTAGGTGGGCAAGGAAATTATTTTTACCCCTTGCTTTACATTTTCATGGGCTAGAAGGGCAAACCTACAGCCTATTAAATGAACTACATACCCCTGAACAGAGTCCTATCAAACTGTAATGCTTGTTAGAAAGATGGGTCCTAGAACCAATAAAAGAAGCTCGTTATTCACTGCTGTTTAATGTTGTTTCTTCTATGTTTGGTCTGATATAAGCTTTTTAGTCTATGGCTTTCTCTACCTCCCTCAAAGTCCTGTCAGCACTAATAGCATGAACTGAAGTTTAACATTTTCAGTCATCAACTATGAATGCAGAGAAGTTCTATTTTTTCAATTTCATCATCCATATCTTTAAAGGTAGCTTTATGTTGCCAAGAATGCATTTACAGAGTGTATTTCAGACATGACAAAGCTTCTTATTAGGAAAGAATTTTTAAATCATCAAGTTTCAAATTGATAATTTTATTTATTTAATTTATATTTATATATGTCTTAAAAAGACATGCCCTGCTTAAGTAGCATTACTAAACTGCTATAATTGCCCTTAGGAAACTTAAAACAATCCAAGATGTGGTATTGCCTCTAGGCAAATGAGCAAACATCAAAGAGTATAATGTATGATTTTAAATAGGATTTGGAATAGCACTTTATACCTGTTGAACACTGACAAGTAATTATGCCAGAATTACTGATGCTTCTCTGCTTCTCTCTATGAAAAGCCTCACTACTCTTCTCTTTTCCAGTACAAATAAAAGAGTCCTAAATCATATAGTTTCATTCCCACCTCTTTTCTACTTAGCCTCTACATTTAGTTTTAATTTTCACAGGTAAGTACTTTCAATTAGTCTCTGACAAGCAGACTGCTGATGTATTTCCTCACTGTCAGATTTTTTGGCTGTTGATCCTTTGCACAATACTGGAAAGGCCCAGAGACAGTGTATAAGATCTACACAAATAAATTTTGAAACATGAAGTAAAAGCAGCCTCTTGGAATACTGCCTCTGGCACTGTTTCAGCATCACTTTTGTGGGAAACCCGTGTTTTAAAACTACTTTAATTAAACCTTGTTTTTAAACTAAAAGTGTTTAACATGGACAAAGCTAGTGTAGTGAAACAGCTTTCTGAAGACATATGGTTCCAAATTATTTGAAAGTTCATCCAAGTCCCAGCCAATTCATATAAGTAAAAAATTCTTTATGCTTATTTAATTTCATTTTGCAGATAGCAGCATAATTTTATTAATTTACTTTTAAGCTTTTCATGTTAGCCATCAAGAATAGAATCAGTTAAAAATGTATTTTGATAACAATTTCATCTAATCTTAGAGTCTTTTTATAAACACTAGTTAATATGTTATTTATTTATGGAGCATTAGCAAGGAACTTTAGATCTGCATTATTTTACTGAGAGGCACAATAAGAATAAAAGAATAAAGAATTGAACTGAGATGCTTTTAAACTTTCAGTAATGCAGTCAGAAAAACCAAACCAGAGACACTGGCATTCACAAATAGACAGAGAAAAATAAAGTAACTAAGTTGGAATTCCCTTCCTAATTCTAATTTGAAAAAGTAATTCTAGTTTCAACAACTATCCCTTTGTTTTTCAACTGCCTCTTACAGCCCCCATCTTCATGCACCTAATAAAGAATAAAGCACAGGCTTTATTCTTCCTATTTTCAGGGTGGGAAAAAACCCAACAAAAAATCCAAAATGAAAATATGAAACTTTCAAAACCAGAAATATACAAGAGCTATTTCCACATTCATGAAAAATGTTAAACTATCTGTTCTAAAGAAAGAGAGCCTGGTGATGCACAGAGCCTGTATAACAAAGATGAGGAAGTGCATACATCATGTAGGCAAAACTATTCTACAGAGAAAATAAATAAATGAAACCTAAGAAAAACTCTGGTGTCCAGAATCTATAGATCCTCCTTGGGGCTTTTACAAAAAACCAAACAAGTTCGTGGCCCCACTGGCCACCCTCCTCCCAACCACATCCACACATTCTTTATTTTAGATATTTAGATATCCATTTTGTAACATCAATGGATTGCTCCACGTAAGTTTTATAGCAATCTTTTTATTTTATAAGACTTTCATAAATTATCCTGTTACCACAATCTCAACTTGTAAAGAGCATTTCAGAGAGCCCAGCTCTCCAGATAACTGTTTTAAATACTGTACTCTATGATTTTAGAAAGACAAGGAAGGAAAAAAACAACCCATTCAAGCAGAGCACTTGTTTATCATATACTACAACAATCTCTTAAATGCTGTTCTTAAGTAGCACGGTGACAAATCTTCTTTCCAAGTGGTTCTAAGGTAAATGAAATTCCGAGTTAAGAAAATTGGTGCACTACTGTTATTACTCAGATATGCCACACTGCTTTTTAAAGCAGGTGGGCACTTGATCTACACACGTCTCCACTCCACTGAATGTTTTCCCTCAGATGCAGAAAATCCTGATGGTGTGGAGTCTCATTGCCGCAAAATCAATAGAGAATGGAAAAGGAAATATTCGAAAGATGCATGTTATCTACCTAAACCCTGCAGGCCACAAATCACTACAGTCAGCCACTGCAATAGCTTAATCATTTGTGCTAAAATGTAGCCCCTCGCTTCCCCACTAAAGCCCACTAGTCCAGAGCAGTGTTCTAAGGAAAACAGAATTAGGGAAAAGTTTCACAAATCACTGAGATTGCTTTCAACACCACGTTCCAGATCTGCTCCAAAACAAAATTGAAACTCCAGGGATGCCTTGAGATGGACAGGCCTTATCTCAAAATCAGCAAAAGCAAACAAACAAAAGACATAAGAATAGCATGGTACAATAAACAGAGAGTATAAAAGGAAACAAATGAGAAAGGAAGGACTAAATGAATAATGACATCAACAGCAAAGACCTATTATTTTGACTTGTAAATGAGGAAGAAAACCCAACAATAGTGAAGAAGACATTATTGATAAAGAGCAAGAAAAAAAATACCATTGTAATAGAAAAATATTGAGGATACTGACATATAACTTTCATATCGATAAATATCTTAATTTGAAAGTATATAAAATACTGACACCATATTGCTGCTGAGCAGATTTCTGAAATTAATATGATACCAGGTTAAAATGGCTAACAATGTTTTTCTGTTTAATCTCAGCAATATAACACCTGCTGTTTGTACTTTCAGATGACGATGTACTTTCAGTGCTCCCTCCATTCACAGAAAAACATCCAAATCTACAAGCAGGACATTTTTGACCCAAGGAACTCCCTAGGTACAAGAATATTCTTCCATTCTGAACAAGCACCCTCTCTTTGCAGAAGACTCATAAGAAGACAGATTAGCAGGACTCTAAAAAAATTAGTAGAGGACTATTGCAGATTTCTGTATAAAAGTCTGTTTATTGGGAGAGAAAAACAGACTATGGGGAGAATATAAGAAAAATGTTTATACTTGTGAGCAATGTAACAACTAACTAGATAAATTATCACACTTTGGAAATTAACACGATATTCTGGAAACACTTAAGGGTTGCATAATAAGAAAAACCCCACTATTTCCTGTTTTACTGTTCTAAACATTAATAAACAATTATAATAACACTGAAATAATGGAACTGAAATTATTGTATAAGTTGTGGAAGTATTTTAGATCAAATCTTACCGTAAAATACTGCATTTGGTAATCAAGAATCACCTCAAAATGCAATACAAGATTTGATTTTTACTGTTAATGATTTTCAAGTCACAAGAGCCCTCTCCTATCCCATATTTATCCTTTTTATCTTTTATGAATAATTTCTGCAATCACTGTAGCTAACATAATGCTTATAGTCTAGTAAAGTCTGTTGTTAAGACACATAAAGCATCTCATGGTTTAGAAGCAAATTTTGGTTCATGGAGTCTTCCTTATTCCTATGCAACCAAGCAAGAATGGAATTAAATACTTTAAACAAGTTCATCATAAAAGAGCTTCACTGAAGTTTCCATCTTGAATAACATAAATATAAATATAAGCTTATGGAAATATTTGAAAAGCAGGGCCTGCACCACCTGGTCCTAAACTCTAACTTAAATAGTTAGAACTTTATAAATAGAAGAGTAACATAACAATTTTGAAGATGACTATTAAAGAGTTTATACAAGAAAGCAAGGAACACAAATAAGATCAGGGGTTTTTGAACTAAGGACACCTAGAATTGTCAAATATGTTCCATTACTGCAGATACATAAATAAATACTCATATTTGATAAAAATAAGTATTACTAAAGCCTTGCCATTAGAGGACTAATAGAACATCTCTATCTCCCATCAAGGCATGGTGTTTTGCTACAACTACAAAATTTACTCCATAAGAGACTTTAAGAAACAAAACTAAATGTTATCTTTAAACCAAAGATTTTCCTACCTCAAATTATGCCTAGTAAAGAAGCAGGAACTACATCTGTCACACCTCTTCCATTTCTAAGACATAAAAATCTGCCAGCTGCTTTTTAGGTAGTTCAGTCACTGTTGTCCTATGCACCTGGAGTTTTATCCAGCTGTGTAGATTTGTGTTAGGCATTACTTAATCAGATGTTCAATTTTCTTTGCAATTGTGCCTGGTGGGGAGACTGTGGTGGTGACATAATTTATTGCTTGTTTTTAGACTTCAAAGCCTTTAAAGGCTGTTAAACCAGATAAGTTTTTTGAAGCTGTAGAAGTCAAGGTAGTCTGGTTTTGTTATAAATTTAAGAACTGTAATTTCTATTTGTTTCTATACTTTCTAAGAACAGTTCTGGATTACATGTTTTAGGTGGGGATTTTGGGGATTTGTTACAGAGAAATCAAGATAAACAACACTTATGAGAAGGAAAGGGTTCTAATGAGAGAAAATCGATTCCTTAAAGCAAAGCAGCTCTGTTCTTGCCATGTAGTATGTGGAAAGTGCCTTATTTTTAATTCTGTTTTGGGTTTTTTTGTGTCAATTTGTTGTTGATGAAGGAAGAGAATGTATTTTTCACAAAACAGTTCAATACTTCTTGTGCTACAGAATCTGGGTGGATATCTGTAAAGACTTTAATCATGGCTTACAGCTTAGGGCAGACCTCAGAAGCAATTAAATATTCAGGTGGTGAGGCAAATGCTGAAGAGGTTTAAGTCATTCCCAGCTGGGATTTGCTTTAGCTAGCTCAATGCCAATGGAGGTACTTTAAGCTCTGTACTGCTGATGCACTCTGAAGGACAGCTACTGATTGGTAGAATGATTTTGGGGGTAACATAGAATATTTCTGTTTCAACTTATATTTTATATGTTTTAGACCTTTAGAAGACAGATTTCGTTGAACTTTTCAAACCGCTCAATACCTTTCTAGGTAATAATAGATTACATTGTAATCTGGGCTGCTCAGAAAAGCAAAAATTGTTCTGACCAGTGACAAAATATTTGTTGTAAGATATTTAATTTTCTGCTAGTAGAACTAGTAAGTTAGACATTGAATTCTGAAAAAAAAAATGTAGTGGTTCTTAAAATTTAACTGATTATTTTCTTTTGTATTTAAACCCTAGGATTCTAATTGTAAGTTCTTCTGTCAAAGTTTACTTATTTTCCACTTGTAGAACAAAGTTACTTTGGTCAAGTTCAGTCATTTAAACCATAACACTTAGTGTTTTATTTTCAGCTGTGTACAGCTACAAACATCGAAGGAACTTTAAATTTAAGAGGCTTTTCTAGTCAATCTTCATAGATACTTTGCCCTTACACCACTGCTTTGTTCATTATAAGGTTCTGCAACTTTGTTATCTTTAGCCTCATAAGAAGCCTAACAGCATAAGAGAGGATTCTAGCTGAACCTTGTATAGGCTGAGGACTTTGTAAAGTTTGGCTTCAAATAAAGCTATGAAAAGGGAAGAAAGACAGTTATTAAAGCTTATTTGGATCCAGGATAAAATGTGAGGCATAGAAAAACAGTGGCATGCTAAAAGGTCAGAAATGCCTAAGTAGTTTCTTTCGAAGGCCTTTTGTTCTGGTGTAGACCAATTGGATGATCTCATGGCCACCAGTGTTTGATGCTGCCTAAATATCAGCTGTGCTGGACAACTTTTTGAGTGCTGGGCAAAAAAACAACTTAATGCTTTTCTTGTCACCACTAAACTACTGTTATTTCATCGTGACTTTATGGCTTCTGGTTATTTTCTTCTCAGCTGAGAAAAAAAAAAATCCCAATTGCTCTCTGCTTTTATCTCACTTACCACACAGAGTTCCAAAAATAGTATTTGCAGTCGCTATGTTATTGAAACTGTCTTTTCTGGGAAAAATCAGAACAACTGAAGCCTGGTTTCTGCAGATTTTATTGCTATATGCAAATGTACAGGCTATGGCAGCCCTAGCTCACGCTCTTTTCTGCATGTCCTGTTCATCAAGTTTTGCATGTGCCAAATGGCTCACTCTTACACCTCACAGACCAGGTAGCTGTTCAGCTTGTTCTATAGCTCTTCTTTTGGCAATACAAATAATATCCATTTCTATTTTCTACCTATTCAGAAGGCTTTCCAAAAAGTTTAATACCTTTTACACACTTTTCCCCTCTGGCCAGTTTCTTCAGAAAAAAGTAAATATTCCAAATATGCTCCAAAGACTTTTTTTCCCCCTTTTTTTTTTTTTTTTTTTTTTTTTTTTACAAATCAGAAATCCAGTCTAATGAAACAGTTGTCTAAGAAAAGTGCTTTAGAAAACTGGATTATTTTCATTACAAAATACAAGACAATGGCCTACTAGTATTGTGTCATTGGTGTTTTGCTTTTAACCACATAAAACTCCCATTTACAGAAAATGTTTCTCAAAGTGGCACAAACAGAAGGCATTCTTCACTTGCTTTGATATACGTCAGTGGCTTTAAACAGGCTTGCCTTTTTCCACTGCATCACATTAACTTTTTACTGGATATATATAGGCTACACCACAAAACTGCCTTTCAGCTCCAGAAAGAAGGAAAGTGATGTGCCTAGGTGATAACCGTGAAACTGTTTAGAAGTTCCTAGTAGTGTTATCATATATAGAATCCACTACAGATTTTTCTGCGTGCTTTCTTATCTTTTCAAGGAAAGAACCCCCCTCCTTTCCCCAAGATCCAGAGACTTTGGAGTCTCACCCAAACAGCGCTCGAGTGTTTGCCCTCTCTCAAGGACTGAACGAGCTTTAGTTTTTGCCCCCTGGGCCCCGCACAGCGCTCACCGAAGGGCTCTGCGCTGTGTGCGAGTGACCTCTTGAGCCAAGGCAGCGTCACTACAGACAGGACAGGCGGCAGATTTGCACTGGCTTCCACAATGAGTAGTTTCTGAGGTACAGATGCCATTACTTTTCCTCTCTTGAAGGGGCAGAATGAAATGGAGACCAAAGGGTAAATTCGTTTTTAGTGTAAACTTTGAGAAAATAGTTGTTTATTGTTAAATAATATGTCTTCTTTGAGTTGCCAGATGGAGAGTAATTGATAAGTAAAACCAGTTCGAGGGTGGACCGTGAAAGTGTATTAAAAAATTGTCAGGGAGCTTTGCAAGAGACTGAGAAGTTGGCACGAAGCCTATTTGCTGGAATTCAGAAGTGGTTGTGTCTACAGCCTGCTGACATAGCACAGTTATGGTTTCAAAAGAGAAATAAGATAAAAGTTACAAATTATTTTATACTGATGTGATTCCTTTAAAATAGACTTGATTTTAAAATAGTCTATTTTTTCAGCAATGTTTCTCATGATTCACTTTGCTCAGCGATTAAGATTTGCATTCCTACTTTATGATTCTGCAAGAGTTAAGATTCAGAAAAGCAGAGTTTACATTAAAAATCTGAGATTTCTTGTAAACATATTGATATTAGCAGCCTCTGAAATGAATATAACAATGATGTAAAAGACCTAAGCAAAAAAAGCTCCATAGCTTGTACACAGTTTCTTAGTTCAGTTGGTATTTATGCACATTTCTGGATTCATATCACTGAAGTGAAGACTGATGTTCTGTCAGATAAAATAAGAGCAATAAGATACTGAAGCATTACAACAGCACATCTTTGCTATCTAAACACTGCAACCTCACTGATTCTGTCAAACTCACCTAAACTGTCTATGCTGATTCATAAATCAAATACACAACTTCTAATCCGTTCTGATGCAGGAAACACAGAGTACATGAGCCTGATAGCACCCAGTGAGGGGGTTTTGCTGTTATTCTAGCATATTTTAATATTCTAGGATCATTTTAACCGTACAAAATGCATTTTGTAACTCAGTAGGACTGAAATATATATTCAAGCATAATAGACTCATAGTGGCAAAAACATTCAAGCCAAGAGAGTATTTCATTCTTGTAAAGCTGTATTGTCTACACACTGACTCTCAGTACCTTATTAGTCTTATTAGTTCCTTGATGAGTAGTACCCTATAAAAAACCCTTTATATCTCTTGCTTTCTTAGTAAGAAACTTTGTAAGAAAGATTTCTGTTCAAGTTGTGGAAGTATGAATGCTAAAAATGTTTAAATACTAGGAAAACTAAGTTCTTTGAGGCAATATGTATCGTGGTAAACTCTCACCTTTAAGAAAGACTGTTCAGGGTTTTTTCCTTCTAGTTACATTATCTGTGTATGTAACTTGGCAGAGCAGCTCTTTCTCCCTGTGCCATCTATTGGCTTAGAGATGGGGGAATGGGTGGGATTCACCTCACCTTTTATAACAAACCAATAAGGAGGTTTTAGTCTGAAGTATTTGACTTAAGTTCTTATCAATGTAACAAACAGTTAAGTGACTTTTGGTAGATGTGCTTTTCTCTAGTGAGTGCTGATGGAGTCTAGGGTGACCTATGTTAAATATCTAATCTACAGATGGTTAAGGTGAAAAGTTCTTTAGTATTAATTAATAGGAATTACTTCTTTTCCTTAAGAGTCGTCCCTCTGACTGTTCCTAGTACTCTATTTTACAACTCAAAACTCTCAGTAACAGTATGTCAGTTGTTGTATCATAGAGTTGGTAAGGTTGGAAAAGACCTCTAATATCAGCAAGTCCAACCATTAACCCAGCACCACTCTGTTCACCACTAAACCATGTCCCCAAGTGCCACATCCACACGCCTTTTGAACACATTTAGGAATGGTGATTCCATTACTTCCCTGGGAAACCTGTTGCAATGGCTGACCACTGTTTCTGTGAAGAAATATTTCCTAATATCCAATCTAAGTCCTTAGAAAATATTAATTATTACTTTAAACCAAAATAGCTTGTGAGGTACTATATAAACTAGAGGTATAATGTACCTCTGTGTGTGATAAGCCATCATATTAGCATTAAGGCTCAAACCTGTGAGGTTCCAAACACTGTCTATGCAGTGCTTAATTTTAGAAGGAAAGGAAAACAGTGGAAAGCATTGTGAATTATTCATAATAAAAGCAAAACAACTGAAACAGACAAACTTAAACAGCAGCTAGTTGTAGCTTTGGTCATTGAACAAAAGCAAATGCACATAAATTTCACAGTAAAGCATCAGAAGAGGTTTTGAATAGTGAATCATCTTAATGTCTTAGAAATGTCTTACACAATAGGATTCTTGGCCAGATTTCAAAAATTTTAGATTACAGTATAGACCTCAAATCCCATTGCTATGGGTCTTGGAGACATTCTAATTAATCGGCAGTAAACAGTGTATCAGCTACCCGAGATGCTCTTCAGAGGCAAGTTGTGAATTCTTTTATCTAGATTAATGAGGTAACAATTACACAGAATGCTGCTAGAGCCAATTCTTTTTCTAATGTTGCCATGTGGCTCTTGAATCAAGCAGAAATTAATTTCTCAAGCAGATAACAGGGAAACACTCCAAAGAAGTAAAACCATCAGAATCTGTTATTCCTGTGCTTTGTAAAACTGCATGATCGACTGTTCTTGCATGACTACCTCTAAGCAGGTTCACTGTGATACCTGACCCTGGTATCTTCCACAATCAGCTGATGATATCTGGCGACTTAGCACTTACCTGACATCAGGGAGTGGGTTGCCAGCAACTCTGCACTCCAGCAATACTTTGTTTCCTTCAGCAACTTCCTGGCTCCGTAGCTTCTGAGTGAACTGAGGCGGTGAAAATTCATTCTCTTCCATGTTGATGAAGGGATGGCAGAGGATCATTTTGCTTTGAGCGATGCTGCCCCTTTCAGAAAAGTGTTCTCCATTCAGATGAACTCCACGTAATTTTGCCTCGGGGTCAGTCTCTTCATGTGGTTTGTCAAACTCCTGGTTCACCAAGGTACTTAAAGCTGCTTGTTTCTTGTTGGGAGACAGGTATCCACTGTCTGGAGAAGAAGAGTCCCCATCAGGACTTCGGCCTCTTGCCTGTGCTGCCTGTCTAAATATCGATGACAATTCTTCTATAAACGTGGCAGCTTTGTCACACATCTTGTTTCTGAAAGGACCTTCTTCCTGGGATGCCGATTCAGACTTTGGGCTTGTCTTAGGCATATATGGACCATCTTTCTCTGAATGTTTCAGTTTCCTAATGAAGCTAGGACTAGCAGTTAGAAAAGGTGTTTGCCTCCTAGAAACTGTGACAAAACTATCTGCTGTCTGAGGTGTGGTGGATTGCTCTTTCTGATTCCTTGGGAGAATGTGACTTGTGGCAGATGAAGTCAGACTACTTGCTTGAGGCCTCTGTAAAGCATCTTGCTCATGCAGTTTGCTGTCCCTGAAAGAAGGTATTTCTGAAGGGCTAGAAAGAGAAGTGTTGAGACAATGAGTAAAGTCTGGTGCTGCATTCTGATCCTCTTTCATGGAATTGGCAATGGCTTCTCGAGCTATGTCAAGGCTCTTACATATCTCCTCCTGCGTAAGGAAGGCAGAAAGTTCATTTGAAAATTCACCATTCTGTATGTCTGGCAGGGAATCATAGAAAAAGTCATGATAAGATGAAGCTTCTGACATATTTTCAGGATATTCCTTCTTGGTGCCTCTCTCTGCACAGTAAGCCTCCTTCAGCATTTAAGAAAGAGGCAAGAACTGGCCACAGCTTCTGTCTTGCATCCTGGAAGACACAAGTAAAATTTCTTAATGAAAAAACTTCTCAGTTTAAAAAAAAGCTCAGGTATATCCTTGCTTCCATAAGCCAGACACAAAACTCAGAGATGAGCAGAACCCAATGGTGCATGAAATACTTATCATAAACCTTGGTTTCTATTAGAATGGTTTGAGGCTGCAAGTTGTCTAGGTGGAAATGAGAACACTTAGGAGTCATTTTTCTCACACATCTTCCCTTGGAAGTAGGAAGACATCCTTTGTCTGTGCATTGCCTAGCACAAGCTCAATTCCCCTGAATCAATATGTGCATAGAATCATAGAATAGAATTGTAGAATCAGCCGGCTTGGAAAGGACCTCTGAGATCATCGAATCCAACTTTTGATCCACTAATGCCTTGGTTACTAGTAACCGTGGTGGCTGTAGAAAGTGATGAGGTCTCCCCTGAGCCTCCTCTTCTCCAGACTAAACAACCCCAGCTCCATCAGCCTCTCCTCACAGGACTTGTGCTCAAGTCCCTTCACCAGTCGTTGTTCTTCTCTGGACCTGCTCCAGCACCTCAATATTCTTCCTGAACTGAGGGGCCCAGAACTGAACACAATACTCAAGGTGTGGCCTCGCTAGAGCTAAGTCCAGATGAAGAATCACTTCCCTAGTTCTGCTGGACACACTATTCCAGGCCTGATCCAGGCCAGGATGCCATTGGCCTTCTTGGCCACCTGGGCACACTGCTGGCTCATGTTCAGCCTCCTGTCCATCCAAATTCCCAGATCCCTTTCTGCCTGGCTGCTCTCCAGCCACTCTGTCCCCAGCCTGTAGCGCTGCAGGGGGTTGTTGTGGTCAAAGTGCAGGACCCGGCACTTGGCCTTGTTGAACTTCCTTCCATTGGAATCAGACCATCTCTTCAGCTTATCCAGGTCCCTATGAAGAGCCCTCCTGCCTTCCAGCAGATCAACAGTCCCCCCTCACCTTGGTGTCATCTGCAAATTTGCTAATGTTGGACTAAATCTCCTCATCCAGCTCATCAATAAAGATGTTAAACAGAACTGGACCCAGCACTGATCCCTGGGGGACACCACTGGTGACCGGCCACCAATTGGATGCAGCCCCATTCACCAGCACTCTCTGGGCTTGGCCCTCCAGCCATTTCTTAAACCAGCACAGAGTTTCCCTGCCCAAGCTGTGGGTGGCCAGCTTTTTCAGGAGTGTGCTGTGGGAGACGGTGTTAAAGGCTTTGCTGAAGTCCAGAAAGGAGATCAGGTTGGTCAGACAGGACCTGCCCTTCCTAAACCTGTTCTGGCTGGCTCTGATCCCTTGTCCATCCTTTAGGTGCTGTGTGATTGCATTTAGGATGATCTGCTCCATAACCTTGCCAGGTGCTGAGGTCAGGCTCATAGGTCTGAAGTTTCCTGGGTCCTCCTTGCAGCCCTTTTCGTAGATCAACGTGACATTTGCCAACTGTTGTTATTATGTTGTTATTTCACATCAATGCTATTACACTTCATTTTTTTCTGGTTTTAGCCTTATGAAAATTAGGGGAATATTTGCTTTTCTCTTTTCCATACTAGTGTCTTACAGACCCTAAAATTCTGAGAGACAAAGTGTTCTAGCTGAAACCATTATGAGGATTCCAAGTAATTCTTTCTGATTAATGTTGATAACTTGTTTAATATTTTACTTATTGTGCTAATGTTTTTAAGTTTACCAACTTAGTAGCACTTTCCTCAACTGTGATAAATGAAATGTCAAGAATGAAATGAAATGTATGCTAAAAGTAAAACACCGAAGAAATAGATTTCACAAGCCATATATCATCCTGCACAACGTAAGTGTATAATGTATATTTTGTACCAGTTTCACAAAGACATCTATACATCTCCAGTTTCCCAACATTATTTCAGAATTAGGATGCACATTCTATGCCTCTTCAAAGTCAGCAATAAACAAGGCATCAGGAAAACCGTTCTTTTCCCAAGGGAAGGAACTGCCTGAAAATCTCCTTGTAGAAATTTGTTTGTCTAGCTGGTCACCAGGTTGTGGCTGATCTGATTTTAAACTTAATCACTGCCTCTGCAAAAATTTAATTAAGTTTAACATGAATGGTTTTAATAACCCTTGAAAATTCTCTTATTATTATGATAATTTCTAAGAGGTCAATTTTCCATAAGATTTTTTTTTAAAGTATATTTTCTCTTAATTGTCCAAAATATTTCTCCACTGATAGATAGGTGGCTTGACAGTCATGCGATGCACTCGGATGTATTTTACACCAGCTTGTGCAAGCTCCAATTACCTTTAGTCACTTCACCAGGGCTTACCCGGCATGTAGTCATTAACTGACTGATAGATTATTGGAATTCTTGGCCTGGCACATGCACCTCTTGATATGCCTGTCTTGCCAACAGATTACAGCTCAACACATAAAAGAGAAGTATAAGAAAACCAAAGCATTTTAGGATTTGATATATGTTTTTACAGAATACAGCAATAAGCTTATTATTTGTGGGATTGCATCTTTCTTTCCTTTTATCTGTGTTTACAGAGCAACAAATTTAGCAAACATTTCTTGTCAAGAAATTCTAAAAAAGTATATACAGTATAACTGACTACCACGTAGCAGCTTTAAAGAAGGAATCTGAGAAGCATAGCAAACAGTTGGTCAAGAGGCTCAGCTGTTAAGGCATAAGCTGGATGAATGCCAGGGAACAAAGGGTTAAACATGGAGAGTTTCTCCCTCCTTAATCTTAGTTGTTTTTTAGAACATGAACAAAACTTTGTTCATTCAAATGAACAAAGACTCTAGTTTACTCTTTGGACAACTTGTAAATATCCAGGCTTCAAATTATATCTTTATTTAAATCTCATACATACCAGTTCCTAGCTTGTTCACATCCCAAAGTGACACATTACCCACTCAGATAAACTTCTTCGACTTCTAACACCTCTGCTCTTTCAATGGGCTATGGTAGGAGGACAATTTTACTTACTGTTAGCCACACGGCATGATGATTAAAATTAATTATTATAAATTACATATCTCTTCTTAATACTCAATTTTATAATTAGAAAAGTATAATGGCTATGTTAGAATTTTCAAAGCCCACTATCTAAATTTAGGTAAATCAGTCTGCATCTGGATATTTAGATAAAGTCAATGAATTTAAACATGTGCTGTTTATAGGCAATTTCTAAAGCTGATCAGCCTTCTTGGGGAGAAAGGTCTGGTGCCTAAAAATGTATTAATATATCTAGCTTTAGACAGCTGAATTGAAGCTTCCAGTAGAAAGACATTTTTCAGCCACACTGTAACACATAAACCCACTATTCTTTTAGTGCAACTTGTAAGCACAGTGAACTGGAGGTGAAGTATCGCTAACCCTATCAAGTAGCATATAAGATCATAATTAGAAATTTCAAATGCTATTTCTAGCTTCTCCAAGTTAGACTACAATGTATTTATAACAGTTTTCATCATCATTACTCCTTAGGTAACCTGAAAAGCCATATACTGTATCATTTAAAGACACAAACATAAAATACAACGTTGCATGCAGATCAGTTTTTACCTGTACTTCCCACATCTTTACATACAGACTATTTATAGAGTCCTGTTTCTATATATTTAAAAATTACTCCCAAGCAAAAATACATTTTTATATCATGCAGTTTAAATATTTATTCAAAAACCAATATAGATGCTCTAAGGAATAATATGGTAAATAGTAAATTCAAAATGTAATGGATTGCAATTATCAGGAAAAATTTGAACAATTAATCAAATCAAGGTTTTGAAGGGCTATATAATAAAATATGGAAAAACATAGAAAATGAAAGAACTCATTTCAAGAAAAGTATAAGCATCCTGAATTTGTAGAACCTGTCCCATGAGAAATTATTACTTAATATGACCCAAAGCCTATCTGCTCAAAAGAATCAAATGAAAGAAGAGATGTATCTAGTAAGATTTTTTAAAACAAAAAAGAGGAACATATCTTTTCTCTGAATTTTGAAATCCTGCATAACTACTCCCCAAAGTACAGTAATTACATTTAGCAGAAAATATAAAACAGACCTTACAATGAGCAGGCCAACGTGCAGAGTCTTAAGTATATTTAATAGCAGGTAAAGTTGTTTTTCTCCTTTTTTATCTAAGTAGGCTTAAAGTTGCTCCAGCTATTCTCTAAAGGTTGCTTGGTCCTCAGTAAGCATCGAGAAGACTGTGGCCTGTGCATTACATCTGTCCTCTGTGACTATGCAATTCGTATCCCACTCATCTATATTTGGTAACTGAACTCATGTTTCAGCAGACTGCTGCTATCTGGAATTCCAGAAGAAGCAATGTTAAGCCTGGAAGTGGCACAAAGATCTGTGCACTTACTACTCATACATTCAGAGAACTTAGCCATTTTCTTTCTATATAATTTTATACTAACAGGTTTTTAATTTTTAATTTTTTAAGAAATAAATTAGCTATTTTCATGACTATAAATAAAATAGTTGTCTTTTCTACTAAAAATAATTTAAAATAACCCTTGCGTACCTTAAAATCTTCCAGGAAAAAAAAAAAATCATAGAATCATTTAGGTTGAAAAGACCCTTGACATTTTTAGAATTATCTGTAGAAATAGTACATCTTTTTGTGATAATTGATAGTTACTAATGTGTAGCCATGTACTACACTGTATAAATAAATTAACCTACTGAATTTTCACATCTCAAATGTGAAATCCTATCATCAGAAAAGAAGTATCTCCCTCAGAAATGAAACACAAAATCCTTGGAAAACACGTATTCATTGAAAAGACCCTACAACTCTGATGCATTTATTAACATTGGAACAATGAAAATGTATTTTTGGTTTCTATATTACTGTGTTGTAATGAAAGTACCTAAAAAGATTTTATTTCAGATAACTTTACAGTGATTTCAGTGTGCCAAATAAGATCAGAATCGTCATTCTGAAAATTTCAATTTAAAAACTGAAAACACAATAAAGAGATAAATAAACACAAGAGTTTATCTGTTTATCTAAGAGTTAATCATTGTACTCCTAGTTTTCAAACTCACCCCACAGAGTAAATTAAGGTCCTTTGTCAGGCACCCAGTGTTTCTACTAAATGCATAAGACAGCCACCTTGGAATGGGAATCAAAAATAGCCCGCATATAAACGGTAACAAGCTGCCTTGGGCTATCCTCAGCATTTTCTACAGGGAGTGGGTAGATGACATCCTGGTTCTTGGAATTATGTGTTTAAATTGTCACTTCTGCAAAGAAAATATATCTGCCTGGAGACACCCGCAGAGATCATTTTAAAAGAAATTCAAAATTATTTAACTTTTATGGATACCGTTACACTGTTGTTTTGTGTAAATCAGCTATGCCCATATTACTTTTTCTACAGCATGATAGAAACATCTGCCCAGAAACGGAAAGACCTGTGTTCAGTTTATTCCTATTGGCTTCAGGTGCTAATGAAATACTCTTTATAACGTGAAAATATATTAGGGTAAGGTTTTATACAGCTCTATTAAGTCATGAACAAATATTCCCAACATCATTCTACTAAGATTTGGAGAATGCTTATATCCTTTCACCTGCACTGAATCTTTTGGAAACTTAATTTTTGAACAATATTTTCCATTTTTATTGCAAAAATAAACTGTATTCTGCTTGACAAAAATGGTAAAGGCAGTAAATCACTACAAACAAATGCCAAAGGGACTAAAACTTTGGAACAATTACACATTTTGAAAGATAAATGAGCAATAATATGCAAAAATAGCAATTACATGTAAAATTTTAAATTAATAATAACATGAAACAGGATAAGGGATATTATGGCTAATATACTCACTCTGTTCATATTGAAATATTATGGAAAATTCAGCTGATGAACAGAACTCCATGGAGATAATGTTTTTCACTACCGATAGATTTGATGGAGCATAGCTAGACTGTTCTCCTGAAACATTAACAATAGTTTCTAACACTAGTCATTCTGAGTCATTCAAAATCTCATGTCACGAACCATAAAGCTATTCTGGTTGTACAAGTTTTCTACTCCATTTGATGAAGATGTTACACAATGCGAAACAATTTTATCATTAATTGGGCTAAACCGAAAATATAGTAAGGATGGCTTCTTATCCTAGTAATTCATGTACTTACCCAAGAAAGCAGAACACCTTTGTTATGGTTCCAGTTATTCTATATCTTACTCTAGATAGCAGTAGGATAAAATACAAGTAGACAGGCAATCTTCTTTCCAAGACCTGAAGTCAAACACCAGTGTGCAAACTTCAAATAGGAATCTCTAAGAACTGCTTCTACTTTAAGCATCAGAGACAGATAAAACGCCCTTTAGCAGTTGCCACAGAAACATCCAGTTATTTTGAGTTACATACAGACATTTTTTTTCCTCCTCTGAAAGAGCAAAAAAAATAATCTGCTCGCTTGTGCCTAAACAGACTGGGTCAATGTCTTGCTGTATTTTAATGCAGATGCCCATAGCTTTAGGGGTTTTTTGTTTTCCCTCAAAATGCAAAACTATGTTTAATTTTGCTTGTAAATATACTGTAAATAGATTTTTTTTTTCATAGCTAGAGCTAATTTATGTTTCTATAGAGTGCTTTGGAAGAACCTACTCTCATGTATGTATGAAAGTGCCAGAGTGAAATAGTCAGGCAGTGTCAATGGTACTCACATACCATTTTTCCAAGTTTCTAGAAGAGTTTCCCAGAGGATTTTCATAGGAGTACAATGGAAAATCACATACATCTTCAGTTTTTGCTAGCAGTTCTACCAGTACTTGGTCTAGAAGAAATGCAGCAGTCATTAAATTCAAACTGTTAAAAGAACAGTGATAATAACTCCCACCTTTCTCTTACAGAACATATCATCAACTAAGAGATTGAGGGGCTGCAAGTAACAACAGTTCAATAAACTTGAAAATACCACAGCTTTCCAGAATTACCACAGCGGGGAGTAGGAAAGGAAGCCATAAAATAGAAAGGAAAGCTAATAAGCAACTCGCAAAGAACTAATACCATTTCTTAAACTGGGGAAGAGATAAACACTTCTGAGACCAAGATCCATGGTATCCAAGGTCCTGCTGAAGCAACCTACCTCAGACTGAGAAATCCGTAAATTCCCTTATCTCAAGATTACTAGAACACTCGTATTACTATTTGCTCTCAAATTGCCATCTTCTTTAATTTTTACCAGCCAGACAGGTAAAAACTGAACACATGGATAAATAGCTACTTGACTGCTGAGTGCCCTTGATATTCCTTAAAATCTCAAAGAAATTTTATTTGGAATTCATACCCCTGTGCACTGTGGTTAATACACTTTTACATCTGGGGCTGTGTAGCACACTGTGCTCTCACAAGATTTAGCACAAAGGTGAAGAAACATAAAGCAAAGCTATTTGATCCTTGTCAATAAACACTGTGCCCAGAGTACAGATGTCCCTACCCAAGTTTCCTGAGTGCAGGTGGTGGCCTGGTCTGGACAGTGCTGGCAGCCATCTGTCTGTCTGAGCCTGCTTTTTGCCAGGCCCAGCATTTGTCAGACTCCCTCTGGGGTCATGTCACCATTACACACACCAGTTTCTAATGTGACTTTCCACTCACAGACCCACTCGTGCTCGGTGGCCCAACTTGAGGCACTGAGGGAGAATGATGGAGTGGAGTCAGTGGCTGGAGAAGTGAGATGGGCACTGGCTGCCGGCTGAATGGCAATGGTGCTGGAGCTGAAAAGGTCTCAGTCAGACCTGGCGAGAGTGGCTGCCTCATGAGGGGAAGGGAGCCCAGCAGCCTCTCCGGGTGAGGGGGAAGGCACTGCAGGGAGAGGGCAGGGTGTGACTGCTGGAGCCTGAAGCCCTGCCTGGCTGCAGTGACCAGGAGGGTGCTGTGGCACAGCAGATGCCCAGGGGACAGGCTCGGCTGCCAAGATGTGTTGCCGAGGAGTGTGCTATGGAACTGCGGGAAAGGGCCCGTGTGTACATCAGCCCCGGCACTGTGGCACATTTCTCATTGAAACTCTTCCTCAGGGCAGAGAATGTGCAGAGACAATCTCATTTACTGGCACTGATATTTTTGTAATGAAACTCCTTAAAAACTCTCATAGGCTTAGCTCACATCTGTGGGATGGCCTAGAGAAGGCCTTTTCACAGCCTGGTTCCATTAAAATATTTAAGGCTTCTTTTATAATGGTATTAAAGGACAAGAAACGAGCTGTAAACAAACTGTGAATTGACAGTCTTCTGTGGTTTAAGTAGAAAGGCCACATTTTAGCATTTGGTAATATACAAAGAAGAATTTAAGCAAGCCTATACTACAGCTGATGTTCTTAAAGTACAAAAGCTAAAGCAGCCAATTTCACGTTGAAGTAAGAAGCAAGGGGAAAAGGAGTGAAAGTTACAGAAGGCAGGACCAATGCAGTCTCACAGGGGTAGAGAAAGCAAGGATAAAATTCGGCAGTTCAGCACATGGCAATATAATTAAGTTAGTTTAGTCTAGCATATAAAGATTCAGATTACATGATGAATTTTAGAAATCTAAGCACTCTTTTTAATGTATCAGCTCAGTGTAATCTTACATAATTTTTTAAGGAAAGAAGTTAAATACATTATAATTGAAACACTCTACTGGAAAATCTGTGTCATGAAAGTAGCATTCTAGCTTAAATAGACTGTTTGAAGAAAGAAAAACAAACCATTAGTGTTAGATAATTAATTTAAGTGTCCTAACTGTCCAAAGCAGAATTTAATCTGTTTTTTAAAATTAGGAGGTTTTTTTTAAGAAGTTCCTACTCAAGACCTTAGTCATAATTTTCTCTAATTTCATTTAACTGAAGTGCCTCAACTGTTACTCTTCTTTAAGTTGATTTTGTCCTGTATTTGGTACTTTAGTCATATTCATATGGCTTTACAATTTCTTTTATTTTGTAAAGTAATTACATTTGTTATCTCTACTTGTACCTTATATGAAAAGTTATTCATCCCTCTATGCCCTGTGTAGCATGGAACTGCTTAACTTAAAGTATAAGTATGTGCTTCAGTCCTATTCCCATCAACTATTACCTGTATACCTCTAGGAAGAATATATTTCAAAGATCTAATATTTTCTTTTATATAAAGACTACTTGCACTTATGCATATCATAAAACTCCCATAGTTGTGTAGTGAGAAAAATGCTTTATAGCATCATATGCCATTTTTCCATTTTGTATGTACTAAGATTTAGACTTTCCTCTTCGTAATGAAAAGGATCTCTATTAGCTCAATTTTAGCTGCAAGCCTATAGTGCATATTGTTTATAGTGCAACATGTTTATATTCACAGCCAGTCATGTACTCAGATTCCTTCTTAGCATGTGAAATGTGTTTGATCTGAGCAGGCACAGACAGTACTGAAGTTCAATACCAGATAAAAGCCCTTTTCTTTACAAGGGGATTAACTTTGAAAAAAGGAATGTGCCTCTTTCAACAAATGGTGAGATGCTGATCTCTAGGAAAATAAATATTTACTTCTCTTTCTGCTTTTATCATAATAGAGCTTCATATTGCTTCACCTTTTTAACAGCTACTGCACAGTGTCTTTTGATTATGCCTAATGTGTTCCTGTAGCCTGCAGAAAGGCTCAGCCTGCCACCTAAAAACATGTCTGAAGCAAGACAGGAGTAGACAGCTGTGTATTGCTGCCAGAAGTCACAGTGCTGACAAAGACACATGTCCAAGAAGGTGACATCCATACTTCTAGAAAGAGGAATGAATACTGAACGAGGAACACTGAACAGCTGATTACTTCCACTGTTAACTTCATTAGAGCTAAATTATATAATTAAAAAAAAAAGTTAAAACACAGCTGGCTATTTAGAATGAACTGCTGAGAGATTTGTCAGTCACTAGCTCCTATTAAGGAGACACTTAGCTTGGGGGTATTTTTGGAAAGAGTTTCCATGGAGTTGGAGAGACTTCAGCCCTTTTGCTTTTTTCTGATTGGCCAACAGACAGGTGCTGAAAAAGGTGGTGGCAGAAATATTCCAGACATGGTGAATATCACATGGACAAGCAACAGCAACTTAGTTTTTGTTTTATGATAGGCTCTATCATGTAAAAATATAACAGATTTTTTTCCTTTCTCTTCTTCTGATGTGAGATCAGAAAAGAGAGCAGACCAAGCAATGATTATTGTCGGCTAAAAATACAACCTCCTGTGTTTACAGTTTGGGAGTGGTGTATTGTTCCATAGCATATGTTTAATGCCAACCTCCTGTGTTTACAGTTTGGGAGTGGTGTATTGTTCCATAGCATATGTTTAATGCCTTAAAACTAAAACCATGTCTTTTTTATTCCAGGATATAATGTTCTACATAGCTCTGATTTACAAATACATGGGTTATGTTTAAAGACTCTATGTCCTTCAATCATAAATCTACTATTCCATTATAAATGAACCATTTACTTTTAGATATATGCCACATAGTGGACTGTTCTTCAAAATGGATGCTTTCAGGAATGACAGAAAATAGGCCTCAGAATTTGTAACAGAGCAGGCCCTTTCAGCGGTAATGAAAACTTACATGGCAGCACTGGGAATGCTTGTATTTTTTAATTTTGTAATTAAAAGAACATCTCTCTCTTTAGGCATTAGAGCTTTAGAGTCAATGACTAAACATTGTGAGGGAACAGTCCTGATACTTTGGCACTGATGGACTGGAAAAACTGACATCCAAAATTTTTCAAGTTAAACAAGCTGTTAAGCATGATCTTCGTTTAGACAGGATCAAGCTCTTTCCTTTTCCTAAAGAATGATCACTTCTGGGGGAAAAAACTATTGCAGAGGCAAATTGAGTACATTTAGAAGAGAGAGATTAAAAACTGTCTAAAAATTTATTCCAGGCATAACATGATAGGTTCTACTCACTGTCAAACATGAAAAATGCATGATGAGATGTGTTCACCTCCTTTCTGTCCTGTTTGATACCTTGGTTAGAACCAAAATAAAGATGCAAAGTGTGCAGTTTTTGGTGGTTATGTTGTTCCATGCTTTAAATTCTCCCTTGTATTGGATACTCCGTATCAAAGAAGGAACAATTAGTTCTAAATTAATGTATTTCATAGTTGTTCAATGAGATGTCCTTTGAGTTTCAGTGATACTTAATATAACAATTTTCTAGTCCTTATATGAGCCTGGTGGTATTAGTCTAGAGAAGGGAGTCAGACCAATTGATCAGTGAACTAATAAATTCTCTTGAAAAGATGAAATGTCACAGATAATTGTGCAAAATATTCAACCTGTCAGAGCAAGAATGCAGGCCTAGGAGAAAGCAGTCCTAAGAGCCAAGACAATGAGGATGGAAGTATGCATTTGAGAGTTAAAAGTGTAAATGAGACAGCAGAGAGAGAAAGTAAAACAATGATTCATCTAAGTGGGTTACTGGAAACACCACTTTCAGACTGTTTGGAATACAAATTCTGACTTTGCCATCAAAACTCAACTAAATCCAAAGGACCCTTCAGATGAAAGACAGGAGGTTTTTGTAACACTATCACAAAAGGTTCTAAGATGCCATATAAGCAATATAATATATATTATTTGCTTTGAAATTTAGGCAAGGGTAAAACCATGCTAAAACCCACAGAATTTAGGTAATAAATCTGTTACTGAAAAACTTTTTGCAACAGCATTAACTGTACTGTTGCACACGTGGTACAGAAAGAAATAGAGGCATACCTGTTGTGCAAGATTAGGATCCAACAGAACCAATCAAACCAGATTTTTCTTTACATAGCAAGTGAGAAGGAAGGTGGTCTAAACAAACCAAACCAAACATCAATCTGCTTAATTCACTTTGCTGCCACTATCAGATTCTAAAGTAATCCAAACATATGCAATGAAAATATGTAAATACACAATACTGAGGAATTCTTAAACACAAAACTTTTATTATTTTGACATAATTATACTTATGTATATTTACATATTTCACACGTATATGTATGAGAATATGTTTTGTGATCAATTGATCTATAATTTCTATGTAAACACGCTATTACAGCATTCATATCTGTATTTCTCACAGCATTATCTTGGAGTATGCATTTTAAGTCCTAAATTGAAACCAATCTTGTGAGGGAGTCTCAGGAATCAAAATTTAAAGCCTCTCCTTGGGACATGTTGTCTGTAAGTTTTTAGACACAAAGTCAACTACCTCAAAAGCCCATAAAAGTTACCACCTCTGCTTTATAGACATTTGGGTCTGTTTGACCGAGAACTCTCTTCTTACCTTTGTAGTGCAAACTGCGTGGATGGTGTAATATTCTAGCATGCAGTAATGCCTAGGAGGGTTTCCTGAATAGCCAGTTTTAATGTTCTTCATTTTTCTGGACAGTTGTACTGGTGTGAGTGGAAGTAAGTTTGCAGTTTTTTGGAACTGCACAGAAGGGATGTTAGAGACTGCGCTTAGGGTTGTTGGACTCCATTGACTTCAAACCCTGACGAAGTAAAGTAGTAAACATAATTGACCAAAACTTTTAACAATAGTTAGCTTTCATCTTTTAAAGTTCCATTGACTTCAGTTATATAGTTTTTTAAGTAATAAAGCTTACAAGAATTTTTTTCTTCAAAAATATTCAGAAGATGTAATATGTGGAGATAAAACACACCTTCTAAGAATCATATAGAAACTGAAAGGTGACAGCTGTGGCCTCTACAGTATGTTTTCAAAATGGAAATGATAATGACAATCTCACAGCTAAAAGCTGTGAAGAAAATTACGATCTTTTGTGGATCAAGGCAAAAATAAAAGTGCAGAAATTTTTCTAATACATTTTCTTGGAGAGAGGAAATAGAGCAGTTACTGACAGTCAATGAGTTTTGAAAAAAATTTCAGAAATCCAGGTAGGAAGTTAATTTTTTTTTGTCTTTATCAAACTTTCATACGGTTTGAGGCAGGTATTTTAATTTTTTTTAATGTTTATTTTAGGACTTTTATTCTAAGTATTTCCCTATTATTAGAGCAGACATAATTGGTTTTATATTTCACAAGCATTCTACATGGATAGGTAACTTTATGACTCAGGAACTGTTGTTTTCAACCAAATACCTTAAATTTTGGCCAGTTGTAAGTCAAGCAGGAGCTGATGTTTTTCATGTACCCACTTCAGTCCTTTCAGAAAGCTTTCAAGTTCCTAAACATAAAGCTTTGAAGGCAGACTGAATACTTGTACACTTGTACAGACTGCACATCTCACTGCTAAGGTCTCGTAAAGGCTGCTTATGGTTTACATGACATAGTCTTTCATTCTGTCCTTATCTGATTTCTGAATGTTTGATTTTGTAGCTTAATATTATTCTTGTATCTTGCATCATGGAATACAGGGGTACTTGAACATGATTGCATAATCCTCGTGACAGTTTATTAAGACTTTCTGAAATTTCACTTTTAGAATTGCACTAGTGTTTCATCATACTATATAGATGTATACTATTTTGTTCTTTGGTTCTGCCTAGTACACTGGCATCTGAGTGATTGTTATTTAATACAGGCAGACACATGTTTCCTCAAAAATACAGTTCAAAATGTTAACAAGAGTTCATGATATATCTCTTCAATCTGCTATTTGTTTAGAGGTGCATGGTGATAACCAAGGATCAGTATTGGTTCTTTATTGAGTTTGCAGCCCTCACATCTTTTCTGAGCATTTCTTACGGGAACATAGGCCTAAAATCAGGGTCATTCACTCTACTTATACGGGTAGAACAACTATTTTGCTTCTTGGTTAATACACAGAAAATGGACAGGGCAGAGGAATGGCAAATGCGGGAATCAGTGTTCTAGGTATTTTTATTATTCAGTTTAATTAGCAAATGAGTGATAAATATTATGATTTAAAAATGTTTGTTTGTTCTAAATATTTTTATGGTAGCTGATACAAAGTAAAAACAAATATTTGTTTAAAAAATTTTGGATACTATAGTAGAAAAAATTTCAAAAATACTTTATATGTAGTTTGATCAAAAGCGAGAAAAATCTTTGAAAAAAAACAGAGAAGTATAAAAGATTAATAGGAAAAAAACCAAAAACAATGGAAAAACCTTCGCATAGACAACCAAATTAAACACAATTTTAGGGCTGGAATAAATAAGGTAAGAGTTTTCCTGGAAACATGCCAAAGTAATTCTTTGAAATGTACTGTAGAAGTGTTTGGTTTGAATGCCTGTTTTCAGCTGTGGAAAGAACAATCCCTAGATAAAGGTAAGTACATATTTTTGTGCCTTCTTTGGATGGGATGACAGGAATTAACTCTATGAAGACTAGGGAAGGACATACTAATAAACTTAGCCTACTGTGATGGCACAGTCTTTTCATACTGAAAGAAGAGTTTTCTGTGAAGCTCAGATCACTTCAAGGAAATTTGTTTATGAGAGAGGCACATTCTGTACTTGAGGAGTTTTCTAGGCACTACAGCAATTCATCAGCTTGGCATCATCTGAGATTTGTAAGAAGTAGTTTTTCATAACAGGTATATTGCAGATTATGTTGAGCCAGATGAGTAACAGAAGAGGAAAGAATGCTTTAAACATGCTAAGGTATACCATAGACCCATATTGCACTTTTTGACATTGTATTTATTATGTCAAGCGTGCATATCTTAGTTCAGTTATGTTTTCAATACATTCAGCTGGCTACTGTGATGCCTATCCACAAGAAGGGTTGGAAGGAAGACCCAGGAAACTACAAGTCTGTTAGCCTGACCTCAGTGCCTGACAAGGTTATGGAGCAGATAATCCTAAGTACAATCACACGGCACCTAAAGGTCAGACAGGTGATCAGACCCAGCCAGCATGGGTTTAGGAAGGGCAGGTCCTGTCTGACCAACCTGATCTCCTTCTATGATCAGGTGACCCACCTGGTGGATGAGGGGAAGGCTGTGGTTGTGTCTATCTGGACTGCAGCAAAGCCTTTGACACCATCTCCCACAGCACACTCCTGGAAAAGCTGCAGCCCACGGCTTGGACAGGGGCACTCTGTGCTGGGTTAAGAACTGGTTGTATGGCTGGGTCGAGAGAGTGCTGGTGAATGGGGCTGCATCCAGCTGGTGGCTGGTCACCAGTGGTGTCCCCCAGGGATCAGTGCTGGGTCCAGTTCTGTTTAACATCTTTATTGAAGATCTGGATGAGGGGATTGAGTCCATCATTAGCAAATTTGCAGATGACACCAAGGTGAGGGGGGACTGTTGATCTCCTGGAAGGCAGAGGGCTCTTCATAGGGACCTGGACAGACTGGAGAGATGGTCTGATTCCAGCGAGATGAGGTTCAACAAGTGCCGGGTCCTGCACTTTGGCCCCAACAACCCCCTGCAGCGCTACAGGCTGGGCACAGAGTGGCTGGAGAGCAGCCAGGCAGAAAGGGACCTGGGAGTTTGGGTTGACAGGAGGCTGAACATGAGCCAGCAGTGTGCCCAGGTGGCCAAGAAGGCCAATGGCATCCTGGCCTGGATCAGGAACAGTGAGGCCAGCAGAACGAGGGAAGTAATTCTTCCCCTGTACTCAGTGCTGGTGAGGCCACACCTGGAGTGCTGTGTTCAGTTCTGGGCCCCTCAGTTCAGGAAGGTCACTGGGTACTGGAAGGTGTCCAAAGAAGGCCAACAAGGTTGATCAAGGAACTGGAGCACAGGCCCTATAAGGAGTGATTGAGGGAGCTGGGGTTGTTTTAGGCTGGAGAAGAAGAGACTCAGGGGTGACCTCATCACTCTCTACCTGAGAGGAGGTTGTAGCCAGGTGGGGGTCAATCTCTTGTCCCAGGCAATCAGCAGTAGGACAAGAGGGCACGGTCTTTAACTGTGCTGGGGGAGGTTTAGGTTGAATATTAGGAAGAAATTTTTTTACAGAGAGAGTAATCAGACATTGGAATGGGCTGCCCAGGAAGGTGGTGGATTCACCACCCCTGGAGGTATTCAAGATGAGACTGGATGTGGCACTTAGTTGCCATGGTCTAGCAACCCCAGCAGTGTTGGATCAAGGCTTGGACTTGATGAACCTGGTTAATTCTGCAATTCTGTGATTCTTTGATTTACTGGAGACAACAGGTAGTAAGAGGATTACCAAATGCCTTCAATGTATTGAATTTGAGAATTTGACAAAGAGTCTGAATTATCCACAGGTTATGTCTATATAGGTTATGTCTATAAGTAAAATGTTACAGTTTTCATTTTTCCCATATATATTTGCTGCTGCATGGTTGGTATTGTTTTTCTCAAAATGTTAAGTTAAAGCGATAACAATATTAGCAGTGAAATCTCTGAAAAATACATGCTTACTTTGCAAAATTAAGAACTGTAAAATTCAGAGATGCTATTTCTAATTGCCTGTGCTACGTATTGTAAGCAAAGAATGGAGTGAAAGTAAAGATTGTCTTTATTGAATCTGAAAAGTGCAAAAACTTTATGGAGGGAGTGTGTAATAGTATTTTAAATGTTCTTTACAAGGAAAAAGGCAAGAACAAATTTTATTATGGGGTATGACTCCATAACATGTTATCACCAAGGCTTTCACCCCTAGACCTACAATATTGCTGACATTTAGAAATGTTCCTAAATGTCTAGCACAGCATGGTTGACTGCATATCAGATAGTGGTGCTTAAGAAGCACTTTCCTTGTGAAGTGTGTAACCTTTTATAATCAATTTCTTTCTCAATGTCCTCCAGCAGTTTGTTCAGATTTAAGTTACTCTCCAGCAATCCCCTTCACTTCCAGCTTATGAAGCCAACAGTGCTCTCTCTAAATAATGCTTCTTTTTCTTTTCTGAAGAGCACATACTCCTTAGCAGACTAACTGTGATTTTCTTTACTCTGTTGTCTAATTAAATCTGTCCCAGTCAACGAGGGGTAAAATTTCTTTTTCTGCTATAGTTGAAGTGATAAGTAGATATGATTTAAGGCAACTTTATCCACTGTGTCTTTGTATGTTTTAAAACTTCCAACTAACATTATTAATAAAGATGCATACACGGAATTATTATATGCCACCCAGTACTGTATCCAGTTGACACTGTATACCTGGGTAATTAGCAATTAGGGATCATAGTAGGTTTGAGATGATTGATCATCTAATTCTATAATTAGGAATTCACATTCAGGATGGGAACTTGTTTTGTCTCTTTTACCCTACAAGGATGCAAATTTGTATGTAAATATCTTTTTTGCTGTCCTAATGGCTTTCTGAGTTGCTTTGAAGTCCAGTCTAAAGTTCCAAAAAGTATACTCCTTTTGAATTAATTTGCATTTTCTATGTCTACCTCCCTAAAGAATACAGAGCATTGTATTCATATTTGGGAAAAGTACAAAGCTTGTGTATTGAAATCCTTAACTGAATGTCAGATAATTCCTGTTATATTGGTATGTGACTTATGTTGCTGTTGCCATGTCTTGTTCTTTTATCCATTCAGTTTATGCTGAGATATCAGGAAAAGGTTTTTCATTCAGAGGGTGGTTGGGCACTGGAACAGGCTCTCTAGGGCAGTGGTCACAGCACTGAGCCTGCCAGAATTCAAGAAACCTTTGGACTATGCTCTCAGGCACATGGTGTGACTCTTCAGTGTCCTATACAGGTCTAGGAGTTGGACTCAATGACCCTGATGGGTCCCTTCCAATTCAGAATATTACATAATTCTATGATATTGATACCAAATTGTCTGGCATATATCTTTAGGCCAATAGTTACTTGAATAGGCTCAACAAAAGAAAGAGTGAAAGTGATATGTACTTTCTCAGTTCACTATTGTTTAAGTGAGCAAATTCTCAAGGATCATGGAATTGGATTTAAAATAATTATATAAAATTCTTTAAAAATTAATTTATTAATTTTCTTCTGTTCAGAACTATGGGATAAATCTAGATTATATTTTCACACACATTTTCCGCAAAATGTAAGAACCTAAAAACAAAATGGGCACTTCTCCATAAACTTCATTTTGTCCAGAAAAAGCAAGAAAAAAAAATTCTGAAGTTTAGGTATTGTGAGACATGATAAACTGATGAAGGAATCAGGAGCTTTATTCACTGTATCATGCTTTAGTAATACAAAATAGCAGGGTGACATCAATTAAGGAAAGATGAATTTTCTTTAAGAAGAAAAAATTTATGAAGAATGGAAAGAGAAGAAAATATTAACCCTATGTCAGAGAAATGTTATATTTGTATGTGTGCAATTCTAGACTTAGCACAAAAAAAGGTTTATTTAACTCGCCATTCATTTGCTTCTTTTTTAGCAAGAGATTAGTGATATTCTAGAGAACAAGTCTGCAGGGTTTTTTTCCTGTACTTACCAGGAAAAACCTATGCATCATAGTACTGCATTGAAAAAATCCAGAAGGAAATAATGACAGGGTAGTTATGTATGTATGACTTTTACTACTTTGTGTAGTTTAATACAAAACAGTAATTCCCTGCAGCCTTGTGTATCAGCAACATGTGTGAAGTGGTGCAGTTAGAAATGGACTTTTTGAAGCTAAATTGGTATGTGCAGTCTGATGATCTAGCTAGCTAAGCTAAATCCTTAACTTTCATCACACAGTAAATGAAGAAAAGACAAATGAACAAAGAAATCAGAAAAAAAATTGACAGATTTTTAATACCTCTACAATGTGGGCAATCTGATCAGTTGCAATTTTTCTTGCATTCAGCCTAATTCTTCTGTCATTATTTTTTATATACTTGGCATGCTGAGTTGCTTTCTATTACACCACACCCTTAACCTCTATAATTTTTACTTGGAATTGACTTTGGTATACAGAAGTATGCTGTAGTTCAACATGGGTAGTTCAGTGATCACAAAATCACAGAATTGTTGGGGTTGGAAGGTGCTTTCAGAGATCCTCTATTCCAACTTTCTGCTGAAGCAGGGCCACTGTTAGTATCTCCAAGGATGGAGATATTACATCTCTCTGGGCAACCTGTGCCAGTGCTTTGACACCTTCACAGCACAGTCCTCTAGTTTTGAGGCACTCCTAGTTTTGTGTCATCTGTAAGATGATGAACTAAGATCTTTATTTACTCTTTTCAGTCTCTTACTTTTGCTTATTTATTGCTGAAATACTGCATTTTCTCAGAAATCAGGCTCTTGTTATCCAAGTAATGGGCAACTATTTTTAATCAATTTAATAAAACACTGTCAGTTGGCTTAGCACTGAGTGGTGATTTCAGATGGATTTTTGCCTTGATGCTCCCAACTGTCAGGTATGCTATATTATTTCAATTATTTTAAAAAAATCTGATTATTCAAAATTGTGGCTATATCAGTACTAAAAAGTTCTAAATTGTGAACTTCTGAAGAAGAATGAACATACAAAAACTAATACTACAGTACAAGTGCTGACACTGTAGAACAGATATGCTCTCAGTAGTACTGCAGTTGTCTCAAGAAGGAATGCATATGTACACTGATTTAGCAATTACTGGAACTATTTTATTGAAGTGCCAGCTGGAACATGCAAAATTCCAGCCCAGAATTTAGAGATGTAAGTTATTGGGCACTGTCTCATACGGAGTTCATTACTGGGAGCCTTTCTGCAAGCAATTTCCTTCCTCCTGCATTACATTCATACACGTATGCACCCAAATATAGACATGAGCAAATAACCACACACACACGCATATTAGAAAAATAATAAACCCATTTAATTGGCTGCAATATAGGTTTGCTTACTTTCTAATTGGCTTATTTGTAGTATCCACAAGAAAGTTCCAGAAGGAACTTTTAAACATAATTTGCCTATTATAAGATATTTGGGAAGGGGGAAGAGAATCATAGAATCATAGAATCAAGTGGGTTGGAAAAGAGATCATCAAGTCCAACTCTTGATCCAACACTGCTGTGGTTACTAGACAATGGCACTAAGTGCCACATCCAGTCTCATCTTAAATACCTCCAGGGGCGGTGACTCCACCACCTCCCTGGGCAGTCCATTCCAATGCTTGATTACCCTCTCTGTAAAGAATTTCTTCCTAATATTCACAGTACTCCAACTGTAGCCTTACCAGTACAGGGGAAGAATCCCTTCCCTGCTCCTGTTGGCCACACTGGTCCTGATCCAGGCCAGGATGCCATTGGCCTTCTTGGCCACCTGGGCACACTGCTGGCTCATATTCAGCTTATCCACATCATCAGGAAATGATGATATGGTCCCATCATCACTGGGCCCAACACTGATCCCTGGGGGACACCACTAGTGACTGGTCACCAACTGGATGCAGCCCCGTTCATCACCACTCTCTGGGCCCGGCCCTCCAGCTAGTTCTTTCTTCTCCAGCAGAGAAATTTATTAATTGCTAAATTACCTCAAAGGCCTCCCTACTGCTTAATAATCCTAGACCAAGACAGTAAATAATACCTAGGTAGGGAAAAATAAACAGCTTTAACTCAAATATTAGTATCTTTTAGAATACTGTTATGTTTCTAAATATAGGCATCTAAGTTTAGGCACTTAATTATGTATTTGGAATTTAATGTCATGTTTCTCTGCAACCTCAGTATGTACAGTTACTATTGTTATAAATGGGAAGTAAGCATCTTTACAAAGATGGAGATTTCTGAAAAGTACCATCAGAGGCCCTGAGCCAAGCCATTCTAACAGTTTGCTAGGGCAAAAAAAGGTCACCCTAATTTTGCTTCTCATCTTCTCCATTCTCTGGTCTCTCTCCTGTCCCAGCTGTGTTAGCTACCCCAGTCTCATGCTGGCTCTGGTACTTGTCTGGCTACCCAGTGAGTGAACCTATAAAGACAATGCAGGACAGAACTAACCCAAGAAAGATGAGAATAGTTTTCTACCATCTTAGTGAGTTGACTCAGCAAATGGGTACAGAAATAAAACTAGAAAATGATGATGCTGTGTAGTTGAGAGTGAGAAATATGTGGAAAGGGAGAGAAAAAAAAAGAGCTAAAGTAGAGGTGTTATGAAAAGGAAATATTCTCAGTAGCTGCATTGAACTGTCATCAGCTCATGTCACACTAATTTGTACTTCAGTATGAAGTACGTTGTGTGCAATAATATAGATTGTGGTTCTTCCTCCCTCTGCTGCTCATTACCTGCAAGTGAAACTATACTTGTACTGATGTTTGTATCAGTACAGGACTCTGGGAATGGAACACTGACATGATTCAGGCTGAAAGTAATCCTGTCCTTTTGGCTGCTTATATTTAACTTTGTATTGTTTCAGTGACACATGTCAGAACAAAGCCCAAGAAATGCATTCTAGGCATCACTGAGAAGCTGATAATCTGTAGCTTTAAGCATGCCTGTATTCAAATGCTGGCTTTTAATATTCTAATATTTTTTAAATGTGTTTACACTGTACTGTGAAGAGAAATACAGTGATTTAGCAAACTATGGATGTTTCTTGGAAAATGGTAATTTGTTATCCATCACTACCATCTGCCTTTAACTATGAAGCATGTAAGTTAAATTGCAAAGTAAAGAGAATTAAAATACAAAGATATTAAAAAATATTTTTAAATATTTTCATGATCAAAATAGATTTCCTGCTCAGCTTATCAGATGCAGGAATGTTATATAAAAAAGTAATTGAGATTCTCAATGATGAACATTTCCATATCATTTGGAGCAGAGTTCAAAATCAGAATATTTTGATGAGCATAAATACTAAATAGAAGTTTTCTCTTTTTACTAATTTAAATTACTTGCTGAATTGCAAGTACCAAAGCCAAAGAGTAGAAAAAAATTTAGGCATAAGAGTGAAAAAAAATTGCAAAAGCAGAAAAAATCTCTGTTCCTTGTTGTTGTAGTTGTTTTTTTCTTTGCAACAGTAGACTGAAAATATGGCTTTCCTTCAGACCTAGCTTTATCACCACAAGGAAGTCTTTTATTATATGACAGAATGGTAAAAGTCAGGAAAAATTGTCCAAGGGCCCACATAAGCACACATTGCTATTACTGCTACAGCTGTCGATTCTTACAAGAATCTTCTTCAGGTTAAACTAGAGTTGGATTTATTACAAAAATTATTAAATTAAAAAAAATAAATAAAAATAATAAAAAGTCAGATTTAATGCAAGATCATTAAGTCTACTTCTCCTAGCAAAAAAAGGTCATTCACAATTTTTTTTCCACAAAATAATTTCTCTTTCCTGCTAATTTTAAGGTTTGGTACCTTAACGACAATCTTTTTTAAGTGCACAGAATTGTACAGAATATACCTGCTTAGTTTGCGAATAATGATAAAGTTACCAATATTGTTTTAGATGGTATACAATTTTGAGGTTTTAAATTGATATAAGCATCATCATAAAAAGAGAGATCAAGAAATATATCATAATAGGACACTGCAATCTTTTTATATGGATAAAGAAACTAGCTGTACTTTCATCAATATTAAGGAGTATAATTTTACTTTATGATGAGTTCTGTAGGATTATTGGTTGTTGCAATAAATTATTTGCATTTCTGAATCCTGAAACACTTGAATTTATTGTGCATCTCCTTTTATCTTAAGTTCTTCTCTTTTAAATTTTTTAAAAAGAATTTCAAAATCTCTTCATTGTAATGATGTAAAGAACTCATTTTCCTTTCCAGGCTTAAGAGTACACGAGAAGGGGTTTTGTTTTAGATAAAGGAGCATGTGGAATCCTTGAAAAAGATGAAGTAGATTCTCCATTATTGTCTTTAACTATTTCTTTTGTTTCTTTTGTCCAGAGTAGTATTCCAGCTTTGTAGGATTTTTTTTTTCTATGTCTACACTTTGCTATGTGCTTCTCCTCTCTACAGTAAGGCAGGAAAAAACCTAATGACATTTAAGTAAAATTGAGGAGTTATGACATTCCTTAGCATCTTTGACTCCTTGGGAAACTACTACTGTTCTCCATCCATACTGATACACTGTAAAGTAACGCTGTCTCTTATAAGCCATGGTCCTCAACGTCATTAAAAAATAATTTTGTTATTTTGGCACCAAACTTGCAAATGTTGTATGGAAAAAGACCATTTGTTTTAATTATTATTTATCTTAACTCTGCAGAAATTGATTGACTGAACACAGTCAATGAAAAATACCCAAATCGCTTAACAACAGTTGTGTGGAGGGGTATTGAAGATCATGATGCTGCTATTGACCGCTGAGGAAGACAGTTTGTATAGATGGTGTTCAGAAAAGGATTTATACAGATCTTTTCAAAGATTTTATTCAATTGAAGTCAACTGTGATAAGCTATCTTCCATCTCTTTTTTTCCTAACTGCTAATTGAGAAGTGGTTATTAGCTGCAATAAAGAGGTTATTATTGATCAGTGAGGTAGTCCCCCAACCTTTAATGATATGGAACAAGTATGCCCCAATTTCAAAAAAGAACTTTAATTAATGTTGAAAAAGGAAACAGTGCCAACTCTTTTACTCAAAGCTAGAGAGTGATTGCTCTGTTGTCTTTCAACTGAGTATGTACAAATATTTATTGGGCAAAGGTAGATGATAAGGCTGATTGTGCTATTGGAAAGGGCAGTAGAAGAAATAGATGAAGGTTAGAATACGCATTTATACATTGTTTAACAGTCTGTTTTACCCAGTGTTCCAACAGCATTTCAGTCAACTAACTTGCTCATTCTCCTGTGATGTCAGAACTGACTTGCTCCTGAATACCCTTTGACCTTACAGCTCACCTGACTATGATGTAAAATGCTTATTACCCTTAGATAAACCTATGGGTGTGCATATAACATTAAATACATAAAATGTGTAAATAAAAAATACAAAACTATGCCAATGTCAACCCTTACTGAATTGGTATCTCTGCATAATTTCACAAATTCAAACCATTTCAGAATGCCAAATATTCTTACATAAATTCACCCCTACTCCATTTCGCTATCCTTTTTCCATCTGACAGGGATTTGCATGCAAATCCAAGGTTCTGCCTATCCCTATCTCCTATTTCTCCAAGAACTAAAAACTCTATCACTTCATGATTGCTGTGCTCAAGATGGCCTCCAACCATCTATTGTGATTTAACCCCAGCCAGCAACCAAATACCATACAGCACTGCTTGCTCCCCCACCATCAGGATGATGGAGAAAACTGGGAGAAACTGGGAGAAAACTCATGGTTAAGAACAGTTTAATAGGGAAGCAAAAGCTGTGCACACAAGCAAAGCAAACCCAGGAATTCATTCACCCCTTCTCTGCATTCAGCCATCTCTAGGAGAGCAGGATTCTATCCTGCATAATGGTGACTTGGGAAGCCAAATGCCATCACTCCAAATGTTACCCCCTTCCTGCTTCTTCCCCCATTTTATATACTCAGCATGATGTCATATGGTACGGAATACCCCTTTGGTCAGTTGGGGTCACCTGTCCTGGCTGTGTCTCGTCCCAACTTTCCATGCACCTCCAGCCTCCTCACCATAAATGCTCAACCTTATCATCATTATCATCAAGCTCTAGACCATCAAAACACTCCCTAACACTATCCCACTGCCTCTCCTTCCTTGCCTTTCCCTTCTGAAGAGTTTACAGCCATCCACTGCAGCACTCCCATTATGTGGGTCATGCCAACATCTGTCCATGATGGAAACTATATCACAGTTTTCATACTGCACAATGGCTTCCATCTCCTCTTGTTGGTTGCCAATGCTGTGTGCATTGGTGTACATGCCCTTCAGCTGGGCTATTGATTCTGCTCCTCTTTGGGGCAAGAAGCCCTAATTCCTACATGACTGTTCTCAGGCACTTCCACATCAATAATCCTTGTGTCTTTGCTGCCTCATGTATCTCCATCCCCTACCTCTACTGAGCCGGCAGACCAAAGGACCTCATTAACACATTGTCCCTCAAACATTGGCATGCTGCCCCAGACACCACCAAGTCTAGGTTTATCCCTTTCCTCCTTCAAATCTATTTTAAAGCTCTTCCAATGAGCCCTGATAACTCCAAGCAGGCTTGGTGTTGTATAAACTAACCCATAGTTCGTAGTGGTCAGTGGCTCAGAGTCCCGATGGATAGACCAGTGACAAGTGATGTCCCTTAGGGGTCCACATTAGGACCAGTGTTATTTAATATCTTCATTAGTGGCATAGACAAAAGGATCAAGTGCACTCTCAGCAAATTTGCAGAAGACACCGAGCTGAGTGGTGCAGTTCACACACCTGAAGGATGGGATGCCATCCAGGGGGTGCTGGGCAAGCTCAAGAAGTGGGCCAGTAAGAATCTCATGAGGTTTAACAAGACCAAGTGCAAGGTACTGCATCTGGTTTGGGGTAACCACCGGTGTCAATACAGGCTGGGGAATGAACAATTGAGAGCAGCCCTACTGAGCAGGACTTGGGGGTGCTGGTGGATGAGAAGGCTTTGGAGTGACCTAATTGATGCTTTCCAGTACCTGAAGGGAGCCTACAAAAAAGATGGAGAGAAACTATTTAAAAGACCATGCAGTGACAGGACAAAGGGAAATGGCTTCAAACTGTAAGAGAGTAGGGTTAGATTAGATATTAGAAAGAATTTGCTTACTATGAGGGTGGTGAGGCACTGGAACAGGCTGCCCGGGAAAGATGTGGATGACTCCTCCTTGGGAGTGTTCAAGGCCAGGTTGGATGGGGCTCTGAGCAACACGGTTAAAAGGAAAGTGTCCCTGCCTATGGCAAGGGGTTTGGAACTAGATGATCTTTAAAGTTCCTTCCAACTCAGGCCATTCTATGATTCTGTGATTAAAAACCCCAAAAATATGCTAGTGACACCAGCCTCAGAGCCAGGTATTTATTTGCTGGCTCTTACTATTTCTTTTCTCATAATTTCCTGCACCTGGGAGGATAGAGAAGAACACTACTTGCTCCCCCGATTACTCAACCAGTAATCCCAAGGCCCCACAGTCTCTCTCAATTGTCATTGGACTTCTTGCAACTTCATTGTTTCCTACCTGAAAGATCAATAATGGATAATAACCTAGGGACCAGGTTAGGGTTAGGAAGGGGCTGGAAGCTTTCTCTTCTCATCTTTAACCTGTGCCCCAGGGAGGCTGCAGACTTCCCTAAGAAGTGGGTCTGGTTTGCATATCAGACTTTCTGTTCTCTTTTGAAGGAAATCTCCTATAACGATAACCAATCTTTTTTCTTTATGGAAGCATTTTTTACACAGGACATAGGGCAACCTAAACTCTGATATGCTTCCCAGCTAGATGAGCCATCACCCTCGTTATTGTTCAGTTTCACTTGCAGAGCCTTGTACTGATTATGCCAGGGCACTTGAGAAGGTGGGGTAGTCACAGAGGAGATGCGCCTGCTGTGCCAGGCAGGTACTCATCAGTTTCTGAAATAAGAAGGCCTTTGTATGTAATCAGTAAAAACATGTAGCATAGAAAACATTCACTTTTTCTAAAATACTTTGTCGCTAGATTTGCAAGCTCAGCAAGGTATCAAATCACATCTTCAACAATAAGCTCTAGAAACAGTACAAAATAAATGATAAATTGCCTGCAAAATCCTGAGGCTAATGGGTGGCTTTGCTTTGAAATTCTATGCTTCAAAACTGCAAAATACATGGGTCTTAGCTTTATATCAGCTTTGATTCTTGGAATTTAATGCACAGATGGTGAAACTTGCTTGAATCTAATTTGGCCTAAGCTCAGTTACTCTCAGGCGTCTGAGTGTACTGATTTGATTAAATACCTTGATCAACCTCTCCTGGAGCTTTGCCCATGACCCCTCCTGATGCTGGGGCTTCATTTAAGTTTCAACCAGTTGCTGCTGACTTGACTTATCCCTGTTCCTGAGTTACTGCATGGGGTTTCTGGATTGACCTTGATTTATTATTTCGCTTGATGATAACTGGGCTATCACCGCCCTGCCCAGCTTGCTTATTTGCCCTGCATTGCCAGCATGGCCACCAGCTGGGAGTGATCCTATTCCTCGTGCTCCCCAGGAGCTGCACAGACAGATTGCTGTGACTGTACCAGAATGAATTGCAATTACAATGTTTGATTTGATTATAAAGTTTCATATTTTCTTCTAGCTGCTTAGAAACATAAATGTAAATTGTGCTTTTCTTCAGGTACTTCATAATGATCTCCCAGAAGATTTTGCTGCTGCATTAAACAACTACAACAGCAAAACAGAGGAGAACTTTGACTCATTATTATTGACCGATTCTAGAATGGCTGATATGAAATAAGAATACTGACTTTCCCTTTTAGAAATTGGTAGGTTAATATTCTATTTATATAAGCAGATACACAGTGTAGTTTCAACAAACTGTTGTATGGATTTGTAAAGTGATAGACCAATTTGAGGCCACAATTACAAATCAATACTGAAGCATATTCTATTTTATCAACAAGAGAATTTGTTCTCCCTTATATAGACTTGTTTCACCTCTTGCATTCCTGTTTCTATTGTTCAACCTGGTTCTGGAGTTATGGTTTCCCATTGCCAGGATCAAGTCAGTCCTTGATCTCCCTTTACCATTGTTGAGCAGTTATAATTTGAATTTCCTCTTCATAGAATGTCTCAAACTTTCTGCAACTGTTTTTCTACACTGCCAACTGCTCCATGATTTTAGGTACTCTGATTAATTCTCCGAAGAATGGCTGTTGTGGCTGTATCTGTATCGCATCTCTATTTACATTACTTAGAGTGATTCAGAAGACTGTGGAGGGCTAACGTGGGCCAACTGCCAGATGCTCATTCCCCTCCCCGAATAGGAGGGGTGAGAAAATAGGATGGAAAAGCTTGTGGGTCAACATAAAGACAGGGAGACTGTTTACCACTCACCATCATAAGCAAACTAAACTTGACTTGGGGAAAAGCAATTCAATCTATTACCAGTTGAAATAGATTTTGGTAGTGAGAAACAAAGAAGAAAATTTTAAACAACTTCCCGCATTGTGTCCCCCCTGCTCCTGTTCAGGTCAACTTCACTCCTTCATTCCTGACTCCTCTATCCCTTTCCAATACCCTATGCAGTAGGGGGGAGATGAAGGTTATGAGGGTTAGTCTGGACATAACAGGTGTTTTTTGACATTTATGCCCTCTCCATTGTGAGTCCTCTCCATGGGCTGCAGTGCTTCAGGATAAATCTGCTCCGTTGTGAGCTTTCCACAGGCTGTGGTTCCTTCAAGCCTGTTCCAGCATGGGTTACTTCATGGTGATACTTGACTTTAAGTGTTTGCACTACTGTTTCTCACACTTTTTCCCTTTTTTTCCCCCCACTCCTATGCTCAAGTGGTTTTTTACTCTTTCTTTAATATTTTTTTCATGGAGGTGACACCAGCTTCTCAAGAAAGTAGTGAATAGCAGACCTAAAACACATTTTTCTGAACCAAACTGCATCTTTCAAAGGGCTGGAGAACTGAGTGTAAAGGTCTGTCTAATATAACCTAAGTTATATTAGAAATTTGTTGAAGTATTGACTAAAGTTCAGCTTTCATTTCATTTGAGAAAAGCACGTAGAGAGATCCAATTATTTCCCAGATTTCTTCCTACCAAAGAAAAGGGAAGTGGGCTGAGAGGAGGGAGCAGAGGCTTATTTTGGCTAGTTAAACAAAACAATTCTAATATGCTGGAGGACTATGAGTGTGTTACTGCACTGTAAAATATATTGTTCGCCTGAGTTTCTGGAATATTTGTACAGCTCTCAAAGAAAATGTAGGCTGGAAAAAGACCTCTGATCTGCTTACATGAAAAGTGCTACGTGCCAGCTGTCTGCCAGGGAGGGTGTTGAAAACTCACCTGGATTCATGAAGAGATTGCTTATACAGAAGTTTCCTGTGCTGTATCCTACAGCACAGCAGTAGTGTAGACACACAGTGTCTGATCTAAAGAGGCTTTTCACTTCTTGCCAAGACAATCTGGTATGTAGACTCTGGTTTCCTAAATGCTATTTCAACAATACTTGGTACCCAGATTCCCTTGTAAATTGAGGGTTTACTATTTTAAAAGAAGTGCTGGGGGACCACTACTGTTCCTGCTAAAGGATTTGTTGGAAATGCTAAAAAGGTGTGTCAAGTTTATCTCTTAGTTTATTTTTGTATGGAATTTCCTACTCTAAGAAAGCAGGCTGGTAGGAAAACAGCTTGTAGTGCATAAAGGGACAGAACTAGGAATTAGTGTTTTATTCAATGTTTATGCAACTTGCATTAACAATACACTTAAGCAATGCAGGCTTAATGGCTCTTGGACCATTAGCTGAAGTCCTCGTGACGGAAAAAGCATAGCTTGATGGAAGTAAGCAATTAGATGTGATGCTTTCCCGTGCCGTATTTAAGGTCGAAGTTCTTCCTGGCACCCGGGAAACGAAACCAGGAATTGGAGGCAGGAAAGAAAAGCGAAAGCTGGCGAAACGGGAGGCGGCGGGGCCACCCCAGGAGCCGCCCTCGGGGCTCCGACCTCAGAGCTGCCGCCGACGACGCCTTAAAGGCGGCAGGGCGGCGGAGCCGGGCCGGGCGAGGAGCAGCGGCAGAGGCTGCAGGTACTGTCCGAGCCGGGGCTTGCTTAGAGGTTGTGGTTACACTTGCATTTGGAGTGCGATTTGGGACTGAGCCTGGGGCAGGGTTAGGGTCGGCCTTAGTTCTGAGGGACCCGTGGTTGGCTGCCGGCATGGAGCTGGGGCTGGGGTTTGCATAGGGTTGCGGTTGGCTTGGGTTTGTTTTAGGGCTGGACAGCATGCCGGGGAACACCTGGGACTTCGCGAGTAGCTAGGGAGCTCTCCCCAGCGGGGAGGGGTAAGAGGAGCGCTGACAGGGAGTCAAAGACGCTACGCCCACATGTAGCCCCAGGCACCTCAGATGTCAGCGTGTGCACTGCAGAAAAGCCTCGAGGTAGCAAAATATTTAGGCCTTGTTAGTTTTCTTTCTGAAAGAATAAAGCAGCATACATGAGTATGTACAGATACAGGTTATTTTTTTATGAGAATGGATGACTTTACATTTTCAGATATAGAAAGTCACTCTTGCGTAGGAGATTGTTGAAGTAGTGATGGCCAATTTCTAGGCTAGTGACAATTTCAGCATGCAGAAGTACATGATTCAACCCAGACTTGTGTGCTGAAGGCTTTGATATAAGTTTTCAAATTTAGATAAGAAAATGGAGATAAGTCTCAGACTTATTGCTGCTTTGACAAAAAGTATGTATGCAGGTACACAGAATGTGATTTTGTGTAAATGCATGTATACAAATAGCTTTCATTTTGTGCAAATAGATATTAGAATTCAAGTTATCTGAAGCACACCACTGTAATATAGTGCATTATATGCACAAGTAGATAATAAAAATGTATTTTTGTTTCATTTTTCTGCAACTTCTTTTGCTAGGAACTTATACTAAAGGAAGGGGAAAACACAAAAGAAAACTGGGGCATAGTTTTGTGTTTGTGAAATTTGAAAAATGTAGATTTCACTTTCTTTTATTGTTTTTTAAGGAGGGTTTTAAGAAAAGTTGTAAGACTAAAAATGACATTAAAGATCATAGTCCTTTTATGGTCCCAGGGAAATGAAGGGTACCTATATCTAAAGGCATGTGAATATAGGTTGGACTCTATGATCTCAGAGGCCTTTTCCAACCTAATTGATTCTGGGTGAATATTGCACTGGCAAAACTGCAACAATAAGTACTGCATGAGGCTGTCACCTGAGTGGAAGCTAGGGAAAACTGATGTTCAGAAGAGCTGAGCTGATGTGGTAGGAACTGTGCAATATTATCCCAAGTTACTTGTTTGCTTTTTAGCTCAAATGAACTGGCCATTGTGACATGGTGAAGTAATGGAGGTACCCTAACCATTACAGTTCTATGCTTACTCAAGATTTGAGAATTCTACCTTTGGAAAACAAAAAAGAAGAAAAAAGGTAAAACTGATTAAGAAGTAGGATTCATACCAAACCATGATTATTCCCATCATGCAGTGAAGATGATGTGGCCTGTGTACTTGTGACTGGACTAGCATGAGTGGTGTGGGTACAAATCACTTGAATCAGGAAAGATGAATCATTCCTTGGAATGTGCCATGTAGATATACCTAATACAATAAAGTATATCTAACCTCCCCAAGGGTCCCTTCATGCAAAGTGCAAAACAAATATGTAATGTTTCTTTTAAGTGTATTTTAGGAAATACAAACTGATGTTTTCCTTGCATTTCATTAAAATATTTATTATTTTTAAAATAATATATGTGTTTTAGGGATGTTCAAAAAAGGCTTCCTGGTTTTTCTTAAAATTTATTCCAGTGTGATTACAAAGTAGATAATTTACTGGTTGAAGCTGAAGAGAATGCTGTATTTCCTGAAAATTATCTCTTCATTACTTGGTTTTCTTTTTCTGGATGCCAGAATCATTATCTGTGATGGATTCTGCAGAAGATCATTCCAAGAAAGTTGTTAATGAAGATACAAGTGGTAGTGACGATGATACAGCCAGTGTGTGTAGTGACAGTGAGAAAATGGGCTTCACTGCAACAAAGGAAGATGAGGACAGAGGGAGTACAATTGACATTGATGAAAAGGATAAGATCAGTGCCAAAGTGGAAGCAGCTGTCTTGCAGATGCTTAAAGAAGAGGTAGATAGAGAAAAAGAAGTTATAGATTACAGTAGAATTGAAGAAGTGAAACAGGAAGCATCACAAACTGAAGATGAAGATTTCAGAGTTGTCCATGATTCCCAAAGCCCTGGTGAGGAGCTGCTAATAGCATATGCTCATGTCTGTTGCATTATCTTACATTTTGGCTCTTTTGTAATTAATTGACGAGTTAAAGTTGTATGGTTCTATCAATAACCATGTATATGATTATTTTAGAAATGAGAGAACATCTTGAATTTCTGGAGAGGTTGAGGCTACACGTTTGGGCATCCCTGTCAAAGGCTCAGTAAGTACAGTAGGGTTCATGGGAAAAAATGCAATAAATGGTAATATAGTTTCTTTGAACTTAGTAGACATCACAGTTGTGATGGTTTTAGTCTAGGCCCTCTTGGTGACCAGTTTGTAACCAAGGAAGTGGCCATGTACCCAGTATTCCATACGATTTTTACGTAAACCAGAGTATAAATAAGTTGGAGATTAGAGACCTCTCTCTCTTCTCTTCTGGCGAAGTTCAGGAGCAGTGGGTCCTTGCGTTGGTCTCGCTTATCTAACGCTGAGGCCTGCAGCGTCCACTGACCTGCCACGTAGAAGTTTGGGGAGTGCTGGCCGTGTCTGCCAATCCTGCTTTTCTAAGGGACGTGGTGAGATCTGTGTTGCTAGTTATTAGTATAGTTCTTGAGTTTGATTGCGTATACCTGTTTGGTACCCCCTTTTGTTCCCTTTTGTCTGTTTTTCCCCTTTGGAGGGATGTTTGGATTCCCTTTTACTGTGTACATAGCATCTTAACTGTATATAACTGTAATATATGGAAATATATATATTTTTTATATAAGTAGCTTGACTTTGAGTTCTTTAATTTTTTATAGGTTTTTTTCCCCAAGAGAAGAAGGGAGGGGGGAAGGGGACTGTTGCTGTAAGTTTCAGGCATTTGGTAGGGAGCCAGGTCCGAACTATCACAACAGTCCTTAGAGAAAGAAGCTTTGGGCTTGTCACCTAGGTTTGTGGAAAGCCAGGAGACCTAAGGCCTGCTTAGGATTTCATACTTCCAGCCACATGAAGGAAGATTCCTAGAGTAGGGATTGTCTGCATGTTTGGGAACTGATCTACACTTTTAACCATTGCAATTTAATTTCTTTCAAATTCTTTGTCATGCTTTTTTGTGTATTTTTCCTCATATGTTTTAAGGCTACTACTTTTACAGTATCTGAAACAGTTTGCCTATGGAATTTTCCTTTTCATTTATACCTTCTACAGTTTTGCATGTCAGTTCTCATGCATGATCTTCTGCTTCTCCGGATTTGGATTCCTTTCCCTGTTTGATATGGGAAAGAAATTAGCAGTAGTAACATTCACATTGCCAGTGAAGTGTCTCCTCTGCATTCCTGAGCTCACATAAGAGATTAGTAATAAATAAAGGCAGACAATTTAAATGTTTAAGAAGTTTGTGTACTTTTTGTTCATGGAAGGCTACATGTTGCATCAGATAGCAAACTGGGACTGTGAACCAAAGGCTGTTGATCTCAACCAGAAAGGAAATCTAGGTCTTCTCAGGTGTGGAACTAAATCCAGCATTTATGACAGACTTGAAGAAAACAAGCACGTTTGTACTATTACAGTATATTCTCCTACTGCACATTAGCACTGTAATATATAATAAACAATGTAGTATGTAATAGGCAAACATGAAAGCAGAAAAGCTTTACTAGAAGAGCTTGCTGCTTCCTCCTCTGGACCTACAAAAGTTCTTCTGACTCCTTGGTCTGTCCTGATTAAAACATCATTGCTGGATTTTCATGGACTCTTAAGGAACTGAAGAATGCATTTAATTCCTAGGATATATTAAAAAATGTTTATAATTACCATCTTCAGGTGCAAGGGATTTGTTGATTTTGACCTAAGACTCATTAATGAAAATTTTATCAACTCTCATAGTTATCTGAAATAGGAACCGGATGAAGAATTTTTTAAATTCTTTGATCTCTTGAAGGAATGGATTGTGATTGGATTCTCTTGCTGTTAACGTATTTTTCTGCAATAAACATTCCTTGGATGAAGGAGGTGCTTGTCGTTGTCATGATAGTGGCTATTTTTGGTTAAAACTTAGGCAGGAAGGCTCTCAAAATATACTTTGTGCTTACCTCCTGTGGGGTATTTCTTTTAGAATGGATAACACTTCCTGCGTAAGCAGATATGGACAAAGAATGATATATAAGTCACAAAAACCTCAGATGCTACAAAAGTATCTGGAATTGTAAAGAAGACAATTGCTAATACATCCAGTAACTGAAAGGAATGCAAGCTATTTAGGAGTTAGATCCAAGAAAGTTTATTTGCTACTGATTTTATTTATACTTTGAATGTGTATTAGTAAGTAAATGTTTTATGTATTAATAAGCAAATTTCTTCTGTCCCATGTCCCCAACTTTTCTTGGAGTACATGTTATGTACATGTTTTTTCTTTTTCTTTCAGGTATGTCAGTCTGTTAAAAGACTTTGTTGAGTCTGAATTCTTTGTGATAGATGGGGATTCCTTGCTACTTATGTTTATAGATGAGAAAACACATTATCTAAACTTCTTCTACCAAATTGAATGCTTTCTGCAGGATTTCACTGAAAAAGGAGCAAAATATGTCATTACTTTCTTCAAGGTACCGAACAAATAACGTTTTTTTTTCTGTTTAAACCACTGCATTCCTTTTAAACCAATTGCTTGATTCTAATCAGGCTGAGGAATCTGTTCATTGTGTCAACAAATGTAACTGAATAATTTCGTTGTGTTTATTTCCCACAGGATGCAGAGCAGATGTTCTTTCCGTATCCTCATTTTCTTTTCTTACGTACTGCACTAATAGAACACCTGAGGCACAATACAAGTGTAACTGTTCATACAGAATTTTCCAATTGTTTATCATCCAAATGGGAGATTTTCCTGAAGCAAAGCTGTCCTTACTTCATCATCGTATCTGACACAGGACTGAGCCGTCGCCAAAGTGACTTTTTATCTATTTTAATTGCTCATTCATTGTCAAAGAAAATCAGTGTTGTGCTTGCTTCAGGACAGGAGTATGATATTCTTAGAGTTTACGGATATCATGTTCAGAACGTATATATGCACGGATTATTTTTTCAAAGGGTAAGCTATGCTACTTGGTCATTGGTTTGCAATTAGGGTGTTAGTTTGACTTGGAAGATTTAAATAAAAATATCTCAATATGAGTATTTTAATTATATAAAGAATTGATATGTGGCTCATTTTCTTTTTCTTTAATCTACTGGTCTTGAAATCACTAACAGGTAAACTTTGTGATTGGTGGCAAATTCCTGCCCTGTTGTCTGTAGTCTCGTTTCACATCTGTTTTCACTTTCAATAGCCCCTAATACAGGCTTTCCCTTATCTTCACCATCACTTGTCTTAGTTGACTTGTAATATGCCAGAGGAAGGCTAGTGTTTAGGCCAGTGATTTGATTTCTAAAATTTTAGTCAGTTTTTTCTTGGAGCCTGAAGATTTATTTATATCTTAATGGTTTCTGTCTGTGCCTAGTAGTCCCTCATGCATTGTATCTACTGACTTTTGCATGTAACTTTAACTTCTTAGTATAAACAAGATCTGCAATGTGCCTGTGAAAACCTAGTCAGGTACAAAGAACCATGGGTGCATCTATGTGAACATCTCAAGCTGAACCTGAAAAGTATACAAAAAGAGGTAATTTGTCCTCTTTGATCCTTTTCCTTTTTTTTTTTTCTCTTTTTGTTGATTGTCTTCCTTCATTCCTTTACCTGAAATTATTTTCTAACCACAACTAGGAGCTCTCTGCCTTATCCTGAAATGATGTCCTAAGTCTGAGAAGGTCTCCTCTGTGGCCACTCTTCTTCATAGCAGCTTGAAAGTGTTTCTTTCTTTAAAGTTCACTATAGTAGCATGATTCAGCTGGAAGCTGATCAGTGGGATACCACTTAAGGGATGTTCTTTCTCAGCAAACGCCTTTGTCCTGAAGAAGATAGAAACCAGCCCATTTAGCATGAACCACCATTGGTGGCATAGTTACACCCTTAGCCACTGTGGGGGCTGCAGCTACTACCCTCTGGGGGCACTGTGGCCACTGCCTATCCCCATGGCAGCAGTGGTGGGCCAGAGTCAGTGCTGCTGCCAGCAGAAACCTCTTCTGTAGGGACATGTCTCAAAATCTAAACCTCACTATTGCAGCTGCTAAGGTTGGCACGCTCAGTTGACTATTCACGATCTGGGAATTTTTTTTAGGAGCTAGATTAGAGTTGTAAGGTCTGTGCTTGCATGATTAAAGCAGTGGTTCCACAATATTTTAACTTCAAAAAATTGTTATTTCTATGGTTACATAGACACCTTTAATGCCTAATATACTCCTGCCATTTTCCTGAGCATAAAGTTACACCGCAGTGTTGTGACCCTTCTTCTTCTCCCTCAGAGAACAACAGCAAGGCTTCCTTGGACTTCAGTGGGAATGATCCTAGTCTAGCAAGGTGAATTTTTAGTCCAGAAAAAATACTGTGTTACTCAGAAAGCATTCTAAAGCCGAGCTACTGCCAATATTTTGTTTTATTATGATTATCTTTTCTGAGGCAGAGTTAGCAATTGAATAGCCCAGGAGCAGAACCACATCAGGGTGCAGGAAGGGCAGATGGCTGCTCCCTCTAGGCTGAGGCTGTGGGAGGTCACCTGGGAGGGAGGACAGGGCAGGGCAGGGCCTGGGAGCCATGGCCTGTCCCACTGCCCCAGGTAAGAACAGGACAGCTGGGGGACATCTGTAACCCAGGGTGTCAGGGACCTCCCTGGGAATGGGCTGAGCCAGAGCAGGTTGTCAGCCTGCAAGGCTATGGAGAGCTGGAGACCAGCACTGCTGCTACATTTCAGGGGCAGGAGTGACAGCCTGAAAGGGGCTGAGGTGGGGCCCTGGGCAGGTGGGAGGAGGTCCCAGGGGTCAGGCAGGTACAGTCAGGGCTGTTGGTGCCCTCAGTGATATGACAGAAAGGGGAAATTTTTACTAATAATTGTGCCCACTTTTTCTTCCGCTGTTTTTTATCCTTTTTTTCCCTTCTTTGATCTAACTCTGTACAGAATAAGAATAGTTTCTTTAGTTTGTAATTTTTATTGTGGTGATAATTTTATGCTATTCATAATGTTATGACTACAGGTTTGCCAGGCTATCTGTTTGTTGAAACAACTGTGGCCTGAAGGATCAGATATTCGCCGTGTGATCTGTGTTCTTGCTTGTGCCGTGGGATTAAAAATACACAGCAGCATGTTGGGAAATGCAAATACTCCTATGGGAGCAAACAGAAGGCGATCAGCAAGAGTAAGAATTTTGTAAATATCTTCTCAGCATGGTAACCCTAAGCATTTTGCTAAGAGGAGAGATGGCTGTCCTTCTAGTTCTAAAGCTGAAGAGGGACCCAGATGCCTCCTTTGTGATTACACTAAGTGGATTGGGTCAAATAATTTCCTTGGCCACAGCTTTTCAAAGTAGTATGATCTCTTTGTGGGTGGCGCTGCCCCCCCCCCCCGTCATAGTGGCTGTTTCTGGAAAACTTTTACCTTAGGAACAATTACTTTCATAGAAAGTTTTACCTTAAGAAGGCAGTTGCGCTCACTATTTTTCTTTTCCTAACACTCAGTGCCATATGTGCTTTTACAGAAAAATATTTTTTTCCTCAAGTTAGCAAGACATTTCAGTATAAAGATTTCTTTCCATGTGTGGTCATTTTTGTGACCATATTACAAAGCTTGTATTTTCATCAAGTTAACACAGATGCACTATATCAGTAATATTTTACTATACACATATTCAGTAGACTAGAGGATAGCTACAAGTAGTTAGTTAGCAGAGCTCAATTTCTGTACTGAGTTTTTGCAGTTCAGTTAAGAAAAGAGCACAGGCCTATATCTGGACATTAAATTTTCATCTTAAAATAATAACAAATCTAGCCAGACAAACTGAAAGTTGTTTTCAAGTTTTGTCTTGGTTTTCATAGTCATATTCCTCTTTGGAAAAGAATTTTTTTTTTTTTTAAACATTATAACTAATCTGCATCTGCCAGCACTACAAGAATGTTCATTTTGAAATAAGTGTGGCCACAGGTAATTAAAATGCTCAAATTGTTTAAATAGATAAAAATTATTAGGTGATTTAATGAAGTGCATACCACTGAATTAAGTAGTGGTGAGCACAATTATTCTGCTGAAGGATATGGCCAACTTTTTATCTGTCATCTCTCAACAGAGAAGTAAATGCCTATCTGCAGAAGAAGCAGCTGACCTCTGCAGGATGCAATGTCTCACAGTGACTTTTCTTCTTCATATGCCTCTTTCACAGAGGGCTCAGATTAGGGCCATGAAATTGTGCTGGACGAAGCAAGTTTTACCACTGATAAAAATGGTATGTTTAGCACTGTCTTTACTTCCTCTGGCATAGGGTGCAATTGTCATTTCAGTGTCATTTTCCTTTATATGCTGCTTCAGTCATCTGATGAGATTAAAGAATATAATGTACCCGCTGGAAACAAACCCTTTGTTTGTTTCTGAGGCTGAGATACCGAATGCCTTCTTTGCTTCAATCTGCACTGTCAAGGCCTGCCCTCAGGAATACCTGACCCAGTTGACCGTGGAAAAAATCTGGAGGAACGAAGACTTTTCCTTGTTTTAGGAGGTTTGGCTTAGGGACCATTTAGTCAAACTTGACATCTAAAAGTCCATGATGCGATGTACCCACAAGTGCTGAAGGAATGGGCTGACATCATTGCTAGACCCCTCTCAATCATCTTTGAAGGGTCATGCAAGTCTGGAGAAGGTGCCTGAGGACTCAAGGAAAGCAAATGTCAGTCTTCAAAAAGGGCAAGAAGGAGTAACCAGGGAACTACAGGCCAGTCAACCTCACCTCAGTCTCGGGAAAGGCGATGGAAAAACTCATCCTGGAGATCATCTCTATGCATGTGGAAGACAAGAATAGGATCAGAACTAGTCAGCATGGATTAATGAAAGGGAAATTATGCTTAACCAACCTGATTGCCTTCTGTGATGAATCAACTGTCTGGATAGATGAAGGGAGAGCAGTGGATGTTGTTTGCTTGGACTTCAGCAAGGCTTTGACACTGTCTCCTATGACATCCTCCTAGGCAAGCATGGAAAGTGTAGGCTGAATGAGTGGAAAGTGAGGTTGATTGAGAACTGGCAGAAGGGCAGTTGGTTGTGGTCAGAGGTTTGTGGTAGTGGAACAGGGTCTAGGTGGAGGCCTGTCACTAGAGGTGTCCCTCAAGGTTCAATACTGGCCCAAGTATTGTTTAACTTATTTATCAGTGACTTGGATGAAGGGGCAGATGCCTCCTCAGCAAGTTCACTGATGACACAAAGCTGGGAGGAGTGGCTGATACCCTAGAGGGCTGTGCAGCCCATTAGAGGGACCTCAACAGGCTGGAAATGAGCAGAGAACTATCTGAAGTTGAACAAAGGAAAAAGCAGGGTCCAGTGTCTGGGGAGGAATAACCCCAGGCACCAGTACAGGCTAGGGGCTGAGCTGCTGGGAAGCGGTTCTGCAGAGAAGGACCTAAGGGTCCTGGTGGGCAGCAAGCTGTCTATGAGCCAGCAGTGTGGACAGTGGGGCTGAGAAGGCCAATGGTATCCGGGGGTGCATTAGGAAGAGCGTTGCCAGCAGGTTGTGGGAAGTGATCCTGCCCCTTTACTCAGCCCTACACAGCACTGCATTTGTACATGTACAGCTCCTCAGTACAAGAGAGGCATGGAGCTCTTGGAGTAGGTACAGTGGAGGGTGATAAAGATGATTAGGGGGCTGGAGAATCTCTCTTTAAGAGGACAGGTTGAGGCAGCTGTGCCTGTTGAGCCTTGAGAAGAGAAGACTAAGAGGAGACCTGATTAAAGTCATAAGTATCTGAAGGGAGGGTGTCAATAGGATGGAGTCAGGCTCTTCTTGGTGTTGCCAAGCAAGAGGACACAAGGCAGTGGGTAGAAACTGCTGTACAGGAAGTTCACCTGAATATGAGGAAAAACTTTACTGTGTGACGAAGCACTGGAACAGACTGCCCAGAGAGGTTGTGGAGTCTCCCTCATTGGAGATATTGAAGAACTGTCTGGACAAAATTCCTGTGCAATGTGCTCTAGGACGACCCTGCTTGAGCAAGGAGGTTGGACCAGAAGACCCACTGCGTTCCTTCCAACCTGACCCATTCTTTGATTCTATGAAACCTTACTTGGTTCAGGAATCTTGTGAGCCACAAGTGAGTGCAGCTAGGAGAATGTTTGGGGCAAGGTCTCAATACTTGACCTCTTCTTGGACATCTCCATTTAGTCAGCGCTAGTGGTAGGGTACTGGGCTAGACAGACTTTTTAGTCTCATCCAGTATTTAAAGTTTGATGTCAGGCCCTTTTGTTGTTTAAAACTGGTTATTGCAATGAAGGAGGACATAAAGGCAGTTTTCTGATCGCAGAGAAGTCAAGTAACAATGTGTTTTTTTTCATGTCGAGAAATCTGTGGTAGTTAACCTTCCTTTGGAGATGCTTTGATACCTCCACATGTAAAGGTGCTCCATAGAATTAATTGTTTGCTTTATTTTAACAGCAACAGTTGTGTATGCATTTTGCTCTGGTACAGCTATGTGATACAAACAATTGGAAATTGGATTTGACTTACCTGCCTGATTTAAATGATGATTTGCTGCTCATAAATCTTGCACATTACTATGAGGTCGAATACCCTAAAGGTATTTATCATTGTTGAACAGTTTGCTTTCTTATATTTTTTACTTTATTCAGCTGCAAAATGGGAGTAAAACTGCTTGTATGAGCAGAAATGAACACAATTTTCTAATGACCCATAGAGCAATGGATACATTTCATGGAATAATAAGGAAACATTTTTTCTGAAACCAAGCTTAGAAAATCACATATGCAAGTGTCTTATACCAGTACTTGTTCAGAATACTTTATCATGTTATATCTTTGATGTGCCACCTGTAGTCATACATGAAAGAGTTGTATGACATAGGTAGCAAGAGTTCTGGGTCACTGTTATTGGGTATTCTCAATTCTGTTTGTTTTTTAGCCAGTTTATTATTAATTTTGTCTTAGTACAACATGGTCAGAAATTAGATTCATTCCCCACTGTCCCTGTGACACTGAATAATACTTAAACTTCAGATGAGATTGATTCAGACAAGGTCACATATTGTCTTAAACATACAGTAATTTGGGAGCTGGAGCTTTATGAACACCATCAGATGTGTTAAGATTAGCAAAAAAAGTTACCAAAGCTTACACAAAAAGAAAATATGGGAAAAGATTTGTAGCAAATGTTCTTTCAGAGTATTTGCTTGTGAGTAATCCTCTGCCATGAATCTATCTGTGACAGTAAATCGGAACACTTTATAAATCTAGTTACAAGAAGTCCTGTATGTACTTCAGTAAAGCAAGTGTAGATGAATTTTTAAAGAAAATATAAATTAGGAATACAAAACATTTATTTTTATAATGATACGTATTATTGGGCACAAAAAAAATTATCAGTTCAAGATTCTACCTTGTAGGAGGCAAAGGTGGGAGAAACCCTTCTTTAGCTGTAGGGCTTGCAGACTTCCACAGACAGTCTAAATCTGCTTTTTTTCCCAAAACTCATATTCTCTGTACATTTAGTTATTTACACTCTGGGCTGTTAAAAACTGTGAAGGTACAACATTCTGTTCTAATTTGTTCTAGTGACTAAAGCCCTTGTATAAAAGTGAAGTTTTTGTGCCTAATGCTGCATGGGTAAATTGATAGGTTCAGTTTGAGTAAACTCAATTTTAAAGCAACTTTCTCTTTTTTCCCTTCCCTCTTTCCTGTGCAGGATCAGAGTTCCAAAAGGATTTGGGGAAAGAAATGGAGAATGACTACCAATTTTTATGGGACACTGTAAAAAAATTGGCTGTGAAATACAGTTTTGGAGATGCTTTCCCAATACGAAAAACATCCCGAGTATTTCTTGAACAGGAGGAGACATTATTTAGAGGTACTGGCAACTCCACATATTAGAGTGTTAAAAGCATGATGCTCATTGCTATCTCTAAAAGTGCTGGGAGTGGTGGTCTGATTTTATTGTGATCATGAATCTAATCCATGCTTCATGGATCTTCTCCTCCATCCTTCCAACCCACTAGCAAAACTTGCAGCTGACGTAAAAAGAAGTCTGACCTGGCCTTATGGGTGAAATTCGGACTCCACAGTGGACAGCACAAGTATTGTTATTAATTTCATGGGGCATTGGGTTTAGTTCCATGACTACTAGCCCAAATCTACTGTATGTATTGTAAAAAACATGATGAGTAGTGATTTTTACTATTACAAGTAATGGTAAAAAAACATATTAAGTACTCATATTGAAAGTAATGATTATGCTGCAGAAAGACTGTCTCTGAGGAACATCTTTGACATGTTGATATAATGTTAGGGAGATACTGGGCATGGGAACAGCAAATTAAGTGTAATATAGAAGTATTACCTTAATGGTAGAGAGTTCAGCCATCACTGTAGCTCACACTGCATTTCTTGACGGTTTTAGAAGTATGAATTGTCCTCAAGTATCTTAAATTGCATCATCATCCTGTAGCCCATAAATGGGGAAATGCATGATTGGCTCAGAGATGGTTTTCTTCTCTCACTTACAGGACCTGTTCTGAATATCTGAAAGGATTAGGTAGATTTTTTTGCCTGATATGTGACATTTGTTGAAAAACAGCTTTGTTACAACCTTAAAATATTTTTTTAAAACTTATAAAATTGTATAAATCTTTAGAGGAGACAGTTGATAAAAAAGTCAGTAAAGGCTGGAATTTACTTAAATTTGTGAGTATTCTTCAGCTGGTTTCAAAAATGTCAAGTGAGCAAAGTAGGTTCTAGTGGGCAAAAAAAGACAGTTTCTTTGTTTTCTGTAGGATATTAGGGCATCTTTTGGCAATTGTATTGCCTGTTTCTGTATCTCCTTTGGCTGAAGACCAAAACTGTGGCTGGACTTCAACCATGTGAAGGGTGTGCAATGTTACTTGTAGTCTTTAGTTTCTTTAGTCATCAAACATAAGTGTGGTTAAGGAGACTGTGATATTTAGGAGACTGTGATCTTTATGGAACCAGTGCAGAAACACAGATGAATGTGAGATGGAACTGGCTGCAGCATTCAAAAAGCTAGTATAGGTGTCTAAAATGGATCATGAGAGAAACTAATTGAAAGCAACATTGATGTCTGCTTCACTCTTCTTTCCATGCTTGAGAAGAAAAAAGTGGAACTAGAAAACTGCTGATTACTTTTAGTAAATTTTAATTTACAGATTTTAATTTATAATATAACTTGACATAATTTTTAAGAATGATGTGCAATTATATACTTAATTAAACAATACTATTTTTTTTACACTGTAAAGTCTATGAAGAAGAAATTCCTAACATTGGACTAATTCCAGTGAAATCTGATCTTGTTCAAGATTACGTTGGAGATGTTTTGAAAGACCTACCTGTTTTAAAAAGGTACCTATATGTTTTGTTTCTAATGAAATAATATTATATGGGCTGATTTTCTACTCCCCTGTACTTTGCATCTATATTATGCTAAATTTTTACAAATGTAGAAATGTTTTTTATTATGCCTGGGTAAAATTTCACATACACATTTACATTAATTGGTGTAAATATTAACAGAAAATTCAAAACAAGATTGGTTGAGAGTAAATACATCCATATTTTCTCATATTGTTATTTGTTTGCATTATAGTCTTTGTTAATCCAAATTCTGAAACTGTTTTTCTAAGTGTAAAATTTGTGTTTGAAAGGCCTTATTGCAATTTTCAAAGCTCATATTGATTTCAGGAAAAGAAAAACATTAAATAAAAACACTGAAAAAAGTAAGAAGAGGTTATCCTTTACATTTGCTCTGCTATTTGTGGAAGTGGGTTTTGTGCTATGTAATGAGTATTTTATAGTCATTGTGTGAATTACGTAGTTACATTGCATTCTGTGATTAATCTGTACAAAAATAAATGAAAAAATGGTGTTTTACTTTGTTAGTATTTCCTTCTGGAAAATTCAGGCTATCTTAACACAATATAGTACCCCAAAGGGTAGAATTAAACCCTTTGTTGTTTTTCTGCCAGTAAAACTGTGTTTTGATAAAGACCCAATTTTCAAATGTTTCATTAGTGAAGCTAGAAAACCCTTTTAATTTCTGCTCTATTTAATATTTATATATTTCAGCAATGACCCTGCAATTACTTCACTTATTAAATACAAGGAATTTGATGAACTTCGTCACTGGCATTCTGATAGACCTTTGACTGAGGAATATGAGCGAGCGCCGTGCAGTGCTGATGGTAAGAATAACTAACACAAAGCCCATGGGTATGTGTTGGCTAGAACAGTATTGTAAAGGTTGTTGTGGTTTTGCAGAAGGACTTTCATTTCATAAAACATTTGCAGCTGTACAAATACCTGCCCAACTGGAGCTACTGTAGTAGCCAAATTACACTTAAACTGATGTGCCTGTGCATTATGTGTATGAATTTTGTATTATTTTAAATAGGTCTGAATAAAACAGAATGAGCACTTAGGGTCAGATGTTCATCATATATTCCCTTTTGCCTGCGAAATGCTTCACAGATTTCTGCAAACAATGTACATATGAAGTTTAATGTTTAAATATATAGTTTGGATAATAGTTAGTAAGCACATTCACAGCTGTGGAAAATCTGCTGAGATGGTTGCACAGTGCATGCATAGCCAATCTTACCTTTTGAGATCAGAATTAAAATAAGATATAAAAGAAGTTGTTGTGGTTTAATCCCAGCCGGCAACTAAGCACCACACAGCCATTCACTCACTTCCCTCAGCTGCAGCAGGATGGGAGAGAGAATCAGAAGGGTGAACGTGATAAAACTCATGCTCTGAGATCAAGACTATTTAATAGGTAAAGCAAAGGCCACATGCACAAGCAATGCAAAATGAGGAATTAATTCACTGTTCCCCATGGGCAGGCATGTGTTCAGCCATCTGCAGGAAAGTAGGGCTCCATCACATGTATCAGTTACTTGGGAAGACAAATGTCATTGCTCCAAACATCTGCCCATTCTTTCCCCAAGTTTTATTGCTGAGCGTGACACCATATGGTATGGAATCTTCCACTGGTCAGTTTGGATCAGCTGTCCCAGCTGTGTTCCCTCCCAACTTCTTGTGCACCCCTAGCCCCCTCACCAGCAGAAAATGTGTTGACTCTGAGCGCTGCTCAGCAATAACACACCTGATTTATCAACATTGTTTTCAGCACAAATCCAAAACACAGCCCATACCAGCTACTATGAAGAAAATTAACTGTATTCCACTAAAACCATCAAGAAGTAAATTTAAGTTTGTATTATTCTTGATGTTAGGCATTATAATTTCCTATTAAGTTTTTTCCAGTTTATAATACCACCGCAAACAAGCCATGGACTTAGCTTTGAACTTAGATTGGCAAATTTACATGAAATTAACTATTCAATACTGTATGTAGCAGGAAGTACACAAAAATTTCTCTCAAAGATATTTCCGTCATCTATTGCATCATGCAGTGAATGAAACTCTGAAAAACCTTTCAGAAGTTGAGAATTCATGGATTACTGTTGGTAGTTCTATGGTTGATTATGGTTTTTATTCCATGACTCAGAAATACTGTTTCCTGAATGGGTATTTGTATTACTTGACCTATGAAACCAAAATTTGATCTGCTCCTGTTTTTGACTGGATGATTTTTTGCATTCTGTGCACTGTGACTTCAGTGGGAAATTTGGAGAACATCCCCTGCAGAACAGTAGCTAGAGCACCTTCCATAATGTTGAAGGTTTATGACCAATCCATGCGTGCCTTGCGTGAATACTCTTTTCTACTGAGATAGGTCTTTAGGTCTTCACACTCAGGAGCAGACTCATCATTTTGATTTTAGGACAGAGAAAGGCAGATGCTTGAGTGTGGAGGTATTCATGTGCTCAGTTCAGTATCTTCCATTGCCTAGCATAAGTGTTCTTCCAGAAGACTTATTTATTTATGATGGCAGGCTCTTTTTTTCTTGGGGAAGAAGTATCTTTCTGATCATTTGAATTGGCTTCAGAAGATATCTTTCTATTTTCATGCACTCAAACAGTAATAATTTCCAGGCATCCTGTTTTTTATGTTTTACAATATTTTTAATGAGCATCTAAAGTAGTCTCAATTTGGGTCTATTGCCTGTCTCTCAGTTCAAAGTACTGTTGGATTTCAGCCTTTGTCAAAATGTGATTTTACCCTTTAGGTCAATGAGGTGTTTTTTTAGGAAATTCATCCATTATCTTTGCTTGGTAACAGATTGGAACAGTCTGGAATTCTATCAGAGCATTTTTCAGTCAGTTATATTTGTTTGCAGCAAAATTCAAAAGTCCAGAAGAAAGAAGAGAACTACAGAAGTTACAGAATTTCTATCACTTTTATGGAAGCACTCTGGTAGACAGCCCTTCAAAACTTATTGTATATCAAGGGGATGTGTCAGGGAATGCTAATTCTGCTGTCAAAAAGGCACAAAAAAAGCGCGTGAGTATATTCAAGTTGCTCTTTCCAAATATTTTTTCTACTATCCAGGAAATGATTTATACTATATGAGTTCCACAGCTGAAGTTTTATATTCTGAATGTACTAGTAGTTCACAGTTGAAGAAATTTAAATTGGTTTTGTACTTCAGATCTCATTATCTAATTGACAAATGTTTTTTTGTTCCTAGTTAAGAATATTTATGAGTGACTGTATTTTAACAGGCACAAGTAAAAAAAACCTTAGTAAATATGAACTCTGTAAAGGTTAAGGGGTTTTGGCTCATGACCAGTGTTACAATGTGGAGTGAAGGAAACTGGGTTTCATTAATTTATTTTACTGTTAGAAACTGTTGAGAAACACTAGGAAAAAACCCGATTATTCAATTACTTATTTCCCTGCACTATTTGGAAACGTACTTTGTACATATCCTGTAGATATTGCAATTACTTCTAACTATGTGAATATTGTCAGACATCAAAGGGTATGTAGCATGTGCTTGCCTACTTATGAGAAATACTGAGCAGTGGTAATTTGAGTAACATTTCATAATAACCTGTAGTGTGGATTACAGGTTGTGAACTGTTGAATTGCCATTAAAACTCTGTATATAAAATAACTTTACCTTCAAGTAACTTTAAACTCTTAATTTTATTTAACTTACTGAAAAGCATGCTAAAATGATCAGAATTACTATTAGCCATATATAAAATTAAAGCTTGAAATTTAAATTTAGACATTTGCTATTATATTTTTCTACTTTTTTTCCCTTTTTTACTACTTGTGAAGCTTTATACTAACTTAAAATGAAGTTTAGGGAAGCTCTTTTGAGCAACATATATTGGGATTGATTATGTCTTCTTCAAAATGAAGTACTATTTTAAAAAATTCCCCAAACATAATGTATTGTACAGACTAGTTGAAAGCTGTACATCACCTGCTATGATTGAGTGATTAGCTTTTTTTAGATGATGCTTGAACAGAGTGATGGTTATTTCTAAATATCTTTATTTTATTGAACAGAAAAATAAAGCGGAAGTAATTGTAGAGGAAAACATCATGCGACTAAAAGCTAAGGAAGAAAAGAAAGAACAGAAGCAATGGCAAGCCTTATATATGACAACTGTAGAGGAAATAAAAGAAAACCAGACTGTTGGAATAAATAAATTGGAGAAGTTTCTCAAGACCCTTAAAAGTAAATCTGTGAAGTTCAGCATAGAAATGACAGCACTGTCTGCCTGTTTACAATTGTGGAAGAAACACTGCAGAGAGCAAGGTACGATAGCCAAATTCATGTTCAGTAGTAAACTTCCACTTCCTTTAACCAAGACAATGAGTGACTTTGGACATTCTCAACTGTAATAAAGACATGTAAATACAGCCCTATTTCAGAAACATGAAAGGTGCTTTTAAGTGTTAACGGGCTCTGGTCCCCTTTTGCAATTTCAAGATGTAAAGTATCCAATGAAATTAAATTGTACCTGTTTCCCCGTGTTTGTAAACATTGCATACATAAATAATTAATTTTATTTATAGATATTTAATAATCATGTAGCATGCACAGCAAAATGTATCTATATATATCATGGATTGTTTAATTAGATGAGGTGATTAGCTTGCAGTTTGAATGATGACGATCTGCACAAGAAATCTGTAATACCATGGTTAGCGGCCTTCTGTTTCACCGTAATTAACTTATTAAGTTCATACCCTCAGTTAGGAGACTCCAAACACACACTGCTTCAAATGTGTTGAGAAGGGTTGTAAACATTGGAGTGAAACATGTTGCTAATAAGATTAACAAATTTGTGCATCAGGAAAGTAAAATGGGGGAGCTCGGTTACTGTGTAGATAGTACGACTTCTTTTTTTAGATGAGTGTGCAGAAGCAGACAGAATTATATGGGTTCTTGATCTCCAGTGGCCCTCATTGTAGAGGTGAAAGGAGAGTGAGTTGTCTTTGTCTAGTTGTCTTTAACAAAATTAATCTTTTAATTGTTATAAATGTGGGTAAGGTGTGTTCCAAAAATACGTAATATCAGAAGACTCTCGATACAATCAGCTCTCAGATAACGGTAGACTTTTTTTTTTTTTTTAAAGGAAACAATTCTAAAGATTTAAGCAAAGCTGTTCAAGTCATGAGGAGAATTCATATCCTTCTTGAAAAATATAAAGATCTCTTGGAGGAACCACATCTACAGAAGCTGGCCAAATATCTAAAACAAATTGGATTTGAGAATTTGGCATGCTCTCTATCTGGCCAGGTAACTTTATAGTTAACTGGATCTGTAGCTGAATATTAACAGTGATTTCTTAAGCAATGAATAATGTGTAGGACATCAATATTGAGCTTATTTTATTTTTCGTTGTGCCATAAGATTTGGAACTATCTATTCTTGCTTCAGGTGTTAATCTTCTTTAGGTTCATGTATACGTTCCTCTGCTTGATGTGAGGGCTAGCTGGCAAAATAAACTACTTCTTTAGGAAACAGAACTTTATATGGCTGCAAAGATACTTTTTGAAACAGACATCAAGATTAATTTGCTCTAGTTATGTCTCTCTGAGGCCTTAGATGTGTCTGAGAGGTACCTGAAGTTCAGTCCATCGCATCAGCTCAGCTCTTCATGTTAGAAATAAGTGTTAAAATCTAAGCAATGAGCAGCTGCTCTTTAACAGGTCCAAATGTGCTACTTTAGAAATCTTTGGAGACTGTGAAAGTGGATGAAAACTATTTTGTTTGATGTTATGGTATTCCTGATCACTTCTGAAGGAAACAGTTTCCAATACTGAATTGCTTTTTATTAGCACTGCAGAGACCACCAGTAGCTATACAGAATTTGGCCTGAAGTAATTTCTCCAAGACCAACCTTATGCTTCTCTGCATGTTAGCAACCTGCCAACTGGCTGATTTAAGAGCAGTTTGATACCTTTATGTGCAGATGGTATGTTATTAGGGAGAGGGGATGCTAGAGTGGCTCTCAGGCAGAAGAAGGAGTAGGTAACTCCTCTTGCAAGAATATGAAGTCAATAGCAAAAGGAAGGAAGGTTACAGTGAACTGTACAGTCAATATCAGTTACTTCAGTGTCTCATTTTTCAGGCACAGTACAGTTAGGAATTTTTGGAAGCTTATTTCTGGAAACTATTTATCATCCTTCCTTGAGGTTCAAGACAGAGGAGAGGGAGGAAGTGAATGTTTTGTAAGAAATTTTCTTCCCTTTAAGAGTGGAAATTACTTGTCTCTTTTTCTATGTGAACTCAACTGGTACATGATGATTACTTGCTCGTGGCTACATAATTATTGTATAGGTGTTTGGTATTCCAAATAAGCTATACTACATTTTAGGAAGTAGAATTAAGGGATCCAAGGATCTCAAAAAGTTTGCTATAAAGGCTTGGGATGACAGAAGGCATATGTTAGCAAGTTTAATTCTTGCTCAGAAGAATTGCTTCTACATCAGTCTGTGTATTTTGGACTTACTTTTGCTTTTGCAGCTCCTTGTTTATGATTATTACTTTTGCAAAGTTGGAGAAACTTCAGAAATAACTGAAATTTTCAGGAATAGCTGAAAATATTTATTTCAAGAAATTAAAGAAGTTGGGAAATCTCCATCCTTAAAGACAGTAAAAACTCGTCTGAATAACCTGAGTGACTCATCTTAAATGCAACTGTTTCTATCAGTGGGTTAGATTGAAATCCAAATATTCATAGAATCCAGAAGGTTGGAAAAGACCTCCAAGATCATCAAGTCCAAACCCTGATAACCTAAATTGTTATGTGATTTTCTGAAGTTTGTAGTGTGTTATACACATAATACTTTTCTGTACAGCTTTCAGGATCAGATGTTGTAACCAGATGCATTCATGAACATTAAATTTGGTATGTCTTAGGGTATACAGGTGTTCTTTAAAAATACAGTGCTTTACAAAATTTGGGATCACACTTACTTTATATTGAATTTCTTTTTGCAAGTGGCACAAGGGATCAGGGCAGAGTGAAGAAGAGAGACATAAATATATGAGAGAAAGCTCTGGCAGGCAATAGTTTGAAGAGGCTGAGCTTCTGCTAGCCAGTTTTGTTAGCTCTTCTGATACAAAAGCAATACCAGCACTAATACTGGCTATGGAAGACATAGTAGTTTTAGAACCTAATCTCCTTTGAAGAGCACTAAGTGTAACCCTGACATAGGACTGTATGGTGTAGATTTCTGAGAGAAATTATTAAAAAATCACCTGCACTTTCATATGTTTTTCAGAGCTTGTACAGTTCAACAGAGCAAAAGATGTGCCATTTGCTTAATCTCTTTCTAGCTTTCAAACCAACTTGAGTTTTCTTTTGACCTTATAGACAGAAGAAAGCAGTAATCAGAAAAGAAGCAAATATGCTGTTGAAGTGGGTTCAGCTCGCTTTCAGCTACAATACATGGATTGTTACTTGCTCAGAGAAGAGAGAAATGATCCAGATCCCCGAGTGGAACATTTCATACCAGACACATGGCAGGTAATAAGACACAAACTTTTTGCATGAGGTTAATAGAAATGATCTTTTTTTGTCTGTCAGACCAAATAATTGAAATAGACAAGTAGACAAGTTATAATTTGTAGTTCCATTTTTTTTTTCCACTAACAATTTGAGAGGGAAGAATACAATCAAAGTGCAAGCAAGTTAACTCTGACCTTCTGTAGTCTAAAATCTATATTTAAATTCTACATGCAGAAATAAAAGATGTTTTCACAGAAAGAACACTCAATATGAACTTAATGACAAGATATATCGATGTAAGTATCTGCTTTTTCTCATAGCGAGAACTTCTTGATGCTGTAGATAATAATGAATCTGCTGTGATTGTTGCTCCCACTTCCTCAGGAAAAACATATGCATCATACTACTGCATGGAAAAAGTTCTGAAAACGAGCAATGAAGGAGTAGTTGTGTATGTTGCTCCTACAAAGGTAAGGCTGTATCCTACTACATACTCTGTATGGATGACTCTGTTATGATTCTGAAACTGTTTGGGGTAACTTGTTACATCGTTTTAGTTGATACACATTTTTTATTAGAAATGGAATATTTATATTCTGGTTTATATTTATATGTATTAGAGTATGTTTAGAAAAAATCTTCAAAATATTTCAGCTCACATAGTTTTTGTCTGTTAATATTTGTATAGCTAATTTAAGGTCAGAAAAATTAATATATTAAAAAATGCTGTACGTAGCATGTTTGGTAAATGATGAGAGTACCAAAAGTCTACCAATATGATGAAAGTAATATTAGAAAGCAACAGTGACTAAGCAAGTCATGTTTTTCAATTTGAATTCCAGAGAAAATATATGAAATTCTAAGTTAGTGGGATGTTTCTTAGCGAGAGTTCCATCCTAATAGTTAAAAACTGATTTAAGTTTTGAGGTAAAATATTTTGATTTTTTCCAAAACTTTTTTTAATGTTCAGAATTATGATTTTTGGATAGTGAATTACATATGCTGTTATTTGAGAACAATCTCTATGCATTGTTTTTTGTAAGTAAAATCAAATTTTTTGTGTTTGTACTCAGGTTGGCTATCAAAATTTCATTTGAATACCAGTCTGGATGCAGAAATATATTTTAAACATGCAGCCCAAGGACTTTGAGATCATTAAAGTGCTTGTAGATGAAGTAGAATGTGATCTATTTTAACTGCTTTGAAAGTAATTAAAATACAGAACTAATAATGAATAACTCACTTTACACAGCGCTAAATTTCTTTGAAAGCATTTGAGTATATTTGACAATAAAGTACTATATCTTCTTAAAGTTAACATTATTGAAAGTCTAGACTTAATAGTACATTACACAGTACATTATAGTCTAGGACATTAATATCAGTGCCAAAATTGAATGCCTTTATATGTCTCAGAATATCATATATCTTTAGACATACACTCCCTAGTTTTGTTAATGATTTGCTTTATTTAAGGCCCTTGTAAACCAAGTGGTAGGAACTGTATACAGTCAATTCACCAAGATACTTCCAGATGGATTGGCAGTGTGTGGAGTCTTCACACGGGATTATCGCCATGATGTCATGAATTCTCAGGTATAATTTTATGGGTGTTTTAACACATAATAATAATAATGACTTCTGTATTCCATCTGGCTTCTGAAAATGTTAATCCAAATTAGAACAATTGAGCTGTTTCTAAGTAAAAAGTTCAGGAAAAATCTGTGCATACCTGTACTTAGGTATGTAAGTCTGTGGCATACAACCTCACCTCTTCATCATTAGTGGACTCCTGGGTGATTACTTGCTCTGGTTAAAATAAAAACCATTAAAATCCTTTGGTTACCAGCATACAGAAGGTGCCTTATGGATGTCCAGATAGAACACATCAGTAGCTTTTACCTTGTGTATTGATGTAGTTACTCCATTATAGAAGGCCACTAGGCTGGTCTTGCTTGTACTGGGGAGCCCAGAACTGGACACAAGACTCCAGGTGTGGCCTCATCAGTGCTGAGTAGAGGAGAAGGATCACTCGATTTACTGTCAAAACTCCTCCTAGTGCAGCCCAGGAAATCATTAGCCTTCTTTGCTACCAGGGCACATTGCTGCCTCATGTTTAACTTGGTGTCTACTGGCACCCTCAGGTCCTTTTCTGAAGAGCTGCTTCCCAGCTGGACAACCCCCATCATATACTGGGGAATGGGCTTGTTACTCCCCAGGTAAAGAACTTCATGAGGTTCCTGTCAGCCCATTTGTCCAGCTTGTCTAGGTCCATTTGGATGGTTGCACAATTCTCTGGCATGTCAGCCACTCCTCCCAGTTTGGTGGCATTAGCAGATCTGTTGAGGGTAAACTTTTACTCATCATGCAGATCCTTAATGAAGACATTAACAAGGATCAGACCCCCTTGTTGATCCCCGGGGTACACCACTGGTTACTGGTCTCAGATAAATTTTGTATCACTGATCACCAGCCTCTAGGTCCAGCCTTCCAACCAGTTTTCAGTCCACTCACTCTCTGCTCATCTGGCCCATACTTCAACAGCTTGCCTGTGAGAATTTTGCAGGAGATGCTGTGTAAAGCCCTAGTGAAGACAATATCTACAGCTATCCCCACATCTCCCCACATCTACCAAGCCAGTCTTTTCGTGATATGAGTTAGTGAAGCATGACTTCCCCTTGATGAATTCATGCTGAATGCTCCTGATGACTTTTCTTGTTCTGTGTTTGTTTGAACATGATTTCTAAGATTAGTTGCTCCATCACCTTCCCAGGATGGAGGTGACTGGCCAGCCTGTAATTTCCTGTGTCTTTTTTCTTGCCTTTCTTGAAGACAGCAGTGACAAACATGCATTCAGTCTTACATACCTTGAAATCACATACATACATATTTTAAAATGCTTTTTTAGTATAGAATCTGCTTGTAGTTGGTTACTCAGTTTGCTTGAAAATAATGTTTTGCAAACCTTTGTTCTTAGATACTAGTGACAGTGCCTCAATGCTTAGAAATCTTGATGCTGTCTCCTCGTTGCCAGAAATGGACCCAACGAATACAATATGTTATATTTGATGAGGTAGGCATCTTTTAATAGTAACCAATTTAACAAAATAAGAAAAACCTTGAGGAAAAATGATGGTGACTTGATTTTTCATTACATACTTTATTAATGGTAAACAAACAGCTTTCAGAAGTATTATTTTAGACTTGCTTTCCCCTGTTTGCGGATAGCATTTATGTCCTCCAGTGAAGGAACTTAAAACTCCATTATTCTTCAAGAGGACATACAATTCAATAAAAACTGCCAGGAACTTCCTTTATTTCTCTCAAGTAAGTCAACTGAAAAACTAAAAGCCACCATTGTAGTCTCAATGGCACAAATAGAACATTCCAGATTGGGATCATACACGACACATCATACTCTGTTGATCAGACTTTCTAGGGGAAGAGTCAATGATTAATCTTGTTAAATTTAAAATTCCTCCTGTATTCTTTCTTGTAGATGGAATTAATTGCTAATGATGCCAGTGAGTATGTAGGGTACAAACAGTAAATGTAGTATTAAAATTTAAACTAATTTGCTCTCTAGTTAAGTCTGGAGAGGTATTTACTAAACATTTGATTTGGATCCATGGTCATTTGCTACAACATAAGGATTATTCGGTTCTGATCTTGCCAAACTTTAGATTTTTGCAAAACACAAAACTCCTGTTATGGGTACACATTGATAAGCAACATTCATTCTTTTCTTTTAATCCTTTCTCCCAAAAACCTAGGTCCATTGTCTTGGAGGTGAAATTGGAGCAGAGGTTTGGGAACATCTTCTGATGACAATTCGATGTCCATTTTTGGCACTCTCTGCTACTGTCAGTAACCCGGAACACCTAACTGAGTGCGTGTGGAACTTTATTGACCATGGAGAATATTTACATTATTTATGAGCTGTTTTAGATAGAAAGGTCAATTAGTATTGGAAAGACAACTGATATGGAGTTACGGTGTTATAGGTATTGTGCTACCCTCACTCCCCAATTGACACAAAACAATACTGTAATTCTTAACTTTGCAATGAGAGCACACTCATTCTTTCAGACTCTGTAACTCTGAGCTGTGTGGAGGAATTCAGGAGGCTTTTATGTGTGTTTGAATTGCCAAAGCACACTTTTCCATAATCAGTCAGAGAAGACACCTGCACTATATATACATATATTTGTATATATGTAATGGTACTATTTCACATTTTTTTTTATTTGCACCCAGGGATTTAGAAAATTGCACTGAAATTAGTGAGAAAGGACTAGAAATTCTATAGGATAAATTAAACAGATTGTAGTAACTTATCTATTATAGTTGTACTGATTTTCTTAAAATATATTTTACAAGTCTTATTTTAATTTTATTTTTGCACTGTAGGTGGTTACAATCTGTGAAAATGTATTGGCAACGTGCTGAAAGTACAATAGAAGGAAGATCTACAAACTCTGGAAAGAACTTTACCAGAAAATGTAAAGTACAAGAAAAAAAGAAATCATATCGTGTTAGACTAGGTGTGTATCACAGTATTTTGTAACTAAGAAATAAACTTTTGTGTGGTTTCTGCAAAAACTTTAGTCATGATGTGTAAACTTAAATGTGTTGTGTTTTGGTTTGTTTTTAATAACAACAAACCTTAAGGATTAAACACTTGCTTTTTTAAACAACCAAGTGCAACATAACAACATTTTTGTCTCTTCACAGTCTTGTATGAAGAAAGATACAATGACTTGGAAAAGTATGTGTGTTCTCTAAAGGGCAGCGATTTTACCATTGAACATTACCATCCATATGCGGCATTAACAGTCAGTCATGTAAGCATAACGCTGGTGTCAGCGTTTGTTTAGCAGCTGTTACATTTAGGCAGCATGGATTCCATCAAAAATATTTCTGTCTTTTTCTTTTGTTTCTACTCCTTGCAGATTGAGAAGTATGGTATTCCTTCAGATCTTTCTCTGTCTCCACGAGAGAGCATCCAGCTTTACGACACAATGGCAAAAGTCTGGCAAGAGTGGCCAAGGGCACAGGTGGGCACGCACAGCTGTGAGCAAAACTTATCAAAATAAATAGATGACAAAGTACTAGAGTAACAAAGAAATAGATTAAGAACTCTTTATATTAACATTAAATATTAATATTGTTCCAGGAGCTAGATCCTGAGGAGTTTGTCTCTTTCAAGAATAAAGTAGTAATAAAAAAGGCAGATGCAAAGAAATATGAACAGGAACTGAAGAAAGAACTAAGCAAGTGGATTGTGCTTGGCCAAAGGCAGAAGGTAACAGTTGCTAGAGGGCATTTTCTTAAGATTTGTCCAGCTTTAGTATCATAGTAATTATATCTAGTAATATAATTATGGTAGTTTGTCCATATTTCTCAGGTCTAATTGTTGCTTTACTTGAAAGATAAGCACTATTTGTAGCATTTCCATAAGCATTTTTAAGGTGATGTTTTCATATCTCTTGGAATCAGACTTCTGATACTGCTGTGAGATATCAGTTTGTGATTCCTTTGGGTACCTCCTGCAATTGATGAGAATATTGTACCTTTGCTCTGCTTTTTTAGTCTACCTCTTTTTTGTTGCTTATATGAAACTTTCTGTGTAACCACAGACATTATGTATGTTCCCACTTAAAAGGCAGAAATTCAAGCAATAAGCTGAAACCCAAGTCCTTGTTTTGAGGCTACCTATTCCTATGTCATAAAAAAGAATATGACAATGTGATTAATTAGCAAGGAAAAAATAATATGTGGGGAAAACCCCAAAGTTCTTAAAATATGACACTTAGATGTGAACATATTTTATAATCAGTGTTAGTGATACTTTATTATTTGCACATAGGTGGTAGCCATAAATTCTATTCTGAGCTCTTGCCAAAGTCAGCTGATAAATTGCAGACCTTTTATTCTGTAAACTATAAGTGACTATTCATGTTCTGAATGATTTGAGAAATTTGAACTGATAGAATTTGACACAGGAAAATGGAGTCTTTATATTTGTTAGATTCCAGACAGAGTATCTGCCATTAAAATCTCCAAAAAACATTACTTTTGTCAGGTGAATAAACTGCTGGAGCACCTTAAGCCAAAATCTGAGGATTGCTCAAAACAGGAGAAGTGGGAGCATTTTGCAAACTTTGTTGATAAGTTACATGAGATGGATAAGTTGCCTGCCATATTTTTTATGTAAGTATGTACATGTCATGTATTATACATGTATTGCCTATGTTCAGAAAAATGAGTATGAAGATAAGCATTGATATGGCATGGCAAATGCCATTTACGTGGTATTTATTATCTTTGCTTTAAAAGTGAAGGTCTGCAAGCTCTCTCAACCCAGGTATCTTTATGGCACTAAAGTTTAGCTGAAATAAAAATGGGAGCATTTAATTACTGTGTGGAAAGGGTAGAATCCATACATGATGTCTGAGAAAATTACAAGAAACTTAATCACATTAAAATCAGATTCTCAGTTGCTTTGCTCCAGTGTAGTCAGTAAAACTTGTGGAAAGTGTATGCTGTCTATTTAGAGGTGGAAATGATTTATGTAAGGGCAGATTTGCCAGGGAAAAAGTTTGAGATATGATTCAGTTAATGTATTCTTTTGTTATATGGTGAGAGTCCGACTGCATAGCCTCTAAAAATCTCATCTTACATCCAGTGAAAATGCATCAGTCAATTTGGTTTGCATATGAGATGTAATTATGTAATATCAAACATGCAAAGCTTTGATTGTACTGATAATACCAATATTGTCAGTGATGTTGCTTATATTAGTAAATTAGGCATGTACTTCAATGCTGGCCTTAATAAAAATACGCTACTTATCAGTAAGCAGCTGTCTAGTGCATACTCTTGCTGTAATAACGCATCGGAACAATCAATTAAAATGGAAAGTTTGATCATCTCAGTATAAAGCCTTGCCTCTTCTTGCATGAAACAGTAGGATTAGCATGCTCACTGCAATTTCAGTCCTCACATGCTTATGTGAAGGTCAAAATTTTGCTCCTGATTTTGGTGATTGACAAATTTGAATGTGAATATTCTAATGGGTTGGATGCAGCCTCACTGTATGTGTTGCCAGCATCTTGTATAGTTTTAGTTAACATTGTCTGCAGCAAGAGGAATGAAAAAAATTCTTTTTGAGAGTGAAGCTGGAGAAGTCTTCATCCCAGTTAAACTCCACAAACAGTCCAGCAGTGAAAAAGCTATGAGGAAAAACAGTGATGTAGAAGATGAGGACAGGCACTGATTCTCAGTTGGGTAGTTGAGAAGAATTAAAGTGACTTAAGCTGCAGTTTACTTTATGTCCAAGTAGGAAAAACATATAGTTGAGCATACTTCCTGTAGATAATTTTTTGGTAGAACTATTTTACCACTCAGTTTTGTAATAACAGCTGTTTGAAAGTCAATGTGGAGTATGAGTTGGACATGGAATAGGGGTCAGCTTCTAATGTTTAGATTCTAACTATTGTCAGATGATTGGGCGTATTGAGTACTATTTTAACAGCATTACATATAAATTGTAATAAAACTGTATTAGAGTTCACGTATTGTATATTATATATTGTTTACTTGAAGATTTGACATCAATGGAGTGGAATGTGCAGCCGTGACTGTATTCTCCAAATTGCTGAAAAAACAAAAAAGTGTACAAAGTCGAGATCCTGACAATGAACAAGAGGATGTAAGGCAAAAACTAGGAAAAGTGACCAAAATGCTAACAAAATTCCCTGAGTAAGTGTTATAACAATATATTATGAAAAAGCTTACGTATTATGACAGAATGTAATTTTGTGATAATTTCTTTCTGGGGATTGCACCTTTCAGCAGCACATCCATCTAGCTTGAGGTATAGTAGTCCTGTTCTTCTTTGTGCTCTAGTCCCCCATGCTGTTGGAGCAGCTGAGTGGCCAGTATCAGTGAGCAGTACCCACTGTGTAGTCAGGCAGCATGACATTGTGTAAGGTGCTGGCACTACAACAGAAAAATCAAAGAGAGAGTATATGAGATTGGTCAATTTGGAGTAATTAACTACTGAGATATCAACATATCAGAACAGCTCCTTTTCCAAACAGTAACTTTAGTCATGCAAGTCTTGAAAACAGCGTAGTATTTGACCCTGCTTCTGGGTCAGCCACTGTGGGAGAATATTTTCATAGTTTAGCCTCACCAGGGTGGTGGATCTATCTATGAAATACAGGCTCATCTGACTGGTGAGATCTTATTTTAATATTTGTCAGCCTTTTGTTTGGATTGTATTGTATTTGTTTCCCTTTAATGTCTAATTTTATTAATTTTAAGATCATAGAGTATGGATTTTTGTAAGACATTTGGGAGTTAAATATGGCTATATTTATCAGGAATGTCAGGAACATAAAACATTTTTTGTTTTGTCTTCCTAATGACAATTTACAGTACATTCTTTGGACAATATCATGGAAAAATGAACTTAGCTGACTTTAATAGTAGTAAGTGAGAACTTGAAAATCCAGTAGGAATTTAGACACATATTTAGCCATTGAAGTACGTTAAAAATTTGCCCTTAAATAGTTTTCTCTCCCCGGCCTTCTTCAAATCCTGTCCTAAATCCTTACAATTTATGACATTATTGGCAGTAAATCCATCATGTTTTTCTTTTAATCCTTCTCCTATGAAATCTAGTTAGCTTACAAATTTGCTAATTGAGTTACTTATGGTCTCTGTCTTTATCTTTCTTAATTTTTGTCCTCTCTGCTTCACCTCAAATTACTTGCAGTTTTTCATATGAGCCATGATAAAATGAAGCTGTTAGCATTATAAGTAGATTTACATTAACAGATCTACCTACAAGTTTGAGCCTACAGTTTTAAAGGGAATCAGTCTGCATCTTTCAGTATCCAAAGAACATTTTGAAATTGAGAAATGTATGTTAATGACAAAAAAAAAATTTTAATTGTATATTTTATATAGGGATCCCAGAAAGTTGAGCATTCATCAAATGAAGAGCATGGAACTTCTTTTGGCTAAAAAAACCCAACTAGAAATAAGGCTTAAAATGCTAACTGCTATCCCTTCTGGGTGTACTTACGCTGATCAGAAAGCAGTGGATGACGATGTAAGTAATTCACTGATAATTCTAACATGGTTATTTTTTTTTGGTATGTTTAAAATGTGTGTATTCATGCACAAATGCATAAAAAGTTTATAATGATGCAGTTGTACTTTATAACAGCATTCATTTACTTCAAGAAATATTCTAAATATTTCCATTTAAATGCGATTCCAATCTTAGATAGCTTTATTTTTGTATGGACAACTTTCATTCTGCCAAATAGAAAGATGTTGACTTCTTCTTGCAAAAGTCCTGGGATGTATAATACAGTTAATTCCTTCCCATGAATTTCCAGCAATGCAGTTCTATTACTTGTTAATTTGACTCCCGTAGCGTAGTGTATATGGCACATTTGTGTACTTAACAAAAGATTTTTGAGAACTTCATATCTTGTAAAAATACAAAATAATAAATTTTTTTAGACTCCAAAAATTCTAGTTCTCACAAAGCAAAATTTTCTTTGCTTTTCAATGTGTTTATGTCCCCTGAGGAAAGAAAAGGTGAGAAAACCACTGAAAATCTGACGATGTTTATCAGAAATATTAATGTATATATTTGCATAGAAATAATTAAGGAATAATTAATGTAATTAATTCATATGATGTTGTTTTCACCAGTAGTGGGTGACTGAGCCTTGATCCAGGAGTTTTCCTCTGGTCTAAACTTTGTAAAACAATGGGTTCATATAGCTGCCTCTTCATGGAGCAAATGTAATTGTGATAAATAGCTCTTAATTATTAATTTGATTAAGTGTCTTGATAATACTTTCTGCTTGTGATTTGTCTGGAAAGGGGAGAATTCTGTGCATTGGGACCAAACTCATGATGCCTTCTCTTGGGAACTTTGAAGTCCAATGGCATTTTTGGACTGCTGTCAGCCAGTGTGGAAGGAACACTGCTTCCCACAGTAGCACATGGGTTAAGGCAGTGAAGAAGTAGCTTAAACTTCAGAACAGATAACACTGAGCTGTAGAGTGAAGTTCAGAAAATACTGAAAAATTAACAACACCTGGTTGTGCTTAATACTTATTGCAGTTAATACTTAACCTTTGTTTATTTGTAGACTTTGAGGAAGATTTTTCATCGTCTTAGATTTGAGAGAAAAGGTTCTCTGCAGCAAAGTATGGCACTGAGGGGAATTGGGTATCATCATGGATCTATGTCTGCTAGGCAAAGACAAGTAGTGGAGATGCTTTTCAGGCTGGGATACGTGAAGGTTGGTGAATTGTTATAATTTTTTTTTTTTTTTAAAAAGTCTTAGTTTCTTCATGTATTTACTTTTTAAATATAGTGTACCTTTCACTAGTGGTAAAATATATTGCATTGACACATTAGGTGGCACAGCCTTTTCTTCATCCTTTGCCTTTATGTTTCCCCCCAATTCAGTAAAGGATCAGATTCTTGTTGGTCCTCATTTTGTTGCTAATGTATTTATAGAAACATTTTTTGTCTTTTACTGCAACAGCCAACCAAATGTGCTCTAGTTAAATGAAGTCTATAGGTTTATTATATATTGTACTGTCTTCATGAAATATTTCAATTTGTGTTCAATTTCAATATTATTTCAATGTATTATTTATTTCAATTTTCATAATAGATGTGGTATAACTTTCAGGATAAAAAAGTTTAATATGCAAATGTAATAACTATATGAATTACACTAAAGAGTGAAATTCCTTTATGCTCATAGCTCTGTTAAATTCACCAAATTAAAGTATATCTATATGAGAAATTTTAGTAAAATTCCTGTTGATTTAAGTTGAATATTACAAGTGTTGTTTTTTTTCTTAAATTGAATATTGCCAAACTCATGTTTGTTATTTTATAGGTAGTCACAGCTACTTCATCTCTTGCTCTAGGAATCAACATGCCATGTAAATCTGTTGTTTTCGCTGAAGATTCTGTCTTTTTAGATGCCTTAAATTACAGACAGGTATGGAAATAAAACACCCACTTCTTATTACAAGAACAGTATACGGGTGTACTACAGTGTGTAGTCAGAAGACCTATTTCAACAATTATAAGATAACAATTGCTGAGTGAAGTAAAGACATATATTTGGCATTTAGTTACGGAAGCTGGAAAAACAAAAGCTGTTTGGTTCTAGCCATGGTTTTACAAAGTGAAAAATACACTGTGAGAACATACAGTGGAATTGTAATGATGAAAGGAGAGATTGTTGAGTGGATTAATGGGGACATTTGAGTTCTTTCTGTCTTGGAAGTGGCACTTCACAATGCCACACGGCAGTGTGTAGCTGAGATTGTAAATGCAATATAGTAGAATGTCTCTATTCGCAGCACAACTTACTAGGTGGGTTGAGAGACTCTAACCTCTTCATCAGCACCTGTTTCCTACTCTTGTGCTACTTTTCAAACCTGTATTCATGAAGTACTGCCAGTTTGCCTCAGGATCAGGAGGTCTTATGCTGTATACAGTTGATGGCATCACCTAGCAGGTGGCTCTCAGAGTTTGCGTGAGTGGATCTGTGCAATACCTGGACCTGTGTGCATCTCCCTTCGGCTGCACATAGATATGTATGACTCCAGCTTTATCACATCATCTGGTACAAGAGGCAAGTCCTTACAAGGGGACCAGACAAAGGATAGGTGATCCAAGCAAGAGAATACATCCATAGGAAGGTTCTCCCTGCTCTTTTTTTATATTCTCTGCTCTTTATTCATTCTGAGACTACCTTTGCTCCAAATCTACTCAGAAATTATTCGGAACTAAGGGTAACATGAAAACAAATCTAGTGTATAGATATAAATAAAGTTAAAATTTACCTTGAAGAAAAATAAATGTTGAAATGACATTTGAGAGAATGTAAGTATCTGGCCAGTGTTTAGGTCTTCCATTAAATTTGCAAGTTCATATTAAAAAAAGTAAGGAAACATACCACATTTGTAAACCACCTAGATTTGAGGTGCAACATATTTTGCACACATTATTTTAAAAATTCTGCATAAATGCTTTATTAAGACTGTATAGATTGTATATACAAGTTAGGTGTTTAAAAATTAATAATGTTGTATTAATAATATAATTAATAAATATTTTATTCTTAGATGTCTGGGCGTGCTGGAAGACGGGGACAAGACGTGATTGGAAATGTGTTCTTCTATAACATTCCACAGCCAAAAGTTGAAAGACTTATCAAATCCAATGTACCTCAGTTGAAAGGCCAGTTTCCTCTGACTGTTTCCTTAATATTGAGACTCATGCTGTTTGCTGCGAAGGCTGATGACAAAGCAGATGCTAGAGCAAAGGTTTAATATTTTTTTCTTAACTTCAATATAATTAAATAATATTGTTTCTTTAACATGAGCAGAAAGTTATGCATTTCTCAAGTAAACATCCTGTCCCAAATGAAATGGTATACTCTGCTATAACTGCTTCTAGTACCTGAGCCATCTTCTCCACAGTATTCTACTGTCCATTGTCACATATTTATTCTTTGCAATGAATTTTATCATCAGAAAGAATGCCACTAGCACAAAGGTAATTCTATCAACTTTTATTCTGTGCAGTATATGCATTAAACTGGAGAATCGGCAACTTTTCCAATATTTAAAATTTTAGTACTTGAAGAAAAGGTGTGAACATATATTTCCATAGGGAAGATAACTGCTCTGAAGTGCTATCTCAGTTGAAACAATGATGAAATTCTCTGTATTGATTACTCATTTAAATACACATCCTAACTATCTGTAACCAAAGAATTCTTATTCTTGCCACTTAATGCAGTGATTTAAGTAAACAACCCATAAAGATTACAAGTTGGTCAGAGATTTCCTCTTGTAAGTGTTAAGGAACTCTTACCTCCAGATGATCTGATTTTTACATCCACTTCAGCATATAGACATTTATTTTCGAGAACTCACTAAATGAATTCAGACACAAGTTTTCTTAAGATAACAAAGGAGATTGGTAAACTTCTGTGTTAAATATTAATTGTGTTCAAAAGGTATTATAGTGAAAGGAGTACTTTCAAAACTTCTTGGGTTTAGTTTAAATCCTTGTCTTTTAGACAATTCTATACAAATTTAATGTAATTAACCTTACAAGCCCCAGCATAAACTTTGAAAATGAGCGCACATTTGACAGACAGACGATAGATTTTTTCACAAGCATTCCCAATAGTTAGGCATTCAATTTACATAAAATTTAAATAACCTCCACATAGCATTTTTAATTCTGAGAGCCAATAGATGAAACAAAGCATAGAAGCTGGATATTCATTTTTTTTTTTTACAGTATCAACATTCCTTTGGATTTCTGATTTCTAGGGTTTTTTTACTTTCTTTTTCCTTTTTATTTGACCAGGCTTTGTCAGTGTTGAAGCATTCACTGATGTCATTCAGAAAAGAAAGATTCGCTGAAATATTAAAAATTTATTTTGTGTTTTCCTTGCAATTTCTTATCAAAGAGGTACGTTTTGACTTGTTCCCATAAAGGATAGCTCTTCTTAAATCTACAGATTCTTATTTGTTTACGTTTGCATGCTTTAATTTAATGAACCATATACTTTTTATTTCATAGCAATAGGCTATTTCTTTCTGTTACAAATTTAAGGAAAAGTATAAAATTCTAATGTCTTAAGTCTGAGGTTAATTCTGAGCTACTTAGGTCATGGAATAAATTCAATAGGCAGTGGTCTATAAGATAACTAATAGATTAGGAAAGTTAGAGTTGTGCATTTATATTATGTATGAAAATGCATGCATGTGAACTAATAGGAGTTTAAAACATACTAAGGATTACATGATTTCCAAAGCAAAAGTTTAGGAAGTGTATCTTAAATAAGACTGAAAATTAGTTGTACATTTCTCCAGAATAATAGTTCTCAGTTTGATGGATGCTATTTTGGAAAACTTCTATGCATGACTCCATTTTGGCTTACAGCCACGGACTACAGGCAGTTAAGTGATTACATTAATAAACTATCTGTGCCCAGGTTTCCCAGTCCTGTTCCTAGTATGAGTCCTAATCTACATTTCTGCCTCCTCTTCTAGGTGTCTGGGTGTCATCTGTATGATGATTCTCTGGATACTCCATACTTGCTTACAGGGCATAATGCAAAGTGATCTCTGATAGGAGAGCTGTCCTGGAATTTATAGCCTTTAAAGGAGTTTTATTCCATGAGCTTGTCCTGTTGCTTTTTAAAATTATATAAGCTTCTAGCATCCAAAAATCTTGAAGCAAAACAGATCACTCTTGCTGTGTTTTTATCCTGTCAAACATTTAGATTAATATTTTTCTATTTAATGCATCAGGTTAAGTTTGATGACTGCGTGCACATTTTATTTGCAACATGATCTAAATCTATGAGGTCAAAATCTGTACTTGGACAAATTTTTGCCTTTCAGTGTAAGTTCAGTAGTCTCAATAGGTACCTATACATTAGGCTGAAACACTGTTCTGAATATCACAATTTTATATTTTTGTTATATGTAATTTCATCTTTTACAACTAAGCTATTTTTTTGCTTTCAAATTAAATAGGGCTACTTGGACCAAGAATGTAACCCCATGGGATTTGCTGGACTTGTGACACACTTGTATTATCATGAACCTTCAAATTTCGTTTTAGTGAGCTTTCTTACAAAAGGTTTATTGCACAAATTGTGCCGGCCAATTAAAGGTAAATAATACTCCATGCATGTTGATTGCAATCTATGGCAGGGTCTGTAACCCCAATGATTCTGGGTGCCTTCTTGCTGCTCCCATCTTTTGCTTCAGATCCTTGAGCTCTGCCTCTACACACTCTTAAGCATATGCTTATGTTTCTGAGAAAGCCAAGGCACACATATGGCAATGCTGGTATCATGAACTTCTATTTGCTGTTTGTGAAACATTCTGATGAGGTAAAAAGTAATGCCATACATAGAAAAATTAATAATTCTGACTCCAGGGTAACATTTGAGTTCTTTGTAGCAAATAGAATGGATGATTATGAATATTAACAAATGAAAAAGTAAGTACTACTAAGGTCTCATTACCTGAGTTAAATCTATTCTGTCCAATGAGATATGGTACAATATGTTAACATAGAGGAATACAGTAATAATTTGTATGTACTATTAGTTGCTTACTTATCTACCATGATCTACTACTGTTTTGTATCTCATGAGTTGATCTTTATCCATAGTTTTGCATAACCTCTGTCATGACAGCTGTTATGACAAGAAGAAAAGCTGTTATGTCAAAGAAACTCCTGAAAGGGAGTTGTTTATTGTAAGCACAAAAACAAAAAACCAACAAAACCCCCCAAAAAAGTCACATAATTTTTTTTTTATACTTTCATATTTAACCCAAGCACTTTCTGTTTTGACATAGGCTCAACTGTTTTTTCAGAAGATGTCCTGGAAACGCTAGTTCTCATTCTAGCAAACTTATTTGGGAGAAAGTATCTTCCAGCCTGCTCAATGAAATACAAACGCAAATCTTCCCAGTCAAAGGTAGAGAAAGCATTTGTCTTTACTGTAACTTATATTGTGTACTGCTTCAAAGAACTTGTTTCCTTTTCTCAGTTAGACTGGTGTCCTTATGGATGTACAGCAGCCTGGTGCTGCCCACCCAGATGCTCTCTTATTCCTCCATCACAGCAGTGGGAGTATGAAGGAGCTCAAGCTCATAGGTCGAGACAAGAAATAGGGAGATTGCTTACCAGTTATGATCAAGGGTACACAAGCCTTAACTTGTGGCAAATTAAATCAATTTGTTGCCAATTAAAATGGATCGTGGTAGTGAGAAACAAAAACCAAAAATTTTAACACCACCTTCCCTTACGTCTGCCATCTCCAGGCTTAAATTTAGTCCTTCATTCCTGACTCCTTTACCTCTCCCCCATCCCAAGTAGTACGTGGCTGATAGGAAATGAGCTGTAATCCATTCTTAACAGCTCTCTCTGCCGCTTCTTCCTCATCCATGTCACCCCTGCTCCAGTGTGAGTCCTATCTGTGGTTGCAGTCCTTCAGGATAAATCTGCTCCATTGTGGGTTCTCCATGGGCTCTACTTTTCAGAAAACATTCAGTGGCTCAGGTGTGGGGTTCTTCACAAGCTGCAATGTGGGTATCTGCTCTGGCATGGTCCTCTCCATAGAAATAGCTGCAAGGAAATCCCTGGTCCACTGTGCTCTCCTCTACAGGCTGCAAGGGAATCTCTACTTCATTACTTGGAGCACCTCCTCCCCCTTCTCACTCTGCTCGAGTTTTGTCTCTATCTAGGGAGTTGAAGTTTATTGTGACATACCAGTGATCCAGAAGGACACCAGCATGCTCTGTGGTACATGGCACTGTAGGCTTAAGGCTTTTTTTCAAAAAATGGGATAGTATTAGTGTGATGAGCATTATCATTAGTTCTGCACAAAGTTAAAATGGGTGCAGGCAGAGACATGAGACATTTGTAATGTGCTCCTGTTGGCTCTTCTGCTATGCAAGGCGTTAAAATGTTGGAAACTATTTCTTTATTAAACTGTTTATGTGGACAGTTTCCAGCAAGCATTACAAGAGAAAAAATGTTATGCATTTCTGAGAAGTGGTTAGTCATGTGGGAGGGATTACAGGTGGCTAATGGCAGCCATCGGTCTGTCATGTTGGTAAGGAAACCTGTTGAACACTAAAACAGACAAAGCAAGAGCTGAGAAAGGCAGCCCTTCAAAAGGCCACTTATAGCTAGATAGAAATATCTACTAAAGTTGTTTGCCAGGTTACCCTGTAAGGAGTTTTATACGGTTTATCTTCCACGCCTTTTCTGCCTGAAATTCATGTTCATCGTCTGTTAATTCCAAATGTCCAAGGCAGACTGACAAGCTGGGTAAAGGTTGAAACTGCTCTTTCCTTCTATCAATATGCTATGTGTGTACTAATATTTTATGTATGGACTAAAGTAGAACTTACATTTTGGACAAATTACCTACATTAAGCAATAAATTGCATGTTATTTAAGGTCTTCCTAGAAGATCTACCAAAAGACTTTGCAGATGCTTTAGATGAATACAACACCAAAGTACGGGAATATTTTGCTCATTTTCTTCTGACAACTGCCAAGCTGGCAGATATGGAACAAGAATACAAACTTCCACTGTCAAAGACAGGTATGAAGTGAAAAATTAATCCATGTTTATAATTTGTGAAATTGATTGTATTAGGAAAATAAGGTTAATTCTTATGTTGCAAAGAAAAAACTTATGATTTGAGATACAGTAATAAAGAGCTACAATTTCTATTTCATTTTGTTTTACAAGAATTACTGATGTGTATGTGGCAGACGTTTTGTATGAGGAAGGATCATTTTCGTTGCTATTCTTCCATTATTCTGTAGGGGAAAAAAACAAAGGGACTTTTCTATAAAAGAAAAAAAAAACTAAGTAAAATTATTGAATAAAAGCCTTTTTATCTGATCATCAGTACATTTGCAGATCCTCAAATGCCTAGAATACTTGAATTGCTTTCAGAATCTTATCAAAGATTAAATATTCAGCACGTGAACAGCCTTAAGATTGAAGTATCAATTAAAGAACATCACAATTTTTTTTAAAATCAACTGAATTATTTATGCCAGTAAGTGATGTTTAATAAGAAAAGCAATATGAAAGGGCAAGCAAATTACCAAGCAATATAGTTTGCCATTGGGTGAAAAATATTTAACTACTCTATAATCTCAAGTTACTTTCTGTAAGAGAGATATAAAAGCAATGTAATATACCACTATTCCATTGCTTAGCTCCTCTAAAAAAACATACCTTCAAAAATACTATTTTTGCAATAAGAAAGCACTTCAAATATAGGCCATCCTTTATTCTCTCCTTCAACATAAGAGAGAGTAAAAGATGTTCATAAACTAAGTCTTCTAATAGTAACATTGCCTTTGTTTTTGGCATAACTTCAAGCTGTTAGCAATTTTGGCTATAGATGAGTCAAGAAGAAAGGTTTAAGTCACAAGGGGGGATTGAGACATAGAAATTCTTACCATTAGAAAGCTCTTTCGTAGACACTGTAATCAGCTACACAGAAGTTCTTATGAACAAAATAAACAAAGATCTGTCAAGAAGGATTTAACATTGGAACATTAACTCCCTGTCACTATCTACTGCACTGAAAACTTACCACTTTTAAACTAGATTGCTAAAAAGGGGGGTGTGTCTCAATAGCTTATGCTGTATATGAAACTTCTTGTCTAGACTTTACATCTCAGAATTGGCATGGCTCTGAACTAGCATCTTATTTGACGGACACCACCAAAAGCATATCTGCCATCTCACCTTTTGTATGTTTATCTGGAGTGGTTGATAATGATCTATTTCATGGGGACATCATTAATAAAGTAAGTAATTTTTGCCTGGGAACAAGAATTTTATTGGAGTTCAATAAAGTATTTGTTTAATCACAATCTTCTTCCCTCTGTCTAATATGATAGCACTATTTGCAAGTGTTACTCTTTAGGAGAAATACTTCAAAAAGTGTCAAAAAATAAATAACCAGCACCAAGTAGCACCACCTTGTTGCAGTGCAAAAAACACAGAATAGATGGATGTAGAAAAAAAAATCTGTAAATTTTTTGCTTTCTTGCAAGGTCTCCATTGCTTTTGATTCTGAGACAAGTAAAATAAAATTTCAAACCATATCTCCAGTTTGTTTTCTCCATGTCAGGAATTTTCATTTTTGTTTTTAAATCAACCACACAGTAATGCAATATGGCACTGATTGCTTTGTAACTAGAATTGTGTTAGATAGCATATGAGTTAGCTTAATGCTAATATAAACCAACATGTTTACTGTCAACTTGCATTTTCCTGTGTTATTCTACGTGAGCTTTGCAGTATTAGGGAATTAACACAACTCATAATTCTGAAAATAGTAAAAAATTAAATTCCTACAACTAGGGGTTTGAAATTCACCTTCATCCTTAAAATGTTCCATGTTTCAAGTGTAATTAATGAATTCAAAGCATCAATGAGTCTTAATAGATGATCTATGCATATGGAAAAATCCTAATCTAAAACTCAAGAGAAATAAAGCTGCCTCGTCAAACTTTAAATTAGGCAGAACACTCAATAGCTGCACTAGCAGTTTAAATCACATTACTAACAAACTGTGTCTATAGTCTAGATGTACTTGTGAAGATTTTTGGAGTGGATTAGAAGTGTGGAACTTTTCAGCTGTGGACCTAAAGTTGTAGGTTTGACAAAACAGGCATATAAACAAAACCACAGTATCTATTCAATAATTATTTTTGTTGTTGTTGTTGTTGTTTTAGGCTGTCTTACGTTCTCTTGGAATTAATGTCAGAAACTGCCCCCTACTTCATTTGAACAAGTACGATAATCAGGGAAGGAGGATGCCACTCAATGCATATGCACTGGACTTTTATAAGCACGGTTCCTTGACTGCATTGACAACTGATAACTGGTATGTACTACCATTTATAATACTGTTAAACATTACAATATGGTACATAGGTTCATCTTTTTGGTTTTAAAACATTCTCCCTGCAGAATTTAGGGATGAAATAGCTGTTAAATATGATTAGATTAGTTGAATGTTTTAATAGGAATAAACCAAACTGAAGTCTAAGGGCAGTGGCTGTAAAATATTATCTGGCTATTCAAAATAGGACCATAAATGGGAAATCTTAACTTCAGCAACATGAGTCATTTTTACAGGCTCTTCAGAAGATTTTTTATTTAATCAAGCTTTTTTTCACAATGAAAAAGGAGATTCCCTGAAATGAGGAAAATTTGTCAGTAATTTAGTATTTGTATTGGTACTGCTTCAAAACTTCCCTTTTTCCTAATTTTTTCTAAGCATTTAGCAACTTGGCCTGATAAATCAATCCTACTAGGATTTCTCTTTAAAGGAAACAAAAGCAAAAACAATGCACAACCATACACTAAAAAAGCCTCTTTGCCCAAGCTGGCCAACCACTCTCACATAGAATCATATATTGACATTTAAGTCCATGGTATATGCAGTCTTTCTTCTTTTTGCCTGGATCACATACAGTGCAGTTTTTCCAAAACTGGAGTTTGAATCTTTACTTTTAGGTTGTCTTGCCTGTATTTTTTAACACATCATTAATTCACCTTTAAACTATTTCTGTATTATTTGACCAATCTTTTGACATCTCTCTGGTACGATGTTACCGTCTTCTGGACTACTGCACTGGACATCCTAATTTCAGGGACTTCCCTGTTCTTTATTGTGAAGAAAACCTTGATTAGATAAAAAAAACCCTGAAAGTTCTAATGATGAGCCAGTCAAGCTCTTACACTTGATACAGCTCCTAACAAATAATCTTTGACACTCTTTCACCTCCTAATTAAGCAATTTATACACTGGATTAGTCTTCTCAGAAGCTAGATTTGAGATTTTCTTTATTTTGCTCTTACAGTTTACAGTCCTGTTGTCCTCTTCAAACTTCTAGAGAACACTTGCTAAATGTGATGTGTAATTTTCATCATTATCGATTTTGCCATTGATCCTCACTGGCCTTCTGTAAATTCATTCATTAAATCCATCTCTCTAAATGTTTAGCTTTTAGTTCTTAATGAAACCATTCACGTAACTGTTTTATTTCCAACCTTGGTTCAAAAAAGCTCAACCACAAGCTCCCTCTCTCAGCTCCCCTTATCAAGTATCTTAATTTTGCTGTCATGCTCATAGCCAGTAACTTTTGAGTTAGAGAATACTACCGCACCCTGTGTGTGCTGTTGGCAGCATAGAATATATTCTGCTTTTTTATAAACTCTTCAAAGCAGATTCTAATCAGAATAATTAGAATACACATTGCATGCAGTGTTATGGTTACAATAGGAGAGTCTGGCATTAATGCCACGTTATGGAGACACATGGAAATATACCAATTACAGTATCACATTGATTCTATCAAACTGATCTAGTAAAGTATGTCCATGCCCACAGCAGGGGAGTTGGGACTATAAAATGTTAGAATGGCCTGGGTTGAAAGGGACTTTGAAGATCATCTAGGTCCAACCACCCTGCCACAGGCAGGGACACTTTCCACTAGACTAGGTTGCTCAAAGCCCCATCCAACCTAGCCTTGAACACTTCCTGGGATGACACATCCACAGCTTCTCTGGACAATCTGTTCCAGTGCTTTACCACCCTTAAAGAATTTCTTCCTAATGTCTAATCACAACCTACCCTTTTCCAGTTTGAAGCCATTCCCCCTTGTCCCATCACTACAGTTCCTGGTGAAGAGTCCCCCTCTGTCTTCCCTATAGCCTCCCTTCAGATACTGGAAGGTTGCTGTGAGGTCTCCATGCAACCTTCTCTTCTCCAGGCTGAACTGCCTCAATTCTACCAGTCTGTTTTCACAGGGGAGGTGCTTTAGTCCTCTTACCAATTTCGTGGCCCTCCTCTGGACTTGCTCCAGCAGTTCTATTTCCTTCTTATGTTGGGGACCCCAAAGATGGATGCAGTACTCCAGGTGTGGTCTCACAAGAACACAGCAGTAGGGCAGAATCCCCTCCCTTGACCTGCTGACCACACTGCTTTTGATGCAGCCCAGGATACAATTGGCTCTCAGGGCTGTGAGCACACATTAGTGGGTCATGTTGAGTTCTTCATCAACCATCACACCCCCAAATCCTTCTCCGCAGGGCTGCCCTCAACCCATTCTCTGCCCAGGCTGGATTTGTGCTTGGAACTGCCCTGACCCAGGTGACTGACTAGATGATCTTTAAAGGTCCCTTCCAGCCCAAACCAATATTGATTGTCTTAAAAAAAAAAAAAAAATCAACACAATATTGATTGTATTAAAAAAAAGTGCTATTCCTAATTACTAGAAACTGAATTTATTAAATTCCTTTTTAGTAATCAGTGGTCCTTTTTGCAAAATATAGGCTCTTCCTCATTGGTAGAAAGCTTTCACAATCTCCTCTCAGATTAGCCAGCAAGTTCACCTGAAGTATAGCGTTCCAGTTTAGCTTTGACAGGTTAGTTATTCCAATATTTGAAACCATGTTCCCAAGATAATATAAATAAATTATCTTTTCTAATATTACTCATAAATCTTGTATGTTTAATACAATTATAGAAACATGAGCCTCTGCAGCATTATTATTTTAGGCTTATATTTTTTTTCCACACTGATCCTAATGAACTAATATGCCAGTGTTAAGAGGTCATGCAATGTGCTCTCTGCATCCCTACCCAACCTACGTAACTGGGTTTATTAGAGGTGAAACAGTTATAGTGCATATATATAAATTTAATTATTATTTTTTTATTTCTTCAGGTTAAATGAAGGAGATGCTTACTATGCCGTCAAGGATTTTTCACTCACCATTAAGGCTATTGGGTATGATAAACTTGTGCTTTTTAGAATACAGTATATTTAATTTTAAAAGCAACTTATGGAAATGAAACAATGATGTCTTTTTTTTTTTTTAAACCAGAACAAGTCTGAGTGAACTATGTGATGATCCAGATGAAAATGTTCTACTGGCATTTAAACAACTGAGCAAAGAATACGAAGAGAAACTGAAGAGTATTACCTGAAGAATAAAAACAAACCCAAAGCAACAGATATTCTTACCACACAGATAGCAGCCTTTAAGTTAGAAAATTACTAGATCTGAGTTACCAAGTGAAATTTCAGAATAAAGCTTTAGTTAATAATAAGTAATACAAAGTTTACTTTAGGAAGTTAACCTTCACCAATTGACATTTTAGCAGCTCTAATGTCAACTAAATAATTTTTTTAATAGATTGCAAAACTAAGTAATTGTACATTATCTTTCAGTTGCACTTTTTTTTTTCAGGCAGTGGCATATATTAAGATGGCTCTCACAGATGTACTGAACAAATGTCACAGTTCTGACAGCTGGTGAGATTAGCCTCTCAGTAGGACAGTATTAGAAACTTTCAGCTCCTTGATGAAGGATGTTCAGCAATTATGATAAATTGTTCTGTTTCCCAAGATTTCTATTAGATTTTGAAATAGTATCTTCATGAACTATTATAAAAGCTTTTAAACTGGTCTGCAGATTTAGTTTACAAAATTTTATATAGAGGGTTTTATACCAGAACAGGGAAGTTTGATTAATAAAAAGTTCCAACCCTATTGCTTCATTTTTCACCTCTTTAAGAGTCAGAAAGATCCAGGACACTTCCAGCTTACTTGTCAAGAAATCCGTGTAATACAAATCACTGAGTTTAGTAAAATATGCTTTCTAACTGATTTTCTTGGTGTTTCCTTTTTTGGGGGTTTTGTTGTTTTGTTTTGGGTTTTTTTTTCTGGGAAGAGCAAAGTTTTCAGTGGTATTTTCATACGAATGCTTCAGTTGAACACTACCTTTTCATCTACCTGTAATCTGAAAACATTTACACACACACATACCTATGCTTAGATAGCATAGGAAAGTGAGGCTTTGATAACATCCTCAGTGACCAAGGGAGTGATGTAAGTTACTCTGAGAATACTCTGCTACTGAGAATTAGCAGACATGCACGAAGGACAACTCTGAATCCCATAATTGCCTAGAATTGGCTCTAGTGTTCATCCAAGATCCTTGACTTTCCTGGTTCTGGATGAGATACGGTGAATTTTTGCAGTAGCCAGGAGGGGGCACGGCTAGGACATGCAAGTTATTCTATACCAACTCAAGATGAAAAGAAGTAATATTCTAAGAAAATTCAAAGATTTCAGATTAACCTTAGCTCATTAGGAATTTTTTTCAATGAAGCAGAAAAAAAAGATTTCCTACAACTTTCTAGCAACAAATTTTATAGGTGCCTTATCTGACTCTCTAAAATTGTTCCATTTCTCTCATTTTTATCAGAGGGAGACCAACTTCCATCTGTGACACTCTGCCATGATCATCTCACTTTGCCTTTGTTTTCCATTTCTCTACTACACATGTAGAAGAACATGATAAGAGTGTCTAGAGAAAAAAGCAGAAAAATTCTTACGAGAAAACTGAAATACAGTAATATTTTAGAGATGAACATAAAGAACTAGAAAACTGACAATTAAGAGAATTTTCACCACCTTCCTTACTATAATGCAGACAGAAAGGTAAAATTATTCAAGTTTTATAAATTCTAGAAATACGCAGCATATTTAATAAAGGAATGCACTGCCACAGAAAAATTGAGGCCAAGAATTCAAAACAAATAAGGTAAACATTTCCTAAAACAACAACAGTATTTCTAAGGACTATGTCACAGTAAGTATATTAGTAAGTGTTGCAGAGTCTTAAATTTAAGTAGTATTTCTCTTACAAAGTTACAGAGATAATTTGCAGATTATTGATTTTTCTAGTTGCCACTGAAGAAGTCTGAAAGAATATTAAAGATTCTGCATTTTAATAATTGCCAGATGACATATCCATCTAATACAAAATAATTTAAAATCTGGCAACCAGCTTTTGGTGAAGAGTGAACAGGAAATGAAATAGAGCTTTACTCTGAAATAGTACTACTGTCCCTGAATTCCAGTAATTATCTTGTATCCAACAAAAGGGTTAATAAAGTAGAAAAGATGGTCTTTTTATCCTCACTTGGTATCATATTTCACAGACTAAAATTCAGTGAGTTTTGATTAATTAATACATAGAATTTCTTCCTTTTTCTTGTTGTTACACAGATTTTAAAAGGAAGCTTTCATCTTAAAAGCTAGGTTCTCCTCATGCTTTCATCCAAACAGCAATTTAATATCTTTCCAAGTATACTCAAGCTGTTGCCAAAAGGAACTGAAAGTGAATTGTGATGTTTCCTTCTCCTAAACACAGCATTTCAGAAATGTAGCTGACACCCTTCTGCAATGTATAACAAGAACATGGATGCGATGCTTCAATTCCAAAAGTGCAAGAGAAATTATTGAAATTATATTAGAAATTGCACCTTCAATATACATTAAATACATCACATAAAAGGAAACAGCCAAAGGGAAATACACGAGGCAATTTTCAGTAATGCCTTTACCATCCTTTATTTTCCTTGTGGCTCTCTTCCCTCCCTGCCTGTGAGGTGAATGGTATTGGAGGTACCCAAACAGCAATATACTGCCTCCTGCTGCTGAGGCTTCACCCAACCTGCCTTCGGGGACACCTCGGCTCTACACCACCCAAACATGCCCCAGTGGCACTTCTCAGAAGGTCTGCATTCTTGAAGATGCAGCATTTATGGCCATACTTTTATCTTGATCAAGACGTGACATTTTTGGTTGTTGCCTGACTTTGTGATTACACTAGAAATATTGCTTTAGTAAATTGTACTTGCTGATACCTTGACTGGCAAGAATCAGGGAGAAAAACAGCTGTAAAATCACTAATATCCCCACCTTTTAATGTGTTAAGTAGCATTTATTTATTTATAGTTTATTTGAGTATAATTATCTTCTATTTCACTCTTTCTTCATGTCTGATTTTCTTCTAGTAGACATTTTGTCTTCAGCAACAGAAAAATATTCTGATGCATGGCTGGTATCAGTAGGGACACATGTTTGACTTAGCTCCTCCGTGTCAGAACTGCTGTCACTTGGCATTCCTCCTGGCTCATTTACTGCATACACAGAACCTCCTAAAGACAGATCATTGCATGTGCCAGGAACAGAAGAAGCTGCGTTCTGAAACTGTACAGGCTCGAGTTCGCCTTCCCTCCCAGGACACACACAGTTGTTTTCAGCAACAGTTTCTTCATCTTTTACTGTTTTTTCTTGTTTTGTTGCTGTAGTGATTTGAGTGGAAGGTGTATTCTCATATTCAACTGGAAGGACAACTGAACATAAAGGCTGACTACAAGAAGCATTACCATCACCAAGCATTTCTGCACTTTCAGCTTTTTTAACTGAGTTCACAGGAAAGCATGAGCCTTCGCATTTTGGATGACTATGACTAGAAGGAGGCTCTGCAGACTCTGAGGATACAGGCCTCCCTAGATTCAGAAGTGTTTTGTCAGGAGATTTGCTCTTCTCCATTTTTTCAGTTCTGTTTCCAGAAAAAAACACAGAAGAAGTCAGTGAATCAGAGGTACTTTTAACAATACCTCCAAATGAAAATACTGATGAAGGCAATGGAAAGTTACTTTTGAAGGGAAATGCACAATTATTGGTGACAAGGGGTGACTCAGAGACATCATTCACCCCAGCAGCAGAGTTGGTTTCTGAAGTAATGCAAGCTACAGTTGTGCTGGATTCTGAGGCATGAGGTCTTTGTTCCCATGAGACAGATGGTTTCTGTGTGCCATATCCTGCAGTTTCCTTTGCAGAATGTGTTTTTTCTCTCATGGGAGATAACATTTTTCTGTCAGATGGCTTCTCAGATCGGCTAAAAAACGATGATGGTGGTAAAACCTTAAACGAATTGCCGACTTCTGATCTTGCAAACCAGTCTTTTTCTGAATTGCCAAAGGGAAACAAAATGTATGGCTTTGTACTTTCTGCTGAGTCTAAATTAGGACTGGTGGAAGAATCACAAACTGTGGTTTTGGTTTCAGGATCATGTCTATCCTGGTTATCAGTTTTATCCACATTATCACATTTCCCCAGATAAAACTGAGGAAAAGCACATTTCCTGTCCTGCTTTTTTAAGGAAGATGTACCTCTATCTTTAATTAATCTCGGTAATGAGTTGTTAGTTGCACTGAAAGTAAAAGGTACACCAGAAAGTCTCTCTGCAGAAACATCTAGAGATTCTGAACTTGAAGCAGTAACAGCTACTGTTGCTGCTTGTTTTATGCCTGATGAAGTGCTAGAATTTGTGTCCATTTCATTCAAAACAGTAGTTGAGGATGGCTGTAATTTTTCTTTACCTACCAAGTCTTTGAAGTTGTCTGAGTCTTGAGTGGTTACTTCCTGGGAATTTCCCTCATGAAATAACTGTAAGTCACTATTTGTTTCAGAGAAGTTTGTATTTGTGGATGGGATGCTTCCAATAAAGTTTCTTTTGTCAAAGCGGCCTGCTCTTCGCAGGGTTGCCGTTTTTATTTTATCTGTGTTACTTGCTTTGGTAGGTGAAGATGCAAAAGGAATTCCTGAGGACTTATCCTTCGAGGCCTCAGCAGTTACAAACTTATACTTTTTATTTGCAGGTAAATTTTGTGTCTTGAAGACATTGGTGAGTTTCTGAAGTTCCATATAGTATTTGTAACGTAACTCCTACAATGACAGCAAAAAAACCCTATTATCTAAAATGGTATTTGTGGATTCAGAGGTTATAAAACTCACATATGAACCTAAGACTGAAGAAAAGTTTTCATATATACTATAGCATTTATGATCTATTTTTCCATAGCTACTGGAAAGCAACAGAACACAAGTCATTACAGAAAAAAGTTATTTAAAAACAACTGAACAAGATACAGAAGGAATCCTGATGACAAAGTAGGTTTTGAAACAGGAGACTACAGGAAACTGTATTTAAAGTCACTATCAAAACCAGAAATGGCTAAAAATACTAGCTTATATATTAGTGACAACTTCTCATGAAAAACAGCCATTTGAAATCAATTTGGGTGGTGGGGCTTTTGTTATTACATAAAATTGCATTCTTAATGGCAACAGAAAACAGATGTTCTCCAAAATAATATAGCAAAAGAAAAGTCATTCTATATTTAAAGGACCTAAGCAACTTTCTCATTCCATCATTTGCCATTCGTATTCTCAGAACACACGTAATGTGATTTGCTGCCAGCCACGCTTCACTAACTGTAGCTGGAATTATTCTGTATAGAACAATACTCAGCCAACCAAATGGAACTACTAGCAAGCGAAAAAAATCTAATTGTATAACTACATCATTGGAAACCAAACGAAAAGGAGACTGGATTCAGTTTTGTGTCAAATTATATGGCCTCAGAAGACAGAATTCAATTATCTTCAGAAAACAGAACACTGACAGATGACTTTCTCTTCATATAAGCACTAGGGAAGCTTATTTGGATTAGAAAGTTACAGATGTGACTCAAAAAGCCACACTAAAATATAAAAGTAAGTATTTGAAGCCAGTAGTAAGATTAAGTTCCAGCTTTTTGAAGAAAAAAAAATCCTGAAAGCTTTAATACCTTGTCAGATTTCATTTTAGAATTGGAAGGGTAACTTTCTACTAAGAAAAGCTTTTAAAATAGTTTTCAGTTATTTAGAAAGTTGCATCATAACATATAACAACTTAGCCATACTTACAACAGATGTGCAATCATACCTCATGACTCATATGTTGAAATGCTGACATTTCTGATATCGACATAAAACGAGTAGCGATCCTCCTACCATCTGCTTCATCCTGTCCCACTACAGGCTGAAAAACATTTTGCAGCAGACATTACATTTCATTTTGATAAGCCAAAACAGACAAAATAGTATAGTGTTGTAGACCACATAATAACTTACAAGAAATGTGTTTGGTATATTCTTCTGCTCCTGAGACTGCTTCATGGTATTTTTAAATAGACTTGAGTTCTCATTTCCTTCATATGGTTGACCTATTAGAAAGAACACAGGAATACTGATGGAGAGTACATTAAAAATGGAAAATATAGAAAGGCTCCTGTGCACCTAAATACTGATTCCAACTAAGAACAAAAGTATATTGCCCTAAGTGAGACCCTAGTCGTTGTTGAAACTTTTGTAATATAAAGCCAAAGGTCTGTGCAAGCAGTTTTCCAAATGCCTGGAGATGCCCAATCCAACGCTTTCTCTTATGAGGTAAAACCATTTAATCTGAGCATAGCCAACATTCACATCACACTACAACAAACACCCACCTAGTTCAGCAACACACTTCTGAAAGCAGCGATACCAGCTGTATATGAAAATTATGATACTTCCCCCAGATGCCAAAAATATAGCCTTGGAACTTTATAGGGAAAGCACATTTATAAAATGCATTTTAAAGCCATCAATTAATTTATCATCCATTTAATTTGCTCGGATGCTTTCCGAACACTCGCGTGCTTTTGCCATGCAGATTGTTCATTAGCAGTTGGTTCTATATGTTGCAGGTTTCTAGAATGACCTCCCAAATCTTGTCTTCATTACTTCCTTCTTCCTTACCTTTACCAATGCCTACATTAACAGGAGTTAATTCCAAAGCTACGATTTCATTAACCACAGATTTGATATCCATCTTCTTTGGCATACACACCGGTGGTCTTTCCCAGCTGGATGCTATATTCATCACGTCAAGCTGAGTTTTCATTCTGGAAAAGGAAAAAGCTAACCAATTTACAACACTTAGTGTTTCCATGCCAATTAAACTACATCTCCCTAATATAAAAAAAATTGTTTTAAAAAAAAATCACTATGAGGGAGAAGAAATCAGAAAAATTAAGTCTCCAATAAAATGTCAAGTTCCTCACATTTTTTTCCTTAAAACTTATTACTTGATGATTCATTCGAATCAGGTTCCATACTCAATGAAAACTGAAAGTAGTGCCTGTAGTTCAGCAAAAGGATTACCCTTCTACACTTTTCTTAGTGTACTTTCCCTGAATTAAACGATACTTCTTCTTCAAAGGGCACTGCTCATGTTACTCTGAAACACAATGTATTTTAAAGAACTCCATTTCCAACATTCTTTCTTAAACTGAAGTTAAAAAGTTGTAAGAAATGTAATCAAGAATCTTTACAAAGAAATTACAGGGTATGTGCACTAGAAGCACAAAAACAAAGGCACTACAAAATCTCCACACACACTCTTACATTTAAAAGACTTCTGTAAAAGCTCCAGCATGCTTTGGTGTTCCTGAGTTAAAATAAGACACTGGGTGATTGGATATTTTTAAGTATTAATGAATTTCTATATTCACTTTGTGTCAGGAAGTCAATTCAAAAGCTTGATTATCTGTAATCCCTGTAATCAGTTATTAAAATCCTTGATGCATTTCCTAAAATTTGGAATATAGAGCATCCAAAAATCCTAAAGTATTATAATGTCTTAATTGCTCAATATTATTTTCATTTTAAATCATTTATTTGATGATAACCAAAGTAACTTTGTTTTTAGTTTTTATTCTTAAATATCCAAAATAACAATACAGAAAACAAAACATGAAAAAAATTAAAAAGTACCTTGTATTCAAGCCACAGGCAACCTATAAATAAACAAGAATTCGTAAGATAAAAGTTTTCCTCCAACTGTCAAAAGAAGGTTATTGCTTTATAAAATACTTAAAGAGACTGAATCGCCTGTCTTCATATCATGAAACTATAGGAAATAAACTTGTTAAAATATTAAAAAAACCCCAACAACAAAAACAAACAAACCCCAAAAATTCAAAAACCCAAGCCAAACAAACAAAAACCAAACCAAAAGTTACCTAATCCATTTCAGATGTTCAGATACTTATAAGCATTCAAATGAAAGACTATTTTGTATTTCTTGATGAGGAAAGCATCTGCTATGTGTTCTCAATATGCTATTACATTATTAAAATAGCTGTCTTTTAGTTTTAAATCAGGCAGATAGTGGCAGTAAGAAGTGCACTGCACTGTAATCAAGTGGCACTCCCTAAAGAACAGGTAACGGAAAGTAAAAAAACCTGACTGGATTATTGCTGCTTTCCTATAAAAACCTGGTGATCTCGCTATACTGAATCTTTAAACAAAACCAATGTATTGTTATGGAGGACAGGCAGGGAGGTGCTAAGTTAAAGAGGAAGAGAACAAACAGCAGGAAGAGGAAGAAAGTAAGGAGGGTAAGAAGGAACCAAAGCCAAAAGTGGAAAAACAGAAGACATAGGCAGAATATGAAGCAGAGCAGGAGACACAGAGGGAAGAAGATGAAAACAGGATGTGCAAGGAGAAGAAAGAGTAGGATGACGAAAAACAGGAAGAAAGAAGTTAAGAAAGAGATGCGGAAGCGTTAAGTGACATACTAATCACTGGAGTCACAGCATTTCTTCCCAAAGTGGGAGCTGCTTTTACTTTGAGTAGAAGTGGTATTTTCCTTAATGAGTTGTTACCAGACACACAGTCAAACTCTAAGTACTTTCTTAGTTTCCCATTTATGTGAAGGAAGCAACAAGACTCATTGCAGAAGTCAGCAATACGCTGCAGTTTCTTCGGAAAGCAAGTTGAAGAAAACAAAATTCAGTAGTTATTTAAGTACTTTGCTCCATATCTACAATCTTCCTGAATTCCATACAACTGCAGCCACAGTATTTGACAAACAAAATTAAAGGATCTACACTAGCTTGGGTACCAGTGGAAATTAACTTGTCTTAGACTCCTCTAGCATTTACCTCTAAATCAGGAACAGTGTTTTTCTCTACAGTTTACTTGAACACTATGATGAAGACTTTCAGGGTCTTCTGTATGTAAGTGTACATACTACGTAGGGACACCATATGCCAGAAGTATCAAAGCTTAGCTTTGAAGAGGTGGATTTACTGCCATTGCACACCTTGGTGGGCAGCCTTAAGAAACAGTATAATCACCTTAGCTCAGGTATCTCAACAACTCCACTGTGCAGCACAGATCAGCTAATAGTTCTGCCTCCGATCTTTCCCCAGAAAGCATTTTTAGTATCTTACAAGTTCAAAAATGCAGTGAAGGTGCTTCGTACGTGAAGTATTTGAAAATAAATATGAAAAAGCAAAGAAATATGAGACAACTTTGAAGGCAGTACTAGTAAATAACTCTTCACCCAGCACCGAGGCAGCTTACTTTCACAGCTGGTAGCATAATACAGCAAGTGTTACAGCAACAACTACACAGTCAACATTAATTTCATTTGTTAGTGAAGAAAAAGGTATCTACTGAATACACTAAAAATCACCATTGATAAGCTAAAAAGAAAGCTTTTTCAAGCTTTTCTAAAAATTAAGTGTTGTTATAAATAAAGTATGAAGTGTTAAATAATTTTAGTCTATTTTTCATTTATTGAATTTTTTTTCCTGATTGAGTCATAATCTACAATATAGCAGGCTCTATTTGAGTTCGTTATACAAGTGATATCAAATAGAAACAAAAGGCCATCACCTCCAGGAAACGCTGAGGATCACACTCATGGACAAGCTTTTCACAATCCTTCAAAAAATTCTCAATAGTCTTCTTGTGAGTTTCTTTCATTTTCTTCCAAATCTGAAATTCTTTCTCTTTTTTACTTCTTTGATTTTCAACATCCTCTAGTAATTGCTGTTTTTTCATTTCTAGAGTTTTGAAAATTTCTCCAAATTTCAGCTCAATTATCTCCACATCGTTTTTCAGCATCATCTGGAAGCGCAAGAACATAGGAACAGATGCAAACACAGTAGCAGCGTCAATATATATTGACTTGTCTAAGTAAACTCAGAACAGATCTATGCCACAAGGACCTGATGCTCCATGTGGTAATTAAGCTATTATGAGAGGAGAAACAAAGACACACACACACATATAATACGCAGCATTTGTAACTCACATCCGTATCGTTTGGTCGTTTCGAGATCTCATTCATCAGCTTCTCATTTATTATTCTCATTTGTTTCAGAGTGCTGAAGAAGGTTAACTGCAACACAGTTGAAACACTTTATTACAACTTTATCTATTCCATAAATACATTTCAGTGTTTATCTAGAATCAGATCATGAAAGACATAGAGCTACTGGAAAGGGCTCAGTGGAGGCCCACGAAGATGATTAGGGGTCTGGATCATGTCTCTTACGAGGACAGACTGCATGTGCTGGTCCTGTTTAGTTTGGAGAAGACTGAGAGTGAATCTCATTAATGCATATAAATATCTCAAACCCAGGTGCCAAGAGGATAATACCAGACTCCTTTCACTGGTGGCCGGTGACAGAACAAGGATCAACGGCCATAAACTAGAATATGAGAGGTTCCACCTCAATGAGAGGAAGAACTTCTTTACATTGACGGTGGTAGAGTACTGGAACAGGCTGCCCAGGTAGGTTATGAAGTCTCCACTCTCTGCAGACATTCAAATCCCACCTAGATGTGTTCATGCGTCACCTGCTCTAGGTGACCCTGCCTTGGCAGGGTGTTTGGGCCCCTTCCAACCCTAACTATTCTGATATTTTGTACAACATATTAAGCAAAGGTTGCAATTCAAAACATCACTTAAAACATTTAATGCTTTCCTGGGTCAGTACACAAAGTTTCTTTTGCACTTTCTCAAAGTAATGTTCTTAGGCTTACCTACAATGTGCACGCTAGAACGGCTGCTTTATTTAAAACAACCTTTTTTTAACCTCTTCCATCATACCCATCTATCACAATGTAAGTTTTAGTGCTGTTATTCCAGTCTGACGACACATTGCGCGATAGTAACTCTTTAGGCCTCACATCAATAAATAGCTGTTCACAACCAAGATATCTGGTTTTAAACTAATATTATCACTGATTTTTTGCTACAGTATCACTAAGTTTTATGTAGAATGTCTAGTGCAAAGGCTGTTTTCCCCTAGTTTCCTGAGTGACACGCAACTGGTAATGGGAAAGCCAGGAGGAAAATCAGTGTAAAAGCAACTTTTGTCTTAAAGAACAGTCAGTGCTGTACTTAGTACTTTTCACCACTGCCCTGCAGTTGTTTCAGTTACTCTACAGCAGAACTGCTGTATGACATGCCAACCTGCACCCAATTTGCACAGGGCATGAAGAGCTCATCCTACCCTAATATTCTGGCAAAAATCACAACTACTACAACCAAGCATTAGGCCAGGCAGTTGCTTTCTTCATGCAAACTGGAATGCATTTTGGTTTTACATTTATCTAACTATTACTCACCCAAACTATCTATTCCTAAATATGTAATTATCTATGACCCAAATTACTATGGCAGCTCAGAGAACCTATAAACAAAACATCTGTGGGTGGATTTTGGTGGTGTTAGTAAGACTGGCATCCTCCTGAACTTGGAAAAACTGGATCCAGACGTGCAACAAACTCTTAGCATCAGTGTTCAGTCAGCAAAGACCTCAAGTCTCTATATGAAAAAAACAAACACTACCAACTAAAGCAACAACAAAAAACCCCAATCTACCCCAGAACAAACAAGCAAAAAAACCCAACTCTCCAGGTGTTTTGGTAAACTGTGTTCAGATCTGTTCGTACTGTAATACCGCCTAGTCCCCTGTGTGTGGTGGATGCCGCGTGATGGCAGCAGGGGAAGGCAGGCACACTCCGGCAGTCCACGAAAAACTCCTGACTCTGGCTCAAAGCAGCACAATCCCTGTGCCTCTCTCCTGACCACCGCACTGCAGTGTTCCTTGCGTTTCCGACTAAAAGCAACCCGTGCCCGGTGGGATCCCCAGCGGACAGCCCGACCTCCCAGCCGGGCCCCTGGCGCGGAGCGGACACCCCGCGCTTACTTTTTCTTCCTGGTACACCGTGTCTATGAGGTTGACGGAGTGGAAGATGCCCTGGTGCTCCTCGGAGACGCACTGCCCGCACCCTGCCTGACGACACATGCGGCAGTAGAGCTGCACCGGCCGGCTCGGGTGTTTGTGGCAGCTTCCCCCGAGCGCCAGCGGAGACAGCAAGTCTGACCCCGGCCTCGGCCCCAGCGCCGCCTCCCCGGCCTTGGCGGCGCCCGCCGCGCCGGACCGGTAGAGCTTGACCACCTCGGCCAGGGTGGTGTTGACGGGCAGGGCGGCGACGCCGCCGCGGGGCAGCAGGCACAGCTTCCTGCACAGCGGGCACGGCACCCGAGCGCAGGGCGGGCCGGGCCCCAGCGCCCCCCGGCCCGGGCGGGCCTGCTCCGGGCCCCGCTGCAGCTGCCGCAGGCGGGCGGCCTCGGCCGAGGCCAGGCACTCGAGCACGCAGCCCCGGCAGAAGTTGTGCGAGCACAGCGGCAGCGTCACCGGCTCCTCCAGCAGCGACAGGCACACGGCGCACGTCAGGCTCGCCTCCATCGGCGGCGGCGAGGAGCCGCGCGGCCGCCGCTCCTGCTGCTGCTCTGGGCCTGAATCGTCCCGCTTCCCTGCCGCTTCCAGCTCGGCGGCACCGAAGGGCCGCGGCTTCGACCGTAACCGCGGCCGAGCTGCCGGGAAGCCCCAAGCACAGCCCTTCCACGGCCGCTTCCAGCCGGCAACTCCCCGGGGAGCGACACCCGCCCACAGGGGGCGGGGCGAGGAGGGGAGCGTTGGTGATAGGCGGAGACCTGAGATTGACATCACAGCTGTCCAATAAAAAAAGGAAACGACCGGGGGGGTGGGGCGAAGGGTTGTGGGGCCCGCCCCGTGCCTGACGCGCGGGCGGTTGCGTTGCGGGGCGCGCGCAGGGTCCTAGCGCCGCCGCCGCCATCTTATGAGGGGTTGGGGGCGCAGCTCCCGCGCTGCGAGCCGGCCGGGAAGCTCGGGAGCCCCTGGGAGCTCCACAGCGCCGACGTGCGGCTGTAGCGAGCTGCCTCTGGCTGCAGCTGCAAAATCAGAACAGAACGTCTGGTTAGGGTTGTGTTGGTGCTGAGAAGTTGCGACGGTGCTCAGCTCGTTCTCCTTTTTTTCGTTTGTTTGGTTTTTGTTGTTTGTTTGTTTTTGTTTTGTTGTTTGGTTGGTTGTTTTTGTGTTGGTTTTTCTCCCCTTAGATTCTTTTTCCCTCCCAAAGCCGTTTCTCCTGACGTTCAGGCTTAACAGCTATACCATCCGCCCGAAATGTTTTGAAGTAAGTTAAACTCAAGAGGGACTCGAGTGAAATTTTGTTATAAATCAGTGGAGTTGTAACACGAAGTCAGTATTTTCAGAGAAGCCAGGTAACGCTGTAAATAGTGTTAATTCCCCCGGCTGAGGGAAGGGATAGGAGCAAGGGGCACGAAAACAAAGCCAGGTGTTTGTAGGTGTTTGTAGCAGTGCTTTATTCAGTCTGACTGAGCTGCACCTGCGGAAGGTGCCCGTGTAAAAACACTCAGAACGGCTCTGGCCGGTCGGACACTTTGTGGCTGCGGGCGAAAAACCAAGGGCATGTATTTCAGGGAATGTTACCGCACTGTCCCTCACTTCTGTGTCCGTCAAGATGCTGACAGCAGGTACGTGCACACGGGCTGGGAGGTTGCATGAATAGGCTGCCCTCCATAGACTCGGGGTGTTTAAAAGCAGCGCCACGTTTTGCTGTGGAACGGGGACTCGAAGTTGAGCTCTGCCGTCTCTCTTCCTTGCGATGTGAGTTGCCGTCACCAGGCGTTGTCAGCCTGTGTTTGCAGGTATTCCAGGGAGCGCCGAATCCTTCAGCCTTATTTGGAGGTGCAGTGCCATCCACCAGTAGTCAGTTCCTGAATTAAACCACCCAGGGCATCCTGGATTTACCTTCATGCTCTGAAGGTCAATATTCAATTAATGATTAAAATGAAATAAGCACAGATGGAATTTAGAGTTTAATTCTCTGGAACTTCTCCGCTCAAAGCTAATTCATCTTCTAGGGTGCACTGGAATCAGTGGCACTGAATCAGGAATGGTTTGGGTACTTGATTCTAATTTTTTCTTTTGTTTCAAAAAGAATAGGGGAAATGCCATTAAGTATGTGGGCTAAATGAAAGAGAATACAAAAGCATTCTGGTGAGTGACTGATAAAGAACGGGGCAGATGCTTAATTTGATAGTAACTAAAACAATTCTGTTCAAGAGCATAAAACATGTGGTATAAGAAGTAGGAAAGAGAAGAAGAAATTTACATACAGGAAGAAATCCTGCTGTTAAAAGTAAAGAAAACAAAATATTTTTTTCTTACTTCAGTGTGGGAAGTGAGTAGGTTCTTTCAGAGCCTGTTAACAAATGTTTGGAGTGTTGTGACGTGAAATGATAAACGTATGCTTACATGGAGTAATTTTACCACTTGCTTCATTAATTTCCATTAATCATAAAAGCAAAAATATTACTTAGAACTAGGAATAAAACCAGGTTCCTGCCAATATATTTTTCTTGCCTCAAGAAAGATTTAATATTAGAAGATGTAGAGTACTGATTTTGCTGTTCTGTTATATAAGGTAGGGATCTCTTACAGTTACTGCATTGTGTATAGCTTCAATTTCTATTTAAAATAGATTTGCAGTTTTCAAAGGTCATCTTCTTACTTAATAATCTTCTGCATCACCAGCACAGATGGCAAGTAAAGCACTCTCATAATGCCCTGATGCAAAATGCTGCAATGGGGAAAAAAAAAATAAATCAATATTTCTGTGACCATACATTTTCTGAATTTTTCTTCTCTTGGTGTGTTGACAAGGACTAGACTGCTATAAGGTTGTATAAGATATTACACTGTTTTCATAAGGATTACAGACTGAGATTATTTTTAATTTCACATATCGTGGCCTTTGGTTGCTCAGGCACCTAGAAACAATCCTGTATCAAATCTGTTTATTACTTCTCAAGTTCAATACCAAAAAAACATGATCAGTTTCTTAAAGTTGCTGTGTGTCTTGCAGTTGGATTATAGCAATATAAAAAAGGTAAAGTGTCTTAGCAAGAGTAATTTTTTTGGTACAATTAAACAGTCTCAAAGTTTTAAGATACAGAGCAAAAGCACAAGACAAATAGTTTTTGTGAAAGCCCTATCTAAGCATAAGGATAAAACAAGATATTTATTTCAGTTTTGCACAAAAATGGTATCAACCTAACCTTGCATAACACAGCATGAAGTAAGATGTTATCAATTAGTGTAGAAACCATTCATGCAAACTACTCCTCAGCAGACACTCCTGTTCATATACTCCTCTTGCATTGGGGAGGGACAAGATCACTGAGAGGGAGTGAGTTGAGAATTCACTGCTTTTGAAGTCTGAATTCAAACCAAGGCACTGAAAATTCCCTGTTGTTTTTAGACATTGCTTTTTGTTTGGTTTTGTGGTTTGTTTTTGTTTGTTTGTTTTTATAAGCCAAGTAGTTAAATGGAGATTAATCCTCTGTATTTTTCTGGTAGGGCTTTGCACAATCTGTGTGATGCTAGTGCTGAATAAATGCAAAAGTTTGTAGAAACTTACTTTAATGTCATGGAAGAGTGATTTCCCGTATCTTTCTTTGTATCGCTGCCGTATATTTATCAAGTCAATCTCACTCCTGGCGATGAGAATCCTAATAACTGTTTTGTTGTGAAACCCAAAGTCCTAAAATGAAAAGAAAATAGGAAACTTGACAGTTGGACAATATGTATTTGCCTATCTGTATATTCTCATATTAATGTTTAATAGATAAAGATAACATATATCCATATAATGTATGTAGGTATATAGGGTATATAAGATATACCCATAAAGGCATCCTAGACTTTAAGGAGTCTAAGCATTCAAGGGTTTTATCCTATAGAGTTTTCGTGTGCTCAAATGATAGAATTTATCTTACTGAATAAGAAGGGGTCCCTACATGCCAGTTTTTATCTATGTGTTGAAACTTTTAACAAGGAAAATCTGATAATCTTTTATCAGTAGTCTCAGCAATTCAGTTTGTGTGTAGCAGTTTTTGACTGTCACTGTGGAGTCCATTCAAATTATACTGAAGCCAGTAATGTATTTCACTGAACTGCTTGTATTTCACAAGTATTCTTGTATTTCACTTGTATTTCACAAGAACTGCTGCCACATGTGAATTCAGTGAGACTTTTAACCATTGGTTTAGAATTTATATAATGTGTGTTCAGACGTGTTTATTTTAACTGTTTCTAAATAAATTTTCATATTGTAATTGTGTGGAGAATGGGGACATCTAGTGGCAATAAAAGTAGTCAAAACGGGTTTAGGGCTGGGACAACTGATGATCAATTTAGATTCTTTAATGCTAAATTGTAGTTTTCTCAACTAATTGATACTGTAATCTTGTTCTCCAAAAAACAAGTGAGGAACTTTGTTAAGAAGCTGCATGCTGATACATGTTTGATGACTAAATTGAAATCTTTGTTATAAACCATTAAACTGTTATGGACTATGATTTCAAGCATTTGAATCCTGGATCAGTTTTATTATACTGTAGTATAAATTGATGTATAAAAACCTTTTGACCTGATTTGGATATAGCTTGGTTGCAAAACCAGACACTATTTTAAATTCTTGCCTTTTTTTTTTTTTTTTAAGGGGGGGAGGATTTTCTGTGTTCTCTAAAACACTGAGAAAATATAGTAAAACATTAATTAAAATGTAGATATTTATTCTTAATAATTAAAAACTTCTTCCTGCATCACATACCTTGTCTGAATATAATATAGAAGAAAACTATCTGTGTGATATTTCTTAAAATTAAAAAGTAGGTTTTAACTTGAAAAGCAGTCTTGATACAGAACATTGAGAAATATCACTTTTCCTGATAGTTGATATCTCCTGGTAGTTTTGGCAAACCTTTTTTGTGTCATGTACCAGAATCCCCTTTTGACCACTCAGACAAAATATTGCGTCTTTCTTTCAGGCTCTGGGATTTTTCTTGGTTCTTTGCTGACACACTTGTTGTTTTAGCTGAAACATTGGACAGCAGTAGTGGCAGCATCTGGCAGAAGATACTGGGGCATTTTTGGAGTGTTGGTCAAAAGTGTTGTTCGATGGTTCTGGTTTGGAATTCCTATCTTTGCCGTTTCAGCTCTAAGGTGATCCTTACTCATGGCTAACTCTTATGACAATCTTCTAAAGATTACACTGAAAGATTAGGCTTAAAAGATTATACTTTTGTTTTTATAAAACATAATGCATCATTATTTTCATTAATGAATGAGAAACGAAAGAAAATGTCTCCAGTGACATTCCTCCCTAATAGGAGGAATTTGTGTTTCTTTGCATTTACCCACATTTCTCCTGGGCACTCACTTAGTTTAGTATATTAGCACTTACTCAAAAAATAAAAGAACCTGCATGGAGCCCCACAAGAAAATATGACCGTTTGTCTTTACATAACACTAATTTATTATTCAATTTTTACCAATACTTATTAAATCTCCAGAGACAAAAAGTTGTGCCATAGGAAAGGTGCACGTTTAGTTCTGCACAGCAGGGGGAGATACTGTCCATAGAAAAGAAATGTTTTCAATTTAAAAAAAAATTGACGAAGTTACCAGACAGATATTGGTTTAAGGTATCTAAATATTTAACCTTTTTCTGTTAAATGCTAACTGTAGCTTAGGCACTACTGCTTTGAAATTTATATAGGTATAAACAGTTTTAAAACATGCAAAGATTGAACAGATTGATTTGTAATTACTTGTTTAAGAGTGATCAAACAAACAAAGGGAATCTGCTTTTTATGACATGAAGAATGACTACTTACATGAATTGCATTATAAAGCCTGTAAGCAAAGTAGGAAGGCTTGTCACGAATGCAGAGAACTAGGAGAGAAGAGTTGCAACAGGTAAACAGGAAATTATTATAAAATAATTTCTTTTGGCTTTGGGCTCCTTGAAATATAAAGCTGGCTGTTCATGACTCAGCTTAAAATTAAGCTACCAATATTCACTAACATATTTGCTATTGTATGAAAGAGGTTATTAAATACCAGTGAATATACTCAAATGACTTCTTTGTTGAAATATTATCCTTATTTTATAAATGAAGAACAAAGGCACATAAAGCTTGAAACTTGTTAACGTACCACCAAAGTCCTGAAAACATTGCCAATTATTTAATATTTGTAAAATCAGTTTGAAATGCAGTTATCATTGATTACACAAAACTTGTTACAAAATAAAGAACAAATACTAGCTCTGGTCAATCAGGGGCTCATGCTGCATGGATACATTTTTATGTTTACAAAGACATGGGAAAGTAATTAAAATATTACTCTGTAATTGTGTCTGAAAATTTAGTTGCACAATGTAGGAAATTAAAGTGAATAAAAATATCAGAAAATAGTGTTCTTGATGCACAAGAGATAATATACTAGATATTTACTAAGAGATTACTGCTAGTAAAAATAATATCTTTACATTACCTATTGCAACCAGTAATTCTTGAAAGTATCCATCATAACATTCATTAATGGCATCTACTATGTCTTGCCCAGAGATATTTTGGAACTCCTGGAAAACTTGGAGGGGGGAAAAAAAAAACAACCTTTGTTTTATTTTGGTTCATTAATAATGATCAATTTGGGTTTTTTTAGTTCGATACTTCCGCCTGGTACTATAACTATTGAGTTCATTGCTTTGCTTTATTGTTCTCAGTGTTTCATTATGTTTATATTCCCCAGGTAAGGCAATCTAAGTGAGTAGGCGGTAAACCTGGCTTCTAGAAGATTCTCTGCCTGGGTTCTTCAGTGCACAGTATGAAATGAATGCATGCCACAGCCTCTGTTTCGCTGGAAGCATTAATAAATTCTCTATCTAGCAACATCTGTTTCTGAAATGTAAGAATGTCAGGTCACTGAGGCAAGTTCCTTGCTCAACTTGGCTAAAACTGACCAGAGATTCACAGGTTGTGACAAGAAGCCCTGGCTTGCATGACATGTGTAACTTGTCAGTATCCAGCCGTGGACACTCTCTGAATAATGCGGGTATCCAGACATAGAAATATACAGGGCACGCTTTCTCCTTCGGCGAAGGAGGAAAATTTTCAGCTCACTGTTTACTACAAAACTTGTGGAGGACTACAGTACAGGCAGAGCCCTCAAATCTCAGGAAGAGAGCAGAACATAAGCAGGTGTGTTATGTTATTTTAATCCTATCAACACCAGCTGAATGAATTTGTTGATCCATGATAGCAAAGTAATTCTAAGCTACTGTTAGCAGTTGACATAAGAAATACAGCTGGCTGCACAGTGATAAACTTGTCACCAGACAGTTTTTCCACTGCAGAGCAAAAACTCAAAACTTGTCAGCAAAGGGATACAATAGGTTTCTTTTCTACAGTGGAAGATCTGGATGAGCTCACATGAATTTCTTGCAATTTGCAATTATGTTTGATTTTCTCTATTGAATAAAAGCGGCCCTTGTGTTTTTGTGTGTATTTTCATTATGGGAGAGTGGATGTGCACACTGAAGTGCTCCCATCAAAAACTTCTTTGAAACTTCCAGGGAAAAGCTTTAACACAGCAATGTGTTTTCACATAAAAACATTTGTTGAAAATACTCCATCCGCCTCTCCTGAGGTGTTTCCTCTCATAAAAGTTACTTAGGAAAAATGAAGAAAATCGTTAAGAAAAATCACCTCCTGTTGTGTCATGTGTAAACTCTGTGCAGCCGTGGCATTTGCCTTTTTTTGAGCATGTATTCTTCCCTCTGTTATTAGGCATCCTGGTGCCTGTCTGTTCTGTCTACAGCTGTGAGGAGTCATCAGGCAAAGTTCAGTTTTGCATGACTTCCAAAATCCCATTAACAACAGTGGGAGTCAGAGCTCCAACAGTTCACGCTTAGGTTTCATGCTAATACCCTGCTGTACACTGAGTGTCTTGGTATGCAAAGCATGGCTTTATTAGCAAGTCAGATTTTTCCTTTCCACTGTTTAAACAACCAAACTGCTGGATTACCCATCCACAACTGCTGGTGGCTTCTGTTGCAGAGAATCATTTGCAGCATGTTTTTGTGTTCGCCTGTTTTCTGCTGACATGCTTCCCATAGAATCTAGTATATCAGAAAAAGGAAAAAACATGCAGAATATTTTAAGTCAGTCCTAAATCACTTTTCAACATTTCTATTTTTCCTTTTTTTAATGTTTGAGAAGTTCACATTTGAGCATATTTACCATTGCGTCCTGAGCAGCTGTAGAAGGGTCTGCATATCCTTCCATCCTTGTTCCCTGGGGGAAAACAAAAAAATAACATTTTCTTCAGAAGTTAAATCCTAAACCACTGTAGGAAAATAAAGTTATCTCTGTATGAAGCTATCTTGCATTTCTTGAGATTACATATATGTGCTTTTAGATTGGATAAGTATATTCCGTGGTTGAATTTGAAAATGTAGAAGATATCCTCAGGTTGTCAAGTTATGTCTTTATTTTCTTTAATAAGAGGAACTCTGGAATGACAGTCCTGTGAGAGTGAAAAATGGGGGAAATGGATAAACCTATCCCATTCTTAGTCCCATTTTAAATAAGCTTTTAACTGACCACCAACATCCCACCACTATTTTCAGAAGTAGGGATATTATATTGCTTATTATAGTATGTAACTCTGAGCAGAAAACAAGGGTAAGAGTAACATTTGCCATTCACTGATTACCAATATACACAAGACCAGAAGAATCTTTTCTCAATTTTTTTCTCCCTGTGCAAATCATAGGAGCAAGCTCATCAAATAATGGAAACTTTGCTTACTCATAATCATTGTCTAAAGTTAACCAAGACTAAGAAATTGTTTGACAACTTTTATACACAAAACACTGAAGAATACTTTAAATTTTTCCATACATGTAATAGCTTTTCAGTTATACAAATCAAGCTAAATTTTTTAGTAAACACACTATGAACTGAATTGTATAGCTGTTAGAAAAAGAGAAGAGCACACAGCTATTGGAATTGCTTTTTTAACCATCGCCATCTTGTAAGGATGCAAATCAGCCTTGATTGCAGAACTCTTAACAAACTCAAGCTCATGTAATCACTGCCTTAAAATGTGTTTAAAGCAATTTAGTTTAAAATTTACAGTATTTTACCTTATATGTGAAAGGGAGAATTAAAATTATGTGTTGGCTGTCATCTTGTAGAATGACTGATTTGTAGTTCTTTCTTGTTAAAAATGCTAATTTATATTTTAATTTAATAGTAAAAATTTCACACAGTGAAATTCCTAGCAATAAGATAAATTATTTGTAGGAAATTATGATGGAATGACTGCATAAAGTTACATACACAAGAAAGCACAGGAAACAAGGACAGACAAGTGAACAATAAAATAAATAAGACTCTACATGAGTCTAATGCCCACTTTCCCCAGTAACGTTTATATAATTATGTTTTAAATTGTAGAAAATTATAATATTTTGTTCCTCTCAGACTAGAATATTAGTCAGCCTGAATTTGTAATTCTGCTAATTTCTTTAAGAAGGACTATAAACTATAACTTCTGCTCTGCCTCAGGCTGAATTTGAAAACTGTAAATACAATACCATAGTAATTGAATAGTTCACTCTCCATATGTGGAGCACATTTACTTCCATCCATAGTCAGATATGTGTGTCATCAGTCCCGAGATTTAATAGAAATTAAAGCAAAGGGCTTCTGAAAAAAGCATTAAAGGATGCGTGGGAATGTTGCAACAGAATAATCTTCTGTAAGTTGCATGGTAAAGGAACTAGAAAGGACATATTTTAATAAAATATCACTACGTTTAAATATAAGATTATATCCAAACATGGCTGATTTGACTAACAATCTTCAAAAGGAGACAGTATAACTGGGTAAAGTTGAAGTTTCCTGCAGCTTTTTGGTATCTTGAGAAAAATAGCAGATCTTGTTAGCTATCAAGTTGCTGATTTTAAACATCCTTATCAATGCCTGGGGTTTAAGAAAATAAGGACTAAAACCATATAATCTCAGATTATTTTAAATTTTCTTTGTTTGATGGGTAAAATATGGTTTTAGTAAAGATGAGAAGTGAGGTTGCTTAACCTCTATCTTTTAATTTTTAAGCAAGGAAGAATTTTCATTATTAGGAGAAAAAAAAAGAGAAAAAATATTTCCTGTTTATAGGTTCTACTTTTGACACATCTGCTCTTTGTACCTCAGTGAAGTCTGCTGCTATTTTATATCTCAGTAGGAACTTTTCCCCCAGACATACATACACAAAAATACAGATATACCTTATGTATGCTGTTATTTCCTTGCGCTGCCTGTGTCATTATTTGTTACTCTGGTTTACAAAAGATTTTTAAGATAATGAGCACAGTGACTACAAAGAGAATGGGAGCTTATGATCTGGCAAGGATGACCACTTTGTTGTATAAGACTACAAACTGGTAAAACTGCAAAAGTTGGTGTGTCATAGTGACACTTTGGCTCTGTGCAAACATGCTGTGATTTAGCATATGCAGTAGCACAAAAAACCATCATATTTAAAGCAGAGATCTCTTTAATACTTTATTTCTTAGTCAAATGTGGATATATCTCTGTTTTCACATGATGTTTCAACTGGATTATATATTCTGGCAATGGAGAAAAGAGAGCTTTAAAAATGACAATCACATTTGTACATGCAAGTAGACTCCTTTTGAGATGAAACAGATGGAGCAGAGGATCAGCAGTTGAATAATCAGGGGACTTTATAAAATAACCTGTTAACCTTTGCCTCCATCTGATAACTAGTCTGAGAAGATTACTCTCTCCCTTATCTGATTTCCCCCCCTCTCTTGTTTGAAAGTGTAGCCCTGTTGAACCAGCTTTAACCACAGTCACCTTAAAATTTAAGACTTCTCAAATAGTATCAAAAGTCATTGTGAATTTTTTTAGAAATGTAAATCTTACTACTTGTTTTTACTTGTACCTGAGCGAGGTTCATGAGCGTATCTCTGAAGTGCCCTGAAGTCTCGGAATCAATATCTTGTTGAAGATCAGTATTATATTCTATGTTAAACCAAAAACATATAATCTAAATCAAAAATGCACATGCTCTGCATAGTACAAATGAAGATTATCAAGCAAAGGATAAATAAATAGGATTCAAATACTTGTCCATTCTCTATGGTCTTTATTCCACTGTAACCTGGGCAGGTTCTCCATGGACCTGGCCATGGGGCTGGCACTTTGCCTGGCCCTGCTGGGAGCCCTCAGCCGCTGTCCCCACTCGCCTGTCCACCCACCCATGTTGCTTCAGCCTTTGGTATGTAGTCAAGGGAGGAGATGGGGAAGGGAACCAGTCGGTATTGAGGAGTCATTTTTGTAGTTCTATTTCTTCGTATATGCTGATACCTCCAGAGCACACATAGTACAACTGCTACAGTGCACTTGTTAGAAAATATTACGCATTAGGTAGGCTTCTTTCATCTGGAAGATCTCCATGTTTGATCTTGAGGCTAATATGTCAATTAGGCATTTTTCTTCTGTGTCTGCTCCCTGTGTGGAAAGAAGTAAATGCGAAAAGATGTTGTGTAGTAGAAACCACAGTTTTTAGACGAAAGCAATGCTGCGCTTATCAGAAATAACAAAAGAATAGCAGTCTCTGCTGGAGCAGTGCAGAGTGCATTTTAATAGTAAAACCCTGTATTTCAAATATATTTTTACTTAATCTGAATTTCAGCATGTACATTTCCAAGTGAAGAATGAAGCAAGACTAGTGTTGATGGAAACATAATGGGAATAATTTTAGAGCGTTTGTAAGAAGTCAGTTTATTTTTGTCTGCAGACCTTCTCCCAGTTATCTCAAAATCATTATGGCTGATCCTCACACGAGGCACTAAAAACATTGGGATTTGATTTGGCTACTGCCTTTTTAGGCAGTCTCTGCCCGCATTCTCCACCAAAAAATGTCGTGGTTTTGCTTTGGCTTAATAAAGGACATGATTCTGTTGTTACCAAATATATTTCACAATTCTTTTAATGCCAACGGTAATAAAACCATATCAGTAGCTCTAAAAAATGCATTTATTTAAGTGTCTGAAGAAGTGTTAATGTTTTCTTTTTTTGAATTCTAATTTCTCAAAATTATCAAGATAGATCATCTTGCTCAAAGTCATATAACCTGTGTCTCCTTTGTGACAGTGGACAGTAGCAAATATTCATGAGAAGAAAAAAAAAAAACTAGTTTTGAACTCCGATATGCCTTCCTATCTTTCAGGAATGGACAATTCAGGAATTTCCTGAGAAGGATTATTATTTTCAATAGCCAACAGTGAACCTGTTTTCAAAGAGATTATTGAAGTTTTTTATGAACTGATTTGTGCTTTTGGCCTCCACAATGAGTTTCACCTTCATTACACGATATGTGAAAATATATTTTTGTTTGGTTTGGAGCATCAGTTGTGTAAAGATCACAGTCTCAGACCCTGGGAAGAAAATGAAATATTTTCTTTAAAATGGGCAGTCAGTTCAGTTTGAGTGGAGTGATCATTGCTTTGTCACAGGGTAATTTGTAAACGTTTATGCAAAGACATGTTCTGATAAAGAAGTATTGGTCTTTTCAGAGGTGAAGTTTTAGTGTATGACACTGGGTGTGCAAATAAATTTGATTTGTAACACATACAATGGCTTGCAGGAACAGGGCCTTACATTTCCCTGTATAAATATTTCTTAATTTCACGAGTTTACCATGGGTGTTAAATGGGTCATATTTGTTACATTACAAGGATTTTTTTTCTTCTGGTTTTAGCATACCAATAAATATACTTCATATATCCCTGTATTTCTGATGACCTAGTATACTGTGTGATAGTATACTACTCCAGTGTACTAACTTCCAGCAGTTTATCAACCAATTAAATGTCAAAAAAATAATTTAACGTATGCTCAGTACTCTAATTAGTGACTGCAACTCTAAGCAATTCTGAATTTAACAACTACCTTCAAGGCATGCCAGAGCTCATGGGCATCATAGGAGGCAGGTGGATACATCAAGCCAACCATAACTTCTTTGAAGTGATGAGAAAGGTTCTCTTTTAGGTCTGTTATCAGATCCTTGAAAAGAAAAAGAAAATGCATAGACAGGATTATTTCAATAGTTGCACTTTATTAAGACAGAATAAAAAATTATTAGTGGTTTTCTCTGTAAATGAATAAAGATGGACTTTTAAAGATGAATTCTGGCTAAGATTAAGAAAAAAAATGTTCTTTTAAATAGTACCTGCGTGTTCTACTAGTGTGGGTAAGATAAGAATAGATGCATAAGCCGGTAGACTGCAATGGTTTTTGGTTTCTGGTTCATTACAATACAGAAGAAAATGCAGGAGAGTAAGTGCAACTACTACATAAAGTTTTAAAAAACTGAATATCATGGCAGAGCATCTGCAGCTTTCCTTGGCATATTCCCTGTGCAAATCTATGGGAGGTAAGCACCTCTGGAAATTGAATCACATAGAATCCAGGTGATTTCTTTTGCTTTTTTCAGTGTTACTCACCATGTGAATAATTTAAAAAATCATCTGTATTGCTCCTAGTACATGAAAATACCTGCTTTGGCTTGCTAGAAGGTTATGTACTTTCAAATATTTTATAGTCAAACTAAATTCACTACTTTTGACAAATGCTGGATTAATAATAAGGAACCTCTCTCTTCCCCCTCATGTGTCTCAGTACTTGCTTGCCAGGTAGCTGAGTAATGGATCAGAGTTTCCTTTTCACTCTCCCCATTAGCATCCGTGAAAACACTGCAAATGCCAAAAGCTTGTTAGCTTACTATTGGGGTTTCTGTTAAAGGATACTTGCACAGTCTTGGTTGTTTTTTTTTAAATATTTTGTTGCAGCAATAGACAGCTGTCAGGTATGTTCTGATCTAAGTCTGAATTGAAATGGTTCCCATTATATAAACGATTATGTTTTCAGAGCTGCATATTTTTCAGGCCTGTGCTTTGGTTTTGATACATTTCTGAATATAATTTAATTAATAGCTAGAGTAGCAATGAAGGAGGACAAATACACATTAAAAATTAAATTTATGCTGAAGAAACATACACGGTCTTCAGTGAATGCACATTAGGTGCATTTGTCAACCCCTGAATCACACCTGGAGTAGAAATTAATTCATTAAGACATTTCACTTCTGACAACATGCCTGTGGGAAAATAGATTAATAATACAAATGGATGCTATTTAAAAATTACTTCTGCAATCAGAGCTAAGGGAAGTGAAGTATTAAAAAATAAGAAAAGACAACTGTAAGTTATTTTAATTTCCTAATCATCTTTGCTGTACAAAATCCATGAAGGCTAATTGTAAGAAGGAATCTTAAAGCTTCTCTGTATGTCTGAATCATGCAGCTGGTTCAGGTCTTTCTTTCCTCTTCTTAAATTTCTCTCCTTCTGAGATGTTGTCTGTCTAATGAGTGGGCGTAGTGGCTACCATATTGAGCAGATTGAAGTGAAATTAGGAGGGAAGAGGATTGGACCAACAGTTTTACCCCAAAGTGAACTGAGAAGGATAAAACTACTGTTGCCTCACTGCATGTCTTCTGTGCCCTGCAGTGTTTACCACTCATAAACTGGGACTGCTGAATGGCACATTTGCTCAAGGCAATGTAACCTTTAGGACAAATCACAGCCAGGGAGGTGCTGTCACTGGTGTGCTAAATTATTGGCAGTTCAAGGTAAGACACAATATGTCCTGTCCAGCACTTCCTGCCCAAGATGGCAAACTTTTGAGGTATCAGTCAAATGAACTGCATGGAGCACTAACCACATAAGCCATCCGTATGTCTGCTGTCCCAGGTGAGGCAATAAAAATCAGCATTTCTATTTAATCTCTCAACTACATTACAGCTGATTTGTACTTACCTGTTTCCACGTGGCAAAGGGTAGAACTGAATAGGGGCATTTCTGAAAACTGCCAAGAATATCTTGATGTATCTTGCGCTATACCCAGTGCATAATAAATTAATTTATAATAATATTGTGGGTGTATTGCAGTATGTTCCATGAGTTTCAGGATCTTCTGTAGCACCATTACTGGAATTTGAAATCAATTTCCTTGCCTTTCTCTTCTATCATTATTTGTAGATTTAGAGACTGATATTCTTAAAAAGGACTTTTCTTTGGCTTTTTCTTCTCTTCTAGATCTTTAGGTCACTGGCTTAACAGGACTTCATGTTGACTCAATATGGCTGGCAGAGATAAGAATTTAAAGGTGGTTTGTTTTCATAGGGAGTTATTTATTTGTTTATGTTTTTATTTTTTGATTTGAAAAGAAAAACCAACTAGATTCAGTGGTGAGCAAGTCAGTAATTGTTCTCTATGACTATGAAATATGGTAAATCATAATTCCATTCCTGAAGGACATTTGCCAATTCTTTATTGCAATATCATGCGTTATCTCTAGGTCATCTTCATATATCAGAAGGCAGAAATTAAAGATAAAAGCATGATATGGAGCTTTTAAATGTTTTCCTTGTTAAAATGATACGTCCAGTTGAAACACTATAGGGAAAAGGTCAAAAGAAACCAGCCAGCTGCTATGGATGGAGTAGAGAAGGAGCATTGTCCACTGATGAAAGAGATAACACTTGGAAAGAATGGGCTTGGGTTCTTTACCATCACAGGCACCTTTGGCTAGCTTGACATGCTTTAGTTTTCTACAAGTAAAATTAAAACTCTGTGAGGAATATTACATGGATAAACACTGAACTTGTATGGTTTGCATGTGTAATAGTAATCTAATAAATACCTCATAGTAGAAAAACAGTTTTAATCATTTAGGTGCACTGACTTCAGCCACTGTCACAGTCTTTGGAAAGTGGGTAGCTGTGATTCAATTATTCTTTTATGGTTTATTTAAAACATACTCATTCATTCAAGGTTACATCTAAAATATCTCAAATATTGTGTGTTTGATTTTTTCTAACAATCCAAATAAAGTCATTGATCTCCTAGAGATGAGTAACAACACAAAATCAACTCACTACACTGATTAAACCCAGATCTTTTTCTCCCAATTCTAGGAGAGTAAGTGGGTGTTTCAGCATATTTAGGGATCAGTGGTTTTGAGGTATTTTGATATACAGTTGGCACAAAGGTTGTCTCTGAAAAACTTGTTGGCTACCTAAAGAAAAAAAATACACTGTTCTACTGGTTAACAAACTGGTGGTGTAACAGTGCCACATCATATGGAGTTTTTGAATGAACCATTTTTAGTTAACTCCAATTAAGGTTGATGGCTGTGTGGTAGCATCTGTGCAAGCTCATTGTTCTCATTCACACTGAATCAATTCAATGGCAAGCAGACACTGACCTTCAAGGAATTTTTCAGTGGGCTGTTAGCTTTACAGGCTTCAGGAAAAGAAGAAAACTGGATTTTGTTGTGTTTGCCTTGCTTCTCTTAGGGGAAGAGCATTTCTAGTCAATTTAATCCAACAGTATCTATTTTCATACAGTGCTTTTCATCAGTAGATTTCAGATGAATTTTGCAAAAGGTGTTGCTATATTTTTTGCCCTTATATAGCTGGTGTAACTAAGGAAAATGCAGGCATTGCAATGTTCATGAAGTTATTTAGTTATCAATAGTAGATCTGGAAATAGAATGAGGATATCTATCTCTGTGTATGTTTAAGAATTCATATAACAAAAATTACATTGTTATATACAGTAAAGATAGATAAAATACATTTGAAAAAAAGGCTAACTTTTTATGTCCTAAAATTTTTTAAACACTTTTCAAAGACTCATGAATTTAACATTAAGCAGCTGAGTACTGTGCTTAGTGTATGGATGGAATTACATGGAATGAGGCCTGAGAATGTCAGTGCTTGAGATGACAACATTAATCAGTATGTGAGTAAGATAAAAAAGCCTATAACTGTTCGTATGGTGGTTTTCTTTGGTTAAAATACTATTTTATTTTCTAACTTTGTGTGGCAGATGTGCTTCTACTGCGCTGTAATGTCAATCTGATACTACTTAGAGGTACCAGTAAGTCAATGAGCAAAGTTGTGTGACAACCTGTTGGTGCCTGCCAGTTGTCTGACAGGCTTTTGATTCTGGTGACTGACCTGAGAGAAGAGCTGACCAGCTGCACTGGAGGAAGGAAAGAAAGAAGTAAATGAAAGCACAAAGTGGCTGTGTCATACCCTGCCATACATGTCCCTGTATGCCTCAGCAATCATAAGCCGCTGGGAGTTGCAACGCTGAGTTAGGATATCAATCAACACATCTTTTTCACAGCCTGTAAAGGAAACATGACACAGACTCTAAATTAACAATGTGTTGTTATTTACTTACATTTGTAATTGTTCGTGTTTTATTCCTGAAGATTATACTAATTTCTCAAAACAATAGGTCAACAGAGTAATATCCCACTGGTATTTACCAGCATTAGTTATATGTATGCTGCTTATGTATCTTGCGCTTGCTGGTGTAATACCATAAAAAGGTGAAGTAGTCCATTATTACCAGATGCATCATCACCTCTCTCAAGCTCAATGGATTTGAAAGCATCCATAAAACAGATAGAGGCTTTCATTTATTCAGAATAGACACAGTAGCAGGATTTGTGGCTAAGCCTTGGAAGGCATACTTGTATGCCCTGTTGATATTGATTAAATAGTCATTTCAGGATTAGGGATCTCTTTTATGGGGATGAAAAGTTGTGGTTAGACCACTCGTTGAAAAAGTCAGCTATATTTCAGAGGAACTGTATAAAATAAGTTATAAATTTTTTTTAAAAATTGTATTTTACCCCATTTCCAAAAACATTTTATTGAAGGCTACCTGTGATCGTTTACTTGATGGCTAGAGCATACTGCTAAACTTCTATAATGAGTCAGTATTTATTGCTTGTGAAAAAGAAGATGGCTAGCATATTCAGAAAATTTTTTTAGAATTTTAAAACTCTTTCTGCATCCCAAAGTTTGACTTTTGGTAATTTCAGATGGCTGAGCATTTTAGTGACATTCCAGCATAAATATATCCCCAAGTGTAAATCAATTGACTTTATGATGATTAGATGAATAAGCCTGGGAAGCATGGGGTTCAGCTAGCATCTGAATGGAGTAGGGTAATGTCTCATGTTTCTAGTAGTTGTTATATGGGCATGTATACATATGTTACAGACACACATTCTGTACCTATTGCACCTTTGTAAGGCAGATATTCTCATATAATCTATAACTGTCAGGTTCCATTCCGATGCAATTGCAATTGGACATTGAATACTTTTCTTTTTAAGTTGGCAGAGGAACGGTTGTATGTTTGCTCTTTACACAGTACATTTAGTTCACTTTCTGCTAGATCATCTAGCCATAATTACACCAAGTTTTTGGCAAGACTCCGATTTAACATTGGGCTGATTCATTTCCATCAAACTCACAAAATAGAAGTATTACTGAAACTGTGCGTAAGGATTTGTTTTTACTTTTCAGAAAATAATTATCACCAGGAATCTGTAAAGCTTACATAGTCACTAAAGTAAAAAGTAAGATGGACCCGGATCCAGGAAATATTTAGAAATATAAATAACCCCATTCATTTATGTATTCCCGCTGGTATCAGTGGGACAACATATGTGACTGAGCCTCAAAAGAATGAATGTTGCGTGCAAGATTTGGGGTCAGGGTGTCAGTGCCTGTAAAGGATAGGGTGACTCCTCTGAAGCTGAACTGTTTATTTTGCCAATTGTCCTTGAAATTAGAACTTTGTTCCATGTACTCTGGTAGGTAGATTAAAAGTAAGATTAATGTGCTTGTATTTACAGTATTAAACGAAGAATATCATCTCTGCCTTTTCATGTTAGCAACATTGCATTAAAAGTACTGTTTGAAGTTTAGCAAAATGTTCGGAACTTTTCATCCGTCACCAACTTAGTCATAAAGATACTTCAGATACCCCTTGATCATTAATGCTCATTGTGATTCATTTGACATTAAGTCTAAGTCCTCACATTTGCATTAAAGAAACTGAAAAAAGAATGCGAGATTTGGTGCTGTACAACTTTGTGAAAAGCCCAAGGTATATAAAAGTTATGATACAGAAAACAATTTTATGTGAGGAAAATGTTTCAGATAGTAAAAAACCAGATCAGTGTTCTGACTCTTAGCAATAGCAACAGTGTTCTACAGGAGAACAAAAATCTGAAAAGAGAAAAATGCTTTGGTGAACAGAAGTTTTTTTGTACGTACATTGAAAGCAAAAATTGCTCCTGAGTCAAAAATAGTAACTTCTTTAAACTTTCTACTCCACTTATTTTTATTTCTAGATGCCTGATTAATAGAGTTAGCACACCTTGGTAGCAGTTAATTGTTGAAGTTACAACTTAAACCCTTTCATTTCTCGGCCTTCACTCTAGTGACATAACACAGATTCTGGTTTTTTTTCTTGTTTTCTCAAGGAAGAGTTCATTAAGTATTGGTGTAGATTTTAGATTAATCTTGATCATCTCTTAGTTCCTATAAATGGAAATGTGGGATTTGTTTGGACATCATCAGTGTGTCTTATTAAGATTCCTTGAAGAATCCACAGATAGGTAGTGACACTTTTAATCTATTTAATGTGTTTTTATTTTGCCTCATGCTTGTTGTTTTATGAGAGCTTTCTGGGAAAAAAAAAGGAAATAGATAAAATTACTTACTAATTCCCTGTAGGGCTCCTCCTAGCAACTGGGCATCCATAATAGGGTTAAAATTTGGAGCGGGAAAAATTGTTCCTTGTGTCTGCTGAAGGAGAAAGGAGACTTTATTGAGGTTTTTCACATTTATAGCACTGCATATATATTTTGAAAACTAACAGTCATAACTTTATCTTTGCCACATGAGGGTAACAAATTGTCTGTGGCTAACTGAGGAAAAGAGTGCATGGTCAGAAATTCTAAGATCTGAGTGCCTCAAGACTTGAACCAAACTTGCAAATTTTTTTAGCTATTAATCAGTAGCTATAGCTGGACAAGCTATGATTAAGCAATCGCATTATGAATCTTACATTCCTGGCTAATCTTTTGTTTTAAGGAAAAACAACTGAGAAGAACTCGGAAGAACTGAGAAGTAACTGAGCAGTAACTTGAGAATGGGTAATTCCTTCGAGGGAATTCATGACCACCAACTCATTGACCACCTACTGAAAATGAACCACAGACTCAAATGTAGGTAAGAACTGCACATGCAGACTAATTAGCATGAGAAACAAGAGGTATAGCTAGCAATTAGTGGTTTGATCAGTAATTAATGAAAAAGTTACGTAATTTGTAACCAGTGAATGCTGGTGCCCTTGTTTGTGAACATGTATAAAAAATGTAAAATTTTGATGATCAGGCTGAGGGTCTTTTGTGAGTTACCACTCAGCTCCCTGCTTTGCAAAAACTAGAGCAAAAAAAAATAAAAATACCTCACCTTGGTATGTGAATTGGCGTTTGCACACCATGTTATGGGCCCAACTTCAGGACAACAGCACTACTGTCTTGTAGTGACAAGGTGCTATACGGCAGGTGAGAAGGAAAAAACTTGCTTCTAAAGCAACGCCGACATTTAACAGGTTTGCTTTCCTGAACAAATGACCACTCTAATGCCCTTTGGTGTAGTTTTATGGGGAGAGGGAAAGGTGATGTAGTTTTAAGTTGCTGAGCAAGACTGAATGCTTGCAATAATCTCCTGTACTGAGGCATAAACCTGAAGGTTGTGACAGGCATTTTGTTTTACAAAGATTTGCTACAATCTGGTCATACTTTAGAAGAATCTGTGGTTACAACATTCTTTGGCTTGAAATACCTCAAGAAACTGAGGAAATAAGTTGAAACAACACTCATATTGGGAAAGCTGGGGTTCTGCTTTCGGAACCCAGGGCCCAGGGTGTAAAATCATATTTCCCCCCAAAACTAGACAGGATTGCCCTGCCTAAATGTGCCTAGTAAATGCATACCTAGCAGCAGTGTTCATGACTGCACAAACGGAGGGAGCAGAGCAGTAGAGGCATTTGGTAACTGGAAATTGTAACAGATTGAATTTTGATCAGGAGCAGACAAGTACATGTGAATAGATTGTTTCTTCCCTTATTTTTGGTTAGAGAATATCTGCTGCCCCATTTCGAAGCAGGGTATTTTTAGGATTGGTTGAACACTTGAGTGTAGTTACACGTACTGCTATTTCACTTAGTTCATTTCCACTGAAGTCAGCTGTGACTGACCCCTGTAACAAAGAAGGCTAGTGGAGCTGAGCAGGGGCACTGTGCCCATAGAGCTCAGGGAAAAATGCAGGACGTGACTGACCACAGCTATGGCAAAGAAAGCTGATTTTATCTCAACACAAAGCAGACTGCATAGCTATCAACATTTGAGAGGATGAACTGATGGTGTAAATGTACCTGTATAAGCCCAACACAGAGTATAAATACTAAACAGGTAGCAAAATAATTTGGAAGAGAGCAAAAGGCTTGAGCTGACTTCAACCCATGTAATCCTTTCCTGTGATGTCCAGCATTGCAGCAGTGAGTGTATCAATGAGAGCAATAATGTGGATCTCATCAGTATTACCTTTGTAATTTGTGTTATGTTTTCAGTACATTTTGTATTAATCTGCTAGAAAAGCCTGTTTAAAATCACTTAACTTGATATTATACATTATAGCCTCTATGAGTGAAATATCTGAAAGAACCTAGAGCAACCTGTCTGACATCAGGATGGTCAGTTTTGAGTCTATGGCTGTTTCCATTTTACTTATGCAACATCTTTTTCTCCTTTAAGCTCTGGAAAGCTTAGGGAAATTAACAGAATGATCTTGTGACTTTTATTCCACATGCCTTAGGATGATCACTACCAGAAAGGGCAGGAATTACACTTCATGGCATAGCTAAATCTAAAGCAGTGAAAATTGCATTGTGGTTGTCTTGGCGATGTCAGAAGTGTTTAGGGTGTTCTCACTGAATATAATTTCTCTAAATACAATGTTCTCCAACCCACCCACACAAATGAGACAAAATTATGATTCAAGAGTGACAGGAATCTTTTTGTAAGTTGAGAAGACCAAGGACATTTTTGGTCACTAAACATTATTAATACTAGGACTTTATCCACATCTCATGGACAGTATTAGTGGAGGTCTTTTTACTGATTTCAGGGAGCTTTTGGGTCATGCCCTTAATAAGTAAAACTATTTTACATCTTGCTGAGAAAACTAAGGAGAGCTTGTTAATGGACAGCAGGGGCTCTCCAAGATGGTCAAAAGGATGGGGCATTTGCCCTGTGAAGAGAAGCTGAGGGAATCTGACAGCCTGGAGAAGAGTCAGCTTTGGGGAGACCCAACAACTGCTCTATAGTGTCTATGGGAAGACTGTCAAGAACACAGAGCCATCTGCCTTGCTGAGGTGCATGAAGAATGAAAGGCAACAGTCATAAAACAAACCAAAGAATGTTCTGGCTGGATATGAAGAAGACATTTTTTACTGTGTGGATGACCAAGTAGTAGAAGAAGTTGCCTGGAGAGGTTATGGAACCTCCATCCTGAGAGGTTATAGAAACTGACTTAAGCAAATCTCTGATCTACTCAGTCTGAATTTAATGTGGCCCCTGTTTTGACAAGGAGGCTGGTCTCGATGATCTGACAACCATCTTTCAATCTAATAATTCTATAATTTTTTTCAAAGCAAAAAAATTAACAGGAATTTCTCCAAGAACATTTTTAAAATACGTAAACATTATCAAACACCCATTTGTCTTGGTGATAAGAGATTGAGTGATAAAGGTACTTGCATTATTCTCTTTGTGTAAATCCTGTAGGCTATATACTAATTTCAGACATACATTTTGAAGAATTCAAAACTTTTTTCCAGGATCAGGCACAAAACCTGAAATTTATGTTGGTGAAATTTATATCTGGTGATCACTTTGTCCAGTGTACAAACTGTCATTATTTGAGTATTATGCTGGAAAGAATTGTCAGTATAAAACCACTATGAACTTCATGTGTAATTTATTTATACATTTTCATTTCCCCAAAATGGAAATTAGCAAAGGTATAATGAGCAAGGAGCCTAAGAGATTTGGCTATTAGAAGTGACAGACTTTGATACTTGTATAGAAAATAAAGTTGTTGTTTATGGATATTTAAATATTTGAATAATTATGCTATTTACATGCAGATGGGGCACTTAGGGACATAGTTCAATGGTGGACTTGGCACTCTTACGTTAATGGTTGGGGTCCATGATCTTGGAGGTCTTTTCCAACCTAAATGATTCTATGATACTAAGTGAGCCTGACTATAATGTCTGTATGGAAGCTACAGCAAGCCAGTTTATCTTTGCCAGTCATAAATCAATCACATTAAAAATATTCCTTCCCTAAATGAGTTTTTTTATAATAGTCTAGGAGAGATTGCATAGTGAAAAAGGTGTTCACTATTTCATCAGTATCTGAATGTATCTACACCTTTCCAAAGGGTATTGGCATACAGTGAAGCTGCTGAGTTGAACCTCTAAGCATCTGGAAGGAGATCAGAGTCAGTGCAGACAGCTCATTATTAATCTCATGGCAGATGTAGTAATTCATAAAAAAAGGAGTGGAGGGGGATATCTAAATATTGCCTTAAGGAAATATGGATCTAAAAAGCATGAGAAGCAAAGAGGAAATACGGTCCAGGTCCTTCATTGGTGTAAATGTACAGAACTTGGTAAAGGTTAGTAAAGTTTTGTTTTAGACAAGATGATGGTCAAACAAATAGTCTTTTAACTCCTCTCTTACTCAGATATCCTTCAAATGTCCTCATTACTAATATGCTACATGTTCCCACTACTTTCATAGTGAACCTTAAGAAAACTCATGAATTTTTTGTGGCTCTTCCCAGATTTGCATATGTTTAGATACAATTATTAGTACAGTGGATGGGATACAGAAATCTAAACTTTTCCTTCAAGTTGTCTGCAGTCACAAATATCCATGCTCGCAAGTGCATATGCAGGTGTTTTTCTTGCCAAACAACATCAGATTCAGTTCCTCGAGTTGGGTGCAAGATTGTGGATTTTGTGGATATTAGTATGGTGTATTGTTTTGAAATACAAAACCATGTGTGTTCAACATGCTGTGATACAAGTGCCTCTGTGAACACTGCAGCTAACAACAACTGGTTTCTTCAGAAGAGATTGTATTCCTCTGCCAAATACATTACAAATTCACCATAAACTTCAAAGTTACTGGTAAGAAACAAATGGATGGACAAATACACACAAATACAGCCAGATTTTATGAAGAAACCATGGGGTGATGTCTGGTATAGTCATTGGAAGAATGTGAGGGGTTGCACATTTTAAAAGACTTTTAATTTTGGTATCTGGATTCTGGTATCCCTCATGATACATGCACCATTTTGCTGGAGCACCCATTGTGAGCACAGCATTCAGCATGGCAGGGCTTTCTGCACTGGAAAGAGAACAACTTCAAAGGGCATCTGAAGAAAGTTATTTCTGAGGGCAATTGAACCTTTTTATGGGTTCATTTAGACAAAAATGTATGTGAGCATGTAGAAATGGTTTTAATACTGGCTTTCTCCTGCAGCATCCTAATGAAGAGGATATCTATTTTTTAGAAGGAAGAATAACAATATTTTGCTTTTTTCTCACAAAGTGTCCAAGCACCTAAAGGTAAGGCAAACAAATCTCCATAGGTGATTCAATTATTTCTGACTTTAAGGATTTTAATCCTCTTTCTGATGTCTTCCTCATCGACTCATCTACAAAAACATAGATCTGTTTCCACAGAGGCAGCCCAGGTGAGCACTTTCTGTTAGCATGTGTTCATATAACACATCTGTAAAGAACTGATTCCACAATCAACTGTGCAGAGAGCACACAGGTTTGCATGGTGTTGGTAGAATGAATCAAAACAACAAAATAAATTGGAAAGAGACTGAAAAATTGATAAGAATTCTAAAAAATGATACTTGCAATTTGCCTTCCTTCCATGCAAGAGCAAGGAAGTTACGGCTTTTCCTCACCAAAGCCATAAGCATTCAACAAAAGTATCAGTAAAAGCTGAGGCTGTTTTTATCAAATTATGTTGTGTAAAGTTCAGGCAATTCAGTCTTGTGATGGAAAAAGCAATCTGAAGTATGAACAACCTTCTAATAATGTTTGTTCAGTAAGTCATTCTGCTGATAACAAACAATCAAACTCCTTAGTCTGAATGTTTCCCATAGGGAATGTCTACTAAAATAAAATGCTTGCTTTATTACATAGCTACATGCTATGAGCCAGCTATGCTTTGGCAAAGATATAAAGTTGTGTGCAACTTTATTAAATAAAAATTTCATGAGTATTTTGATTTGCTTTGTGTTTATTGTATGTGTTACGTTTAATTTGAAAAATAAATGTTGCAGTAGTGGAAGGGATACTTCTAAACATAGAAAATTCTTTCTCCAGAGCCTCCCATCTGCCTCTGAATGTGTATTTCACAGAGCTCACAGATTTCAGCTTGTCTAATTTCTTTAGTTTTACTTGTGGTACTGTGGGGAGCCATTTTCTATATGTAATCTCTGATAATGGTGATGGCCTGCATTGCTGAATCTGGCAAGACTGCTGCTGTTAACAGTTTGTATGTCTCATTCTTGATCTTGGGGGACTCCATCCTATCCAGTTATTCATAGATAAAATATGTAATTACTAACATGGGTAGTGTAAAATATAACAGAGGTCATCTTAAAGAACCAAGTAAATTTTGAAAGTAGTGCTTCCAATTATTTTTTCATGTTTCTTATGCTTCTGAATTAATGGTATATCAATGTTTTGGGATTCCTTAAAAATATTTTTAAGTCTAAAGTGTGCTTTTAAGAGTTCTTCTCAATTTAAAGTTGTGTTTCAGAAGAGTAGACAAGAAATTAATGTGACAGCCTCATGACTCAGTCCTGTGTAAGCCCTATTTTCTTGTTTGAGATTTGCTAGAGTGATTTTTCTGCTATTTTGTTGCTGAGTCTCTTTTGAGAAAATTGCCACTTCTCCAAGACCGACTTTATCTTGAAGAACCAGCAGGCACCCAGGGGAGAATGTTTACATGGGCTCTGCATTACATGTCCCCATTCTGTCTGGGTGCCTCAGCAGGGTAATCTCCACTGATTAAAATCCAGTAATCTAGTTCATAAAATAACCCTAATTACTCTCCCTTTCTATTCCACAACATATGGAAATTGGAATAAAGAATAAAAATTTACTCAACCTGTGAATCCATTAGAGGAAGCCCGTGATCAGATTTTTCTGCCTTTCCTGAGATTGATATGCACCCCACTGTCTACAGTTGCTTCTCTGCTTCCTTACTTCTATGATTATGGAAAAAAACAAAGGGCATATCGGTGTGCCTTTCTATGTTTTGAAGAAGAAGGAATAAAGAGATGGTATTAACATTGTCTATTTTGGAGTATTTTGGTGCAGTTCAGAGGATCAGAATTAGGAACTCAAATGTTCCCTCTGCTCAAGTAGTCCTAAAGGCTTACAATAAATTAAGCCTACGTAGCTGTTGTAAACATCTGCCACAGTTAAGAATTACCATCTGATCTATTAGAATTTCTTTTTAATACTATCAAAATATTGCATTATTATTACAAATATCATAGTTGCCAATTGCAGTGACTTAAAAGCAAAAGAATTTCTTCTGTAAGTGATTTTATAACGTACTATTGTTAATATCAGACAAGACACTATATGCAAATGCTATGTCAATTATTTAAATATAATTGGTCTCAATAAATCAGTAGGAGAAAAGAAACTGAATTTCTTGACATCTCCAGCAGAAACTAATCTACTGCCTTTGTCAGGTAGATTTAGCCTTGCTGTCTTCATTTAATTATTAGGAATAGATTACAGAATCACTGTAAATTAAAGAGGAAAAAAAAAAAAAGAAACAAAGAAGGAATCCCTTTTAAGTTCTTAGCTGGTCTAGTAAAGGATGCGAGATCCCAAATTGCAGAAAGCCAAACACATTAGTAATCCCCATTCAATAACTGTTTCTTTAGAAAGCAAATATATGCAGTATAATTTTATCAGAAGAAATACTTTACTGACAGGATTGGAGTAATTAGTCAATTATACTTTCAATTAAAATAAGTAAGGAAAAAATGTTTCTCCTTTAGAAAATTCTATATTGATTTGTAAGTTTGTTGGGAATGTACATGCAAAAAGCATTTGAGAGGAATGGATAATTATTATTTTTAATAATAATTTAAAGAAAGCCCTTAGTGAACATAATTATCAGTATGCCAAGTACAGATAGCAATTTCATGTTTTGTTGTCATGAAATAATAACTCTAGTGGCTTCCAGAATGGAGATTTAAAATTGCACTATGAACTTTTCTTAAAGAGTGCTTATGAAACCATTTAATATATTGCTACAATTTTTGATCGGGAACAATAACCAATAATGTGTTATGGCTCTTGTAGAGGTAGCATTTCTTTGCTTTAAAATATTTTTCACATTGTGAACAAAAACAGATGTTTATAAATGTTTAATCCATTCAGTTATTTTATGCAGTTACAGATGGTCTTGTGAAATTATAAACCCTTCAAAATAGTACCAGGAATAGGTATCTTCTGAGAAATTCATGTATTTATTTTTAATACAATTAGGTGATAGTATGTAATTTAGTTTCTTGTGTAGTAGCTAAGTGCAAGCATAGAAAACCACAAACAGAGCCTCACAAGGAGGCTTGAATTTTTTTTTCTTGAAAGGTCTAAAATTCCAAGACAGGAACTGATAATTCTTTATATTTTAATCTTCATTTCAAACACTTGATATATACTGGAAGTAACACCAGGATTAGGCCCAAATCACAAATAAATTAACATCACCTGAGATTAATTTCTACCAACGGAGGGAAATGGAAAAGTTTGGAAAGATTTCAGAGAACAGATCATTCTACTCACATAAGCTCCACAATACATTTTGGTTTGAGGCTTCAAGTTCTGTTGAGATGAAAATAGTAGCTTTCCCAAACTAAAAGTAATAGTTCAGCAAACTAATGTTATAGTTAAGTCTTATTCTGTTTTGGAGATTTGAGAGAAACCATCCAATCAAAGTGATATGAATCAGAACACCTATGGGTACCGTATGTCCTTGGGTTTTATAGATTCACTGTGTACTTAGTCATTAATCATGTATTGAATAAGTGTGATTATAATGTAAGTAAACAGAGTCATTAGTACGACACCCTCTGTTCTGCTGTGTTGATTTTAAGAATCAGAATTGAGCTAGTCACAGTGAAATGTTCACCTACAGAAAGTGCTTGTGTTAATGATTTACTTTTCAGATTGGATCTGGTCTAGTTCCTTTTTCTCCTTGTGCTGAAATTGCTCAGCTCATCGCTTGTTCCAAAACTCTTTGTAGCTGGCATGCATAGGAAGATGCTTTATAGCCCCTGTATGTTACCCAGAGTAATCAGATAGGCCTCAGTAGAACTGTGCAGAGTAAAGGCTTTTCAAGCGAGTTACAATTCACAAAATCCTGTGAAGAGCTAATAAAAAATCCTGTCAAATTGCTGTGTTTGAGGACTTATACAGAATCTGAACTAGCCAACTGACAGCAAACCCATGTTTTTTGTATCTAATAGCATGTACTTTTCTGCTCATGATAACTATTATTGTAATAAACCATTGATAAAATACTAAGTTTTCTCTCACACACACAGACAAATATAAAATGGAGGAATATAAAAATAGGGGTGCAAATCATTCTGTATGTCCTCTAGTACAACTTGAATGGAAGGCATAGGTTACCATTATCCTGATTGGGTACCAGCATAGAGAGGTAATGTTTTTCCAATAGTTTGACAGTAGTAGTAGCAGCAAATCTGAATTAAATGATTCCAAATTTCCTTCGTTTTCTTAATGTATCCATGACAGGCTTTGTAGCACTTACTAAAACTTCTTTTTTTTTCTTACAATTTAGGAAGGCTTTGGAAAGAGTAAAAAAAAAATACTTTGTAGCAGCTCTTCTAATCATGTAAACCTGTCTATTGGTTTGCATGAACTCAGCAGTACTGATTTGAGTATAAGCTTTTGCTTGTCAGCCTGTGTTATATATATGCACGTGCATCTTAATGCAATAGTTGGGAGAGTTTCCCAAAGAAACATACACGTGTGAAACATGGACTTCACAGTGGCACATCTTACTCTTCTCTTTTTTCATTAGGGCTGTGGTAAGCATTTTACTTTATTGTAATTGTACCAAGTACTTATTTTAATCTCTATATCTCAGGGCTCTTTGAGGATGGGTGGGGAATATAATCCCACTGTACAACTAAGTAAAATGATCTGTAAAGAATTTGGTCTGGCTGGTTAGAGAATGGCACATGTGAGGTACAGAAGGTGGTACCTAGAGTAGGATTCAGTCTCCTGACAATACATATTTTAAAGCAGTGATAAGAATATGAAAATATTTAAGCCTCTGTTTTACAGACTCTAATTTCACATGTATTTTTTTGTCGTGATTAAAATGTAGTACAGTTAATCTTCAGTACAACAGAAAATGGATTAAGTTTACAGGATTACATTAATGTTTTGTTCTGCTTGTGTCAAAATCTTCAGTGGTCAGGAACCATAGGATATAAATAAATAGTCAAAATTTGTTGTTCTGTGAAATACTAATACCTGGCACATAATATGAGGAAAGCACCTAACTGATTACTGAACTAGATTCTGTTTAATGAAACTTTCTGAGAAAAGCTATGAGAGTCTAGAGAAAATGGGAGAGAAAGGTTTCAACCTCATTTTCCCTTTGAATGTCCTTTGGCTGTCCTTTCCTGCCCTCTCCCCTCCAAGGCAAGAGGCAGGGCTTACCAATAAGGAAATGAAAAATATGTTTGTCCAAGTAATGCTCAGCAAAATTGCTCCAGTGTTTGTGTACCACAGTGAACATGTTGAACCTCACCTTCACATTTTCTTCAGGACTCAGTAGGTCAGAGGTGTGAGTCATGGCTAGAGGAGTTGCTTATCCTGTATTTTGGGGAAAAAACAAAGAAGTTGCGTTGCAAGGGTTTTTGGCAATATCACTTTTGAAGAAAAAAAAAGACTACTTAAAGATAGTGCTGAAGAGAGCAGAAATAATTACTTATGCATAAAGATAAGAAACACATGGTTTGTTTAAAGTAAAGAACAGGGAAGGAGCCCTAACAAGTCAAGAAAGGAAAAGACGTTGCAAGGGAAAGGGAAAAAATAATTTGTCTTCCTGTTCACAGTGAACTGGACAGATTGATTTTTTTTCCTGTTTCACCTCTATTTAATCTTTGCAATTCTCACACAGTTACAGGGTGAGATTTTCATTACTCTGTTATGGGGCATTTAGTTACTGGTCTGGGCACCTGTTGCTTTCCTTCCTCTTTTTCTTGTTAAAAAGTTTCTTGTTTCTATTCTTTCTTAATTTTCTTGTCTCTCAATTTGTTACCTATTCCTTTTTGGACAATCTTAATTCTTTTATTTGGAAGCAAGGAGGGGCCAGTTCCTCTTCTTCAGGTTCTCACAAACAATGGAATTTCTCACCTGTGCTAAAGGTTCTTTCTTGAACTTCCCCTGTCCTGCTCATTGATGTGCTTAGGCTTAGACATTGCAACTGATCATTTCCATGATATTCTATTGGAAACCTTGAGTAAAAATAATGAAACATAATTAATTTTTATTAGAGAGCCATCTTTAGATAATTAAAATTAGAACTATAAATTATTAAGTATTGAATAATTCTATTCATTTTCCCCCAAAATTAGCTTCTAGTATATCAGTTACATATAAATTAAAAACGAAATTCACATTATTGGTATAATAATTTTTAGGTATTGCTCTGGAGTCTCATCAGATAATTGAAATGTTTGTCCAATATTACTGCAGCAGCAAGCAGTAATATGTCAAAGGCATAGCACTTAGTACTCCATGCTTCTGAACTTGCAGTTTATGTGGTGGAAAGAAAATCTGAATATAACTGGGGCTGGTGGAATTTCTAGCTCTCACCAGAGTACAGAATGCATGAGCACACTCAGAGGTCAAGAAAAAGGGGTGAAAAGGTAATCTCTAGCCCTAGTATAATAATTACAACCTTGGGCATTTGAAAAATGTGGCAATGGGAATTTCATTGACTGTAGGAACTTGTGTAGAATGTGTATGGAGCATGTGTAGAATATTACTCACCGTGATTAAGTGAAGTATTTGGTAGCAAATACCTTAAGACAATTAATCATTGTAGGACCTATGACTCAAATCCCAAGCCTGTATTTATATTACAAAAGGAACTTGGGTACTTATCTACCTGCCAATTCCCCTTAGTGTTGCCAGGGCCAAATTCTGCCCTCATTCTGAGAAGAGCTCTGAGCATGATACAGGGACGCAGGAGGCAATTTCAAGTACTGTGGAGCTGCTAATCTGTGCCTTGGAAGGGCAGCCGCCAGCTCCCATTTGGGATGTAGCCACTGTCAGAAGGCTGACCACATGAAGCGATGTAGGTTATCAAAGAAGAGGGTTTGAGTAAGACAGTGGGTAATGAAAGGTAGTAGTGGGCACAGCTTTCTAGAAACAGCAGAAGCACTGTTACTTAGTGAGTAAAATTCTGGTTTCACAATTGTGTCAATATAATTTAGAATTGCAGTTTCTGGTGGTTCATCAGTGGAAGAAATTGAAAAAAATCTTGGGCCTACAGAGCACTTCTCAGTCCTGAGTATCACTGAATTGGATACTGGGGAATTATGCTAAGCTTGCACAGTTGTTTTTGACTTTCTGGAATTGCTCTAGCTCAGAGTACTAGACTGTAAAGTACTACTTTGCTACTATAAAGTTTCACTGAAGTACTATTTGCTTAGGAGCCTACTATGGCAACAGCTAAGACAGTAGGTTTCAAAATATTTGCATCCTGACCACCCAAAACTAAACACCAACACATTTGTGGGAAAGCTTTAATTTCCCAAATTACTAACTTTGCCACTATCAGAGATGCCTTCATTTCTAAGTATCAGTTAATACATTATTGAAAATTAGAGAAGATGCAGTATACCTTCCTTTAATTTCTCAAAGTGCTTGCTGTTTCCCATTAAAAATTGCAGGCTTTTTCTACAGTACAAAGCATCACGCTCCACAGCAAACATTTCTTGACATCCTTTCATGAGGTGGCTGCATGTTTCCTGAGCTGAAGGGTAGAGCCAACAGCATCACCCTGAACATTCATGGTCTTGGTGCCCCAAAGAGAGATGCTGAAAGCAGAAGTCCAGTGGATCTTCTCTCTTTCCTGAACAATCAGCATATCAAAATAAACAGATCCCTGATTTAAGAGAAAGTCCTAAAATTAGAACAGTGAAGAAATGTCATACATATGCAAAATAATTTGGTTCTATGAAGAGCAGTTAAAGATTTTTTGAGTGCACTGAAAGGATTGGCAGGTTCTGGCAGTCGATGTTCGGTAGATTGCAGTTCTAGTGGATCAGTTTCCCCTTTAGCTCCACTGCCTCACAAAACCTCCACCCATTTTACCCCTCCAACATTTTCTTTATTTCTAGTCCTCTTAAATGTGCAAGCTATATTTAAACTACTGTTCGGCAAGGGAGGGTGAATGCGAATATATGCAGTTGTCACCACATTTGCAGTTTTAGAGTGTTGTCTGGACAGAGGTTTGTTTTTAATGGGATGGATATAGAAATCTCTTTTAAAATTTTTAATCTTACACTATAGACTCTTCCTGCCACTGTAATTGCATTAATTTACAGTCTTTATACAGCTCTTTCATGTTTAACCTATTTAGGTTATGTTTAAGACTGTGGCAGAAATGTGCCTAGGTTTCCTAGGGTTTTGATCACTTGTTTTGGGGAACTGCTTGGAGCATGCCCTTCCCAACAAAAAATCTTGGTCTGTTCCTGTAGAAGAATATATTTAGAGATATTGCTTAGATATGATTTCTTAATGTGTTCTCCTCTAAAGTTATTCTTGTTTTATTGTACAGTACTAGCGTTTGTGAGTTACTTTTATGTTTTAAGGGTGTGACAACTGTTTCTACAAATTTATATTTAGGAATGGAAGCAGTTGATGTGAATGCATTTTGAGGAAGACTTCTCGTTCTTTGGCCCTCCCTTCCACTGATAAGTTTACGTGTTTCTACAATTCTTATAACTGTTTCCCTGAATTTGGAGGAAGCATTGAAGCAAACATCTGTATACATGCAATTTTAACACCTATGGTAATGAAGGACTCAAGATTTACATTCTCAAAGCTTGGTAGCTACATGAAAGATAACTGTAGTTTCCAGCCAAGAAAAACTTTTCCTTAAAAACTTATTAAACCTGTACACAAGTATTTCAGCAGAACTTCTGACACCTTTGGAATGGTTGTATTTGAGTCACCATGGTGCCTTTTTTTTTCTTTTTCCTTTTTTTTTTTTTTAAAGTTTCATACTCCAAGGAAAATCACATTTTTTCAAAATATTTTTCTCTAACTACTGTGGAAGGAATTTTTCACTGTAATAAAACTTCCCAATTATTTGCCAAAAAAAAAAAAAAAAAGAAAATGAGTCAGCCAAGCTTCATTAATAGTGTCAGCATGCAACTTCAATGGCAACATGTAAGTTCCAGTAGAATGAGAATCTGACCTTGGTATTGTCTTCCTACAGACATTTCACTTTCTCACTGTATACCTTTCTAGGAAACACACTGTCTATATCAAACAAGTAAAATACATATTTCTTGAGTCTTTGTTATTACCACGGCAACTGGTATTAAGAATTGTTTCCCTTATAAAGTGATTTTATCCTGTTCCGGGAAAATGTTTTGTTTACAGTAGTTAGTTTTAAATGAATAGTCATGGATAGCATGGTAAGCCATGCAATACAGAGGGAGGGAAATGCCATTGTAATTGTTTTTATGACTTAAAATAAAATACATATTTATCAAACAAGTGCATAGCACTTATATTGCCTCAAAGGTTGATCATACAATAAAAACCATTCTGCTTTGTCTAATTTATTTTTCCTTTATTTGGAAGTTGCCCTTTTTTTGTGCTTGATAGTTTATGTCTAATCCTGTTTTCCTTGTTTACCTCTCAACTGTTGTATTTCCCAAGGTTACAGTAAAACTGAGCAAAAGATTAATTAGTGAAAGAATAGACATTCAAATGAGCAAATTAAAGGCAACAAACTTTCCACAACTAGTTATTTACAGCTTATATCTCACTGTGAGCTGTATTCTGCATATTTTAGCACTGCTTAGTAATTTATACTGAATTTTGGCCAAGTTCTTATCAGCTTCAGGCTTCATTGACTGTGAGGCTTAAAGGATCATTTGCTTAAGTAAAAACTGTGTGATTAACTTCATAATTCCTTTTTCCTATCAATATCTCACTTCACAGAAGCATTTACCAATTTTTGATGTCTGTAGCACCTTAAACTCAATGATTATGTTCCTCATCCTAATTTACTGCATGCTGTCAACAGAAAAACAGGATTATTTTCTTATTTCCCAAATGAAGGAAGTAGCAATTAGGCCATTTGTGTGATATTACCTAGGAAGGTGGTAGCAAGTGTCAAGGCTTTCAGACCTTTTAAGTAAAACCTCTCTCCTAAGGTTAGCATAGATTCCCATTTACAGGAAGACTGCCAGAAATGCTGTTCTAGTGAAAACAGTGTCATATGGTGATGAACTGACAGAAGCACATCCCATTAAGGCTACTTCAGGGGCACGAGACTAATGATAGGGCACAAATACCACATAGTCTAGTTGGTGTAAACTCAAGTAGCTTTGATTTGGCTCTGAGTGGGATGGCTATAAACTTGGGCTCAACTCAGTACCAACAGCTCTGTGGTGCTCCTGGGACATGTGTAGGTACACACCCACTTTGGGTGTATGCCACACTGGTGTTGCAGTTTGAGACAATTTGGAGGGACAGAGACCTCAGTTAGAAGTCTCCTCCCTTGGATTCAATACCCCTGGCTTCTCCAATACAGAGGGAGAGACTAAATACACACAGATGTAAATGAAAAAAATAACTCTACCAAAACCAAATGCTAATAACAATACTGATAAAACTGGGTTAAATCAACTGATGAGGAGAAACTTCCCAAGCCCCACTCATCCAACCAAATTGAAACTGCCGCCAGTCTCCACCTCCCCAAAAAATACACATTGTCATAAGACAGAGGCAAGGTGACTGCCCTTCCCCATGGTTCACTTCCCCCATGCCCAGAAAACCTGGCAGGAGTGGCTGAAGAGTCAGTGCTGTTAGGAAACAGCAGATAGCAGAGATTCAATACCAGCAGGCCCTTGCATGGTGCTGGAATGAGGCTGCTGTGCTGGTACAGGCAGTCAGAGGAGGGCTGCAGACCCCCCATGCAACTGGAAAGACCCATAAGACACTCGCTGGATCCAGCAACAAGACTTCATTGTTGCAATTTTGATGTTTGTCGGTCAAAGTGGTGGTTGCAATCCAGACCCATCAAGATGGTAGTGGAAGCCCCAGAACTCAGTGTTATGCATGCTCAGGTTCAGGAGGGATCACCTCCAATACCTTCCCTAGGTAGGGGGTTTTGCACTTGATAATGTAATATTCTGAGTCAGGAGATACTTTGGGAGTCTTTGATACCTTTTAAGATGTTGCAGCTGTCTCTTAGATCAGTGCAGCTGAGTCCATTTTGGGCCCCTTATGTCTCATCAACAAGAGCTGAACCCCTTCAGGCTAGGTGGGAATGTACCAGGGAGTTATCACAGCTCAGTCATCTGTGTAAGGAAAAAGAAATACCATGCCATCTCTTTTCTTACTTTGTTTAACATCCACCTTATAACCTGAGGTGTCAGATGTGCACACCTTCAGTCCCTGGCCTGGGTGGCCTCTCAGCACGTTGTCAGCAAAGCACACTGCTGACTGAGCCATCAGCACCATTAGTCCAGCCTCTTGCAACACATGGGCAGCCACTTGAGGTGCTCAAATGCTTGGGTCATTAATGACTAGCAGTTTAGACTCTTTAAAGAATGCAAAACACGGAAAAGCCAAAAAGGCATATATGGGGGAAAGAAAAGGTGGATACCAGAATTTTTGTGTAGCCTAGGACAGTTGGGGATCTCTGTGTCACGCTCTGTTGAGTGACGTGCCCAGATTTCTTGCTTTCTTCTTGTCTAGCGTGGTTCAAGTGATTGTCTGTTGGCCATTTCAGAAGATGTGCACATGAAGTCCTATGGTGGCATCTCTCTGAATTACACTTTGTGTATTCTAATGTAAACTGCAGAATACATGTAAAGTTCTCAAGAGTTCGATTGCCATGGAAATTGAAATGAAGTATTGTGAAAAAACAGATGAAAGAACTTGCATAGAAATTTAAAGAGAAGTTTACTAAACAGAGATATACTTCAAGGCATAAAGAGCCTTGAATCCATCTAAAAAACAAAGGCATAGTGTTTGGGGTTTCTGCCCTTAAAATGTATGCAAATGCTCTTTTAACTCTTTTTTCCCTGTGAGTTCTTCTCTTAGCAATTTCCCTCTAATAATTTCTCTTTGATAACTCAAAAGGCTAAAGTAATTAGCATTTATATGAAAAACAAGTAAGCTTTAAATATATTCACCATAGAAAGGAAATGTTTATATGAACTAAGACAGATTTTTGCTGATGCAAAAGTACTGGCTGCGGTTCAGGACTATATGAACTATTCCTTTATATTTACTTTTTTTCATGGGGTGGTTGGGCAGGAGAATTAGGACTTTTTTGTGAAGAGAATTAATATATGCCTCAGACAAAGGTAAACTTACAGAACATAGTGAATGTATGATATATTCAGGAAGTTACAGGCGAAGGTAGTGGAAATAAGGGTGACTGGAAATGAGTCTTCCTTGAAGTTGTTATGCTTAAACAGAATTTTACTAAATACAACTTAAAATATTCTCCTCTATGTTTTTCATAGTATTCAGAAATGCCTTGTTTATTAATTTCAGCAAAATTCACTTTTGCTAGAGAGCCATATCAGAGGAAAAAGGCATTTCTTTGAGAAAATATACGCAGAAAGGAAAAAAATAGGAAGCTGCAATAAACTACATAATTATCCCAACAGTAAGGTTCCTAAAGCTGCTGCCTAAAATATTATTGCAAATGGAAATTTTGCAAGCCTAATTTCTTCACTACTAGGTTGTGTAGATGGCAGCAGTGTTTCATAGCATTCTTAGTGTTCTAATTTATATTTAATATGGTTTTCTAGAAATACAGCTATACATGGATGAACTCTTGGTTCTGATTCATGCAGTATTTTATTACTAACTTTATTAATGTCATGGCATATAAATCATAGACATGTAATTTATCTGATAACAGTTTCAAAAATAAATCAGGTAATTAAACACATATAATTTACTGAAAACACTTTGAGGATTTGATATGTTTTTATGAAGAACACTTAGGAATTACTTTACTTTTTAAGAATTACTTTATATGTACAACGAAATGCTTACTGTGCTCCTATAGACCGCACATTCCAATTTATTGAGCCTGGCTATGTTTGGAAGATGTAGCTACATTAATGCCTGGTTTAAATGTTGTTAAGTTCTGTCATGTGTTGTGAATTACACCAAAATCAGCATAGACAATGAATTAGTAATTAGAGACTGCTGATTTACAGGGACAGTTGTAGAAAACATAATATATGACTTGGTGTATGCTAGGCTGTCAAATTACAGCATTGTTTCTATTATGCAAGCACTTGATCTTGCAGAGGATGAAACATTTCTCTACTGTATGTTTATACTGACAATGAATATTGCTCATTTCCTATTCAAGCTCTCAGAATAAAGCAAAGTGGCTGTGGGTGTGTGCGTGGGGCAACTACAATTTAGCTGGAGAGTGCTTTGTTTGTGAGCTTTTGTTTCTTCTGAGGAACTTTTCTGTTGTAATGACATGCTTAAATCCATTAGCATGTCTCTCGCCATAAAGACTGAGAAATACAATTAGAAAGTTGTTTACAGCAGAGTTACAACTGCTGTGACTAAAGTGTTATGGATAGAGTGAATGAACTTATGAGAATTGTTTTACAAAGATTAATTTAATAAAGGTTTGATATGATGCTGTAGCTTAGCCTTGATTAGGTACAATGTAAGGCTTAATATTATATTTTCACCATCAAATTACTTCACATAAAAATGACATGCTATTTTGCTTACATTATTCCAGATAGTTAAGCTTGTTGTTACCACTTTTAATCCTAGCGATTCTATTAGCCTTGGAGCCTAGAAGCTGCTTGATTCTAAGCACTGTTGAAGTTTCATTTATTTGGATGCCTGAATCTGAAGCGAGGAATGATAATAACTTCCATACTTAAGCTAGAACAATTTTCTGCTAGGGAGTGAAGTCAAAAGGGCATAAGTAAAATGTGATGTGTACAGAAGAAGAAAGAGTAAAATTAATGCTGTCTGTTTAATATTCTAGTGACAGTCGTCTGTTTTTAAAATCTTTGCCAATGCTGATAGTCACAACTCATGCATAAACAGGAGCTGATTTTATCTGGCTTGTGAATTTTGTATATGTGTTCTCCTTGTTGCCTTAGTAACTGGAGTAAAGTTGGCACTAGCATATGCACTTTCATCTGAAAAAAAACCCAACATTATTTATGTCTACTATGCCTAAGGAAGAAAGCTTAGAGCCATTCCCAGTAATATAAGCCTAACTTTCCAAAGCTGGCCATGAAAAGAAAGAATCATCTTAAACCGCTCTCCACTGTTGAGAACATGGCTCTTTTCTGTGATAATTTGTATTTTGGTCATAGTTTTCAGTATTGTGAGAAAGAACTGATAAAACCCCAAAATGGAGTTTGGGATGCCTGGTTTGCATTCTAAGATAAACAATCAGTGGGCAGAGGCCCCATCTTCTCTCCATAAGTGGGTATAAAGATACCTTTTTTAAAATTATGTAGATGCTATTCCTGAAAACCACTAAGTAAAAACTAATACACGTCTTTATCTTGTATGCAATATATTATTATATTATGCAAGTTATATTCTGTAAGTATATAACTTACAAAGTGAGAGGCAGGAAACACTGAATAAGGCTGAAAACAAAGACCACTGAGATCATCGAGCCCAACCTATCCTCTATTGGATGTGGAGGCAAACCTAGTGACAAAGGATGAGGAAAAGGCTGAGGTATTTAATGTCTTCTTTGCCTCAGCCTTTAATAGCAAGCTGTACTCTGAATACTCAGCTTCTGGAGCTGGAAGACGGGGAGCAAATTGAAGCCCTCATAATGCAAGGGGAAATAGCAAGCTACCACACCACGCAGACACACACAAATTTTTGTGACTAGATGTGATCCATCCAAACGTACTGAGGGAGCTGGTGGAAGTGCCCACCAAGACACTTTCTATCATTTACCAGCAGTCCTGGCTAACCGAGGAGATCCCTAATGACTGGAGGCCGGGAAATGTGACCTCCATCTACAAGAATGTCCAGAAGGTGGAACCAGGGAAATAGAGACCTGTCTTTGGTTTGGGGGAAGGTGATGGAGCAGATCATCTTGAGTGACATCATGCAGCACATATGCGACAACCAGGTAATCAGGTCCAGCCAGCACAGTTTTATGAAAGGCAGATCCTGCTTCATCTCCTTCTATGATAGGGTGACCCACTGTGAGAGACTCGGTTAATCCCACTGGACTATTGTGTCAGAACAAACTGCGTGTGTGTGTTTGGCCAGGACAGAAGGCACACGGCCTGCAGCCACGGAGCCTGCATGGGGCAGCTGTCAAACAAAAGGCCCACCTGGAGCCTCTAACTGGCTGCATCACCCCTCAGTCTGGCCTGGAGGGCACTGAGTGGTCAGTTGAGCCAGATCTCCCACCTAGGAGAGGTGGCCATGGTAACTAAAGCACCTAAATACAGGAGTACAAGGGCTTCCTTTTGTCTCAGGACCTGCCATGAGCATGTGACCCTTTGGTGATAGCTATGCAATTGTGTTATTCTAACCACTTTCTTTACTCCTTCTTTCTTCTCTTAATCTCTTTTCTTCCTTTACTCTTTCCTTAATCTCTTGTGGGCAACTTAGAACCAATGAGTTGTATTTTTACTAAGTCTTATGTGGGTTGGTGTTTACTGGGTACTTTAGTGGAATCTTCTCCTTGCTTGTATGTTACTTCTGTAAACCTTTTGCCAAAATGCCTGTATTCTCACTAAATTAAAAGAAATTTCTGTGGCTTTTTCTCTTTTGTGACTTCAAGGTATTAAGAATGAAAGGCTCTGCAAAAGTTTGTTGTGAACTCTTGGAGTCTTAAGTATAAAGTGATACTCCCAGTAAAGCTTGAGGCTTCAGGACTGGGGCGTTGCACCCACTTAGTGGATGTTGTTTAACTGGATATGAGTAAAAGCCATTGGCACTATTTCCCATGGTATTCACCTGGAGAAACTGGATGCTCATGATTATGATGGCCATAAATATGAGTAGGTTTGGTGCTTAGGGACATTGGTTTAGTGGTGGAGTTGGCAGTTTGACTTGATGACCTTAAAGGGCTTTTCGAAGCTAAATGTTCCTGAGTCTATGATTCTGTGGTGCCATGATGGTGACAGAAATGAAGCAGAAGAGGTATTATGGCTTTAAAAGGCACTTGGAAAAGAAGATGCTGAGCAGAAAATGTGGTATGGACAAATAAAATTCACTTCATACTTACATGGTAACTGACAGAGACCTGTCTGGTATATGTAGGGCAGCACATTGGAAAAATGCATTAATTTTTGCATTACTGAACCAGCACTTCACACATCATTTTATATAATGATATTTCAAAGTCTTTTTAGATACTGCCTCGTGAATTCTGGAAATTGTTAATTCTTGCAAAAAAAGGGATTTGAGGACATCACAGACATTAATAATGACATGAGTAAAACATTAGAATGTTTAATATGTTTATATTAATTAATAATTTACAATTATTAATTTACAATTGGTCTTTACCAACCAACCTAATGGATTTGATCTTCCTATGGCTTGTATAAGGCACCATGGCTTCTTATGACTCCTCCTTCCTCAGAAAAAAAAAAAAAAAAGAACTGAAGACATTAAGAGTCCTGTGAAACAAGCTGCTGATTGTAATTCAGGTTTGCTTAAGTCCTCCTGTCAGAGGATACATTAACTTTTCTCTCAGATGTAAAAATTGCTGCCTCTTTTGCTGATTCTTTTTTTTAGGCTAACATCTGTTCCCTTGATTTTGGCTTCTGAGTAGGTATTTCTTCACAGCACATTCACATTTCTAAATGGCTCATCAGAGAGTCACTTCTGCTTCCTTGTGAAGAAGGCTACAGGCAGGAGGTAGGGATGGTAATCCTGTTTCATAGTACAGCTGAAGTCAGGTCATGCAGAAAAAATATCTGAGAAATCTTTTCTTTCACCTGTGATTCACAGGGTTTTCAAAAAATTCAGTTGGATGAATATTTGTATTGTATCAGAACTTCGGAACTAAAAAACATGTTTAAACAAACTTAAAAGGTGGTCTGTAGCCAGAGGTGTAAAATTTGCACCAGCTTGCCTGGGGCCATTGAATCGACTTGTGCCTGCCTGGCACAATTCTTATCTTGTCTTGGTGGGAGGAGTGGCTGTTTTTGATAATGCTTCTGCTTGTTAGGGCAGTAAGTGCTCTGAACAGTAATGTAGCATTGGCTGGTGTTGGTGTGAGCTTTTCTCACTCTCCTTTGCTTTCTTGTTTGGAGAGCATTTTTCCCTGCATGTGCTGATACATTTGGGCATCTTTAGCTGGTGCAGAAAAACTCTGTGAGTGGAACATATACAAGTCAAAAATGTAAAGCAGTCTGAATGAAGGTGAGGCAGCTGCATTTTGTCACAGGTGGGCCTTGAGTTTGTACGCAGCTAACCAGCAGGTTTGTAAGTGGTGAGGAGCTGACAGCTCCTCAGGGATTGCAGGGGAAGGGTTACGGCACAGACCGCTGTATGCCCTGAGCTTAGTCCAGATGTGGGATGCCCCAACAGCAGTATAACTTCTTTACTGGAGAAGTACTGTATAGTCTATTAATTAGAAGACTGAGAGTAATTTATGTTATTAGGCAAGGTTTAACCATGAAAGAATGGTTTCATTTTTTCGTATTCATGTAAAGGTGGAAACGCTTCTGTGGTGAAGATGGTTATGCCAGGAGAGCATACAATCACATTTCAGAATATATTCTGCAAACATATTTGCTTGCTTTAGTGTATTTTTAATTTTTCTTTATTTGCTGCAGTGCTTTCACTCATGCCTCATGAGTGTGGCATGTAATGAAATTAAGTTTCTTTTATGAAAGACTGTCCTTCTCATCTTCCTCAGTTACTGATGATGTATTAGCATCAGGGGCTGTGCTACTGACAAACTCACAATGAAAGCTCCTGTCATGGCCTAATACACAGCAACTGACTTGGAAATACAGTTCTGAAATAATACCTACATATTTCTAATGAGTAATATTACTATTGAGCCTTAGGTCCTTTTGTCACTTATTTTATGTAGAAGCATCTTAAAATGGCTGAGTAGGATTTAGAATAGCAGAAGAATTGAGAGACTTAATTTTCCTCTAAACGTTGTAATTATGGGTATTTGGCTTCTTCTGCAATGGAAGGATTCTTACAGTTTGAAGGCAAAAGACCTGGAGACATTATGACTTGATCTTGGTTGTGCAGGTATGACATGTTCCTTATTTAAAAGCAACACTGAGCGTGCCACAGTTTAGGGGAATTTGGTATGTTGATAGACCTTAGGAAAATTCAATACTTAAATGTGCCTACAAATTTTTCATGAAACAGAGCTTTCTTGGTAAAAGAACTTCCTTTTAGGTTTTACCAGGAACAGTAGTTAGGAAAGTAACATGTTTACTGCAGTCATCCTACAGTTCTACTTCCTTCTTTCTTATTTTTTTTTTGTTTTGTTTTTAAAGTCATATTTTCAAATCATGCCAATTTAGTTCTGATGAATATGGATTATCTTAAATTTGTTTAGTGGCAAGAAGAGTGCAACTTTACTGGCTTTGGAACAGAACTCTGGAAAAATAAACACCTGAATAGCATGTACTTGCAGAGTAGCAGCTTCCAAACCAGTGTAGCTATGCAGCTGTGTAGAAACATGTGCTGTATTGTGTGCAGTTCAGCAGTTTGCTAAAAATGCTGAGTGTGGACTTGCTGTTAATGCTGTTAATCTCTGCTAATAATGATGTGAAAATCTGCCTAAATTTTTAAAGTGATATGAAGTTAAACTGCTTTATAATAATATCAAATTTGTGATGATCTGGGCCGTGCTTTAAAAAAAAATTATCCAAAATAATCCATCAGCCTGTTTATTAGATAATTACACACATTTGGTAGTGTGCAGTAGTGCACTGGAGTTTTTTGGCAGTGCTTGTGCATTCAAAAAGAGTAAATGGAAGCTGCAGAATCCTTAAAGGTTGAAGGACAACATATGACAAGCATTGTCTCTGTCCTCTCACAGCTATGTAATTATGAATATTAAGTATTAGAAAGGAGGATAAAGCTACTTCATTATTCTGTTAATATCACACTTCTTTTTAGTATGGGAAAAGAGAAAAGTGTAGGCAACTGAAACAAATGTTTTATTATTTATATTAAGGGGAAATGACAATAGGGCCTTGTAATTATACTCCCACGATTGAGTCCTTGGCTACAAGTATAGGCTGTACTTCCACTGTTTCCAGTACTGAAAGGAAGGAAAGGTAAAGAAAAGAAGAAAATTTCTCTTAGGGGGCTGGCAGATAGGTTTGGGGTTTTTTCTTTCCAAATTTGGGGTATTTCCAACTACTGTTTCTTTAGTTGTGCAACTGTAGTTGGAAGGGAAGGAAGTGAAAATTCCAGCAGAGCAAATGATGTTTTCCTTGGGGGGAAGATAGAGCTTCCATGAGAATTTTGGGGAAAAATTCCAGAATTAGATCATCAAGCAGCATGCAAGCAGACCCAAACTGACTGTGCCGACTGTCTATGTGTTTTTCTTACGCTTCTACAGTGACTTGTTAGGATGAGGAGAAATATTCAAGGATGCAAAATACTGTCTTAAATTCATAAGCATATTACATGGTGTGTGTAGATGAAGAAGTAGCAGTAAGTTTCAACATCCACTGTAGATGTATCTTTTCTGTGTCACTTGAAACCTTGACTGATAGGGTAAGCCAGAATTCTAGGTATTAGTGTCCTAAAATGTTGAAGTGAGAATAGCTCACGTGGGTCAAATTGAAAATTTAAAATTTTGTGCCTTTTTTTCCCTGCTTTCGTTTATTATCATTTATTATCAAGCAATTCTGAAAATTTTAACAATGTTATCATGAAGCAGAACCCTGATATGAAGTTAATTTGGTGATATACCAGTGGATTTTGTTTCCAAGGCTTCATAACTGAAATGCATGACATATAGTTCCCAAATCTCATTTTCGTGCCTAATTAGGCATCTTGATTTTCAGAATTGCTTGACTTCTAGCATCTGCCTTCAAATCTTGGCAGGGGCATCTATAAAAATACAGATGAACCACTCTTCTTTTTTAAACTTTGCTACCAGAGATTAATTACTTGGTTAAAAAACCCAAAACCAAACCAAAACACAACCATCAAAAAACCTTAAAGAGAAAGCTCAAAGCCATTTGCTTCGAGTAGGCACTTACAAAACTGTACGTATCACTTCAGGGATTAATTTAGATACTCAGTTTCCTAGTTCTTTCAGTTTTGGTTTACATATAGGACATATACATCTATTATACCTGAATAAATAGTTTATATGAACTTCTCTTTTTTATATTACACTCTGTCTCATACCTTAGACTGGACATTTCTTTCTTTAGTTTTAAGTACTCTTGTATATTCAAGGCTTCTGCTGAAAATTACTATTTAAAATCTTCTATATGTAGTTCTGATTGTGGTTTAAATGTATACATAAGCCTTTATGGGGTTTTGCTGCTTGTCTTGTTCCTCAGAAATGTTGGTTAGCATCAAATTTATCCAGGATTCATTATGGAAATTATAACAATTTCCAGCACATATCAGCTGTGCAGCTGCAGCTATTCTGTGTCCTTGTTTGGTTTTACTAGGAATATGGGCAAGAGAAAATACCTCTAAAGTGATGTTGAGAGGCCCTGACTTTCTTTTGGCAAGGGGAATGTGAGTTAAGGGCACGTTTTTCTACTTTAAACTTCCAGAAAACAAGCAGGTGTGGTGTCCAACCCTGAAGGGGAAGGGAGCACCCAAGATTAGTAAATACCTGTGGTTGAAATAGAATGACAAAAGTCCGAGGGTCTGCAAAAACTTACAGAGTTTTGTTAGTAAATTTTACAAATGGCATGAAAACTGCTGTAAGTTAGTCCTTTATCTTCTGTTATAAACACATGGCAGTTGATTTTGAATAAGGTGAAAGAGAAGAAAATGAGAAAGCAAAGAGGGAGAGAAAAAGAAAGGAGGAAAGTAAGAAGGAAAGATAGAATGAAAGATCACCAGTCCTGGCTCCAATGTTGATCCAGCTGATGGGGTGTCCAAGGTCTTGGGGCTGCCACCCGGGCTTTATGGGGATTGCTTTTTAAAGATAATTTCTCTCAGTCCTGGGGCTAAGCTTATCTCTTTCTATGCAAATGAGCTATCATGTTCAGTTCATTCTTCTAGACCTTTCTGGAAATGGGTCAAGGGCTTTAGGCATCTTTGGTGGTCTTGAACCCCCCCCCCCCCCCCCCCCCGTACTGAACTGACCTTTGGTTGACAGTCCATGCCCATTTCTTGACCTCCTTCCTATGCTTGAGCTGTATTGTCTTGTGGTTACTTCCAGGAGCCAGAACAAGGATGTTTGTCTCACAAAAGTGTTGCCCTTTCTCCACATGGCCACCGTCTCCAGCCACATCCTGTTCTTTATCACAGCAAATTCTTACCAACACTCCTTGGTTGGCTCCACAGCCATAAGCTGTGTTTGAGAAACATTACAGATAAGCCCCTTATCTTCAGGGATTCTACAGCAGGAGAGTAGTTGTTTAGGGGGGGGCTTTGTGGTGTGTTTTTTTTTTTCTTTTTTTTAATATTAGTATTTTGAGTGCTGTGATTGAGACTAGATATCCAGTTAGTCATGTTATAACTTCATAGAATCCAGCTCAGTGCAAATATTGAAAAAGGGAGTGGCATATAGGAAGAAGTGAATGCAAACTAAGTGCTTCAGCATATTTTCCTCAAGTACATTGATGAGGGCAACATTGTTTTAAAAGGTTTGTGACAGAAACTTTCTGCATTGGAATTATAAATTTTTTTTTATTTGTTTTGTCACCTACCAACTTATAACAATTAATATTGAAATTCCTCATTTTTCACTGAAGTTTTGGGATACATGGCAGTTAAGTTCATTTTTAATTACTACAACATTTACTACAATCTGATTTGAAGATTGCTATAAAATATTGAGGGAAGAAGGGAGGGAGGAGGTAGTCAGTCTCAGCCAGGTAAATTTAGATAAATTTTGCAGTAGAAATCTGTTTCTGTTGGCTCATTACTCTTACTGTCTGCCAATGAAATGTGACTGTCCAGCTCAAACTGGAATTTGTTGTTTCACTTTCAAACTACAACCCTTGATTCTCTTCCTAAACACTTTTGGAGGGAAATGGTGTTTACAGTTTGCAAGATCAGCCTAATTTCCATGACAACTACTTTTGGAGTCAAACATACAGGATTAGTAATTCTGACAATGCCAAGCAAAAGAACAGAGAAAATAATTACCTAAGAAAGACAAGTGGCTTTCAAAATTTTTGTAAACAACCCCTTGTTTTTGACCATGATGGTAAAAGCATATCAGACCAACTGTGTATCTGAGACGGTTTCCTGACTCTGAGAACGGCCAACAGTAGGTGCTTGGAAAAGAGTGCAAAAGTAGACCAAGAATATAGCAGGGTTTATTCTTTTGTCAAATTGTTTATATATTTTTTCCATATTTTTTTTCTGCTGTTTTTTTGAAATTCAATCATAATGTATGTCTCAGAGATTGTGGAGTTGAGGATCAGAGGATGCTTTGGGAGACGGGCATGGAGGGCTAGGAACAGGCTTAATAGGGCTTCTGAGGGTCAGCTGGAAGAACATGAGGGAATCTGTGAATCTCAGAAGTGATGTGAAAACTGGCCAGTGGGTAAAGGTGGATGGACAGAGATTGCTGGTGAAGTGGGATTCTTGGTAAAAAAGAATTTGGAGTGCTCAGAGGAACTTCAAAGATTGAGGAATGGTTTCCTTCTCTTGCTCTCGGGCCAACCTGTTTCTCTCCCAGTCCCCTTCATAAAAAACCACTACGCCTGCACTTTCAGTGACCTTCTCCATCACCATAGGAGGATGCTCGTGTAGGAACCCTTGTGTCTCTTGGATGGGTGCAGCCTTTCATAAGGATGTTTTCCTGATGTTGCCAGGATTCAGCTGGGGCTGGGGTAGTGGCTCTTGCTGCTATGGGAGGCTACTTCCCAAAACAGTAGCTAGCTCTGAATACCACTTTCTAACACTGATGCAGAGACTGCTGAAGGAAGGCCAGTTTGGCTGTACTTGGCACATGAACACCCAATCCCTATTTCCTTGGTACAAATGAGCCGCTGGTCATCCGTGTTTGGCTTACTTTTTTGCTCACAAGCTTATTGTCCAGAATAAGGCAGGAATAAAAAGAGATTAAAATGCTGTTGCACTGCATTGGAAAGCTGTGAAAGCCAGATATTGCTAACAAAAATAAGGTATTAATTAGAAGAAAATGACAAACCTTTCAGCATAATCTTTGCTTATGTTATGGTGGTAGCCAGTGGCTCTACTTGTGTAAATGTAGTGCTTTATTGGTACTGCAGTAACACATAGGAGCTCTAGCAGAGACCATGCAAAACCAAGTAGGTTTCCTTGTACAGCATTTCCAAAACAATACTGAATGTGTGTGAAAATCAGTCCTGTTTGCCCTGTTAATTACCCTGTATGGACTGAAGTGATCAACTTGAAGCACCATTTAAGTCCTGCTTACCTAATTATTTGGCATTATCTAACTTGCATGTTTCACTGGTTACTTAATGGTCTATAAAATGATGACAGAGACATTTTCTAGAGATATTACATGATGTGTTTTTTACTTCTACAACACCAGTTTATTATCAATGTTTACAGCTTCTGAATTGCTGCATTTCTGCCCTGTTACTCTCTATAGGAGCTACATACATACATCATACAATCCATAATTAGGAAAGTGTTATTTTTCTTAGGCTTATAAATGCTGTGCTCCATTTTTGCTTTCTTGTTGCTAAATATTTGTACTGTGTTTGAGCTGATTCTGGTCCATTAAGCCTCACTAGCCCATATGCTGCTGCTGCTGCTGTGTACACTCATGTATGAATTCCCCAGGAGCTGAGAGGGAAGATGGTGTTAGTGGTGCAACCTCAACTGGTTTTGTAGAAGTGGAGTATTTGCCTTTGCAGGAGGTCCTCTATGGGCCAGGTGTAGTCAGCTGGCTACATCATACTAGAAAACAAAATAATCTAAAGAGAGCTGGTAAGTTTCTTGTTTCCTGGTTAGGAATGTTGATTAGAACTGCTTAAGAGCAATAGTAATGACTAATTAGTGAGGCTGGAAAATGAAAAGGGGAAAGGAAACAGCAAATTTTACAAGGATTCGTGCATATAATTTGTGATACTGAGGAGCATTATGCTTTCCTTTCCTATTTGTGTGTGTTACCTATCATAAAGGTAGCTCCCAAATACTTTTTTTAAAGTCTAGAAAAAAAGTATTTCCAATGTCTGTAAAATTCTGTGACAGAGTGTATTTGAAATGCATCATCTATAACTAAAAATACTATGCAACTATATTTTAGTTTCAGTGTTTTGACAGTACAGGCACCTTTTATGACCTGACCCTGTGCTAGAAGTGATTGCTTATAGCATTAAACATCTGACCTAGTTCTCATTCATCCCTTGAACTGATCCAGACCTATTACATTCTTCTCAAAATTTTCTTTAATTTTTACTGAATTCTGTTTCCTGATATTGACCTTCATTTGTTCTGTTAGTTCAAAACCTAATTTAGTCTGTTTAAGCAATAACAATTGAGGCTCTGGGCAATTTCAGGGGATCAATGACTGATTGAGAGGGTTGATAGCCTGAGGCAATGACTCAGGGCCATTAACTTCATGTGAAGAAAATGTATCAGGAAATATTTTAGACTGAAGTTGTTGCTTGGCAGTCTGCAGCTGTGCCTGAATTGAGGGAGGGTCACTCGATGGCAAAAACAATTACCTATAAAGTCTGAATGGGTTTATTAAAAGATACTATTTCAATTTTGCTTTATAGTGGCTCTAAAAGGCCTGAACTAAAATGGGGATAAGACAAGAAAACAGAATGGTTTGGTTTGCAGTGTGCTCTGCAAAAACAAGGTAATGAGCAGTTCTTCTAAAGAAGGTTTTATTGTCTTTTTAAAAAAATAAGAACATATTGTAGAGGTTCATCAAACAGATAATTTGAGTTTCTCTTGTAGTTTTAAATATTGCATTATTCAAAAGTAATCAAAAATGGATCTTTAAATTGGAATTGCCTTACGGAAGTATTTGATATCCTTGACCTTTCAAAATTACATTTACAAGTTTTTAAATATTAGCAAAGAGATATTCAAATGCATGAGAATTAGATACATTGATTATGTGTGTTTGTAGGTCTCTTAATCAGCAGTATGTGTCATAGGCACTGAATTTATTCCCGTAAAACTGCTTGAAGTAAGGTTGTGTCCTTACTCCAGCTTACAGATGGGAGTTAGATTGTTTAAATGAATTGACGAAGGTGAAAAAAGTTACCTACAGAGCATGTGGAATACTCATCCTTGCAGCTTTCCAAATCTTGTCTGCATGAGACCTTAAGCAACCTGCATTAACTTCAGAAGTGGTTCTGCTTTGAACAGGGGCTTGGGCAAGGTGATTTCCAAGATGATGCAAAAGTATCTTCCAACCTGCATTATCCCATGATTCTTTGCTTCTACATATATGTGACAAAGCCAGGAGTGGAAATTTAATCCTGTTGGTCCAACAGGACCTTGAAAAAACATTATATAAATATCATAATAATGTCCTTTAAATCTCTGACTTGCATTGGAATATGGGCTTCTGAAATTTTTAGCAGATTTTGAAATCTTTCCCATAGGTGCTTTGCTTCTTTTTTAAGCTAAGGAGATGCATGCAAAACTAAAATTAGTGGTTATGCTGATGTTTTTGCTGGTTGTCATAGTTAGTGTTGGCATCTTACTTTATTTTCAAAATTTGCCTTCACTGGAGATTCTCTTTTTGGACAAATTCCTGAATTTCATTGTTGGTCATGGGAACAAATGTTAAATGTTTGTTGTCAAGGTAAGTGCTCAAAAGTGCATCTTGGAAATTTTTCTGTGTGCAAGCAGTGAGTTTGTAGTGTAGCATACCTCCTCCCAAGTCTGCTATTTCAGGTGTGCAGCCACAAGCCAGCTTCTTCTTGTAGGGCATGAACCACTCACACTCCATCCCCACAGAGCTGCTTTTCTATTCTTATGCTTTATATTCTTGTTTCTCCCCGTAATATCTTTAATAAACTAGGTTTTCTGTGATGCCTGTTACTTTGGACCAAGGATAGGTGTTACAGCTAAGAAACATCTTCAAAAAATGGGCAGAAGTATTTAATTAAAATTTGAATAGAACGTGTGTGCATTTTGATTTTCATTTTTTGCTCTTCTCTTTCTGACTTGATGTGAAAAGTGATACAGTGAAACATTAGGAATAGGTATGTCATATGAAAAAGCCATAAATATCTATACCAGCTGAAGAATTTTATACCTAGGTTTTTAACTAGTTTTGCATCCACAAAACCTGGGGAATGCAGGTCACTAACCTGTTTGCTGCCTGTCCAAATCAAAGCCTCAGGGGACAGCTTTTGCCAGATGTTCAGGAACAAAGTGGACACTTATTGCGCATCATTACCCCCTTATTAACATACACTTTAAAAAATTGGAGAAATGTGTTTCATCAGTATTTTGAGTTTTCTACTCTTTGAACTTGCAGCTTTCCTGAAATCTCATCCTTTCAGACTTTGAAATGCAACATCAACATTTTTCTTTACCTTATTGAATAAGAAAAGACAATTTATTGAATGTCAAGCTGTGTAAATATTTCCCTCTTGAGAGCATGGACTTCATTCAAAGAATTATAGATACGTTTCCCAGTTTTATTTTGAAAGTCTTAAAACTCCTTAATGATATACGTAAACAGCAGACAACATAGGGCTGGTCCACAAGTCATCTGAGTATTTTTAGAACCAAATCACTGCAGTGAGCTAAAAAAAGTGGATACAAAAATCTCTGAGAAGTGATCCAAAGCTACTGGATAATCTTTACTTTTGAACCAAAAATACTTTGAGATGGCTGTTTAAGTAGGGAAGCTCTTACTTGTTTCTTAGTGTCTTCAATATTTAGCAGCTCAGTCTACTCCTGGGTGATTGTACAGTGGAGGATGAGGGGCATTTAGTGAATGTTGTCTCTTTTATTCCTTTATTGGATTCAGCTGTCACATCAAGCTGTAAGATAGTATTTTTATATGGCATCTACTGAAGTGCAGATAAATTACACGTATTTGTGGATTAGAATACTATTTTGTGTCTGTTTCTCTCCAAATACCACCTGAATGTATTTTGGTGTCACTGTGGAACATAAAGAAAGTTGATAATATTTAATTAAATTTTACCATAATCAAAAAATGGAGATTTGACAGCCCCACTGCCTTTATGTCTGATACACCTGATGATTCTGATTTACATTCTAACTTTTTCTCCTAAATCTCCTGGAGTCTTATTTTGTTTTCTTATCACTTTGGTAAATGCAGGTTTAATTCTGAAGATCTTTCTGTGAACACACCAGGTCTGGAAGCCCTGGCCATGCTGGAGTGTAGAATGGTATCTGTGTTTTGCAGAGGTCATGCTTGGTTTTATTGTGCAGATGTTGAACGGAGCTTTATCTATTTCTCTTGAGAGATATTTTTATCTAATTTCACTGTTTCTCTGAGAAACCAAGGCTATGTTGTCATTGTATCTCATAACAGCACATAACTGCATGAGTTTTGACTGTATTGCTTGAAGAGGAAACTTCTTTTTCTCATTTCATTTATGCCAGGTGATGGTAGCAAAGGACCTTTGCTCTTTCAGCATATGCCATGAAGTACAGAAAGTCTTCAGATTCATAGCCCGCCTCCAAGGGAAAGGGCTCACTTCTTTCATTTATGTTTCTGTCTTGCAGCTTGTTATGACATCCATCAGGAGATGTAAAAACCAGCATGGCTTGGATTGTAGGCTGTTTGGGCTTTTTTCTCATTCTTAATAAATAATATATGCAGTATCTGTTTTTCACTTGCCTTTCTCTGTATGGGCTTCTCGTGCTGTATATTTTAGTATAACCTTTCAATATATTCCATACAGTGCAAGCTGTGGTGTTTGGTTTTGGTTTAAAGATATTTAAAATTGCCCCTGGAATTTTAGCATAGTTTGGGTGTTAAGGGCCAGAGTGTCCCAGTAAAGCTGTTTAGCTGGTATTTGTCACTCAGGCAGATGGAACCATAGTGATGTTATGTCAAAAAACATTTTCAAAATGAAAAGTCTTGCAGTGAGCCTGGAGTATACCTGCTGGAAATGGAACAAATCAGCCATTCACAACTAATGTTTTATTGATGGTCTAAAGGAAAGGAGGAAAAGAAAAAAAAGGCCAGACCAGATAACACAAATTAATTCAGCTTGGCCTTGAAACTGCCTTTCTTAAGCTTGTATTTAATGAGCATAGGGGAGGATAGAAAAGCGACTAGCTTTCCATTTCTCAAACAAGCCACAGCAATGCCTGTTTAATACAGAATGTGCTTCACCTGTGGCTTTGATTATACAGAATAGTGCTCTCATGCCATGGGGTGGGGGATGAGCTAAATATTTTTCTTGCAGCAAAAACAGGTCTGAGAGCATCTGTCTGCTAAAATACCTTCTGCTGTAGATTAACTTCAGGGAGGGCACCTGAGTCTATGGAAAGATAAGATTTTGTCCATCTCAAACTATGTGTAGCTTAAGACTGGCAGTGCTGTGATGATAACAATCTCATGTTTTAATTCAAAAGGAGAATAAACCTTTGAAGCAAGTGTCCTGGTTGTATCCTCTTACTGAGCTTTGGCTTGCATTGCAGAGTGGTTTCCCAGAGTGTTAACTCAGCTGACTTTGGACAAGGCTTAACTGGAAAAGTGTGTTGTTGGAATTTATCTAATGCACTCTGGTCACAACGGAGTGAACATTTGTTCATGTTTTTCTTCTGCAGACACTTCATAGAGTTGGTGTGCAGCCATCAGACACTGAACTAGTCCATTAAGGTCTCCCCTTTGTCATATTCAGCTGATTCAACATGCTTACAGTAGAAGGCCATGTGGGAAGCTGCTAGCTTCCTGTGCTTGGGTTTGATTGTGTTAGATCTCATTCAGGTTGTATTATTTCAGTTTTGCAGGTTTTTTTTATTTTTCCCCAGCATATTCCTGCTTTTACTTGTATCCCTGTCAACTTTGTGCCACTACTCGACCTCTTTAGTACATATCAACTCCTCAAGCCAAGGCTGTCAGTGTAAATATTAAATAAGACTGTTCCCTAACCCATCTTCCTAGGAACTCCAATAGCAAAATTTTTCTAGGCTGAAAATTTGCATTGTGGCCTGGTGAATTGATGTGGCTGATGTAGTCACCTTGACCTAGTGCAATGAGTAGGATTAGTATGTATGTCACGGAGTTTCAAAAGAAATATTGCAAAACCCCCTGTAATCTCTTGATAAAGAATAGATTTATTACTGATGCATGCTGTCAGGGAGCAGCAGGGGCTGGCTGTTCCCTAGGGAGCGGGAAGCTGAGCATGATAGTGTGGCCCTTGGGGACGTGGCCCTTGCCATCTGGATGAAGCAAGCAGGGCAGACCCAGAGCTGACAGACAAGCTTAAGCAACACGTGAGACTTCCTACTGGGTTGGTGGTGATGAGGCAGGCCTGAAATCAGGCTGGCAAATCAGTCACACAGGTCAGGAGTGGGAACCATGAGTTGTGTGGTGGAGCTGGGAGCTGGTACTCCTCTACAACTGCCACCTTGGGCTGACATGAAGTGGACTCTAAGCCTGTGGTATGGAAGCTGGCCCCAGAAAAAAATCTAGCTGGGGCCATTGGGACCTCTAGGTGTCTCGTCTCTGGTATAAATTCAGTTGCTGATCAAGCTTCCTGGTAATTTGCAATATGATTTAGTAGGCATGGTGGTATTTGGTCGAAGATTAATATTGATGATCTTGAATCATCCTTAATGATTCTATGATTCCATTATTCTAATTAGAGGGATGAAAATAAACATATTATTTGCATAATGTGAGGTTGTCTGTCTGTGGAAAAGTTTCCTGGATCAAATACCTATAGATGAGGAGAGTGTCTGGGGCTATACTTTATATAGCACAAAATAATTATTCCTAGTGCTGTCTTTTAGTCTCTATATGTTTCTAGACAGTGGAAAGGAAAAAATGAGGAATTACTAAATGATTTCTTGTTCTATGTATATTAAAGGTTAAAGGGATCTGTTTACATTTATTTTTAAATTTGCAGTGTAAGATTTCCTCAGTAGCTATATGCCTAGGCTGTACGTATGTGTGCTTACACAAATAAGTGTGCTCAGGAATGTTTCTGAGCATTGAAATGAACTAACTGATGTGGAATAGCCTGCACTGCCCTTCTAAACTTTCTTAGCCTTAAAAACAGGAGGCTACACACCATGAGAAAACTGCAGCTTTCATAATGGTCCCCATCCTGTGCTAACGTCTGAACTGGGTCCTTGGCAGGAATAATTTTGAAGATTACTAGTTAATGCTAGAACTGTATTTAACAGTTTAGAAGATGAATGGTTTGGTCTGCTTTTATTTTGCAGGTATATGCAGGCATTTAGTACCTTTCAGCTTTTGAAGGTCGTGGCCGAGACAGTTACATGTAAACAGAGGAAGCAAATCGGTTAGGCAAGACACTCATGAGTGCTTGGTATGTCATCTAAGTGCCTGCAAAAACATTCGGTTTCTTCACCTCAGATTTTCCAAGCATATAGTTTTGGTGCAAGTTACACTTATAAAAGGTGAGATGAAAATGATGCTGTACTGCTGAAATGGCAATTCTATCTAGAGAAGACCATTCTCCAGTTTGTCGTAAAAGTGCCCATTAAATAACTGCTTAGTTAATGTGTTCTTGCTTTTTCAGTGGTGGTTAAAGCCTCCTGATGTTGAAGAACTGTGTATAGAATTGTACAGGTTATGGGTTTGGCAGAGCTGTGTAGATCTTCAATTACAGATATCAACATAAAATTGGTGATCATTTTCTGTTCAGCATGTAATAATACAGAAAGACACGTCAAATACTGTACTTTGAAATCATTTGCTTTGAGGGCAATGGGATGCAAGACCTTCAACCGCAGGAATTTAATTCTTTTGAATTAATAGAAGAAGCTGGAAAACAGGCTGTCATAAAAGTTCAAGCCTGAATATTTTTATAGTACCAGCTGACCTGATATTTTTCTTTGACTGAAAGGATGATTGGCCAGTCAAAAGAAACTGAAAATAATTAATATGTATAGATTTCAATAAAGCATTTGACATTGTGCCACATGGGAAAGCAATAGGTAGATTAGGATGGGGACTGAAATAAAATGTGGGAGTTATATCTGGAATAGATTAAGTAGGAAGTAGGTTATACTGACAGGGAAATTACTAAAATAAAAGGAGCTTTCAAGTAGTGTTCCTCTGAGCTCAGGGTTGGAACTGATAATATTTATTAACTTCATAAGTTATTGAGGCACAAAATTACACTTTTTAAATGTACTGTTCAGTGTATGCTTGCAACACGCTGACAGATTCTCAAGAAAATGTGGACAGCAATAGCAAAAGAAGCTGGACAGCACTGTGAACTAAAGTGACTAAAGCATGATGTAATTAACAGTAAATCTAATAGTACAAAGGACAAGGCAAGCACTTAAGGATTAACAGTAAGGACTAGTGGTAAGACTAACAGTTCTTATGTTCAGAAGAGATGGAGTCTAACTGGAATGAGTAAAAAGAAGGGTTAAAGATGTTATGGGAAAATAAGTGTCTCACTGGAAAACTTAAAAAAGCTTTCTAGCTTGGCAAAATGAAGACTGAGAAGTGTGACAGTCACTGAATATTTTAGAGTGGTAAACATCATGGGTAGTGAAGATAATTATTGTGTAACAGACAGTGTTGACATTGGAAGAAATAAGTACAAGTGGTGCATAAATATATTCTGGCAAAATATAGCTAATTTGAGTAGCAATAGTAGTAGGTTTTCTGACATACTGACTAACGTTTTGGCCTCCAAGGGTTTTTATAATATGGGCTTATTAACTTGCTTGACAATAAACCAGCATACCATGAAGGAGAACAGAATGTAGTATTCTCAAAGTTAGAGATACAGTCTCAGTTATATACAACATTGTTATAGAAGTATTTGGGAGAATAAGCAAAATATTTGAATAAGTGCCTTTTCTTTTTTTATTAATTATTACTGAATAATTAGGTTGGTCTGCAGAAGATGACTTTTCCTTAGCTTTTGTTCCATTTTTTCACGGAACTTCTGTGTGCTTAGAATGCCAACCACTGTTGCACTCCAGGCTTTTTCTATGGGCAGAAATGAGACACACGTCATATAAAGCCAAGAATGTATTGCTAACATAATTGAAATCTTAATAGTTTAATCCAAGAACCTTTACTGGTCCAAATGCAGTTATTACAGTAGAATGCATCTATGCAGAAAAGTTTAATAATAATGAAAAAAAGAATTAGAATTGTTATTCACATGCTCCTTAGGAGGGAAAGGGTCAGAAACTGTTCTGCTTTCTCTTCCCCACACTTCTGGGACATAGGGCCAGTGGTTTCATTTGGGTGTTGGTGAGGGTGTTACAGTGTTTTCTCGGCCAGTTTGCTGAAAATAATGTTCATATTGATGGTTTCTTCTCTGTGGTGGGATCTCTGTGGGACTGTTTTTATATGTTTGCGTTTGCTATTGCTTTTTCTTTATCTTTATCAACTGTCATTCCTCGTTTTTCTGCAGCTTCAGTCCAAATTTTGTGCTTTTTACATGTTTTGGATGCTACTATTTTTTCTTTGCTAAACGGCCTTTTGTCTAGTTGCATGACTACTTTCTTTCAGTGATCAGTAGTGAGTTGTTTACAGCTTCAGGGTTTTTAGTACCAGGTCTGTGCCCCATCTTTTATTTTCTCATGCCTGTAGTCCTTTCTGCTCCCCATGTTTCTTCACTTCTCAAGCCTTTGCTAGTGCACTAGGCCTATATTTTTCTGTATTATTAGGTTATCCATAAATGTCTTATTCTACATGAAATAATTCCTTGTTATTTCTGTGTACAGTTCATTATTGCAGGGCAATACAGTTACACCGTGAACTTATGAGTTCATGTTACAACAAGGTGTTTTGCAGCAGGTATTAGCTTAGAAACCAAGGCAATGGAGAGGCAGGCATGAAACACTTTTTGCTACAGGGAAGCACTATGTTAGTTTTCCATCACTTCTGCCACTTGAATAATTGCCAAACACTGCGGACACCTTTATGAGGCCTTGTTTGTTTCAGTCTGTCCTTCCTATCCTACTGAGATTGTTTCAACCTGTCAAACTCAGTCGTACCATGTACGCAGCATTCTTTTATTGCAAGTATTCTGAATTTGTCTCTTATTCTGTGGGGAATGGAGTGCAACTTCCAAAAGTAATTTTTTTTGTCACCTTTAACTATGTCTGTATATGATGAGCTAGAAAGTACTTAGTCACCCTTAAGCTATTCATTGCTAAGTCCACATAGACCAAAATTGTACTGTTTCTCTAAATGATAGCGACATATAATGCAATAACTCAGAATATATTAACTGACTTGAAATGCGTGCCATTATTTTTCTGTGTTAATTTGGCCTTAGGCAAGGAGTAATCAAAAAGAAGGTGAAACCTCATATTAGAAATGCAGTAGAACAACTTCAGAAACCTTTCAGTTCTTCATGATCCACTTTCACCTCCTAGTATCTTGCTAGTGCTTCTGAATACTGTTGGTAAGCATTGGCCAAATAATGTGTAACAGAGATACAGTAACCCAAATAGTAAATACATGCAGTGGTACATTGAAACAGCTCTGGCTGGCAACTTCATCTCTGTGGTATGACAAATTCCCTCAGAAATTTAGGATAACCCTCACCAGAATGCTAATGGATAGATTATTATAACCTGAGCAATCACAGACTATCATACTAACTTTATTTTCCTACTGACTAAGATTTTTTTAATTGGCTGCGTCAGCTATTAAATTCAATGAATGAAATTTCTGCATTCTGTCAAGAATTCACAGAGGCTTTTTGTTAAATGCTTAGTTAGAAATTTTGTCTCTTCTGGGTCAAACCCCAAAGAAGGGAAGTGCTAACTATGTGATAGGAAATGTCTTTGTGTTGGAAATTATACAACTTTCATAATTTTTAATTATTTTAATTAACCTTTTAATGAGTTGCTTTATTTAATTGTGAGTGGTGTGTTAGGCCTTAAATCACTTCCCACTAGCATTCAGCAGAATTTAACATGAGCTGACTTTGTGAGAACACAGCTTGGGAAAATTACTGAAATTTTGTTTTGTTAAGCTACCCTTGATATGCTTAAATGAACAAATCCTGGGAGAAGAAAGTTGTAGCATTGAAATTGGATACGAGGTGTGCAGAATGTATGGACTACAAGGACACTTTACAGAAAACAGAAGATTAAAAAGAGACTAACAAAGACTCAATGTATGACATGGAAAGTGCCTACTAAAGGAAAAATACAAAAAGGACTAAAAAATATGGACTTAATTAGCATGGACAGTGAGAAATCATCAGCCAATAGAAGATAGAATACTAATTAGTGAAAGAGAATTACTTAATTTAGAACCAATAGTGGGTTTTTTGTTTGTTAAAAATCTAAAAATAGATGAAAAAGTGTTGTGTTGCTGTTTGTGTGGAGGCTGGGCTCTTGCTGGCCACCCCTCTGCCCCAAGTGCTGTGAATAAAGTAATGCCTCGCTTTCTGATACTAAATATGCAGTGTTAGAGGGTTCTATTATCCTGATGATTTTGGAGGTATCTGGCAATATTTGGACTGTAATGTTTTCTTTAAAACAGTTACTTTTTCTGTGTTGGGAGTCACTGCATTCTAATACAAGTCAGCCCTTGTCCCAGCTGTGTATATATTAAATAACTAAAAAAGTCAAATTGAAAAAGGCTTGAGCCACCTATCATGAGTGGCAAGACTGTCCTGGAGACATGACTCTTAATGACCTTTATAAATTTACTATTAAAAGTCACAGGACCTGATTTAATTGCTAGTTGCTGTACCCTCAGTCACTTGGGTGGCAGCTCATACATCTTACTGCTTTTTTTACAGTAATAACAATAAGTTTGGATAAATGCTTACAATCAAACTGGACAAAGCTGAGCCAACAGTGAGCAAAGGAAGCATCTTACCAGAAATATCAACATCTGAGGAGCAGCAGATACCTTTCTAATGTTATGAGTTTGGAGGGTAGGTTGAATATGAGAAAATAAATAAGAGGAAGGGGTAACAGAAGCAGTGAAACTTTGAAAAAAGAAAACTTTGAAAAAAAGAAATGCAAGGCTACACATGTGATCATCTCCATGGAGAAATTTCTCTGACTAACTGCCCAAGATTTTGATGTCTCTCTCTGGTTGGTTTCCCTGTATAGCCTTCTTCCCAAATGACCTGTTTGGGTGAGAAAAACACTTTGGCATAGATTCATAACAGTGACGGAAGTAACAGAAAATTAGCTATCTGATATCTGTAGTTTTGCAGAGAAATTGAATGAAGACTCTTTCAAAGGTTTTGCCTCAATGCACTTCAATATAAGGCCTGTTTTTTTCCATTTTTCATTCCAATTCCATTGGATTGCAAAACCTGTGCAGTTCTTTGCCATCTGAGAATTTGAACAGTGATCTAAACTCTGGATTTAACTACACAAATACATCAGCTGCAACTTTCCATTCTTCTTATCTACCCAGAAACAGCTCTGCTAAATTGCTTCTACATCATTTGTGATGGTCTTTTATCATCACATTGTTTTGTTTCTTGATCAGTTTCTTGGTTTTTTTTTTTTTGTTTTTTTTGTTACTTCCAGGTCAACTGAACTCTTCAACAGGACATTTTGTCTAACCTGTACTCCTAAGTCCTCGTTACCAAACAAGGTGAGGCCTGAGAGTAGAATGAGGCCAGCCTGGAAAATGGGAAACAAGAGAGAAATTCAGCTTGTGCTGTGACAAAATGTTTTCAGCAGAAATGACAATTGTAGAGAAGGATTTATTGAAAGCTGGTCTTTTGCTAGTAGAGTCTGTCTGGGAGAGATAGGGTAGTTTGACATCTGAGGTGGTGATGAAGAGCAAGAGTACACTTTTTTTAAGAGCAGGTCTAAATATAATTGCAAACAGTGTGAATTGCCTGAGGGCCAAAAAGCTTAGGCCAACTGTAAACATAAAGTCAGTGTTGTGTTATTTTTAGACAGTATGAAAAACATCTATATAAAAAAAATATTTGTTCATACAGGTCATTTAATATTATTTTTGGATAATAGTAATTTGTGGTTTATGAGTGTCTTGAGTGGAATCTTTTATTCAAATTCAGCTGAGTTAATGACTTCTGGGATCTATCTGTGCCATGGACGTGTTCACATTCTTAGTCTTATTTTGGGATATGAATAATAAAACCTAGCTGAATGTATCAGCATCTGCGTGTCACCCAGTATTTACTCACAAACTCTGTTTAGCTGCCTCTGCTTAGTTCTCTTTGCATCTGATGTTATACAGGAACGATGAAGTTTCATCTGTTCTAGTGATGCCAAGCTAATATATCAACACTGCAAACCACTAAACATGCACAACTGCCAGGGCTGCTGAAGAGTCGGGCAGTGACTGGAGGCAAACAGATTAACACACTGGAGCATAAAGGGATGTGTCTGCAAGGAGTATGAACTTGGGAGAGTGCTGGAAATGGTGCTTCCCAAAGAGTGTGCAGTTAAAGACATGGTGAGTATCTGCCAAGCGTGATACAGCTGTGCTGCTGGGAAGCTCATGCTGCTGACAGCTTGGCTTAAACCAGTGACAGTGGTAGGTGGCAAGAGCCATCCAGGCAAAAATATAGGGTACAAGTACATTTAATGATGCAAACTTTCACTGATGTGGTTCGAGGAAGACACATTTTATAAAACTACAGAGCAAGTGTTTTTTAAAATCATAACTCTCCAGCAGATCAACATGCTCACCCAACTTGATATCATCTGCAAACTGAGGGTGTCCTCGATCCCCTTGTGTGGGTTATCAGTGAGGATGTTAAACAAGGCTAGCCTCAAAACTGAGCCCTGGGGAACACCAGTTGTGACCGGTTGCCAGCTAGATGTAACTCCAGTGACTTGTTTTCTCCTAAATCAGCTGAAGGGGGCGGGAGAAGATCTAGAGCCACCTACGGGAGGTATGTACAGTGAGGAATGAGTCACTTTAGTTTGAACTGCTACTAGAAGGATTTAGTCTTGGAGGAAAACAAGAAGTCTGCACGTTTACTTAATTCAAAGTGGGAACTGAAGCTGCTTTTTACTTCTTGACTGTTGTTTGTTTCCCCCATGATGAGACCTGCTGACACATCATCAGGAGATGGCAGGCAGACTTAAATAAGCAAGCAAAGCAAAAATCAGCAGGAAGAAAACTTGAAGCTGCAAAATAAAATAATGTAAAAGACTGTTCCATATCAAGGAAGCATAATTGAATTTATGAATAGTAGGAAAACATTGCCCAGTTTAAAAAAATTGCTGAAATCAGGTCTTCTTAAAAAATGGGATACAGAATAAACCATCTGTCTTAAATTTCTGGCAGTGGAAATAATGTAAGGCATCTTTGGGATGAGGCTTATGCTATACAAAAAAGGCAAAATTGGATGAAATATTAATGAAATCACACAACAGTCAAGGAATAGGATATAAAATGAGTAGTCACTTTTCATAAGAAGTTTATTCCTTGGAAGGACCTTGGCATTAAACAGGAAGAAAAAGTGACCAAGGAATATACATTATTCTTTTCTTTTCAAATGGGCTGCTGACATGTAAAACTTGACCAGAAAAAATTCCTAACTGAAAGTTCTTAAAATTAAAAAAATCATCTCACATTATGTGCTGTCTACCATTTTCTTAGATATAGCTGTGTAAAACAAATGTATGTGTAATTTATCATAGAAAGCATTGTATGAAATATGGGAAATTTTAATACTGGCACCATATGCAATATTATAATCGACTTACGCTACAAATTCTTGACCTAAATAAGTAGTAAGACTGCAGTACATAGTTTTGTATGCAACATATAGGTACCAGAAAATCATTACCATTTTGCTGGATGCCAGCTTTTTTTGGCATTTTCCTCTACTTTATACAAATTGTTCTGGTGTTTTCAACATCTCAATATTATTTCAAATAAAATATTCTTGCAAGAAAAAAGTTTCATGAGCAAATATAGCATGAACAATATTTACTCAAGAATAGGTTTGCAAGTTCTTTTTCTGTTATATTTACTTTTGTACTTTTTTCAGTTCACTTCAAATGTGTGTACGTGTAGGAAGAAGGGAAAAATAGTGGGGTGCTGAACAATCATGCAAATATATTAACTATATTATTTACCCTCATGCTTACTCCTTCTACCGTCTTGATTTCTCAACTCACAAAGTTGAATCACTTCTATGCTTAACTACAGGTATGGTTTGGGTCTGAACTCCTTGGAGCTGAACTGCTCTTTATGCAGGCTAAATGAGGGAGCAGTTCAATGCTCTCCTGATTAATAATTGCTAAATCAATGGAGGCTTCAGTCAGTAACATAAACCTGTGGAGCTTGGATGAACAGAGGAGAGGATATAGCATGTGACTAACCAATTTTTGAGATAGTGTGCTGGTGTTGGCTGGGGTAGAGGTAATTTTTTTTTGGTTTCTTTGGCTGGTATGGGGCTGTGGTTTGTACTTGTGCTGAACATAGGGTTGATAATATAGAGATGCTTGTGTTATTGCTGAGCAGGGATTACACAGGGCCACATCCTTTTCTGCTTTCCATACTGCCATGCTGGCAAGGAAGCTGAGTACATGGGAGGCTGGGAGGAGACACAGCCCCTTTCCTCTGCATTTTTAGAGATAGAAAGTTCACCAAAGCCTAACAAAGGCAATGATTAAATTTGTGTAATGAGTTTGGTTTGTTATCTTTCTGTTACTTGAGTTCCTTGGAAAAACTTACTGATTATCTTATCACATATGATCTTTCTGATAGCTATCATAGGCTTACTAGCTGGTGATGGACTAAGCTACCAAAAAATTTATGTTTTTTCCTTTGCTCTACTTAATATTGACTCCTAATCTTGAGCTGCAAGATACACAATAGCTAAGTTAATTAGAGACCGTAGGCAAATTAATCTGATGAAGATAGTAATTAAACATACAACTAATTGCTTTTTATGTGCTGTAAAAAGTTTTTTTAAAAATTTTGTGACTAGATTTCTTTTAGCAAATGCAGTTGTTTGTTTGGCATTTTGATTTGGTTTTTAATAACTACCCTGGCAGCTACAGATTCCTAGTGACTTTGACTAAAAATAAGTAGATGGGTGTACAAGGTATTATATGATGAAAAGACAAATTGGGTTTTCTGACCATAATTTTTCTTGTGAAGAGGACTTCTGTTTCTCTGTAATATTTTCATGCCTGGAGTCCTTAAGGGAAGCAATCTGAAGAGAATGCATGGAATAGGAATACCAGCTGTGAAAGGTAATAAGTGCTGGAACTAACTTCCTTCCATGAACCCATAAAGTTCTGGAATAAATAGAAGAGAAAATGGAGTGCCTTTAACAGCCTAATTGGTTATTTCCTGTCATTCTATTATCATGCCTCTAGGAAAAAAATGAAACTCCTGGTTCTGGATCTCCTGGTTAATATCAGTGTTCGTTGACTTACAGCTTCCAGAATTTAATTTTTTAAAATAATGTTTGGTGCTAATAATTTTTTCCTTTTACCATTCGATAGTCCTTACTGCTTTCAGGGCCACATAAGTAATTATATCTAAAAGGAATTCCAGGGATAATTATTGGATTCAAGTAACTGCGGAAACATCAATATGAGGTCTGAAAGCAGCATTTGGAGTGGTTTAAGGCAGGAGTATAGATTACCCATCACAAACAATCTGTCTTGCTAAACAAAAATGTTTTGTCCTGAGAAGCAACAGGCTATGTATTAAAGTGAGTAGAACCCCAAATCAACCAAAAAATCCAGGGAAAAAATTCAACCCGAAGGAAAAAGACCTCCCGAGGGATACTCATCCTTCTAAAAGTAGGGGAGTTTAAAAGAAATCAGAATGCTCATCCTTCAAAAGGATTTCTTCCTTATTTTATTGGAAAGTTAAAAAATACTTATCTGCAGATTGGCAATCTTCGGGTTCTTTATATCCTGTTCTGTTTGGTGCCTGAAGATGCTGTCTGCATTCCTTCAGTATTTCATACAGTTTTGAGAGCATATTAAAAATATGCTGCTGTTTAGGATCATATTGAAAGGTGACAAAATATTTTTTTTTTTTTTTTTAATTTTAAAAATACTTTTTTTCCAGAACTTAAGTTGTTCACTGATTTCTGAAAATCTGAAAGATTAAATTTATTTGTTCAATAGTTATAATTTCACTTTGCTTGATTGAAAATGTGAGCTAGAGGTATTTTGATAAATGAATTGAAAAGTCAGTCATCTAGTTTAATTACACAGTGCTTTTTATTCCACCTCTTTCCAGAGTACAGTGGCTGTTAGAGGCAAAAATTCCTTTTAGGCTAGGCTCTTGTGAACCTATTTTAACCATTTAATATCAGAATAGACTTCAAAACTCACAGAGACATACTAAATAAGTTATGGGGCTGTGATGAGCTCTCAGCTAACACAGAGTTTGCAAGCTGGACCTGAATTAGTTTAATACTCTGTGTCTGTCTTCTTGAAATTTATTTTTGTTTATTTAGAACAAAGTTATTGCATATGCTGGAAATGTTAGAAGTATTTTTTTTAATTTATTTTCTAAAACTTAATGTTGTTATTAATTAATCCTTATTGAAATAGATCATCTGTTCTGGATCAAATTCCTCCTTGTTTGTTGCAGTGAAATGGCACAGTACTCAGCAATGATTAAGATAGCTAAAACCAAAGCTTGGAGATGGATATATATTTTTAAATTGATAAAAATAAAATCAAACAAACAAAAAAAACCCCAATACCCTCCCAAGAGGGATTGAGGGTGTGGGTGTATGTGAATTCCCTCAAGGAAAGTTTTGAAAACACGTTAGCTCTCCAAGTCAGAAAACCAAATCAGGTTACCTGCTGCCCATGGCAGTAATCTCTAGTTTCACTCAGCTCAGCTACGGGCTTTAGCAAGCCTGTATGGAAGAGCTGAGTCTTCTCAGCAGTGTGTAGTGGACATAGATGTACAATTCAGCCTCCTTAAATCTCATGGGTTTTTTTTTAAATGTGTGTGCCCTTTCCTTCTGTGAACAACCTGTGCTCATATATACAGCCTGCTTGGAACAGCGGAACAGCTGGCCCTAAATCTCCTGTGATTGAAATCTCTTGTTTCCCTCTCATGGCTTGAACAGCAATTGTAGTTTCTTTTTCTCTTTCTGATCAAAGATTTCTGCTGGGAGTTGCCACGAAGGGAAAACAGTTTTTGATGTGCAAGCTGGTATAATATATTGATCTGCCATGCGTGTTGCTCAGTTTACTCAGTGTATTGGCTCCTACTCCACACTGATCCGGTGCTTCCTTGGTGGTTCAGCCACAGCTCAGCTTACACTTCATAGCTTCCATATTTGCAGTTTCTAAAGTAGCTGCTTGACAAGGTGGTGTTTAAGTGAGGTTGAGCTCTGGAAACATCCTGTCTACATCAATATGGAGCTATGAAAGCTACTTATTATTCATATTATTTATATTAGCATAAATGCTATTTCCTGCCAGTTAGCTCCATGAAAGAGTGTGCAAATTTAGGTCTGCATGAATCAGGAAAAAGTCAGAACTATTGAAGTAAAGGTTTGGTTGTAAAAAATAATGTTTCAGGTGAGAAAAGAAATATTCCACTATTCAGTCAGCTGGAGAAGAAAGAGAATCAGAGTTTAATTCACTTGAATGCTGCTGTGTTTATGCAGATGTCTGCTGTTCACCAATGAATTTTTTTTTTAGAAAACAATTCTGTTTTCTAAATTATATTTAAATGAAACAGTTCCTTTGCACCTAGCAGAAACATCACTAATGTTTAGAGACCAGTGCAAAAACTCAATTTTCCTCTGGAGCACAGCACCATTTTTCTTTGTAGGCAGAAGATGCAAGCACTGGTTTTAAAGAAGCAGCAGTGATGTGCATGCAGCAGTCAACACAAAAATCCCCTCTAAACTTCCTGAGACAGACACCACTGTTTATATGATGCAAAAAGGTTTTACTTCTTTTTTTTTTTTTTTTTTTTTTTAATAAATGTAGTTGCTATAGAGATAATCTGAAACTCATCACTGTCTCTAGCTACATTCCATGACCTATTATTTCTGAGGAATAGTCCCCAAAGCATCATAGCAATTGGTTACAATTTTCCTCCTCCTAAATTGCTCAAATAAAGGGGTTGTCTGTGAATGATCTAGGCATAGTTGTAGGAAGTTATTTTGCCACTAGCAAAACTGTTAGTGTGCAAAAATAAACCATATATCTGCGAAGCTATATTTCTGCCTTTGTTCTGGCTCTTTGGCAGCCAGGAGACTCTATCCTCTGGTGGAACCTGTGATCTCTAAGTGCTCACCTGGCCAGTGTCCTGCTCTGCAGTGGCATGGGGAAGGCACAGTGTTTGTTTCATGGCTAGCAGAGGGACCCGGTTCCCAGGTATGGTATTCTCATTTTTCAGTCTAAAAGTATATCAAGGTAAGCTATGGTCTTAAGTTAGACAAACGTGTTGGTGACAAATGTGTTGCTGGTCATAAAATGATAAAAAAAGTACATCAGCTGGTCCCTGGTAAAAGAGCCCACAGAAGATGAACTCATGTACTACATATATGTAATTAGTGACATGTTAAAGCTGCTACACAACACAAGATCCTGGGTCTTGAGGAAAAGAATGGGAGCTATCTGGGAAGAAGATTGTCTGATACACAATTGCTGGAATTCAAGTGCTTTTCAAGTTCTTGTTGCTTGGGAAAATTTTATGATTTTGACTCTCAAAGAGGCTTGCATTGCCTCTGTGATTCTTACAGGAGAATTTACAGCAGGACATAGGGCAGCTTGGCATGGATCCATCTCCACACAGGGAAATAAAGCCACATAGATCTGGATCCTCTTCAGCTCTGGGTCCTTTGTCTGCCAGTTCACGTTGAGGAATCTTTTCTGTGAAGGCATGCAGTGTGGTGCAATGGCACATTTCATGTCGCTAACCAAACTGAGTGGACACTGTGTGATGTCTGTTTAATTTGTGGTTTCTTTGCACAACAGAATGCCATTTTTAGGAACAAAGCAACCATCACAAGTGTAATTTTTTATGCAGTTATAAAAGAGATGTAAAAGGTAAAGAATGTAGGCAATGTAAGCAAAACTAAGATAAACAAATGTAGGGAAGAAAACAACAAATACCAATGGCAAACTTCTGACAGGCTGCTGTAGTTTGTGATATATAAATACTAATATATATAAAGTCATTCCCATTTCATTTGCCTATCAGTTCTGTTGAATGCCATTTCATTGTCGGTATTATGGTTCCTCCAAGGTGTATGTAGTCTTCAAGGACCATTTAATATAGTGTTGTACAGTTTTCAGTGTTTTATAACACTGGTATAGTTTTAGAGTAAAAAAAATGTACCTACAGAAATCTATTTTAGTTACCCACTCTGCATCTTTCAGTTCTGAGTCTTTAGACTTCCACAGCTAATTGTGTCTACTGCCAACCAATCCCACTAATGTTCCCCACACCTTTTAGGCATCTGTTTTTTAAAAAAGTTATGCAGGTTACTTTGAATCTGTGTTGGCAGAAGTGTATGGGTATTGCTGTGAGTTCAGGCTCAAATGGTGGAGGAGGAATCTTCCATTTCGTATCATATATTAACCTTACTAATTGAAGCAGCTGTTTGTAGCTCAGTCACTTGCCTGATAGATGCAGTCTAGACTGAGAACATGGCCAGAGCATCCTGGGGCTCAGTTATCAGCATTATTCCTTCACTTCAAAATGCACTTTTGTGATGTTATCCTGTATACTTTCTAAATTTCATGGTTGATTGTGAGCACAGTGAAATGACCACCAACAAAGGCAGCAAATCAAAAAACCTCTGAATATTATTTCTGTGTTTTATTATATGTTTATACTTTAATTTGTCAAAAATCCATACCCAAGAAAAGTATGTTGGTCTTATCCAGTCTGAATTTGCAATTGTCACTTGCAAATAGATGTGTTTTCTTTTACAGGCTCAGAATGTAATTGTGCTCATTCAAGACCATGTGCAACACAACAAGGGCTGGGAGAGAAAAGGGTTAATTACTACGCCAAGTTCAGGCCATATCCAGTGGTCCAGGGAAGGTTAAAGGGAACAGTAGCAATGAATAAAGTGACAGGAGGAATAATTATCGCAGCTGATTTCCAGGTGACTGTCTTCTGAAATACCTAAAGGGAGTGGGGAGGAGAATGGGGTATGGAATGTATTATTTTTGAGTTATGTTTAACTGGCCGAAGAAGATTAAAAGTCCATCACAGTTTTATGCCTACTTTAGGTGAAAATAGGGATAGAAGTTCATTTGTTTGAGTGGTTGTTTTCATGGGTGTTTTAGCTGGCATGGTGGTGCTGGTGACTTAAAGGACCTGTGTAGGAAAGGATTTTAATTTTATTTTGCAGTCTTCGTTCTGTTGCAGATGTTTCCCCCATTATATATTCCTCTCTTGATATAAGCTTCACTTTGAACTTTATAACACCTTTCCATGTCTGTAAACTAATAACTCAGATTAAGTCACTGAGCTTTGTTCTTATCAGTCTTATAAGTTTCGTAAGTGTTTCCAATTCAGTAATCAAATACTGATTTAGGAAATCTTCTGTGTCTGTTTTTTAGGTTTAGTTGCTTGTGTGTTCATTTGTAAATGATAACCATCAAAAAATCATAAAAAACACTGGAAGGCAGGTTATGGTTGATGGGTCTAGTGCCATGCTAAGAAAACAAACCCTGAATAAGATGAAATAAAAGACATCGTTTTTCTTTATAGAATTGTCCTAGTTATAGGAACTGGGACCAGTTTATCAGTACGTGGGTATAACCAAAACTGTGTATTCTACACACTCTATGTCATTTCTGAGGGACTGTTAATAAATGCATCGTTTGCAGCGGCTGCCCAGGGGACACCTGATATCTCAGGCTACAAGCTGGGTGTTAAAGAAACCCTGTGAGACAGTGGAGCATTCTTTTGTTTCCACACTAATGACTCAGCTGTGATAAGTACCCGCCCCCCTCTCCCCCACCTGTAATGCATTAACACCTCCACACCCAGCCTGAAGGGTCATCTCTGCTAATGGGCCATACTGGAGTGGCATAATAGGCAGCTACAACACCTAGACCATCAACGAGTCAAAAAATATTCTATGACTCACAGAGTTAAATCACCTACCCTGAAACTCCCCGTCCTGGAAGAGTTACTGGACATTCCCACCTGAACTTGATCCTATATAAACTTCTGGGTTTGGGACTTCTGGCACCACTCCTCCGGTCCAAAGGAAGACCAGAACTCCACAGGACTGCAACTGACACTCTCAATAAGACTGTGATCATTACTTCAGCACTTCAACAGGACTGCGACCATAATCCAGACCAACAGGTTTTCCTTTTCTTTAACTTTTCACCCAGGGGGCCACGTGGTGCTCAGCACAGGGGTTGATAAAACACGATTTTGTTCTTGCCCCAGGGTGCTAGGTTTTGTGTGTGTGTATATATATATATATATATATATATATGCTGTCTTTGTGGGTTAAAACCAGTTTTTCTCTGTATCGTTGTATTTATTGTAATCTTTTTAGCAAATTGCAACTTTGACTTGTAACCTCTCTTGAGCTGGGTTCATTTCTCCTGCCGCTTTACTTTTAAACCAGCACAAGAGTGCAGGGATTTATTCAGGAAGAAATAACCTCTAAACTGACGGGGGGCAATGTTAGTTAGAGCTGGAGCCTGTCTTGGCACTCTGCCAAGGGTAAGTTGCAGTGCACTGATGCAGCGCGGCAGGAGCAGATTGGAGAATCTGACTGCAATCTCCTTTCGTTTACTGTCACGCTGGGTGGATGGGGTAAAACACCAATTGCGTATATGACTAAGGGATATTGAGAAAGTAGTGAATGAATTTTACCTATCTTCCTTAGCAATTTAGCTGCTGGAAATTATTGCGAACTCGTATCATAAGATCAGTCAGTATGAAGAAGTGCCGTTGGAGAACATCTGTGTTTAAATGATCAAGCAGCGCTATCAAAAAGATTTTGTAATTCTTATGCCCCATGTAATTATGTGTGACTAACCATAAGTACTAACAGCATAACAGCTGTTATTTATTTTTTAAAAATTAAAGAAGTGGCCTAGATGTGGGATTTTTTTAGTGTAGGAGATGATACAATCATAAAAAACAGAGGGTGGTATGATGCTGGCATATCTAAAAGGCTAGACTAGTCAGCATACTGCTTTAATGTCTGGAAGAGTTCCAGGTTTAATGAGCATTTAAGCTCCTTTCTACTGTGGGAACAGCATAACGAATACCGACAAGGCTGTGTTGCAGGTTGCCTGACGCAGCTGTCCTCACAATTCAAGGGCTTTAATAAACGCCCATCCCTGAGTTCTTCACTGTTTTTGAGTAACCCCCTGGCCTCAGACTCAGTATCTTCCTGACAATAAAAGCAAGTCAAAGACTTGGAAAATTGCTTTCTCACCACTTCTGAAAGTGATAAAGAGTAGTGTCATCTTAACAACAAGTGTTCCATTGTGCTGTGCATAAATGTCGATCTTTGTTATATACTATTCTGTACACACATATTTGGGGAGGAGAGTGGATGTAAGTTCAGAATGCTGCTGTTTCTAAGTAATTGTAGAGAAAACTTATTTTACTGAGCATAACTTCTAATACCAATGAAAGGAACCAGGTGGGTTGCACAACGATGCTCCTTGTTACAGCAGTCCTTTTACTGACTTTTTAATATGTGTGTAAAAGAGAAATAGCCAGGGTATCTATCAGATGAACTTTGATGCACTTTTGCTATACCTGTATATTCTGTTACATAGTAAATGTTCAGCCTTCTCAGATGTATGTGAGCCATCAGGGAAGAATTTGTTAGTCCACAAAGATGAAGGTATAGCAGTAAGTAGCAACTACAGTGAAATATAGAGGAAAAAAATGCCAATTTTTATTTTAGTTGGGGAAGGTACACCCTGTAAGTCTGTGGATGTCTAGGTGTAGGCTTTGTATGTATTTAAAAACTTACTCAAAATCCCCTTTTCAAAAAGACATAGCACATTGCATACCAAACCTGGCAATCGCTATGAAGAAAGAGTACTTGCAGGCACTTTGAGTAATGATTTACTTATGGGAGCTAGTCCTAATGCCTGGCAGCATGATTATTTCCTCATTCAAGCATTCCATAATGTCCTGTGCACCTGTTATTTTCAGAGCACAGGCTGAAAGCCTCTTCAAGACTGGTATTAGTTGTTTCCGACTGCAAGTTTTAGAAATACTTTAAAGCAAAATCTATGGCGTAACATTATTCTGTTTGTTTGACTAACTCTGCCACAGCAAGTGAATAGTAAAATGCAGCTCCTAACAGGTGAATCTGATTCTGAAATAGCAACTTTGGCAGGTGAAACATCTAAGGGACTCACGAGGGTAGCATGTCCTACCATTCAAAGCACACCTCTGAAAAACTGGATCACCCTAAAAAGTAGTAGATAATAGCAAGGTTTATGGATTGTGAGACACTCAGACAGTGCAGAAATTTCCTGTGTAACTTGGAACAGCATTTGCTTTGGACAGAAATTATTTTTGAGTGTTTTAGTGTTTTGGGTGTTTGGTTGTTGATTTTCTTTTTTTTTTTTTTTTTTTCCTCTAAGATGTGCAAAAGGCTGCAGCTGAAATCAGGGCTCTAAATGTGTTGAATCTATCTTTAGTGTGTAAGTTGCCAGTAGTTTTTTATTCAACTATTAGTGATAAATCATGCTTAGTGTTGGCTGGGAAGGGATTTTGGACTTGTCTAGTCTGTTCCTGATCAACTTGCTTATTTTTACTGACTAGTGAGAGGATGTAGCTTTTTATTGTAGTTCAAAATATTTCAGATATAATGTATTTTACTCTAGACAGATTTAGTAAGTAATGTGACTAATTCATTAGCAATACCTACATTTCATGTTTGCTTTCAACTTCCTCCAGACGAAAACAGAAGTTAGAGATGTGAGAGACTAACTTCTGGGTTTTGTGCTGAGGAGCCCTCTCATCCCCAGTATTCCAGAGTCTCTGTATTCATAATTTGATCTGGACCATCTTTCATGTTCCCTTCACTCCTGTGATTGATGCCACTTCTTGCCTGAGAGGGATAACCCTGAGAAAAAAAATACAGTTTGTATGTTGTTCTGAAATATGAAGCCTACAGAGTTGGACTCGTGGAATAGCCCTATGCTTTTCCTATGCAAGCACTTGAAGGCTTGCTGATCAAAAATGCTTATCAAATTGAACTGAATTAGTGTACTACAAATTTGGGATGCTCAATTTAGCATTACAGTGAAAAATCCATTTGGGATAATAGACTTTGCCCCAGGGGTTTGGAAGAACCACCAGAAGGAAAAACAAACAAAAAATCAACCAAACAAAAAACCAACAAACCACAAAAAAACCCACATAAAAAAACCAACCTGGAAGTTCAGTCTTGGATTGCTGATTAAAAATCAGTAGCGTTGGGAAATGTTTAATGCTTCAGTCTAATTTTTGACAAATATGAATCATAGAGTATGATCCTGCGTTAGAAAGGTCCCATGAAGATCCTGGCCCTTCACAGGACAGTCCCGAGAGTCACACCATGTGCCTGAGAGCACACTCTTTGAACTCTGTCAGGTTTGGTGCTTGGACCACTTCTCTGGGGAGCCTGTTCCAGCACCCACCCACCCCCTGTGTGCAAAACCTTTTTATATTATTCAGCCTAAACTTACCTTGACAAAACTTCAGGTTATTGTTTGTCAGAGAGAAGAGATCAGTGCTTGCCCTTCTGCTTCCCCTCAAGAGGAAGTTGTAGACTGCAATGAGATCTCCTCTCAGTCTCCTTCAGGCTGAACAGAGCAAACGACCTCATAGAGCTTCTTCTCATACAGCTTCCCCTTAAGTCCCTTCACGTCTTTGTAGCCTTTCTTTGAAAGCTCTCTCGCAGGTTTATATCCTTCTTATTGCAGTGCCCAAAACTGCACACAATATTCCAGGTGAGGCTGCCCCACTGCAGAGCAGAGCGGGACAATCCCCTTCCTCTTACTGGCTGGCGATGCTTTGCCTGATGCCCCCCCGATGGCCCTCCTGGCTGCCAGGGCACTGCTGACCCATATTCAACTTGCCATTGACCAGGACCTGCAGGTCCCTTTCCACAGGCCTGCTCTCTAAGCTCTTGCTCTGTAGTCTTTATGTAGGTGACAGATTCTCCGGATAAGTTAATATGGAGAGATGCTCAGGAAAACTAAGGAGATCTATAATGGTGTCTGTTCTGCCACACTAATCTTGTTCGGGTTTTGAGTCTTGCCTGTTTTTATTGGTGACCTGAGCTGAAAAATAGGATAGGTTGCATTTATTTCTTACATAAGACTGTCAGTCTCCAGAAGAGCTGTTAGTTTTACAGATCACTGGTGTTAAGAAAAAGGACTATATTGGTAGGGCCAGATGCAGTTTAATAGTGTAGAGTGTGACATTGTTACCTTAAGAAACTTTTTGCTATGAGATGCGGCCTGTCACTTAGGTATATTATAGGAAAAGTATGTACTACTAATGCTGTAGGCAGCAGAAGAGACAGCTGATCTATGAAATCTGGCAGGAGACATTGAAGCACTAATGCCAGAACAAAAGAGTACGTCTTTGCATTAATGTATACACTGTTAAAATTGCAAAGTCAAAGCTGGTTTTCCTCTCCCATTTCTGAGAGCATCATAGGACCCAGAGCTTTTTGGTTTGTTTATTCTAGCAAAATTGAGCTTGTCTAGGCATGCCATTTCTCTTTATTAATATGCAGAAGGGTTAAATAAAAGGAAAAAAAGAGAGAAGTAGATAATTAAGAGAACTTTTTTTAAGCAGACAGTGGAGTTGGTCTACATACTAGGAGGCAATCTAATTGTAAGAGGAAATTATTATTGTACTTGCCTTGATGTGAGTGGGGAAAAAAAAGTCTGAACTTGTTTCTGCAAAGGAGCCTTCATAAATCTACAGTTTGTTATAACTGAATTTTGCAGCACCGAAATTATGTTCATGATCCAGGAGGCCTCTTCTAGTCTTTGTTAGTAGAAACTGTCTTGTATTTACATAATCTATTTGTTATTAGCTTTACAGAAAAATAACATAATACTGTTTAAGGGAATATTTGTAAATTTTTGTGTAACAAATGCTACATATGCCAGTTTGTGTACATAGGCCCCCTTCCATCCACTGCAGGGAGCACAAAATTAATTTGATTATCATTTATGCCAGAAAGAGTATTCTGAATGAAAAATATATACAGTAATTTTACTACTTGTAGCTGTAGCGTCACTTTTCTGATATATTAGTGATTTTAATCACAAAAGGTAACTTTCAGGCAATTGTCATAGAGAAGAAAGCCAAGTAAAATACTGGGGGAAGAAAAGTATGATGGCAAAAATTGGAAAGACTGTTTATTCCTTTTTTTTCCTTTTCCTTTTTTTTTTTTTTTTTTTTGAGACTGTATACATTTTGCTAGCTACTTCTTTGTAGAAAACAATATATTGTGTAATGCTGAATTTCTAACTCCCATTATTCTTTCCCTGAAGTTGTACACCCTCCCTTCCCTGCAGGGAGTATTAATAATTCTGAGTATCATGGAGACTGGCATCAGTGTAATTATGCAGAAGATCTTCTTGTCACCACTTTGAATGCAAGTTAAACTTCTGCTTCTGTTTTCCTCGTTGCTGGAGACTGCACCCTACTGAGCACATAGGAGTACAGTCTGGAGTTTATGTATGTTTTAGTATCAAAAACTGAAGATTGCTGTTGGAGGGGATAATAAAAGAACAAGCATTATGACTCTCGGCATTGTTTTCTGGACTGAATCTTTGATGTTGGATTCTATATCTGAAATACTGTAAAAGAACTTATTGGGGATTTCATATGCCTTTGTGAAGAACTGTTTTGGAATAAGCTAAAGCGGAAAAGTGCTTCTATGCCCTTGCTACTGAGGAAAAATAATTCAAAGATGTTTATATTAATTTTAGTGTAATACAGAGTGTGAAGAGAAGTCTTAAGAACATCACCTTCTAAACAAAAAATGCTTTCTGATACATCTGCAGCACTTAGATGTCCTGGTTTAGTCAAAGCAGTATTACATTTATTTAATGTGCTCAAGTTCATGAATTCTGTTCTGAACTAATCTCTGACCTACACAAACATTCCTTCAAACTTGTGAGTTGTGCACTTTTGTCCAGCTCATATTGCATTCAGCCCAATGTAAAGCTAAGCATTCTGGTGACTGAATATTGATTTTTGTGGGAGTATTGCATTCACTACACTTCAATTTAGATTATGTGGAAATTGAACTCCTGTTTGGATGCAAGTGCCCTCAGAAGAAAACCTATTTTTTAATAAAGAAGAATTAAGCTTATAGAAAGCTATAAAACCAGAGATAGAATATATAAATTTGGAAAGACTTTCATATATTGATATGTTTCAGGGTTTCCAGTATAACCAAGTCCCAAACATTGGTCACCACTGTGCTATGCTGTCCAAGTCCTGCCTCTGTGGTGTCAGGTTTGACACCAAGTAAAATTGTTTAGAAATTTTGTTTGCAAAATGGAAGCTAAAGGGCTGGCTCCTTCTGAGTGTATTCATCTTCACTGACTCCCAAGGCCTCTATTGATTTTAAAATTAACTTAAGGGTCCTTGTATATTTTTCTATTTTAAAAAATCTGTTAGATAGCCAGTGTGTAAAAGCTAATGATGAAAGAGTCGCAAAAAAAGCAAAATTATTTTTTTAACAGCGCAGAGCTTCTAAGGAACACAATTTAAATTGTTGTGAAGGCATCTTCTTTGCCTCCAATGTGCTTTCAGGGAACAATTTCCTTTTCTAGAGAAAAGCTGAAAAGCCTTATTTATACTGTATGCTTGCATATTTTATTTGGCACATTGTTTTTAAATCAAGGCTTCAGTATGTTTTCTGTAAATTACTCCTTGAAGGGCAAGCTCTGCAATACCTTAAATACATGAGAATATGCTTTGTTCAATGTAACACACTTCTCTTTTCCTTATGTTTTATAGAGGTCATTTTGGGGAATTGCATGCCTTTGGATACTGTTTTATTATCAAACATTCATTGTATCAGTTTTGACTTTGATGATAAAATGCAAAGCACTAGGATAGTGAAAATCTTACTCATGTTAGTCAATTCTGTTGTAAATCATTTTGGGAGAAAGAAGGGGAAGTATGTTAATTGTGAAATTGGGATTATAGAGGTCTCTCCTCAGAATGAATTTCATTCAGAAATTTGATTTTGGTTTTGAACAAGGTTACAGAACTCATGGCTATATGCAGTGTGGGGAGGACAGCCATGAGGCCCTTGGGCTCTGGAGTGTCTGCAGACACTCGCTCCAAGAAGGGCTTGTGCAGCAGGAGTGCATGCAGCAGCCTTTGCTGAGGCCAGAATTCCTGGGCTGGTGAGCCCTGAGGCCTGAGGGTTGAGTGTGTGTGGATGCTGGAATGACAGGAGAAGCCCAAGGTGGTCAGTAAACCTCACTGCCTGGATTTGTCCAGGGGATTTGGAAATCTTGGCAGCCCCCAGGGATTTCTCAGACTACTCAGACAGAACTACTCCCCAGGCAGATGGTGCCTGACTTGTCTTGCAATTCCTTCCCAGATTGCAGGGCCTCGCATTTGCCCTTCTTGAACTTCATAAGGTTTCCTTTGTCCCCTTGCAGCTCTGCCCAGGACTATGTTGGCTGCCTCTTGGAGAAGTAGAGTTAGGAACAAGGTTAGATCTGAATTTTTATGAATATAATCGTGAATTAGGTTTATTGCAATTTGCATCCATTTTTTATTTTCACGAGCTTTCACTTAAAATAATTTGTTGTATTTTGTAAAGAGAAGACTGAAAGCCATACAGTGTTGGTATAAGGTGAATAATCAAGGGCATTCAGCTAGCCTGTGGTGTAATAGCCATTGTGAAAGGAGTTTGGGATTTTGTTTGCCTGTTGGTTCCTTTTTTTTTTTTTTTTTTTTTATTTTGAGTGAGAAGGGGAGCAGTGTTACAGAAGTGACAGCAGTGAGGTGCTGTGGGTGCTCCTCAGGTGTTACTCCTGTAGGCAACAGTTCTCATGGGCAATATGCCAGTAGGTGGAAATGGAATAGGTGTCCTTGAGCGTGGGCACGCTAGAGTTCTATGTAAATGTTACTTGGATGTTCATATGCATCTCCCAGGGTGAATGTTTTTAATACAAAGTAAACAAGGAAAAGTCTGCTGGATTCTAGCCTTAGTGGTATATTAGCAGGAAACACTAATGAGCCTTGCAATTCTGATTTCAATACAGTGTTTACTTTTTCTAATGAATACTATCCTATCTACCTCTGCCCATAGGATGATATAGCTTCTCGCAATGATAACAATAACATTATATTATGAGAAATAGATCTGTGGGGATGGCATATTTTATAGAACCATTTTTATTGATAATGTTAGTATTCAAAATCCTCATGTGGAGCGATCATTAAAGCTCATTTAAAAACCCTGAGAGGGCTGCTTATGGCTCAAATACAGTGCAAGGAATTTGAATCTTAATTATATGCAGAGAGATATATGAAGCAGAATTTGTAGTCACAATGCATTTCGTGATTGTGAATCCATAATATATTATTGTTTCTTCAGAGAGTTGAAAAGATGCCATTAATTTGAGAGGTGAAAAGTATTCATTAAGTCAGTTGTGCAGCACTAGGCTCTTAATTTGATAAAATGAGAATTAGAACTGGGTAACTGCTGCACTGCTGGCTTTTTTTAGCATCCTCTACTGGTCATGGTGGTGACACTTGGATAGTGAGTTTAGTATTTTGTCAAGGTGCAAAAATTAATCCTTTAAGCAATATTCCTTGGTCTAAGTGCTATACGAAAATTATAAATAGCACTCTAGAATTAATCCATAGCTAAAGTGTAGATTTTACTATAGTTAATGGTTAAGATTTTTGGGGCCATCTCAGTGTTCAGGATAGAGCTGTAAAAGACAGTTGCAAAAAGTTTGCTAATATTTCTGTTGTTTTGCAATATGTAATTGAATTTCTAAAATAACTGGTTTGATTCCATCTATTCAAGGCTATAAATGTTGCCTTGATAACATATATATATTTATGTTGGTGTAGGTGAGCCATAAATTTTTGACATTGTTCTTATTTAGGTCTAGGTGAAATTTTTAACAGCTATTTGAAAAGGTGGGGGAGTACATTTAAGTTTTCTCGATCAGTGTGCAAGTTTGAGTCTGCTAAGCTGGTTTACTTTAAGTCCTGAGTAATTGAAATGGTTGAAATATTTAGTCATCATTTTTCAAAACATACAAAATGGTTATGGTTGAAAATGTTTGTTGAGCGAGGGACTTTCGCTGAATGGATGGTCTTATATAAAAGGAAAAAAAAAAGTGATTCTCTGTGCTACCATGATCTGCACATATTCTTCTTCTTGCTCTACACTGATAAATTGATGAAGTTTGAGGATATGGAAGGTTACTTATGTCTATGTGTGTAAAACAGATGTATAGGATCCTTACTATATGCACAGAAAATGAAAGGGTCTTTTTAGGAACAAATTTGCTTGATCTTTGTACCTGGATTCATGCAATATGCACTCAAATGTGTCAGTGGGGTGCTGCATTTGAAATCAAGTCTGAAAACAGGCATTGGGATCCTGTTCAGTGCACTCTGTGTGGAAAGGGGTGCCAGGTTCTCCAGCAGCTGCTCTTTCTGTGCATTAGTGTCTGTGACCTAAGGCAAACCTGACTGCTGGTTAACAGTGGTGTAGTGAAGCTTAGGGCTGTAACACATCAGAACAAAATTAACCTTGACCTTTCTAGACCAGTTGTTAATGTTGAAGCACCTGATAAGATGAATTGCAACTGCCTATCTGGTGCTGATGTCACATTCTAAATTAAATAAATAGAATAACTGATTTCTATGGCCTCAGAAATACCTTAATGCCATGCTTTATCACAGAGAGATGTTCTCTGACTCAGAAGAACTAGTTTAGTCTATTCATCTAGATTTCTAGGAAATCTATGGGTGTCCTAGGCTATATGAAAAAAAAAATCTGTTTACTCTGACCCAGGGAATGTTGTTCTCTATGTGTTTGGGGGGTTATGTTAACAGAGATGAGTTGGAATTGAAATACTTACTACAGAATGGCAGCTAACCAAAACCTCTAATTACCTGGAATACTTCAGGCTGAACATGCAGCACTGCAATTACCTCAAAATTACTACCTGAGTCTGGACAAAATATTTTTCTTTGGCATTTTGCTTTATGCCTCTAGTTTGAAAGAGAAATTAAGCCTGCAAATGCTGGAGGTGCTGTCAAAACAAGGCAACCGAAGCAAGAAACAAGCTGCCTTTTAATTTCTATAGATTTTTCTCAAACTTTTCCAACTTATTTTCTGTAAAAGAACTTCAGCCTCCTATATCATTTACTGCTGATCTTAATTAAATTCCAAGGTATTGAGCAGGGAGGTGAAAACAACAGATGAAGTCGAACATAAGTAAAAAGACTAGAATCTGGAAGTAGGCAGCACTGAAGTACCAACACGCTGGGAAGTATTTCAGGCTCTGTTCTAGTCCTGAGGGCAGAGTGAAATAGAGGGCCTTGCAATTGACTGAGATCTTGTTTATAAAGAGACCTGTGGGATACATCTGTGATATGTGGCCTTTCTTTAGTAATCTCTGAACACAAACATAGGAGGTTATTGGTCATGAGCTGTTTACATCAAGTAAGTAAGAAAGAAATGCCGTGTTTACAGTGATCCTAAACCATTTATCAATGTAAATTAGCCTGGTACCAGAGAACTGTTAATGGTTGGCCATGAATGGATCCCAACAGAGGGCTTGAGTGTTTTCTGGTCAACTGGATTTCAGAGGAGCTCAGGCATTGGTTCTAATTTTGATTTATGGAGGGCACTAGTGGACTTCTGACAGCTCTTTAGATATAATTGATGACTATGAGTCTGTGCTCAGAAAACACAAAAGAGTGTTCAGAGTGCAAACATGTTCTACTTTGGCATGTGTTTACTGACAGGTGTAGAACACTTTACTGTGAGACTGGCCTGCAGGCTAGAAGGAGCACAGAACACAGGAACTGTGAATCGAGTTTCCCCGAGGGCGCACTGATCATCTGACCTTAAAACTTGCTCACCATTAACAATCAGTGTAATTATAGTGTTGGTTGCAGAGATCTTACATCAATCTTTCAGTAACCTCGTCTAGGTACAAAACCTGTAGTCTAATATTTTTTTCAAAGCGGAAAGGGTAGTACCTGAACAGGACTGTCTTCTGTTCTATGATTCTGTATAGTGGGGATTAGAGATAAAAGCACTGTAAGGATTTCCTGGAGTATGTTTTATCTAATGGGATTTTATTACTTGATTCTCTTCTGTACTGTTCTTCAGATGTTAGCTTTTAGAGCAGTAGAAAATATCTGTGGAATCAGATCGGACCTCACTCAGTGCTGTTCTAGGCAGTTTTCGTTCATGTATTTTAGGCTGGCAGTTGTTTCTAAAGGCTTTGTGCTTGAGAGGTGTGGTTCATAGTCAGTTCTCCACTTAGAGAGACTGTTTTAGATGGACAACAAAATGGTAGATTGCTTTGGTTAAAATTCAGGAAATAGAAACTCTTTCTACAGCATAATGCTTAGCAACTAATGCTTCATGACACAACACTTGGTTTTTTAGAAGCTTGAATAACAATCACTTAACAGGTGAGGAAAAGGGGAATAAATGCTAGTTTTGATGGTTTTGTTATAGTCAAATGACCAGATATATTTTAAAATATAGTAGAAATTTATTAAGAGCAAATAAACAAATCAGCGCGCTGGGAGACCGGAGGAAACTCCTGTTCCACCAACGGTCTGCGCGCCAAAAACGTGCATTGTTCTTTTATATGTGCCATTATCCCCTCCCCTGTAGGTGGCGCTTAGATGACAGGGGCAGGTCCCGGATAAGGGCGGGAAGACGGTAGACTTCTCTTTTCCCCCTCCTTCCTCTGGACGACTTTCCCCCACCCACATTTTACAGGCACACTCAAACTTACATTCAGAACTTGTTAAGATATAGCTTGCTATAGTAATACAACATTGTGGAATTCAAGCTAATCACTAACATTACAAATTTAATTTGATTAGCAAATTATCTACCTTTGCTTTTATTAACTATTACAGTTTTGTAGTAATTTTACTGTTTATTAAAGCCATTCACCACAAGCGATAGTGTGGCATAATGTCAGTAGTATTAGTGAATTGAAAGAAGGCAACGTCTGCTGCATTATGTCTTTGTAAGTAACATTTTCTTTCAGTCATGGGGCCAAGATTGGGAGTAAACAAAGTGAGGATTTTTTTTTATCAGTCATTTTAGAACGGAGAGAAAAGACAAGGAGAAAAAAGTCTGCAAGGACTTTGTGTGTGTGTGGCAACCTAAAGAAATTTGCATGATGATGAAACATTGGCAGGGCTTCTCAGGTAGTTCATTTGGTTCATTGCTCAACTTTATTTATTTACTTATTTATTTTTTTCAATAACAATTTTTATGCAATGAAAGCAAGTTGACCATTTATTTAAAAAAAAAAAAAATCTTCAGATTGCTTGCTTTAACTGTTATGTGATCCCTAAGAAAACCCAGAAGTGTGAAGGATGTTTATCCTTCCTGAACTTCCTGAAGTATTTGAGAGCAAATGAGTAGGTTGTGACTTTCAAGCCTGAGCAACCTGTGTCTGAGAGATCCAGCTATAGCGTTTTCTGGCCAAAAAGGGAAGAGCATATGCAATCCAAAGCCTAGAACAAAAAATGAATCAGAGTCCTCTGGACTTGTCCTGAGAAAGAAATTATGCTTCTGCAATGTATGATCTAAACATACCTTGTGTCTTCAAATATAGTAAGACTAGGAAGCTTTAGTATCATAAATCAGTTGATTCAGGTAATGAAGAATGGAAATTCTACTTCCTAAATGCTTATTCTACTTAAATCTATGAACGTGTTTAAATATACAATAATTACAGACCTTAGAACTATTCAGTTACTTACAAATATTTAGTCATTACTTTCACAAACAATCTTGATAGAGGTCCTTTTCCTATAAGTTGTCTGTAAATGAACTCTGATGTTACTTCAAAAGATAAGTGGAGATTTGTAGTTGTCAGCTTTCATGATTATGTGTTTTGGTGTTGTTTTCATTCCACAGTGTTGACACCTTTTGAAAATTTGAGCAAATCCTGCAGGTAGGAAGTATGTACATGTTAGAGTTGGATAGATGAACTTAAGGGAAAAATTAGTAACTCCTTGATTTTTTAAATTTTATTTTTAAGAAAAAAATGCTGTTGCAATCACTGAACTCTCCCACCAGAACTGCAAAAATTTAAAGATGGCATTTAATGTTGTATATTCCTTCTAAAAACTGGAAATAGTATAAAAATTTTCTAAATCAAGTTACAATAATTTTACTCCCAGAAAACTTTAATAGTCATTTCAGAGCCCTTGAAAAACACTTGTCACCAAAACACTAGGAAAAATTTAGCTTATAGGTTTTTAACAAGAAAGGTCATGAAGGCAGAATGTAATTTTGAAGTAGTTTAGGTATAGGGGAGGAAAATCTTTGCCACTGTGGAACAAATCAGTGATTTGCTGGACCTGACATCCTGTCTCCATCATAGTTGGACTGCTTCTGTAATTCACCAGATATATACATTAGTATATGTATATAGGGACACCTACAGGATATTACTTTGAGAAAAGAACTTTTTTATCTTTAAAGACACTTGATTTTTTTTCACAGTTGTCCTGGTAAACAATCTCTTCTCTACATAAACCATATATTAAATACAAATTTCCAGTTTAATGTAAAGGATTCAGTGAGATATTTTAGTCATCCTGATATGTACCACTAACTTTAATGCTTCAACGAACAAGCAAAGTTCTTTAACTTAGTATGATCTTATTTACTTAGCACATGGTAAATGTTAGCTCTAGGATGCAAGCTTAGATTTCAAAATGATTTCCAAGTTACTGAAAGAAGGTTATCTCTTTCTGTAAGAAAAGCCATAAATTGTCTTTAGTTTCTGAACATGATTTTAAATATCAGTGACAAAAAGCAACATATACAAAGCAAAATATCACGTGGTAGTTTCATTTCACCCTTTGAAGACATAGTGGTAGGAGAAAATAAACATAATTGAACTGGCAGACAATGACAAACTACTTTTTAACCTATTTAGGTTGTTGTCTTCCGATTGGTGTTTTAATAGAAGGTTTCTCTTATCTGGAGTAAATCTTCCAGAAGAATTATGTAGACCAGCTTACATTTTCAAACAAGCTCTCATCAAATTTATTTTTTGAGGAATCTCAAATACAGTGTTGCTCCCTGCCATGTTATTTCTTGATTTAGTAAGGAGCGGAGAAAGAAGGAAGAACATGAGATGAGATATGTCTTCTGAAACACTTTCTTCATGAGACAGGAAAGTAAAACCCAGAGATCCACCTACACTGATACTCTGCCTCTGACAGAGGCCAATGTTGGATGCAAAGCCAAAACATCATCTGATTTTTCGTACTTCATTCTTCCTGCTTTCAGTGTGATCTGAAGAGGCAGATGTGATATTCAGCTACAGCTGTTATTTATCACTGTATCTGCAACTGAGAAGTGGGAGTTTCCCTATGACAACAAGAGATTCTCACACAACTGGTTTTTTCCACTCTGATCTTCTGAGCCAGTGCAAAATTGCCCAAGCTTGCTTTCTGCAGTTTCCATTCTGACCAATATGCTGATCCACACTCTGCACCAAATGAACTGCTGAGCATTTCCTTTGCCATTCTTTGCCTTGCCATCTTTCAGGCAATTCCTACCCCATCTGAAAATGTCCCTGGACTAAGCAAGTTGTATCACTTGCTGGATATGACTGGGTTTTTTTACCAAGCAGAGTCCATACTTTTCTTTGTGCTCTTCTTGTCTATCTGGAGAATAAGTTTACTGGCCCAGGATTGTCTCCTATTTTGTCTGTAAGGTATTGTCATAATGAAGCTGTGCCTTTTGGTGCTGCCACAGTAATAGTAAAAGCTTTACAGGAGATTCAGAAAAATAACTTCAGGACATAATTTGATTTCAACTGCCCCAAAATAAAAGAGCCAGAGCAGATAGTAAAGCTAGTGGGGAAGTGGGTTGGAGAAAATTTCATTTATGAAACGTTATTATATGTTTGTCCACATAATAGAGAAGGAAAAAAAAAAGAAAGAGAAAAAGAAAAATCAGAACCAGACCATGCAGGCAATTCTCAGATAATGTATGCACTTACTGAGACAAAATTTGGAATTGCTGAAGACTTACTTAAAATACTCAAACTTGCCCTGCTGCAAATGTTCAACTGTCTTAAAAAGAGCAGAAATTGAAGAAGGAGCAACCATTAGTCAACATTTTGAAGGAATAAGATGGGCACATAACAAGCCTGTAAAAATATCTATATAATGTTATCATTGTCTGAAATTGTTTAGATAGAAGATGGACAGGTGGATGGCAATGTATAATATGGGGTTGGAGAAATACTGAGAAAGAAAATTATTGGATCCGATAAACTCTAAAGATCAAACAAACCCAGGAAATCAACAGAAATTAAATCTAATCTTAATAGCCTTGCAAAAAAGAGAAAGGCAATGAAGAGTAAAAGACAATGAGTTAGTGAATTAAGAAGTCAGAATTAAGATAACAGCACAATTCTATTGAGGAGGGAAACAGAATGAAACTGCAGAAACTTCACTGATAGAGCTCCTAAGCAGAGGGCATAAGTGAAAAAGATAAGGGAGAATAGAAAATAAAACAACAATTAAAGTTACCTGATAAGAATATTCAGATGTTCATAAAGTGGAAACTTTTTGCACATTCAAGAGCCCTATTCAAAATGCTTAAATGTGCTGCCAACCTTGCACTTCTCTGTGTTAAACAAAGAAGGCTATCTCACAGCAGCTGAACCAAGTGACTAAAAAGATGTTAATGTGACTATGTTTTCTTTCTGTTGCTGAAGAAAACTTTCACTCCATTAAAACTAACAAACCCCAATTCCTTTTAATCCACTCCCACTATACCCTTTTGCTTCCCTACCACTTCTTAACTCCTCTTAGTCAACACAACAATACCTTATTAAATAAATGACACAGTGGGTACTGGAGGTTCTATTCCCAGCTTTTTAGACTGGACACTAGTAACTGGAGAGGGAATGAAGAAGGCAGTGCCTATTCACAGAGTTGTAGAATGGCTCAGGCTGGAAGGGACCTTAAATATCATCTAGTTTCAACCTGCCCACTGTAGAAAGGGACATCTTCCACTAGACCAGGTTGCTCAGAGCCCCATCCAACCTGGCCTTGAGCACTTCCAGGAATGGGGTATCCACAGCTTCTCTGGGAAACCTGGTCCAGTGCATCATCACTCTCACATTAAAGAATTTCTTCCTAATATCTAATCTAAATCTACCCTCTTTCAGTTTAAAGCCACTCCCCCTTGTCCTGTCACTACATACCCTTTTAAAGGTCCTTCTCCATCTTTCTTTTAGGTCCCCTTTAGGTACTGGAAGGCTGCAATTGGGTCACCAAAAAGCCTTCTCTTCTCCAGGCTGAACAATTCCAATTCTCTCAGCCTTTCCTCATAGGAGAGGCTTCAACAGGTCAATGTCCTTCCTGTACTGGGGTCCCCAAAGCCGGATGCAGCACTCCTGGTGGGGTCTCACATGAGAACAGGGTAGAGGAGCTTCCATTTAGCTAAAGCAAAGAGTGGGCATTGACATCTCTGTATTCACTTCAGTTGAAGCAAGGGAGGCTCGTGCTGTCTTGTTCCTGCTTGACTTTTCACTTTGATCAGCTTTGACACTAAAAGCAGTACTGTGTCACTGTTCAGAAAGACCTCTAGACTCTGTGCTTAACTGATTTACTCTCTTTACTTCTTTTAATGCTTGCACTGAAAGCTTTTCATACCTTCCAGAGGAGGAAAAAAAAAATAGATTTATGTTTGGCATATGCATAGAGATGTTTGGTTCAGGTTCCTTCCGAAAGAGGTGTGTATTTCTACTAGACTGATTTCAGTTGGTGACTGAGCAGACCCTCTTTTCTTTTTTCCCCTCCTCTCCACTTTGAAGTTATGTAAAAACACATCTAAACTTCAACTACTACTTCTCACTTCGTAAAAGTGCTATTAAATTGGAAATAACTCTAGCAAGAAGAGCAGGAAGGCAGTAGGGATGGTGATGTTTCTGGTGGTTATCACCTCTGTTTTTTAAAGGAGCTAGTGAGAAGCTGAAGTACAAACTGTGGTATCACATCAAAAGAACACCAAGTAAAGCTGATAATGAATAACCTGAGAAGTAAATAATGGAAAGCAACAAAATGTGTGGAAGTGGAACAGGAGAACTGGTCATTTTTTGATGTAAAAGGTATTGACATAGCAGGCCTTCAAATGTTTATCTTTCTTCTCTGGGTGTCTGTGGTATGTGCCACTGAATTATTTCCTACCTAGTGTGGTAAGATTAAAGCACTGCGGAAATTTAGAAAGGAAATTATAGCCAGTATACAGAGAATTACCTTTATCAAGGATGCTTTTTTCATCACGTAAAGTGCAGCTCCTTACTAGTCGGGAAAAAACAGGATCCTATACAGAGAAATAGTAGCTAAGTGTGGAAAAGATTTTATTGAGTTCTGTAACTGAGTTTTCTTGTCTCATATGGTAAAGAATGTATGTATACTTCCTTCCTCAATATAACAAAGGAAGATCATGTAACTTGAAAATTATTGCAAGAGATGGGAAGATAAGCTCTTAAATCTATTTTTGTATTGAATTAATGCCATAAACTGTTTCATGTACAATCCTGGATCCATTAAAGTGAAATGGAACCACCATAGTAATGATATGTCTAGCTGTGCTTTTTTTTTTTTTTTCTTTCTGTTTTGAGCAGCTGTTATTATTGTGGCTTGCCAGAAGAAGCCTAAAGCAAGAAAAATATTTGACAGTCATAGTTATTTCTGTGAACACTGATGGGCTACTGTATGAGTGGGCTTTCTAATTTTTTAATTTTGTTTCCATCAGCTCAAATCCAGCTATTCTTCTGCTTTGATCAAATGCTGTTGCTTCAGGTAATGATTTAAGATAAAAAGGTGGGAAGCCCTTGATGTTTATTTATTTCATAAAATAGAGCTTGTTGCCAGTCTGCTTTCCTACACAACTGGCATTTTATCGTCTATCACCTGTGCAAATTACACAGTTGAAAAGTGTGTGAGAGAAGACTTTGGCAGAAGCCTGGACCTTTGCAGGCAACATTTCTGGGAGAAGTGGGATCATACACTTCCTCAGACAGGGTATTAGGGTGTAGCTGACTTCTGACTGATAGGTTTTAATTGGCTGGGTTATCTGAGCACTTTCCAGTTACTGCATCTACAGTTTACCTTCTCCTCAGTAGCATTTCCCATCTGTTTTACCCTTTCATAAATGGAGAAGTAGGAGGGAAGCCACTCCAGGGAAGAGAAGATGCTGGTGGAGAGGGAGGGCACCCACACTCAGTGTCTGAGGCATGCTCTCACCACCAAAAAGCTCTTCCTGTGTTGGAGAGTGATTCCTAATGTTGGAATGGACAAGAATAGAATGGAATGAAATAGGAAATTTGAAGCTTATATGGAGCAAAGGCAAACTGAGACTTTAGTAGGTACCTTCTTCACCAGAGTAGGGAAAACATAAAGATTGCACAAAAAAAGCAATCACCAATAAGCATGTGGTTAGCATTGGCAGTATAAATAGAGTTGTGAAGAAATTTCTGGATATATTAGACTGGAAATTTTAAAATGCCCATAAAAGAAAACTGATGTTCTTGTAGAACCTAAAATTGTCTCCGAATTTCATTTCTGTCATCCTTCAAAACTGCAAAGTGTAAGAAATTACAGCATTAATGTTCCCAATAAAGCTGAATGAAAGCTGAGTCTATTTCTAAGGAGAGATATCCACTACAGTAATATTGTAGTAAAGTAAGCAGTTGGAATTACATTTGTAGAATTTATAACCCGAACCCAAGCAACCTGAATCCTTTCAATGGTCCATTTCTATGTTCATATATTAATATCTCGGATGCTGATATTATTCCTATTTTATGGGCTTAAGGGAATGCCTGAACTAGTTGGAATACTTTCAGGAAACAGAATTTTATTTTTAGATCAAATGAATCTGACCCAGATAAAATCTGGACCTTAACTTGGCAATTATGTAGTTTCAAGCAATAAATAGCACATCTGAGGAGGGAGATTAGTTGGTTTTTCTAATTTCACTTGGTACGTGATATACAGGGATGCGTTAGTATGTGCAGTGTATCCTGCTTGTATTGATGTATTAATTTGCAGAAAATTACAATACTTACAAAGCATTAAAATATCCAAAATATCAGTGTCTGGGGCATAACAAGAGCGTAATTAATTGTGTGTTATATAAGTAACTCAGCAAAATTTTTTTAGTGGAGAAAAAGGAAGTGAAGAGTTGTGCCCTTTGTGGGAAGGAGTGTGGCATTTTAGCCATTCTGTACACCATTTAGCACTAACCCTCGTTGTGCCTTGCAGGCACATCTGTTAAATGGTTTCATTGCATTATGCTAGTAATTTGGCTTTTCAACAGGCTGGCTGAAAGTAGTAAGGCAATAAAAAAAGACTGTCTGGTTTTCAGTCTTACAGTTGAATTACTTTAAAACTTGAGTTATTAATGGAAATCTTGGGGTAAAAGGGATGTGACAAGTGATGTCTGCTGGGGGAAAGTGATGACGTCCTCTTGCACGTATTTGGTCTCCCATGTGTGAGTGTCATAGTAGGGGTGAGTGGTCATGAGTTACAATGAGCAAAGTGCACAAATATTTCAGTGAGGTGTTGCTTGCTGATGTGTTCTACTGCATTTAGGTCTTATATCTAGACAAATATTATTGAATTATTTTAAATTTCTGTTACTAAACTAACAGAATATCAATAGAATAAGTAACATTTCTTCCTGCTGAAATATTATTTAGAACAAACAGTGACTAGTTGTCATACTAGCTTCCTTGGTTTACAAGGGAGCAGTCAGTTTGGATTTTCAGGAATTGACGAACCATCTGTTGCTCTTACAAATGTACATTTCTTTAACAGTACAACATGCAGTATCAACATTCCAATGTACTAATAAATGGAGTAAACAAGAAGAGGATGACATACCTCTAATAACAGTGGTTCAAAAAGATAAGATTTTTTTGTGAAGTAAAAACAACTATTGTCAAGATTTACTCTACTTTTTTTATATATATAATGTAAATTCCCTTTGGCTATCAGGCTTTGTGTGAGGTGAGATATATCTTTCTTAATTAATATGTTTGAAGTACTGCTTTATGCTGTGTACTCCTAGAAGATACAGATTTTTTTAAAAAAATATGAATAAATCAAGCAATTAAATATTTTTCTCCAATTCCCTACATAATTTCTTTAAACTTCACAAGCAGGTTTAAAAAACCTACATGCAATGGGCATGATTTTATTCTAAAATAAAAATAAAAAAAAATCGCAGCAAAGCAAAACCTGGGTAGAGTCTGTAAGGCAAGAGATCATTATCTCATTTTGAAGTGGAGACAATTTAATTTAGAAGTTCATTTAACAAGGTTAAAAAAGTCTTTCACGAGATCAGATGAGACTGGTCAGCAGCTTTCTTAATGTTATCATTGTAACTGAGAGATAGTACCTTGCCTTCCAGACACAAAGTTACATTCCTGGTGTAGTATCTTGCTATACTGAAAATCTCTGTTATTTCCAATGCAGACACTCAGATTCAAAGCAGCATTTATACTTTTGTTTTCAGCCACCATAAATCAGAAGAAATTCTTCCATCTGTTGGAAGGGATCTTCACGCAGTTTTATAGCCGAGGTCCAATCAGATAATACTAATCTCTAAGGGGTACAATGGAGCATTCACAGGAGAAAATATTAATATTGCTGCTCACCCCAGAGGTGACTGCATTTCAATTTGATAAATGGTTTATTATCATCATCATCTTATCTGTCAAGCTTCGAGTGTATTTTGGAGACTTTGGAAAGAATAAATCTCTACAGACTTGGCTCATTGCCATTTGCAGCAGTATGCCAAATGGCATATGCTCTATTAGACATAGTCAAAAAAGATTAATTATCATATTTGATGGTGGTGGGAAAATCAAAAGTTCTTTAGTAATTGTTTCGTCTTCACATGTTTGTTGTAATGCGATGATTCCAGAACAGTGATATGGTATTCCTGCAGCCACTGTCTCATCTTTTCCAGTACAAGGTGCCTGCACCAGCTTCCACTGACTTTAGAGTAGATTAGTGAACTTGCGTCACTTTAAAATGGCTCTGACAGCTCAGTCAGCCTCTGAGTTCTGTTGTGAAAATTTGATAATCATTCCAGTTGAATGTTAAACTGAATGTTTTGTTTTTCCGGCACTTTAGAGTTAACTGCAGCTTTAATAGGTAGAATACTTCAAAAACAACCGGGGCTGTGTATAATTCTCAAGTCCTTAAAAATTATTTGAAAATTATGCTTTAGCCTTGAAAAGTGGTAAACTGACATTTGAATGTAGCAAAGTATCACAGTGCTTGCCCCTAAACTGATTCAGTCTTTTTTATGTGTCTCTGTTCATGCACACACAAAAATAAGTAAACCTAAAGTTGGTGTTGTTTTTTTTTTCTGTTCCTATGATTTGTCATTTTTACTGCCCAAAAGAGACTTGTTTTAGAAGGTGTAATACTTAGCAATATACTTTCATCCTTCCAGTGAAGTGTGCTGCCCAAGCATCTATGAGAAATAAGATGCTGTGTCACTTGTTTACCAAAAGTGTTGGTTGAACACAATAATTTCAAAAACAGGCTTTAAACTATATAAGCAAAACATATTCAGCATTTCAAGGCCAGATGTCTTCTGCAGTTTTTTCCAAAATGTGCTTTCTCTAATGTAATTAAAATGGAAATTTTGCCTAAAATTGAACCAGAAGCTTAAAACTGTACTATGTCATAGTCATTCATCAACGTATGTTTTAAGTTGCTGATTGAGTTTGGAACTGTTCTAAATGTAGTTTGTGGAACAGTGTTGGTATCTCTGCCTTTACTTTAGGCAGTTTGAGGAAAATGGCTGTGTCTACACTTAAGTACAGGTACAGTTGGCACAGTAATGCTCAGTCCTCATTCCCTGATGAACTTGGAGAGGGAGGACTGCACAGAAACTTGCTGCTTTTTCACATGGATTTTCTGCTGTGGGAAACTAAAGTACATGTTCATATGTATCCTGGCATGCAGCTGGGCTATATTCAGGCTAGGCTCAAGCACTGGGGCAGAGATGTGGCCAGTAAAACTCTGGTCTCTAAAATAACGTGTATTTCTTTTATGAGAGTAACCAAAATGCCTGACAAGACTTAAAAATAACATTTGAGGCTTATCTCTGAATATTTCCATCACCAAAAAAAACCCAAATAAAACCTTTAAAGACATATCAAATATTTCAGAAAACATAAAAAATATAATATTCTGTTTTCTTTAAACAGAAAGACCACAGTGTCTCACCAGAGACTCTAATATTGGCCATTTTCTTACAGTTCCAAGTCAAATGAAAAGTATTCATATTAATTAATTAAATAATTAATTCAGAATTAACTGGGTTGGAAGAGACCTCCGAGATCATCAAGTCCAAGATCAGTTTCTTTGTCTCAAGCGGGGTTGAAAATAAACTATTGAAAGTGAGGACTGTTCATTTATCACACTTTTCCTAAGTTTTCTGAACTTTACAGTGGCTTTTGTTGACATAATATTGCCTCCTGACACCCCTTCCTTTTAAACAGTGACAGATAAGTTCCTTACATAGGCAGGACGGTAGCATTAGAGTATAATGAAGGGTATCTGGAGTTAAGGCCTCTCTCATATGTAGTAGCAAATGTAATAGCAGATAGAAGAGCTGTGGTGAATAAAACAGAGGTACAGAGTCTTTTTCTGGAAGAATTGCTTTGTTTTTTTCTAGAATCTGTGTATCTGTGATCACATTCCCATCAAGACAGACAATGAGAGAAAACAACATCAATGAAAATCCAGCAGTGGGGTGAAAGAACTTAAAAGAAGCCTGCAAGAAGAATGCAAGAGTTGCAGCGCTGTAGGTTGGCACTTTTGGACAGAACCAAGTTCATTCAGAGAAAATGACTAATAAAAATCCCTGGGTGCTCACAGAGCCTGCTTTCACAGTTTGCAGTAACAAAGAGAAATGCGAGTTAATGCAAATCTGTTCTGACAAACCTAATGGAAACAATTACGTTTGCATATTTTAGTCTCCTGGGAATTATTAAGGAAGATTGACAGTCTCTAGAGAATAAAGTTTATTGTCATCAATTTTATAGATTGTCCCAGGACTTCTTAGTGTCTATCAAATCAGTTGAGTTCACTCTGCTGAATTTCTTTAAACTCAAACAGAAGGCCAAATTGTAGAGCTACAGTGAGGTTTATGCTGCCTGAAGTATCACATTTGAAATGTTATTACAGAAATTAGGTAATTTCCAGATTTATTTTGCATCTTACAAGTTAACATTTTACATGATTTAGCCTGTGTGACTAGAGGTAAAGGCATGACAAATTCAGTATTAATACTGAAGAGTGAATTTGGCATGTAGGTAAACAAACTGCTAGAGTGGTTTTAGGATAGGGTTGGCCTGGTGCTCTTTTTTGAGGGCATCTGTAAAGCAGAGAGGCCAGAGTTGTTAAAAGATTCACATTTCATGTCCAGAGTAGGGCAACGAAGCTTATGAAGGGTCTGGAGCACAAGTCTTATGAGAAACAGCTGAGGTTTACTCTGTAGAAAAGGAAGCTCAGGAAGGGGATCTTACCACTCCCTACGACTACCTGAAAGGAGGTTGTAGCCAGGTGGGAGTTGGTCACTTGTCCAAGGTAACAAGTGAATGGGCAAGAGGAAATGGGCTCAAGTTGCTCTACAGGAGGTTTAGATTGGATGTTAGGAAAAAATTCTTCACTGAAAGGATCATCAAGTATTGGAATAGGCTGTTCAGGGAACTGGTTGAATCACCATCTCTGGAAGCATTCAATAAACTTGTAGGTATGGTGCTTAGGAATGTGGTTTAGCAGTGGACCTGGAAATGGTAGATTAGTGGTTGAACTCAGTGATCTTAAGGGTCTTTTCCACCTTAATGATTCTGTGGTTTACTAGCATGAACTGCATGTCTATTGGGCTTTTATTTAAAAGTACCTTTTCTTGTAAACCAAAGTGTAAGAGTGTAAAGAGGCAATCTTTACAGAATGACTTAAAAGCAATCTTTTAAGATCTGTTGCACATTTAGTTCACCACCTTCCACTGTCCCTAAGTCTAGATTTGGCCCTTGGCTATACTGCAGCATGAAGCCCTGTAGTCTTGAAGTAATGGCTAGTCACTATAGAGCCATAATATTATATGGTGAAAACAGATACACGTAGGCATTTCTGAGCATTTCAATGTCCTGACATGCTAGGAATGTGAAGTGTGACTGTATATTGCTACTAGAAAGTGCTGTATGTGAGGGTTTAGTTTACAGTTTTAAAACTGTGAAAAAAGGGCAAATTATACTGGTTGCTAGGTTACTGTTGAGGATGGTGGTATCTTTTGTCCAATGCCTGAAGTCAATTTTCCTGTATATTTTCACTTGATGGCTAATTTAGTTATTTGCTCAACGTTAATTTCAAAGAATGCCCTATTATCGCTTTCAAGATATGAAATTGGAAAGGAGTAATAATCTCTACTTCTAACTATTGTTAACATCCTAGAATATCCCCAACAAGTCTAATCAAATGCTGCTTGACCTGTAACCTTAGCACTTAGCCCCATATGAAGCAAGAGATGAGAAAAAAATTTCAGAATTTCACACCTACTCACTGATTTTGTTAAACTTTTTTTTCTAGGAGCTGTATTCTGAAGATAATTTGAATTGGAATTTCAAAGAAATATCACATGGTTTGGTATTTAAGAACTGTTTTGGCCGAGAAGAAGTAGTAATTTTTGTTTTGAAAGCTGAGTTTCTTTTGGCTTGACGAAAATATTAGCCTTTCTGTCACTGAGAACAGTAACTGATTAGATCTCAGATCTAATGCAATATGTGCTTAATAAGTTTCTGAAAAAGAGAACATATTGGAGGCTAAATGTTTGTGTAAAATAGAAAATTCTTTATGTAAAGTTAAACCCTTCTGTTTATCATAAGTGCAGACACCTGAGTGTGGGTTTAATTCCCTTCCACACTCTGAGCCCTGAAAATATTGTTATGCACAAAGCTTTCATGAACAAACTTATTATAAAATGATACGATGTATAGTTAAATGAAAATTTGAAAAAAAAAAGGAGTTTAGTAGAAGACTGCTGTATTTAAAATATGATCAACTTAATTTGTGAACATACCTGATAATTTTTTTCAGATTCTCAGAACTCAAATTGCCTTTGAAATAATCTTTGAGTGTAATTTTGTCCATCAATATATTAATATCTAATTCTGCTCTCGTGTCTGGAATTACATGAGAGTGGTTCTTATCAACACCACAGCTTATGGTCATGAGCAGTAGCTGGAAACAGAGAATCAAATGCTGACTACCCATGGTCTTAAAGGTTTGACATGAGGGAGGTACTATTTATCTGAGTTCCTTTGCCCTATTTCATTCAAGAAATTAAATATTTTGCAAGCTACTGATCAGAATTTTAAGTGCACTATGAACTTTTATTTTAGTCTACTTCCTTTTCTAGGCCAAAGCACAGTTGAATTAAAAAACTTGAAGTATAGACTAATATGATCCTTAAATACAAAAAAAAGACCTGGAATTATAGTCATGATTGTCCAACCTTAATTCCTTTTGCAGGAATTTTCCTCAATCAAGGTGACACGGGAAAGTACAGTGCTATCTGAGAAGATATTCCAGATGCCATTTCCAAAAATCTATAGGGCAACTGGTACTGTTTCTCTACAACTGCATTTTGGGATTCAGATGATGCTGGTTCAATGGCTGCTGATGCCAACAATGTACGTGAGTTTGCTGTGCTGTTCCAGCTCTGTATAGTGAGTGGAGTGCTACATTATTAATATGGGGCTTACTAAAATATAATTGTAAAGAAATAGCTGATGTTTGATTCATTCAGGCTATACATTTTAAAAGCAAACCAGCATTTAAATTGACCATTTAATCACTGACATGTAACACTACAAGAACTCTCCATTATGTGTGGTGGAACAAATGATCTCTAGATTAGGCATTAGGTAAACTGCCTTTCTGAATGTCTTATCTGGAAAAGGGAAAAGACTCTGTGGACACAAAAAAATGAACAAATGAGCAACCAAAAAAGAAAAGAATTGTATAGTCCCAAAATACTAATTCCTGGCCTTTGAAATACCCTGTAGCATGTGCAAAAAGTAGTTTTGAAGAAAAGATTACTTAATTACAGTAAAAAAGGGTAAGAGACAATCATCTAGGAGACAGCGGCCTCTTCCACCGTTGACAGTTCTCTTAATGCAACAAAGATCTGTAACAACAGAGGGAAGAATTTTAAAACACACACTTCTCCATATGAAAAAAAAAACCAAACAAAAAAAAAACACATGCATTTTTAATGTCCATGACTTCGCTGCTGCATTTTTCAGGGAAAAAAAATTTAGAAATTGGACTTCTAAACCTTGTTCCTATAATACCTGAGGGGAACTTCATGAGTACCTTTCTCCTTTCTGTTCAGGATGGGATTTTCAACTAAGAGGGACATCAGCTTTCCTCTTTATCTGGGTCACTGAAGAATTTTCTGCTGCCTTGTATCACACCCATACTGCTCCATGCCATATGGGAATGCTGAGGAAAGGAACTATATTGCCATTACACTGGTATAGTATTTTATTAATACATTTTTAAGGGGATTTTTCAGTGTTAATGAATCTCAAAAATATTGTCAGCAAGAGTTGTGGAAAGATTACTGCATCTTTGGATTTTCTGGCTCTGCCTAAGAGATGTGATCCTGAGTGTCTAGATTGATATGTTTATGTTTGTCATAGGCAGTGAATTAAGATAAAAGGTAATCTCATCTCTGAATAATTTTATAGATATTTAGTATTACTGCTATTTAATTATTTTCAACAGGGAGATTTCTTAGCAGTTTCTGGTTGCTGGGACAACAGAAACAGTCTAAAAAATATAGAATTTGTGAGGCTGGTTACACTTTGCCTCTTTGGTCTCAAGCAAGAGAGAAGGAATATGTCTCATTCTGACTACACAGGACTATGTTGTAAACTAAATTACCTGTGTGATTTCTTTTAAGCTGGAACCTTAAATTATGAGCATTCTGGTAACTGCTTCAAAGGAGATCAGTGTCTAGCAGATAAATATTTTGCCTGTCTCAGAAGACAATTTTGTAAGTTCTTTCCCCCTGCTTTTTTTATTCAATTATGTTGAAGTTTGTTGGAAATGGCTTTTCACTTCCTGACAATTGGTTGTCACGTAAGTCATAGGAAGAGATTTGGATGAATATGGCAGAAAAAGAAAAGCTACATTTCAATAGCTTTTTGTAGTATTCTACAAAACTCTCCTGCCACCTCTTCCTGATTTAAATAAGACTGGTTCTCTATAACTGATTTGAAGAAGTTTTGAAAGTCTCTGAATTTTAAAATGTTTCTGATGAATGTGTACGTGATGTGTTTTGAACTGTAATCCAGCTCCCATTGAAGTCTATGGCAATGCTGCCATCAATTCCTGGGGTGCAGAAGTGGACTTATAATGAGCTATTTAATGTTTCACTTATCTAAATTGTCACAGCTTGAAAGCTGTAGTAAAAGACTGGTGGGGTTCTGGAATGACTGGAGGGCCTGTAAATGTAATCAAAGAGATCAGATTGTGTGTGAGAAGCTGTTTCATCTCAATCTCTTTCATCTACGGAAACCTGATAGAATTTGTTTAGTAGATTCTGGCACAAAAAAACCGCATAGACAAATGCAGCATTTAGATCGACTCTTCAGAACAAAAGCAGACAGATGAATAGTTTTACGGTTAAGCAGCTATAATTCAGTAATTTTAAGTTCTTCACTTTCTGTCACAAAACTTCTGATGAGAAAGTCTTGTTTATAAACCATATCTAACTTGGGTTTCTTGTCTGTACAATAATAGAAGCATATATTTTTCTTATATTTCAAAAGACTGGTGGAAAATAAGATAGAGAATGAAAGCTATAAACTGTAATATCTGGTGTGTTTAATATATTTCTTTTAATATCTCTTATCTTAACATGTTGTTCAGAATTGCCAAGAATTATATAACAACTGATCTCAAATGGAAGGAGGTGGTTCTTTGAGGTTTCTTTGTTTTGCCTTTTTTTTTTCCCCAGGAGTTTCTCTCATATTCTAAAATCCATTTTGACTGAATACATTGAAAGATATATTAGTCCAAATGAACAAATAAATGGATTTAAAAAATAGAAAAAATCTGACAAGATATGGAACAAGTTGTAGTAATGTTAGGTAGATTTACTAGTACAGTAAATTAAGTATGAAAGAAGCGTGACTTCATCATGTTTTTTGAAAGACTTAATTATAGATACTTTAATGATAAAAGAACTAATATATATATTGTACGTTACCACAAACTGTCAGCAAGTGATTTGCAGCAAGGTGGGAAGAGTTTCAGTGTACATGATGTAGAACTGATCTTGGAATTGCCCACAGCTGTAAGCAAAATATTGCTTTGTGGTGAACTCAGCCAGTTCAGAACCAGTACAGCAGTATTAACCAAAGCTTGGCCAGATCACAGCGTGTCTCTTCAACCCCAGTGAACTGAACTGTAGAGGAGAGTGTTATAGGCTGGTGCGGCTACAGATTTTTTTTTTAATTATTTAATACTGTTTTTAATTAATAATGAATGAGATTTCAATGAATGAATCATCCAGACTATTATTCAGCATCTTCAGGCTTTGCCGTATTTTCCTTTCTGTTACTGAGTCAAATGTGTTGACTGTGATTATCTGTGTTGAGTTACAATATCTGTCACATGTTTGTAAAACAACGGATAAATTATCCCCTTCCTCCTTTTTTCTTTATTCTGAGATACCAGTCTAAGTTTCCTTGATAGTTTGTTTCCTCTATTTGGACGTTTTGCACAGTTATTCCAGCACCAGTTCTCTTATTTGGTGGACTACCTCTTCTCTTATCATCTTGCCTACAATTCATTTATTCATGTGTCTTTCATATGTGAAAGAACAGCCAGCACTTCTGGAGACCACTGTGAATGAACTATTTGATAAGGTATTGACTAATATGGGAAATAATCTAGAAAAGCAGTAACTTCAGTTTTTTAACTGCTCATGAAGCTACACGCTAGTAAGAATTAGACTTCAAAATAAATGACCAAAAAATTGTGAGGTGATGGTGACATGTAAATCAGAATCTGATAACATAATGTATGAGAAATGTAGTATAAGGAAACTAATTTTCATCAGGTTAAAAAGTTTGAATATTGTAGTGACATATTTATGAAACTGATAAAGGATAAACAAGAGGAAATATGGGTCTCAAATTTAGGACAGTAAGCTGAAGGAAAATTGTTGACATCATCAGTGTGTTCTGACCTTGTGTTGTTAATGACAGTATCAGGTGCTTTTTTTTCTTTTTTTTTTTTTTTTTTTTACAACTAGAGTCATACAGCAGTTCTAAGGATGGTGGGCAAAATGTAGTCTGAGTGACTGCAATGTCATGGGCCAAAGATGTGCCTATGTTCTTAAAGTGTAAGTATTGGAGACTCCCTTGATATGTTCAGCTGTAAAATCGAGGAAATTAGAACTCTATTGCAGGGATAAAAAACGAAAGTAATTATGGCAAGATGGAGACCAAGTCCTACAGGATGACTGGCAATGTTGACCAATTCAACAGTCAAAACAAAATAAATGACACTTTTTTATGGTGTTCATGCACACATATGTGTGTAAATATACATGTAAGTGTATGTATATATCTCTCAGCCCCTGGACACTTGAATGTATATTTATACAAATATTTCCCAGCTCCTTCTTGCGTGATAATGCTACTCAAATTATCTTCTGATATATCTATGAAGTTATGGATTTCATCTGTCAGTGACTCTCATGGGCTATTTAATCTGTTGATCAAACTAAAATCATTTGAATGTTCATCTGAGAGAAAAATCAAATGCATCTTGAAGCTTGCATTTCCAATTGCTAATCAAAACTGTAGTATATTCCAAAGGCTTTTGAAGTGAATATAAGTTTGTTTGTTTTATTTTTTTCCCCCAAACTTACTTTGGATCTGACCTGTAAGAACTTTGCAGCATTGCATGATATATCAATTTGTGCAGAGAGAGGGAAGGTGAAATAAACTTGCCTCTGAGTTGTGGGATTTTGACCTTCAGAAGTAATATGTAACGTTAATAAGCTGGTGAAGGGCAACAAGAGGTAAAAAAGAGAAGTTACTTGTTTTGTAGAGTAAAAGTATGCTCATTGTCAGTTCATAAATTCACAAGTAAGTTATATTTATGCTAACAGTGTTTAAAAAAAAAAGCAACAAGCAAGTTGTCACCGTGTCTCTATGAGCAAATTGATTTCTTACGGCAGTTTCCAGTTTAAGGTACACTTTCTCCAGCTGAGGCTTGCAGTATTTGCAGACAGTCTGACTTCTAACAACCCTACTGTTAAGAATGAGATGACTTTTAAATTTTGTCTAAGGGCTAATTTCCAAATTTACTGTATCCTTTCAATTTTAATAAGAAACTATTACTTCTGTTGAAATAGTAATATCAATAGACCTGATTATTCTCAGCATCTGAGAACCTAGTCTTCCAAAACACATTTTGTGTGTACACAAACATTTCTATATTGTGTGTATATGTGTGTACTGTATGTCATACATATATTTTAAACTGTTTCTGTCAGTATTTTCCTGGTATTTATTTTTGCATGCAGCAGTTTGTCCTTAGTGATCAGCCACTATACGAACTAAAACTCGTTAGATGATGGACATAGTCTCAAATTTAAAGTTAAAATTTTCTTCAGAATATTTATGATTACTTTGGTCTTAATAATAATTTTCTTAGTAGCATTTCCTTATTATTTCCTCTCAAATAGTTTACCTATCTACAAACTTATTTTGGAGGGTTTTTTTCTCTCTGAGTGTTTTCCTTTCTTGTAAAATTCATTCTCGCGAAGACTGGCCATTATATATATATATATAAAATTCATTCTCAGATAGACTGATCGAAATAACGCTCCACCTGAATGCATGCAAAAACCCCCAACATACTTATGGTGTTTTTGTTAACTGTATACTTCCAGTCTTTATGGTCTTCACTGACATTGAACTTGACACTCTTCTAATTCAGTTGCCTGTACTGAAGCCTTGTTTGTTTGTTTTTTTCCCAAGTTTGATGTAGTGCATTTAAATTCAAGCAGAATGACTCAGTAGTTCATATCACCTTGTTTATTATGCATTACCTTGTGTTTGTCAACTCTGCATTTCATCTCCCAACTTTTCCTTCTTGCCTATATTTTCATATTGAAATAGACTATTTGTAGAAAGTGAATGCATAAACAATAGAAAACAGATATAACTTTGGGTATAAATGTAAGAATATTTACCTTTTTTAGAGAATAATTAGTGAAATAGTTAGGATCTCTTCAGGATTGTCTACTGTAGTAGATCAATAGCGCAATGATCTATGGATTCTGTTGTACTGCTTACTTGTGCAGCTGGTATGTCCACCAGCACCTATATTTCATGTTCTTATGAGAATGTATTAAAATCAGTCCATTTTGCACTAAGAATGGTGTTTCATACAGAGCCTTTACCTGCATTTTGTAAACATAATTGTCCTACATAGAACTGGTGAAGTGATGACATGAAAAGATGTTTTCAGATAAGGTCTGGTTTTCTGTGTTTTCTTCTTTTGTGGATGTCTGGGTAACTGTGTTGAAGAAGAAGTAGCTTGGTCTCCCCTCTTCCAGTCTGATTCTAATCTGGGTTGGGAACTGAAGGGCAGTGCTGCAGCTGCTCACTAGGGAGCTTAGGAATTGGGTATATAATACAGGCTTTTGTACAAGGATGCGGGAGACATCATACATCCAGGATGTAGGAATATTCTCAATGTATTTATTAATACAGACTCTGTATGGGAGTTTGACATTACTGCTCTTTGTTTACAGACCCTGAAGAGTTATAATTCCAGTTAAGGTTAAGTAGCAGCTAGAAGAATTGTTGAAGTATTATGAATTTGTATTTTACCATCATTAAATGCCAGGGGTTTTTTAGAATAATGTCTTGCTGCACCTACACAGAGTGACTCACACTGTGAGTTCTTCATTTGTCTAGAGGGAAGACAATCCACTTTAACTTCCACCCGCAAGATACTTTTTTTTTCCTTTCTTTACCTACATCTGCTTACTATTGATAAATCATACTAACTCCTGACTGAGGAAAAACTCTGTATATGCAGCCTTAAATTTAAGCATGTACTGAAAGATATTAAAGCATGTATTTAGAGCTAACTCTGAACTAAACTGATTCAGCAAGTTCTTAAATAGTAATATTCTCATGTTGCTGGTCAGAGGTCACATCACTTTTTATATAAGTCCTCTGTCACTTTCAGTTACAAAATTTGCTGATATAAAAGGATTTAGTATTCATAAACTATATACTCTATACTACATTAACAACCCTGCCTTTGGTGCTTTAGATAGTCCAGATTTTCTGCTTGGTGCTCTGTCATAGCAGCAATCTCAAATAAACAACACTCATCGTGAATTACATTATTTTATTTTCTCAGTTATTCACTGTATCTTGTGATCTTGCTCTTTCTATGGCACACGAAGGGGAAATAAACACTTATTAAGCAGCAGTCACTGTTGCAAAACACTCTCAATTATAAATTACTTATGTCCAGAGTAATATATGAGAATAATTCTGTGCTGATTTTGCAAAGGAAAATCCTGTTGAAGATCCTGTTAGCCTTCACAGCGTTGTCTTGGATGTAAATTTGTCTGTCTATTATGAGAATATAGAGATACCTAGGGATGGTTTATCTTTGCTTTGCTTTCCATTTTAGTGATTTATAGCATACCAACCTTATGTATATATCAGGGAAGTGATGCTCCACATTTATTTTTTAAAATGTAAGGGATTATGTAAGATGAAGGGACCAAGATAACAGGTTCACAAAGTCTGGATGGAAGATACTCTCTTGTGTGGGGAGAGAGTAGGGTTAGTGGCTGGATGGTGCTAATTGTCGAGATTGAATTTGTTGTGTGGTTTACAGCTGCTGTTCAAAGACTGTTTAGCACGTCAGAACTTATTTTTGTCCTCTTCAGTAGGATAGAAAGGGTGATGTGCAGCTGTGGTCAGGTTACACAAAGTGACAACATTACACTGCCATGGCCATAGATAGTGCTGAGTCCTTTTAATGTTCTTTCTCGCATGTTGCTCCAAGCCTAGTATTGCTGGGTAAATTTGTATCTGGGATACCATAGGCCAGATGTGGCATATGAAGTATTTTCTGCAGACTTGCAGATAAATATTCTTTCTGGTATTCCATGTGTAGAAGATAAGTGCTGGTGCAAATTCAGCTGCAGATGATTTATTAGGGTTGCTCCTCACAAGCATTCATTCTGGTGACGTCTGGTCACGACTGCAACTTCTAGAAGAAAGAAGCACCACCAAAATCCCTCACATGTCACCTCTGAAGATTGCAAACACACAGATGATTTCTGAAACATAAAAAGGAGTTTGATGCAGAACATGGCATGGGGTATTTTTCCTACGGCCTATACAGCAAGCTGGAATGCAAGTCTGTTTAGTTGATATGGTTGAAGTTCTCTCTTAGCATCAGTCAGAGAGCACAAACTGATAGTGGGGTGTGTTCAGAGCACACATTTTTGCACATGCATAATATTGTTTCCTTCATATACCAAAAAATGGAATGGCAGTTTTGGCTATTATTTTGCAAACAAGTGTGCTGGAAAGATGAATACAAAGCAATTACTAATGTGCCATTCTTAAGTTGGTTCTTGTTTGAAGGCTTTGCCAACTCTGTAGTTGCTCTCAGACTAATCAATTATACAATTGTTCTTTTTTGTAAATTAAGTAAACTGCTAACCCAATTTCCTGACTATTGTGCTTTTATGTTTCCTTAAAGCTTTTAGATTAATTAATTCTTAGATGAACATAATTTTACAGACACAGTGCATGTTTTCTGGAAAACAGTCATTAATCATTGTAATGTATAATCTCAGTCATACCTTGTCTCTTAATAATATGCTTTTATATTAATCAATGATTAACCCTACCTTCTGCTATGTCCTACATTTAAGAAGTTATCTTTGTTATTTGCTTGCTTGTAAAAGGCAAGTAAAATACTTATGAACTTCTCATCGTACCTTCCTCCAAAGCTGAATGTCAGAAATCAATGATGGAAAGTTAAAGATTAATTATCTGTGTGGGAGGTGGTGTTTTAGGCATAATGTTTTTCCTGAGTCAGCATCAATACATGTGAATCATGCTATGCAATGCACCAGCTTGCAAATTTCAGTGTCAGACTGCCTTGGTAGGGTGGTTTGTATGCTGCTCCTGAGTTCTTAATGAGTTCAGTATTCAAACCCAGCTTGTTCATCAGCCTGAAAACTGATTATTTGTCTTAAGCATTACAGCTGCAAGCGTGGACTCATTCTGGAAATAAAAGAAATACACGTGTAAGGTATTTTGAAAACATGCAGAGATATATGCATATATATGTATGTGTGTTTATTGTCTATTTTTATGTGCTTGGGAGAAAATCTACTGAAAGGTGTTTCTGACTACGTGTGACCTTTAGAAAGTCTCTTAAGATATTTCCTCTCAGCTTCCTTAATTTTTAATTGAGAGACCAATAACCTGCCTGACTTACATTATGTATAAGTTGCAATTACTTTTGCAATGCATTTTAAGACTTCTGGATAAGTAGGTTTAATTGAATAGAAAAAAACCCCAGCTAATCTAGTCGGTCTTCCATCCTGACTGAAATCTGAACTTCAGATAAAGCTGAAATAGAATAATACAGAACTAGAAGCATAGACCACTTACTTGTTTTATGTTGCCAGATTTGTGTTAGCTTAAAAGTCACAAAAGAGTTGTGCATGTGTGCCCCTATCTATAGACAATGGAGAATTTTTCAGTGATGGAATTTTAAAATAAAAACAAAATTATTCAATCATCTAGTTTTTTAAAAACGTCTAAGCATAAAAGCTTGATTTCAACAAGTCTACTTCATTTGAAAAAAAAAATCTAAGAAATTTGGGTGAAACATTTTTAGTGGCATGTCTTGGTTTTGATTCAAAATAAATGTGTAGAACTTTGGTCACTTTATTCTGCAAAGGCTGACCTATTTAAATGATTGTAATTTAAGTGAAAATAGTACACATTTCAGCTCTCCAGCTTTGATCACCGTACTAAGATGTTTCCTATAGTCAGATGTAACTCTAACTTAGGTACAGTGGGAGTGGTTGGTTTCTGAAAACAGTTGCTCTCTGTAGAAAAATTCACTTTTTTAAAGTTTGTATTGTATATACTAGTAATCCATAGGTTCCCAGATAAAATATCGCAGGATGAAGTACATTTTATTATGAAGTACCATCCAGATGTCTCATAAAAAATGGTATTAGTTGTGAATATTCTTGCTATCTTGCTATGGAACAAGCTACCCTCCGTCGATTTAATCTCATATGAAACTCCGCAACCATGAACTCGCATGCATATCACTGCATGACCCTTCAAAAAGACATTATGATGTTTGGACACAGGGTGTTTCATGAAAGTGACATCAGGAAGCATGAAATATTACTGCAATTATAACAAGGCAATAGGGTGTTCACTTTCATAACTGGAATTTTAGGTTTTGAATGAGCTGTGTTAGCAGTTAGATGAAATTCTTTAATCTGCGAAATAAAATTAAACTGAAATTTTTACTATGGGCATCAACTGAGCTCTTCCAGCATCCTTATTGTAGTATGCTTTTGTGAAAATGTAATTAAATGGAGAAGACCAGTTCAGGTGTTTAAAATAATAAAAACATCCACCCAGACTTTCTGATCAAGTGGCAAGCATAGCTCTCTCTGGCTAGTGATCAAATTTGTTTCTTAAAAAAGGAAAAACATTTCCCATAATTGCTTATCTGGGCTAGGATATGAAAAGGTATTCTGAGACCTCACAACTTCAGGACAGAAATGAGCATACAGTGCTCATTTGGATGGATGCTGGTGTGAGAAACAAAAAAGGCTTTGCTTTTTTGAACTTCTTACTACTGTGTTGATATGATTGTATCATACTCCACTCTGAAACTGGACTTATTTTTCAATGGCTGAAAAATCTTTTGTGGTATTCATTTAGGTATGTTCTTTCAGAAAACAAATTTGTTAGGAGAGAAGACAGTTTATTGAAATTAATCCTGTGGGCTTTTCCTGCGCTAGGCCTTACACATGTGTCAGTGGTATGTCTGAAGTAATCCCTCCTTGTGTTCACCAATACAGATTTAGTACTCATCAGCCTTTATTAAAAATTGTATTTTAAATTTTGCAATGTTGTAAAAATACCCATGAGATTTATGAACTTGTTTCAAGCCGCAACGTTTCTGAATCATGAAGTGGAATCACAAACGTGTTCTTGCTTCTGGACACATATTGTTGTTCATAATAAAATAATTCCTGTTATAGTTTATGTTTTCATTCCAGTAAATCAAAGTGTGTGTAGTCAGGGAACAACTCCAGAAAGCTGCAAGTATTTTTAGTTTTAATATTCTATGCCTTCTTTTCCATTGAAGATAACCAGACTATTTTGGAGGAGATGTTGAAGGGATATGAAAGATAAACAATTCCTAATGAAAAACAACCTGCTGCATCCCTCTTTTATTACATTTTTCCTGCAACATAAACTGTTTGTGAAGTTATGTGAGTGGAAACATGAAGTACAAATCCTCTCTCCTTTTCCATCAGTTCCGTCTCATAATTCTTCTGGCTTGGAGTATTCTTTCCTCCTAGATAATTGCATTTATATTGTCAAACAGCACAGGTTGCCATTTTATGTCAAACATGGCTGTACTCCCTTATTTTGGTAATGTAAAAACCCTGCTCATTCTTTCCTTTAAGAATTGTTTTAGTATTAGTTACTGCTTAGGTAGTTTCATTATTTATGTCAAAGTATGCTTACAGCTAGGTCTCTGGACTATACATCATTGGTGATATTTTATGTAATGTAACTTTCACTGTCATAATTTGATGGGACTTTCATTGTTTATGCTGTTTCATAGGTTAGGCAGGGCTGAATTGCTATGGAGGTGGTTAAAAAAGATGTATTGATCAGTCAGTTAAGTAAATGAGAAGAAAAGATGTGGTACAATGCTTATAAATGGAAACTAAATCCTTGAGAAAGTGAGAGGATGCACGTGATGTTAGAGGAGATGCAAACGAAGACATGGTTGATACAGTCTTCCCCAAAATGTTCCATTCTCTCATCCCTTTGAGACTCAGTAAAACAGGATCTTCATTTTTCTAGTCATATATGGGAATTTGCTTCCTGAAGCACCTTGAGCTCTGGCTGCTGGTTACCTTGAGGGCACTCATGAGGATATACCTGTATGCTTGTACTGTGCTTCACTCGTGCTTTCCTCAGCATCTGCTACCATGAACAACAGGTTGCAGGGTTAGAAAGGACTTTAGAAAGGCAATCCTTAGGAATTAATTTGAAACTTCTTGATGCTCAGCATTTTTAAAATTAAGCTAGCTTAATTTTAAGGGAGGTAAGATCTAAAGGGAGACAACAGTGCCTAAACTTGGAAGTCTTATGTTGAAAATCCTCACCAAAGTTTCTTCTGATTAATGGCTTTTAAATATCGTTCTAGAAGCCTTAGCATGAAAATGCCTCCAAAAATTCAATAGGAACATAGAAACACAAGCTTTTTAATTAATTAGAAATGCTTTCTGAATTGGCAGAAAGCTTCCCCGTGGGGACCTCCCAAATATGCATAAAACGCTAGTGTACACACAATGAAATCTCGCAACAAATCAGCGAGTTTTCCCTCTAGACTCAGTGCAACACAAAGGAGAGCTCTGAAGGAGTTAGCTTGCTGCCAAAATAATTTTTCATTGCTCTTTCTTCATGTCTTCCCATTTTGTTGGTTCACTAACTTAAGAACATAATTTGTTCTTTTATATTTTTGTGCTATGAAGAAGGACAAAAGATTGGAAGCATTGTGATAAGTTCCCTGAGGGCTCTTGTTTCAAGAATGAACCATGATTTTATTTATTTTGTCTTTATTTTTTTTCAATGTAGGTTAGAAATTGTTGTATTTGTCTGAAAACACATCTGCCTACCCTGACTGCAGTGATAAAAGCTTTACACGTATATGTAATCCTCAGCATTTATTTGGGGACTCTGCTGCAGACCTGCATTTCTTGAAATCCCATCATTGCCGTTTACAGATTTAGCACATGCTCTAGGTGAGGAATACCTCAAAACTATTCTTCATGCAGTTTAGGCTAAGCTGAACTGTACCTTGAAACAAAAAATGCAGACTTATCCCCTCCCCACCCCCATGTAGGTAACATACAAAGGGTTTTGCTTTAAAACTCCCACAGTGAACATTAAGGCTAAATCAGAAGACTATTTCTCTCTTGTCCTAATGAGTATGCTCTGGCAAAGCTGCAGGTGGGGTTTCCTGTATTGCATACCATATGTTGCACCTGTGAAATATAGCACATGGATAGACCTGTGACCATCCATAGAGTGAAAGCCGCAATGTTTCAGTATTTTTGAGAACAGACACTGAGAACAACAGACAACTCCACAAAATAAAAGAGCAAATGGCACTGTATAACATATTGGTTTCCTACGTGCCCTTGAACCAGTCATTAAGACGTGGTGGTATTAAACAGACATCTAGTGTGTTATTGCTACTTTATGTTGGGAGTACATTCCTGAAGTGTCTTAACAGGTTATTTGGGCACTAATTAAGAATGAGTAATTTGAGTGACAGTAAGAGTGTAGCAGCATTTCTCCTGGGCTGCTTATATTGCTGAGAAACCCAGGCAAAATGTCAAGGTAACATAGCTATACAGATCTGAAATTTGGTTCTTTCTGTAGGATTATTCTTTGTGCTATGTTGAAATCGCTTTATGGATTAAATTAGTGTGTGACTGGCTTTGCCATATCCACATAGAAAAGCGAGATGGCTACAAGAAACAAGCAGGAGTAATATCATACTGAAACAGCATCTAAGGTGTATTAAAGTTATCTCATGTTTTGTAATGACATCCTGATTGTCTTTTTACAAAAATACCTCTGGTTGTAAGCAATTTATTGACACAATAGACTGCAACAACCCCCACAGTGTTTGAACTTATAGAAGTTTAATGATACCTTAATCTTTAAAAGGTCTTTACAAATTCTTCTTCAAAACAAGGTGTGGGCAAACATGATAAGTTGTTCTGTTTCTTGGTCTCTCTGTCTCTTTCTGTCTGCCGTGAGATAAAGAAAAATACAAGTGAAGTCAAACAAGTTTATAGTATGAAAGCGATTCAAAATGACTTAAACATATACCTAACTTCAAATCTGAGTTGCAGCACTGTTGAATATACTCTCAATACAGAGAAGTAATACCACCTGTGAAAAACTACATAGGTCTTCCTAAGATAGCACTATCATTCATACATGCATTATACAATACATAATCAGGCATTTCCCACTGTTTGCCTTCAGTATTTGCATTAGATTATTTGAATTTCTAGGGTTTTTTTTACATTATGTCCAAGAAGACCACCTGTATAAAGCCCATTAATATCAAAATGGGCGTATTTAAGATTACATCATAGTGGGTTTTTTTTCCCTCTACACTTTTAATTTGGTAAAATAAAAAAGAAAATATGCTCACAAGTTCTCTTTCAGACATAGATGGAAATTAGAAGTTCTCCAAATAAATATTTTCCATTTTGTCTGTAAACATTATGCTTTGCCTGCAATAAATATTTATAAGATTTCTATTAAATATTTTAAAAATTTGACCACCAGTCTGGGAGATAATGAATGGTATTATGCAAAAATGTGTACAGCTTCTGAAAGTGGAAGGAAAATTTGTTTCTCCTTCCCCCTCAATTTCTAAAGAGGGGAATGAAAAATGTGATAATATTTTTCTCTGCTTTCTTCTCAGCAAATTTAGTTTTGGAACTAAACAAAAAGCAAAGTAATATCAACAGTTTTCTGTGAAATTCTACATTTAGCTGTTTACCAAATGTATGGATATTTTTGAAAATGCCCATCTTTTCTGTTTTGACAAGGTCTTTTGCTGCAGTGATTTGTGCCAGAGAACCTTCTCAAAACAACAGGCCCTTTCAAAAACCTTTGTTCAAGAAGTAGTTTTAAAAATATATAGCTTTAAGGAATTAATTCCTGTGTCATTCCATAAACAGAACACTCTATTTCTGCTGAGAAATTACAATTTTATTTCATTAGCATCAAATTGTAACATGAAGACTTTTTAACTGAAAATTTTCCTGAAAATTTATAGTCTTTTCAGATGAATTTTGTATGATGACTTTGAAGAGGGGCACACAGATGAGTTCAGTAGTGAAGAGGTATTGGACACCATTTTCAATCAGGCAGTGACAAGGGCAATCCAGCCTGCAAACTGGATAGCTAAAGCCAACAACTGATAAAGCCAACAATTGATAGTTACCTGTTAAAATTCTTTTTTTTGAACCTGACTTCCCGACAGAAATAATTTACAATATTAATGTAAAATTTTGCATTTTCGCGTCACCTAAGGGGTGTTCTTTGTTTGGACATTGTTACTTTTGCCTTCCTTCATCAATGACACACAACTGCATCTGTCACCGTGCCTGTCATACTCCAAATTGGAAACATAATTCCCTCCTGCTGGTGCACCTACTATGAAGCACACCCTTAATGATGAGATATTATTTTTCTGAAAACTGTCTAAGAAAGTATAGGAAGTTTGTAATAGAAAGTTTGCAGGCTGGATTGCCCTTGTCATTGCCTGATTGAAAATGGTGTCCAATACCTCTTCACTACTGAACTCATCTGTGTGCCCCTCTTCAAAGTCATCGTCCTTTTGACTGAAGAAGATTAGGCGGGATATGATCTATGCAGTTTCAAACAGTATAAAACCATATTCTTTTTGTGTTGCAGATCTTGATTATACTATTAAAATCAACCTATTGCTGTTACCCTCATCATTTTTCAAAAGTGTAAGCAACAATTCAGATACAATAGATCCAGTCTTGTGAATGTGGACAATTTATTACAACAAGGAACAGGCTGTTCAAGTGTACGTGGGTGGAAATGGAGAAGGCTAGAGTCAGAAATGTATGTCATACTCTAACTAACTTCTTTTTCCCCTTTATGCTGTATTGCTGTAAATGCAGTAATGGAAATTTGTCATTAAAGAAATACACAGTTTATTGGAATGTCAACTCCATATAGTTCACTGGTATACTTGAAGAGGAGAATCTTTTATACCAAAGCAATCACAAAATGTACTCCTATAATGAACGTACTATGAAAGGCAGAAATTAGTTTTCAGTGTAGTCCCTGGAAATGGGTGCTATCATAAAGCATGGCAAACCAATGGTGCTGACCATTAATGTAACTTTCTGAAAGTTAAAGCTTTTTTTGCTTTTCCAGATGTTTGCTAATGAGTACAATCCTGTTTTAAGAAGTGAACTTTTGGAGCTTCAAGTTAAGTTAAGGAATCTCTTGTTTCCCCTACTCTCTAAAGTTATTTTGAAAAATGAATTTTCACTGAGGTGCAAAAGTCACTTAAGTACCTCTGAAAGTACTGAAGTACCTCTTATGTTCTGGTTATCATGGAGATGTTTGCAAAGCATGGCACTGCAATAAATGAAAGCTTTATAGCTGACTTAGAAGGATGCAGAATAAGACCTTCAAGTGTAATTTATTCATGAAGATCCATAACGACAGAGTGTTTAAACTGTTCTTTTAGAGCTGTGATAGTGAGGGATTAGTAAATAGTTTTGAACATACCTAAAAGTTGGTAAGACTTCTGTCATTCTATTCTATGATCATTAAATTAATAATAATGTAATATGCCATCACAGCAACTTTTCCTCAGATTCAAGTACAAAATAACTGAGAACAGAAAAGGATATAAATGGCATTTGAGTTTTCTTATCTTCCTACACTGTCTGTAAGAACTCCCAGACATTTCCCAGGAAAGATCTAATACAGTGGGCTAAGCACTAAGGAAACACTGTTTTTTTTAAACTTGTGTGCCTGGTACAAGATTATCATGCATTTTCAGAAACTGCTTGTCCCATAGTACTGGTAACTTTTCGTTTTTGGAATTTTCCATATTTCCTTCAGATATTTTCCATCTGCTTTCTTTTTTTTCTTTTTTCTTTCTCCCCCCCACCCCCACAGGACATAAAATTAGATGACACGAGTGGAAAGACTTGCATTTGCAGAATCAGAAGATAAATACAGAAAGGCTATTGATTTCCCTGTCTTTGTTTCTTCTTTCTGATAATTTCTTTTCCCTGTCAAATAGTTTTGTGGACTTAAAAATGAACACCCCATATTCAACCAAGCCCATTCTTTTTTTACTTTTTTCCCCTCTTTTTCTTACATTCTTGTTTTGTTTTTCTTTGGTTTTTGTTTTTTTTCATTTCTCTCTTTATAATGACCCCATAAGACTAATAGGGAAGATATGCTATTTAGCAATTTTCATACCATGAGAGAGAATCACTTGAAAATTCCTTCAAGTTTTTCAACATCTCAAGAGATGTAGATTTATTCTTTCTTTTAGCAAGCAGGTGAATCTTGGTCGTTCCTTAAATGCTGTGTAAGTGAATTGGGTGTTAGCTGTTTAAATATTAGAAAGGTTATAGCGATTTTTGTAGTTGGAACACCCAGGAAATTAGGAGTTCCACTGTACTATCACCATATAAGCACATGTTGAAATAGTGCTTCCTTTACAATAGAAGCCAAAAACACTTGTGATTCTGAAGTCTGAGATGCTCATGTGGGATAAAACCTTGCTAACCATTTCTTGGATACCAAAGCATCTGAAAGTCCCCAGAAGCCTTGTCTATGGCTCTCCATGCATACTGAACCATTTCTGCTTGTCTTTTTACCCTCCTGGTTCTCAGAGAAAAAAAACGGAGAAAATGTGGCATGTCCCCTACAGTGTAACACTTCAGTTCTGCTGAAGACTGATAAGAGGAAATATTCTCTACTCTTTTAAGAACCTAGAGCTGCAAAAAGATATCATGTCAGCAATAACAGAATCCATTGTCTTAATCTGGCTTTCAGCAAAATAGTTTATTTTAACTTGGCATACTGAGTATGTTGTGAGAAGATGTGCGTGTTCAGCTTTCCTGAGTGCCTGAATATAGAAATAATTATAAATTTTCTCCTTTTATTTACGTGCTCTCAGTAGATAAAACAATAGAAAGAGGATGTTTAGAGTGCATAAATTAGAGAATATAAGGACACGAGGTAATGAATGGAAGTTACTATGGAAATTTCAACTCAAAGTATTTGTTAATGTTACTATTACACACTTATTCTTGCATTAACAGGTATGTGATGAAATAACTGCTCTAAATACAAGATAACAGAAATGTTTTTAAAACAGGAAAGTGATTAATAAATTACAACATTGAAAATAAGCAAACGTTTTTGCTAAATAAGCCCCCAGCATTACTGTCTGTGTATATCATTGGCCAAAAAATTACCTGAAAGTGTGTGATCAATCAGTTACTATTTTGGCTACAAAGATGGGGCAAAATGAGTTTAGCACAGATGAATATATCAATAAAGATAGATATAAAATATCAACAGAGTGTTGGTAGCACTTTTTATTTCTGTGCTGTTAAAAGTAGAAGGATATAAAATGATTGATAAAAGATGAGCATTATTTGTTTTAAAGAAAGCAGCCTATCACCCAAAATCTACAGTAGGACAGGATATGCTAATGTAGCCTTCCTATTATAGTTCCAGGTGGTAAAAGCACTGTATGCTCATCTCAGTGCTGTGATTTTAACAAGCATAGAGAGACTCACAGACAAACGAGAGTCAGCAAATGGCCTGATGTGCTACTAAAAGAATATTTATAACATTGTACTGTGTCACACTGAATGGAAATGATAGTTGTTGTGGTCTCATCCCTTCAAGAACATTCTCCTATCAGACCAAAAACATGAACAGATACAGTTTCTAAGTAATATCTTGGGACTCTGCACAGGACTACTCTTGAACACTTTAGTAGAGGTAAAAGAATAGGAAAAATGCGTGCTGGTAGCTAGAAAAGTGAACTACAATTCAAGAAATTTGAATCAAATTCTCATGGCTCTGTCTTTAACACTTTTTTTTTAATTTGCCTCTACTGTGACACCTGCAATGTTTTGCAGGGTAAGGAATACGTCAACAGTATGAAAATCTGGTTCTATCTGACTGTGTTTACTTGCTGGACTGTTTGGTGAGTGCCCCCAGTATTAGTAAGGATTTTTCTTCCGCTCTTTGGTTTGCAGGCTCCACATTAAGCACACAGTCAGTGCAAACTGAGCTACTGGATCAGGGAGTTAGCCAAAAACCCACATTATCTTTTGGTCACTAGTCTGTAAAACAAGTTATGAAAAGTGGTTAAAATAATATAATTCAGATTTTGGTTTATTAGAAGATACTAAATGGGAAGGTGAAACGGGCTGTGGAGGAGAATTCTCTGACAGCAAATGGATGGATCCTTGCACTTAAAGGGAAATTGAGATTAGCTGTCAGAAAAGCAATAATACTAGAATTTAAAGGAGGGATCAAAACTGAAAAGAACAAAGAGTACTTTGCAAAGAATCTCAGAAAAAATGATAAGAAGGTGTCAACAGAAACAAAAGAAATTACAAATATTCTTAGCCATCAGGTTAATGGATGTACTTTTTGCCACCTCAGCACTGCAGGGAAAGTTGTGCTTCGCATTCAGATACACTTGGGGAAAACTGGACGAATGAATGTATGTTGACAAGAAGGGATGCATTTTTAAGGTCAGAAAAATTTGGCGCACTGAAAAAAAACAGTAGTGTTTTTCTCAAGGAAATATGCAAATGAAAATACAACAGCAATGAGTATTTTTTATTGTTTGATTAAATAACTTTTTTTTTCTGATCACACATTTTATAATTGTAAGGTACAGTCTCTCTGTGCTATTGAGCAGAATGGGAATCTTTTATCCACTGAGAATGTTTTATATATGTCTCTTTCTTTAGTTTGCTAAATTTAAACTATATATTTCCTTAAGAAACATGAAATGCATTTGCAGAGCTTAAAAACATTTTTATCAGGGAAAATGATAAAGCCTTCTATAGCAAGAGAAAAGCAATACAATCCCAAATTCTGGTGAGAGGCAACCAAATAAAGAGTGTATGATGCTCCTCATTGCTTGTTCCAAAATGTAGTAGCTCATAATACCCAAGTTACTGAGAAGTTTGTGAACTAGCCTGAATAGCCAAATGTCATTTCCTGTGCATCTGCTTGGCTTCTAGGGCTGCCTCCCCACTTTCTGTGCAGAGGAGAGAAAGGAAAACAGCAGAACCTGGGTGTGAACACATTTCTTAGGAAAATGAAAAGAATAATTGGCTCTGTAGTAGTAGTGCTGAATTAAGAAGCCATAGTGGATGACCCGTGTTGTGATTGTGTGGAGGGTAGACTGGAAGACAGATGAAGCTGTGATCTGAATTGGACAACCCACAACTTTCATAAGACATTGCTAAAAGATTGGTCTGTGAATAGCTTACAGTGATGTAAAATTGCAAGGCAGGGCATAAAAGTATTTAGCTGTGTTTGCATTCTGCTTGAGTTCTCCTCACACAGCTATGCTTTCTCTGTTAAAGACGTCTCTTACAAGAAATAATAATTGAAAAAAATGGCTGTAATTTTCAAGTATGATTTCTTTATTTTGTTGCAGTTTGTATGTACACTTTTCAGGACAAGTTGTCCTTAGACTGGAAAAACTTACAATTATAATATTTTGACTAGCGCTTTGGTGATAGCAGTTGAGTTTTACTCTGAAAAATTCTAGACGTTTTGTCTTTTCTTTCTCTTCCTTCCAAGAATATGCAGGTTACCGAAAGAATGCATGTATTCAGCCAGGTTAAATTAAAGTATTGCTCAGCTCCTTTACGCATAGGTCACATTTATTCCAGTGGAAAAGAGAATTTCTACTGACCTACATTGCTCATCATACATTAAAATCCTTTATCACTGCTGATTTTAACAAATTTTATTGATGTGCTCCAAATACCTCTGTGGAGGTATATACTAATATATGAGTAAATTAGAACAGTTTTTATGCGTGCAGATTTCCACATAATCTTTTTCCCAGAAGGATGAAACTCCCAATTTGGCTCTTTATTAACTTTGCAAGTTTCTCCTTTACTGTATATCTACTTACAGCAGCGAGTAATCTTCATTCTGAGACTTAGTATAGAACTGAGAAGTGTGCTTGATGGTGAGACTGTTGAATAATATCCAGATGTACTGTTGGACAAGGAACATGTTTGCAGAGCAGGAAGTGGGTCTGCTTTACTCCTGAACAGAAGTACCTGAGCTCAGGTAGAATGCTAATCTCAGTCTTTCTGTCAGGATATTTGCTTCACCTCTTCCTGCCATAGGTAACCCCCCTATATTACCTCCTAGGGGTCAGGAGTTATGGTTAACATGCTCCTTAGCGCAACACGTAGTTTGATTACAGAGGAAATTTTGTTTCTGGTATAGTTTTTCTGCTCCGGTATACTTCAGTACCATTCTATTACCTGTTACTGGATTGCAAACTAACTAAACGTATAATAAGAAAATTGAACTGATTGGGTGAGTTTATGTAAGTAGCTGTGCAAATTTTCCGAAGGGCTTTTCTCTTTTTATTTAGATACTTTCAAGGTGTTCTCTGTAGATTAAAATTCGATCATGAAGTTTGAACATGAACTTTGCATCATCTTAATTCTTAGAACTGTAACAAGAAGTTTTCATTCTTCATTCACTATGAACCAATAACACATTTCCAAACTCTTTTAGACAGAAGGATAACTGATTGCCAGATTAGCAGATGTATTTACACTGGCCACATTGTCAGCAGGGGTAACCATAAAGACCAAAAAAGTAATGATTTTGCAGCTTTTTTTGCATGTTCTGAGGAACAGTAATTGGCTCATTCTTCTACCGTGCAACTCTTGTGTTTGCATGTATTTCAAAGCAGCAATTATTTATCCAAATAACTGTTTGGGATAATTTTTTAAAAGTCACAGTAATATTACTGCCAAATTTAGAGTAAAAGAAAACATTCTTTGCATAAAAAATTACCATGTATTTATGTAATTAAACATTTAAAATCATCCAAGATGGAACTTTATCCATTCAGAACTACATCTTCAGAAGTTTTATAGAAGGAGTGGTTTTCTTTAATAATATGCTTTGATATTTAGTGTTTGTAAAATGATTATGATTGTATAATAATCAACTCAAAGGAACGAATAATCTCCAATGGAATTGATTCTGTTGAACAGAAATGGCAGGTGTTACTTTGCATTACAACAGAAAAATATCACCTCCATTATTTCGGGTCTGTAATGCAACTGCAATTACTTTCAGCATCGTTACTAGAGTTCTTTAAGTTATATGAATAGTAGTTATGAAGGCCATAAAAGTAACTATTGTTTCTATTGATTATTTTTAAAAGATTTTAAACTGAGTGCAGAACATGTAATTGCAATTTTGTTTCATCTAGTGTTTTCTGTCCTTTTTTCTCCTTTTACTGAACCATATTTTATTTTCCTTGTCATTTTCTTCAGTTGTGAGGCTGTGCAAAAAACTTCTTAGAGGGAAACATATTCTTTGGGATGCTGGAATGTTTTGTCAAAACCAGCGTGCTAATTGGATTTGCCCTCCCTCTTCTCTTCAGGGCTTGCCTCCCTTCTCTGCCACTCAGCAAATTGCTCATCTGGCTACCACATTCCTTTGTGTAACCTCCTTTGCTCTACTTTCAATTCTTCCCTTTTTCTTTCTTCTTAGTTCTGTCCTTGTCTATCTGCAGTATCAGCTCTACAACTCTGTGATGAGTACAGGCAGAGAAGCTTGTTCTGTTTTTCATCTTAGTTGGTTCTCTGTTGACTTATGATATAATGCTACATTGTCCCCTCAGTCTAGACTAAGATGTGAGTTTGTCTGGTTGAGGGTCATTACATCACTTGCACCTTTAGGAAGGCTTTGTTTTACAGCTCTCCTACAATTCTAAATCAAGAAAAGAGTGTCTGATAAGGGGATGTGCTATAAGCTTTAATTTTAAGCCTTTGTTTCATGCAAAATGAGCTTAAACTACTCAGTTTTCTAATACAACAAGCACTAGTTCTGAAAGTTACCCTTTTTAAATGACTTATTTCAGCAATTGTTTGTCTTTTTCTTTCTTGCCATTTTCATGTTATAATCAAACTATATTATCTGTTTAATGATACTTGCTTTCTCTGATAATGGTTGAAATGCAGGTATTTCTAAGTCTAGGCACATATTTGTGGTAAAGAAGATCACTTCTGTCTTTAGCTTTCTGAAGAAACATTTCCTCCTCCTATACACTGTGAAAAGCAATATTGTCACTGCCTTAATCATCAGTTGTTTGCTTTAAATGCTAAATCCTTTCTAAAACCCATTGCAGATCTCAGGGGCAACCCATCTGCAGATTTATAGCCTGTCCTTATCAGCATTCTATTTTAATGAGTGCAATTCATATCCCTCCACACTAACAGCTGAGGGCCCACCATTTTCACATCAGTCCATCCTTTTAATTAAGGCACATCTTTTTCTTGTTCATCTCAATGAAAGGCAGGAATTCAGCATTAAATAAATACTCATTTAAGTGTTAACGTGAGTATTAATGGTAATGTAAACAAGAGAAATAACAAAACCTTTCTCTTAGTTATTGAACCAGAACATGAATGTTCTCTGTCTGATTGTTTAACATGAAATCATTAGCTTTCCCCACCACAAAAATAAATCCAAACTGGACATTCTGCAAACTTTCAGGTAGTCGGACAAAGTGAAATGTCAAAAGCAACATACTGAGTCTCCAAATATGTATTCAGAAAATCCATGTAAGTCAGTGGTTCTCTTGACTGCACTGTATAGCACTTAGGTGCCAGAGATACTCAGTCCAGAGTATCGTATGATATCGTCATATGATATCATATATCATATCAGTTTGTCTTCTGTTTTATTTTCTACTTTTTCTTTTTTATTGTTTTTTGATGTGTAGTGGTGTTCAGCTGTGCTCTTTGGTTTTTTGGGTTTCAGTGCTCTTACCAAAATTGAAGGTGGAATAGGTGTGATATTAACAGGTAGTCCTCCAGCTAAAAAGCAGAAAAATCCTACCAAGTTTGTAGGTCACTTTGTGAAATCATGGTGATCATTCACTGAAATGTGGCAAAACTTTTGCAATCTTGTTTATCTTCATAATAATGATCTAAAGTTTGATCTAGTCTTCAAAATGGATTGTCCTTAATACTAAGAGAAAAAGACTAACTGTATGTTACATAATTTGTCTTCATGTGTCTAAACCTGAAGGTAGGCTGGAATAAGAGAAACTGTGGGACTGAACCATCATGTGAAAATAGATACGGACAAAAAAAAAGCTTGTAATTGCTTTTGGTTAACATGTGAAAAAGTCTCTGAACCTATATAAAACTTGGACTCCACAGTCCAAATCTGCATCCTCATTATGATTCTAAGGACATAATAACGAAAACTTTGAAGATAATGGGTGTGGGATGGACTTCTTGTGAAGTCCTGTAGTGGGAATTGATTTATAATATGTCATCTCTGTGAATAAAAATTAGCAATGAATGCATTTGTGACCATCTATGTAATATTACTACAGAGCCTGACCCAATTGAGTTGTTGTTCAGTTAGGGCTTGTTCAATTTGTTGTTCATTTGTTGTTCAAATTATATTCAGAGAACATGCAATAATAATGAGATAGTAATTAGTATTGTAATAGTGGTGGGTGATCAAAAATAGCATGGTAATTTGTAACAGTACCAAAATATTTACATTTAAAGTTTTGGAATGCCTATGTATAATGAATTGAGCTTTTAAAACCCCAAATCTGCTGGATTTGGCTTTAAATTTTAGGTTTGGCTTTATTATGTTTTAGACTTTAAATATGTTAAACATATTATTAGACCTGGTCTTTGGAACAAGGATCATTTTCAGAATATGGGGTTTATAAGGCCAACGTAAGGTATTTTCAAACCTGTTTAAAGGCTATTCAGTCTTTTTACATTACAAATAATAAATGTTAGGTCCTGATAGCAAAAGAAATTTTTATTCCCCACTATTTCTAGCCCTGTCTTTATAGCAATTTGCTGTTATACCAGAATAACCAGAATGGGCAAATATTTAAAAAATGGTTACTGAAATATGACATGCCAGAAGGAATTTTATTGTCCATTTTGGAAATAGTGAAAAAATAGACAGATGCATAAGTTCCAATCCTAGTACCTTTAGCAACAAGAACAGCACACTATCTAAATAGTGACAATCAATTCAGTGACCTGCTTTCTGCAATTAAAAGCTGCCATGCAAAAAGGAAAGTGTTTAGGCATGAATCCCTGCATCTAGGGATAAGCATGCATTATTATTTTGTTCATAATTGTGATTGCCTTCAGAATATCAGTTTGTGAACAGAGACTCAAAAGCCTCTACGGCTAATATCATCTTCTGCAAATGGATTTTATAGCACATTTCAGAAAAATATCAAAAAAACAATTATTTATCTGGATCTTTAAGAATAATGCTACTACTGAATAGAGTATAGTCAAGAGATCAGAAAGGGATAGCAGAAAATGAGTATCATTTTCTCTAAGAAATTTGATCTTTAAAATATCATGCAGAGATTACAGGATGTGACAAAAATGATTTTTCACAACTGGTTTCCTGTTTTTATGGCATTATGGTAACTACTTTATGCATAATATATAATGTTGCAGCCATATTGTGGCTGAAATCAAACTAGCTGTAGGGATAGATGAAGTGCCCAACTGTTTTTCATGTGTTTATTTCTGAATCTTTGTAGCAATAAATGTCACTTCACAGAAGTGCTGGGAAATGTGTGAGGGCTAAGCCGTGAAACACATTTCCCAAGAGACTCTGGGAAATACTTTACCTGGTAAGATCCTAGACAAACTGATTAACTGCAGATAGTTGTAGAGAAGGACAAGATCTCCCCTCAGACTTCTTTTCTCCAAACTAAACAACTCCAGCTCCCTCAGCTGCTACTCATAAGACTTGTGCTCTGGACCCTAAACACCATGTACCACTTTTCTTTTATATGCTTCAATATAGACAGTCTGAGGAACAGGTGAAGAAAAAGTAAATGGTGAACACTGAAAAATTAGTGATAAGTAAAGATAAAATAATTATAATATATTTTTTCAACCAGACTTTGTCTGTCTGCAGTTTTATAATATAGACAATGCTAAGCAGACGCTCTACTTGAGTTTGCTCAGATGTGATTTGGCAAGTTTAGAGTATTCCTTGAATATGGTATCATTACACCTGTGAGATGGCGTAGTACCTGGAACAGGTACAATCAGAACTCTATCAGGATGCCTTGTATATGGGATTGAGATGCTTCTTGGAAAAGGCAGAGAGACAGCTTGAGCTGTAGTAGAGGATTTACAGATCAAAAGTATCTGCTCTGGGAATTCCATATTGTATTCACAGCATGGAAATTGCCATGCTGTTGAATTTTTTAGCTTTTAACACTAAGAGCAGTTAAACTCTTTTTGTCTAGTGTAACTGGAATTTAGAGAGTTATCGTGGTATCCAGTGAAGGTATGTGAAGGAGAAAGAGGTTAGATAACTCTCAGGGATGATCTGAAAAAAGATCTTTTCTGCAACTGTTTCTCTCATAGCATCAAGTCATTTCTCTGTAGCATCAAGTCCTAGGGCTTCAGTTAAGAAGCCAAAACCTGGTGACTGCACTGGTCCCTACTGCCTTGAGACGAGTCCTGAAAATTAGGATAGTGATAAGTCTTTTAGTTCTTCCTGGTCTAAATGAATGGATTAATGTGCCACTTTTATTCTCAGAGAAAATATAAAACTTTCATGTGCTGTGCTTCCACCAGCTAATTTGATTACCATGGCAAGCAAGGAAAATTAAATTTCAGACACTTCAGTGAAGCCACAGGAACTGGAAGGAGAAATATTTGTCATTAGTTTGTTCTTACAAAAAATAATTAAAAAACCCACCTTGTAGACCTAATCCATTGACTGCACAGCCTTGGAGGGGAAAACTTTACCCGGAGACAGGACAGAGGCATAAAGTCCATCCCAAATGATGAAAGGTTTCTCTAGAAAGAAAAAGAAAAGCGTATTCTTCCTTTCCATGTTAAGAAGCAGGCTGAGGTGATGAACTAAAAAAAAAAAAATTAAATAAAAAGAGAAAATATTTTAGAAATATTGTAATTTCAGGAAATGTTTTGTTCCATAATGTAACTAAACCAGACAGGTAGATATATACCTATTTAAAATGAAAACTTTTTAAAGAATAACTTTATGGGCTGTATTTTGCCACCTTCAGATCTGCAATTCAATTCCAGAGATAGAAACCCTAAAACCCTTTTTAGTCAGTGATTAGCCTGGGGCAGTGCACATTAAAAAAGTCAAATTTAGCCTGTATGGAAATCTCAAGTTACCTCATCATCTGCTGTCAAACACTAGATCCCCCCTGCTAATATTCAGCATAAATCAAATCTGAAGTGATTGAAAGGCCACAGCTCATGCCTAAGTGCCACACTTAAACATGATGGAGATCAGGTTTGGACTGGACTTCTACTGAACAAGCATACATAGTTTTATTCAGAAACCTGTTAATTATGTATTCACTTAAGAAACAAAATCTTGTCATTCCACTACTGGCGTTGTCTTAAAAAATTAAAACGTCAAATCCATATTTTACACATCTAGTACTATTGCTAAGCAGCTGACTATAGATGTTTGCGCTATATTCTGCATGTGTAAAGGATAAGTTGCACAAGATTTAGCAGTATAAACAGAATTATTCCACTGAAATATTTTCCATGAAGCATCAGACACTTTATTCTATTAGGAGATGACATTTATTGTGGAAAAAATAAACCTTTCTTGCAAACCCTTTTTAAGCAGTTTTCCATCCTTAATAGTGTTTTTAAAAAGTGACTAAAAATCTTTTACATTGCTTTTTCTCCCAATACTCTCTACCAAAACATACCTTCTAGCTTATTCACTCAGAGACTATCACAATATTTCCTAAACTTTTTTAAAAGCTAGGTCTTCGACCTTTAAATATGGCAGTTTCTCCCTTTTGTTGGACCCATGAGTAGGCAGTGGAGCTTTAAGCTGTATTGGTGTTTGAGCTATCACTAAAACTAATGAATGTTGTCCTCAGAACTATTGAGACTCATTGCTGCCCTCCTCCTGTTAGATAGGAGAGAGGGAGCTGGTCTTTATCTTAGAGATTCATTAGGGATTCTTTTATTAGACCTCCTATCAGTTGGCCTAGAAGATAATGATTTAAGGAAAAATCACCCTCTGTGGTAACAATACAGAGTAGATTGATCAGAACTGGCCAACTTTGTTCTTTTGATACCATCAGGATAAAAAGGATGCTCTTTCATATCTATTGCTGCTTACCTGAAGGTGAGGATGAGGAGGTGAGGTCTGATGGAGAAGCAGTCAGCGGAAGTAAAACAAAAGACAGCAAGTCTATCATCAGTGTGCCAGGAGCTGTCTCTCTCTGAAGGTTTCTTCATGGGTGAACTTTGTATAAATGCCAGACCCTTGGTCCCAGAGGAGACAACTCCTATCTTTTGGCACAACACTTAAGCTGAGTGGACCAGAAGATTTTGTTTTCATCCTTTCACCTTAGCTGTGTTATCCTATAAACCCACCTTGGATTCCATTTAGGCCTGGTAGGATTATAGTACTGTGCCTCTGTGCTAAAAAATGTGGCAGTTTGCCATTTTAATCTATGCTGTGTGTCAAAGTAATTCTTGCCTGTTCATCTGAGCAACTTTTCACTGTATCTGAGCTGGGGAATAAGAAGAAAACAATAGATGTGGGAAATGCAAGCTGAACAGAAATTTCAGCTTTTGACTAATCTGCTCCTTCTTTCACTTATTTTCCCATCTCAGTTTTACAACTTTACTTGCTCAAGTGTAACAAAACCTATATTTATTTTTCTTTGTATGAACTTCAGCAAAACATTGGATATTCAGCTCTCAGAGATAATCCATGGCTACATTTTTGTGTTTTCTCTCAACATCTGGGCACTAACATCTTCTGTCTCTTCAAGGACTGCTTTGTTTATGACATTATTCATTGTTTTAGATAAGTCCTTGGCTTCTGAAGTTGGCTCTTGTAGTGTTTGTGGCCTCTTAACAGACAAAGGCAGCAATGCTTTTATCCTTTTGACTACTTGGTCTTTGTATTCTGAATGCATTTGAGAGAAAGAACCTTCAAGAAAGGACCAAAATAGTTGTGTTGCCTTCAAGCATGAATAGTCTGCACCTGGGGATGTACTCATTAGGTACTTACATTCTACATCCCAAGCCTTACATATTAACAGCTTTACTCTCTTCTTTCACTTAACTTAAAAAATATGAAGTTAAGGGTCAAAAACAATCCCAGCAACAAACACAGCATTTGTATTTTGAAGGATAGGCATGATAGAAAGGAGTCTTAAGAATCTTATAAAACTTCACTAAGAAAGTTAGATATAGCATTCTAATACAAAAATACAATTATAGTAAAGGATTGACCTTTCTGAAGATATGTTTATTCTTCTCTTTAGCTCTAGGACTGTCACAGAACCTTGACGTCTTCATACTTTTATAAAAGCATAAGTCAAAGCCGAGATGATCATACAAATATCTAGAGGATGGTGCTCTGTTGCAGAAACACGTAACTCTCCTTGTTTCCATATGGGTTAAAAGTAGTAATGACTAACCACATACTTGTATAAACAGTGAAACTTTTTGGCCGTGTTGCTGATGGGGCCACCCTTTATCCAAAATTGCGCTTTTGCAAACTTCTCCGAATAATTTTTGCATTTAAGATGCAATAAACCCAAGTTTTCATTATTACTTGCCCTCCTGTCTGGACCCTAATGCCACATCAGTGACACACTCACAAGCTGGTGCTAAACCACCAAATTATGGAAAAATGACATTATTCCACTTTCAGAGTGAACCTAAATAAGATAAATTAAGGCCATAGTCATCTTGAGCATCATGTTTTGACTCACCAAGCAGTCTCTCCTGCTCAAAACCCCATACATTCACTATGGTCTTTTTAAGTTAAAGAGGGCGTAAATCTGCTTTAATGTGATTGTAAAGTGATGCATTAAGAAAAATAGTTTCATGCGTGGTTGAGAAGTAATTAACACGTGGCTACTCCAAAAACTCAACAGAAATTTGCATAATTGCATATTGAAAAGTAAGCAGGACAACCATGAATGCTGAGTGAACTTCTCTGGCATATTATAGCACATGAAGAGGCAATAAATGTGTTTTGTAATGTCTTACTCATTTTGATATTGATGTAATTTACAAGCTACTATTTTACTTAATATCAGATCTCATATTAATGCACTGCAGCAAAATCTGAAAAGTGGCTGTGAAATACATTGTAAAGATGACACAAAATGATGTGAAACAAATAATATTTTAGGGTAGAGTTACCAAATTTAACTAGAGATATTTGCTAGAAAAACTTTCTCTTCATTGATTATTCACCCAGATACTTTATAGTATAAATTATAGCATAGTATGTTTTCAAAACCAAAGACCTTCTGGTACTTCTGGATTGTTTCTTGTAAGATTTTCCTCTGTGTGATTGATTTTAACAAGAAAGGAGATAAAAGCCTATTATTAACCACTTGAAAGAATTACAATGGAGAATAGTCAAGGTTCGTTTGGATTTCTTCTTTTCCTTTCCTATTCAGGTGGGGGAAAGTTTACCAAGATTTTTCTGTTATTGCAAAGAAAAACTCCACAAATTCTCCCTGCCCTCCCCCTCAAAAAAACCTGAAGGAAGCAAATAAAAATTATTCATAACAGAGAAAGGAAAGAAGGATTTTAAGCAGAATGGAAATTCAACAATTAGAAATCAGATTGGTGTTGTTTATTATACTCCTGCCACTACAAGTGAAATAGTCTCTAGTGTGTGAAACGTACTGAAGCAGCCCTTTTTAATTGATTAGTAAAGTATGATTGATTTAATAATATTGGCAATCAGTATTGTTTTTTATCAGCCTATAGTGAGGAGCTCAGTGTGCCTAGTATCTTTTGCCTACAAATCTGATTCTCTTATATATTAATGTCAGATTTTGTGTTGTTGCATTACCACGCTCTTCTGCTCAACAGCAGTGAGTAATCAGAGAGTTTTACTCCTAGATTTCTCCTGGCAAAGCAGAAGCAGTTTGTGGGGGATGGTAAATGCCTTCAAATACATCTCACCTGAAAGCAAGTGGAAGTCCTTTTGCAATCTGATTGGGTTTGACACAGGTGGAACCAGTGGGGGTTGCTGTTTGCAGTGACTACAGATATATTCAGTGTTTACTCCCTGTGCTTTTCCGCTCCCCTGGATGCCTAGCTGAGATATTAAGAAGTAATCTCTGGGCGATTGCCAGAGAGACTATAGTTTGTTTCCTGGAGATCAATATCCTAGGATGGAGGGACTGTGCTAGTGGTTCAGCAATTCCACAGGAGCACAATTAATTACATAGGTGAGCCCTGCGTTTAGACACTTTCATCCTTGATCTACCTAACAGCCTCGCTGCTAGGGATTATCCTCCATCCTCGCTGACTAATTTGACAACAGACTTTATCTGTGTCCTTTGAGATAAAGATAAGAGACAGAGCTATCTATAGGCATTCTGAATTTTGTACTGTTTAAAGAAAAAAAGCTTCTATAAGTAAACTCCATTATGAAGGATACAAAGAAAGCCCGCACCACAAGTATTGTAATCAAAGGAGAACTCCCCCGGTGTTACTGAGGACAGAAATTGTGATGAGCTCTGCTCTGCTCTAAATTACTAATTGACTGTTTCAAAAGAACACCTACTAGGAATCTTGAAGTTTTATGGCAAATGCTAAACAGCAGCTGTTTTCTAATTGTGCCTCTCATTCTGTAGTCCTCACAAATATCTCTTTAGAATAATAAGCTGGAGACACTTCCAGTTAAAAGCACTGCGGATCAGAGGCAACTATGTAAGAGAATAGGTTTTAAGCCTAGAAAAGCCATGAAATTTATGGATGAGTTTTAATAAATCTCTCTTTGTGGTATTTCTGTATCTTTTTTTGTGGCATGAGAAGCTGACATGCTGTTGTGAGTATCCCACGATGAATATCTGCTTATCAGCACACAGAAAAAGAAGTAATTACATCATCAATACTGAGTTTTATGTCATTAAACCACTATTTTGACCTAAGCATAATTTACATGTAAAAATATTATTATCATTAGCAAATCATCATTGATGATCATCTTGATAAGTTAAGAAAATCACTGTAACAAGACATTCTTCTGGACAGAATTTGGCCCTCTCTGCCAAATTTTCAGGTGGACAGCAGCCCCGGTGTACACACATACATGCTTCTTTGCCTACATTTTTATTATCTTTCATTTTACTTAGCCAATTCGCTGGCTTGTGTGGACCAGTGTAGAAATGAATATATATTTCTTACCCCAGAGCACCCATTTTATATATAACTGATACCAAAATTTTTTGTTATTCCAGAATAAATGTATTATGTAATTCTTTGCTGTTATTACTAGCTAAGTGTTTAAAAAACATAAAGACAGAAAAGAAGTCAAAATGGTGGTGGGAGGAATACTTAAAAGCAAGAGATAGGAAAGAAGAAATAGGTTACAATTTTGCAGATGTTCTCTCTGAATAATTTATTCAACACTTTAAATAGGTGGCCTGATTTTCAGCTCTGTCAAGCAGATTTAGATATTATAGTATAGGTATAGGAACGTAACTAAAAGTTTCATTAACATTTTTGTATAGCTCAAAGGAATATTTTTGGGGTAGACAAAAGTGGTTTCAGGGACATGTACTCCTGAATATTACATTTTCATCAATATAGGATTTCGAGCCTAATGAATCAAACGTGACATCCTACATCAAGTTTGATCCACAGATGTGCTATACCAAAATCCTGGGTTTAGGTTTTGAAGTGCAAAAGTGAAAGATTTAACCCAGGAAAATCTTGATGTTATCATTTATGCATGGGCAAAGCCCACACTTGCCTGAGGTGGATGGTTCCGGCAGTGACTGGCAGATGGGAACAGTAGGGAGACCGAACTAAATTGTCTTTGTGGACAGCCTGAATTCATTCTGCCCACAAGGCTGCTCTGTGCTCACCTTGGACAACAACAGGACTGTTTGTTAAGGAGACCGTTCTCTGTTGTTCTCTCCGTAGTCTGTCCTGTGGTTCGGCAGATGGGACCTAGTGGTTAAGGCAGATGTGCAGGGTGGATGAATAGGCTCCAGCGTGTAGGGCACTCCCTGTGGTGCATCAGCAACTGCGTCATCCTGGACCTAAACGGTGAGTAATGCTTCAGGAAGTACTCTGCACAGGCAGCTGGCCAGTTAGCTTTGGGACTGCTCTTGCATTGTCATCTTATTAAAACTGGAAACCATCTCCGTTGAACCATGTCTGATTGGAGGTTCATTGAACCCAGTGTGATGAATTGCTGCTAGGTTAGAGGTCTGGCATCTTTAACATTTATCCACCTTGGTGTGAAAGACTATAAAAACCTCAAGGCAACGAGGGCTCTGGGTTCAAAGGGGTCTGCCTGCATGAACAAGGAATGCAGGGCCTGCCTATGTGTGAACTTTTGAGCATGGATGCATTTTATATTGAGTTGTCTTTTCTATCATCTAATTTTCTTGCCTTGGGAATTCATTTGTGAACTGACCCGCGTCCATTATGCTATTCATAAATTACTAACAGAACTCTGAAGTTCTTCACACGTTTAAAGAGGAGATTCAAAGGCATATCCTGAAGGGATTCTGGAGAAATATGTTTTGAAAATTAAAGGAGAAAGGAGGCAAGAGATTCAATAACAAATGAGTCTTGTATCAAGGAGAAGATATTAACAGTGATTCAGAATATCAATCATGCCAAAATGTGCTAATAGGTAAATCAGCCTCTTTGCACAGTTATATATATAAAGATATATGTTTGTCTCTGTATATTCATATATGTACACTTTTGTATACACAGACAAGTATATAAACAAAACCTGCTTTGGGTCTTTTTTGTTATGGGAACATAATTATCTGAACTTTTTCTAGTTTGTAAGTATATAGAACCTGCTAAGCAGCTGATTTCCCTGAGAAGGTAATGGCTTTCAGTTATGCCATCTTAACAATGGTACCCCATCAGTTTTTGCATAAATAAGTTAATAATAGAAATAAATCATTAATGTACATTTATTTTTTTTAATCTATTACTATTAAATCCTTTAATATTCAAAGTCAATATATTTTAAGGATTTAGGTGATTTCTTGAATGTATGTAGGATTAATTAGTGCCTATATCCATAGCTGGAAAACTACTTGGGTGCAGAGAGCCCGTAAACTAAGCAAAACCATTTCACAACAGAGGCCTAGTTTCAGTGATGTGCTTGAGCCACATTTGAGCACATTCTGAACACCACCCAGCTCTTTAAAGGCTCAGCACAAGCTTGGGTACTGCTGAATTCAGTAGTAGTTAGTATGTGCTCCATTGCTTTCCTGAACAAAAGCTTAAACTCTTGCTAGGCTTCTACAGCCTCTAGAAATCGTCCTTGAGGCATGTCTTATGCTGCAGACAGAACATGCTGCAGGTGTTTTTGCAGACTTTCTCATCTTTGCTGGAAGCTGCTTGCAATCGATGTGGCAGGTTCCTGCATTCAGGGAGTTTCAAGGAGGAGGGGATTGTGCGGAGTTGCTTTCACGTTTCCGTATGCCCAGCTTTTCTCATATGCAAAGCCCTGTGTTCTCATGGAGAGAGAGAGAAACCATTAGATGTCAGCAGATCTGACAGAGAACTTGCTGCCTTACAGTTATCTGTGCAAACCAGAACGAACAAGCTCTCTCTCCTTCTTCCACAGTTCTGGGTGTGCTTAATCAATTAGAAAGAAGCTCAGGACACGTCATGCTTCTATGATAGTTATTATCCTTTTGCTGTGTTCTTCAAGCATTTAAAATATATATTCCAGAGGAATCCAAGCTGGATTTGCAGTACTAAGTGGGAATTTAACTTGATTTGATGATTGGAAACTTTACTGTTGACCTTTTGTTGGTGAATGATAGTTATTCAGTCTGAATCTTTCCTACCTTTCTTAAATATCCATATTTTATGTAAGATTTTTACGTTTCCTTAGTTTCTTTTGTGCTTCTCTCAGCTTTTTGCTAATCTTCTCTTTTGTACTTACTCTCTCTTCTAACTACAGCATTAAACCCTTCTGTTTCCAACACTGTAAGAAATTGCAAAATTTAAGATAGAATATAAATACACAAGTATATCTAAAAGTTAATAAAAAGAAACATGTCCCCTCCCCAAAAAGAACCCCACACACCACCCTTCCCAAGAAAGCACAAATCAAACAACCCAAACCCAGCTTCTTGTATTGTGGCTCTCCCCACCATGAGTTTGTTTGTTTGTTCGCTCCAGGGATTTGTTTTCCAACCCCACGATATTTAAACCTTGTTAATGCAGCATTTGGCTGAATGTGATTCTTATTCTGAAGCAGAAGAAAGTATATATTTATCTGTCTTTAAAAGAGTGATTGGATTCATTTTCCTCACAAAACAATGTTGGAAATAGAAAGTCAAAGTAATATAATAACAACTCATTTGTATCCATCTCCTCAGACTTAAACACTGTCAAAATCAGCAAATTATCTATCCACACTGATGCCTTGGGACATGTTGGCACATAGATAATTAGGAAGTTATTTTCCAGGAGAAGGTCACTGTGTTTCATATAGCCTAAATATGCCAGACGTTAGGACTGCCAGTGATTTAGCTAAAGACATGAGCCAATGATCTGTTGGCTGAGAGGGTTCATCATTATTATGAAGTCAACGATAAATATGATGAGATGTTAGGACAATTAGGGTGATGATACGCTGCTCACAAATGTGCAGAGGAATCATTATGGAGAAGGGAAATGGATGGAATCATCAAAGTGAATGTAAACTTGAGCAGGATTTGTAAATCATAGAGGAATTTTCCCATGCAGAACTGTTGGATGGGTCTGTTACATTATACATCACTCATAAATGCTTAGTAGAATCAATTTTGATTATGAATACATTAATCCAACTATTCTTACACATTACTTACATATAGCTGATTGTTTATCTTACTTACTTGACTTTTTACCTGAAATTGCTTAAAGTGCATCTGAGGAAAACATCATGAGGGTTGGAAGGCACAGTATGTTTTCATGGTGGTTTCCTACCTGTCTTTTCTTTTAGAGACTATATTATAAAAAAAAGAATGAAAGAAACACAAATGAAAGTTAGTAGAAATATATCTGATACACTAAATAAATAAATAAAATGCCCCAAATTTAAATTAGAATTTTCCATATAGAATTTTGGTTTGGAATGTTTAAAATGTGTTAAGATTAATCCTTGTCTTGTTTTATAGCATTATTAAAATATTCTAGGTTTGATTTCCATCTAGAGAAAAATTTACTTGTAATATCAATGCAAAATATAGCATCTCCAAAATAAGAAGAAAATAGAAGTAGTAAAACTCCAACAATAAATTTATTTCTTAGTTACAGAGGGAAACAATAAAAGGAGTATTTAGCAATAGGTCATCTGCAGTGCTTTGATTTAATCTTGGAAAAGTCCTTTTGTGAGCTGAATTGCTTATGGACATTCATTTCAGATGTGTTTGCTGAATTTTAGGATTCTGATTGAATAAAGGGAGGGACTCCAGGGGCCATATTAATCTTATGGATAGTTCAAGGTACAGTCATAATCTATACATGGTTTATGCATGGTGCTGATTTATTTACTGGCTTGGTTTTTATCTGTCTTAGCTTATGAAAAGTAAATTCTGTAATACACAACTTATATTAAATTCCAATTGAAAATCTCAGCCAAGTGGTGTCAAATAACTCTTGAGGTGATGTGGTGGTGTTCTTTCTGCTACGAGAAACAATATATGTAATTGAAATTATTACTAAAAAGTGCCAGGTTTTACTTTTTTGGGGGGAAATTTTGTGAGAAACTTCCCTACCCAAGGGACAACTGAAATAACAAAGTATCCTGTGTCTAAGGTGCAGGACACAATAACCTTTCTGTAATTAGCTTGGATATTTCAGGAAATATATTCTGACTGTCATGTTTAGAGCACAGGCAGTCTTTTTCTTTGATTTGTAGAGTATTAAGTGTGAAAAATAGAGGAACTGGTTTTATTCCAAGCAAATTAAAATAAACACAGGGTACTAACAAAAGAACTATTTCTGTATATTTAGTAACTTACAGGCAGTACCGTGGAGGCTGTAAGGTGAAGGGTCCTGTCTGGACCTACCACCAGGGAATCTTTCGTGGCTGGGAACAGGGAACAAATTATAAATAAAAACGTATTACTCTCTGCCATGTGGATACACAGACAGACCCCCCCCCCCCAAACCTTGCAACATGGGGATGATGCAAGACCCTCCTGAACGGACCCGGGGGAGATATGTTGCAACCAGCCAAAAGGTAACACTCACCTCCAAAGCAGAGAAATTACCTTTCAAGGCAACAAACTGACAGTAAATGAATATTTAACAGCTGATATCGAAGGGTACAAAAAAGCGCGGTTTTCAAACAGCGTTGTGCTCTCTGTGTGATTCAGAGGTGCACCCAGTGCTAGAAATGGGTACCCAGCGCTGCAATAAAAATCTCTTGCTATATTTCTTTGTCCTGCAGGTATTTTTGCCGTCTTCAAAATTCAAGAGAAGAGTTAACTTATAACGCTAAGTGCTGTCTTAGCCTATGACACTGGACACTGCATTAAAGTACAGGAGGTAATCTGTAAGAATTGCTTGAGGAATATAAATGTAGCCTATGCATTTGAGAGCTTATGTCAAAGTCACCTACCTTGGTCCAGACACAGACTTTTGTAACTTGATCTGTCTTTCAAATACTACGTAGAGTATTGCCATTCAACAAATGAATGAAAACTGTTAAACTAGTGGATATGGGATTAATAATTTTTCTAAACCTTAGGCTTTTTTAATTTATAATTTTATCACAGCTGCCTAATTTTCACCTCATAATACATGGTGCTGTATTGGTTAAGGGCTCTTTTAAAAAAAGATGACCTTTAGAGATACTGTGAAGTTAAGAAACCTAATTTTATATAATATTCCTCAGATAAACTGTGAGGAAATATTTTCTTCCAGGATTACAATTTGCACTGACTATGACTTTATTTATCCAGTAATGTACTTGCAAAGGGCTGTATATTTCCTTTTTATTATGAAAACAGATTTCTGTAAATCTGTCTTCTTTTTGTGCAGTGTAGCAAATGTAATGTCTCACATTCTGACTCAAAACAATTGTGACCATGATAATGCCTGTTCTGTTTGCTGTAATAGCTCTTGATATAGTAATTGGATATGTAATGGATAAATTAGATTTTTTTTTTGAAAGTTCTTGATAAGAAGGAGATATTGTATTTGAAACTCTTTTTCTTAAAGATCTGCTTCATACTTTTGCTTTTACATGCCATTCAGAAAAACATTCAATAAGTCAGAACTCGAGAAATCTCCAGCAGAATGCATACCTTGTTGATGAGAGTGGAGATGGCTATTAGCAGACTTATAGCAGGCCTCTGTGGATATGGCATTTTTTTTTCTTTAGCTGCGTTTGTGGTGGGATTTGGATGAAGAAGGGTATCTGGGCGGTCACTCAACATGAACAGCTTAGAAAAATCACAGGTTTGGTTAAGAGTGATTGATGAAACTGGTCAAGAAAGCTACAAGAGTATGGCACAAGGATATGAATAAAATCATCTTCTTCATGGCTGGCATACAGGGACAGTTACTGCTCACACTACTGGGTAGTAGCTATAACATGGAGCAGGTTATCTGAGCTGGGGAAGTCCTATAGAACAGGAGCCAGAAAAGCCTAAATTCTTCTCTCCTCCTCAGGCAAGCAAAGCAGTAGAGCCAGAGCAGAGAGTTGTTGGACTCTGCACTTCTCCCTTGGACTCTTTCCCTTCCTTGGACAGTGAACTCACTGCACCCAAATGCGGAGGTGTCTGTCATTGCCTGCAGTGACATGGGAAAGAATGTATAGTCCTTTGTTCCAAAAGTGTGCTGCAGTTTTGTTAAGCTGTAAGGAGACCTTTGTTTTTTGAATTGCTTTCATGGAGTCAGAGATAAAATGAAAAGGTAGAAAGCATGCTAGATTTGTAACAAAAAAAAGTGTAATTTAATGACATAACAGGGAATGTTTTGGTTGGAAGAGTTAAATGCCACTGCTTATTGGAAGAAGAGTAGCTGGGTGTGCTGGCATTGTCAGCTCAATGACATGGCCAGGTCTGGAGGGAAGTGGTAGAAGGAAGGATGCCAGGATAACTTGTAAACTGGATCTAAAGATCTAGTCTAAATCCACCAATAGTGATTATTAGGGATTTATAGAAGTAGTATTTAACACATATGTTCATTTTAAGAACTTTTAAGTTTGTCTTTTTTTCTTCTTTTTCTGAAATGTTAGCTTTATTCGTGCATGTATCAAATTGATCCAAACTTTTTGGACTCACTGTACTATATTTAGTACATTGAGAGTACTACTTTTGGTATTTTATTTTACTTACATGCAAGGCAGAACAGATCTCAGGATGCCATTATCTTTCTGTGATGTTTCAGAATACTGTCCTTGGATTTTAGTCTCTATAGATATGAGCAATTATTTCCCTTTGACAGTACTCATTACATATGTATTCCAAAATTCACTTGTGCTAAATTTGTTATTGATCTTTAGAGTGGCATAAATAGTATACATTTATTTACTTGTATATACATGCATAAGAAGGTACTTAATTTACTTACTATCAATTTGTTTTCTTTTTGATTCTGACAGGCCTTTCAGCAGTACATTTTGTAATTTATGCAATAAATGATGAAAGTTGTAAAAGCAGAACATTAGCAAGCTTATTTTTGCTGTCTTAGTAAATCTGTTTGCAAGGTAGATTGAATAAATTGTAGTCTCTGCACCTGTCTTTTTACAGAAGAATGTAAAATAAAGTGTTTTTCTGTAAGTACAAAGCATAAAAGTGCTGAGCTTACCTTAGCATTCTTGGCATCAACATAAAGCCTGAGTAATATATCAGGATTCAAAGTGACGAGGTATCAATCTGCTAAGTTTAATCAGAGACGAGTCCCAGTGGTATTATTTAAATTTTTTAAAATGCAAGTTTGCTGTTGTACTGATGCGTATGGCTCTTCTTCTCTACCTGGAGTATCCAGCCAAACCAAGAAAAGTTCCCTCAAGGTCAAAGCCAAACTCCTCAGATTAGTCATTTATATATGCTAACCTCTGAGTGGTTTGAGTGACAGATGCTACTAAACTATGAAGATAATCAAGATTCAGTATGTGTTTGTGCTGCCTTGTAGACCATGCATATGCCTGTATTTACTCTTGGACATGCATTTAGATGGTTTGCTCATTCATGAGCCATGTTCTGCATGAGCAAAATAGTGCTTCTCTGCCCTATTCCTCCTGATGGCCCTTCTGGTGTCAGAGTGGATAGACACGTGTGCTGTGCACTGGGGTTGTGTTTACAGTTTGCTATTTTATATTACAGCACCACATAAAGGCAGGCAGAAGGGTTGATTCTGAATAATTTTCTTGTATCAGATGAATTTTTAAATTATTTTTTTCTAAAATTATTTTTACACATATATTTGAGGGAAGATGAGTTTTGAATGAAACTTAAAAATTTGCAAGATCTTTTACATAATTTTCAGAGGTGTTGACAGAAATGGCAATCTGATTCATAACACAGAAAAGACAAAGATTAGTTTTCATAGAAATTTGGAAATAATGTACAAAATTAACTGCTCCGTATGGCTATCAAAATGCAACAGATTACTCATAAGAGTCTGTATTTTCAGTGTGTCATTTAGGACATGGGTGATTGTGCCGTGGTTTACACAACAGCATGTGTAATGGCTGTGATCCCTCCTGCAGCAATTGTCTACATTCCTGTTAAGCTGCCAGACTATTCACAGTATTTGAATGTTTACTGCCAGTAAAATTTGCATTTTCTTAAATGTAGTGGTACTATACCACTGTAATATAGGTTTCCAAGTATTTTAAGAAGGGAATATTGTTCCTCTTATTTTTATGTCCATTTTACAACAATGTTTCAATTAGTGAGGGAAGCATCTCTCTGAAGTTCTGAGTTTAAACTCTGAAAATATCACTTTGGCTTCTGAAATCATTGTTCCAGTGTCGAATATTTGGTTTTACTTGACTTAATGATTTCAAACCAGAAGGCAAATAAAAATGGTTAGAAATCCAGGTAAATATATACACTTCTAAGTTAAGAGGATATATGCTCAAGAAACATGGTATAAATTTGATAGATGAGAAATGTATGTAATCATATGACATTTAGCAGTGATTATTTAATTTTAAAGCATTTACAGTGCAATTTGTGACAAATTATATCACATTTGCAATTCATTTTTAAATTATAAAGTATTGTGAAGAAAAGTATGTGAAATTAGCATTTTTGTTTCATTTTCTTGTCTGTTGAAAAAAAAAGGGGAAAAAAGACTCTAGTAAGTGACACGTTTTAATGAATTCTTTTTATATTCAGAAGAAGAATTTTGCTGCCTTTTGATAAAGAAGTAGTATATAATTTAATAGCTATTCTTCTGTAACAGCAGAGGGCTACCTGAGGGCAGTGCTTGACAGACCCATTCAGCTGCTTGCCAGTTATGGGTCGGGATCCTCTGGGTGTAGAACTTCAGTGTTGATGAGAGACTGGTTGGTTCTGCTTGTCGCTGCTGATCATTTTGGGAACATGACCTGGATGCAAAGGCTGAAAAATGCATCCCTTTGAAGCTCCAGAGTCCCAGGAGCTGAGGCCAAAACCATGGCTTGCACTGAGCAAGACACCGGGGTTGCGAGAAAGCACTCCTGTGAAGCATGCAGAAAGGATGCTTGAAGCACAGCTACTTCCTTGCTTCTTCTCTCAGGACTTGGTCTTCAGTGCTCTCTCTGCTCTTTCTGTGTGGGCTTTAGGTAGGATTAAGCACACTGCTTTCAGGCAGGTCCTCTTGTATGCCCTGTCAGTTTGCCCATTCACCACTCAGGCCCCCCAGTTTTGCAAGGCAACTCTACCTTAACCAAGGAGACAGTGGGGCCTGTCCCTTGAGCGAGGCAGAACTGTCTCTTCTCTTCTGGAAAACAAATTCTGTGTACCCTTAATACATAGATTCTGTCTGTTTATGTAACTCCATTTGTGTCTCAGAAAAACGTCCTTCTTTGGGAGGCTCAACTTTCAACTTCCTTTGCCTCTACATTTATATGAGACACAGGTCAGTACTCCACAGGTTTTGTGCATATACATGTACTAAACAGGGCTGTAGAAAAGCGTGGGACAGTCATTAACCTTGAGTGAAGAGGTCCCAGGCAGTGTTCGGCTGACCCACCTGTGTCTGCCATTGCTTTTGGATCTGCATCAGTGCAGACTGTGACCATGTCAGAGATGCCTGCTCAGATCAGGTTGCCTGTGTCTTCTCTGCATTTACCTGGTCTCCCCTGAAATCCCTATATGAATTTCCATGGAAGAGAACTGGCAGTGAAGTATATTGCATCTTTCAGTTCCTGTGCTTCAGGCATGCCCTGGATCCCTGTTGACTTCAGCTCGAGCTCTAGGGGCCTGAGAAAACAAAAGCAGACCCTCAGGGCAAACGCAAAGCACTCAATAGCAGATGTTTGCTCTGAACAGCAGCATCAGTGACATTTAGCCTTTCCTGCAAGTTCTTCTCTGAGCTTAGATGCTTTATACATCAATGCCTCTGTCAATTAGCCCTCTGTTATGCAGATTTCACCTCAGTTTATTTGGAAGATGATCCCAAATAATATATTCATTGGTACTAATGACTTGAGATATTGCTTCTCCATTCATGCTTAATAACTGAAATAACTTCAACACCTTTACTAAGCTGTAGCTGGTGTCGTTTTTTTCTTACTATTTTTTCTCTTTCTTCCTGTCTCTGTTCACTGTGAGAACACGGAGGCTGACAGACAAGGCAGATAGGTGTCAGATTTCAGAATGACAAATAATGCATCTTAAAAGCATTAAAAGCAAAGTAGGTGGGCCAAGTAGCATGTGCCTCCAGGAGGAAAAACGAGAGGCTGATTGACCCCTCTGACACACCCAGCAAACAGCTCATAACTGAGCTGCTGTGGGAAGCAAAAAAGTTTCTTTGCTTACATCCTCTCATCAGTAAGTGGAAGAATCCAGGTAGTTCTTTCTTTCTTTCTTATTTCCTTTAGCCCTTGTCTCTGTTTTTCCATTTGAGATAAAATGCACCTCTCCTGCTTATTTTCTTTCTCCGTTATGATCTGAACCAAAAGGAGGGTGGGTGGGCAAAGAGCCCATGACAACTTCTCTGCACCTATCCTTGGAATGTGAGAGGATATAAGGAATCTGGTGCTAACAGATGAGGTGGTAAAATTGCTATATGGAGCCAAATGGGAAGGAACAGGTGTTGAGACTGTACTGTACTGACATGGGAGATTTACAGTGCAGGGAACTGCTTAACTTGACTTAATAACAACCATTCTACTTTTTTTTAAAGCCCTACCAAGTGCACAGTTGTAGTTGAAATCACTATGGATTTGAAGAATGTGGTCGGGAAATAATGCTTGTCTGGACAAAATCAAAGGATTTATTTTTTTTCCTTTTAATTAAAGGAAATTAAAAGACCTTATTTTGTCCTTACACCAAATGTGATACTGGAATCATTTTACTGCTGATGAGGAAGGATTACTGCGGGCTTTTTCTTGAATACCGCTAATGGACCCACTGATTGAGAATGTATGTATTTTTATGACTTAAATGATTTACCTTTGGTTGATGGTATCACCTGTTTGTTTTTCTTCTGTGTCGTATTTAATAATCACAGTTTTGATTCCTTTTAGCTCTAAAATTATTTACATTTTAAGAGTGGATTCCAACCCTAAGTTCTGGGTGTAGGTCTTAGATGTAAAGACCATTGCTCTCCTAACAGGTAAAAATACACAATGAAGGTGGTGTTATTCTTAAAAGTCTTCTGATCTCTATGCATTACATCTTCATATTAATCACAATGTAAGATTTCTTTAAGATCAAGTGTTGATCTATATCCTAATACTTTCTTTGGATGATTACTGTAAAACTACAGTGCAGCTATTAAAATCTCAGTCTGCTGAGTTGGCCAGAGATGCTGTCTGAAAGGTATGTCTTATGGGACTCTGTGGACATCGTACAAAAGATAATAGGGATGAGCAAATTAAAGCAATCTGTTGGACTGCTGATAGCATAGGTAAAGAACAATGACAAGGAGAAAAAAGTCTGTTTGAATAACATGAAGTATTTGTGGAAAAACTGGAGCTGTTCAGAGTTCCTCTATTAGTACCAGACATTTTCCTTGTAAGATTAAAAAAAAAAAAAAAAGTAGTGGTAAAGTGGTGATGCCTCTGATTCTTTCACTGCAGTAACATAGATACAACTGAAATCATAATTGGTAAAAGCTACTTTCTTTGGAAGATGAGGGCCATCTGATTAAAAAGAAGCTCTGATTTAAAGCAGAGGTCATAATCTCTCTGGCCATTCTCTGAAAGGGAAGGTGTGAGCTAGTGGTAACTTGCTATTCATATAGCTAAAAAATCTTAAACAAAAATACTGGCCTTTTTAAATTCTGAAGACTTAAAAAATGATGATGAATATGATGTATTCTTTGACATTGTAATAATTCTCTACTTTTGGGCAGCTCTGTGTTGTTAACTGACAAAAAATCAAAAACAAGTTATTGATTCCCAAATAAAAAAATCTATATGTTCACTGGTGTTAAATGGTTGCAGCTTCATTGATGCTGATAACTATATTTCATCACTTAAAGGACTGGCCTGGGAAGCATAATAATTTTTCAGTGCTGAGTAGATGATTTGACCCAGAATTTTCCATGGTGGATCAGCTATTCGGAATATTCCTGCTCATCCCATATAGCATGTCATATATTTGATTTGATTGAGACATGTACAAAAAAAAAAAAAAAAAAAGGCAATTAGACTCTTTTAGCAAGCAAAACACAGCGCAGTTCCCTCAAGCTGACTGCTCAAGCCGGCTGTTCCTCACAACACATTCAGTCGTAGAATCTGTCTATACTCAGACACTGTCTCTCACTAAAAGACTCTCTTATACCTTGCCATCTGTCATGTGCTGCCTGTTCCCGTGGTAAAAATGGTTCCCTCAGTTTTGTCAGATTTGGCAGTCATTTCCATTGAGATTGGTGACAGTGTAAGCTTCAGAAATGTGTTCCTTTTCCCGCTTCTTACTTTGGATTGATCGCGTTCTCACTTTTAAATGTGGTCCTAAGTGACTTTGGTGGGACTTCTAAAAGATGAATACTGATACCCAGAAAAGATTGTGCCTGAACCTTATTATCGGGTAAAACAATGTAGAAAGGCTTTGCTTTAAACTTCCTACATCCTTTCAAACTTTCAGTACAGTTGCTCATATTCAATAGAACACCATATATATTAATTGAACACTGCATAAATGTTCAGAAATAAGTAGCAATGATGATGGAGAAAAAGGCAGTGAGATGGTAAGAAATAAAGAACTGTCTGCAAAGATAATAAATAGCAGGGTGTGCTGTATATGGGCAAAATGTATTTCCATGAGGAACAGCATTAAAACATCATCATAAACACATTTCACTTTGATCTATCCAATACAACACAAAAATTCTAAGCTGACAACTCATACTTCTCCCAGTCCAGTACAAATTTACAGATATTAATCCTGTATTTTTTTCGAGTAGAATAGCAAAAGAAGGTATGTTACAAAAAATTAGCAACATTAGTGACTTCTGAAATATTTTTGACATGTTCCTTTGTCACTGTGATGCTAGTTTTATGTACAGTTGTCATCTCATTTCCCAGATCATCAGTGTTTGCACTTGAGAGCTAAAATAGCTAAGTCTCTCAGCAAGCATCAGTGACGCATGGATGATCTCCCACTCCCTGTGTACCAGCTGCAATACATCTTCAGTGAACACCATGGACAGAAGAGACAGATGAGCCAAAGATGATGCCAGAGCATCTGTGCATAATCTGGATGCTCATGACCCTAATTCATTCCACTAGTAATATCTACTGATATCTCCATATTCCTATCAGCCAGACCTTCCAGGCACCTTGGCCTTTTTTTTGAATGAGGATTCTCCACTGTAAAAATGTCCAGAATTAATAGCCAAATTAAAAGGGTGTGCTCTCACATAGTCATTCATTAACTCTGTGAAAAGCAAAGTAAGAAGCATCCTAATATGACAGATGACTGTTTAGTTGCTGCAGACCTTGTAGAATATCCATGTAAAAACATTATAGTGCATTCAAAGAACTCCTGATGAAGCAGGGAAGCGTGCTTTGTATCTGTGGTAGTTATAGCATAAACATATTACAGTAGGTACACTGCACATATTCAGACTATCGTGCATGCATGACTTTAAATGCATAGTGATAATTTATGCTAGCTGAGGAACTGGCTTAGTGTGGTATCAAAAATAAATTCCCTAATGGTTTGAAAATATGGGCCCAAGGCCTGCTGACTGGATCCGCTGTTAATGATCTGAGAAATATCTGCAAATCTAAAGCAAATATATGAAGCCTGCAGGCTTTCCACAACAGTTTTGGGAGTGTATGTTTTTGGAAATCTTGCTGAATACATTTATAGACTGCGAGTGTGTGCCTGTACTTTCCATGCAGGTGGGATTGTCAATACTGTGTGTGACCTTACTGTGCAGTTTCTTTTAGTACATGCCAGTCACAGAAGCCATCCAGAAATCCATTTTCTAAGATGGAGCCTTCTGTCAGAAAATTATTTTATATAAAAATACTGTTATTCCTTGTGACTGTGCAGTTCTTCCAACTGAGAGAAATACATCAAACATTCAGGGACGGGAAGGGGCATTAGGGTTTCAAAGAAGAACAGTAGCCATTAGAAGTACTAATATTTTTCCACTTCAGAAAAATGTTCTAGGTTTTCTTATGTGTATCTAGGAATTTGCATGTAACTTCAGAAGAAACTCTGTATTCTGTTGGTTCCCTGTCTGGTGTAGGAGCACAGCAAGCATTCTGTGAACTACCATTTCCAAATGTGGATGTTCTAGAAAATTGAGAGGATGTTACACCGTGTGTCTTTTATGTGTTAAATCAGCAGATTTTCAGATTTTCTAATTAAAGAATCTTCCTTCCCCTAGTTTGCACAGCTTATCACAGAGCCCAAAAATTTCCATCAGGACTTGCTATCATACATGTAACAGAAAGCAAGCTGTAGCTCGTAGATCTGGTACTTCAGCAGTTGTATTTTGATGTAACCTTGTAAGAACTCTGTGAAATCTTGGTGGTTTACAGTAACTGATGATTTTATGGTGATAGTCACTGCAATATGTAGTTACATGTTTGTGTCATATTACAGTTTCATCAAGAAGACATTTCTAGTATCATCACAAATTGTTCAGAGAAACCTGCCAGGCTCTGGGTGCATCTAAAAGAATACTTAAAAATATTCACATTCATCCCATTGTATAAATTCAGGCATGGAATTCTTGACTGGTTTGTGATTAACTGTTTTTAAGACTTTATTTTGTCACAGAATCAAATTCTTAGTATACTTTTTTGGATGAAGAAGGTATTTGCTCTCATTAGAAGGCAGTGAGAATAAACAGTAGAGGTAAGATATTATATTACCATAATCTACACTTATAATAAATGTAAAAAAAGCTGCAGAGCATGAGTCTTGTTTTACAGCAGAGGCAGTACAGTTTTCTCAGTGCCTTTTCTGATGCTATATAGGTTAATGTCTTTTTGTGGAAATCCTGTTGTTAGTGCTTATTTTTGCCTGTATCACACTGCTATTACTGTGATGTGACTTTGTTATTAGGAGCAATTATCCAGTATTGTCCCATGATAGGGACTCCATAAATAGAGAAAAGAGAGTATTTATTCTTCCAGCATACTCCCGTATCCACAGGCCATTACTCTAGGAAACCTCTGTGATGGGAGACCAAATAGCGTTGAAAAAAAAATTTGCAGCTGGACCACTTAATTCCAGATATTGTGGGCTGATGACAACTTTCTGGCAGTTGTAGGCAACCCTGTCTCATATCAATAAAGCTCCTAATGTAGATTCAGATCTGTGAGGGACAAAAAAGGATGTGCAGTAATATTTCTCTGTGTTTTTCTGTGACTGTGCCTTTTGATTGGTATCTCTCTGATTTGTGTTCAGTTACTTGTAGAGAAAAATCTTTTAACATATGGCAGCTGAGGTTATGGTGTGTTCAGCCTGGAGAAGAGGAAACTGAGGGGAGACTTCATTGCAGTCTACAACTTCCTCATGAGGGGAAGAGGAGGGGCAGGCACTGATCTCTTCTCTGTGGTGACCAGTGACAGGACCCAGGGAAATGGCCTAAAGTTGTGTCAGGGGAGGTTTAGGTTGGATATCAGAAAAAGGTTCTTCACCCAGAGAGTGGTTGGGCATTGGAAGAGGCTCCCCAGGGAAGTGGTCAGAGCACCAAGCCTGACAGAGTTCAAGAAGTGTTTGGATGGTACTGTCAGGCTCATGGTGTGACTCTTGGGGATAGTCCTGTGCAGGCCTAAGGGTTGGACTCGATGATCCTTGTGGGTCCCTTCCAACTCAGCATGTTCTGTGATTCTGTAAACAAATTAGTATTTCATCTGCTTGGGAACCTTAACAAGTTACCTCAACAGCTGTCTTCATCAGACCTCTCTCTAGTCTTCATTCTGAATCTTTACTTAGTTTCTAAGTCAGTTTCTACTGAGGGATCTGTTTGGCTAACTCAAGAGAGAATGCTTTCCCTTTGAGAAATTATTAAATTTATACTAAATTCTGGTCACTGTTTTTGCTGTGGAAGCCTCTGAAAATCAAAGCTATTTTTTTCACTTATTTTTGTTTCAGAGTCTTATCTTTGAGTTATCCAAGTCACTGACTATATGAACTTTGTAGTTTTCCACTATTGCAGACTACTAAGAATAATTTTATAGTTTAGAAGAGTATTTATTTGTTTTTTTCTTTTTCTGCATGGTGCAATTCTCTATTATATCTTTTTATGTTTTGGAAAAGCATCCAAAGAAATGCTATGAGGTATTCTAGTGATGTGACAGTTTTGGCCTTATGTCTCATTATCTGAAAGACAGCATCTCCAGCAGCACAGACATATCTCATCCTGCCAAGGCTCAGTGTAGAACATAATGTGTGAAAGAGACTCAAAATGGGGGGAACAGATCTTTTTCTTGCTTAAAATGCTATGAATTTTATTCCTTTAGGGTAAATGACTGTATTTTATAACTCCAGTTCTAGGGATAATAAATAATTTTAAGCCACTGAAATGACAGGACAGTACATCTATGTGAAAAGTGAATCATTTGGGGAATAAAAATGAGCAAAATCATTCTGAATTAAGTGCATGAGTCCACAGCTTGAGTTATTGGTTTGATATTCAGATGGTAGAGTGCAAGGGCTTGCTTTGTGTTAGTCCTATGGCCAGAGATGCTAGAAAATGTGATCTCGCAGTTTGAAGCTGTTTGAATATGGCCCTGAAGCAGAGATGGTAGGAACTCTGGTATCCTGTTTTCACCTTCTGGGCTGTCAGCAGTCTCTTCCAGAGCCAGAGACCTGGAAGTTGAAGGGCCTAAATGACATGTGCATCCTGATGACAAGGACATCAGGACCTCTGCAGTCAGCCCAGACAGAGATCACCAGCCCCAGCTTAGCTGGGCAAGGAAGCCTGCACACACCTGTCAGTGGTTGGTGTTAGTGCCTAAAGCTGACCAGTAAAATTGATATTCTGTTGTTAGGGCTAACAGTGATAAGAAAAAAAAAATTATTTAATAGAGGGAGACACTGGAAGTTCTCAGAGGTGGTTGTTTTCTTTTGATGAGGGGTAGGGCTTTTAAATATTTATATTAATATGAATGGATTCAAATTGGTAGTAAAGTTTAAATTTAAACTTTTCTTTTTGAACACTTTCTACAGTGGCTTGAATCATAATTAAGGAGAGCCCTGCTATGTTTTACAATGAGAGAGGTCACAAAGGGAGAGGAACTGCAGTTTATTGATTTTGGGTCCTAAAAAACATTCAGCAACTATTATCTGTAGTTAACAGATCCACAGAACTTGTGCTCATTAATTTCCTTATCTGAAAGACGTTTCTTTTCATACTGTAAATGATACCTAATGCTCCCTGAAGGGCTCTATAGTTTAGATTTTATAACTGAATGAGAAAATGAATGCATTATTTTCTTGCCTTTTTGTGATGCTGTTTTTATTCACAGAATACAATTTGTGCTTTTACCAGCATTTTAACATTTCACTGTAGAAGAAAAAAAGGCTTTTATCATTCATTAAAAAAAAAAAAAAGCTTAATCTTTAATTCACTCAGAGTCACTAACTGTTATTTGATCTTAAATGATGGCACTCATAAACTATAGAAAGGCAATGGCTAAAACATTCTTTATGGTGTAAATGTTATAGTGTATCTCATATTTATCGAAGGGACAATCATTTTGCAGAGCCATTACAGTGAATATTCATGGCATTGTATCAAGCAGAATTTTCAATCAACTCTATGAGCCTGGATGAAGTACCTGTACCTTTCCATTATATCGCACTTTACCTCCTATTTAAATCAGCTCCTTGTGAAAGACTGTGTTGTTGTATAAATATACACAGCTACAGCAAAAAGGATTAATGAAGATCATAAGTCTGGAGACTGTATAAGGTCTGGTTGAGTTATCATTGAAGTGTAACTGTTGCTCTTTTATAAATTATTTTGTAACATTTTGTGTACCATCTTCTGTTCATAAGTTTGACTCTTATTTAAGCAATATTCTAGTGCTTTGGGTACTTGTTAGCTCCATTGTTTACTGCTTATTCAAAAAGATTTTCCAACATTGCTTTTTCTACTGATTGTTAACATAAAGAGGTTGCAAATCTGACCACACAGAACAAGTACAGATTCTTCATAGGTTTAGGAATCACCAGGTTTTGTGATGCTGATTAACATTCAGAAAAACTAAAATGATAACTATAAATTACATTCTGATATTGACATTGATACTGGAAAGGGACTTTTTACAAGAGCATGTAATTGCCTGAAAACTGAAAGGGGGTAGATTTAGATTAGATATTAGGCAGAAATTCTTTACTGTGAGGGTGGTGAGGCACTGGAGCATGTTGCTCAGAGAAGTTGTGAATGCCCCATCCCTGGAAGTGTTCAAGGACAGGTTGGATGAGGCTTTGATCAGCCTGGTCTAGTGAGAAGTGTCCCTGCCCATGGCAGTAGAGATTGGAACTAAAAAATCTCTAAGGTCCCTCCCAACACAAACCATACCGTGATTCCATGATATTTTTCTGGAAACCTTATTATCGTGTAGGGGCCTGGAGAATTGTGGCAAAATGAGGAAGGAAATAATTGCTGTTTAAGGCCGTTCCTTTACTGAAAATAGCCTTGCAACACCCTAAAACTTCCATAAACCTGGTTCAGCAAGGGAGGGTCACAGATAAGAATTCTCCTCCTTCACCTGAACATGCATCGCAAACTTTGCCCAAGTGTTTAATTTCAAAGAAAACAAAGATCTCATTCTAAAACTAAGTTTATATTAAACCATGTATCTTATATAATTGCCTGATTCCTTGGGAACTCTATGATATACATTTTCTGCATACAAGAAAAATAATATTAATAAACTAAAATATATAACAAAGGCTAAACTATTAGATGCAAATCCATCTTTACACAGTACATAACACAGTGTACAAGGGTTTTTTTAGCGATATAAATATTTTCCTATTTCAGAACAAAAAATGGTTAATAACTGATAGAAAACTGAGGAACCTTCCCTCAGTGATTAAGTATTCTTTAATTGTCCAATATATGAATTCTTCTGGTTCTGACCATAACTTAAGCAAGCTAGCTGCTGTAATGTCAGTCTTGCTTGCAGTTTTACATTTGGTCAGATTAATGAAATGCTAGTACATTAAATTTTTAAACTTTTTATTGTCTTTGAAGCTAGGAAATGAAAATTTCAATGACGATTGTAGAGGTTTTTTTGTCCTTCCATCTTGGGGCATATTTTTGATTTGCTGCAGTCAGGTATATTGTTTACACTTAAACTATTTTATTAAAATACTGGACATTTTCTAAATTAAATTTTTTATTTGTTTCCGAACATTAAAAAAAAGAAATTCTAATTTTAAAATCTTCATTTTCCTCAGATGTATTTCTTTTAACTATGTGGTAGAACTGCATTGTTAGGTAAGGGTTTATGAACCTAACTAAAATAAATTTGAAGATTTGAAGCTCAGAAGGTGATACTGACAATAGCTAAAATATATTTATGCACACTTGAAACATTTGATAAATGGGTATTTTTACAGAAGATGTAAGCAGTTTCTGCTACAGGACTGGAGCTGTAGTTAGCAGTTCCAAATGTTAGTAGTTATCACTTGTAGTGTCTGCATGTTGTTTGTAAAAATAAGAAGGGAGGAGGGAAGGAAGGAAGGGTGAAAGGAAGGAAAAAACCTAAATATTTGCTCAGTATGGTAGAGGATCAGGCTTATAATGCAAGAAGTCAGATAAAGTATTTGTGAATGTTCATCTAGAAATGAAGCATCACTGTTCTCTTGTGTGGCGGGAGAATCGGGTTTTCTGTTCCTTGTTTGATCGTACTGTTTAATTTCTCTGTCATTATATAAATTATAAATGTAAAGAGAGCAAACTCCTTTTCTTTAGCTGCAGGTGGTGTTTTGCTCTTGCAAGCCTGCTTGCCTCAACCCTGATGTGAATTGCAGGCTGGATGTATTACCACCCGTCTCCTTTGCCTCAGAGGCGTCATCGAAGGCACAGCGAGGAACGAAGTATTTTTTCCCTGAGCCCCAGCCCAGGAGCGGCTCTCGGAGCGCTCGGGCCTTTCTGTTTAATAGGCTGGAAACAGCGAGGAGCCTCCCACAGCCCCGCACGATCAGTCGTGCAGGGGATGCGCTGCAGAGCAGAGCGTGTGTGCGTGTGTCTGTGCACACACACGGGCTCAAGCACCCTCGGCGCAGGGAGAGAGGGCAAGTGGGAAATGTGCTCCTGTAGGAGGAGATAACTGCAGCTGTCTCCAGAACCAGGGAATGAGTGGGGTTCTTGGCAGCACAGGGCTGTGGAGAGGCTGACTAATGAAGCGTGACAGGTATGGGAGGAACGAAATCACAGCACTCGGCAGGCAGGCCATTTAAAATGGTAATACAGTCAGCCCTCATCTCATCTCAGCACTGACACTCCTCACTGTTTGCCTGTGCCACTCATTCTGTGCAGATTGTCAGGTGGATACCAAAACAAGCACGGCAGGCAAATAATATGCGAATCTGAGCAAATATTCTCCCCCCTGCAGGAACTTGTAGACAAGAATGACTGACAGGTTCTCACTGCTCCTGATGATCTTGTTTTTATTCTGTGACTGTACTCTGTGGGTTATTTCTTGTCATCCCCTGTATTTCAGATAACTTACATATGCCTCTGCTAAGCTCACCAAGTCATGTTGGTGTGTAAGAATATAATTTTAACTCACGCTGTTACATCAGATTGCTCTGAAGAATTCCTTTGAAGTAAGTTCAGGAATAAGCCTTTGTGATTTAATGATGAAAGTGTATTGGCTAGGATTTAATAGTTCAGCTATTAATAGCTCAGGTATCTTGAATTGCTACTTTCATAATTTTTTTTGCTTAAACTGACTGTATCAGGATTAAATGAAAAAACAATAAGATAAGAGGGTTTTCTACATTTCCAAATTTTACGCTCAAAAAAAGGCAAAGTTTTTTAAGTCTTCGTGTAACTGTTATTAATAGATGCCTCATGGCCTGACCACAGTGTGTTGCACAGATATTGTTTTCTCTGAAGTAAAGCCTGATATATTTCTCTTTTGTGTGCGTAAAAATTACATGTGTGATAGTTATAGAGACAACTTCTTTTTCTAGATCTGGAGTCACAGTTTTGAGTGTCAGCATCCGACAAAGCACACAGGTTACCTTCATCTTGATGGAGTGCTTTACTGATTTCTATAGAATTTGGATCAGGCTCATCACTATTCTAGGTCTTATTTAGAAATTGAAAATATTGCTAGGTATATGACAGAAAAATTAGTCTTGTTAATAATGCACTTTGATATTCCATGCTGTATTTTAAAATTTCTTATTGGCTATGATTTCATCTGCTTGTACAGCTCCACTTTTCCATGTGACCTGTCCCTGTTTTCTTTCTTTATATTATCATTAACTTATCTTTACTTATCATTATTTTCTCAGTGTTCACCACGCGCTTCTCCTCCTTCTGTTCCTCAGACTGTCTGTATTGAAGGAAATGAAAGAAAATGCTATATGGTGGTTAGGGTCCAGGAGTGGCTAGGGGAGCTGGGGTTTTTAGCCTGGAGAAAAAGAGACTGAGGGGAGACCTGTTCGCTCTCTACAACTACCTGAAAGGAGGTTACAGCCAGGTGGTTGTTGGTCTCTTTTCCCAGGTAATAAGTGATAGGATAAATGGGAATGGCCTCAAGTTGGGCCAGGGGAGGTTTATGTTGGATATTAGGAAAAATTTCTTCACCAAAAGGATTGTCAAGCATTGGAACAGGCCCGGGGAAGTGGTTGAGTGACCATCCTTGGAGGTATTTAAAAGGCATGTAGATGTGGCAGTTAGTGACATGGTTCAGGGTGGGCTTGGCAGTGCTGAGTTAATGGGTTAATGGTTGGACTTGGTGGTCATAACCTAAATTATTCTATGATTCTGTGACATATCTACTTGGCTTTTTCTGAGGCAAGATCCTACCTCTAGTTGTTGACATACAGGCAGTTGAGTTGATGTTGGTATGGAGGCTGCACATATTCTGTTTTAGTATCTGAATGTATATGCCTGTGAATAGAAGTTCAGTGTCTCTTTCAATAAATTTGGACAGTCTTTGGACAAGTATCCAAATCTATTGCTCAAATTAAGCTCACAAGTCTCAGTGCTAGGCTTATCCAGCTTGTAATCAGAGGAAATTTCTCCAGTTCTGTGATCCTTCTTACTGGATTGCAAGGAATATTTGGTTAGCATGTGGAAATGATACTTGAGAGTTAGACGATAGTGCTAATAATTTCTGAAGTGCTTTTTTGCATCTTTGAATAGATCTCAAGTAAGAAAACTTGTTTTGTTTAATACTGGTTAAAAGAAAAAATCCAAAAAGTATTTTCTCACTCCCAAGTCTTTCGTGTCTCCCAGAGAACTTTTAAGTGGGAGAAAAAATAATGATTATACTTCTACTTTGTTCATAGAAAGAAGCAGTAAGAGAATCATATCATTTCAAGCTGATATGACTGGGTATGAACTAGCCTTTTAACTATCTCATATTTACACATTTAGTTTATACAACAGTATATCAGCTTATATTTTGGAGGAAGGAAATGGGTAAATGATATTAAGGTAATTTATGTGTTTGAAAAAGTATCTCTCAATTCAAGAAGCAAATGTCTCCTTTCTGTGGAAATGACATTTTTATGAATGAAGATTCTGCATTTTTCAAAAATCATACCACAAGACATTCTCTACACAGCCTTCATTTGCCCTGACTGAAGGACCTTAACGACAAAGAGGAAAAAACATTATAACTGTTTTGTTAGTTGTGATATTGATAGGGATTTTCAGGTTTGCTTTCTCATTCCTCACATGCTGTCCAAATTTCTAGTTTGGGGAGTGTTCAATTTGTACTGCTTGTTATTTGGTATGTTTTGAATCACTCAAAGTATTTCTAAAAAAATCTTGTATATGATTTCATCATCTCTGAGTCATTTCATTATTTCTTATGGTATCCTAAACCTTTCCTCTCCTGTGGTTTGATGCACAAAGGAAGGGCAGACTTCTCAAGTCTGCCAGGCATTTTACATACCAGGCAAGCTAAAGCCTGTTAATTGAGGTAAATACAACACTTGCAAATTGATGAAACATTTGGCTATGGTATCACTTAGCTAAATAGTTAAGAGAGTTTGGGATCTTGCAGGTTTTGCATCTTCAATGTTGTTACTTCAAGTTCAATTATTATTTCTTGTTTTTTTCCAGCTGTTTTCAGTTACTTTATCAATTTGTCTATTGTTATAGACAGTTTAGCAATAGGCTGCATGTTGTACACACAGTATAACTTTTTTGATAATAAAAATCTCCAAATACTTGTTGCAGATCATTTACCTTTTAGTATTTTTTACATCCACCCTATTCCAAAGTCACACTGTTTTCATCTAAAGAAACATTTAATGCTACTGCATGACTCCTCAACTGTGGAGTTCTAGGATAGCTTTTTGATGCACTATTTATTTATCCACTGTTATTTTTTTGTTATTAGAGGCTGTTATACTTGTTAGTCACTTACCATAATGGAAACACTTAAATAAGCAATTTCAAAATTCAAGAGTGCATTGGGATGAAATTTTTAAGGTGAACTCATGGCTACCTTTCACTTCCTGAAACAAAGTTTCCTGTACGGTTATTAGACTTATTCCCTACAACTCTTCTGGTTCCAGATCAGAGCAACCACATAAAGGGAGGCAGTGTAATTGGGCAGTGTTTATCTTGGGCTTATGGATGCAGCTCTAGTTTACTGTAGAAATAATTTTTTTATTCCCTCTGCCTGTGTCTTTCACCATTCATCCCACTCTTCCTCAGGTCTGTGCATCTTTCCTCTCACTCTCCCCACCTACTCATCCCATGTCTCCTGAACAAGACACAGCACTTGTGCTCTTGTTTCCCATTGTCCTCTGTTCCACAACTGCATATTCTGCTTCTCCCTCCCACTTTCAAACTTCTCACCTTTCAAGGTTAATGTAATTTAGGTGTGATGAATCTGATGCTCTATACTACTTTGTCATTCTTTTGTCTGTACCAAGATAACAGGGGATAGGTGGGACAGCTTTGTTTTTAGAGTAACTATTTGTTTCGACAGGGGCCTGATTTTTAATGTATGCATTTCTGAAAGCACATGTTCCTAGAGGCAAGGCTTTAGCAAAATGTCTTTCTTTTAAAAGATGAAGGTTAGTAAGATTAGATTTATTGGTGCTTGTAGAAGCCTCAGGCTGGCTCAAAATAAGTCATGCACAGGTAGACTTTATTCCTGGAGTTAAGACATGCCATTGTGCTTCAGGAATGAACCTGTCAGCCATAGTCCTTACACTTTAGACATGCGTATCAAAAGTTACCTTTTATCTGCCCACTTCTTTCGAAGGAGGGTAAAATGAAATCAATGTTAAGAAGTCTAGACCCTTGAAGCACATCATCAACTGGGATGGTGCCAAGGGTTAAAAAGTTAAGATCCTCAGTTAGTTCCCACTGCCAGTCTGACTTTTGACTTGAATATGGCCTGAAAGAGTTGCTTTAAAAATAAAGCAGCTTTGCAGCTGATGGATAAACTTTATGGCAAGCAGAAAAGATTACTGTAATATTTTAAAAGAAGTGTTTTCTATCTGGCTTCAGAAGTTGTAATTAACCTGTGTGAGGTCAGAGCTATGTATTATGAAACAGTGATAAGTATCTGTGCTGTCTGTAGAAGAGGCAACTCATGTATTTTACAGGCAGTGTAGCATTTTAAAGTATAGACTTTTAGGAGTTTTTTATTTTAAATGACAGTGGTGTGATCTGTAATTGCAATATACTCCTGTAAACCATCTTTACCGTACTATGTATTACCTCTGTGGCTGTTTGTTTCTCAGTGGAACCTGGAAAAATAATTCAGACAAATTTCATTTCTTCTTATTTCATACTTCTTCACTACAATAATATGCTTAGCTAACAGTTTAACAAGTATGCTCTCCTTCCTTTCTTTTTATTGAAAAAATTTAACAGGTCATAGAAACCTTCTAAACCTCACAGTACTCTTCAGATCTTGCAGTAATAATATTCCTTTTCCCTTTTTAGTCTTTTTGTCTCTATTGCTCTCCTATTTTAGTGTCACACTCAGTCTTTTTTATTACTCCTGACAACATGGGACCTTCAGTTCTGTCCCTCCACCAATTATATTATGTGAATTTGATTTTACATTATGCATATAATGATGCATTAAAAAAGAATCTTGGTAGGAATGAATCATCCTAACTTCACTGGTGCTGAATATCCAAACAAAAATACATAAAAATTTGAGGTTACTTCCCACTGTCTACAGATGGAAATGTTGAAATTGCAGGACTCTCAGTTTATATGGTATCAAAAGAAGATATAAAGTGCATGTAGATGCAGGTGGGTGTAACTGTAGTGTAGAAAACTCAACAGGTTTTCCCCCTCTGGTTTTATTAAAAATACTCCTTTGAAAATGTATTTTGTATACCATTTTAAATCTGAGAAAGTTAGAAGATATCATCCATACTTCTGTAGAATTCTAAAGAATAGTGAAATACTTGAAGTCTTCTGGTGGGGTGAAGTTCTCCTGTTGATTAGATGCTCAGTCTTAATAGAAATCAAGATACAATCTAATATTCAGGAAACATGTATTGTACTTTTTTTATCTGATTATTTATCCTTCTGCTTTTGAAATTGGCTTTTTGGAATCCCAAATGACATTCATAAATTCTGCATAAATGTAATGCCAAAATATATATTCCTTAGTCTCTTAAGTGTCTCAGGAGTGTGAGGGTGCTACTAGAGGTAGACAGGTAACTCTTTATGTGACAAAAGGTGAGATTTTTCTAAAACTAATAAACATTCCAGAAAACAGATTTTTCTCTGGCTTCGACTTATTCACATTAATGCAGATCATCTGTGTTTTGGTTTTGTATCACAGCAGTGGCAACAAATCTGAGAGCAATCTAAATTTGTGTGACCAGTGTAACGATTTTTTTTGTAGTATTTTTTAAAAATTAAAGGCTTCTGTTTTGTTTAAAGATTCTGTTTACATGTTTCAGTCATCCAGTCAGAGATTAAAATCCATATGGCTTAAAGGGCCACTTGCACACCATAATCAAAAAGCATTGAATATCAAGAATGAACAGTAAAGACAGCATAACTAACTCTTTGATTAAACTGGAAATTGAATATTTTCATATAATGAACACATTCAGAGTTATCATGGCAGCCTTCCTCTTTTTAAAGGGGGCATACAAGAGAGCTGGTGAAGGACTTTTTACAAGGGCATGTAGTGATAGGACAAGGTGGAATGGCTGTAAACTGAAAGAGAGTAGGTTTAGATTAGGTATGAGGAAGAAACTGTTTACTGTGAAGGTGCTGAGGCACTGGAACAGGTTGCCAAGGGAATTTGTAGATGCCCCCTTCCTGGAAGTGTTCAAAGCCAGGCTGGATGGGACTCTGAGCAACTTGGTCTGGTGAAAGGTGCCCCTGTTCATGCAGGGGGGGTTGCTACAAGATGATCTTTAAGGTCCCTTCTAACCCAAGCCATTCTATGATTCTGTGATCATAAATATCAAAGAAAGAATGCGTGTTGTAGTTTTTTGCATAATGATTTCCACAGTCTCAGCAATTACTTTGTACACCATCTCAAATTTGGTATTCACTGAAAACAAACCATGAACTATAAGCTTGCCCTTTGAATTTTGCACGGATAACAAATGCTTTAAAAAAGGATTTTCTGATACTAGAGTGTAGTAACAGCTTTATCCCTGTTCATGAGCTTTCTAGACTTTTCTCTTTAAGTAAATCTAGATGTCATTGATGCATCATAGGCCACATAACCTTAAATCCAAGGGTCAAGAGTCTATCTTTAGGCTCCAGTGCACGAGTCTCCATGGCACATCTTCCCACAGTTCTGCTTTGCTCAGAACTGTCAGCTGTTGTCTTTGAGGATTTTTATCTTCCAGATAAGGTGGAAGTACTGGAATACCATGAGGAGGGAAATACAGGAGTAGAAAGGAGAGCCTAGGTCAGAAATGCTGTATCAAATGACTCAAGTTCAATATCTAAAAATAATCAGACCATTTGGAAGCACCTGGAGGGTTACAAAGAAACCAGCACCAGACAACATGGATTTGTCAAAACCCAGCTAATTTCCTTTTTGGTAGATTAAGAGGCCTTGTTGTAAGTTACAAAGCCCTAGAAGTTGTTCATCCTAAATGTAATAAGAGATATCTGTCTCTTTTGACATCTTCATAAATAAGCTAGGGAAACATATTGTAGATGAAACTATTAGAAGGTAAGTGTAAAACTCTCATTGATTGACTGAACTCAAAGGAATCAGTGATTTACTGTTAAAAAATAATATATCCAGTGTATTCTGGGAGGGTCCAGGACCATAAGAAAGTTCTTGGAAGGATAAGACATAAATAATAGAATAAAGAATATATTTGATAAAAAAATTAGAGGAAAGGCCTTGAATTTGAAATATACTTGGAAAATCGTAGGAAAAAAATGATAGCACTGGTTTAATGAAATATAAATAAGTGCAATCTCCCATTGAAGTAACGGTAATTGACTGCAAAAGTTCTTTTTGGAGACAAGTGGCAAGTTTTATGGGAAAGGGCATAAAGTTCTAGCTAGTCTGTAAGTCAACAGCATCATGCTACTGCAGTAAGAGATGGGCATGGCCAAAGGAATGTCTGTGCCACAAAAAGTTGTTTTCTTCTCTGCAACAGAACGAATGGGATGGCCTCTTGAGGGCCCTGCTAGCTCTATTTGTGATGATTCTGGATAAGCATACCTTCAGCAGATCTTTCTCTTTGCCATTTTTGAGTACAAATTATATGGCTTTGGTTTTAGTTGAGACACTAATTTGTTTTGGAGTCAAGCCTTAAGGGGAGGAGAGAGAAAACTAGGCACACCATAGATTGAGTGAAAGAATGTATGACTTAAAATGTGTAGCAAGAGCTTCATTATCCCCTAATCTGAGAGCAAGGAGAATGATTGCACACTTGGAAATATCAAAGGAGCTTTTATAATCTGTTAGTTACCTGTGGAGTTGATTGCCAGCTATAGTGGTCACATCCTGATCATGGAGCATGCTGATCACAGAGATTCAGCATCCCTGATTAGAAATTCCTGCCCTGAGGAATTTCTGTACATTAGTCTGTGGTCTTTATTTGGCACACATCACCTCGCTACCTATCCATGAACATCCCAGTTTGCTGGATGATTGTGTAAAATTCCAGCTCCAGCCTCAAGTCAGTTAGTCCTTCTTCCTGCATTCTTTTCTCTTCTACTCCCTTTTACCCTTCTGCCATCTGTCTTTTAATTTATGTTTTACCTGCGCTTAAAATCTCAGATTATCAATTAATCAATGACCTTATTTATTTGTTTGTTTGTTTGTTTGTGCTTTTTGGTTACTTAAAAAGGGCTTAATTCTCCTGCTAGCCCATCATGTTAATGTAAATTGCATTATTGTCTTTGTAGACCACAACAAAGAACAGCTAAAACTGCAATCCTCATACTCAGTGCTGCTCTGTTCGCATCAAAGTGCACTTTTGCAGTATCTGTTTTTGTAAGAATCTGGGATGCAAACATGTAGCCCTCTAGCTTATGTACAGTTTCCTCCTCTGTGTATCATGTCTGACTGAATACATTATTTTCTTAGGGTTTTTACTTTGAAAGTCTCTATAGTTCAAAAAATGCAATACTGAATAATTTTTTTCAACTTTTATTGTAAAACTTTTTTCCATACTCTTGGAAAGGCCTGGATCATCAACAGTCAGACTAGGAAGTCAGGGCAAAAGTAGTAAAATCTGGTTGGCCAAGAAGGATCCTTATGAGTCAAAGCCAGTGTGCCTTTCAACTCCTTTTGTAGGAAATGCTTTATGGTGCATCATTTTCTGTCTAGCTTGATGATAGTTTCTGTTTATGCTGAGTGAGTTGGCATTATGTCATGGTGGGGATAAATGACAAGGGCTGACACCAAAATGTGGCTTTCCCCCTCTGTGTTCCAGGGAATTGCAGTTTGCCATTGTTACCGGAACTTTAAGTGCCTGACACTGTTCCTTGGCTTCTGTTCACCTGCCATGAAGATCTCGCTAGAAAGTTGCATTTTAGGCCAACAGTAAGTAGGAGTTGATCAGAGTGGAGAGGGAATGAGGCAAATTAAAACATTGTGTTGTCTTAGCTGTTCAGTATTTCGTTTAACAACTTAATGCTGCTTCTTGTTGTGTGATAAGTACACAGAGCTCCTATAGATCTAGGGCTATGTTTTCATGTTTCTGTCTGGAATAAAAAACCTGAATCTGACTTATTCTATTACCAGCTTTAGATGGGTATTTCAGACAGCAATTGTGGGAATATCTAGCAACTAAAATATCACAGGTTTAATATGCTTAAATATTTGTTTATCAGAAACTCAGACAAATCAAGTAAACAAAAGACCAGTAGATGATTTTCTTCCTTCTGCTAAAATTCATTTAGTCCTCGTAGTGCTGATTATAATATATGCAAAAAATGTAGACTAGTTCACTTTTAATGGTTCTGCTGTTGGATTTCTTTTGCTTTCCTTTTGCAGATGGTAGTAATTTTTTTTTTAAGTGGTCAGTCATTGACATAGAAGCTATTAAAAAAAAAAGAAAGTAGTTTGCAATCTTTACCTACTTAAACCCTCTGTTTAGCATTTCACTTAAAAATATGGTCATTTTATGTACCAAGAAGTTAAGTTGCTTACTAGCACAGGTCCCCCAAAACCCTCAAATCTGAAGACCTCTGCCACTTTACCAAAACCTAAGAATTTGTAGTAGGCTCTGTTTAAAGAATTGTAGCATAAGATAAGCACTGTGACTGTATGCATAAAAAGTCATGTTTCCCTAAAGCAACTGAGTAAATGTTTGTGTAAGTAATTGGATTTGAAGTTGTTTAGTTTGTATGTGCCTTTGGGTATCATAGGAGAGTTAACCCTACTGGAAATCTTATATGACGTGATGGTCTTAAGCTCTCATGAGACAATCTAACACAAACTTTCACAAGGTTGAGTGAGAGACTCCTAAACATGTTTAATTTTCCAGCTTGGTTTACAATGTCCTACTGAAATATTCTCTAGGACTTTTAAAATAATTTCTAACAAAAAATGAAAACTAAAGTTTATAAAAGAAAAGGTATGTGCAGGTTTGGTTTGATAGTTGAACAGAAGTTAGTGCTGTATCTCCTTTTACCTGAAACATTTTGACAATCCATAAAAGATAACGAAGTTTTACCCATTTTTTTTTTCTGAGCCAAAGCATAACACTATAATACAATACATCCCCATACATTCTCTCTATCTGTTGCCAACATGATTATATATAAAACCTCAGCATTAAATTTTGAATTCTTTGATTTTGTTAAAGAGACTGACAGAGTTACAAAGGAAAAAGTTTGAGGGAATGCAATTTCTCTTCCCTTTAGAAAAGTAATTTTAAAATAGAAGTTACATTATTCCCCACTTTTTGCTATTAGTAGATCTCCTGGGTACAGTTACCTTGGAAACATCATATTCTAAAGGAATAAGAATATATGGAACATTTTCTTGCACCCATTGATAATGTCTGGAAAAAGGATGCTGCTGGTAGCAGTAGAAAAACATTGTTTAGCTGAACCAGAAGCCTGACCTCTAAGATAAAGTTTGGGAAAGAGAAATCTTAGTTCGGAATGTCTGGAGTTGAAAACCCTTGATGGCTTCCAACCTCTGCTTTATAAGACTAACTGGTGGCTTAGTGGAGAGGATTGTATTCATGCATCATGGCTTTATCAAGCCTAAATTATTACCTAAACTAGAGCACAATTTGAATATAGTACATATATTAGAATATAATTACATGGTTAAATTGCAAAGAAATATGATGCGATATTCATGTCTAAATTCAGTAACTAAAAGTTGGAGTAAACACTGCAAATTTAGCCTTTTCTGAATTACCAAAATCATGGAAATTTAAATTTCTGAGAGCTGACATTGACAGTTTCCTAGTTTTTCATGAAACCTGATAGTGGAGGGTGTTATCATGGTCGACTGAAGCTGTTGGAAGGCTTCCTAGAAGTCTTCCTCGAGTCTGCAGGATGAGATTTTCCTAAACTCTCAAAAAAACACTTGAATGTACATAGTACTTCATATCTACACAGAATCCCCTGAAAATCGTAGTCCTCATTCAACATTTTGACACTTTGAAATCTGTCTGTATGTTTATGAGAGCATATGGGGTGTTTCTATCGAAATAAGAATTCTCCAGATGGGACTGGCCTGAAGGCAAGATTGTGTGGTCCACTGCTATCCTAGCAATGAATGAAAGATATTTTGTAAGAAGCAGGATAATTCTACCGCTGGTGAGGTTGTTGAGTGTTGTTTACCTTCAGGACGTAGCAAAATCTCTATTTTTCAGTTTCATTAATTGAGATATTTTATTTTATGTTACATCACATAGTGTTTGCACTTCATTAAAAGGAGGAATACGCAAACTTAGCTTTTTACAGTCTCTAACTGTAAAGGCTTATGCCTTGTTGTGGACAGTGTTAAAGCCAGTACCAAAACAACCAGTGGTGCAGGAGAAGATCTAGTTTTCTATATGTGTAAATCTCAACACATGAAACCTTCAACAGCTCTTATGTACAGATGCACACAAAGAGATGCACTATCTAGAAATGCAGCATCTTTGGGTAAAACTCAATGGATCAGTCTCTGTCCTCAGGTAAAATCAACCTCGAGTCATGATACTAAGTCATGATAACAGTGAAATAAGTATTATGTAACAAATTACCCAAGCGAATGCATGCCAATGGCATTTTATATTAAATGTGATCTATAACTGCTTCTACTATTTCTTTTCAGACTAGTTTCTTCAAAACTTTAGCTTTCTCTCAGAAAATAGCAGAAGTCTGAAGGAGAGAGAGAGAGATGTTCTCAGTTTCTGACTGTGTGTCAAGTCCTTCTATTTGTACTAACTCAGAATAGGTGTTCTTTGAATTCATAATTGATAAATTATGGAGTATATCCATAATCTCAGGAACACCTGAGAACAAGGCAGCTTCGGCTCTGGTTTATGGAAGGGAGCAGGTGTTCAACAGGTACTTGATCAAACTTCTGCTCAGGATACAATGGATCTGTAAGAGAAAGTGACAAAGCAACAGTGCAAGGGGAAAAAGCATAGAAGAGAAAGAAACCTATTCAAAATTGCAGTAAAGGTTACAGGAGATACTGTGGAGGCTAAACTGGTAGTAGTTTTAAAGGGATAACTAATATTTTGTTCTGTTATTGAGAAAGGAAATAGTAGCATTAGACAGCATGGTATTGTTGCTTTTTAACTCTTAGATTCTTTATACTGATTCCTTTCCCAAGGAAAGACACTTGAATCTCAAATACTAAGCATGAGTCAGGTAGATCTTATTTATTCCAGGGTGGTGATGCCATGTTTTGATCATGGTTTGTCATTTAAACAGAATTGTTAGCTTTAGGGACAGGATGTAAAATTTAAAAATTAAAGATTGTGATCACAGCAGTGTCAGACAGAACATCAGCCATATGCTTTCTTGAAGAGTAGAAATGAAAAAAAAAAATAGTATCACACCTTTATCTAACCCTGTGGAGAATGAATTTTATATTCTTATCTCCAGTGATGCAGTTGGACCATGTATGCAGTTAAGGTAGGTCTTTATGATGCTGTAGAAGTCAATGTAACCAGGCAGTCTGATGAATGTCTGACCTACCATATGCAGGGGCAAGTGCCTGAAGGCTGCTCCTAAAACATTATCTCATGCACAGAGAAAAGGAAGCCAGTCTACTTGCAGTTTAAAGAGACTTGAAAAAACAGAATGAAGACTGGTGTATCGAGTCAGTAGTGAAGAGATATATTTGTATTATTGACAGTCCTACCAGAGATTTGGAGTCATTATCAATTTGGTTTGATAAGGCAGAGAAAAAAAAAAAAAAAAGAAAGAAAACCAAAGAAGAACTCCTGATTAAAACTCCAAAAATTTGTTTTCCTGTACAAGCTTGCCTTTGAAAAGTGTTCTGTATTTTCCTCTGAAATGTGGTACATTACTCTAAAGAGGTCTTGTCTATCTCTAAATTCATAATGATACCTGGTTATTGTAGGGACTACAATTTAAGATTGAATTTTATACGTAGGTGTCTTTATTCAACTGTAATGGCAAATAAAAGGAAAACACTACATAGCAGTGTCAAAAGAACATTTGGTCAAGTCCAGCTCTCCAGCCGACCAGGCTCAAAGAAATGAACCCATGGGTTCTTTGTGCCTAAGCATTTTTAACTGGCAAAGTTTTGACAGGTATTTGTATCTTACACCATTTATTTCCTTAAGGGTTGTTTTCTGCTGTAAAACTTTTATACTTTTATTGACTTACTAATTGATTTAGCCAAGAAGTTAAAGAGATTTTCAGGCTCTTAGTGCTAGCAGTACTTTGGCATTCATTTCATGTGGGACATTTTCAAATGCTATATAAATAATATTTTCCAGCTTGCACATCCTCATTGTGCAATGTGAGTGGTGTCTTTATGGGAACCCTTGCTAATTCACTGATGGATAATACACATGTTGCTCATTAGTCTTTTATCTAGCAGTTTATCAGTCATCATCTTAAGCACCCATCACTTCACTTGCAATGCTTTATATTTTTCAGGTCAACTTAGTGTTGCAATAAAGTGTAGTCACAATTCTTTATTGTGCTCCAGCCTTTTTCCTACGTGAAACCTCACTGCTGACAACAAAAGTATTTGAATACCATGGCAATATAGGGGTTTTGTACATGTGTCTGCCTGCAAAACGTGGGCTTCAAAATGTAGGCACTGGAAGAGGTAAAAACTAGCTGACTCTAAGAGAATGGGGTGGGTGTCCAGGACTGGCAGCTGGAAGACAAAACCAACCCCTTTTCCTACACGTGGAACATCCTTCTCATTTGTGAATGGCTTCTGCTAGAAGAGGGAAAACAGAGGAGGGTCTGAGGTATTTATCAACAGCTTTGAAGGGCTGTCTGGGATGGTGCCAGTCAGAACTGCTCTGCCATGTCAGAGATCAGCAGATTGCATCATGCTCATCCTAAAAGGTCTATTGGCTGCACTCCTTCCTGGCACCTATGGCTTTAGGGAGAAGTGATGGGGAAATTCTTATAGCAGCAAAGAATTATTCTGAACTAGGGAAATGCTCAACTCAACTGCTTAGTATGTGAGCAGTTAAGTAACTAATACCAAATAAGACAAAGTACATTTGGTAGGTAGATTAAAAAAAAAATCACAGAGGTACAATAACAGTTCTACCTTAGTGAATCACCTTTCCCAGGTAGAACTATTATTTAAAGATTGCTAGAGACCGTAAGATAAAGCAAATTATTTTTTGAAGTTGGGAAGAAGGTGGGAAGAAGGATAGTTTTATTATCTGCTTTATTTCTGGATACTTCCATTTCAAGTAGTTTATTCAAATTTATTAACATGGGGGTGTCAGAGTATGAAAATGTCTAGTTATGATATTGTTAGGGAATTTCAACTTTCACTTTAATGATACTACTTGTGCCTGTATTGAGAAGTATCCATGGAAACAGTGCAGTAATTCATAAACTGTAGAGCTGTATAAATTCTGTCTACCACAAATATGTTTCAGCAAGAAAATCAAGAAGACTTTTCATGTCAGTGTTGCACAGCCATAGAGTCAATGATTTGAGCCATGCCACAGTATATAAAAGATTCAGTATTTTCTGACTTAAAGAACTGAAAAAAACAAATCAGAACCATGAAACTCTCACCTTCTGAAGCAGATAGTGTATCTCAAAAAAAACAGAGAAAATCAATTTTCATGTGAACTAAGTATGAATTTGTAGCAAAACTGTTTATATGAGTATTTTTTAAAAATTATCAGATCATAGTGAAATAAATGGAAATAGAAATATTCTGCTGGTACCTGCCCAGACTATAGTTTATGTTCTTACTTAAGCCCAGCTAATTAATCATGAAGCAACTTGACTAAGCTAACATGATAAAAAACGGTATTCTAAGCACTCTGGAGCTTGCTTTGTAGGGCAAGGATTTTTTTTTTTTTTTTAGTTTTTTTTTAGTTTTTTTTACACACAACCCCCCATTATTTTACTCAAGTTAAAGGTCTAACAACTCTATTACTCAAATAGGTGCAAAAAACTTTATTTCTGATATATTCTTGTAAAATGTAAATCAAGGAACTGGTTATCTAGACTTGAACTTTTCAAGTACTAGCTGTCTGACTTTGGTCAAGTCAGTGAAGACCACATGTTCAAAAAGGTCATGCCTTTTTTCTATTTTAATTCAAAATGAATAATTCATGTTGCTGTGATCTTGGCTGGGAGACCATTATGCATTAAGGAGTTAGTGATCCCTGTACTGGTGAGTCTGTGTAGGTGCAGCCCTGTGCTGTGCTCTGCCACGTGCTCAGCATGGACACTAAGCTAGAATTGGGCTTTGCATGTCCCTTGGCCACAGGATCAACTTGATCTGCAGGCAGCTCCCACCCACTGCCAGTGCAGAAGTGCAGGAACAAGTTATCAAGTGAAATGCTTTTTGTTTTACAGTCGAAATGACAATTGTTTTTTTTTTCTCTTAAGAAAATCTTATAGGATTTCAGAAGACCAAAATGAGATTGCCTTGCAATGGATGGGATATGCATAGCATGCTGTGCCCTGGTTTTACATTTGTTCAGACCTACCCATCTCCAGGCTTCCAGCATGTGAGTGGACTTAGGATTCTCTATACTATCCTCTTTTCTTTATAGTTTTAGCTCCAATAAATGGCATTTTAGGGGATACTTTCCTACACGGTATGACTGCCTTTCTTAATGGGATAATAATGAACTATCATCTCCTGGTACAAAACATGTATGTAATGTAGGTAATCAAATAAATCAGATTTTTAAAATGCCAGAGGGATTACATGCAGCTCACAGTGAGAGCTGAGGCACTGCTCTGCCTTTCTTCTTTGAGCTTGGAAGTTCAAATACTGATATCGGTATGTAATCCCTGAAACTACTCCTATGTCTTAATACAATTTTTAGCAAACAGTGTTAGATAGTAATTTCTTATTTCCTGTGAAATCTTGCAGTACTTTCAGTTTACCGGAGCACTCAAAGCTAGCATCTCAAAAATAGAAAGAAAAATTACCACCTGACTGTTGCCAATGAGTTTAACAGCCAGCCCTCAAAGGTGGATATCCAAACAGGTCAAATACAATCAAGAGTTTAGACCAGATGTGAAAATGCATTTCCCTTTGGTGATAATAAGGTAACACTTGCATATGTAGTAGTACAGTAGAGGTTAGCAGAGAGATCTGCTCTGAATATCTGATTATGAAGTTTGGAGCCAGGAAAAGCAGTAGGTTTTGTTGCAGATTTGTACAGATGATCAGTGATGGACAGTTTTCATATCCTGATACACAGCTCTAGATGTGATTATGTTATGTGATTTCTGGACAGTCAATAACACAGAATTTAAAAGTAAGTTCCTTCACCATTCTTCAATCCATATTGAAGTCTCCTTCAGTTGGAGATTCCTGTTTTCTTTCCCCACTGTTTGGGATACACACTTTTCTGAGAACCTGCTAATAACTTCATCAGCACAGTTAAGCCATGGGCATTACTTTTGTTGTGCTCTAAAGCCAGTCACTGTGCTCAGATTTATCAAGAAGTGACCATAGTCGTTTGACTCTGAGTCAAGAAGTTCTCATAGTCTTAGCCCCTCTGGTTTCAGTCTGTGTTTCTGCTTTATGCTTCCTAGGCTTCTGGTGTCATTCTGCAGTCACTACTCTCCACATTAACTTATTTTAGGAGCACTGGTAGTTCACTTGGCACAGAAATGATTTCTTAGGTGTGTATGTGTACATTACTACCTTGACTGTATGCTGTAGCATCTGTCTAACAATGGTAATGTTGCTTAAAAAGAAAGAACCTTATAAAAATTTGTGCCTTAGTTACAGCATGCTTTTTGACACTGGAATATATTATTTTTAGTTTACTTTTAGCATTTTTCAGTGAAATTATTTCGTTTTAATGACCGGGGAGATGTCCTAATGCAAGTGTAGCCTGTCTTTCTAGAGCACTGTCTGTCATATTGTAAACAATATATTTTGGTAATCTTAACAGAAAATACTGTGGCTAACTTGCCTTAATTTATTTTAGTATTATTTTCACTGTGCATAATACATAATATAATTTAGAATTATATATCACCAGTGCATATTCAGAGCTATTAGGTCATGTTTTGTGTAAAATCACAGAATCTGAGAATTTTTAAAGTTGGAAAAGGCCAACCACTAACCTAACGCTGCCAGGTCCACCACTAAACCGTTACCCTAAGCAGCACATCTCCAGTGTGTGTTTCTCCTCCCTGTCTAGTATCTTCCATGCATACTTTACCGACTCAAATTCTCTTATTTGTATTTATAATATGCCTTTCTTGTCCACCTATAATTCTTTGCTTACTACAAAATTCTTCTTAATATATCATTTTGATAACCATTTCAGGAGGTTTTCTTACCTTTTGTTTACTTCCCCTTTCTCATGCCAGCATAGAACAGAATATTTTTTATCACTGAAGTTATATTTCCTCCGGTGTTGCAGATAAAACATAATCTTCATGGAAAGTAACTTTTAGTTACAAAGTGTTCTCTTATCAAGTTGTTACCAGAAATCAAGGCCTTTTAGTATTTAAACTGCTTAACAAGCTGATATCAATAGTCTTCCATACTGATGTGAAGTTATACTAAGAAAAGTACAGACAATGTGCTTAATCCAAAATTACTTAAGGAGGAAGTGGAAGAGATTCTATTCTATATTAAAATACAGGTTTTCCTAGTAGTTTTACTATGCTTTAAAATTATTTCATTTCAACCTGGAGACCATTTTACAATCTGTTACTACAAGTTTTTTTTAAAATTCATGAAAAAATGTGCTTTACATAGCTTCTACCAGGTGCTTTGGGAACTGAAAACACTTTATCCCAGGTAGGCTGTCTGTATGGAATCCAACCAATAGCCTCCCAAACTAGTTATGCAAGGAGTGTCTTTGAAAAAGGAAAGGTTGAACCTCTGTAGAATATAATGAGTGAAATAGACTGTAGAATATAATAAGGGATATTTCACAGTGGTTACATTTCAATTTCCCCCCCTTTTCTAAAAAGCAGTTGTAGGACTTCCTTGTTTCATGACCTCAGGAAATTTTTCTGAAGTTCTAAATTGTGGAAAGTCATTTGTAAAAAGATGTTGTTTGACTCTGTTTATTTCTCCCTCTTTTAATAATTCCCTCAAAAAAATTGTCAATAACTGCTTTTCAAATCCTGAATGTTGAGATGGAAATGAATGATAAGCAGGGGTTTGGGTTTCTTCACAATTTGGTTATCCATCAAAAGGCTTGGCGTGGAAAGCACACTCTCGTTTTGCAAGTTGACCCATATGTTTTCCTACAAGCAAGAACTATTTAGTTGTTTTATTCTGAGTTAATGAAATTAATACACTTGCAAATCTATTTTTAATCACTGTTATCTCTGATTAGCTTTTGATTTCCTTAGGAATTCTATATTCTGTCTTTCTTTTGCTCATTTCTATTGTCTATTCTATAATATAACTTAAGGAAGCATATAGGCATACTGGTGCTCTTACAGGATATTAATCCCAAACATACTTAAGTCTTAGATTCTGGCAGTGGGTTAATTTTGGGTGTTACTCATATATCTTGAGCTAATGAGAGTATGGGTGAGCTGATTGGTGAATTTGGATGTAAGTATACAATTATGTCTGTTTATGTTGATATGAAAATACATAGTGCCCTTTGCAGAGTCTTCATAGATGACAAAATTCATTGATTTAATATTACTGTTGCTAGTTACACTGTAAAAGGTTTCACTGCTTATTTTTCATTTCCATAGATCTTCCTTTACTTTGTCATCACTAAAGTCCATAAAGGCAACTTCTATGGCATCTTTATGAGAATTTAAATTCTAAAGGGTCCATTTTCAGGTTCTCCAGAAAATACATCTTTTATATTGCCTTATTTTTCCTCATTGAGACCTTAGGTACAGATGACATCAGCTTTTTTCTCTTTTTTTTTTTTTTTTTCTAATTCATTAATGCTTTCCAAGCCAAAGCCTGACAATTGCATAATTTTCCCAGTTTCTGTTCTGCTGTTAAATGTCCACCATAGAATTACACACATATTTTTAAATTGGAGAGACCTCTTTGTATAACTTCCCACAAAGCTGTGCAGTGCATGGAGTTCTGTTTTGTGTGACCTATCACACTACTAGGAATCCCTGTCTTAGGTAAACTTCAAACCAGAAAGGCTGTGCCTACAGTATATAGCCAGAGGTCATATTAATAGTTTCCCACCCAGCATGATGGGTTATGTTATGCCTGGCTGCCATTGCTCCCTTAGGTCAGTCTGTCTTTTCACTTCCCTGGAAATATTCTAAAATTCTCTATGAAATCAAGATTTTCAGGCTTTTCTCCTGCCAATTTTGCCAGTCTTTATTGGTATTGTCAACATAAACAAGAAGAGAATCAGTCCTGATATTCTAGTACTGTTATGTTGATGCAGATCTCTTTGTGTCCAGCTTTATTGGGACTGAACAGCTGACCTGAAAATATGATCTCTCTTTCTCTTTCCCTTCCCAAATATCTTTTTTTTTTTAAGAATTTAGAGGCAAATAGCAAGCCTTGAAATAGGTGAATAATTTCAAATGGAGTAGATAGATTCTAGCACCGATATAAGTGAATGATAATTCAAACTGTGTGAAAAACAAAGCCACACTGAACCAACAAGTATAATGAGTAATGCTCAGGCCATTAGTCTAAAAAAAATTAGGGTCCTTTCTAGTCAAGTAGAATCCATTCATTAAAATGGATCAGCCTGAGTTATGGACTTTGCAGCTAAAGAAAATATAAAGAACAAATCAGTGTAATTTATCAGTTGTAAACAGCTAAATTTATATCACTGGCAATAAGAACGCACAAGCTTCATTTTCCAATTCTCAGATAGAGCAACTTATTCAGTGATTCTTCACCTATAATGCTTCAGCAATAACTGACAAACCAGTTTCTCAATATCTAGTTAACGGCTTTAATTTGGTTTTCGATTTGTAAGATCTCTGTAGGCCTCTCTATCCCTTACACCAACTCACATTTATCTCACATTTGTGCTGCAACAATGGTTAGTACTGAGGCTCTTATACAACCTTTGCCACTTTAAAGGGTACCCTTCATCTTTCATTTCTTAATATACCATTTAGTTTGGGTAACAGTGAGCTGGAAAAATTAAACCATAGACATCAAATATATAGTTAAAACATTGCAGAAGGGTCAATATATTACCTTATTTACTCTGTAGAGGCTATGGAAATTCATTTTAGAGAAGCAGTTGTTTTCAGTCTAGGTTCAGGGACAGACAACACTGTTGTCTTAGAAACTTGAGGTTAAGTGTTCTCCAGCTCTGTTTTTCAACAGAATTGGAAAAATAAGAGATTTACATTCTAGAAAATGTATTCACACAAACCACACAGTTAAAGTTTCAAAAGCATTTTTTTAAATGGATTACTTTCATTAGTGTTGGAGGTTTTCATATCCCCTGTGCCTTCCTTTGCAGTTTATTCTCATTGAATCTTGTCCACTGAACAATGACTTGTCCACTGAACAGTGTTTGCTGGAGACAATGCAAAGAGGAGTGCTAGTAACCCCTTGGGAAAGCCAGCATTTTACATCTAAAAAAGCTGTGCTTACCTTGTGGTTTTATTAGAAAAAAAAGTAAAGAATCAGATCACTCAGATTCCCACTTGCAAATATTTACTGGGATTAAAAAACAAAACAAAACACGGGTTTCATACATTAGGGCTCTTGTAAAGCCATAACTTTTGGGTACTTTTGTTAGAAGAGATAAAGATACTTGCTGAGAAAAGTACTTGGGATAGCAGAGGAAGTAGGGAGAAAGAAACTTTAATAAAAACATCCCCGGCTTTAAGTCTCTAAGCCCTTTTCAGTCAACACAGTGATGTGCACACTGTCTGCATCACAGCTCTGTTCCTCAGAGGCACAGGCTGAGAATGACTTCCAGATACCTCAGCTAGGAATTTTCAGAGAATAGTAGGTGTGGGAGTCTACTGTGTGTGTTTAACAGTTAACTGCTAAAGAGAAAAACTGAAGTTGACAGATAGTCATGATGTATTGTAGGGTGACATAGCATATCTCTGATCCATAACATTTAAATGCTGACAATACCACATATTTAAATGAAGCTGCTTTATTCTACCGGAAGCAGTACAGGTTGTTGATGCAAAAGTAATGATCGGATCCAGTCAAATTTCATCCGGGAGATATGTTAAGGTCATAGTCTCCACCTCTTCATCCTAGTGCTCAGTGGATTTGAAGGTCTTATCAAGGACAGAAAATAGCCCTTCTGCTTTTTCTTCTGACACTTTAGGTTGGAGAACACTTTCATTGATGAAGTTTCTAAATTTTCCCAGTAGCCATTCCCAGTTCTAGGTTGGTGAACCTAAAGGTGTTATTTTTTTACTAAATCTTGAAAACAAATGGAAATACTAGCAGTTGGCCACTGGGAGCTACACAGTTAGAATATGGGTCCAAGTGAGCTTTGTAAACCATTGGATGCCATTTGAGTATGATCACTTTCACAGAAAACTACCTTCCATGTGCAGTATCATGGGTTTGAAATCAGCTGAGGTAACATTTTTTGCCCAAAGAAGTTCAATTGCCATCACTGGAGGGATAAAGTTGTAGTGTGAGGATTAACCATGACTCACCAAAGTGAAGAGCTCTGGTGCAGGCACATCCCACAGCAGAGCAAGGGATTGCGGTGAGCAGGGCAAATTTCTAGAGCCCAGAAAACTGGAGGAGAGCACTTAGATCCATGTGGAGTCTATTTTGTGTATAGATCAGGTTCATGATCACCTAAGGAACCTGAATATAAATCTATCGGACCCGATGAAATGCATCCCAGAATCCTGAAGGAAAGGACTCATGTAGTTACCAAGCCACTCTCCCTGATACTTGAAAATTCACGGCAGTCAGATGAAGTCCAGGTGACTGGGAAAAGGGAAACATTGTACCCATCTTTATAAAGATTAGAAAGGAGGACCCTAGGAACCACCAACCTCTCAGTCTCACTTCTGTGCCTGGGAAAATTATGGAAGAGATCCTCCTAGAAGCTATGCTAAGGAACATGGAAGACAGGTGTTAAGATCTGGTTATTAAAATGATTAGATAGATGCCTCTTCCTGAATTAAGGTGCAAATGAGACCATATGTCAAAGTCAATAGTAAAGATTTTTATTTAATAATAAATATGAGGTAAAGAGAGAAATAGGGAAAAGAGAGGAGTGAGGAGGCAGGGGAGAGAGAAAGAGTGACAGAGAGACAGAGTAAATAGAAAAAATATCACCACTGTAGATTCCCACGGTGTCCTGTTGATCCTCTTCTTGTGGTTTTCTTGATGGTAAGAGTCTCAGTCTGGTTGAAGCGATGGTTGCAGCCTGGATCCGCTGAGGGAGGCCATGGGGTGGTGAGGGAAGGGCCATGAAATACAGAGTCCCTAGGGGTTTTATTATGCTTTATCTATATAAACGCCCCCAGTACCTCCCCTGGGACAGGGGGTTTTCAGTGGTTGATGTAATACTGGGAAGTGTTCAAGGCCAGGCTGGATCGGGGTCTGAGCAACCTGATCTAGTGAAAAGTATCCCTGCCCATGGTCAGAGGTTTGGAACTAGGAGATTCTTAAGATCCCTTCCAAGGCAAACCATTCTATGGTTCTGTGAGGATAAGTGACGGAAATAGTGGCTTTTGGATGTACACATTAACATTATGGCTTCTGCTTGGTGCAGCATGCTGCTAATGGAGTCCTGGGTGTGCGTGTGGAGGGCAAGAGAAGAGGGGGAGCTGGATACGTATCGCTTAAGAGGGAGGGGGATCCCCTTGCGAATGGACCCTGTGGGCACACTTTGCATTGGGGAAAGAGACACACACACACGCGATATGTGTCTCACAAAATGGCCGTTTAATACAACAAGAAGTTAGCTTTTATACAGTGGGATACAGAGAATTCGGGAACAGGGGAGGGTTCTTTGCTTGAAGCACCAAATCCAGGGTTTTAGTGATAAGGGGGTTTGAAAGGATAGGCTAGGGGGGTATATTTGGCCATATATGGTAAAGGGAATGCAAGGGGAGAAGTGGTGAGAGGCACAAACAGGGGGGTCTGTGGGGGTCTTGCGAGCTGCTCTTGTCGCTGGACTCCAGGCATATCCTGTAGCTGCAGTGGTCAGGGTAGATGGATCTCTTCCTCGGAGGTCTCTTCCTTGCAGCCCTCCTGCATTCTTCTCCATTGCTTGTAGACCACTGTAGGCCCACTCCCCACAGATACGTATTTCGTTCACAGTTCCACTGGTGGTTTGCACAGAGACAGGATCCACAAATAACATTAACTGATGAAATCGTACTGGTAAGAGGCTTGTCAACAACGTTCAATACAGATGAGAATCTAACATGGTTTGTCTGTAATTTGTTATCTGCCTAAACTGTTTTACATAGCTACACTTAAGAAATGGTGACCTTAGGCTGTAATACTGTAGATATCTTCATTTTCCGTGCAGTTGTGTCTGGTAGACACATATCTTGGTATTCCAGCCTCTTCTTCATTCAAGTGTATGTCTTTTGCAGGTCTACAGAATAATCACCTCTGATGTAGAATACTGTCAACACCATGTCTATATTGATGCTGACATGTATTTTAAACAGCTTTTAACACAGTTTGGTAAACTGGATAATTTGAATCTTAAGAATAAACCTGTGAGTCTCACCCATCCCCCACCCTGAAAACACTTAAAAAGCCAGTTGTCTCAAAGCTCTGATGTGTGTGTTTGTTTTGGCTTTCTGTTATTTGACTTCTAGCAGAACATTGTAAAGTTTATGTAATTTTGGGCCTAGCAGTTAATGTGTCCCCTGCAGGCAGGTTCCATATGAATTAAAAAGGAATTCAATTACTGAACTACTGATAACTTATCGCAACAGAATGCAAATGGATTAAGATGGCTAAGTGCTCACTTGCTTATAAATGTACCATTAAACTAGAAAACGCTCTCTTTAGGAGAAGCAACAACACAAAAGCTTCTTTGATGTTTTATACTTTCAGTTTTTTATGCATTTCATAGTACACTATTTACAATTCAAACTGTGGTGGTCTTTATTAAAATAAATAAGAATGAAAACAACAAAAATGGTTTCACAAATATGCCAAACAATTTATTATATTTCCCAAACAGAGACAGTGGGAATATTTCTTCCTTAAAAAAAGATGAATGGCCCTTTTGATAAGAAGTGCAACACAGTTTATACATGTAGTTTTGTTGTTCTAGGACATTAAATTAGGACTTTGTTTCCTGAAAAATGTGATCATCTCTATGTGCGATCATCTCTATGTGTGATCATTATTTATTACACGTGGAACAATGAGCTAATTTAATTTTCCTGTAAAAAGCATCTCTATGTAGTTTTTGTGCTTATTCTAATTTTATATGTTTGTAAAAACTGGTCTATGAATGGTGTGTTTCTCATCTTCGCAACCAGTGGAGGAACTCTTTACTGACTTTGGGAGTTAATGAGCTAGCCCATATTTCTCTGTGGGCTTAGAAAATATGGAAGTTATTTATTCATAGTGCATGTAATGTATATAGCTGTAGGCTCTTCACTGGTGCATCTCCTTAAAAAAAAAAAAAAATTCTGTTATGTGCTTTTATAGTTAAAGGACACTGGCTGTTGTATAATTTTAGGAAACTGGCTAGACTGGTATTAAAACATAAAGACTAAGTTCCCTGCTTTGATCTCAAAAATTTGTATGCTTTTGTCTGAAAAGCTATAAATTTTTAGTACGTTAATAATAATAATAATAATAACAACAACTGTGTTTTAAAAATGCTTTGTTTGTGCCTTGAAGAATCACACTGTGAAGTTGTCCTACCTACTGTCCTGCCAATTGCATTAAATAAGTGTTTTATTACAAAATAAGCACTAGATAAATATGTAATTTTTGTAGGCTGAAGTCAAGGAGCTAATCTATCTTCTTTATACTGAACAGTTATAAATATACTCATTGAAATAATTGCTGAGAATCTGGGTACTTGATTCATTTCAGTGGACCTTTAAAGGAAAATTTGTAAAGAAATATCCCTGTATAACTTTTACAAAACTGATATTTCTTCACATCATAAACCAATTCTTTTCTCTTTCACAACAGTGAAGACACTAAATGTGACTTGTAGTTGTGGGGTTAGAAGGATGAGTTTCATAAAAGAGTTTTTATGAAATAATTTTGAAAGAGAAATAATGAATGATATATATCTGGTGTCACTACTATAGCACAATATTACTATTGGATTTTTCAGGGTGTGCAAAATGTGTTTGAAAACCAGTATCCTGGGATTGGGGCTTAGTCCTACATTCCATAGTGCTTTACAACCCTGTCAAAAAAAGGCATTCATATATATATATATATATGTATAATCATAAGAATAGAAATATTTCAGTTAGGGTAACAGTCACAACCTGCAGTGTGGCCACATCTTATAAAATGCAGCAACTGACTGAAACACAACCAAACAGCTTTTGAGAGGAATGTCACTGTGAATGAGAGGCTCGGTGAGCAGCAGTGGGTGGCCTTTTCCCAGGACCCCATCCGTGCATCCCCTCAGGCTGTTAGCATGGGCTGTGCACCCAGCATCTCATGTCTGGCTCCTTGAAGCTACATGGAGACAGTCGAAGCCTGGTTTGTTCCAGCTGTAGTGGTCAGTCCAGGAAAAGCCAACTGCCTGATAGATTGAGTAAGATCTGAATCAGGAGAGTCAGGAATGAGATTTTAAAGAAACAGTTTACATGGTGACATCTTTATTTTTCCATGTTCTCTTCCTTAAACCAAAGGTCTCAACCTACTAAGACTCTGTAGCAAGCACTTTAATAGAAGTGTTCTGATGTTAAAATCAGCTGGAATTTCCTGCAGCAACCAGTTGGTGGATTATGATGACAGTATCATACACAGTATATGACCGAATACTCTGAGCAGAAATTGTTTCTGCACATTAATAAATTCAGATATATGCAATGATATTGACAACGCATTTAGGATTATGTTTATTCTTGCTTTAGAAGTATTTTATGAGTCATTTAACACGTCAGTTCATCTGGAATAATAGCTAACCTATACTATCCTCACATACTCCCCTGTGAAATTCAGGAGTCCATGCAATAAGATACACCTTAGTGCACACAGCAAAGCTGCATAGTCAGTTTAAATACTGAGGTTTGCTGAGGTTCTCCTTGCTTGAGAAGGTCCAAAATAGTAGGAAGCTTTTCACAAAGAAACCATATATATATATAATACTAAAAAAAAAAAAAAAAATAGCAAAGAGATGGATTTCTTAAATATTTATGGCTTTAGTTGAGTAGATTTTCAAATGAGTGAAAAACAGCAGCATATCTGTCCTGGGTATTTTTTGTAACCATCCCAAAGAGAAGCCTATTTCTGGGGCTTATTGTACTGTATTTTATCACATAAACAAAACATATACCTGTACACTGCACACCATCAAGAATTTGGACCATTTTTTAAATTAAGGAGTATGTTCATGTCTTCAGTCATCTGTGTCTGGGCTGGAAGTAATATTGCCAAAGCTTACTTTAGATGTTCTTAATAATATTACTACTAAAGATGTCAATTAACATAACAATTTTAGTACCTAAAGGACTTACAAACTGATGATTTAATACTGAAGTTGTTGACCAGAATACAGGATCTTGTCAGTAGTGATTGAGAAACAGATAATTTCTCTCCTGGCAGTCCTAAGGACTACATTACTGTCTTGTCTGCAATTTTCATCATTTAAATAGATCCAATGGAAGGCTCTCTCAAAACTCAGCTAGTTTTGAGTCCTTTGCTCATCCCAAGTTTAGCTTAGTTTTATGTGACAACAAAGGAAAGAAAGTTAAAAAGGAATGATATTTATGATGAAAAAAGTTTCATCTTATTTCCACTCAAAACCCAGTCAGTGCCAAATTACTTTTGTTTTCCTCAAAGGTACTTTCAGTAGTACTAATCAAGGCAATGCAAAGACTTCTCCTGCCAAGGATGATTAAATTTTCTACAGCCAGCCAAAGGCATTCATTGATGCTGTGCCAAAACAAGATGTGCTTCTAATTATTGAAGTTTTCTACTGCTACAGTGCAGGAATTGCTTTAAATACATGGATCTGAAAGTACACAGTTCTCACAAGATGTCTTTTACTATGATAAGACCATCCCAGATACATTTTTTGGTCATAAAGTTCTGTTTCTATTAAGGAACATCACTTGATCCTATACCAGCAAATGAATTTGAAATATTTCTTAAAAAAATACCATCTACTAAAACTTGTCAGTAAAGGAAACCCAAAAATCTGTGATGCCTGTGGAAGTTGTAACTTTAACTAAAACAAGCCTACAAACACCACACACAAACAGCTGTTCCAAGCTGTTTCTTAGAGTAAAATGTAAGATTAAATTAGCATTTCGTTAAAATTTTCAGAGATTTGAGTAATAAAAAGCTTTCAGGCAAAGAAGGGAAAAAAATCCTAATGCAGACAAACCTTTTTGTGAATTGCAATGTTCTTCCATGCTGCAACATAATCTAAAACTATTGGGAGGACATTTTAGACATTTTTAACGTGGGAAGGAAACTAGAAGAACATTTAAAATGAGATAGTATATTAAAATGTAAATAAGGATGTATAGAGCACTTTAGAATATTTTTTTTCACAATTTCTTTGATGGAAATGTTTAAATTTTGGTTATCTTAAAGAGGTAATTGTTTTCAAAGATAGGAATGAATAGATGGATAAGAATTTTTTATAAAGTGGAAAATTCCTTTTTAGTATAAGTTTGTCTCCAGCAGTATTATTAGAATATTTATGCTGCTACATAGGTTTCTATATTAAACATTTGCTGCACTACTGTGCTTTTCTTTCTCTAAAAGGCCAAGTGCTATAAATGTCTAATAGGTGGAATATTGTGCTTTAGTACTATATATCCTTGTAAGCTGGTGTGAAAGTTCCTTAATTTTCTCTTTATCCAAAAATATCTATTAGAAACACCTCAGCCTTCACAAGGAAGGAGAAACAAGGAATAAGGACAGTAGAATGTATTAATTATTTAAGGAATTGTTGTGCTGGTTCTTTAAGCAATAAATATTAAGAGAGATCAGAAAGCAGCTCAGGAATGCACAGTAGTTATCAAAACCAATATAAAAAAATTCACAATATCAAACACTTCACAAGGATAAAGTGCTTCAATTTTGATAAAGAGAGTGTTTATCTTGTAATTCCCAATATGGGCTCTTTTTCTTGAAGGTGTTAACACACAAGGATCTGAGATAGTTGTAGAAGGCACTGTAGTCAAAGGACAGCTTTAAAGCTTTTACTCATCTTGTTAAGGAATTCATCTCTCTATGAATCTGAAAAGAATATCTAAATATGCTCTGTGATATTTGCAACTGGATCAGTAATTTATATATAAACAATTAAAACATTAAATAAACAACAACGTGTAACTCAGAGGTGATTATAAAGCGGTAGCCTATGGAAGAAGAGAATGTATAGACTAAAGCTATTAAGAAATGAAAAAGACAAGAAAGCAATCTATTCCAGGATAAGTTTATATAGTAGTATATGTAAGCATAATGCCCCATTACTTAATAAGGAAAGAGAATGAAAAGCTGAATGTATAAGGCTGTAGTATTTAATGATTTTATTTGCACCTGTCTCCATACATTAATAGAAGTCTAATTGTGATCTATAGATTAGCATGATGATTTTAATAAGAAAACCTGGGCTCCAACAGGAAAAGGCCATTAGATAATGTACATAGGTAGTTTGTACGTAAGTCTAGGCAGTAGTGACAATGGAGAATGGGCAAATGGTCTGCAAAGAAGTAGTGACAACAGGAGGACTGATGTGTAGAAACTTTGACTTCCAGCTCTGAAATGGATAGGGTTAGTCATAGCTGCTCTCACTTCACCGTTACTTTGCCAGGTTCATTCTTTCTTGAAAGATCTCTAGAGCTCTAAACTGAGGTTTGCTTAAGGATGCACCATTTACTAATTTAGCACGACAGCTTTGTATTTTTACATTTTTAAACTAGTCTCTGGTATCTTTATGTTTAACTAGGTTTGGCTTTTTAAAAAAAGAAAAAAATGTGAACATGACACTGTGTTGGCATCAGTCATTGTTTTGACACCTTTACAAAGCTCTGCCATGTGAATAGTGTGCATTGCTGAGAATGTGTGTAACTCAGCATGAGTCAGCAATGCCCTGGCAGCCAAAAGAGTCAACTGTGTCCTGGGGTGCACCAGGCACGGCATTGCCAGCCAGTCAAGGGAGATGATTGTCCCACTCTGCTCTGCACTGGTGTGGCCTCACCTTGAATATTGTGTGCAGTTTTGGGCACTGCAATAGAAGAGAGATATTGAGCTATTAGAGAGTGTCCAAAGGAGGGCAATGAAGATGGTGAAGGACCTTGAGGGGAAGCTGTATGAGGAGTGGCTGAGGTCACTTGGTGTGTTCAGCCTGGAGAAGAGGAGACTGAGGGGAGACCTCATTGCAGTTACAACTTCCTCATGAGGGGAAGAGGAGAGGCAGGCACTGATCTCTTCTCTGTGGTGACCAGTGACAGAACCTGAGGGAATGGCCTGAAGTTGTGTCAGAGAAGGTTTAGGTTGGATATTAGAAAAAGGTTCTTCACCCAGAGGGTGGTTGGGCACTGGAACAGGCTTCCCAGGGAAGTGGTTACAGCAGCAAAGCTGACAGAATTCAAGAAGCATTTGGACAATACTCTCAGGCTCATAGTGTGACTCTTGGCTATGGTTTTGAGCAGGGTCAGAAGTTGGACTCGATGATCCTTGTGGGTCCCTTCCAGCTCGGCTTATTCTGTGATTCTGTGGTTCTGTAAAGCAGCTGTAGTTTAGAACTTCTCTCTAATTTTGGGAGGCAGATGAAGGGAACGCTAGAGGTCTCTGGAAATTATGAACCAATCTTCTTGGTTTTGTTCACTTAAAGATACCTGAAAATTACTACGCAACCTACAAATATATGGAAAATAAATAAAAGCCAGCATTGATTTGTTCTTGAAAAATCTATCTGAGTTTTTCATTTGACATAATAATTGGGATACTAAAAGAGAGAGAAATAATAGATATTATAGATCTCGACATCTTCATAAGCAAAGTAGATTAATACAGTCTACGGTAACATAAACATTTTATGGAGTGATGGGTCAATAAGCACCGTGTAGCAGGGAAGGAATTAACTCCAGCAGCAATTAGGGATGTAAGCTGCAGAGACCCATCTGCAGAAAAAAATGTACTGGCAGAAGACTAGGAAGGTAAGAAAGCTGTCTAGAAAAATCCAGTCTGTGAGTAGGTGGGGTTCCTAAAGAGGTTACATGCAGACCTTCCGAGGGAAAAAAAGACCGCCTCTCTCAGTGCTTTTAAGTGCAAAATCCTCATAAACTGAGTAAGACCATTATGTATCAACAATAATAGGCAGTAGCAGTGCCTGTGGGCAAATTTCTGGTCTGGGATGGGATGACCATGATTGGAAAACGTTGAAACTTTACATTGCTACAGTAGCCCAAAGTGTGATAACTCATTGCATCTGTGCTGATGGTTAGGGAAGGTCTGTTCAGCTTTCTAGAGCATAGCCATACCACTGTCAGAGAATTACAACAGGAATGCTAATATATGACTGTGGCCCAACATGTTGATTGTTGCCCTGAAATGCCAAGAAAGTAGGAGAAATGAGGGCAAAGATTCAAATACATATGTAGTTATTATTTGTTGAAACTTTTGGGCTACTTAGAAATGCTCTACAACTTCAGCAAAGTTAATGAAAATTATACTTTCTCCATTGCTCTCCTTTGTACACTCTGCTTCATATCTTTCTTATGTTGCAGTTCCCAAAACTGCACACAATATTCAAGGTGAGGTCTCACCAGAGCAGAGCAGAGCAGAGTGGGACAATCGCCCCCCTCGACTGGCTGGCGATGCTTTGCCTGATGCCCCCCAGGACACAGTTAGCCCTCCTGGCTGCCAGGGCACTGCTGACTCATATTTAACTTGCCATCAACCAGAACCCTCAGGTCCCTTTCCGTGGCACTGCTTTCCAGTGTACCACTCATTACCCCATCTGTATGAATAGCCAGGGTTGACCCATCCCAGATGCAGAATCTGGCATGTTCTTTTTTTTTTTTTTTTTTTTCTTATAACTGAGAACCTATTCTGATCTTAGGTAAGCTTACATCGCTTTTTGAGGTTCATTGTAAATATAGAGGGTTTTTTGGCATCAGGTACCAAAAAATTTATAGATTCCACTAGATCTTTAATTTGCATTATTCCCATAGCATAAATACATAGCAGTGATGTAAATCTGGAACTGATGTTTATTTTTTTTATTTTGCCTCAGGTCATATCTAAATGGTGAAGAACAGCATGAAAGTCCTGTGAGCATAAATACATTCACCTGGTGTGATGCTCAGATACTGCAGCAATGAGGATCTTAATATAACTGTGGCCTTCTCAAGTCCTTCAGCAAATCCCTCCCTGTTCACTTAACTATATAAGTAGAAAGGGTGTTAGAAGCTGGCTCTGTCTACAGTGGAAGACAGTCTGTGGGGATCCTAGAAAAATGAACATGACTTTTGCTAAAATAAGATGCAGTTACACCAGCAACTGAGTCAATATGATTCTTATTATACACAAAATACACATAAAATACCACTTACTAAAGTCTTTATTGCTACTAAACTAAGTGTTATTGTAAATTTTGTCAATATGCATTGGTATGTTTTCCTTTCCTTGGTGACATTTTTTGCTTGTAAGGCACTAAAGCTTCACATTTATAAATAAAACACATTGAAGATTGTATCCTAGCTATAAAAATATGTAAGAGCTTTATAATTATATAAAAACTTTGATAAGCCATTTGAGTTTGCTATGAACATGAGCTTGATAATGCACGTGGTTTAATCAATACACCTTTGAAAGGAGCCTCATTTGGGAAAATGCAAAAGCCATATCTTGCAGTCAGTAATAAATATTTCATTAAATTATCTCTAATTTAACTTTCACTCCAATTGGCAAACCCCTAGTGGTACATATATTTTTCCTCTTGATTTTATTGCACTGGTAACATGCAATCATCTCACAGCCCTTTGCTTTCTGATCTATGGTATATTGCCTTGCCTTAGATTAATCTCATAGTCATTATCTTGTTTAAGTAGGTAATATTTGACCACCTAATCAGCTTAAAACAACCTGAGTAGAATAATACATGCTTATATTTGGCATTCAGAAACATTTCTGAAACAACGAGAAAGTGATTTGACAAAAATATATGATCTAAATTATTCCCTTTATGCAGACTGCTTTTACTGACATAATTGCCTACGTTTCTGGCTTTTTAATAATAAAAAAGTAAACCATTGAGTGTTTAGATTATTTGCTATGTTGATTTAAAGCAAGGAATTCAGGAGTACCTACTCAGGCATTTAGTCCTCTTGTGGAATGTGGACACGTCTGTTCCATAGCTTCTTAGTGTGGCAGATTTCATAGAGATTTTTTATTTTGCCCTTTTAAATGCTTCTTTTCAGTGCTTGCCTTTGTATATTCTAATTATAGTGAAAAGGAGAAATTTTTTATCATGTCATCCAGCTATAGAAAGAAGTAATATGTTCAGATTTCAAAATTGTTGAGTTGCAGTTTTTTGATAGATGAACATCACTTTTTTTTCAAGGCTTAAATATTCTATGGGAAGATATTAAAGGCTTCTGGATGCTCTTGGAAATCAAATTTAGACCTAGCAAATTAGTAACTACCAATCCCTAAGCCAGAGTTTTGACTGACAGGTAAGAATTACTGGTTTTTTGATGGCTATAAGAGCATTTGCACCTTTGGGACAGTACGGATGGTGCCCATCTGAAAGATTAAAGTTATTCAGAAACTTGAATGGCAATGAATGTAGAATAGTAAGGAAACTGAGTATGGTGTCAAACAGGGTCTCATAAGTTTTGCCTACAAATGTCTACACAGAACACTAACAATTTAAGCACAAATTAGTCTTTAGTGCAGATATTAGCAGAATGAAAAGGATCCCTGAAGTGAATGGTTTTCCTCCCTTTGTGTAACAGTGAAATGGTGCAATAGGTTAGTTGAGTCATCAGTGATCTAAAATGAATTGTCACTGATGTTTGCCTGTAAAGGCTTAGATACTTGCTTTTATTTGTCGGAAGACCCTTGCCTTCCTTAGACTGGAGGTTAGATAACATATATTTGTTAAGACATTTGTTCGTTCTTCATATGTAATCTGTTCTCCATGAGGCTTCATTTCTCATTCCCTACACATCATCCATCCTCAACTTTTTTAGATGCTCATCTTACTCACTTGATGCTATCTTCCTTCTCCAAAAATATGTCAGTAGCTTTCCACATTGCATCCTACTGCTTTGTCACATTCTTAGTTTATTTTAAATTAACACAGCTTCAGGAATTTCAAAATTTTCTATACTAGGTATCTATATTGGCATAATAGGAGTTTTGACAGGCGTGCAAATTTGGTCCTATCTGCCTAAAACCTGACTGGAAGAACAAATCCTATGAAAAACAAAACTCTACCATTCTTCAGCTGCAATTTCCAGCACTTTCCCATGGACCTCAACAAATACGCATAGTAGCAGTGTAGTAAACTATGGGTCCTTCTCACAGTCCTCTAGATCTACAAGAAAAAGTGAAACTCATATTTACCTATTATTCAGCATTGTAATATTGCCAGTTTTCAGGACTTCCTTTGCTTTTAGTCTGAGTATTCCTGCACAGGGGATAGAAAGATCTACGCTGGTTCTTATGATAAGAGCTTCAGATATTCCACATTGTGAAGTAAGGGAGCGCAGTATGACAAGAGCTATTTGTTATGAACTATGTATAAAAGTACCCAGCAGTTTAGATGTGCTGGACTGAAGATACTTAAGCGTTCCATGTTACATTACCTTCACTTGCCATATGATCTTTTTTTATTTTTCTTGTAGATATTCGTGTACTAAGCTTACAACAGAAGCTTTCTGAATCTGGAAGTGCAGCACAGTCCTTCCCACCACTACTCCCTAAAAAACACTCCTGAGTTTCGCGAATTGGCAGGAGGTCCTACACTGAGACCTACCTGCCACACTGAGAGGTAATTTATTACTATAACCCTATAATTTTAGCAGAACTTGTTCTGATACTGCTGTAACATCCATTTTTCATGTAGTGTGTTGATTATCTTCACATGATGAAGCTGTTCATCTTCTCAAGAGCAGAATACTGTATGTTTTCCTTTAGAAAAGGGCAAACAAAAATTCCAGGCACTAAACCCCTGAAATGTTCCGTGGGTTTAATTTTGATACTATACAAATTTTACAATACAAATTCTAGAAAGTCGCTACAGGAAGTAGACTACATTTATATATCTGTGCTTCTGTAATATCATTTCAGAGCCTAGTAATTTCTAGAAAGATATAATTAATGTTATAACTCACTTGAGTTACCCAAATTAGGTTGCATGTGCAACCTAAATATAAAAGAAATGCCAGAAGATGCCCCCTTGAGCAAAGCAAAATTGTAACCCCAGTGGAGGAATGTTTGATTATTTGCTTTTATAGCTGTTTGTGTCTCTGCTAATCATGAAAAAAAAAAAAAAGTTGTTTCTCTAAAAAGATAGTACAATCAGGGTTAATTGACAGGATAAAAGACCCACAGAACTATCCTAGTGGCTTTTCTGCAAAGTACACTGCAAGAAGGAACTGCAAAGAAAAAGGCTTTGGGCAATAAAACACAGAAAATAAAGCATTATGCATTTAGAAAATAATAATGAAGACCTCAGGAAAGAATGAGTAAAGAAGAACATGAAACTTTTCCTCATGGCTAAATAGAATAAAAGGAGAGAATTTAGAGAATAAAGCTGCCTTCATAATGGCAGCTAATTATTTTGAGACTCATATTATTTATGCTGCCACAGTGCACTGCCATTAAAATTATGGACCTGCATTATCTGTATGGTATACTCAAGTCCAAAGTGTTGCAATTTATATGTTGGGTTTCACCACTTACACAGAGGTTTGTTTTTTTCTAAAAAAAAAACCCGATCTGAAATGAACTAGCTCCCAAAAATGTCTGGTCACAGTGAAGTAGATACTGTTTGTTCCCCTAGATAAGATGCATATATTCAGTGTCATTTTAGTTTTCAGACACTGTAGGGAAGAGGGATCATGGGTTTCTGTTTTCTCCTTTCCCAAACGGCAGCATTCATTCTCTGGCGATGTGAGGAAAGAACAGTGTTTATACTTCTTCTTGCGCTGGAAGCTGAAATATGTCAGAACATCTGAGGCTGCTAGAGGCATTTTCCACATTCATCTGTTCCTGAAGGGAGGAAATATAACCAACAGGTGAGCATTTGAACTCTCCCTTCGCGCTAACTCTGTGTGTTTTCAAGCATATCTTTCTAGGCTTGTTTCTTAAACATTATTTTTCTGTTGATACTTTTAGTCTATCTGAAATAGTTTGGTACAGTTATCTACATTGCCACAAAGGTACCCTTGTTTTTCTTGGAGCCAGCCCTGCTCCTCCTAAATATGCATAAGATACACACTTTGGGCTTGTCTAGTCATGATTCACATGCCCAAAGCATAAGGTTTGGAACATGACATGTAGACTTTGGAATAATGACTCTTCAATATGGACTGCTTACAGGAGAGATCTGGATGAAAAAATAAAATACTTTAATGATTTTCCTGTGAAGGAAATTAGGATATTATTAAGATATCACATTTATAATGATAATCTACTTAAGTTTAGCTGTTGGGTATCCCAGACTGTCTCTGGTCTCTTCCTGAATAGATTCCTACTCCTTTTGTTCAAGGAGTTCCTGGCTTGGCGCTCTGATTTTGAGGGTTTGTTAAGCCTCAGTTACTTCTGTACAGCTGGAAGCCAAGTTCCACTTGGATCTGAAATCCTCAGGACATAGACTTGAGATGCTATGCTAAACATCCAGGAACCAAAAGGCAGACTGCACAGAAAGTCTTAAAGGTGCTGGTAGTCTTGGGATTCCAAATGCTATTTGCTTCCCTTAATCCTCCCCTCTTTGGAAGAAGGCAATTTGAAAGCCTGTAAGTTCCCAAGAATAGAATAGTCTGCCTCCTGGAGTTATTTTAAAACAACAGACCCAATGTGGGACCCTGGGCAGTGCATGGCAGGATGATAAAAACTTAAGACAGTCTCTGGTGGATAGCAGCTTGAGATTTAGAAAAGTTTGCCAAAACTTTATGTTCCCATCTGAAGGTCATTGCTGACATATCTTAATTGTATGGCAAAAAAAAAAAATCTTCTGTTGAGAAGTTCTGAAATGTCTTGAATAGACATACTTAATGCACACTAACTACTTTCGAGGGTTTCAGTCCAAATTGAGTTGAAAAGATATGAAAGGTTAGGTTTTTGTCATAAACTTTGGAGCTGAGGAGAAAATACAAATGTTTGGAGTTCATAGTTTCAAACTGGAATGGAAAATTTTACATCGATGCACAAAATCATTATTTTTATTTAATAGCATAGGTTCACTTGATGGAGCATAATGAGGAAGATAAATTGATACCTCCTGATTTTTAACCTCTTGTTCCATTCATTATCCTTCTTTGATTTCCAGTAAGTGTAATGATGCTCCTGCTTTCAGATGTTTCTTTATTGAATTTCTTCCAGAGAGAAAAAACACAAATCATCATAAATGATGAAAATTCTCAACTCATTTTCATATTTTACATATCATGCAGACATAGTAACGATATTAATTATTGAGAAAGGCTTGATTGTTCTTTAATTATTCTGTCAAGATCTGGTATAAAATACAAACCCACAAATTATATGACATTGTAAGTGGATTGGTTTTAATGATGGTGAACTTCTGTGTGTGGCAAAGTTCCAAATATCAGCATCAGGACAGGGTGTGCAAATCATTAAGTTCTTTCCAACTGTCACCCTGACTGTCATGTCAATATGTATTTTATGAAATTACTTCTTATTGAAAAAATATGCATTTTGTGAAACAGTATACTCCTCAGAACATGCCCTGTTGGGTTGATAGTTAACTGTCTTGTGGCCCTGATAATCAGACTTTCTGAAAATTAGTGTTTGGCTTCAGGGAGGTTTCCCCTTGCAGTTATCAGAGATTTCTCCTGCATATGTAGGTTTAAAGCTGATATGAGAGTTGGATGCAAGTCTGTGACTTTCCGCATGCTCTGACAGCAGGTTATTATGCATGAAATGAAAACAGTAAGCTCCCTAAGCTGTCTTTCCAAGAAAAGATTGAGCACCCGTTGCTTGAAACAAGTCTTATTCCCTTTTACGTTGAATAAATTTTTAGAGCAGTGTTATACTAGCGTGAGTAAAATAACTGTTGCTATTGACTGATAATGACAATGCGAGTTTAATCTATTATATCTCCTTGTTTATTACTGTCATATTATGAAGATGACATTTATGTATCAGCTTTGATTTAGGCAAATAACTTTGACATTCAGCAACAAAAGGTCAATCTCTCGATTTTGCTTTGAAGTTTAAAGTTCTGTTGTTCAAATACAATCAAACTTTCTTCTCTTTACCTGCACCCTGTTTTGTATTACAAGATAAGACTAGCCATGTGAAATCAAAAAATTGCATTTATCTGGTGGTGTGACTGTCATATGTTTCCTATAATTTCTCTATTCTTCTTGAAAACCAAGAAGAGGAGACGAGACATTTCAATTAGATTTAGTAAAAAGGAAAAGCCATCAATACCCATTTTTTAAGTATGAAAACTGGCCTTGACATTTTTCTTCACATTTTTATAATGCTGCCATTTCACAGAAGAGTTCTCATCTGCAATACTTTTCCCTCTATTCCCACATTCAAATTTAGTTGTGTCCTGAGTAATTTTAAAGTCTATTGTAATTGCCTTTTTATAATATCTAATGCACTGAAAAAATGTCATATTTTACTGTGCTAAATACAATTAAAAAACCTGAGAGAAGCAGATGGTATGGCATTTTGAAGGTGGTAGACTGCACAAGGATGCTGAGTTCATTCAGTGGGTTGCCTTGCTCAGTTCAAAAAGATGCCTTGTTAATCCCAGTGATGAGCTGGGAATAGTGTAGGGCTGGTGATCTCAGTCTTCACAATTAATTATGCACGCATAATCACTTTGAGATTCTTCCAGAAGCTAGCATGTTACCTTCTTGAAGGAATGCCAAGGGTATATGTACTGTAACATAACACAATGTGGATTGAATCCAAAGATTTTGAACAGAGGTTTGGTTAACCTGTATTTAACCAGGTAAGATTCAAGACTCTTTGGACCTTGCTCTTTTGATTTTCTGAGGAAAAAATCATGATCCACTACTGATAAATACTGATTCAAAAAAGCTGAAATAATGTCTTTTAGACTGAAGGAGAATAACTGAAAGCACTAAGAGGGATAAATGATTGGCCATGTGGTTGTATTTGGAACACATTTCTAGGTATTCCTAGGCACTTTATAGCTGATTTAACTCTTATTTTTTTGTACACTTTCTAAAGAAAAAAAAAAAAGAAAGAAAAAGCTGTGCTTTAGAGCAATGGATACTGTGCATTAAAAAAAAAAACCAAAACAAAACACACTTTTGTGGAAGCTTATATATATATTTAATTAATTGAGTACATTTTTTTTAGCAATCAAAGTGGAGGGATACAAAGATGTCCATCTTTGATTCTGAATTATTTTTTTCACTCTCAGTATGACTCACCTTCCCTTTACAATGGGGAAGGAAGTCCATGGTCCATAGTGCCAAGTGAGAATGAACGCATTGAAACAATTCTGAAGGTGGTTGCAAGTGTTAATGATTTCCCTTTGTTTCTCTCTGATGGCTTAGGCTATTTATTACCTGCCAGTTTTGCTTGCCTGTTTTCAAATATTGCCAGTCTTTGCTGAAACGATGTGGAAGATGTTTCCATTAGGAACAGGAAACAAATACTTCATGCTAACATAATTTAGTCTTTAATTATTTGATCACATATTCTGTTTCTAAAGCCTCCTGGCTTACAAGTACACATATACATGGCACTCATTTCAGTTCCTCATTTCATATTTCTGTGAATGAAATACATTTCCTGATTTATTAGGGTTGTTCAAACTATGCTTCGAAGACAGAACCAGGAATTTCATACTTTTTCTGTTGCCAGACTGTCCTATCACAAAAAAAGTAATTCCTTTATACAACATTTTTTTAAGTAATGGGTATGATATTTTCAGTTTTACAGATTTGGAACTGTTCAGTTACAGGATTGCATTAAAACTATGGCTGAACAGTTTAATAATTGTGGGACTTATCTCCATTTGTTTTGTACTATAGTTTTTAGGGAAGCCCAAAGTCCCACTCCTATACCGTTAGGTGGAGATGTACAGGTGCAACGTTGTAGCAGAAACACAGAAAAATTCACTTACAAGAGAACTTCAGCCTGAGCACTGCTTTTGTAAGGCGGAAGCTACTGGTAACAAATTGCCACAAAAGGCAGGCACAAAGAGTTCAGCTGTTGAATGTTGTTTGCTGGTAGCCAGCTGGCTAATCAGCACAGATGTGTTGGCTACTCACTGAATGGATTTACAGCTCTCAGCTGTAGAATGGGCTGATTCTTCCTCACTGAAGTGGTGAGGACGTAGAGGGTGGAAGGAAGGAAGCTAAAGGTGAAAAATAAACAATCAAAGGGCACAAAGCTATGGGAAGCTAGGCTTTATTGGAGTCACTATACTCAGAACAATTTACACAGGTCTGAAATGGTCAGACCCTTGCCCTTGGTTTGGATTGAGAAACAGTGGGACTGTGGAGATGCCTGGGGCAGGATGGCAGTGTCAGGTACCTTACCTTAATACCTGCTGTCTACTTTGCCTCATCAGCCTCCTACTTAAGCAATTTTCTGACTTAGAGTTTTGTTATCAGATTTTTCAGTAACCTCGTACATGCTGTGTGCTAGCAAGGGCAGTGTGCTGTGTAAGAACATGGTAATGGAAACGTGAACTGTTCTGTTTTATACTCTGTGATTATGAAACAGTGAGAAAGTATGTGCATACCATACCTTCACTTCTTTATGTGGTGATCAGGTTGTCTTACACATTTACATAGTTTCTTATAGTGAAGTTTCTCCTTTCAGTAAGGAGGGGAAAAGCTATTTTTATATTCACTGAGACATAAATAATCCTGTATTTATCCAGGGACAGAAAGCTTTGGATTTCATAGTGTGCCATAGGGATTTCATCTTAGGTCATCATCATGGAAAATTTATGAGGTGCTTCAAGTGCTCTATTTCAAGGTCATCTGAAAAATGTCTTCATTTGATTTAGAAGCATCACTTGTCTAATAGTTTTAATTTGTGTATTTATTAACATCCTGACATACACGGGTCCTTGGCAGCAAAACCTGAAATTTGGTGGGCGTTAATTATATATTTTTTTGAGGGCATCACAATGGCATGATCAGTTGTGGTTGCACAAGCTGAAGGTTGTGCAAAATAAAACAAATCCAGAAAACATGACAACCCCAGGAGAGATAAGTGAGATTTGTCCATTTGAGCCTGCTGGAATAAGGCTGCACAGTAGATACTGTGCAGTCATAAATTTGTAATGTGTAGCCATTGTGACTGGAGGGATAAATATTCAGTACCTGTTATTACCTGATAAAGTCATAAATATGTATGGATCCATTTTATGTGATAATTAGAGAATCTGGTTTTAGCATCTGCTTTTACCCGATAAACAAACATTATTATTTTAAATAAAGGAAAACCAATAATTTACATGCTAGGCACCATGAAGATGTGAAACAAAGCTATCAAAGAGGAGGGGGGAAAAAAGAACAATGTTTCAGATACACATTCCCTGTTAAACAGGAGGCCTTGCAAACAGGAATTAGATGTGCTATTTTTATATACTTTTTTTGGAGATACTCCTGTCTCCTTTCTGAGTACCTTTGTAAACAACTGGACTTAATTTTAAATAAAATGGAATTATGGACAAATGTAGCCATACCAAATATATCTACTTTGGAGATTAAGTCTAAATATGAGTGCTTAACAGGGTAACTGATTTGTATAGCCCACCTCTTATGGAGAATTTGAGCAAAATATTTTGATAATCCATTGTCACAATGGTCAGATAACAGCCAAATAATAACAAAAGCTATGAATTGCTATTTTACATTATAGTCTTAATCTTGGGCCATAATGTTCATACTATTTCACTAAGTGCAAAATATTTGTATTCCTTACTTTTGCTCCCCACAGAGATGGTGGGAGAAACTGATATGAGTTTCAGATCTTTTCCTTGCCAGCTGATAGAAAAGAAGTTTGTAGAAGGTACAGCTTTTTTTTTTTTCTTTCAGAGCTTTTAAATTCCTACTGCTGTTTGTCAATATAAATTATTTTTTGTCTTTTCTAAATGCCATTTCCTTAAAAAATCCTTTTTGATGAGCAATATATCTTGGCAAGATGGCCCCAGAAAACACAAAAGTATAGTTGTGAGATATGGAGAATGATATGCAAAATAAATTAATATCTTCTATATATTGGAAAAGTACAGGAAGGAACCCAGTGAGTCCAGAAGTTTTTGGATTTTGAGTCTATGCTCTTTTTAAGAAAGATGCCTGACTGCTTATGATGTAGAAGAGCATTCTGGTACCACTGGCGTTCCTGCAACTCCTTCCTTTAAACTTCTGTTTTGGCTGCCATTGTTTTATTCTGCTGCTGCTGTCTTCTCATAGACCTGTTTACTGAGCAGCAGTCTGCACACCTTTGCTCTTGCCTGATGTCCCTTTCAGTTGTTCTCATCTCATGGCTGATCACAGCCCCTTATTCCTGCCAACAGAGCCTGGCAGATGGGCTGTGTGACATAAAAGCCTTTGATTCTGAGTGGAAAGACATGCGGGTTGAGTCTTATGGGAGGGATGGAATACTTAACTAACTACACAGCTCATGGGAAATACACCCTACACCTGATATTCATGGGTTAGGGTCAAATCCATAAACATATGTAGAATTAATTTGAACATGACACTCTAACTTTTATTTTTCAAAGGGTTTGGAGTCGCTGGTGGAAATCTGGTTATTTCATAAGGTGTGAAGATAAGTTAGCCATTCTTTCATTCTTTGAAAGAAAAAAATATATTTTTTTCCCTGAATAAATTAACTGTTCCTTTAAATCTCCTTCACAGTGCAAATGTGAAGAAAAGATGATAACTTCTTTGCCTTAGTGCATTTTAGTAATAGCAAGGACTTTTTACATCTGTTTCTCAACTATGGAGGTCCTTCTGTCACACTTTCTTCCTGCCCTTTAATGTGGGCACCCGAGGAAAAATGGCCAAAGCGGAGGTCTGCCATTTCTCCTCAGTGACAAATCCCTCAGAGTCTATTGCCAGCTGAAATAAAGTGGTTCTGCCTTGAAGCAACTCGGGATTTCCTTACATTGAGATGATTATAATTAACTCCCTGATGATCCTGCCACCACTCCCTCTCTGTCATAACAGTCTGGTCTTATGTGAGATCCCTCAAGGCTGCTCCACCAGCTGGCTGGATGGAGACAGGCAGACTGAACAAGCTGCAGCACCCTTCTAATAAGTGGTCACTAAGCCTAAATGATGTTGCAATTGAAGTACTTTCTTGGCAATATTTAAATTCAGGTTCTGACAGAATTAGTACTCGGCTTGATGTTATGCATCAATAATCAAAAAATTAATTATAAAGTGACTACTGATAAAAGTCATGAAGGACACAAAAATGACAGAAACAATAATTAAAAGAAGCGGGTGGTTCACGTGAATTTGTGAGTGGGTATTTTATTGGAACCAAATACGAGTCATATACTTAGGTTTCATAAAGTGCCTGTGTTGATACTTTAGTTCAGATGAGGAACATGCACTTTAAAGCAATTTACCAATCATCCCATTGTGACTAAGAATCTTCAAGGATATTATTATGGACTAAGAAGCTTTTTAACATACTTGGTGAAAGGTATGTTGTATACTCATGGCTGGAAGATAGACAATTTAAATTGGTGATATGCACTACTTTTTTTTCCTTTTCTTTTTTTTCTTCCTTTATGCTGGGAATTAATAATCGTTGGTACAAGCTTTCTTGTAAAGTCATGATTTTTCCATCTCTTGATATCCCCATATCAAGATAGAATGCCTTCCTAGAAAAAGCACTCTAGCTAAGCACAAATTACAAATCATACTTCAGGGAGAACTGTGATACACACCAGGTCAAGGTAAAAGATATCAAACAGATAGTCCTTTTTAGCCCTAAAATCAATGAATCTGTGTTATCAAATTTGTATATATTTACAAATACTTTGTAAATATACATCATATGCTATCTGTTCATATTATTCAGTTCTATAATAAAGAACTTAAATCTAAGTACATTTTCTGAATTTTGAGATTTTATATTTAACTACAGTTCACTATACCCTTTGATCTAGGTAACTCCTTTTCCTGTAATTTTAAGGTGGCTGAATGATTTATCTTTTAATTTGAGTCTTTGCTCACCTGAGCTTGCGTGCAATGTCCAGAAGAATGAGAATCTGCAGGTCATTTTGACAGAAATTTTGACAGAATAAACCCTCAAGCATAGCTCTCGCTAAGCTTCCAAACTGTGTGCCACAGAATAGATGAGCCCAGAAGCATCTTCTGGAGCTTGTGTAATCCAACCCCCTGGCTCAGAGCAAAGTTATCTACAGGAGGTTGCTCAGGACTATGCCTAGTTATGTTTCGAATATCTGCAAGGATGGAGAATCCACACCTCTCTGGGCAGCCTGTTTCAGTGTTTGATCACCCACAACATAAAACATTTTTTCTAATATTTAAATGATACTGATCTCAGGGTCTTTTCTGTCTAGGTCACTTTCAGCTGGTCAGCTCCCAGCACATACTGGTGCATGGGGTTATCCCTCAGGTGCAGGAATTTGTATTTCCCTTTGTTTAACTGCAGGAAGTTCCTGTTCAGATCCCTCTGATTGGTAACAAAACCATCTGGAGCATCCTGCCACTTTTTAATCTTCTGGAAATGGAACAAGAAAACCAATGTATGAGATTTGGAAAAGTCATGTGTTTTACCGGTACAGCATCTGAAACATCACTGCAGCAAGAGCTGAACTGTGGGGTTGAGAGAGTTACCAGATTTTTTATGATATCTGACCTGTCTTAATAGCACTTGCAAGAATCTCTGACATGGTCTTTTTAAATTCATAATTTTCTGGAGGTTTTAGGATACAAAATTTAGAATTGTGTAAATATTATGCACCTTTAAAAGAGCCATAACAAGAAATTCAAATAAGCCCCTTTTATCAAGTGTGTATATAAAGTAAGCAAATTTAATTAATCCTGTGATCTTCCCAATAAATTTCCTCCAAAATAACTGTAATCTCTTAATTAAAAAAAAAGGTTGCATTAATCACGTATTTAATGATATCATTAAAAAGAAGGGATGGTATGGTAGTTGAAGTAATAACTGAGGAGACTTAAACTGAGTTCTAAACTTTACTACTTTACTGGGTTTCTAACTTTACCAGGATTTTTCTGTGACTTGACATATACATGCTAAGAGAGAATTGGCAGAGAAAGCCTGAATCATTTGCTCACGTTTCACACATTGAGAAGAACCATATGGTAGACATCTCATGTAGTTAGGGCTCCTAGAATACTCTTTTTATGTGCTCCTACTCACTGCAAACCTCAAACTCATCCCAAAACTGATAAAAAACTCTCTGTTGGCAGTGAAAGGTAAAGGTTAGGTTGGTGGTTGTCTTTTTAACTCTGTTCTTTTTAGATGTTAATTTAATATGACCTGCACTTGACAAAGCTAGATAAAAAGGTCTCTCCAGAAGTGTTGTTGCAGTCTTGGTAGAATTTTGAAACTCCAGAAAGTGTCTGAGCACGTATGCCTTTAATCCAGTGTGAAATAGAAGCAGCAAACTTCAAAGTGATACATAGACTGAGATTGATGCAAATCATTAGACACTCACCGATTGGCCTGATTGAGAGATCAGGTATAGTGTCTATGGCATAGATGGAACATGGTCAGGGACAAACATCTTAAGGTGATGGTCTTTTCATTGCAAAGTAGGTAATTTTGTCTCCAGGCTTTGAAATATCAAGAGGTTATTGTGGAGAGAAATTATTATTTGTCACAAAACCAGCAGCTATATCAGATTCCTGATATTTGATAGCCAAGAATTATAAACTACCTTGCAAAGAGTTACCTTTTGAAGATGTCTCCCTTAAGGTTTAGGACTGAGAGATCAAAGGTAAAGTGACTGGTTTGTGTGTTGCCTTTCTGGAAGTCTGATCTGGACTACTGTAGCTTTGATTCCAGCTGGGGTCTAGAAGGTAGACCCTCTTACACGTAATTTCCGTGGAAGGCTCCGTGCAATGGCACTCATGTGATGTACAGGAATCCAGACTTGCAATGGTAGCATCAAGGCGATGACATTCTTTTACTCCCCATCTACCATCATGTTTTATGTACAGTAGCTTTCTTATGGTGTCTTATCTTAGAACTGCGGTTTCAGCTCTTTCCTCCACTGTTTTAGATGGGAGGTCGTTACAAACAAAGGTGTATTTCACTAGATAGCACAACCTTGACATTTTTCAATGGTATGAGGATCTCTGCAGTATGAATATGAAACTTTGAAGGCACAAGTTTTCTAGAAGGGACTGTGTGCATTAGAGAACCAATCTATGGGGGTTAATGTCCTTAACATTTCCTCCTGATTTTTGGCTGAAAATATAACACTATGGCTTGTTTTTTGCGCATCTCACTTGAAAACCCTATCTTTTTCAAGGCACTGTGGATGATACCTAGGCACTTGTATAGTTTTAGCCCATAATCTCTCTCTGATGCAACTTCACATTTATAAAATAATTGTAGTGCTTCCTTATCTCACAGAGAGTTGCATGGCTGGATATACTAAATCCCTGTGAGATTCTGAGGGACAAAGGTCTGTAAATAGAGAACAGCTTGAAATTTTCAAATGGCAGAAAAGTAGAAGCATTAGATACTGTTGTCCAACCTACTAAAATGGAAACAATGCACTTCTCTTATAAACAGCTCTTACTCTCCATTTTAGAAAGAAACAAAAGGAAAAAAAGTTGAACTTGCATTTGAGAGCACAGTGCAACTCCTCTGTAAGATATTGTGCTATGAATTCCAGCCAGCCATGCCTAAAATTTGGGAGGTACTTTGCAAGCAGAAGTGAAGGGCCACTTTCTTCTTTTACTTTGGGGAACTCACAGGCGAAAAATCTAACACAGGCTCAAAAAGGACAAACCCTTAAGGTTGTGAGACATCACCTGGCAACAGTTGAAACAGGATTATATTAATGTAGAATAAAACACATGAACTACATTATTTTCTCAATTATGCCTCAAAACTTATTCACAGTCTATTAGTTTCTGGCAGGAGAGGATTGCAGAGAAGCCCTTATACAGGTATTTAAACTTGGCAGCTTGCCTCAATCTACCAGGATGCACACCACATTGGTGTGTTTGTGGAGTGGACACAGGCATCTCCTGCAACCATACTCAGCTGCTTGCTTACCAGTCTGCTGAGACAAAGGTAGGGAAGAAACAGCACTCCCAAAGTGGCCTAGGCTGCAGCAAGGAAAAATCCTTCATAAGGATTAAATTTTAAAAAGAATGACGTTGTGCTAGATCCTTGGTATGAGAACTCGTAACAAGACTACAAAAACTATCACCCTCAGGTTTTTTGTTCATCATACTGAAATCTTTAAAATTAAAATTGGCTGAACCATGTTGCCAGTATGGCAGAATACAATTCATTTGCACTGTTCGTCATCTACTGTTATATATAATCAGTTTTATACACACACATTTGGCTATTCTTATTTCATTTTCCTATTTATAATGAGGTGGTGGGTTTTTAACACTAAAGACTGAACCTGCAGTGAGAACTGTTATCTCAATGGAACCATCCTGGTATAAAATGTTTCATCAATTATTTTCCAGATTAACAGTACTCTGTAAGCCATTTGATATAATAACAAAGCATAAGCCTTTTTCTGTATGCTTTTACATCCTGTTGTTTTTTTTTTTTTTATTTGAGCTTGCATGGTCCACAGAAATAATCCCAGCCTAGAAGCAGTTAGCCACTCTTGCAGCATGGAGAATAAACACTCTGGAATGCCTTCCCTGAACACAAAACTAAGCCTGTTTACAATGAATCTTAAAAATCTAAATAAACTTAACATCACCAAGAAAGCCTATCAGAAGGAAAAAAATAAAAAGGGAAAGAAGTGAGACACGTCCCTGAAGTTCTGTAGAGTCTATAAGGCAATAATAATCCAAAGTATGGACAAATTTATGTACCATTCAATATCTAAATGAAAAGGTTTTTTTAATTGTATAAATTATGAATTCAGATGGAGATGTATATTTTAATGTGTCAATTTTTCATTCATTTAAATTATGATACTATGAAATTGCAGCTGCTCTCATCCCATGTCATCCTGATCAAGTAAATGCTGGAAATACAACATACTCATTAATTTTAGAGGAGACAGAAAATTCCAGAATGTGAAGCTTTCATGTACTTTTCTGTTCTGCCTCTTTGTAACATTACAGTCATTACTTAATAGAGAGTGAATATAAAGAAAAAAATTATTAATTTTTTTGTTTTATTCCTCTAGGTGGTAAATAACTCTGGTTTAGCACGGGAGATGACACAGAAAGGTGCAAAAAGGATATGAGACTCATTTTGCAGGAGAGGAAAGTGAGGCAGAGGTTTTCCAGGCAGGCCTCTGGAATGTCAGCTTCTCCAGTAGAGTTGCCTTTTCCAGACAGCTTCACCCTCCATTCTTTCACTTTGTTGAAGCTGCCTGCGCTGCTCAGGCAGTGCTTATCCATGTGCAGCCATGGTGTCAGAGCAGCAGCTCTCCAAACTTTATGTCCTCCAGGCAATGGTGTCTGTGCCGGCTGGGTTAATAAGGCGTAGAGTTTGGGATGGGGCAGCAGTGTGTTTTGGATTTCATACTCTTCTACTGTCATTAGCTGCACTGGGCCGTGTCTTGATAGGATATTGGTGATTAAATTAAATTACTGCTTTAATTTAATTGTGGTTCATTGTATTTGTTTATAGTTGTTGACTTCCACTACAATATTTTTTTTCCAAACCTATCTTCTAATTTACTTTCGCACATTATTCATTAGCTTCATGATTAGCAGGGAGTTTTTTACAGTTGTCAAGGAAGTCCTTATTGGATTTGGTATTTGTTTTTCTGTTTCTTAGTGACATTCTCAAATCAAAGATTTAGAGTGTGCATTCAGATTATTAAACTACAATTAATCTGCAGCAATATAGTTCTGCCTTTTTGTCATGACTTCAGTTTGTGCACCTTATTACTGAGTAACTTCAAGACACATTAAATGAACATCTTGGTCATATTGTGTGAGCTAGGTACCTGAAATCATGCTTATATTTTTTGTTGTCTGTGTAGTTTTCCATATCTTATTTTTCTTGTCTCTCCATTTTTAAAGAGAAGCCTAGTATCATTGGCCCATCTGTATAACTCTATTCCCCAGATTTATACATCATTCAGTGTTCCTTTTCTTTTTTCATCCCTTCCCATAATATCAATTTTATATCAAGGTGACCTTAATTGAGCTTGGTATTATAATGTAGTGTTGTTGTGGGACCACCAGACTTCACATTTATTATCCACTAGCAATTTTTCTCTGAAAATTCTGCTTGCCACCAGGAAAAGAGTGATGGAACTGAGATGTACAATTCATATATTGATGTTGATCTGAAGGCACTTTTTTTTTTAATCCATGCCTCTAGATTCTGCAGTTCATAACTCATCATCATTGAAGTGCAAAAAGTCAGATGAAATTTAATTGCATGAAATTTCAAAGATGCAAATTGGTCAGGGAAGGGGAGACCATATTTAATCTATTACGTTTTGAAAAGCATCTGATGCTGACATTAGAACAGCTCCAGAGGCAACAGAATTCAGTTCATGATGAAGTTCTTCAGAATCACTCTTGCACAGTCTCCTCATAAACTGACAAAAGCTTTTATATATCTGCATTTGCAAGTGGGGCACAGAAAGGCACTCAGTGCGGTAATGACATTAAGCCTCTAATTCCCATACTACTCTCCCAAGCAATTGTGAAACATTGTGCTTATCTGCAGCTTTAATTTAAAGCTGGAAATAAGTTTTAACCATTCGGTAACTGTGCCAGCAATGCTGTTTTCCCACTGGTAGCTAGCATGTAACTATAAAAGCCTTAAACTTCAGGCAGGCAAGTTTGTCTGCATCTTAAAGGGCAACAGGGCAAACCTGTGATTTTTCCAGTGTTGTGGCTTATTTTTTTTGTCAGAAAAGGATGACTTGGAGGAGTAGATCAATCTCAATGAAACCTTAATCAGGATGAGGAGAGAAGGAGTGTCCAACACATGCCAGACTGACAGGGCACTTCTCTAGCAATGGGATGTGAGAGAGTCTCATGTTTGGTCCCAGCTACTTGGCCTAGTTTGAAGGGGAAAGAAGGGAAAAAAATGGTGCTGCAGTGCTTTGACATAAAATTGGAATGCTTGCAGAAAGGAGGATACCTCAAGATCTCTAAAAGTACTTCCTCTTATCTCCTCATGATACTGTGGTGACCTTAGCAATAGTGACTGTGAGCTGTAAGGAGTAGCATTAGGCCTGAAGAAAGGAATCATCTATCCAGATGGTTAATAAAGAGTAGATAACGAGACAAATTAGTCTGGGAAAACACCTCTTTGGTCTGAGACAGTGATAGCTTTAAAGTTTGATGTGTGGTATGCAATAAGGTAATGAATGAAAGTGGAAAGCTTTGTGTGAACAGAAATTGCTCTCATCTGTGCAGTGCATGCTCATTTAGTAATAGATTGTAATGTGTCTTTAAGGTTGTTTTTTTAAGATGATAATTAAAAAATTGCAGACCTTGAGATACTCTGCTCCTCCTTTAAATCTGACTTGTCATGTAGATCTCAATATAAGCTTATTGTAAGTAGGTGCTGCAGAAGTACATTGTGTTTGCACAAGTCATGCACCTTGCACGAAATAAAATCCTTCAAAGTACACAGCTAAATTTAAGCTCGTGTTTTGCTGTAAGCATGTGAGTTGTGATTAGTTTCATTGGCTTTAGGGCAACTCATATGCCTGAGTTTTGTTCAATAACTGCTGCACAAACTGAGCAAGAATCACTTGCTCAACACTGAAATAATCAAGTTAAGAACAAAGGAAGGTTGTCTTATATTTGAGAACTAAAGAGTTACTTGGAATGAACCAAGACAACCTTCCTTTGTTCTTAAGTAATTTTTTCCTAGCCTTAAAGCCCATTTAGTGGGCAATATCACTGTAGAAATAGTCTCATTCTTCCCATAATGCTTTATATACCTCACAGCCGTTTAATGCAATTGGGAACAGTGATCACACACTTTGTCCATAGATTTCATCTTAAAAGTGTATCCATCCACTTTCCCTACCACTTCACTTGTATGAGTGCAAACAGTGAGTGAAAAGATCCTTTACTCAAACTAGCTTTCTTTTTATTATCTTGGGCTGTTTTCCACTATCATTGTTGTAAATTGTCATGGTAGATTACAACTTCTCTATTTTTTGTGTAGCACAAGGCTAAGTTTTGAAGTTTGGCAGATGAATATGTGAGAACAAAAATAATTATGCTTAAAGCAGTCCCAGTGTTTGTAGTAGTGAAACAAGCACTTCTGTGAGCTGGTGGGTCCCTATCTCACTACTTCAGTGAGATTATGGTGATTGTGATGCTTTCTCTTTCCCAGATTTTTAGCTAGATTTTGTGATAAAAATGGCTGTCTGGAGAAACAGAGATGACAGCTATGAGATATTTCTACTCTTTTTTTTTTTTTTTTTTTTTTTTTTTTTTTTTTTTTTTTTTCAGTCTTACATCTCTTCTCTGATGGGCTGCCAGCTCTGGTTAGAGATCTCACAGAGTATAATTTATATAGATGACAAGCCTAGTTACCAGACTTCCTGAGCATATCAATGATCACAGGATTCAATCCACTTCAGTTTATACTTCAGCCTGTGTCATAATGACTTTAGGGTAATTAACCAGCTTTCCCTAATGGTCACGTATGGCAGCTCAGAATATGTTTTTTATATTAATCCAAACATTCTGCCGAATAATTTTGAGTCTTCTTCCATTGCTGATTTCAATTAGGCAGTTTAGTCACAGTGATTACTTAAAATTAAGAAAAGTAAGAGAACAATTAATTATGAATTAATTAGAAATTATTAAACATGATTATATCACAGGAAAGCTGTGTCAGTTGTCAGAGTAGAATCAAATTGGACAGAATCTATCCAACACACATTATGTTGGTTTGCTCATGGATACTTGTCATGGAAAGAGCCACAGTTTTATGTCAGCAGAAACTCAGACAGGAGGAAACATTCCTTTAACGTGAAAATCAGAGGATGAGATACTACCACAGTCAGTGCTGCCCTTCATACTATGGTATCCAAATCTAGGCAGGCCACTCGTTTACATTTTTGTCAGTCATGCATTGGCAGCATCATTAATATCAGAGAGTCAGCATGGCTGTACTAACATTTATTTTCTTTGAAGAGCTAGTGGCAAAACAGCTTGAATTTGATTAACTGTTTTCCATTCTAACTCACAAATGGGGAACCCATAACCATTCAGGATGATATAATAGCTTCTGGTCACTTCCCAGCAGCGCCCTGCAATGCTAGCATCACACTGCATGCCCTCTGTGTGATGTTTGGGGCCATCTGTGATGCAAGTAAGCTTTGTGAGCCCCTGTGTGCACATCCCCTGGTGCTCTTCCTGGCTGCCTCACTTTCTCCTCCCCCTGTAGAACCATGGGACCCTGGGCTCTGTTAGCATGTGGCTATGCCAGATGCTTTGGGAACCCCCTCCTTGCTGCCTTGGTAGGATGCTTTCCCAAGCCCACATAGACCGGTCTGTAGGGGGTCAAAGTGTTACTTGTATCATGGCAATAGTCCATCTGCTTTTTGCCTTCTTTGATTTTAAGCTGTAATTAGTGTAACTCAAGTGTTGCATCATCTGGTTTAAGTCTAGATTTTTAAATGAAAATTAGTTCTTGCCTTCCTCTTTGTTCCTTCTTGAACACACTTCATGTGGGCAGTAGGTGTTACCCTGCCTATCTCTCCTGACCTGCTGGTAGCACAGCCAGCAGCTCAGGATACAATGACACTCCACTCTGACTTTCCTCTGTCACATGAGCCTGTTCCTCCTCCCTCTACCAACATCATGTCTGGCGCTCCATGGTTGGTCCCGCTTCCATGCTCATTCACCCCTCAGGCTGTAGTTCCTGTGCTGTTCTGACCTCTCTTTTGCCACCTTCTTGTCTGGCAACCCAAAGACTCAGTGCCACTAGCAGGAGGGGTTCCTGAGCCACACTGCATGTAACCAAGAGGCAAGGCTGCACCTCTCAGCACTCTCTTTAAAGTCTCTTCAGGAAGGATAATAATGAAAATACCTACATAAATACTATAAAGTATTTATTAAGGGAAAAAAAAATCATTGCAGCTCATGCTCTTCTTTATTCCATCTAGTTGAGGGGCAACTCTACGGGTAATATATGTATAGTAAAAATAGCTATACAACTTAAAATTCAAGTCGCTTTCCAACAATGATTTCTGCAGTGTTAATTATGCTCCCCTGTAGGATCAACGCTTTACTCATTTAAGTATGTTGTAGCAATATTGTCACCAATTATTTTTACTGCTTCAAAAGGCAAATTGCTCTATGCTAACAATTACAAAACAATTGCTTTGTTTTCCCTTTATGTAAATTATTTGGCATTAGCATTTACCTTTTCAAGCAGGCATTTGATACAGGACAAGTAGCAGTGTTACATGAAAGGGTAGAAAGCAGAAAAATAATCACATCTCAAAAGAGAGGGAATTACAGTAATCTCTGTGATAAACAAAGAATTCTTAGAAATCAAATACTGAAGCTACATATGCTTTTGGGAAACCTGATCAGCAGATACTGTACTGAGCAGGGAGGGCGTGTTCTCACAGCACTTAGTGAAATTACAGTAGCAATCCTTACACATGTAAAACACATGGTATGCCTGATTTATTTTATGATAAATAAATGATTTGCCTCTTTTCAAATATCAGGCACTATGTGCTTCTTGGTGACTCACAGTCTTTTTACCAGTAAACTATTTTGGAGGCAAGTACTACTTGCCTTACATGAACTATCCTGTTGACAGTCCCTAATGATTGTTCATTTAAGGAAAAATGATTTGCTGCATCTCCTTGTCTGTTCTTTTAGCTTCATAAGTGCTTAACTGTAAAACGAAAGGAGAAACAAGAGCAATGTCTCTTCCACAGAAATGCTCATGTTTGTTTGCTAGAAAAACAGTGGGTAAAAATGGCAATTAAACAAAGATTGTAAACTGAAATTGACAGAGTAAAATCTCCCTTTTTGGCTTTGATTTTTAATTTCTTGTCCTTCCATTTGCTGTTTGAGATTATAAAACAGTCACTGAATCAAGACAGAGACATCCATTTTAAGGCACTGAAAGCATTTTGTCAGTTCAGCTTGAATGCAGTAACCGTCTGATGCTGAGGATTAGAGATGGTTTAATGTATATGCAGTAGTTGAGGCTCACTACCTTATTCAGTCAACATTAGGCTTTTCAAAACATGATTAGGTTGGGGAATATCTGGAAACTGGTTTTTTTGTTGTTTGGGGTTTTTCCCTCTCATACAAATATTATCTTTACCTTTCTCACGTAGAAGTCAGGAAGTTACATGTGTCCATCCAAAATTATTATGTGGAATAGTTGGAGTATTTGAGTTGGTAAAACACTTGTGTTTTTAAGTAACATAACCAATTTTTCTATTTAACCACAGTGTAAAGAGCGTGTGTGCTGAGCACACTGACATTGAAATTCATGCAATTTGTGCAGACTGGAAGTCACTGGTTTGCTCACACAGCAGTGAGGCATCCTCCAGCAGCACTGCACAAGACTTACCTTTTCAGCTGAGAGCAGAGGTGGAGCAGGGCACTGTGTGCCACCTGGGTGATACCAGCAAGGGGCTCTGCCCTGGCTGTGCCCTCTGCCCTCACAAGGCTGAGCATGTGACACAGCAGCTCCGGCGTGAACTCTTTGCTGTGACTTGGAACTGGGTCTCCTTGACTGGCATAAGCAAACCTAGTGGTAAACTTGAGCTGTAGTGTGGTGCAAAATAACTTTATCCAAGTCAGTGTGCCCAGCTGGTCATACTCAATCAGTAGTAGCTGAAATTTTGTAGTATTGCTGAGATGGTTAATAGTCTGTGCTACTTCTGAAACAACAGGTAAACATTTATTATATACTGTGTATGTCTGAAAACGTCCATTAAATCAGTGGTCAGTATACTTTTCTCTTTAGAGCAAATAGGATTCCACAGCCTGGTTTGGGAATATGTGCCCTTGTTCCCTACTGAGCATAGGCCTTTCCCCTGCAGCTCTGCGTGTATCTGTTCCTCAAAGCTTAGCTGGGCTGCGGTTTGGAGCCCTTCACAGGCTGATGTAAGAACACTTTAAACACTGCAGAGCTGATCCTTAAATAACATTCAAATGAACTCTGTTCCGCCTCCAAGCTACTGTTGTACCAGGTCTGCTTCACAAAGCAGTGCAGGCTTTCATGTCTTTCTCTGGAGAAATAAAGCTGAGGCTTTATTCACATGAAAAAAATCTCAGTATGATTTATTTACAGGTTAAGGGCCCAAGCACATCCCTATAAATAATGCTTTAGCCTTATTATTTCCTGTGTAACCTTTGCATTTTTTGTGTGCCTCCTAAGGCCTTCAGGTTATTACCACAGTGAATACCACTACATTTTATGTACTGTGTTGGAAAAGACAAGTTGTTTTCCTTCAACCTAAAGAACTAACACCTAAATCTAATCTGTGAATTGCCACTACTCGACATCCTTTCTTCTATTATTTCCTATGATTCTATTTCTTTCCAAAGTATGCACCTACCACTGATCTATCTACTTGGATATGTATTTCAAGATGCTGTTAGTAGGTAAATTGAATAAAAACTGTTAGCTTAGACAGGTTTCTTTCAAATATGATTACAATTATATTTAAAAAAAAAGGGTGAAAAAACCCACATAACAGAAGATAGGGGAAGAAAGCAGTATTTCCTTTATTTTCATGTCTTTCTTCAAAGACTAAGTATAGTCCTTTAAATTTTTAAACTACAACTATTAATATGGTTTACTAGAAGTCTAGCTTTGACATGTTGTACTGTCTGCTACAAAATATTATTAGTCATCACATAGGTTATGCATTGAAGTCTTCATTAACTATTAACTATAACTAAAATAAATTAATTAAGAGCTACAAGCCTGAACACTAGAACATTAACAAAATTGCATAACAAAACCAGAGCAATGTAAAACCTCAATTTCTTGGAAAATGGGTATCCATAAAGAGATTGTACTTTGGCATTGATTTTATTGTTGCAGTCAATTTCAATGTGTCTTTTTAAATGTCTTTCTGATATTTTAATATCTGACACTTTTAGCCTAGTATGTGGGAATAAAAAACAATTACACATTTCTCACTGGGCTGCCAGATGATCTTTGGTGGAATAACCCCGAGGTCAAAGATATAACAGGCTACTTGCTGGTTTTTATGGTGTTTTTACAGGGACTATTTTTATTAGAGTTATAGTGGATGCTGTTATGTGTCTAGTGAGTCAGGGCCTTGGGACGTTTGTGCCACCTGTCATCCCCTCTTAACAGCTTGGATCTTGCATGCACCAGTTGGAAAAATTATTGTGCCATTTTTCAGTTTCAGCCTGTGGTGGTTTAACACAGCTACTGACACTTTTTCACAATATGAGTTGATACAGACAAGCATTTTTGAAGAAAGCCCTAAGGCTAACAATAATATTTATATCTTCTGCCATTCATGGGAAAGCAGAGCAATAAAGCAGGCAGAGGAACTGGTATGTATTCCCTTTTGCTCATTAATGTTTCAGCTGATTCTGTGGGTGTTCTGGGGAAGAGTGGTTGCTTTCATTTTCTCTTGAGAAGAAAATGCTATATTTCTTATTCAAATCTATTGCCTATGAGATTCTCCTTTAAGCTTTTTCTTGACGGGTATTGTTCATCTCATTTACCCAGAGAGATTCACAGCACAGGAATGTATGTGCATTGAACAATGTTGGATTGGCGTTGAAAAAACAGATGCCCTGAGAAAGCAGTATATGACAATGCAGATGGAGAAACAGAAAGTGCCTGCCACCTTCCAGGCTGAGTATCTGTTTGAAGGAGGAGGGCATTGATTCCTACAGTGTCAAATTTTTCCATTCTGTGTTTGCATATAAAAGCTACCATGCTGTATTTCTCATCCTGAAGGTTCCACCAGTCTGACTCCTTTGATACAAAGAATATCCAGCTCCCATTGCTCTTTTTCCTGGCTTTCATGCAACACACGCTTCTGATCTCTCCTAGTGTTCCATCATTGTGAGGTGCTGTGTATCCTTCTCATATCCTTACAGATTTTAAGAGTGCATTTCCTCTGAGCTCCTTCTCAGGTGCTTAAGCCTCACATCACTTTGCCTTCCTTAATAACTACTCAGTCTCAGAAAGCTTATAAAAAGACTTATGATACTGAAGTAGAATGTAGAACAGAAATAGAATTTGGGTTGTTATATTCCATGTTGTACCTATTGGTACTTGTTTGGGTGGTTTAATAAAAAGAACCTATATTAATCTTTACTACAGTCCAAATATCCCCTTCAGAACCAGAATGTGGCAGCACGGTGGTAGCAGAAAGCTATGACAAACAGGGCTGATATTTTGCTCCAGCATCTGCTAGAGAAACAGAAAAGCTTGTGATCCTGAGATGAAATGATCTTTTCTGCCTCTGAAGAATTGAGAGCAGCAGTCAGGGAGACCTGTGCAGGTGCATGGGACCAAATCCACAGCATTTTCCCTTCAACACATTCGGATTTGTATTGACTGATGCAAGTTGTGGGGTTTTTTAAAAAGGCAATTCATTTAGAAAGTGCCAGAAAGCCCATTCTGTTCATGCACTCACATTTGTTTATACAAATATCACACATGCATTTGGACCCAAAGCAACATACAAGATTTTTAATGAAAAATGTCCCTAACAGAACAAGTGATAAATAATCATTTTAAGAGGGAAAATATGCTATTGTAGATAAAATAGGACTGATTAACACTGATTTAGGCAATATTTCTTAATCCAGTTCAAGACAGAATAGTCCTAATCTGTGACTGGGATGGCATTTGTATGTAAAGTACCAAAATAAATTCCATTGTTTGTATTGTGTATACACAATACACCTATGGGATTTGTATCTATTGTTTGCCATAGTGTCATGCAACACATACACACACTTGCACAAATGCACAGTACTTTTATTATTTTATATTGGTTTCAAGGTGTTCACTTTCAAATGAAGAGGACCAAATCCACTAGAAATAAATCCATAAATCCACTAGAATGAATCATAGAAGAAATTCCAAAGTGTTGATGAATATATTAGGTTTTTTTTTCACTTTTGTGTTTTAAATGCTACCATGTGGAGGAAAGTTTGGATTAAGTTGATTTCTATTATTAGAAACTAGTCATGAAAGTTCAGGATAATTCCATGTAAGTTTGGGCACCTAGTTGTCATTAGGATTCTAAATTAGAAAGAGAAAGTTGTGTTCTAATGGTGGGTTAGATCTTCAGTGGGATGAATTATGTTTGAAAGTTACTTAATTTGAAATTCATGGATAGTACTAAAAGTAATATTAGATTTAATTTAAATGCTGACAATAAAGTGTGTGAATCTAGCCCATCTACAGCAGAGGCATTCCAGCTGTTTCTCTTTGCACCTAATATAATTGTGGTCCTGAAATCAGTGTTTCTCATCAGCATCATATACTGCACCCACCTGTTCTTTCCCACTGTTTCTCAGTAGTCCACACTATCCTAAATAATGTGAAACTAAAGTACTACTGAAATGTCGTGGGCTAGATAGAAAAATCTGGTAATCAGTCAGAGCTGAGAGACACTGAGAATTCACAGGAAGATGAGAATAATACATAGGAAGATCAGGGTGACCTTAAAACGGCATTAATAGAAATGGAATGAAATGTTCCAGTACAACGTCAGGTGCTTAAGAACTACTAATAAGAAGCCTACTGTAAATTAAAAATGAGTGATAAAGACAGAGACCCAGTTAATCATAGAATAAGTATGTGATACTGCTTTGAAAAAGACAAAAGCCTTCCTAGAGTGTGTAGGTTCAGAGACAGGGAAAGTATTTGTGCTACTGTAAAAGGTCCTAGTGATATAATGGTCATTCATGTTCCAAAACCACTAGCATACTTCCATGCATATAAATAAAGAATTATCTGGTTAAAGAAAAACACAAAACCCAGCAAGAAGGAACGCCTTCCTTGTAATTCACAAGCACAACAGATTATATGTTTGGTCTTATAAGAAAACATTAAATGACAACCTGGTGACTTTAGTTTCATCTTTCTTTACTGCATGTGCCTCTCTCCCCTCACATTTTTATAACTACAGACCAACTACTCCCGATCCAGTCCCATCTAAGTCACTTGCTGTTTAAATGTGCTTGTACTTGAAAATAAGTACAGGTTATGGATTTTTAAAAAGCTAACTTTTCAATTGAAAGTATTACCAAAGAACATGTGAGATGATCAGGACAACAGAGGACACATCTTATGGGGCAAGACTGAAAGAATTCTCCTTAGTTTATGATAAGGATTAACTTTGCATCTGACCATTCATGAGGCTGCCTGACAGTCACACTCCCAAGGCCAGAGACTTTAACTGATGGGACCAAAACGCCTTCACAGAAACAGCCCATGTTGGTGCCTCCAAGAGGACCCCCAACAGAGGAACCTCTGGGCTTCTATCCCCTAACAGCCTCTAACCCAAGTCTCTCTCTTCCCTCCAAGTCTTTGGCTCTTGCTCCCTTCTCTGTGTCCATCCACCTCCCTGGCATCACCCAACTTCATCTCCTGTGTTATCCAAAAGGTCAGCAATTCCCAGCTCCTGGCTGCTGCTGTGTCTCTCAGTGTCCATTCACCTGGCTGACAACACCCATCTCTGTACTCTTTGTTATCCCCAAAGGTCATCAGTTCACAGCCTCCTGTCTCGGGCTCCCACCCAGAGCTCAATCTGAAGCCTGCAAACCGAGCTAGCGGCACCGGCTGTATTCCTCAACACCCAGAAAACCTGAGTCCACAGGAGGGTGGGATTGCTTTCCCTAGAAGTCTTGTTGATGCCTTCAGTAGGGTAAGTAGTTTGACACAGAAAGTTACTTCCTAAGGGAAATAGTAAAGAAATCTTTAAACAACAATAACAGTGATGGGCCTGAGTAAACATATATGGTAATTCCAATTAAAAAATATAAATACTGAAGGAGTTATATTCTAGAACAGCCTTGAAAGGAGCAGTGGAGAAGCAGGCTCCCAAACCTATTTGCTTGTCTTTTGATTAGATAACAACAGCGATTAATTATCTACATTGTTTGCTGTGGCATAAGACTGGGCTTGATGATCCATGAGGGAATTTCCAGTTCTCAGCTTTTTAGTTTCTTTTTTTTCGTTCTGATAACAAAATCGCTTTTTTCCTTGCCAGACACCAACTTTTAAATTTATCTTACTTTTTCCAAATTTCAGTTTCCAGAAAGCAACATTCAGTTGTCTTAACACTGGCACAGACTTTCTTCTGAGTTTATAAAGTATCAATTAGTTCTATTACAGCAGAGACCTGATCACCTTGATTAAATTTGGGATAATGTGCTATTTGTATATCAGTCCTGGGGTGAATTAACCCCAGCACTTGGAATGTTATGTAGTCTTTTGTGTTCAGAAACATCTAAGTATTTTACCAGGAGTAATTAAACTCTCAACAGTTCAGTGACTTATTGACCTCTTGCAAAGCTATCTATCAAGTCAATGCCAGAGCTCCAAAAAGAATCCTTCTCTAATTCTCTAAATTAGTAAATCTGTTTGCACTCACTAAAGAGTAACGACATAGGCATATTTTTACTGTATTGTACTGTAAGTTCTGTGAAGAAAATACAAATACAGCTTCATAATATTGCAGAAATACTATCTCACAGTGCAAGAATGGGAGGTTTACATAGGCTTAAGTTGTTAAAAACTTCACTTTTTATATATTTATTTCAGTTTTAGAATTATTTATGATCCCTAGAATAAGGTACTTGGCTGAAAAAGCTAGAAAATAAAAACAGAGACTTTTTAAAGGTAGTAATGAAAGAGTGATGTTGCATTGCTTGTCTCTTTGCATCATTGGGTGTTAACACAGCTGTGTTAATTTTTCCTAAGCTGACATTTCCAAAACTAAACACTTGCTTAATTCTGTTTTTTTGTTCCAGACATATGGTAAAAACATCTCTCATAGATCCTAGTATCTAGATAAATAGGTACACAAAATGGTACAAGTGAGAAATGCAAAAGTGGTGAATTCCCTGGAGAAGTATGTGGTGTCTGCCTTCATTGTTAATGCTTCAAACAGTGAAGTGTTATATAATTTGTATGAGAAGTATGTTAACCTAAATGGTAGTGAAGCTCTGGAGATTTGTGAATGATAAATAAATTAATTTTATCTGGTGCCCTTAATACCGGTATCATGCTGAGTAGCTGAAAATGAGATAGGGTGGACCTGATGTCATAGTGGTATAAGTTTGTATTGAAAAGAAAAAAAAACAAACCCTAAAAAAACCACACAAATTTGAGATAAAAAATAAAACTTGTGAATGTAGGTCTTTTTCTAGTGTGCAAGTAAGTGTTCAAATTTTAAATGAAGCCATAATTAAACAAATCATTGAAGGAACTTTTGGAAACATAAGCAGGAGTGAAGACTTATCCTACATACTCATACTAAAGATCTGTGAGCCACAGGGGACAGCTGCTACCTGCAATCACCCATCTGGGTAGTTGCAAATAATCACATTTCCAGTGGGTTAACTAGGAGGTAGGCACCATTCTTGATATCGTGTGCACAAGAGAAAATATTTCTTCCAAATGTCAAAGAAAATACGACCTTGCTTTTGATTGCACTTAAAGCTGTGTCATGTACAACATGAAATAGTGCAAGCCCAGGGAATGTGGCAAAAAAATATGTGAAAGAGGTGAATTTGTAGATTAAACAAGCCTGCATTCTTGGGTGATTAAACCAGGTCATCTCTACTTTGCCCTCTCCCACATTCCAGGAAGGATGTTGTAGCAAAATTTCATGCAGGTAAGTTTTGATATACTCAGATGTGATGTCTGTCCATCAGGGTTATTGGAAAAAGTAAGGTGCTTATATCATTAATTTATGTCCCATATATTTCTTAGAGTTCAGTACCTTAAAGAGGATAGTCTAGCACTAAGCACAAAAAGACCCAAAAATCTCACCCATTGCCATCTATTATTGATATAACTCTGAAAGTTGCCTGGTACTTCTGTAGAACAAAAGAGCTTGATGATTGTCAATCACTTGAAACCTCTTAGGTCAGGTACAGGAAGAAATCAAGCCATTAAGTACAGTGCAAGCTGCAAAATTCATCTGGAAAGTGGGACAATTTAGTTTTTACTGTGCTCCATGCTGGAGCTCTGTGGCTAGATGCTGTTTTTTCTAAGCTTGGACTATTTTGACATGAGATCTTTCAATTGTCTTTCACTCAGAATAAGGTCAAAAGTGCTGTGTTGATATAGTCATTGTTTTAGGAAGCTTGCCTCCTAATTTTAGACATGATAAGGAATAAAAGCAATAATGATAGGTGTGTATATATGTTGAACAAGTATGAAACAAAATAGTAAAGAAGACTGTCCTTCCATTATGGGCTGCAAATATCTTGATGGTTCTCTTTGAGAAAATTGAAGAATATAGCAGTAATTTGCTATGAAAGCTGCATCTGTTAGAAAGGAGCAGGTTATTTATTGTTAGAAAGTGGCAGTACAATAAAACACATACAGCAGCATTTTCCCCCAGTAAAATACTTGCTCAAGGGCCTGAAGCTGTAGATTCTGTCAAACTCAACCAGTCTGCCCTATAGCTATCTATAATATTTGCAGTGAAGATTGAGTTTCAAGTTGTATTTCAAATGGTATTCCTTCTCATGCATCTGTGTATTAAAGTCTCATTTTTGTCTGTGTGCTCTCTTCCAAAGATAATTGCGGCTCCGTTTTTAATTGTCTGCCTTCCCAAAATGCTGTCAGGCTAAGACATATTATCTTACATATCATCCATGAACAGTTCAAGATTAATTAGCCTTTCACCCATTTTAAAGGTATCATCTATATCCTGAAGGCAGAGTATGGTGTTTGGCAGCCTCTTCAATCACTTCAAATTTTTCTCTGTGTACTGTATAAATAATCTGTGGAAAAATTACCCTGTTCTATGAATAGAATAGCTGCAGATACAAATGGCATATTCTGTATAATTCCACAGTCTGAGTCTATACAGATTACCCCCTTTGAACGTTATATGAAGGGTAATAAATAATTTTTGCTTATCCTATAATCCTACAACTAAACTGTCATATTGGCATTAATTCTGTGATTTTAAGGCTTCACGTGTTTTTATTTTGCCTAGTAAATGTTATTAAGTGTACGTAGGAAAAATAGCAGAGCAAATTATAATTGGTTGCAGTGACGCTATTTGGATGCATTACCTTTATGAGGATTATTAGCTACTGTCGTAAGCAGATTTAATAACCTACTTGTTTACTTCCTTAAGTTCCCACTTATTAGTTCTATTTCTTATGAGTTAGAATATCTGCCCAATATCCACAACTTTGAAAAGACGCTGTCTGCCGTAATGGTTGTGTATGCAGTCTGAAAATACACAGAACACTTTAATGACTTCAATTTTGTGTATCGTTTGTGATGTTGAGATTTTACCTCCCTTAACAGCCAACAGCAAACAGGGAGCAGGGCAAGCAGCATGGAGGCATGCTCTTTTCCTGTGTAATGCAGTGTGAACGAGGATGAGTCCTATTATTGGGCTTGGCTGTTATGTTAAACACCTTTAACCAGTGCCTGAGGGTAAAATCCTCAGTAAACGCCTGAGAGATTAGAAGAACCTAGAGCAAAATGTTTACTCTTCTCCATCCTTGTAATGCCAAAAGGAAGAAAACTGTGAGTGTCTACAGATGTGTTTTAACAGCAGTGATGCTGGTAGAAGTCTTTACCCAAAAGGTGCATTCTACAACCTGATCTGACACCATAAGGGTTGGATTTAACCTGATTTCCATCTTGGCCATTGGTTGTGTGGGGAGGATTTTCTACCAGGACATGCTCTGGCTCCAGCGTCTATGAGTCAGCTCGTTGTTGCTGTCTGACAGTACTGCAACTGATAGAATCTAAGCTGTCACTTATAAATAAATAAACAGGCTTCCTGCATTGCAAAAATAGTATTCATAATGTGAGCTGATGTGCCGCTTTCTCAACAAACTCCCTTTGCAGAAAATCTTTGTCAGCCGAACAACAGAATAATGAAAGTATGAACTTAATTACCTTACACTTCAATACTGGTCTTACTTCAAAGCTATTTAAACTATTAACCACAAAAAATGCAATTTTTTTCCAAATGACTTGCACGTTAGTCAAAATGTCTTGGCCTGGTAAGGAGATAGAACACATAATCTAGTGTATATTCTCTATTCTTAATATCTGTGAACTACTTTTGTTGGAATCACTAGGAAGAACAGAACTTTCTTTTTTGTCATTTTGCTTCTAGTTTTTTGTTTAAAGCATACCTAGCTTCTTCTCTGAGGTCAACACAAAAACATCCAAATTCCAATATTTTTGTGTCATTCTTTTACAGAAATTATTTTACCTAGTTTCCACTATCTTTGGACCTTTTTTTCTGTTGTACTGTGATTCAATCAATACTGTTTTTATTGAAGTGAGATCAGAGGGCAGTGTCTGAATATTTTCTTACATTTAAATGAGGTTTTAGCCCCTCTACCTTTTTTAATGTAAGTTTTAAAGATGAGATTTGTACAGTATCTTGGAGCTTTATGTAATGACGTTGATATATGCAGAGTATATGTTGATGCAAACATTCTAAAGCTGGTTTTAAGTTATGGATGAGAGAAATGGTTGAGGCCTTTTGAGTAAATACCAAAACACAAAGGAGACATTTATATTAATAAGTCCCAGGCATACAAGCATACATAACTTTCACCCTGGATTGGATCATCTTTATAACTCATGGTGAAAACTCACTGAGAGGAAATCTCATGAAATTTACCTATATCCGCTTTGGAGATTGCAGCCTCTGACCTCGTGGTTCCGTGCATTTCAACTTACGCTCCCACAAAGCTGAGAAAACGGATATACCTGATAGGATTACTCAACCTAAAGTCTGTAGATCTCAGTTTTCCTGACTATTTCTGCTGTATGTATGAGAATGTCAAAGTGTAATTGTACTGAGGGGCGAGCAACAGAAGAAGGTCATCTCACCATGCAGCGAGCACCTCCAATTTCAGGGGAATATGAAATTCAATTGCTGTGGATTCTGGACATTTTCCACAAAACTGTCAGAAGAAGGCCTTGGCCTTTAATGATCACTAGCATCTATGTTCAATTGAGTGTGACTAGATGAAACAAGAATTCAAACTGAGTCTCTTTAGTGAATTGTCTGTTGATTGAGTCATAGCTCAGTGAGAGTAAAATGGTCCCAAGAGAACCAATTTCTATTGAAAAAGCCTGATCTGAGGCTAGGAAGTGTTTTCTGGGCCGGTTGTAATACAGAATTCTGATAGAGAGGGAAAGGAGACTGATAACAAAATGCTTGCTTACAGTTATATCTTTTGGAAAGAAAAATGTGCATCACTCATTTGTAGAAAAACACCCAAAAGAACAACTCTTAACTGTTTTGCCATTTCTGTATGATCTGCACACAGGACTCATGGAAACTGTCATGACTCATGTTTATGAGAGTTTTAATATTTTTTTTCCGTGAGATATTTCAGATTAATGACTGTCACCTTGTATTGAATTAAAGAGCCGCTTTCAAGTCACATGCCCAGTGCTGCTAACTTTGCTCCAGACCTTACTGGGTGAGAATTGGTATGATTTCCCTTCATTTCTACCTTTCTGTTGTTCTGTTGTTCTTACCCTGTATTGGATAGTAAAATATTAGAAAATATAGCAGAGAATAAAAGAAAAATAGTAACATGAGGAGAGTTTATTATACAGCACAGGAAAATTCCCCAAAGACACAATCTCTTTTTATGTAGAGAAAGGAAAAAATACTGTCTGCCTAAAACAGCATAGTACATTCAAGCCTTTTGAAACTCCTTCTCCTCACAGTTCGAGCAAGTGCCTCAGAAGAGGGTGAGTTTTGGGGTGAATAATGATCTGCTCTTAAGTTCCTTCCACTCAGGTAAAATAATGGTGTGTCTCAGGCAATGAATAACTGCCCCTATGAGCCTACACTTTAGATCTAGTCTTATTCATCCATGTTCCTTTACACATTCAAGTCTGCTGGAGCTGCTGAAACCTCGATGAAGGAGAGCTTTTCTCATTCTTCTGAAATGCTGCTGGTGAAGCTGTCTGTACCTGACCACCAGCTTGCTTCAAAGGCAGCTGTCTGCACAGATTGCTCCTTCTCAATCCCACTTGAAGCACTGCATTTCATGGGACTGAGCTGCTCAAACTGAGGCTCTGTGCTGCCCGTGGTCACTGGTGCATGCTGGTCCCCTCCAGAGAGGAGAGCAGGCAAGCAGCTGCCAGTTCTGAGTCAGCCAGGGTAGCCCTAGCTTCCAGCAGTGACAAGCACTGAATTACCTGCCATTTGAAACAAGCGGAGATTGTGACGAAATACAGCCAGCAGCCCTAGTTGTGCTAAATTTATATTTTTAGGTGAGAAAATTCTTTGACTCAGCCATTTCACTCATCTTCACTCCAGAAAAGAGGTGTTAGGAGAAAGCCTCTTTGCCACGAGTGATGTCTGCAGTGGTACTTTTCCAACCAAAATATTATCGACAGTTTTGTAGATTAATTTACAGACAATTTTTATAACAAGTCTGACTGTTCAAAGTCTTGCTTGTATATGGATAATTCTGTGTAAATATTTACTGGAATTTTATCTGTCTTTCTTGTTTTGTAATGAGCATATTGTAAATGTGTAACCGTCTGCCCTGAAGTCTGCAATAGATAAAATGTAGGCAGAGCATAGGTAATGGGAATGGTTTGTCATAGCCTTATAGTCTTCAGGGACATAGTATAAATCAAGGTCTAACTTATCCAAGGGGTCTAGTAATTTCTACAGTATAGGCTTTTTTTCCTTTTGTATTCTGATAAAAATTCATATTTATTATGATCTTACCGATGGCTGGTCTTCACTCAAGTATTAAAGAATATATATTTCACAGGTGACTAGAATTGAAAATAAAAAGGCCCTGAAGAATATCATCCCTACATCATTACTTAAATAATTTTAATGAAAAAATGTGCATTTTGATGAGAAAAGTGAAAAGGTTGCAAATTAAGACAGGGAAATTGAAAATTCACAGTACACAAGGGCTATTTACATAGAGGCTACCAACTTTACAGTGATTTAATTTTTTTCACAAATTAAACCATAGCAGAAAGGTTTCTCAGTTATTCATACAATTACCTGGCTATACAGCAAGTATTTTTATTAGATTAAATCATGAAAGGCTGTCTGCTACAGAAGTGGCACATCATATATTTGGATTAAACACAGTTTTAAATCGTGCTTATACTGAGCAGTGGACTCTAGTTGAAACTATATCAAGAACTTTCCCATGTTTGAACTATATTATTCCCATGCTTACAGTTTTCTGCAAACTGTCACTGAAGCTTCTGAATATGGTAGTTCCATTTCTTCAGGTCACAGGGCTGAGATTCTGAAGTGTTTCACCCTAAACTAGTGTTAGTAGACATGAGGGAGAAAGAAAGTAGTGATGATGTTGATGATAATGATTATAATAAAATTATTATTAATAATAATGCTTTTACTATTATTTACAAAAATGAAATGCATTTGTTTACATTATATGACTCAAAGCTCTCTTAGGAACATCTATCTGTTTGTAACCTTCTACTCATACTGCCAGTTTTTTTTTCCTAGTAGAGGACGTTATTGCTATGGTATGAAATTTTTAGTAGAAATTCCTGCTGAAATAGAATGTGCAATACTGGATGAGAAGCATTTCTAATAACTCAGCAATTCTTATTGACTTTCTATAAGGAGTGCTGAGTATGTTCCTCTTTCTTCATGCCAGCAGACTGAAGCATATTTCTAAACAAAAATAATGATTTCCAGATTAAAAAAAAATGTTTTTCTGGGACTTTTGCATCTTTATACATGTTACAGAATTTGTCTGATGGGCTGCCATTATTTATGTTGATAACATTTTTAATATATGTTTGAAAGATCTGTAATGTCTTCTGCAGTCCAAATATTTCTTTTAACCGTTATGAGAGTTTACATAAAATGAAAATAATAGGTAGTCAGTAAATTTGTTCCATCAGCAAATATCAGGCATTCATGTGAGCGTTGTGTTAAACCCAAACTGAGCAGGAGCTGAGTGAACAGCCATAAGATTCATGCAGAACTGTCAATTTACATGATTTTAAATTCATGTGTCCTCACTTTTAAAATTCTGTTATTTATACCTGTAGTTTTCTTTCTGTTTTGCCCATACTGCCCTTTTAAAATGATTTTTTTCACTGAAATTTTCCTTTTCTTTTTAGTAGCAATTTCCTTTTCCTTTTAGTTTTTTAAAAAGTTGCTATTTTTTACTTTTAGAGTGAAATTTCTGAGTTTATGCCAAATAGAATGTTATACAAAGATGAAAACAAATCCCAAAAGTAATTTTTACATATTTTAAACCAAGAAAGACTCACCTGTGCCCAAAAGAGAAAAGTCCTTTACCATCCATGACTCGTCTGAGTTATTTATGATAATTAAGCAGGATCTGTGTATTGATTTTTATGGTAATTAGTTCCTGTTTCAATTCCACTAGAATAGAGTGTTTCTATCAGGTGATTGTCATGCTTTTAGTGAGAAGAATTTCTCTGGAAGAATTTCACAGTAAGATCACAGCGGAAGAAATGATAGCTAAATTACAAGCGTTAGAGATAAGCTTCTGCTTTTCAGTTTTCTTGCATATCTAAATCATAGTCTACCCTAATTAAATGTCTTTACCTAGCTAGCCCAAGGTTTACTGGTACTAAGGATGGACTCTTCATGCTTTAAAGGCTGTAAATTGCTTATGGGGACAGAACACCGTGCCATCCTCTAGGAGTATTTCAAGTGGAAGATATAAAGAGGTCACAACTGAGCATCAGAAAACTGATGCATAACTTCAGTGGCTCTTCAGGTCCTTTTAATTCTGTCATCCACATGTGTTAGGTAAGTGGGATAGCTTAGGGGAAGTAGTACAGCATGGCCTGCATCTTTAGGGTAACCTCCCTTTCCTCCAAAGTGAGTTGTCTTTTCCTACTCTCCCTGATGGGAGCCATTATTACATTGCCTGAGCATTGCTAGAATGAGCTTTACACCGAAGAAACCATATCATCTGATGGAGCATGTTAACAATTAGACAGTGTGGACTGTGACTTGGTTGCTTTGCTCCCCTGGCTCTTACTCCTTGAAAAGAAGCATCTCCTTATGTACACCCCATGGATCTTACTAACTGAACAGAAGACAACTTAAATAGAAGATAAAAATGAATCATGTTTTTAATGATAGATGGTGTTGGAAAACATCTGAGTGTGGATATTCCTGTGCATAACACAGTCAGTAGGGATCGGAAGAAGGTCTATTGGGTAGGAACATCTCTGTTCTTCTATTTCAGGTTTGTTCTTCATAACACATTTGCTAAAAATACTTCCTTGTTCTGTTCATTGAGGAGTCTCAAGTGGTCAGAAGCAAAGACAGCTTTTGAAAGACTATTTGGCAACTTGATTTTTATAGGTGTTGGGAAGGTGTTTCTAATATGGCTTCTAACTATCTTCTGTCTTAATAGTATTTGAGTACAGTCCCTGCATCACACTAAATTTTTTTCTCACACTGAATTGTACATACCCTTGATGCACATCCTCCTCTAGGTAGTTGCAGGTTCTTTCCTACTAATCATCAGCTATTGCCAGAGATGCACAGCCAGTTTCTATTTGCCATAGGAGGGACTCAATACTCTGTCTTCCTTAGCCTCATTTGGAAAAGGTCATTTTAAAAGGTGCATGAACAGGTCAGGTTCCTTTTTTCTTCCATCTTTACTTTCATTACTAAAGGTGAAATTTGGTTGCCCTAAAGATTGGAGTCTGGTGACAGTTTAGACATTCTGCCTGCCCTCCACTGTGTGTCTCCTCTGCCCTATTCACCTACTCCATATGGGTCATTGTCCCCCAAAGATGTATCAGAGAAGATTAAATAACTACATCATAATCAAAATATCTACACTGGACATGGACAAGTGAATTTAGACAATCAAGCAACACATTTAAAATTTACTCCTGAAACAGTGTTATGGATAGTGATTCAAAAGTATCCATTTAGAGCAATAGCTGAGGATAACTAGTAGAGTCTGTAAGTATGCTAATACAGAGATGTAAAAGTTTGCAAGGGGAAAGTATAAAACATTAAAATGTGGAAGTACGGACTGACTATACCCTGCCCCCAAGCCCCTCAAAAGAAATAATCCTACAGGCAATATTATGTCTCATTTCAAATAGACCTTTTAGAGATTTCTGTTTTCCATCTGTGGATCAGATTACAATTCACTTCATAATTGCTATTAATAGCAATTGCTAGCATTCCTTTTGTTAAGTTCAGGTAAAGACAGCAATGTCTGTTGATAATAGCATTGAAAACTAAATAAAATAAAAATAAATGTGAGATAGTATTGTACTCTTGTAGGAAATCTTGCAAGACTTCTGGGAATAAGTAAAATAGTATTCTGTAGCTCAGTATTGAATTAAAAGCAGGAGTTTTTCAAGTACAAGTGTCCATGTTAAGTTACATTAATGTATTGATTTTACCTCCTGCAGTAATTCTTTTGTTGTTCTACAAACTATACCAAATGATTAATTTGATATAAAATAGTGCTGACTGGAAAAAAATAAGAAAGGAAGTCCCTGCACTACTGAATAATATGATAGGATCAACACTTTTTCCATTTTTGCTGTGAATTTGACAGCTGTGTCTTTGTAAAAGCCAAAATATTAAGGTCAAAGTAAAACATCTGTAAAAAGAAAGCTGCTGATCCAGCAATGTTTCACGGTGCTGACACAAACTATAAGATAGCTCCTCAGCTTGCTTAGTGCATATACAATTTTCTATTGTTATTGATATTATTGTTACTTTTTTTTTTTTTATTTTTAGTTATACTGGTTTTCTCACATTTTAGCTGCCTTTAATTCTAGTCTTACCCAACAATATGCTTTATATATGTAGGATATTTTATAAATCTATTTTTTTTCTTCAAAACCATTATCTATTGTCTGCTGCAGCAACTAGTTCCTACAAGTTTTTTTTCTAAAACATTTGACATAGTAAGATATATCTAGCCACTGAGAAACTGCAGCAACAATCTACAATAAAAATAATACAAATACTAATTATTATTTGCTTCAGAAGCTATTAGCATCTCCTTCCAAACATGAAAGGTAACAGTTCCCTGTAATGAACAAGTTCACAGTGATATTATTCAATTGATTTCTGGCAATAGCAACTTTGCAATAAAATGAAATTGTAACTTAAGAGCTTGAGAGGTAAAATAACTATTGAAACACTCTTCTATAATATCTTTATTGTATAAAAGTATCGTTGAATTAAAAAGCATCCTCTGCCTTTTTGAGGATTTGAACTTTATCATTTTTCTTTTTTCATAGGACTTACAATAAAGGAGCCTCTTCAATTCCCTTGATGATATATTGAGAAGGTTATGCAATTCCTCTTAAAAATGTTTTTCATAATGCTGTTGAAAGCTAAAATAACCCTGATCTTGAAATAGGCACACATTCAAAAACAGAAAAGTTTGCTTCCAGTGTTTGAGGAAATGGGAAATATATAGCAGAACATCTATAAAGCACTGGCAAAGAGCTTTCAGTAATTCTATACTGTTCTTTAAAAACGAACTTAATGATAGTTATAAAATCAGTAGTAATCACTTGTTTACATTGGAAGCTGCTAGTCTCAAGGACACCACTTTTCAGATACTTGCAGACAGCTCCATTAGAAAACAAACAACTAACAAGCAGCCGATTAGACTGTCAGGTGTCCAGAATGGTGCCTGTTAACACTGACAGCTTAAATGGATATAGGGTATTTGCTGAATGTATTTCTTTTTTCATCATGGAGTATTAACTGATAACACTGACAGAATAAAAAGAGAGCTGTGGTTAAAGTAAAGCTTCTTAACATCCAGGTTTTGCTTAGGTCCACATTCATCTTGCTGGAATGTGTCGGTGACTTTGGGAATGGGTTATGAAGCTCTTTTCTACAGGGATGTTGAGTCATAGGGCTTTGTGAAGCTTGTAAATACTTTTCTTTTTCAAGGTAATGCAGGAAAGATTTAGAGGTATACTGAAACTTTTGCAAAAGTTAGTTGCTAAAAAAAGGTGCATTTTTAAAATTTTCTTAGACATCTCTTTTTATTTTTGTCTGAAATACAAATCAGACTATTTTAATGGAATCACTGGGGAATGATAATAATACAATTCTCTTAAAGTAAAGAGAAAAAGATCTTGAAAGTTGGCTTAGATGGATAACCAAGAAGTATTTCAAGACCTGGTCTTTTCTAATTAGTTGTATGTTTTGCTTTTATAATTAATTTAATGGACATTTTTTATGGGACCAATCTGTAGATCTGTTGAAGCTTAAACTGCAGGAAAAGGTTTCATGGTGAAAAATTTTGGATGACTACTGCACATAATAAACTCCTGAATAATCCAAAACCAGAGATGTGTCCCTCTGAAGGACTCCATAGAAATCTGCTTCTGGGCTATTAAAATGTAAAGTTGCCTACATAAAGAAATGTCGTCTTTTAATTGAAATTTTCCAAATAATTGCAATATAACTTCTACTCCAATTAAGATTTTTTCTTATATTTTACTGAAATTAAATGAAATAAAACTCAGTGTTTTTTTCACTTTGCAGTCTGTGTAATTCTCCAGGTAAGCATCATCTTTACAACAACTGAAAACAACAGTTGTGCTTAAACCTGCCTGTCATTCTACTTCTCAAATATTAAGGCTTGGATTATTATCTCCTAGCCCATGATCACCTCAAATGTTCTGATTATTAACATATCTAAGCTCAGTACTAGACCTAGGACTAGAGTACTAGATTGTGCAGGTGAAAAATTCTACTCATCATCAAAATGGGCTAAGAATCTGCTTAGTGCTTTGCCAAACACCAGCACAATAATTTTCTGAAAAAATGGTCAGAGTTCCTTCTGATGGTGTTTGGATTGAGAAGGGGCAAAAAAATGAGAGGAGCTGACTGCGAGGACCTCACAATCCTAACATTCTTCCTAAAATGCACCCTTAAAAGGTGCATTTGGGTGGATATGCTTTGGGACCAGCTCTTGTCCTATATATCGCTAATGCCTGGAGTTTGTCAACTGGAGACAAAAGGGAAGAGGGAGATCTGTGGATCAGGAGATAAAAAATGTGTTCTGGTCTTCTTTACTGTCAAGCACCTGCTTGTGTGTTTGTAACTTTATGAAACTCAAAATGTACAAAAATATTTTGCCTTAGACTCTTGTGCATCAACAGTGATTGATTATAGCAGAGTAAAGTATCCTCGTCTTTAAAGCACTTCATCTCACTGGTTGTTGCAACCTTTAGACTCTGTGTTTTGGAAGGCTTGTTGCTCTTGATTCAAGACTCTCAGCTTGCCTTCCTGATTTGCCATGCAGGCCACTTTGGAACTGAGAAGGCAAGGATCTCCTGGTGGCTGCTTTAGACAAGTAGACTTTTTGGCGGAAACGTGGTAAGTGTTTACTGACACAGGGGTTCAATGAAAGGCAGATACCCTATATACCTGATTTTATTGTGTGTGCATGATATAAATAATTAAATTATCATACATTTAAAGTAAATCCGTATATTCGAAAAGCTTTTTAGATGTAGGTTCCTTTTCTGCAATATTTTTATTTTCCATGCATTTTTCTGATCCCTCTCTGATTATTGTTTTCTGTTCCGCTGATACAATATTCCCCATGTTTCAGAAACATTACAAATCCTTCATGTTGATAGTCACACTTCTGTTGTTCATACATGAGGTTTATAGCCTTTGGCCAAATTATGCCCTTGCTTACACTGAAGACAAACTTTGATCTTTAAATTTGTATGAACCACGTATGAAAACCCATAAATGCCTCTTAGTGAATTTCTTCCTAGTAGCAGAGTAATAGTTCAATTTTTTCATATCACGGTTGTGGGAGTCACTGTTGCCATTAAAATGGATTGGAAGAACATACAGTGATATACAGTAAAGCAATGCAGAAGGTGTATTCACAAGTTTTTCCTCCAGAGTTCTCAAATGACTGTGCCACTCCCATTACATAATTTAGTGAAGCAACTTGGCTTTGGTACTTGTAGCTTTTGGGAGATGAGTAACTGATGGCCTGAGAAGTATTCTGAAGAAGAGGGTGTATGCTACTGGACTCTTAACAATCTTTAAGCAGTTTTCCAAGACCACAACATATTGTGGCTAATTTAAAAATCACCATGCAAAAATAGCAGAAAGTGGACATAACTGAACAGCTTTAGCACAATCTCTCTGAGGCACCTAGGGAGACTTACTCAAAGCAGAATTGGAATTGCAGTTTAGCTGCACAAGAGTGTAAAGAACCATTTTGAGGTTTTATCATGGTGAGTTGAGCATCACGTTCTTTTCAGCAATTTTTTAATGTGATTTGATAAGTGATTTGAGGTGTCTCATAATTAGGCCCCTCTCTTAAATCAATTTGTGACTTTTGGAAAAGCACTATTAATGGTGAATTATATTTATCATTAAGTTAATGGATTTTTCAATACATTTTCAGCTTTTCAATATCTTTTTGAGCTCTGAAATTATTCTCTTTACACTGGCATCTATGTAATTCAGATTGGTGGTACGTTCTTTGCCATGGGCAACATACTTGGCTGAAAGATGGTATTCTTAAAATAGAGAGATGTAAAATCCACATCAACTGTATAATTTCTTTAAGCTTAGTGATGACACAAGGAGAGAAACACTGAAAAATAAGGCATGAAAATAGCAAATGTTTATATTTTTATTAGAACTGGAAAAACATACTCACTTCAGGAGTGAAACTGTGTCCTCTCTGAAATGCCTGGAGCTTCTGCCACTAGCTTCAAGCAGTCAGGAATTCACATCAGAAGTAAGGAACTAATGGATTAAAAGCATCACATGTTCCTAATGGAGTCACTTCCAAAGATGCTTTTGAAAATCCTGCTCTTCTTCATGATGACAGTTGCATAACAGCAATGCACTCAAGCACATTTTTCATTAAAAAATAACCACTCTGAACTCCTTAATTTGTCATATGTTCATTAAAAAAGAATAAACTGCTTACAGTATTGTACAAGACATTCTTGAATGAAAAAATTATGGGTTTTAAAGTAAGCTGTAACTGCCTGTGACCTTAGGCAAAGGACACAGTTGTCACCAGCTAATTCACACGTGGCCACAGGTGAAGTCTGGAGTCTCTGACTGCAGCAACAGGACACGTGAGCTAAAAGCAAACCTGTGCCTGATGCAGAGTACAAGCCTGTGGTAGATCGCAGCTGTGTTACTGCTGCCTGATGGGTTATCTTTTGTCACATTTGGGCTAAGGAGCAGTTACTATCTTCTTAGCCTATCCCTGCTGCAGAGTTAAGCAAGCTGTTTGAAATTTGGGTTAAGGAAGCCTCACCTTTGCAGTCTGGATGCTATAGGAGAAGCGCAGGGGACAAACCTACCCCTTAGTCTGGGGACACTGTTTCTCACTCTGGTGGATCTTTCTGACATAACATAAAAAACCACAAGGAATACCCTTTTTGTTCCAACTCTAATTCCTCCGATTTACCTTCCACAAGAGAACCCCAATCTTCTTAGTCAAAAAACTGAAGCAGCAGATCACAGAAGTTTGCCTGTAACACTTAAAAAACCATTTAAACCATAGCGGTAATGAGTTGGTTTCTTGCTAAGCTGTTTGAGGTTATATAGCGTCCTGCTTGTATTGTCATGCAATTACCTCATGCAGGTCTGCCTGAGAAAAAAAAGGGAATTCATAAGAGATATTTTCTTTAAATTTTCTGATTTTTCTCATACTGAAGACTCAGTTTTAAAATTACAAGACTACAACTTTGTGCATCATATGTTGTCATAATGACAGCTGATGAGCTTAATGTTCTTTGATGAAGTTATTAAAAATTATTTTATTTAACACCTGCAAACAATACTACCGTGTTTCTGAACACTTACTGCGTGGCTTATTTACTGTCCTTTCCCTTTAGGACTACACAAACCATAGTGACAGATTTTTCTCTCAGAAATCACCTATCACTGCCTTGAACTTGTCAAGATGAGTAAGGCTGTGCCATGCTCTTTTATAATGGCATTCATATCTTTAAAGACAGATATTTCACAAAGATATTAGGACTCTTATAGGTAGAGAAATTTGATCAGTTAAAAATTGCTCCTTAATTAAATATGTAAATTCTAAACCCACAATTGTTATAATTTCTAAAAGCTCCTAGAGAAAACACCTGTCACTTTCTTTTAGACTGGCATAATAAGTAAACATCAATTTTCCTTACTGTGAAAAGACAATATGTAAAATAGACCTTATTAGCTGCTTTTTGGTCTTTGAATTTTATACTACATTAATTTTCATATTTATGTTAGATCTAAAGATTTAACTCAGCAAATCAAAATTCTGAGAAAGAGGTTGTATCATAGATGATGAAATATACTAAAAATAATGTAATTCTTCATTGAGGATGTTGGGACTTGGAGTCAGTGTATAGTCTGCCCCTATAAACAGTGATGGCCATGCCTCTGTCTCATACTGAGTGTTCAGCTGAGGGGAGACCAGGGTCCACTTCAACCTGCTCCTCTACCGTAACAAATCTGTCCACATTCTGAATATGCGTGGATTGGGCAGCTTTGCTTGCTTGTATTGAGATCTCAGTTCAGATCCCTCGATTGAAGTTTTGGTTCTCTGAATCAAATAAAACAGGCATGGAACACAAGGCTGGCTCAGATTTCCAATGGGTATCATCCTCAATAAACAGCATGCATCTTGCTTCTTATGTAACCTGTATTAAGAGGCAATTCAGAGTGGAAAGACGGAAAGGAGGTGACCTTATTTGGTGCAGATATATAGCCAAGAACCATAAAGGGTGGCTCTCGTGCTTCAAAAACATAAATAGCTTTGTGGGAACAGCAGCAGCTGGCCATGCCTGGGCTTCATGCCTTGTTCCAGGCAAGAAGAGCCATTCCTGGGGAAAGGACAAGCTGCCAGCAGCTATTAGATGAATCTCTGTTCTAGACTGAGTCTTCTTTCTGTCTCTACCAGAAAAAAAATTATCCCAGATTACGATGAGCACACTAGGTAAGGTTTTCTAATTATGATTTTAATTGCATCTAAGTGCCATGTTGCGTTCCATTGCATAAAAGTCTGCCTATTTCTCTGACAGATGCGAATTCATTCAGCTTGAAAACTTTTCAGAGTTTGAGGTGTGTAAGTTCATGGCAGGAATTGCTCTTGCTCCAGATGGCTGCAGCTTTAGTTCTGTAGCATTTTTAAGGAGTTCTTTCTCGAGTTCTTCAGGCATGCTTCCACATTTTTGAGAACATGTGCTAACACAGAACAATGATATCAGCTAGCAGGCTAAACCTCCCAGTCCCCCCAGCCCCTAAACTTTTAATTTTCAATTATTTATTTAAACATAAAAGAATGGAACTGGAGAACCTGACAGGATGAAGATGATTTCAAAAGAATGCAAATAGGATGAATGGAATTTAAAAATACAGCATATGAGCAGACAGGAGAGAAATGAGAGCGCTGCAGGGAAGGGAATATTTTATTCTATCTTCTTATAGTTTGCACTATAGATACCATTTTTCCTGTGGAAATAATGTAAACAAATTATAAACACCACCATGATTTTCTGAAAGTGGAATTGAGAGATAATTGTATGATAATTTCCATTCTTGTGTTTATAAATGCAGATGATAGAACTACCTATCATATTTACAGTCTGTATCAATATATCTAAACCCCTCAACCTTTAATATACTGAAGTACTAACATTCTTGTCAAGTTTGAAAATGTGATTTTGCACATATAACAAATGAGAAAGTGAGGCAGAAAAAGGGAGAGCCCTACAGAAGGACAAAAATGTTGCAAATTACAGGTACAACACTGAAGCTGGTAGAGAATGGATTAAGTAGAGTCTTACGAGGAGAAGGATATAAGGTAAAGAAATATTTCTTTTAGAGAGTGTCTGGAGGCAACAGGTCTTCTGTATTTTGAATGCAAGATTTTAAGAAAGAAATTACTTTTCTAGATGGCTTAGAAATGCATTCTTACTTAAGGGAGTGTGTTGCATTTATTAGCTATATATTTCAGCTATTTTCATCTCTCCCCTTTTGAACTACACTCGGAAAAGCCCCAATTCTGATGCTGGATTTACTGTCTCCAGAGAGTTTTGATGCTCCACATAATGTTTTTCACCACTTAATGATATAATTTGGCTTACATTTTTACTTTAACCTTTTCCTCTTTACTTAATTGAATTGTATTAAATCTTTTGTACATATCCACAACAGCAGACTTTGAGTTGTTTCAGATAAGGCAGGAGACCCTTAGCTAATCTGAATTATTGTCGCTCAGCTGATTCCTTCTCCACCTCATCTATCTGCCTGGGGAGTTTTTAATTTTTTTTTTTTCCAGTTGATTGCTGATTTCAGAATTAAAGGGACAGGGGAATAAAACTTTATAGCTGAAAAGCAGCATTAGTTAGGGCCCTCCAAAAAATGTACTTCTCTCATGACTGTTGAACTGAGAAAGAACATGTATCAGGGTGTTCAGAAATGGTGTGAAAAATGGAACAACTTTAAAGAAACAGAACACATGATAGAGTCCGTAACACAAGCTTGACTGAGCTGACCTGTTGAGCTGATCACTGGATATCCATTTGAAATAGAAAAAAATTAGCACTCAGTCTTCTCTATTTTGTCACAGTCTAAAAGGGACTGTTACCTGGCTCTGCATTAGAATTTACTAATTAGCAGCTCCGAGATTTTAACAGTGTATACCAGCTGGAACTAAAAAAATCTCAAGCCTTCAAACATCACACTTCTCCTTGAATATGCAGAATACTTTTAATTTCTTTGTCAGTGACCTGGGAATTATATCTAACCTCATATTTAGGCAAGAAGTTTCTATTGGTTTAATGTTTCTTGATGAACTCTTGAGGCAGATATAGATTGTGGTGGTGTCCTTTCCTGTCCACATGAAGAACAGATATTTGGGTTTGAGATGTCTTGAATTTTATAATAATACAGTACATGACTGGCAAGTGCATTACAAAAATAAATCAGTGAAAGATTTATGTCATAGATATATGTATTAGGTCATTCACTAATTTTCTATGAGATGGTTGAATAAATGAATTTTCTGTAATGGAAATCCTCTTACGCCACATTCCTCAAGATGGGTCATAACTCAGTCTTCTATATAGGCACATTTCTGTAAAATATGAGACAAATCATGGTTTTGGCTTAGCCAACCCAGTAAAACTTTGTCTTTCTCTATACCTACTGATCCTATAGCTCAGTTTGATACCTACAAATTTCTAAGTATCTAACCAAGATGTTTATGTTGAGAAAGAACTTGTCCTCTGCTCCTTCTGTACACTTTGGTGATGCATGAAGAGACACTCAGAGTGACTCCCATAGAGGCAGGTGCTATTTGTGCTCCTTTAATGACAGGGAGTCTGGGTGGCTACACTCAGCTCAAAACACTTAATTAGATGTGGGTTGGAAATTATTAGCCAAATGCTAATTGGTTGATAGGTATGACTAATTTAAATTTACAGGTCTTAAATTCCTTCCTGTGGCGTATCGTGGTTTTGGTCAGAGGAGTGTCCTCATGGTTCAGTAATGGATAGTTTGGTCTGGGTACCCTAGCAACAGGTTTCAGTCCTGATTAAATTCACATTTCTTGTGGTGTTTTTTTGTTTTAGTTTTTGTTTGTTTGTTTTTCTGTGAATTCTTTAACTACTGACAGAAGACAAAATGGGAAGGTAGGTGGATAAAGCTGCTTGTTTTCTATTTTCTCATTTGCTTCATTTTTTTTCCTTAATGAGGAATGCTGTTAGATTCCTACTTGTGTATAATATGTGCTGACAAGTCTGATCGCACAGAGGGGGCCTCTCTATACATCCTATAAATCAGTGTCTAAACCTGAGAAAGGGTAACCTCTTTCTAGCGTATTGCTGGCCACTTCAGGGGACTTCCTACTAAAATTTTGTAGGATATAGAAAAATAACTGTACACTTAGTTTTTAGTAATAAAAGAGGGAAAAACCCTAAAATGCCCTACACAGAGTTCATGCACAGGGCTGTAGAGTCCCTTTTGGAAATGTGGCAATGATGGAAGAGTGGTTGCTCTATCACCTCTCAGCCTCTTCAAGCAGCTCTGGGTATTCAAAAAGGACTGACATAGCAGGTCATATCCTGTATATCTCCAAAACATGATCTCAATTTCAAACCAATTAAGTTAGTCTGAAGTCCTTAATCCCTTCCTACAGGACTTACATAGCCAAAGTAAAGGGTTTGGTAATGCCAAATATATTATTTGATACCACCCCAAAGAGAAATACCAATGCAAAAAGTTGGTTGCTGGCTTAATGGTAAAAAAAAAAAAGCCCCAAAAGGGCTTGGCCATATCCAAATGTGAGTGCTGTTCTTCAAATTAATATGCTGTTCAAACCACTGCATCTCTGCTATTTCTTATAATTATCTAGGTTTATGTTGGGTAACGTTTCTGGACACAAAAGAACTGTGTATCTGTGGATTTTTAAAACAAATTTTGCAGCTTTTAGAGTACTTACTGTTTCTAAGGACAACCTATTCTCTCTTCACTTTTTTTTTAATACACCTTTTCTTAGTTGTTGAGCCATAAATGTGAGTGGGGGGAGAATTTCATTTAAGATTGCATCATGAAGCCACTGCTTTGAATTTTTAATAATGACAGCTAAATAATAAACTCTTCCCAAAGGTAAAAAAAAATCACAGTAATATTCTGATGGCTTTTCTGCAGTCTCCTACGGAAACAAACATCTGTGAAAGCTGATTTCCTTTAATGCTGCTTGATGAAGATGACCTTTAGAGTTGTCACAAAAGCTGTACTTTAACCACCTGCAGAGGAATAAAAGGCAGATATTTACATGGTAAATATTTTAATTATTGCCGGTAAAAATATCCAATAATGACTTATTTAGGTAAGTCATTAAATGATATGATAGTTGGAAGTTGGGCACTAGGAACTTCTTCAAATTTAAATTGTTGCATTTTATGTTCTTGTTCAGTAGGTAAAAACAACACAAAGGAAAAACTCAAAAAGTACCAAATACAGAGGATTCTGAATAGGCATGCATAGGATTTCATCTGAAAAAGTGCAGTATCTAAAAAAAAAATTAAATATTAAATAAAGAGTCACCAAGACTTTGGTAAGCAGTGCAAAGTAATTACTGCAGTACAGACTAAAGGAATGTGTGCTAGAGTAGCTCCAGGACAACAGCTGGAAGTACACTAGGTGATGATGATATGGGCTGATGAAAACTAGCAAATATCTTCTGAAAAATTTCTTAGGCTAAGCTGGAATGGGAAGCCAGGTTTACAGAAGACTTACATAAAACACAGTGTGGAATAGAGTTTGACATTTCTAATATTCAGAACAGTGGATTAATGAGCTTTGAATCTAGGGCAGTATAATTTTTCAAGGGGAAAAAGTAAAAAATATTTAATTTTAAGGTTGATATATATTTCAATTAAAATCTAGTTATATTTACATATGGGCAATATTATGCTGACATGTCAGCACAATTCCATGTAATATTCATTGAATGTTAAGGGGTTGGAGGGGACCTTAAAGATCATCTAGTCCCAACCCTCACTGCCACAGGCAGGGACACCTCCCACTAGACCAGATTGCTCAAGACCTTATTCAATCTGGCCTTGAAAAATAATTCACACAAAACACGGAACAAATCTGTCATAATGAAATCAATAATTTTGTGGTGAAATTTAATTCTAGTTTTCCTCTGAATTATAATTGTTTTTCATCTTTGACTTCTGAAATACTGAACTTTTTCCTAAAAATCAGCACAGCTGCAGTCAGAACTTAAGTGTTTTGTTAAGTGAAAAAGTTTGTACCTCCAGAAATGCATTTTTCACAGCATTAGCTGGGCACATTGATTAATTTTGCCTTGGAAACATGATGATCCATAAGTAAAGTCTCAAAAGATACTACATGCTGAACTACAAGCATTTTTGAGAAACTTCTCCCTTTGTGACCTTGCTTATGTTGCCAGAAGTGATTGAGTCCCAGCACATGGTTCAATTGATATCTTTGCTTCTTGGTTTTGATTTGTTTTGGGTTTTTTGTGTTTGTTTGGTTTTTTTCCTCCACTTTATTTCCCATTCAAGTGGGACTGATTCCATAGTGAAGAGATGGAATAAGCTCTAGAATATCTGTGATGTTTTCTTGTTTGGTTGGTTTTGTGGTTTTTGTTTTGTTTTTGTTTTGTTTTTTTTTCTTGGCATTAAGACTTGGCTTTCACAAAGTAATCTCTAAGACTGAGGAACTGTACTGTTGACAAAACAGTATGTGAGGAGGATGCCTATAATTGTCAAGAATTAAAATAAATAATAAATCAAAAGGCATGAAAATGTATCTTTATTTTTCCAGACATTGTTTTAGTGACTGGAAAAAAGATAAAATTGATTTTTTTTTCCAGAGAAAAGCAATTATAAGAGTTGGTTAACTGTTAGCCACAGGATCCTTAAATGATCCAGACAGAAGACAAAGCATTAAAGTTACCCTTGATTATAAAGGCTGGGCATTTCTGGTAGGAGTTCATGTAAAGTATTATCTCGGTAAAAATGATGCACAAATGGTGTAAATTCATTTGTTTTATTATTTCAGATATGCTGTAAGATTTTGGGAATCATTGGCTTAGACTAATTTAGGTAGATTAATTTTAGTGGGTTTTTTTTATAGCGGGGTTTTTTGGTGGGATTTTTTCCTATCTCATCATACAAGCTGAGTTTGCAATGATCTTTCCTAGTTCTCAGGGCATGATTTTTAACCACTTTACAGTTCGTTGAGAAGTGTTCTTACGGCAGAGTTCACAGATACATTTTCTTCTGATGTGCATTCAGCCCATTTAGATCTTGGCTCTACAGTGAATACATGTTACAAGATCTCCCATCTACTCACATAAAATGTTCTAGATTTTGAGAGAATATTTCTGGATTTTCATAGACTCATTCTCAAAAAAGAAATAACTTACTTTTTTTTCCCAAAGTTTTTAGAAGTGACTACTTGTATGATGTTTGAATTTCAGCTTGAGTTACTTGGAAGTGGTCTGGGTAAGTAAATAAGAGAAAAGTTCCCTTTCAAGAGCCTAAAGTGAAATCATTTAAGATCACTGGTATCTGTAGGTACTAGTTAGTCCTGGACTAGCAGTACTCTTTGTTTGCTTGTGAGAGGAATTGGTCTGATGTTAAGATGAAATGTATTACTTAAGAGTTTCCAGAAATGAAAAGTTGCAGCTAATGTCTGTCACGGGTGGAATGGAAGGCTTAGACAAAGTTACTAAAAAGCAAAGCATTGCCGGCAAGTCTCGAGGTGCAGAAAGGGTTCCCTTGCTTTCTAAACCCCTTCTCAGAGAGGAGTCTAAGTGCAGCTAAACCCAGTCTTAGCCTCGGTTTATGTTAATGGTTTAAATGTAAGGAATTAAAGAGGTGTGATTGAACAACTTTTGTCCTGCAAGTTTTAAGGATTGTCAAAATGAAAATATTTATATTAAATGAATAATTTATTTTATACAAATGATCATTAAAAAAATCTTACTCAAAACTATTTACTTCAAATATAAATACTAAAAATCTACTAGTAGAGTATAATGTAGCATAAAGTGGTATAGAGCACTGTAACAAAGCAATTAGTGGAGCAGTTATATTAAAGCTAGCAAAAAGAAACAATTATTAAGTAGAGATCTGATGTAAAACTCACCCACACCAGCGCTCGTGGGGAGATCTCTTTCCCTCAGCCTTGAGGAGTATCCCTGGCAGGCATCCCCAGCCCAAGGGAGGAATCTGCACACACACACCCCAAGAAGGATTATGTCAGAAGAACCTGACTGCATGAGAGGGGACTAGACTTTTATAGTATAAAGTGATTGACTGCTAGTCACACATTTACAGGCCAGCTATCAGCTTACCTATCAAATCAGACTTCAAAAAGCAGGGTGGGCATTCAAAGTTTGATGAACCAGAATGGTTTTAGCATAATTAACACCAAGACAACACCTGGGCCCCAACAGTTAATCCTGCATGATAGCTTGCATGATAGCTGGACTGGAGTTTAGGTTTTATCAGGGTGGGTCTAGCCTGCCACAATGTCACAGGAATTTTAGAAAAAAAAGTTAAAATTTCAAGTACATCACAATATGTGGCAAATAATTCAAGCATACTCTCAGCACCTACCTTAATCATAAAACTGATAAAATTCAATTATCAGTTCTCAGAAGCAAGAATGTGTGAAGTATCTTCTTTAGGGATCAATCTAAATTTTAATGAAGGATTACATTTGGGAGTTACAAAACAATATAAAGCTCTGTCTGTTGGTTTATGGTGAGAAAAGTCATGAAGATTGAAATATTGATGATTCAAGGATTTGGGGGTTTAAGCAGTTTGTATATGGTGAGATTGTTTCATAAGACCTTCATTAAAATTTTGTTTGAGCAGTTAAAGGAAAGAAATAGCATTGCTAAACCCATTTTGTTGTAGTAGGACTATTATATTATGATCCACTTAAATTCTAATTGAAGCTTTTAACCTGTTTCAGTCTGGGACATAGGCCCATATCCACAAAGTTATTTGAGAACCTAATTCTTATTTGAACACCTAATTGTCACTGATTTTGAGATAATGTACTTGCCAGAATGGGAGTTAAGTGCCTAAATACCTATAGCTGAGCTGTAATGCTTTTCTTCAGAGTTGTAGATTATACAGGAACTTATATTCTGATTTTTTGGGAGACAAGGCAACACCTTTCTAACCTTTTCTATTCAAAAAGCACATACCTGCAAATTATGCTCTGACATGCTTAAACAGGAAGGCTTTTATCACTTATTATTTTTGCCTACATTGCTGCAGAAATATAAAAGCTAGAAATTCATGTAAGCAAAGAGAATGCTTTGCCAGTCCATTTCTGCAATATGGTTTGACTTTGTGGTCATTAAAGCTCTCTCTCTGAAATGTTGATGTGAACATTAACAGCTAAATGAAGCTCTTGTGAATAAGCATGGGACTTTTCTTAACTGGAAGTGCAATATTCAGCCAGCAGAACCACCTGATTACTTCATATTTTTATGTTTATATGGCTATACTCAATTCCATGTAATTGGGCTGCTACTATTAGCAGAAACCATTCAGACTTTATTAAACATATTTGTAAACCTCATTTTCATTAAATTTGTGACATCTGCATTTCTGTCTGCTGGGTTCTGCCTTCCTACCTGAAACAATCAAATCTAGACATATTATACCCCTGTCATCTTTCATAATCTAAACTGCTTCAAGCACGAACAATGCATTTATATTTTATAATGAAAAGAAAGCCTCTGAATGCCAACTAGTAGACAGAAAAGATTATCTTCTGATTTTCCAGGCTTGGATTGTCAGACATTAAATTTTTTAACAGCCACTTCTGATGAATTATTGATGTTCTCACTATTTAGAAAATGCATCACATCACTAGAGTAATTAGCACCCTGCCACTTCTGCCTATCTTACTTAATGTGTCACAAGAGAAGGCTGTGTTGAACTATTTCTTTTTAAATGAACAACAATCTTTGTTTCTTGTCCATTGCCCTGTTGTGTATTATCACCTAGTGAACAGAGGTGGTCCGTAGGGTTAGGATCTGACATGGATATGTGGCTTCCATTTAGGATAAGTATACATGTTTCTTGTAGGAATTTTTCCTCAGGATTACTATGCCAAGCAAAGGTTTGAACCAGTGTTTTTCATATGCCAGCAGAACCTGTTGAGAATGGAGAAACACTTTCTCCACAAAATATGCAGTTTTATCAATTTAGAAAAGAATTCTTCAGTCTATCATCTGACAACTCATATTAAGCTTGTAGTAGGAATTACTTCCTAAGTAACTTATGATGAAATTTCATATTTCTAGAGGAATGTTTGAGGTTATCACAATACATGGTTTCCTTCTAGTTAAATTATTACAAATCCATAAAACTGCTGCGGCATTGATTAGAGATGAAGCACAGTGTGGATCATCCATATATTTTGCTTGAGTGATGTAAAATTTAATTTTTACATGTAAAACATTGAATGGATGCCTTCTGAAAGTGTTGAAGTTGCAGTTAAAGTAGTAACTGAGGTGTGTGGAAATTCATATAACAAAGTGTTATCCCCTTATATGTATATGTACCTCACTTCAGGAGGTCTAAATACTTAGAAATAACGATGATTAGGAGATTTTTATACTTTCAAATTAATAAAATGGAATGCTCTTTGGAAGTTTGTATTCAAAAAATGAAGTCTACAGATTCAGATGAAAAAAATCCCAAAGCCTTCAACATAAATACAGACTATAGAAATCCCATCAGAGTAAAAGCTCCTTGCCATAATTTGCTGTCCTTTTCCAAAATCAAGGTGCAACAGTGGTAGTTTTGCTTTCTTCTGGATTTTTATACACCTATGCATATTTGAATTTGTCATGCCTTAGTAATCTATTTCTTCCTAGGAACCTGCTAGAAATGACTGCAAACACAGAGCTAAATGTACATTAGCAAAGTAATTTTTATTAGAACAGTAATTCATAAATACAATGTGTGTTAGCTAGAAATACAAATTTTAGAACATATCTGGAACTGCATATTTGTCTGGGTTATTGTGCACTTAACTGAGCACTCTATTATTCTCTGAATTTAAATTATATCAATACCTGATACTTGAGAAAGCAGTAATAATAACAGATGTACTTAAGAAAATAGGAAAGTGGAAAGAAGTATCACACAGACATTATGCTCATCAAGTTTTTTAAAAAAATCAGTAATTGTGTACCTAAATGAGAGACCACAGAAACTGGCCTCATTCAGGTATTTAAATGTGCAAGGGCATTGATCAGCATAATTAGATGCTTAACTGGACACACTAGTCTATGAACTTGAATGAATACACAGTATTGAAAGGTAACCTATTTCAGAGTGCTTTGTTTTCTGGTTTCAGGCTCTTTATATTATTGAAGAATGTAGATTATGTAATAAGGACAATGAGGGCAAAAATTCAAAACCAGAGGCAAACAAAAATCTATTCAACAGAATAAATAAAACAAAAGCTGAAAAATTAAAAAGAAAAACTAAGCAACTATAAAAAGAATAAACATAATGACCTTCTGGCACTTTTTAAGATCATTTATTCTCGCTGATAGACATGAATTCAAATTGTGTCCTGCAATTGGAAAGTGGAATTGCTTCCTGATTTCCAAGTTAAAGTGGATTTTGCTCAAAGAAATTATAGAAGCTGAAGAAATGGAAGCTTTTCCCCTTGACATCTAGCAGACCTGGAGTAAAATAACAAAAAGGCAATTTCTGTGATCACCTGGCAGCTGTGGTAGGTGCTAGAGCACCTCTAGAGTTCCTAATTTGAGTGCATTAGCCTTAGGATGCATTAAATGCATTAGCAGAACACAGAATCATAAAATTGTTCAGGTTGGAAAAGACCTCTGAGAACATTGAGTCACATTGTTAACACAGCACTGCCAGGTCCACTAACAAGCCAAGTCCCTAAATGCCATGTCTACATGTCTTTTAAATACCTCCAGGGATGGTGACTCAACCCCTTGGCAAGCCTATTCCAATACTTGACCACCTTTTCAGTGAAGTTTTTCCTAATATCCAAATGAAATCTCCCCTGATGCAGCTTGAGGCCATTTCCTCCTGTCCTGTCACTTGTTAGCTGGGGGAAGAGATCAACTCCCACCTGGCCACAACCTCCTTTCAGGTAGATGTAGAGAGGTCTCCCCTGAACCTCCTTTAATACAGGCTAAACAATCTCAGCTCTCTCAGCTGCTCCTCATCAGATTTGTGCTCCAATCCCTTCACCAGCTCTGTTGCCCTTCTCTGGACATGTTCCAACCCCTCACCTTGTAGTGAGAGGCCCAGAACTGAACACAGAGCTCCAAGTGCGGCCTCACCAGTGCTGAGTACCAGGGGATGACCACTGCCCTGGTCCTACTGGCCACACTATTTCTGATCCAAGCCAGGATGTCATTGGCCTTCTTGACCACCTGGGCATGCACTGCTGGTTCATGTTCAGCTCCTGTCAACCAGCACCCCCAGGCTTTTTTCTGCTGGGCAGCTTTCCAGCCACTCTACCCCAAACTTGTAGCACTGCGGGGTTTTGTTGTAGCTGAAGTGTAGGACCCAGCACTTGGCCTTGTTGGCCTCATGTGCCAGCAAGAGGCCATACATCCAGGTTGTCCAGGTACTTCTGCAGAGGCTTCCTACTCTTCAGCAGATCAACACTTCCACTCAACTTAGTGTCTGCTAACTGACTGATGGTGCACTTGATCCCCTCATCCAGATCATTGATAAAGGTATTAAACAGAACTGGCCCCAACACTGGGCCCTGGGAAACACCACTTGTGACTGGCCACCAACTGGATTTAACTCTGTTTACTGCCAACACTCTGGGCCTAGACATTCAGACAGTTTTTTACATAGCAAACAGTCCCTGCCACGAGCAGCCCATTTCTCTGTCTCCAGGAGAATGCTGTGGGAGACGGTGTCAAAGGCTTTACCAAAGTCCAGGTGGAAAACCTCCACAGGCAATTAGTGGGTCACTTTGTCATAAAGATCAGGTTAGCCAAGGATATCCTGCTCTTCATCTCTCAGCTTATGTGTCTATTATGCTGTTGAGCTGACTCTGTGCTGCAAGGGAAGCCAAGGCTGTGTAACAAGTGGAGCACACAGAAAGCTGGCAGAGGTTGTTGTCTCTGCACTGCCTGCTGTTGCAGTGGAATAGCAATAGCTTTATTTCTGCAGCTCAGCTTGGGGATCCACTTAAAAATGTGAAGGGTCTGCCAAATCTTTCTGTATGCCCAAGGCATTTTGATTTCCTAGCAAGACTTATGTCTCTGCAGAGTTCTTTACCAATGTTAGATGTTGTATAGTCTCGTTTTTGGTGCTGCAGAAATACACTGTATGTACCTCTACCTGGAAGTATAATAATTTGTGATTAGTTCTTATTTTGATTTGTAAAAGGGGCAAAGAGAGATACTAGGTACAATTGATACAAACTACAACAAAATTGGCAAAGAACATATGTATTAAGGACCAAGGCAGTGCTGACCATGCTGCAGATGAGAGCATACCGCTCATCTGTTCACTTTTGCTGTTGTCAGGCTGAGCTGGTTGCTGTACAGTGGAAAGCTGAGTACAGTGCTGTTAGAAAGGAGATGTGCAGACTGCTTAGTTTACCTTAGTGCTGATGTAGGAGGCTTTGATGCCAGGACCTGAAAACAAGGTAGTAGATACGTTGGACCGGTGTGCTTGATGAGACTATACACAGCTTGGGTGTTTTTGGTAGAAGGTTGCTCCTGGGAAAAAGTACCTCTGAGGAAGCTGCTTCCAAATGGGTGTCCTGTAAATTAGGGTGATGGCATCACCCCAGAAGGGAGCTATATTCTGATGTAATTAAATGTATGGGCTGTGAAATACTTGTAGTGGAAAAGCAAGATATCTAATTTCTATGCAGAATGAAAAAATTAGTGATAAACTGTACATGCACTGGCTGGTTTCAGAGAGAGACAGATTGAAATATTTGAATTGGATAAGTCATGTGGCCTCTTTGTCTTTCTCCTTTTCCTATTATCCCTGCTTATACAGTCTTTCATATTTACTAAGTTTTCCTGAGCAGACCTCACACTTCTCTGTGCTAAAAAACTCACGGTGCTGGATCCCTTGCATTTCCTGATTCTGCAGCCAAACCTCTTGTTTACTGACCCACAGATGATTGCAGAGAAAAGTTTGCCTTCTGTTGTAGATTCAGTTTTTGGAAGAGAGTCTGAAAGTTCCTCTTTTGTTCCAAAAGTTGTAGTGTTGGCCACAAAACTAGAAAACGTTTGAGGAGAAAAGAGGCTGCTATTATGTCCTCAGAATACAAATAAGAAAGTTTCTATAAACAAAAAGGAAGTATATTTGTGTGCTAAAAATCGCTTGAATCATGTTGGTTTTATATTGTTGCTTGTGTAATTAACTTGGATGTACTTCAAAGAACAATTGTGGTTTACAAATCCTTTTTTACTAAGTACAACCAAATAATAATGAACAGAAGATGTATAGCAAAAAATAATTAAAAAAATCACTTCTGTTGCTTTCAAAAAGTAATTATGTACACAGGAAAAAAACAAGAGACAGTGCAGACTAATCAGTGAATTTATTATTGTCATTTAGCTTACATGGCTGCAACAGTCCAGAAGAATACTTAACTCCTCTTTCTACTAGGATTATAAAACTCCTGTAACATTGTGTTTTTACTCACCTAACATCAATATGAAAGTCTTGGCTCTCTCTGCTGTAAAAATCTTGCTCTATTATTTGACATAAATAATTACATCACACTGTTTAATGGAAAGAACGATAAAGAAAAAAGTACTTTGGTGACTCAGGACTTCCTTCTCATTGACTTTCAATAATACACAGGCGTCTACAAGTCTTACCGGGTCATACAGAAGGACGCTGAACATTAAAATGGAATTCAAACAGACTTCAAGTCTATAGTTCTGTTAAAAAAGTCCCATTCAGCACTCACCTTCCTCTAAAACTACCTAAGCTGACCAGCATCTGCTCCTTATCTGATCTGGCATTTACAAGGGCTCTTACTTTATGTAGCTATGCAGCTACCTCAGTCTAAGCATCTGACTCTTGCCTAAGCTTTGCAAAGATCTAGTAATTAGGGCAAGTGATGCTTAAGTCCTTTCTGGACTTAAAGGAGGACCTTTCTGGCATGTCTGCTCTAGAGTTGTCCAGTAAACCATGCCTCCCTTTTCATGCACTCAAACACTGTCTATGCATAACAGCCTTGCTTTTTTTTTTTTTTTTTTTTTAAGTACTGTAACATTTTTATGCAATTAGTAAAGCAGACTTTTTTTTTTTTCCTCCTGTCAGACAGCTTAGCTGCATTTGGGAGACATCTCAGGATCGAAGCTTCAGATATCTTCTCTAGTTTCTTATGGTGAAGGAACAAAGAGAGGGTGCAGAATGGTGGGTTACAATGTGCAATCTGTGAGCCCTCCAGGTTTCCCTGAACTCTTTTTAAAGGGTCAAAAAAGAGGCATCATAGTAAATCTAGCCTATTATTTTGTGTCAGTTCACAATATAGACCTATTCCTTCAAAAAAAGCTGAAAAATAATTTCTTTACATCAATTGCGCTGTTCCATGCTCTTGATCCTGAACTTAGATTTTTAGGTGTTTTAAATGCCTCATCTCTTTAACATTACAGTGAGATATAAAGTATTTAGTGGTAAATATAGGCTTATTAACAGCACACCTAAATCCAATATGTAAAGACTCAAACCAGTTTGTTAGTGTGCTGAAAAGCTATTTATTTGCTAAAGCATGATTTTGAGATTTTAAATGAAAGACTAGGAAGAATATCAATATCCTGCAACATTAGAAGAGGGCTTCCCATGTATCTGGAGTCATGCCTAGGAGCCTAACTTGCAGCTTTTCCTGTGTTCCGACAGAGTGCACACACAAATCTCCAAAGATTTCAAAGATTTATCCTGAAATGAAGTTTAGTAGATAATACAGACAATTCCCCAAAACAAAATGAAAATAATGCCTGTGTTTTTCGCTTTGGTAAACTTACCATGAAGTAATGAGGATAAAATGTGTGTTTTCTGTGATAGGTTGCCAGGAGAGTAACAAAAAGATCTGGGTATATAAAATTACTCAACTATTTCTGGATTTTGTACACTGTAGTTCTGCTCCCATATGTTTATGCTTTTACATGGCTTGTGTTTAAATTAAAACTATGTATATGTGTGCTAATATACTCCACCTGGGGAATTCCAGTACAGAAACTAATTATTTCTTCAAACTGATCTGACACCATGCACAATTGATACTGATGGGTGATGAGATTATAATTTTCTTGTGATTAAACTGATTGTAAAAGTAATGTAATCTGTTAGTAAGGGTAGCTTGACATTATAATTGAGTGATGGTCATAAATGCATCGTCATGGTATAATTGTGTTGTTAGCTGTTCATAATAAGAACCTATTGGACTTTAAGTTTGATAGCAATTGATTTTTCTTTTTAATTTGCTGCCAAGCACATACAAAGTACTAGTTGTTCTAATACAACTACATTTCCAAGCACTTGTGATAAAACAACTCAAGGCTAGTCAATGTGTAAGCTGGATCTGACATCAGACTTGTTGGCTTTGATTAGAAGTGGGAGCCCAATAGCAGTGGTGTGAGGGGCAGGGAGCAGAGTACTAATTATATGTTCTTTCATCACCACGAACAGTAGTAGATTTTTTTTTTATTTTTTATTTTTGCATTGAGGTTGGATGGGGATAAGGAGGATAAAAAAAGATAGCTGGAAATAAGATCATGTGAACATCCATTTTATCCTGATATAAGCTTCATTTTCTTTTCCTGTCAGTCATAGATCTGCTACTACACTGTTGCTCTGTTACACATTTTTTTCGGTCTTTGAATGTCTGGAAGGTGATAATGATGCATTTGGGTTATTTACATGCTTTGGACTTTAGGGGAAATCTCTGCCCTTTGAGAAAATGCAAGGGTATAGGATGAGAAGAGCATCATTAAAACGTATTAGGAGGCAGACTGGCTTCTCTGTTTTAGTTAAAACCTAACTTGCAGCCTGCTTAAAAAATTTACCCTTATTTCTTGCAAAGTCAAAATCTTTAAAGTGCTTACTGCCAGGATCATTTCAACATTACCATTTTGAGCATGTCCGTTGTAACAGCCTTAACATGGTCACATACTGCTCTTTTAACCCTGCTAGACCTCTGGCTTATTCAATGTGCAGAATGTGCAACTATTAGTTCCTACCTTTTAATCTTATTGCTCAGTATATGGCCCTCAAATTTATCTACTGCGTATTGTTCTAACAAGTATAACATTATTTCTCCCATGTGCTTTTCTGTAAATCGTTATCCTATCCAAGGGCTAAATAATTTTCATGGTCCTGAGAAAAGGGACATTTTTCCATTAATTCCATTTCCCAGATAGAAGACCTGGGATATCAAATGGTGTCAATATTGGAGCAGCTTCTGGCTTTGTTCTTTGGAATAGCTTGCATTGCAAAATTCATGCTTTGAAAGCACTGTTCTAGTCAGCTTTAGACAGAGTTGTGACTCTTCAGTGACTCAAACTCCGCAGTCTCAAAATGTGTGTATAGAAGTAGAATATATATTAGCATCCAACTGTGAAGCTTAATTTCAATTACTATTTTAACATAATATTCTGGCTTATATTAGAAATAGTGTGGCCAGCTGGACCAGGGCAGTGATCATCCCGTGGTATCAGCACTGGTGAGGCCGCATCTGAAGTTTTGTGTTCAGTTCCGGGCCCCTCACTGCAAGAAAGGCATTGAGGTGCTGGAACATGTCCAGAGAAGGGCAATGGAGCTGGTAAAGGGATTGGAGCATGAGTCTGATGAGGAGCAGTTGAGAGAGCTGGGATTGTTTAGCCTGGATTAAAGGAGGTTTAGGGGAGACTTTATTGCTCTCTACAACTACCTTAAAGAAAGGGTAGTATAGAGGAATTGGTCCCTTCCCCCAGCTAACAAGTGACAGGACAAGAGGAAATGGCCTCAAGCTGCACCAGAGCATATTTAGATTGGATATGAGAAAAACTTGCTTCATGGAAAGGGTATGATTGTAACAGGCTTGCCAAGGGGTTGAGTCACCATGCCTGGAGGTATTTAAAAGATATGTAGATGTGGCACCTAGGGGCATGATTTTGTGGTGGCCTTAGGAATACAAGGTTAAAGGTTGGACTTAATCTTAGAGGTCTTTTCCAACCCAAGAGTTCCTATGATTCTGTGATTCTTTCACAGTTCACATTAGTGTGTTGCTGTACGGTTATATCTCTGCTTGCTTAAACACAGAGTTCAGCAATTCTGCATTCGTATGACATTCCTACTTTGTCTGCTTTGTTCAGCCTCAGTGCAGCCAGCACAGCCCTGCATTGTGCTATGAAGATATGTCCTGTCAGATGCAGCAGCAGCATCCAGCTCAGCATTATGCTATTTATGTCCTTGTTCATAGGAGCAGCTTCTGTCTCCGTGAAAGCTCGTCTTTATTCACTATACACATTCTGCTCCCAAAACAATATAATATCTGGTAGAAAAAGAGGTCCACCTGTATATTAATTGCCAAGTGGAGGAAACTAGTGCAGAGTAAGGTCTTGGAAGATTTTACTTTTATGCATTTGTGCAAGGTTCCTGGTTTGAAAAGTTTGACATTATTTGGTGGGGTTTCCAGAGGAAAAAGCACTCCTAGGGAATTCTAATACAACTTGACTGTGTCTCCCCTATTCCAATACTCTCCTTACCAAAACCTATTTACTCTGTTGCTTACTGTGGCAATACCGTCTTGTTCACATTATCTTCTCTCTGTCTGTATCTCACCTAGCAGTTGCCCCCACTTCCTAAGTGGCTAAAACAAACCCAGGAACGTTTCTCTAAAAGTATGCAAAATGTTAGACCTTTCCAATGCATTTTAAAATTCAAATTTCCCTACTTTGACCATAATTTTAATTAAAAGTACTGTATTTTAAAAATAATTATAGCATGAGCATGAAGCTTGTGTTTTCATTTTGTGTTTGGTGATTCTGTTGTTTTAGGTGTTTTTTTTCACCTCCAATAAATTTATTTGATCCTATAAACCTATTTTTGGCAATTCTGGTACAGCTCTATTCAGAACTCTGACAGTTTATCGAACACTAAGAGGACAGTGCACAACCCTGGCAAACAGCAGGGATCAGATGGAGACTCTGAATCACAACTCAGTTACTGCTTAGCATCAGAGGGTAAGTAAATTCTCTCATTCTCATTCTTCGGGTATATTGCATCTCCCTTAATTTGTGTCAGCTCATCCTTCACCTCCCTATCTGGGAGCGAAAGTGATGCTCTGTTGCAGAAATCCTTTGCTTTACATACAGAGTACCTGGCATTCCCTGCTCAGAGGAGTTCAGGAGATCAGCAGAACATCTCCTTAGCTTCCTCTCGAGGACATGTGGCTGAACTGGCCTGCAAGCCAGTCACTAGCTTCTGTTTGCTTCAGCTCTGCCCTTATCCCACAGGTGTGTACTTGTGCTGGGCTCATTTGTTGTACTTTTCTCTTGCCTTAATTTTTGTTAGGTGATCGTCAGGGTATGGTTGTATCAGATACTTCTGAAAAAACAAAGTATACAGTATTTCCACATGCCTGCCGCAATAGTAAGATCTTAAAAAAATTCCAGCGAGTTAGTTATGACATCTGTCTCTCAAATTCATGTTTGGTCAGTATCTTCTGTCATTTATGGGAGAGTGGCATTATTTTTCATACAAAGAGAATCTTAACATGCTTGATGTGACACTTGTGCTATTAAATGCCTCAAACCTCCATTTCCTTCACCACCATAATATGGAGAAATCAACACTGAGGTTCAAGGCAAGAAAATGTAGCTACAGAGCTTTTCTCATTCTGCTTTTGCTTTAAGCCAGACTATGATTTGTATGTGTGTGCTCTACAGTCATGTAACTTCCAGAAGTGAGAAGTTTTGTTGTCATAGGCTACAAACCAGTGGATGGTTTGTAGGCATCAAAACCTGCTGGCGTATGAGGGTAAGTTAGTCTATGCCATGACAGCACAGGAGGCTTTTGGTTTTTGCGCTCCGCTGTCGGAAGGATTGGAATGCACATCTTTTGTGGTATTTCAGGTAGTGCTAGGAGGCTTATTCTCCTAAAAGCTTTTCTTTTTCCTGGCTGTGAATTGAGAGGATGTCATCAAAGGTTTTTTTGGACTGGTTGAAGTGACCAGAGTCTCTTGTATGCCTGTTTTCTGAAGAGTTGTAATGTTCTAATATTTTTCAGGCTTTTGACTAGTGTGACAAAAAACTTCCTTCATTTCCATCTTAATTTCCTTTCAGTCTCTTAGCAATGTATCGCTAGACGGAGTACTTTGTCTATTTTAATATATGACTAATCTTTTCAGACCCATTTCCATTGCTGTCTGTGCACTACAATTGCTAACTGTATTATTCTATTCAATATGGTACGCAGCAGTCCATCAATCCTCTTTCTTAATCTAAAGGCAGAAAATATATAGTAATTGCTTAATAAATCTGCCGTTTCTTTATCTCAGTCTCCAATTCCCCATTTGCATTTTTAGTAGTTTTATCTTTAGGGCTGGCTGGTCATCTAACCAAGACAGGACGATAGCTAACTTTTATAGTACAGAAAGCAATAGGATCCTATGGTGAATTAATATTTTTTTTTTATTAATAATGGGTACTAAATCTTGATGGAATAGTTAATGTCGTGGATAGCTCCAATGCCCACAGAACTTGTCTTGGGCACCTGGGATGGATAATGTTTTCTGCTATAGTATCAGAGATATCATGTTAGTTGAAACTATTAACGATTCCGATTTTTTGTATATAATGACAGGAACTGTTTGCCAGGAAGAGATCTAGAAGTTCTAGCAAAGAAAACCAAAGAAAAACCACAAAGGCTTTTATCTTGTTTATTAATCAGACTTGTATTTTACACCTTATTCTGTTCTGCATTGAAGCTTAAGATGACTCCATTACCTAACTGAAGTTTAATTTTCTATTAATTGTTTGCCTTCTGAACTTTGAGCTGTGTGATAGGGAGGATTTGCAAGGAAGCGTTTATCCCTGCTCTTGCTTATCTGTACTTCTTGCCATTTCTGAAAAGGAGCTTCTGTTGAGCAAACCTTTTGATTTGATAGCAAAAATTTTCAGCATTTAGGAAGCATGAACCTCTGCACACTCATATAACATATCTCATCAGCAAAATAGCCTTTTGTGAGCATATTTGACCCATCCTATCCCTCCTACTGTTCAGACTTGGGTCAGAATGCCAAAGTGAGTTCAAGATCTCTGTCTTCATCTTGAGGGAACTCCATAGCTTAAGTCTTCAGATATCCAAAAGATCTTAAGAAATTCCAGCATAAAGCCTGTTTTGGAAAATTGGCATGAGGCACCTTCCTGTTTAGGATTAAATCTCATTTCTGAGGACAGTAAAATTCTTAAGGCTGTGCTTGAGACCATGGACTAAACTGGGAATTTTAACAAATGAAAATCTCGCAAGCTTCTCCTATCTTTAAATTATACTTTTGCTAGAATAAATACATAGCAATAGACAGAAAAAAAAACCCCAAACCAAATACTTTTAAAATCAAACTCGAAAACCTACTTAATCAAGACATTGATTGCCTATGCTCCTGATGGACTGTTAATAAATGAAAACACGTGGCTGATATTTAGTTATTTTACCTAAATAAATACCCAGGAAATATTAAAAGAAACCTGTAGAGGTCTGCTGCTTGCTACTATTGCAGTCTACAATCAAAATTCAGGAGCAATATAGATACCTTATTTATTTTGAATTGAGTGCCAAAGCAAGAGGAATAAGCAACAGTAAGCACAATGTATGACACACAGCTCTAGTCTTATGCTTCAGGGAGCCTAGGAGATTTTGTTTCTGGGGGAGTAGAGGTACATAAGGGAGTATACAGTGGAAGAACTACTGTTTTAACATTTAAATTTTCCAAATAATGGGAAAAATAGAAAAAGAAAAGCTTTTCTATTTTAGCTTTACAAATATTTTTTCATGGAATCTCCTAGTGTAATTTTTTTCAGACATAAAATGGACCACTAGTAAGTATGTGACATGAATCAGACTTCCTGCGGTGTGTAGTCCAACACAAGCTGCATACAAGTGGGGAGACTGTCTCAATCTTTAAAAAAATTATTTTAATGTTGACAAGCAAGCACAGCAAGAGACAGAAACGCATTCTGTACAGAGCAAAGACAGATTATAAAACTGTAGATGTTAAAACGTAGTCACAAGAACACTTAATCCAGACTCATGATACAATCCCTGATTGAAAGGTGGGATAGCCACATCCATTTAATTTACTGTCTTTCAGAGAACTAGATATGCAAACTATAATCAAAGATCTTAATGCAGTGAGATTGCTGTGTGTGAATATCTTTCTTTTTCCTTTCCTCCTAATGGAGGAACAGTGTCTTTCTTACTCTTCAGTCTTTTTCTGATTCACCTAAGAATCTCAAATTCCTTCCAATTTTTAGAGTATTCAATATTTAAAATATTCTTATTGCTTCTATTATTCTTGATTATTCAATCTTACCTGATAAAATTGGTCTCTGCTGTCCTATTTTCTTTTAGTTTCACCTTGGATGAATTTCATTTATCTCCTATTCTTCTTGTTCTCTCCTTGTGAATTTTGATCATATTTTCTTTGAGTATTTTACATCTTCAAAAGCTACTTATATTTAAAAAATAGCTTTATCTTTGTTACAGTCCTTTCATTCTTGGGTGTTTATATTGAATTACAGTGCTTTATCGAAGGGTTCTCTAAAATCAAATTCACCTGCTTTACTTTTTCTCATTTGGCATATGAGTTCATGGGCAGCATTTTTTTATGTTGCCTTGTGAGGAAATCAAAAGGATCAATCCCACTCCCTTTCAAAGCCAATGGCAGAAATCAGTCTGATTTACCCAGGAGGAAGATCGAGGCTTCTTGTAAACGTCCCTAGAAATTACTCCCATGTTTCAGATCTGCAGATCTTCTCCCAGGCAACACCCCTGCATTTTTCACAGGTCTCATGAAACCTTTCCTGCTGTTCTACAGATGTACAGCAGCATACGTTATTCATCTAACAGGCAAAATGGACACCTAGGTAACTTCCCTGTATTTCTTACCATCTGTCATTCTTTACTCTTACAACTGACCTTCTTCCTGCACTGCTTTCCACTATATATTTGATGAAATCTGCATTCCACTATTTTTTGGCCCATATGAGGTTTGTCCTTCAGTCAACCTTTGATATATTTGAGGGAGTATGATATGTGGAAAAGTGTATGTGTGACTTTTTTTTTAGAAGCCACCAGTGTTTTCTAAATGTCTTCATGGAGGTAAAAAGGCAAGCCGGCCTTTGTGTTTGGTGTAACAGTTGCATATCAAGGCTTATACCTGTAGCTAAACTAGAGATGAATTCACTAAATAAAATCTCTGATGTCTGTTTTAAAAGGCTATGCTTCTACAATGATGATTGCAGTAAAGTCTGGAAGTGCTATGAATAAAACATATAAAATTGAATCATTTCTTTTCTGTCTTGTAACAAAAAGCTATTTCTGGGAAGAAGAAACTTAAAATTGTTTTCTGTCAGCAATGTATATGAAGTTGGCTTCTGTGTTCAGGAGGAGAAAAAAGACTAGAGGCAAAAGGCAAGAGAATCAAGTATTTTGAATTATTTTTCTACATGGCATGTCTGTGAGCCACTTAATACTGTGTGGGGATTAAAAAAAACCCAAATCATTACATAACAGAAACAAAACAATGAGCCAACTTGAGATTCAAGGATTTCTACAGAAATTTCCAGGGTATATATGTGAGAACATCATTGTGCAGAATGTATCTTCCTCTAGGTTGCTTTGACTGATCAGCTACACAATTACAAAATGTTTCAAGTAGAAGCTCAACGCCGATGGAAAAGTTATGATCCTAGTCAAGTGCTAAACTTTAAATGATATCAACAGAGCCAGGGTTTCACCTGAGGAGCCAGGTGCCATTCCTAGTTGTCCTGGGTGCATTCATGGAGCTGAGAGTGGGAGAAATTGATATGAACTGTACTAAGAAACCACAGTTAATGACACATAGTGATCACAAAAACCATTCAAGAAAATGGTTTATTCTGTGGGAAAGGAATGCTGCAGTGAATGCATATTATGTATATATATATATACACACACATATACACACACAAACTGTCTATTGTAGTGACCATAGGGATACTATACTGATAAATAAACTTAAATTCTGAGTTTAAAATTAAATGTTTACCCAATGACCTCAGAAATTTTATTCCTTATTGTTGGAGCACTTAGTTCGTTTCTAAGGTATCAGGAAAACAAGACATTTAGTATGAAGGTTCTCTGAAGGTCCAGGAACACCATTTCTTGAAGAAGGCAAGATCCATTTGCTAACAAACTGCTCAGTGTCATCCCAGCAAAGTTTTTTCTTCTTGACAAGCAGCAACATCAGGAGGGTTCAGATCAGAAAACAGGCAGCATCCTTAGGTCATGAGTGATTTAAAAGGCTAACTTATATATGTTGTGCCCACATAATTAAAACATGTATTAGTTGTCCAAGGTAGCCAGGATGTGACCACAGTGCACACTGCATGTCACAGACATCTGTGGATTGAAGGAACAAATATGACAGAATAACGATGTTGTCATTGTGTACTCCAGACAAAACAGCATGGACTCAGCTATTGTGATGAACAATATGGATGTGGGCTAGTCCTTAGCATTTAACCATAACCAAAGCCCGAACCACAAAAGACAATGTGTTAAGTCAACCAGGCAAGGGGAGAATAGGGCAACCATGAATCATATGTTGGTTTTGAACTATCTTGCAAAACTAACATCGATATAAAATATTCTATCCCATAATGATACAGAATACATATAGATATAACGTCAATTATGGGCCAAAACATCCATATGGAGGATCTTTTTTTTTGTTTAGGCTGTTTCCAGTTCAGACACATGGGAGTCTGGAAATCACTTTATCCTTGCCAGTATATATAGGTTTCTGGGTTTTACTGTTCACTGTTTCTGGCTTTTATTGTATTTCCTTTACAGCTGTGATTTGTGGCCATTTGCATTTTTGCTGACAGGTACTAAGAGTAAGTCAATATTTATAAAGTACTTTTTCCTATGCCTTCCTTTTACTAGAGACTTTTCTGATCATAATGAGCTCCTTTTTCAGAAAGCAAAATACAATTTGGGTGCACATGCCAACAATAATTGTACTTGTCAAAAGAAACAGATAACATTATAACTGCCCAAAATTTAATCACAAGTAATGCGATAATTCATACGGGAAATCATGTTTTACAATTTCTTTCTTTTCCTGGGGTTTATAGTAGTTCAGGGAAAAAATTACACTGTTTAGGCCAAGCATGCAGAATGGTATAGAAAGGCAATTTAAGGCAATTTAAGGCAAAGAGTTAAAAATGTATTGGTGTTTCCTGCCAACAGAAACGTATCTGAGACTACCACAATAAAAACACCATATGAGAACTTGGAGAAAAGGGATTATATTTAACTGTTGTATAATATACTGTCTTTGATTTCATTTGGAATTTTAAGATTTTTCTGGCAGTTCTTCTGGGAGCAAGTATAATATAGCATATAAAAAATAACCTCTCAGCTGTGAAGTGTGAGATTCAGTTCTGTCATTGGTGTAACACTGGGCTAATTCATCCCATCAGATTTGTTCCATATTGATAACCGTGTAAGTGAAGGTGGAATCTTGGCCAGATCTTGTATACTAAAATCCACTATAATTTTTAATTCTGCTTTACTCAAATTACTTTTTAACAGTATTAGCCCATTGCTCTAAAAACAAGCAACAACAAAAAAGATCACAAATTCAACAAAACCAATCAACCCATAAATATCAGCTAATCAATCAAAAAGGTATTAATACAGGATTTTTTCATTTTCACTTTTTTTTTTTTCATTTTCATACTAACCAAGTTGTGCTCTTTCTACATTGCTTGGAGAAACTGATAACCTGCACAAAGCTAGACCTTTAGAAACAGACTTCAGATGTATGAGCCTGGCTGGAGGGAAGTGCAGAGAGCTCCTGTGCTTGGTTACCTTACAGAAAGCCTGGCTACAGCCAGGGTTGGCACAAGGGCTTAGCTCTGAGTCTTAACTTGCATGCAAGCTCCTCCCAGTAAACATCTCTGTCATCCATCATCTTCTGGTAGTATCTTGGTACCTTCTGGTATTCCTATTTACTGGAGGCATCTTGGTTAGTGACAGGGAGGGGCTGATTCACTTGAGATATATCTAAAAACTTCAGAAAGAATGTGTAAATGTGAATTCATTACTCAGGTATGTATACAGCCTTTGCAAGAATACAATCAGGATAAGGATTTATACTCTGTTTTTAATATTTGTGTGTGTTTTTGTTTTGGTTTGATTTTTGTCAGTTTTCTGCAAAGCAATACTCTCTTCATACAATCTTAATTAATTATAGGGGAAGAGTCAGTAAGTTGTTTGTTGTAGTGTTCCTCTCAGAAATACAAAGAAAATTAATAAGTTGTTTTTTGAATTTGGACAATAGGGGTAGTACATGTGGCTTGGAACTGAGAAGAGACTCTGCTCACTTTATACACATGAATTTGCCCTGGAAAAGGGGGAGTTTAGCAATTCAACAGTCACTTGAGGTTTTTATAACTGTGATGTTCCCTGCCTAGAAATGGAGTTCTGCAGCAGAGGGAGGAAATGAGCAGCAACAGGAGGCTTTAAAAAAACCAGACCACAGTAAAGAAAAGCAGGAAGCTTAAAATGAAGATGATGATAGATGCAATTCAGAGTAATGACTATACACTTTTCATCAAGACTGATAGAGATTTCTTTGCCCAGCAAGGAAACTTATCAACGGTGCAATGTAACAGTTGTGGCAGGAGGTTCTTTGTACTCAATACTTTTTAATGCGTAAAGAAAAAAACAATGTCTTGTAAGTTAAGTCTTGCCATACTCTGACATAAACTCTTAATTTTGTTCAACACTTTAAAAACACAGAAGATGCAGAACGAGATTTTTCTTTTATACTTTCATTTTTATTGTCATATATAAAATTTGAGCAGTTATACAGGAAAACAGTTCTACAAACTGATGTATTTAAATGTTAATATGACCATAATAACCCAGCATAGTTTATATTTCAAGGGAACTTTTTTAAGAACAGAGTGAGTTTCTGTTCAGGAAGAAGTCCACCAGCAGTATAAAGTGACTTATAGCTGATATGATAATATATCCCTAAAGAATCTGGCAAATAAGTCTGAAGAAACCAGCTATTTATACTGCACTTTCATGTAGCATGACCTCTGGAGATGTAATCTAAGAGTTTTGAGCTCTGTACAAGTACTAATCATCAGAAGAGCTTGACAACTTTGTAATTTTTATCTCTGTGAGTTCCCATGGCATAGTAGTAAGGTGATTCAAAAAACAAGTCAGCTACAGATTTAAGATTATAAATATGCAAACTAAGAGCCAATACGTTAATAATTTTTTCTATATTTACATGTATCCAGATTTACTATTGGATTTAATTTTTTCTTTTGTTGGTGACTCCTGCAGTAGCTGGAAGTGATGCCTTTGATTTTGTCACACTGTTGGCAGTGTTCTTCTTCCATTATGTTGGGTGTAGACACCAATGGTGTAATAACGGTTTATAAGGGAAAAAAAGTTGAGAAGAGTGTGTGTATATGAGATTTCTGAAGGCATTATTTATGCCCTGAACCATGCCCTATGCTTTTTAAATAGTGACACTTATTTCTAGCCTGATGCTACAGGAAATAAAGAAGAAATCCACAAATGAAAGAATTTTGATTAAAAATTTCTCCTTCCATATCAAGATGAGAGAAAGCTTGCCATCCCACCTGTTTCCGAGCTGGTTTGGAAAGGCAAATAGGAACTGCTAGAGCTTGGGGAGATATCAAAACTGATTTTTAAGCTATCTCAACAGTTTGAAAATACATTTAGCTGGATCACTAGGAGACTAAATGATTTTGGGACATCATCAGTAAGTCCATTAAAATTTCCCCATCTATTACATAAAGCAACAGGGAGCAAGAACAGCTCATTTAGAACCACATCTTCCAAATTCAGCAATAAAAAGTGAAAGAACATATTTTTCCATTTCTAATGCCTGCTGGAAATAGATAAGGGAGAGCTTCATGTGTTTTCCATCCATTTGTATTCCTTCCTCCTATTACCTCTTAGTTGCTTTAGTACTTCAGGATATTGTGTTGTGTTAAACAGTAGGTCTTTCCACTGTATAACCTTCAGAAGGCTTATACAGTGTTTTCCAGCCTCTTTTGTAGGTGGACTGGAATAAATGAGAAGGAGTCTTTCTCTGGAGAATAACATACTGCTAAATAAGAGTGAATGTTGTAAGAAGTGCTCCCCAAGGAACTGAAGTAGGTAATATGAGTGTAGTGTTTGGCATGAACAATTAGCATATGAAACTGGAAAAGTGAGAAGATTTGAAAGTAGTATGAGGGTCAATGGATTTAACTTACTTGACAGATAAAAATACGTTATTTTTTGTCACCTCCATGCAATAACTATTATTCAGCTCCTTCAGAGAAAGTGGGGAACAAAGCAAGGTGGGTATTTTAAGGTCAGTAGTTGGTTGTGTGTATAAACATGTATATGTTTACCTTCAGCATTTAGGAGAGGGTGAATGTTACTTAAAGAAACTTTGCAGCCTGCGTATCTCATAGATAACCTTTCATGTCTTTAAATTACAAATATTTAGAATAAAACAAGAGGTCCAAATATCCTTGAACAATTTAGATATTTAGAATAGAATCTAATCCAATCTAGTGTAAGACTTTCACCTTTCCATGACTGCCTGATTAGCCCTGATAAAAGAATTTGGTTAGTGCTTGGATAAGTATAGAAATATTTTAACATTCAACTGCAAGTGTAGATTTACCAGAAATTCACTTTTGTAACTTTGGCTCATCTTTCTTTCCAATGACTCTTACATATTATTCACAGTGACTCTACTTATTTTTCCTTTTGATGCAGAGGAGGGTGGTAAAGGGCTACCTGATTATTTCAAAGAGTTATTTTTCTTAGTTCCCCTTATCTATATTAACAGTTACATCTTCAAAGAACTTGAAGAGGAGAATGTATTACCTGTTCATTCTGAACTCACCTTTGAACATGCTAGTTTTTTCAATTTCCATTCATTACCACAGCCATAATGCCATTTCTAAGAAATTCTCTAAAATTGATTGAAAACTAATAGGTTTATGGATTAATTGGTCTCTAAACAGTCCAGTGAAATTGCATGGCATTTTCTCCCTCATCTGCAATCCCTTTGCTGCACAAGAATCTTGCTAAAGGAAATACAAAAGATGAAATTACTCCAAGAAGTGTTGTGAATGATTTTCACATGGAAAACCTCTTTCAGATAATCTGTTGGTCTGGACTTTGTATCTCTGAAACTTCTCAAACTATTCTAATACAGAATACTTTACTCTCTAAAGTACATTTCTGCGCTTAAACTGTGCTGCTTTAAAACTTCTGTTGCCGGAGAATAGAAATCTTTTTCAGCATTACTCCCTGCCAGTATGATGACAGTCTGAGAACAGCCTAAGTTAAAATTTAGAGTTACATTTTCAGAGTGAACTTCCTGTTCATATTCTTTTCCCTTCTAACAACTTGTCTTTTCAGTAGTTGATTAGTATTTATTGGGAATCGGACACATCTCCGAAATGGCACCACTAGACTGGTGCCTTTAGCAATGAGTAAGTACATATACACTATCCCCCAGCCTGATAATTTGGGTGGGAATATATAAACTCTTTTCTTTAATAGCTACCAATTATTATTGTCTGCACATAAATTTCTTATGTCTTCCTTTCCACACAGGGTTTCAGAACAGTCAGGACTATAATTTTGACATTATTGTGATGGTGATCAGTGCTGAGGGCCAGTGCTCCAGGTGACAACACCACTGTAACATCTGTGAGCTAGCAGGTATTTTGTGTAGCTTCATATACATCCTTCTTGTTCCTTTCAGTTTATTGTAGTTTCATAGAATAAAGGAAAAGGCTTCCTTCCATTTTATCAGTGATGCTATCAGTTAAGTCAGGCTTCAGGTTTCAAATTGGATATTTTTCCTAATCATGGCATAATCTAATGGGTAAAGTGTTCATTTTTTTCCTTTTAAAATATCTTTTAATTAAATATATGGCATTTACTCAGGAATCATTCAGATATACCTGATAACTTTAAACCTCTTCCTTTTCCTCTTTTCTGTGATTCCCTTGATACCTCCATCTAACAACAGTAAAACCTACTGTATCTTGTCTCCAAATCATATAGAAGTCCCTTATCTCTTTCTAGCATGAACAATAGCAAGAAATTATTCTCTTGGAGTAGAAGACTAAATAGGATTGTCACTGTCTTAGGCACACTCTCATCTGTGGAAAGGCTCAGTTAACACAAGTTTGTCACAGAAACAGCAGAGAAGAGAAAAAGCCAATTTTGCCATGAAAAGAGGAGGTAAAAACCGAACCACCAAGGAATCAGATCAGACACCAGACAAGGGAAATATCAGCATAGCACAGGAACAGTTCTAGTGTTTGAAGGCTATGTGCTGGTTTTGCTGATATATCAGATCTGCCTGTGATTCCTACAGTCATGCTTGCTTCCAGACATGTTTTAAGTGTTCAATTGTTAAATAAACGAGGAATATGAATTCTCCTAATTCTCTTCACAAACAGAGAAGGACCCCCCTCTCCCCCCCCAAAAAAAAAACCCAAAAAAAGACAAAGTGACAAAAAAAATTGCACTAAAGAACAAAACCTGGGAAGCCAATTTTCCTAAGCAAAAGGTAGAAGAAACTTCATTAAGCCTAACGAGTATTGTAATTTTTCACTTTTAACTTTGGATCTTCAGTTTCAGTCCTGATTCACTGTATGTAACATGAAATTCAGGACAATTTCATTTGTATACAGCTGTCTACTAAAGTTAGAGAAGGGATTTAGAGACTTTAGATAAAATCTATGTGAATTTAATTTTAGAAATATCACTGTCTTAAGAACTTTTAAAAATACAGACCTGAAAATAAATTTTCAGGTTTATCTGATTGACTGTGCTTGAGCTTATGAATAGTTATTTAGAAGCTTAATTTCACCATCTTGAATGTAGACTTTTTTTTCTTTCTTAAAATAACCTTCCCCTTCACCACCCTCCCTTCTCTCCCCCTGCCTCAGTGTAGCCTTCCATTGAAGATTTGTAAGAAAAAGATGTTTTACTGCCTGAAAAATGGATATTAACCATGTATGGCTAAATGATGATTGCAGACCTTCATCATCTGTGCTGTGTGTTAGACACTGTTAGATCATGGGTTAAAAGAGGGATTTGCTAATTTCAGGCACTTGAAATGGAAAGGTAGGACCAGAATGAGGTGGAACAATAGATGTGATTTATCTTTCAAGTAGATCAGTCTAAAGCATGTGCAGGCTCACTGATTCAGTTAGACAGTTCAACTTAGATTTACAGTAGTGTATGGAAATTTGGATCTGGAGTCAAATGTCTTTTACACTCTTGGGATGGTTTCTTGTTTTTTAAGTGAAGGAAGAAAAGTCACAAGTAGAGCAAGATAAAGTAAAAGAGAAGACATAAATTAAAAATCTTATTAAACACTCCACGTACTATTATCTTCTAATGCTCTATTGTAAGAAAGGAACTAAAGCAAACGATAATGAGCTGTAAAAAAAGGAGACAGAAAATAAAGTCAGAATGACTTATAGAGGGTGCATGTAGGCAGGTAACTGTCCATATTGGAAAGTGCTAAACAATATCTCATTTCATTTACTGTATTTTCAAACTTTGTGATCAACATCCCTGTATAGAACATCATTCCACAGCTATTTATTAAACAAAACCTTTAGGATCAAATTGTTAGCTTAAATTCTATTATGAATGGAGAGAGATGGGACTATTTACTCTGCAAATCATAGTTATTTCCCTGGCTGCCTTCTAGCTCCTGGAAGGAAAGTAAATTGCTTTGGATCTAGCCTGCCTCCATGTCTTGAGTGGACCAATTCAGAGTGATTTACTGATCTCTATGCTAGTTTGTTCTGTTTGGCTAAACATAATGTTTGCTTGCCTTGGTGAAAAATTACAAATGCTTTCTTCGTCAGACTTTCAGGGACTTTACCTACTCACCAGGTATTCCAAGAACAATCTCAAAATGCATTTTCCAGTTGCACATCAGATTACAGTATTCATTGTTTGCCATGCACAGCCTCTTGTCTGAGAAATCCATTTTGAGTTGAGCTAATGGCCATTCAGCTGCAGACAGAAATACAGCATAGAGCAATGCTAGAATTGATTGGACCGCAGGATACCATCACAACCTGCATAACAATAAAACAAGCAGCATGACTTAAAATCTGACCTATATTCACCACAACTGGTGGGAAAAATCTGAGGTGACATGTTCTCGCTATAAGACAATACACTGAAGCTTTTTTTTTTTTAAACTTTCTCAAAATATTTTGATTCCCTCCAAAGTGGTGCTATTTCTTTAAACAGCTGTCCCATTTTTCATTTTAAGAGTTCATTTGCACAGAAATATTTTCACTTCTCTCTCTGATTGTTTTGCTGTAGGGAAGGCTACTTCCTTTGGTGCTCTGCACATTCTGAACATTTTATTGGGTATTTCAAATACTCAACACGCAATAAACTTTTTCAAGGAGTGTACTGCAGAGATAAAAATATTGATTAAAATTCTGTTTGTTTTGAATTCTGAATAATGCTTTTTCTGCTTACTTTGTGATTCTCTTGCAGTATTATTTTATAGATTCACTTCTGCTAACAAATCATATGATAAGACTGACAAAATACTCACTTTCTCTTAGTAGTTCTTGTGACTGCTCGGAGTCCATTCAGATGGTCTTGTGCTGCTGGCTGGGTTTTTTGTCATTGGAATTGGGCTTCTGTCATTTTAATGAATGAAATAATTTTCAACTCTGAATTATGTCCTGCCTTGCTCCTTCATCATCTCTTCTGACTAGAATAATTTGTATTCTGGCTTTCACAAGTTTTCGTAAGTCCCTTTTGTTATGTATACATATGGACTATACGAATATGTGCTGTTTAATAACATATATATCTTATGAAATAGTACAGGTGAAATTAGGGCTAAATATATGTTTCATTTTGGAACTGAGTCTATTAGTGTTAGAAATACCTTTTACAGGTCTGCCAAAGATGACTGAAGTCAGTGGAAAAGGCTGTCATTTAGGGATTAATATTTTTCTACAACTTTTAAGGGAAAATTTTATTTTTTTTTACAATAAAATACATTTACCAAAGTGTCTAAGAGACATTGAAAATTAAATTTTGCTTTTAAAAGTGTACTTTTAAAAATTATAGGATTTACAAAGGATATAAAGTGCAGGAGGTTGTTGGCAACTGTAACCTCTTGTACTATTACTGAAAACCTGCAAGACTTAAATAAAAGTATTGAATGTAATTTAAAGAATCAGCTGAACAGATCACATGCCTTGGATGAACTTCCATTAATGGGCAGTTAATCAATTTACAAATGGTGCTCACTAAAGTCACAATGAAAAGTCATAACTTGAATAGGAGGGAAGATGTGTATGCAGTGGATAGAGAAATGAAAGTCATAACTTTGCTTCACTTGGTCTGTGTGTCCAGGAAGGGACTTTATGCTGCCCATTGCCAGCCCCTGCATGTGTAAAACTTCAAATGAAAGGCAGAGAAGGAAGTGAAATACTATGGCTCATAAGAAAATATGACATAAAAGAAAATAGAATGTTCTATTAAAAATAGGAGCCCTGTACCAGGGTTAATACACATTTGGAGATTAATATAGTTTTTATAAGTATTTTATAAGGGATTTTTAATCTTAAAACCTAGATTCTAAAGAAATAAATTAAAGTGCTAATAAAATACATTATTCTGATAGGTTGTGCATGAATATATCTCCATCAATATACCTCTAGAAATTGGAGAAATATTTGGTTTTTTCCAGTATAAAATAGAGTAATGAACTAGTCTTTTTAGAAGAAAAAAAATCACAAAGAATATTGCCTTGAAAACATCCTTTAGTATTAATTATCTTATTCAGTCAGAAATTAAATAGCTTTAGTAATGGGATTTAGATTAAAATTACTGCTACTCTTGCCTACCAATTGTCTTTCAAAATATCATTGTATATTAGTTCCACAGCAATTTAATATTATCCTACATTCTAATAAAATGATATTATGTGTTTTCATACCTCCATCTTAATTAAATATATGTGGAAAATTGCAGGAAAGAGAAAAAAATATTTTTTCAAACTAACTGATATTTCCAGCAAAAAGGTGGTTGTTACCGTGGAGATGAACTCTTGAGTTTTCCAGCTGCTATATTTCTAAAAGTAACTACTCACATAAACAACCCATTGGAAGTGGAACAACAAGAAAATGCCAAAGAGTATAACTGACCTAGCAGTGTTCATGAAGTTTTTGTTAATCATACCAAAGGTTGAATGAATGGCAAAATCATATAATTACATTTTCCAGCTTTTATCATATATTGTTTACCAGTTTGTGAATAAGAAAACATTTACATAGTTTTCAACTGTAAGTTATACTTCTTTTTCATTTCTACCTGATGTGATAAACTTCTCTCTGAAACAGAGATGCAAATACTAGATTAAAACATATTAAGAAACATTATGATGTTATGAAAAATATGAAAAATAATTATTTGTATATGGTGAGATCCCACTGATTCTATGCTCAAAACAATTCTATTCTTTTCAGGTCTATTTTAATAGGGTAAAGCATACAGAATGGGTTTTATTAACATTCCTATCTGGAAAACCTGACCCTCTCTTTAATAATATGCATATTTTGTATGTACATGATTGACTTCACAGTGAGTTAGAAATTTGAAACATCTAAGTCTGTACTCTGATTATAGGATAAGTTTACATTGTTAATATAGATGTCACAACATGTTTTGAAATATGAAATATTGACAATGGAGGAGGAACTTTGACTGAATTAGGAAATAGAACCAGTTAACCATGTTAATATTAGCTTTAAGCCATTTCCAAATGCAGAAAAATACCGATAACAAACATTGTCATTAAATTTAAGTAACAGTCATTTTAGAATGGAATGCTATTTAAATCTCTCTATTTGTCTAAGTAAAATTTTTCCAGGTACAGTAAATAAAGAATAAAATGTCTTATTTCTGCTGACAGCTTTCAGATTTCCCTTCTAACCATGGCTCTTGAAGAAGACAACTTAGGAAGTCCTTGTCTTACAGATTACTTTGTTATCTCAAGAAATGATATGCATGGCCCTGTCTATGAAAGGAAAGAGGACTCCTCCTTAATTGGATGGTAGATTAAAATCACAGTTTTTCAGAGGAAGGAAAAAGTAATCATGAGAAAAGATGAAATTATGAGATGAAATTATGAGTAATCATTAAAAATAAAATAGTGTAACCTTCCTCTAAGTTTGCAAGGTATCTTTTTTCTCCTTTTTACAATCTTGATATGTCACACCTTAGTTGACAGTTGGGAGCAAGAAACTGCTGAAGGCTAAGTCTTTGGGTGCTGAAAATGATCTAACAGAGAGGCTAATAGAAAGAAGGCTAAACGATCTTGTGGATGAGTACTTCTGGAGATTTACAGCTTTTTAGTTCTGCTAGGTCAAATTTGGAAGCCTCAGTTAAACCATAAGTCTTGATTAATAGAAAGTTTTGATGATCTGGTACTTTGGCACAAACGTAGTTTAATGTTTCTTCAAAAGTCTTTAATTCACCTACTTTTGCTTCAAGAAAGCTCTCTGAGAGAAGGTATTACTGCTCACAAATGATTATGCCCTTCACAGTTTCGCTGATGTTCGTTTGCAAGGAGTGCTCATAAAGCTCAATCAATGAAGACTGAATTAGGTGGGACTCTGAAGGGATTAGGGGAACAGAGAGAAGTATGTATAGCACGGCTTATCTGGGAGGCAAAAAGCAGCTTACTAGGGCTGATGTACTTTTTCCACTCTCCAGAAGTTGCTTGAGACCAATAGCTGAGGACAGAAGTTCAACAAGAGGCCAACATTTTGCTGTGCCTCAGTGGAAAAAACCCAGGTCCACTCAATCTGATTGCATTACAAGTGGCTTTCAACAAGGTAAGCTGAGTCTGCTATAGACTGTTTCCAGCAGCTGTATTGTGTTCTGGGAGGATGGGGCTTGTTATTTAAGTGCTTAATACTGCATCAAAAATATGTGGAAGCTAAATTTAGCACTGCCAATTTGAACTCTTGGGTTTGGCTTGTTTGGTGTGTTTTACTGGCAAAAAAGACAAACATATAGAGTTAAAAATATGTACCTTAAAAATAGTATTGTGTTTTTAGAATCAGAGTCTATTTTATAAACAATTTAATGGAGCTTCTTGAGAATGTTATATACATCTCCAAAGGAAAAATTTAGAATAATTTATGTAGCAAAAGGAAATTGCAGACTTGTAGAATGTTTTGCATTTTGTGATTACTTTGAAGAAAAAGCTGTTCTGTGAGGACTGTTCAGATTTTTTGGATGTCTTATTACAATCTTAGGGGCTGTGTGAAGCATGGTATTGAGTCAAAGAATGGGGTGGTGGAGGAAGGACATGTTGCCTCTTTTGGGTCCATACTAATGTCTAATAGCACTTGGGAGTAGTGTGTCCTGATAATAAAGTCGCTGAATAGTTGGAAGAGGTATGACTTTAGTGTGAGGAAGCTAATGGACAGGTAGATTCTTTCTGTCATTAAGATATACTTTTAAAAATCACGTACTCTTCTGGCAGCCCAGAAGACAGAGTAAAGTGCTAATGCAAAGAGAAAGAATAGCAAGCACTTTAGACTGCCATTACAGTTTAAGCAAAATCTATGTTATCCTAACTGCTTTTGTGATAAAAGTCTATAGTTTAAAAAAAAAAAACCAAAACATATGTGCAGTATATAACAGAACATAAAAGTTTGCTGTTAACTTTGTCAAAACCTATGCCCTTCAGCCAGGGAAAGACAAGCAGGAATATGGAAAGATCCCCAAGGTTTTAAAAATTCTCCTTTTACTGTCACCTCTACACTGAGGAATTTTGCCAGTAAACTGGTAATAAAAGCATGTGCTGATTTTTCTTCTGTCAGCAGATTTCTGTGTCTTCCATACCTCACCTCTCTCACTGTGGGGTAGAAACACTTCACCTGAAGTACTCAGGGCACTTCAATCCAAGAAGCCATAATTCCTTTCTTGTTATGATCTTATCTAGGCCTTTCCCACAATCACATGGTCCCCCATGACTGATCTTTGCCCTCACTCTTCTCTCAAAGGCAGATTCTGTGCAGCTAAAAGTGTTCCCATCTCCATTTTAGAATCAACATGCATGGTTCCTACAACATTTCAGTTGCTAAACCACTATGTGTTAGCTTGAAAATGAGAAACTTGGAAGTAATTTAAACACACAACTGTTTCAGGTTCTATCAGACATTTGGCAACTAGTTCTGGACCCTGTGAACTGATGCTTCTAAATTTCCAAAAACCAGCTTGGCTGTATTATGATACAGATACAATATAATTAACTGTGTATGCGCAAATCTTTCAAGTAGGGAGTTTGCCTTATCTGAGACTCCAAGGATGAAAACAGTAAAATAGGAGAGCTCCTTTGAAAGTATAAAGGAAACATGAAAATCAGTACTGATACATGTCAGTGCATGAGTTGTTTACAGCAGGGATGATAGTTATGCAGATGGAGACATTGAATGTTACAGAAAGCTTTTTCTAAACTATGTAGAAAACAGGAGCTAACATATCCCAAGATACCAGAACTGTGTTGATGGATAACCTCAAAAGTTGAAAGTAAGCTACTCCTTCAACAGCTAGACAGAAGTTACACAAGGCTTTCATTTAGTGTCCTTGGCTGAGAGAGACTGAAAAGAATGCCTTAGAGTGCCAGGCATCCATCATATATTGTGATGCAGCTCTAGCAGAGTCAAAAATGGGTAATCAGTGTAATTGTTCAATATAGCTGGCTCAAGTATACAGTAAATGATTTACAAAGCCCATTTTAAATTCGCATTCTGATGCAGTATGTCATTAGACATGAGTTAAAACATTTTAACATACCCGAGTACATTACCAATAGCAGTCAAAGCTTATAGAAAGTATCCTTACCTAAATTTCATATTTTAAAAAGTTTGAGTGTGAGTTGTCTGCTTAACCTTACACTCTATCTGAACTCAGCACTGTTTTCTAAGTGGCAGAGCTAGCAATGTGACTGTTGTCTCAGTTTGGCTGGATGGCTTTGCTGCTTTGAAATATATTTCAGAGGCAGCTCAAGTGTAAACATTTCCACAGATGTGGAGGTTTTCTGGGTATTTTTGCAGCATTTATGTTTGCTGCCTGAAAATGACATACTATCCTGTTGCACTTCTCATTACATCTCTGGGCTTGGCTATTTTCTCCAGGAAGTATTTCTGTTGATCTTGCTTCCTTTGCTATGTCAGAATTATGATCTGAACATAAATTTTTCTTTTGTATTCCTGAAAGTGGATTTATGATTAACAATGAATTTGTTTTGCTTAAATCTTTTCCACAAATACTATCCATACGAAATAGTAGTAAAAAATGTTCAGTCATTTTGCATGAAATTGCCAATATTAATAGCAGCATCTGATTATATGACCCACATATTTTCTCCTCTAACAAGAGGCGGCCTTCCTCTTGCCAAATAATCTGGTTTACTGCAGACACATACATAGATCTAATTATGTGTGACAGGGTTACCCTTTGAAAAATTTTTGTATTTCCTTGGCATCCATGGAACAATTGCAGATGTTTTTCAAGCACCTTAAAAGGAAAATAAGCTACTCATGTCACACTACTTTAATTCCACCTTGTTTTGTCTTCTACAACAGATTTGCAAGGAAGACTATGGGACTTGCACCTGGCATCATGCTCTGTGACAGCGCTACTAGCCTGCTTGCTGCAGTGCTGTAGCAGGAAAATGACATGCTGAGAGGAAACACGATTGATTCTGAAGACAGATCTACACAACAGACTCCTATTGACATCAAAATGTTAGTCACTGAAAGAATCTTAAGGGTGCATGGCTCTTACTGACATTCTTGCATTAGCTTCTTAAAGAACAGCAATCCTGAAACACATGTGCAATCACACAGGGGTGCCAGAAGAGCTTAGTATAATTGTAAATGCATAAGTTCTAGTATCTGCAAGCAATGTTTTCCAGGATCAAGGAATTTTATAGGTGTAAATAGTTACGGTGTAAGGGACTAACAGAAACACACCCATTGTCAAATAATGTCCAATGTATCTAAATAAATAACCAAGAAGGGAAATAAAAAATTATATTTTTAAAATAAGGAATGAGAAAAATTATTGCTAGGGCGATGTGCAAGTAGAAGAATTGTAATAGCTCATCTCTAAAAGCCATCTTGACTGATGTTCAATAAAGTAAATGTGATTCCCAGTCATCACTAGGGGGTGCTCCTCTCCTAAGTACATTAGCAAAAGGCACAAACTGTACATTCCTATAGATGGGGTTTTTTTGGTGAGATGTTAACATGCACACGGTCTATTTAAAGAGTTTCCTATGTTTCTAAGAGTAAATGTTAAAAGGTAAGAATATTTTGATAACTAAGATTTTGTCACTTTCCTTGAATTTGCGAATCTTTAACTAAATAGAATGTTAAAATTAGTTTAGAAATGACTGTGTCTTGAGGAACTGGGATGTTTAATGTACTCTCCTTGATTTGCGTCAGTTAAGGAAGATTATTATTAAATATATTATTCCTGCTTGGAACTCACAGATACTCTCGTAAGGGTGTAATGTTCTTCATTTTCATTTTCAGTTTGTAATCATTAAATTAACATTAATTAATACTTCCCTATTTATTATCCATATACTTTCAAAGAAATTTATAATTTAATACTCTTTGACTTAAAGGAACAAACGATAAAAGCTTTCCAAATGTTCTGAGTATGTAAATTGTTAACTGTTATTATTCTTCAGACCTTTAACCCAAATGTGTATTTAATTCCCTGTGAGTGCACTGGCCCTGTATGTAGGACAAAACAACTTCATTTCCAGCTGCATAAAGCAGTTTGCAAGTGAGTATATCTGAACAGAAAATGAGAAATTAAAAAGAAGGGAAATATCTGCTATTCAAAAAATTAAAAAAGAGAGTAGTGGCATTATATTATGTGACTTGTATTATAAATCATAGATTTCAGCATTTAGCTTTCAGTGTCATTTTACTGTAACCTTATAAAAAACACCACTCTAAAATATAATAAAGGATTAGAACAAGGGGCATTTTAATTAATATGTACATATGCTTTTTCATAATTTGAAATAATGTTGAACAAGTTATGGAAAGGACTATTATGTTTTAAATACCAAGTTTATCATTAAAAGAAAAGCACCAATTGTATGCTTTATAACTGCCTATCTTTTTATATTATCTATGTACATGGCCTGGGATAAGGAATAATCAGATTCAAACATAATTTTAAGTCTTTAGTGATTAGTACAGACTTCTGGCATACATAATGTGACTTGCTATATATTGATCAATGCAGTCTATTCATTTAATGTGCTATGTGAAAAATATGATTTGCTTCTGTTGTTCTAATTCTCTGCACCACTTTCAGAACAATTTCTGAGAGAAGGCATCAAGAGGAAGGTTTTATATGCACAAGTCTATGACACTGTCTAAAAATGTCTGTTCCATGTCTGTCAAAACATTATCTATCACCATAGCTTCTGTTTTGGTCTGAGAACTATGATCTATTAAAAAATCTTGGAGCAAATTTTCGTATTACTGGGACAGTTACAAGTTGATGTCAAAAATCAGAAAGCTCCACGTCATTCACTCATTGCTGGTTTTCAAGCTTCTCTTGGTGCTTGATTCCCCCAGGGGTATTTTAGGTGAAAATGTAGTTGTTTATTGTGAGTGTCCCTCAAAAAGAAAGGATTAAGTCATCCCAATATTATAGCTCTGATATCCTCTGCCTTGATTAAAAGGAGGTTTTCTATCATATGGCTAAAACTGTTCATGTTCTGTAACTCTGAATATCTGTGAGAGACCCTGTTTTTAGGAATAGGTGGTTCTTTGCTAGAGTTCTGATAAACATGAGGCTGGATGCTATGTAGGGTGTTGAAAAACTCAGACATTGATTTCTTAAAATTTATCTGAACTTGTATCCTTTAATGATTGTAATGTCTGTATGAATGTAATGAATGTAAAGATGATAGTTTGGGGTTTGGATTCTCAGAGATGCTGGCAAGTAGCAGCTCCTATGTTCTTGACTCTCACTTTTGCTATTGAGTTTACCAATCAAAGATATGTGAAAACTAAATTCCTGAATGGAGTCCAGAACTGAATTTGAACAAAAAAGAAAACACTCCTGAAAGGACTGGCCTTCTTTCTCTCCTCTATTTCAGTGATGACTTATATTTGGTATTTGGAGAGACTATGCTAGTTATAAGAGGTTTCTCTGAAACTCAAGCAGCCTCCTTCAAATGCTTCCTGGAGCATGGAAGGTGCACTCTAGGTTATTGATTTTAATCTGTGATACAGCAAAATTATGTCTCTTGTGCAATATTTGATGATAAAAGGAAATCTGAGATCCTCAGTGTTTACCTTAATTATGTGAAGAAGAGGAGGGGAAAAAAAAAAGCCACACTAAACCAAAAATTCCCCAAAACAAATAGTAGTGAGAGATCAGAATTACCTGCTGATGTACTCTCATGAGTTGGTAGAGTTAAGATGGGTGTGATATATGTTAATAAAAGGATAAATCATAATTTATTATGATTACATATATTAAAAAAATCACAAACTTCTTAAAAATGTGAAGTAGTATGTTGTATAGTAATATACCATTATTTTACTCAAATAAATTGGGAAACTATTTGGCACATAGTATTTTATCTAATAAAATATCCAAACAATTAGACTTTGAAGAGCTATTAATTGAAGGTCAACTTATGGTCTAGTACACAGCCTAACTACATGCAAAGTTAGAGAAAGGGAAGAAGAAAGTTTCATCAACTCTGGCAATAAATTTTGTCGTTTCTGTTGAGCTCTGTGGTAGTCTCTGGAGGAACTGAGGTCTACTGGTGGGGTGCTGCTGAATCTAGAGTGTAGCTCAGTAGGTTACCATCAACCTTATGCTAGCATCTTCACTGCTGTTTGTAGAGGCACTACAGAATAACAAAATACGCTGTAGAAAAACATGTAATCCCCATTCAAGACCAGAAAATTTCAGTAGAAGTGTTAAACCTGTGACCCAACTAATCTAGTCAAACCTAGTTGGATTAAATTCTGGATATATTACAGACTTTTAAAGGCTTATACTTGTCAAGGTGTGTGGAGGAGGTTAAACAATGCCTTCTCCCCACTTTCCTCCATATGCACAGCTATTTGGCATAGTATGGGTCAATATCAGGAGGAAAATGTTTGCTATCAGTGTGGAAAAACTGCCATCTCAGAGGGATTTAGATTTGAGATTGGAATTATCGTGATTCTCCCTGTGGTATCCTGTGCCCTTTGAAACAGATCATTCTAATGGAAAATCATCTTTTTGTAAAGGGCATGCAAGTTTCCAATAGACTTACAAACTGCTTCCCAGACTCCTCACAATATGTAAAATGTTTTAGTCCTTTCATATTTTCTTCCATGTCAAATTGAGATGAAAAGTCAGTGTCCTGAAAATATCTGTAGAATCCTAACTTTAAAAAGGGCTTTCTCTTTTAACTTCAGTGTTTTAATTGCCTTGAATTTAAACGCTAATTTTAATTGAATGTCAGATTGCATCTACTGGTATCTCTGAATTACTTCTTTATTGTCTGAACACTTTATGTTCATATTCTTTCCTATGGTCTACCTAAGAAGACAGATGGTTAGAAATTTCCATGTCTTTGACCAGGCTCTGTGACAAAATGATTTTCTATGACTCATCATGGTCTCCTTTGAGGTTTATACATACACCTGGGCCACAGAGACTAGGACTCTGAGGAACTGAGTTTTTGAAATACAGAAACTACAAATTGCAGACAATTAATTATGATGGAAGCTACTTTTCAGTAGTAGTTTCTTTTCATAAACTACTTTTCAGTAGGTCAGCTAAATTTTGACAAAATTAAATTTTTCAGTTTGGTTGAATAGAGTGATAAAGTTTGCTATGTGAAAATGCCAACTGTATAAGCTGAATTAGCATCCCGCAGGAAGAAATCATTTTGCACTAAGACATTTTAACTGCTTAACTGGATTATTCATTAATTTGAGTATACCATACAACTGGAGTTCCTTTCTTGTATTTTCTGTGAGTCTGGGTTGGTTTGTGGTTTTTTTTGTTTATTTGTTTTGGAACATTTTTGTCTGATTGCTGATGTATTGAAGGTGATGAAAAAATTAAAACAGTTACAAGAATAATCATGTATTTAGGAAATATAGGGTTTTTTCTATAAATAGAAAAATATTTAGTTCATAGATGTCCTGATTAATACAAGCTGCCAGTTGTGAAACACTGCTGCCAATTCAAAATGTCCAGCTCAATACAGAGAGATTTGGCTGGACACTGCAATAATTTATAAATTTGTACCAATCCACTCCCAATAGCTTCATCAGCCCCAGTAATCTGGAAGGGCAACTGTACAGCAGAGTGCTGTTTGTTGTTGTGGTGGTGTTATTCCACACTCAATTTTCCACTTCTGAAATAGATCACATATGTGATCATTAAGATAAAATACAGCCAAAGCAGTTAACTGAAGAAAGTGAGAGAAGAAAAAAGATGAAAAGGAATAAATAAAAGAGAAAGTAGGAATTTGTATTCTAAAAATCACAGAAAAGGAAATTAATTAGGAAGAAGTGATTTTGAAAGACAAGAAGTGACAGAAAGATGAGACAGGTACTGGTGGTTTTAATAAATAAAATTTCTGTAAACGGGGCCTGTAAGAAACGTGTCATTGGAAGTTTCTTTTTTCCTGCAATAAATTCTGTATTTTCATATTTAAAAATTGAATAGAAACATGCAGAGCTTTTTCTGAGTTATATCCTAAAAATTCTACCTTATTTTTTTCAAGATGTATGATGAATTTAACTTACTGTTAAAATCTAAGGAAAGTTTAATTATCACAGCACATTAATTAAAAAAAAAAAAAAAAAAAAAAAAAAAGGAATTTCAGAGACCTAGACTTCATTTTAAGCTTATTTGTAAAGAAATTGTACATAATTGTGTAGCTTCCTCTCCCTTCTAAATGAATCGGTAACAAGGTAAGACATACAACATGTGTAATAATGCCTACAGGCCTAAAACAAATTAATATAATGGGCACAAAGGTATACTCTTGTCAAATTATGTATTTGATTAGAAATGGACTTGGCTTCAACAGAAAATGGGGTTTTGAAGAAGAAAAATAAGCCAGTAAAGTAAAGCCATGTAATTCTGAAATGTAGGGATAGAAACAGAGCCAAAGAATAGATATGGTTTGTGATTCAACTGTGGAAGTGACCAAGGTTCCTCTTCTGCTGTAATACACATTCCTTTAATGCTTATACTTTGATTCAAAATGCAAGATGATAAGTAAGCAAAGCTTGACCTTCATTGCAAAATTCTTTTGAATATGTGCAGTCCCCCAGATTTATATCAAGTTGAGTGGGAGTGTTGATCTGCTGGAGGGTTGGAAGGCTCTACAGAGGGATCTGGATAGGCTGGATCAGTGATCTGAGGTCAGTTTTGAGGCTCAACAAGGCCAAATGCTGGGTTCTGCACCTGGGTTACAATAACACCCATACTACTGGTTTGGGGAAGAGCAGCTGGAAAGCAGGGCAGTGGAAAAGGACCTGCGGGTGCTGGTTGACAGCTATCTGAACTTAAGCCAGCAGTGTGCCCAGGTGGCCAAGAAGGCCAATAGCATCCTGGATTGTATCAGAGCATCAGATTATATCAGCAGGACCAGGGCAATGATCATTCCCCTGTACTTGGCACTGGTGAGGTCTCACCTTGAATCATGTGTTGTTTTGGGCCCCTCAATACAGAAAAGACAAGGAGGTGCTGAAGCGCGTCCAGAGAAGGGCAATGAAGCTGGTGAAAGGTCTGGAGCACAAGACCTGTGAGGATGCTGAGGGAGTTGGGGTTGTTTAACCTGGAGAAAAGGAGGATCAGGGCAGACCTTATCCCTCTTTACAACTACCTGAAAGAAGGCTGTGAGGTGAGATGGGGGTCGGTCTCTTCTCCCAACTTATAAGAAAAACTACAGGAGGAAACGGCCTCAAGGTGCACCAGGGAAGGTTTAGTTTGGATATTAGGAAAAACTTATACAGTTTTCAACAAATGGTTATCAAGCACTGGAACAGGCTGCCCAGGAAAGTGGCTTAGTCACCATCCCTGGAGTTATTTAAAAGATGTGTAGATGTGGCACTTAGGGCCATTGTTTGGGCTGGGATTGGCAATGCTCAGTTAATGGCTGGACTTGATCTTGAATGTCTTCTCTAACCTAAAAAATTTTATGATACAATAGTAAAGAGTTATTTCAGGTGGATGATGCATGGTGGGTTCAACCAAACTCTAAAAATAACAGTACTGTCGCTAGCTAGTTATATAGGATAATTCATCAGCCTACAGTTAGTCAACAAAGTATTGCAGGTAAACCTATCATCCCTATAAAGTACAGGATACTTGTGTGGGAAAGCCTTTGTCCGGTTGCTGACAGAAGAAGAGGGCAAGATGGTTCTATTTTTATCAGTTTAGCTTTTGCTTTGGTGGAGACTTTGGTTCCTTTTTGAGGTGGAAAGACTTCCATCTTTCAGAAACATGAGATTACACCAAATTTGTAGCTACCTATCTTTGATCTCCAAAAACATATGCCTAGTTTCTATTTCTCATGTAAAACATTTTTATAAAAGACTGCTTTCTTCATAAATGACAACGTATTTTGAGCATTTTTATGCATTATTAGAATTATTTAATATTATAAAATCTTCTGGAACAGTCACAATGTCAATGAATACATTAGAAGAGTGTCATAATCTGTGCTCTGTTCAGAAGATAAAGCTTGATAGGATAGCACTGTCCAATGTAGAATAACTAAATAAGTTGTACTGTATCCAGTGCTTTGGATATTGTGCATAAAACTTTTAACAGGAAAACATTAATTTCTCAATAAATGCAATACAAAAAAAGCCTGAAATATGAACTAATATAAATCAGACTATTTCTATATTTAATAAATTGGATTAAAAATTGGTTTATTGGTTTAAGTATTTGAGTAAACCTTGCAATTTTGCTACGTGTTTTGGTAAAACAGAAAAAACCCAAACACAGTTTTGCACCAAAAAAACCAAAAACAAAACCAAAAAAACCCAAAACCAAAACAAACAAAAAACCCCCACCAAAACAAACAAACAAACAAACAAACAAACAAAAAAACCAAGGAAAAAAAGGAAAGCAGAGCCATATAAAATGTTAAAAAAACATGAAAATGTTTCAAGGTTAGAAATTTGTCATTAAATAATTTTCTTGCTTGCTACATTATGTATAGGCTAGAGCTATTGTTAAGAGAGACGTTCAAGAATTTCAAGAACCCTGTCTCTTCTAAATAAGATGTAAGAGCAGACAATGGCTTGTGGTCAGGGAGAGTAAATATTAGGAAGGAGATTAATTAGCATGCCAAAAGAACTTTACTAAGATAAGGAAGCTACAATGGGGCTAAAAATCTCCAGCTGTGCAGAACTCTCAGGAAGGAGGAAAAAGTGGTAAATGAAGAATCAAAAAGGGACCCCTACCTGTTTAATCAACCACAATGATTAGAATAATTAATGTTTTTGCAAACTGTATGTTGCAGAGACCTTTCTTAAAAGTCAGGAAAAACAGGAGAGCTTGTTTCAGAAACAAAATGAAAAAAACCCACAAAATTCTGCTGACATGTAACATGCATTTTTTCATGTTATTTTCATAATTATCTGAAAGAATGAAAATGTAACAGTTTTATTACATACTTCATTCTTTAGTTTTGTCTGCACTAGAAATACTTGGTCAGGTAAGTTAAACAGGTGGATTTGCAAATTTATTCTTATAACTTATTTCAGGCCTGAAAATCCATAATGAAATAAGGTCATCCAGGCCAAATATACTTTTCACATCATACTATCACCCACAGTACCTTTGGTTGAGCATAACTGAAATTGTACATCTGTATTTCTGATCCATATATTTGAGCAAACAGGAAACTTTCAGTGGGTAAAAATACCTCATTCTCTTTGCTTATTCTTATTTCTCATTTTTGCCTGAGAGTGAAAAACATTTGAGGAAGACCTTGAGTCATATACTTTGGAAAAACGTAAACTATAGGGGTTATGAATTAGAAAACTGCTGACCTACTCCTCAAACTTCTAGGATATGTAATTATAGAAAATTGTGAAGTAAATATTTTTTTCTCCCCTTGGGACCAGAAGGAACAAAATCACAGATGTGAACAAAAACATCATATATCTTGTAATATCTACACTACTAATGACATATTTCACTAAAGCCAAAATGCTTAATTTCCGAAGCATATCTTGAATGATAAGTAAAAATAGAATCAGGGGCATATAGTGACATTTGAGTCCACTCTGCTGATATAGGGAACCTGAACTCAAGAATGTTCCTATATTATTAATAAGGAAGAAATTTAGAGAATTCAAAGCTTACAACCTACCCAACTTCTGAATTGCTTCCATTGAAGCTTCCATTTATAGTGCGAGATGATTAAAACAGGTCACCATCCAACACACAAACTCAGCTAGATGCCCAACATTTTTTGGTGCTTAAATAAAGCCAAGTATGAAAATCGAGCCGTGTCTCTTGAAGATGAATAATTCTGAATAAGGCACATATCAAATAGCTAGAGATGCTTAAACCAGGAAGATGTTTTTTCAAGGAGATTGTGAATAACACTTGAAGGTCTTAACAGACATTGCTTCAAATGGTCCATCTATCTTACAGTGTTATGACTGTTTTGTTCACAGAAAATCTACTACATAAAATGTTTGCTTTGAAAGGTGAGTCTAGGACTAGGACATAGAGAGATGTTCGCCTTTCTCTGGAAGTTGTGCTGTGTACTAGATGAAACTCCCATAAAGAAAAAGATTCGTATTTTTTATAGAACTACTGAGAACAGCCAAATGAGAAGACTTTTCAAATTATAATGAATAAACTTCATCTGAAAGAACTGACATGTAGACATAGAAGACTGTCCTTGGCATCAAGACATTGCTTATTGTGTTCTAAATTTTAACATACAGTTAAAAATTGCTTACTGGACATGAAAAGAGTTTTTAATTTTTGAACATCAGGAAATACAAAATTTCATTGCATGCTTTCCTAGAGACATAGACTTAACTTTGACAATGACAACTTTAAGCATTCAGTAGTCAAAATGAAAAATTTAGAGTTCTTATCTAGGTAAGGTTTTTTTTTTTTTAATAGGCTTGGTCAAGTACAAGTTGCTGAGGTTGGCTGGGGAAGTTAAATTTCTGCAGTTTGTATTATATAAAAAGCCAGAACCTGTCTGTGTTTTACATCTTTGGATGAAGAAACCCCATGAAACTCTCCTATTTTTGAAGGCCTGAGTTCCAGGATTTATCTATGTGAAATCCTGCTGTATGTGCTGTGGTTTTGGGGGCTATACAGAATGTCAGAAAGATTAGGTGAGATGTCAGGTAGAGATGTCACACCATTAAGATGTTTTTTGTTTCAGTTATAAGCTTGTGAAGGGAACTTTGCGTAGACTGTCTTGAGATGATCTTCTGCCCCTGATGTCAGACAGGTCCATAAATCAATGCCTTATTCTGAAGGCTGTCAATAAGAACAGATGGATGAGTGCTTAATGCTGATCATCTCAGCTCCCAAGCTTTCTGGATCTTTATGGTTTCTGGCATTTTGACACTACTTGTGCTAGCAGAGACCCACAGCTGTTTAGCAATCTAATCATATTCATGAACAATGTGAAATATGGGCACCTTGGAGCGTTTACCCTACAGGAAAAATATTAAGGATAAAATTGCAGTAACAGCAGAAGAATAGGGAAAGTCAGGGAACACCAAATATACTAAAACTTGAAGTCTGCAGTGGCCTGAAGTAGATGATGAAAGTCAAAGAAGAGTGAGAGATTAATAATTCAAAGCAGCTCAAGACATAAGTAGCAAAAGTCAAATGGAGAAGCTAAGATGTAGCTAACAAAAGACATTAAGGTTAATAAGAAATCACTGCAAACATAGTATCTATATACTATATACATAGTATAAAGAAGGTAAAAGAAAAGGAATTGTCCCACTGTGGAGGAAGAATGTAGTAAGAAGAGAAATGGAAGAAACAATACTTTTAAAACCTTTGTACCAATCATTAATGGCATATAGGTAGTTAGCTCAGTTATTACAGCAATGACAAGAAAAAATAAAGTGCTTAGATAAGACTTTGTCTGTAATGACTCTATTTTATAAATTTTGTAAATATTTGATTGTTGTAATCATCTTATGAACTCCATCCCTGAATATTCACAGAATTGTTTGAAAGGATCTCAGAATTGTTAGCCATTGCTTTTGAGAAACTGTACAGAACAAGTGGGTATCAGAAGACTGTAAAAAAAAAAAAAAAAAAAAAAAAAAAGAAGAAGAAAAATTCTCTTTCAAAAAGGATAAGAAAATGAAACTCCTATTGTTCTACTTTCACTTTCTAGAAAACATAGGGACAGGGAATTCAGCATACTATGTCTAAGTGTCTGGAAGATACCAAAAAGATGCAAATCCTGTCAAGCCAAAATCCTTTATGCTGATGAAGTAATCCTTCTGCTCTGTCCAGTGGTAGTCTAGTGTTTTAGACATTGACAATGAAAAACCATGTAGCTAGATTTGAAAGATTCAATGGGATAATAAAGTGATCAGAATCTCAAAACCATAATATAAGATTAAAAGAACAAGGTAATATGGTAATAAACAAATCACAGGGAAGAAATACAGAGTGAGATTACAATAGCTTCCAATATGGAAAAAACTGCTGAACAGAGGAGGAGAGTAATTTGTTCTTCAAGCTTTTGGTGAATAGCATTCATCATAAATTATAAGTTTAAATTGCAGCAAGATCAGCTTGTTCCAGGTATTTGAAACCTCTTCTGAAGTCAGACTAGCTAAACTCAATAACATAGATTAGCGTGGAGTTTCTGGCACTGACAGACCCCACCAATGGTGACTCTGGGGTCTAAAAATAGATTTAGATCAACATCTGCCAACAGTGACAAGGTATATCTGTTTTTGCTTGTGGACAATGGCGTATCTAGATGTTCCTGTGGGATTCCCTTCAACATAATTTTTTAAAACTATTATAACTGCAAGGACTGTGTTATTTGAATAAACTGAACTCCATGCTTTAATGCCTTAAGTGAACGCATTCTTCATGTGCAGGAGGTGAGTAAAGCACTTTTGCAGACACAATGTTCAGGGAATAAATTTCTTTCTATTTCTTATTTCTCAGCATGTTCCTTCTGTTTTATCATTAACCTATGCATACAAACTTTTCTTTCAATATATCTCTTGGTGCATATTTTACATAATTCCAACACCCTTTCATATAACATACATATGTGTACACAAAATACATATTTAATTGTATACTCCCTCTTTTTTCATCTCTCCATCCTTTTCCTTGTGCAACATCCATACTGCTTACACCAATCTTGTAACCTACAAGTATACTGCCAGCTACGGCACCTTCCTTGCTACATCCCTGTAGGTTCCATCAGCTAGTCAGAAGTAATGTGAATATTTATGATTCTAAATTAGTAAGCCCTAATATTAAAAAAAAATTATATTACCAAAAAGTAAATAAACAAATAATATTTTTAAATCAAGAAGAAAGAGATTTTGATTAACAACAGCAGTGATGAAAAGAGCTATGAGGCAGTTTCTAAACTCTAAGTTTAAAATTATGTACCTGTTACCATTAGTATTATTCTCTTATCACTGCTGCATTAACTAATTCCCAGTCACATCTTACAGGTGCTACTGTTAGGCACATAAGTATGTAAGATAGATATATTATCTGTGAGAAATGTATGTACATTTAAAATAAAGGAAAGAATATTTCTAAAGATACATATGTCTAATCTTTGAAGAGAAGTGAAATTACCAAGGAAAAAAAAAAGAAAACTTCTTAGTTTTGTATCTTCAAAATGGCATTTCAATCAAGTATCATTTTTTGTGTGCTTGAATAAGTGGAATTACTAACTTGTGTAAAGTCCTTGATCAGAATGAGGCTCTTAAACCAATTATGTGGAGATCAGAGTGCTTAAAATTATAAGGAATACATTTAGAATTATTAAAGGCTTCAAATAGCTTGGTTCAGGCAAAATTACATATAATTGATCATTAGTATGTGTTGTCAGTGGAAACTGCAGTCATAGGTGTTCAAGATCACTTTTTAGACAAATTACAGTGAAACTTTTACAAACCCCAAACCACACCAGATATCCCTTTTTCTATGGATTTTTACTGAAAACAAATTCAAGCCACTTATATTCCTCTCTTAAGGAAAGATGCACCGTGAGTTAAAAGTACTAGCTAATGTTATCTGGATGAAAATGTCAAACACAGATGAAGCAAAACCAAAATAAATTACTTTGATTGCTAGGTAAGTGAAAACACAAATTCAGGATTGGGATGCTGTTAAAAAAAGCTTAAATAAGTAATTCTTAGAAAAAATAAATCATTAGCTTTACAGAGAAATTTCTTCTTTGCCAAAGGGCAAAGCAATTTGTAAAAAATTAACATTAAGACTGACAAATACAAACTAGATTGTCAGAGAATGATTGTATAAAGGACTGACTCTATAACCCACTCTGAGAATAACATGACTGTTTTATTGATTCTTATTTAGCCTCTGTACAATCCCTTTACTTTGTATTTTATGATTCATTTATTACAGAATATAATATCATTCTGGATAGGTAGCATTTTCAGAGTCAGGCACATAAATCCTAATCTGGCAATCATCCTCTGTATCTGTCAGACTGGTGACAGGATTTTCATTGATTTTAGTGATACAGGTTTAGGAACAAAATAGCATGTATTATATACTGTATGATGCAGGTTAGTGGATTTAATTAATACTTTACTATATGTCTGTAGTTACACTTAACGACCAAAATCAAAACTTTCTGAAATCAGTCACAATCTCATAATCACACCTCTTTTTGCATGAAGTGGCATTTTTCCGCTTATCGGATCTGAGAATCTCTTGATGGACTTTTCCTTAGTTCCAAGTCTGAGAGTAATTTTTTACTACAGAAAACACTTCCAGCTGCTACACTAGAAGTGTTCTCTTAACATACTTGGCAACCTCGTGGTGGGTTAGTTTTGGCTAACAGCCAAATGCTCACCCAGGTGCTCACAGCCCTCTCACTTTTAGGGTAAGTATAGGAAGAACTGGAATGAGAAAGCTCATGGGTTAACATGAAAGCAGGAATAATGTTTACAAATTACCGTTGGTGACAAAACAAACTTGACTAGGAGGTTAATTTCTTGTCAATTAAAATGAAAGTGGAATAGCTAATTTAAGTAATGGGAAACAAGATGATGCACGTTAAAACAACACCTTTTCTCCCCCATTTCCCCAGGCTCGACTTCTTTCCACACTCCTGTTCCTGACCAGCACAGGGGGAATTGAGGGAGTGTACAGTCAGTATATAACAGTTTCTGTTCACTGTTCTCTCCTTCTCACACTTCTCCTCTGCTCTGGCATATCCATGGTATCTGGTGTATCCATTTGCCCTGGGATGGGTCTTCCAGGGTCTGCAGTGCTCTGCCATGGAGAGCACCACCTCCTCTCTCTGACCTTGGTGTTCCCTGTCTTTTCTTACCGTTTCTGTTCCCACCTCCTCTCCCCACACAGCATTTTCTGCCCTTTCTCAGCCATGCTTTCCCAGAGGCACCACTAGCGCTGCTGAAGGGCTTAACTGTGGCCGGCAGTCTCTCCAATGTGGAGCTCGCAGGAATCAGCTGTTCCCAACCCGGGGGAGTCCCACGCCTCTTCCCACCCTTCAGTCCCTGTCCCACTTTCTCTACCAAGACCTTGCAACATGCAGCTAATACAAACCTAAAAAGCAGTGTTACTCAAGTCTAGGGAATAAAGCTAACATTACAAAATTAGATGAATTAGGTCAACAGGATAGCAGATGGAACTCAAATATGGAGTCAGCTATGCTGAAAAAGTAATTGAACTATTTATGCACCTTGTTCATTCCTAGATTAAATTGAACTAATTCGGGAAAGCAACCAGATGTCAGTGAAGGCTTTGAGTTAACGTACAGCTGCTGTTTAAAAGCCAGAAGCCAAAAAGAGGGAAGAGCACACGATCCCTACAAAACGGGATACCACGGGCAGGCGGCATCTCAATGTGCCTCCAGCAGCGCTCAGGGATGACCTGCGAGCTCGTGTCCCTCCTTGCCCCGAAGGTGGAAAAGCTGTATCTTGAACGAGACCGCGAGTTTTGAAAGATCGTGCCCGTCTAAGGATTTTCGCAGACCTAACTCGGGGTACGAGGTGCCAACGCAGCTGCAGAGAAGTTCCAGTGGCTTCTACCCGCACCTGGAGGGGCCGGCGGCACAGCGCGGCTCCCGCGGGGTCGGGAGGGGCGCGGCAAGGCTCGGGCCGTGCGGGCAGCCCGCAATGCTCCGCTCCCGGCTGCCCCCAGTGCCATGCTCCGCTCCCGGCTGCCCCCAGTGCCATGCTCCGCTCCCGGCTGCCCCCAGTGCCATGCTCCACTCCCTTCTGCTCGGAGCGCTCCGCTCCGGACGGGGCTCGCCGGGCGCGCGCTCGTCCCGGTGCGGCGGCGGCGGCGCGCGGGGCGGGGGCGGGGCGGGGCGAGGGGCGGGCGGCGCGCGCGGCGCGCGAGCGGGATCGGGGCGGACGGGCGGCTGCAGACGGCGGCGCGTGCGGGGAGCGAGCGGGAGGGCGAGCGGGGCCGCCTTTCCGGCCGCGGCGAGGAGCGCGGGTGCGGGGCGCGCTGCAAGGTGAGAGGCTGGGCCGGGCAGCCTCCCCTCCATCCCCTCCCCGCTCTCAGGTGGGCCAGGGGGCCTGCGGCGGGCGGCTGTCCCGTCCCCCGCCGGCAGCCCCCGGCTGGGGCTCGTCTCCGCGGTGGGTAACCCCCGTGCCCGTGTCTCCTCTCGCCCAGATGCTCTCGGCGGCAGCCTTGGTGTGCGTGTGTGCGGCAGCCTGGTGCAGCCCGGCGGCAGCGGCGGCGGCCGGGGGCAGACCGGACAGCGGCAATTTTCTGGACGATAAACAATGGCTCACGACCATCTCCCAGTACGACAAGGAGGTCGGGCAGTGGAACAAATTCCGAGACGTAAGTTCAGCCCTTCCACCCTGCCAGCCGACTGCCGCACCCGGCCCGCTGCGCTCCCGCTGGTTGCGTTCGTGGAGGGCATCCCTTGGGCAGCGGGGGCTGGGGTGCAGCCTCAACTTGCCCCATTCTCCTCGCATCCTAATTGTTATTTTAATTCCTGGCGGCGCCTCGGCGAGAAGGAGGGGAGGGAGGTCCCGGCGGGCAGTGCCCAGTGCGCTGCCGCCGCTGAGCGGCGCGGACCGCGCGGTGTGCCCCGGGCCGTGCGGGGCGCACAGCCCGCACCTCCGGGCCCAGCGAGTCGGGCTGCGGGAGCAGCTGCCAGCCCTGCGGGTCGCCAGGTGGCAGAGGGGGAGTAGCGTTTGTCCTCCCCCGTCCCCGTTTCCCGCCCCGCTGCGGGAGCGGCGAGGGCTGCGGAAAGGGCTGCGGTAGGGGCGCCGGGCCGGGCCGGGGGCAGAGGCTCGCCCCGCCGCCGCTCCGCCAGTGCCGCCCGGGGCAGAGTCCCCCTCCCTCTATCCCCGGGCACCTGGAGCGGGCGGCGGGCGGCACTGCCGCGTCTCCGTGCCGCTGTCAAAGTACGGGCAGGGCTGGCGGGGGAGAAGGGGCAGCGCTCACAGCCGGGGCTGTGCGGGGAGCGCGGCCCGTGTCCGGGAGGTGCGGGCGTCGGGCGGGGAGAGTGTGCGCGGGGCGATCGGAGCGCCTTTCTCGGAGCCCCTGAGCACCAGCCCCGGCCTGACCCGAATCCCATCAGTTACGAAACCTGGCGCTCTAAGGTGGCTCTGTCCTCCAGCGTGCTTCGCCTGTGAGCCTAGTTTGGTCTCTATTTGCTGCAAGTTCAGTGAAAGGCAGTCAATTTTCACAAGTCCTTCACATTTCTTTCAGTGGAAAAGATTTTTCTTTGATCATTTTGATCATTCAGTATCCTGCATCCTTTGGTGTTGCTTTTCAAAATCTGAATCCCAACCTTGCAAAATAATTTTCAGTTTTATTTACTGTTCTGCCTACTGGATTTCTTTGATATGGAGTAAAACGTTGATTTGGTTTGCAACTTACAAGGCAACAGGTTTTGTGCTGCAGCTTGCTGGTGACTGTGGTTTGCAGTAGTGAACTGAATATCTCCAAGAAGTCTCTAATTTTTCTGAGACCCAGAGTGACTTGGGATGCATGTATTTTCTAGCTTTATGTCTGTGTTGCATGTGGTTTGCAAAATTGGCTATTTATGTTAAGCAACTATGAAAGAAGAGCTGCTGTTAGCATTGTGGGAGAACTAATTTTCCTAACAGTTTTTGTTAAACAACGTAGTTTTAGTGTTTGTGAGCACTCAGATATTTTTCGTTCCCTTGAATATCTTAAAAGACTTATGTTCATGTGAAAAATAGCTGTTTAGTGTATTGTGCATTGGTACCTGTGATTTTGGAAAAAAAAAAAATCAACATGCAGGGCTATATAAATGTTTTAGTATTAAAGGCTACTGCTAGGAAGCTCCAAACTAAGTGCATCAGTTATGTTTTATAGTTGGGCAAAGTCATTTATGTAAGGACTACCCTGCAAGGCTGAGGAAGCTAAGTGCTCTCTAATGCCTGTCTCCTGAGTGCCCACTGACATGTACTGTAATATTGGATATTAGCCAGATAATTTATTCTGTGACAAGTAGGTGTCCTCAAGGGTTTTAAGAGTGACTGCTTTGAGGAAGTACTGCATACTGATTCTTCTGAGGCAATTTACAAATATGCTGGCTTATTTATTTTTACACTGTTCTAAGTTTTATAAGGCTGGTGCTTCAATGAGGAATATGCTTTTATTTTTTGTGCAGAATGCTTATGTACTATTCATTGGTACTTGATCTGGAGTATTTATGGATGGTCCTGATACTACCCTGTAATTTGTTGGTTTTGAATTTGTGATAAGCAAATTAGTGATTCAGATGTGGCCTTCTGTTAAGGAACAGGAAAGCAGCATTTTAAACATATGTAGGGTAACTGTCTTGCAGAGTTAAAATCAAAATAAAGGTATGCAAGGCCTGTGTTTGTAATTTAATTTTATGGTCAGAGTAGGATATTTTTTGCAGGCTTTAAATACCCTACAGATGTAAGGGTAAGATGGAATTCTGGTGTGAAAAGAAGTATTTAAAGGCTTAACTTAAGACTTAACTGACAGGACTGATTAATGTGAAAGATAATGACCCTGACTTCTGGCTCATTGGCTCAGTTTCTTAAGAGTTTTAGATCACAGTGAGAAAGAACACAGTCATTCAGAAAGGGAGCCCTTACAGAACCGAATAAATCAGGACATGATGTTTTATTTATAAAAAGCCAAAACCCAAGCCAAACCCCAAACCTAGCTCTCTTAACAATGGTCTAAAGTTTCAGTTTTGTCAATAAGTGTTATTAACAGGAGAATATTAGCTAAGATCTTTTCAGTACTTTGTACAGGCAGAACTGTAACTGACTCTTCAATTCTCTTTAAAGGTCTTGATCATTCTGACAAATGTATTGAAAACACTGAAATAGGTCTAAGCAAGAACTGTGCCTTAACATGTAACAATGGCAATGTGAGAGGTTACTTGCTCACATCTTTGTTCTGTGCAAAAATTGCAAATGGTCTCATTTTTAAATACGAGACTTTCCATCTTAAAGATGGAGGGAGGAAAGCATATTCTTCATATGTCAGATATCAACTCCCTGAAGATGTTTCTACAAGTCAAATGTTTGGAGTTATATACAAGCATATGTTTACTTTTTGCCAGAAGTAGCTGGGGAGGAAGAGTTTTTAACCCAGTCTTAGTGCTACTGTAGTCCAGTTGCTGAGTAGCTGCAGCTATTAACATCTGTCACTAAAATAAGCCTCAGGGTTAATATGTTTATTAGGGTTTTCCAAGCTGTTTGGTTTCTAAGCTGCTTCAGCAGCCAGTAGTGTCACGATGTTGGGAGGTCCTATCCCATGTGTACGTGTCTTCTGTTTATTTCAAACTTGGGAATTGGGGCTTTTCAATAGATGCTGTTAGGGGAATCTTCTTAATTCATATTTTGTTGTATTTATAATGGTTTTCTGCTAATGGTCTTATCTATTATGATTGCACTAAACATTTGATAAAATTATATATATATAAACTGCAGTTTGTCTGAAATAGACTTTATTCTTTTTAAGAAATTTGATTGGGTAATGGCATTACATTTATACTCTCCTACTTAGAACATTCCAAGTCTTATCTGGGAAACCTTCATTATTCGTAGTGCTGTAAATCTGTGGAGCAGAACAAAATATAGGAATTATTCTTTATTCTCTTTCTGATTTGTTTCCAAATAGGGGTGGTAGTTTTAATCCAAGAGCAAAATACAATGGCTTTGTTATTTATAATCACTTTGTCTATTTATGTGATCGTTACAGTCAGTCAGACGAAATTATGTACAACTATCTGTTGTATGGCTATTTGAAAGTCTTTCAGACTTCTCAGTTTTTATTTCTTTAAAATTCCGTGAAGCAACATTCCATAGAGTAACTCATTTTAGTAATTGATATTTGTAAGCAGTGTCTCATCCATTTGTGTTCATTAAAGAGGCTGTGATTTATATAGTAAATTTTACTTGCTGCTTTAAGTGTTATTTAGGATTTAACTTGCCTGTTAATAGTTTTTTTTACTCTTTCTTTTCAAAGAGATAATAATTTGATTCCCGTATTTGCAAATTTAAAATGATAAATAAACTCCTCATCTCAACTATGACATAGTATTTTATGAAATAACATGATTGATCATCGTAATCAGTTGTATCGTACCAGTGTTAACTATCATCCTACCATGCTAATACACTTACTAAAGGTAAAGAAGGTATATCAAAAATAAGTAACAGACCTTAAACTGATCGTCTATGAAGGGGAAGTTTGCACTGGTAATGCTCCCTTTTACTCTGCTTCGCTGTGAAATGTTCTCACATTGACCATGAAATGTATTGCCTTCTACAACGTGTGACAAGGTTGGGCAGTTCATGTTGGCTCCCCAGATGAGTCTTTTGTAAATATGTAAAGAACAGATTTTTTTCAACATTAGTGAAAACCTCTGTGTTTGGAAAAGAGATGAATCTCCGTACCAATTCAGTAATATCCAGTAATATCCAGCATTCATTATTCTCGTGTCTGTTTTGGAGATTTAAGGCTCCTCAAAAATACCACCCCCATACCATCACTCAACTAAGCTCCCCACCAACTGTACATTGTTGTGAGCGGAACATCTCTGCCCCATTGTGGATCACAGCTACATCTCTGTACAACTTAAAAAGCCAAAGGCGGTTTTAAAAAGGATTGATCACAAGTTCTTTGCACTTCATTGTGTGATTACTTTGTAAATATTTGGAAGGTTTTCATGTTTACAGAGTGGAGTGCCAATAACTTTATTTGAAGAGGATAACAGTTCAATGAGAAAAGAAGAGGGCAAGAAGCCCTCCTCGTTTATGGAGAACCCTGAATGTACTTTAGCGATACTGACAATTTTGGATTGGATAGTGCAGCACTCATCATCTTTCCTCACTCATGTTAACATTTCATTAAGTTAATGAAAATAAGTCTGGTAGGCTTATTTTTCCTGTATGTTTTATGGTTCAGGGTAAGAAAAAAAAACATACCTTTTTCCTTATTAGTGGTTCCAGCAGCTGTATCAGCTCTTTTACTACTTACGTATGTTACGATTATGAAAACAGGAAAAAATAGAATTGCAAAACATGAAAGATTAAGTTCTTTATGTTGTCTTAAGCCAAAGTTGCAATAAGAACTTGTAATAAGTTAGTTACTTCTTCAAATAGGGTATTGAATCTTTTCCGTGTGCCAGTTTGCTTGCTGAAACTTATTGGCACCTCTAAAGTGGTATCAGTCATTTTTGTTCATGACTTATTTTGTGGAAAAATTTGAAGCCTAGGAGATCTGACAGAAAAAATAAGTATTTTTTATCTACACCTATAATTCTTGCCTTTCAAATGAAATTAACAAGAACTTGACCACTCTGCTTTAAACTGTAAAATATGAGAAAATGTTAGAAATTTGTATTAATTTTAATTAAGGAAATTTAAGAAGCTGTTGAATTGTTCATAACTTCTGAATTGATTGTGGCAAATTATAGTGGGAAGGAATAATGGAAATCTTAAATTTTCTTTTCTTCTATATTGTAGATAAAGGCTTCTGATTTTTATGTGCTTTTAATTCCTTCTCAAGTACAGATAATTTTTTTCTTTCACGGTTACTTTTCTTATGGTCTGTTTTTGCTGCCTGTTTCTAGTGACAATTTTTTTTTTTCTGAAAAGGCAGTCTACTAATCTCAAACTGTTGTTAACATTGAACTCTTAAATGTCTCTTGGAAGGCATTAACTTGGAAGCTCTTTATACAGCTAATGTTTAGAAGTTAAGTAAATGGTAATATGCTTTTCCTTAGATTGCCCTCATAATCTAAAGTAAAGCTGATAACATTGTTTCATCTTATCTTTATCTCCTTTCTCCAAAGAATAATCTTTATTTTATTTGCTGTAGGTTGTTTAGTGGATATGGATACCCAGTCTTCTCTTGTCTTTCCATTAAATCTTATTGGGATTGACTCTAGCCATCTGTGCTTGTTATAGTATAGTATAAATAGCTTTGTAATACACAAATAGATGGTAACAGTAAAGAAACTACATAGGCTGTCTTGCTTTTACAATAAGAAACGAAAGATGTTTAAGAGATGTATTGTAAGGGGAGGCTGAAGATAAAAAACAGTGGAATGTGGGCAGAATTAGAAATACCTTAGTTAAAGTTTCCTTATGCTTGAATACCTAGGAATTGCTCTGAAGCTAGGTTCCAAAAAAATAACGAGCTGCTCAAAGGTTTCCTTATTTCATTTAGTGTATCTTGGGGGAGGGCTGGGGGGTGTGCAGGGACAACATGAACACACCAGGAGTCATGACCCAACACGGACATGGCACAGACACAACTCCTGACTGTTAAACTTAGTGACTGATGATGTTACACTTGAAAACTGGCCAAGACTTGCAGACATACTAATCCAAGCTATTATTTCTCTTCTCTGCACCTAGTTACATCAAATGCTTCAATTATGATGAAGTAATAGAAATGAAAAATATGGAAAAAGGAATTGATGGTGTTAGTCTGAAAATATTCTATGTTTCTCCTATCAGTACATAAAAAGTACTTGTTAGTGAAATAGCTGCAGTTTTCCTTTGTAGTTATTTATTTTTCTAATGTATTTTTAAATTTTGAAATGTATTTTGTAATTTTAAAAATTTGTGACATTGATTTTGCAGTCATGTTTTTCCTATTGTCTGTTGTTTTCATTTTGTCCTATTTGTCTTAACCTGTCATACTTCAATGTATTAGTAATCATAGATAAACAGCTTCTTTTTCTGCATCTGGTGTCATGTCTCACTAGGACTGTGCTTAATGCTAAAAATCTTTCTTGTGCTTTAGAAATAAATTTTACGGAGGCAATGATAGTAAATACATACTGTATTAAAAGTTCTTGTAATTTTCATATATCTTGAAATTTAATTTCTGAAAAAGAAAAGTTTGTGATTAGTAATATCAGTGTCCAAAGCTTCACTGGGCATTCTTAACTAATATGAACAATCTTTATTTATTTGTTAGATTTTTTTTAATGATCTTTCACTTTTACTTTCCCATTTTACCTCATTTCACACAGGTAGACAGTAGGGAAAATTACTTAGGAACTAATGATTTACCTAAATAAGGTGATGCAGTATAAGGTAGCAGCCTTTAACAGGACACAAGGAGACCAGTATGAAATGAACCCATGACAAAGCTTTCACATTACATTAAGGATGTAATTTCACTGCTCTGTTATTATCTTTGCAAGTGGCTGCTTTAACAGGACACAATAAGAGACTGGATTGAAAAGATTTAAATAATTCAAAATTTTTGGTATTTTACCACTTCCAGAAAGTTTCATCTTCATATATAGTTCCTAAAGACTACCCAGCACTTGACATTATGCTCAGAAAATTCTTATGAACTAGTGTTTTTATTTTCTCATGTGATATGTAATCATTGGCTCGAAAGAGACCGTCTGTTTGCAGTTTGTTCAGGATCTCTCTAAAAATTCTGCAATTCATCAAATAATTCTATGTAGTACTCTTCTGCTGGGGCCTGCAGACAGGTGAAAACAAACTCCTTTGACTTTTTGAGCCTGCACTTGATGATGAAGTTCATTCCATTTGTTAAATCTGTGTAACATAGTAGTGACAAGTACAGAACTTATTCTTTGTTATATGCTACTGCATATGAAAAATGACTCATGTTTTAACAGCTATTCATTAAAACAGAGGGAAGTTACTAAAATGAGGAATGTGGAATTTGTATTTAATGGTACATATATCTTTAAGGATTTGGTAGGGCTTATGTTGATGACTGAAACACCACTTCAGGAGAAAAACCAAATAGTGGTTCTTATAAGCAGAATCAATTGATTGACATATAAAATAGCAATGTCAAGAATCCATTGTATGAAATGCCTTACAAGACTTTTGCAGAAGAGTAAGTTAACCAGTTTGGTCCAGATTTAGAAAGCCCACATCAAACTGTGAGAACTCTGTATTCATAAAGTTAAGGGGCAGAGTAGACCATGGGATTTGACAATATACTTGCCTATATATAGTGGCTTATTAACTTTTATCCTAGCAGGATAGGATATTACATCCAAAAATTCTAGTTTGGCAAAAGCATTTCAGGTTTCAGGAGTCTTTACTGTGTGCTACTGGGACAGATTAAGATTTGATCTCTAAGGCCTGCAGTGTGAGGGAATTAATTAGCTGCAATATTCCCAGATGAACTAGGTAGAAAATTTGTGCTGTTTTGCAGAAGGAACAGGGAAGAATATAATTTAATTTCATACTGATCTGTCTGGAAGTGTTTCTTTCTGTGGCCCAAATTTGACAATGACTAGAAGGGATGCTTGATTTTTCTTGTACTAATTTGCTGTTGAATAGGAATTGTGTTCTACCATCTTCATAGCGGTTTTTTTGTGTGCATTGTCGGTAATTGTGGCCAGTTACTTTTATGTGCAAAATCACAAATGATGTTGGAAAACAAGCTAATTCAAATCCTAAGGAAGATGGAGAAATGGCATCAGGATTTTCATTAAGATCATCTCCAAGATGGACATTTGTTGTCTTAATCTGGTGTTCAAGTCTTTAAGCGTACTAAGAATTAGATAGGGAGTCTTGTTTCCAACATCCAGGAATGAAAAGCATGAATGTGAAGAGCTCATGCATTCCCAAGCCAGCAAAGGACTGTCAGACTGGTCAGTGTACTGCAAATGGTGCACAGTATTTCATATGTGAACTGGATTAAAGCACACTAAGTTCATATATTATTTTTCTAAGTAAATCAAGCATTTCCTAAACTGTTAAGATGCTTAATTTTTCACCCTTCTGCTTATTTTATCTTACAGTTGAATGTATCTAACTTCTCTCAGGAATTCATCATAGGCAGTTGCAAAGTCCTGCTTTGATGAACTGTGATCTTGCATGAATGGACAGAATTTATTTACCCTATTAAGAAAAAGTCTTAATTCTGTTAGGAGAAGAGGCAATTGGTTCCACCTGTGATATCCACTGATCTTCATGGCCTCCTTAAAAGAAAATATGCTCTCAGAGGATGCAGGGATATATGACCAAAACTTCCTTGGAGTTGCTGTTAGTAACATCTTAGACAAGTTAAGTGGAACATGATGATGAATCATGAGGTTTCACTCTGAGATCAGCAGATGTAGTCTCATAAAGATGGAGAGGGAGAGATACGCAGAAGTAGGATTAACTATGTGGTTTTGTACTGCAGATTGAACTAATAAAGGCACATTAAACCTCAAAACATTTCGATGTTCTTCACTAGAACTGGAGATCCTGTTTATAAACTGCACAGCCTTATGGTTTGGACAAAAGCTACCATACCTTTTGTCTTGGTGTACTTTTTATATATGCTGAATGTTTACAATTCCTCTCTTTTTTTTTTTTCCTCTCTTCATTCCTGCATAAAAATTATAATTTCTTAGGGCATATGAAACTGCCACTTTTTTTCCTCCAAATTTTCTAAGTTTGGATTGTAGTACAGCCTCTGTAAGTTGAAGACATTTTTGAGTGATGTAACTGATCTGAAGAAAATAAGTAGCATTTTTCCAGAAGATTCTAAAGTACTAATGTTGTAGCATATTTGATGTTCAGCACACGACAAAGTTGAGCTGTTTGGTGTATTTTATTTTTTTTTATAATAATGAATGCATGCCATGTGTGTGTATGTGTGTCTGTGTGTGTGTCAAAGCACACACATGCGCATATGCTGACTGGTACCTTAAATCAGTAAAAACTTAGAGATTTTACTCTGTCTATCCCTCATTTTGAGAGGCAAAATACTTCACAGAATATTAGAAGTATTTTATAGGACCAGCCTTGTCTGTCTGCAGATTTGTCTTACTATTTGATATCCCACTGATTGCAGATAATTTTTGGGTATACAGTGAGAGTGACAAGGATTTGACAATATTTGTGGTGTGCAGAATAAAATAATAATTTTGAACTCATATCTTAGATTTGTGAGGCAGTTGTCTACAATATTTTCAGTTCATTGACTGGAAGAATTACCTCTTTTTTTACATGCCTATAAGTATCATATAAGAACAAGACAAGTATTACCATAAACATCAAGAGATTTTCAAGAAAATGTGTGTTTGAACTCCCAGTTCCTCCAAGAAAGGTAGGAGAAGGTATCAAAAATACTTTATTAAAATGTGTGAAATTGTTCTATGAAGAAAAACTTACTTTTGATTATAACCATGCTTATCTCACTGTAGTTCCAAAGTAAGGGAATCTTGAATTTTTTACAGTGAGTTGGACTGTGACTTTCTAGCCCAGTTTGAGTGTAGTTTGACTATTCAACAACAGCATGAATATTAGGAAACCTTTTCCCTAAAATATTGCAAGTTTCTGTCCAACATTTTTGATAATAAAACGTTAATCTTGTTAACAGTATCTATATAATACTGCCTTTTGCACAGATTTGTGTTTTTTTATTCTAATGCAGATGAAGGTTAGTAGTTTGCACATGCTTAATTCCCCCCCACACAGATCCTAGTCTTGCTTAATTTCATCAAAAATAATTTTTTTTAATGGAAAAATGTACCAGTTGAAGCTAGAGTTTCTATAGCTGTAAAATTATTATCTATACAACTGAGTTAAAACATATCAATGTGCATCATTTATTTATACTTCAATAAAATAAATTTAAGCTTGGAAATGAAGTAGATGTATTTTCAGATTTGACAACTGAATTTGTCAGTTGTTTAACTTACGTAGCTTTAGCCAAACAGCTTGCTCATTAGACCAAAAAAACTGCCAAGAGTAATCAAGCATAGGGATGAAACAAAAGACTTTGTGATTTATTATTTTATGCCTGGTGTTTAGCAAGAGAAGTGGTTGGTTAAAGGAAAATGAAGGAAAAAAGAAAAGAATCTTCAAAATGCTTAATTAATGATAATTTGAAAAACATCAGTGATGTGTAGTCAGCTAACCCTATAGTGTCTGACTTCTTGCCAGGAGTTGTTCAAATAATGTATTTTAGAGAAGTTTTGTAGGAAGTTAAACACTTCAGCTTGAAGGTTTAGGGTTGCTTTTTTTCTCCAGCTTTATTAAATCTTCACTATGGCTTTCCCTGGGATGATGTTGTTTTATACTGGATCTGAACTCAGTTTGCATGGAGTCTTGTCTAATTGAGGTCACTGAGAATATGTTCACTGATGTTTGTGAGAGGTGCAATTATGCCAGTCTACTTAATTAAAATCATTATGTGAACATTAGGTCTACAAAACAGAGTTTTGGATATATTTTACATCTTTGAAAAATGGAAAGACAGCAAACTTGAACTGCAGAACAAACAAAGTCATCCATGCAATAACTTGCTTTCATTGGAAAATCCTATCTAGTGGTCTAAAGTGGAATATATATCAATATTGTTGTGTGCAAGTTTTAAATCTTTTTTGCTTTATTATGCATAATGGAATTGTAAATTTGTTGCTGCTTATGTAACACAATCAAAACATTGTTTCTTTATTTTGTTAAGCTGCTGGATTTGATTATGCACTTTATTTCCTTTTTCAGTGATTTCTTTTTCCTGAATAAGTTGTTACTTGTTTTTTATTCTGCTGCACTTTCCTCCTGCCTGCCCACTTCAGCCATTTGTGAGGTGTAGGTAGAAAAAACCAATATTTCAGTTTCACTCACCTTAATCAAAGTATTTAATTTTGGCTAATTCATCTGCAAAGGGTTTCTCTTTGTGTATTTGAACTCTGTGATTTAGTTGCTGCATTGCTGCATGGAGTTGTAGGTAGGTGCCTCTATGCTGCCTTTACATGCCAGGCTTCTACAGTGAATTGCGTATTGAATGATCACTCTGCTTTCCCCTTTAGCTGAATTTCATGTTGCACTGTGCAAAACAGTACAAGACTTCAGTTAAATAGGAGGATGACAATTATTAAGTTGAAAAAAAATACAATCAGACAAGCATAAAAAAAGCTGCACAGTGCATACCAAGACAATATTATTGAGGCAATATTTTCCTCCTATATCAGGAAGGCCATTTATATAGATAATAATATTATTAAAAACTAAAGCTGAGTCACTTATTTTGTCAGAGGTATTAAAGCATCTGCTATGTGGCTTAATTCTGTGGAAAATCATAGTTTATAGCAAAGCAAAGCACCAGGATGGATTTACATAGTGTTTGTTTCTTTTATCTGGTGCTAGAATAGATTGATCATCTTGTATCATTAAGTCTTAGATGTCCAAAGTAAGGTGCAAATCTGTAGGCAGAGCAAATCAAAACTTGCTGTAGATAATATATACCATAGTGTAATTGTAACTAAGTTTTTGTAATTCTGTAGTTTATTCTCTGTTCTTATTATGGTATGTTCCTGTTTTTTTTGCTTAAGTGAAGTTCTGTTACACCCATCTCAGCTTTATTTTCTTACAAAGCTACTGGATCACTTGATGTTTCCATCCACTTGGAAATCCACTTGATTTTTACTTTTCCTTACGTTTATTCAGAAATCTGTTAAATATTCGTTATTTCCCTCTTCTGCCTGGTCAAGAAAAAAGTTGGGTTATAAATGTTCAAATATTTTCTCTAGAATCAAAGTATTTTACATCACCTTTTATGAGGTTCATCAGAAAATTAGAAGTGAAGGTAGGGTGAAATGAAAGTCACAATATTATTGCTGTTGCATCAACTGTAGGGATTTTCAGCATGTATTTTCTCTCTACAGGGAGTTCTTTGACACTGGCCATAGTGATAAATGACCCTGTCGATTCAAACTTTACACCAGGTTCAAGTCCCTGGTCATTCCTATAAACATCTTAATTGGTAGTGTTCTTTCTTGAAGGCTTTAGGCAAGAACGAGGGATTTTATGCTCTCTTTACAGTTTAAATTATTTTTGCATCTAGTGTGAGGGAACTGGAAAAAGTATAAACTCTGAAACTGAAGGTCAAGAGCACCAGCCATTGAACACCTTGGGGGGTAATGTTAGTAAACGTGAACTCCCTGTCCTCTTGGAACAATAGATTAGTGGAAAGCTGTGCAGTACAGTTGCATTGTATCAGAAGTAGGACTTCTTAACTAAAATACCTGGGTATCAATTCAAATTAGAATGCCAGATCTTATCATCACTTAGATAATTTGGAATTTCTATTTGCAATTTAAACTTTAAATGTCAGTTCAAAGTTGGAATATTTTTGTACTTTCTGACAATAGACTGTATAAATCTGGAAGTCTTCCTTCTTGCCTCCTGCAAGAATAATTTTCTTAACGAAGGATTTGAGTGAATGGTGTGCTTGCTTAAGTTAATATCTCCTAAATAATAAGAATCTCTTTTATTTGAGTGTGTATTCTATAGAATTTGATTGTGACTCTTAGGTAATGCTTTCTGCTTTTCAAAATATTCAGGTGCTTTTTTCTTTCTTTCTTTTTTCATTTAAGCTGTATGATGTACTTAATTCCTATTATAAAATAGGGCAGTTTGGCAGAGAAAACATCCTGTAAACTATGTAGGTTGTTCACTGGGAAAAGGATTTAAGAAATAATCCACTTATATGTGATTAAGAGGAAGTTAAGGACTTCATTCCAACAGCATAAAATTATTTAGGGACCTGATACTATTACTTATCTGTGCATTGCTGTTCTGAGTGATTTTTGGCTTGAGCTGTTAGGAGCAGATATTTGTAATGACTACTTGGAATCTCTGCTGCCAAGTAAATTTCTAGGGCAGGGAAGAATCCTGAAATCTTCTTCAAACACTTACATGTTAGCTTTCTAAGAAACATTTGAGAAAGTATGTGAAGGTTTATGGAACAGCAGAATATTCCTAATGCATTTTGCTAAATACAAAATAGTACCCAGAGTTCTTCTCTCACTGATGTCCACTTACCCTAGATAGGCAACATACTATATGTCCTTATTTGGAGGAGTGGAATGTATCTGATTCTTTTATCTAGATTGGACTCCTAGTTAATTTCCAGGAGTCTGTATTTTACTACACTGGAAAAATAGTTTGCTTATTTCCTTAAATCTCTCACTAATGCAGTGAAAATAAGACTGAGTGCCAAGTCTAATTTTCACAATAATCATTACTGTTTGAACACACAAGTTTATTGTATCCTTCAGTATGAATGATGAGGTAATCTGGTAAAATGATTTCTTAATACAGCATTTAATTATAAAGATTCAGTTTTAGTCCAGCAACATTGACCAATATGATTGATAGCAGTTTTAGAGGGGTTCTGACACTGAATTTCTAAGTTGAACCAAACTGACAATGTAGTCATCTTATTTACTTGCTACTGGGATTGATTTCTGCATGTTGAATTTGAAATTCTCATGTCTTTTGTGTTCTGTCCAACAAAGAGTTTAGGCCTGCGCTTAGTGTAAACCTTTGGAGTAGGCTTCCTTTGAAACACTTGCAGTGATTCCATTAAGTGAGATTATTAATTTATGTTAAGCTTGTTCTTATCAAGCCAGTTTCTTTTATTTGCTGTTCATTCCAATAGCGTGGGGTTGTTTTTTAAATAGATATAATAGTAGTTTGCTTTTGGTGTAGGTAATGCTTTATGAGTAGGTTTGCAGTTTATTTCTCATAAAATATTTTCCCTATAAAGGTTTCTAATAAGATGGACTTGCTTCAAAATAGATGATGGTTAATGAAAAAAGTTATGGGTGCTTTCTTCAAGTGGAACTGTTGTATGACAATTTCTGTGAATTGCTGTATATCTTACTGGAGAAAGACAAGCTACAGTGTTATTATGGACTTTGTTCCTTTGCTAAACCCTTTTCATATGACCTTGATTGCAAAACCTGGAATTGGAAGCAGGAATGAAGGTAATATTGCATAGGCTACCAGGGATGAAACTTAATTTTCATGTTTGTAATTTTATGTTTTTGTTGTTTGTCCCTGAGTTTGGGTGGTATTCTCTCCTTACAGCTAAAGATCCTTTTATTATGTATTTTATTAGCTACTGAAAATAGGTTTTGTTGCCACTACCATTTAAAGGAAGATATGTAAAGTTTTTTTATTCTGTGTTGACTAAAATGCAATTTTTTAAAATTTAGCTTAAAACTGTATCCCTTGCTCTACTTACTGGTTAGTAGACCTCTCTGTCACATGTAATGACTTACATAAATTAAGTTCAGGAAGTGGAGGGTGAAATATTCAATGCTTTACATTACTCTAAATTTCAAAAATTGAGGAATTTGGTTGGAGGATTCATATTTTGTTTGATAAATTCCTTAAATAGTAACCTTTAATTCTCAGCATTTATTCATTTTAGTGCAGAAAGAAAACAAAAGCTGCTGGCATGGTGAAACAAGCTGTACCATTATGTTTTGGTGGGAGAAAAGGTGGATGTATTGCTCTACCTGTCCAGTTATGCTATGGTTATGATGTGATCTACATGATTTTTGATTCACTTTTCTAAGATCAATTTCCTGTAACTAGCATTTAAAAGAAATGTTTGTATTTTTTCTTTTGATTTTTAAAAGATTTGTCTCGATTGAAAAAAAAAAAACAACAAACCTTTTATCCATAAATGTTAGTTGCGTGGGAGATCAGATGTTAAATTTAATTGAACCAACACCAATATTAAAAATTTTTATTCCGATTCTGCAGCAACTTAAGTTTTTCTACATTCCTTGGTGTTTGCATTTGTAGTGTTATTTGCTGTGTAAAACTGTCTTGATACAACAAGATTACTTTGACATTTCAGAAAGTAAAACTTCTACTTTGGAAAGATTAATTGTAGCAGCAGTTACTTTGACAGTCTAGTTCACTTCTTGTACACTAAAAGAAATACTATAAACTGTTCAACTACTTTAATGACTGGAATTTTTTGGTTCTTTTTTTTAGAAAATAGTAAAATGATTGGTTTTGTGGACCACTGAAACTTCAAAACTTCTTTTAAATTAAGTTTCTCATTACTCCAAGACATAAAAATTGTGAAGGGATCTGCTGTGCAGGAGCAAATAATACCTGGTGCCAGTTAATATCAGATCAGATGTGTACAAATGTAGATTAATTTCTGGATCATTACTTACAGTTATAACTATTGTGAATATTGTGAATATTATAACTATTGTTATAACTATCCCTTTCAATATTTTAAACTTTATTCAAGAGGAACCGGAAATCTCAAATCTTTTTCGGTAGTTTGCATAGTTTGTCTTAGTTGGACACATTTGAAATTCTTATGTTAAATGTAAAAGCTGAAACTAAGATTGTGTTCGAACTTAAGATGTCACTCAGGTTCTGCAGCTTCAGATGTGCATCATGTCTTTTTCGTGTACTTTTCTATGCCTGAAAATTTTATATTTCCTTTTCGTCTGGATACACAAACACCACCCATCCCTGTGCATAACTTGCCTCTTTCAAAGTTAAACATTTCTGTAATACACAAATCAACTGCTGATTTTGAATCCTGGGTTGCCGATCATGGATTGTAGAAACTTGCCTCATTTGTACACTTATTTGTTTTTCTGCAAATGTGTTTTTGTTGTAGATCTTTCACAATAACTTACTGAAGAATAAGCAACAACTAATCAAGAAGAGCAGAAAGCAAGAGTATGACCTCAATTTTTTATATCCTAGGGGAGCACTCACTATATGAAGCATAATATGACTATCCTGAACTATGGACCAGGTTTATTTTAGCAGCCAGATCTCAGTTTTTGTGCTTTCATTCAGCTAGAGCTGATACTCTGAACACAATATTCTGAGCTAGATTTTTATGTTTTTTGACTTCCTTGAGAAAGTTTTGTGTTGGTAACAAATGGTTTCAGGTTCTGTACAACTTTTGATGGATTCAGCAGAAGATGAAAGTAGCTTTTAAGTTGAGCATGTAGAAGCAATCAGCTTTTAGATGGAACATTTCTGTACAGTTTTCTTATTAAAAAAGAAAAAATAAATTTGGACTGTTTGATGTAAATCAATTTCATCACATCTGACGATTTGCACTGAACTGTTTGAGACTGTAGACAGTCAGTTTGTCTTCATTAAGACTTTATTTTGTAGGAAATGAAGTGACATGTATTTGAGAAATTTGGTATGGAAAGTTAGTTGTATGCTCATGGATTTGTAGTATTAAGTGTTAAGCACTACCTCCTGGGGGAAAAAATTCACCAGAAGTACTGTTCATATGTGAAAGGTTCTCGTGCACTGTGGTGAATTCAAGGTAAAACTCTGATCTGGGAAATGAAAATAATGTACTCTGTCCCACTATTGAAAAAAACCCTGTAAAATACTCTGAAAATACTGATGAAAATTCTTGAATAAAAAAACAGGTGTGTGATATATTGCTATGTGTGATACAGTGGTATTAGAAACTTCCAATTCTTATAGCTGTTTAGCAGTCCTAAAATTTATTTGTATTCTGTGCATTTCTTGGTTGTTTGTGTCAGTACCTTGCTACCCCCACATCATTGATTCAGAGTGAAAGTGTGATACTGTGGTGTGGTTTCACAATAGACATCGTATTCCTTGATGGATTTTGGTGATGGATTATATGTAGAGATATCTGTAGTTCTTATGCTTGTATGTAAAACAAACAAACCCCAAATGATGAAGAAACCAAAGAAGAAACAACTTGTTGCACATAATTAAATTTTGTTGTTATTAAGTTAGTATTCTATATCTTTAGCAAAAATAGTCTATTTAAAGGGACAAAGCATGCTTAATATTTGCTTTCTGGCTTTAAGGAGTAATTTCATTTACTTTACATTTTCGTATGCTTTCCTGTTTGTTTTTATTGCTCTACTACCATGTTTTTTGTATTGTTGTGTCTTGTGATTACTTTCTTGTTGCTTTATTAGATAACTAATGGAACAAAGGAAGGTGAATGCTTCTCTAGGGCTAACAGGAAACTAAAATGTTGATAAATATACAGCATAAGCACTAGAAGGAAATTCTCACTGATATAAAAAATTATAGCAACAGTATATTGCTGGATAATTTCTACGTAGCAGGATTTTTAAAGCCAGTGTTATGTTAAAGATTTATTAAGGAGCAAAACAGCAGGGCAAAAATAGGGCTGTTTGCAGCAGGAGAAGTTATTTTTTTTAGTGTGCATAGATTTACATAGTGGGATTTTTTTTTTTGGCATAGAAGTCCTTTGACTGAAAAAAAACCCTAGATGAGGCCAGATGTTCATTTTACTTTTTCTTTAGTTCTAATTACAGAGCTAAGCTTGAGGAAAATGTTTTAGATTTTCTTATTGAATACCTTGTGATAACATATATGGTGTGGCATAGATTATGTTTATAGGAAAGTTAAAAGCTTTTTTATTTGTTTGTTTTTGTTACTTTTTTCTCTCTAATGCAGATAAAAGTTATATTGTGAGTTTTCATTTGCTTTAAAAACTCTTGCAAAAATACTGACTTGTTAAATTTGTCTTGTGTGCGGTTAAACCTATGGTCTCATATATAAGTTTTTCATTTAAGTTGGGAGTGTTAGGGAGACTTTAAATCTGTTTGTGATAAATGGACAGTATGTCATCCTTTCTGTATCAATTTCAGTCAGCATAGAGAGAAGCTAGGAATTACTTTACTCCCCAGATGAAAATGGAAGATCTTTTTTGTCATCAGGGCATCAGTCACTCCTGGGGGTATTAATTTTTACTGAGCTCTTTTTCTATCATGAAAATGATAGAAATGTGATGGAACACATCTTTAAGTTTTATATTGAAGAGTTACATAAACAGGTAATATTTTTCTGAAGTCATGAGTAATCTGCTGAATTGAGTCCTGATTACAAAATTGCTATCAAGAGCTGATACATGTGTATGAAGATTAATGTAGAATAAGTAGGGATGGAGAGCAAATGTTTTACCGGTTCCTTCTGATATCTCCCTGTGGAGACACTAAAGGTGCATCTATATGGCAAAATGTTCTCAAGAGAGGATATGGAAGTAATAATAATAATATAGAAACAGTATAGCTTTAGTAACGTAGGATATTAAGCAAGCAAGCTTATCCTGTTTCTGAGCAATGCCTACAAAAAGCAATATATGCTCACAGTTTTAGTGATTTTGGTGTTTGAATTTGGTGTACAGGGGTGATGTGAATGTATCCATGTGGTACTTTGAAACAAATATGTAGTTACGTTATGAAGTGCCTAAGTGCCTTGTATGGAGTAGCTTAATAGAAGCCTCATTTTTATTAGCTCCAAGTGAAACATTAGTGCAGAACAGTTAGTTGACTTGCTTGTACACAGCAGCTAGTTCACTGAACTTATTTTTGACCAACAGCACTAAAAACGTGTATGTGTTGTGGCTGGCAGGACATGTATTACTATTGCTTTCTGAAACAAAAAAAAGTTCAGTGGCAATGTTGTAAAAGTAGATTGCTTGTGTACAAGTATTTCGAGGCAACTGAAATCACTGCTGTTATCAAAAAGGTCCCAAATATATTTAGCTTATTCATTGTTAAACCTGAAACTTTAAAAAGTAACTAAATTTTAATTCAAATGAAGAAGAAAAATAATTTTTTGTTTAAGAACATATTTGACACATTTCAGAAATTTTGCTTTCTCTTTCAATAATACTTCAGAGCTGTCCCAATGCTTACGAGCATCAGAGAAAGACCCCATGGAGGTCAGTGGCTTTGTTTACTAATGTTACTCATAAATCAATTATACTGGTAAAGTATGTTTGATGTTTCGGCTGGGACTTACTTCTGGACTCTAAGGTTTAAAAGTGACTATTTTTTTGATTTTCATACTACCCGCTTTCTTTAATTCCTTTTTTTGTAGCAACTCTGGTAGGTATGAGAGGAGGAGAGAGACAATCTACAGGGTAATTGCTTAGGTATTTTTTTCAGCCATGGTTAACCTCACTTCTAAGTAAAGGAGGAAGAGCAAAGAGAAGGATTAAATTGAGAGAGGAAAATAAGAGTGGTACACACTGAAAACTCTATAATAAAAGGGAGAAATGGGTTTTTTCCTTGTCTGTTTCTGATAGAGATTGGAGAAAGGAACTTCAATTAACTGAATGAAAGTACTGTTTGAGATGTTTATATCCTTTGCTGTGTATGCACATAATATTTAAGTAATTTGCCTGTTGAGCATTGAAGTGAGAGCAGCCTCTTCCTATTGATGTGTTACTTCAGGATTCTCAAAGATAAAGCAGCCTCTGGGAAATAGATATGTCTTCAATTACCTTTTTGAGGTGTAATTTAATTTGCTTTAGGCTATTTCATCTTCCCTTTTCCTGTAAGGACAGATTAGGAGCTCAACCCCAAAGTACCAAAATAAGAGATCACAGTCATGGAGAAGCTCGTGATTGAGATAGGATATTGTTATCACAGTTCCATGACAGCTTTATGATTATGAGAGTATTTAAAATAAGCTTAAGACTCTTCAAGTGTGTATGTAATAGTCTTGACAGAATTGATGTTAGGAGTTACTAGTTAATATTACAGTAGCCTTTTTACTTTATTAACTGTATTAGACTCTATTTTCTGTTTTTCATTGTGAAACTATCTGGAAATGGATGAATCAGTAAGACATTTATGTTTTAAGCCTTTCAGCAATGATTAGTGTGACAGTTGGAGAGGGAGAAATTTTGGAAAAGTTTCTGTCTCCTGAAAGGTCATTCCCTTTTCCACATAATTTGAGTTATAATTAAAAGCAAGAGTTGTTTAAATGGGAAATGAGCTTAATGGACACTATACTTGTTTGAAAGGGCAGATCTGCTCTGAGTACAAATTCTGCTTGCCAAGTGCCTATATTTCCTTCTCAAGAGACCTTTCTCCTCCTTGTATGAACCTTTCAAAACTATAAGTTTTGAGTAACTATATTCTTTAAGTAACTATATTCTTTCTACCTCCATCCTAATCACTAAGAATACACTCTAGGCAGAGGTAAATTGCTAACATTATCCTCAGTGGAATGAAAAGCCTTCATGCTCTAGATGACCATGCTGGTTTTGCTGACTGGCTGTTACCATCTCTATCTTAAATAAGAATGCATGGTGTGTGCAAGGTCTATGCTCTGTACTGATACATCTCTAACCCCAGTGTCTTGTCTGATCACATCAGTTGTAGTTGCAAATAATAAATATATGACTTACATCCACTATACAAAGGTACAAAATTTACTAGGGAAAGATTGGACCAATATTTTTGTCTTTCCAGCTTTTGTATTTCTTTTCTGTTTCCCTCTTTATCTCTCGCATGCTGAATTTTTCTTGTCGTTTACTTGATCACATATGGCAACATCAGTTGGCAGAAATATGTCATGCATGAAATTTTCCAGTGCTGAATAATTCTTGGTAGGATGCTCAGGATCAGTTTTACTGGAGGTAGTTACTGCACTACAAGTGTTTGTTGCTTTTCTTCATAGTTATGAATGTAGTCTTCATAGAAGAGTTTTGCTTTAATCCATGTGCCAATTACCTCAAAGCTTCCCTGCATTTCTTTGTACTAGGAGGGAAAAAAGAGCCCTGAGATAAGGCAAGAGGAAATTTTAATTGTTATTTCAGAAAAGTTTTGGTAGCAGAAATAGAAGTGAAGAAAAAGGCTAGTATTTTCTGCAACCTTTAAGTTCCAGAAAACCACTTCTGTCAAAATTTGTATCTTTGCTGTTGGGATACAAATTCTTAGAACATGAGAAAATGGAAAGAATCAGGTCAAAAAAGTTTTGATAATAAGCATGCTGTTTCTCAAGGATGTCAAGATACTGTGCAGTTCTTCATGGATAGATACATATATCACCTTAGCAGTGGAAAAAAGTTGAGAAAGCCGCTTTTTACAGTTCACATATCTTTATGTATTTGTTTTTCTGTTAAAATTATTACTGGTCAAGAAATAAAATTAGGATATGATTTTCATGGCTTTTGTTGAACTAGGAAGGCTGTGAAATGCCAGGACACTTACCATGGTTCCTTAAATAAACAGAAATTTCTTTCCCCTTATTTTCCTTGCCTGATTTCTGTCATTACATTTCAGCTATTTCTCTTCTTCAAGTCTTCCAAATGATGAATATTATTTTCAACAACACCTGAGGCTAGACATGTAATTTGTCTTTCCTTAAGAGTGGAATGTAAATTAGATATTGCTGTATTAAAAGTGGAGATAATGAATCATTTTGCCTAGAAAAATACCAGCATTAAAATTTTTTTACACATATTTGTTTCAGGGAAAAAAAGAACAAATGTAAATGAACTATTTTTACTACCTTAGAGAAAGAGGATTCTGACGGAGGATTAATTGTAATAGCAATGTACTGTTTCTTTTTGTTTGGAGTTGCTTAATGTTACAGCCTAAAACTGCTACATAGATTTAAAATGCGATAATAATATGTCTGGAAGAGAAAAAAAGGTGTTAATGAAAGGCATTTTACCCTTCCCATTTCTTCTGAAATAGCCATATTTGGAAAAGTTCAGCTATCTTTGGTTAAATTTTGCTAAACAAAGAAAATTTGTTCATTTTCCATGTAAACCTTTTCAAAAGGTTTGTGTTTTGGATGATAATCAGTGACAATTGCTTAACCAAGTAACTATTGGAAAGTGAAACTGGTATTCAGAAGGTGAAGCTGAGACCCGTCTTGACAACTGTAAAAGTGTAGATGCTGAACAAAAGCATATTTTCTACAGACTTATTCTACAGTAAATGGAGACAGATGTGTGCTTTAAACAGTTTTTGTTGTGATTTTGTGTATGATGTATCATCCTTTCAAAGTGGTCACCTTTTCTGTCAGGAAGGGTAGTTGTCCTAGGTGCTTTGTACTGATGAAACAGCTGTTTTTTAAATGCTAAAATTAGATACAGTTAGTCTGTATTAGACCAAGACCCAAATTATAGATGTTTTGTAAAGTGAATGGAAATACAATTCTTTGTTCTTTTGTAAATTCAATTTTTAAAGAATAAAGGATTGAATTTGCATGTTAAAGAATTGTTTTATTTACAGATTATATTATTTTTGCAGCATAGCATTATACTGCTAAAAAAAAAGTTAAAACCTTTATCCCTGATATGTTTAGTTATTATGTAGTTATCTGACCTTTCTCTAAAACCTATTATTCCAAACATTTACTGAAGCATAAAAGTTAATTACTTTATTTCAACATTCTTCTACTTCCAGCCACATTTAAGGTTATTCCTTAAGAATAATTAGACTTTGAGTTACTACCTACAGGAACTTTTTGGGATCTTTATTTTTCTATCGTTTAATTTCAGTAAAATTGATGATGAATAGATACTCTTTTATGGCCATACCTGTGGTAGAGAAGATACATTATATACTTTTAATTAATTATTTCCCTTTTTCACAGAAGTGGCTGATCTTCAGATTGTCTTATTTAAGTGTGAAATATTGCAGTGTATTGGTCCTGCACCATACAGAAAATAAAAAGCATGACCTGAAACTCTTGGAAATATTTAGAGTACTTAAGTGCACCGTGGGTTAGACCTTGAAGGCAGTACAGATGAATGTCTTGGAACACACTTTTCCCCCATCCCACCGATCTGTTACAGTACTTTCTCTATAGAAGGTGTAGGCATATATATTGTCAAGAATTCTACTTTTGCTCTACTGCTGCAACCTGCAGAGTAGGTGTTGCTTTCTCCAGGGAGATCCAGAAAGAACATACTTAGGTGTAGTGTAGTTTGTTGAGGAAGTGTAACTTTATAGCGTTGAATTGCTATTTGTCACTCAGCTAACCAAATTCATTTATTTTCAGTAGTTTCAGAGAGAACCTTCAAAAGCTTCTGATCAGAGTGACGAATTTAAGGGGCAGTAGTAAAGTCTGTACTAAAAGAGGAAATCTAAGCAGGTGAGGCCAGTGTTTAATAAAGACCCAACTTCATAAATTATGTGAAATAGCACAAATATGAGGTAAAATATGCATGTATATCCATGCACAGGAAAAATATTTTCAACCAAAAAGGAGAAAAATCTGAAAATGAGAAGAAATAAACAAAACAATTTTGTATATACTAGCTGCCATACTCTGGTTATCTAGTGATACATTATATAGTATTTATGAAGTTCCTACTTAAACTGTAAAGAAAAACTGTGAAACCTGTAAGCTTTGCACTACAACTTTTTGAGCCTGAGGTTAAAAAAAAAAAAAAAAAGAGAATTGCACAGTGTTTTAAATTACCTATGCAAAGATAAAAGTGTGAGACTTGACCCCATATTGCCCAAAACATGGAAAAAACTAAATGTGATGACTATTTTCAGCTTGTTTTCTGTTATGAAAAAACTTTGATTGTAATTTTTCTTGTCCCACGTAGCCTTAGCCTGACAGTCAGTGAGAGTTCAAAGTACACGTTTTCTGAATGTACAGTGTTAATTACGGGACTTTGGTTTAGAAGGAGAGGGTGGGACAAGGCAGGAGCATTGGGCTAAAGATAGCTTTTGGTGGCCCATTAACACCTGAAACATCCTGATTAAAAGCATTCTTTCTCTTTCAGCCAAAATAGGAGTTTTCAAATAGTTCTTTCAGCAAACATTCCATGATTGAATTTGTTTTCCTAACTAGTCAGTAATATGGACTATGAGAACTCTTGTCTTTAGCTTATAAAACTAAAGTGATTTTGGGCAGCAGGATATAATCAGGAAAATATTCTGGGTGGAAGTATTCAAAGTAAACTGTTGTATATGAATGGGCAATATAAAATGATTTTAAAATCTCATTTGAGTGGATTAAATGGAAGCTTTATGTAGTGAAGTGAGCAAAGAAATTTTGAGCAGCTGGAAGTAATTGCTGTTTTAAATACAGAACAGTGCTTTTAAAAGTTTCGGTGAATTAAAATTGCTGCTCTGTATTGTGCAAAGGAATTAAGATATTAATATGATCATATTGATTTTGTATTTTAAAATGAAGGATAACTGTTACTGTACACTGCAAGAAAACCTTTGAGTTTAATTTTTATTTCTTTAGTGTTTCTTTCAGATAAGCTAGAAATGGAAAAGCACCTTGGGTTGTAGGCTTGCTTAGCTGGTGAAGAGAGCTTTTAAACTGAAGTTGCTGGGGGAGGGAACCTCAATGCACCTCCCTCTTACCACTCTGATACCAGAACCAGCAAGAGATGCCCAGTGACTGTAGAGAGCATATGCAGGGCTGCCAGGGGAGGACCTCAAGGGCACCACAAAGGAATTCTAGCCAGTAAGTTGACTGCATGGGGGCCCAACTTAAATACCTCTATGCTAATGCATGTAGCATGAGGAGTAGGCATCACCTGCAGGGCTGTGATCTTGGCATGTTGTGGGATGGCTCCTATGACTGGAGTGTTGAAATGGAAGGATACAGGCATTTTAGGAAGGACAGGCAGGGGAGATGAGGAGGGGGTATCATTCTTTGTGTCAGTGACCATGTGGAATGCATGGAGCTCTAATTGGGGGTGGATGTGGAGCTGACTGAGAGCTTGTGGATCAGGATTAAAGGGATAGGTAACACAGTTATGAGGGTTTGCTACAGGCCACCTCACTGGGAAGACCAAGAGGGTGAAGGCTTTTGTAGACACATAGAAGCAGCCTCACATTCACAAACCTTAGTTTCCATGGGGGACTTCAACTACCCTGTTATCTGTTGGACGGACAACACAGCAGGGCATAAGCATTCCAAGAGGTCACTGAAATGTGTCGATGATAACTACACTCTCCAAGTGATAGAGGAGTCAGCGAGGAGAGGTGCTATGTTCTCAGAAACAAGATGGATATGATGGGAAATGCCTGACAAACTTTGTGTACTCCTAGGATGGGATTAGAGTGTTGGTGGATAAGGGAAGAGCATATATCACTGTCCTGCAGGACATAGTAGTCTCTAAACTGGAGAGACATGGATGGGTAGACCACTGGATGGATAAGGATGTGCAGTGTGATTGATGTGCTAGAAGAAAGGGATGCCATCCAGAGGGACACTGACAGGGTTGAGAACCTGTGCGAACTTCATTAAGTTCAACAAGGCCAAGTGCAAGGTCCTGCACCTGGGTTGGGGCAGTGCCAAGAACAAATCCAGGCTGGGCAGAGCATGGATTGAGAGCAGCCCTGGGGAGAAGGACTTGAGTGTGTCGGTGGACGAGAAGCTCAACATGAGCCACTGATGCGTGCTTGCAGCCCTGAGAGACAGTTGTATCCTGGGCTCCATCAAAAGAAATGTGGCCATTAGGTCAGGGGAGGTGATTCTACCCCGCTACTCCGTTCTTATGAGACACCACCTAAAGTACTGCATCCAGGTCTAGGGTCCCCAGCATAAGAAGGATGTGGATGAAATGGAGCAAGTCCAGAGGAGGGCTGTGAAGATGGTCAGAGGGCTGGAGCACCTCTCCTATGAAGATAGACTGAGAGAGTTGGAGTTGTTCAGCCTGGGCAACAGAAGGCTCTGGCAAAACCTTAGAGAAACCTTCCAGTAGCCAAAGGGGGCTTACAAGAAAACTGAAGAGGGACATGTTGCAAAGGTGTGTAGAGACAAGACAAGGGGGAATGGCTTCAAACTGACAGAGGGTAGGTTTACCTTAGATGATAGGAAGAAATTCATTACTGTGAGGGCGGCAAGGCACTGGAAAAGGTTGCCCAGAGTGTTTGTGGATGCCCCATCCCTGGCAGTGTACAAGGCCAGGCTGGACAGCGTTTTGAGTAACCTGGTCTAGGGGATGTTTCCCTACCCATAGCAAGAGGGTTGGAACCAGATGATTAAGTTCTCTTCCAACCCAAAACATGCTGCAGTTCTATGATATCTTCTATTTCCTGAGTGTTACAGCAATCTTTTTAAATAATCTTACTAGGATAGGAGGTGTTAACTTCCTAGTATTATAGATCCCTATGACTTGGTCTATATGAGGTTCATGTAACGTTGGTACTCTTGCCAGTTTGCTTTTCGATGCTCTTAGAACTTCACTTTTCGTGAACAAGTATAGGGTTAGTCCCATCTTCTTATTTTCTCCAGTGAAACTAGAAAAGAAATGTGGTATTCGTATGGAATATTTCTTTCAGAAATTGTTTAAAATATCCAGTGCAGTTTCACAGCAGTAATTTAAAATAATTGAATTACAGTTGTCCTTACAGAGAACAGTAATTTTTATTTTATATTTTGAAGAATGTTACAAAGTCTTGTAGGATGGGTGGAAAAAAATGCTGATTTTATCCTGAAAGGAGAAAAATGGACAATTTCAGAAGGTAGTTTATTAAAAAAAGAAAAGCATTTTCATACTAAAATTAGTGTGGCAGGTGAAGAAACCTTGGATCAGAACTAATAAAATTACTCCCCCGTGTGTTTCTTTCAGTAGCTTATATTGCTGGCAAGTATTTAGGTTGTAGTTTTGTTTGCATGTAATAAAAGACATATGTAGAAAAGGAGGACTTTGTGTAGCTTGTATATCTGTTCTTATATATGTTCTTATAAATCTGTTCTTCTATAACAAAAAGGCGGACCATTTACTCCACCGTGTACTCAAGTATCAAAACTAAAGATGCAAAAGCTACAAAGGCATAATGCTATCATTTCAAAATGATACAAAGGCACTTCAGAGCAGCCAATAATATTACAGGCTTTGTCAGCATTGCATTAGTTCTTTCCTCTGTAAAATCCTTTACTATACAAATCAAATTGTCAGGTATTTGACAAAAGTGATACAAGGGAAAAGATGTTGTATAATCTCCAGAGCAGTTAAACTGATTGTAACTAAGGAAGATAATTATTTCATCATTCCATCCACAGTTCCACAGTTCATCTATAAAATGTATTCAGAAAGATGTAATTTTTGATGCTATGCATTGCAAGCAGTTTTAAACTAAGTAGTTGGCTCACATGCAATAATGTGTCTTACTACACATGAGTCACTGGAAATATTTTATTTTTTCTCTTCTATTTGTTTTTGGTTTTGGTTTGTTTTGTTTCTGGTTTTGTTGTTGGTTTTTGGGTTTTGTTTGTTTGGGTTTTTTACTTGTACATAAAAGTCCCTTTTCTTGGCATTATTATTCAGAATACAAGAAGCAATTATTTAAAAATTTTGCTTTAACTGGTAGGCAGTCATTAGAAGGTAACAGATATTCTCATCTCGCTTTTGGTCTTTCCAAAACCTCAGGCAGCTGCCTCTCTGCATTTATTTAGCGTGTGAGGCAGAATTTGCAGCTTATTGAATGTTTGCAATCAGAATACTTTTGTTGGACATTGCAATAATGGAGCTGCAGGATTGACTAGAATCTTCATTGGGATAAACTGTTAATGTCAATGTTGTTGGCAAATCCTGTTTTTTCAGCAACTCTTGGATTCTTGAGTCCTTTTAAATTTTCCTATACATGAAACTCTTTGTGCAAAAGAAAGCCCCTTTGGGAATCTACCAGGCTAATTGCTTTCAAAAAAGGATGACATTAGTCCTGTCTCACTGATGAGAAGTATGCAGTTGGTAACATATATGCAGCTGATGCATATATTTGTTTATGACCATTGCAATTTGGGACGAAGAAAATGGAAAGCAGTTGTGGAGTTTTTTTATTTAACTTGGTCTCCTGTTGCATACTAGTCCTCTTGATGTGTTGCTGTTCAGAATCGCAGAGATTGATCACTTATTCTCAAATAATACCTATCAGACTAAATGTCTGTCTAGAACGGGAACTTGTGAAATTTTTAATGTGGTATTTCTATTCAGCACAGTCAGATCTGATCCTCTATAGTATCTGATAGGGCTTCTCATTTCATTTGACAATGTAGTAGCTACAGATTATTTCAGATTTATTCTGTTCTGCTCTGAGTTTTTTCATCAGATTCTACCAAGAAATGTTCTCAAAGATTCTACTTAATCAAATTCTCTACACTTGGAGGTGTATAGTAAAAATCTGTATTTGGTAGTGGTAGCTGTCGCTTATACAGGCAAATACACAAGTGCATTTGAGAAACTCCAATAATTTTCTCTCGAGTTCTCTGTTTTATCCTCTGATTTGCTAAATTCTAGTTTCCTCCAAAGCTGTCTGCCCTTTTGCACCTTTTTCTCTTGCCGGGAGATTAAAAAAGTTACACTCTTTTAGTTTGTAAAATACCTTAAACCTAGCCAATGACTGGATTTGTACAAGTGGTTTGGTAGACAGTCAAAGGTATGTAGCCAGAAACTGTAGGAAGACTACAAAGTTAAGAGCTGCATTTGTGTACTAATGTAATGTAAAATATATAAGGGGTTAGATGAAGAATTGTAAAGGTAATTTTAATATACCTACTGCCTTGTAATCACACTGATCCCAAAGTGCATTCTTGTGCTCTCATCTAAACATAGCCAGCGTTGGAATTGGCCACCAGAGGGCAAACTAAACGTACCTCCCTGTTCTATATGTTCTTGAAAATCAGCTACAATTGTTCATGTCAGTATAATTTGAATTTTTTTTTTTTTTTTTTTTTTTTTTTTTTTAGGAAATAGTATTTTTCACTGAAGGGGTCATATTGTCTTGGCTCATTGTGTGGCAATAATAACCTGAAAGATCAACTCTGAAACAGCTAGTGGCTGTTCAATAGGAATGATATAAAACATGAACAAGTTAGTAATACATCTTACTGCTGGATGGGTTTTGATGGCATGTGTAAGCAGATGATCGTGATTGAGTCTTGCTTCTTTTGATGATCTGAAAGAGCATTAATAATGATAGCATGAGGCTATCAAAGAGGCTACTCTGTATACAATAAGAAGTCTTTAGTCCTATAAGATTAGGATTAACTATTCTGAAGTCCATTTCCCTGATGCTGCAAGTGCTGACATTTTTTAAAGAGAAGTCCCCATATGTTTGAAATCAGATAAAAATTTTTTTGTTCTGTTTTTCAAAATAGTTCAGGAGTTTACTTTTGCACTTGCGGACAACTTTACATTCCCTTTAAAGCAAACCACTTCACTAGACAAAATTTTAGAAAAGTTTTAGATGAAGAATATGCTGAATTTGTTCTCATTTTACATATGAAAGATGACACATCTCAATGGTTGTATATTTTCACGCCACAGAAATAGACAAAGGATAGTAGAAACAGAGACAGGATAGATTGCTTTGAAGATTTATGCATTAAATTAAAACATAGTAAGAATAAATAAAAAATCCACTCTAAACTTTGCAACTGTTTAAGAAGCAGGGAATTGATTATAGTCACTAAATTTAGTAGCTTAAATTGATACTATCATCTGTCATTGTGTACTGATAGATATATCTTAATTTTAATCTGACTTTCTATTTAACAGTATTTTTTCTATTTGACATAAACTTATGGTTGTCAAATCAAATAGTATATGTAATGAAATGCCTATCTTGTTGGAATGGAATGTTGCGGTGACTTAATTTGGTGTCAGTTTTCATGCTGCTTTTAAATGTAGGTGTATTCCCAGTATTTAGCAATAACAAGCTATGATGTGATATGTTCCTGTTTGAATTTTAGGCTTCTTGGCCATGATTAATTTTATTTCATCAGAATTTCAATATGGCCTGTATCAAACCACTGTGAAGCTCGGTAAGGTATTGCAGGATAGAAAGAAATCCTTTGACAAGTTCTGTATTGAGTAACTTTCATTGGTAGGAATTTTAGATTTATTAACTCTTATGTGCAAGATAATAATTAACATGGACAATATGCTTATTATGAAATTTATCTGTCATTCTTTGTAAACATTTATAAATATATTCCTTGCATTTGTGTTTTGGGATTCATGTGATCTTGTAGAAATTTTGAATTTGGTTCATTTAGAATTGCTCATTTAATAATTAGAGGACTTAACAGATGGAAAATGATGCTGACAGAGTAAATTAAGTATTTGACAAATGTTCAGTGGGTGTGTTTTGTAGACAGTATGTTGTGACAACATTGTTTGGTAGAAAGGGAGAGTTTGATCCTCTACATCTGTATATACCTATCTACTAAAATGAATTATAGTAAAGGACAGTTTTCTTTAGTGGCAGTTTACCATATGTTTTCCACATCTTCACCATAACCATTACATTTCCTAGAGCTTTTCTTTTGAAAGAATAAGTGGGCAAGATGAAAATGTCATTGTATGGAGGTGTGTCCCTGAGACTTGGAAAAAATCCAAGAAAATAAAAAAAAAAGACTGCAAACTCTCTTGAAACAGAAAAGTGGCAAGCTTCACATATTTTTTCATAAATAAAATATGTACATTCCTCTACATAGAGAATTGATTCTAAGGATGTTTCAGCAGGGTTTTTTCATTTCTTTTTATCATGTGACTTGAGAATTGGATTCTATTCTGGAGCAATGCAGTTCAATGCTGAAGGAAGAAACCATCTCTCAGAAGTATGTAGAAGAAGAGAAATCAGCAAGCACAGAAAAAAGTAATCTTAATGGCAGATATTTTTTATAAATTTTGTTGTAGCTTATAAGGTGAAAATCAAAGCATCCAGTGTTGTTGTGATTCAGGATTTAATTACTGTGTTAGAAATATGGGTTGTACACCTACTTTTATTCCATTTAACAGCTCTAGAGAAAGTGTGTGTGTTAAACTGCAAGTGAGAAAGTGTGACTAGGACTTTTCTTAAAGGAAAGAATGGTCTAAGCAGAATGGCCTGTCTTTTATTGGTGGCTCCAGTTTACAGCAGGTGGATTTGGAAGCTGGAAAGGTCAATGAAGTGAACTTTTGCTTGGAAATGTACACTTTTCAGGAGCAATTTCTACATAAGTACATTTCCCTACTGTTTACTTTCCAAAGACTCTTGGAAAATATTTGTTTGTGCCTCCTCCTTATGGTGGATCAAACAGCTTTAAGACTCATTTGATGACATTTAAGGTTTTTTTTTTTCTTTTTTTTTCAGTATCTCAAAACAAAATTTGGTTGGAACCTTAATGACATAGGATGCATGGTTTCTCTCTGTGGTAGATTTCTTTTTAAAACCTGATATTTTCAGCTAATCTTATTCTTCTATCGTTATGAACATATGTTGTATATTTAACTACGTGATTCCACATTTTTGAAGGTAATTTTGCTTGTTTGTTTAACAAACTGTCTTACTTTCAAGGTTTTTTTATTATTATTGTTTTACTAATGTGCACTTAGTGAGTTATAGACTGCACCTTAATTAAGTAATTATCAAGGGAAGAAGAGTCTGCATCCACTGTATAATTGTCTTTTGCTGGTAATTACACTCATTCAGCTTTTTGTGTCTCTTCTCTAGGGTCTTCTAAGTGGATTGTTCTAAAAATAAACCTCTTGATCTATTTGATATTGTAAATACTGTGGGGATTTAAGGCTTAAGATGTTCTAGAGGAAAAATAGTCAATGCCTTCATTGATAGACAGACGTGCACGTGTACAAATGGCTTTTTCAGCCTCTGAAAATCCAAATTGCTACGGTATCTCTCTTATTTCTGTAGCATGATATAGCTGTTCCATTATTTTTGTGTTCTGTTTTGCCTTTCATGACTGTAGTTGCAGCCTTAAATGCAGTTGACTATTTTTTGATTGGATAATAGTTTCATTTCATATTCCAGACCTTGTCCTATGCAGATATTTAAAAATTAGGAATAGCATTCCACTTAATTACATGAACCATATGTAATCTGTAGCTCCATGGCATTATCCAGGAGCTGACTTGGTCTTCTGTTTAAAACAGGTCTTAAGATTCTTTTGTATGGAAGAGATTTCACCATCTATGACTGCATCATTTGGCTTCTACCTAAACAAGGAACAAAAACCACACTGGATATTTTTTACTTTTATTTTCAAAAGGTTATCTGCAAATGTTTCCATCCACTAATGAAAGAAAAGAATATTTAGATTTATATTTTGGTCTTTAATTACTGTAAAGTTACTCCTGCTTTCCTTAGGTTTCCTATCTTAAGGAATTTCCCCCCACACACTTCATCAGTTATTTTGTGTTTCCTAGCACTTGATTTGTATGTATCTGTCAGTGATTCCTTTTCCTACTTTTGAAAAGTTAAGAGAAGATTAATCTTTTCTTCTTCTAAATGAGTTTTTAACTATTATGAATGGCTGTGGAATCACCGCTTTCTGAAGATCAGTGATGTTCTTAAGAAATCTCAGTTTTCACTTACATTGCTTGTTTAGGTTTTGTTGTGTACCAGTAAAACAATTCTAATGCTTCTGATCTAGCTACAATCAATTCTGCATTTCTTTTTTTTCCTTACGTCAAGTTAGCAACTGCTTAAGTTTATTAGGTGCAGTGTGCACAAGTTAGGAAGTTATCTACAATATTTACAAATTCAGGGATGTTTGAATTTTAGCAGTCCTGTTCTTTCAACAGATTATCATCAGATAAGAAAAAGGATAAAATAGCAATTTACCAGGGAATTTGTTAAATGAATACCATAGCTTTTCATACCCTACCTTCCTATCATTCACATGTAGTCTATCCTCTAATCTTTGGCCTTCACTGATGAATAATGTGGTACATGTTTTCATCGTGACCTTGATAAGTCATGTTGAACTTAGCTCTCATTAGGTACTCTGGTGCTACTTTAGTTGCCACTTTGTTTTGTGTGGAAATCTCTCTTAAACAAAGTCTGGATTGTGGTAGTCATGGCTGAATTTACGGTTTGTGGGCTATATTTAGACATTTTTTTATAAGGTAGGCTCTTCTGTACTTTTTCTTGGCATCAAATTTAACTAGAGTGAACTGATGTATTGCTGCTACAAAGAACAGGCGAGACATGCAGCAATTCAGGTTAGAAAGACAAGTGAATATATCCAGAAATACGTTCTGACATGAATTGGTCCATTTTATTCAAAGGCAAATTCCACTGTTCCATCACAAGTATTTGAGATGGAATAATTTTATACAGTGCTCTGTATTTTTAAGCAGCTGAGTATTGTTTGTTCTCTTCACAGATCACTGATCTTCAAAAATTAACATCAGGTAAAGTAAAATTTTCTGAGAATTTAGGCAACAGTCCATAAAGGAGAAAAAAATTCAAAATAACTTTAGCTACAAAAGTGATAGTTAAATGGCCTATTAAATTCACTGTGGAGGCATCTAAAATAATGAGACCATTGACAAATGCTATGAGCTCCCAGTGACCGTATAGTACAAAAGTAAGTTTGTAAAATGTTGTGGAAAAACTGTGGATAGAAGTCTTAAGCTTTGTAATGTTGCCTTGTGTCTCCAATTTTGGAACACACTGGCTTCAAACAGGAGACAAGAAACAATTTAGATTGTGCAGATCATCTGTGAAGTTGCAAAATTAGTATTGTACACTTTTACTCTTTAGTTTTTCTTTCTCAGTAAGAGAATTTATGTAAATGAAGTGAAACTATGACACAGTTTTCAGAAACTCTAATGTGGAGGATGAGTATGTGAAGTATATTTTTGGAATGTGGTGGTCAAGAATTTTTGGTTTATACCTCACTGAGGCTTGCTGTGGACATAAGTGAAGCTGGTATTATGGAACTTTCTCATAGGTAATGATCTAAAAAAGTAGATATTATTTGGCAGTTGGTGATAGCAAAACAGAATGTGTAGCCACATGCTATAGCTTTGCCACTTTTCAGTAAGCATGTGAATGCTTTTAGATTAATAATATTCTCGTAAATTATATCTATATTTAAATCCATAAAGCTCCATTAATAGTAAGGAGTGAGAGAATTAAAGTTTGGTCATTGAAGTAAACTGTTCCTTGTATACTTTGATATCAAGTGGGGCAAATGTGTCATCTTTAACATTATGAAATTTCTTTGAGGTCTTCAGAGCTTATGTGGGTCTCTTGTCAGTGCAGAATCTTTGAAGGAAGCATCAAGTATTTTTTCATTACTTGAACTTTATAGCCCTAAAAGTTCACTTAGAGCCAGTTTCTTTCTGCTTGAATGTTGCAACTAGCTGCTGCATCTTGCAATTTCAAAGTTTCTTTGTGGTCATAGACTGAAGATCATTGGGTTTTCTCTCAACTGTAAGAGAAGGTGGTCTTTACCTCTGACAAACCTGTGTGATTTATAATATCTTTCCTTTGTCTTTTTCCCTCCCCACTTTTACCTGTCACTATATAGGAGACAAATGATTGTAGGACAAAGGTTTTTTCATATATGAATTGTATTTTTCTTCACCTGAGCTCTATGAGTTTGTCTACCATAAAGGCTGTGTAGATAATAACCTATGTATGATATCACTGTAATATCAAAAAAAAAAAAAAGATTTAAAATACAAAGATTGAGTTTGTGATCCCTTTTTATTTAAAATGTAGGCTACGTTTAGGATTACAGATATTTTAATTTAGATGCAGTCTGTAATTTAAAGAAGTGTATGATTTGGGTTTAAACAAAATTGTCTTCGTAAATATTGTTTGGAAGAAAATGCATATTGTACCTACGCATGCAATAATTACCTATTTTTGAAATGGGCAAGCTGTTGATGTGCCCTGATAGCAGTACATATACACTGTACTTTTTTTTACTTGCAGCTTCCAAACATTGGGTGAATGGAGCAATGCATGCTAATAACTTTAAGCTTCAAGTGTCAAGTTAGATAATGACAAAAAATAAGAAAACAGTAATAGTTTAAACATTAGTGTGTTGCCAACAGTGTTTGAGTTGCAAATGTAAACATCATGCTGCTATGATGAGAATGAACTCCATCCCAGCCAGACTTGGTATTCCATGCTGCCAGTTCCTATTTGCATGGCTTCTATCTTGGAGTCCTTTTATTCTGTCTTGCCTCGTTCTTGCTTCTCACGTTTGCTTTCACTACTATCCTGCTATGAAGCCTGTCTCTTGGCGAGAGATAAGACCTTCACAAAATTTGCTTTCATTCTATTTATAGGAGCACTTTTCAAACTTTGATTTGCTGCTGTAATCATATATGGTTCGTAAATGGTGGAAGTCAGAGGTAGCTGCTTCTACCAGACTCCAATTTCACTTCTAATTTAGAAGCACTACATTCTGAATTAGTGCTGAAGTACTACCCCACATGTATTCCTTTTGTCAGAGGGACAATTACCCACTTCATCAGTGTTGACTGAGTTGAGTACTTAGTCTTCTGTTCCACCCAGTTGGCATTACTGGTTTTATTTCTTCATTTACCACGTTTTCTGTCTTTTTGACCAAAACAGCTGCAGTCAAGGCAGATAACTTATTTAATTTTGTAAATACTTAAATACATGTATAAAATTTGCTTTTTTATGAACTTAATTATAGTTTAAACCTTTAAAATTGTTACTGTCCTTTCCCTAATGCAAAATGAGTACTTGATTTGACAAAGAGACAAAACAAAGGATGACTCAGATATTTTAGTGTCCTAATGAGACAAAGTATTAAAGAAACACTATGAAATATGTTATTTCTGTATGGAAACTTGCTGAATTCTTGAAATTGTTGATTTGAGAACTCTTCAAGGGGTTTTGAAAGTACATGTTGTGTAAGGTATTCATGAAGACTTTAGTAAGTTTTAATGGGTTTGTTTTTTAAAAAAATAATATATATCAGTATACAGCCTGGGTACTGTCAGATGTTCACACTCATTACTGCACATCAGGAAGGAGGAGGGGACTTTTGTTTTTAAGTGCACTTGACAGATTCTTGCTTTAGGCAAACTTTGATGTTACAGAAATGGTATTATGAAACTTCTGCTGTAATGAATAACATATTGCAGAGCTGTGTGCCTGAACAGCTTCAGGAATTGATCCTTACCAGCTATTTATGTGTTAAGAGTTCTGTGTACTCTGTTCTTTGCCAAGGATCCTTTTAAGATTGCAATATTGAAGACTTTATCCTTTTTCATTGTTAGCTGTGTTTCTTGTGTCACTATTGATTAATTTGGTTTTTAGTTGCTGATTTTTCAGTGAATTGAAAACACTGGAGACCTGTAACAGTCATTACATCACAATGCTGTTGAAATTAAGTTTCAGCATTCTCTTGCATTGACTCTCTCTTTTCCTTTGGCTATAACCTTGTGGGACAATTCCACTGAATAAGGGAGAGAGTGCTAAACAATGGAAACACTTACTCCTATGAATTAAGTTTCTAATTACTTTTGCTGAGTAGTGTTTCTTCTGTAAGTAATCCAGTTAGTATACATTCAAAATTCACGTGATGAGTTACACAACATTATCATTACTAACATGAGCCAGCTGACAATAAATAAGGTCAAATTGTATGTTAGCAACTATTGGAAAATAACAGGAAAAAAATTAGAAGATATTGTTGAGTTCTTATTTAATTCTCTGGGGCACATTGTCATTCCCCCTCTGCTCACCCCTCAAGATATATTAGAATTAGAAAAAATATTAAAAAGAGCAAATAAGTGATAAACAGTATGAAAAACAGGAGATTTTCATAAAAATTTACTTAAAATTTTAGAACTCTGATTTTGAGAAATCCCTTCATTTGAGATGATGAAGGGATGTTGCTTTGCTTTCTTTCTCTCAAGACCTCTATCTTTGTCTATGTATCAGTCTGTATCTGTTCAATAACAGACCGTAGCTATCTGTTCTTGGCTCCAGCTGGAGATAAAACTGGGGTAGTTGTTTCAATGGGGCAGTTATTTGCCTAAATACAGTGGCATATATTTTTAAACCAGAAACATTTATATAAGTGGAAGTATTTAAATGCACAGGAAATCTAATGGCATTATTACAAAGTGGATTCACTTGAAATTTAAAGTCAAAGAAAGTAGAATAGTTTTGACAAAGAAAATAGAAGATCTTTTTACCATAAGTAATGGAAACATTCAAGGGTTCTCAGTCTTGTGGGTGACCACGCATTTTGAGACCAGAAAAGAGGTACTTTTTATTGAATTTGTGCTCAGTTTCACAAAAGGAACCCTTAGGATCACAAGGACACCGAAAAAATTTATTTTTCATGGTTTATGCAAGCCCTTGCAAACATACAAGCTGGGTGAATTTTTTGTTTAATATAATTCCAAAGCCAGTACTAGTGATCAAAAAGAATTCTGAAAAACAAGTGGTGATACCATGACACATTTTTTAAATGTATCGTTAAATCTATTATTTTATAATAACAGTAATGTTCTGTGGAAACATGATCTGTTTCCAGTGCGTTAAAGCTAAAATTCATGTGTAGTTCATGACGTAATTTTCCTTGCTGCTTGCTGAAAAGCAAGATGGCAATTAAAAAAACCCAGCAAACAAAACTAAGAAAAAAAGTACTTGTGATTTTTTCCTTACATTTTATTATCTTCACTTCCTCTCATTCTGGTTTTCCTATTTTTGTTTGAGTTTAAAAACAAAAGATCTGCAGATCAGTAAGCACAACCATCACCTCCATAAATGAACTGGAATTTGTTATCCATGTTCTCAGAAGTTCCAGTCTCACATATTTATCACTGTACCTTCTATGAATAGAACTGCTGTGGTAGGTTTTATTAACTGAGGAAGGCTGGAGTCATAAGTATGGATATCACTACTGCAACACTGAACTCACTGTTCTTTGAGAAACTGCTGAAAAAAGCATTAGCTTGTGACTGACATGGATAAGGAGGACTCATTCTGTGATTGCACATTGCTCTGTCTTTACCACTGAGATCTCTGTATCTTTCAGGAATTTCGTAATATGACACAAGTAGGGTTTTTTTTCTTTTGCTAAGTGAGTTTTTACCGCTTTGGTAAAAGCAGTATTTATTTCTCTTAGTTTCTTGACATGACTATCTTTTTTTTTTTTTTCTTCTGGTAAGGGATGGCTGCAGGAGTGGACATTGCATTTTGGAAAGGCAAGCAGTGATGGCTATAAAATGTGGTCTTTGATACTCTGTTGCTATTACCGATTAGACAAGATATTCAAAAAAGACCAAACCAGAAGTATCATGGATAAACAGTCTTCTGGGTTACATTGTGCACTGTCAAAAACTGCTTCTGAACAATGTGCATTGAAGCTTAATACAGACAGATGGAAGGACTGGTAGTTGGCATAAATTATATATGTTGCCTAAAGAATTAATTTCTTCCTGGTATACTTGTTTGAATCAGATGCAATAACCAAATGAGTAATTGGCTTTGTCAGTCAAAGCGTGGACATATTGTGCTTGTACAAAATATTCAGAGGAAATTTCCCCCAAGCCCTGAAATGCTTGAAGCTTTCAGATTTACAGTAAGCCGAATTCTTAAAAGAGAAGTTGTCTGGCAGAGAAGAACTGAGCATGTGAAGTGTAAGACTGCTTTGGTTGGGAGTAATTTCAGTGATACTGCTTTTAGAAGTACTTTTTTCCTTTTGATTTATTGATTTATTCCTTTTAATTTGTATGAGTTTGGGCCATGTGTGGTATAGTTTCTTCTTTCATTCTCAAATACTCCTGGAGGATTTTGTGGAAATAATAAGCAGCAAATCTTGTAATATTTTGTCATGTTGATTCATATCTGCATCATCGTGTGTGTAGGAGAGCTCTTGCTCTTTTATAGATTTAAAAGGAATATGTCAAGCCAACCTTTTCATTCTGTTGAAACTGAACAAAAACTCCTTCTCCATGTATTTAGCAAGACTTTGATTGGCTAATATGACAGGAGCTGGGCATGATATATAAAGGAATTTTACAGTAAGTCTGCATTGGTAGCACCCTAATTAATGTTAGTTTGACTACTTTGAGTACAAGGATCGATACTGCTGACTTTTTAAAAATCTTCTCTAATGTTACTGAATATTTTCATCCAGAGATATGTCTAACTCTTCAAATCCTTTTGGCTTTAGTTCTGGCTTTAGTTGGCAGTGAATATGGGTAACTGGTGACTTTCTTTGGAACATCTGTCCAAATTTTGCTTTGCCAAGTATTAACTTCGTGGTCTCCAATTTTCCATATACTGTTCCTGAAGTATGGCAAGTAGAGCTACAGAGAATGCTCAAAGAAGCAAAGGTTCTTGATTTATAATTTTAAGGCCAGACTAAAAGCAGTATTTTCTCACTTCAACCTCCTGTGTTATATAGGCCTAGTAATTTCACTACTAAGCCCTGGAAAAAACCCCCTCATTAACACTCTCAGTCTGATTATAGATACCAGGCTGATCCTTAGTATATGTAAGAAATTTTATAATACTTTAACTTTCAGCCTGATGCCTGTACTGATCCTATTGTTGATAGCAGTATGATACAGACTTATACCGGCATGCTCATGTCTTGCACCTATTAATTGGGAGGGATTTTCTGTGAACCGGAGATGAACCATGCTTGACTTTGAGGGCAAAGGACTCACGAGTCATTATACTTATGTTTCAGTCATGTTCCAAAGTGCAAAATGGGTAGCGAGGGCATAGAACTACAGGAAGAAAAAGTGAGGACTTCTGGTGGAGGTAGTTTATACTTCAAGTCATGTATACTGAAATGTAGTCTCTTGTTTCTGTGTTTATTTTTAAATATTCAAGTTTTCTAACTTGAAGGAAGTAGTAAATTCTGAGTGTAGCTTAAAAAAAAAGAGTTAATAGAAGTAAATGTTTTGCACAAAAGCAGCTATTAAATGCGTAACGGAATAGAAGTAGTGGAGCAGTACTGTAGGACTGTATTGTCTAATGGAACATACACTTGGTTCTTATACCTGAAGAGAATGTTACACGTCGAATCCTAACCAATCTCATTCAAAGATTTTTTTTTTTTTTTGAGGGAGGTCCCAAATGGGCTTTCAATCTGTGAAACTCAGTGAAAGGTTGCATAATGCCGGAGTGAACATACCTGTAAATCGGTTTGTATTCTTAAACCTGATGCTACTTTGAAGTCCATTGATTGATCTGCAGTGTTTTGCTGCAGAATAAACTGCCATGACTAAATGTAAAGTTTCAATAAAGTTTCACGCAACCTCTCGTAGTGAATTACAGAATTAAAAATCTGACTTAAAGCAACCTGCTCTGGTTGACCATGCTTTGAAACATGGGTGAAATTAAAACAGTCTTCAGATGTTCAACTTCTCTTTTCCTCATCCTGTAAAATGCAGATTCTGAGAGTTCCCTGAATTAACAAATGAAACTACTGGCCATTATTTTCAAGTTTACTTCCTACAGCAGGATGTTGATAAACCCTTAAATGTCTTCTGTGTTTGAGTTTTTTTTTTGTTTGTTTGTTTTGTTGTTGTTGTTATTTGGGGTTTTTTTGTTTGTTTTTTTGGCATTTTGATTTGTCCCAGTTATGAGCATAGCATGCAGCTCTTGTTCTGTTAAAATGGGGTTCTTTTGCAATTCCAGTGACAGCACTGCAAGTGTCTGTTACATGTACACACACACACAGATACACACACACACATACAAAAAATATTATACAACTCTTTAAAATTGTTTTTTATTCTCCTAAATTATTTTTGTTTGTGAAGAACAAGAAAATAGGTGTTCAGGTTTTTTTCCAATGTTTACTTCTTGTAGACTTGAATACTGTTCTTCTTCATTGTCTGTGTATTTCTTGTGACCTTTCTGTTCCTGTATTTAATAGAACCTTTCTTTTAGGTGGAAATTATGTAATGTATATGTTCTGTAAAAATGCGATTCAAGTAGTGGCAAGGACAAAGTTTTTTTCTAATATGTTTTGCTATCTGTGTAGAATCAATTTATACTTCCAGAAAAATAGCATGAAATGTAATCTATTTTGAATAAACTTCACATTATTATATGGCTAGAAATACCTATTCACTGGTAGAAATGCACCAGTTTAAAGATATATTGAGTTTTGAGTACAAATGTGGTGTCTTTTTCTCAAGAGAGGTTATAAAATAGCTGATTAACCTTACAAGTATTTCTTGTTTATGATTCAGTGCAAGCCTTTACTTGTTTATTCTGCTCAGTTTTTCAGGATTTTTTTTTTTTGTTAAATGTAATACTTACAAACTAAAATGCAGATTAATAAAAAAGAATAAAGCATAACCTGATCTAGGTAGAGGCACATATTCCTGCTAGCAATGATGCTTACACACATCTGTGTACCTCACAACAAAACAGTCCAATATTTTGCTGTGGAATTAAAGAAATAGTTTGAAAGAAAAGCTTATTTATGTAAGTGCAGTAAAGATGTGTACGGAGGCTGAACATGACCATCAGTGTGCCCAGGTGACCAACAAGGCCAATGGCCATCAGGACCATGGAAGTGATTCTTTCCCTTTATTTGGCACTGATTAGCTGCATCTTCAGTACTGTGTCCAGTTCTGGGCCCGTCAGTTTAGGAAGGATGTTGAGGTGCTGGAGAGTGTCCAAAGAAGGGCAACAGAGCTGGTGAAGGGACTGGAACCACAAGTCCTGTGAGGAGCAGTTGAGAGAGCTGGGGTTGTTTAGCCTGGAGAAGAGAAGGCTCAGGAGACACCTCATCACTCTCTACAACTACCTGAAAAGAAGTTGTAGCCATGTCAGTGTCAGTAGCCAGGCAACCAGCAAGAGAGCACAGTTATGAGCTATACCAGGGGAGATTTAGGTTAGACTTTAGGAAGAAGTTCTTTACAGAGAGAATGATTGGGCATTGTTAGGAGCTGCCCAGGGAGATGGTGGAGTCACCTGGATGTGGCACTTAGTGCCACAGTCTAGCTGACAAGGTGGTATTGGGTCATAGGGAGGAAAACACAGTCTCAGGCACAGCATTTTTTTTGAGGGGGACTGGTGCAGTGTTATTCATTTTTGGATCTAGCAGTATTGTTGAAGCATCCTTCCTAAAACATGAGAGAGATGCTATGGTAGAGGAGTTGGGGTAAAATGTATTATGTTCACAGGCACCATAATTTTTTCCATGGTATTTTAAGGTCTGTTGAGAAAACTGGACTCTGAATGCAGAGGCTTGGCATAAGGTGTCAGATCCCAACTGACCTCCTAGTCCAAAGCAGATAGATTCTCTGAAGTACTTAATGGAGAAGATTGTTGTTTCAATGTAGTAGGCTGAAGTGGTTGACCTGTGAAACATTTTCCTTTTTTGCTTCTATCACCATAGTGAACTACAGCTGATCTTGACAAAATATGACTAGATGAGGATGGGAACTCAATCTGGCTCTAAAGTGTTCCTGAGAAAAAATGAACTCAAATGTTAATGTACTCAAGTGCCCTTTCAGGCTGTTGTCTTTCTTTTTAGCAGAAGAAAGGTGGCACATATAGGTTATTAGAAATAATAAATGACAGTCTTCAGCTATGATTGCAATTCATATATATAAAGTGTGTTATTATTTAACCTTTGCAGTAGACTGAAGAAGGGAGTTGGCATCTAGTCTGAAATGTTAACTGTAGTTCTTGTTCGTGTTGAATTCACTGCAAAGATTTGCAGATTTGATATGTTGCTTTGGTTTCATTTTGTAACGAGCACACTGACAGCCATGACAGTCTGCTACTGCTTGTTTGTCATCATAACTAAGACAACCTGACATAGAGAGCTTGTAGGTAAACACACAGTAAAGGCACTAGGGATTTGATCCCCAGTTTTGATATGTAACTGTTTTCTGTTGCAAAAATTCCATGACAGAAGGAGGAAATGATACATGCAGTATTTTAGAGATTAGTTTTATGGGAGATGAGGATTTTCTAAATTGCCCTTAGCACAGTATCTGCTACACTGAGCCATCATTCTCTACAAGGATAGCTGTTTAGGCTACCAAAGTCCCTCTGGTTTTAGTTATGTTCTTTCAGCCTGCTTGAGAGCTGCAAAACCTGTGGTCTTTACATGATGACTTGGAATCAAATATTAATGTCAACGTTTCAAGGAATTGTCAGGCAAAGAGGACATACGGACTGAGAAAGTCTTATTCTCCTTCTACTTATTTATTGTACCTCTTTTAGAATCAACATAGTATTCAACTAATATAATAGTTACCCATGATGTTTTCTTTGTAATCTCCAGTTTCCCAATTTGGAAATGGAAGGTTACAGCTGCTTTCTTCTCTGTGCCAAGCTTTCCTTGGGTGGGGGAATCTACTGACAGACACTTAAAATACCTTGTGGAACTTGATATGCCATATTTAATAAGCCTTGTTTAGAAAAAAACTTCATTTCTGTAGTGACACCACTGTAAAATAGAAATAAGAGAATGTGTTTAATTAGTGATGGAAGTATAATTTAATGCTAGTCTTCTTTTAATAAGACAGGTTATGCTACTTGGTATTTTCTAATGAAATAACCTCTGGATACAGATAGTCTGTGTTAAATAAAAAGTAGTGGCAAGTAGTACCGACCCTGTTTCTGCTATTAAAAGATCAGTAATTATTTTTTGTGTTAGAGTTTAGGATAGTATGAAAAATGCAACTAGATATAGGCTGAATATGTTCAGCAGATAGTTATAATTAATGGTACTTTCACAAAGTCTTTTCTCCTGCATATAATATGTGACTTTTTTTTTTTTTTAATGGTGGCGCCTGGTCCCAAGGTGAGAAAAATATTTGGAAAAGCCTTAATTGGCTTATGTGGATTTTGGGTCAAGTCTATGGGGAAATGTTCCTGAAATCTAGACTTGGAAACCTGCTATAGTAAAATGAGAAATGAGGTGATTTTCAACAGAATTTTTTTTGACAGCATAAGTCTATGGAGGTTCTTACAGGAACGTAGACTGGGGTTTAGAGGCACTATAAAAAGAATGTTTAATTTGATTTTGTGTCATTTTAGCTCACTTTGGGTTTTTAACAAATATAAGTCTCCATAAAGTACTACAGAAAATTTCTGAACAGAAAAGGCAACCTTTTTTATGAGAAGGAGTAGACAGTTGTGTGTTTTTTCATCCTTGGTATAGAGCGCTGCTTCAGGGCTTAACTCAGAAACTAAAAGAGCAAAAGAAGTGTAGGAAGCGGCTGAAGTTCATAAATTGTCTTCTATTTGGGAAGATCCTAAAATAAATTGTGTGCTGTATAAACGGTTAACATTTGGCAACATTAAAACTAATCTTATTCTGGGGCAGGATATAGCAGATTTTAGTGCTCAGCAATATAATTCTATTTTAAGGCAAATTGAAGACTCTCACTGTTCTTGAAGCATAGGGAAATCTCAAGAATACAGAATGTAATTTCCTAATTGAATACTAAGAAGACTAATCTTCTCTTCTTGTGTGTGTGTGTGTGTGTGTGTGTAAAGAGTCATTTCAGTTGTAATTATTGCTGCGAAGAATTTATCCAAAGTAAAACAGTTATGTCTTCCTTATTAAGTAAAAATGCTTCTAGCAGCATAGTCCTTTCTAATACACTGCTTCTCTAAAAGTTCAGCGTGAACTTTGTGTGTCATGTACTGAAGCATCATCAGGATTTCCTGCAGCAAGTGGGATTATCCGTTGTCAGTCATCCTGGCAAGGTCAGAATATGCTAGGTTTGAGATTAAAGGCCATAATAACCTGGCATAAGACCTGAGGGACTGAGATAACAGAATGCTCTTGTGGATGGGAAAGGAAGATAGTGTTAGGGGTGCAGTGAGGTTGTGAAAGTAGCATGGCATAATTTCTTTGGCTGTTAAATAATCATTTGTGTTGATTCTGGTATTTTATTTTTATAGTTGAGAGTTGTTAGAAGAAACTTGGTATTGGCATTTTGCAGGTAAGAACCAAGCATTGTGATACACAGAGCTTTTTAGTTTTCATGTGTATAAACTAATTCTGTAGTGGAGTCAATGAATGGGAATTAGCACTGAAACATTTACCTTGTCTTACTTAAGTCAGTGAAAATATTCCTGCTGATGACCTTGAGATTTGGAGAAACCCTGAAGACTGAAATAAGCAAAATGTAATTTTAAAAGAAAAAACAGTGAAAAATTTTGGGGAAAAATTCAAAAGATATAAACTAAGGGTAGAGAGTAGTGATCAGGAAATTAAATTTGGAGACTATGATGAAGTCCATTAGTGCATATTGTAACGTGCTGCTGCAGCAGGGATACCAGCCAATAGACTTCTTTCTTTTAAGAGATTCTAGTCTCATGTTTAGGGTAGTTTTTCCTCCATCAGTTCCAACATAGGCAATGACACACTCTTTACTCATGCTTGGCCTTTACTGACATTTCTTTCTGGAGAACTTTGTCCTGTTTTACGTTCAGGATATCTGTCATTGGAGGATCTATACCAGTGTTCTGCAAACCATTTAGGAATGGGCTGCTTCTTGATCCTTGTTTTGCTGTTCTTCAGGGGATGCATTTTGAAGCATCTTACCAAAGCAGGCCAAAGTTGATTGGAGTTTTCCCTATAAAACAGGACCTTCAGAAAACATTATATATTATTCCAGAATAGTGCAGTCACTAATGATTTACAAGAAGTGGGTCAGTTACTTTAAGTTGCATTTAAGTTGCTTGTAAGAATAATTCCTTTAAAAAATTTACACTTGTTGATATATTTATTTTTTATCCTGAGTTTAATAAAACAATAATGAAGATATTTCAAACTTTTATTTGTGCTTAAAATTTCGAGGATTCCTTTAGTAAACTGCCTTTGAATGCTTTTATTTATTTTTTTTCTTTAAGCTTCATCAGTAAAAGGTTCTGCTTTAGGGTCTGACATCTAATGCTCTCTTATGGAGCCTTGCATATTGAATTTTCTCTTTCTCTGAATAGCTGCTGTTATTCACGATGACAGTGAAGCCAGTTTTTGCTCTTAAAAAAATGACTAATGGCTCTAATATCTTTACAACCAATGGAAGATAGCCATTTTGGAGGAGAACAGTTCTTCAGTAATTTCACCTGAGGAAGACTATTCTTATGGAGCAGATTTGACAGATAATATTTAGTGATTCAAAACAGTCACAGTTTGAAAAACAGAGGAAAGCCACAGTGTCTCAGCTATCTTGCAGCTTCTGCGGATGCACAGTAGGTAGGATGTTTTGACTTTTACATGTTTCTGTGTAACATATCCTGATTTTCTTTGTAGTTGATGCAACTTAATATTTAATCAAATAGTTTTAGCACATCCATTTAATAAATAAGTATACAAAGTATCATAGACAATATTTACTTCATGTGAGAATTTATGTTCTTTTTTTCCCCACACTTAGTTAGAATATCCAAACAACCTTAACTGTCCATAACACGAGTGTGGTGGGTGGAGTTAGGAAAAAAATGGTAATTTCTCTAAAATTAATTTACTTTTGTCATTTGTAAAATTCAGTGTCAGCAGGATTCAGCCTAAACTTCTTGTTTTGTTTATAGCTTATGGTATCACCATTGTGGACTTTATTTCAACTCTATTTTGTTAACTCCATTTTAGCATAGCTCTTTTCAAGAGAAGTAGTAACTGGAATGCGCAGTGTTGACAACATTTTTATTATTTAGTATTTGCAGATAGGATAAAAAAAATGTCACGTGACAGATGTCTCTTAAGGGATGAGTAAAAAGCTCTTAAATTGCAGTCGTGTTAGAACTGGTGTTTGAGAAATTGGAACATTTGAAAGTTTTTTTAGACAGCAGCCTCTGTTGATTTATCTGAGAAATATTGTACTGTTACATTAATCTCTGCTAATATACACAGAACTTTCCTTGGAAAGAAAACACCTAATTAGGCAAAGTTCAGAATAAGTAAGTAATTAGTGATATTATGAATTTTAGACTTAATTCCACTTCAAATATAGATCGAATGAACACAGACATTACAGGTTTTTGTTACAAAGACTGGCACACTTTTGAAAACCAAATTATAGTTGTGAAGTACCTTAAGGAGATTAACTAAAGCCTAAATTCTTCTTAAGCACATGGTACATTTATCTTACAAATAGTTTTCTAAGAAATAAACCTTGGCTTGATTTTGCTTAAACTTCTGAAATTCCTTTTATCTGTAGAGTAACTGTTTCTTTTCTGTGAGGCAGCTGATCTTTTCCAAATGTATGTGATGATGAAACTCAATTCAAGTATGTATTGCTTGCTGGAATATTTCTTTATTTTCCCAAGTCACATTATATATTACTATTACTCTACTAAATAACATATCACCCTAAAATCTGCATGCTTTTTATTTCTATTGTGTTCTCCAGTTTGCTAATTTTGTACTTTTCTAATGTTGACAAGAAGTGTGGAAATTTTTTTGTATCCCACAAATCCAAAATGAGAACTGACTAACTTAGAAAATACTTTTCTTCTTAACAGTGTCATTTTCTCGTCTGTATATTTGCTCTATTATTGAGTTTAAACTGTATGACACCTTATTTACGTTCCGTAATTGTAAATGCACAATTATGTCTGTACTTTCAGAGTACCCTCAGATCTACTGAAGAAACTGCTACTGTTTCTGGAAATTAAAACAACCCAACTATCACAATACCTCAGCCAACATTTTGTCTATAGTGCACGTACAAATAAAATTTAAAACCCGATGAATATAAAGCTATATAGACATTAAAATTACAGCAACTAAGCCTCAAAGATGGGATATATTATGAGCAGTTGGGATATATATTTCACTTAAGTGATAGTATTCTATACTCTGCACATCCGTGATCAATTTTGCATTCCCAGTTCTGAAGTCTGGTGCCAGTGCAACCAGCTGTTACTTGTTAGCAAAAGACATCTCAGCCTGTGTCAGTCATAGATAATTCTATACATGTACATCTTTCGTTTGAAAATCAGTTCTAAACAGCTCTCAATAATTTTTCCTGTAGTGATCAGTAATTGATAATTTTTTATTTGATTTTTATATTCTATGGTATTGTTCTGTGCATGATCTTTAAAGACATCTTGTATTATCTTGTCCTTTTAGGAGTCTTGTTGCTATGTCCTGTTCTTCTTCAATAGCATTTAAGTCAGAGTTTTCTGATAAAAGAGCTAGTTTTTAATAACACAGCCTAGTCACGTGTGTGGCTGCATTCTAGAATCAGTGATTATTCCACTCTACAAAAGTAATAAGATATTAGAAGACATATCTATATGGTGCTTTATAAATGCTTAGGTATTTTGCAGATGTAATCATGACTTTTTTTAAATTGTGGCAGTATCACTGATACATTAGTAGAATTGCTCAACAAATGGGAACTGTTACTTTTTTTTTCAGTTTTTATGGACTTCTTTTTTTAAAACTTTTTTGATCAGTAAGTTAGCTGTGTGATACTCACTTTGTTATAAGCATATAAATGCACTTAGTGTTTCAGATGTATCTAAACAGTGCTAATCAGTTTCCTTAAGTGTGAAATACTGTTCTTAGATAACAGTCCCCAAGTGGTCGCCACTGCTCAGTATTAGGGCCAGGCCTGTTTAATATCTGCTGATATCTGGACAAGGGGATCCAGTGCAGCTCAGGAAGTTCTCAGATGACACTAAGCTGGGCAGGAGTGTTTATCTGCTGTAGGGTAGGAAGGCTCTGCAGAGGGACCTGAACAGGCTGAATCAATGGGATGAGGCTAACTGTCTGAGTTTCAGCAAGGCCAAGTGCTGGGTCCTGCCCTTGGGTCACAACAACTGCAGGCAGCACCACAGGCTTGGGGCAGAGTGGCTGGAAAGCTGCCCACCAGAAAGGGGCTTGGGTATGCCGGTTGACAGCTGGCTGAACATGAGCCAGCAGTGTGCCTAGTTGTCAGGAAGGCCAATGACATCCTGGCTTTTATCAGAAATAGTGTGGCCAGCAGGACCAGGGCAGTGATTGTCCCCCTGGACTTGGCACTGGTGAGGCTGCACCTTGAGTCCTGTGTTCAGTCCTGGGCCCATCACTACAGGAAGGACATGGAAGAGCTAGAGCATGTCCAGAGAAGGAAAATGGGTCTGGTTGAGGGTCTACAGCACAAATCTTAGGAGGGTTGTTTAGTCTGGGGAAAATGAGACTGGTCTCTACAGCTACCAGAGAGAAAGTTATGGAAAGCTGGGGGTCAGTCTCTTCTCCTGGCTAACTAGTGGCAATACAAGAGGAAATGGCCACAAGCTGTGCCAGGGTAGGTGTAGATTTGACGTAAATAAGAAATTTTTCACTGAAAGAGTGGTTAAGCATTGGAATGGGCTGCCCAGGGAAGTGGTGGAGTTACCATCCCTGGAAGTGTTCAAGAAAAAACTGAATGTGGCACTTAGTGCTGTGTTCTAGATCAGAGGTTGGACTCTATAGTCTTGGAGGTCTTTTCCAGCCTTAATGATTTTTTAAGAGTGTCTCAAATTTGGAAGAATAAATGTGTCTATGCCAGTTTTTCTACTTTGTGCTCAGAATCTTACAGCCTGAGATAAGTTTTAGCATTTCTAGTGAGAGACGGTCCTTAAAAGGAACCATTAGTTTTTCTCTATAAGCACAAATACATGAGAAATTTTTGAGATTTTAAACAGCAAAGCTGAGAGTTTACTGTCTGCAAAGGTCTCTTACTTTTTAAAGAGTTCAATTACTGCCAAATATTAACTTTTTTATAATTTTTTCCTTCAACTGCTGCATATTTTCTTTTGTTTGTCAACTTTCCTTAGTCAAGCTAAGGCAGACGAAGTACCCCAGTTAAGTCTTCAAGACAATACTTTCGGACACACAGAGCAAAGGCTTTCTGATCTTTGAGAAATATCTAATATTATAGTATATGGCCTTGATATGGGTGCTGCGGCAGAGAAATAAATTTTAATTTCTCAACACTAAAACATTTCAGTCCATCTTTTAAATGATCCTCTGTGAACCTGTTTCTCTCTGGCCTTTAACTGTCAATTTTCGTTGAGAAGATGCAGGTGACTAGCAATTGTACATACTCAGTTCCAGCAAAATTGACTTCTTCTTTTAATTTCCCTTCAGTCTTGGCTACAATAATACATTAGAACTGAGAAGAAAGCCTTTTCATTCTGTTCTATGCTTATCAGTTTGTTTAACTGATGACTTTTTTCCTTTGCATTGGAGAATGCTGTATCATTTTTCAGTTACTGAATGAGACTGAGGAACATCATTTCTTGTCCCTGGGAATGCTTATTTCATATAATTAAATCCATAGATTAAGCCAACAGGAAACAGATTTGGTTCCATTAAGGAAAATAGATTGTTCCTTGTCAATATATGCTGACAAAATAGTTTTGAGGGAGCTTTTACAATTTCATTAATATTTTTTTAAAGATAGAAATAGCATTGTCTTTGATAATGTAAAATAGCTAAAGTAAATCACTTGAAAAAATTCCAGCTCAGATTCTTGAAAAAATTCCAGCTCAGATTCTTATTTTGTTCAAATATGAAATACAGCCTTAATTTTTAGTACAGAGATTGTCTTATAATCATTCTTGCTCCCTTGTTAAATACTATGCTGTAGTAGTTTTGTTTGAAATTAAGATATCACTTCTAAAATATACAGTTAAAGTTTTATGTGCTGTAGATTAATGTAAATGCAGATACAGTATAAAAGGACTTCTATAAAAAGCAAAATATAAGAGATAGAAAATAATAATAATACTGTCCTGTGAATAAGTTGGGGATTATGAGCTGGTGGTAAATAGCCTGTTTTGAAAAAGTCAGTATGAACAGAGCTATGTATAATCAGTTCTGAGTTGTGGAAAATAAATATGTATCACTGATATTTTATTAAATGCCCATGTTTAAAACAGATAAATATTTGGTGTATGATCTATTACCTATAAAAATATGTGTATGTGTGTGTGTGTATATATATATATACACACACGTATATACATAAAGCCAATTTTACATTAATGACAAGAAAGTACTTTTTCCATCCCATTGTTTCATGTGTTATCTGCTACTGACTTGTAGGTTTGTGCTCAGCTGATGGAGCAAAAGGTTTTGCTGTGATACAGAGTGACTGTACAAGGGAGTCACAGAAGATATAGGAAATTGGTTTAAGGTTTTTCCAGCACATGCCAAGGAAACAAGCAGGATCGCTTCACAGTTACAGATTTTGTAGCTAAATAACTTATGTTGAAAAATACAGCAAAACATGCTGACAGTATAAAAGATAAACATCTTTTCTCAGTCTTGTGGTGAACTTTTGAACACTTCCATATATTTAGTAGTATTTCTCATTTAAAGTATCTGATGCTTTTATGGTAACTAATAATACTATCATCTCTTTTATATTTTCAGTGTCCAGTGGTTGGGAAAATTTACGTGTCTCCCTCTATTTCTATGAAAGACTGACCAAAGGCAGATGTAATAACCTACTCAAGGCATTTAATCCAGACATGTAATGTATTTTGCACAGTTTACTACTAGATTTGTAAATTTCTCACTGCTCAGTGGAAGGCTATGTTAATTCATAAGCTGCAAACTCTGCATTGTAAGTAAATGAACTTTTCCCTTAGAGAGGGCAAAGGTAGCAACAATATTCCAAGTGAAAGGAATTAAAATGGGTTTCTTTCTGCATTTTTTATCACAGCTATTTAGTTGGTACATGAGTGTACCATATTTAGTGTCAGGTATTTGATGATCTGGTTGAAATGTCAAAATTCACAGTGCATTTCTTTTATCTTTTAAGTGGATTAGAGAGCTACCTTCTTTAGTTTTTATTTAGGACATTCTATGTGCATTTAATGATGTTCTCTTATACATCCTAAAAAGCTACTCTTGCTCAATATCAGTAAAACATGTTAATGGCATGTGCCAGAAGATATATGTGTATTATTGTTTGATTATATGAAAATTATGAAATACATTTTCTCTTTACTGCAAATGTATGTTAAAAATGTCCATACTGTTTTTCTCACACAATTGTAGTGACTGTTTTTCCTAGTTTATTTTTCTTTAACTTGTCATTTTATATTCATGAAGTTTTCTGATTCCTGTGATATTTTAAGTTTCTATATCACTGACCATCTCTGTAAGTTCCATGATTGCAATAGGACCACTAGGAGCAAGAGGGCATAAAAATGCATTGACCTTGTGCTTTTTATTAATAGTTTAGGACATAAATGTTGAGAAATCTTGAATCCTGTCTTGAATCAAAGAGTAATTTGGTTACATTACGAGTAGCTTTAACAAAAATAACATCTAACAGGGTGTATTTTTATAATGATGGAATTTCTGAAGTCATATGAATTCCTGAAATTGCTATATATGCATATAAAATTTTCATAATATTTTAGCAATATGTATTTTTCTCTTTTAACTGCCCTTACTGTCTATGGATCTACCCAATTTACAGCATTTTTCCCCATCTGATACAAGGTACATAGGCTTGACTATAATAAAAATACATTAAAATAATCATCCAGTGTTAGTATTCACAAAGAACATTGAATTATCATCTTTATCATTGGTTTAATTACAGATTCTCAAGTGCAGTTTATGTCTTCACAAATTCTAAGTTCAGGTATTGATTTTTTAGAAGTCCTTAGCTTGCTTAAAAGGGATATTTTTCTCAGAAAAAAATTATACAGGTTATATAAAAATAACTACAAATTATTTTCTTAAAATCTATGTAGCACTCCTAAACTGAGACTAATAATTTTAAGTTCTTCCTGCTATTAAGTTGCAAAAATTTTTTAAACCTGTGGTTTTCCAGCCATCCCATTTTCTGTTGCCACATCTGTTCTTATTTGCTTTGTAATGATAATTGTGCTTTAATTCCTCTCTCATAATATTTTGTATTCTTTAATTTCTTCCATTTTGGACTGTTTTCACACTAGGGTGTTCTCTGTCTCCATGGCAATGAGAGGTAGCCTAGAACATTGTTCTGAGCCTTGGCATAAGAGACTTTTTTTTTTTCTGCTTGGAGAAACATACTAAAGTTCTATCTGTTTGAGTGCCATGATATGGCAGATATCATGATTATCTTTGTAATGAATTTTCTCTAGACTGAAAAACAAACCAAAAAAAAGTCAACAACATTTTGGCATCTGTTTTGTGACTGGTTCCAGTTTTTTATGCTTGAGATTCTAAAAAGACAAAAATTTTCACCGTTTTGAGTGAAAGCTGATGAGGAGCACTTTTTTTTCCCCCTCTTGCTGTTGTCAGATACAGGTGTAAAATGTTGTCCAAAAACTATATAAGGGCCAAAGCCTTTGCAAGTACCTTTCTTAGACACTTAGTAGACTCTTAAAACCTGAGCTGTTACTGTCTTTGTGTGTACTGCACATCTTTCAGGACTTCTGTCCTGAACACGATGCAACAGTTTTTATTAGCTGCATTATATTATTTATATCTGCATTATACAAAGAGAGGTGGAGGGGAGAAGAGGGAAAAAAAAGACAAGTTAAATGAGCTCTGGTCAGTCTGGCCAGTCAGGCACTGTACATCCTTGATAGGTCTGCACAGACTATTTCTTTCTTACCTTTTATTTTTTAAGATGTTAACTGTTCATACCAGTTCTCAGAGATACCCTTATACAGTTCATTTTTTTGGTAGATACAAACCATAGCCTCACAATCATACAGTCAACCTCTTTCAACACACCCAGGTCGATTCCCTCCAGCTCCACTGTTGTGATCTTATCTCCCTGTATAGCCTGTTGCTGTTCTGCCACTCTTGACTGTACTGTGGCATTATATGCAGAGATCATGGATTAATTTATACCCTTGTTGCCTAGGGCTTGTGCATTAGTGAAGGGGCCCCTGAGGAAATGGAACAGCAACCCTTCTGAACATGGATGTGGAAGTTCCACGGATAGTCTTCTATTTTCATTTTTTTCTCTCAGTGTTAGGCTACAAGTCCTATAGTTTAACAAACCTGTTAGACTCCTCAGAAGCTGAATCTTGTCATCGTAATAATGGAGCGTGACCAACATTTTTCATTTCTATTTGTAGTGAAAAGATGATTCATTATTCTTTAATTCATAATGAGAAGTAAGATATGCACTCTTAAAGAAACAATACTTTAAATTTTACTGGGATTTAGAAGCTTATAGGGTTCATGCTTTGATACTAGTTCTTTCCTTTTCAAAATGTTTTCAGTATTTTCTCAGTATTTCTGAATATACGCTTTAGTGAGCATTTGGTATTTCTTGGCGAGTGATTTCAATACTGAGCTATTCGAGTGTACTGTTAGCAACACTGCTAGTACCAAATAGACAGCATCTGCAGAAATCTTACTGAATGAGATCTATGCAACAGAGAGAGAAGGCTGACAAGTGGTGGCTCCTAGCCCAGCCTCATCAATGGTAATAAAAACGTGAGGCAAAGAAAGGGAGCGGGATAAACATTAAATGTGCGGAGCTCGGTGCCAGAGTCACTGGAAGCAGCTATTGATTCTAATTGTGCTTTGCTGGCCCCAAGAATACAGGCCTCAGGGGTGGCACAGCCCAGGGGTGGAGCAGCAGAGGAAGCTGACATCAGCCTCCCCGGAGGCTGGCACTCAGCAACAAACTAGTGTCCTTTCACATGTCACTCCAGCACCCCACTCATGGAGGCTGGGTGCCAAACAAGTAGGAAAAGAGTTTTGCTGCAAGGCTCAGTCTTGCCTGCAGGTGTTTGGGTCTTTCTCTGCCAGAGGAGCAATGCTGATATTATCTCTGTGGTGGTTCATTATTTTGGAGTTTTTCCTCACGTTGGTTCTTTGAGTTACTAAACTGATTTTTAAGATTGTACTCTTAGCAATCTTGAATTCTTGATTCCCAGGAGTACTGATGTGAAGGGCCACTGCCCTTATCTATATCTGAGGTGCTTTGTGCATTGAACTGCTCTTGATGGTTTTGGCTAAACTAATTATATTTCTAGTGGTAGACTTACTTAATCTGGGGATATGGAGTCAAATCTGGCAGCAGTCACTGTTTTGCTAGCCTGTAAATATCTTCTGGACTTTTTTTTCTTCTAATTTCTTAAGTCTGTGTAATAAACGTGATTGTGTTTTCTTGAAACTTGATTCACTAAAGAAGAAGGGTTTCTGCTCTGTGTAGTTCTCAAAGGTGGCTTCATGGGGAGCATAAGAGGTATTTCAGCTGGTGAGAAGAGGGACATCCTGTTGCGAAGAAAATATTGTGCCATAAAATTTGCTAGACAAACAGTCTGCCTTCCTGGAACTATTTCTGCTCTTATTTCTACTGCAGACCTGTAGCTATGTGTCATCACATAAGGTATGCACGTACTGTCCAGCAGATCAAACAACCTATTGAATGAATCTGGGACAATAAGTAAAAAAAGGTGCTAAAGAGCACGTGGTCTGTCTGTCCTGGCTTCTTGCCTTCACGGATGTTCTGAGATGCATAAGATGCTGTGATAGTAACGTGGTGCTGGGAAGTGTGGTATCTCCCTTTTTCTCCTGTGGGCACTGTCCTGCAGTTAACTGACTAAACCAGCTCTCTATATTTATATAGCAGAGTGCTCATATGGCTTATGATAGATCAGATTTCTGTACAGGTCATCAGAGATAAAAAAAGGCATGATAAGCAAGTAGGTATCCACATGCTGCTGAATAACATCTGCATCTTGGATGAGGATTTCAGACTGGCTCACATTGCAGGGTAAAGAATTTCCCACTACATCAGCGTCACGTATTTTTGTGATGCAACTTACACTTCCTCATTTATAGTTTATGCTTTGGGGTAGTAATCTCATTAAATGTGGTTGTAGTATCTTAGTTATTCTGTATATGCTTTCTGTGGCCCTCAGTTTGTTTGAGGAATCTGCAGTGTTTAGGAGTGGTAGATCTCCCATATGATATCACTTTTGTTGGTGTCTCACCCTTTTATTGCTGTAACTGTTTTCCATGTGACCAGCAATTTAAGGCTTTGTAGGGTAAAGATAATGTTGCTGACATTGGACTGAAGGTCCCCAAGTAAAACATAAGTGGAAAAAAATTTCTGCACACTTCTGGTGCTTTCTTTTTCCAGCACTGGAAGAGGTTGGGTCAGAGGTACTGGACGACAACCCTACTACTACATCTCTTTCAGTGAGACTAAGGATACAGAAATATGTTAAAGAGTCACTGGGAAGGTATGGGGCAGATGAGTCAAACCCCGTTATTGTACAGGTGCAAAGACGTGTGAAGGGGAGATACTTGGTGAGCCCAAGTTTGCTGCAGAAGTGAGTTTGAGGCAAGTGGAGAGCTGCAATGTGGGATAGTTAAGCCAATTCAGTTGGCTTGTTGAAGTGGAGTCTGAAAATAGCATATCTACCAAATAGCAAAGACCTAGCCTAAAAGAGTTGGAGTTTTCACATCAGATGAGAAGCAGATGTGTGTACTTGAGATGTAGATATAAGAATTGGAATAGAAAGCCCATTAGGAACTCCTTGAAATTAAAAAGAGCAAAATAATCTCATAGATAATGGCAGTGAGGAAAAATAATCTAAATCTAAACTGTAGGTTTTAAGTTTTACTAGGGAGCATGTGCAGCCTGACAAATTTTTGCTTTTGAAATTGCCAGATGTGATTTCATGTCCATCTACAAATTAGAGTGTGTTGGCCTTCTTTGTTAAAAACAAAAGAAAACCCTATGTAGGAATAGGGAGACCAGCAGTAAAATGTATTTTTTGCATTATGGTAAATTGTATAAAATCTGAGTGGAATTTTGTATGGGCAGAGTTAAGTTTGGTGTTGAATAAAGTTCAGGAGATTTTTTCTCTTTTCTGCTTTGGTAACTGTTAGAAGTATTGTTTCTTGAAGCAGTACCTGACCTTGAACAGCTGCCTATTAGACTTCTTCTAAAATTGGTAGTTTGTAAGTCACATGGTTAACAATATCCCTGTGCTGTAGCAGTGAAATTGTACTCGGATGGAATATAAGTACAAATTCAGAAAACTGCTTCAATTTCAGTGGATTCTCTGCTATAAATCAGCTTTGATTTTAAGATATAAGCTTTTAATGTACAGGCCATACTAGAGCTAAAATGCTGAATACAAAACAAGGCATGAGTTTTGTTTATTCAGCTTTTCAGGTCAACCTTGGTCTGAAAAGATGTGTGAGCAAGCTGCGCTCCTTGCCCTTGGACACCTGCTGTTCTCTGAGTCAGTCATCATATCTACCATGTATCATTATGTTCTTTAGAATATATATGTCTGTTGGATAATAATTCAAGCAATATATGGCAGCATCTACAGAAAATGTTGCAGAAGGGAGATCAGTAAAATGATGTAACAAATGCTATACAGAAGAAAGAAAAGTGATAGGGTCATATTTTTCTATCTCTGTTGAAAGTTGGAAACTACTGCATAACAAATTTCTTTTTAGTGAGCTTTTTTCTCTTTTACTGTACTTGAATGTGTATTTTTTAAAACTTATGTAGTAACTGCCTTTTAAGAATGTGAGAATTCAGATAGAAGAATACTGAAGTCCAAAAAGAAGCAGTAAATTTTTAAGACTACTTTTTTTCTTTCTTTTTTTTTTTTTTTCCCCCTCAATCTTTTCTCATTAAACTGCTTTTTTGGTCACATAGCTGCTTTTTTTGTTCTTTTTGTAGGGTTATCAGATTTTCAGATGACATAGACAATTTTTTTGTTTTGTTTTGTTGTTTTTTGTTTGTTTGTTTGTTTGTTTTGTTTTTACAGCAATACCTTTTCAGGAAAAAGAAAAAAACATATTAGTCTCAAAGTGCATAAGTAATTGCAGCACGAACTTAAGTTCTTAAAAAACATTTCATCACTGTGACCCTGAATGAGCGTAGTGCTTAAACATGCATAATTTTAAGGCATGGATATTAAACCCATTGAAATCCATCATCCATGGCTGTTAGATGTGCTTTGCATCTTTCAGACAGAGACGCACTTGAAAGAAATACTGGCATTTCACAGTTTCAAGTAGAGCAGTTAGAATGAATTTTCTGTTTAAAATGTATGAATACCTTTAGCTAGAAAGTGTTGGATAAATGGTATGGTTACTGTTACAAATTTGTGACTTTATTCTATATACTTTTACAACTTGCCCTTTAACATGTTTGGAACAAAGGCAAGGAAGCTCCTGAAGAAGTTCAGAAGACAGAGGCTCTGTCCCGAGATACAGAGACATTGCTTTTTGCATTTATAGATGGTTAAAGGATACTTTACCTAGAGATGCTGTGATGCTACTCAGCCTTCACTGAGGTAGAACCATGTATTCATTCATTCTGTTTTTTATGTTAAAATTATGAAAATGAGGCTTTGTAAATTATATTATGATCTCAATTACATTCTGCAGAGGATATTGAACATTATTATAATCAAACTTACTGACTGAAGATTAGGAAAGGTTTGAATGTAACAGGAAGCCATGTGATAGGATAAAGAGCTTTAGGAATATTTGTAAAATTGTGGAACTACAATTTATTGAAGCAATTTCCTTATTTAATCAGAAAATCAATTCTAAACAACCCTTACTTAATCTGACAATCAATTCTAAACAATTTTGTTTGTAGAGGCACATAGAAATTTAGTTGAACATATTCAGTAATGGATTTTATTGAAGTAACAGATGATTACTTCTTTAGAAAAGTCAGTATAGGTATATATGGTATATGGGTAAATATGTTTTGTGTTTAAGATAGAAGATTCCATGCAAACCATAATTTATTGAAACTATAGTACAATTAAAAAGAACAAAACCACCCTCCCCTAACCTACAAAGACAGCAGAGAGGTAGACATAATGGGGAGAAGAATAGAGAACAAAATAGTGTTGTAGAAGTTGTGTAGAGATCCATAATTCTGCTTCATCTTGAATGCTCTGCACAATTCTAGTTATCAAGAAAATAGACTTGGAAGAGATTCAGAAAAGGGTAACAAGAAAGGTGTGAAGTTGCTTTGTAGACAGAAGTAAGTCAGCCAGACTTCTATAAATGCCTGAGGGGTATTATATTTGGGATCTGTGGAGTTGTCTGCAGTATAGAAATGAACAAGAATTGATTTACCTTCTGGCTGGTTTGAGTCCAACTTGAGAACATGTAATTTTTACAAACCACACTTGTACATTCTTCCTTAAGCAAAATGCAGGCTGCTTTCGCATAGAAGGGATTTTTGTCTCGCTCAGAATGACTACACTTTTGTTCTGATAAATGTTCTAGTTATTCTAATATTTCACTATTTTCTGCATGGGCTTGTTGTGAATGAACATTGATTTAGTAGAAATAGAATCTACCACTTTGATGTTTTTTCAAGAATTGTAAGTTTTGCCACTGTGGTGGTGTTCATGAAACAGCATTGCGTTACAGCTCGATCCACTCTGTTCGGAACACCACTGCAGGAATTAAATCTCCATAATTACTGTTAGGAGTAATAATTGGAAAACTCTATCATAATCCTAATTTCTGCTTATTTCTTGTGTGATTAACAAAAGTTGATATGCCTGTGAAATTTTTTATTACTTTAGAAAAAATGTTTTATTACCTAAAAAAAAAATTAAAAAGGCAAGTAACATACATAGATTCATAGATTGTTAATCTGTGCAGCATCAGAGTATAGGAATGTATAAGTATCAGTACAGAAATACGGTTAATTTTGTACTTCCAGATTCTACTCATTTCTATCTTTCTCTTTCAAAGCACACATTTTCACTAAATAAAACATCATCAGTGAAATATGGTTTGGGCTGCAAGCACTGTTTGTTGGATTTTTTGGTTATTTTGTTTGTTTGTTTGTTTTCATTTAATTTGATGTAAAAATACTTAACTATTAAAACTCAGCAAGTGTGCTGTACCTGTAAAGATATGTTTGATGCTTGATCATTTTTAAGTTATGATTATGGCTTTGTCAACTGCATGAGACTCACATTTTCCCAGTAGTTAAATTTTGTGTAAATTGAGGTTTCTTTACAGTGGTCTTTTAGCAAGGTAGATGGAACTGCTGTATGTGACAGTACAACCACTGCAGTTTCTGAGGCTTAATTTATGCAATCATAAAATGATTGGTATAGTCTTTTAAATATTTTGTTCTACAGAATATTGAGTTAGATTACAACGTAATAATAAACAATTCCAGTTATTTTCTTGTGCCATGTATTATCGGAGATGTGCAGATCAATTTATTGCCTTGGCTTTGGATTTGTAATTTATTTCTGCAATTTATTTAATTCAAGTTTTTCCTTCTTGAAATTGTAGCCTAATACAGCTGATGACACAATTAGGAAGATACTTTATGTTTGTAAGATGATTTGTAGAAAATACAGCTAATTAAACTTACCTAATGGAAGATCTTACTGATGCAGTTGAAAGCTACATAACAAAATACTTTTCAAAAATTTATGCATCATTCTTGAAGATAGCTGTATTTATTGATGACAACTTTAAGCTTTTTTTTGAAAACTCATTCAGTGAAAATGTGACTAAGCTTTTCAATATTTTAGAAGGTAAAGTACAGGAAAACTGCTGTAACATTTTGACATCAGTGTTGAAAGCATTACCTATATAGGTACTGTGAGAAATAAGTTTTCTACTTTAAATACTAGTGAGTAAAATTTTTGAACAGCATTTTTACTTCATGAGTGCAAATGAGTAATTTGTCCCATTATGATAACTGTAATCTTTTTCTCTCCTTTTTTTTTTTTTCTTTATTTTCCTGCTTGCCTTTTCTAGGAAGTAGAGGTTGGTATACATCTTCTGTCTTTCATGATACTGTAAGATTTTTGTGTATACATTGATTCCATATGTTTTACTAAATTTAAGTTGTTTCTCCCTCTCCAGGATGATTATTTTCGTACATGGAGTCCGGGTAAACCATTTGATCAAGGTAAGACTCTGCTACTAGTTACTTAATACTGAAGTATTAATAATTGTGCTCCTGTTCTAGAATGCCTAAAGAGTTCTGTCAATTTGTGTCATTTTTCTCTGTCTTCAAATGATGATTTAAAGAGGACCAGAAAATCAGCTTAATGATAATTTTATTTCTGTGTTTTTTTTCAAACTTTTATTGATTAGAGAAAGAAAGGGGAGCATTACAAACCTCTAAAGTAGCTTAAAGTTTCCCTCATATAAACATGAGGTTTGGGAAGTTTTGTTTTATTTATATATTGAAGTTAAAAACTGATGCTTTTTAGTAGGATATCTGAAGAGAAACAGACATGCAATCTAATATTTGTCTTTTTCAGTTAAAAAAAAACCTCTAAGATTTTGAAAGTCTCTTTACATGTGGCACATAAAAGAAAATCTAACAAACCAGTTTTGGGATTCTGTCATGTTCTGGTCATCTGTCTTGCAGCAAAATGTAGCTGGAGCTTTGAGAATGCTATAGTACAACAGTTTCAGTCTAAGAATAATTAGAGTAAATGCAGCAAATCTTCCCATTACACGTTCCTTCCCCAGGCATTGAAACTTAATGATTACTGTCAATATAATCCACTCCATGTATGTTGTTTCAAAGTGTAGGGCTGACATTTTGAAACAACTGAGAATCTTGGTGCTTTTTGATTGCTATGGGAAATGCTTCAGAGACTTGGTCTTCTCTGATAGTACCAGTGGCACAAATGCAGTGAAGAAATAGCATAGGGACTTGTAAACAAGACACTGAGATAAAAATAGTGTTTATCCAATTTAAAGAACTTACCCTCAATTAGATACTGACTTAAAAGCAAAATTTGCAAAGGTGGACTTTACACCAAGTTCTATGACTTCGTTACTTTAATACAAAGTACCTTTTGTTTTTTCCACTTATTCTCTGGGTTTTGATAGAGGGGCGTGGTCTGCAATTATGTTTTTAATATGAGAACTTTTAAGTGACAAAATTTTTCATCTGAAAACATTGAATTGAATATGCTGTGAATTTTGAAGTTTTGCTCATGCTTTCTCTTTTTACTTGGTATGTTTTCGGGGAGTTTTGATTTTGGTGGTTTTTGAGTGGTACTTTTTGATTGTTGTTGTTGTTGGGGTTTTGTTTGTTTTTGGCTTGTTTTTTTTTTGCTTTGTTGTTTGTTTGTTTCAATCGTTTGTTAATTTTTTCAGAAGTTACACTGAAATGCCTTTTCCCCCAGATTTGCACTTCTACACACACTAGCATGTTCTATTATGCTGAGTTTTTTTGGACATCCTTATACTAATGTTTGTTGAGTACTTTTCTGAATTTACAAACAATCTAACTAAGAAAACATTTTAAAGTTCTATCTAGTTTGCGCAATGCGTTGTGTAGCAGGTAGTGAATATTTTAAAAGCACATCTACAGAGTTCAACTTTCTATTTTCATTACCTTGTTCAATGAAAATTTAAATTGAAGAGTGAAATGCATTTGCTGAGTAGTTTTATCTACAACTTACTGTACAATTTTATAATTGTAAACCAAAGAATGCTGGTTTGTAACAGCTTCTAATAATAAAAAGTATACAGAGGTTTTGTTACCAAAAAATATTCCCAATGCCTTAATTTGTCAATCTGTCATTTAAAGAATATTAGGGATTTTTTCATGTGCCAGTGCACTGGCTTTCGTTTTTCCTGCAAAAACTTGCATTGTATTGAATTTAGCAGATATAGAATGGAACTGTATGTCAAAAAATTTACAGTTTCTCGAGAATTTAATGTTTTCTAGGCTCTGATTGTCATTAGATATTCTTTGTCAGTCATAGGTTTGCATTCGGTTGTTATTTATTTGAAAGTATGTAAGTAATATTACTGACTAGATCTGGAAGATATCCTAGAAGATGAAAGAAGTTTTCCCAGTCATTATCTTGTTTTCCATGTTGGCAGAATTGTCTTCTTCTTTCTTTTAGTTATTAGAGGAAATACTTTTTTTTTTCTTTGAAACATAGAAATAATCATGAGAATAAAATATAACTAACTGTGAATTACTGTGTACTTGTTCAGATATTTAGGTCGCTCTCATCCAATGGGAGAAGTGATCAAGTGTGATATTTTGTGGGATGACCCATTCATACTTTATAGGGTGTCAGCCTTGAAAATATCAATTCCTTCTGTAGGAGTGAATGTAACGTTGATGATTTACTGAAGAAACTGGGTCTTCTATGATTCTCTCTCTTTGCCAATAAAAGAAATGCAGCAGTAACAATCTCGACTCATTTTTTCCCCTCATATAATTTAATGAGACAGGAGAAAGTGAGAGTTGGTAGACTATAAAAACTAAGTTGTATGTGTACATTTTGATAGTGCCTGTAAATGTTGATCCAAGGCTGTGCCATAAGCACTGCTGCAGCACCATTCCACTCCAGTTGTGTGCCATTTCACTACTCAGTTCAAAGCAAATAGTGTTAAACTGTTAATGAGCTTTTCTTCCTCAGTAACCATACACATAGGCTTGCAGGTTTTTAATATGTATTTTTTTCTTTTACCAAAGTGAACTATTCAAAGGAATAAATAGGGACATCATGACTGACTGAATATAGAGTCCTGTGATCTGTTGGGGCTCATTGCAAGCCAAGCAGGCTGTGTTAGAAAATCTTTTATGAAGGTTTACCTTTCAGTCTTTCATTATTGCCATTCTTGTTAGTGCAGCAGCTCCTCTCTCAAGTGAGAGCGTTCCATAAAAAAGAATTCTCCCAAATTCAAACACGAAACTCATAAGTGAAGGGTAAACTTTTGAAATGTAGAGATAAAGTTACATTAAGAGACTGAAATAGTCCCATGTCTGTTGTGTTCAAGTTTGTAATAATGCTGTTTAAGATACAAGCAGGTATGTTCTTTGAGGACAGAAAAAACTATTATCCCTAATTTATCTCTGTTTGTGTTTTATTTCTTTCTGTTTTTTTTTTTGTCAATATTTGGCTTTTCAGAAAGTTATCTATAAACTTGAAAAAGTATGGGATAAGCAAGGAATCTTTTTGCCATGAAAAGATCTGAGCTCCAGTTTTACTAGACAGGATATTTTTTTCTGTTAACTATGAAAACAGTGGATTATAGGAATTACTAGTGCTTCACAGAAATACTTTTTTTCCTTTGTTGATTTGAACTATAACAACATTACGTAATGAAATGAAAAAGTTTTAAAATCACTATTTCAACTATCTGAAAGTTTTAAAATCACTATTTGAACAAAATATGAAGACTTCAAACTCCAGCTGACTACAGGTGATAGAGGTGTCATATCTGCATTTTCAAATTGTTAGTTGTAATTTAAAAAACAATCTTTGTTATACCCCTTTGTGTTTTAGGCTGCAGTACCTGGTACACGTATAACTCCTTGTTGATATCACTAGTAGTCAGACAAATGGGTTCTCATTATTTACATTATTACTTTATGTATCCATATTCTGCTTGAAATGGGAACCTTTTTCAAATAATTTTTAGCCAACACTCATAAGAATTTGCAGGTTGAATTTCTGAGGAACCACTGCATGCCATATAGGCATATCTTTGAGGTTTACACATAATTATTATTTTTCTAAGATTTCTATGTCTATTAAAACTTTTTCTAAGATTTTGCACAGATTTACTGTAATGGATAATGTTTGGTTTTTTGTTTTTTTTTTTTCTTTTCAAAATGCATCCTTAATCAGAACCCAAACATTAATGCTAATATTTTGTTGTAATATTTGAAAAGATGGTGGTTCCAGGAATCAGTAGTTGTGCATGTGATAATAAAATGTAGTGTCTTAGCTTTAAGCCTTCCAATGTGTGAAGGAACCTACAAGAAGGCTGCGGAGGAGGGACTTTTTACAAGGGCATGTGGTGATAATACAAAAGGGAATGGCCTTAAGCAGAAGGAGGGTGGGTTTATATTAGGTATTAGGAAGAAGTCTTTACTGTAAGGAGTGTGAGGCACTGGAAGAGATTGCCCAGGGAGGTTACAAACTCTCCATCCCCAGAAATGTTCGAGACTAGGAGGATGGGACTCTGACTAATGTGGTCTAATGGAAGGTTCCCTGCCCATGGCAAGGGAATTGGAACTAGATGATATTTAAGGTCCCTTCCAACCCAAACTATTGTATGATTCTATAAATAGTGTTTCAATTCACTCTTCTATACTTCAGTGTGTTTTTAAAGGCCTTATGTTTATATGAGGAAGTGTGTCAGAATTGCTTACGTAGACAGATGTGTGTAATTCCATTTGTATTTAAAAGAGTAGCTATATGGAAATATATGTCCAAGTACTCTAGGAGGTTAGCCATTACTATGAAAATGTATAATATTATTTACTCCTAGTATGCAAAATCTATTTTAAAAGATGGAAAATACTGTGATTTGCATTGCAGTCTACCAGCACCATTCCTTAAAGCAACATTTGACATTTGTCCAAGGTTTACTTGTTCTCACTGAACTCTTGTTTTTTGATATCCATATAAGATAGAAAAACATATTTAAATACGTGTTTTGACTGTATATATATACATATATATATACCCCCCTAAATGTTTACATATTTTATATTACAAATCCCAAGGTAACTTAATAAATAATTATGTGGGGCAAGATATTGTTGGAATAAATTTGAATGTTCTATTATAGTTACTGCTAAATGGTAGATTTTGCTCTTTCAGTTGTTTTAGAAATAAGCAAGTAGGATGTTTTGTGTTTTAAACTATTCCAAGCTGACTATTCTAGTAGCTTTAGTTTATGTTTTATCAATGCTTACTCAAAATAACCCCCCTATATACACAGTGTTTTCTAACACATTTTCTTCTTATACCACTTCTATATCAGATGAAAATATACAGGATGCTTCTGGTACATTTTATTTTTAGACTACAGGTGGTAGCAGAGCTTGGAGGGTGTAACTATTGAATAGAATTGCATACATAAAGACACTAGTAATTTTTGAAAGTGGAGGGAATGTCTTCCTTTGCTCAGTACTGTGGAGGAACAGTGGAGTATATTCATGTAATTGAAAAAATACAAAATGACATTTCCATGGAGGATGAACAGCCTGAAGGTATAATTGGTTTGTAGATGTATTTATAACATTTCTTGTAGACCATTCCACAGAATTATTTTTGGCTTTCATAGTATAAGGTCGTATTACATGCCTGTTTACAGAAGGAAAAACTGTAGATACCATTGTACAACAGAAACAGATTTTGAAGCAATTTCACTTGTATTACTTTAATTTTTGCCTTTTAGCTCTATGTTACATCTACCTAGTTCTGTAATAATTTTGGTAACTAAGGATGTTCAAATGCATGCAAACACATCTCTGTAATTTGTGAATATATTTCTGTACTGTGAACTGAAACCATTTAGAGTCATATTCAGTAAAATAATTTGATTCACTCACTTCCAAGCCCTGGGAGATTATAGGAGAGTTTAACGAAGATCCATTAGTTGAAAACTATGAAAACAGTTGTGTAGATTTAACTTTGCTGTGTTTGATATGTGCGTTCATGGTCTAGTTTTTATAGCAGATCTATTAATGTTTTTAAACTAGAAGTATATATCCATCACTTTCAAGATAAATTGCAGTACTTTGCAATTAGTATGTATCACATGGCACTTTAAGATGTTGACTCAGATAAAGAAATGGTGTCTTTTTTGGAGGTCTCTGAATTTTAAAAAGAACAGAACTGAAAAGCTGTTAAAAATATTTCACGATTATTTACTATTAAGACTAAACTACATTTAATCTAGTGAACTGTTTCCAGTTTGAGGTATTTAGGTGTATTTAGGAATCCTGCTCACTAATGAAATATGCTAAATCCTGTGTTAAACATATTACCACTGCCTTATGATCCTTTCAGATAGCCCTTGCCTGTAAAGATTTTTTTGTAGATGTCTGAGGAACCCTTTAATGGTGCTTTTTCTTAATTATCTGATGCTGTGCTTCAGGGATTCTTTTATTATTTCTCTTTTATAGATTTATCTACTGTGGTAACACCCTAAAAGAGCCTTACCTATATGATTCACAGACTTAGTTCCTAACTCAGATTGAGTGGGTAGTCCACATCTACTTCCCTAGTTTGGGCTCGCAAATTGCTTCAGCATTTATTTCTATGGAATCATCGAGTGGATACTAAATTGTATAGTTATCTTCAAAAGATGCTATAGAAAGGATTTTTATTGAGGCCAAACCCAGTGCATAATATGAGATTTTACTTGCTTTCAGTGTAGCAGTCTAAGCCCTTGTTCCTGCTCTCCTGACACCTTTGCTTTATGTCCTGTTGTTAAATCTGTAGAGTCACTAAATCTTGAATTGTTATAATATAAAATAAAAAGTTTATTTTTTCTTTGTTTTTAACGTGGCCATGTCCTGGATTCTGGTAGCCATTCAGACCCACAAATAATTATGTCAGAAAAGTGGAAATGTGGCACAGGGTGACAGTGACTTGCTAGAGGTACAACATCAGACCTATGGCCTGATGAAGTTTATTCGTTTGCCAGAGAAATTAAATAAGAAGGCTTGTAAAAAATCTAATGGAGGTAGTTTTAAGAATATGAAATTTGAAGTCATGTATTATTGTTTAGTGGTGAGGGAAAAAGAAATAGCTTCATAAATTCCTTAAAAAACCCCAGACAACAGAGACTGTAAAGAAGAAAAAAAAGGCTGTACATAGTTTTTCTTGAATAGAAGAATGATATTTTAAATGTTACAAGTTGACTCATTTTTTTGACTCATTTTAATTTCAACTCCTCATATTTAAAATCATGTTTATCATCTGTAGAATTATAAATGTAAAGAATGTCAAGAGCTACTTCATTTAAAATTCTCTTTGTAATGTGACCTTTTTTTTAACGTAGCTTCTTCTCTGCAGTTACAGATGTTGGTAGCTATGAGTTGAGACACAGGTGCATACTCAGAAGTGACTGAAATTGTAGATTTATTGCAAGCTAATAACTGCAGAACACCGGTAGTACTGTCTGTATTTCCAGACTACAAGGTTCTCTCCAGGTTCTCTCCATCTGGAGAACAGAAGTGTGTCACATAATCATGAATCTAATGATCCAAGAGAAGCCCTGGAAGAAACATTACTAAGTCAATTTTTAATGGAGTAGGTCTTCACATTCTTTACATTTATATTTTTACAGAAGATAATTCTTACATTTGGGATTTTCTTTTTCTTTTTTTTTTTCCTAATGACCACTTCAATCTGCTTGGAACTTTGACAACTTTGGTATATTTGTGGTTGTTAGCTTGTAACAGTGAAATATCTTTAAATACTTCAAAACTGAAGCATTTAAGGTTTGTCTTTAATTTCAGTATAGTAAGCTCAAGGAAGTTTTCATATATGGTTTGTCTGAGTCAAGATGCATAACTAACTTAAAAAATTTGTGTGCTTTATATATTGTGTGCAATATAGGGTTTCAACTTTTGTGTATTCTTTACAAAATGTATTTTATGTGGAGATTATAATTCAGTTTTATCAAAAGTGCATTTCCTAGTCATTTTCATTTTTCCAGGCTTCTTCAAAATACAGATATATTCCTGATGTTAAATACTTACATGAATGGTCTACTGGATTCTGGTTTAATTGTTTAAAAAAATTTAAAAGCTGAAGTTAATTTCAGTAAAATGAAATTCTGATTAAAATACCCTCTTTAACATAAAAATACATAACGAAATAGAGAAATTTAAGTTCTCCAACTGACAAAATATAATATAATTTTAGAATCATTTGGATTAGAAAAGTCTTCTAAAATCAAGTGCAATCTACACATCTTTTAAATACCTCCTGAGGTGGTGGCTCAATCATTTCCCTGTCCTCTCACTTTTTATCTGGGAGAAAAGACCAACCACCCTCTTGCTACAACCTCCTTTCAGGTACTGAAAGGAGTGATAATGTCCTCTCTGAGCCTTCTCTTCTCCATGCCAGCTCCCTCATCTGCTCCTGGTAAGACTGGTGCTTCAAGATTCACCAGCTTCATTGCCATTCTATGGACTCACTCTAACACCTCGGTGTCCTTCCTATAGTGACGGGATCCAACTCTGAACACAATATTTGAGGTGCAGCCTCACCAATGCTGTATCCCATAGCATGTGGTTTGCAAGAATAATCATCTTGGTGTGTGAGATAATAGGTGGGAGTATTTTCAGGAAGATGCATTTCTGCTGTTACAGGCCTGCAGATGTTTCTTGCCCCTTGCCCAGTTAGAGAACCCAGAAGTCAGTTCTGACACATCCAGCATGTCTCTAAATTATCATTTAGTGTGTTTAGGGAAGGACACTGTAATGCTTAACTGTTTTCTAGTGATATATTGCTATTGTGAATATTCAAATAGTCTTCAGGTTTTGGGTTTTTTTTTATGCTAACTCAAGGAAGTGGACATTGCAATTTAAAAATAAAAAGCGTTTCACTAAAGCTGCTGAAAACTTAAAGAATGCCAGCCAAGTGTGCACTTGCATTTCTACTTGTCATAGAATGTTTGGATATCTTTTCAGAATATTTGAGAGTTTCTTATTATATATAGTGTCTTAATTTTATTGTCACCTACACCAGTCTGAGCCCAAAATAACTTGTTCCTTGGCAATTTAAATAAATAGGATCTTTTCTGAGTTTTTACAGGTAAGGAAAATTCACAGATAAGGAGGGCCTTTGACATAGACTGCTTGGAGTTTCTCATTTACATCTCCTTCTGAGCTATGGGCAACCTATTCTCTTGTAAACCTTCAAGGAACACCCAAAAGAGAAAACACAAAATAATGGGAATGTTTTTGAAAGCAAGGATCACAGATATTTGTGAGGGGAAGAATTTCTTATAATTCAGTCACTTCACAAGTGGCTAAAACAGGTGTGGCTCAGTGAAGATGATTGTTTTACAAGGAGTAGAGAAAGAATGAGTGAAGTACTTTGAAACTGTGAAAAAAGAGATCAGCTTTAGTGGGTTTGTTCCAGAGAAAGAATAAAGACCAGCAGATTTAGTTTTTGTTTATTGAACATTTATTTTGACTTACACTGTCAGTACCCAGAATAGCAGGTACCATGTTACGAACCAGTATAAATGCATTTTTATGTCCTTTTTTAAAAAACTTAGTTGCAGCAGTAAGCAAAAGTACATTATTTTATGCGTCAGGTGGTTAGAAGTCAGTATTAGATGTTTCTTGGCTTATCAGAACTTTTATGTCCACATAACTATAACCATTGCAGGGCAGCTGGACACTCAGTGCTAATGTACCGGAGCATAGTAATATAAAACACTAGGAACAATGGTGCATCTAAACAGAAACCTGGGAAGAAACTTTACAGAAGTGTCCCTGATTCATCAGTATGGAGGTTTCTGAGCACTTGAGAGAGCAAGCATTTCTTGGGTAGAAGCAAGCTGCATACACACAGATACCTTAATTATTGCAGCACCTGCTCACCAGTCAGAAACCAGACCAGACAGTCCATGATGTTCAGGGGTTTGAATCTAAACTTCTAATTACTTCCTTGGCCACCTACAGAAAAACCCACTCTCTAGCCTTCTTACTGAAGTTGTAGATTCAAGTAGCCACATGGAACAAGTATTCAAGAAGATTCCTTTTGTGAATATCCAACTGTAGCTATCCATTCTGCTTTTTGTGCTGTACAGTGAATCTTAAATGGCAAATACAGTCCCTGGGAAAAGAAATGAAAATTTGAGATTCTTCTTTTTCAGAACATCCCCATTACATTGCTGAGGTAGGCTCTTTCTTGTTTATGCTCTGATTTTTATTTATGAATTTCAGATTGTTAGCTGCACAATGATTCATTTTCGTGTTGAGATTAAACGGAGTTTATTCTCAGTAGGTATGATGTATAGTAAGATAGGGATGTCTTGTTACATATCCACAGCAGTGTTGATTCAAACCATTTGTGGCTGAGGGGAGTCTGTATGTACAGATGCAAATTTTGAATGCTGATAACTGTACAATTTCGGAAAAAAGTAACCATTATCACTGTTAACTGTAATTAAACATTTATCTGGATTTCATGCTAGCTGACAGTATCAACTGAGTATTTATGTGTCCTGCCTACTGTTACTCGGGATTGTGGTGCTGGGATTCTGCTCGTATCTTTAGACTCAACACACTTCTTAGTGAGAAATTCTGCTTTAGGAGGTGAGAAATCATCGTCTTTCAAAATGGAGAAGTAAAGACATTGATGATCTCTAGGTATCTTCGAGTGGTTTATCACAGCAGGTAAATATGAGTAATTCCCTCCAAGGGGCCTGCCTGTTGTTATATCGTAGGCATTTGACAATTATTAATATTTTAGTTAAAACTTTCAGATAATTTAAGTATTTTTCTCCCTCCATTGTCAAAAATGAAAACTTTGTAGGCAAAGGAGCCAGACTTGCCTTTTAAACTACAGGTTCTGAACTAATCATGGCATACACAAAGCATAGTTGAAGTTTGAGTAAGTGCAAACACAGTATCTAGCTGGTTCTTATTTTGCCCTTCAGAAATGAACCACAGCTCTGGAAGAAGGAAATAGAGTTTAAGTCTGGAAACTTTGTCCTTAACCTTTCTTCCCCCTTTCGTTTTACTGGGAGTGGAAAATTAGGAACATGTCAGAATGCACTTAGAAGATTATGGAATAAAGAAAATTTACTGTAATTTCTGTCATGGAGCGCCTGTTAAGGGTATTCCTACATTATGCCTTGCTAGTATTTATTTCCTTTTGTATTCCCAGTAAAAATGATGTTCTGACTAATGTCCGTTTTAGGGAGTGCTGGCTGTAAATTAACTTAGAGAAGAGATGATGGGAAGCTTTTCTTAATTGATTTTCCAAACTTGAATTATAAATGAATAGATCTGTTAGTAATAATCGAATCAATTTTTTGAATGTTAATTGCTTCCTTAGCATGTGAGAAGAACAAATCCATATTCATCTATAAAAGTCACAAGGAGATCCTAATTACATTCCATAATTTTTCAGCAGAACAACTTATATGTCATGTGCAATGGCAGTTCTTAGAGAAATAGATGTTAAAAAGTGTTTTATACTTTTGAAGTGCATTTTGTAACAGTGATATTTTTCTGTATGTTGAAATTTATTAACATGACATTTCTTATTATTGTACCCAGATATATGGACAAATGTAAAGTAGACATGTAGTCAAATAGCCTATTGCAGACTTAGCGTCCTGAATATTAAAAGTTACATAAAGCTGAACATTAAAGTGGTTAAAGCTAAGATCAGACCTGCATCTTTGGAAGCTCTTTGTATGGTATTCTAGGAAGTCAGCTGATACATTAACAGAGATGATTTCTGACAAGCCTTACGTAAGTATAATGCTTATGTCTGGAGTCTCCTCACCATAATAGAAACCTTCACCAATTTTCAATAGCAATGTAATTGAGCTGTACAGTCAACATTTTCACTTCAATTATTGGGAAAAAAAGGCCCTAACTTTCATAATTATGACAATATTTTAGTAAATGTGAATTTGATAAAAAGTCAGATTGATGCCTATTTTGTGCTAAAGACAATAGCTGTGAGAAATACATCAATCCCACAGTGGGATTTTGTTACTTGTTATGTTTTTGATGTGAACATTTAGCTGTTTCAGAGGTGCTCATTTTAGCAGAAATGAAAAGAAATATGCAGTGTTGTCAGTGCAAGTCTGCTCACTTGTGACCTGAGGTAAAGTAGTCTCGTTTTGTCGGGGATAACTAGAAGATGTAGTAAGGAAGTAAAGACTTAACGTGGTGTATTTGAGTTACATGCTTACAGGAAATCAGTGGTACTTTTCCTGGAGTCAAGTTATTCATTTTCATCATAGTTTAAGATTAGACAGTCAGCTATGTCCCTGCATTGTAAGGGGAGTCCAGTTCCTCTCCAGCATGAAGAACTTCAGACTGTCGTTTTGAAAAATGTTTTTCTTGTGGTTTAGCCTTTATTTCCCATGGAAATTGTCCATTGGTCAATTCCAAGTATCAAGTAAAACTGGCTTTAAAAAAAGGGCAAGCCATTTCCCTGCTTTCATAATTATCTAATTATTTTAGTCCTTCCAAAGCTGGGAAAATCGCTAATGCAACCCGTAAGTTTACCATTTTTATAAAAACAGGTTAAAAATAAAACCAGAAGATCATGCAAAGTAGATTAGTGCAAAGTAGATACTATGTACTTCATAGTATGGAGCTGACTACAGCATGTGATGCTCAAAGAGAAAAAAGGTGAAAGAAATGCTTTTCACATTTTCTAGCAACTCTTCTTTCTGTGTTTTTATCCTCTATGTTGCTAAGTGTTAGTCTAGACAGACATTGACCCTTCAGTTAGTTAACTTTTTCACCTTCCAAAAAATCTGCATTTTTTTATCAGTGTGTCGTGGTTTTGCCTTGGCTTAATTTGCTTTCTATCCCCCACACAATTACTACTAGTTGAGAGAAGGTTTTTGCAGACAAAAGAGAGACAGGATTTGGGGAAAATAGTATAAACATTTATTACTAGTAAAACAAGAACTACTAATAAATTAAAAATTAAAGAATTATATCTACAACAATTTCTATTCAAGTTAAAGTGTTATATATTTACAGAAATACTCTTCCCCCGCCCTTTATACCAGTCCAAGGAGGAGAAGTGGTTTCAGTCTCCATTTTCAGAGTTCTAGCTTTCTCTTTCCAGTAACAAATCTTCAGTAGCAGTAGCATTCTTGTTGCAGCTGGAATTTTTTCTCTCTCTCTCTCTCGCTCTGTGTCAGCCTCCAAGGCTGGGCTTACCCCCCTCTTGAACTAAGACCGAAGGCTGGGGGTTACCCAGGTCCTGAAGGGTCTTCCTTCCATAGGCTTGCAAGGGGATACTTGCTTACTATGGATCTTCACCACAGGGTTACAGGGGATAATGGCTTAAGAGTTCACCCCTGTTTCCCTATGGAGGTCCCTCCCCATGGGAGAAACAGTCCTTGATAGACTTCTCGGCATGGGTCTAGCATGGATCCCACACACACACGGATCCCAACATCTCACATGGGCCGCCTCGCTCCAGCATGAGATTCTCTCTCTCTCTCTCAGAGTTATAAATCTTCAATAGCAGTATGGATCCACACACACACGGATCCCAAGCTTATTCGAGCCATCTTTGCTCTGGCATAAGCATCATCTCTTTCAAGGGTCACAAAGTCTTCAACAGGACTCTGCCTCACCTCAGTCCTCATGAAGTCTCAGTTCTCTTTGGTACATCCACAGGCTCCTCCATCAGCCGCAGTGAGGGAGTCTCCTTACTTCAACAAATTTTTACAAGTAGCAGGGATTACTTTTCAGTCTTTTCCCTGCTGAGGAGAGGGAGCGAAAAGGGAAAAAACAGCTCTCCCCCTTTCGAATTTCTTCTCTCTCCTCCAGCTGCCAGCTTTGACCTTGGAAACTCCGTTATCTTTCGACTGGAATTCTTCCACAGCGGTTTCTGTCCAAACAGTTCTTCTTTTAAACTTTTTTTTTCTTCACTCTCTTACTAGAGAGAAAGAGAGGACTTCAGTGCTACATCTGCCCCCACCCCGGCCCAAGCCGGGGGAGGAGAGGGCCTTGGCCCTCTTCGGGCCTGCCGCTTCTTTACATGGCTGCTGCTCCTAATTTCAACTGCGCCACAAGTCTTCTCTTCCGTTTTCTTAAAGATGTAATTAGCAAAGGCATCACTGAACTTTTGATTGGCCTTTTTGTCCGGAAATTACCTGGACAAAACCATCCTCAGCCCCAGGGATGGGCTGGTGGACAAAATCACAACACAGTGATTTATTTGGTCTCTCCCTTGCTGTTATAAGATGGTTTCACAACAAAAATATTGAAAAAAGGGAGGCCATGTGTCACAGATAAGATGAGGAAAAGGGACTTCTTTAGGGATTTCATGGCTGAGAGAGAACAAGTCCATCAGATCAGAGAGTGATAATGTGAGTTAGTGTCAATGGCAAGACCGTGAGTGTTGAACATGCCTTTGAATATAAAGATGGTCTTGTGATTTTGGCACCCGTGGCTCCGGTGGCTTACTCACCCTGCTTAGGTAGTAGCCCCAGACACAGTTCCATAGCCATTCTTGTTCTATAATTATTATATACCTCACCTGAAGTGATCAAGAGTTACATGCAGGACAGGATAACCAATGAGCCAGCAAATACTAGAAGATTGCGTTTGTGCTGTAAGAACTGATTGTGTATCCTGGTTTCCATTTGACCTTCATATTGCCCTAAAGGCAAAGTGTGAAAGTACCATTGCTTGCTTGCAAAGATGGGTTCTGCCTGTAACATATTGCCAATATGTACTATATTGCCAAAACCATGTTTTATTGCTTGCTGCATTTTGATGTAATTGTCAAAACACACCTTCAGAGTCCCAAGAACTTGGGAAAAGAACCTTTTCAATGGAAATGGTTACATGATTTCCTCCATTTACCCTTTTTCCTGAAACCTGTTTTCTACTTGATACTGAACTCAGCATCCTTATATGATTTCAGATTTCTTTTGCTTATGTTTTTTTTTATTTCATTGACCTATTCACTTTTGCAAAACCTTATTCCAGTATTGCTACCCTAGTGTCTCCAACCAGGGAACATTCTGGGAAGAAGTACTTGGAGGAGTACCTTAAGTAATTATCTCTTCATTTTTACTAAGGGCTGGCATTATGTTCTGCCTGACTTTAAGCAAAGGAAGTATTTGATGTGGAATCTAAAGTAAATTGTAGAAGGATACTGAATATGCTCTCAGTAATTTTGACTCCAACTCTGTTATCCTAGTTCAGTAATTTTTTTTTGCGGTGCTTGCTTCCCATTTGCATAGAGTTGTTGTAGTTGGATTTATTCTGGATATTTGTTGTGTTTTTATGGCTGGCTTGCTGTACAAGTAAAAAGAAGACTACATCTTTTCATATGTCTTATTCTGTAATTAACAAAATACTACTTTTCTGTCTGCATTGAATTATTATTATATTAATTATTCCATCACTTTTCTGCTCTGTTGATAATATTGTGTATTTTTTTTGCTCAGCTGAATATATTATTAAGAAGGAAATAAAACTGAAGAAGTCACTGCTCAGACTATAGTTAATCATACTTAGCACTGCAATGTCATACATCAAAAGTGCAACTCATGAGCGGCTTGGTTCTTGCTTCCTGGGTACATGCATAGTTAGCAGTCTTATGTTAGTATCATCTGGCAGGTCAAATAAAGATGTGATTAAAGGCTTACTTTTGATTATGAAGAATAGAAGAAACATAACATTTTTGTTCAGAAAATATATATGCAAATAAATGTTCTCAGGCACATGGTGTGATTCTTTGGGTACAGGGATTAGAGTTTGAGTCAGTGATCCTTGTGCATCCCTTCCAACTCAGAATGTTCTGTGATTCTGTGATATTTTATAAGCAGATGTAAAATATGGGAAATTTCTGAAATATAACTGCATACTGGACAGTAACATGCTAAAGTGAAGAGCAGAGGGAAAGGGAATTCTAATTGTTCATAGCTTTCTTCCTTGATAAAAAAAAAAAGGATTCTGATAGAGATAAAAAAATTAATTTTGTAATATTTAGATCTACCTGAAAGACACCATGAGATGGGAGAAGGGAGAAGGTGATTGCTTCTAGAGAGAGCTTAAATTGGCAGATGATTTTCTATATTATAGTCATGTAGGCATGGCTACTTAAGAAAAATGCAAGTTTAGTAATAAGCAACAAACAAAATTATTTGACTATTTTAGTACAGCCAGAAATCACTATTTTTCTTTGGAATTGTACGTAAAAATGAGAACAGAGGAAGCCTAAGAGATCAGCTAAAAAAAACCCCCTCTGAAACTCACAAAGCTCACAAAACGCACCAAAAAAAAAAAAAAAAAAAAAAAGAAATAGAGGCCTAGAAGCAAGTGCAATTTGTATATAAAGACAGAGTCATATAAATCACTTGCTTGCATACTTTACTTTTACTAAAATCTCATCTGAGTAATAATTTCTCAGTAAATTCGGTGCCATTGTTCATCACTTCATGCTGAGTTGGAAGAACCCAGTTGTATCTTAGTAAACAGTTAAGGGAAAATGCTTTCAAGTTGGAAATAGCAGTATTTGGAGATTACAGCCAGAGAGTAGCAATTGTTAAAAGAATATAGCAGTGAGCATTTTCTTACTTAAAAAACAGCTGCATTTTTTTCTTGGTGACAGCTGCTTTCAGTCCAGCAGGCTGTACAACTGGCAAGCCAACCCTCTCCACAAACTTAGTGGGTTTCTTATGTGGTGTTTCTTGTTTAAATTGCATGTTTCTAGATATTTTTTAACACATTTCTAAAACTATTTTTAGCTTTAGATCCGGCTAAAGATCCATGTTTGAAGATGAAATGTAGTCGCCATAAAGTCTGTGTTGCACAGGATCAACAAACTGCTGTTTGCATTAGTCACCGAAGGCTTACTCACAGGTAAATACTTCAAAAGTTAATCCTGTAGACATTTTTTATAGTGTTCATGTCTGACTTTTAAACCATAAATCCATTATAATTAATTTAGTTAGTTAACAACATATAAGAAGAGTAGAGGTGGATTTTAGCAGTAATTATGTATGCATAGTTTGATTATAATGTTTATTATTTGATTGTTTTCGATAGGCTGGTAAACTAGAAGGTGTACATATTTAAATATTGCAAGCTTCTGGTACAAATAGATTTAGGGAAATACCCACTGTGCCAGTAGCAAATCAATAAAATTATTATGATAATGTCCTGCTGCTGTACATTACTTTGACATCATCCCTTCTTATATGAAGCTAGAGAACTCAAAACTGCCTCTTAAAGCGTGGGTAACAGCCTAATACAGTGTAAGTTGTTTGAGGTTGGATTTTTCCCCCCTTTTTTCTCCTCTTCTGCGCATTCCAGTTTTATGTTCATGCTGGCCTGGTTAAACATAAGGAGAAAATGCATGATAAAGTGATGTACTTTTGTAGCGTTATTTGGAGCAGAAATACGAATATGTAGGGCCTGAACCATACATTTAGTTGTGTCATGGTTTTTGTGTGCTGAGGAGATGGAGTCAAGTTGCACTGTGGCTTGAGATTGTTGGGTTTTTTTGCACTTCATTGTGGGAAATGAGACATAGTAGAATGGCTAAATTTCTATAACTTGGTTTAACTAAGTGTCTGCTACAGTGCTTTGCTCAGTAGGCACTGAAAAGAGCTAAGGGAAATAAAAGACTTCCTTATCTGTTGGAAGAGGATTATTTCAAGTACAGTTTCATGAATGAGATAAATGTTGTTCTGAGTGTCTAGTTATGTTAAATATATCCATCTGGAGCTTTTGAAAAAAGATAGTACCTAGTGAAAGGAAAAGTTTAAACTGTTCTTGATCTGCAGCTGAAGTTAATAACAAAAAACTTGACTGTATTTGCAGAGTTACACTACTATATTAAACAATCTCAGTGCAGAACTAGGCATTTGAATTTGATAAAATACTATATAAGGTGCAAGAACTATCAGGCAAAGCTAGGTAGTGTAATTTCAACTGCATGCAAAGTGTCAGGAATATGTCAGTGCTAACTCTCCAAGAGAACACAATAATTTGAAATTTCTAAGAGGTGTTGCACATGTCATCAGAAACAGTGAAAAAAATTGACACCTCCAAGTTAATTATACATGCAGTAGATGAGGACTGAAAACTTTTTTAGCTTAGACGAAGATATGTACTGTGGTTGAATTAAGAAACTTTTTGACATCAGTCTTCATCCCTGTATTATTCCTCCTACAGTTCTTGGTACTCTTTTAGAAAGGTAGTATATAAGAGGTAAAATTTGTCTGAATATAATACAATCAATAATGTGAAACTTTGGAATGGCACCAACTTGGTGATTGGAAAAAGCACAGTAAGTCTAATCTTGTAAGGTGGGTGAAGCCAAGACAGGGATTTTCCAAGCTTAGATCTCCCTATTCTTTCAGATTACCACATACTACAAGGAGAAGTCATTTGCTTTGTTCTTTCCAAAAAGGTTTTCTTTGTGCAGTCTCTGACCTTTCTGTATATGGTGGGATAAGAGTATGAATAGCATATACACAAGCAGTCATGTCTGCTGGGTCTCTTTACCGCTATTAACTTCTTTAGCCCAACATGTTCTTCCTTCACTGATACCTATAATTTGTATATTGATTTTCAACAGAGCCATCTGTTTTTCAGAGTTCCCAAAGGACTAGGCCACTTTTTATAAGTCTTGCTAAAAATTCAGTGAGAAAGTTTATATTATCAACTGTCCAGTTATATTATCTGCCTGTATCTATTACTGATATATCAGTTGTGTGTAATCTGTTGGGAATAAATATTTGCAAAATATAATCCCAGTAATTTTTCCTTTTTGCTTAGTTTATGTGTGTGCACATGTAGTGTTCTTCAAAGATTGGATAACATAAGTATGAAAAGGCAGTTTTTTCTGGAAAAACAGTTGAGACCTTTTTGATAGATTAGTGTGAACTCTTCATAAAGCACTTGCCCATAGATTTCAATTTGGACATATTTGCTGTATAGATCCATAAATGCTCTAGAGATTATTCCCAAGACTCTTGCACAGGAAAAGTAGTTTTAAGCATGTGAATTGATACAGTGGCAAAGATGATCCTCAAGAGAGAGTCAGGGAAGAGGAGGCTTTGCACATCTCCAAGATAAATAAAAAGTTTATGGGCACCTTTGAGCTATCCTAGAGAAAGAAGCATGAAATACAGTTACAGCTGGATAGATTTTGCTTTGCTGTCATCAAGTTGAAATGCTCAGATTTATAGTTAAATTTTCTATTGTTAGTAGCAGCATTCCCAAGCAGCCCTATTACCTAGTTCATAAACTTCTGTATATAAATTCTATTACCATTTTTTAGGTAACTGCATAAACAGAGAGGCTGCTAATCAGTGAACTCTGATAATTTTATCAAATGGAGGAATCGATTTAGTAATTTCTTTTGTTGTTTTTAGGAAATCGACTTGCAGAAAAAAAAGAGATAGGCATAGACATCGTTATTCAGTCCATGCTCCTAGGTGTTCTTATCTATACAGTACAATCTCCCAACTGTTGTAGCCCTATATGGATTACTGAGGGCACCTCAGTTCCACACAGTGAAGCATGGGTGGATATCCCAGCCATCTGCAAGGCTGTTAGTGACATGATATGACAAGGTCCCAATAGGATTAATTAATGTGAACAGCACATTTTAGTGATGATTCTACTTGTGCTTTCAGAACTATTAACCTTTCGGTTAGCTTGGGGATCTCAGCACTGTGATCTTGCTGCAGTGTGCTTGCCTTTGAATGGTTTCAAAACCAGCTACTGCATTTCACTGCACTTTTCATGGAGTTATGTGTCAGAAAAGCCTATGGTTTTGCTATTTCCTCAGTTTCCATGACAGCTGAGATCATGGTCTTCCCTCAGTTTAATCTCAAGGTTCATTTCCTTTTCTGGTAGACTGCCAAGATGGCAAGTTCTCTTCTAGCATGCTTCTGTGGTGCCACAGCATTCCCAGACAAGAGCTTCCTTTATGTTCTGTCCTGGAAAGACTGAATAGTATTTGACAAAAAAGTGAAATAAGTGCTGTAGATCATTGGTCATGAGAGTAGTTTGCAGTACCAGAGCTTTAGAAATTATGGGGGGCACGCTTAAAGGTGCAAGATTTTTGTTGGTAGCAAGTAGCATCTCTGGTGGCTCTAACTGTGGTAGAAGCTGTATTCTGTGTGCTACACTCTTAGCACTCTTCTTTCATCCTATGAAAGAAAGAGGATGTACTTGAGGAGGGGAAAACATGCAGGATGTATATATAAATAATATTTATCCAAGTACTTCCATGTGGATTGCTGTTGGAAGGGAGTAGCTGCCTGCACTTAACTATATCATAAACATGTAATTCAAAGTATAGTGTAAAATAGAATTTTTCATTGATTCTTTTTAATTTGGGAGTTTGTCATTAACTTCTCCCATGGCTAAATGGTATTTTTCTATCCCTTTGTGCTTTCCAGTTTATTGGTTAAGTGATGGGCTTTATGGGGGGAAAAAAAGACTGTACATGCAATAGTGAAATGCTTTAAAGTATACCTCCTTCAACTCCAGATACAACTTGTAGAATATTAGAAAACAGTATTACTAATACTGGGATATGTTGATGTGAATGTTATGGTCACAGGCAGAATATTCATGATACCAAGAGAAATTGTCTACTTTTTGTATATGCAGAGCAGCAGGTGGTAAAGATAAATCCTTAAATCTTCATGTACTTCTTGTTACCATTTTGAACAAGGAAAGAAGGGATATGTGTTGACAGCACAACATGTAGGAACTCATTAAGGCCATGGAAGATGATAGCTAAGCAGGCTCAGGAAAGTGGAAAAGTTAGTTCAATGGCAAGGTATCATAGATTTTCAGGTCTTGATGAATAGTTAATTTCCTCTTCGATTTGAAACAGACAATTATAATATTAATTGACACATGCTGTAGTTCTCAATAAGACTAATATTCTGTGAATCACAGACTACTGTACAAAGCAAAGCAGTGTATAGGTGAAGTTCTAATTAAGTTCTGAAAATGAGGTAGTTGTGAAACAGTTTTGAGCCAAAGATCATGCTCCAGGGAAAGCCAAGTATCTTTGATATATTAGAACCCAGTGACTAATCTTGTACTTACTGAACCTAGTGGAATCTGAGAGAACAGTCTTCTTTTTCTTCTTCCAGAAGTAGAAAAAAAGTACTACATAAAATTGATTTGGTACCTTAAAGCAGACAATCCTTAGAGGCATTAAGTTATTCAATGCATTAAAGGTGTGTGGACTTCTAGGTACATGTAGATCATTCTCTTTTAGGAATTTCCCACCAGAGATAATGCCCCCTGATCCCACTGTGAAAGTCCTGCTACGCTCTTATGAGTTTATGTAAAATGTACAGATCAACACACAAGTTCTCTGCTATGGCAGAAATATATTGCATTTGTGTCTGCCATGTTATATCCACAGCATGTTAAGATGGAGTATGAACATTTAAAGACTTGACAGCTCTTACTTGTGTAATGACATTGAACTTATTTTTTCTTCCCATTGGATTTTTTACCTTATCCAATCATTTATTCTTGGGTTTCAGAGTAGGAAGCAATTCTAACACAATTCAGGCATTTTAGATTCAGTTTTTATTTCATGTATTAGGTACCTCTGAAATTTGCACAGCTGGGTAGAAGGTGAGCAGTATAGAGGGCCTAATGATACAGAATTCACTCTCTAAGAATTAGTGACTTAATCTTAAGAGTTCTGAAGGTTAAGTTTAGTGACAATGGTTCCCTGCCCCAAGCCTGTGTGGAATAGGACCTGAATTTAGTGATTAATAAAAATTTTCTAGTAATTTCGCCTGTGGGCTCAGTCTTCAAGTTACCACAGTTTCACTATTTAAGCATATTAAAGAGCATCACTTTATTATAGACTCACAGAAGCTGATAGTGGTAGAGATGTTGCATCACCTAATTTAATTTGTTAAGGTAGAAGAGTTGGATACATTGATAGATTTTGTGCTAGCACTTAATCTTGTTACAACTTCCTTAAGGGTTTTGAGTTGAGTGACATTTTAAAGTGCTGATTTGGTTCAAATAATTGGTTGTCTAGACCATTATCTTGCCTCAGACTTCTGCACTCTTACAGTATCTCTGAAAAATGTGGAAAACCAGTCTAAATGCATTTTTATATAAGGTAGATAAAGAGAAATTCTTCCCTGGGTGTGCTCATTTTAGTATTATAACTTGAGGAAAACATTCCATCTCAGCCTGGAAATGAGTGTTGGGCTCTGAAGCATTAGGTGGATTAGCCTGGATGATGTGACAGAAGCTCAGAGTAACACTGATTCCACGGAAAAGCAAGACAAAACCTCTTCTGTTTCCATGGATGTGGGTACTGCATGGCTTAGATTATGTCCCCAAGCATAACAAGTGACAAAGCCCAAAAATGTGAGAGGCCTGTTTGAATAGAAATGCACATATGGACACATGTGCATACAAACATGCACATACATACATATGAATAAATATGTGCGTATGCCTATGTATTCTTTTTGTTCATATTGTATGGATACATGTATTTCAGATTTTCAAATTATCATACTTTGAACTATGAGATACAATAAAAGAAAGAGGGTTTGCAGTTTAGGCTTGTCACCACTGAGTTTTTGATTTAAAAAAGGGAAAAAAAAGCTTTAGTTACAGTTCTGTAGTTATATTAAATAACGTGAGCAGTTTTGAGAGTCAGTTAGAACTGACATAGGAGATTCTTTCATTTGGTTGGAAAAGGAAAATAAGCAGAGATGAAGGAAAAGTATGACTTTGTAACTTTTCTATATCTTTAGGTGCTGCAATGCTTTATTATGATTTTTTTAAAAAACCAACCACAGCCTTTCAAAAAACTGAAGCAAAACAAAGGACTTGCTTTGGGCAGATTTTGTGAAAGTTGCAAACACCACTATTTAGGATGTCATCATTTCACATTATAATGCTACTGAAGAAGGCCAGCTGGTGCAGTTAAGTCCCTTATTGGAAATTTTAGTCTGATTCATTACTGTGATTTGTAGTTGTACACAGAAGCACTTAATCATTCTTATCCTCCAAGCTCTATTGAATCTACTGAAGGCTTTCTGGTTCTTTGCATAATTTGTGCTGCCAGTCTGCCAGCTTGGCAGTGTTTCAAGCTTGTTGCATTATCTGTGTTTGTTTGCACAGGAAATGTTGCTGCACGTAGGCTGAATTTATAGTAATTCTTTTGTAAAAGGCTAATGAGCAACACTACTTCATTCACAATGCTGACATTATATAGCTTTGATTAGTCCAATTATTGTGTAACTATGCATTGTGATCATACTTACACTCTACAAAGTACTGAAAAGGAAATTTGCTTAGCTGTAGCTTAATTGAACTTGCTGAGAAAATAATTGGGACTCTTGTGGACTTAAGAGAGGTGAAAATTTGAATATTTTGGAGATTTTTATATGCTATACAATTTAATTTGATAAAGTAAGAAAATAAAGCTTTTTTTTTACTCTCCGTTTCATTTCAATGGAAAGGAAAAAGGTGGCTAACACTATGCATCATATGTCTTGCATATGTTGTGAAGGTCTGTTCATTCCTTAGTGAGCATGTGTTTCTTCCATTCACTGTAGGGGGGAGTTGCACAGCTAGAGGAAAACAGAATCCTCTGATGGAATTCATTCTCTCTCTATACGGAACTTTTGCTAACGCTAGTGGAAGACACGTGCAGGTTGCATTGTATATTGCAATACCAGTGTTGTCTATATCAGCCTTATAATTTAATAAGGTTGTAACTTAGACTCAAAAAATGCTGTCCTTAAGAAGTAATAAAAACCAAAACCCCTTCCCCACCCAACCTTTGTCTGTAAAAATATAAAGTATGAATATTTTACTGTTGGGGATTTTTTTTCTTAGTATGTAATATATGTTTTGTAGGAGATCAAAGCAAACTTTAAACAAAGGAGACCTAAACAGAACTTTGCTATCTTATTTATTAGCAAAACAAGTGTTTTCTACTATACTTTTCCATTTCAAAATCCATGATACGTCTTTTTTAAAGGAAAATGTGGAGTCCTACACTAGACTAATTCATATGGACTTCAGTTAATTTAGTAAGTCCTGTGACTACTCATGTTCTACCTGTTCCAGTGCTTGTTCAGATTCTCAGTTGCCTGTAGGAGCAAAAGGGTGCACTGGATAATCAGTTGGCATGATGAATTTTTCTGTGACCATGAGTGTCCTACTCTCAAATTCTACAGTGAGATTATAAATTAGGATTGAGGTTTTCTTCGGGAATAATGGATGTCTGCTGAAATATTTGTTTTTGTCTTTCTGACAATGGCTGAAGGCACGCTCAGTGGTACCACCCACTAAAAAGCAGTGAGATAGGACACTTGTCATAAACCAGATCACAGGAAAGAATGTGATGTTTTATCTAGGAAAGTATTGCTCTTAAAGTATATAACTTTTAACTAATCTTGGGGGATGTTAATGTGTTGTCCTGTAAATAAAAATGTTATGTGAGCTTTTGTTGCATTTTTATTTTAAAAATGTTTTTTCCCTTACAGTATTCCTGAGAATCTACTTAAAAAGCTTGCCTTTTTGTTAAAAAATAAAGAATGCTGCAGACAGTGCTTATAAATTATTTCTCTGTCCTTAACTGTAAAGTTGTGATTATAATCCATAGCAATATGAATTGTTGTGTACTACTAGAAACATGCAAATTATAAAAAAATTTAAGAATAAAATCTTTGAATGTTCCTTTATTAGAAAAATTAGGTGAAATCAATTCAGGAACAGTTCAATGCCCTTTCTTAAAAATACCTATCAAGCTTGTAATTTGTTTTTATAGTGCTTTAAAAATTTAGCTGCCAGTATCAGTTTTCGGTGTACTTTATTAGAATATATTATCAATTCCAAATTAGCTGATACAAACATTTGTAATCAGTTTGTGCTTAATTTGTAGGTGGGTTGTGTGTTTGCAGGCTTTTTTTTATCTTTCAGTGTTACTGAAATACTCTTAACACTGGGTAATGGAATACAGTAGAACTTCAGGATGCCTGTCTGTGGAGCGTTCTTTTACAGGTTTTAAAATTTGAATCTGATTATAATTAGGTGATTCTATTACTACTTAGCATCAATTCTTCTGTGTTTCATGTTATTTGAAGGTTTTGGTTTGTAAGTTGTGTTTAGAGGCTCAGAGTAAATCTGTTGTTTTTCTTATGTACCAGTGGTGAGAAAACCGTAAAGTGTCTGAAACTGAGTAGGAATAATGTTTAGGGGTCAGAAAGCATTGTACTAATTTCCATTTGTATAAAATAATAAGGTTTACAGTGTTGAAAAATACATTAATTGTAGTAGCTGGAGATGTTTGTCATCATGGAGTGAAGTATTTGCACATATTGCTACTTTACAGTAAAATGTACTACTGCTTTTGGAAATTTAATAGTGTACTCAGGATAGTAATAGCATGTCAGGACTCACTAAATGTTTGTCTTTGTTACTTGGTCAATTATATAAGAGGTATATTTTGTGTCTGGTAGTGTATTTATTTTCATTTAAATCAGATGCCAGAACCCTTTTCATGTGTCCAGACTGTCAAAAGTAAGTTTGCTTTATAAAATGCTGTAGTCTGCTAAAAGAGAACAGTAATATTTTACTTTCAGATAGGGCTTTTTTCACAGGCTACTATATATTCAGATCCTTATTGCCTGAAAAAATGCATCATTTTCTGTATTATGTCAAATACTACATATTGGAACACTTACACCATACAAATAATATTCCTAAAACCCTTATGCACTTTCTACATTTCTGTAGTAGTAGTAACAATAATCATTTCTTACAGTAACAATGCCTTTAAGGCTGGATTTAAAGCTTCCTAAATCTGTGGGATCCACTTCCTTAATTCAGGCAGCATTTGTCCAGTGGTTTTGAGGATACTTTGGGTTTATTTTACATGAGCAGAATATCCACAAGATACATGGCACTGTAGATTCTGTGTCCAGAATTCTCAGACAAATACTCAAATTCTGTCTAGACAAAACTTTTAGGTGAGGCAAAGAAGTAAATTGTACCTGAGGAAACCTGCACTCACAGTAGCTGTGACTTCAGCATGTTGCGGTTCAATTCCTTTGAAGGAGACTTCTGTGAAATACAGGCCTTCAGTGATATATTTGAACAGCCAAGAGGGGGTAAAATTTATATGAGCATTTTATAGTAGTGGAGTGTTGATTTTTATAGGATTGTGAAAGTGCACAGAATTCAGGATATATCATAATTTTGTAGATTGATTGTTACCTGAAGTTGCAGGTACAATAGCAATAGATTGTTACCTACAATGTAACACTTTTCTAATAGACACAGACTTGCAACTCCTAGACTGTTCTACAAGTAATAAAATGTAAACAAACAAACAAGAACCACCCAAAAACAAACTAACAAAACCACACAGAAAAAAAATCTCAGTTTTATCCTATGTTCAGGACAACTTTTCTCTACTAACTGAGTAGAGCAATTAACAGACCACTGAACTGGTTCATAGCACCTGTGGATCAAGCCATCCAAAATTATCATCTTGGGGCATATGTAGTAATCAACACTTAATTTTCACTGTGACTTAAAGTAATTTAATTCTTGATGTTTTCATCATGATGGTGCATGAGGACATAATTTTTCTGTTCTGTTTTCCAATTATTATTCTTTATTCCTTAACTGTAGATTCTTTTAATGCAGAGCCTAAAATAACAAGTGTTATTTTACAGACTTTTGAATCTTAGAAATAATGCCTCTGAGAAAGATGTTTCACAGAGGAATATACCTAGGTGGCTTTTTTTGCCAGATAGCTCCATATGTGTCAAAATTTAAAATAATTACCTTTATTGCAATTCAGGGATTACTTAATTTCTTAATGTGCTGAAGATCTCGGCACCTAAATTTTTCTGAAAACATTTGCACATCTTGAAGAATGCATTCCTCTTGCCTTTGTCTTCACCACTTGCATGTCCAATTAATCTTTATAGTACCAAGATTTGCTTACTTACAAAAGCTAATTCTGATTCTGAGGTTCAACCCTAGTTATGTTTCAAGTTTTACTATTGGGCTTTTTTTTTTTTTTTTTTTTTTTAAAGATAACCTAAGACATCATCTCCTCTTCATCCACTAACTCACTGGTGCAAAGAAGAGGCAAATTAGAGAAAAGATTATTTGAGAGGAGATTTAAGCTGGGGAATAGAGCGATAAACATATGACTAAAGGAAAGTGATATCCTGAGGATATCAATGACTGACTTTTCATTTTTGAGGCATGCCACTAGGGTATCTAAAGGGTATGAAGTTACAGCCAAGATTATCTGGATGATCTTAAATATCATAAAACAAACTTGCATGTTAGGAATTAGGAAGTGAGGGCTTGCTGTTCCCTTATTCATTATTATAGCCAGAGCTGGAGGCCTCTGTACTCTCTACCTTTCTACCCATAAAATTCCTTCCTAGAGATCCAACAACAGCAACACTTCTAGTGTGACTTTCGCCCTTTTCCCTACAGATTTAATGTTTCTGGAAAACTGAATTTCTTTCATATTCTAGAAGTGTACCGACATCTAGAAGTTATATAACATTATGTAACCATTTACTTCAAAGTACAAACGCTGGAGGTTTTTTACCTATTCTGCAATACTTTTGTCACGCTCTAATTCACCTCTCCTATCTTCAAATTGTAAAACAAGGTAATTTCTGTTAGAATCAGTAATGTCTACATGTTCAAATGAGAAGCAAACACAGTGTCATTATGAAGGACTTGGAAAACTTATGCAAATGTAGTATTTATAAAAACAAACAAAACTTGGAAATTTGTAAAGACTGGTAGAGAGTAGTCTGTAAATATTAAGAAATCATTCTGAGTAAGATCTCACAATTTATTTAATAGCAGTATTATCTAAGGCCACCTTGAGAGAGGACACATACCAGAAACAGAACATTTCATAGCTGTTAAAAATATAATCAAAGACCTGAAGAGGCTTTTGGATGAAAAGACACTGGAAACTGGGCATTTGGCTTAAGGCCAACTTAGTAGAAAGGACTATGACAGGATTTTATTTCTGTAATCATTGCTCAGTTAGTTTCATTTACCCCCTAGTAATGAAGGAAAGGGGAGAAAGCATGAGGCAACAGATTCTAAACAAATTTTAGGAACCTGTTTAATTTTGAAAGACTACTGCCACAGAGCTCTTGGTTCACGCTGCACTTAAAAGGAAGGTTGAGAAATGTGTTTGGAGAGCTAGAACAATCCTCTAAGCTAGCATACAGGTAGGACAACTAGTTTTTCTGGCATGTAGCAAAACTATTCTGGGCAACAGAGTTGTAAATTTTGCCTCTGGTCACTTTCCTGTTAAATTCCTTTTAGCTGTTCTTTTCCAGCTGCTGTCTAAAAGGAGGTTCTGTATTTGATCAGCAGACTGGATGCTAGTCCAATTAGATACTACAGTTTACTCTCTTACCAAAATAATTCAGATATAAAAGATAAAAGTAGTTTATATATGCCTGAACCTATAAAGGCTGCAATAAAAATAAAATTTGAGGTAACTATGAAGTAGAGAGGGAAAAATGCCGCTGGAAAAAGTAGCACTGTCAGCTCTCAAGAGTTTTAAAGTTAAAAAAAAAAAAAAAAAAAAAGGAAAAAATCCTTCTCTTGAGAAAACAGATACTTTCTCAAGCAAATTATGAAATACTTTTTCTGACCCACAGTGGGGCAGAAAATTCCTGTTTCCATTTATGTCATCTCCCAATAGATTACTTTTATGCTTCCCCATGTAACCACAGATATTTTGTCACTCTTAGTGCATTTCAGCTGAATTTGTGGTTGGTCTTCTAAAGCAAAGTATTTAGAAACATGTTCAGCTCTGAGGCTGAGTGGTGCATTTGTTGTTTTGCAGTCATGACTTTGAAGATGAAGTTAGTAATCTAAATCACAATAAACATTGTGTTAACAGTGTGCAGAGTACCAGGGGTGCCCAGCTGAGGCACCCGCAAAGGCCCCAGTTGAATGAAAATGTAGACCCTCTAGGAGCAACTGAGCAGAGCAAAAGCTTAGGCTTTATATGTCTTATTTTTCAGTTTTTCTGAAAAGCTTGAAATAATTTTTTAAATATTCAGAGAATTTTCCAAATTCTGCATGATTCAGATGGAAGAAGTCAAAGTTTAAGCAAAGCCCTGAAAGCTGAACCACAATTCTCTTGATGTCACCATCACATAAATACTGATTATTGCTCTTTTACCTTTTAGAGCATGGTTTTGTTTCTTTACGATTTTTTCCAATGCATTTTTCTTGTAGTTTTATATATTAGTTTTCCCTGTCTTCAAATAATTCCTCTCCATTTTCATCTATTACTTTGCTCCATTGCAGTACTTCATGTTTTCACTCAGCATGGCTTAATGTTCACGCAGTCATGTTTGAAACCTGAAATAAGCCCTAGTAAGGTATGCTTTATAGTGACTTGAATGGAGAAGGAATAGATAGTTCCATTTTGTGGAACTGACATTAGAGTAATTTAAGGAAGGGAGAAAGAAAAAGTAAGGAAGAGCCTATACTGAGGATGTTTATGAGCACTGATAGAAAGAAATCAAATTAAAATAGGAACATTACCAACTTTCTTAATGGCAGAAGAACTTTGGCTACCAGATTATTTTGTGGAATCGAATCGAGTTTGGTTTTTTTAAAAAACAGAATGGGAAATGTAATTCGGACATAAAATAGAATTTTTGTCATGCTAGACTAAATACTGTGAGACAATATTACAGTAGTTAGTAAAACTTCTTTTAGCAGTATTATTGACTATTTTTTTTTTTTTGCAGTGACGGTCTAGTACAGATATTTCATCGAGAATGTCTTTGTTTTATATTAAATTTTTATCTTTAAAATTATCTATTTATATGTGTGAATTAGCAGACTAGAAAACCTCACAATTTAAATATATTTGATTTTCTTGCCTCAAGCCATAGCACAAATAATAGTTTATGATTTAAAAATAGCTTCATTTGTAGATATCAATGAAAATATCTTTGCTTTGTTTGAAACTGTTTGTTTTTTTTCCAATACAGCAATAGCCCTGTCTGTCTCTTTGGGTTTAATATATCTATGACAAAATCAGATGAATAAGTAAAACCAACTATGGATTAATTTAAATTGCAAATTTTTCAAGCTGTAAAAGTCCACACATACAGTATATGAAAAATGCTAAATTATTTCCTAACTACAAAGGGAACTGTTATAAGTTAATTCTTCCCTTGAGTTTTGAAGACGGCAAAAATACCTGCAGGACAAAGAAATATAGCAAGAGATTTTTATTGCAGCGCTGGGTACCCATTTCTAGCGCTGGGTGCACCTCTGAATCACACAGAGAGCACACCGCTGTTTGAAAACCGCAATTTTTGTACCCTTCGATATCAGCTGTTAAATATTCATTTACTGTCAGTTTGTTGCCTTGAAAGGTAATTTCTCTGCTTTGGAAGTGGATGTTACTTTTTGACTGGTTGTAACATATCTCCCCTGGGCTTGTACAGGGGGATCTTGCATCATCCCCACGTTGCAAGGCATGGGGGGGGTCTCTCTGTGTATCCACATGGCACAGAGGAATACATTTTTATTTATAATTTGTTCCCTATTCCCTGGTGGTAGGTCCAGACAGGATTCTTCACCTTACAGCCTCCACGGTACACCTATAAGTTAGTAAATATACAGAAATAGTTATTTTGTTAGTACCCTCTGTTTATTTTAATTTGCTTGGAATAAAACCTGTTCCTCTATTTTTCACAGGAACATTTTTTTTTTCTCCCAGTCAGACTCACTGTTGACAATCCTTGGATTTAATCAGAGAGGTAAAAGAGTATTACAAATTAAAACTGGCTTTTGGGGAACAACACTGTTGTTCCAAAATGTGGTTAAGTTTTGAAGAATAAGGGCAAACATAAACAATATGCAGCCAAAATGGAGACTGCATAAGTGTTGCTCTTTCTTTTAGTAGCCTTGGCTGATGCAATTCTTTGTTGAACTAGGTTTTATATTTATCAGTTTTCCCCTCGGATCCCATGAAGTTTATAAAAAAAGGTTTTGATACTCACTCAGTGAATTTCTGCATATTTGGCAGTATGACTGACCACAGTGTACAGACCTGTTACTTGTCAAGTGTGTAGTAGAAATGGTATTCCTTGATGGTTTGGGCTTGTCATGCACATGCATGAATTTCACTGCCTAGGTGCACTCTGAGATGAGTTAACTCTCTGAGGCTGAAGGAGACATGCTTCTGACCTATGAGAAATTTATCCTCCTTTCCGTAATAAACAAGGAGAAAAAAAAAAAAGAAAAAGGAAAATTTTGATGTTTGTATAATATACGAAAACATCAATAGAGTAATTTAGTATAATCCAGCAGATGATCCTCCATAATAATAATTTGGCAGTCCATTTTTGCTCATTTATCATCTTACTATACTCTTATTGCTATATGTTTTGTCTGTGCAGACTTCGATGTCAGCTTGGCGGTTTTATCTTCCCATTTTCTGATGTTACCAGGCACTATTCATAAATTCAGGAGATCCTGTAGTGACAGAAAAGATAATACCAAGATTAAAGCCCTTCTGTCTCTTTTTTGTTTGTTTTTTTCTTCTCTTCCTCCTCTGCAAGAGTGAGAGAACTGGTGCTCTTCCATCTATCTGTGGAGCACTTGGAGGATTGGAGGGCAGTAAGTTGACAGCTGGCTACATGATCTGAAGGGATTCTTTCTTTTGTAGGTGTGCCATAGCTGTTAACCAGTGCCAGAATACAGAAGTTAAGTTTTGTGAGACACTAATACGCAGACATACAACATTCTCTTAAAAACTTATCAACTCTAAAGCAGTGCTGGTTGCAGCTTGCAAGTACTCTTCCAACACCTGTTTAACAACGTCATCTAAAAACGTCACTGCCTTTGTCACCAGTGACCTAACGTAATCACAATAGCAAAACTAGTTCTAGCTTATACTACTTTAGTTTTAATTTAAATACCATATAGAGATTACTTGTAAATCTGAGCACCCTTTCATAAGACAATTTCCTATCCAAGTGTGTGTCATAACTTAGAATCTATAACTAGGAAGGATATTGGGATGCTTTTGAAATTATTTTGGGAAGATAACAAGTTTAGACTGTAGAATAAAGGGCATGTAATAAACATTAAAAATTTTCAAGACAGCTGGTCCATTTCAAGCCTTATTCATAGAATCATAGAATACTTTGGGTTTGAAAGGACCGTAAAAATCATCTAGTACAACTCCCCTTACAAGGGCAGGGACACCTGCTTGGTTGCTCAAAGCCCCATCTAACCTGGCCTTGAACACCTCCAAGAATGGAAACCACAGCTTCTCTGGGCAACCTGTTCCAGTGCCTCATCACTCTCATAGTGAAGAATTTCTTTCTTATATCCTGTCTAAACCTACCGTCCTTCACTGTAAAGCCATTATCCCATGTTCTATTCCAATGTGCCCTTGTATTACCCCTCAGCACATGGCAGTAGATGGTATATAAGGAGTTTTGATTCTGTCTATTATGTAGGTTTCTGTTTAGCAGAATTTAGACTGGTGTGAATCCAGTTCAAACTTGTTACATGTAAATGGGTGTCCAAGGTAGGTAGAACTATTTTACATAATGCTTGTAATATAGCAGTTTCATGTAAAAAATCCCATTTTTACTTTTTAAGCCAAAGAGGTGTGGTACTTCTGGAGGTGGAGAGAACAATAAATTAAAACTGTCAGGTTTAGGAAGATGAACTATAAGTGGGAGCAGCATCAACCACACAGATGGACACGCTGATGAATGGAACTGAGTACTGTAGAATGAAAGCTAAAGCAGAAGGTGGGAGGTAGAAATAACGCTCACTGTACAGCTGTGCTAAAGAGCAAAGAACATTTATTAAAATGGATGGCTGAAAGGTTGTGTGCCATAAAGAGACTCTGAGGCAACTCTGATTCAATTATGCAATTAAGGGATACTCAGATCCTTGAACATGAATACTTTGAATGTATTCTTTGTAAAAGTGGCTTATTCTTCCTCACAGGTGTAATGAGGAGCTCGGAATTGCTAAATGCAATCTGGAGAGGCATAAAGTTCCTTATGTCTCCTTCAATTTTTCAATTTTGGCTCAGAGTAGTTCTATGTGACATATACATCATGAGAAAATAAGCTACTAAGCTTGAAATACACTGCTGTATGTGATGTTAGAAAACAGTTTTAGGTAAATTTTGCCCTTTAAAGAATGGATTATTCCCTCTTCTCTACCCATATCTTAGCTGGTGTGAGAAAAGCCATGATAATAGTGGAAATGCCATCAATATAAATAAACTGAAAAAGGAAAGACAAGTAGCAACTGCACTGAATGAAGTAGAAATTTCTTTCAAATTCAGAGCTAAGAGTTTCAAGTGGAACGTGCTGATTTTAGGATACTTCCAGAAGTTATATTGTACCATACACTTTTTCTTTGAAGTGCTAAAACTAAAGCTGATAGAATTAAATACAATAAAACATCAATACAGAAATGCATCAATACAGAAAAACATTCCACAATAAGTAGTGCAGCAAATCAATTTGCAGGTTGTGTTATTTTTAATATAAATATTCCATTTTCTTTTTTATGGGAAAATAGGGAAAAAAAGGAAGCTGAGCATTTTTATTTTTAAGGGAACAGGAGAAAGCTTGTACAAGCTGCCCTATTAATACCAACTTATTGTATCTGTTTTCCCTGTAGTGTCATGATTTTGTCAATTAAACCTGGGATGTGATAGAGAGGAGTAAACCTCTGCTTTGCTTGTTATATATCAGTGACTTGTCATTTAAGCAAGGTACATGAACTGAGACAGCGTGTTCTGCTGCTAATTGTATGAGCTGTGCACTAAGGAATCAAGACCACAAAACTTAAGTGAATTTTCAATGTATGTGCATCCATTTGTGTACATCTCAATACATATTAATACACATTTTGTTACAAATGTATCAACTTGTGAAGATAAGAAAGATGCATGGTATATCACTGACAAACCACCACACTTAAGAGTGTTGGAAAACAATTTAAATAAATCTATAGCATGACATTTGGCTTTGAAATGGTAATGTGAAATACATAATTGTGATTTGTGAGTACTAGTAAAAATCTATGGTAATAATTTTAAGAGTTGTTGCACTAAGGCTTGAAGTGATGCAGTTTGAGGGTGTTTTAGAGGTCTTACTTGAAAGAAAGAAGCTGTAATTTTTGTAATTTTTTTTTTTTAACCCCCGTGGAGAAAGTAAGGAATCATAGGACTGGTGTAATAACACTGTTATATTCTAAACAGTGCTTCAAACTGCAGAGAAGATCGAGTTGGCCGTGACCACAAAGATTGTAGATAGTAGGAGGTTGCAGAAGTCAGCCTACAGCCCTGGTTTGACAAAGGGTGGTTTTGGAGGCAGATACAAACACTGTGCTTTCTATTCCTACATGCTTTACAGTCATTACACAACATGAGAGTTTTGGGGTTTTTTGGAAAGAACACTTTAAAATTAAAATGAGTATAATAAAAATATTTATAAAGGCATTTTTCATTGAGAGCTAGGCTTTTGTCCTTGATTGTGGTGATTATCCTAGCTGATTAAGTGTCCTGAATCATAGCAGAATGCTTTTGCCTTTTTCCAGTGATGAAAAGTGAAGGTGGTTTTAACGAATTTGGAGGTATTTTAAAACAGATTAGGGTGAACTTAGGGTTTGCCAAGAATGGCAAACGTATTTTAGAGAATTAACAAATGGGAAATAGAGATACTAAGAGAAAGCTAAAGCATTGTTTCCTCAGGTGTTTTCTATTCTTTTTTGTTTACTGTTTTATTCTTTCACGCTACTCTGAAAGAATAATGTATAACACTCAACACTTAGAACTCTATTTCTTCTTGTGAAAAGCTGAATTTTACCATAGAATTTAAATATCTTAGAGCAGAGATCTTAGACTCATCCTTTTTTCATGACCTGAAAATAAAGCCGGTCTAAGGTCATGTTGCTGTCAGTAGGTGGTCCCTGATGTTACCTGCTCTGACTATGCAATTTCATTTTTCAGCTTATAGATATTATTAGTATTTTAGTATGTCATACACGGCAGTAGTAACTTTAAAGATAATTGGGAGCTTTTCAATCATTGTTATGTGTGGTGAAAAAAACCACAGATAATAATTTGTGGTAATAACAATTTCATAAAAATTGATAGAAAAAGACTTTTAAAAATGTCTTAATTTGCTGTTTAAAAAAGAAACAGTTCATATATAATATACATGGAGCACTGAGAAAAGGAATCTTTTTATAAAGATATTGTACAGATTTTATCATCACTTTCTGTCACTTTAAAGATAAAACTGTATTTTGTATTCTTTGCTCTCATAGAACAGAGGAAAGAGATTCTGAAACACCTGCCTTAGGATGACAAAATAAGTGGACACAAATCCAAAAAAAGTTTTCTTGGTGAAAAAAACCTGAAAGTAACCTTTCTTGGAGAAAGCAAAATCCTTTTATCAATCCCTTAAAAAAAAAAAAATAGAAGGTAGTAGAGCTGACACATGTTGCTATATTCTTTGGAGGAACATGAATAGAGGATACAACTAGATTTTTAAGGAGTAATAGGATTTGATCAGATACCTTATATGAATATGTAAGAAAGTGTGAAAGGGTTTTTTTGCTGGTGTGTGTGGCTTTTTGTTTTGATTTGTTTGTTGTTTTTTTTAAGCCTGAGGTGAGTTGCATCATCTTAACATTTATGTTATGTCATTGCTGTGAAGATGATGTGTTTTCCAGAATGTTACAAATGCTGTTCTTGAGAATGTACCATCAACTTGAAGTAATTTCAGCATTTTACTAGATAAGAGGTGACATTAGGTGAATCTTTTTTTGAAAGTAAACAAATGGTCGAGTTTGGGAAAAAATAAGCAAGTACAGAAAAACTGAAAAGCTTAAATGGTCAAGCAATACATTATTTTAATTCTTACATTACATGCGTCACCTTGCAGAAATAATGTTTCTTTAATTACCTTCTACAGTGACAATTTAGAAGTAAAATAAGCATGTTCTTTTGTAATTGATCAATAACTGATATTTCCTACCTATAGGCCTCTATATTCAAGTCTTAGGGTAATTTTGAGGAATGCAAATAAGCTTTTTAAGTACTTCAAAGAAATAAAACATTTAGGCTGCCTACTGGCTCTAAAATTCAAGTGACTGACAAAGCAGACATATGATGATAATATTAAAGAGAGAAAATGGAAATCCTTCTTTCAGATATTGATTACTGTGATGCTTATAAGTGGATTTTTCTTCCTTCTTTTCTACCTTCATTTTCAAAGACACTGTGACTGATCCTGCATGAGGGAAGAAAGAGCTGGGAGCATGGGCAGCAGGAGTGCAACTTGCACTGGCTAGGCAAAGAGACCGATAGGTTGTGTGAGAATCACTCTATAGGGTTCTGAATCTGATCAGTGGAATACCAGGTTACTCCTGTAACGGTGAAAGAACATTTTCATAGCAGCCAGTGTTTTGAGCCAATAGGGAGATTATCTGTTTTCCAGTGAAAACTGTTCTGTAATTATGCTCAACATAAAGTAGTGAGTCTTGTAGGAATGGCTATCCTAATAGTAATATGAATCAAAATACTATCCCTATTTGTCTGTTAGGGTTGTAGAAGTGATCATTAACTATTTTATTATGTTTCATTTAATTTAATCTATTTTTTATGTTTAAATTATTTTTCTTCACTCATTTTTTTAATGAATCATAGGCATTAAGGTGCTTTCTGATGCCGTAGGACTATCAAATGCAGGTAACAAAAATTATCATATTATGCAAAACAGATTCTGAATTAATAACTTTGATTTCTCTCTCAATGATAGATTCAGAATCATTAAAAAATGAAAACAATACCTGACCTTACAGTTTTGCAAATGCGAAACATGCTGATATATAGGATCCACATTTAAGTGACCTTATTTCAAATTGGGTTATTGCACTTGCTTGTTATAAAGGAATTTTGGATGCCCAATCAACAAAGTGTCAGAATGTAAGACATGACACAATCCTCTGGTTATTAGATGAAATTCTTAAAATTATCTTTATTGACTGAAGGGAACTTAAAAATAAAAAAGTTCTCAGCTTAATTAAATAATGTGTAAAAGAAAAAGATTGTTTTTGTTTTGATGTTATCTGTATTGGAAAAAGTTGAAAAATCTCTGCTTTCTTTTGGAGCACAAATTAATTGTTTCTTTTTCTGTCTTTGCAAGGTGGGTTTGAGAAGTATTGAGTAATTCTTTGAGCTTTATAAAACGAAAAAAGTTCTGAAAAAATATAATAACTCTAAGAGAAATGATTAAAACATTGCATTATGACAAGGTCAAGCACTTAGATTAGCATAAAAAGCGTCTATAAAAGGCATTTGCATGTCTTGGCAAGTGGTTGAAAGATGAAGTTAAGATTCATAGGTTAGTATACGCTATTAAAAAATCTTCCTAAAATAATACATTATTGTTTTGCCAAAGTGAGATATGTGTCTGTATAAATCTCAGTTTCTTTTTTAATATTGCACATGCATTATATCCACTAAAATAGGATTAAATTATTTGAAGCCTTCATTTTGGAATCACTTAAAATTGTGAGCATTCCATGTAGTCATTCAAGCTGTTCAAACCTTCTCAATTTTACTGCTGTTTCAGCTGTGTAAGAGTTAACTATTGATTATTAGTGAGGGATGTAATGAATTTTTTAAGATTTTATAGATTAAATGATAATAAAGCCCTTTTTTTTTTTCTTAAATAGCACCTAAGTAAGTGTGTAAGTTAGAAGATCTCTTACTGTCTGTTTAGTCAGTAAAAATGCATAGATCTACTGAAAGACGTCATGCTTACTTCATACTTCCATGGAGTGGAAGAAGTCTTCTAAACAACTTGAATTAGGAAAAATAGTAGGTGAGTTGATAAAACTAATTATTAAGTCAATATTGCCGAGGTAATCTTGTATGATCTATAGTACGTGAAAAAAATACCTAGCAAAGGAAGCATCTTTATTATTTGAATGACAATACATGGTTTTATATTTTCAAAATAATTGGAAGACCTTTTTCTGTAACATCACTGTTCTCCAACTCCAATGTGTTGGAGGCCAAAGTAACTATGCTGAAGAGTCAAATTAGACATCCCATGATAGGTGGATTGTTCTGCCATGTGTAAACACCTGCTTCATCCAAGTTTTTCTTCCATTATACCCTTAACTTGCGAAGCTATAGTTACAATCTTTGCTCTCTGGACCGCTTTGCTCAAGCAGTTTTTATAGGTCACAAAGGCTCTGTAAGCAGGATATGTGCTACCTAAAAGTATAAAAGTATTTATCACCAAATAGACACGGTATTGAGCTAGGACTAACTTGCTGTCAGACTGTATGTGAAGATGCTCTCCAGGTCTTGCAGGGTACTCAGTGGGTCCTTGCTTGCCTGACAGTTAAAGTACATGTGTTGACTTCCATGACTCATTGAAATGGGCTTAGTGTTTCTTAAACTTCTGATTTTGTGTTTGCTTTTATGATTTTAGAACTTTTCATATATGTGACTTGTTTTCCCTCCACCCTTGACTCACCTTATGTCAACAATCTTAGTTCTGTCTGCAGTTTTACCTTTATTGTGTTCTATGGTTCAGCTGTACATAATTTCTGACAGCTCTTTCTCACAGTTTAGTAGTTTCCTCAGAAGTCTGTGCCAAAGCTATTAATCTTTGCCATATTAAATCCTCAGTCCTTAGGAAGAAAGCGAGGCAGTTAGCTGAGAGTTAACTCTGAAATATGTGTCAGTCTTCCCTGTTCTCATGGTTTGAACTGCAGGTACTTGTGGGTTGATGGAGTGTACCTTGGTCATTCATTGATCAACATGCCTGGATTTCTTAGAAGCAGTGAGAATATGGTTTATGCTCAACTCTTACCTTTAGTGGGCAAGTCTAAAGTTTTGGCAGCCTAAGTGGCTCAAGACTTCTAAGTATAGGAATTTGTGGAATATGCAGGAGTAAAAGGCATAAAGTTCCCGAAAGTCATACAGGAAATTATTTATATCTGTAGCTTTCCTATTAAAACAAACAACCCACCTTGGACTGTGCTGTCCTCTGACCTGATTATCTGCTAAGTAGTCCAGTATGTATTCTGAAGCCATAAAAATAAGGATGAAGGATGTTTCCAGTATCACTAGATGAGACTATGCTAATTTCAAGGAATTCAACATTTAATACCAATATGCTATGGGAAGATGCACTCTTGTTTGTTATCTTTGATAATACTTTATACCAGTTCATACAAACAGATTTGTTAGTTCTGCTCAAAGTTGGGATAAAAATGTTAAATATTTATTTAATCATCTCATTATCTAGATATTGTTTAGGCTCATGTGCCTCACATGTTTCTCTTGAAGTAATGTTATGGTTTTGTTAGTTTAAACAGATCTTGTGATTGATTACATATATTGAGTCAACTTGCATCTCTGTCTTCAGAAAAATCTCTGTGTGTGGTTTCTGTGACAGAAAATGAGGTGTGTGATATACATATCTCCATATCTCCAGTATTTGCTTAGCAAAATCTGCTTCAGCTTTGTGTATGTGATCATTTCTAGTTAAATAAATGGGAAATGTGTGGAACTATGTCAAATCATTTCATAGTAATGTAGTAGGCATATCTTTTGACATTTGAAAGAAACATCTCAATAGTACATTGACAACTGAAGTTTTCTCCCAGGATGCTTCTACTTGAAAAGGCAACTTTGAAGGAAATCCAGGCAACTCTAAAGAAAGCAAGTTGGATTTTATAATACAAGTATTTTTTTCTGATTATGTTAATCTGACACAGCCTGACTGTGTCCTCCAAAGGCCATGGCAAAACATAATCAGGCAGTCTCTCTAAATTAAAATAACTCTAAAATCTTCTAAAGATGCAAATGTAGCTATCAGCCAAGAGTTTGAAGAGTTTTTTCAAAGATTAGTTTTTAGTAGCTCAGATTTTTGTCTGCTATGCTGTATTTGAAGAAATGTGTTTGAAGATTATCAAATCTAGCTATAAAATACCATTTTTCAAGTTAATTGGGCACTCATGCATTTTATAGATGTCATTAAATGTCATGTTGCCAAAGAGTTGCTTGGAGCTAAATTATAAATGGGTTATATTAAGCATTCTTAAAGTATTTGCAGGCACAATCACTGTGTATACAGGAAGGTAAGTTTATGTATGCAAACAGGTACATAGGCTAGGTTAATTGGGCAGATTGGCTAATTATGTTTCTAGGCAGACATGCACAGTTTGGTATATGCAAATTAATGCAATCACAAGCGTTGCTGATAAATGAAGCCCATATATTTCATTTTACCCTTTAGGTGTCAACAATGTCACGTAAGGTGGAGCTTGCATATTCAGTAATAGTTACTTTACAGATACCAAAGCCCTCTTCAGGAAATTTAGAAAATTTCAGTGGAAGAGGTTGACTTTCATATGGCATCATATACTTGTTGTGACAACATACTAACAAGAGTGTTTAATAGTATTTGCAGTAGAATCACAAAATTAAATGGTAACATTTTGTTAGCTGCAAGTTGCAGTGATATGGATTTTTTTCTTGCATATTGAATTATAATAAATACAAGGAAGAAACAAGTGATTTATTAAAGTGAAGTAACCAACTTCTTTTCTGTTTTTTTTTTCTTGTCTAACATTTTAAAAATTAAAAATACGTTGCTTTATCTGCATATCTCACATAAATGATAACCAGTTATTCATACTGGGGTTATATATTGTACTTACTTCATGATATTGTGACATACCTCAATGATCTTAATTCAAGATGATTTATTTCATCACAGTAGTTTCTCAGTTATTTCCATGTCAACAGTTTGTATGCTAGCTTATTGCCTAGCTATAAAAAAAATAACCACAACACCTGGTTACATCGAAATAGTCAACAGAAACAAATTTGATTCAGTTAACAATGGTGAAAGGCAATGTTTGAGTACATAAGCAAAATGCATTTTTCGTGTATTTTATGAAATGCACATATCTACCATAACTATCATTAAAAATACTTTTAATTGACTTTTCATATTTGCCGATCATCTCAGTGACTGAAAATCACAAATAGCTATTCAGCATCTTTGATAATACAGAATCTAGTTTGAGCATCATTGTACTAAAGCTTCTGAATAAATATCCATACGGTCCATTTCCATGATGAGGTATTTCTGGATTGATAACTTCAGAGTATCATTTTTTATAATTTGTTTATCATTGTACATTTCATTTCAAGTTTGGAAAAAGAAAAATATATGTATTTTAGAAAAATATTGTTAGTTATATAGAAACCCAGTTTTTGATAGCAGGGAAGGTCTCAGGGGACTGCTGAAGGTCTCAGGGGATTTCTATGTAAAACAAGAAACGTAATGTTCTTCATCTCAAATGAGTACCCTGAGACACTCTGCATTTAAAAGCCTAACAAAGCAGAGGTTAGTTGAAGGAAGGCAATCTATCTGACTACATCAAATATTTTCTGTTTTTTTCATACCTTTTCATTTGTCACAGACCCGTGATTTCTCTGTTCTGAGCTTATTCTAATTTCCATTGTCCTTGCAATCCTTTGAGACACATCATTCTATTTTTCTTCTGGTGATTTTACTTATCTCCATCCTAAAGGGCTTTTTTTTTTTTTTACCTTTTTTTACCTTTCTCTGCCTTTTCTTGTCTTTATACGTTGAGGACATGCACAAGAGTGCACATATACTAAAGCACCACTAGTCCTTTTTTCGATACGTTTTAGGCATCTACACCCAACCACTGTGTGTCTCTCAAATTCTGCTTCCAGTTTCTGTTTTTTGCTGTTGTCAATGAGCTTCTCTGTGATGTCTGGAACTTTTGAAATTGATTTGTGCAGCATTTTGAAGTTATTCTATCTCTGATAAATAGAAATTGCATCAGGTTGATAATTGGGACACTGGTCTTGTCAGTAGCTTCAGGCTACTGGGGCATTTCTGGATAATTCTTAGCTATAAAAGTAACAAGAAGTAAGAGATAGATGCAGCCATCCATATAATCTAATGATCCTGGATCTCATGTGAATGACTGGAAAACTCTCAGTCAAGTGAGACGAACAGCAATAGTCAGATTATTACTAAATATTATACGTAAGCAAAGATACAGTTCAACTTTACTTTTTCTTACTATAATAGAATTAAGGTGATTTTTTTTAGTCTTCAAATGATGCAACTCAGCAGAAAGCATTGTTCTTTATTCTTAATTAGGGTGGTATGTTTGAATTGTTTCCTTTTTTAATACTTCCTGGTGGACATAAAAACTTCCTGTATTGATATTTTACCACTCATTATGGTACACATAACTGAGGCTATTACTGGCTTTTTCACCAGTAACAGACAGCTTCTATGTTCAGTATTTCAGGTTCTTGTTGACACTGTATAACATCTGTGTAGTTCAAAATTTCACCACACAGCATAATCTGAATGGAAACTTTTATAACTTATGTGATTCTTTTTTCTTCTAAAAGACCACATTTACAGCTGAAATTATGCACAGCATAAGAACATTAGCATGGCTTGAAAATGGGCTTTTGTTTTCTGTTGTCACCACTTTATTGTTAGGTGTGTGCTTTAGCCTTTTATGCTGCCCAATATAGAACCAGAAGATAAGGAGTTTATTTTCTTGCCTTTATTTTTATTATTCCAGACAAGTTCTTCTCAGTGATTCATTACTAGCAAAATATTTCTAGATTATCTGTTGGTGAACCAACCTGAAAGAGTTCTGCTCCTTAAAGAATATTTGATTTGAGTTTTTTATGGGTTTGAACATCTGTTTGTGTCCTGATAAGCCATTGCTGTATTCTAAGTGTAATCAATTTTAGATTACTCACTAAGATCCTAAGCAGAAAACACAGAATAAAAATAATGCGTTATTGTTTAATTTTTTTTTAATTTATATGCAAGAAGTTAATATGTAAAGCAAATTCTTAGGTCAGTCTGTGAACTGGGCAATTCTCATAAAACAGCTATTTCAGGATACAGTGACTGCTAAACACTTTCATAGTGGGAAAAAACAATTGGGAAAACTAATGAGTAAAAAATAATTCAAAGCTACAGAGAAGAAGCATGTCTGTCTGAAGATGGCCATGTGCCACAAACTGAAAGCTACCAAGGTATTGTGAAGAAGCATCAGTAAGTTATGTTAGACTTCTAGTCTGACCCAATATAGTGAAGTTAAAATGATCCATCTAGCTCTAAATATCTGTTTGTATCAGCATACCCATATATGCTTATATAGATTGATTCTATGCCCTAGTGGATTACCTTTTTTTTCCCTGTGAACTTTGAGTGTTGACTGAATTTTACAAATTGTAATCTGTGAAAGGCAGTGTTCAAAGTGGGAGAGACAGTACTCTGAAGGACCACCTACCTTTTTTTATAGAAGTGTTTATTATATAATTTTCTGAAACTTAAATGTTGCCTCCTTAAACACCAGTATTGATACAACAGTTCTATTGATACTATTTAATAACAAAAAGAAGTGCCACATAAGTCAAGACATTGTTCACTCATCAATAAATGTAACATTCACCAAAGCATCATCTTAGTCACCTTTTCCTACTAACATGTACTAACTTAGAAAGTGAAATCACTACAATGAATAAAATACAAAGGTGAGCAGGTGTATACCAAAGACATTGGCAGCTCTTCACTTAGAAGAAAACTTTGTGATGTAAATTACTTATGGCTTACTGTTTGTAAAGGCTCATTGAAATACCCTGAAATATGTTCTATTTTTACTACTGCTTATCAGAATTACATACTTTTTGTTTACTTACAGTATGAAAGAGGCTGGTTTAGGCCATAAACAGTGGAGGGGTGGTCCCATTTCATCAAACTGCAAGCAGTGTCCAGTAGTTTATACCAATCCTGTTTGTGGATCAGATGGTCACACATACTCATCTCAGGTAAGAATTAAAGAAAGAACTAAATTAATCTTTCATTGTTCCCGTCCATTCCAGCTCTTGGAAAACAAAATACTGTATTATAACAGAAATCAATATTTATTTGTTTTGGCTAGTATATATATTGCAGACTGCAATTTACAACAATTCTAGTGTATTGTATGATAAAAAAGCAAAATAGTAGCAAATCCTAAGGAGTGTAAACCACTAATCCCTGGAGTAGCACAGTGTAAGAGTGCTCCACAACGTTAACAGAGCTCCAAGAAAAGTCTGTCTGCAACAGACACCATGGCAGGATTTTGAGTAAGCAAAAATGTGTCGCGTGTCCCCAGTTGGGGATAGGATAGGTATTTTAAGTCAGATTTTCCAGTTGGCCATTAAGGGTATGCTTCATTTTCCAGGTACCTAGACAACCTAGATGACACATAAACAGAAAGAAAATGTAATAATTTAAATAATTTTTATATATCTTTCCTTGCAACAGCATTTTTTGAGTTTTCAGATTGTAATCAAATCTTCCTTCTGTAGTCCTAAACCCTCCTTTCTTTTTCTCATACTTATTTAGAAACAGAATAATAATTTTAAAATGTTACTGTTAGTTTACCCAGTCTTTTTTGGAAAAAATTTTGTGATGCTCATTCTGAAGTCCAGAAATCCTGGGACTGCATTAGTAGAGCATAGGAACTTGTGAGATCGTGGGACTTCGTAACTCTGAAAACAAATTATTTGTTTAGCATCCTTTCTTAAAGCTTTCAGTAGGAGAATGCTCTGCCAGCATTAACAACTGAGTGCTCTCTAGCAGAAAAAAATGTGGGCCTTTTTCCTCAGAAACAGCATGCAATTCAGTAACCTGAGAGGAGCTACTGTGTTCTGTCTTACTGACACTGTAGCCTTACACTAACAAATTGTTTCATTACTAGATAATATCCAGTGCTTCAAGAGAACTGTAGTAATGGATTAAATTGATGGAGATGGGAAAGCTCTGTGTTCCATATAGCTTTTTAAACAAAATACATTATGATATTTCTTAGTATTTAAAGATTTTTAGAGTTACCATTTGCTATATAGAACTTTTTGTTTGTTTTTTTACTGTAATCACAAACTACATCTGAAGTTTACAAAACAATTATTTTCTAAGAGTGACTGACTGTTGGATTCAACACTAAGTATCCTCTCCATGGATAGTTTCTTCTTCATAAAATAAAAACATCATATATAAGTAGTGCTTCCTAAACCCTGAAAATTCTTCTGCTGTCATCCTAAATCTTACGTTAGAAATGTTTTTCTTACTACCTTGAATATTTAATTATAGGGATTTGGTCTAGAATCCTAATTTTCCTTTAAATAAAACAATTAAAAATTTCTAATGCTTAGCCAGGATATCTGAGGCCTTATACATGAATTTTGGACTCCTTGGCTTAGCAAGAAAAGAATTCCTTTCAGTGACAATATGACTTTAATTTAGGAATCTGTAAAGTATTCTTATTTTCATTCACAGTAATCTCCTGGCTATGGTTTTGGGGTTTTTTTTTATGAGCTAGAAGTGTGCTGGCATTTTACTAGATGTTAGATGATACTGTCATTTAGTATTTTTTTTGCCTTGCCATGTGAATGTTCAGTCAGTCTTTAAGTCTAAGCCTAGCCTGCACATAGATATGAAGCAGATGGTGGTCTCTACAATTTTGCTATTTAAATAGATAAGGTAGATAAGTTGATATAGATGATACTGGGTGAGCAACTTTTTATTTTTTAAATACTGTATACGTGACCCATTACAATCTCTCCCTGTGTTCTTCCTAATGTAATAAAAACATCACCTCCAGTTTTAACCTCATTGCTTATGTCCTATTTTATCATATAGGAATATTGTATTATAAGTAGTCCTAGAGGTAGAAGTGATCCATCTGGCCTCTCATGGTCTGGTCTGGAGTAGGAGTACAGAAGTCTATAAACATTGATGAGATATGCATATTTTTAACTCAGTTCATGTGATAAAGGTGAGGCTGTGCTTATCAAATGGAATTATGAGATATAAGTGGATTAAATAGACATACTGTGCTTTTATCCTAGTGCGTTGTCAGTGGTGCAGTCAGTTTAGTGGTACGTTATCCAATCTCTATGTCCTTTCATGCATATAATGCAGAAATAATGAAGCATCAGAGAGGTTTTGCAGGGTTTTCCTTTTGTTTTCCACTACCTCATAATAGTAGATTTAAAATTTAAGTTTGTGGCAGCAAAATGCTAAAAAAAAAAAGTGATTACCAGAGAAGATCTGTATTAGCCTATAAATATTTATTTTTATTTCTTTTCAATGATGTGAGGATTCTGTAGTGCAGTTTCATCAAAATAGAGGTCCCCTTGTAAGGTTATTTCAAGAGCAGTGGTTTTAAGAACTGATATAAAGACAAATATTTGTGATCCTTTATTCCAGGAAAAGTTAAGTTTCACTGTGTCATCAAGCTCCTGTAGGAGTTTATACACTGATTTTCTTGTATTTAGAATGCATTCATCAATGACTCTGGAAAATTGTATAATACATTTTCTGAAAATAAGTCATTAAATAGTATTAGTATTGTAGAACACAGCCAGGCAGTTGACAGGGATCAGATGGATGCTGTTTTGGGAGTATACTCTCACTTTTCAGGATAAGCCCATGCAAATGCTTGTATATAAGTTATGTAACTAGAGATATTTCATACATATGTTTTGCTTTGGAAACCAAACAAAAAAGATTATATAATAGGTGGACTATCTAGAAAGAAAGGTTATCTTCTAAACCGAGTTTTCCTGGAGTTGGGTAAGGATGTTTTCCACTAATTTCATCAGACTAGGTTATGTTTACTGGTTTCTCAGCCCACAATTAGTCATATGCAGTCAGTGTAGAAGAAAAGTAGCAGATGTAAGATCTTCATTATTAGCATTACAAGAATGTTGAAATAAAAATATCGCATGCTGAAATGTTGACTAATCAAAGTGAACATTAATTATTGTGTGAGAAGAAATTCAGTATAAAGAGATCCTGCCAGGATGGTGTTACAATTTTAACTTAATAGCCTTTAAATAATATTGTATGTGTTTTGCACGTGGTCTGTTTTTACCTTCTGCATTGCTCTTAACTTTGGCACTTGAAAGTGCAGTATGCATTTTTACACTTAGGAATTCTCAAGTATCATTAGGGCTTTAGTACTCCTATATACGTGACATTTTCCATGAAAAATGCTCATACAGCTTTTGCAGCCTGTTTCTAGCTTCATCTTTCCTGGGATTAAAAGGGAAGTAAAAAGGACATGAAGTGCACTTCAGATGGGGTGTTTTGTGGAAGCAACCCACCTGCTGCCATTCTTTTACCCAGGGATGCAACTCAGTGCTGTGCAGCACACATTGTAAAGCTGGTGTAACTGCGGATGAGATGGTGATGCTCAGACTTGGATGCTTCTGTCGGAACAATTCTCCATTATTGTACTATATTATAACTGGACCTTTTGAAAAATGGCCGTGAGGAACAAAAGTACGGTCATGCAGATGGAATTGTCTTTTGTGTGGTTTGTGCATATTTTGATTACAGCTCTGGCATTTGTTATAATAGGCTGAAGTTTTCTCTCTTAGGTAGAATGTGGTTGACAATTAGTTCTGGTATAACAAAATCTAAACTCAAATGAGATCAATGAAAGGAAAAAACTACAGAAATAAATTAATCTTTGCAATACACCCCATGGCCCCATGATTTTATCACAGAATCACTTTGGCAGTTTAATGTTAGCAATAATTTACTCAAGATTGTTTCGTATTGATTGTGAATTTTTAATGAAATACATGTTCTCCTACCTAAACTTCATATTATTTATGATATCCCTACATGTGTAAATAGGAATAAAAATCATGTTTTGCAAAAGCAATGGGTCTAGACTAGCTTCTCAGACTGAGATGGAAAATGTATAGAAAAGTAATCTGAAAAGAGGATAAAAATTCTTGAAAGGTTATACAGATAGACAGGTATGTGGATTTCAATTTTTTAATATTCAGATATTTTCTTCAGTCTCCCAAATTATGATTCATTTCTCATTAGAAGTGTTGAAAGAGAGTCAGTAGATAAAATCAAACAGTGTGAAGAGCTGAGATTAATACTGGTTGTCTACTCCATCCAAATTTTGTTTATCATTTGGCATGAACCTAATTTGCTAGATTTTTATTCTTATGACATCCCGTTTCAGGTATTTTTAAGACTTTTGCTTAATAATCTATATCTCTCAGTGTGTTTGGTATAAAACAGCTAGTTTGGAGAAAGCTTAAAATATATGTATCAACATTTTTATCTTTGATAGTATTTTAAAAGATTGTGGTTTTAGAAAAGTTAAATTTAATAAAATGTATTAATTAATGTATTTTGAATTTTCAGGTCAAATGCCTGAGCTATTGACACATCTTTTCTACTTCAGAAGAGATTGCTAGAAATAGAATTGTCATTACAAAACAGGTGTCTATTTTGTAATAGTAAATGAAAGTAGTTTTCACAAGCCTGATTCAATGTATGTCAGTCTTTCTTCGTAAATTGGGCTAATCCACTATGCCTTTCCATTTTTATCTGCCTTGTTACTAAGCAATCCACTGTAGATTTAACTGTCAGTTGAAATGTAGCCAAAAATAATAAGGTTAAATCATTGCCTGCCATCTTTAGTAATAAAATAATGTAATCTCTGAAATAAACTATTTGACAGCATGCAGGTCTTTAGTTTTGCAGCTGGAAGAAGCAGTTTCTTTCTGGTGCTCTGCTAGCATCTATTTGTTTTTCTGTTAAAAGTGAATTTTGTCAAAAGAGGCCTCTCAAAACTTAGATTCGCCTCTCTACCCCAAACAATACCCAGCCAAAATCATCCTGTTGAAAGTGAAAAAATGTAATCAAACAGAAAAAAGTGTTTAGCTTCTAAAAAGATTCTCTTAGATACTGTTGATGCTGGTCATGTTTATACATAGCAAGAAACTGAAATACCGTAAAGTTTCATGTTTGAGACACTATAATTTAGACCAGCAGAGATGTAAACTAGTCGTGTTGATGCAGAGAAAAAGAACAGCTTCAGTCCTAGTAATTTGGTAGATATCAGTGAGGTAAGATATCTGTAACAATAAGAATCATCTTTTTCTAAATTTGTAATTTTGAAAAGCTCACAATGAAATGTTTTAAACCAGAACCATTACTACGTAGATATTTCACTGAAAACAAATTCAGATATACCTGATTGTTTGATTTTTCAAGTTTTCAGTATTCCTAATGCTTTAATGAGAATTTAATGTGGTTTTATATACTTATATTTCTCTGCTTAGAATACATCTATAATTTTTGGATTTTCTATAACTTATGGACGTCTGTAATTTATGGATATTTTAAATTACTATTGAAAGGGGGATGATATTTGTGGAGTCTTCTGTTTTATGCCTTTAATGAAGCATATTTAGTATTCAACATTGTGATACTAAACAAATATGAGAAAATACTAAAAGAATACAGTTCTTTATCCACGGAAAACTGTCTGGGATTCAGGTTGTCTGATGAGCTGCCTGGTAACCATATTCACTTCTCACCCAAAACCATGTCACTTTAAAGTTTCTAAAAAACACATATGGAACTACTCATCTAGAAGTTTCTGGGCAATGCTGGGTGTTGCTGTTAAGTTCCTGTTCACTTTGGACTCTTTGAAGCATTAATGTATACCTGCCACCCTCATTCTTGGGTGGGGGTGGGGAAGGAAACAAAAAATTAACAACAACCACAAAACCCAAAACACAAAATGACAAAAAAACCCACAGTGAAACAAAGAAGAAACTGAAGAAAGTAATAGTTGATTTTCAGATATGTTCAAAATATTTTAGACAACTCTAAAATTCATTCAGGAAACCTGCCTTCTTTCCTCCTCCATCACTTGTCTTTGGGGGTGTGATTCTGATCTATCCCAACTTCAGTCATTTCTAGTAAAGTGAAGAACTGTCTTGTCTGTTTATTTTTAGCACATCTAATGATTTTAAGCTATCTCCTTTCTGCTAAATTTTTCAAGAAGTTTTCTTGCTCTGCTTGCTTGTTTTTCTGCATAATCCTCAAGATCAAAGTGAGATTAAGTATTTTTTTAACAAACAGGTCTACTGTTGGATGAGATCTGTACCAAAAGCCCCCATAGAACAGATCTGGACATTGATGAGAACTGAGAGACAGACAGGGATCTGAAAAGTATGACTGAGTATCAGAGGTAGGTCCCCTGCATCGTAGAACATGATAACAAAAAAAAAAAGGCATCTTAGGTCATCATGGACTTAGTGGAAGAGAAAAGTAAAAGTTAGTCTAGCAAAATTTGTCACTCTAGCTCTTCCTTCAGAACATGACATATGAAGACTTGGCTTTGTGCGGTCCTGATGTTAATCCATATGTGTTTTGCACAGAACAAGAAAAATGTTTGCGTCTTTTAGAAAGGAAGTACTAATAGCACAAAGGGGAAAGATTTAGGCACAGTTCTGTGTACCTCTACACAAGATGTATCTCTTTAAGCTCAGGAAGAGATATGTAACCTAGGGAAAAACAGCCATGCTTTAGAATACTAACTCCTACTTGTACAGCACGATGTTTCTTCCCTGACACTTCCCTGACAGGGTAAGAACCATTATGAACATGGAATTTCATAAATATTTTTGTCACTGACAGCACATGGAGCCTTATATTTTGGACTGATTAATAAATGAAATCTATTACTCTGGGTTCAAGTGAATTTTAGTATACATTTTTAGGTGGGAAAAAAAACCAGTAGAAAGCTGTACAAGTTATATGCTGAGAGTGCCTAGATGTTTTACCTAAATGTAACTACACAGAATTTCTTTTATCTTTTTTGCTTTCCTTCTTCCTTCCCTCCCCCCCCGCCCCAGCTGACAAAGTATAGTTCAAATGTCTTTGAAACTTGGATGGGATAACCACGCATAGACTAGTTAGGTCTGTGCACATTACTTTTATTACTTTCATTATTTTTCCTGTAATTGAAGACTAATCAGTATGCCCTTTAGATGCTATTTTAGCTCACATACAACTTTATAAATATTTCAATTTAGATATAATTGGATAAATTGAACTTGTTTAATTAGTACTGCAATCAGCCAGCATGGCTTAGGAAGTCATATCACATTAAAAATACAGTGATAATACATGTTAATAAGGAATAAGCAGATTCTTAAAAGAAAAAATTCCACACTTTTGCAAGCCATTTGTATCTTATTATAAGGTTTTATAGCTTTACTATCATTTTATTTTACTGTTGCCATTACTCAGAAATTTGAGTGTCAGCTGAAAATCAGTGATCTTTATTAGCTGACTTTGACCAATATAGTCACCTGTTTTTTGATGAGCGTGCAGGACAGTTAAATGTTTTTGTTCACATTTTAAATTTTTCTTTGAATGTCAGTTTTCAATTTTGAAGCAGGAATTTGAATATGTAAAGTTAGTTTTGTCTGAACAATATTACTTTTTCTATCTCTCAAGGCATTTTTCTCCATATTGCAAAACTCTGAAAGACAGCAATGAGGTACACCAAGGATCTCACATACATGCAGTGTTGAGTGACTGTAGCTTGGGCCTGATAAATATGATGGAGAAGTTTGAAACAGGGAACCTGATGAAGTGCTGAGATTTGGACTACACAGGCAAGAGCTCTGAATATAAGCCAGGATTTATGGACTTAAGTATATGCATGTATATATCAGAAAGAGAATATTTTTTATATTAAGCATGCTTACAAGAAGCTGTTAGTACATTTTCAAACTACATCAAGTGTTTAAATTTTCTGAATAAATCAAGACCAGAAGGAGTAATATGGTTATATTTTTTTGTATTTATTTATACCCCTTTTGTTAGTAAGTTTTTTCAACACTCTAATTTTACTTTTTTATTTTGAAATTTATTGCCTTCAAGGAATATTGAAATATTAATCTGGATATGAGGTAATATATTACATTTTTAAACAAAAAATACTAGAAGCATTATTAATAATACTTAATTTACTGGAAACTGTGTTTCAAGTAGGGATATCACAGGGTTTTGTCATTTTTCATTAATGAAGCTTTACATTCTCATTTGATGGTATAAAGTATTAGCCTGTTTGTAAGATACATAGAATAACATGGTGAGCTACATATTTACCAAACTGAGTAGGTGTCTAAAAATTCAGGTGGCTGATTTTAAAAGCAGATAAGTCCTTGGAAGGATTTGCAGAAGCTCCTAAGTATCACGGGTCTCTAAGAACCTCTAAGTAGCAAAGCATAGATAAGTAGGTGCCTAATTTAAATAATCCCAATAGGCATCAATTGGCGTGTTTCTATGACTTAATATGCTTTCCAGTGTGTCCGAAAAAGATTGAATATCTAGTTGACCTGATTTCAGGTTTTTCGTTTTATGCCATTGCACTGCAGAGTGCTGAAAAAAACAGGCAGTAGAGCTAGAAGAGATGAACAGGAAGAGAACTGTGCATGCAGGTTTTCATTTTGTCATGAAAATTGCTTTCTCTAGTTCATAGCTTTATAAACAATGTATCTCTCTTTCAACCACGAAAGATTTTCTTTGCTCAGGGTCTTGTTTCAGTAGACACATTTTCTTTTGTTCTCTGGTCAAAATGCTAGTTGCATGTCTTTATGGTTAATATTTTTTAACCAGTTGTTTTCATTTTAAATAGTAGCACTTGTTTGCTGAAAAGCTTTTTACCCCAACTCCTATTGTTTAGATAAGTCATACACATGCTTAGCAGGTTTCTGATGAGACAAAAAAAGGCATCTATACATCTGGATGACACTTCATAGGTAGATTTGCACATTAATTTTTCATTTCTAAAGCTTGAATTAGTTGAAAATGTAGTATCTTGGCATTGTGTATAGCTGGATTTAGCTTGAAATTCTTTACCTTCTTGTCTGCTTCTTCCATGTTCTCTATTAGGTAATGGCCTGTGTTCTGGACCTGGAACATACCTGGTCAACACTCACCCTGTCTCAAATCTGAGGCCCTAATTTCACATAACAATTTGCACCAAATACAGTAAAAGCAAATGTATGTAAGCTTTGTTAAATAGGAATAAAGTGTGAAAATGGGGAATGTGGTTAAGCAAAATAGCATGAAGTCGAAAGCACACAGTACTGAGTTCTGGTAATCAGAAGTTATCTGTTCAGCTGTCAGAGACAGCAGGTTCTGACAACAGAGAGAAGTCAGATCTGTATTGATGCATGAATGCAGACCTCTATGGAAAAGATTTCTACCCATGAGATATGTGATGATACTGGAAAAAATATATCTTTGTGATATTTCAGCAAAGAACTCTTTTCTCAGAGATCCTGTTGATTGCAGTATAAAGAAATCTTCTGACCATGAATTGTTAATCATCTAGAAAATAGACAGGAAAAAGGAAGAACTGTGGGCATTTTTTGGTAGGAACATGTCCATTCAAAAGGATATTCCAAATTCTCTCAGTAATTCTATTAGTAGCATATGAAGTGATAATTATCAGGGGAATCTGAATTTAATTATTCATCTGTGTGTTTTTTTCTTCGAATTAGATTCCATGCCCTTTTTAATTTTTAAATGCACAAAAACATCAGGGACTTCTACAGAGCTGTCATTGAGATAAGGTACAGGTAAAGGTGACAGATACCTTTCAAAGATGACACACTTTACAGTTGCATAAGTTATTGGTTGGTTGAAAAGTAATTTACTAAATGCTCAATATTAAATGGGATGGTGTTCTAGAAACATTTCTGTAAATGTCAGCACCTCAGCAGATGAAAATTTTTAAAGTACTTTAATTCACATTGAATTCACACTTTGTCCAGTACTATAATTATGTTGATATTGTAGAAAAGGTGTGTTGATGTATCTGGCCAAAATTCAGTCTTGCCATGTCAAAGGTTTAAAGCACATAATGGACACAGTATGAATGAATACCCTGGCATTTCATTTCTGTTGACTTGTATGCTGTACCAGATCTGCTTCCAGCTGCCCAGGATGTATATATATAGCGGTGGAAAAGAGGAATTGGAGGAGAGTATCTGCAGATTGTGCCTCAAGGCACTAATGTGTGAGCTTCTGTTCCTTACTTGCCAGAGAAATCACATGTGCCTTCATTACTAGCTTGAGTTGAATTGTTTAAAAGCCTCTAGATTTCCTGACAAGACTGTACTATTGTGGAAAATTGTTATCTTGCACTGAGATTGTAACATTCTCAAAAAGGAACAGAATTAAGTCTGAGAAAAAGGAAATTGATAAAATGATCAAAATTGCTGAAATCAGTGTTGCACAAGCACTTTGTTTTTCCCTTTAGTTAGACTTATAGTGTAATCTTAATTCTCTTGCTGTTCCTTCTGCAGGGCTCTTCACTCACATAACACACAGAATGGACATACTTCCCTTTTATCTAGTTAGTGAATCGTTTTCTCTGCACCATTTAGTAGTCTTATGTCTTTTATTATGTGGAAACCACACAGTTAAACTAAAATCCTTTTCTACTTTAATATGTCTTTTTCGAAGTCTGCAAAGAGTAACTAATTTACAGCTGCCTCACGCACAGTCCCTCCATGTGATGCGTCTTTGTACAGATAGAAAATGTTTCTGAAGATGGAAGCAGAAAAATTATTTCTGAGATGTGGATATCCAAATAAAATATTTTTTCATGTTTCACATTACTCAACATTTCTGCATTTGATTAATATTTGTTTTAGTTTATCTAAAAATATTTAGCATGTTCCCAAATCATATCTCAGGTTTTCAAGAGCGCATATACACACTCAGTGCCAAACAGAATTTTGCTGAAGTTATCTAAGATCCAAAGACCAGCATAGGCATTATTTTCCTTTTCTGTTATGCCATCTCCCTAGTTCATTCATGACACATCTTTAAAACTCTTCAGTAAATGATTAACATTTATGCAAGCAATAGTCTCTTGACACTGGTTCTTTCCTGGAGCAAGTCTGTCCTGTACTTCCCGAATGAATAAGCTTTATGCTATCTGATCCAGCCATTTTCCCAAAGCAAGATAAACTACACAGGTGTCATTCCTGACAGATTTATCTAATCGTGGTTGTAAAGACAATGAATAAGATTCAGTAAGCTTTTCCAACAATGTATTTTAAGGTATCACTACCCTTATTAGAAAGTCTGCCTAGTATCTAATCTGATACTTTTCTGCAGCAATTTAAGCCAATTATTTCATGTAATATTCATCATGGTATTCTTTTCAGGTATCTTTCAGATGTCTTTTACCTCTTTGACAGCTGTTATATGAATCCTCTTTTCTTAAGATCCACTCCTTGAGCCTCTTTTTGGTGACTATTTTCTAGGCCTCTCATTATTCCTGTTACTCCCTTTCTCAATTAATTCCTGTCTTGTTTGAAACCTTGTCACAGAGCTGTACAAGGTGCTCTGTTTTAAGTTCTGCCAGAGCTCTGTGAAATTACATGTTTTGTAGGTTGCATTCGTGTTTATATATCCTGGTATGATAATGTTTTAAAACACTGTTCAGTTGTTCTTAATGATCACTACGTTTTTATTATTCCTTTAGAAAGGTTGCAAGCGTAGGTTGAGCCCTTCTCAAATCTTCGTTCGTGAAGCCTAGCCATGATGATGATGATGAGAATGGATGTCTAGCCAGTTGCTCCAGCTCTTATTTAAAACATGATTATTGTGTGTGCCTTACAGTAGGACATAGCAGTTTTCTGTACTGAATTACATTATATTTTAATTTATTTCCATAATATGAGTATTTTTTATTATGTTCCTATCTTCTAAAGTCGCTCCTCTTCCATGTTTAATAGGATATCTATTAGTTCATCTTCCAGCCGGTTAGGATCATAGAATAACCTGAGTTGTAAGAGACCCACAAGGAACATTTGAGTCCAACTCCAGGCCCTGCACAGAACAACACTAAGAATTGCACCATGTTCCTTAGAGTGTTGTCCAAACAGTTCTTGAATTCTGGCAGGTTTGATGCTGTGACTGCTTCCTGGGGAGCCTGTTCCAGTGCCCAACCACCCTCTGGGTCAAGAAAAGATATTCCTAATATCCAACCTTAACTTCCCCTGACACAGCTAAAGGCCATTCCCTTGGGTCACTGGTCACCAGAGGGAAGAGATCAGTGCTTGATCCACTATGTCCTTTGTGAAGAAGTTGTAACTGCAATGAGGTCTCCTCTCAGTCTCCCTTCTCCAGGCTGAACAGACCAAGTGACCTTAGCCACTCCTCATACGACTTCTCCTCAAGGCCCTTCACCATCTTTCTGTCACCCCTTTGGATTCTTTCTAGTAGCTTTATATCTGTCATATATTTTAGTGCCCAAAACTACACACAGTATTCAAGGTGAGGTCTCACCAGTGCAGAGCAGAGTGGGACAATCACCTTTTTTGACTGGCTGGCGATGCTTTGCCTGATGCCCCCCAGTATCTTTGCCTGATGCCCCCCAGTATCTGTCCCCCACAGTACTGGCCAACTTCAACTCTAAAAGCAGTATCTCTTTAGTCCTCCTATGTCACCTGGTCTTGCTTTCAGTGGGCATACACTTTCTTTTTTTACTTTAGCTCCAAAAGATCCCTGCTCAGCCAGGCCAGCCTTCTGCCTCACCTGCTTGACTTCCGATATTTGGGAATTTCCCGCTCCTGTGCCCTTGGGAGGTGGTATTTAAAAAGTGAGAGTCACTGATGGACCCCAGCACCTTCAAAAGCATTTTCCTATGGGAAATTAAAAGACAGAACAGTTCCATGGTTGTGACTTAGCCTTGCTCAAGTCCTCTCAGTGCAGTCTTCTGTTTTAATGGTGAGTGAGACACTGAGTGCTACTCTTGAAGGATCACTTACAACTAGTTCATATTACAGTGGAGGCACACAGATAGCATAACTTCCTTGTATGGTGTGCCAGGTGGCAACGTAGAAGAGTGTGATGAACCTTGGTAAAATCAAGCTACTTGGAATCTCTGTTTTCTACAAGTTCTTCTGTAGAATGAAACTATATCTATTATGATTTGCCTGATAAAACGTGATAGCTTGGTCCATCTTCTTTCTAGGTGCCCAGAAATCAAACTTACAAGCTGGGTTTTTTCTGTAATTTTTGAGATAATATTTCCCTCTCTTTCTTTCTTTCTTCATCTTTCATTCATTTAGTACATTTTGCGTCCTTCACAGTTTCTCAAAGGAGAAACTCAGCCAGTTCAAGTGTGCAAGGCTGGAAATAGAAAATTCAACTAATTTGAAAACTTTAGACCATATAAGTATTCTCTAAATGTTCTTTTTCAATTTTACCTCTGTATATGTGACACATATACATATGTGCTGACACATTACTCTTTTCTGTAGAGGTTTCCTGAATATTTGAAGTCACCAAGAAGTTTTATGTATATATAAAAATGTATGATTTTTACCTGGAACTTGGTTTACAAATACAAGGGAAGTCAGGATGTTTGGAACTTAATATAATAAATAAAGCGTACCCTGTTCTTGCATTCATGCCGGTCAAATGCACACAAAATCAGTAGGGTTTTTTATTTGTATTTTCATTTTTTTATTATTTTTCCATGGAAAAGTAGGTGGGGTTTTTCATCTTGAGAAAAAACTCTAGGCTCTTTATCTGTACAATATACAGAGATCTGTTTGGCAGCCTTTGACAGCTACTTTGGAATGGAAGGTGGCAGAGCTTAATGAAATATATTACTGTCATTTAATCTTTGGAACTCTATAATAATAATTCTAAGAGCAGAGCTCATGGATATCAAAATAACGTGCACTGTAGTAGTTGTACCAGAAAGATAACTGTTCTCATCTTTGCTGTAGTAACAGTGAAGCTACATGAGTCATGTCTAAAGATGACACACATTCTTTGAAGTTTTTCCCACAGATTTTAATTGCTTGTCTCTGGTTCACTAAACATCTACTTTGTGCAAATGGTGAAGAACGTTGAGTCCGTTTAAGACTGAACAGGTTTTCAAACAGGTGGAATTTGAGTGATCAAATTGCATTTTTCTATGGGACACTTGACAGTACAGAAATGAGGAATTTTTCATCCTGAAATATATTGCCAGGAGACCCTGTGGTACATGTTTTTTGTCTGTATTGAAGTGATTTATTTTCCTTAAGCACTGTGCAGCATATTGCTCTAAAGTTAGAAATACTTACTCTTCTATCTTGAAACAAAATGTGTGGAAATTCATACAGTTGAAGTTTCCTTAGAATCAAGCATACAAATGAGACATGTGAATCTCCAGTGTAGAAAACTAATATGCTAAGAGGAAAGGGGAGTCAAGATCAGAAAATAAAAATCTAGATGTATTCAACAGTAAAATGGATTTTTTTCATGCATATAAGAGATTGTCATAAAAGTAGCGCAAGCAGTTAACAGTTTATAAAACCAGTTTAAATAAGGAATCTAACAGATGAGTTTCTTGAAAATTTCATTATGTATTTTCCCCACATGGAAAAGTCACTCACAAAGCCAAATAAGTAGACATTATTTTATTGCTATACATAATGTAGTATTTCTTGTATATTTTTGCTATTTAAACTATTTAGATATTTTCCTTGCAAAACAAATTATTTCATCACTGTCTTCACCACTACCTCTCCTTTTTACCACTACTTCTTGTGTCCTCATAGTGTTAGTGTCACAGATTTCTTTTTCCATGGAGTTTTTTAGGTATGTTGCTTGCTCTTCTACCAGCTTGAGAGAAACATTGAAGGAAGTCTGACTCACCTTTATTTAGCTGAGCTGTCTTAGCAGTATCTCAGTGCACTGTTTATTTGGGGAATGATGACAAGAGGTTTCAACTAGATTTATGTTCCTGGAATCATTAGCTTCTGATTTGAAATTGCCGGAATAGCCTGGATTAATTTCTGACTTCTGCAAGCACCATGATTTTCCTTGTTTCTGGAAACAGTGAATATATCTCTGCTGCCTGCCTGCCCATAAAATGAGTTCACTGAGTGTAAAATTTTATCATACTTTTGATCGAGAGTACTGATTCAGAAGTGTTGTGTGCTGACCTTGCAATCAGTATTTAGGTATCTGTGCCTGTGACAGGTGTTGGGCATTAATTTTTTTTTAACATTTAAAAGGGTAATTTTATCAAATAGGACTGAATAGACAACTTTAAAGAAAAACAAAACAAAAGGACTAAACTCTCAACTCACTATAGTTGCTGAAGCAGCTATGAAGTATTTACTAGTCTCTTCAGATATGTCCGAGTCAATCAAAGTAGAAGCACTGGAGTCTGTAAGAATAATCTCTCAAAGGATTACTTCGGAAAGTAAAATCTATTCATTTTTTTTGCACTCGTGATACCCTGGTTCTCAGTAAAACAAATCTGGAATGGGTTTTTGTATGTCAAGTTTTAAGTCTTGGTCTCACCAAGTGGATTAATCAAAACCTAAGGCACAGCTACCTGTAGGTATGACTTCTTAAACTGCTTAAAATTGAACAAAAAAATTCTCAGAACTTAAAATGAAAGGATACCCCTTTTAAACAGAAGCATATATTAAATTTGGGCTGCAATCCATTCCACAAACTTTTTGAATATTTGTTTTGAATATTTGTTTTGAATATTAAAATGTGAATTAGGTCACGTACTGTCTGGAAAGATGGCTGGTGGTCACTGGAGCTAATACAACCACTTTCCTGTACAGTCAGGATAATTGTGCAGAGATACAAAAGATATTCAGTTGTTTCAAAGTCATCATAAGCAGGTGTTTTCTTTGCTGACATTTTCTGCTCCTTTATGAGATATTGCTATATGGCTTTCTAATGGGGCAGTTTGTGGTTTTTTTGGTTGGTTGGTTTGATTTGATTTTTTTTGTTTGGTTTTTTTTTTTTTTTAATGTATTGGTTGGTTGGTTGGTTTGGGATTTTTTCTTGGGGGGGTGTTTGGTTTTTGGGGGGTTTTGTGGAATTAGAAGTTTTTTTTCAGTCTCAATTTATTACAATGGTGTCTTTTAGGCAAAAAGTAAAGTATACTTCAGCAAAAACTGAAGTCTAACAATGATTTTATGGAAATACACAAAATGTGAGATATCCTTTTCTATATTCTTTTTAGTACTGGCAGAGGTGCAGAAAGTTGTTATTTCAATACAGTGATGCAGCTCAGCTTATGCTAGGTTGAGAACTGCATGACTGTGTGGCAGGGTTAGAAGTCTGACTGCATGAAAGGTTGATGAAGTTCTGTAAATTCCCAGTGCTTATATCTGCAAACTAGTGGAAACCTCAAGTGCAGCCTGTCAGGAAGCTTCTTGATTCTTACATAGCTAGAGTGCTTTCATCCTTTACGTATTTTTAGGACAGGGAGAAACTTTGATTCTATGGTTTGCTGGAAAACCTGATAATTTTATAATGGAATTGCATTAAACTGAAGTTAGATAACCCTAAGGAAAGATGAGTCAGAGAATAAAAGATACAGACTGGTGAGATTATTCTTCCAAAGTGTTGTGATGCATAAAAAACACTTCGTGTTATTTGAACTGGTTTTCTGACTCATATATTTCTATGTCCTTTACCTGACTAATGAGACATCTTCCATCTTTTGTTCAAGGATGAAATGCTCTCTGTAATCATCTTTCTCCTTTTGTTTTTAAAAAAGCTCTTTGTATCTGCTTTTTTCCCCCCACTTTGTTTTTGGCTTTGTTTTCTTCCTGATAATACACTGGCAAAACATAACAGGGAAAGACCTCTATGTAAGGAACTGTTCTTTTGGAATAAAAGTTCAGCTTTTCAGTAAGAATGACAATGTGCAATGGTGTTAGTTTCTCTGTATGTGGTTTTTTAGCAACATTATGTTTGTGTGCTTGATACAACCGTTCCATTTCTTGGTTAGATGTGGTTAATTTTTATATGATTTCTGGATTCGAGTTGTAAGCATACAGATCAGAACCACAGAAATTAATCTGTTTCCATATCGGAAAAGATGGTCACTGTGCAGAATTACACCAGGCATAGCTTTCCATTTTATTCATTAATGCTGTTTACTAGGATATTGTCATCTTAAAGACATAAATTAAATGATAAAGTCTTTAACAATTCACTGTTAATTACTTTGTATCAGTAATTAATATTGTTACTGTGCTTGTTTGCTCATATAATACAAATAAAACCAATGCACTCTACTTCCATTTAGCATGCATATTCAAATCAGTCTCACATCACAAGTGCACTCATGCTTGAATTAAGTCTGAAACTGTAACCAGGTTAGGGACCAGAAACTTTGTACCTTTATCTAATCCAGTTTTCAGTAGGAAGGTAGCATTTACTGCAGAAAACTTTTCCTAGCACCTTTGTCTGCAAAGATTTAAGCACAGTGAAAAATTGCTTCAAAATTCTTAAAGTTACTGTTTTCTGGTTTATGTTTCTATTAATGGTAGTCATTCTCTCTCCTTACAGTGCAAATTAGAGTATCAAGCCTGTGTCTCAGGAAAACAAATCTCAGTGAAATGTGAAGGACGTTGCCCTTGCCCTTCTGACAAATCCACAAATGCAGCCAGAAGTGATAGGAGAGGTGAGTGATGGTAATTCATGTAATATTTTTAACAGCTCATTTCCAGAAGGAAGTAAGATTTTCCTCACAGAAGATTACAGTTATCAGAAACACTGATTATTCTTGAATTTATTTTGTTCAAGGTGTTCTTTGCCAAGCGTTTTGATATTGTACCTATAGTAAAATACTACCGTGTTTTTCAAATGAACTGTTGTAGTATGATTTACTGCTGTTCTCTTTTTATGCTTTAATAATACTTGAGGTGCTTATGACTGTATTTAAGACAAAGAAAAATTCATTCCTTGCTTTTCAGTGTTTTCAACTGAATATTCAAGAAAACAAAGTGTGATAGAAAAAACTGAAACTTTAAAGCCATTGTTACTGGTCATAGGAGCAAGTAGTTCCACTATGGAACTATTAGTAAAGGCTGTATTATATAAATGACTCAGTTTGAAAAGTGCTTGACAGGAATAAATCAGCTTCCTTTTGGACCACGCATGAGAATAGGCTGCTAGAAAATGAAGTTGCTTTGTACTCCTCCTTAGCCATTGTTGCAGGTGAAACAAACTGGAGGGAAAAAAATGGTGGCTGAGCAAATTTGTATTTCAGTGGCTCCCAGGTGATATTGGAAGGTTGTTGTTAAACAAAACACGATAGCATCTTTGGTACTTCTGAATAAAGAGCTGTCATTGCATGAGGTTTTAGGCCACCATGGACCTGAATTTGCCAAGAAAAGTGTGACTGGAGATATGCATTTGTTTCTTTCTTTAGACTGATCTCTGTTAAATGCAATTTTTTGTTCTTTCTGTATAGTAAAACTTTTGATGAGTAAGCTAAAATCTTTATGCACAAATATAATTGAAAATACAGCAAAATTAGTTTTTAAAGATTGGGTTTTTTTCCTGCAGCAACCTTATACCGATAAAACAAACCAACTTTGCCTTCCTGTGTTATGTTAACATTGGTATTTCCTATAGTTTGATGTGCTGTTCCAAATGTATTGTGCAAGAGAGTATAACTGTTTCCATTGTAAACTGTAGGTACTGCCAAAACTAATTTTTTCCTAGTTTAAAAAACAACGTTCTTTTAATAATGAATAGAGATGGCTACTATAAACTTTAAGCTGCATGCAGGCATACAAGTCAATTAAAAAACTGCTCTGAAACACTCACTTAGGTCACTTTTTTTGGTCTTCAGCAATATAATTGATTTTATAATTAAATATTAATTGAATATATATAATTAAATACTTCCTGTGCTGTAACTCCTCTTCAAAATGATAGTGTCTTGATGTTTTTAAGGCCATTAATTTAAAATTTCAAGTAGTATCTTTAAATAAGTAGATAAATCTGTCATTTGCTCACATTGTCAGACAGAATGAAAAGCACTGGAAGATAAAGCACTCTATGGTTAATGTGGCTCCTTTAATAAGACATATAAAGTAACTCTAATGTTGTTGCAGTATTCACTAACAATAATTTCTGCATCTCCAGCATGAATATGAGAATATTTCCTTAACAGTGGGCTTTAAGTGAAATTAAGATAATGAGCCTAAAGGAATCTCTCTGTGAATAGCAGGCACATGATTCTCCAGTGTTAGTCTTTTAATATGGTATCATTGCCCTCAGTTTTTACCAGAACAAGATTAGCATTTTCACTGCTGGAAGTTGTTTCAGCTGCGACAGCTATTTTTGTCCTTGGTGTGTGTTTGTTCAAACACATTCTGGTTTTTGTACTCCTGTGCTAAAACACTGAAAAAAAATCTAGAGACAATTTTTTTTGCTTCAAAAAAATGGAATTATTTTTAGTTAGGATTGAGCTCCTCTTGAAGATTTATGCTGCCAAGAGGTCAAGATTGCTTGTGCCTAGTTATTTAAAGAGAAGGAAAAAGGAAAATGGGTATGAGAATTAGCACTAATCCTATCTTGACAGAATGTCAAGGCAAGCAAAATACAGGGCTTTTCCAAATGCAACATTTTATTGCAACACTGAAATTTGAATATCATTTCTTTACAAGGCAGAAGGCCAGGGGACTTGAGAAATATCAAAGTGAGCTTAGTATCATTACTGAAATTTCAGCCATTTTTGTGACAATACAAAATTTCTTAAAACGGAAGTTCTTACAGCAGAAGTTATAGGAATACAATTTTTGTCTTTAAGTAGAACTCCATAAAGTGTTCTGACAGATGGACTCTATGATGTTGGAGGATCATTTCCAACCTGAATGACTCTGTGATTCCATGATTCTAAGCTGTATACACATATAGCAGTTGCTTGCAAAATTGATGAAGTCAAACAGGCAAAGTAAGATTATTGTTCCTCTTTCAGGGATAACTGAAGTAAGGGTTTCCTAATATACATCCCTTATCTAAGACAATTGGTCATCTTTTCAGATTAAAAAATTTACTGTTTTTTGGTGTATCAGGAGAGCAAAGTATGTCTATGAACTTTCCCAGATTAGTCTTGCTGTGGAATCCCATATTCCTTTGGGAAGCAAAATTAAACCAGTATTCAGAAAAACAGATTTTCCTTATAAAATGTATGTGAACCTAATAATGAAATCATAGGATGCTCTTAGTTGGATGTGAATTCTAAAGTTTGTCTAATCCATATCTCTGATGAATGCATGAGACAGGTGAAGGCATCTGGGCTTTTGTGAAAGCTGCCTCATTTTAATCATAGAATGATGCATTTAGAAACACTGGATCTAATTGATGTTCAGGGGCCCTTAAGTTGAATGCATAAATAAAAGGGCTAAGAACGTGATCTGGAACTAGATGTGTAAATTGTTGACAAAACAAAAGTAACAAGCAAAAAAAAAGACACAATAAAATAAAGATCTTTCTTTGTCATATCTTTGTTTTGAATTTAGTTTAGAGAAAACAATGAGTATCATATAAACTACAGTAAGCACTCCAATGTTGTTTTAGTTCAAGACATTACAAGAAAAAAAAAAAGATGGACAACTGAAAGTAATTTTGTACTGTTATTTAATTGATATTTAGTTCACAGTTAATATAATGTATATTAATACATTTAATTATTGGTGTAGACCAAGACCTTGTTGCCTTTTTTTCTGCAAAAAGAAATAATGCAGTCTGTAGAATATGTTTCTTTAAAAAAAGGACATAAAATTTTAACTACATTACTTCTTATGCCGTTTAACGTGGTACATATAAGGCTTTATATATATATATGTTTTTACAGCATAATAGCTTGTATTTCTAGCTGACTGAAAACTTTTAACTGAAAACTCTGAAAACTCTTAACTTGTGAAAAATCTTACCTTCAGTGGTATCTAAGAGAAACATTCATTGTCAGTTGCCTTAAATTTGCTCTACTCAGGAGTACATACATTGAGAAAGTCTAATTATTTTTTAATATAAAAGACTTGACACAGAGTCAAGGCAGCTGGGACATGTAGTCATACCCAAAAGCTCAGAATCAGTTGAAGGTCCTGCAGTTTAAATGGCAAAAGCTATGGTATTGTGGTTAAAATATTGAATATCCATTAGCTACTGAAATAGAAGAATTTGCTCTCAATAATTTTTGAGTTAATTTCTAATAAATCCTGTGGTAAGAGCTTACTTGATATTGTCACTAAAATAACAGAGATAGGCTTATATTCATGGAAGGAAAAAAAGGGCTTCTCTTTATTTCATCATCTAAGGAGAACTATACAGGTAACACTGGAAGCTTCTATAAACATCATACTCTTTGAATGTAAGCTTTTGCCAGGTGGAAGTTAAAAGGCAACATTGCATACTGAAAGGATTTTGAGTTAGCATATATGAGAGAGTTTAATCACAGAATATAGCTGTTCTCTCAGCTGTATCCTGTTTTATAGGAGTACTGCCGAATTGTTAATTGCTGTGGAGAGATGAGGATAAATAACAGTAGGATTAAAGACGCTCTGGATTCTGTTTCATTCTGTGTGCATCAGTGCTTGAAAAGCAAATAGGGGGACAAATAGCAAAACAGAACTCTCCCAAATCCTCTCATTTAATTTGCATAGCATCATCTTTTCAAAACCTGACCTCCACCACTCTTCATATAGTACAGGTATAGATGCCAGAAAAGAGCTTTTGGTTTTTTTTGCATTCAGAGAAAACACTGAATGGTTTCCAGTCTTCACAAACAAAGAGATTGAGGGCCAAAAATAACGTTTGCGTTAACTCCTTAATCTCTACTTTCTATTTTTGCCTTTCAAAGACAGTACTGTTTTGTAATTCCGTTTTTCTTATTTGCAAGATGAACTACAGGACATCAGTAGAATAAAATCTGCATTCAAACTGACAAATACTAGAGCAGTTAGACTTGATATTATCAGTGGTCAGTTATGGGGTAGCCAGAAGAAACCATTTGTGTGAGACAATGAGCAAAATTCTCATCTAGAAGATGAAGAGGTTCATGCTGTGTGGTCAAGAATAAAATTTAACTTTTGAATCTCAAATAAGACAAAGATAACCCACCAAACAAAATTACTGTTACATTATAGTGCTGTTCAGGGTTTATTTACAAATATGTTTTAAGACATTTCCTAAAAGATGTAATTGTAACATTTAATTTTACGCTTTCATACTTGTTACAGAAAGTAAGTGACGCTTTCATACTTGTTACAGAAAGTAAGTGACTAGCCTATAAAAAGATGTACAAAGAGAAGTGTGCTCATTTTCATCTTGGGGAAACTGTTCTCAGTTGTTTACTTTGAAGAATATGCACAGTAAATGGAAGGAGGCGGTCTCTGTAGTCTGGGAGTAGCAGCATTTTATATATGTGACCAATTTGCAGTAGGTAAATGTCAGCTTTCTTGTCTACTGTTCTTCTTAGCCCTACATTTATATTCAATAAAATATTTTATTGTGTAATTGCTGCTGCAGTTCTAGAGAATACAACATTTTAAAAAAATCTCTATGCATTTATAGTTGCTTAAATTTCATTAGAGAATTTTACTGATTTTTCTCAAAATAGTCTTTAGATGAAGGCTGAAATACAGGAGCAAGAACCACTCAAATCCAAGAATGTGTCTCATCTGTTCTGGCATATACTGTTTGAGATTGATATCATTGTGGGCTGACAATAAAAATTAAACCTGGGCTAGCATGTCTTCTCTTGCCTTTACTACTGGCATCAACATGAATCTTGTGATTGATTTAAATATAAATAGGCTCTAACATTGTGACTCAGTTTCCTTGTTAGAAGAAAAGGCATTATCCATAGCTAAGCTTTCTTACTCTACTAGTGTTTCTGAACACTATTAATGTTTTTGAAACCTTTTATGATTTTAAAGATGCTACAAAATTAAAATATATTACTATATATCCATTATAGTTCTTCAGAAGATATTGACTTAGCAGTAGATACCCATTTTGCTTTTATCACTTTTTGTTCTAGATTACATAGTTTTCACTTGTGAATCTTAAAGCTATTTATCTTAGACCTGTATTTGTCCAGGCACACAAGCTAAAATATTGTTTTTTTGCTTTTTAAAATTCATTATATACATTTACAGTAATGGTGAGCTGTAAGTATACATTACGTATAAATTGAAACTATTTGAAGATAAAGTGCAAATTGATGCATTGTAGATTTTAATAGTTTCAAATTTGATGAGCCTGATTCATTAAGGGTAGGGGTTTTTTGCCTCTGTTGTGTTAAGGGTGAATGATAGACCACTTTTTATTTGTTCTTCAATAAGAAGTACTATTGTTTTATCAGATTTTAGTGCTTTGCTATATATTTTGTAAATGCTAGGTTATTTCTGAGATAGTAGGCTAATAATATTAACAATTCATTTGTATCCATAAGTTATTTCTATACCTATGATAAAAAGGGAATTTGCTAGCACAAAAATACTGTGTTATTGCATTTCTAAGACATTATTTAAGATTCATTACTGTGTTTTTGTAATAATGGAAACACAATGGAGCTAATTTTATTGGTTTTTCCTTCAATGTTAGAGAAATTTTCTGCATGAATCTTCTTCAGAATTTTAAACTTTTTTCTTGAGTGATGCTGCGCCAAGTAAAATTGTCAGCACCATCCTCTTTCAGTAATCAAACTCCATACACTGTGTCATAATTAGTAGTAATCCCATGTAGTGTGATTAGTAACAATCTAATACGGTGTAGAATGACAGAGAATGTGTTTGGAATTAGAGTGATCCAACCTGTATGCCCGCAATCCCTGGTTCCATCCTCATCTAGCCTGAGCTTAGCCAGAAGCCACCCACATACCAGGCTTCCCTCCCCTGGAACCCTGGGAAAGATTGGAAAGGAGAAATATAGGCCACTTGGCATATATTGTCTGTGTGTGATGTGGAAGTGATGAAGGGCCTGTGAAGAACTGGGGAAATGGAGATGCATCTGTATAACCTGTTGTTAGACTGTAGAAGTGGATCCATTTGTCAGTTTTGCTTCAGATACGTGTTTCTCCTGTCATTTCAGACTTCTGCATGGAACAGTGTCTCTTCAGTTTGTTTTAAACACCTTTATAATTTGAAAAGGATAACTAGAATTGGTTAGTTTTGCTTTAGCTTTCTGTTCTTACAGGGATTAAAATACTTCAGAAAAAGAGAGAAATATGTGTCTTGCTAAAAAGAAGTGACATCACAAATGCAAGTAGAGCAACGAGGCAAAGACATTCTAGTAAAAAATATACTATTCAGCTGATAGTGTAAAAAAAAGAAAACGGGTAGCTTGAACAGTGATTTATATTTTGTAATTCTCTGCAATGAAGTTATAATTGCAGAAAAAATTAAAATTCCATTGAACTTGACTGTTAGAAGGAAGAAGTGAAGGATTAAGGGGAGATTGTCCATCCCATAATAATATAGTTCATATAAAAAAGGCTAGAGTGTATATGCTGTGTTTATGAAAAATAATCCACATAACATTGCAGAACATATTCAAGAATGCTTTGAAAAACAACATTTTATTGTTACCAGGATTAAGTGTAATCCTTAGAAAGGATTGTTAGCTGAGTGCTTGTCAATATTGCAGAGAGCTATCATACTAAAGGGAAAACAGGAATATTACATAGCTATCACTGGAAACAGCTCTTTGCTCACAGTTCCAAGTGCCTGTGCAACAGCAATCTACCCTAAAACCACCTTTGCTCTTTATTTGGGCTGCTTTGTTACTTCCAAGTCGTTCCACTTTTTATGGCTGCTTTTGGAAGCCTGGGGTACTCAATCTATACAGCTTTGTCAAATCCAGGTACATATATCACATCCACAAGTTTACTTTTAAATTGAAAATTTCCAAGGTTTCATGGCTGTGGAAATCAGTTCTAGCCTGCTGTGGTGAGCTGCCCTTCAAGAATTCCCTTCTCACATTTCTTCTGTTAGCAGCAGACGAGCACATAACTGGCAGATCTGGCCCTGTGTTCAAGTATTTGTATAATACAGTTTCGGATTTCTAAAATAATGTGTCACATCTCTGCTCACTGTGTAAGTATTTTTTTATCTCAGGATGTGGAGGGCATGTATGTCTTTTACTAGTTGTGGCTTAGAAAACAAGCGTGTATGTTTGAGAAGGTGGGCACAGCTGGAATTCCTTGGTGACCTTATCCATCCTATGCATAGGAAGTGATTTCAAGGTGAACTTCCCAGACCTCCTCTCAAGTAAAACTAGCTGGTTCACTGCAAATAAGTGTGTGAGAGTGAGCTTACACACATGGGATGGACACTTAGAATGCATTGCCTGTTTTGTAATCTTTGATTTCTGTGTGGCTGTTCAGACACTCAGAGCCCTTTTTAGGCTGATTCTTTTTAGGTAAAGACTCAGGGTATGCAAGATGAGTAATTACTCACTCAGAGTTGTTTTCTTACTACTACAAAGCAGTATATACTTTTAGTATATACTCTTCATATGCTTTTCACAGAGGAAAAGATTTCTCTATAGGAGGTTGCTTTAAAATGATTTATTATGGAAGTTTTGATTAGCTTGGTTGACTTCTCTATTTCCTTTCCCCCTGTATTTTAATAGGGGGGAAAAACCCAAAGAACTCACATGGTGAATATGTCTTCAGAGGCAAAAAACTTACCTTCAGTGTATCAGCCTGTGGTTTTGTGCTGCTGCAATTTTAAGAGAGTTAGGCAAACTAACTTGTTGATGAAATAAGATAATTAATGCTGTTTCATGTTGTGTTTTATAATCATTAATTTTCACTTAGATTAACAAAGTCAGTCCTAGAGTCCCCAAAACACTCAAATTATTTGGAAAGTTTAGTCTGTCTAGCACAACAAACTCTATTAATAAACTGGTTTAGATATTCATGAGATTATGCTTTTTTTAGGATATATTCATTATTTTCTTTTGCTCTCTGCCAACCAGCTTTCATGGATTATAAAGCTGGAAGCTTAAATATAGTCCAGACCATTAAAATGGTGTTACACTCGATTATAATGGCTATAATTGCCTTAATTATGTAAATGAAGGGGCCTTGCCAATCTTACAATACATTAAAGGCTTTAGAAGTATGTCACGGTAGTTTTATTGAAATAAATAACCAAAGAGATGCAGATCATATGCCGAGTATCTGGATCAGCAGTTTTTCTGTTCATGCAGTGTAAAATAAGCTAACAGGATGCTGCTATGTTTGCATCTTCATTACTGTTGTAATGGTAATATTTCTTTACTGATACTAATTTTATACCATCAATATGCATTAATATTTAAAAGTCTTTCACTGTTATCAATAGGAGATAACTGCCAGAAAATCTTTTTTTTTTTTTTTTTTAATCACGTAATTATTTTCAACTAGTTTATTTGCCCCTCCTTATTTTTCGAGGGTAAGACATTTGTTGCTAATTGTGTAACCTAATTCTGAATTGTTTCTTCCTGTAATTATATGAGAACTTATTGGACAGTGAAGCTACTTGAGATCCTTAGGAAGCTCAGGAATGGACTGATGATGGCGCAGTAGTGTCCTGAAGGAATGTTGGATTGGTGAGGTTGACTGAGTTGTCTTCAGGTAGGATGTAAACCCAGTAGTATCTAAAGAACGTGTGATACCCTTTTTGCAACCAGTTCTCAGTGACATTAATTGAATCTTTAGTATTTCAATTTCCTATTTACTTTACCACTTCCACTATGCTATCTGTGCTCCATCTTAAATAGTTGAAGTATCACTTTTCTGAAGTGACTGTTCTAATAGCTGCTAGAATTTTGATATTTTGTTTTGGCAGATATTGCTAATGTTTCTATAGTTGCCACACAAAAATTGACAGAAATAAAATGTGCTAATTACAGAGTCAATATCCTGGTGATACAGTGGCCCTTTCTAAATTTTTTTTTTTAACAAGCGTGTTGGGTCTCATTTATTCTTTGAAGCTGACCTCTGTCATAGTAACTAATTTCTACTTGAACTTTATCAAATATTCCAAAAATTCATTATTCAAGGAAAAAGTTTTACTTGGTATAAGCATTTCCTTACTTGGTTACTAAATGCCTTCTTTCTTTCAATAGTTAGAATATAATCAGTAATGTCAATAGTTAAAATATAGTTACACATAAAAGTACAAGTTTTCTGTAAGAAAAACCCTTCTCACTTCCCTTGAGCATACAGACAGAACAATACTGATATACTGTTTCACTTTTACTCTTTTTGTATCAATATTTGAATGCTCTTTCACAATTTTAAATCTCTGTTCTCTTGGTTGGTGTAATGTTTTGAGGCACTGCTGGAATCATATAATGTGGCTAGTGTGTATTCACTGATGCTCTGAAAATGTGCTTTAAAAGTATGATGACACTTAGGCCATGTTCACATCATCTGATTATCGTACCATTTACAAGCTGTGATAGAAGTGTGAAATGATGATACAATACTAAAAAGAGATTTTACAGTTTCATTCTCTCCAGGACAATCCTTACACACTTTGGACTGTCTTTGAAAATGCATTTTCCTATTCCTTAAAAAAAAAATTCCTTACTTTCTATGCAAAACTGTCATTTTACAAGTCTTGCTAGCTTTGAGTCTTCATGTAGGCTACTGTAACTTTGCTCAAGAGTCTTGGTAAGAAAATGTAAACAAATATGCACTAGTGTCAGCATGATCTAAATCTATTTTAGGTGATACATTTTTATATCTTGACTGTTTTCATTGCCAAGAAGGCAGATTTTATATTTGTAAATAAGGATTTTTTGGTATTGTTGATGAATCAGCATTATGAAAACATATTAATGCAATTATTAAATCCTACATGCCTTAAATTATAATAATTACCCAACAGTGTTACATTTTTTTCTGCGTCACAAAATACAATAATAACTTTATTTTTTCTTGATATCTTAATTTTACACCCCAGACGCAGACTGCTTTATATGTCAGAAATCTGCTAAATAAAACATTAAAGTCTTCATGGAAAATGAAAAACCCAACTTGTGCCCTGAAGGCACCATCATCCATGAAATTAGCTGTGGCATCTGTTTTAACTGTTGTTCCTGCTGATACTGCAAGATCAAGTGCTACAGCCACCTCACGTTCAGGCATCAGCAATTGTTCAGTTGTGTCAAATTGTAAGCTTTGGCTCATTAGTGTGGTGGCACCTTTATAATAGTCTGAATGCTAAATGAAAAGCATTCAGCTTCAAAACATAACACCCCCTAAAATTAAATGGCTTTGAAAAACAAGTTTGTATTGTGATTTGCTGGTACTGAAATATGTTTTTGTAGGAAGGAAAAACAAACAAATCTCTGCTAAGAGTACAAGGCAAGTCATAAGAAATCCTGGATTGATAGATCTTTAATGATAATTCTTGTCAAAACTATTTGCATTATTTATGCTCTTTAAATAGAAGTTTATTATTAATTCCTGAGAATAGTAGCAGAGCATGAAACATTTAAAAAGAGATTTTTAAAGCCAGCCTTAAGGAAGCTAAGTGACTTAAGATGGCTTTGTTCTGTTTGGTCTCGTCAGCAGAGTTCTCTTCTTTTTGAGATTAGATGTAGATGAAAGTTTTAAGCAGGTTTGTAACACAGTTTACTATGTCTCATAGGAATCTGATTTTCTGGATCTAGTTTTCTTTTAAGGTCAGTATTTGAAGTTGATCATCCTCTGTAGTATTTCTGTATACACAGTTAAGGAGGATTAAAAGATACCTCTAAGATAGAGACCACTAATATGCTGTTATTATTTAGTTACCTTCTTTCTAAAGGTTTAGCTTCAGAAAAGGAATACCAAAAGAGTGCATAGTTTCAACAAAGTGAATGGAGTACTGCTGCAGCTCAGGGAAAACAAAGATACTAATACTCTTCCTGTGTTGTATTTCACCCTGTTTGAATCTATGAAAGAGGAACAAACCCATTTTATATGAGTATATCCAAGTGAGTTGGGGTGTTTCTGACAGTTTAATTGGTCATCAGATCATAACTAGGCTTTGTAGAAAACAGGAATACCATTAGGAAAGCAAGTTTAAAAGAAAATTACTACAGATTGGAATAATTTGGGAAGCATTGTCCACCAGCTCTAAAGACTACTAGTTGGTAGTTTAAAAGTATTTTTTCTGAGTCAAAAGCTGAAAATAGCTAACAGTATTGTGTGTCAAGGCTAAAGGATGCAGACAGTTGTCAGAGATGAGCATTTATAGGTATTGCTACCTAGAAAAAGAAAGCTTAAGATCAATTCAGTTATTCACAAGATTGTTGTGTACACATGTTTATTTCTTGATGTCTCTAGAGTTTCATTGTCTAGGGTTAAAGGAAGATTTTTTTAACACAAGCATTGATTTACCATGTCCGTAGTTCATCCAGATAGTCATGTAGTTATTAGTGAGAGCTCTCACTGTCTGTAAGGATTAACAGCCTGGACCTGTTACAACAAGCACTTTTGTAATGATTTTTATGGGCAACATGAATCTTGTCATGTAAGATGCAGTGGTCACTTTTACCTGTTCAACCAGACTGTCTTGATATCCTTAACATATGGCATGTGGGGTTCTTAGAAGTTCATTGATATGAGTGATGCTATGGGGCTGATTTCTTAAGCTATATCTTACTACTTTCTTTGTCTTTGTCCTTTCTGTAGGCCAGTTTGTACTATTTTGCACATACTATGTAACACTTCATTCTGCAAGTGATTGTCTAAAGTATCAGTTTTTGTAAGTTAGGGTAGGAGAGTTAGAGTGAATGATAAGCATTGTTACTCATTTTTCTTAAGTTATTTAATTTACTATTTTAGTTTGTTGATATTATTTGAAGTTACTTGAGTCTTCCACATAAAGATTTGTAATAAGTGATACCCAATGTCATAAACATTTTTCCATTTGTTTGTGGTTTGTTGTTTTTTTTTTTTAATTTAAGCTGTTTCTAAATTCCTCCAAAGTTTTGGGAGACATTTTAAATCAGTTGTGTCATGTAACAACAGACTTTGATATGACCAGGATGTCAGGCTTCTGATTTCTCTTTTCAAAACCAGAAAAAAGTACAGAAATAAGCTTGAGAGCGTGGTGTGCGGAGGTGGAAAACTTCACTTAGTGTAAAAAGAGCAAGGAGACAGGAATACCTTTTTTCCTCAAAATAAGTTGTGCAACTAACACAGAGAATCTGAATAAAGTTCCAGTAAATGAAGAATTAAACTATACCATCTCTTGAGTTGATCTTTGTTGTGATGTTTGAAATTATCAGTAAAATACTTCTGCTGCCAAACTTTCACCAGGCAACACACCAGTATTACAGAATCATAGACTCATATAATGGTTGAGATTGGAAGTGACCTCTGGAGGTCATCTTGTCCAACCCCCTTGCTCATGCACAGCCACCTAGAATAGGTTGCTCAGAACCATGTCCAGACAACTTTTGAATATCTCAGAGGATGGAGTCTCTCTGAACAACCTGTGCAAGTACTCAGTCACTCTCAAAGTGAAAAAAATGTTTCCCCGTGTTCAGCAGAAACCTCTTGTGTTTCACTTTGTGGCCACTGTTTCTTGCCCTGTCACTGGGAACCACTGAAAAAAGCCTGGTTCCGTTTTCATGTCCTCCCTCCGGGTATTTATATACATTGATAAGATCCCCTTGAGTTTTCTTCTCCAGGAAAATGGTCCAAATGCTTTCAACATTTCATCATGTGAGATTTTGTTGATTCACAGAGCGTAAAACAAGAAGGTGCACATTATAATTAGCTAACCAAAGTTGTATCACTGTGATAATAGAATCTCAGGACCGATTTTGTCATACTCAGTGACAATTAGTGAGACAGTTTGGTTAGCTGTGAAGACCTGTGAAAGAGAAGAAGCTTCAAAAAGTGGTCTGAGAACTATAGCATATATATCTATATATGCTATATATATATATCTATACTTAATGAATACTAAACTTAGTTCACTGTGCTTCTGTGTGCAAATGAGTATTTTTCTTCTTTAGCCAAAATTCAGAGAAAGAAATACAGTCTGATCTCAAAATTTTGAGGAGCAAGTTGAGACGTGTAACTTAGCATATAGCATAAAATATAGTCATGAAAATGTGATTTTTAACCCCAAATATATTATCACAAAAAATTCTTTGTCATTTCAAAGTGGTGATGTAAATCTATAAGTTTCCTAGGAAACTTCATACAGTTTACAGTGATTCTAGATTTATATGTTAGCTTATGTCAGAGTTGCTGTTTAAGAGAAATGTCTTAAAAAGATATTGTTTGCTTACATGCACACACAATGCCAAAGTCTGTAATGCTTTATATATGTATATATACACTAAATATATGAAGCACCTAGAACATTGAAACTATTATGCAAAACTGAGCACTGTGATTTATTTTGGAGTGTAACATAGTCATGTACAAGATAGACAGAGAAGTACAATCAGTAGTTGTAGCCTAGAAACCGAACATATTTTCCAGAACATGAGCTCATATAAAGTCTTGCAGATCATAAAGCCTGCAGAACAGCCTTTGCTTTCCATCTGCTTCAGGCCCAGTGATGTAACATTCAATTTAATCTGACATAAGATTTTTAATAGGGTAATGATTTATTCTTGACATTTGGACAAAGGACACAAGGAGCCTCGGAAGTAACTTTTACGTTCCTAGCTATATATATATTTATATCTAGAAGAAAGTTGAGGATAAGTGTAAGGATAAAGTTATACTGAATTTCATTACCACAGAGGTCATTGAATAATGGCACAATCTAGTATTCCTTTTTTCTGTTACTCTACCTCTAAGCAAGATTTCTTCAGACTGGAAGAATGTTTCTTTTGCAGTTTAGGACTTCCATAGTGGAAATAGAAATGCATATATCCATTAAGAAGGCATTTGCAAAGAGACTGACTGTGTTGGCACACCTTTGTTAAGCACTAGGCAGATGGCCAGTCCGGGTGTGCAGATCACCTGCACTGCATATACAGTGAGTTTGACAAATCTCAGAGGCTTGCAGCTTAATGATTTAAGAATTATATACCCTTCTGGGAGAGCTGAACATGAAATGGTCTGGTCAGAGCTTCTGATCTTGTTCTGGTATAATCTGAAATTCTTTTTTATTTCCAGAGTTTTGGGGTAGATAAAAAACATTGGTCTAAAAAAATTGAAATATGGGAATTTTTTCCCATATTGTTGAGCAATTTGCTTACTGTACCACATGGACATGGATTATTATGTTACCTAAAATAAAAAGGGAATATAAAATCCTTATCAAGCATTATAAATGCTCATCAACATTATTCTGAACAATGAAAAATTCCTTTTGCAGTGGAAGCCAAACATTAACTGTGAAAACAAAGTACATCTACCTGTTGTGATCTTCATAGATGACCTATTTTTGTGACAAAAAACAGTATCTCAATGTTAGACTGCATTATTTAATTTTTTTAAAACTTTGAATTTCTTAACCTGTGAAATATCAGGCCATACAAAAAAAAAGGGGACATTTTCCTGAAGACTATTTCCTTGATTCTTTCAATACTATAAGAGAAAAAGTTTATATGGACTCAAAAATTACACATAACTGCATTTGTTTTCTTTGTAGTGATTGCATAAATGTCACTCAGGTAATTTAGACTAAAATATCCAGCATCTTACCCTTCTGAAAAAATGCTTTACATTTTAGTATTTTCAAAAAAAGTATATATACTATTTTGGTCTAGAAGAAAAAAATCACTCAGTTAACAGTATGAAAGGTATGAAATAGTGAAAGGTGTTCTGTTACAGAAACATACTGACTGACAAATAACTTCTTTTTACAGAAAAATTTTCAAGAATAAAGTAATTAAATAGGACACTGGGATTATGTGCTGTACAAGTAAATATAAGTAAAGTGTGGTTTATTAGCTCCTGACACTTCAAAATGTGAGAACTAAGGAAAGAAGCAGCCTAGAAAGGGAAGAAGAGTAAAAGAAGAAAATGTGAATAGCAAGGAGATGATGATTCTTTATTATGCCTTAAGCTTGGGAGTTTTGTGCCCATCAGACAGGTGCTTGGCTGCCTTATCTAGGTAGAATAGAGGAGAAGAGCTCATTATTTTTTTATGTTTAGATTGAACTATATGTTTCTATATTCTGCTGAATAGGTGACGTTTTTTTGTTTTGTTTTGGGGAGTTTCTGTGTGTGTGTAGAAAATGAGAAACAAATCAAATCTAGATACCTTATGTACCTGGTTGACGACCTTTCAGAGAGATTTTGGAGAGTTCATATAATTTGCTCCCCTATGGGACATTATCACTGCCTGTATCCTCAGGAAGTTTCTTCTAATTATCATCGCTGCTGAGTGACTGAGTAATCAGAGGAGCTGTTGCTTACATCTTCTTTGCAGGTGATTGATGTCAGTGTCTTTTGAAAATGTCAGGATTTCTGTTTCGTTCTTTATTAATTCCTTCTAAGGTACTTACCTAACTCTCAGGCATTTTTGGACTTTAAGAGGTGACTAGACATTCAGTATTCTTTTTTTTTTTTTTTTTGGTAAGTTGTTTGTTTGCATCAGATATTTTACATAGCAGTCTCGTGGTGGTAGCAGGTGTGGTTTTGGACCAGGTGTTGTATATTGGTATTATTTGACACAGCTCCCTCATGCTGACTAATATTGAAAGAAACAGTATTGCTAAGTAAGACTGGGCACAAGTCTAAATTGGGAGAGGAGTGGCTGGAAAGCAGCCCTGCAGAGAGGGATCTGGGGGTGCTGGTGGGCAGCAGCTCAGTGTCAGTCATCAGTGTGTCCAGGCAGCCCAGGGGGCAAATCCCGTCCTGGGGAGCATCAAGCACGGCACAACCAGCCAGTCAGCAGAGGTGACTGTCCCACTGCATTCGGCCTTGGGGTGGTCTCCTCTGCAGTGCTGCGAGTGGTTCTGGGCACTACAGTTCAAGAAGGATGTGAAAGTCCTTGGCTGCTTCCAGAGGAAGACAACAAAGTTGGTGACAGGGATGGAAGGAATCTATGTAAAAACTAGACATAATTTCACATTATGAGTGCTTCTTACTGCTCTTACTAGGATGTCTTCAAAACTATTATCAGTAGGCATTTGGTTATTTCTTAAAATAATTAAATATTGGTTTTGTTTTTAAGTCTCAGCTACTGATGCATTATTTTCGGACTCTTGCTGATGTCACTTACAGTCCAAACACTTCCACAGATTTTGCAAACAGTCCAGAACAGTGATGCCATTATTATGGCTAATAGTTTTGAAGTCTCAGATGTGGTAGTGAAGAGGTTCACAGTTGATGACATTTGGCAGTTCTTTTCAGCTGTAGGCAGTGGTGCTGATAATCAGCACATCCAGTTAGTTCACATACCTTTCATGGCTTATGATTAACAAGTAAAACTATAACTGAATAGATTACTGCCTGGCATCTCTAATTACTGGTACTTTTTTTGTCTTGACAGGTTCTTAATCACCATATGGAGAAACAATGTACATTCTAATCATATAGATTTTTTCTGAAATATAATACATTTTCTTGAATAGATTTTTTTTTCAAAAAATAATGTCTTTTTTTAAAACGGAATGGTTATATTTTTCTTTAATAGACTGTAAAACTTATGAAATGTAATTTTTCGTTGTGAAAAATGTCAACAAAATTGTTTAAACAATCATCATTGTGTTGATCAGTGTGAGAATTCCCTTCTTCTTCAAAGTAGCTGGTCTAGACAGCACCAAAGTGGGATGAAATTCTGACTGCACTGAAATCAGCAAGAATTTTTCTACTGATATCAATATGATAAGGATTATAGGATAGCTTTTTTCTGTTTTGCATGCACATGGTGCTGATTTGTGCCTGCTGTAAGCACTTCCTTTAAAAAACTTCTGTGCTTGCAAAGTAGCCATGCAGATAGACTGCATGCAGGTTGTCAGCAATCTCATGCAAAAAAACTGCAGCTGGAAAAGAAGCATGTCCTGAAACCTGTCATGACTAGTATGTTTCTTCTTATACTAAACATGACATGGTCTCTATGTCTGGGCCACAAATTTGGGGGTGAAGGAATACAGTAGGACACATAAGGGTATATTCCCACTTCAAATAATGTATCTCTTTACTTTGCTCCTTGACTTTATCCTTGATTATTCATGCTGTTAGTTCACTGACAGATTCCCTGCTGAGGTGAAGTAGCTGTTCCCCTTTCAGATGTACTTCTGGGAATAGTTTTCTCCATGGACTTCTTCCTGCAGACTGTATGAATAAAAAAGCAACAAATTTATAGACCTTTAACTTGCAAATAAATGGTATTCTACCAGACACTGTACCTTCCAATACTTTCACACATTCACATGCCTCACCAGTGCATGCTTCCTATATCCTTATTACTTATTTATAAAACAGCACCGAACAAGTTTCCTCTTCCTCTCCAGAAACAGTTAATTGTAATTCAATAGGATCACTGTTGGTAATATGGGATTTTTGGATTTAAAAGATGTATAAGAAATAAAACCACATTAAAAATTGCCAAGGCTAAATAAATTTATATCTCCATGAATATTCATATGCATCTCATAAAAATTCCCTTATCTACATAAGACATTAATGAACAATCCATTTAGTGTTCAGTGCAGAGACTAGCAAAACATAATTGCACTTTGCTAACATATTTCATATATGCATTTGTAAACATTTTGGATGTTTGTACCCTAATCATATCTTTTTAAACTCATTACTTTCTGCATTTCTCCCTCAACTTCTGATTAGTGAATCTGTGTGGAGACACAGCTGCAGATTTGCCGATTACATTTACTTAACTAGAGTTCTGATTTCATTGAGGTGGTGATACACTGTAATACAGTTTGCATCCCACTGCATGTGATTCATGTGCCAAGGGAATTGGGTCCTGCTGTTACATTGCTGTGTAAGGGATTAACTGTCATAAGTTTCTTCAGTAGTAGAGAAAGAGCTTGGCTGCCTCTGTTGGCCTCACTTTAGGGAAGACACAAATATTTAGCTAGATTGGAGTGATTCTGCCCTCTCAGTCCTCACTGAAAGGTCTAAAGGTAACTGTGCTCTTCAATGAACAAGTTAAAGTGATTAAGAGCGATTTTAGTGATTAAACATTCAAGAAGAACATGCAAGCAAATGCTTAGGGTAAGTGCAAAGTGGTTTAAAGCATCAGATCACAATCTATGTACAAAAAGGAAGAAAACTGCTGCCATGCAGCTTTGGATCTGTTAGACTTAACTGGGATCCAATGTGATGTACAATTCCTTTATGCCAGATACTTGCAGAGGAGAGTGTAGGTAATTTCTATTAATTAGTGATTCTTGAGCACAGTATTCAAGACAATCATAGTGAGGCACAATGATAATTTTCTCTCACAATAGAAAGAAGGGTCTAGCAGTCCCTTCCAGGTTCTATGTGCAGTTGCCTGGTATGGTAGACTTTTAAAGTCTCTTATCAGCACTGAACATTTCTGATTTCAGAAAATACCTATTTTAAAAGGGTGAAATAATATATACATATTTTTAAGTTTCTTTGTAAAGAGCATTGTCCAGGGATCCTTTTATGTTTGTCTGCTATGATTGAAAGGGTTGTATGTCAAATGCATTAAGTCTTTGCAGGACTCTGTCAGTCATGACCTTGAAGGGAAGAATGTCCAGACTTTGTACCAGATCTAGGTAGTGCTTTCAGGAATCGTTAAAACTGAATTTAGAAAATGACAACACTTTTGGGATATGGCTGTCTGGAAAACTTTCACTGTTCAGAATGGAGTATCTTTTTGCTATCTTTTTTTTGCTGACTATCTTCATTACTATGCAGTTTACAGATTAATAACACAATTTTCATCCTCAGAAATTAATAGTTCAGAATAACAGAGCATGATGAGAAATAACCAACACTAAAGGTTAGCAGCAGTTTGCAAAGGAAGACATAGATATATATACATATATACATATATATATATAGAGAGAGACTATCCTCCAGAAAATAAATCAGCAAATTCCACAATAGGTCTGTGGTACTTCTTGCAGACTGAAGAATTAGTATTGTCTTATTTAATTGCAATGTTTTTGTAATTTCATATATTTTAAGTTGAAGGTAGTATCTTGACACATAATTCCGTATGTTGTAGTTTCTACTATTTTTCCTGCACTCAGAGATCATTGTTATATTTAAATGTGAAGTCTTAAAAACTGTGAGGACACAAAAAGATCAGATTTATTTTATGAAAATGTAATTTAATTAAAATAGTTTTGAATTTTATGAAACATTAATCATGAGCAGAATGTCAGTACAGAACATTAATTTTAAGCAGTAAGAATAAGCAGCTGCAGTTCCCTGATATGGTATCTGCAGCATTTGTATTAATTATCTCATAACATAGACTAACTGAAGTAGAAAATTCATTATGTTTAGTTAAATAGTAAGGAAGTCAGAATGCTTTTATTTGTTAATTTCAAGGTATCTTCCAAAAATCACTGGCCTCAGAGGTAACAGATGGCTAATAAACATCATCTTATAAAAAAAGAAATATACATATGAAAATTTTCAGTTTACAGCCTTAAAAAAAACCAAAACAAACAAACAAAAAGATTACAAACCCAAACCAAACTGTTTTAACTGTACATATAGGACTGTAAAAAGATGACTGAAATGACTGTCCTATCCTTTAGCTACAGGTTTGAAGTGATTTTTGTCCTTCTATCAAATGTATTGGGTTTTGCTACTACATTTCTTTTTGCTTTATATTACTCATCCCCTTTGTGTCAGATGATGCAGAGCTAGAAATGGTGCCCTATAATGCAGGACCTATAAGGTCACTTGTATACATTTCTGAGACATTTAGAGTTAGCCAAATGAATGTCAGCCCTTATTCTGGAGCCATCAGTTTTCAATTCAAGCAATATCAGTTCCTCAGGGCTAAATTTATAAACCTAAGCAGACTGGCAATCTTCCAGGGTACTGATGCTAAGTAGGTATGCTTGTTATAACGTTCCAGTTTACTATAGTAGATACTGTCTTTAAAGGCAGCACTGAATTCTAATGGCAGTATGAGGGTTACTGTATTTTGAGAAGTACTTTTAAATGCAAGTGCTGGAACTGCTATTTATCAGTGCATCTCAGATGTTTAACATTTACTGTGCAGTCATACAGTAGTACGTGAATGGTAGGTAAGGCACTGAAAGGTATTGGACTACATAAGCATCAGCTGCACACTGCACTAAATAATCCTGCTCAGTTCATTCAGAATTGCTGCTGTAACCAGGTTTCTGGATGTTGAGCAATCCTGGAAAGATAGGTGCAATCCTTAAGTTACAGCATCAGGAAATACTCTTGTACTGTTCAGGGAGAACAGTACAGAGTTACAAGGTAAGTGATGGTAGTATATTTTGTTCTAAGAGGGATAGTCTTTCATACAGTGAGGAACCTTCATGTGAATTGCATGATGGTCACAGGACATGAATGACTGGACACTGTCCTGAGCAACCTGATGTAATTAGACCTACTTTTAGCAGAGAATAAGACTGAATGACTTCTGGAGTTCCCTCTCAGCATAAATTCTTCTGTGATTCTGTGGTCATATGCAGTGATTCCACATAGAAAAAGTTTGAATGGTAAAAAGTCTTACTTTAGCACACAGTGATTGCTAAGTTACCCATCTCACATGGAGTAATTTCTAGTTTAAGAAGTGGTTGATGTGTACCCTGTTCTTCAAGTTGTCCATATACTCTCTTTTATTTACTTCTTGGTTATTTTATTATATACATGAATTCTTGACTATGGTTCTGCCTAATTGAATGTGATGGTATGTGCTGGGGATGACCTCCAGGTTGTAGGGGCTGTGTTTCTTGAAACACGGGAGAGAGCTGTGTGACAAGCACCACCACGTGGTGCAATGGTGGAGTACTACATTGTGTCTTGGAAGTTTGCCTTCTGGTAGGGCAGGGTGCTTCACATCTCACACTGAAACAAAGCCTTAATCTTTCTCCTGCAACTTAATCTCACTGGCCATATCGTCAGTAAATCATAGTTTTCAGGCAGACCATGTGGACCTGAATCCATGAGTGGATTCAGGAATGGAAGTGTCATATTATGTTAGGTTATATGAAAACTTCAGGAATATTCTGGCAGCAGGTCACAAAAGAAGACAGATCAATGGCTGAGTTCTACACTTAAGTTACTGCTATAAACTAATTATTTCTTCAGGTTTGTATAACTTCCTAACTGTCAGACCTTCTGCTCTTAGAATAGAATATGGAACTGAGGTCTGCTGCCGAAAAAGTCGCTGAAAGTATCTCTTTGCAAAGTAAACAGGTTCAATCTACAACCTTGCCATCCCCTATAGTATTGTGAATGATGTTACATGGTGTGTGGTGTGTTTATTGCTGCTTTTTTTTTTTCTAAATCACTTTTCTGACCCTTGACTTAGCAAAAGCTACTCCTTAATACAACAGTATTTCAGTGGGCTTATTATGTCAATGTCCATTCAACGCTTAATAATCTACAGATAATTTTATATATCTTCGTGTTTACATGAAAAATAAACACTATTAAAAATAACTTACTTTCTGTAATGTCAGGAAGCTAAGACTGTTTAAATATGTTAGGGAACTCAATCCAATATGCTAGTCTTGAAACATGTTCTGCATGTCTTTACAGCTTTCAGTAACACTATTTTTACTTCATTAATTAGCTTGAGTTGAAAGGCACTAAAATAACACAGACTGATACAGAATTTTCAAATATTTTTCTTTCAATCACTAAATTATATTCAAATGCCAACACAAATCATAACATTTACTGTATGTGAAAACAGATTGAACAGTTGGTTCCATGTAACATTTAAATAATATTTATCATAAAGATATTTCTTGATTAAGTACCTATAAGTTTTCAGATGCCTTAATTTTTTTCATAGCCATAGATGTTGATTTTAGAAGATAGTCTCGTTGTTCAAAATGAGAGGAGGCGCCAGTAACCTTTGAGCTAGTGACTGTATACTACCTCGTACTAATTCTCTTATGGCTACTAGAATTGATTGTAATAGGAGGATTGCCTTGCATTGTCATTATACAAAAACAGAAGTACTTCTAGGCAAATTCAGTACTTCAGAATGGATTCATGTGATTTAATATGCATTTTTTGATTACTGTCTAACCTTCTACAACCTTTACTGTCTTTCGCCATGAAAAATTCATCTCCCAGTCTATCAGATGAAATAATAGTCCAAATAGATCTGAATTACCTCATCTTGACCTATTTTAAATCAGTACAGACCAATTCGTACAATAATTTCAGTACTACGTATCTCTCCAAGCTCGTCACTGGGATGAAAGGTCCCTAAACATATTCTAGAATTTATCAACCCATTCATTAATATAATTTTTCCTCATACAGCATAACTCTCAGCAAACATGTTTCAATGGCAAATAGCATCCTACTGAACGAATTGGTAGGTTGATTCATCTGTGCTACAGAATATGAAGTTTATTCACATAAGTCCACTTGAGTTAAAGTGAAGTGCTGAGGCAGGTACTGTACTGAGACGGGATGCAGATTAGAAACAAAGCCAAATGTGTACATTATCAGTAAATATATCTGACATTTTTTGTGTCTTAAAGACTTTACTTAAACATAACTTGCAGTTAACATGCTGCAGCCCAGCTTCTCTGAAAAACACTTGTGTTTGTGATAATGTCTGGATCCTGTTCTCTGCTTCTTTTGACTTCTGATGCCTTTCTACTTTTTAGACAGGAGTCTTTATATCTGTTACACGTTGTTCTGAAAGTTCTTGAAAAGGTGAACAAAACTTACTCCCCCCCCTCCTTCTCTTCTGACCTCTGTGTCTGCAGAGCTGTTCCTTTCATATGTTCCTTTCACTCCACTTTTCTCTGTCCACAATTACATTTGCGTAGTAACTTTTTTTTAAAATTCTTAAATACATTAATCCAGAGGCATTACTGTCATTCCTGATGGGCTCAACCTTGGCCAGTGGCAGGTCCATTCTGGACCTGGCTGGCATTGGGTCTATCAGACATGGGGCTTCTGGAAGCCTGGAGCCCCCTGCTACCAAAACCTGGCCACACAAATCCTGTGATTACATGCCTGTAATGGGAGGGGAAATTACAGAGAAGTAGGGTGTCCCAAGTTAATAGCTGATTCTTTGTGCAGACCTGTCAACTAATTGCAAGGGTTGGTAAACGAAGGTGTCATTGTGGCAAATGTAGAAATCTCACAAGTTGGAATTCTGAGAGGTAGTCTTAGTTCAGGAGACCATTTTCATGTGATCCTTTTAATACAACATTTTTTTGACTACATATGCCTCTTTATCATGCGTTTTTCCCACTTCCCTATCAAATTATCAGAAAAAAATTGTTCTATTACACAAGAGAAAAGCACAAATACAAGTTTTATTAAAATGTCCATTCATAGTATATGCAAATGTATGTACAGATTGTGCCTAAGTCTTTCATGGAGAGAATCAAAGTATCAAGAGAGACTACATAATCAAATGCTTACATGCTTGCAGTTGTACAGACATTGATAGTTGTTGGCATAATGACACGTTTCAGCCTAACTCTAGAATACAAATAGGCGTTTCATGGTGTAGTTCAATTTAATGAAGTGCTGAAGGCTGTGTCACCAAATGTATTGGATTGCTACATAATAAAGGAAGAGTAAGCTGAACTGAAGATTTATTTTCAAGAGTGTCACTATGAAGCTCTACGTACTTAGGTATGAACTCTTCAGATTGTACTTTAGTCAGTTACTGGTAGACCCGTAGAGTAATCCTGATTTGGATGTGATAACTGTTGACAGTGACAGGTATTTTGTTACCTTGGGATAGATACATCTAGTACTCTTTCCATTCTTTTTCCATTCTGCTCTTGTCATCTTCCAGATACTGTTACTTCTCTTGTCTTCTAGCATACATCAAGCACATAAGAAAATGGAGTTCTGGGAGGGGTATCTTCTATCAGCAAGCAGCTGTACACTTGCCAGTTTGCAGTTAGGCGCTCACGAATTTGGCATGTGAAACTTCATTCAGTCAACTAAGAGTGAATGAAGCACACGTTTTTAAGCACTTTTGCTGTCAACCCTATTTCCCCTTTTCATGCTTAAGCATGGAGGAAGGCAAGTTGGGTGTTCCTGCATTATATGCCTGTCGTGATTTTGTCCACCAGCCCATCCCTGGGGCTGAGGATGGTTTTGTCCAGGTAATTTCCGGACAAAAAGGACAATCAAAAGTTCAGTGACGCCTTTGCTAATTACATCTTTAAGAAAACGGAAGAGAAGACTTGTGGCGCAGTTGAAATTAGGGGCAGCAGCCATGTAGGAGAAAGAAGCGGCAGGCCCAAAGAGGGCCAAGGCCCTTTCCTTCCCCGGCTTGGGGCGGGGGGGGGGGGGCGGCAGGTGTAGCACTGAAGCCCTCCCTTTCTCTCTAGTAAGAGAGTGAAGAAAAAAGGTTTAAAAGATGAACTGTTTGGACAGAAACCGCTGTGGAAGAATTCCAGCCGAGAGATAACGGAGTTTCCAAGGTCGAAGCTGGCAGCCGGAGGAGAGAGAAGAAATTCGAAGGGGGGAGAGCTGTTTCTTCCCTTTTCACTCTCTCTCTCCAGCAGAGAAAAGACTGAAAAGTAATCCCTGCTACTTGTAAAAGTTTATTGGAGTAAGGAGACTCCCCATGCAGCTCACAGAGGAGCCTGTAGATGTACCAGAGAACCGAGACTTCATGAGAAGGACTGAGGTGAGGCAAAGTCCTGTTGAAAACTTTGTGACCCTTGAAAGGGATGATGCTTATGCCGGAGCAAAGATGGCTCAAATAAGCTTGGGATCCGTGTGTGTGTGGATCCATACTGCTATTGAAGATTTATAACTTTATGAGAAGAAAAGAATCTCATGCTGGAGCGAGACGGCCCATGTGAGGTGTTGGGATCCGTGTGTGTGTGGGATCCGTGCTAGACCCATGCCGAGAAGTCTATCAAGGACTGTTTCTCCCATGGGGAGGGACCTCCATAGGGAAACAGGGGTGAACTCTTAAGCCATTATCCCCTGTAACCCTGTGGTGAAGATCCATAGTAAGCAAGTGTCCCCTTGCAAGCCTATGGAAGGAAGACCCTTCAGGACCTGGGTAACCCCCAGCCTTCGGTCTTAGTTCAAGAGGGGGGTAAGCCCAGCCTTGGAGGCTGACACAGAGCAAGAGAGAGAGAGAGAAAAAGTTCCAGCTGCAACGAGAATGCTGCTGCTACTGAAGATTTGTTACTGGAGAGAGAGAGCTGGAACTCCGAAAATGGAGATTGAAACCACTTCTCCTCCTTGGACTGGTATAAAGGGGGGAGGAGTATTTCTGTAAATATATAACACTTTAACTTGAATAGAAATTGTGGTAGATATAATTCTTTAGTTTTTTAATTTATTAGTAGTTCTTGTTTTATTAGTAATAAATGTTCATACTATTTTCCCCAAATCCTGTCTCTCTTTTGTCTGCAAAAATTTTCTCTCAACTGGTAGTAATTGTGTGGGGGTTGGAAAGCAAATTAAGCCAAAGCAAAACCACGACAATGCCTAAATTACATAAGTGACCTGTGCTGGTAGGACTTTCATTAGTATTGACTTAATGAACATGGAAATGAAATGCTGAAAGACTGTCATAGGTGTCTCTGACATACACTCATCTACAGTAAGATGTGAAAATATCTGTGCTGGAACTGTTTATAGAAGTTTGCACTAGTTTGGAAAGGAAGTTTTTAATTTCTAGGTGTATGTAGTTTCATAATTCCTTTATACATCAGGCATTTATTTCTGAGGACCTTAATTGGGTTTGGAAGACATAGCTAAGCAATGCAACTGAATTTTATTAATTAAGAAAACTGTGGAACATATATGTTTGAATTATTTTGTGTTCTTTGGTTTTGTGGAGGGTTTTTTCCCCTTTTTTTTTTTTATTTTTAGCATACTTTGAAAAGTTCTATTTAGCAGCTTGGAGAAGAGTATTTAACAGCTCTGTGTTTTGTTTTTCAGTGTGCAGTGATCTGGAATTCAGGGAAGTAGCAAACAGATTGAGAGACTGGTTTAAGGCACTTCACGAAAGTGGAATTCAGAATAAGAAGACTAGGATTGTTCAAAGGCCTGAAAGAACCAGTAAGAGATTTTTTACTTGTCTTATTTGATGTTTTCTTTGATTCTTTTCTACTTTGGTATTTCCATTGCTAAGACTTGCCTTATTCTCATGTGGTTTAAAGAGACGTGTCCAAAATCATAACTTTAGGCTTTTCTAAAGTTAATTTCTTACCTATGGCTTAGTATTAACAGACAATGTTCACTTTAAACTGACAACATTATTTAGTAGGACAGCTGCTGTTCAGAATGCTTTTATTTGTGAATGCTATCAAACTGAAAGAAAAACACAAAGGAGCTGTAATTATGTGTGACCCATTGTTGCTAGGTGAAGCCGCTGTAGGTGCTGCTGAAGAAAAAAACATGGAAAAGGAGCTTGTAAGTAAAAATGGAATTTTCAAGGATAAACTTGAAACTGAGAGAGACTCAGGAGTTCTAATGAAATGGAAACAGTAAGGGTCGTAATTTGTTTTTAACCCTCTCAAATATTTAAATAGTTTCTTCTCTTGTGGAAAGCAGTAAAACTTAAAGGTAATTATCAAAGAGCTTATTTAAAATAGCAGTTGAAGTGTGCATTAATAGTTTCAAGAGTCATGTCCTACTGTGAATCAGAGTCAAATTAGATTTGATAAGCCATAAATTAATGGCTTAATATGAAGAGGTTAATATGAAGAGCAAACTATGACACTTCCAGTATATGTTTCACAGAACTTGGCCACCACCAGCTTCTTACTTTACTTATTTTATTATTAGCTTTTTTGAATATTTGAAATATTTTTTTAATTATTTTTCTTTACTTTTGTTTGATTACAATTTGTGGCATTACTTTCTCTTTTTTCAAGAAATCCATTACTTTAATTTCATTGGAAATATCATTGTGTCATTTGTTCATCTAAGTATGGTGAAGTGCAAGCACAGAGTTCTTGAGTGTGAGATTTTACCCTTAGACATCTTTTTTGGCCTTTTTTCCGTAAGCACACAGGTGGTATTAATAAGACCTATGATTGATACTTGAGGTGGTCAACTGTATTATGATGTGTATCTGGATGTAATATTTATTTTGTCACTTGTTTGTTTGCAAATTTTTATAATATCAATCAAGGACTGTATTTAGACTTAAGAGCTAAGATTTTAGTATGTGTGACTAATAATGCAGGAGTCTCTTGAATTTTTTGATCTTGTCAAGTTTGGAAGCCTTAATGTCCTCTCCTCTGACAATGTAAAGGATCCGCATATATTTTAGGGGGTATCTGAAATTTCAGGCACAAGTTAGTTTGGATCCTATTCTATCATTTTTTTGAGAGATAGAATCAAGAATTGATTTGGATGGCTAAGAATAATCTTTGCAGGGCTCTTTTTTATCAGCAGGTAAGAAAGTACAATCTGTGTGGAAAAATCTGTTTCCTGTGCACTGCTGACTTTAAACTCCTGTCCGTATCATGATGTCAAAAATGGTTGACTTATGTTTGTATCATGGTACCAGAAATTGGAATGGTGAATGAAATATTTATCGCTATCCTAAAATAGATGGAAGTGTGATGATAGGCTTTGGCATGTTCATTTTATTTTTACTAAAACAAAGTAAATCAAATTCTAGAAAATGGTTACATGTGAGACATTCAGTTTGTCATATATTTCCTTCTTTTCTTTTTCTTTTGAAAATGAAAAATCTACACTGCCTCACAAAAACATTTGAACTATATGATAACTGTTTAGAGATTAGTGTTTTAGTACTCTGGTCAGTTACTCAAACTGCATATTGGTAATTGGGAAAAGTATAGCTTTTGGATATGAAAGATTCCATTTGTGCAGTATTTATTTGATTTTATAAATAGCCAGTATTTACATGACTGTATTAATCTGCCAGGCTACAGCAGAAAGGCAGTCCATCGATATACAGAAAGCAATGGAATGAATAGATATTCAGTAATAGTTTTTTCCTTTGCAGATTTCAAGATGCACAAATTATCTTAAAACTGGTTTTGTTTGTGCAACTGTATGCTTTTTCTAGTATGTACATTTCTGTACTTCAGAATTTCTCATTTGAGACAGCATAATATATATCTCATCTTATGAGGAATTAATATGTCTGTGGTGTAGAAGGAAATCCTGTGTCACTATGTCCCTGTAACTGCATAAAGAAACAAGAAATAATGATAACCATTCAACATAGTAATGTCCTTACTAATAACATGAAGCAGTTCTTAAAATTGTTCTTGAAGAGCTAATCTCTTGAGTAATATCCCTTTAAGTCTCTCTCTGAAGTAATAGGAGGTCAAAGACATTAGGCACATTGATACACAAACATACCAGAGCTGTCCAGCCCCTGCATTAGGGATGTTAGAGAGCTACACCTACAAATAAATCTTGCAAAGAACTTATCATGTATAATGAATTTATACTTACATATACACATGAGACTTAGTGGTCTGTACAGAACAATAGCTATGACAAAAAAAACCACCTGAATGCAACTTCCTCTTTCAGTGTCCTAATTATTCTAGCAAATCCCTGGAATTCTTCATTACCCTTGGGGAGTTAAAAATCTGGTTTGGCACCTTTTCCCCTAGGCCTTCCTTTATTCTTGTCATAAAGTTCCTTCCTCACTGAAAAACTGAATTTAAAAAAGCAATTTCTGACATCCTTTCTGCTTGTCTGTTTGTGCTTAGGATTTTTCATATTTCATTCTCTCTGGTGGCAATTGGAACAGGATTTATTAAAAGGCTTGGGCACAGTCCTGACCAACCCAGATGTGGTGCAAGTGTGTAGTGCCTTGCTGGAGTTTTCCAGACTTGTTTCAGCTATTAAATAATCCACATTGGTCCGTAAAGTCATTCATATTACTTCTAAGCAAATCAAACGATAGTGTTGTTCTGCTGGAGCCATCAATATTCTGATAACAAGTTAAAACTGTAAGGTGCCTACATTGTTGTGTTTTTACAAGAATAAGGTAATTTTGTTTTACTGACACGTATTTTTTTTTCCAAAGCTAAATCTTATTAGTAATTCAGACTAGAATATTTAAAAAAAAACAATAGGGTTTTGCTTCCAAAATTCCTTTTATGTCTATTTGTGTTCAAATGGAATATATCTAGAAGTATAATTAACATAAATGCTATATAAAAACTTTAATCTGTTCCTCAAACCATTTGAGGTCTAAATCAATGACAAAGGATATTGTACTGTCATACTGCAGTAATACCCCCATTACTTTTCCCATATGGGTAGGAAAATATGGAGTTAAAAAATAAAGTGACATTTTATATAGCTATTTAAATTCTGTTGAAATATTGTTCTATTTCTGTATTAATTTTGCATGATAAAACACAATATTAGTGTATCGTATACAAAGCACAAAAAATACCACAAATATTTCTGCTAACAGGCAGTCTATTTCTAAAGAGTGCTTGTGCACTTTGTCATGTTAGAAGATGAAAGACCAGAGGCCAAAAGTAAAAGAGAATATTCTTATGTCTTGGAAATAATATAATTATTTGGGTCTAATACAATAATAATTTTGAAAATAACATAAAAATACAAGTAGTCTGAAATGAAATTACTTACAGTTGGCTTATCTAGAACTAGCATAGTGAGATATTATTGTACTAAAGTTGACAAATGCCCATACAAACTTGAAGCAGGAAAAGACCAATTTTGTAAAGAAAGGTAAATAAAATAAACAACTTCAGATTTTTTCTTGGAGGTTTTTATTTCTTTCTGACTATCTTAAATTCCTTATCCATGAAGAGACAAGCTGATATTATGCAGTGATCAATTACAGTTCCCTGATCTTCATTGCTGAAGCATATTTGGAAATCCTGAGGTACAGACAGAACTTGTAAGCAGAACAATAGGGTTTTTCTTACTCTTGTCAGTACTCTTCCATATAGTCACTGTGCAGTTTATAAGAGCTAGAAAGAGTTGTGATTTTAAACGGTGTTTTTGACGTCTTCAGGATGCTGACTGCCTGAGATTTTTTTGTCTTAATTCCTAAGATTATCCCAGGAAATGTCACATAAGCTGTACAGGCTGGCAACCTGAACCATAATTCTAGTTTGCTAGAAAGAAAAGGTTCTTTTAATGAATTTCTGCATGTATCAGGTTAGCTTATGCAAAGACATCCTTAATGCAAGAGTGTGGAAGAAGAAATCCATCATAGAAGTAATTCTGACCAAGGATTTTAATTAATTCATCGCTACTTAGAATTAAGACTCTGAATGAACTAAATCAGTATTGTTGACTGAAGTTGGTTTTTACTCTTTCGTTTTTACAGAATTATTCTTAAACACAATGAAGTATACGTAGATGTTTATTATAGCATTTTATTTATTTCTCCTCAGATATCTTCTACTTTTCTTTAACAGTCACACTTATTAATAAAATGGTCAATAGGGTGTCCCAAATAATACATTTCATCCTAACTCTCAAGATATTAGGAAACTGATAGCCTCCAGCAATAGGATTCATCATGCTTCCCTTCCCTCTCCTCCCCCATAAAATTCTTTAAAACACTTTCTTGAAAAGTAGAAACTTCAGGATGCAAACTGTTACAGGTGTGTAAAGGACACTGCAGCTGTACTTTATTTCTTCCTCTTGTACATTTTGTTCTGAGAGTTAGCTTTCCTAGGTTTATCATAATACCTTTTGTACATTTCCTATGTACCATTTTCCCCAGGGCCAGGAGTTGGTCTTCGATGATCCCTGTGGTCCCTTCCAGCTCAGGATATTCTTTATTTCTGTGTCTTGCCCTAACCCAGCTTTAGACAGGTGACAGTGAGTGTTAAAGCTGTCTCCTTCTTGGGCTAGTGTGGAGCCAGATGAGGCTCACCTAGATCAGTACTTTTGTGATGAAGTACAGCAGAAGGCAGTCACACTTGCTTAGTCCTCTTTATTTTAGTCTTTCCTGCTTGGGTCTGTCCTGATTACATTAGGAAGGAAAACATTTTCTCAGCTTGTAGTCAGCCTGAGCTGTGAAATGCTGTTAACTGAAGATTTTCTGCAAGCCCAAATATTGCAAAAATCCATTACAATTGAAAACCTTCTTACTGTGCAGCTGGCACTCTGAACAGATAAAATCCATGGTCTAGGTCACAGTTAGGACTCTTGGCAGAGTGCACATGTGTTTATTCACGTGTGATTTGTCAGTGGTTTTTATTGTTTCAGAGAGTGTACTGGCATTGGAAACAATCATGCACTTTTTGATGTATTAGATAAACAATTTCTACATAATACATTATGTGAACCCTATCTGTGTATGTATGCTGTTTTGGTTTCCACATGAAGTCAAAATTTATCTTCCTCAATATACACAAGTATTTATTGCTTATGTCCTTAATAAGCAAGCAAACGATAGTTTTACCTTGGAAAGCAGATTATATTTACTAAGAGTTGAAATTCTCCCCTGAGAAATAACCAGAAAGAGAACAGGAGCATTTCTGTTCGTTCCTTTTGAGTAAATGTTTTGAATGCTTAGTGTGTAAGCCATGGAGGAGGGCTATATTTCTTAATAATTTTCCCCCTAGGATTGTTTTGGCCAAGGAAAAGAGCTTAAGCTGGCACTTCACATTTTTCTAGACAGTGTTCAGAAATAGCTTCATAAAAGCTCATTTTGTTATGGTATATGGAAATAGGTTTTAAATAAGTGGTTAAAATTGAAGAAAGAGAAAATCTTTAGTAATTTAGTCTTCTGAGCAGCATTTTTTGCTCTCCTCAGTATAATGTCCTGGTACTTCATCATCAAGGATAAATTACTATCATTCAACATACTAATTCATCCTCCTTATTTTCTGCTTAGTGTTTTCTGTCACAACTGTGAAAAATGTCTAAAAAACAGCATTCTAGTATGTAATGTGTAATTGGGGCTACTGACTTGCTAGTACTAGGCCACATGGTGATTTTTTGATTCTTAGTTCTGTATCACCTGACCCCTTCATGTGTCAAATCACGTTAGCAGATGCTAAACTCTAGATATGTACCTAATTGCTTTTCTATCCCTTTTTCACAAGTATAACATTTTCCAGGGTGACAGATGTATTCTTTTATCAATGTTGTAATGGTGGAAAAAAGTCATTGCCAAGAGAAAATACTTCTAGATAATCTTAAGTTTGGACAGTTCCTTAAAGGTTCTTTTGAAATTAACCAAGAATTTTACTTTACCACAGTATTCTATAAAGAGTTGATAATGTGGAAATGGAACTGATAGTGGTGATCTTTTTGTGGTGTAGCAGTTCTGGAAGAGGTGGACTGCTCCATTTTATTTCTAACAAAGCTGCTTCTATCTCTGTCAATACATGCCTGGCTTACCTCTGAAATACTTGAGACGTTTTTATTTATTTCACCAAAACTAGATTTGACCTAGATTTCAGACATTTCTATACTGCAGTAACTGATGGTTGTGAAATAGTTTGGCTTGATGAAACAAGACAAACAAAAACTAAGAAGATACGTGATTTTTCACTATTTAAACACTAAAATTGTGTATACCAGAGAAGAGGGGAAAAAAATAGTAAAAACAACAACAAATATACCTGGGCTATAAAGGAAAATAGAAACTACTTCAGAACCAGACTCTGAAAAAGAAACATAAACTGCTTTCAAGGTAAAGCATGATCAGTTTTAGAAATTATTAAATCAAACAGTTATTTGGTAGAAAGCTAGACCCCATAACCCACAGTACTGTTTCTCCAGCATATGATGCTATTTAATAAATAGGTTATGACAGCTTTAATAAATGTAAGCTTTATTTTCCAGGCTTGGAAATAGCATAAAAAATTTCTTATATGAAATGTTACTGTTTCAACTAGGTTTATTAGTTCTGATGTACCAGTTATAATACATCCCTGTTTCTGGGAAGAGTATGCTATGCATAACAGACTTCAAACTTGATATTTAAATATTTAACTACACTGAACCTTAAGTGGATTTATTGAAAATATTAGAACATAGTGACATTTTTCTGGTGCTATCCTGTTGATATCAGTGATCTGTAATAAAATCATTGGTCTTTTAATGATATTGCTGACTCCAATGCAATTTTTTTAAATTCAAACTCTGTCCTTAACTATGATAAATGTAATAGAGAAAAGGCTGGTGAGACATTACTATTAGGCACACTTTTTAAAAAATCTAAAACCTGTATAGAAAGAGGTAAGGAAAAAAAATTAAGAATAGGAACAGAGGATGAACTTAATTCACAGGCTAATGCCAATTAAGGGAATCAAGAAAAAAATAGGGATAAAGTCTTACACAGTTGTACAGTATTGTTCCATCCTCAATGTAGTGATGCATACAGCCTTTGAAATGTTCAATGTTCTTTCACTACTCTTCAGTTAAATTCATTTCTTTTTGGAGTAGAATTTGAAACTGATTGAGAAGTAAAATAAGCAGTTGTTTGGGGTTTTTTTCTGCTTTTCCTTACTATAGTTTATTAAATACATAGTGCTGTCTTCTAGTGTCCTAAAATAAAAAGTACTTTATGATGTGAGCTTTGCCAGCTTGGACCATAAACACTATTTTAAAGATACTTGGTCTGCAGCTTGAAAGTGACGCTTCTTTCAATACATTTACGCTCAAAATTCCACATGCCGATGTATTATCTACAATTACTTACTTTGTCCCACAGGATATACCTGAATACACCCTTGAAGTGGCTTTTATCTTATATTCCCATATAGCTGGCATCTTATTAATTAAAATCTGTCTCCTCATGGTTGCTCTTTTTCTGCCCCTTCTCTTACAGTTTGGTGAGCTGGACAGAGTGCTAAATTCAGAAAAAAATTATGAGCACAAGAATAAATTCTCCCGTCATGCAGGTACACAAAAGGCAGGATAGGTGACAGTGTACATTTCATGTCAACCTCTTTCTGAATCCAAGGTCGTGAGGGGGATCTCTAGCTAAAAGCAGGACTAGGAGAGAAAGTGTTAAGAGGCCTTCAGGAACAGAGCCTTATAGGTAAATAATGTTATATTGAATATTTAATCTTAAATAAAATGTTTTAAGATGAAGGAACCTTCAAAAATTTTTCTGATCAGAAACACCTGTTGAATAATTTGATATCTTTTACAGATAAAGTTGAATTACACATCTACTGTATTATCCTTATTCATTCTGTTGGGTCCTCGTTGCTTTTCATAATACACAGAAAAGAAGTTTTGTCTTTATGTGTTAACAGGGACTGGAGAGGAAGAGAGGTCATTGGTTGAATGCTTGGCTATGTTTTTAAATTTTGTTAAACTCATGAAAAATATTATAAATATCAAATGAGTGGCTTTTTTTTTGCTTTTTTTTCCTCTTCTTTCTCTCAAACAAAAATAATAATTAATGCAACACATCATCAGCCAACAAAGCAAAATGAGATCACCCTGTTGAAAAGTCATATTTTGTTTAGGATTTCTGGGTAAAGGGGGTTTATGTGGTGGTCTGATTTCCACAAGGAATTTTTGATGCTATCAGCTTTCTTCTTTTACTTTCTGAAGTGGTCGTTCTGCCATAGTATGGCTATCTACATATGCAGATATAGATGTAAAAGAAAATTTACTGACTTCTAAATACAGTTACTGGGTTATCCAAGTTAATCTGTTTTAGCAATATAGAAGTGCTTTTTAGATTTCTCTGATGGTGTCAAAACGACAGCAAAGGCAGGCAAGCTTGATTTTAAACAGCAGTAGAAATTGGGAATTCCTGTGTCCTCTCATGTCAACTTTTCTATAGCCCTATCTACCAATCTCATTTTGACTTAAAAGTTTCCATGAATACTATTTAGTAGCACTAAAGCTCATTCTACATTAATATGCATACTTAAATGCCGGGCCATATGCATGACCTATGGCACTTGAACAAGGAAAAAAGTGTGTGTGTATATCGTATGCAGCTCACATCTTCAACATCGGTGAGAGTCCTGACGGTTTCTGAATTTCCCATTCATGTCCATGTGCAAGTCTGCATGTACTTTAGAGTTCATAAAAGAATCACAAACATGAGGTCTGAGCTCTGGATACAGGAATAATTAACTCAGCCTGTTCCAGCTAACCTTTTTCCAAGAAATGATTTAGGAAGTTGCAGGCTCTATCAGTAGGTCTGATGCTGGCAATCAGCTGCTTTTAGCAATCATCTTTTCCATGGCATCCTCAGAGATAGAAAGTACACCAGGTAAAGTACAAGTTTCAAAGCACTGCTGAGGCTGACTATCATGTTACTTTTTCATAGATTTAGATGTATATTGATGGAACAAAAAAACCCAGCCCATGGACTCCAACAAGTTATCTGGAATTTAGTTATCTTAACTTTGCAAACTGCTTAAGTTTCAGTCTCCTGATTTATAATATCACCTAAATTCCTTAACAGAATTATTTTCCAGAAAATCACTGTATTTAATTTATTAGCATGCATAATGTGTGTGCTATAGCTATGACATTTGACAAGAAAACTTCTATTTCTAAATGCTTTGAGATTGATGATAGGATTATTTTTTTACCAGGTTAATTTAATGTCTTTTAAATTGAGTCTGACATACAATTTATATGTAGTATTTCAATAGCCTACACTGGGTATGTTCTGTATCTGTGTGGCACCAGAGCTGTTGCTGTGATGCAGCATTCTTTTGTGGTGGCTGAGCTCAGCAGCTGCTCTATCTTTCTTAGTATATAATTTTTATTATTTTTGTTTTGCCTTTTAGGATTTGATACCAGCATTTTGCCAATTTGCAAAGACTCCCTTGGCTGGATGTTTAATAGGCTTGATACGAACTATGACCTGTTGCTGGACCAGTCGGAACTTGAAAGCATTTACCTTGACAAGAATGAGCCGTGCACCAGGGCGTTCTTCAATTCTTGTGACACATACAAAGACAGTTTGATATCTAACAATGAGTGGTGCTACTGCTTCCAAAGACAGCAAGGTAAAATATGAGAACAATATGTGTATGTATATGACTGACCTTTTTGTTGGGCTTCATCTTTTTTTAATATATTAAGAAGATTACAGTAAACTACAAGCTCTTTAAGTGCTGTACAATGAATTTGTGTTAAGGTTTTTGACCTATGGTGAATACCTAAAATGAAGTAAAAAAATCACAAACAAAAAACCCCAACCCAAGCTAAATGGAAAGGCCTGCTAAAAATTCAAGAATTCTAAATGAAGTGGAAAACAGCAACAAAGGCTTTTGAAGCTATATTGTTCCTTGTGCCAACATCCAGTACATATGTAGAGGGAACATAATAAGGAAGAAAATTACTTAAATTATTTCTTTCACAGTCTACTTTGCCTACATTATAAAAGAAACTTTTTCTTATTGCTAATGTAGAATATCCTAATGTTCTGTGAGCCTAATAAAATAGCTGAATGAACATTATAGATAAAGTTATTTCTAGTCATTTGGATCTAAAACCAGTACATTTTTATTGCCTAGTTAAATATCTTGTTAATGTTCTGATGTTTTATAAATAAACACAGCCTATAAGCATTATTTTTCTGAGGAGTATAAAAAATTTTAGATGTAGGTGAGACATCACATACATTATATAATCAAACTATTTATAATGTATCAAGAAATTTCCTCATCAGATATTGTCAGAAAGTGGTCAGAATTGCCCCTTCATTTCTCTTACTAACATGAGGGAGTTTTTTTAAAGGATAAATAGCAACCAGGGTTTAAATTTATTCTGCCAGTAGAGGACATAAAACTGATTTGGTGGAAAGTTTGCAAAGTCAGTTCAACATTTTTAAAATTTTAGTATCAGTTTTTAAATCTCACTCTTGCCCTTAAAGCTTTCATGATAAATTCCCATTAGTGCTCAACATGATTCTGATTTCTTTGGAAACAAAAATAAAAATAAAGCTGTACTTCTTTAAATAAATACTGAATAGCAGATTTCTTTTCTTTGGTAACTTTGCAGTCAAAAAGTTAACATTTAAACTTTCAAAAAGCCTTGTTTGTTTCATAGTAGAACAATAATTTTGGCTTTTATTTTATAAGCATGTATGTACTGCTGAAAAAATTAAAAAATTAAAAATAACCCATCCCAGAAGTAAAGTTGTTCCTAAAGAATAGAACATGTTTTGTTCAGTTGTCTTTAAAAGAAAATAAAAAAAAACACCACCACAATAATTTCAGGTTAATATATAAACAGCTCTGGAGAGCAGCATAATTCTTTTCAGTTGCCAGCGGAAGTACAGCACATATTATGTGGCCTAGTAATAGTCCAGAGTTTTTCTACCAATTTTTATAATGCATGTACGACATAACCAGGGCATTAAGAAAACACTTCTATAGTTTAGATAGTTTAGTTTCAGGTAGTTTTGCATTCTATAGCCTACAAACTGATTTTGTCTAAAATATTTGCTCAGCAGACTGGTAGAATCTGAGGATGGTAAAGACTGATCTAAATGCTACAGAATGTTATTTATGGTACCTCATTAGATCCAGCTTTCAGTGACACTGATTCTCCACATTGCAGAATCGAACATTATCAAGCTTTCCTTCCTGTTTTTACCAATTTTCTCACTGTCTTGATAATGGTGTTGAGATAAGGCACTGATTTTAAACAGATTAGATAGACTTTGATTCCACATTGTATGAGCATATAGTAGAAGAGATGTGTCCTCAGCATTGTAAATGAAGTGAAATGTCAATTTCGGCAATCCTCGCAGATTACACATGCACTTCATCCTTCCAAATTAGCACTGTCATCAAAATCTGTTTTCTCCTTTTTAGTTGTAAGGAGAAAAAAGAAGCTTATAGTCTAATTTTGTCATGTCTTATTATTAGCTCTTGCACAACAGTCTGAGTCCTAACTCCTAGTATTAGTAACCTACTGAATTCTCTGTTTGTAGTTTGCAGTGTTATGCTAAAACTTTGGAATATATTCGTATTTGGTTATGTTTTACTTGATTGAACAGTCTACATAAGGCCTTTAACTAAACCTTTGTATTAATAGCAAATGGATGGCAAAGTAGAGAAATTCACTGGCTTCTTTCTGATGTTTATCAAAAGAAGTTGATATTAACAGAATGTTTCAAGCCATGTAGAGCAGCTTCCTATATTCATTGAGCTTTGTAGCTGCTTTCTGGGCAGATCAACAGCACTTTTACAGGTTTTGCAGGACTGTTCTTGATTAACAATGTTCAAAAGTGAACACAAAATTTAGTCAACAATATGTATCATAATGGGATAGCAATTTCATTGTGCTTTTTGAAAGCACATGGTATTGCTGAAGTCGTTATCTGAGAAGCCCTCATGGTCTTTGATCTTAGCTTCATGGTGCAAGACTGTCAGGATCAGACAAGTACTTACAACTCTTCTTGCTTTCTGCTTAAGATGTGCCATGATGCATTACAGTGCACTAGACCCATTACTGCACACTGTTCACGACTTCTAGTCAATATAAGCAACTTCTTATGAATACTGAAGTCAGATCCTACTTGTGGAGAAGATGATCTTCCTCTAGTAGCTGTCCCTCCTTGACTAATACTGAAAGACTTACATACACCTCAGTGATGCTTATTGCATTTTTTTCTTGTCTTATTCTGCTTTAAATGTAGTTTATTATTTCTGAGATACATCTAAGACACTGTAATCCATTTCTGCAATACTTAAAAATCTGCACTTTGCCGGTGCTCTTTGCAAGTCTTCCTGTGTGCGTTAGTTGCTGTTGCCCTCAAGTTTCAACAACAATTCATGTAAGTGCTTCAGTGGCCATCTCTAGAACTTGTTTTCTTAGATGTTTGATGCTAACTTGTCACTTTAGTGGTTGCCTAAATGCTGAGGCCTTTGCAATGTCAGCCTTTTAATAGATTAATTTTTTTTCAACCCGTAATTCATCATTATTGTAGTGTTGTTTTGTGGCATCACTGATCCAGAGTAGAAGAGTACTCAGTTTTGCTTAGCACTGAAGTATTTCTGTACTGCAGGCCTCTGCATGGATCTATTAGTCCAGCACTTTTCTAGATGCATTTTCTTAGGGGCTCTTCTGTCTGTCATGCCTGGAAGACATCATCATGACTTTAAAAAACAATCCATCTTACAGAAGAATAATTGTCATGATTCCTATTTTTCAGTCTTCAGATTGTGAGGACTTCAAGAGTATTTATAGATGGTTATAAAAGAAGGAGTATCAGGATAAATAATGATCATAAATGAGATCCCCTGAAAGAAGTCTAGTGTTGAGGCTTCTGATCCCTAAAGTAAAAGCCTTGGATGTCCAAGAACAGTTACAATGCTTGACCACAAGCCACAGGCAAGGCATAACAAGGCAGGCTAATCTGCTGTGGACCATGTTCCAGAACCTAAAGGGCTCTGCCAAATATTACCTACTTGATATATGGAAAAAACACTGTTTTGTATTTGAGTAAGATTGAGAATTTCAGAAAGCTGGAGGCTCTCTGTGTGAGTAACAGCTCCTTTGAACATGTCTGTAAAAAATAAAAGACATTCTTTATAAAATCTACCAGTTTTGCTCCAGTTGCTCTGTTAATGTGACATTTTGGTAAATCAAGGCTTAGTTGTGCTATCCTTGAAGCCCCTCTTGACACAACTGGATATTCATGTCCCAAAGGCCAGTATTAATAACATGGGACATTCTAGTGTGCATGAGTACTTGGAGCACTGAAGAACTGTGGATGGGTGGTGTTAAATGTTTCATGAATCACTCATAATAATGCAGTGATATGATCAGAAAGAAAATTCCTGCCACATCTGTGGAAGTAGATTAAGGATGAAGAAAGTTAAGTACATTATTTGTATTCAGGTTATCAGAAAGACTGATGTCAAATTAATTTCTATTTCAAAGGAAGCTACCACACTGATTTTTGTAAAGAAATTTTTTCTCTTTGACTCATGACTGCTAGAAGTTGTCTTGTGGCTCTTTTATTGAAATTAGTTCAGAAAAAGCTTTTCAAACTTAGAAACTAACTGGAAAATAAAGAGGTAAGTACTATGATTTGGGGAGAGAAGAAAAAGCAAATGCTATGGACCAAAAGAAGATGGTTGAACTTTTAGTCTGCCATTCTCTTTGACAGTTTTTATGACCAGAGTGATTTAGTATTGTTAAGAGTTTTTGCTGCTTTTATCCTGAGAAGCAAAGCTTAAATGTGAATCTTGAAAACCTAGCTTCTGAGAAGAAGCGAGTTTTGGGTAATTAACTTTCTCATGTTGCCATGTTACCTATTGGTTAGTTGTATTCCTTTTTGTAATTATGCAACTAAAGATTTATAGCTCTAAATGAAGATTTTTTTTTTCTTTAGGCATAGTCCATAATTTTTAGTTTTCCACATGTGCTCATGTGTTTAGATCTGTGTTTATGATTTAGGATTTTTTTTCCATAGAACAAAATAAGTGTATTTTTCCTGTTTGACTAGTTCTTCTCCTTCAATATATTTGTCATCTGTTTTGGAGGATAGGATAAACTAGGTGGGAAAGGTTCTATAGCGTAATCCAACTGTTAACATAACAATGCCAAATCCACTCCAGTCCTAGATCCTTCTAGCCTGTGATACTTGATAAATGACTGTCTTTATTAGATTAATGATTAATGGAAAATACCTTTGTTTTAAGAAATAATTGATCCTCAGAATGTTGTAGAATTAAAAGTTTAACTCTAAATGTCAAGAAAGGCGGAAACCTTAGTTTTGAAAAGTAAGGAACATCTCTGGCAAATAGTAAGCATGATCATCACCAAACCACTTCTTACAACAAAAAGAGTAAAACTTTATGTAGCCTTAGCAAATACTCACAGACTAAATTCTTAAAACCCAATACCCACCCAGTGATGTGAAATCCCAGTGATTTTTCAAGAGCACACACAAAAAATTGGTTGGTTGTCTGGAAAGACAACTCCTGAAAATTTGCTTTCGCACTGAGACTCCTGTGAACAGTACTTTGAAGTGGAGTTGAGGCCACTGGAAATGTTTATAAGCTTCTTTAAATGTATTTGGTATGTAAATGGTATTTAAAACACAGAGCCAAGAAAAATTAAGAGCCTGCTGTCAGTAAGGGGCTATTGTGGTCTTCTAGTTTTTATTTAATCTCTTAGATAAGAGCTCATAAATAATACCAAATGCCTATTGGTATATCTAGGCTGTGCCAGCCAAGAGGCTCTGTGTTTACCAGAAGTATATTTTTGATCCCAAGTTCCTTAGGCATTTGTCACCAGAGGGCCCTACAGTGACTGAGTTCTGGTCTTATATGTGTTATTCATCAGTAAGCTTGGCCAGTCTTACTCATCTTTAAACTAGCTCAGAAGAATTTTTTCTGTTTTCATGGAAAGAAAGGGAGCCTACATGGCAAAGATGTATTATAAATTATCAGAGTCTGCCAAAATGTAAAATGTATTTAGTATTCATAGAATGTGAGATTTTGTCTGGGAACAGTATAAGCTGAAGACGTATGTGAGTAAACTCAGTAATACTAGTGCTGATTCAGAATGGGGAATGCTGTTGTGCTAATGATCTAATGTAATACATGATGTCAGTGTTCAGAGAATTATTAGTACTTTGCTGTCTTTGTGATTCTTTCATTTATTCAACAGTAAGGTATATACATTCATATCTTATTCTCTTCCCATTCATGGGGCATACTGTGATTTCCTTTAATGGACAGTAGAAAAATTAAATTATTCAAAACTGGATTAGGCTATAACTGAAGAATGGAAAACTGAATTTTAACACCTATTTCATCTCTTAGATCCATCCACAGTTTGGCCAACGTTTTTAAGTTGGTTTGCTGAACATGGGGCTTTGTATCTGTAAGATCCAGTCTTAAACTGTTGCCAGAGAACCACGATCTTGCAGACTTCAGTAAAGAAAAAAAAAATCTTTATTTTCTTAGTGTAGTGAGTGAAATGCAAAACTTGGACATGACTTCTAACAAGGACAAAAGGAAAGAAATTAAAAGAGCCATCCTTTTTCTAAGCAATACATGAAGCAAGCTTCATAGTTACGTTCTGATTTTTGTGGACCGATCAAATAGCATGTGATGGACTTGAGTTCAGTAGTTAGAATGACCTTAAAATGTCATAAACTTTGAAAACTTAGTCCTATGCTTTCTGTCCCAGATGCAGTGTAATCTGTTTAACATTTTTATGTCGTTGTAGACCCACCTTGCCAGACAGAACTCAGCAACATTCAGAAGCAGCAAGGAGGAAAGAAGCTCCTAGGTGAGCCATAGATCATTCTCTTGAAGGTTTTATTGCTTACATAAATAAGCCTAGTGAAACAGCAACATAAAATCAATATTAATCCAGCGAAGATAGACCACAGTAAATTTCAGCAACAAAATTTATGAAATTTTTGAAAGCTGTTAAACTTAGTTTTATTACCTTACCTACCAAAAGATCTTATGTCTGTTTTATTACCCTGATAGAAGGTACGTTTTTACAGTTATAGAGGGGAAGTCTAAGGCACTCCTAAATTAGTATCTCTGCTGATCCTTTAACTGTAATATTCTTTAAGTAATTGAAATCTTTGTTGTAAATCAGTTTATACTGTATCAATATTACTGAAGTGTAAAATCTTCCTTTTACCATTAGCCACTGTATAAAAGCTGCAATAAAAGGCTTAGCCCAAAGCAGTCAAAACTGTATTTCTGCTAAGCATGTTTCTAAAAAGAACTATACACTTTTGTATGAATGTTTTGTTTGTTGTGGTCTCTGTTTTGTCCAAATGAAAACCAGTGGATTATTGAGCCTTAGGCAAGTCACTGCATCACAAAAAAGTCCCTCTTTTACGTATAAATGCAAATTTAACATTCATTTTCTTACAGCTGTTGGTGTGTTGCACTGCATTTGTCTTCTGTGGTGAAATAATCAAGTATTACTATGTAACTAAGTGATTTGTAAAATATATATTAAGTATAATTAACTCCTTTTAGCAAATTGTTAGTCCAGGAAGCCTGGCCCTTACTATTCAGACCTCTCTGTACTCCGCAGATGATAAAACTTCCCATTCAGGAGTGGTTTCTACATTTGAGCCTTTTCCCCAGAATACAATGAATATCTTGACCAAGACATTCAGGTAGAAAGGAATATGTATCACAGGACCGACAGAAAATATAAAGGAAGATTGCTCACTTTATTTCTTGAAATCAGTCCAAGACTGTTATATGTTATTTGCCTTCCCACATTTGATAGATTGAGTCACTTTCTGCTAACTGAATTTGGTAGTAGTAAACCAGTCAGTGTAGAGTCCGGGATGATAAAACAGCAAAAGGTGGTTGCTTTCCACTGTAATTGTTACATTGGCCAAGGGGCAGATTTTAATACACTTACTCACTACACATCTGTATGTCGCAGGGCAGTACATCCCCTTCTGTGATGAAGATGGGTATTACAAACCAAGTCAGTGCCATGGAAGCATAGGGCAGTGCTGGTGTGTTGACAGATATGGTAATGAGGTAACAGGATCCAGAACAAATGGTGCAGCAGAATGTGGTAAGTTAAAAACCCCTTTGTGATATTTGCTTTAGAGGTGTTATTCCCTTTGATTGTGAACAAGGTTAAATTTCTTCAGTAAGAACAGATATGGGACCCAACTACATGGATTTTGATGCAAAAAAACCAGTCTATAATTTGTTATTGTTATTACTTCATTATTTTTTGGAACTCCTGTCACTGGAGTCAGCTATTAATAGACCCCTTATATGTGCTTGGCATAGTGTATATAAACCCAGGAAAAGTTAATTTTCTAGAGCAGTATTAGATAAGCCCCAGAATGTTTGATGGAATTCCTTTAGGTAATCAGCATGCTAGTGAATTCAATTTGACTTTTTTTCAGTTTATATTTGAGGGAATTACCAAAAGTTTTTAGCACACTAAATCTTCCCTTATTTTTCCCTTCCCTACAGTGCTGTGCAGTTTCTTCCAAGAATTCCCATGTCACCTTTTTTTGCTGTTTATTTGATTAAAAGATAAAAAAAGTTTATGGGTTTTTTTTTTTTTTAATAGTCATATATGACTCCTTTTCACTTCTTCTCTAACAAAAGAACATAGCCTGAAGCAGAAAGTAAATTGAAGACAGTATTTGAGATACAAGCTCAGGCCTACTGTCCAACTAATCCAGAATCCTTTCTAGATGGACAGTTTGATAGATATGTAAGAATTGAACAGTAATCAGTAGTCTTTACTGTCATCTGTAAGTTGGACTTAATTTTTTTCAGTTGTTCACAGCATTCATTATAGCTCTAAAAATCCATAAAATTGTTTCCTTTTGTTAACATCGAGAAATTCATTCACTACTGAAATGGATTTCTTTTACGACAAAAAAATTTTCATAATTTTTATATTTTTTTTTATGTGACACGCTGTATTTGTCCTGAAAGTAAATATTCTGTATGCTTATGTAAAATATATTATAAATACATAGTGGATCTTGTGAGTCTTTTCTATAACTATCATACCTTTTTAGCTGTTGATTTAGAGACTTCAGGTGATTTTGCCTCTGGCGATTTCCATGAATGGACAGATGATGAAGATGATGAAGATGAAATAATGAATGATGAAGACGAAATTGAAGATGATGATGAAGACGAAGGAGATGATGATGTTGATGATGACGATGATCATGATGGGTATATTTGATGATATTAAGGGGTCCATGTATTGTACCTTTCTAAGTTTCATGAGATGACATTTCATAAAATCCCTTTGCTCTCCGTGATCAAAAGGGTTCTAACAAATATGTATATTTTGTATGATTATTTCAAATATTGCAGCTGGAGTCATAGACTTTTTTGTTTAAATAAGAATAATTATATTATGTGCTTTTGAGTTTTTAAATGCCGTTGCGCTGAAGAAAACATAATGGAAGTCTAGCCTGAAGAAAAAAATGTTATGTGCTACTGGAAATATAAATGTGCAAAACACAGTATAAAGACAACCATTCTCTTTAAAACTCTGGTGAAAAAATATTTGCCCTTACTTGGAACTGTGCATGTCCTCTTCAGAACACATACCATAACTCAGCTTAAGTTTTACCAGTGTTTTAGGCCTTGAAGTCTTTGCAGGTTGTCCATATTATAAATCAGAAGTGTGTTGCAGTAGAAAAGTCTTGATGCACAAGTAGCATCTCACCAGCCTTTAATTAATTAAAGGTACGGAGAAAAATTATCAGGAGGGAAGACTAAAACAAAGTCCTCTGTTGGGTTTACATTTGTAGTTACATTTTTATTATGAAATGGCTAGATTACTGAAAGGATTTTTTAAAAGCAGTAGCATGGACAAGCATCAATTCTGTAATTCTAAAATTTTCTTGCCCTTTTTTTTTTCTTCTTTTTTTCATGTCAAGACAGTATAAGCTGTATCATTATTTACTCAAACACTGCTTCACCTTTTGTTGTTTCTCTGTATTTCTCTCTAATCAGGTTAGCATAAAATATTTACATGGGGAAAAAGATTTGCTTAAAATTGTATTACCTTTATACATGACTGTATTTCAGAGTATTGTCACTTGACCCAAGGTAGTTTTTAATAAATGTATAATGATGTTTTTTATTTTCTTAATTCAGGAAATAGTTTTGCTCTTTATCTTAATTCATGTCATTTTCTGTTACTAGTGCAGAAACTTAGAGAACGTATTGTAAAGGTGCCTTGCAAAATAGAAATAGAGAGGTTTTAGCATGCATACCAGTATAGGATATTAGGCAATAGCTAAGCACACCCAATTACCAAATTAATACCAGTATAGATACTGCTGCTGGAATGAAGAAAATGGATTATTTTAATTTTTTTCCTATTATTATGTAATTACCATGTGGACTAGATTATACTTATTGTGTAGAGTAGCACTTAAGATTTGACTGTAGAGAAAATTACTTTAATCACTGTATTTATGTTAGCATGTTAATTAATTGTGTAGACATTTTGGGACTCCATCATCTTCATTCATATCCTATCTGTTGCTTTCTGCCCACAATAAAATTGACATGACCTGTATAATGTATTACTACAGGATGTATTTTGAAAAATGGATCACTGGTTTCCCATCCTTTATTAAAAGGAAAATCAGTTTCTTATTTGAATTAATTTCTATACATTAAATACTAAATCTAATGTTTATTCTATGTAATATTGAAAAGTATAATGCATTTTCTTTTTTACTGTTTCTGTATAGTTTGCAAAATAAAGACTCTTGTAACCAACCTAGTGTAGCCAATTATTTTGACTTTTTGCCTAGTCTGAAATTTTGAATCAGGACGAATTCCATGTTTCAGATACATTTTACCTATTAAAATATGTATTCATTTGAATAATACCATTTATAAATGTTTTATTTCCATTAAAGAATATTTGACTAAGACAAAACCCATAGTAAGCTTTCTTTTTTCTGTAATTTTCTTGATTTTTTTCTAGCTTTGTTATTTACTTTTATGACATTGTCTTCATTGCATAGTAAAGAAAGAGAGATATTTCCTTTCAAGCTTTGTTGTAATTTTTGGGGCATAGTTGTATTATTTTCTTAAATAAAAATAGTTAAGAGTTTACGATTCTGGCAATGGGATTTTGTTAGAGGACAGTTTCTTAGCACTGAAATTAACTGATATAAAAATTGATTTTAAATAAAGAAGCTAAAGAAAAAGTGTTGTCATTATTGGCTGATACAGCAAGTACTGTTGTGGAGGGTTTTTTGATGTGATAAATGGTCATTAGATGACAAACTGAAAATGCATTTCATTAAAACTTGTGATATTAGCAAAATTAAAGTGTGGAAAGAAAATTCATAATATGTTTAATCTAATAGGACTGCAATATGAAGACCTTCCTGAAAACAACTGTCATGCAGAAGGCTATGGAAGAAGTTTATATTCTCTCTTCTCTGAAAATTCCCCACTGAATTTGAAGAGGAGGGAATATGCATGCATTTTAGTCCCTGAGCATCAAAGCTGTCTATCATAAATTCAGAAGTAAGTTAAGATTGCTAAATTTACTAAAGAACAGGCACAATGGAGATTTGGGATCATTTTGGATCATTTCTGTGGAACAAAACTAAAACAGCAACAACAAACACTTGAGTTATTACTCATTTATGAGGAGAAGCCAGAGAAGAGGTTGGTAGTATAAGTCTTCTTTTGAAAAGATCATTTCTGTTTTTTAAAAAATAGGTAACTGTGTGTGTATTAATACTAGGGTGTTGCTTATCTTTCATGATACCAGATAAAGTGGAAACCACTGAAGCATTAAAGAAATGCAGGAAATCAGGAGCAGGTAGAACAAATAAAGGCAAAGGCTGGTAACATAAACTTACTAAATACCTAAATCATTCCAGAGCTTTTTCCTTTTTTCGATAAAATGCAAAAAATTTGCACAGACATCTGTCCTCATGACTGCAGTCATGCAGAAAGCAGTAGGGAGCCCTTGACTATTTTTATATTGTCGCAGTCACTTGTTTTTTTTCTTGATCTTGTAGTTCTGCACATGTATTTATAGATATGCAAAGACAGTGATATAAATTTGGAGATTTTCAGACGCAGTGATTAATCTTTGTGCTCTTCTTAGGATGTGTGGAATTATAATTCTGAGTTTCATTGAAAAATAAGGAATACCAAGCTCAGTGCTATGAATTATTTTATAGTCTTTGAAGGGAATATTTTAGGTCAAGCCACAAATATGCTTAGTTTAAAAGCACATGAGTTAATGTCATTAGTTTGCTTATACAAAAATTAGATTATTTTACAAGGCTGAGGAAGACTGACAGACCATAATGATAGTAGAAAAATTTTTACCTACTTTGTGCATAGGGACAAGAACTGGATTTCCTTTAATATTATTTTAAAAATTTAGTGCCCAGGTGGAATAACAAAAGTTTTTCAGGAACTGGAATAATTTTGTGCTTCATAGGAAATTAAAAAATACCTGCATTTACAGATTCTTCATTAGAGCAGTGTATGTATTTCTAATTACTAAGCTTTTAAAAATTGGATTTAAATAAAGCTGTGGCAGCACAAATTTATTTAAAATACACTAATCCTTTTTACTGGTTTTCCTCTAATCTAAATATGTTAGTTGCAAATCACTGACTCATTTCAGCTAGTGCAGTGGACATTAAAGTAGTTTGTCAACAACTTCCTGTGTGGAGAAAGAGACTGGAATTACCATGAGGAAGAAAATAATGTACTGGAAGAATCTTTGACTTAACCAATTACCACTGGCTGAGTAACTAAAACATCAAGTTTTAAAAAACTCAGCCCATTCCTGAAGGCAAGTACAATACTGGACAAGCTGAATTGGTAGAGTAACCTTTTGTCATGACTAGACTGCTGCTAACACAGTGTCACTGAACTCACTGTACAGGATGGGTGCACTTATTTGTTAATTCATCCACATAAATGGCAATAGAAATTACTCTTTGAAGTCAAGAAACATAGCAAGAATGGGAAAAAGAGTTGCCTTGCCTAAAAGATGACATCTCTGCTTGAATTTTTTTTTGTGTTTCAGATGCTAACTGAACAAATCCTGAAAAAGAGACTTCTGCACTGTATCTGTCCTCTTGAAGGTGAGTTTTACAAGTGAAATGTGTGTGCCTTTTTTTAAAGAGAATCTCCATATTATAATGTTAGTAATAATGCAAGACATTTTACATATTTTCACCATCTTTCCATAAAATTCCATAGAAAAATTTGTTTAAAACCTCAGACTCATGCCTGTAACAAATTTTAACCAAGATGCTTGAAATTCATCAGTTAAAATGAAAATGGACAGGGAGGTTGCCAGTTTTCCCCCTCTGCCACTAACATTTGCAGCTGCTTTGTATGCTCTTGGAGCATTCTGCAGTCTGCTGAATTTAAAAAAAAAAAAAAATTATTACACATCCTTCCAGCTCGAGTCATGGTATCATTATATTGCTCATCAGGCAAATGCAGTTTTGAAAGAGCCAGTGGTACCAAGCCCAAGGCACTGAGGGTACGCCCTATAGGTCTTGCTATTGACATCAGATACCTGTTTTTAGGAAGATTCTCAAATTCTTTTCCCTTGTTGTAGTTTATTTACTTCACAGACTTGCACAGTGACATGTATTGGTGAGGTTAAATTGTCTGCTGGACTTTGGTTTCTGTGAAGAAGAGGAGGTTAGAGCTCTTTTGATGTAAAGGTAACACTTCTGATTGATTTCCATGTGCCTGAGGGGGTCGGAGGGCACAAGGAGATTTATCAAATTTGGGGTGTTAGAACAGAGTAGTGGTTATCAAATCACTTTGTTAATTTTTTTTGAAAGCCAGCAAAAGTAATTCAGCTTTTCTTCTCTTTCAAAAAACATCCAACAATAACAATCTATAGGGAGAGTCCAATTTTGCAGCCATAATACCATGATTCTTTTTCCTTATCTCTTAAGAACTATGCAGTTCTTTGAAAATGTACTGTAATTCAAAATTGATTGGGTTTGAGCATTCTGCAAAATTTCTTGAGGGCTTGTTCAGTTTTATTACACTTCTGTAATAAATTCCATTAATGTACATTAATTCCATTGTGATGCATTGGCATTAAGGAATTGAAACATGCTTTAATTCAAAATCTGTTGGGTGAAGTTGTTTATTAGTTTTCTAGTGTAAGCATTCATTATTAAAGGAAACAAAGCCTCAAGATGATTTTACAGGTGCCATCAATATAAATCCAAGCCAAATCCCCCAAAGTAAAAAATTACTGTAAAAACCTTCCTAGGAGACATACATTTTAAAATTGAGGTTGAAATGGTTAAAAATTTTTTAGGAATTCTTATTGCTCTAACATCTGAGGCAACCATGTGAGAAATACAGTTGTATTTATAGGGAAGTTTATATACTGATTTTGTGTGGGGAAGTTTTCATGTTTGCTTAGTGTGATGAAGATTTGTGTGCAAAGCTGATGTCTCTGGACTGTGTCATTGTGATTGTCACCAAATGGATGTCACAAGTTTCTAGGTTAGCATAACTCAGAGTGTGCATAATGTGAAATGACAGCATAACAACACAAGATGATGGTACTAGTCTGTGTTTCTTCTTGCGCAAGTGACCTTGCTTGCCTCCATTGCCCCACATGGTTGGAAACACAGACTAGTTTCCAATGAAGGAAATTAAATAAAGGAAATTAAATGTTGAGTAGGACTATTACCTCCAGCAGTAAAGATCTGTCTAGGATCTGTCAAGAGAAATCTTGCCAAAATATAGGAAGGAGAATTTTTTGAAGGCACAGCAGCTTAAAATGCATGGTTTAGATGAGACTGATAACTCTTAAAAATTTTGTAAGGAAAATCTACCACTAGTTTTAATTTATGCCTTGAAAATGTACCTGAATATAATATTTTCTCACAGGAAGACAATTATTAGTTAAAAATACTCAAAAACCAACCCAACATAGTAATGCTGTAAGCAAGGCAAGTTTAAAGGAAAGGAAAGCAGAAAAAAAGGATGTGGCAACGGTTTGGGCTGCATCTATGAATTTGAGGAGCTGACTGATCCTATCAATGAATTAAAAAGTGTGAGAATTGTAAATTCATTATTCATGCTGTTTTTTCATAATTTCACATGTTTTTATTAGGCTATGTAGCTATATTATAGCATATTTTATTAGGCTATATATATAACTATATTATAGCATATAATTCACATCAGAAATGACATGTGAGTGCTGAGTTCAGTTCCCATAGTGGCATCAAGGCACAATGCATCTGTAGGAATTGCACCATTGACCAGCCCAGAAGCTGGGGACATGTTACTGACACATTAAATAGTTCTTCCGAAATAGCTTTATAGCAGATGTTTGTCCAGGTGTAATCTAGTACATCCATTACAAATACTTGCCTGACTCAGTCCAGGGAATTGTCCAGTTGTTGTTTATATAAATGGTAATTTACTTAGATTCTGATGTAAGAGTGGAATAACGCCACTAACAGTTATATATTTTGTCTGCTAAAATAGCTTGATTTTGTAGTAGCAATGGCTTTACTGTTTTATCTGTCTGCATAGTAACTTTCATTTGAACCAGCAATACTGGCAGAAAAAGCACTGCCATCTAAGTACATTTCCTGTATCAGTTTTGTAAAGACAAAAAAACATCAGTGCTGACACAAGGTATGTCTTAAGGTCAAACAGGTAATGAGTATTTACAATTCACTCCTATGATTCATAGATCTGACTTTTACCACTAGCTGCCTGTTTAACTGTTGTCTGGCTGTACTTGGATTTCAATTATAAGAAAGCAAGTGAAAGAAGCTCTCTTTTTTTACCCTTACAAATCTGTAATATGTCTGTTACTATTAATTAGAAGTCAGTTTGTTTTAAATTTTCTCCCACTCCACTGCTTCTTGAACACCATTGCATAACAATAGGAAGAAAGGGCCTAATAATCTTCAGTAGCAGGAATAAAATTGCACAAAATTCCTATTATTTGATGCTGTACAGGTAAATGTCTCTTTCTTTCTGCATGCAGACAGGAACCTTGCTGAGCAACCCCCATGTCCTTTGACACAACAGAGGGAATGTCATGAGCAGTGCAAGGTTCTGGAAGCCTCTCCTGCCAGGCACAGCTCACCTCTGTACTACTCTGCCCCTGTGCAGCTGATGCGGTTTTGCTGAGACCTGACCACAAAGGGTTCAGCTGTACCACAGACTGAGTATTTGCTGAAGGGAAATTGCATGTGCCCGAGGGTTTTATGGTAGTGCTCTGCTACTGATGCCAAGCGTGATGGAAGAAAGGGAGAGATATTCCTTTTTTTGCATAGCAAAAAAGGTTATACAAACTGGATAGTCCCACAACAGTGGCCTCTCTAAGCTCTGTACTTCATAAAAGACTTCTAATTTTAATTCTTAACTTCACTTTTAAGGTGTGCTTGGTCCAACTATTGTTAAAATAGTAAACTGGCAAGGGGAAATTATGGAAATTAGTGAGGGTGAGAAAGCCTCACACTTCTCTTTCTCCACCTTGAGTTATCTAAAGGCTCTGTTTGTTTTGTGATCTTTATCTTATCAGTCTGAAGCCAACATTTTATCCCATATGTCTGGGATTATGCCTGCTCAAACACCTGTGAATTGCCAAAGCTACATTTTTCTCATGGGAAGAAATTCCAGTCACTCTCCCTCTTATGACAGTGATTGCAATGCATAACTCTCAACTTGTGAATTATTTTTTTGAAGTGTTTGTGAGTTAATATACTGCAGTATCGTTTCTTCCATTCCCCTGAGTTCTGTAGGACTAATTTCACATGCCACAAAAGATAATCATCAGCTCAGTATAAGAGCACCAAAACATTGAACCAAAGGTACTGATATCCACTTAGCTTTGCCTTTACCCTGTAGAAGACCATAATAGCTGTGATTTAGTAAAAGGCATTATGCCTATGCAATTCTATCTAGAAGGCGCTACCTGGCAAAAACTAAAAAGCGAAACAAATGGAAAGGATTAATGGTCAGATTAATAGCTGCTGTTTCTGTTTGTCCAGTACAATAACGTGTTCTTTAGTGTATAGTCTATTTGTAGTGGTAATCTGAGCCCTTCTCTCTGAATTTTACCAGACCAGATACTGTTTTCAGAAAAGGTACTGTCATTTCTTCCCTAAAATAAATTCAGAAAGTCAACACATGGATTATACACACACAAAAAACACCTATAAGAGCCACTAATTACAATTATATGACTGACCTTTTTTTCCTGTTAATTCCTGTAGCTGTGATTCTAGGCATTGCTAAGGTGTCTTGTTCCAGGAAGTGACTTCCAACCTTTTTTGAACTATGAAAGCATATAGCAGATCCTGACTTTCCTTATTGAAACTGTTGGAAAGAACCAAAACAGAACTTGTTTTATGCATCTTTCCTGTCCTACGACTCATCCTTCAATTGGCATCTTCATAGCAGGCCCATGAAGTGATCAGCATATGCTCAGAAGAATTGGTCTTGACTACAAAGAAAGCAGGTATGACTTTCAACAGTATATCTTCTTACTTTACTAACCTGTAATGTTTTGTTCTCATTTTTTAAATGTGAATTTAGTGGCAAGACTTTCATTGTGAAGAGGCTGATCATTGTTATTCTAGTCTCTTTGGCAATTAACTATTGAAAATCATCACAGCTAATAGCTAATCTGCTGAAAAAATCAATTCTCCATGCATGTGGATCTATGCTACCCCTTCATTTTATCTGTTTTCCCACTAAATAATTCTGCTCTTCGAAGAACCACTACAGCAGTCAGGAGGCTCCAAGGTTGCTCTTGGTCTTAGTATTTCATATGCTTAACAGATCTCTTTCAGCAGAAGACCCTTCACATATGATTTGTGCAGCAGCAGATGGCCAACTCCATACTCCTTGGGAATTAGCAATTAACTCAGAAAAGTTCAAACTACTATTTTTACTCTTACACTACCTTTTCTTTGCTCTCACACTTGTTTCTCTGGTTTGTTCCTTGAAATAAGCCTTATCTAGTGGAAATTTGTCAAGTACTTTGTAAAAGTCCAAATAATCAGGCCATATGTCTTGCCATTGTTGACATTCATTGTAAATTCTTCAAAGGGAAACTCAGTGGTAGGCAAGAGCTCCTGGGGGGCTTATTGCCCTTTCCTTTTACTCCTTAAATATAAGGACTGGGAAAACCACACTTGGATCTTCTGGGAATAAAACACTGCATGACCTATTGGCTGGAATTGGCATTCTGTGTAACAGAATTACACAGAATCACAGAATGGGTAAGGTTGGAAGGGACCACAGTGGGTCATCTGGTCCAACCTCCCTGTTCAAGCGGGGTCATCCTAAAGCACATGGCACGGGATTGCATCCGGATGGTTCTGGAAATTATATGGTGAGGGAGATTCCACATCCTCTCTGGGCAATCTGTCCCAGTGCATGATCACCCACACAGTAAAAAACCTTTTCCTCATATTCAGGTGAACTTTTTGTGCTTTTGTTTCTGCACACACCCCTCCCCTCCCCCCCCCCCCGCCCCGGGCAAAATATATACATACAAAACTTTATCTCACACTTACTTCAATTTAAAACTGCATTTGCCACCGTCTGCCAGATCCCATAATCGAAGTAGTGTAACGCCATAGTGACTGTGCTGGCAACATTATAACTAACTCAAATTTATTGTTAGCCTTGCTAAGGCTAGGAAACACTGCAAATCTCGACTGGAAAGCTTCTCATACATTTTCCAGACCTAAAAAACTTCTAATAGCTGCCAAACTTCTTTACTTCAGAGCCGAACCTCAGAATTTTCTCATTTGGCACTTGCCTGTTTCATATTAAGTACATTTCCTCAGTGTGCACAGCGTGTACCTAGAGACAAGGCCAAATTCAGCTAGTGTCAAATCCTGTTTATGTCCCCACAGGGACCTTGCAGAGAAAGGAAGCAGATCCTTCCCTATAGTTTTTAAGAGTTAATTGGTTTTATTTAGCCCTTTTGGACTGCTTATTTTCTTTGGGGAGTCATTTATAGGACCAAATGTGGGTGTAAATGCATGGAAGAGAAGAAACATTGGTATTGCCTTCAGATGTACTATTTTGTAGCATTTTTAGGAAGTTGTTTAATACAGGATTCTACCTGTAAAATAATTTTAAAATTTCCTTTAAACATAGTTTGTTGGGGTTTTTTTTACCTGATCACGTCTTTCCTTTTCACATTTGCTTGTTAGCTTGGAGTAGACTGACCAAAGGCGTTACACATGACTTACACTAGTTTGTTCTTGGTATTTATTCTTTATCAATAATCTTGATAATTGGTAATATTGATTTGGCATGGAGATATATAGAAATGTTTCTGAAGTGTCATTCCACAAAAGTGTCACTAAGTGTCTTCCTACACTTTGTAGATGTAAGTATTTTGATTATGCTACCTCTGGACACCAAAATTTATCATCTTCATTTTTGAGGGTAAAGTCTGAAACTTTTCAATGTAATTAAAAGATTTTAATTTTATTTGATATTGCAAGGTTAGGACTAGGGTTATGATTAATGCTATTTGTGAAGATAGTGTCTAATGAAAATTTTCAGTAGACAAGGCTATTTCCATGGTTACTGCTTCAAATGGGATTAATTCTGTGGAGAGTTGATTCCAGAAAGGCTGTGATAGTCACTGTCTTCGGATGAACATTAGGTGACAGGACAAAGAGAATATTACATGCCTGTGTTTGCTACATCGAAGATAAATTTTAACTTATTTTCCTTAGAAAAGAGTGATCATAAATTTCCTGTTGCAGTACACAAACAAGAAGGCCTTGTTTCTAAGCAAAGAATTAAATAAAAAATAATAATTGCAGCAATTAAAGTTTTTATTATGTAGTATATGTTCCAGATTTTGGTAAAATTAAATAGTTATATAGTTGCTCATTCTACTTTTAAAATTTGCAAAATACTGCAAAAGTGTAAGTATATGAAATATTACATGGGTGCAATGCAATAACTTAGATAAACTTACCAGTATTCTATTTGTATGTGAGTTTTGCTCCTGATCATATAGACCACTAATCTTGTTAAAATCTTGACCACCAGTGAATGCCCTAAAAGCAAATTAAAAACCACAACAAAATTATTTGGGATAAAATTTAGGCTTAGTTTTCATTAGCAATTAAAACCCCCACAATTTATTTTCTTTTTTTGCATTGTTTTAAAATGAGCTTCGAAATTTGTCTGGTGAACATAACTCTGAAATGAACCCAGAGGAATGGGAGAATCTCCATCCTTGGAGGCATCCAAAAGCCAACTGGACTTGGTCCTGAGTAACCTGTTCAAGATGGTCCTGCTTGAACAGAAGGTTAGACAGGATGATGTCCACTGGTCTCTTCCAGCCTCAGTCACTCTTTGATTCTGTGAAAGGGAAATAAGAAAACCATTTTCTATTCACTGTTCATCTGTTCTTCCTAATCTATTTCCTGTTAGAGAGTGCTAGAAAACAGCATGCATTATTTAGGGCTCCCATTATTTTAGGTACAACTTACTGTAATGGAGCCAAGATCTTTCTGAGCCATCCATGTGTTGCTGTGATACAAATCAGAGTAACCAACTGTTTTATGTGTAAACCAGACACATGTTCCTATTTGATGTGAATTTCTGCTGGCCCTTGGTGAATTCCGAGAATAATTTATTTATTCTTTTAATTGGAGGGGCGGAGGGGTGGTGGTGGAGACAGGGAATGCAGGAGGAAGATTAGAATTACAGAAGTTTGAGAGAATTGGTACCCAGGGTTTGGTATGAATAAACTCACAAGGCTTCCCTCTCCTAGAAGTAGAACTGTTCTGTGTAACATATGCCATTTGTTTTTATTTAACTCAAGAATACAGGCAAAATGTTGTACTTGTCAAGGATTACTACAGGCTGTGCATCGCTGCTGCCCAACAAAACTTTATACTAAATAATGATTGTCACTATTTTGATACTTCTTGTTGATCTGGCTTTTTCTTCTTTTAGAAAAAAAAAATTGTGGGTTTTTACCATTTCCATATTTGTGAAAGTTACTGCAAGGTTTTCCATGTCATTATGTTTTGTATCTATGCATCCTGTCTGCTAATGGCTTTAGTAATCGGTTTCTTTCTCCTGCTACTTGATTTATTTCACTACCGATCTTACCTTAAAATAAGTCTGGGATTAAAAGCTTCAGTTTATGTCACCATTCAGGAACAGATGGCCATAGGTTCATTGGACTACTTGCAAAAGTAATTTGGATTTCACCCAGAAATATTGAAGCAAATGTCACTAGGAAGCCCAAGGACAGGAGAGAGCAATCCTCTCCACATTTCTTTGACACCAGGACTCTCAATAGCAGGTTTTTAGCCAGTAAAAATGAAAGCTCTAGAGAAATCTTTGAATTACTTTTTTTTTTTCCTGCTGTCTATATTTATTAGGTACCCTAAATATTTATTGTATGCTAGCTGTCTGGAAAGAAAGGTTATCATGGCTAAGCAAAAGAGTCAGGATTTCAGTAAATTCACACTCAGAAAAAAACATGTTTTCTAGTGACAGCAGGGAATGGGATGGACTGACAGCATGCTGCAAGATCTCTGATAAAGTGAGTAGTTACAATGTGATGTGGCAGCTAAAGGATAAAAGAAGAAACTCTTTTTGTATTTTTTCCGTGGAAAAGGATGATTGATGGGATGCCAGATTTTTTTACCTATTCTCTGCAAATTTTTGTGATTCAGAAGCAAAATGCAGAAGCCTTTACACAATTTGCAAGTAATTTCTCATCATCTGGTAAATAGTATTTTTGGCTGAGAAAGAACAGAAAAATCTGTCCTGAAGAAAAATTACTTTTGCCTTATTGCCTAAATATTGCAGGATGTATTGAATAAATTTCTTATAATATAAGTGCTGCAGGTCATGTTTGCTGTAAGGTCATGTTCTTTCAGCTTAGATGTTTTTAATGCCAATCTTGAAACCTCAGTCTTCCCCATAGTAGCTTTATGAGTTACTATTGGACTGGTACAAGAACAAATTCTTAAATTCTTCTACCATCCTGAAAAAAAAAGCCCCTAATGGCTCTAAAAAACTTTCACTTGCTTTGCAATCAAAAAAAAAAAAAAAAGACAAATTAATGACAACACACAGAAGAACATTTTATCACAGCCTCACAGAGCTGATTTGCCTGTCAAATGTAAGAAAAAGAAGTCTAACTAATCCCCTAAACACATAATAATTAGCAAGTTCTCACGTTTTTACACCTGAATTGCTGTAAAAAATATGTGAAGATGCCTGAAAAGAAGCTTTAAAAAAAATCACTCTTTTCTGTGTTAATTTGGAACTGACTGTCAAATGAGTCTATAAGGTGTCTAGAAAATGTATATAATATATATATATATATATATACACACACAGATGAGCCATGAATATCCATTACAGGAGGATTTATATTCATTCTTGCCATGACAAGGTGGTTGTGCTGTAAAATCAAATTACAAATGGGCCTTAACATGTGTGATCTGCATTTGGTATCTCATAGTACTTTTCAAATCATGGGCAGCATGTATCCTTTCAGCCATAGATCAGCACTACACTCACTCTCAGCTGTCGACACCTAACAGGGTTCAGTGGTCTTTTTATCCCCCTTGCTGCTCTGCTGCAGGGTGATGGAGTTGCATTGAATGGGAACTTTGATCCTGTTCCTCTTTGGAGCCAAGAGCAGGTTTAGAAAGTATTTTTCATTCCAGACTTACAACTTGTGCTTGTGAAAATATTCTGTGGATGGCAAGGGAACAACAGATCTGTTCCTTGAGGACTGCACAGTGGTGCAAGGACAGAAATACAGGACAAGGGTGTAATGGTGTTTTTGTTTGTTTCAGATAGATTGGTCTAATTATAGTTAAATACCAAATGCAAGTGGGAAGTCATTTAAATTCCCTGAGCCAGATGGTCTAATTCATCTCTCATTTAAAGCACTTTGCTTAGAAAATTTTGAAAGGGTCTAATTCTTGATTTTATCACATTTAATTCTATAGAAAGGTGGCAGAGCAATGTATTGCCACTTAGGATTTTAGAGTCAGGGTGTATTAAATGAGAACTTTACCACGAAGAACTGCCAGCATCGTGCTGTTATAGTAGTTTGCCAGACATGCTTTCCTATTTGTGCATTTCTAGCTCTAGATGAAAACCACTGGGAAAGCAAAATCTCCTTAGCCACTTTCTTTCTAAAAAAATTCAGATTTGTACTTTTCTTTATCCCTGCAACCTGAAGCAGGTGTGGGTACTGCAGTGGGTAGTCCTGACCAGTTTTGTTTTCACTTTTTAAAACAAACACAGGAGAAAGCCTTAGTAAGTCCAACAATGCATAACTGAATTCTTGAGGCTGATTTACTGACTTTATCTAAAGACTATGGGAGATCTGAAATGGATTGTCTCTGAACTTCTACCAGGCATTCAACTGCTGGGGAACTGGGCATTTTCCCCTCAGCTTGTTGACTGGCCTTTCCTCCAACTGTTTTGTATTGAATGAAGTTTGAAGCCCAAGGAGACTTAAGAGATTAAATCTATTGTCTGAAGCTTGTTTTCCATAAATATTGTCATGTATAAATGTGTTTATCTGGAAACACCACCATCAGGGTAAAAGGATTTTGTATTCTCTACAGTTATGAGGATTTTGAAAGGTTTACTGAGGCTAGCAGCAAAGAGATTGCTTGAAACGAGATTTCTGTGATCATTTATTTCCACTAAATTAACATGAAACAACAGTGTCACGGTTTAGGAATGATATTCTCCAATTTAGTACACCCACTAAAAAAACCCACCTCCCCTTCCCTCCTCCAATTGGTGGCACAAAAGGCAAATAACACAGGTTGATCTTTTGATCAATCGACTGTCTCCTGGTTGATCAATTTACTGTCTCCTCCTGGCTACTGCAAAAAATTAATGCTGCCTGGCCAGACCCAAGACAAACAGGTAATAAGCCCCCAGTAAAAAATTATCATTAGTTACCCTGAGATACTCTCTTTCCTATCAGAGGTATTGTATTATATGAAAGGTATTGTGTATTCAGATACACGTGCTGAAGAAAAAAAAAAAAAATCCTGGATGTTTTATGCATTCTTATTAACTTATTCATGTGCAAACTTTGGTACTGAATATTTACATGAACCTGAAGCCCTGGCTCCTCAGGTAGTTTTCAAAGTGGAGTTCCTGTGCAGCTTTAAATTTTGTGCTATTTCAGCAAATTTATAAAGGTATAGGGACAATTTTACTGGAAGTTTTTTCAAAGTAATTACCTAACCTTGACATTTTTGGGCTTGCCATGTAATAATTTCTCAATTGGTCTCAATAAAAAGTTTCTAAACTTTTTTCCTAGTTGAAAGTCAATACTCCACACTCAGATTTACTGTGGAGTTCAAGAAGAGTGCTGCTTTTTGCTTATCTTTTTCCTGTGACTGACTTGCTAGGTAGCTGCATTCATAACACACTGCTGTCTCAGCTTGACAGGCTTAGCACCTTTTTCTCTTCCTCTGAACTTCCTTAACTGCCATTCTAGCATATTTCAGGCTTAGATACTTATAAGTCATTTAAAGGCAGACTTATAATGATGTACTGGGAAAAGTAGTTCTCAGCATAATAGTCAGAGCTGGTAGTTGGAATAATGTGTGGATCCTTTTAGTAACGGGAATGATGGCATCTATCTGAAGGGAGTTGACAGGGATAAAAATGAATTTTGTGAAGTGAGTTCTGTTCTAGTATTCAAAACTGCTTCCCCTGAATCCATATTTTAAGTCATTGATTTGTTACTTATAAGAATCACTTACTATTGATGGCCTTGATCCTCAAGGGCTCTGCTTGGGCTGAAATTTTACTTTTTCCTGGAGCATATGTGAGCAGTACCTACCTGGGAGGCCTAAAGGAAAAACATTGATGAATATCACAGGTATGTCAAACTAAACCCTAGTGTTTATGGTCTCTGCCATTAGAGGTTACTTTATTGCTGACTCAAATTCTGTAAAACTGTGTTGTAGAGAACTGAGCCGTCAAAGTAATTGCAAAACTGCCATTAAGACTGTGACCTATAACAGATGCCAACTGAGGGATGAATGGTGAAAACAGGACCTCTAGCAACAATTTTTTGACCAGCTTATAGTCTTGATAAGTGCAGAAGAACATCAAGACATCTGTCTGTTTTGTCACTATCATATTACCTTATAGATTAAAATCTATCCAAGCCTGGTCTGTATTTCTGTGGCTGGTGATTAAGTTACAGGGTGCTCTTCTCAACAAGCTCTTGCTAAATGGTGTTAACGAGTCTCCTTGTAAACATGCCACAGGATGGGGACAAACATGCTGCTTCTAAAATACCAACGGCAAAACCAGATAATAACGACTCTTACTCTTGGGACAAATCAGAACAGTCCTACCTATGCTGAGCCTGTACACAGCAGAGGATTTCTTCTGCTGCTTCTGGCTTGGTAATGTTTTAATATGCTACAGGCTTTTGGAATTATATGGGAAGAAGAAAGATAGGTTCTTATCAAAGCCCAGGTACATATTTCAATTTCCTTGTTTTTGAGACAAGTCATTAAAGTACATCAATGATTTTTCACATGTAATTTTGAGTGTAATCAGGAAGTAAAATCTATACTTGACTGAAAGACTGTTTCTCTGAATTTGGTAGCTGTGGCAGCTGCAGGTTTTCTAACATTAAAGTACTTAATGCTATATGCATTCACCAAAAAAAAAGGAAGTTCTGCTTTTGTGCTCCGGGAAAGTCTTTGTCTTCGGGCACAGGTCACTAGCTGAAGGCAACCAGGATGTCTTCAAGAAGTGCACCAGGTCTGAACATAGATCCACTTCATCTCTTGTTTACATTTTTCTATTGTCTGACAAAGTGCCTCAAAGTAGTTTCTGAAGTGTCTGTGTGGGCAGGAAGTTAGTGTTTTTTTCCCTGAACATAGGTGAACTATTTATAATAGTTACTGAACTGTGCTGGTATTCAATGCCCATCTGTCTTCCCAAGATGAGATCTTAGCCAAAGGAAGGACATAAAAAAAGGGATTTTATGTGAGAGAGTGTCTGAAGAAGGAGCAGGCTTTTTCTTTGGTTAATATTTTTTTATATTTGCTAGCACAAGCACACAAGCTGTGAAGAATCAAGAGCAGTGACAGCAGAATAGGGTGTTTGTTGAGGTTATTGATGCCAAAGGTACATTCTCCTTCTTTTGAAGTTCAATAACACCTCTTAAATAGGATTAGTTTAAAAAATCCTTCACTGCAGAAAATGATTTATCTGTGTGCAGTCTGAATTGCAACAGGTTAGTTTACATTTAACCCAGGATAAAGAAGAGATTATTATATATTTGGGCTCATGCAAGTAAGTGGACATTTTGAAAGTCAGAGATGTGTTCAAAAGTGAGAATTATTAGGGATTTCTGGAAAGCTCTGCTTTATTTTTTGGTATATCAAAGACTTGTCTTGTGATTGGCAGCTGACATCTGTTTCTATGTTCTGGTATATCATAAGTAGCTTTTCCTGCTTTCACCTAAAGATTAGAAGATAATGCTCTAGGGTCCAAGCTTATTCTAACTTAAACCACTGAAGTTAATGAGCAAAACTGCTCTTTCACATTAATACACCTGCTGGCCTGAAGTGTGTTTCAATGATGGCACTTATAAACCCACGAAATGTATTACTATTTTGTTGGGGTTTTTTTCTCTCAGCAGCATGGATACAGCTTTAGAAAAATCAGCGAAGATGATCCATGAGGTTATACGGGGTGTAAATTCAGCAGAAAGTTTTTTCTCTGAAGTTGCCGTAATGCTTTTGAACTAACCTTCAGACAACTCATCTTCTCGTACCTTTTCTTTTTTATAATGTAGCAGGCATAAAAAAAAAAAAAATCCAATGCAGTAACTCTGTTTCACATGGAAACAAAGACACAGAGAAAGACATCTGTCTAAAAGGTAATAAATATTTTGTTTTCCTTGAACCCTGAGAGACAGAGTATACATTTTTAAAATAGTCCATGGTAAAAGAATTGTAGCAGGATCTATATGAGTTAATAATAAATTGTTTTCAGAAGTTCAAGAAAACAGACCTGTAAACTTTAGACAACTAATAACATCTTACTAAAAGAAAGAAGTTTTGAACAAATATTTCAGAAGGATGTTGTAACCTGACTATAGGCAAGTCAGTCAAATATTGATTTCTGTGGAGGGAAATGCCAGGAATTGTGTGACTGAAAATGGATTATTGTTTAATATCAGCAGATTTTTTTTTTTTTACTGCATCTGAATAAGTGAAGGCAGGGTTGTTACAGAAAAATTAGGTGTATTTGCTTACTGCTCTTTTCATACCTGCTGTTAAGGTATGAAAGCATCCATGTGAAAGAGAGAAAACAAGAAAGAAGGGAGGAAAAGAAAATCTATGTGCTTAGAATCCTACTTGAATATTCTTTTTAAAAGATCTGTCCAATATGTGGACTTTCTAAAATATTTATTATTCACCTTATGGGTTTCAAAATAATACACCCAATGCATTAGTTATGGAAAGGGCTGACTACTAACAGTGTTACCTTCTGTGTGCTAGTTATGAAGAAGCTAAGTCAAGAAACCTAAATCCAGAGAAACAAAGTAAACCGAAACCTGTGGAGCACAGAGTAATGAACATATGGGGAAAAGGCAGTTAACTCTGAAAAGCTGAAATGGATTCAGAAGACAACTAGACTACTTTCCTTAGAAACAGAGTACTGAAACAGTAAGGATGAACAGGAAAAGAGCAATCATTTTAGCCAGATGTTCACATGCACACTCTAAATTTATTTGCAATCTGCAATATAGTACATGCTTTGAGTAAGAAGTGATAGGGAGAGAAAATAATTTGTAAACATCTTAAATTTGTTTTGCATTTAATAATATGCCTCTTGTCATATTTTAGATGTAGAATCAATTGTCCCTGCAGACTGAAGGCAGCTGCTGCCCTTCTCTAGCATAGTCAGGCTACCTTTCTTTGACTAGGGGAGCCGTGTAATTGGTGGTGGGCTATATTGTTAGCCATGGAACTTGCTCATTTGAAAATAGACCCTGAATATTACTTATATTTTTGGCTGCATAGTGTCTGGATGTCAAGATATTTCCTGAGTTAGTTTCAAATTTTTAACCTTTTGGATGCAGGTGTAAAAAGAAAGGGGACTCGGGAGATTCACATCTCTTGGAATAATTAGTACTCAAAAAAAGGCAAGAAAAAGCTGTGCTTTGAATACCTGAAATATGAACAATCTGGTTATGGATTTGCTCATTCAGAGTAAATCCAGCTGCGTGATAAACTCAACTGCCTTTGCAAGGGAGATCATACCAATATATATCTGCTGCAACCCCTTGGGATTTATACTTTTCAAATATTTACAATATCATATTGTACACTTTGAGAGTATTGCAAAGTCCAGATTTGGTGAATTGGGTGCCAGTTTCTTTCCTGTTTTGTCCTTTTCACTCTTACTTAATTCTCTATCACTTACCTAATGTTTGTCTTGTATTTACATGCCTGGAAATGAAGCACGGTGTTTTTGCTACTCGTATGGCTGAGGCAGCACCCTTGTTTCTTTTGGCTACTGTGAGTGGGACTTTTGCATCTTCAAACTAAAAAGAACTCTGAGGGGTTTTTTCCCACATTTGTATTTAGTATCCATATCTCTATTATGGAATAAGTTTCCTGCATATGAATCTATCAGATAAAAGACTTAAGTGAAGATCTTTTATATCCAAGTCAGTCTGCTAATGTTTACTGTAGAAAGGAAATACTTCAAGATGTTGAAAGAGACAAGGAAAAAGCAAACATACTCTGTAGCTACATAGTACACTTCCTGTAGGATAGGTTGGATGGGTTTTCTTCTGTAGTTCATTTCCATAATATTTTGTTTTAATTAGTCCAGTAAGATGGCAAGGATGTTGATGTGTCCAAAATTGTCAACCAGGGAAATAAATTGTCTTCTGGTTAGTAGCTAGTGTATTGGTGACTCAAGCATGATAAAAAGCTGACTAAAGCACTACAGAATAGAAAATTCTTCTGTTTTCACCAGTTCATACACTAAATTATTGTGGTCTGTTGCTAACATAATTTCATTAATGCTAGATTACTTTATTTCCTCAGGAGCATTTATGGTTTTTGCAGATAGCCTTTGAAATTTGTCTTCCTTTTGCATTTCCACTGGTCTTCAATGCCACACTGCCCAACCATTTCATAAAGTGTTGGACAGTAGCCACGATGCTGATGGAGAATTGAGGCAGAGAAAAGAGAATATATAAGATCATAACATGTTCGTAATAAAATGAAAGCAAACCATCTCTATTCATCCTCAGCTAAAGGTTATCCTACTTTCCCCAGGAAAATGTATCATGTCAAAATTTCTGTGACACTTAGGAGAGGTTCCCTGTGGTGTTTCTGACACCACATTTCTGGCAAAGCAGTGTAAGCTACAGCAAGTACTGTGGCACACAATATCTGTGTTCAAGTATGCCACTATCACCCTGTCTTTCCTCCAGTTTTACAGGTTAGACTGTTAAAAATACAGTTTCCTTTCCTTTGCTTCCCTAAAATGGTGGAAGTGACAGTAATGCCCACTTGTCACTATACTTTCCATCTGAATGTTTCTTTACTGCAAACAATGTGCCTTTGTTTTTAAACAAGAAAGCCAGTTTCTTAGTTAAACATTTTTCTTCCTTGGTTAAGGAATGCAATTTTAGTAAAACAAATACAGTTCTAGCTTAGAAACATTCACTAAAATGCCCTGAAGAATGCACCATTTTTATTTTTGAAATATCCCGTTTTGAGAGACTACAGTAATGTCTAAAGGATTCTTCTACTTTCTTGGCACATTTTTTAGGGGAAAAAAGGCAAAAATGAGTATCTGCACTCAAGTGTATTTTTGTGTGCATATGTAAGATGAAATTCAAGTCTTATTGAAGACAAAGGTGTTCTGTCACCTAGAGAAAAGACTCAGGACCTTAAAAACCTAGTATATCCTGAGGGGTCTTTTAATGTATCACACCAATCCATCATGATTGAATCCATCTTAGGAGGCTTATCTGCATAAGCACATTAATATATTTAGAAGATAAATTTTTGACTTGGGCAAGGAGTAAATTCTTTAGTGGAGTTAGAAATAATCTGTCTTGCTGTTATCTGTTTTACCAATGAGTGATCTGTATCTCTGCATGCTTTAGCTTCTCAGATATTTGTAGAAATCATCTTGCCAGCTGTGTATGACAGTTTTCTTCCCTATTCTTATCTTGGTTTTTTTGAGTGTTTAAAGCTGGTAAGCCAGAGAGGTGACTTTTAGCCTATTGGGTGGTTGACCTTTCTGGCAAAGAAATGGAGGGTTTATAACAGATTTGATGTGTGTATGCTTTTGAACTGTGGTAATATAGCTCAAAATAAATGTGTGACAGATACACTGTACTGTAAAGGGTAAGGTTGTGTTTCAGTGTATACCAGCAACGTTGATAATCGCACTATCCTCTGTAAATTTGTATTTCTGTTGACATTTTGCCATTTGAAACTTTATTCATTTCCCTGTGGTGTTTTGTATTTGTTTTATAAATGGCATGTGCACAAAGCTATGCCATGGTCTAGAAGAAAGGGGAAAAAATATCTAATATTAGGGCCTAAAGGCATCCGTTCAGTAACCTGTATCTGAGAGTAAGGCAACCATGCTGCCATCTGTTATATTTTCTGTTTGATGGCTATTGCCCTCGTTGTAGGTTATTGCAGGTCTCAAAGGGCTATACTCACTTTGCCTCTGAGATATTTTTCTAGAAAATAAAAAATATTTTGCATTGTCTCCTGTCACTGCTCAAGCGGTATTGAAAAGATTGCTTCAATTACTAGATCGCTTATGTTATTTTTAAGCAGAATTGATTTTGTTTTCATGTAGTATAGATGAAAGTGAATGCTCTAAAAGGTTTTTGAAGTGTGATGCTGTTGCCTTGAATGACTTTGCATAATGGTATGACATTATTTACTATTTATTTCAGATATCTAGTCAGAAGAAAACTCTCTGAGAAACTCTCTGTCATCTGCGTACAACAAAAGGAAGGCATTCGTTAGTTTTGAATGTTACAAAACAAAAAATAACATGTATAGCAGGTTTGCTTTTTTCAGTCTCATTTCAGCCACTAATCTGTCATAATTTTTGTCAGAGCAAGTCAGACTTTTTATGAAGAAAAAAGTTGCTCTCTCCTGTCACCATATTCGTGGCTCTGCTAAGTGCTAAAGGTGCAATACACTGCTGTGATCCTTCTCAGTAATTCCATTTCTTTGCCGAGACTAACAGGAAAGTAAAAGCCCCACCTTTTCACCTGCCAATACTTGCATTTAAACTGTATCTTTTCTCTGCAGCAGAATTTTCCTCACTTTTCTTGGTGAAAAAAAAAAACAAAAACAAAACCAAAACATGACTCTGTGAGATTGAAACACTTTATTTTTGAGGAAAGAAAGAGTCTGGAATTTTCAGAGCCCTTTTATGACCCTTAGTTCATGAACTGACAAATGAAGGGCAAAAATGTCCTCCCCTACTTTCCATTCCTTATTTACCTAATTTTTAAAATAACAAATGACAATCTCTCTAACAGGAATGGCTTATTAAAGCTAGAAAATCTTTTGGGGAGAAAAATATTCCTAGATTAAATAATAGCACTTAAAGAGGCTGCAATAGGGGTATTTATAGTCCTTTGTTAAAATTCCTTTTGGGAAAGTCTATTCTATTGTAATCTGAATGCTTTGGAAGGTGCCATTGTAAATTCAGGACTTACTACTCAGTGCTTCAACTCAGTGCTTACAACTCAGTGCTGTTGAGAGAGTAGGAGGGATGAGGAACAACAGACCTTTTCATCCAGACATACTGCTGTGGCAGTGCCCTGTTCACCACCAAATGAATTCCTACAGCAATGGCAGTAATTTGAGGCCTAATATTATGAAAGCCTTCAGTGCATCATTTAACATATTTCTATATACATGTGACAGGACAAGGGGGAATGGCTGTAAACTGAAAGACAGTAGGTTTAGATTGGATATTAGGAAGAAATTCCTTGCTGTGAGCCCGGTGAGGCACTAAAACAGGTTGCCAAGAGAAGATGTAGATGCCCTATCCCTGGAAGTTGTCAAGGCCATGTTGGATAGGACTTTGAGCAACCTGCTCTGGTGGAAGGGATGTCAGAACTAGATGATCTTTAATATCCCTTCCATCCCAAACTATTCTATGATTCTTTGCTACCATTTAACAGCTGTAAACAAAGATGACAATCGGCATCCTATCAGGCAGTGTTTGGCAGACTAGCTTTAGGAATAAAATTAGCAAATACATTTTGAGTTGCAGTTTACCAACAAGTAGTATAGACCATCTCTCTGCATCTTTTACCTTATCATCCCCTACATGAAGAAATAAGTTGTAAATATGGCAAGATATTTCCTGTTTCTTTTGTATGTTTGAATGAAAGTGACTGCAGCAGTATCTGTCATTTCTTTAACCAAGATACGCAGTTCCTGTGAGGTGAGCAATAGATTAGTTTAACCAATGTCTCATTTCAGATAGAGCCCTTATCTCTCTCCATTTCATGTGTTGTAAATGCTTTCCTGTGATTTAAAATGGTATTTCAGGGTTCAGCTCAGTGATTTATGTGTCCAGAAGAGCGAAGGAGAAGACAAGCTTGTTTGGAGGGGGAAAAGGAAATATGATCTTGCAGCAGGGCCTAGAAAAGGGGAATAGAGGTCACAGCACCTGTATGAGGTGGACCAGGCACCTATTTGTTACGTGTTTAGTCCCTGTGAACCTACTAGAGGAGAAATATGAAGTGCTGGGTGTTTAATTAGATTTAGCTTTGAGTTAGAGTGTGTTTAGAGGCTTATCTCGTCTGAGCAAAAATGAGACAAACCTGTGCTAATGTTCAAAAAACGTAAGGAAGTCTAAATCACTTGAACATATGATGTATGGACTCAGTTTCTGAGATATTTCCCTGTATTTTCGCACAAACAATGGTCCATTTGGATTCCATATCCACCTTAGCAAGTGGTTCAAGTGAATCGCAGTGTATCCAACTTTTCTTTATAGTATTTGTAAAATTTTACACTTTGGTGGGAAGATAAAATGCAATAAACAAAAATAACTGTTTCTCCCTGTGGTGGTGCAGTAGGCATATTTTGAACTTTACCACTTTCAGCTGCAAGAAAGATTACTGGGTAACCATTTCTCCTTCAGACATGCAGGGTGAGGACAGAGACAGCTCAGAAAACAGCAGCCTGTTCCATATCTGATTATCTCTTCTTTTTATCCTTCATGGCAATATGGATTTGACTAATTATAAAAAGAACCTGAAATGGGAATGAGAGCGGTTATTGTTTTTGTGACTTCATTAGTGCTGATAGGTGAAGTTTGTCCAATACTAAGAAATGTGTCATTACATAAAACTGGCAATTTTTTCTAGTTGTAATGAAGAATCTTGTTTAGAAGTGATAGAAAACACCCCTTTAAATGACCCAGTCCATCTCCTCAAAGTGGGCACTTCGCAGAAAGCTATCTTGATAAAAGGAGGCAGAAGACATTTAAAGAAGCATATTGTGTTGCTTAGTTTTATTCATATTCATATTCAGTTTCATTCATATTCCATAACCAAAGGGAAGGGAAGCTGGCATAAAAATCCCTCCCCTCAGTCACTTTATTGATGCACAGGATTACAAAATGCAGGAGTTGAAAGTAAGAAGTGGTAGCTGGTAAAAGAGAAACAGCTGCTTTTAGAGAGTGTTACTAATTCAGGTGGGTTTTTTTAATTTTTCCTCTTTTTTTTGGCATTATGCAAATGTCTTGTTACCTTGTTCTGTCTTGTTATCATGTGAGGAATCTAGACTCATGGGGCAGTCTTTGGAAAGATGAATGGAAATGCAGTGGTGGAGTGGTGCAGTAGTAAGTTTCCAGTTTTTAAAGGGCTTTTGCAGTCTTTTGGCCTGTTGGTCACTGAGGCTATGGCTTAAAAGAAAAATGAAAGATGATATTTAAAAGAAAAGGGGAAGAGGAAGAGTAAGGGAAAGGAAAGGGGAAGGGAAAAGGAGAATGGAACCATTCAGTTTTAAAACTGTCTGTTGGTTGGAGAGACCACTATTTAAATATTTAAAGCATTCTGTGGTCTCTGGTACTTTTCTTTACTGCTGCACAGCTCAGCTCCTGTTCTATGAAAATCCTTTTTTGTTCACCTTCTTTCCCTTTCAGTGTGACAGGAACGGAGACCACCTCTATAGTGTATTTGGAAAAGTAGGCTCCCTTTAGAATTATTGCCTACATGTGTTCATGGATGTGGTGTCTTGGCAACTGGTTCATGCTATCTAACTATGTGCACAGCCTGTCCCATTTTATATGTAAAAAATAAAAAGTTATAAAGTCATGAGCCTCAAAAGGGAAATTTCTGCTTTATTACTATTTTTAAAAGGGAGGAAACAAAGCTTTTCTTAAAGCAGTCCTTTCAAATTTGACTTTAAGAAACTAGACTAGAAAGCCCTTTTTTTTCTTCATTACAGACACCTTTTTCCTTCTATCAAGAAAAGTCTATTTAAAAGGAACCTTTGAAAATTATTAAGAACTCTTATTTTGTTATGTGGTGTGTTCCAACTCTGTAATTACTTCATTGTAATTACTCATCTTTTATCCCTGAACTCATCTTTTGACACACTCAGTCTTCTTTAGCATTTTACCATTTATTTCTTAGCATTTTCTGCTAAACCTGGACTGCTTGGGAATCACTTCTTTCCTCTCTATATCTACTTTCTGTGCTTTCCTAGTTGTGTGGACACATTCAAGAAATAAGCTGCTGATCTGAGGAAATGACGTGGCATTGAGACTGAAAAAGGCCTTTGCATGGTGTGGGAAAAGAGACCTGAAAAGTCATTATATAGGGGAGAGAGGGAAAGAGCTAGGTGCCTGTGCATTCTACTCTTCCTGCAAGTTTATAAAAGAAGCCTTTTCAGTAAGTCACTGCTCCATCTGTTCTGTGTCACTAGGAGAAGGAAAGTTTCCTCTGATGAGGGAGACTTCACAAACTGTGGACATTTGAAATGGGCGGTGGCAAGTTGTTCTCTTAGCAGCTCTGAAGGAATGAAGAAGAGGTGATTATAGATACATGGGTGTATAACAGTGCATTGATTCAGTCAACACTGCTGTGTAGTGTGCCCTGGAGTACCAGCTGCCAGGACTATGACACCACTAGAGCTGTTGCCACATTTATTAACCAAACCATCTGTCACTGTAAGATAAACCTGGGGATTCTTTTCCTGAGACAACACAGCTTCCCCCACAAATCAACAAAACCTGATTACTCAGTCTGCCAAAGCCAACATAAATGCCCTTGGGGATAGCATCTTATTCGATATCTTTCAGTATCACATACAGGGTTTAAAACACAAAATGAAAAAATATTACTAGTCCTGCCCACAGAAAGTTTTGCTGAGTAAAAAGCTTTTCAAGCTATTGTAGGTAGGAAAACAAAATCTTTCTCAAAGGAAGTTTATTGTCTGTCCCAACACTGTCAAAATTTCAAATCAGCTAGGTTCAGTCTCCTTCAAATTACTGAAAGACAGTATCTGATACACCAGCTGATGTGACCTATGCTGCATAATGTGCGTTGTCTTTACTGTAGAAAATTTACTTTTCTGTAAAGCTTTTCCAGGGCTCTCAGCAGGCTATTTCCCATTTCAGATATTTTAGAATGAAATCAAAGATACCCATTTACAGTGAGTAGAGCATTCAGTGATCCAGCCAAATAGTGTCAAGTCAGTGACAGGAAAGAATAACCACATGGTCCTTTAAAAACATTATATAATTCCTTATGGATTCCCTACCTTAACATCATCTACTTTTTGATGCTAAGAAAACATCTCAAAAACAGTATCAGGTTCCCTCTGGAATTCAAAATAGCATACACCTAATTTGTACCTGCTGAATGACCCGAGTGTTTAGAATTACTTTGTGACTGTACATGTTCTTGAGATGTTCTTGATTGCATGTGTTTGTGGTAATTGAAAGAGCTAGACTGAAAGCAGAAATGGGAGGTTTCCTGATGTGCCAGTAGTCTGTCCTTGGTGGTGTCTTCAGTGATTCACTGTTGCAACATTTTTCAACTGCTTTGCTGATGCGTGCAGCTAACTGAATGATGCTGTTCCCAACTGAATGATGCTGTTCCCTTAATGACTGAAATATGTGTGGCAGAGTAGAAGACTTGGAGAATGGCCTTCTTCAAATCACAGGAAGCCTGTGGTAAGTTCTCTTCTCTGACTCTACTAGAGGAACTAGTAGAGTTCTTCCAGAAGTTGCAATTAGCCCATGAAAAAACAATCTTCTGATATGTAGGACTATTTCCCTTGGAAGCCATGGAAACCATCCCTAGGCAGAACATCCCTGATCAACAAGAACTTCATCACTGTTTAATTTTAAAGACTAAATATTATCCCTGATATGACTTAGAGTAAAAAGAAATATTTTTTTAAAAATACTTGCTGTTAAAAGTTTAGGAGAGAAAGGTGAAAGAAGACAGCTTTTTTACACTGGAAAAGTAGTTATTAGTTTAGACAACCAGCAAAATTAGGCCTTGGGCAACAAGACATTGCCAGAATTCTCTCTCCTCTGTTGCTCATGTTCTGAAAATATTCTTTTTTCTTCACAGTAACTATTTACCAGTGCTGACATACATTTCTGTATAGCCACTAATTTCTGTACATGTTTCTTACTCCTAGTTCTCTCAGTGCTCTTGGTTACTCTGCCTTTCATCTCTTGCTTTTCCATCTTGAGAAAGCAGAGTCAGCCTATGTTGAGGTGCTACATTACCATTTATAGTAGAAGGCTTGTCTTGGACATAAATAGGCACTGTTTGTATTCAATTCCTGGGATTCAGTTTATCCCATAAAATTCACTAGCCATCCAGCTGTTGAGTAAGATGATATTCTTACTCACAGGTCAGAAAACACAGCATTGTCTTCAACTTGTTCTCCTGTGCTTGAAGCATGGCACAGCAATTGATGGTGTCCTTGTTATTATTAATCCTTTATATATATATTTTCATATATATATATATATAGAGAGAGAGGTTAAGACAAAGAAAAAAGAGAGGACAAGCTTATAAAATTAAATCTTTAATTAATATAATGGGAGACACTGAACCAGAGGCATAACCAAGGGAGAAAGCAAAAATTTCCATTGAATCATATATAAATATAAAAATAAGATTTCACATTGGTGAATATCTTCTTTGCAAAGTTAGGGAAAAGGTCTGTGCTGTACTGATTTGAGAGTTAGGAAATACCAGAGGTATTCTTTGGAAGCAATCTATAAAATATCATGTTGTTTGAACCATCCTTTTTCTTGCTTCCCACAAACTATATAGGTGCTCCATTCAGAACTTATCTGCAGCTTTTCCTAAGAGTGTCTCCATGGACTTAAGGAAAGGTGAGTCTATGTAAGAAAAGTGACCTTTAGTTGGATTTTATGCCAGACATGTCATCATGTGCATCTGCACACATTCTTATCTTTGCTTTATGTCCTGAGTATTTCTATCCTATGCCTTTAAATATTTATACTTTTGCTCAACAGATTTATTAGGTTTCAGGTACAAACTTCATTCATTTTTGTATGTGAACATTTTTCAATTTTAAATTCTTTTCTGCAGCTTTGTCACCACGTGGAAGCTCCAGAGCTCTGAAATAATGGATTCATCAGCCAAAATGACATTGGCCTCTACGCAAGTTTCTGTGCTTTCTCTTGCATGATAAAGAACTTTACAAATAAATGTCAGGAAAACCTTGTTGTTCAGAGGAGAAATTTAAAAGGAAGGTGTAGCTGAGTGAGGGCAAAAGATTCCTTGTGTTCTAGTATGAGGAAAAAAATGAGCAAGTGGTAGAAAGAAGACCTTGAATTTGGGATGTTGCTTTGAGGTGCTCTGCAGAGTTCCAAGAAATAATTTGGCTTCATTTATTGCTGAGGATTCATCCTTCTTGACTCAAATGTTATTTGGAAACAGATATTGATGCTTTTTTTTTTTTCCCAAAGAAGGAAGTTTTCATGCAACTGTTGCTTCAAGAACTGAGCATGATTTTACATGTGCAAAATGACAGATGGTAAAGACTCAATGAAATTTTTCGTGCATATACATTTTGAACAAATACCTCATTAAAACAGTGCTACTGCTAAGATTGTGCTCTTGTGTTCTCTGTTTTACTACTCAGGTTTTTCTAAGTACTTCCTCATCTCTCTTTTTCATATATCTCCCTTTTGCAATATTTAAGTCACACATGCCTTCAGAAAATCTCTCTCAGAGGAGAGCTGATGCTCAGATACAAATATTTAGAAATGTGGAGACTTTTTGGAGGCTAGAATGGTGCTTGCCACATCTCTTTACAGATTCTCAGTGCAATATCTACAGAGAGCATATAATAAAAAGGTCTTCATTCATGAGCAAGGGCTTAATACTAATAAGCAAATTTTGTGGTTATCACCAGCAATATTCTTGAGTAGAATATCTTCTAAAATAATGCATCCTTGCACAGATGCTATAAATATAACACAAGACAAATATTGCAATGACAGTACTTAGACAGTAATTAGAACTGAAAGGTATCCTTGATGGTTTTGTGGTTCTTTTTTGTCAATGATCCTGTTCTTGTTTTATGTTCACTGACTCTATTCTGAGACAGTAAGTTCAGCAAGCATTTGTTTCTTCAGCAATAACTTTGAAACTTAAGAAGTAGTAACTACTTCCAAAGGATATTTGGAAAACTCTTAGTAGGAGGAATGAAGAAATAATTGTTTTGGCAGCTGCATCTTGGTTGTATTATATTGAAAACTACTCCAAATCCTTCTGAAATAGGTGGAAAGATTTGCATTGACTTCAGTGACTTTAGAATCAAACCAATTGAAAGCTGATAGCCTCAAACTCTCTCCCTACTATTATAACTATTACACTGGTAACTATCTCTCTTTATGTGTTCTCCTTGCTTTTTTCCAGATGCTGTGTCAAGCATATGCTGTGTTTCTTTACTCTGACCCTGAAACAGATTTCTACATGATATGTGCTTTAAGACATATGCAGGAATATGATGGAGGAAAGCAAGAAATCTCTATTTTTATGAATGCTTTAAGGTTAATTGTCATTAATTGAAATTAATTGCTGATCTTTTTCTCAGTCACAATATTGTGGCTTTAAAACTCACTAACAAAAGTATAAAAGTATTATTACAATCTGCTTTTTCCTGTTTTGTTACTAGATTCTTTATTTGATCAACTTTTATTGCCTCTGCTCCGTAAGGAAGAGATTGCCTTGTAATAGGACTTCATTGTTAGAAAGCAAAGATTAACATTCACCATTGATATAAGCAGGGAAACATCAAGGACTTCTTTCATAATGATGATATATTCTGTTTGTATGTTCACAGCCTCTTGGTTTATAATATGCTTAGTCACAAATAAGTGGGCTGAACTTGTTTTTAAAATAATTAATTAACTAAAACTATTTTAATCCTCAGTTTTTCTGCTGAGGCAGACTTTATCCTTTCTAAGTGGCAGCACTAAGAGCTGAGTGACAGATACAAAATTCTGGTCTGTTTCCCAGTTTGCATTTAATCCTGCTCAAAAAAAAAAAAAAAGTTCTTAGTATGATTAAAAAAAAAAGGCAAAAAAGGGGGGATAAATTAAATATTTTTATTCAGACTACTTGAAAGTGAAATAAATGGCAAATCCAAGCACAGCTTGCAATGGAAAGTAAAAGTTCTAACTTACTTTTCCACAAAGGATTTTTTTACTGAATCAACTAGGTAATTCAAAAGAACACAGATTAAAAAAAACTCTTCAGTGTTTCCTAAAGCACATTTTTTATGATAAGTGAGAAGTTTTCATAGTTTTTTTCCACTCAGCTGTTCTGAAGCAAGGGATACGGCTGTATTGTAACTTCAAGGTTACATTGTGGCAGCTTAATAATTAGTTTCCAAAAGTTAAAATTTCTGACTGCGGGTGCACATTCCTGCTCATGGAAATGCCACTGGATCTGCAGTGACAGTGCAGTATCTGATACTGCTATCATCCATCCTGCTTATTCTGAAGAGGAGAGCAGGAAGAGTGGAAGGTGTAGAAAGCTCACTCGTGACTTTATGGCAGGGATTCAAGTAGGTTTGTGTTGGCTATTTGGGGATTTTGTGAATCCTTGCTTAAGCAAGGGGATTCTTTTCACTGTGTGGTCCAAACCACAGACAGACGTGTTCCTTTGGGCTGGACTGCCCTTTGGCAGTCATAAAGGGTAGGACTGAGAACCAGGTATATCTGTTGCTCTTCTCAGGCAGAGCGCACCACCAGCCCAGGCTTGCTTCTCACTGTTATGATCAGGTCCTTAAAATTAATTGAAAGATACCTCTGCCTAAATTAAGGTGCAAATGAGACTATATACCAAAGTCAGTAGTACGGATTTTTATTTAACAGTAAATGTCAGGTAGAGGGAGACTGAAAGAAACAGGAAAAAGAGAGAGGAAGGGGGAGAGAAAGTGCCAGAGAGATGGCTTAAGTAGGAAAAGTATCATCACTGTATGAATTCCAGCGATGTCCTGTTGGTCCTCTTCTTCTGCTCTTCTCAGTGGTGAGAGTCCCAGTCTTTTTAGGTTCCTTCCAGTCTTGTCTGGATCCTTCTAAGACACTGCAGCTGCCTGTTGAGTGAGTGCAATTAAATCCAGCATGGCCCAGTGTGGACCATCAGCAGAGATGAATACCTTGAGCCTTCAAATGAATGTTCAGTACTTCCCTGGAGGGGGTTATCACAGTTGAGTCATTTGGGTAAGGACAAAGAAACACTACCTACCTGGCAAGATCTGCCTCTTTCCTTACCTTGTTGCACACCTAGCTTGCAGCCTGAGGTGTTCACTACTGGGCAGTTACTTTGCACATTGTCAGCTTGCATGTTGATTGTCTGAGCCATCAGCATTCCCAGTCCCTGACACTTTCTTCTGCTGAGATAAATGGACAATAGTACCACCTTTATCTTATCTGGAGTGCCCCTCACAGTCCAAATTAGTAGGCATATTCAGAGTGGGGTGGGCAGTTGCTTCACTGAACAATTTGCTACAGTTGACAAAAGGTTTTCAGTGATTTTAATAATGCTTAAGCCATTAACCATTTCAGTTGCTCACACTCACAGTGTATAACTCCTTGAATAAGGGGGAAAATAGAGAAAGTTTTAAACGTATTCTGAAAAGAAATCAATTTGAGACTTTGTATATTTCTATTAAATCCTCAGTGTAATTAGAAATGAAGCAAAGTGCTAACATTTGCACTTACTGTTTCAACTCTATATAGATTCATTAATCTTCATTCAAACATTTACTTACTGAATGATTCATACTGTTAAACGTGAGCTTTTTTTACCAGTCAATTGAGTAAAGATTTTGTTTGAACACTTTTGAGGTGACATTTCCTTCACTACTGGCATGTATACCTAGTTCAGAAGAGGCTTAAAGCTAGAGAGCTCCTTAAATACACACCACAATAAGCAGGACACTTCAAAGGGAAGGCATGTGGAAGTTTTTTGCAGAATAATTTTCGGAATGGTTTAAAAGAAAAGGTAACTTTAAAAACCGGGGAAAAAAATTCATCTTGACTTAAATAGTCATTCAATAGAAGTTTTTTTCTTTCTTTCTTTGAAAATCACCATCTTAGCAAATTCAAAGCTGTAACAAACAACTGGGGTGATTGAATAGAAGAGCTCTTAAAGGGGCATGCACAGTAAAGCTGTGCCTGAAATAAACTTGAGACAGAGGAAAGCCAGCAGTTTCCATAACTTGATTTCTTGGAGTGGAAGAGGGAAGAAAGTCACTCAGGTACATGGGGGAAAGATAGAAGGTTTGTTATTTTAAGATTTTCCATTATTTTCCTACAGCTTTTCTTTGATGTTCAGGCAGAAGCCTGACAAATGGAGGTTCTGAATATTGCCAAAATGACCAACTTTCAGGTTCTTGTTCTCATCATAGAGAGGACACGCACTTTAGCAATAATTTCAAATCTTCATGGCAGCAAATTGTTTCAAGATGATTTTTCTCTGACCCATTTAATTTTGCCTTTGGGAAATGTCAGGTGTGCCTGCTAGAATAAGGCCACAATTCAGCAAGCTTTATATACCACAAACTGAAGGAAAAATATCCCTGCGTTCTGTATTATTTCACCTTGTTTTGCAGGTTTGACACAGAGGCAAAATATTAATAACCTCAGTATTGATTAAACTGCTATGATTATCATTGTTATCTTTCAGTTCTTAGCTTTGCTAACTGATATTGAGCATTTCTTAATGCTAAAACTGGCAAAGTTTTAAGGCTACTTTGAAGGAAAATGAGAATCAATAATGGATCTTCAGTGTAGTGACAAAAGAAAATCCTTTCTGAAAACCAGAACTAGCATGTGAGTATTGACTTGTAAGTACATTGCCACAATGCTTTCTTTGCTCTTCCTTTCACAAATCCATTTTAAAATCCTACTAAACTTTAAAACATTCAGAATTCTTCATGTACTGAGTAAGCAGAAGCAAACCAATGAAAGCAGCTGCATCTGATGGGAAGGCAGTGGACTGTGAGTACATAAACTCTGCTGACTAAAGAAAGGGTATCTTGGTAATTAGAGGATTGGTTTGATGGTGGCCCTCTCAGCAATCACACCTGTGCAACCATAGAGTCTGAGTAGAATTCCAAACATGGCAGACGTATCTTTATGGCTGTGACAGTAAAGAGTCAAGTTTGCAATGGCAGTCACAAATGATGCAAAAGGACAAAGTGTCAATCCTGATCCTGCTAGAGCTGGTGAGACTCCACTAGAGAAGTATTTTTGGAAACTCCACCTGTACCTTGCTGTCAATGTGAAATGCATATTTTGAAGTCTATTTTCTTGCCATAATAAACCTCTTGAGAGTGCAGGAAGAAAATAGTACCCATAAGAGAAGAAAGCCTAAAAAACTCAGTCATGAAATAATGGCAAGCTAAAAACCAACTCAGAAAATCCAATGCATAATGAGGAAAGAAGCAATGCAGAGGTGCTTTAAAATAAAAGTTGAATATTAAAAGAGAAGCAACATTACTATGATCTTTACTGTATAGCTCTTTGAGGTGTGTCACCACGGCCATTGCTTTGGTTTTGGCTGCAGCACACTCACTTTGATCTCAGTTAATTAGGGCAAAGAAGTACTTTCTTCCCTTTAATTGAACAGTTTCCTCCCACAGGCACCGCATAAGACAGTAGAGTTGCAGTCATATCAGTAGGAGAACTTTGCTTTATAAAAAGTAACAAAAGCTTTCAACAAAGTGCCAGGCAGTTCAGTACCCAATTCTCCAGACTGCAGAGGCTACAAGGTACTGAAGCCAAGTGCTAGTATTCTGACTGATTAGGAAAGATCCTAGAAAGATACCAGAAGGTAAATGTCACCAAAAAAATCAAGTACCAGCAATGGATTAGTGCTTAGCACAAATTTCTGCATGAGTCCATTAATCACATCAAGGGACACTTCCATCCTTAATGGCATTATAATGAGCAAAAGCTTAGTATTTAACTAACTTCAGCAATTGATTATGCTTGTGGAGAATTTTAATGTATTACTAATGCAATACAAACTGCTGGAAATAAACATGTACAGTAACCAACTGAGATTTGATTATTTGGTTTCTATTTTTGTTAGTAACAAAGTTTTCAACTACAATAGTAACAAAGTCAGACATCAGTATGTTCTCCAAGACACATTAAAACAAATATTTCACTAACAACCCTTAATTTGCTGCCACAAGATATACTGGGTGATGTATAAATAATGAATAAACATTATCCAGGTTTTGCTGCTTCAGTAACTTGAATGAAATCTAATGCTTTAAACAGTGATCTCTAGTTTTTCCACTCTAATTGGATGCTACAAGCAATATCACGTGTTGCTTTTCCAGTCAGCCTATGAGATGACATAGTTGCACAAAATGGGAAATATGAGCAACATAAGAGGGTCTTGTGGGCCTCTGCAAGGCTTTAGTGATAGTTATATAATCTGTCTCTCCTTCTTTTCTCCTCTGTCCTTGCTTCTTTGCTTCTCTTTCTTTTTTCTTGATGCTTAGAGTGGTTTGGAGCTGGAAGGACTGGATCTTAATTTAAGTGTTGTGGAATTGGTTGGATTTTGGTTTGAGTGTTGTGGATTAACAGTATTTGCTGAGTCAGTATTGTGGTGGAACATTTTGTGTGGTATCCTTTTGAACTTTGGCCGAGTCCCCTTATCTACTCCCCTAAATTAACAAATAAATTCCTTGGGAACAAGCTCATCACTTATTCTCTTAATGCTATCTCGAGGTATTAAAGAAACTCATAGCTGTGAGCTGGCAGCTCCGGGGCTGGAGTTTTACAATTACTCATAACACTCTTGTTGTGGAAAAACAAGTTAGCCAACACATGTAAAAGTTGACATGTTGTGAATAAAGCTGCATAAACCTCTTTCTTAAACATGCCTCTTTTTAAGTAAAAGAATCTAATTAATGAATGTTTCCCAATACATTGCATTTTATGCCCCTAGCTAAGTATTTATGACACTTACAGTTGCAGTGTTGCTATGATCCTAGTTGTCTTACAAGTATTTTAGAAAATTGCTCAGTGTGACAAAATTAAATTGTAATTCTCAAATAATCTTCAAACATTCTCATGAACTTTAAAGTGTTTGTAGTCCAAGAAGTAAGGATGTTATACGTCATTGCAAAACCAAATGTCTCTCTGTATTTGTTGTTTTGTTGTTGGAGTTTTTTTGTATTTTCACTGCCCACAGTTTCCCAACAGCAAGGCATCTCCAGGTATGTATTTAGATAATGTATTTTTTTATAATATTTAGGACTAAGAGAAAACCATTATGGAAAGACTATGTAATACAGTTGCCTATGATACTAGAGGACTGAGTTAAGGAGTTCCCTCAGTTAGCTTGTATTTTGATGTTCTGTTCCTTGCTACAGCTTAACTAACATGAATCCTACATATGAAGACTGCATAGGAAACCCTGTTTGGAACACTGTGTCTTTCATCAGGGATGATGAAAGGACTTCTTGAGGGGAAGAAATATATAAGGAGGAAAGTTGTATGGATAGTTCTCACGCAAATACTGAGCATAGAAACAGCTGGGATATGCACAGAAGACATGGAAATAAGATATTAAAGATATATAAGATAAAAGGGATGAGATATAGGATAGATACAGTTTTCTATGCTGCTCCCTTAATTTGTCATGGAATTAATACTCATGGAATAAAGAGCTATTTGGACAATCTTGAGGGCATATAAACAGAGAAACTTCATCCAAATTAAATTTAAAAGAACTTTCATACAGGCAGGTCAGAAAATGTAAAGAGTGAGATTCTGAAGAAAATGGGCTGTCATAGATCCCAGCAAACTATGGAGAAAGTGTCAGATGTAAACCTTCATTAAAGGTAAGATATATACAAGCTTCTAATGTTAGTTGCTTGAATGAAAAATCATTTGTTTATATCTATTGTACTTAAAAAATAGATTTTGCTGTAAAGATTATTACATTTTTTAACTTTACATTTGCTGAAAGCAACTATGAAACCAATTTTTCTAAAGTAAGTGGAGGTTTTAAAAAAAAAAAAAGTGGGTATTTCAGAGTTTCTGAAAATCTGAATGGTTAAACTGAGTGCACGATTGCTTATATTATGAAGTTCCTTCCACCTGAAGTCTGACAATAACTCCTCCAGCATAATGGTCCTTTTCTGTCAGTGGAAAGATTTCCTTCAGTCCACATACCTTTGTGAATGGTTGCTTTCAACATAAAAATATTGGGTTTATATATTTCTTTTTTTGTTGTTTTTAGGATTAGAGCTTGGAGGTAAGGTTATCTTCTACTGCATCACAGAGGGTTGTTCTCCTACCGCTGAGATTCATTTCATTGAAGGTGGCATGAGGCGTACATGAAGTAAAGCAGAATGTAAAGGTTTGTGCTCTGTGTTCCCCTCATATAGATTAATATAGACTCTTGTGTCTTTGGTGTTGTTGAGCCAGAACATTTCTCAACTGCCAAAATCACACAAAAAAATCAAAATTCACAACTGGCATAACACTATGTAAGACATACAAACTAACATTTTCACAGCATGCCATCAATTTTAAAGTCTTATCTTTCTCAGTAAGTCTTGCATGGAGTAGGCTTTCTTGAATGAGAAATCACCAGTAGTGTGGGATTATTTATGGGGTTGGTCACGCACCGTGTGCTATGGAAAGAAAAATATTATTTATAGGAGGGTATCATTTTTAATAATGTGTGCCATTTTAAACTCACAGAGTAGGGTCCAGAAACATATAGCCTCCACCAGTTTTTCAAATCTTAAGTTTTATAAGCTTCATATTTGCTTGTTAAATAGAAGTTTCCCCCTAGCTTTAAGAAGAGGGAAATGTGTTTACTGTTCAACTTGTTCTTAAAAGAAATACGTTATTTTTATTCTGGCAGTTTGTATACCTGACTTGTCTGAATAATTCTTCACCAAGAAGAATGTATGGCAAGTTGGTAAATTGAATTATTTATTCAAGAATAAATATTTTCCTCAGACCCTTAAGCAATTTTATAATGAAAACATATAACTAAATTCTACTTTTAAAAGCTTTGGTTGTAGAAAACTCAGGGAATGTTACAATGGAAATGGCAAGGTACTTTTTCATGTGCTAACATTTTACTTGAAGGGGAGACAAACTACATTTATAGAGGCTGTCATAAGAAATGAGAAATATTACTGTGTGTAGTTTATCACAGGACATACTTTTCCAGTAGGAGATATTTCAGGAGATGGAACTTCTATGAGCTACCCATACACGAAATCTGGAAGCTTGAAATTCCCCTGTGTTGCAGAACTCAGAAAGGATGAATTTTACGGTAAGATAACAAGCTAAGAAATGTGTGCCTATTTTCTCTATGCACCATGTAAACTATGAATTTTCATGAGTTAACATCAATATTCAACAGCCGGTTTAAGTCTACTGTATTTACCTGCAATGAAATATATTCTTGTCTATATAGAACTAAAATTAGCACTGCTTGTTTTCCCAGAAGATACTCCACAATATGTAATAATATTTTTTTTTTTGTGCAACATTTAATTGATATTCAAATATACATGGGGGTTGTTTATTTTGACAGGAATGCAGAGCGGCATCCCTGGTTCACTGTACCATGATTCAGTGTGTCAGGGGAGGTTTTTCAATGGTCTAGTGGAGCAGTTCGTGACCAAGCAGTGCTATGCTCAGTTGCAGGCGATTCCAATCTCTGTCTCTGCTTTTGCCATATGTTTGCTTTTCTCTCCCAGGGTATATCCATCAAAGGTGCTGACAAGCAGCACTAATCAATGTATATCAGAAAGGCCTTGGTTACAGTTCTAGTATGAAGCTTGGCATAGCTGTGTCATGAGAGATGCTTGAGGTTAGCACTTAGAGCTGAATGGATACATCCGGGGGGGGAGAATATGAGATTCTGTACTAGCTATCTGTCGGGGCACTGAGATTTTCTTCTTTTTTTTTTCTTTTTGTTTTTTTTTTTTTCCCAACTGTGTGCCAGTGAATGGGAGTCAGTTTCAGGGTTTTTTTCCATTACTGTAATTTCTAGAGTGCAGAAAAATATATCAAGGTATTTGAATACCAAATGATGTAGTGATAGAAGCCCCTGATCATTCATTTCTCCTCAGCACAACAGGAAGCTAGCAAGGTGACATTTGGACTTAATGAGTTATGCAGACTCCATAACACTGTGAAGTACTAACAACTTCAAGTTGCATTTTTCTAGCTAAAAACTGTAATGACCAAAAAGAGGTATAGATACTGCTTGAAATAAATTTTTTAAATTTTCTTCCTGAAAACTACAGTATTCTTTAAAGACAGTAATTTAAAAAATTTATCTAGTTGTGCTTCTGTTGACTTTCATCCTTACAACTGACATCCCCTGCATGATCTAAAAGTAGGCTTCTGTACTAGGAATTTATTACAGACCTGCCTGTTCAGTCTTTTTAAAAAGAAAAATCTGAACTTTGAAAAAGCTGCTACGCATATTTTATTTGGTTGTGGGTTTTTTGTTTTGTTTTGTTTTATGTGTTTTTATTTGTTTTCCAACAAATAATGGGGGTTGCAGCTGTTTGTTCATGGCATCAGTGTTGTATATACTGTTTAATTTTTTGATTTATGCACTTTACTTATTACTTCATAAAAGGTAGATTTTAAAACCAGACTTCTATGTTGATTTTTTTTTAATAGGCTGTGATTAATTTTCATGACTGTTGTGATAAGAAATATGTAATTACATTTGGCTTGTCATTTTGAAACTTCTATCTCTTTAAGATAAAGGAACAATTAGGGGCATGAATAATTGATGCATTTCTTTGCATGATTTTTACCTGCTTTAGAATAATATATATTTGTTTCCATTTTCCATTAATTTTGGTTTTGATATCTCATGCTTGCATCATAGCCTGTGCGTACAAAAGCTCCATATAACTGGATGGTCTGAGATTATTCTCTGTGAAGTTCTTTCATGGGTTGAAGAAAGTAGTTGCCCACAATATCACTGAAAACCAGTTGTATTTTCCTGTCAGATCCATTCAGAGTTCAGTTTGCATATGAGGAAACAGAACCGGAATTAAAGCTGAGGAGCTTCTTCTTCTTTTTCTGCTCTGTCTGTGTGAGATGTTGGCTGTGGTGTCGGGACTCAGCATTTCTGCTCCTGTGTAGTGCCATAAACAGCTCTGCCCTGGACAGAGTCAGCAGCTGGGCACGCATATGTGCAAAGTGATGACAACTCACGCTGGTTTGTCTTTTGCACAGTTTTTCTACTTCATGCTTCTGAACATATGGTTTAGTGTTTATGCTGTTCTTTGGACAAAGGTTGGACTCGATGATCTTGGAGGTCTTTTCCAACCTTGATGATTCTGTGATGCCCTTTTCATATTAGGGATTTTAATGACATTTTGCAGTGTTTGGGGCTGAGGTGAAAGAGATGTCAGATCCTTGTCTTGTTTATAATTTACATATTTTTACTCAGGTGTACTCCATGGTTACCATCGACTAATGTTTTCCTTGGATGTAATCCTCAACCTCCCTAAAAAATGGAGTATTTACATGTTTTATGCAACACAAGCATATAATGGAATTTTCTTCACTCATAATAGTTTTCTGGACATGCTGTTTGGCAGTGTGGATATTCACAACTAGTTTAGAAGGGTGTTAAAATTTTCCTTGCAGAAAGAGAAAAATACTGAAGTGGATGTGGTTTTTTTATGGTATGGATCATTACTGATGTCTTGCAGCTGAAAAGATTGATTCTATTTGTGTGGAGAGTTCGCTTCATACACGGACAATTTTGAGGAATTTAGTGAAGCTGTGGCAAAATGGGTGAATGAAGATTCCTTCCATTGCATGAAGGAACCAATAGATGTGCTGTTTGATATCAAATAAAGCTAACAAATGAAATACTAGACTGTTTATCCACTTATGTTGGAATACTAGAGAATCAAATAGCCTGAGACTCAGTATCTTTTCACTGCAACTCTTCCTATATCATTAGTAGATCCACTTAGATTTAGGATGTGATTTAGGATCTGTTAAAGTAAATGGATATCCTTTCACTGAATTGAGCCAATACAAACCCATGGACACAGGTAGAAAGAAAAGTAAAACTAATTGAGAAAGAATGCACATACCATTGTGAAACTTACAGTAACACTTGATTACACAAAAAAATTAAGAGCACTAAAAAAAAAAAAACACCCAACAAAGCCTGGAAGTAAAACTAGGAGAACTTATAGCTGTCAGTACAGGGTGTTGAAACTCATTTGTGTTGACACTGGGACTGGAGCAAAAGATATGGTTGTAGGTTCTTTACAGTAAAAAAACAAGTCTTGTACCTGTGATTTGCCCTTGAACTCTGATGTCCGAGTAACAATGTAACAAAAGCAGACAAAGAGGTTTTCTTCGTTTTCACAGTGTAGACACAGTGATTGCATAGTGAGTATGCAAAAATATCAGTAATGAGTTTTAAAGAATTCTATTTTGGCGTATTCTTTCTCTGTTTTTAAACTAAAGTGTTCTGAAAGAAAAATGGATATGAAATGAGAAAATGAGGGGATTTTACAGTTTTAAAATGTTAAACAACATTTCAAGTGTCTAGGGGTTCTAGAAAAATATTTGATAAAACAACTGCACTTAAGCTGACCTTTTTTTTTATAAAGATTTTCAGTACTGATAAATCAGCATTTTGTAGGAGAAAATGATTTGAATTTTTAAAGTCTTATTAAGAATATGTATTAAAAAATCTGAATTTGCTGTTTAAGTAAATCATGAAGATCTCAGGTTTTACACCTGAGCTCTTCATCCTGGGCTTCCTTATTTTAATGGAAATATGACAATTATTCCTATAAAATATTACCTCAGAAAAACATCCAATACTGTAGTCACTGAGACAAGGTAAATTTGCACCTACTGAATTCAATGTAGCTGTGACTACAGTGCCACCATTGTGTCAGCTGGCCACTGTGTTGCACTTTACACATGTATGTGTATATATGTGGTACTCAGATTTGTTATGAAATGTGAAATGGATAAAGTATTCTGAGTAACAATTGCAAGGGTTCCTAAAATTTGATTTCTGGACTGAATGTTGAGACTTCAGGCTTGAAGATTTTTACCATTGTTTGAACAAAAGGGACAATTGCTCTTGCAGGCTTGTGCGAGCACCCTGGCAGAGACTTGTGACTTTGTTTCTGTTCTGGGCAATTCGAATCTCTCTTCTACACAAGTGCTTTTTTTGCAAAATTTGTGATAATATCTGACAGGGCAACAGGCAAACAGGAAGTGTCTGATTGCGTAAATCTATCTTACAAAAGAAATGAGGGTAACAAGCAGATTTGGATCCTGAAATTTCTGTCTCTAGGATTTTTCTAATGAGGTTGATGGTATGTTGCTTCAATCTACAGGGTACCTCAAATTAATAGGTTGAGTGATGTTACATCTGACAGAATAATACATATGTAACAGAAGTTAAAAATTATGCTTTAATGTGATGAATATTGTCAGATAATGAGTTTTTCAACTCTGACATCTATATGGAGAGGAAGGAATAATTTCCCTCTCACTGAATTTCATGACTACTTCTAACTTAAGTGGTAAACCTTTAAAGTGATGCAAACAGATTTAGTAATACAGCTTAGAAATACAGCTTCCACTTAACACTAATAGGACTTTTAAGGCTAATTTCCTGTGCATCAACTGGAAAATATGCCACTTAATATAATCTAAACATGTATTTATAGCTTAATTATTCTCTACCATTAGATAAAGTGCACCATTACATAGTTCCATAACTTACTTTAAAGATATCCTGTAATATGCCCTTGTTGGAGAAAACACATTCAAAATGTTTTGATTTTAAATTAATACAGTTGAAATAAATCTGACCATAATGTATGTACCATAGTTTGTAAAACAAAACAAAACAAAACAAAACCCCAAAATACAGTGAAAAATTATCTATCAATCAGGAGAATTTTGTTTTGGAAATTGTGACGACAAACAAAATGAGAAACACTTCTGAGAAATTATCTAATTTTGAATCTACTAGGAACATATAGTAATAAACAACTGTTATATTCTTGGTGTAAGTAGCAGAAGAGAACAGACTTTGTTTCTGAAACAACAGGACATCCCTGCTGCTTAGAAAATCTGCCCAACTGATGAAAATATAATGTCCCTACTTTTAACAATGTTCAAAATGTCTGTTTTGAGTGATCATTGCACAGTGTTTGAATTCTGAAAAGTATAAAGTTTGACAGTTGCAGTAAAAAACAGGACAGTTAAAAAAAAAACTTTCTTTTTTAGTTCTGTCTTCCCCAGGGTATGTTTGATCAACCAAAGTCAATTTGAGAGAAAACAGCAAACTTCCTTGAAGTGGCCTTCAAAATAATAACAACAACAACAACAACAACAAAAAAGGTAAAAATGTTAACCTGCTGGGAGAATGTAAGACTGTAAAGTCCTGTAAATTACTTAGTGGAAAAACAGTATGCAAGAATTCCCACTTATTGCACAGGGGTCATACTTCCTGTAATATAGAATTTCAAAATTTGGTCATACCAGAGGAAAAAAACTCAAGATTTCTGCAAGACTCAGGTAAAAAATAACCTTTCAAATGGCACATAGAGTGGCTGCTGGTGTTAAGAATACAAGTCAAATTTGGTCTCTCTCTCATACACATACATTAAAACCAAGGAAATGACAACCAAAAACACACAGGATAAGACCGGCAGATCCACAGACTTTCAATGTATACAATTCACACAGTTGATTAAATTACTTTTTCTGTGCTTAAACATATTGTACTATAGCTACTTATTATATTAGCAAGAAAGGAGATTAGTAAGATGAGAAATTGTTCTTGGGATTTTTCATAAGTGTAATACTGCAGCAATAACATCAATGATCTATATTGCTTAAAATTATTGCAGTAATTAAAGGGGAAATTATTGCAGTATTAAAGGGGAAAAGGATACAGTGTTTCTAATATCAGGTGCCAATGCTTAAGGGTAAGAGCCTAGTGGTCATCTTCATGCCTTCATTTATGCTTGCTGAGAATCTGGCCTTTAAATGAAACAATTTAATTTCAAATTTGATCAAAAGTACCTTTTTAATTGGTATTAGTCTTACCTGAGACTAGATTATTAATTATTGGCACTTCAGTGGTCTGATAGAAGAATATGACTTATATAATTAGACACAATATTAGAAGCAGAAGTATACATTCTTAGCTAAAAAAAATTAGCCTGTTTTCTAGAGAGTAAATCTGAGTAAGAGCCCTCTATGTCATAAATCAGAAAGGGTTATGAAACTTCTTTGTGGTTTAGCACATAAGTGGCAGAAGTTAACATGAGGAAGATCAATATGACATACACATCCTTCTTTTCTGTGTTGTTGGAGGATGGGAATTAATGGCATTTACTATGATCAGTAGCTGTGGGCTAATGCTAAACATTACATAATTAGTTTAATGGATTTTTTTACAAAAACTTGCACACTGACAAACCTGTTTGTATTGGCACTATCACAGCAGTTTAGACCAACTCAAAGACCTCACCTCTGTAGACTGTCTCTGTGGTGAACTTGCACAAACTGATGCAGAAGGTGGGGTAAATTTCTTCACAAACACACACATTTTCAAATGCCTTTTTTACATTTCTTTTTTAATGTACTGATTAAAAAAATCCCAAAGATAACTTTTTATTAATATTCCCTGTCCCTAAGGAAATGGCTATCTCCTAACCCTTATAAATCAGTTCCAATCAGAAAAAGGAGATTCTGTATATGAATGACCTATACATAAGAGCTGTTCCAGTACGGCACAGGCTCCTTGGTCCTTTTTATCTTATAGCATCCCTCATCAGGAAAGAGCATAAGGTTTTAGTATTTCTAATGCAAAAGTCTTCATTCGTCATCACTTCTAATCTCTAACAGAAAATGTCACTAAAACCTGATGCTGTTTGCCTTGGTTCAGTTGACCTGTTTCAACCCCAATCCTGCATTTCAGTTTTCTGCATCATTACTTCAGCAGTAAAGATTTCCACATATCATCACATCTCCGAAACTAATTTTGCAAGGTGAAAACATGACCATGAGAGTTCTCAAAAACTGGTTGGTTGGTGTCCATAAGAAACCAATACTTAGAGTATTACAGGATGTATTCAAAAAACTTGGAGTCAGGAGTGAGTATCGCTTCCCTTAAGAGTATTTGCAGATGCAAATTCAGATCTTAATTCAGTGCTCCTGGATCAAAGATATTTTCTACTACTGCTCCTTAAGATCTGTGGACATTTATGATGCTAAAGATATAAGTTTAAAGCAGCTTTTGAGTCTGATGACTGGCTATTTTCTAAGACACATATCCCGGTTAGGAAGAACATTCTGAGATACAGTATTTTCCTTCTTTTTTGTTCTACATCTGATTGTATTTGAGGGAGACTGATTTGTGCAGCTGGATGTATCTGTCTCAAGCTTAATGAAAACACAGATTATGATATAATGAAGAAACAATAGGCCATAAAAAGAGACCCAAACAGTTTCCACAAGGATAGAGGTAGAGGGGCTAAGAAGTCCTCCACAGTTAGCTCACCAACTGTGAAGGCAATTTTTAAATTTTGCTTTCATGTTTAAAATTTATCTCATATTAGTTTTCTCTGAAGTGGGGGAAAAGTCTATTACAAATATGAATAATTGGAGTGCCATCTGCTTGAGGGACATCAACTTAGAATATAGCACAGTTACTATGAATTAAAAAACTGTCAAAATTGTATGCCAACAAAAGAGGTAGAGGCGCTTTTTTCTGGCAGAACACTGACTCTTGGTAATTTATCTTAATTTTCTATTTATATAAGAGCTGTAAGTGTAAGCATACGAGATTAATGAAGGTTGATTCGACTGTCCTCTTTTCTTCCTGTGCCTTCCACAGCATTATAAAGGTGGCAGACTGCTAATCAAGAATCCTTGACACTTTGTCCAAACTCAGGGGTGAGTTTCTCAGAAATTATAATTACCTGTAATTCCAGCAATGAGCTCTTTGACTATGAGTTACAGTTAAGCTATTCATCTTTTCTACACATCTTCCTTACAAAATGAGACCACATTTATAAATAGCATTTCATTATTCAGAGAACTGTTTCTTCTTTCATAGTTTCATCTCTGACATTGCATCAGATGTCATGAAACTAGAGATGGCAATAGTTCACAGTGACACTCTCTTATGTACTAAATAGGACACTAGTCTGTTTTCTTCATATTTTAAATGTATTTTCGTACGGCGTACTGAAGGATTATATTCAGCCCACTGTATACTATAGACAGTGCGCTGTATATTGTACTTACAGCGGAAGGTTATAGATTGAGATCATATCCACTGAATGGATTTTTTTCTGGGCCTTACAAGGGTCTCGTATTACTAGAAGATCATGACTCTTAAATGCTAACTCTTCTGAACCAGCATAATGCTGCTGTTTTCTAAACTCTGGTATGTAAACAACCCACTAACTGATATGTCCGAATCAATGTAAAAAACAAATATATAAATTACTCATGTTTCTTCCATGGACTTTGTTCACTTTAGTGGAAGAAGGGACTAATGGTTTGTCAAACATAAGAATACTGGTGCCTGGTCAATACCTCATCTATGGGTGTACTGGGTCTGGCTGGGATGGAGTTAATTTTCCTTACACCAGACTTAATTATCCTGTGCTTTGGGTTTGTGACTAAAACAGTTTTGATAATACATACATATTTTGGCTAAAGCCAAACAGCGTCTGCAAGGTGGTGTGGTTTTTTTTTGTTTTTTTTTTTTCCCCCACTGAAGGGATATTTTGTACTATGCAGTGCTGTGCTCTGCAATAAAAGCTGGGGCGGGGGGGGAAAGGAGGAAGTTGGATCTTCATGGTTATGGGGTTTTGTTTCCAAAGCAACCATGATGTGTGCTGAAGCCATGCTTTCAAGGAGGCGGCTGAACATCTGTCTGACTATGGGAAACAGTGAAAGAGTTCTTTCATTTGCTTTGCTTGTACATAGAGCTTTGCTTCGCCTAATAATGTGTCTTTATCTTAACTGACCAGTTTTGAGATTTGGTCTTCTGGTGCTCTACCTCATCCCTTTGTGGTAAGAGTGAGCAAGAGACTGGGTGGCAGCATATCACTGGCTGGGGTCTACCGAGCACATTGACAATAGTATTTGTTGCTGTATTTTGTCTTTTAAATGTGTTAAGCTAATAAATAGCCTAAATCTTGCATAGCCCAGAGTATTTTGGGACAGGGTCCTGAAAATTTGTATTTGGCCTTGGAAATACATCTCTTCTGACTAGATGGATGAATTGGATGGATTTGCTGCCCCAGAATGGCATTACTATTTAGCTTTTTTTCCTTTCTACAGTCTTTGCATTTATTAGAGTCTTTATTGGTTTTCATTGTTTTCTGAATTTCTCTGGATTATAAATCAGTTGTTGCTCTCGTTCTTTCCGTATTGCTCCCTGTGGTAATATAAACAGATATGGATCTGATGTCCCTTAAGTTTTAATGTCCCTGATGTGCCTTCAGTTTTTCACTTTGTGCAACTTTATATCAAAAGACCTTGTTCGTCAGTGCAAGACAACAAAGAAATTGTAAGAAATCCTAATGCCTGAAAATGTTACATGAAGAATGCTTCTGTTCACAGTTGTTCAGTAGTACTGTACCTTTGGGCAGTCACACCTCTAATCTTCTCTTTTCCCATTATTACATAGTCCTAAAAACTGTTTCTTAACAATTCAAGGGCTGCAGTGACTGCACAAAATGCATTTTAATAATTACACTTCTGCATCAAGGTTTTGGGTTTTTGTCACTGTAAAACAGAGTTGTGCATGAGCAGAAGACAGAAAACACGCAACTCAGTTACGTTAAAACAAGGAAAACTTTATACACATGCTATAAATTATTGATGTATTAGATTTTCAGAAATACAGACTGCAAAATAAAAATGGTCTAAAACCTGAAAAATACTGCTAACATTATCAATAAACCAATAAATATTGTTACTTAGGATTTAATTTTTATTGATTGTGTGCAATCAGTTGTGTGAATTAAGGGCATTTAGTTGATTTCAGTAAGTGTTGTTTTACAATGAATTAATCAACATTTACATAAATTAAGATACTGTTACTGTAAGAATAGTTTTTCACGTTTTACAGAAACCCAAACTGTCATCTTCAAAGCTGTGTAATAGGGTCCTCCAAGACTAAATTATGCCATGACTTAATTTGTTTACTGAAAACCTTGAAGCACTGGGCAAAAAGGAAAATTATACAGTTTTTTTTCAGATGTGACCCAATTATTTAAATTTGTTCAGACTTGAGAGGATATTTAGGGACTTTGAAAGTACCTAACAAACCCAGTCGATACAGAAAAGTAAAATTCATGCAGATTAGATACACATTTGAAAAAGTTTTAGCTGTAACTAACGAGGGAAGGACACTTTCATCACTGAGAAGTTCTATGAAAACCTTTGCTTTATTCATGAAAGATATCTTTTCAGTCTAGCTCTTTATTTTTGCTTTTGACTTCATGAGAATTTCTGCCATTAAAATAGGAATATCTCAAACTTTTAATTCCCACAAAAGTACACTGAAAAGCAGGGAAGCATTTATTTTCAATAGTAGGTTTTTTTTCCCTTGTCATCATCTACAATGTCCTAGACTCCTGCCAAAAATTGAATAAAGATCAGGACAGGTAGGACACATTCAGAATCTAATGACAAATAGGCAGAGGTTACAGGAAATGGACAGTGGTAAAAAGAGAGATTAATATACACTGAGAAGATTTGTCTCCATAAATATAGAATTCAAATAGCTGTAGATGGGGTGGGATAAAAAAAAATTACATTGCCATTTCTTTGTTTTAAAGTTCAATATCTCTATTGTGGCTACAATGGTATTTCATATTTTTGTTCACAAAAGGTATTTTGCTATTATCTTAATTTCTCCTTGCTATCCTGTTCTTTTTTTAACTACCTTACCTGCTTCCCTGGTACCTAACACACTGATTAAATGTGCTATGAAAAGAACTACTGTTTATATTTAGATTTTAGAAATATTTTAATAACAGGAGAAATTTTAAAAAATATTAAAAAATGGATATGTCAATAATAATTACGACATGTTTATTACATTAAAAACTCTTAATGCCAGGATGGAATAATTTGAGAATGTTTCTACCTGATCTCCTGTCCTAATCTATTGGTTACTTTAATGCCGTGCATTTGCTTCTGCCTGATGATCTCTGCTTGCACAGGTTATTGTGACTCTTGTCTCATAACAGAAGAAACTTGCTTCTCCACATTCATTGAGCATATCCTACTAAATACTTTTGTTTCGTTTTTGCTGCTGTTACAGAACAAACATTTGCAATAGTAAATGGGGCCAGACAACTGCTCCAAAGAATTGTTTAAGATACAGTGATTTTGTAAATGAAGACTTTGGCATGATTCTAATGACACTGAACTAGCCAATTCACTGAGCTCCCTTTCCTCTCCAGGCTTCTTTGTCCCTGACAGTTTTTCACCTCTTTCCAAGACTTTTTGCTTTCACTACAGCAGACTTCGGTCTTCTGCCCTTTAGTCTGTGCTGATTTAGAAAATGTACAGCAGCAGCCTGACTTCCTTCTCCTTGCACAACACAAGTAGCAGTAGTTTATTTTTTTATCTAACAACTGACTTTGAAGGACAATAGTTAAGGTTCAAGGTTAAACCTCAGGATTAGCTTAGTTTTTAAAAGCCAATGCGCTCTTATATGTGTGCTCACAAAAATATCAGCTATAGACAGGTGTACACAAGCAGGCACTCTATGTATTTAATGAAAATATTCAATATAGATTTAAATAAAAAAAACCTGTCCAGCCTATAAAATCAATGTCCTGTAGTAATATAAGAATAAAGAAGAAATATCCCAATTCTGTATATTGATTTATCATTATGAATTTTTGGGGGGTGTGGTTGAGTCTCACATGTTCTAGTCAGATTAAACCTTTTTTTTTTTTTCCTGGTTATCCCTCAGGCAATGTGAATTTCCCTGTAAGATGTCCTTTTCCATAAAGGTTTCAGCATAACTCATTCTCCAAGGAGTAACTAACTTTCATGCCCCTGTGCTGAATGTCTGTGAAAGAGACACCAGAAAAAGGGCTGTGAACGGTGGGGAGAAAACTCCTTCCCACAGAAGATTAAATACATGTTTGATGGCACACAGTGTGTTCTGACAACAGCCAAGTAATACCTGTGTAGAATTTGTACCCTATAATACCATTTTTCTTTGAAGTGCTTGTGCAGCTGTTTTGGAGTAAATTTATGGTTGCAGCTGTAGCTGCTGTCTTTAGTGTACATTTCATGTATGAAAACCATCTCTGCAAAGACACTGTTTCCTGTATGCCTCACATTGCTAGTCTTTTCTCAATTTCAGTTCATGTCATTCTGCTATAGATCCTGCATTATTTCACTGAATAACCCATGGGCATCAGTCTTTCTCGGGACTGTTTTTTCTATACTTTGCAAAGCCACACAAACTGTGATCTTCCTCTGTTGATCTCAAATTTATCATGTGAAAATTAACTTCATTTTCTTTAATCAATACCCTTGATATAAACATCTCATTTTTAGAGTTTCTTCCACATTGCAAAACATACTTCATGTAAGTCTCAATCTGTGTGTTAGCCTTGGTGAAAAAGTTAAGAACAGCTGCTTCAGTATATTTCGCGTCCTTCCCTTACATCAATCATGTTCCTGACTGAATTTGATAAACCTCAACATTTAAGTACATCAGTGCTGAAATACCACAAGAGCACAGGTAACATTTTTGTACCACCTCATAGCACCATCTTTTTGTTTTGTTTTGTAGCTTTTTGTTCATTTTTTTTTAATTTTCAACTTTCAGAGTCTTTTGAATGAAAAATGAAGATTCTGGCATTAAATTTTTAATTGAAATTATAGTCAAGTCTCTTAACAAGAAGCATAAATTACTATTTTCCTTGTAAGTAGCATTTACAAAGTTATACACTTGATCTGTTTCCAATTTATATCCTCCTTTTGCTCTTTTTTATTACTCTTTGTAGCACATTTCGTTACATATCTATTCCTATTACTTACTTCGTGCTCTTCACACTGTTTAATCTTTACCTTTTTACTCTCATAGTTTTTCCTGCTCTTATATTCTATTTAATCCTCCATTCTTCATTTCCTTTCATATATTTCTGCTTTTGTTTTCTATTTTTTAATTTATTTAATACCTCTTTTGTTCTCTCCTTCTCATTTTCCATATTGCCATTGTCAATCAGTTTAAACACATCTTACATTAATTTTCTATGAGTCATACATTATGTACCAGAAATACATTTCTGATTTCTCCAGCTGTTCTGTGAAATTCTTTGACATTTGGGGGAAGGGGGGGAAGGGGGAGGGGGGAGAGGGCAGTTCTCTAACATGAGTATTGATATTTCAGTGTTAGTTTAACATATTGATTTTGTCCCGTTTTTTCTATGTGTGGATGCAGCTGAATGTTATTGCTACCAATTTATTTTCAGATTTAGGAACACAGTGATAAGGGCCAGGAAAAGACCATCTTCCACAATCACAAATAGTAGATGCTTGATTAATAACATTGGCATCATCAATATGTATTCCCATACAACAATCTACTTTCTTTAAGCTACTGAAAGCTACAAGGAGAGAGCAAGGAAGACAGTGGTCTTTTATTTTCCAGTAGCCCTTCAAAATAGGCATTATTACATAAACATTTTATATATTACATAGGAATTTTTTGGGTACTGGTCCATACCTAACTGAAAAAGGAAAACAAAACACCAGACATGCTTCCCCCCTAAAACTCCATAAAAATAGTGCTCCATTTTTGTCAAAGCTTAGAAAAAGGTATTTTCTGACTCATTTGCTGATCATTTTATCACTGAATGTTAATGACTGTAAAGCTCTTCTGTGATAACTCACCTTTCAAAATTTATGTGGGTAGAACCCAGAGCAAATAGGGTTATAAGGTAATTTCTCATTTCTTCAGTTAAGTAAAAAATTTTGGAAAATTTATATATATTTAAATATAAATATTTAATGTATATTATAAATATATATTGAATATATTTAAATATTTAATATATTTAAATACTGTATAATCTTTAATTTTTTTTATCTTAGTCAATTACTTCTCAGTCACAACTGAAAAATGCCACCATAGTTTGAATTTTCTCTATCAGAACCTGTTCTTTTAAGTTTTCAAGAGACAAAGGCAATTTTTTAGCTTATGCTTGAATTGTGAATTTGAGTTGCAACTAAATAACTTATTTTTTTTCCCTTCCTAACTTATTTTCCTTTCCTTAAGACTTTTATTTTGTTAAGAAAATAATATCTTGTTTATAACTTTTTAAATGTAAGACACCTATAAATATGTGGCAAGTGCCCCAGAGGTCCTTGAGGAACATACAGGAGATTGGACTTACTATACTAGAGTGGCTTTATTCTTGTCTAGTTTTGTATGAGCTGCATCTACCTTCCTTTGCAATGAACTTCAGGTTTCTCCAAAGGTCAAGAACAATCTTGCTTTTAAATGGAAGAAAAGAGAATGACATTTCATTGGCTGTAACTTAAAAATTTATTTTTTACTTTTTATAAAAAGCATTGACATACTATTCATATAATGAGCACTTATAGTTTGAAATCAGCACTAAGGTTTCCTGTCCTTGACTTGTTTTTAGCACGGGTGTATGGTATTCCTTTAATTTCTTTTTTCCACATAAAATCACAACTGTGCTATGCTATATCAAGATGAAGGTACTTTAATTTTTTAGGCTTGTTTTTAATTCAGTAACAAGAACAATTTCTGATGAATAGGGGAATAAGACCCTGACCTACAGTCTAAATCTTCCAGTCATACAATACTACAAGTATTTTAAAAATAGGTAAGTCCATCTTCTATATGCAGTAGTTAATTTGTATTGAAATTAATAACTTGCCATTAAAAAAAAAATTTGTCAGAGAGTGATATGCATCTTACGATTGGCTTTAGCTTAATGGTTAGGCTGATCATGAATGTGAGGAGCCAGATTCATGGTTACCTGAACAGAAAGGATGGATTTTTAACATGCCTTGGAGGAGAATAGCGAAAGAATAAGATGTAATAGTTGTAATTTTTGCATGTTTTAACAAAGAAAATTGAGATTAGACATAAGAAAAAACACAACAAGAGTGGTTAAACACTGGGACAACTTGCCTACGGAGGTGCAGAATCTGCATCACTACAGGTTTTCAAAACTTGACTGCCTGAAGTCCTGAAAAGCCTTTGAAGTTAGTCCCACTAAGTAGAAGCCTGGACTAGATGACCTCAAGAAGTCCCTTGAATCTTAAACTATTATATGAATCTTTCACTAACATTCAGAGCCCTCAGAGGGACTGTGGAAAATCCAAGTTTAACTTGATGTTCTTTCCAAGTTAAAGGAGAGATCTGAATCAGGGGATCGCGTATCCCATTGAATGCCAAGTCCACAATGTAAAGTCAATTTCTTCATTTCTTTACCCTACATTACCAAAGTTATTATCAGTTGGGTAGCTGGAACAGCAAGGTTGTTGGGATATCCCTTAATTAGCTTCTTTCTGCACTTTATTCCTTTTCAGTCGTTGTTTTTTGCAGATTCTTTCTTGAGATCCTTAATTTCCTTGCACTATTTATCAAATCAGAGCACCTAAGTTCATGTGACAAATGCAACCATGAATCCAACCCCTGCTGAAAACCAGTAGTCACATTCTTTGTGAGCATCTAGTGGTCCATGTTTAGTACACCAGGTTCTCATTTCTCAGAAATCCTTCCCTTCATTTTATCTGTTTGTTTTCACTTGTAGCTCTGTGTCAGAGGATATAAAAAAAATAAGACTCCTTATTAATTTTCCATCTATGATCCTGGTGAGTTTGTTCCACTGTTACTTGGAAAGGATGAGAACTGGTGTTCATTTGTACAATCAGAAAATTTATTTCGTTCTGTGTGAATGAAGGTTGCTGGAAGAATCAGAGGTGGAATTCCAGCTTGCTTTTTGTTATTATGTAGGACTACTGCTGTTACTTTCTCTCTGAAAGTAATTGGGTGCAAAGTAGGTAGAGGTGACTGCATCTTTGCAGATGGTGAAAACAGGTAAAATAACTGTCTTTACCTGGACTCTTAGATGTCTGGACCCAACCTTGCTCTACTCTGGAAGTGCCCTACACATTTATTATGTTTCCCTGATTTCAGCAAGCTCATTAACAGGAGCACAGGTCACCCAAATGCTGTCTCACAGTTTCAAGGCCAGAGCTGACTTGCAGCTGAGTTCCTCTGGCGTGGAACAGCCCACCTACTGCCTGGGAGCAGCCACATCACCACTGTCCCCCAGCATGCAGGTACATGGACTGATAAAACACAGGCAGCAGGCTGCTCTTCCAAAAGGTAAGGGTGTCTTTTTTCCCAGAGCTGAAAGAGATGATGATCTCAATATCCAACTGTTGATCTTATCTATAGAAGTAAATAATTCATTACCAGTAGAATATGCCAGACACAGACTAGATGATCGCAGTGATCAGGCACATCTATCCACTCATTGCATCAGTGCCACCCTTATTAGTACATATACTCTATGCAATTACAGCTACTAAGGCCACTTCTGAATATATAAATAATTACAGGATTGTCAGTGAAACTTCTTAGGGAGTCAGGTGGTTTCCAAAATCTGCATTAATGTGTTTGTTTTTTTCATAATCAAGAATGCCTTCAGAGCTATGTACTTTCTATAAAAAATTTGTGTATTACAAAGGGCTGGACAATGCAGGTGATGATTTTCTTTCTTTTTTAGGCTTTTTGAAATAATTAATAATTTCAGAGAAACAATAAAAAAGTACAAAATTTTCTCATTCTTTCATATGTGAAACAATTAGGGTTTGTGGTTTTTTTCAGTGTGAGACTTGCTGAATTACATGATGTGCTAGGGATAACATTAAAATTATGACAGTAATTTATTCATGCTACATACAACTATGTACTTGACTTGCTTTTGATAAGCAGTGAAAACATATTTCCTGTGTCTGTGATCTGTTAGCAAACTGTATATCTTTGTTGTGTGGAATTCAAGTGGCTTTGTGTTCCTATTAGTCTTTGAGCTAAAGCTTCACCTTCAGCTATTACCTAGATTTTGTAGTAAAAGAAATGTTTTGCATATATGGAAGATGATGAAAAATATTTGCTGTAAGCCAACAAGAAAATTGACTTGTTCTACACAAAACAGCTAGGTAAATTAGTTTCTCCTCTTAAATTTATTTCTTATATGTTTTTCTCTTCTCTTCCAAATCACCGTATGGAAGGCAGTGCAGAAAATGAGAGCAGAGCTGAATATAGTGGCAGATTTTTTGGATGCCCCTTGTACAGCTATGAGGGAAGGAATACAACTCAGGAGGACTTCTGGCTTTCTCTCCAACAAGCAGAACTAAGGCTTGCTCTGTTTATAGCTGTAACGTGGTGCTGTCTCAGAGGCACCCAGCCTGTGCTGTAAGCCCATAGTGCTCTGCTCCTGTAGCATCAAATGTAGTACCTCATGAATTTGACTTTGTCACTTAATAAGAGAGGAAAGTACAAAAGCTGATAATGAATTTCTAGGTTGTGTGATCCACAACAAATATGGCCAGTATTTCATTAATCAGAGACCAAGGTCTTTTGTCCTTTATGCACAGCTACTCTGAGGTAAGAGTGGGGACTAATAAATCCAACAGCACCCAAGTTAACTGCATGCCACCACTCGTGTCTGCATCATATTTTTTAATACTTTCATTTCATGGGGTTCGAGGTACTAATTTGCCAGGAATATGACTAATTTGGGCCTTTGGGTGTGATTTGCTAAGGTTCTGCACAATGCAGAAGTGACTAACTTTTTTTTGTATGAGAAGTGGCCTGGAAACAGAGTAGTACCTGTGTTGCACTATACCTGCCTTAAGAAGCCCAGACGACCTGAACTGGCTCTGCACAGAGCCATCTTTGAGTCTTCCTGTCCAGGGCATGATTAATCTACCTGGAATTGATTATAAATGCTTAATCCTCTTGGATAAAATACAGATGATGGAGACTGACTAAGCCCCTGCTGCATAAGAAAAATCATTATTCATTGACTCTAATAGCAGCTCATGTGATCTAAAATAGAATAGTCTGTTTTACCAGAAAAATAAACAACTGCAAAAAATAAAATGGAATTGGATTTTTATCTCCACCAAGGATTACATCTAGAAGGATTTTAAAAAGTGGATTTTAAAAGATTAATTTAAAATAATCTCTTCAGCTCGATGGGATTTTAAATTGTATTAATTTATTTTTAAAAGTAATTTTCTTTCTTTTTCTGTTGCATAAAAATGTACTTTCCAATTTGTATCATACCGTTGTCCTAATGTTAGTGGATAGGTATTTAATTTTCCCTTTACTTAATATTTCTAAATATACTCGAATTATGAGAAAACCAGGAAAATATCATATTCTCACCCAAGCCTTGCTGTTTTCTGTCTGATGGAATTAGAAATCCATCCTCCAAAAATACTACTTTTACATCACCTTTTTACACAGATAGAACGCAACAATAAATACTTTAAAATAAGTAAAACACCGGGTATTGTTACTCAAGGAAAGGTAGTGAAAATGTTCTTATGATATTGCTTGGTGATTACCCTCCCTGTGATCAACAAATGTTGCATTAATTCTGTGCCCCTGGTATGGCAAGGAGGTCACCTCAGTTCCTTTCGTGCTTGCTTGATATTAGGAAAAATGAAAATCCTTTTCTGAGAAGGGTCAGAAATATAATCAGAAAGCAAGCTATTAGACAGGAAATTACATGTAATTTTTCTGTATGAACTAACCCATGGTGAGAAGAATGAAAAAACAGCTTTCTTCAAACAGGTTTTTTTTCCACAAACTAAAGAAGTATGTGGATAATTCTTCATGAAAACATGCTTGGATGACCCAGAGTATCAAACTTGGTAGAATAATGAGATATCATATTTTATTCTCCTTAAATTTTTTCCAGGGGAGAAGATTAACAATACTATAGAAAAGTAATTTCTTAATCAGTCCAGATGAGGTAATGCAGTCCTAGCCTGCCAGCTTTATTTTTCACTGAAGAGCAAGGGAATTGTTCTGTCTTGATGTTTACAACTTAAAGGCCAAGTAGATTGCTTGGTAGTTTAGATTCCACTCGTGCAGGCAGAAAGCAGTCTATACAATTTCAAATATGCTCTCCAGTCTCATGTATTTATTATACAAATATATAATTTTCTAATGCCACCTCTATAAGCAGACGTCTCCATGCCATTAATATGATTTTCTGCTCACGGTAGTTATATTCCAATACAGACCCATTGGCTTTAGTGAGCTTTTTCAATATTTATGTAAACATCTTAATAAAAATATTTATGTAATAAATATTTACTTAATAAAAATATTTATGTAAACATCTTAATAAAAAAATAAGGTTTTTTTCCCTGCTATAAAATGGCACCAGGAACACAGTGAACCCAAAAACTGTTCACCACAAGGCAACCCCTTGTTTTGTTTCCATCATGCAACTGCTTCCTTATTTTCCAGCCATGGAAAGAGGGTCATGGAGGGAGAAAACTGCAGCTGACTGTGCTCACAACCCCTCCATTGATTTTGCATGGTGATGGGAGCCCTATGCCTGGATCCAGGATTGCAACTCCTGTGCTGCAGGACTCCTGGCTCTGGGCCATGGGTGAGTATTTCATAGTACAAGACTTGTACGGGTGGGAAATTTGATATAGTTTTCAGCTGTCCTCCCATTTCTTGAACTTTAGATGCTTGGTACTATTTATCGTGCTCTCTGTCATTATTAGCACCTTGCCACCTCTTGCCAAAAAGTCTAAGTCACCGTTGAAGTTTCTTTGGTTCTCAGTGCATTTATAAGGCTTCCTGTCATACCTCTATTTCCATGTCTTCTCAGTTTTTCTATGCTTTAGAATATTTAACTGCTCTTAATTTTAATATTTTTCTTCTTTTCACTTCACAGTGAATGATTAATATATTTCTAACTGCTGTTCATTACTTTGTTACTGAGCCAGAAGAGCTGTACTTATCCCTTCTTGTTTGGGGAACTATGACTGATTAGATCCCAATAATACCCCAATATCCCAAGCTAAGTAGCTTGTATCGAGATTCACACACATTTTCCTGTTGAAATTTTCCTTTCCAAGTGTTTTTCCTCCCAGCCTTTCCTAGTCTTGAGGAAGCAAATATTCTTTACCTAAAAATATGAAAGTGTTGTCTGTTTCTCTGCAATGATTGCAATCAATTCATGATTTCTGGTCTCCAATCCTTGGATTAGAAGGGCAGTGATATAGAAATATCCTATTGTCTTGGACATTTTCTATATCTCATAGAAGCTCTAAGGATATTTTTCTTTGGCCTGTGTGAGATGACCACTAACATCTCATCAGTCTCCCCACTTTGAGACTTTCCCATATGTTTTGTGTGCCTTGAAGTTTTTCTCTCCAGATCAAATCTGGTTAATTCAAAGAGACACAGCAATGCCAGTTCTCCTCCTGCTGATTAGTTCCTGATCAGTTAGCACACTGATCATGTATCTTAGAGATTGTGATTAAGCAGTTTAGATTTCTTAGAACCCAGAGATAACAGATGTCCTTCTCTCTTCTCCCTTCCCCCTGCACCATGTAGGTGTTCACCACTTTTGCCCAGTCCCCATCCAGTGATTTTAGCCATCCCACTATGGGGCTTTAAGGGGAATTCTGAGCTCTGCCCTAGGTAGTAACTCATCACAAAGTCCAACTTGCTTACTGAAATTACTTCTTTGTTTAAGAGGGGTTGAGTTGATGCTTCTCTGTTGTGCTAGACTATAGAGCACCCTTCTATGCTCTAAGCACAACAAATATCTGTAGAGGCATTAAGATTTTAGTCAGTTCTGATCTAATTGCACTTGGGGACTAAAGCTTCAGTTATTTGCTGCCATTCTTTCAGAGGAGGGCTCATCAGAGTGGGGAGGAGTGTTTATTAGGTAAGTAGATTTTGGTGGCTTACATCCTCCCTTCAGAAGAAGCATTTAACACAGGCCCTTGCATCATGTAAAACTGAAGTAACTAAACAAAGAAGTAGCTACCCAAAAGACATGCAGTATACAGTAAATAATTGATTGCTTATGAGATACTGAATTTTTCATCTAATCGTCCTAAAACTTTGGGTGATTTGGCAGAGTTTGTCATGTGTGCTCCTGAAGCCCACATGACTGCATGTTCCTGTGGTCAGCAGAGCTTTTTAGGTATTTATACCTAAAAAGTTAGTCCATAGTATAAAATGTTAATATTAGTGCACTGTATTCCAAACCAACATGTATTAGCAAACCATATGTTTGGGGTTTTAATAGGAGATTTTTAGCAACCTATTCTCAACTTTCTCTCAATTCCTATATTATAAACAACTTAGTTATGTATTTTTGTATGAAAGCACTAATTGAGTTGTCAGTTTTACATTTGAATTTAAATATTACTATGAGTGCTTAATGACAGAGGACTTTTAGTAATCAGTGTTACTGATTTATGATGCTGCACACTGAGTTTCTTGTGGTTTTTGTTTCAGACTAAATCAAATACACACATGAGAGCTATCACACAAGAAAACTAAATGTCCTTAAAGCAGTGTTTAATTCTTTCCTGATTTATGAAATGAGAAATGGTAAATATGATAGATACATACAACCATGGTGGCAGTAGTTGCTGGAGAAATTTTGCCAAAGAAATTAATTTTAGTTTTACCTGATGGATATATATAAATATCATATTGCAATATAATAAGATTTAATGTCAAGACAGTTTGACAATTTGCCTTGAAACTGCTTTTCACCTGCAGACCGTGATTCTGAATGCATGAAATAAACTATGAGAAATAATACAAGAAGTGATCTGTTCATCAGGAGGGGTAGGTGTTTTGATATACACTGTTCAATGAAGAGCTGTTCATTATCATCACTGATTAAAGAATCTCTTTCATAACTAGGTGTAAATATATATATGTGTATGTATATATTTGTCTATCTATCTATCAAAACCAGTGGTGTTATATGAATCTCATCAAAGAACAATAATAGCAAAAATCGAAGGTCCAGAGCCCTTTTTATAGTTAGTTTAATAATGTCCTGATTGCAAAATAGACAATTTAAGTCAGTAACTTTCTTATTGAACTTACTTTGAGAGATTCAAAGTGCAGCAAATCATAAACCAATCTTCATTTTGTTTAAATTATTCAAAAGGAAATGAGACCCAGCAGAGTGCTCCTGTCTTCCAAGTCTGCCATAAAGGCAATGAAAAAGCACTGCTTAGTTCAAAATGGCATTGAAACTGATTTACACTATCAAATAAAGTGCGCTTCACATTTATTGTTGCTTAGATATTAATGTATATCATGAACACACCTCAGTTTGTATCTGCATGGATACATTCCAGCCAAAGAGTCATTTCTGTAAAGCTGTCAGGAAAACATACCTGTTACCACATAAAAATACATGCAACACTGAATGCTTTATTTTAATGAATTTATTGTGCTATGCCTGTCCCAGGCTGTGAGGCAGAGCACAGTGATTTATAACTCTCAGAGCCGTAGCCCTGATAGGATGATGAAGGACCGTTTCTCCTCATTATGCCAGCAGAGCTTCTTTTCATCTCTTCTCTTATTCTCTGTTCATTGTTTGCCCTTGGCATCATCAGTCACCAGGCAGTACAGTTTACAAACATTGTTTTGGCTGGCAGAAAATAAATTATTCAGCCAATGACGTGAAATCTATCAAATTCCTACTAAACTGCATCTTGACACCCCTATTCAAGCTGATCCATAGTTTAGGTTTGTCTTTTAAGAGAGAGATTCTTCCCTTTTCACTTGTTACATTTCCTTTAATCTTTCAGCAGGCAAAGGCTGACCAACTTCCAAGAGCTGTAGAGACTAAATCATTTTTCTCTGAACATTTTTTGCTTTTGTTGCAAACCCCACATAGGCAACTTTATAGAAGTATAGTTGAGCAGTATTTGTCATCATGGGCAACCAAATATGAATAACAGCTAACGTGGTAAAAGTAGCTGAAATTCATTGTTGGAAAGAAAACATATAAACCAGAAAGGTGACAGGGACAGGTCTAAAACCAGAAGCAAACAATGCATCATGTTTGTCTGCTTGGTAATATCCACATAAAATCATTTAAATTATAAAGCCCTGTTTGTCTGAGTGGCTTGGTATAATCCACAAGCAAATCAGTTGGCTACAAATGACTGAAGCTACTGAATGGGGAATTAGGTACTTGTATATTTTATCTAAAAAATTAAATAAATCTGGATTATAAATCTGAGCAAAAGCAGACACACTAGTATGGCTTTCCTTGAATAATCCGGCTATCTGACAGAGCTATCGTGACCATAATGTGACTATACACACACTAGAATGGAGAAGTAAAGAAGAGGATTTGCAGACTATGAAGAGAGGTGGACTCTTTCAGTGCCACAAATATGTGGATTTCAAACTGTTGGGACAAAGTCTCGAAAAATATCCAGTAACTATCATTATTGCCAAATATGAGATCACAGATAGTAACAAAAAATTATTTACTCTGCTATTCCACTATATCTGTATCTTTATGTGTTTGAATAATTTGATGGGTTTTGTTTTTATGATAGCCATCATAAATGATGATGATGAACCTGAAGTTACTGCTAGGTTTAACTGACCCACCAGTCTGGGCTGTTGAGAAGTTTCAGACCTGCTGTTGATTCAGAAGAGATGGAGTACAGCCACCTCCACACCAACTACATCAGCTCATCAGCTTTTCTGAAATGTATTAGCAATCAACAGTTTTAATCTGCTCTTTCTGGTACAACAAATATTTGCAGAAGGAAAGACTTTACAGAAAATATGACCCTCAGAATTGCAAAATTATGAATGAAAAATATGTTTGCTGTAGAAAAACTTGGGGGTCCTGTAGTCCTTTTAAAGTAGCAAAGTAGGGAAGTGTGTTTTACTCTTGATAAGTTTGATTAAGTGCCATATAATATCTCTCTTGTTCCTTTTTTTTTTTTTAGTCATTGGACTGTCAGAGCTGTAACAGATCTGGCTATCAAACTGTCTAAAGTATTTGTTTTAATGAATGATTTTATGCTTTGGCAGCCTCTTCAGGCGGAGAAGTTGGTGGATTTTTGAAGTACTGTTTGGATACATATGAGATTGGCTGCTGGTGTCCATTCAATTTGCTTTTTACCTCTCTGTGAGCACAGCAATTTTTACTGGGATTTTTTATAATTTTTGAGGATATTATACAGCTACTTTTTTGTTCTCTGTATACTTCTAATCCTCTCCAAGATCAGCAACTCTGAAGATGACTTTCTTTCTGGAAATGGCACTGAGTCCAGGTTTCAGCCAAAACAGTGTTGACACTGAGTTCAGCACATTCATTCTATTACATACCAGAGAAAGCTCCTAAAACCAAATTACACCACAGCTAATAAATTAGATGTAAATCTGCAGATTTGCATAATTTGTTTTCTACAAAATTTGTAAAAGCAAATGGCCAAAGTTTACAAAGAACTGATATTAATTTTTAGTAAGAAAAAATCCACCAGCTAGAAATAATTCTAGCATTTACTGTCAGTGAATGCTTAATAGTGAAATTTCCAAAGTCTTTAAAATAGTTCTATGCACAATTAAGTTTGTATGACTCTTTCTTTATTTTAAATTGTGTGTTCATAACAACATTTTAAAAGGGCTTTTTTTCCCCCCATTGAGTACATATCCCTCTTAACTGCTCATTTTCAACCTATAGATTTGCAAAGAATATGAAAAATTACCTCTATGAACTTCTGATATGTACAGTATGCCGTACATATCAGAAGTTATGCTGGAGAGTTTACTTTATTTGTCTTAGATTTTTTGGCTTGGATATTTTTCACAGACAGCTCTAACTCTAAGGACATAACTGATTTTTTCAGGGCTTTTCCTGTTTTCTTTTTTGATAGTAGGCAGAGGTGGCAGTCCTGAAGGAGACACAGAGGCACACAGCCATCAGATGGGTGTCCCTGAACACTCTTTTGACTGTTTATCACAGGACACCTTGCTGTGGCCAGAATTCATTATGACTTTTGGTGGAGCAGCTGTTGTGTTGTCGGTGTCCACTGAACTGAAGGTAGAGTCAGAGCCAACATCTTCCTTTTGAAGGATGATTTTTTGTAGATTCCTTTGTCAAATTAATGCACTTCTGTGCTAAGGGACCTCTTAAAGGTAATTCATATTTCACTGGACACACTTATGAACTCATTTAGTTCTTGTAGAGGTATGAAGGAAGACCTTTTTTCTCTTTATATAGGTAAAGATCGGGTGGGGAAAAAAGATTAGCTTCAGGATCTGAGTTACTAAATTCAAATTCTCAGAAGCATACTAAGTCCTTTACAAATAAATATCTGCAGTCTCACTTCTCCAAGTTTTTTATCCTGCTTGAGATATAAGAAAGATATTTAAATCTAAAGAGATTGTAACATTAAGGTGTTGAATTGCCATGTTTCAGTCATATCCTTCCCAGTGAATATTAAACGCCGCCCTTAATTTAAACATGGAAGTCTAATTTGGCAGCAGTCTACATGGTGGTAGTGGTTGTAGAGGTTGCAAAATCATCTGAAATTTTTCAGGGGGCCACATTTTAGTCTGCTGTGAGCATGGAAATAGCTGAAACTTCTTTGTATTCTGTATAAGATAGTATTTCTTGCCTTACTGTTCATAATCTGTTTTTCATGGAACATATACCTGTATCTGCAGTGAAAAATCTATATTAAAACTTCAAATATAACTTTCTGGCTAAAGTTACATAAAATATCTTTCCCCACTCTTACTTCTAACACTTTTTAAATGCATAAATTTTAGCAATATTGAAAATATTACATGTAATAGGCTGTAAATACTGTTAGTAAGCATACAGAGATTCAGAAAGGAATCCTAGACCACTAGAAAGGCCTCCAGCCACCGAAGTGGTTTCACTTGGAACATGAGAATGGGTAAGAAACTGCTAATTATTTCAGACACTAGGCAGAACTGCTCAAGCATGTAGTAATTGCATATGTAGAATCATATGTATAGCTGTTTTCCGCTAATGATACTATTTCTAAATAATGTGGTTAATAATTCACCACCAAATATACACTTTTTGTCCATCTTATGCCAGAAATCCTCTTTTAAACTTGGATTAAGAGTTTTCTGAGTACATCTACATGTACAGCATCAGGATATAAAGCTTTTCTTACCCACTGCACCTTTTAACAGATTTCTAATATTAATTTTTCTAATAATGATTAATTTCTATTCATCACTAGAATCACTGTTGGAATCAAGGACTCCTTGCATATGTTGAACCTTCCAGCATAACATTAGAAACAGTAGTTTTGAATCCACTCAAGCTTTGGAAGTTTCTCCCTTTTTTATTTCTTTCTCATATGAAAGAGGTACCTCTGAAAGACTTATGCTTTTGAGAAAATTAGTATTCTTCACATCTTCCTATCACTTTCTGAAAACCATTCAGCTCTTCCTCTTAGGAGGCCACTGTAGACTATTTATTATAGCAGATTATTAAATAAAATATCCAACAACATGGAAGGGCCATCATTGTGCTTTTATGATGATTGTGTCTCTTTATGAGCATCTCCATATGGTCTGTTGTATTTCTGGCTAGGTTAAGCTGTGCTGAAATGCCTTCTGTGTTTTTCATTTGCCTACTTGAGTCGAGGTGCTTTTATTCTACTTCTAGTCTTCTATCACCAGTCTGCTTTCATGCCATGATGAAGGACAGCAATAAATTCGAGTTCTTAACCATAATATGTATATCAAGTAACAGGTAGACAACCAAAAGGTATAGAAAAGGCCAGGTGAAGAGAGGTGAAAGTTCCTTAGTGTTAGCCTGCCCATCAGCAAACTCTCAGTCTGCTCTTATCTCACTTGTCCCTGAATGTGATATCCTGTTTGAGAGACATACTTGTAAAACTAGTTGAGTTTCTATTTTTTAAATCAACATAGATAAAAAATGAGAAGACTGTGAAAGAAAACCTGTAAAGTTCCTTCACAAAAAAAAAAAAAAAAAAAAAAAAAATTGGTGCTTTATCCATTTATCAAAATAAGCTCTTCTATTCCAGCATTTCAGTCATTTTTATTGTGCTTTTTTAGCAAAGGTGTATTTTTATGTGTGAGAAGATAAATATTTCAATATAAAAAATATCAACAGTTTTCTTTGGATCTGCTTTAATCTCTTCCCTTAAGGGTTTGAACATTCAGCAAGTATTTTTTGTTTTTTTGTTAGACCTCATTTCCAAAGTCAATAGGAAACATTTCATAAAAACACATTTTGTGTTGTAAATTTTATGCTAGATTATATTATTTACATACTATATTGTGTTGGGAAAAAAGATAATTTAATGGCAATAATAATTCATATCATAAATATCATATGGGCCATTCACTTAAGGGTTGGACTTGATGATCTTTACGGGCCCCTTCTAACTTAGAATACTCTGTGACACAGCCCAAAACTGAACTCATCTCTGTAAATAAAATAAAAAAATCAAAATAAAGGCAGTTTCAAATACAACTGATACACCTCAGGATGTATCTTTTCGCTATCTTTCCCAAGCAAGGAAATTAATAGGATGTCATCATTCCAGTGATATTTGCCTGTCTCTCACCTGAGTGCTTGGCCATTTCCTTGCTAACTGTTGTCATATTCCTGTGGCAGCTGGGGTCACAGAGGTGGAGAACAGCCCTACCAGACCTGTGCAGACTGTTAACACAAAGTAGGCTTTTTCTGTGGAAAAACTGACACTCGCTCTGTAGTGAATTTTCTTTACCCTTCACTTTTAAATTGAGCTGTCAGCAGGCACTATACTTAACAAGTCTACTTTATATGCTATTCATTAGATGTCTGCTAATAAATGACTGACAAGGCAAATCTGAAAGATTTCATCAGTAATCTGTCAAAATGCAGCATGATTAACTCTCAAAACTTAGAAGTTACTGTCATGAGGGTTGTCAGTTTGAGTTCATTTGTTTGCTTCACTTGGTTTGGCTGGCAAAACCTATCTTTGTTTAAAATCATGCCCCTGGGACTATCTGCCTGGTTCATTTTGTCTTCAGAATGGCTTTCTACTCAATGCTGGAATCGTGCACTTCACACTGAATTGGTATTGGAGAAGATAGAAAAGTCTTCTGGAAAAGCCACTGTTTTCCCACTTTATTATGGTACCCTGCCCTAGTCTGCACAAGTAGTGCAGTGTATGATTTATCCTTTAGTTTATACCCCACACACAGATCCATTTTAGAAGCTAGAGAAGGCTTAGATAATGGCACAAGATTGGCTTCTGGTTTCAAAGCTTATTGGAATCCTAAGATTTTTACACTGATTCAAGTAGCTTTGAATCAAGTCTTTGACCATGGTGTTTTGTGAACGTGGTTTTTACAGTTTAAGATGTTCTGATCTATGAGTAGAAATTGTGATAATTGATATGCACTACAGAGAGATCCACAACTTATGCTGTGACATCTCCTTTTTAAAGGAGTCTTTAAATTAACTGATCTGGACAGAGCCATGTGTAGAGTCCAAGCAGAAGCCAGAGAGCAAAACAACAGTTGGGCAGTAGGGTTGTACACTCCATGCTATACTTAACCTGCTCTTGGATGGAACAAGGAGGCCGAAATGGAGTTAAACACTGATGCACTTCCAGTTCTGCCTTTGGCTGACAAAAATACACCAGTGCAAGACTAAGTCCAAAGTATTAAGTGACCAGCAAGAGCACTTAAAATCCTTTTAAACCAGTTAAGACACAATAATCTTGTTTGTTAGACTTAGTAGATTCTGTTCCATAGTGTGTACTGATTCTTCTGGCAGAGATTCTGCAGGTGGAAGGAAAAAGAGAAGGTCCTATATGTGTTTCAATAGCTATAGGTGTAGTTGATTATTTCTCATCAACATAGATTTTTCAGCACATACTTTCCCTAAGGTGTTTAGATCCGTGGAGAGAATATGCAGATTTCCAGATTTCTGTTAAGTTGCTGCTATATAGAACTAGTTTCTGAAGCTATTATTTATTCTATTAAAAGTTTGTTTATTTCTGAAAGAACTTTACAAGGAGTTTTGGTGACAGTTGGAATTTATGGATATGTCCTAGCACCATTATTTGATCATAGATCCTCTTGTAGGATGTCTGGCCTGGATTAAGCTTACCTGTCTGCAAGTAGTTCTGCATTTGTTTGGGATTCCTTCTGCAATCATTTAACTCCTGGGCTATCACGTGGAATTACTTATCTTTCCCTAACAGCTTAGAAGGAATTAAAGATGGCAAAGCTTCTAATTTAGCCCCTGGGGATAGGAGACTGAAAAGCAAGTTGACCCCATGTGAAGACAGCTTGGAATATGGTGGTAGGAAGACAGATCTGTAATTTCAGAGAGGATGCATTTCACTCTCATTTAATCCAGAAAGGATTTGGCTCACTTGAAAGTGCTACTGTATAAGAATTGTTCACATGGAAACTTATTAGGAAATACAAAATAATTCCTTTTTTTTCCCCCAGAAAGTCTGCAGCGTTAGGAAGGAGGCAACTTAGAGGTCAAATGTCAAACAATGTAGCCTTGTCTTTCTCAGGATTTTGATGTAACACAAGTGACATATTTAATGAGTTAAATTGCTGTGTCATGCCAAAATTATGCAAAAGCCCAATTTATTTTTCAGGTGATATAGATAAATATTTGCCACTTCTTTTCAGGTTTCCAAGTGAATTGATTGCGCACATTGGCTCTGGTTCGACAAAGGATTGGGTAGTTTGGGTTTTTTTAAACTTCGTAGAATCATAGAACGGTTTGGATCAGAAGGGACCATATAGATCATCTAGTTCCAGCCCTGCTGTCATGGACATCCACTAGATCAGACTCCTCAGAGTCTACCCTTGAACACTTCCTGGGAGGGGGGCATCTGCAACTTCTCTGGCCAACCTTTTCCAGTGCCTCACCACACTCATAGTAAAGAATCTATTCCTAATGTCTAATCTAAATCTACTCTCTTTCAGTCTGAAGCCATTCTTCCTTGTCCTGTCACTATATGTCCTTGTAAAAAATTTCTTTTCATGTTTCTTGTAGGATCCCTGAAAATTTGCTGAGGGTGCACTTGATCCCTTTGACTATGTCGGAAAAGATAACATTAAATAACACTGGTCCTAGTACAGACCTCTGAGGTACATCACTTGTCACTGATGTCCATTGGAACTCTGAGCCGCTGATCACTAACCTCTAGATGCGGCCACCCAACCACTTCCTTATCCATCTAATGGTCCGCCTGTCAAATCCATCTCTCCAATTTAAAGAGAAAGACTTTGTGGAGGCCTTACAGAAAGTCTTTACAGAAGTCCAGATAAATGACATCTGTAGCCCTTTCCCTGTCCACTGGCATAGTTACTCCATTACAGAGTAGGTTGGTCAGGCATGCCTTGCCCTTGGTGAAGCCATCCTGCCTGTCTTGAATCACTCCCATGTCTTCCATTTGCCTTAGCTTAGCTTCTAGGAGGATCTGTGCCGTGATCTTCCAGGCACAGAGGTGAGGCTGACAGGGCAGTAGTTACCAGGGTCCTCCTTTCTATCCTTTCTAAAGAGAGTACAGTGTCTCCCTTTTTCCAGTCACCTGGGACTTCACCAGACTGCTATGACTTTTCAAATATCATGGGAAGTGGCTTGGCAACTGTATTAGCCAGTACGGTCAGGACCCTGGGGTGCATCTCATAGGGTCTCATAGACTTAAGTACATTCTGGTCATGAACCTAATTTTTACTTACAATGGGAAGCACTTTGCTTTCGCACTCCCCATCCTGCTATTCATCCACTTAAGAGGTATGGGAAGGGACACCACTACTGAAGATTGAGGCAAAGAATTGTTGAGTACCTCAAGCTTCTCCTCATCCATTGCTACCAGTTTACCAGTTTATCAGTGTTGTTTTATTAGGGTGGGGTACACTTTCTTTGACCTTCCTTTTCTGGTTCACATACCTGTAGAAGCTGTTCCTGTTGTTCTTTGTGACCCTTACCAGGTTCAGTTCCAGCTTCACCTTGGCCTTCCTCACCCCATCCCTACACAACCAAATTTCTCCTCTATACTCTTTCAGGTTTCCTGTCCTCGTTTCCATTGCTTGCGTGTTTACTTCTTTCCGTTTAGTCTGACCAACAGTTCCCTATGCAGCCATGCCAGTCTTACCTTCCTTGCCTGATTTCTTGCTCCAGGGGATTGCTAGTTCTTGCACTGTATGGAAGACTTCCATAAAGGTCTGCCAGCTCTGTTCCACTCCCTTGTCCCTGAGGACAGTCTCCCAGGGGATCCCACTGACTATCTCCTTGAAGAGCTGCAACTTTGCTTTACTAAAGTTCAGGGGCCTGACTTTACTCCTTACCTGACCCATATCCCTCAGGACTGCAAACTCCACCAATGCACAATTCCTCAGTGCAGACTGCCTCCAATCTTGATGTCCCCAGTTAGTTCAATTACATTAGTGACTATCAGACCAGGTATCGCATCCCCTCTGGGAGAGTTGTTTATTACCTGGCTCAAGAAGTTCTCCTCTGGGCATTCTGAAAGTCTCCTGCATCGCCTGTCTCGTGCGGGTCTCTGTGCTACCTTCCCAGCAGATGTTGGGGTTGTTGAAGTCCTCCAGCAGGAGAAGCATAACTCTAATTACCTTGAGATTTGGCCTTAGTTTGTGTTTCTCTTCTCAGTAATGGTGCCTAATAAGTCCTTCTAAATATAGTAGAACAAGTTCAAATACCACACATCATCAGTGAACAGAGAAACATAAAATTATCTTTGCTTCCTCTAAGCAAATCTGGACGTTAAATCAGCCAGACCCCCAACTGCTTTGCATTTGTAACTTAAGAAATAGAAATGTGATACATGCTGAGAAGCTCTGACTGCAGGAAGCTGTTAAAATAATGAGCAATTTATTTTGAGGGATAATAAGATTTTAAGTCTGACTGTCTGCAATAAGGAAAAGCAAAAGTAATACAATTAAAGTATATGAAATTACATTGGTGTGAAAACAGTGTGAAGGAGGTCAGAAAGAAAGGGTTCTAAATATATTTTCTGGTTCAGCTGTATTGATAAACAAAATAAAAAATTCCAGGTAATATAAAAAGGTTTTATGTTCATATGTATTAGGAAGACAGAATTATTCTACAGTGTTTCTTCTGTTTGTGTACCTCAGCTTTATTGCATATATCTGAGATTTGGTTCTTTAACCCCTGTTCACCCTGAAATGGTCATCTTATCCAAATGATCCCATTAGAGCCTGTAGGTTCACTGTGGTGGATAATGTGTGAAGGTCTCAGCCTTCAACTGATATGAGTTGGTTTTGAAAAAGGTCCATATTAGATTAAAATACAGTTATAGTTTTCTGATTTAAAACAAACTCTCTTCTTTTCCTAGTTAAAATAGATTTATGCAAAAATTGAAATATAAATGCTTCTATTTTAAAGTGCATTTAAATGCTGTTATAGAAGTCTTGAACATCAAAACGCCCACAAAGTATGTTTTTTTATACCTTTGTCTGTTGGGGTTGTGGAAAAATTCTAGAGAGTAGTTTTGTCATCATATTATTCTCTGGATAGCAGCAAATGAAAATGCTGGATCAAAGCATTCTACTTCTATCTAGAAGAAGGCTAAAAGTCAGAAAAATATAATATAAAAGCTCAAGCATTCTTTTTAGGTTTCATCAGGTCACAGTGGTGGTAACTTCTTCTTCATTGTGTAATGTACTGTCATGTCACCTCAGATAGAATAGGAAAGGATTTGGCATGATGTCACCTGAGATCATTATGGCCAGGACTTACTCTCTCTAGCTTAGGAAAAAAAAAAAAAAAAAAAAAAAAAAAGTTGTGGGAAGACACCGAGGAGAAAAACCTCAGGTTTTGGTATTTCTCATGTGTTAATACTTACGAGAGCATTTCAAAATATGTTATTATTAAATTAAGCCAGTATGTGCCACAGTGCTGTAAGTTCCACCCTTCATTAGGAACCATTATACTTTTTTAGGGAAAAAAGTTTGATTAAACCAGAAAAGATTTTGTTCTAATCCTTGGAATTTGTTGCCTAGAGGCAAGACACTGTGTATCTCTTTCCCTACATTCTTGGAAGGAATTAAAATTGGAACTTTATTTTTGTTTCTCATGATTTTGAGATCTTCTTTGTTCTTTCAGGTAGTTCTGAAATAAGTATTCCAGTATAAGACTGTCATGATGGTTTTGTTCTCATGTTCCCACCCTCCCTGAATCTTCTTCAACCTAACAATGAGAACATTCTTCTTATATTCTAGCCTGACATGGAAAGCACCAAAAATCTTATGTATCTGAATTTACATTATTATCATGCAGATTTCATATAATAATTTTGCTTGAATTTTTTGAACTTGTATTGTTAAAGGGCCACATGTAGACGTGCAGAAGTCATCTTGTGATTTAATGTAATTAATGTAAAGGGTTAATGTAATTCTTAATATTAATAGAAATCTAGCCCCAAACATCCAGTTTGGAATGGCCTTTATGTCTTTTCCTTACAAGAAACCATTTAATTTGTATGATTTCTGAAACTGTTATGTTATATGAACATCTCAGTTAAATTTATATATCTTAGTTGTAATTTAAAATTTTGATATTGATTGCAGCTAATAAAAACTGTATCTTTTTTATTGTGCTAAGTACTCTGTATTCTATACAAGTCACATTATGTAAAGTCCTACATGTAAGGTAATAAGAATTCAAAAACAAAACCTGTTTTTGTCTAGGCAGCTCATTTCAAGCTAATTGCAAATGAAATAACTTGGCTCACGCAATCGCTTCTGTTGTTGTGGGTCATTCTGAACAAATCAAACTAAACTTGAAAATCATCTGTTCACAGGATGAAAAAGAACTGGAAGGTTTTCAGGTTAATTTGACATTGTTCTGGCTTTTTTACAACCTTCTGGTTGCTCCTGGAGAAAAGGTAAAAGCCCACTGGTAGAGGAAATGGGAGTTGGGATTTTGTTGTTTATTTTGAGGTTTGGTTTTTTTTTTTTTTAAACTTACCTATTTATACTAATACCAAAGAAGTAACTTCTGGAAAACCAGCTAATCCCAAAGTTCTGGGGAGAAAGTGACAATAAGTCCTTTTTTGCTGCACAGATGGTTCATGACAAACACAGCAGGAGCAACAGCAAAGCATTAATTTGTTCAGTTCAAGAGATCTGCTGGTCTCCCAATAGTGTCACCAGAAATATTTACAGTTGAACAGGTAGAAGCAGAGATGTTCACATTCATCTGTTTTTTCTGTCTAAGCAAAACTTGCTCTCTGAGTTCTGTGTCATTGCAGCCCTAATTCATAAATATGTTTAAATTTTAAACATGCTTCTGAATTAATTTGTAATAAGGTTCTACTCCTTCATGAATGAAAAATGTTCTGTGTAGTGAAATCAAAGGCAATCTGAGTGCCACACAAATTCATGGACAGCCTAATAGATAAATGCAAGATGATTACTGTGCATGGATTTGTTCTTAATATAACTCGGTTATCAGATAGAGTTTAAATTACATAAATCCTTTTAATGTATTATTTCATCTAATATGACATTTATCAGGTATGCCTGCAATGCTTTATAGCATAACCATTTCCAAAATATCAACTTATTAAAAAATTAATGAAATGTGCGTTCCTGATCCTCAGATTTTAGGGACTGCATTTAGTCATTACTGTCATGAAATACATTGATTCTTGGTGTTGCAGATATATGTGTGGAATAAATAATCTACTGGGACCCAATCCATGTTCCACAAACGGATGATTGACATCATTGAGAATACGCTGCCATTTGCATCTCTGGGTTTCCACGCCATTAAAAGCCTGATTTTTCTGGCTTTCATTTTCAGAAACATTAAAAAAAACCAAACATAAACACAAATATCAGAATCCTTCAGTGGATAATCTAAATGAAAGACATGGTTGAAAGCCCAAGCATTGCCAAAGTTAGTATTATGGTGCACTGTGCTAATTATTTTATTACTTTCCAGGAGACATCATCTTTATTTAAGAAATTGTATTTAACATATAGCTGTGGTTTTGTATTTATGAATTTATTTATATGTAATAAATGCTAACATACTACTATCTGAGTTTATGGGCAGGGCATGAAATTCATATGGTCAAATTAGATATGTAAAAGTGGTTTTTTCCCTCCAGATACTTGGAAAATTGCTTCTAGGCAGAGGTAATGGATCCTTCAGCTATGTAGCTACCAAAAAAAAAAAAAAAAAGCAGATGTTCTCATGTGTCCTCCCCTGCCCTCTGAGTTTGCTACTAGCTGGCTCCAGACTGTTGCCATTAATCCACCCTCTGAACCTGGATCTATCGAACACCATTGTGGGTTCTGTTTGAAGGAAAAGGAAGTTCAGCCTGTAGACCATTATAATTTTTTTAAAACTCTGATTTCATTCCTCAATTCATTCTTGATCCATGTCTGGACAGATAGATGCATGTTAAAATGGGGAGAATTTAGCGCACTGTTTGCCTTTTTTTTTTAAATAGTTTCTTTAATTGATAAAATGTTACTTGTCCAAAACATAAATTTAACATTGTTTTGTTTAAAGCAGACAGCACACTGTCTTTTGCCAGTAGTTACTGGCAGTATTATTGTTGCCTAGGATTGCTTTCATTTTATCTATAGAACAGTGCAAAATCCTGCCTTCCTGGAAAGTTTTTGGTTATGACTTTTCTTGCTACCTTTTCACCTTCATGATGTACCTGCAAACAGCTTGTCTGCCAAAGTCATTGGCTTAACAGGACAAGTGTAATGGCTACTAATACATTACCTACCCAAGGAATTGTCCTGTAAGTCAACAGTTTGATTGATGACTGCAGTATGTATCCTTGACTAAAGGAGAATCAAGGCTTAGATCTGTGGTGATTTTGCTGGTCTCCGGGGTAGAGTGTGCATGTCAACTTAATGTGTGAAATTACAAGTGAATACATGCTTAGCACCAGCAAGGAATTCGTATTTAAGAGAGGCAGAGATGTTCCTTTGGCAACGTATACAATAAAGTTAAGTAAATATAGAAAAAGGCAAATCAGAAAGGAGACAATTCAGTAATGAAGGAAAATACGAGAATATTCTAGTCTTGTTTATAACAACTGCTTCTAACTTAATTTAACAAGTGACATATGTCACCAAACATATATACATATATTTACACAACTAAGGGGACTAGACCTCTTATAGGGAAATCAAGGACACTGAAACTGGCAGCAGTGGTTACTGTCAAACCTTTTCTTGTGAAGAGAAGTAATAGTTTCAGATTCAAGATGAAAGAAGGGATTGACTAAAAAGCTGTAGTTTCTGAAAAGAAAATGGATTTATGATATGAACACTGTGAAGTCAGAGAATAAATATTTCCATTTTTACATTTGTACATTTACATTATAAGAAGTCTAATATTCCCAGAGATTGTTAATATCCAGATCTTAGAGAAAGCGGAGAGATATTACTGAACTAATGCAGCTGCTTTTTGGAAATTCACAGAAAACTATAAATTCATGCACACACACAAAAGCAAGAAAGGCATTTCTCCTTACAAAGACAAGAAAGAATGCTCCTGGATATTATATTTTATAGCTCCTCATTCCTTTCATGTTGAAATAATGGAAAAGTGTTAAAAATAAAATCTGACCACTGAGTTATCAGGAGTGTTTTATTTAAAAAAAAAAAAAAAAACAACAACAACAAACACCCCCCCCCCCCCAGCTGTCCAGGCAATCTGGTTATGTTGGTTTTTCTTTTCTATGATCATTTTCAGTAAGGTTGTAGTATTAGTGATTGGGTATATCGAGAGTATATGTGGAACACTGGGACTTCAGTAAATTACTTTATATTGTCTCACAGTAACTGATTTGACAAAATAGCAACTAATCAAAATTGGTTTGTACTGTAACACCAGCACACAAGCTCCAAACTGGCTACCAGACAAAGCCTACTGATGAATGGATGCATTCTGAATTGCAGAGAGAAGCCAAGTAGCTATTTTTGTGCCGGCTGTATTTAGTCATGCCAGGGCTGGATGGGGTTCATTGTTTCTTCAATTTTTTAAGATAACAAAAACAAAATGAGCATAATAAATCCTGGTTCTTTCTGATGACAATTTTCTGAATCATAAGGGCAATTTCACAGTTGGGCTGGGTTTGACAGTCTCAATAGAACAGAGGAAGGAAAAATGAACTGCTTCCTCAGAGTCAGTCTCGCCAAGGTTAGAGCTATGGACGAGGCCTACTGACTCGGCAGTGATGAGGATTGCAGTTTTACTGCTGTTGAGAACAGCTTGTCTCAGAGACATCAGACTGGCTTGCAGTAGTTTTGTACCGTGGACATTTCTTTATAGCTGTTTCCTCTCTGTTTCATGAGGTTACACTGGGAGGGGAAGGATTAAAACATCTGAGCTTAGCTATCTTCCTCCAAGTATCTACACTCTCTTTGTAAGAGATGGAGATCTGTGCAAGGAGAACAGCTCAATTCACCCTGAAATAAATACTGGGGGTTTTTTTCACTAGTGATGTGCTGAGTAGATCTTCATTGTAACTGGAGTTTTGACACTGCACACATCATCATCTGTGTTTATTTATCATCCTCGGTGAACTGAACCCCAACCCCTTTTTCTTAGGTGCTGCTGTGAACAAAAAAAAAAAAAAAAAATTCTTAGCAGAAATATTTCAGTCTGACAAATGTGAACGATTCCTAGACTGGGACTTGGCTGTACTTCTCTGAAGCAGAGCTTGGAGAGCCATATTCACTGCTTAAGTGATTAAAGTGCAGGACTTAATATTGATAGCATTGCAGACAATAATTCAGAGCTTTGTGACTTCCTGGTCTGAAGCTGAGAGCCTCTCATTTCTATGCTTTGCTTGTCTCTTATGGTAGCTGAAATAACATGTATCCAAATGCATCACTGAAACATTTGTGAGTTAGAAATAATCATAGAGTCATCTGTAGCTCACTGTTGCTAATGGCTAGAGACATCGTATTCCCCAAAACAGGGCCAAAAGAGAACTAGGATTTGGACAAAAATTTCAAGTCTGACGTATGGTCAGAATAATCCTACTACTATAAATGACAAATGCGATTTACAGGATTAGACTGCTTTCTACTCTCTGCCAGCAAGAATGGCAACATCACATGTGGCAGAGTTCTTTTGCATAAATAACGCTGAACAGCCACCAAAACCAAACACTGACTGCTCTTAAGTGTAGGGGAACCATTAAATCCTCTCATCACATATTGAACCAGGTGTAAAATAAGGTATATTTTATTACTTCCCTTGTCTCCTTTTCAATTTACTACAGGTTAAGAAATCTTGAAAAGTATCTGTCAAAACTTTTGAAACCAATCAATGTTATTTCTGTCGATAAAGGCCATTTCAAATTAGAAGAAATCTGATCAGAAAATAGATTTCTTCACTGAATTCTGCAGAAACTAGTAGAACATGCCAAAAGTCTTTCAGCTCTGGTCCCATCTCAGGCTTCTAGTTCCCAAGTAGTAGGCATCAAGTTTGAACAAGACATTAAACCATCAATCAGAGTTCAGCCTCAGGCACAGAACAGAGATTACTTTAGCTGTATCAAACTGTGACCTATTTGCAAGATGCTGGACAAAGTAAGAACTTGCTCATAGGATTGGTGGCTGTGTTGCTTTTAACACAGTGAATTACAAATTATTTCCATCCTGCCTTTGTTATAAACTTTTCCTCTATTATTTTTGTTTTATATAGAATCTGAAGACAGACATTGCATTCATTCAGTAAAAATGTAACATATATGCAATATAAAGTGTATGCAACAGTTTTGGTAGTCCCTGATGGAACGGAATAGCTATAAGGGAAGCATTTGTGAAATGCTTAATAAACATCGTGCTCTACAGGGTAACATCACTTCCATTTTTAAAAAGGGAAGAAAGGAACATCAGTGAACCTCACCTCTGTGCCTGGGAAGAGCAGATCCTCCTCGAAGATATACTAAGGCACATTAAAGACAAGGAGATGATCCAAGGCAGCCAGCATAGCTTTACTAAGGGCAGATTGTGCCTGACAAATCTGGTGGCCTTCTATGATGGAACAAAGTCAACAGTTGGCAAGGGAAGGCAGACAGACTATCTAGACTTCTGTAAGGCCTTTGTTATGGTCCCACATGGCATCCTTATATCCAACTTGGAGGAACTAGGATTTGATAGATGTATTATTTAGTGGATGAGGAATTGGCTGGTGTACACAACCTCCCCACTGACAAGACGCTGTTGTTCTGAAACTGCAATTTCAGAATTTCTGAGGAAAATCACAAGTACCTATGATCCTTAGGCAAATGATAAGCAGTAAATCAAACTTTAGAAGTCTCTACTGCATCCTCGATAAAGACCAGTTTTTGTGATAAAAATTATGTCTTATACATCTGTTTTTTCCTGTGAAAGATGCAAACACATATCAATAACTGTTTTCACCTTTCCTTATTTAAGGAAGATACTGGACATAAAAATAAAAAATGGGAAGGTATAGATACAGGCTTATTGAATATGTTCTGTCAATGGCTTACATTCAGATACTTCAAATAAAACTTCAGTATAATCGTAGGAAAAAAGAAAACTCTATGTAGTAATTGTATGAAACCAAACATCCATTTCTGAAGGTCAATAGTATAATAAACAGCAAAATGTTCCTAGAATTAGTCTGTGTGTGAGGCCATTAGTCCTTTAGGGAGAAGAAAATAAAGCAAATTTTCTCTGAAAACAAATTAGATATATCTGAGGCTTTGCTACCATGGAATTAGGTAGTATTGCTTTGCAATGTTTTATCAATGTAAGTGTGAGAGACTTTTGGAAGTAAAAAGAAACCAAAACAAAACCCAAAAGGCTGAGAAATCATATTTGCTTGATTCCAATTAGGACAGCAAGTGAAACAGAACTGCATAGCTATCAAAAATAAAACCCAGCATGTAATGCTAAGTCACCTTACTTAAAGTAAACCTCTAAACAAGTCACACTACAAGTAATCATTGAGATAGACTTATACCAGACAAATCTCTCAGGTATTATTTATACCAAATCATTAGAAGTACAAATTTTTCTTTTACCTATGGTGTTGAGCAACTTTGGCATATAGAATTAAACAATTTTTAATCAGTTTTGCATAAATGGGTAGCAGTAATTACATTTTGTAGTTGCTGTGTGTGTCTTAACTCTGCTGACTTCTAGAACTTGAGTAGTCTGAAGTAAAAAGTAGATATTAGAGTAGTTAGAAAGGGGCCATTTTGGAAAGGGTAGATTTTTCAAATCTTGGAAACTTTGAAATTAAAAGGTCACTTGGAAAGTTCCAAGGTGAGATTTTTTCTTTTAAGCCTAGCAAGATGAGGAGTTTGTATCATAATTTAGGTTTAATGTTTCAATTCTACTCTCTTAGACATTATTCTGGTGCAGGCTTCAGCTTTGAAATATTCCCAAGTAATACCAGGAGTCATTTTTATTTCTAAGAGATGCATTGAAAAGCCTGCATATGGGTATGAGAAAAAAATCCTTGTTCTGTGACTGTTTCCTCACTGACAAATGCTTTTGAGGGCTGTCAGTTGACCATTCCTTAATCCACTCAGTGTGGGCTGTACTTATATTTTGTAGTGGTCATTATTAAATCAGCTCAGCTTTCTTATGGTAAATTACAGATTGGTCTCTGAACCATCTGCAACTGTGTATCTGAATGTATAAGCTGGTGGGTGCTTATTTAGAAACAAGGCAGTGAACTGATGATGGTTCAGAAAGGAAGAGAAGTTTGAAAAAGAGCCTGGCTTCTAAGCATCTGAAAAGAAATGACTGCTTTGTGTGGTGAATCTTGACCAGGCTGCAGTCCTTGCTGTGCCAGCACTGCAATCAAGCAGCAGTGCTGCAACATTAGCAGCCATCTTCCAAAATTTCCAATTTTATATATTCTTATAATTATAGTGATATATACCTCAAAGACATTTGTCTTAAAGTGATAAATGTATGATTTTTTCCTTAGTGGGGAAAGTACAAAAGACTCTTTAAAGTAATATAAGCATCAAATTTGGAGTTATCTATTATGGGATTTAATGTGGAATAACTTTTGACATAATGAGCTAACACTTCCTGTCTTCTAGAGAAAATGATATATAAGCAGTATAAGAGTGACTTGCATCAATGACATAAAAGATATTTTTGTATTTACATGTTATTCGTTAAATAAAATGAAAGGTTTATATGGTACTTGGAATTACAGGACTTGTCAAAGGTGAATTATTTCCTCAGTTTTTACCGTTTAATCATGTTGGTTCATGGTTTATTTACCAGTTGGATATTTCTCTTTTCTTTTTAAAGTTTATTTACTCTATTGACCATACTAGTTCCATGAGATTTCTGTTTGTCATCTGTATTTTTAACCTACAAGGAGCAAGATTTTTCAAGTTTCAAAGGCATCAGATTTGTGAAGACAGCAAGAGTATGGATTTAAATGATATCTGCAGTGGTCAGAATCCTTCTGAAACTGAAGGCTCTCATTCTGAATCACAATCCACCCTGCCTAAGGTCAGCCACGTTTAACACAAAGCAAAGTAGCATACCCATCTCAGATGCATGGCCTTCCTTTCCTTCAGAATTCAACCAGATGTTGCCAGATAGGTGCCTCTGGGTGCCTTTGTTCAGTAACTTTAAATTCTCATTCAGTGTAACTCTCAGCAACTTTTTTTTCTGAAATAAATGCGAAAGGCTTTTTTAGCTCAGGAGAAATTTTCCCACTATTGCTAAAATTTCATTTTTTCACAGATTCTCAGCATCATTCTGAATTCCTGCATGAATTCCTGCACTGGCTGCTGGTGGCTTCATCCCGTGAATCAGTCTGGCTATTTCCTGAAAAACAAATGGATTGTGCTTTCCACTATCCATTGTTTAGCCTCCAGAGCCAGAGTACTTACTGAAATGCAAACATACTTTAAACTCTCAGCTCGTGTCTTATGTTTTTAACCCTCAGGTGTGCTGCCTATGGGTGGACAATATGATTTCTGCCTCCCCTACCTCTGCCACTGTGCACACAGGCTCTTCCTGATCTTCACATAAGGTGAAAAGACCTCTGTGTTCTTAAAAATCTGCCCGTTTTGTTTCTCGACAGATTGCAGGCAACTTGCTTCCACATTTTCAATTTATAATGATATCAAATGAACTATCTCTGATAACAAGTCTCTGGTAACTGAAAGCAGGACACCTATTTCCATCTCCTCCAGCACTGAGGCTCTACGTTGGAGGGAAACTGTATTGATTTTGTCTTTAAAATACTCGAGACAAGGAGTAGGAGATTTTTTTTTTTTTCTCCTTTTAAGTTCATGATGCTTTTCAGGAATCATGGTTCTCAAATTTTTTAGGGGGAGAAATTCTACCTCTTTTACTCACTAATTATCATTAATTTGAAATTTAAATGTGATAAGATGGGATTATGTAAATTCAGTTAACTGTTCCATGTTTAAATGAAACTCAGAATAAAACTTTAAAACATGGAAATAGAAAACTAGAGCAGAGAGTTACAAATGTAAGGAATCTTCATAGGTTGATGCAGTGAAGTTATTAAGAAACTACTACATTAGGGAACAACTATCTGACTCTTAACTTTCACTAGCCAGGCTTGTACTACATTTTCACTAGGCCAAGGACTATGGAACAACATAATTCTTAACAGCTGTGTCCTGGCCAAAGCAAGCGAGAGAATATCTCTTATATTTCTGTACAGATACCACCACATAATAGCATCTATGTCTCTGAATATTTGCTACCCGGAAGATACAGATCTTTCCAGTTCTCTTTCCCAAAATGAAAATCTAAAAAGTTCAGAGGTTATAGAAGAGGATATTTGACTGTCAATATTCTGTTAGCACTTGATTCAATAGGGTGAAAGACATTTCAACCTGATTTCACTTTGACTATCTTCTATTCCACACTCCAGCAACAAGGCATTTTAACTTCTTCAGAAGTAACTAGTCTGATACAATCCAGTCTGCTGTGGTAGAGTGTGTCATAATGCTTCAAAGTATGCTTAATGAAAGCAAAAATAAAAAGAATGACTATTTACTTACTGGAGGAAAAAAAGTTGTTACAATTTTAAAGGAGTCTGAAACCCTTTTTGTACTCTTTCTTCCTTTCATGTAGATAATTTTTCATTACTGTGGGTTTAGGAGATTTTATTTTAATACCGTCAGATTGTCAGTACTACAAAATCAGTTTTTAATTGACATTGATTGCAGAGAAGAGACCTGTCTGCTCAATCATGAGGCATGGATCAGCTCAGGATCTTTACTTACCATGTGATGTGAATAGGAAGGCGTTTACTTGACAGCTCCTTTTCCAAGGGTAAATTGCTGAGAGCTGTAATGCTCTATAAAGGCATAATGCTCTATAAAGAGAGTTTGGGAGTCTCTTACACACACCCCCACACAGCCCCCCATCCACACACACCTGCACACACACACACTTCATTTTCTTTTCTCTCCTATGTCTTTGTTCCAAACTGGTCATCCTTCCTGATAGAAAAAAAGGGAAAATTGGCTGTAACTTTAGTTTGCATTAGTGGCACCAGCATACCTAGGCTGATATAATTTTTGGTCTACATTTACAAAATTGAAGGTTCAATATGTTGTGTGTCTGTCAAGTCAGCTTACGTTCTCTTTCTTGTGAGCTACATGATGGTGATTTTGTTAAGATTCTTGGCTCTGTGGTGTAGAGCACAAGCATTAGATATAGAAAAGATGTGCATCTTTGTGCAAGTTAGAAGTGGAGATAAAAATCTACTGTTTAGTAACTTCCTGGGAATTGTATGTTGTGCCTCAATGAAAAGCCCAATAATGTATCTTTTACATCAACCAGTAGTCTGTGTAAGGTAATATTTTGATATCTGACTTGTCTGTCTCTTCAATCCACTTATGTTTTCTCAGCCTCCCCAAATACCAGAGGAGTTGACAGAGACCTTGCCCAGCCCAAATCACCCAGCTCTAGTCTCAGCAGGAGTGGAATGTGTGTCCCCTGCTGAGATCCCAAAAGCAAAAGAGCCACATCAATGAATGGTATTGAACTTGACCTCTCCCAACCCTAACACTTATAGTTGGGAGCCAGCTCTGCTATAAGGGAAGGGTCTCTGCCCGATTCTTTCCTCATCACAAATATGATCTGGGGCCAATTATGAATTTTAGCCTTCATCTTCAAACGGTTCTTTTTCCCAAAAAGATAGTATTACATCCCTCTTTTCTCAGTGGGGGATCTGAAAAGCTTTCATGAAACAGATACTACCACAGATGTTTTCTACAGCCCCTAAAAGAATGGGGCTCTAATATGGCACGTAACATGTCTGCACTAACATGCCTCAGATACTTCTGACACTTACCCTGCTCATCCTTCACCAGAATTGTGCCACAATGACACAGGCAGTAAATATTTAACATAACTGAGTAAGGCCCAAAACATCAAACGCTGTTTCTTTCTATCAGAGAAGGAAGTAAATTCTCAGCTTATGTTTTCTTTCCAAACACAGTTTATAGGAAAGAGGCATATCAGCTACTAGACTTTGCTGTATTCATCATGAAAGCCAAGTAGTTGAAGCTGTATTGTAAACAGAGGGGTACCAAAATAATGTGTTAAGTGTAGTGTTATTGATTAGTCATAATTGGGAAAAAAAATAAGTTCATTCTTAATGTAACACTGTTAAAGAAATCCAAATGTTTATAACCAGAATAAATCTAAATCATCTCTTTGACACAAAAATTAATACAAGCTAATGAACAGTGTTTTCCAGCACTCTTTATAGAGAGGATAAAAAAGTGTGAGAGGGAATGAGGCAACAAGCTCTGTCACAGGACTTGTTTGTGCTGCCCTTCCAATAGCTTTTGGCATACTAATGTGCAGTAATTGCTGATAAATGGAGCCTGAATAGCAAAATAAAAAACTAAACACTGGATTTTAGCTCCTTGTCTAGTTTTTTAACATGAGTTTCAGTGTGTGATAGCTGATGATTATTGATCATGAATTTCAGTGAGCTTTTCTATTCTGGGTTCTAAAGCAAAAGAACATCTGGGACTGAATTACTTTGTGCCAGATAAGCTTTCTGAATTTTTTTTTATTTTATTTAATTTCCATTGTTTTGCTCTTACAAGCTACCCTGCTTTATGTAGCTTTGATTGAGAAATACCATTTGTAGTTTTTTCTAGGGGTCATGCTACTGTCATGAGTATTAATAAAAAATTGCAAACCATTGCAATATCCACACAAACTTCCCTCATTCACCATCTAAACTACCTATTAGATGATATCCAAGTGCTTGTTGATAAGGTCACCGAGTAATAAGAGAAAAGGAATACATCCAATCCTTCTTACCTTGAAAGACTATCATTAACTTGATATTCTGTGTATGTGCTGTTCTGTATATATATCTTAGAATAATTATGAAGTGTATCTGGTGTTGAAGAAGCTCTTTTTCTCCTCTAAACTGGCCACAAACAATAAACTCCGACCACTGAGTTACCTGCTCAGTGATACAGCGCTGACTGGCATTACTGCTGTAGTTGAGGAAAACAGATAGCAAATATGTCTCAGATGGACATCGCATGCTAATGGGCCTGACTCTGTCTGACACATGCTGACACAATCATTTCATTTCTGATGCTAAGAAAGTGGGACTAGTATCTGTTCCTTCAAAGAAGATGCAAATAACTGGATCAAAGCATTCACCCTTAAAAACTCATTTCCAGACCCTCAGTCTGACCATACAACTACTTAACAAAAATATTCTCAATAAGGCCACGCAAGAGAAGCATAGACCTCCAGATGTGGACTAGGCTGGTACACTCTCAGCTCAGAACTGGCATTTCACTTCAGTCTTAGAGGTTCCAGTTGAGATGTAATTTTGGGGCAGTATTACATGCAGAGGCCCAAAGAGAACACTGGTACCAACATTCAGAACATACTGAAAAACTTTCTTGGTCTGTTTTGACCTGACATTTAGGACATTTAGAATACTCCTGTGCACATTTGCTACACAGCAGAAGAAAAAGGATTCAGAATTAATTCATCAGTATGTATTCCTGCTGTGTTGTACAAAGCTTCCTGATCTTTGCTCTTTTTTACCTCTTGATTTAAAAAGGCATCAGATCTTGTATTGCACTGACATGCACAGCCACTTAACAGTCTCAAAACTATTAGTCTGCATTTACCTAGTTTTCATTAATCAGATACATCCCATCAGCACAGTTTACATTTTCTTCATACCCATAATATTCAGTAAGTAGCTTATAGCCTTATTTTTTAATGAAAACTGTGATTTCAAAGAAAGGGGTATTTCAAAGTTGTGCTAAGATGATTCATGCTATTATATGGGGTTTCTGAACCTTTAGTTTTTTAAACCTTTAAATGACTTTCAATAGAAAAGAATCACTGCCCACTGCACTACTCTCTAGATTAATTGAGGTAATATATAAAAAACCCTACCCTATGTCTCTTTGAAATGATGTGATTATCAATATTTAGTACTCCCTTTGTTTCACAAGTGTCAGAAACACTAAAGAAACTCCTTAAAATAGGAACTTTTACTTGCTTTTATGTTGTCTTGAGTCTCTGCAAGCACAGACATACTGATTGAAGAACTGGTGAGGCAAATGGGATGTTTCCCATTCAGCAGAGATTAGAGAACTCAAGTTTCAAATTAATCTTAAAATTACTTGTGTCATGTTTCGAGTAATATAATATTACCTACCATTACACCTCTTTTGAAACGGCCAAGGGAACTTCTGAAGTACGCATGTCACTGATTGCAAGCTCCATTTATTGTTGAATCAACTAATATTTGTGTTAGTTATCTTGTTCACCTGTAAAAAAGCAGAAATTTTTGATAAATATGGAAAAGATTTAGGGATAACAACTCATTCCAGTGTAAACTCGGTCAATATACCAGCTTTTTTCAAACAAGGCAGACTTAATGCTCTTCTGCTGTTAATGTACTCAACCTCACATTAAAAGGCCAGAAAACTTAATTGTTAATGACTTTGTGAGCATAGCAGAGAAAGAAAATGTCTTGAAAAGGAGCATGGTCTCCTTTTTATGCCTTTATGTTTTTTTGGGTTTTATTTTAATATATTAATGCAATCATAGAATTGGAAAAATAAATTTTTCTGGTCTTCCATGTCTTAAAGGCTGCTCCTAAGATTAACTCAGGAACACAGAGGAAAGTTATTTAAAAATCAAATGATTTTATGAACATAGAGCTATGATTTTACGAACTAGAGCTGAGAGTTTAAGGAAAAATTCCCTTAGAAAATAGCTAGCCAGTTTGTAACTATACTACAGCAGGAGCAGGTGTAAGTTGGATGGTAGTAGGAAGTATTTAAAACTTCTTACTGTTACAAACACTGCTGCCTGCCATTAGTCCCAATTTGCAGTCTGCAAAACCAATGATATTTCAAGAAGATGGAGTGAATGTTAGATGCCTCCATCATGCCAGCTGTGGGGAGAGTTCAACACATTGTACTTTTAGTCCTGAAGAGGAAGAGGTGCCTGCAGGGACATAGAGGAGACTGAATATCAATTGAGAAAAGTTACTTTATTAGTAGTTCTTCAGTATAACAGAAAAGTAAAATTAATGAGTTAAGAGGAAAAGGCACTGACAGTCCCTTAAGGGGTACAGATGCTTGTGGGAATGAGTCATATCACTTAGGGGAGTAGCAGTCTGGATGTACATACATTCTCTTTATCTTTGAACAACGAAGGGATAAAATACAAAAGGGACATTATTCTGCAGAGGTAAAAAGGATATCAGAACCCAGAGGACTGTATATATTTTTTCAGAAAGGCTGGTTCAGAGGAAAAATTGCCACCATCTAGTTGTTCTTTTATTATGCTACTTTATGGAAATATAAGTGAGCAGCATAGACTGCAAATTTAGCATCATAAATAGTGTGAAGATTCAGAGTTGGAGATAACCTTGTTATCTTGCTCTGTCTTCCTATGCTCATTTCAAATCTCATTAAAATGTGTCATGACTAAAGAAGAAAAAAAGTCTTGTTTATACCTACCTCTGTCATTTTGGGTTTGGTGGGGTTTTTTTTGTTTGTTTGTTTGTTTTTTTTTTTTCCCCCTGGAGATATCCATCCAGAATGCTAAAAAAACTTTTTGCATTTTTTTCCATGCTTCTCTTTCATTTGCCTGCTCATTTCTTATCACAGTTCTGTATCTTTAGCCCACTGAAGTTCTGGTGAGAGGGAAAGCAGGCAAACTGCGTTACTGTGGAGCTACAGCTTCCAGGCCACTCAGTGTCCAGAGCTTTAGGGAATCCCCTGTCATGTAGCAGAGTGACACACGTCATCTCTGCTTTTGACCTAGGTTTGCCTTTCAGATTGACTCACACATGGCCTGTTCTATAAAAAACAGTTGTTTCACCCTTGCTTGAGCCTGTTACATAATGAGAATCCGCATCTAATGCAGAAACTGCTGGAAACCAGCTCAGGCAGACATGGGACTGCTGTAGGCCTGGCTGCGGCTGAATTGCATTTTTTTGAGATGACAGTGAAAAAAATGTCAGTCATGGATACAACATCCGATAGAGGTGTGAATGCTGCTGTAGCTGTAGCTGTTGCCAACTGACTACATTTTTTTTTCAGTGCTATGAGACAAAGGAGAGAGGGAAGAGAAGAAAACTGCCTTCGACTTGCATATTAATGGAAAGTAATTTTACAGTTCAGATCTTCTTCAGAAAATTCCAAGGGAGTGATACTGTATTTTGCATTTGCTGATTTGTGTTTTATGCTTGAAGTCCTACAAGTGGTAGATTGCTTGCATGTTTAATCCATGCAGTACTATGCTTATTACAAGAATATAAAGAGGAAGAGATATTATCTGGTAGAGATACATACTAGTCTTTAACTCACAGAATTATTTGAAAACTGTGATCCTTCCTATAATGGACTTTCAGAGGTAAAAGAACTATTCTTTTCTTTCAGTAGCAGGATGCTACAAAACCAGGCACAGGTTTTACTTTTTTTTTCTCTTCAGAATTTCTCTGAGGCTTAGTGCAATGAATTACTTCATGACTTTAGCAGCAAGTCACTGAAGCCTGTGAATTGCTTGCCTGGCTGGCTAGGTAATTTTGTTCTAATTGCTGCCTTTGTCCCTAAATAGAATATATTCACAAAGTACTGATATCTATTCTATTTTTAGTATATGAAGCCTGTGACTTACAGGCCAGGCCATCTAATTCCGCAATCACTCTTCACTTCAGTAATAGTTGGTTTGGACCTGCAAGAATTTGATGATTTTGGAGAAAAATTTATTCTGCTACTGCCCAAGGGTATGCTATTAGAACGTGCTCACTCAAAAATAAGGAGACACTCAAGTAACATAAGCAAATGTCACCTAAAGTCTCTCTTCCCAAACTCAGAGACAAAGACAGAAGTCAACAGGGCAGGCAAGAGTGAGACACCAAAATTCTTTGGAGTGTGGAAGAGGCAGGGAAAGAACAGATGACCTCCAACTGCCCAGACCATTCTGGTCTTTACAAGTCAGAAACCATCCCAAGAAGTGCCACTCAGATACTCATTTCTATTTCTGGTCTCAATCTCACCAGTCAAAACAGCCCTATGGCACTCTGTTCACTGCCAAATGTTTCTGTCCCTTTCACTTTCAGCTGCATCTGGAAATGTTTAATGTGGCACTGCAAAATGACTGGCAAAAAAATTCAACAGCATTATTTACGATGGTACTTTGATGTTTTATTGAATGCAACCATCTGTTCAGGAATGTTTTCCAATGTTGTGGGCTAGATCTAGAATTTACTGCTGCAATATAGCTTGTCTGAGGGAGTTTCACAGCAGGAATGCCACCCAATGTATCACAGATATGTGAGACTCTGGGTAAGAGGAATATTGAGAAAGTTCCTATTTCTTCCCATAAAACTAAGTCAACTGATTTCTTGATGGTGAAGATTCAAAACAGTTTCATTTTTCTTCACTTTACAATCTGACAGCTATGTTCTATGTGTGTTGTAAACTTGTGATTCAGGATATTTCCTAAATTACTTCAATGGCTCATAGGACATATACTTGTGGCTGATGGCAGAATGCACTATAGACAGATCTATGGGCATTTTATAAAGATATTGGTAGCAGACAGAATATATAACAAGATGGCATTTCATTACCTTTTTCTTTTCTACTGTTAGAAATGGGAGTTCTGGGTTGAGAAAAATAAATGTTGGCCTTTTCTTCACCCTCGGAATTGCTTGTTACTTTGAGGTGAAACAAGAGGCAGCTGCTGATAGAAGTCAGATTTTTTTGTTTCTTCTTAGTGTTTGGAAATTTAAGGATATATTCCAGAACTGGTTTGGAATAGGAGATGATGAGTGTTTTCTCTTGAAACCAAACTATAAAAGAAGAGTGAAAAGGTACAACGGAGCATGGGTACTGCCATTACCTGTTATTTAAACACTCAAATAACTAAGGAAGGACCAAACAGCTTTGTAGTGTGCCTTTTCTGCAAATTGGCCCATGTAAGCATTATCAGGGATTGTGCAGGGCAAAGGAAAAGCTGTCTCACAAATCTTTCTACCAAGTTACTTTTCAGAGGATGCTGTTCATTCTAATTCTTTTTTTCTTTCACAGAAGCTCCTTTTCCCCATGCTTACCACTTACTTATATCAGAAAACGTAAATAATGGTAGGGAGATTAGAGAATGCATTCTAAGGATGTCAGAAACAGATCTCACATGACAACACCCCTGCATGAATAATTTACCTCCCTTGACTACACTGCCATCACAGCTGTCCCGAGCTTCACATTGCCATGACTAGACTGTTACTTGCACTCAAGCAGCTACCCTAAAGCCAGTTCAGATGTGACTACAAGGTAGTGGAGGGCACAAACAGACTTACCGTGCACTGGGTTCACTGCTAGTGTCTCAGCAGCAGCAGGTGGAGACATGATCACAGCCAAGGCAGCTGCAGCCTTACAGATAACAGCATTGCTAGGAGAACCCTAACAACTGTCCTTTCTCATGATGTAGGACTCTTTCTCGTGAAATCAGATTGTAGATTGGGTAGGAAACAGCAGGATGGTATGGCTGCCACTTAGCTCAACTCAGAATATGTTTTGTAATGTCAGATCTATATATCAATGTGTAAGTCTAAAATTATAAAGAGCAATCTTAATAATCTAAAGTGTTCATCTAGCTCATCATCTCAGTAATACTCCACATGTTTTTTCCCTTTATTGATTGTTTGGCTTTGTGATGCAAATAGATTTCACATTTAGATGTCATTGCTGATAGTCATCAGTGTAAAGGAAAGCATTCTGATGATCTGAGGAAATCTGACTTTTTTCCCTCCAAGTCCATTCAGAAAACATTGCTGTGGTTCTCTAATGTAGTTAAGATCCAAATAGAACCGACAGCACTGAACTCAGTGTATGAGACTAATAAATGTGGTAGTGCGATCACTACCTAATAATGAGCATTGTAATCATATGATGGCTTAAGAAATCTACATGCTTCGAGTGTGAATGAGTGTAGATATGTACATGCTAGGCAAGTGAATTGGTGTTCAGGATAATTCTTCATCTGCACATGGGTTAACATTTGCTATAATGTATCTGTTTATATTCTGTTGGTATATCACATTTGTGTCAAAGAATACATATGTCAACCTTTGTTATTATTTCTGTAAAAACCCTATAATTAGTGCTTTCAGCACTGTTAATGTTATTATCATTGTCTATAAGCTGCTTTAAAGCATGAAGATGGAATTGTTTTCTTTTTTGAGCATATTATTTTCTGCTATGTCTTAATGTTGTGCATGACTTCAGTGAAGATGGCTTGAAAAAGATACTTTGGGAAAGATCATAGTTTCTTTCTGCATCAGGACAGGCTTTGGCTGTCAAGGTAGAGATTCATGACAATTATTTCATAGCTTCTGAAATATGAAAGTATGTCATCATACAGACTCACTCAGCTGTGAAATAAATGTTGTGAGAGATGTAGTTAGAATTTAAAGAGTGATGATAAAAAAAATAGAGCTTCATCTGAGAAAATTACTCAAAAGTACTCAACAAGATGATATACAACACTGACTGCACTGAGATTGTGGCCATTTAAAAATAATAGGGTTATTGTATCTCTCACCATTTCTTTTCTGCCTCTGTGCTAGAAGAAAAGACTTGAAAGAATCTACAGTTTGACAAAGCTTTACACAACCTGGATATATTGCTGTCTTTAATTTACTGGCAAGTCATCCTCAGGTCATTCTCTAATACCCACTAAGCTGCTTTGAGTTTTAGCTTATTGCATTTGAATTTAGTGTACACACAAGTGCAGAGCTTAGTTTCCTACCTATAACACAGTCAAACTACAGTAATATTTCCTTTAAAACTACTCTCCCGACTATACTCATTGCTAACAAAATTATTGTGGCATTTCAAGCAAAAGACAGAAATTTTGACAAATCATTACCTCTTGAGAATCTGTGAAACAGCTATAAATTCACTGGCTTACTCACCTGTAACTCAGTTCCTACTTGTCTGTAACTATTATGCTACTAAAGATCAAACCCCTATTAAACCATAGTGCTAGGTTCTGGCCTATGATTTTGACAGGGTTTGTGCCACCTGTATTCTTAAAGTTTCACAGGGAACCAAAAGCTGCATGAACTGAAACAGCCACTTACACTGAATTATTTTTGGTTATTACAGTGTTTAAATATGGAGAGGCAAGAGTGTTTCTAGAGATGGAAATCTCTATCTGTATGCAGTTGAATCATAGGATTTTTTAACTCAGAACATCACAATACGAAGATGGGAAACAGTTTTCTTGCCAATTATCAACAACATCTGCAGAAATTAAAGTCTCTGACACAATTTCTGATAGTGTGAAATTTAAAAAAATATATCACCTTTTAAAAAAGCTATATTTTACCTTCAAGATATGAGATATTCCATGCATATTCTCCAGCACTTTGCATTTACAAGCTAGGGGTATGGCTTCAAGGCAGGGGTGATTCACAGACTGCAAAACAAGAAGAGGAATAAATGTCATCTGAGAATGAGATTCTATATGGTTACATGAGTAGGATCACATATAAGCCAGATTATACACATTCAAGAAATGACTGTGCATCAAATGCCACATCTTTTTACAATGTGAAGATCACAAATTTGGGTCTGCCTCATAGGAACATAAGACAGTGACTCTGCCTGTAATCAGCGGTCACAATAATTGCTTTAGCAATAGAGTTGATACCAACTTCAAAGTGGTGGCAACATTTCACTTTTTACAAGTAGGATGTAAATATAACAGTCAACATGAACATGCCCTCATTTTTGGACAACCTTTGAACTCAGAGGATAGAAAAGATAGACAAGGCAAAAGGAGCTGGTACTTTTGAAAAGTGTGAGAATCACTTTGGTTGAATATTGTCAGAGACACCTAGAAAAATAGATGTCATTCATCAGAGTACAAAAGTCTCCAATAATAAAGCCATTTAAACCAGTGGGATGATTACAGTTAGGGCCAGTTTTCTTGAAGCAAAGCTGAACATGACATCCTGAAGGGTCATACTGTTTTGTTTAAAGGGCACTAGTGTGATTTGTACAGTGAAATCTAAATAAATTCCTTTTGTATTAATTTTTAATCAGATGTTATCTGTGACCTCAAGGAATAAAGTATGTATGTCTGTGGAGAACTGCTTTAGTAAAAGCTTTACTCACAGCCAGTGAGCTTTTATGATTCTTTTCTAGTTGTGTGCTTCTCTTTTCTCTGCCCAGAAACAATGGTCTTTCTGCCAGATTAGACTTCATACATACTTTTAGAGGTGAAATAAAGAGAAGAAATGAAGAGGTCTACAGATTCTGGCAAAGAAAAACCCGAAAGGGCTTTCAATAACTAAACAACTTTCATGGAACAGTGCTGAACAGGTCTCAGAACTAAACGTGAGGTAAGCATACCATCTTTAGGAAGTCTTCACTTGAATTCTCTTTAGCTTCCACAGAACACAAGACAAAAATCTCAGGGAATCTCTGTGCCTTTTCTTTACAAGAGAGAAGAGTGCAAGTGGTTTACTCTATTCTTTCCTGCTGAGTCTTTAAAGAAATTCAGAGATTAAAATATCCAGAGATCAACGGAAATTATATACACAGCTGGCAATTTCGCTTAAGCCGTAAGTCACATTCCAGTGATAGAGGCCTAAAGATGTTGAGGTGACATCAACCATATAAAGCTGAAAAATTCTTGTTCTGAAGACCTCTATAAGTTGCAGGGTAACTATGAAGGGGTCAGCTCACCTTAAGCAGCATTCAGTTCAACTCCATTGTTCCCTGAAAGCCTACACCTGTAATTTTCCGTGTATCCAGGACTGACCCAATGTGCTACCTTAGCTCCATGATAATTTTCCAGCTAGGGCTGACAAGGACCTTGGCATCATGCTCTCTGAATTACCTTGATAATATTCTGGTTGCAGGCATTTAGTAGAATTGTAATTTTTAGGTTTTAGATTTCTGCTCTTTACATACAAGTTAGGTTACTGGCTTCATGGGCAGAAAATTTAGATTCAATTAATTGCTGGAAGGAATTGGTTGGGTTGATTTGGCATCACTCAGCAAAGGTGTCAGGGTGTGAGATACACATTAGGCTAATCCAATTTGACAGGATGGAAGGTTTTGGAATGGAAGTTTGCATTTCTTCTCCCTCTCTCTCTGTCTCCCTCTCCCAATCTGCAGTGTACATATGGTTCTTGGTTTTTTCCAAAGAGCTTTTTTCTAGCTGTAACTACTAGATGTCACTCTTAAAAAAAAAAAAAAAATTACTCAAATGCTCCTTGAATAGAATATTCACAGCACAACACATATATTGAGATGAATAAACAACATCTTGTCACATCTCCTACTGATTTGAACTGACCTTCATAGAATCGGAATAGTTTGGGTTGGAAGTGACCCTTAAAGGTCACCTAGTCCATATTTTGAAGATGTCCCCAATAAGCAGGGACATCTTCAAAAAGATCAGGTTGCTCAGAGCCCCATCTGGCCTGACCTGGAATGTTTCCAGGCATAGGTCTTCTACCACCTCTCTGGGCAGCCATCATTTCTTTTCTCAGGCACTGTTGTTCATTGATGTTGCTGTATATGTTTTACTAGTACAACTGTTTGGGGGATGTGGAAATTCAAACTATTCCTGTTTAAAAAAAAAAAAAGTCCAAAGGGGTTGTTTACATCTACAACCTCTCTTGACAACTTGTTCCTGTGTTTCACCGCCCTCACGGTAAAAAATTGTTCCTCTTATCTAGCCCGAACCTACCATCTTTCAGTTTAAAACAAATATCCCTTGTACTATTGCTACAGGCATAACTAAAAAGTCTGTCCCCATCTTTTTGTAAGTCCCCTCAAAGTACTGAAAGAACACAAAAAGGTTTCCTTAGAACCTTCTCTTCTCCAAGTTGAACAACTTCAACTGTCTCAGCCTTTCCTCACAGGAGAGATGTTTCATTCCTCTCATAAGTGGTTTGAAACTGCAACAACACACAGAGTATAAATGATGAATCCAACACTGTGACTGCAAAAAATAACTGAAAATATTGCCATCTAAATGAATTCTGTGCTTTAGTAAAACTTCAAATGTTCTGCTGTATCATCTATGCAGTTATGAATAATATAAATACAAAGAATGGTCCAGTGTTAACAGCCCTTCCTGATAGTCTCATGTGAAGTCTGCAAACTGAGGCTCAGTCACAGATGAGCATCCAAATATTTCCCTTAGGAGTACACTTTGGAATTGAAGAGTGAAAAACCTCCTGTGCTTAAAAAAGTCTTAAAGCAGGCAGACTGCAGGGCACTGAAATCATCAGTCAAAATGCACGAGATTGCTGTCCCATCTATTGCTGCTTTCTGTGCTCTCAGTCTTAAATACATATTTGGAGAACTCAAATACAAGTACTCTGGCTTATTTCAGACTAAAAAGGACCAGCCATTCACAGTGAGAACATTTCATCCCGTCAGCAGATATTAGAAACTGTTGGACATATAACAGATGTGGCTCTATCCATCACCTTTTTAACATTCTTTGTTGTTTGAATGATATTTAACACAGCAAATATGTTATAGGAAAATCTGTCCGAGTGCCTGGCTTCCTATTGGAAATAATAGTGGTGATAAAAAGCATAATTATTTGGGCCACGGCAAAGGCTTTTTCTTTTTCTAAAGGCCATTAGCTTTTGTCAATGTTATTTTTTCAGACAATATTTTTTTCTGGCAATAATTCCTGAAACAAAAAGCCTGGCAAAATACAGCACTGGACTTTCATTTCTTTTGCACCTGTCAGGGACAAAGACCACATACATAAGGGAGGGCTTCTTTGACCACAAAGCATGAAATGTAGCTAGAAGTGGGATGTTATCTGTGGTCCCCCACATAATTTCCTTTCTTTACTGAGGTATTAGAGAGAAGTTGTGGGCAGACTGGTGTTCATGGCATTAGTTGTCAACACCCATTGCTTTGCTCATACACACAGAAATTATGAAAGCGCAAGTGCTAAACAGACCAGGATTTAGACAGACAAATGTAATGATAACTACTTGTACCTTTGTACCAGACTTCTATTCCACTGTCTTGCATATAACTACCATTACATGTAAGTAGTCTTTCTGGTAATATTTTACATCAAACCTGGAGTTCTCAGTGTGAACTTTTTAAAAATATTTTTCATTTAAAAAAATATTTGCCTAGGCAGGTTACATGGATGGTTGGGAAATATTATTGCATTGCTCTATGATCACACTGCCTATTTTAAATGAATGGCATCTATTTTAAATATATATTCTTCATTTCATAAGCTCAAATTGATTGTGCATTTCAGTTCTGTAAAGTCAAAGCTATTTGAATACAGTTTGTTAGATTGATGTAAACACTGTCTTTCACAGAAAGAAAAATTGTCCAATTTGATAGTGGATAATATAATTTATGTTTATAAAATTCTCAATTAAACACGTAGTTATGCCGACATACTGCAATTTCTTCACATGATGACAATTCGTTCCAGAGAAAAACTAATTGGAGGAAGATTGAAATTAATTATTTGGAGCATGTCATATTTTTTTCTTAATAATTTCTCCTAATAAAGAGATTAACTTTTGAAACCTACTCCAAAATATGGGATATTATGTAAACTATCATGTATTAAGAAAAAGGAATCTCAAACTGTACTCCATTTGGTACAAAAATCTAAACATGATGCATTTCAACACTAATGTTGCTCTGCTGCAGTTTGCTTCATTTGCGTCAATTAGTTCAAAGGTTTGATACACAGGTACTTGAGAGTCATCTGAATATGTTCCATGTTGCAAGCTATTAAAAAATTCCTTTTTCATCCCTAGCTGCTGTACAGCACAGAAAACATTAAAAATGTAGCATTTTAATCTGCAACAATGAAGATAGCTTAGAAATTTCCTGCCTTCCCTATTTGGCTTTTTCTCACAGAATCACAGAATGGTTTGGATTGGAATGGACTTTTAAAGGTAATCTAGTCCAACCCCCCTGCAATGATTAGGGACACCATCAACTAGATTGGGTTGTTCAAAGGCAGATTCAACCTTATCTGGAATGTTTTCAGGGAAAGAACATCTACCACTTCTCTGAGCAACCTGTTCCATCATTGCTTGTCTCAACTACTGTTGTTCATTATATTGATGTGTTTGCTGTATTAACTGTTCAAGGATGGTGCTATAAAGTGTAATTCAAATGATCTCTGCTTAAAAATAACAAAAACAAATCCAAAGACATTTTTTTTTAGATCAGCTAAGTGCTCTCATTTGCAGTGCCCCAAAATAATATAGTTTTGTGAGAATGACATAGGGAGAAAGGTGAAAGTCTGAGTATAGCTGAGAACAAGGAGGATGGGAGAAAGTAAAGGACAGTATTTCTTGGGGTATCTCATCCCTGGACAAAATTTATCCAACACTTATATGCTCAGTTTCCTCACTGAACATACTGTCAGGCAAGTTTGTGGTGATGGAGGACTCTTTCTCTCTCTCTTTGTCACTACCTGACAAGTTTTAGATGCTTTTTCTTCCTGTACACTGGGAAACCCTGATCTTTTAACTTCAGAAGAATGCCTGAGAGCCCTCAAAGTAACTGCCTGGCCAGACTGCTGTGCCTGCCTCCAGTTACGTCAGACACTTAAATGTGACATATGTGTCCTTGGCCTCTCATTTCATGGTAGCCTTAGTCCTACTTCACAATAAGCAATTAGTTTTGTTTAAAAAAGGTATTGTAGGTGAATATATGCATATAAATATGTCTCATTTTGGCCCTCTTTTAGAACCTAATGATTTGGTCATTCTCTGGGGTTGCCCAATTGCTCCAAGTCTATAGAGTAAGAGTACATTTTGGATGCTAACCCAAAATAGAAGCATGACTAAGGAGGTGTTGTACAGCAGCAGTACTGGGATAACCCTGTTGGCTACTCAGTCTTACAGACAGACAGTTGCCATGTTAATAAAATGCACACTCTGCCTATATTTTTCCATCACATTATCCATATGTCATCTGTTGCTGTATTTCTTGCTCCTTATTGAGTCTTTTTGCCTGAAATGGATGAAAAGTCACCAGTAAGGAATTTACTTCAATATTTACTAGTGTCTAACTAGAAGGAATAAGCAGGAGAGATTTGGGAGAAATGGGTTTGGATTTGCTTGTGTCGTTTCTGCTGTCTTAAATCTCTAGCCAAATCCTGCCATTCTCACTTCAGTTCCCATGAGTGAAATTTACAACTTTCGGGTTTATTTCTTGCTGTTGTTCTGCACAGAATCACAATAACAATTATTTAGTTCATTTGATAGAAGCAATACAAAAGCAGTGTGTTCCCAGGAATATGTCGTTGTTCAGTGTTCTTTCAGAAGTGATGACTAATAACCATAAATCAAAGTGGATAAGAATAAGGGAAATGGCTGTCAAATCTGTTCTCTGAAAATAGATCTCCCTAGGTATAGTTAGGAGTGATTTAGAAAAAAGTGAACATTGAATTTTCTTTTGTACCCCCAATCTTAAAATGGAATATTGTTAAGGTGATTATCCTGCCATAGTTAGCACCTTTCAAAAAGTAATGTCTTTCATTAAAAAAATACACTTACATAGTTGGAGAACCTGCCAGAAGTCTTTTTTCTTGCAGAGGTGAAGCAGGGGTTTACTTACTCTTCCTATTTTTTATTGATATTATTTTTATGTTAGTTTACTTTCCTTTTAAAGTGCCATTTTATTCTCTGAACCAATAACGTGCTCTCCAAACCTGTAGATTAAAGAAAACAGAATTTAACTTAAATTAACAAGAAAAAACACTACTGCACTTTTTCAACACATGCATTAAGAAAGTTTTTTAAAAAAGTTTCCTACCTAACATGTATGCCCAAATCTCAGAAACCTGGAAACCAGATGATCCTATTCTTTACCTCAATGATTTTTGAAGAATGTCATGTATTTATCATGAGACATTTGCTGGCAAAAGTGGGGAGGAATAGTAGCATTAGTTGTGACTTTCCTACTACTTGACAATTAAATTATACCATTTGGACACTGCTCAGAATCTCTTGACATAGCTACAGCAGATCCCATCCACTGAAATTAGATAGCTGGCAATTCAATGACAGCAGAAAAAGGGGCCTAAAATGTTTGATTACAGTGATGTGTAGCTGCTTCAGTAATTACAATGTCACAGCAAGGTTATGAGACTTTTCCATTTTTAACAATCTTAATGGGTTTAGGTCCTGAAGTCCTTATTAAATTACAGACAATTGGATTTGTCAGTTTTAGGCTTAGCCTATATATTTGAGATGGAGGAATAAATGGTAATGTGATCTATCTTGGGAGTTAAATTGGATGGTGCTAGTAGTATAAGTACTAATAATGCCAGTTGTGTAACATATAAGTATGTTCTCTGTGCAGAGTTTTTAAGTGTAATACTGGCACTGGCTGAAAGTTTCTGAAGCAGTGAAACTGCTTAGTTGTCATTTCTCCATAAGGACAAACTGTGAATAAGTGCCCAATTAAAATTTACATGAAGAATTTGAAAAAAAAAAAAATTCATAAGATGGATAAAAAAATGGTCTAAGTTTAAGGAGCATATAGAAATAATTAATTTTGCACTTTTTACAGTGTTTTCCAAAACCTGAACATCTCTGAAATTTTATAAGCAGTCATGGGATATTTTTGTCTTGCCTTTTATGTACATGTCTGCATTCACTGCCCAAATAACCAAGTAATCTTGAGTTTGCTGCTTTAAGAAAAACTGCCTACAGAAAAGTAATAGCAGAAGCAAAACCCAGAAATTACTCTTTTTATGATGCTTATTTTAGGTAGGCATTTTTGTATCTTTGCAGGTTCTGGGGTCCATCAGTGCTGGCCACTTTTCAAACATCACCTCCTAAAGGGAATTAGGAGGTGCTCCCCAGGAGCAGGCAATTCCCAAATGCTGGAAGTCAAGCAGTGAGGCAGAAGGCCAGCTTTGCTGATCAGGGATCTTCTCTCGGAGGCAAGGAAGAAAACCAAAAAGTGTATGCCTAGTGGAAGCAAGGTGAAGTGACATGGGAAGAATACAGATATGCTGCTTGCGTAGGGAGAAAATTCATGTGGCCAAAGCTCAGCTGGAGTTGAAGCTGGACAGAAATGTGGGGGACAATAAAAAGAGTATTTTCAAATATATTAATGGCAATAGGCGGTATAGAAATATTCATCAGCCTATCACAGGATGAGGATGGCCACCTCACAAACAGGGACAGAGACAAGGCAGAGGTGTTTCATGCTTTCTTTGCCTTTGTCCTTGATAGGGATGACGGATCAAGGGGATCTCAGTGCCCTGAGCTGGAGGACCGTGACTGCAAGAATAATCAACTCTCAATCAACCTGAATTTGTGTGGGATCTGTTGCTCCAGCTGGATCCCTAGAAATCTATGGGACCTGATGGGATTCATCTCGGAATCCTCAAGGAGCTGGCTGATGTTATCGCAAAGCCTCTCTCAATTTTTGAGTTGTCTTGGGAATCCGGAGAGGTCCCAGCTGACTGGAAGCTGACAAATGTTGTACTAATTTTCAAGAAGGGAAAGAAGGATGAATCCTGAACCTACAGGCCTGTCAGTCTCACTTCAGTGCCTGGTAAATTATAAAGAAGATTATTCTGGGAGATACTGAAAAACACTTGAAAGGCACAACCAGCATGGTTTCATGAGAGGGCAGTCCTGCTTATCAAACCTCATTCGCTTTTAAGATAAGGTAACCCACGTAGCTGATCAACGGAAGCCAGATGATGTAATTCTTTTGGATTTCAGTAAAGCTTTTGATACTGTCTCTCACAGGATCCTTCTGGACAAACTGTCCATCACACAGCTGGATAAACACGTCATGGGTTGAGCACAGAGGGTAATAGTGAACGGGGTAAGATCAGACTGGTGACCTGTCACTAGTGGGGTTCCACAGGGCTCCATCTTAGGCCATGTGCTCTTCAACATCTTCATAAATGACTTGGATGCAGGACTGCAAGGGATACTAAGCAAGTTTGCAGATGACACAAAACTTGGAAAAGCTGTTGACTCCCTCAAAGGCAGGGGGGCCCTACAGAGAGGCCTTGACGAACTATGGGACTGGGCAATCACCAACCATATGAAGTTCAACAAGGGAAAGTGCTGGATTCTGCACCTGGGATGGGCAACCCCAGATGTACAGGCAGACTGGGGAGTGAGATGCTGGAAAGCAGTACCATGGAAAGATGGAAAGCAATACCTGAGGGTCCTGGTTGATGACAAGTTGAATATGAGTCAGCAGTGCCCTGGCAGCCAGGAGGGCCAACCTTGTCCTGGGGGGCATCAGGCAAAGCATCGCCAGCCGGTTGAGGGAGGGGATTGTCCCACTGTACTCTGCACTGGGGAAGCCTCACCTTGAATATTGTGTGCAGTTTTGGGCAGCACAATATAAGAAAGATACCAAGCTACTAGAGAGTGTCCAAAGGAGGGCAACAAAGACGGTGAAGGGCTTTGAGGAGGAGCCGTGTGAGGAGCGGCTGAGGTCACTTGGTTTGTTCAGCCTGGAGGAGACTGAGGGGAGGCCTCATCACAGTCTACAACTTCCTCGTGAGGGGAAGAAAGGGCAGGCAGTGATGTCAGAGGAGGTTCAGGTTAGATATTAAAAAAAGCTTCTTCACCTGGAGGGTAGCTGGGCACTGGAACAGGTTCCCCAGGGAAGTAGTCACAGCACCAAGCCTGACAGAGTTCAAGAAGCATTTGGAGAGGGGTCTCAGGCACATGATGTGGCTCTTGGGGATGATCCTGTGCACAGCTAAAGGTATAGGTTGTAGCTTCTTTCCAACTCAGCATATTCTGTGATTTGCACTGGTTTAACAAAAAAAAAAAAAAAAAAGAAAAAAAAGCACAAACACAAACAAACAAACAAACAAACAAAAAGTTGAGATTTCTAAATGTTTTCTTAAGATTTGTAAAAATAAATACCAGCATGTTAAATAAGTATGAAACATGTTCTAATACATTTATGTATACATAAACAGGGTTTCAAATCAACTTATCTAAACCAATACTGAAATATTTAAATTATATCAGTTCAATACCTGAAAGTGAACTTGTAAGCAATTTATATGGTGCTAGCTCTTGTAAATCTATATTGTCTTTTAACTGTCAAGGATCAGAATTGTTGAACTTAATACTACCTGCATATAGTACATTTCATTAATAGCAAATATAGAAGGCAATAATTCTGGGGTCAAGGGGGATTGAGCTATTCAATTTTTTGAACTTTTACTTCACATTTCTTACTCTGAATGTGTAAAACTGGTTAAATAAAAAAACCAGTTCTCACTCTGAGACTAATTTAGGACATAGAGAAATTACTTCCAAATGCACAAGTAATTCCTACTGTGATTATTACCCATAATCATGAACAACTTGAAAATCCTTTAAAATGCCCATTAACAAAATGTGCTTTCAAAATAGTGTTCTGAGAAATGACTGTACACTCTTATTTTTTGCAGAACTAGCTGCTGGTAATTTCTCCAGGTATACTTTCATTTTTAGAATTTATGATTTTTTCCTTTGTTGTGTATTTTCATACAGCTGTATTTTTATATTTTTTTTTGTACTTTCCTTGTCTGTATGGAGACTAGCAGAACTAAACTATGGTGTGCCTTAAAAATACAATAACTAGAATGATAAAAGGCAAAGCAGTTTCTTATTGCAACTATGCTTTTAATGCCTAGTTAAAGTACTGTCAGACCATTAGTGAAGCTAGAGTGTGTCTTTGCCACTCCATAGAAGTAAATCTCTTTACCTGAGATTTCCACTCAGTAAGGTACATCTGGAGAAGAAAAAAAATCCCATCCTTATTCTGCTTTAGGAAAAGACTTTCATCATAAGAGTACAGAATTGAGCTACAAGCTACCATGTTTTTTAGGTTCCTATCCACCTACCTAGAGAATTCCTTTTAAGAAAAAAACATATTATAGGTAAGATAACCTATCTGCACAGTGACTTTGAGATTTTTTGAAGATGAAAGTATATGCTTATATCTTTTCTTTAGGATTATTTTTGTTCAGCTGTGTGAACAAACAAATAAAGCTACAAAAGTGAGAAGCAGAGTCACCAGTGGAACTGAGGCATGGCAATATTGGCCACTGTTATATCAAACCATGGGCATAGAAATGTCCACGAGCAATACACCAACCACTTTTTGGCATTTGACCTCCTCATAGTGCAGAAAAATGAAGGGATTCACAGGAGCCAATGTGCTGAAGGTAGATACCCTGAAGGAAGAGCTGATGAAGAGGGATTCTGCCTTACCTCTCTAAGCCCGGAGAACTTAAAAGTCTAATGCTGTCACTAGACATAGATGCTTATTTTAATTTGGGTTTTACAAGCCTTAACTTCTCCTAAATTAGAACCATAAATCTTACAGTGACAACTTTATTTCTAGCACTTACCTTTTCTACACTACTTCATAACTCTTTCCTGTAGGAAAATCTTTCTTACGCTGGTATCTGGAACAAAATTTCTGCTTCAGCAATGATCCTACAAACTTCCTAAAGAAAAGAAACTTGGAAAATGCAAAACTCTAGCATTATTTTTTCCCTGAAGGTATCATATAAATTGTACATGCTCTTATTGCAAACTATGGTTTTTCTACAGGTATCTTAAAATAACTTTAATTGTAAACCCAAACATTATTTTTATTTTCATAATTGTTATAGCTTGTTACATGGCACCAAGATTCCGATTCTGTAGAAGAGGAATACATGAGCAAGATCAAATACAGATTTTTGGCTTTCACATGGTTTTCAGTCTAGATTTCAGAACATTTACTATTCTTAGGTTAAAAATTTGTATAAATTATAAAATTATGTATATTACAAAAAATATGAAATTATATATAAAAATTATTTTTGTACTTTTCTCTAAAAATTGCATAGCTAGCTATCTCTGATTATCACTCTATTTTTTGTTAAGTTATACTTAGTTAAATGCCTTGTTATTTTAGGGAATTGTAGAGGGCTCTCTTTACTAATGAATGACTTAAAATTTAGTTTAGTTCCCATACAGCTTTGAGGACTACATCAACACCTGACTATAATAGGTTTTACACACCTATGTAAAATATTTGGCTTTAAAAGCTGCATAGTAAAGAAAGGCTCTATTTACATTACTCAGCATTACTGATAGGTAGCTAAAAACAAGTATTAGCCCAGTGCCCAAGCACCCTATTTTCAAAAAATTTGCAACATAGATTGCAGAATTGTTTTAATGAAAAGACATTTTGATAATTGGCCATTTAAAACTTTGTAGATAATAAAGCCATAATCACTGTGATAAAAGAACAAGCAGTTGTTATTTGGTTAATGAATAAAGACTAAAAGTCCTAAGGGTCCCTGACAGCTTGGTAAATATTCACTTACTGGTATCTGGTTGTGTCAATGGCTCTGCCTATGTAAAATTGACTAATTGGAGATGTAACAAAAGCTGGATATGTGAAAATCATAGAATCATAGAATATGCTGAGTTGGAAGGCACCATCAGTATCAAGTCCAACTCCTGGCACTTTTCAGGACACTCCAAGAATCACACTATGTGCCTGACACCATTGTTCAATTGCTTTTTGAACTCTGTCAGGCTTGGTGTTCTGACCACTTCCCTGGGGAGCCTGTTTCAGAGCTCAACCACTCTATGGGTGAAAAATTTTTCCTAATATCTAACCTAAACCTCCCCTGACACAGCTTCATGTCATTCCCTTGAGTCCTGTCACTGGTCACAAGAGTGAAGATATTGGTACTTGCCCCTCCTCTTCTCCTCATGAGGATGTTGAAGACTACAATGGGGTCTCCCATCAGTTTCCTCTTCTCCAGGCTGAACAAACCAAGTGACAGTTGATGCTCTTAAAGCTTTCCCTCAAGACCCTTCAGCATCCTCGTGGCCTTCCTTTGGATGCTCACTAATAGCTTAATGTCTTTTTTATATTGTTGTGCCCCAAACTGCACACAATATTCAAGGTGAGGCTGCCCCAGTGCAGAGCAGAGCGGGACAATCTCCTCCCTTGACCAGCTGGCGATGCTTTGCCTGATGTCCCCCAGGACACAGTTGGCCCTCCTGGCTGCCAGGGCACTGCTGACTCATATTCAACTTGCCATCAACAAGGATCCCCACGTCCCTTTCTGGGGCACTGCTTTCCAGTCTTTTGTTCCCTAGTCTATACAAAGAACCATATTTGTCCTCTCTCAGGTGTAGATTCTGGCACTTCTCCACATTAAACTTCGTACAGTTGGTGAATGCTCATCTCTCTCATTTGTGGAGGTCTCTCTGCAGGGCCTCCCTGCCCTCAAGGGAATCAAGAGCTCCTCTCAATTTAGCGTTGCCGTCAGACTTGCTTAGAATCCCTTCCAGTCCTGCATCCAAGTCGTTAATGAAGGTGTTGAAGAGAACTGGGCTGGGGATGAAGCCCTGTGGAACCCCACTAATGACTGGATGCCAGTCTGATGTTCCCCCATTCAGTATAACTTTTTGTGCCCAATCTGTGAGCCAGTTCCTCACCCATTGTGTAACATGTGATATTGTGAGAGAGAGTATTAAAAGCTTTGCTGAAGTCCAAAAACGTTACGTCTAATGGCTTTCCTAGATCAACTGGGTGGATTACCCTGTCATAGAAGCAAATCAATTTCAACAAGCAGGACTTCCCTCTCATGAAGCCCTGCAGGTTGTGACCTATGACAGCATTGTCCTCCAGATGATTTTCAAAACTTCCCAGAATAATCTTCACCATAATTTTACCAGGCACTGAAGTGAGACTGACAGGCCTATAGTTTTTGTGGTCCTCCTTCTTGCCCTTTTTGAAAACTGGGACAATGTTCACCATCTTCCAATCAGCTGTGGCCTCTCCAGATTCCCAAGACAACTCAAAAATCATTGAGAAGGGTTTTGTGATGACCTCAGCAGGTCTTTGAGGATTCTGGCATGAATCCCATCAGGCCCCATAGATTTGCAGGGATCCAGCCGGAGCAGCAGATTCCACATAATGTCATGGTCGACTGGGAGTTGATCATTCTTGCAGTCATGGTCCTCCAGCTCAGGGCACTGAGACCCCCTTAGTCCAATGATATAAAATCTCTGGGGCTAGGCCAAGGTTTTGAGCTCCTCTTGTTTGTTCCTCATGTAGCATGCATTAGTGTAGAAACATTTCAGGTGAGGTATTTTGTAGGCAATACCTTGTGAAGCAGATTAAGGGATCCTATGAGTGCTCATTTCCTCAAGTTTTGGCACACCATCCCATTTTTATCACTGCCAAGCGTGGCACCTTCCTGTCAATGAGCCCTGCTAGTTTACATCCTAGAACTCTTTTTTCCCTCTGAGAAAGGTACATCCCATCTGTTGTCAGCAGACCAGTTGTTGAATAGATCATCCCATGGTCACAAACCCCCAAATTTTTCCAATTACATTCATTGACCTGATGGATCTGTCTGTTCCTATCAATATTATTCCTTGTTACCATGAGGATTGAGGAAATCACTACCTGTGCTCCTGATCCTTCAACTAGTCATCCCAGGGCCCTGAAGTCTCTTTTGATCGCTCTGAGTCATTCGTGCTCCTTTAGAGACATTTAAATTGCCCTCACTGCTCCCAAAAACGTCTCCTCCACACCTGATTAGCTGCCGAGGGCCCCTGTACAGGACTCAGGGCAGATGCTTCCTACAATATGTCTTGAGCTTGGGGATATAGTGAGTAACATTAGTATTACCATAATGGAAATAATTTAGAATTAAAGCTTGCCAGAATTTCCACAACTTTATACTATATTAATTTATGCCTCAGAAAACCATTCCTTTCAAAATAAATGTATTTATATTAGAATAAAAAAGAAATCTATGCAATTTTTCATTGTAATAAAAGAGACATTAGTCTAAAGAAACATGGATTTTTTTTAAAAGTTTGAGCATAACATTAGATGGCATATAAGCATAATAATAAAAGACATAAGGTGCTGCAATTATTTTCTGTTATTATGCCCAGAACAGAGAAATTTGTTGCTGCTAGGACATCTGTGTTTCTAAGCTTCCTAATTAAAAAAAAAAAAAATATATATATATATATTAATAAAATCCTTATCTGTCAGTTTAAAGTTTCATGAGTCCACTTTCAAATGGAATATTTGAACTGGGAATGACAGAATAATAAGCAAAGGGGAAAAGTCTATTAAAAACCAACGAAAATATTCCAATATTCTCTTGTGAGTGGCTAAGGATTTTATCTATATGTCCTAGGATACATTTTCACCGTTCAAATGCAGAAGGTAGGTATATCACAGAGTTCTCTCTATCTTCTGTATTCAGTGTTCACTGGCAACATCAAGCACTTAGTCATTGTTTCCTATTATTACACATGTGGTGCGTTTTTTCTTGCAGAGATGATAATTACAGAACTTATACTAAAAAACACATCTTTAAAAAAATGAAGAGCAAAATATCCCAAAATTGTTTACAGCCATACAGTCAAAGAAGCAGAAGTGCAACCTGTCTCATTTTTGTACACTGATTCACCTGGTCTGGATGGTGAGGAACAAATTGTACACTGGAGGTGGGTAGTACCACTTTTCTTAAAAAATGCTGGTAATAGCAACCTTGTACAGTGGCAGTATTTTCCTGGAGTGTAGCCCAATCTGAAAGGCAGATGTCTCATGCAGCAACACCGAGATTATGGCTGAGATAGGACCTCAGAAATTAAAGTAATTCTTAAGTAACATAGCTGTATGCAAGGGGCTTGCTCAGACGCAGAGTTTAGTGTGGCTCAGTCTCTCACTACTGTGATGTGATGCTCTTCTTTCTCCTGGAAGCTCTGAATTGTTAGTGCTGTGTTTGTACAGGCCACTGGAATCACCAAGACAAAAGTAAGTATTCAAAATTTTGCTTCATAAAAGCAACGTGTTTGGCCATGATGTCAGTTGTTTCACTGCCACATAATAAATGGGAACTTAAAAGTTAAAAGGTCTTCAGGTTCTCTGTGTAGGAAAGCCTGCTTCCAGAACTAACAGCAATGACCCCAAGGGCAGAGAGCAAGTCCTAGGACTTCAACAGTGTCCAGTTGATGCTGCTGGAAGCTTTATAATGTTCCTGCTGACTTATTCCTCAGTGTGGCAGATCTGAGTCAAGCCTCTTTCCACTAGTTGTGACACTGTCTGTGCTTATTTGGTGAGCTATGCCTATGACCCATTTAAACCTATTCTTTAGTATCTCCATACATTTATTCAATTAGTTTGTCTCCTGATGACCTTTCTTCTAAGAATTAGTTAGTTTCACATCAGCATTTAATTGCCTTTCTTAATTTTTTTTTGTTTGTTTGTTTTGGCTATGAGCTTTGGTACTTCTTGCATGCCAAGACATTATGAATGCCCAATAGTATATGGATGGTAGGGACTAAAGGTGGAGTGGAATGATCATATCAAGGCTTCCATTTTTTCTGCCTATCCATTAGGAAGAAAGAATAAAATGTAGAGTAGAAAAATTACATCCCAATTCTTTCAGACATATAACCTCTTTGCAAAACACCACCTCCACTACAGTAGTAGTTTCAATAATTTCACCATTTTAAATTATGGGAATACATTTCTAGCAAAATAAAAGAAACCAGTAGTACAAACCAAAATTGATGGCTTTTTAAAATGTATGTTTTAAATGGCATCTGCAAGAAGGTCTAGGCATTTATTTTCATTTACAAATAGCAAGCACTTTGGGTTCTTATTATTCCCCATTATTGTAAAGGCTTTCTAAAGTAAGACATAATAGTTTAAAATAGCAGTTTAAAGAGCAGCTTGATACATAAAAACGAAAAGTGAGAGCATGAAAAATATGTTTCATTACTTCCAGCTGCCTCAGTGTCTTGGGCTACTAAGTTTAGAGGGAGAAATATTACAAATAAAGTAACCTGCAGAGCAATTTTATGGTGGATTTTCCCCCTTAGTGAATACAGGCATTTGACAACTTTTCCCCATATATGCATGCTGTACTGCATTATATTTGAAAATCGTTTAGTGAAGGAAATGAAGAATTACAAGAACGGGCTGAATCTCTGCAGATGTTAGAGAATTGGTGTGAAGAAGAGGAAGCACTTATTTACTTCCAATAAGTGGAAAATGCAACCTGTAATGAATAGATTGGATTCTGCATTCATGGATATGATATCTCTGATTTAACCAATACGATATCTCTGATTTAACATTGTGACAATTACAACTCTGCCTTATTTGAACAATAATGAAGTTGCAGACTGAATAGCTTAAAAGTTACAAAAAAACTTCCCAGTGTTTTACCAAACATTGAGGGGGAATAGAACAAAACAAAAACTGCTGTTTCTTGCAGTTGTTTCCTCAATTGCAGAGCCTTAAATGCCAAATTCTTAACTTCCTCATAGGATTGCTGTTCTTTCCCCACAGAACAACTGCTTTTCTTTTCCCACTGCAACCCTTGCAGCCTATTCCAGGCGGTAACCATTAGCAGTCAGGAGATGGAAAATTTCCTTACCATATTGTCTTGAATTACATCATCATTGAAGCATGTCCTTTTTCTAAGTATATTTCATGACAGTACCAGCAACCAGGGGTAGGAGATGTATTTTATACTGTCATGATGTTGTAGTTCTTCTCTTCTTCTCTGCCAACTAACCCAGTTTCTAGTGATACCAGGCCTCTGTGAGAATCAAAAACAGACCATAAGGATATCAGCTCAATTTTTATTTTGAACCATATAAATTCAATGAGGAGCTATTTTTGTACATTATAAAGAGAATATTTAAGCTTAACCCCAGCAAAGAAATATAGACGTTGTTCTGATATTACCTTTTTCTCCTATCATATTGTTGTCTCTCTGTCAGGTGCTTTCCAGTATAGATGTGAAGAAGGGTTGCTCTCTAGGTTTATTTGATACAGTTTGCTGCTTCTTAAAGACATCATGAGGCAAATTCCATTTAATTAATTATCCATTCATTAAACATATATCTCCAGCTGAGCCAAAATTGTCACTCTTGTGAAATAGGACATGCCAATATAATTAAAGCCTGTTTCTCAGATATTTCCTCCTCTCTCTCAGAGAAAGAAACCAAACCCAAATGGAAACACTGGAAGGAAAATAATTGATAGAGATTGTGTTTCTGGCAACTTGGAATGAATGAGAATGAAAAATTATTTCTGCTGCCAGAGGAAGTCACTTTGGCTAACAGCTTGGAACCTCTTGCAAGAAAGAAGACTTGTAAACTTAAAAGAAAGCCTAGGAGTATGACCAAGGTACACCTGAAACCATAAAAATACAGCACAAAAAAAAACCAAAAAACCAAACAAAACAAAACATTAAATAGAATAGATGTAAGAACAACTGTATTTATTTGAAAAGAAACTTGTATAAATCAACTACATGGCAATGGGAGCGATATGAATAATCGCTGTTTCTAAGCCTAATTGATTATTAAAAGCTAAACCTCGGTACCAGATTTGAGCACAGGAGGCAGAAAACAACAATTCTGAGAACATTTTATTGCATAATTTTCTACCCCATAAATTCTGTAACATTTTATATCTGAACCATGGAAATAATGTGACTAATGTGTTTTATCATCTTTGATAAAGAGAAACAAAGCACAATTATTAACAATCATTTGGTCGTTTTTTCACTGCTTGTATTGACTAGAAATGTCATAATTGAAATAACTTCTATTTTATTACGAAGAATCATGTTTTGTTCAGGGCAATGTTATTTTTTGTAGTTCCAGTTATTTCTTGATGATTTCCAATTCTTCAAGTGCGTTTCAATATTTAATAATGTCACTGAAGCTACCATTTAACAGCCTTTTAGAAACATCATTAAAAAATCATGTCAGAAATGGATAAAATGCCTGATATAAGATAAAAATAGTAAGTTTGTGCCCCAGCTTTTAATTTTCCTATTTGTAGATTTTTAAAAGCAATCTTAGGAAGATTTTATATCTGTCTGTGCCTGTGAATAAGCAGAAAAACAATGAAGAAAGGTTACTCTGCTTAATTTTTGACATATCTGGAACTGAAATTTCATGAGGCTGTGCTTTTGATCTAATCTAATCTCAGACTCCCTTAGTTTATGGATTTTTACAGCTTTGGAATATATAAATATAAATGTATATATAAATATAAATACATAAAACCCTGCCACCTGTGAAAGTTTGTTGGGGTGGGAGACCCCCATGTTGCTCATGGAGGCACTTACACTGGAGTAAGTTGATGCACAAGGAAGCCGAGACTTCATGAGAAGCTTGAAATGAAGCAGAGTCCTGCTGGAGGCTTGTAGGCCATAGAGAGACTTACGCCAGAGCAGAACAGCTCAGGTAAGCTTGGGATCTCAGTGAGAGATCCATGCTGCTGCTGGAAATTTGTGACCCTGAGAGACAGCAGAGAATAGAAGACCTGTTTTCTGAGAGATGGACTCACATCGGGGAAGTCTATTAAGGACTGTTCTCCTGTGGGAAGGGACCTCCACAGGGAACAGAGGTGGACTCAAAAGCCATTATCCCATGTGAACCTGTGGTGAAGATCCATGGTAGGCAAGTGTCCCTTTGCAGTCTATGGAAGAGAAGACCTTCAAGGGCCTGGGTAACCCCCCAGCCTCCGGTCTTAGCCCAGGCCCAGCCCTGGAGGCCAACATAGAAAAGAGAGAGAAAGAAAAAGAGTTCCAGCTATGACAAATCGGAGTTGTCATCCCGAGATAACAGAAGAAGAGCTTTAGAGTGCTGCAGAGTTATTGAAAAGACCTGGTACTCTGAGAATGGAGAAGGAGACTACTTCTCCTCCTTGAACTGATGAAAGGGGGGAGAGGTATTTCTGTAAATATCTAGTATTTTTACCTAAGTAGAATTATTGTAGATATAATTCTTCAGTTTGTTGGTTTTTTTTTATCTTGCTAGTAATAAATATTAATATTATTTTTTCCCCAATCAGGTCTCTTTTGTCTGCATAAACCTTCTCTCAACTAATAGTAATTGTGTGGGGGGTGAGAGCAGATTGACCCAGAGCAAAACCACAACAAAATGCCAGAACAAATAAGTCCTTAGCTGCTGCACAGACATTCCCTCAGACACTGCTCCTGGGAGGCCCATGCACATTCAAACAAGGGCAGTAACCACTACCCTTATGCCCAAAAAAACCCAGGACATCTGGACTGAGTGTTTTCTCTTTGAAAAGAAAACACACTGAAGATGGCTGGCATTAGTTTAGAGAATGAGTCTCTGTCTAAGCCTTTTTGATTTTGAGGTGAAGAGATGTACTACTAAAGTGGACATGCAGTTTCTCATTTGGTACCAAATAAATAGCCTTCATATGCTGGGAACATTTCTGCAGGAAACTGAAATACATGAGTTCTCTATACATTTTTGTAAAAGATTTGAGGAACTAGAACAGTTCATTCAGAACACAAACGTTGTTGAAGTATTATTCTCACATGGAAGAGTAAACAATAGAAATATGACATCTTTGGGTGACTGAATGTCAGAAGGTGCTGTAAGAAAGGAGCATGAGTAAATAATAATACAACTAGTAGAAAATTTTAATCTCTTTATGCATGCATTCCACACCATTGTTACAAAGGATACTTACTTAATTTAGCACAGTCATTATAAAGACACTGTACTAAGCCCAAGCATATAGAACTACATAGATAAAGATATCTTTCACAGTTAAACTTTTTTTTTTTTTTAAATTTCAGTTTTAGAACTGGTTACTTTCCTGTTTTAATATAAAAGGAAGCAGCTCCCATAAAGCGATTTTGCTAATGTTTTGGATGAAGCAATTTTTAACACATACCTCTGAATGTGTATGTTGTTGAACTTAAGATGTGAAAAAGTATTTTTCCTACTGGACAACATGAGCATTTCACTCTGCAGTAGCAGAGTAGACTCAATCATACTCTGGTACAAATACAGTTCATTTATACAACAGCAGAACCAAGTACCAAAGAAAAAGATGAAAGAAATCTTTGTTGTAATAACATAAGCAGCCCTCCCTCCTGAAAAAAAATCTGTCCAGTTTGTTATACTAACACAGCTTTTTGAGAAAAGAAAACCTATGGGGTTCTAGTTTAATAAAGATGAATACATCATTTGTTACCAAAAAAAATCTGGTTAGGTTTTGGCAGACCTGAGGGGGAGAAAATCCCACATGGATTTTTATTATTCTTAGCAACGAGTTGGAAGATACTACCCAGCATTGGCCATGAAGGATGACAAATATCCAGGAATTTACTTTTTTTTAAAGTCTCACAATTGTACTAACAAAATGAAAATCTCACAGAAGAAAAGAAATAAAATAACATTACAGCTGATGTTTATATAAGGCTTTCTGCAAGACAGGTGGTACCATAAGCCTACAATAGTATTTAGCAAATTAAAGTACATTATTAAATTAGATGATTAAATAATTTTCTTTATATTAAAGTAGAAATTAAGAATAAATGAATGAGGTTTTTCTAGGCCCAAGCAAAACTATATCTAGAATACGTATCTTTATTATTTATAAAACATTATCTATTTTTATGGAATAGCAAGATGTACCAGAAGAAAACATTCAGAATATTTATGAAGCACAGAGAAAATTCCTAGCAGTTTGATTATTTCCAATTCCTGTATGGAAAAAGAGGAGAGTGACAAAGATATTTTTGTCATACCTTTTCCAGAAATGGAACCAACTGAAATACTTGTACCACCTTGAAAACTGAGACTGCTTACTCCTTCTTAGCGGATTGGAAGCTACTGTCACGGATGAAAAACATGATGCACTCAAATATTCGGGTAACAGGTGCCATGGCAAAACTTCAGGAAGACAAATATCCTGGAGGCATCTAGCAAAAGAAAAAGTGGCGAGCAGAGTGTGCCATTTTAATTGGTTGTACAGCAGGTGCATTCAATTTGAAGACTGGGGCGGTAACAAAGCAACTGTTCCCCATCAAAATTAATTTTTTTTATTCTCCTCTCCCTTACACAGCTTTTACATTTCCATGATTCTTTTTACTACTGTGTAGTTTTTCAATTTATTTTCATGTAAAAAAGGACAACCAGACTTGTTTTGTCTCTGTAGTTGGATGTGGAGAAACTTAGTTTGTACTCTGCCTTAATGATACTTGCCCTGTCACAAAGCTAAACAAAAAAACTGGGCTAAAATGGTTCCTTTGTGTTCCATTCTTAGAAAATTTCAGTGGGCAAGAGCTTTCTGGAAATGACTTACTTGACAGGTCAGAGGCACGATGCTTGTCTACCCAAACCACCTCAGCATTTCACAGTGTCACCCAACTTCTCAAATACAAAATGCACAGGGCTATTCATGAAAACTACTACAGTAAGATTTGATCCTGCTCTCATTAAAGTCACTATTTTTCTACTGATTTCAAAAATGGTGTGACAGGTAAATAGCTCTCTTTCAGTGTACAGTTTTATGGTAGCTGACAGACTGAACTGTGCTGTGTTCTAGTGGCACTTAGTAGTTGTTCACATACTGCAAGTATAGCTAATCCTGGAAACCACATGAGATGTGACTGTGAGGACTGAACAGCCTGTGCACTTGGCATTGCTTCTAACCTATTTTTTCACACTCTATTTCTCACTGAGAAAACAAACAAGTAAGCAAACAAGAATTTCCAGTCCATAACATAATAAAAAAAGCTTGTAAAAACTCAAGTAGCAAGATAAGGTGATAATTTTGCCCTTTCGTTTAAGTGTCAGCTTGTTTTCAGCTGCTGTCAAAAATTTTGTCACAACAGATGCCCGTCAGTTCTGTTACATGGCAAAATGTTTTCCTACATAAAAGACAAGATGCATGATTTTCACATGCTTATCTTTGAAATCTCCAAACAACTTTTCATTATAACTGTGTTTGCTTACACCCACTGCAATTCCCTTTTAAATTTCTTTTAAAATTCTCTTTATCACCTTTTCTCTCATGCTCATGTATGCACATGTCAAAGTTAAGACATCTTTAAGGGTAACAAAACTTTAGGCCATGATTTTTTCCATGCTCACTTTCACTTGCGTTCTCTTTTGATAAATAAATTTACTCCAATGTCCTTTACTCCAATTTACTCCAATGTCCTTAATATTTTACACTCATGACACAAAGAAAACCTGTTCCTTTTTTTCCCTTTTTGTGTATTTCTTTACCTCTTAGGATGCCTATCTCAAGGAGCTTGATTAAATATAAATACTGACTGCAAATGTTTCTGTTACCTCGACAGCAACAATATTTGCTTTGGAAATGGCTCTTTTACTCTAGTTCACGGTGAAATAATTTTCTTCTGGATTCTCCTCTCTTTCCACCCCTTTACCTCTAATTTTTTTTTTTCTCCCTGTTTCCTTATGGCTACATGAAGCATGATATAATGGCTCATTGGGTTTTGCAGTCCATTATTCAGATGCTAGGTTTGGACCAAGCCACTACAACTCCTAGTTTTGCTCTGTGGCACAGTACGTATAGTGTTGGAAACCATAAAAATTTTATTTAGGCTAGTAGGTAGTATTTTCTCTGTATTGGTTATCTCTTTTGTCAGCTATATAACTTTGTATAAGCCTGTTTCAAAAAAATATATAGTTTAAATTGGATTTGAAAGTATTTCTAGATATGCAACCATGTTTTTCAAGCTACAGACTCAATATGATTTTTTTAACCCATGCAAAGTAATGACATCGAGCTGAGACAATTCCATGCTAGGCTGGAGCGTACATGGCTGAGTGAGAAGAGTCATGCCCTCAGCTAGGCTGCAGTGGATGAAGGGGAAAGAAAGACTGTTTTTACTCCTTCTGTTCTGTCAGTAGAATTTAATGGAAAAATGTATGCCTCAGCCAGGGGCCAAGCAAGCAGCCAAACATGATGCTGGCCACAGCCAAGATGACCCCTTCATTTGGCTGCAGAATGTCTACTGCATAGAGCAGCACTTGGAAACAGCTGTACCAAAGCTTTTGGTGGATCACTCAAAGCAGTAGTGAAGGCTCTCACATTTAGAAAGCTGAGACAAACCAAATAAATGCAAAAGCAATTAATAACTATTTCCATCATTTATCAGTTGTCACTTTGACAGTGAAGGGAGCTATAACTTGAAATCTTTTTTACAGACTGGAAAAGTGGCTTCTATAGTTGGTTGGTTGGAATTTTTTTTCCCTCACTATGCAGTTTAAAGGACATCTTATAGACATAAATATATCCATGAAGGAAGTGTTTTTCTAAATATGACATATGAATATAGAGGCATTCAACAGATGTATGGTTAGCACTGGCATCATTCAAAGGAGTAGATATTGAAAAGATATTGCGACTAGATACTGGCAAACATAACTCATTTTTGTTTTGATCTGTTTTAAACTGAATGCATGTTTTGCAAGACAGGAAACAGTTTTCTGGTTGTTTTAATTTCCTTTAACTTGATCAATTATTTTAATATGAAAAGAAAACCAAAATCCTGAAATACTATCTTAAAAAACCTGAGGGTTTTTTAGTAAAATATACATCCCACTTCTGAAATATGAAGACTGCAGATAGGTTTTTCTTCAAGGTAAGATTAATACAGTGCAGAGGGTCAGCATACACTCTTAATTCCTTTTAAACAGTAGAGAGACCTTTGGCTGACTCTGCCTAGAGGTAAATTTCATCCTAGGTGCAGACTTCAGTTACTTCATTAGATTGGGTATTAGCCCAGTCTCAGAAGTCCCAGAGGCACATTTAAATGCAAGTGAATTCAGAAGGGAAAAATCATTGTGAAAACTAATGCTGGATTGTTTCTTTCAGGTCAAAGGACAAGCCAAATAATTTCATTAAACCTACTTCTACAAATTTTCCCTCACAAATTCGCTACAGTAAGGGCTTTGTGGGGGTTTTTAGTGTTTTAATTTGAGAACAGTGGAACTAACTCTTAAAAAGAACATTTTTTTTAATTATTTCAGTGTTCAATGATTAAAATTAATAAGTTATTTGTTATGTGTTTGCTTGGCTAAAGTGTTAACTAATGTGCAGTTAAAATAAGCCAACTTTGACTGTTTTGACCTTCTCTTAGGTTCAGACTGTACACTGGTCAAAAAAATAGGGCTTATTCCAAGCATGGCATATAGACTGGGCAGAAGCAGGACTTTTTTTGTAAGCTAAGCTCAAGCTTTCAAAGAGAATTGCTTTCATGGGGTTTCTGCTTCCTTAGTTGACCTTATATGGGACTACAGGCTCTTTTTATTTGGATGAAGTGTGTCTGAATTCTGCAATTTGAAATACCCCCAGAAAGGTCAGCAGAACAACTTTAACTTTTGACAGTAAGAAGGTAGGAATATGCTAACTGATATAAACATAAGAAGATGACTGGATCACAAAACTGACCTGACTGTATTGCATTCTCTGGAAGAGAAATACAACTTGACTGTAATATAATATAATAAATATAAAAAATTTAATTAATATAATATAATTCAATTCCTATACATTATAGTGATCCACTAGTTGCAGCGATACTAATTGCATGCAGAAACATTGCTAATAAACTGAGAGCAGTTTCACTAAAAAGTAATGTGTTTTCTTTTTATTAGCAGAAAAAAATGAAATGCTAAACCTGGAATTATTTCAATTTGAAACAAAGGCTTTGTATTTCAGCTTACTTAAAAATAATCAGTCTTGTTTGTCACCAAAATAAGAAACAATTATGCACTAACTTAAATAAGATTTCACAATAGAAAATGAAAACTTGGATCTAAAAATTATTTATATAGGCTATAGGTCCTTATATTACTCTATACTTGAAAAATAGCTCATCAAAATCTTCAAAAGTAAAAATCAAATTTTTTCAAAATATCTCTCTCCCTAAAGGGGGAAAAAAAAAAAAAAAGAAGAAAAAGATTTTGCTGTGTATATCTTATGTTCCATCTCAAATCCATTAATTTTCCAAATGTTTTGAAATATTTGGGCTTACTGGGACATGTAAGTAATTGCTACTAGTTACCATAAATCTGACGAAAATTCTACACAACTTCAGAGCATAGAGTTACACGGTGTTGCCTCTCTTCCTGTGCTATCTTTTTCCCCAAGCATATCTTTAATGTGTAGCATGTATTAGGGGTTATAAAAAAGGATCAGTATTGTGAGACTGTTTTTGCATGCCACCTTCACAGTTATTTTAAACTACGTTCAAGGCTGTTTTGGGAATTGAAAACGGACATTTCGACTGACAATAAATGATGCAGTGCAATCCCATAAAAAAGAGATAAAAAAGAGTGCTCATTTCCCATCTCCATGCAGCACATGTAGAAATGGTAACAGCCAGGTTTGTATGCACAGCAGGTTTATAGGATTTGCTGTAGTAATTTCCTGCTTGTGCAGTTCACATGTGTATTGAACCTTTTCCAACTTCGTTTGGAACATGCATTCTGGAAATCCATTTTCTCTGGAGATGCAGTTGAAGGATCAGACTGATGTTCAGTTAGATCTTCAGCTGACTTCCCCATGATAATAGACATGACACTCTAACAGGCTTTGTGAGTTAGCCAGCTGCTAGTACTTCCCTTTAAATACCAGCTGGCAAAACCAGTCTGCAATAAGCTAAAGTCTGATTTATTTGGCCAAACCACACTTAATTCTTTGGTATGTTCATTCAAAGGAACCAATATGGACATACAAATACTCTTACCTGTGCTTGCCACATCTCTTAAGCTATGAATCAGACCTCATTTAAGGACTTCTGCTGGTCACCAGCCCTGGTTCCCAGGCAGCCAACTCCATGTCACTGAGTATCTCTTCTCTGGTATCTCTTCATGCGCAAATTCTCTCTGTGCAATCATAAAAACCATGCTTAAAACTATGGCTTCTCTCTGTGACTTTTTGTTGAGATGATCTTTACTCAGATCAGCTTGTTTCAAGGTCTTTTGAAGGAAGTGAGCTACCACAAACAAACATATGGCAGTATGTAAAATGACCTTAACAAATGATGTAAACATTTGCATTTTCTTATGAAGGAAACTGATTACACTTACCATGACATGCTTAGTTTCTTCAATCTCTCTCTCTCTCTCTCTCTCTCTATATATATATATAGGGACATTGCAGCCTTTCAGATCTTTCAAGTCCTATAGTTTATTCACTGATGAATATTTGATCAGAAATGGAAGGATGTTTGAAGAACACACACTGCGCTCAGTAGCTGGATTTTAAACATAGCATCTGCATATTTGTTTGATATAAGCAAAGGGGTCCAATACCTGTACCACCATGAGTACAGGTGAGGGCTCTTCCACTCTTCTTCCTTACTGAGGAACCCTTCCATTGTCCCTGTCAGGACAACACAGCCTGCATAATTCTGCACTAAATCATGAACCAGCTGCAAGCTGTGAGCAACATAAGAAAAAGCAGAGGAAAGACTGAATCAAGTGTACAGCTGATACACCATTTGACCAACAGAGGTAATATTTTGGCCCTACAGTATCTTAAAAATTCTGAGCATAGCATAGCCTAAACATCTGAAGGTTGTGACTGTCCTCGGGTAACTTGGTAAACAACAAACAGTGGTGCTGGAGAAACTTTTTAATCTTTAATCTTATCTATCTACTGCAATCCTACAACAAATGACAGTCTTTCCAATTGTTTTTTAGCTTAGATATGGTAAGCCAAAAATGGGGGAAATTAGAAGATCAGATATAAGTGCCTATATTTGCTGATGCTTACTTTTATGAGGTTTGAAAATTTTCCTTTGTAAAAACCCCCAGCTTTTGGTCATTTAATTCTAAAACTTTGTTCAGTCAGTATGGATTCATCCCTAAGAACTGACACACTCTGATGTATAATACCGAAATTTCTATTTATTCCTGTCAATATGTATAATAAGAGAGATGTACAAAGTGATCCATAGTTACCTGATAACAAATTAATTCCTTTAGGGTTTTTTTTTTTAAAACTTCTGATCTCATGAGAGCATTTTTTTATATCTGAATCTTTGTTACAGATTCTCGTTATTTGCAGCATTCTTCATTTGAACAGTATGGGGAAGGCATTGTTTTATTCAAGTACTATATAAATCAAGTATTTTGAACTACATAAGTATTTTTTATTCTAAGAATAACTTACAGTTAACTAAATGTCAGTATAATTTGAAGTGATGTCAGCTGAAGTATGTGGCACTAATACTGTTCTATGCAGTTCCATTTCTTAAGGTATAACATTAAAAACTTATTTAGCAGCATTCATGAAGTCATTGATGGTCACTGTGTATTAGAAAAGGAGAATATTTGTAATATTCTTACTTTTGTGAAAATGAAGTTTCAGCTTCTTTATAGAAACACAGAAATTAGAAATAAAAATTGATACAATTATGTGTCCAAGAAAGTAATTAGCTTGTTTTAAAGAAAAGTATGTGTATTTATAGCTATAAAATTAATAACAGCATATGTATCTACATTTATCATAGCTGTAAGGACAAATTTTAATTTCATTTTCATTTTGTCTATATTTTAAATACAGTGTGTTATAGTGTAAAATAAATAGAATATTTTCAGTAACACCACTTTTTCAGAATGGTCTTAAGTTTACAATAGGACTTACTGGAGTTTTAGTAATAAAATTCTTCTGTTCCAGAAATCAGTATTTTATAGGACTGAAAAATACTTAATTTCTGTGGGTCCATGAAGCACAAAAGCTGTCCTGTAGTACTTGCTGAGCAGTATATCAGTAATTACATAGTCATTCAAAGAAGGAGAAATTAATCTTGGAATCAAGCAAGGTGCTCAAATTTCTCATTATTACATACAAAGGCTTTTTAGGTGCCTGTCAGTCACAGTCCAGTTTCTCAAAATAAATTACATTCCCTAAATTCCTGTATGTCTCAAAAGGAGGTCCCTGGGGAAGGGATTTAGAACATAGTCATTTACCATAGAGCCTTATCCTAGGATGTGAGGAAGGCATATCTCCCAGAATCACAGAATAGAATCACAGAATATGCTGAGTTGGAAGGGACACACAAGGATCATCGAGTCCAACCCCTGGCCCTGCACAGAACCATCCCCAAGAGTCACACCATGTGCCTGAGAGTGTCATCCAAATGCTTCTTGAACTCTGTCAGGTTTGGTGCTGTGACCACCTCCCTGGGGAACCTGTTTCTGCACCCGACCACCCTCTGGATGAAGAATCTGTTTCTAATATTCAACCTAAACCTCCCCTGACACAACTTCAGGCCTTTCCTTTGGGTTCTGACATCCCATATCTGAAAGTCTGAGACCTAAGTTATTTTAAAAATCCAAAAATCAACCAAAGGCGTTTTCAGTTCTGCCTTTCAAACACAGCAAGAACATTTCATCTCTTTAACAGCTGAGCCTAGGATGTAAATTCCATTGAGATGTATAAAACCTGCCCACAATTCTTGTTCCAGCTTGAGTCCCTTTCTCACAGATGTGTCTCCACACACCACATCAAAGGACCAGTTTTGGTGTTTTAATGCAAAAGATTTACCATAAATAAAAATACAAACAAAAGCAAAGCTTTTCAGAGTCTACAAAGACTTACTTAATCAGGAAATAGTCATCAAGTTAAGCAGTCTCACTCAAGCTTCCTCAGCTTTCCAAGAAGAAGAGCTGTAGGGAGGAAAGAGCATTTCAGTATGGAAATCATGAATTTTGTTAGACAGGTAAGTATTGCACATGTCCCCTCTATCACCAAATCTTATTCTCTTTCTTACTAGGCCATTAAATTTCTCATTAATTAGAATTTGTGATGAAGGAGTCTGACAAGGGATTTGGCCAGAGCTGAATATTTCATTAAAAAATCAACATAGAATCAGATAATTGGTATTAACACCTATCTCTTCCCTGATGATTTAGTTTTGAAATCCAAATTTCTTATAACAATGTGCTTTATTGTGCAGCTTTTCCTTAGTTCTCTTACATATAGCAGCTACAAATCTGTCACACTAACCACGAAAGAACTGCATTGCAAAGAGATACTAAAACAAAAAAAACAACCATTGAAGATGAGGTAAAGAGGAGTGAACTTAAAAAAAAAAAAAAAGAGACAAGCACTAAAAAGCTTTTTTTGTAGTTCCTAAAGTTCCTATAACATCCCTCAATTGTAATCATACCATTCACATGGTGATGGAATTATTTGATTGATTTTAGTGACTGACTTTGTCAAAGCTTTGGTGATAGATCCAGTTCTTTCCAGGGAGCTCCTTTATGCATACTAAAACCTTGTGATTGAGAAATGAGATTTTTACAGTTAGTGTAAAGGTTTTACGGACACTTTTGCCTCATTTTAAGGCATAGGTAAAACATTTCTACAATCCTTGAGCTGCCTACCCCTCAATTATAGAGACACAGTGAGTTGAGACACTATTTCTGCACCTCACTGTGCATAAAGACTAGGTAGTGGCGGTATTACTTCTAACAGCTGATGCAACTCACAAATGTAAAGTTCAAAATAAAGTAAGATTGGAAGAGTCAAATATGATCTATCTAGCTCTGTTAGCAAATGCCGTGAAGCTGCCATGCCATGGTTTCAGAAGACAAATAAATGTGGTTATGCAGAAGCGACTCTTTTTACAATTTCACTGTTATCCAGACTAGACTTAAACTAGCTTGGTTATTCCTGTGTGTGCCTTGTGTACATTGTCACATCAAATTACAGAGCATCGTTTCTCTAAACAAGCATGACTTAGACTATAAGCTAAGAAACTACATGCATACAAGTTTATGGATTCAATCTTGATTACTGGATGCCTAATCAGGAAGCCTCGACATTACACTATTGAAAGGTTTTAGAAACCATTGAAAGAATTAGTGCACAATTAGTTTTGTGGTCTTAAATTTCAAAAAGACTTTGGTAAATTTAACAGGATTGAGAAGAATAAGTTGAGTTCTGCAGGGTAATATGTCCAATAAATATTAATTAAGTTTCATTTATTTAATTTACCACAAAACATTTAGGTGATAACTTGGTCACAGTGCATACAAGGGAAGATAGCTGATGGAAGTTTAGTGTGCTTAAATAAAGACACAGATAGTGATAAAAGTATAAAGGAATAAAACAGAAGGAAGGTAAAGCCGGCCAATTTACTTTAGTTACAGTTAAACAGTCAAATGCAAAAGTTAGTATGAATGGAACAACATACATGGCAATCTACCCTTCAGTCTTAGATGTTCAATCAACTCTAATTTTTCCTAGAAGATATACATCCTTTACACTAATGCTGTGGGCTTGATGTCCCATTGCTCAGCACGTAAAAAGGTTGCAAGGCTGAACAGAGCCACTGCCTGGCTACAGAAAGGGATGGGTAGAGGCTTGATTATCTTATTAGGTGGGTCATACCAACTGGTAGTTTGTGGACAAGCTGTTGACAAGATATCCCATTTAAATGCTGCTGCCTTCTTCACCTGTTATTTCAGCTTTTTTAAAGTTATCAGTGTATTGTAAACATAGCAAGTGTTATAGACCTGTGCTTCTTTCCATTGCTCTCCCTTTGGTAACCTGTATGAACTGTCATTGCTTATCAGACCATTGCTAATCCTGATGTGCTGGGAAGCAGTACAAAGGAAAGTGAGGGATGGAGAGAGAAAAAGGAAAAAGGTTCTTTTCCTCTCTCTCCCTCTTTCACTCCTCTTTTCACATGTTCAGGCACAGAGTTAAATATCATTTGCAAAAGCAGACAGTACTCTTTCATGAGAGAGCTGAATAAGGCATGGGAAAATCTGCAAATAATAATAACTGGTTGTTTTCAAAGAGAAAAAGAGCCTCACCGTTCTCTTTCAGGTATAAATAGATAAAGAATATCCAATACTATGTTTTGGAGGTGAAGAAACTGCAAAATAGTTTGTGATACCTGTAGGCAGTAGACTGACTGCTGCTGTGAGAATAGCCTCAGCTGTGCAGTCTGTTGCGTACAGCATAAATACCTAGGATCTGTTTGGCACTAGCATGGGCAATATTGTGAAAATGAGCTGTAGGAATGAAGTTCATAAACCTTAGAGAAACTAGACCCTATGAAAGCTGAGCTGTTTAAAACATTTTTCTTTTTTTAAAAAGCCACAATAACCTTGCTTGGCTTCAGCATACACTACACTTAAAGTTCATGTATACTGTTGAGAATCTCTTATCAGTAGCTGTCTATTCAATTAGGTACTTATTGTTCCAGCTGTACTAGATGCTTACAGTCACTATAGAAACCATTAACTTAATAAAAGGAATATACATTGCTCTGGCACAATTTTGTAGATATTATAAAGTTTATACTTCTAAGGGACTAACTGACCTTAAAACTTGAGAGTCATCCTTTCAGATGAAGCAAAGTACCTACACTACAGGAGAAGCAGAATTATGTGTGAGTGTAGGAAATTATACCTCTGTTTTGTGGACAGAGCTACGTGGATATTAGACAGGAGTACTAAACTATTTTTGATACATAACTTAAATTTCACAAAGATTCCTGAGACTTTCCTCACATCATCATTTACTGCAGCCACACACAAAATGGAGCCAATCCACTGAGACACTGGGATTCCCAATCCTTTTAAATGCAGAGGTAAACTTCACGTCAGAAATTTCATCTAATCTCTTGTTTAGGAGGTCACCTTCTCCTTTCCAACAGCATGCAAAACGAGCAAAACAATGAAAACTTTGTCACCCACTACTGATGAAGAAGAGGAAAAATATCTTGGATTTCTTTACCTGTTGTTCATCTGGTGAGGGGAGTCAACCCTCAGGCTCAACTCATTTATCACTGCCCCTTCCTTTAGCTAGTATCGAAATGGCTGTTATCTGATACTGAATAATGCTCATACACAACTGTGTACATAGCTATATGTGAGATATCCCTAGTGCTGGTCTATCTATTGAAAGACAACTGACCTGATTCAAAAGAAGGCATGTCTGAATGTCATTTATGGAGATGCTAGTTATAATGAGTATGTTGTCATTACTTGCAGGAGATAGTATTTAAGATTATATCCTGACCAGTAAGTGAGCAATAATTACTCTCCCAAGGATTAAGAAAGCAAAACAATCCTTATCCAGATGCTTAGCTTTTATTAGGAAAGCTAGCACAACTCTCTGTACACTTTGCTGAAGCATCCATGACATTTACACTGTCAGTGGCTATAAAGAGAGAACTTACTCCCTAAAATCCCCTTTCCACTGATTATCAAGAACACCAAAAGAGATTTCTTAAAAGCTGGGTCAGTTCTCCAGAGGGGGTCATTACATGGGGCTCTACAATGCTTTATTTTTATTATTCTGAAAAAGCCCTGTCAATTATGTGCAGCAAAACACTGATTCAATTAACAATCTGTGTCATCTGAAAGTATTTAAAGATAATTTCAGGCTTTCTGTATCATGGCCTATTTTTCGCACTGCACCTAAACTGCAACCTTGTTTCTTTAGTCTGATGTAGTTAATTTGCAGCTTGAAATGACATGCCCATTAGCAATCACATTTGATTTTTAAATTCCATTTTTAAGGCAATTTAGGATATGATTCATGAATAAAGGCTAAATTAAGAGCCAAGGACTCTAATTCTGTCTTTTGCTATGAAGTTTTCTGTAACTCCTGACTCAATAACAGTCAGCTTCCAGCTGTCCTATTTACAAACAATCTCTCTATTGACAAAACAGTCTGTCATTAGCTATTTAATGCACTGTGATGATGATCTGTATGGTATTTAAAACATTTCCGCTGTGTATCCCTCTGGGAAAGTGACTGTTGTGTACTATAGTTCAGTCCTTGTTGTATGGAGTGGCTTCTCCCATGAAAATAGTGCTGTTGCTTGAATAACAAATATCATCCAGTCCTTACATATAAGTGGACCTCCTGAAGTTGTATCCTGACAAAGTAAGAATTTCCCCATGAGGAAAAATACAGATTTTTTTTACTGTACATTTTCCCATAAATTTAATTATATAGTGTAGTGTTTGTTCACTTGTACAACAGGGAAATACATGTTTAACAGAAGACTGAGTCCCTTCTTCAACTGCAGTACTAAACAAAGTTATAAAAAAGTTACTTTTTTTCCAATCTCTGAAATTTTCATATATTTCATATGACAGCTCTGTTAGCACATCTTAGAATATCTTCTTCCTATGCAATAATATTACATTGCTGGATGATGTTAATTATTTATTTGCAGATATCACCATAATTTTCTCCTGTGGTACTATGGCTTCATTAACTTGTCTTTCTGAGAGTGAATTACCTAATCTAAGCATTCAATTTTGCAAATCTTCCTGAATTCTGTATTGCTTTGAGGTGCAGGCTAAGGTTTTCACAACAATTTTTTTTTATTGCTGAAATAGTTATAGACTCTCCTCTAGGCAGTGCTGCTTATCAGTATTCTGAACAGAATCTCAGCCTCTATGTACCCCTGAGGCACTGCCCTTGAGGTATCACCTTGCTTTGTCAGGGTGCTCCTGCTAACTCATCTTTCAGTATTGCTGCACAATGGTGTAGTGATTTTATGCTTGTGCTTTTCTACTGCCATGGAAAGAAGTATCACAGCCTTGCTGGAAGTCACACTGCCTCATTATCCCACATCCCCAGTGATTATTTTGTCAAAGGGAAATGTCCAATTTCAGACATTTTCTCTTTTTGATCAAATTATTGTTCTTTCTAATTCTTTTTCTACTCTGAGTTGTTTTGATAAGAGTAATTCCAGCAATTTATCTCTTTAAAAATAATAGATACTTATTAGTGCAAAATAAAATCCATGCCAGTCTGAGAAAGTTTTCTACATAATACTTATGTTTTTCTGCTGATATACCAGAGGCACGCTGTCGCCTAGTGAAATCAAAAGTATTTCAATGCCAAGTATCTTAATACGTGCAGAGCTGGAAGTGATGAATGGTCACCTTGTCCAAGCCCATGTAAGCTATGCAATATTGACAGCTGCTGTGGAGCTCCTCCTGTTGTACTCCAAGGGAGCTATTTTTGACTGCTGCGAATATTGGGTATGAATTGGAATGTCTTAAGATACATCAGAGCCTAAATTTATCCTCTATTATTCTGAAAATCTCAGACTAAATGTTGACATAGGTCTTGCCCTCTGTCAGTGAGAAAATTTAAGAATTCCATTACTGTAAAAATAAATTAGACTAATACAACTACAAATATCTTTGTTATTCTGGTCAGAGGTTAATAATGATATTTTTCTCTATTAAATTGCTTTACTTGAACACAAGCCCTGTGATATGAGTCTGGTAGTGAAGAAAATTGTAAGACTTGGCAAAGGTTGTACAATAGACCTTAATGAAAAAGAAAATAACTAATAACTTGCATAAAAAAGTGGAGATTTAGAGTATGTTGTGAAACCCAGTAAATTTGATAGATCACTTATGTACAACTTACAAAAAAAATTAAAAAAAAAAACAACAAACAATTCTTAATTAAAGTAACAACTCCAGACTTTTAAATGTCCCTTGCAACTCAAACAACAGTGTTTAAAGTTGCTTGGTTAAGGCACAGCAGAGCAATAATCTAGTTTCTAAAATGCATCTCACCTGCTGATGTTATTCCTCTTTATAGCTCTGCCGAAAGGCCTCTAAGATAAACTCTCCCATTTAATTTTTTTATATATTTTGAATATATATTGTTTCCTTTTGCAGTTTAAATCCCTTGCTCATTGCTTCCAAGAATGTTAGTAAAGCATGTCCTCTGTACAATAGTACATGAATAAACAGATAGGTGGAATCTTAGTATTGATTCATTTCTGTACCACACTTCCACTTCACTGCCACAGAACCAAATCAATTTTTCCCATTATACTGGTTATACTCACTGTCTTCCCTTGCTTATGCTGTATACCAGGACACTTATAGAATGGTTTTGGATTGGAAGATCATCTTGTTCCAACCAGGGACACCTTCTACTAGATCAGGTTGTTCAGAGGCCCATCCAGCCTGGCCTTTCACACTTCCAGGGATGGGGCATCCACAACTTCTCTGGGCAACGTGTTCCAGTGCCTCACCATACTAACAGTAAAAAATGTCTTCCTGACATCTAATCTAGGCATACCCTCTGTCTGTGGTCCTATCACTATGCTACACCAGATTTTGCAGCTGTCAGCAAAACTGCTACATGTAGAGCTACGGTCAGCTAAGAACTCATGATCATCTGGTGTGGCACAGGCAAAACCGTAAAAATTGGGGTTCAGCATTTCGGATTACAGTGTATTTCACAGCAAACATAACACAGCTGTAAATCAGCACCTTGCTCACAATAATACCTATTGAACAACTAAGGGTATGCAAGGTGTTGCCATGAGCCCTATAAGAGTTGCACACTTTGAATTAAGGAGTCAGTTTCAGAATTCCCACTCTAAATCAAATGTATGTTCTTGAAAGAGGCTGATGGCAAACACAGTGGGAACACAGTTCCCACCCTTCAGGAATTTAACTAGAACACAGGAGACTTGAAAATACATTTCTATTTTTACTATATATGTTCTTTAGCAAATGCCTAGAATGAACTCAGTGGGGTGCACTCCTTGCTGTACTCTGCTGCATTTACACTGGTAAGTCTCAGCAAAAGATTCTGTTCCCTATAGAACTGAACAGCAACTTTAGTCTTGGAGCAGTAATTCTGTCTGGTAGCTGAGAAAACTCTTTACTCAGTTTGGAACAGCTGAAACAGAAATGCACATTTGCACAGAACACATGGACATACACAGGAGAGCCTTAGCAGACTGTCAACTGTTCAAGTTCTCAATTTCTCCTTGTTTGCTCCCAAATCCCTTGGAAGGGGGCTAGAAGCTTCAGGGTCAGGATCATGCACTTTTTTTGCAGGCAGGATCAGGAGGACAAGTCTGTATGAAGAAGTGGTTCTAGTTATTTCTTTGAAAGTGCACTAAATGCCATGAAATTTTCAGCTTTCAAGGAGAACTAACCTGTTTGCAAATAAAGTAGATGTCATCTTCCAGCAGCTGGAACTTCTGACATGTCCATCTCATCAAACACAAGTACATAGTGTATGCACAAACATGATCTATATTAAGACTGCATGGGCATTACAAAGCTTTTAGGTACTTGACGCAGCTTTTAGTGGGGAGGGGGATGAGCAGCACTTGTCTCTGTTCAGCAAGGCCTCAGTGTGTCAGCTGGCCTAGTTACATTGTCTTCAGGGGAATTTGACTTACAGAGCTGCCTTTGTCTGTTCTCTTCATTAAAAACAACACAGAAAGCTCTCATGGTTAAACAGCCTGCGATGCAAATATGAAACATCAGCTTTGTGTGGCCCAAATGCCTCTGGGAAATCTCCGAGGCTCTCTGAGACTTTCATTTTAGGAGCCAAAATTCTAAACACACATTTGCATAGATTTCCTCCTCACCACCACACTATATTCCACAGCAGTAATAGGAACACTTTGTACAAAACGAGCTGCAAATGTACAGTAGGTCCTTATTTTCAATATACCACACACGTGTACCACTTCTCACCAATGCCCATCTCTGCCTCTTATTCTCTGCCTAAATAAATTCACCAGCATCTTTTTTTTTTTTTTTTTTTTTTATTGAGTCTTAACACCCTGGCCTTTACCTGGGAGGTAGGTTCGTTGTGAGCAATTACGTCTCTCTCTGCTGTGAAACCACTGTCAAAAGTAGTGACTATTTTTCGTAGTGTTCCCTATTTGAACACAGTAACCATTTTCTCCAGCCCTACTATCTCAACTATTTTTAAATGAACCAAGTTAGCAAAGTCAGATGTTATTATGTCTTTATTTATTGTGGCTTAAATACATCTGAACTGAGGTGGATATATGCCAGATGATACACCAGGTTATTGGTTCCTTAACTTGGGGTCTGAGAGTAAGATGCCCTGGCAATCTTGATTTATAGAACTAAAGGTTTTCTGAGTTGTGGTCTCCTTAAAATTCACTTGTAGCAGATGCAAATTTAATACCAAGTTGTAAATTTAACACTATAAGTCCATTAGGCTTGTACATAAAAAAAAAAAAAAAAAACAAAACAAACCAAAACCACAAAAACCCCCAAACAAACAAAAAACAAACAAACAAACAAAACCAAAACAAAAACCAAACAAAACAACAAAACGAACAAAAAAAATAAAAACCAAAAAAAACCAACCAAACAAACAAAAAAACCCAAACCAAACCAAACCAAAACAAAAAAACACAACAGGGAAAAAAAGCCATTAAAATTTTGTGAATCTACAATTTTTGTATTAATTCTAATGAAATTGTGAAAACTGCTTTTTGGTATCAAATGGGTACAGGAAAGTATTTATTTCATTTATGTGCATACTTCATTTTTCATTTATTGACAATGAACCTGTTCCTGAATGGATTGTTACAGCCCTATGTGCCTTGACCAGTCTGCTTGCTTTTTTCCTGTTTAGCAGGTTCTAGCACGAATTCCTGTTTACTTCCACGATCACAAGGTGATCTGTAAAATTGCTATATGTCCTTTAATTGGAAACTGGAATTGCAGATGTCTGCAAATGACTTTGTCATTCCCCTTGTTCATTTCAGAGGTGTATTGAGTAAACTGACAACTGAGACCTATCAAGTGTTACCCTCTGTAGTCTCTTCCATCAGGCTGTTGAGTTTGTTCATTTTCATCCTAAAAACATCCGGGGGTGTAAATGTGTCAAAGCTGTTTTCTATTATTTGATAAACTCAGAGTTGAAACTTTTGCTGAAGGCTACAACTTTGTCATGTACATTGAAAACTTTCAGCTCTAATTTGAAGTCAGTAAATCATGAGAAAATATCAAGGATGTAAATTACTAGCAAGGTCATGACTCATTTTCAATACGAAGCAATCAAGAAGTAGAAGCAAACAGGTTGTATGAAGATGTAAACTTCGCTGGTTGCTGAATAGAACTGAAGACTCCAGGACATTCACTGCTGAACTATTCCTAGAGATGTATATCACACTTTTCAGGCTGAAAAGTACCTCTTTTAGTTGGCAGTGCTTTCTGATGGAGGCTAAAATATTCCTTGTGAATATTGACAGCTATTTTACACATTTGTAAAATAAGACTAGCAATTTCAAGTATCCCTCTACCTGCAACATCCAGGCAACTTCAAAGATAGATCTCTGGGGAGATGTGGCAGCCTGGCAATTCTTCAGCAACATCAAAGTCTTGGAAGAAAATGAGCTTTCTTTGGCCAAAAATGGGGATTTTGTAATTTCTGCATCTGTGCAGCTGCATAAAACAAAGGTAAGAACTGAGAAAACTCCTGGGAAACTATGGAAGACATCATGAGGTTGAATTAGCACCTCTTTGCTAGCTTCTCTTTGCCCACAGAAGTGCTCTTTCACTGTGTTTTGGAAAAACCTGTGCAAATACGTCCCTCATCTCACAAGGCATGAATGAATTTATGAGTGAAGAAAAAAGTTACACAAGGTTTTAAAAGCAAAAGGGAGAAAGCTGATTAAAATAAAGGTATCTCATTCATTGAAAAGCTGTGAAAGGCCAACAGATGCACAAACTCATTTATAATCTTGTTAGGTGATTCTTGTATTAACTACAGGCACAAAAAATAAACAGAGAAAGGATTAGAGTTTCAAGTGGGTTCAGTGATTGTGTCTAATTAGCCCTTGTCATGAATCTCTGCTGCTTTAAAGGTTACTTCCTTATGTAGATGAGAGCAGCATCTCTACAAAGAAGCTTGCTGCCTATTAAGAACCACTATATTAAAAAATGGTTTGCTGCAGATTTCTCCACTTAAGTTTGAATTTACATCATGGAGTTGACATCACTGTTAACCATGATGATCCACAGTTATGCTCCAAAGATTGCACTAAGTTCAAGAGAAAGTATTTGCCAAGCAAGCATCCAGACTTCACACAAAGGAAAAAACGTCACTGTAAAAGCTTCGAATGTACAAAAATCAGGACCATCAAAAAAAAAAAAAAAAAAAAAAAAAAAAAAAAAAAAAAAAAAAAAATCTGTGGTTGCATCCAAAGGGAAAATGTCAAAAAGACACAATGAAAAAATCCAAAGGTTTCTCCATTTCAAAGTGGAAGTAGACAGCTTGCAGAGAACAATTCAGCATTAATCATTCCTTCCTTAAAATGAGGATGAGGGATGGGCAGGAAAGTGATGCCCATTTCAATCATAAAACTGAACTACTTTTTCTTTAAGAATAAAGGCATCAGACAACTTGGCAGTAAGAATTCAAGTTCTACAAACATTCAACCAAAGAACAGGAAAAAGATGCCCATATGTCAGTCGTCTGGAGTGCAAAGTCAGAGCATACCTTCAAAATGTACTGCTATGACAATGTATCGTGTGCATGATGAAAAACTACATTCAAATGCATTTCTTATTGAGAAACTATTTGCACATCATGTTGTCCAGTCCTGAACTGCTTAAAGCAAGTCAGAATTCATATTTGCATTTTAAGCTAGACTCACTACTTGGCATTTTTGCATTGGAGCTGTTTAGTACTTGGAATGCGCTATAGAGTACTGAAATAAAAAGCTTAAGGTTTGTTGTCAAAATTAATTGTTTTTGTGTATCTGCTTCTGCTTGACTCATAAATGGACTAAAAAAGGCTTTGGCTGTCCAGTTGACTTAATTGAAAATATGTAAAATTATCTATCCAATAATGTGTTACTACACCTTCATCTTGAAAACAACCTAAAGCTCACATATATTTTTGGACCAGGTGACCCTTCTTTTGTAGTAGGCAAAAGAATAGTTTCATATATAAGCAAAGTGGGAGTTTCACACAGTAGTTACAAAACTGTGCTTCTAATTCACCTGACAGTTTAAAAAACGCCATTTTAAGCATCTAGAGTCCAAATGCAATGGTGCCTGATATGGTTAAAAGTATTTATCAGTTTATTATAAGGGGTATTCTGCAACACTGCTAAAAATGTTTATAATATCTCACCCCTACATTTGACTGGGTTTTGATGAGTTTCTTTTTTTATTTGGTTTATTTTGTTTGATTGGGTTTTTTTGGTTGGTTTTTATAAATTATCACATTTTTAAATAACTACCAGCCTGATGCAGGCAACCCTACCTAGGTTGTAGAATATGATTTTTCCTTGTCAGTCAACAAGGTATTTTGAAAACTGCTATGCCATTGTAGTATTCAAAACAAAGTAAAAACCCCTTTCACTACTGGCATTAAGCAAAGGTCGTACAATGTGGACTTGCTTTGGGGTGAGAGCTACACAGATAGTACAGTGCCAAACAGTTTTTAATTCCTACCTTGATTCTGCACATATGCAAATACAGGCATGAGTTCAACACAAGCATAAATCATTTGAAGGACTGAAACCTAGCGTTTGCAAATTATTTTGCTGATTTGCGGAGTTTTTTAAATGGAAGGTATCAGACACATCACTTTTTCTTAGTTTTGTGTTAAAACATCCATGATTTACATTGAAGTACCAAGTCTCAAGAAAGAGTTTTTTTAATTTTTTCTCAAAATGCTTCAGATTTTTGTTGAATAAATGTAAGAAGATTATAGCAGTTTAGGGTTGCCTGAACCTGTGTTGTCTAGACAAAAAGCTTAAACTGAAAGACAAAAACTGGGAACTGATTAAACCCTAAATCTGCAAAAATATATGCACATGCCTAATAGCACTAGTGAACCAGTCCACTGGTTTGTTTGAATACATGAAATTAAATACACGATTGTTTCAAAGAATTGGCCCTAGGTCTGCAATGTTAGACAGCTGTTTGGAGTCATAGTTTTAATACGTAATGTAATATTTCACTATGAATGATTTTCCACTGAAAAATTTAATAGTGCCAAAAAGTGAGCTTTCCTCAGTTCATTTTATTGATTAAAAATAATTTTCCTTCAAACCCATTAAAAATGTATCAATTAAGTCCCAAGCAAAATATGTGAGTTCCAAATTTCTTAGCTCTCTAAGTATTATGGAGAGGCACAACAACCTTTTAATATGTGTTTTTGGGAAAGGTATTGAAATACATTGAAAGTATGACCTTTTATGATATCTTCATATGATCTACTCAGAGAACATTTCAATTGGTCTTTAGTAATAGTTTCCAAAATGTTAACTGTGTCAAGATGTTAGGTCAGGACTAGGTGTTGCTACTGATTTCACAGCAGCATCATACTGTGCCTCTAAAGTGTGCAGTAATTTAATTAATCAGTTATGAAAGAATTCATATGGCTGCTGTACAGAATGATAAACACTAGTAAATGTTCTACCAACCATAGTCCCCTAGATAGTTCTCTGCGGCAAATCATTTCACCACTAATTAATTAAAAAAACTTTTAAATGATGACTGGAAAGGCAGACCTTAAATATATTTGAATTTCAGTTAATCTTTTTGTATCTTTGCTTATTTTTATGTCCTCTCAGACAATTTCCCTCTTCATGTCTTCTGTTTCTCTTTCAGCTTCCCCACCATCTATTATTTTTATCTGTTCCTTTTCCCACACAGTGTTTTCTTTCCTTACATTCTTTGTTTCATAATAACCCTGTTTTAGCAGCTTTTGGAATGTAGCAATGACTACACACATTATTTACTCCCAAACACCTCCCCAGATGCCACCCCAGTCTTTCTCTGAAATGCAGAAAAGACCAGCTCTATTTCCCCATAATAAAAACCAGTATTAAATAAGGCACAGTGTAGTGCAACAGCTCTTCCCTCCACAGCTAACTTGTCATAGTCCTCTTTGGGACCATGGCTTACCTTGTATGAGTCATTTAAAGGTTTTCACTGTAGTCCTTTGGTGACAACTCCAACATCACTGTCAGATGCATCACCTGTTGAGCCTGGTAAGGCAAGAAGAGTGCCACCTGCAATCAAGAGGCAAGGAGTCAAGTAAGCAAGCTGTAGTGAAAAACAACTTAGGGCAGCCTCAGCTGGGACCCCAAAACATGCAGCCTCCTGAGCACTAATTCAGGAGCTGCAGCTGCACTCAGCCCTTTGCTCGAGCCTGAGTGGGGGTGAGGGTGTGCTGTGCCCAGCATTGCATTTTCCCCTGCCTTCATGGCTTGTCCTTCTGGTCTGACTTTAGGCAAGTCTCTTCGCTACAGACTTGCCTGATCATCATTGGGCTGTTAGCTGAATCTGGTTATCAAACCCTTTCTTTCCTTTTTTTTTGGGGGGCGGGTACTGTGAAACTGCAGCTGGAGGGTGAGAGCACTGCCTTGCCAGCCTGGCTGTCACCACTGGCTCCTGGCTTGCCCTCCCTTACAGACAAGTCTGCACTGCTTCCTGACAAAACCCTTCAGGGTAAAAAACACACTTTTGGTGCCCTGAGACAGGCATTATTTTGCCTGTAAAGATAGTGTCATCCTACATCCTTCAATCTGTTCCAGTACTCACGTGCTCCATCCATCCTTTGAAGTATGAGCATTGAGGTATGAGGCTTGAGGTAGATGTATAAAGCCATCTATCATCCTGTCTGCTTTAAGTGGAAGGCCTCAGGCAGGTATTCCAGACCCCAGGTGTAAAATTCTTGTATCTATCCAGTATCTGTCATATGGTCCCTGACTGTACATAAGAATATCTTTTTTTTCCCATACTGTAGGCTCAGACCAGACACTCATGGTCCTATTGCAGATTTTTTGCAATGTTATCTGGACAGCTATAGGGTCACTTCAGTCAGACTGTGAATTCACTTCAAGTACAGAAATTTACTGCCATGCCTGGCTACAGGATGGCATTTTGTGCTCCTGAATGGCAAGACAACATCCCAGCAGTATCTTCAGCATCATGATCCATTTATTGAAGTCCCCGGAAACCCAGGAGCAGCTAACTCTCTGAGTTCAGCAGCAGCAAATGTTGTAGGAAACTATTACGTTCAATAACTAGTTTTGCTCTGACCAGTACAGTTAGAGAAAGTAAACCCAGGACACATAAGGAGAAACAATCCAACTCAGAGCTCATTTGTTTTAGAGATGTAACTGAGCAATAATGGTGCTATATGGATTATTTAAGCCCATATTCTTAAGGAACTTACTGTTTCAAAATTTCCTTTAATTTTTAAATTTATGACATTGAAATTAGCAAATAGATAAAAAAAATTCACTTTTAAGAAGTCATAAGAGATATTTTCCATCTTTCAGTTGTGCAGATTATTTCCAGTATATTCTGAGAAATTTTCAGTGTTTTAAATTGAACTAGAGGTGAAGTAAAAAAGAAACGTATTATTTACTTATCTGCTACCATTAGCATAGGAGCTACTACATCTCACTACTTCCAGTGGACGTATAAAATGCAGTTTCTGGTAAAACTGAAACCTTTGATCCCTTGACAGAGAGCAGAACTATTATTTACACAATTGTAACAGTTCAGAAAGCAGAAGAAAATTAATTTATCCACAATGTACCATGCACATGAGAATTATCAAGGAGCTTTCAAAAGAAAAACCAAGAATAGAAATTCAGTGAAAGAAAAGCCTCCTCACACCATTTTTCCACCCTAGCAGGTGCACATATAGATATATTACGTACATTTCAGAATTGCTTTAGTGCATTCATATAGGAAAAGTGAAAACTGCTGCTGGAAACAATGAAACAAAAATTTCACACTGAGCAATTTTTTGCATTTCAGTTTAAATGAACAATTCTGAGGAAAAATACGTTAACTTGGCACTCACTTTTTTCCTCATCTTTATGTTTGAGAGTATCATAATGAACTGAATGAAGAAATAAGCTCCATTTCAAACTAGTGATTATGAGAACTCGCCACTGGATGTGAAACTGCATGAGTTGTGACAATCTGTGTCCTAAGGCTATATATACTTGCCAATGAGGTATGACAGACTCAAAATGGGCTGTAAGAAAAGCAGGGTATCACTCTGAAAAAAAAGTTTCCAATAAGAACTGAGACATACCCACAAGGGCCAACAACCCACAGATTGCTAAATTATGGGTCTCTGTCTGAAAATACAAACACAAAAATGCAGCTGCCAGGTATAAAGTATAGAAACATTTCACTCGGTTTTGATCTTCTATTGCAAAGCTTAACTCCTTATGTCAAGCATGGGTTTATACAGCTTGCCTGATAAGGGAGATGTATTTAATTATCTTCTGAAATGGTATCAAAGAGAAATATAAAATTACAGAGACACTTGAAGAGCTGTTGAACTTCAGAAACTAACCATTTAATAAAGCAAAGCATTGATTCATAAGTGTGCCGTTTGTAACTTCAAACACATTTTAAAGCTTATCCCTTCCCTGGAGTAATAGCCCTATTTCTTTTCACAAGCAACAAGCATTTTATACCTGTTCTCAGGTATAAGAAACTTGCTTTTGGCTGCATAAACTAATTAGCTTTTTTTTTTAATTTTTTTTTTTTTTTATTAAAAATACAAACCCTCTTTGCTTCAGATAGTACTGATGAGTGTAAGAAAAGATTTATTTGTTTTTCTTGAGTGATTAATACTTCATGTGTAGGATTATACTGAGTGATATTCTGGTGTAGTAATGCATCTAGAGTTGAAAGGGTTGTGCCTTTTAATAGACAGTAATAATTAACCATGTTTCTTACTGTGAGATTCCATGCTGCATTTCAGCTATGGACATCTTGCAGTCACTCTCATATTCTAGGGGTGACAGTTACTTACTTAGTTGAAAAGATAAATATTAATTCTATATTACATATATTTCCCTCCTGATCTGAAGTGCAAATCTGAGTATGCTCTGTCTTCTATTGACACACTGTGAAAGTTTTCCATTTTGCCTCCCACTCATCAGACTACCAGAGTTAAGTGACCTTATCGAGGAAGAAATAACAGAAAACAGCATTCACTTTTAAATGTGATATTTCAAAATTGCAAGGCCTAAGCTTTGAAGGTCTTTTCATAAACGTTCTGAAAACCACTCTAGACTAAAGATGTTTCTGGAGAAATGTATGTCTTAGTTACTTAAATTCATTCAGCAGAAAAAAACAGCATCAGCAAGGAACCTGGGGATTTAAAAGTATACCAAGAGGTATATAATTTGTCTTAATTACTAAAAACCGTAAGATAGTTGACATGCTAGGTCAGACCAAAGGTCTGTCTAACAAAAGATGCTGTTTTCAGCAGTGGTCATAACAGGTGTTCAAAAACACCAGGGTAAGAAACAGCAAGCATTCATGAATCTTCCCTATGACCCCTTGCTTGTTCATAGTGCCAGGACTATCACTGGTGAGCTGTGTTGTGATAAAGATTTCCTCTTTAGATTAGAATCCAAAGAATAAACCTACTGCTGTTCTGGGAGAAGATGCATTTCTTGCTTTGAAAATAAGATGCTTCCTTCTACTAGTAGTCCACCAAAGCTCTGGGGTGTCTGTATTTTGTGAGTAGACAGTAACTTTATCTACCTGTGATCTGAACAGGTGCAAGCTTTTTTTGGTATACTAAGAGAAGACCAAAAGCCTACTTGAGAAGGAGGGCACAGGATCAATGCCAAAATATCTGCATTTGCATGACTCTGATGTCTTGGATTGTGAACAGTGACTGTGGCTTGGCTGTAAAATGCCAAGGTGTACTTTTCTGTTTGATTTACCGAGAAATTTTGAAATTCCTCCTTCTGTGGAAATGTTGTGGGGGTAGGTGGGGCTGCTAGTAAGAGGAGAAGTTTGTCCCTGAAATACATGGGCATAAAATCAGAGACCTCCAGGTTGTATCAGTGAATTTCAGTCATTTGATAGGTGATTAACATCAGAAAAAGACAGTGTTGTGATTTGGAGAGGGAAATTTCCACTAATATTCTTCCTAGACACCAAGAACAGATAGATAGGCCCAAGGAAAAATAAGAAATCTGTGGCAACATCAGAATAGTCTTCAAGATTTTATGTTAAGTTTCTGGGCTTTAATAGCAAACAGTCCTCTGTGTCTTATTCAATGTGACTGAAGTATTCTTGAAGAGCTAGTGAACTGTTATCTTGAGAAACCTTGAAAATGTTGATATTTTATTTACAGTTAATGAAATGCACTTCATACTGAATTTATTCAAACATCATCAAGAAACTGGTTAAAGGCAGTTTTATCTAGCCTTAAGTCAGGCCACATGGAAAGTGATAATATTCTTACTCCTCTTTTCTCCACCAAACTACCAACTGTATCACCATAAGAGAAGCAATGTGTCAGTAGAGAGTCCTTAACTCTGGCCCATATGTAAGGGGTGAAAAGAGCCAGAGAGATACTGGCCTCACGATGAGTACTTTCTTTGGAGTGGGACATTCCAAAGAACACAGATTGTGAATTTTTAACCTTTCGTGATGCAGTCTTTGTTTGGGGAAGAAAAGCAGCCGTTCTGTGCTTGGGGCAAAGCCAGAGTTGAGTCTAAAGCCAGCAAAGTCCATCTGTCATATCTGCAACAGATCGGCCAAGTTTGTAATGCAGATTTACACCATGGGCTACAACTGTGAAGAAACACAGAATCACAGCGGTGTGCACTAGTTTAAAATGACAGCTTTCTTAAACACACTGAAATATTCCTTTTTACTGTGGGAAATATAAATGCAGGTGTACAAGCTGAAAAAAATAAAATTTGATTGGAATATGATTCCTACTTTTAACTGCTTGGCTATAGAGTCATGCTGATAGTTACTCTATTTCTGCCCTAATAATTCACATTTTCATTTGCCTGATTTTGCTGTCTATTCTTACAGCACCTGAAATATCATATATGTTTCCATCTCACATCTATATAATTTTCAGTCTCCAGTCCCCCATTTCTATCTGTTCCTGGCAATTAATTTCCTACATCTGATTTACTGTCAAATGTTTCTTCTTAATACCTGCTTGTTTCATAAGCCTAAATCTAGATGGCATTCCTGTGCTACTCTAGTACCCTTTTTTCTTATGATCACTATTAAAGTCTAGACTTCTCTAAAGGAAAATATGAGAAAATGGGGGAAATTATATTCAAGCCCTGTTAGCAGCTGCTACTATTCAGAAAAAAAAAGTTGCAGAAAGGTGCTACAAACAGCATCATCCAGTCTAAGGCCACATGGATTGAAGGATTAACCAAGATTTTTCTCTGCATTTATCAGCTTTATTTCTCTCTACATTTTTTTTTTCTCCTTTTCTCCCTATGTGATCACCTGCCCTTCTCTCCTTCCTTATGAGTCCATATCCTATTTCTGTACTTACCTTTCACATCCTTCATTAAGTAAGGTTATTTTTCTACCGTATTGGTCACTAGTGGACTTCTTCCAAGAAGTCCACATAGATTGGTTTGGGTTGGATGAAACTTAAAGATGGTCTAGTGGAAGTATAGCACACCTTCAACATGTTGTACATGCCAGCATTTTCTAACATTTCTGTGCCTTTTTATTTAAGTTGCTGAGGCAATATTGAGGCAATATGCCTCAATACTAGGCACTGTCTTTCATCTTTTATACCTAACCTCCCCCTCAAAAAAGTCCTGAAAACTCGGTTTATTGACACACTCCTTGGGCTGATGACATGGCTGTGAAACTCTGCCTCGGTCAGCAACAGGAACATTAACGGTCCATCAACTATGAGCAGAGATTTCCCTCAGCAATAAGTCCTCTGTCCTGTTATTAAATGCAGACTCTACAATGCCCAAACAAGCTCTGCCATCATAGAGATTGTCACTTCATTCACTTTGGGAAAAAATGAAGCTCCATTCCCATCCAGGAGAAGATTGCAATATGCTATTTTTTTAAAGTGAGGTGTTTGGGTTTTTTCCCCTTTGGTGCACTATTTTCCCTTTATTTAAACTATATAGATCTATAGACTACCAGATCCCACCAACTCTGTGATCAAAGCCAGGAATTCTGTTTACTGTCATGTACTACACTGAGCTTGACAGAGACTGTTGGAATTTGTTAGGTTCTGCAATGAGAATTTTTACAAACTGCAACCAGAAAAATCTAGCAAAGCAATAGGCAAACAAGAGCAATAAAAACCATACAAAGCTTTGACTGAATTATATAAACCACACCAATCTTACTATTAGACTACTTCATATTTGATTTCAGAATTTTTTGTGGGTAGAACTGGGAAATACGCTGTGCAGCTCACCTTGGGTGACTTCAATCTGTAAACGTGCTCCAGCTGACAGTTAATCCCCTGCAGGATGGTACACTCACTGGCAAGCTAGCTGGCCACTTGAGATATCTACTGTTGGGCTGAATGTGCAGCTGATTCTTTAATTTCCCATGTTTCTAAACTGAATGTTTGTCAGTGCATGTGAGAGTTTTCAGTCTGAGAGTCCAGGGAGTAAGTGCTCTGTGACTGAGATTCTTTTGTCTCTTTGAAAAGGAAAGAAACAAAATGAAACCACAAAAATTATATATCTCAAATTATAAGATCAAATTTTACATATTAGCTCTTTATTTATATATCTATATTTCTATATTTAGCTCTATATCTAAAAAGAAAAAAACCTGCTTCCTAAAATTTTAATATGCATATTTCTTGATAGCAAATGCTACTATATGCTTTGGTAAAAATGCAGAAGAAGCAAAATGAAGGCAGTGCTTTCATTGTTCTTAATACCTGTTATACAAGCCATTGTTTGGTCTATAAACCTCCAGTCAAGTGCAGTCTGTTAAAACCAATATAATTCTGAAGAACTTATGTGGCCCCTAGTCTTTGAATGCAGCTAAAATAATAAACAAGAAAGCAATGATGATTGGGGGAAAAAAAAAAAGAAAAAAAATGGTAAAAAAGGCATTATTTGTTTCCTCATTGAATTCTATGGCTTTTATTAATAATTTCAGCAGAAATAGGATTATACTGGAGGGAAAAATTCTTGTAACTTTGGTCATGAGACAAGGTAGAAAACTAGTCACAAATCTGAACAGCTTTGCACTAGCATTTTATATGGCATTGTTCAGGGCCATTTATGCCTTATGCCAGAAACAGTTCCAAGGGTGTTTTCCCAGGGCAGCCCTACTAGCCCATACAGACATAGTTGTACTCTTTCTCACAGTTCTACATTTTACATGGCGTGACAGAGTACCTTTTAAGCAAGCTGTCTCAGGTGCACTGAGTTGAGGTTACTTTCTCCAGGAAAAATGCATAAAATAATGAACATGGTCGGAGGGCAAAAGTCCTCTCAGGATTTTGGAGACAACCAAAGGAAGAAGCAGCAGCTGCATGATAGCCATCACAAAACATTTCTCAGGGCATCTCATTACAGTTTTCCAAATGTTGTCAGGTAGAGTAATAGTCAGTGTCATCAACAGACACACAAGGAAGAAACACAATTACAAGGGAAAAAAAGTGTTTGGTGTCATCAAAGGGGTTTAGATTTAGAGCACAATGGAAAAGATGCAGAGAACTGAGCTGACAAGGAGAAAGAAAAAGGAATGTACTTGCCAATAAACTGGAAGAATAAAAAGACTGGGTCTGAGGAATAGCCATAAGACCAGAGTTAACATTAAAGCTAACAGGAAACAGACAAGACCTCTGTTAGAGAAAGGAAATCCTAAAGACCTCCATCTATTCAAATATCATACTGGTGAGGGTGGAGGTAACAGGAGCAACTCTCTTCCCTCATATACAGACTCCAGGTTAAAACCAGAGGTATCTTATTAGAGAAGAAAGTTTAATTTATTTAAGAAAAAGCTACTAGTGTTTTAAGAATACTATTACTAAAATGCCTAAATTATTGGTGATTTCATTGTAACTGCATGTAGAAAATATAATCTGCCTCTAATACCAGGTGAGCGGCAGAGGCATGGAAAGCAATAGCAGCTACTACTATAAATTTTCACCAGGTCAGATTCTTGGCTTTGTTAAAAGCAATAGCAAAATACAAACTTCATTAATGTTGAATTTCCCAAGTAAGAATATTTATCAGATTTTCAGTACAGGCCAGTCTGCCCAGATAACATCTTACTGTCTCTTGAAACCACAGAGATGAGAGGAATAAAACAAAGGGGAAAAAAAGACACCACCCCCCTAAAACAACCTCCTGAGCTTTCACTAGGCACAGACTTTTGCAAGATTTAACTCTCATTTGTATGAATATCATAAGAACAATCAGTGTTAGTACATGACACTAACAGGACTAATAGTTGGTAATAATCTTTATAGCTTTTTCGCAGGACTATGAGGAACAATAAATGGCTTTTGTTGCCTATAGAATGTTAGCGTGCAGCTGAACAATTTCAGAATCTCACATGGTCATTACAACTACACTCCATTGCCATGAATGCTCTTATGGATATTTAAGACTAAAACAAAAACAACACAAGCAATATAAAAGATGTTAATCTTAGCAATGACCTTCTTGAAGTATTTAGCACATTTTGCAAATGAGCAGATGACAAACTACCTTCCAAAAGCTGTCTCTGCAAAATGCACTTTCATTTCAGTTCAGGTTTGCTTTCAGTGCTGCAGTTTTGAAAAGGCCCAAGATGAGTATGAAGACAGATGATGTCACTTCTTTTCTTAAAAGAGTTCTATCAGAGTGCTGAAGTTGATTAAACAAATCTTACATCTTTTTCACAGATGCCCTCTCTTATTTCCATTCAGCTGTTAAAGCCTTTTCCTGAGGCTTTGTGCCTTTTGGCATTTCAGTCATACTTTAGGAGTAAAACTGTTATGCCTACCTTACTAAAAGTCTTGCATCTTTCAAGGCATCCGTGTAATAGACTGGATTCATATAGAGAAAGAAGCAGCAGCTAAATCTGTTCTGGTAAGACAAGTATGTTTTTAGGTTGAGATCAGAGATTTGATTCACAACTAGCTGATTTAGACAGGCCTCCAGTCCAGAAATAAGAAGGATGGATACTGGCTGCCTACCAGCTTGAAAATCCATGAATGGACAGTCACTGGGGCAGGTGATAAATAAAGGCAGCTGTTCCTTTAGCAATTTTGCAAGGATATTTGTGCTGATGTGAATGAGGGCAGAAAGTCTCTTTGTCCTGTTCTTCAGTTGCAGTGAACAGGCGACTACACTGCCAGTCGTTTCTAGTCCTGCCTGGTAGAAGGTACCACCAAACTACATAACAAATATGGAGAACAAACAGACATAAGCCTTTAAATACATACACACATTTTCTTTGATACTCATTCAACTGTCTGGCTTTAAAAACTCAGCTTTCTAAATGTTAATGAACTACAAGCTTTCCAACATAGAAAATGTATTTTGTAACCTAAACCCTAGAGACAATGGCATGATTTAGTGCCTTTCCTTAACTGGAAATAATATTGTCTCTCTTTAGTATAATCTTACAATCATATATAACTCTGTTAATGCTGACAGTCAGATGACCATATCCCTTCTGAAAATATAAAGGTATAGTCACCTTAATAAGCTTTTATCCTTTGACCTGCTCTGGCATAATCAATGTTGAGGTTGTACACAGAAAAACATGATGTCGTAAATTCTGTGCAGATGACCACTGCTCATGGTGTTAATCCTGTTTTCACAGCTCTTTGGAATAAATGACCTGGGATACACCAAGGATACTGTTTCTGGGTCCAGTAGCACCGCCTGTCTCTCTGTCTTTGCCATAGAATGTCACAGGCTCAACCCAAGAACCACCCAACAACAAGATGAGTGTCACTACGGAATAGTGTTCATGCTCTAAGCTAGTTAAAATCAGAGCTGTATGTGATTCAATTTAAGCTTTCTATTTTACTGCATAAAACAGGGAAATTAATGCATGATCTTTTAGTAAGAATTAAAGTTACAATTATTTGACTAAAATTACAATCACTTCATATCAATAAGAATGGAAGTGAACATAATGGAAAGTAGTTTGAACAAAAATAAAAACCGTACACATGAAGAGACAGTAAAAAATGGTTATAATTAAAGTCAAATGAAAACAATTGAATTTCAGGAAGCCTGAATGTGACTTATTACAGGAACTTTGTTTGACATTGCAACGTGTTTCCATTCAACAATCAGCATCCATAATGCAAGTGGCCATTTAACTTCACATAAGTTTAAGAAAAGAACTGTGTTCCTATATTAAAATTATCTAAACTACGTAGAAAGCCTTTATTTTGTATTTTTGCCTTTAGAACTGGCTGGGAAAAAAACCCAAACTGGTAAAATCTGGTAATTTCTTGATTTTCAGAGGTGTGTTTAGTTCCAGGGAATGCCTTTGTAAAATGTCAACCACTGTGACAAGACAAGGATCTTCATTAAGAAAGGGCAGATGCAATATTTAGAGATTCTTGATGGAAAAGCTAACAATGGATATAGATAAAAACAAGCTATTTATATCTCTGCTAAAGGATCTTTTTGTTCATAATTATTTATTTATTTTTCCTTCAGAAAAAAATGCATACTTATTTGAAGGACAGATTAATTTTTTTTTTATGTTACAAGGTCAGAAAATAATTTTTCAAATACAAAGAACTGAAAAGCGAGATTTTTGCTATTTAAAAGAATCAGTGCTTTCTCCCTTTCCCACAAAGCTTCTCCATCACCAGGGTACAACTTCAAGATTCCATATGGGCCTTTTTGTTTTGCGAGAGAAGATTTGTCATTAAGAAGACAGGCTGTGCCCTTCCTCTTCATATATAGATTTGCTGCAAGTTCATAATTTACTGACATCACATCTGATGTAACAACCAAAACTACCTTGCCACAGAACATCTGACCAGAGAGAGGTATACTACAGAGTGGAAAAAGAAAAAGTATGCAAACACTTCCCTGCCAGAAAAGATGAAGAAATTACATTTCTGCTATGTGTAATTCAAAGTATGCCAATGTGCGCAGTTCATTTAGAAGAGAGTATTCTGGATGCTAAACATCATCACACATATGAAATTGAAATAAAAAAATATACAAAATTATAATATTAAGTAGGTGAGTTAAGATGAAAATACCTTCTTGAAAATTAAGTTATACATATCTAACATATTAATTGCAAACACATGTAATAAAGAATGTTTTTTTTCAGGTTTTGTTAAAATATGAACACTGTGGTGGAGTTGGAATAAAAATGAAATTGGCCAGAAAGATGGAAATTTGAGAAGCTCATCAACTACAGTAACCTGTCAGCAGAGATGCACATGAATATTCTAAATTAAAACCAATGAAATATTGGTTTATTTACTGTAAATTTTCATCATGGGTGGTATTATAACATTGTTATAGTGATAGCTATATCACTATTGAAGGATGAGCTCCTAAACTCAGAGCTATTCCTGATTTGATTCTATGGTAGTTAGCAAAACAAACCCACAAGTTTTACATAACAGATGCAAATTCTTTTCTTCTTGAGTGCCAAAATGCAATGTTGACATAACTGAATAAAGAAAGTAGAAGGATGTGACACAGTTGCTTTTAAAGCTTTTATAGTCTGTAAGGTAGTAGAATATAACTTTTTAAGGAAAAAAAAAAGATTTTGTGATAAAAGGAACAGTCTCATGTGAAATATCTGAAATGTGGAATCAGATCTGACACAGAATCTTGAGCTGAGAATGTGTTAGCTGTTGGATAAGAATATGAATTACTTTTCCTTTTTCCAAGTCAAGCCTCCATCTAAAGATTGCTTAAAATAACAAGCATATAAGTCATAGCCATAAAGCGTCTCTACACAAGCATAATCTTGTTCTCTAAAGTAAAAAATACAATTATTCATGCACATTAATACTTCCAAAATATTTATCTCTGCATAGTTTGGGGATATTTCCCTCTTTCTGTCTTCTTAAGTGTTTTTCAAGTCCATTTAACCTGGACCTTGAACACTCAAATTCAAAATTAATACTCAAAACCTTCAGGCGTTAACCTCCCTATGGTAAAGCAGTTTTTGCCACTTCAGATTTTCACATACTGAGATGCTGGTCTCAAGTGCTTAGCAAGAAGGTTTATGTACTGAAGTCAGAAGCCTCAGAGAAGCACTGCTTGCCTGTCTTTTCTCCATCTGTTACAGTTTTCATTCAGCATGCGTAAGACTGGCATCAAGTTCTGTTCTCTGGATGGTGATGTTCAAAACTTAAATTCTTCTTTCCAGCAGGATACTGAAGCTCAGACTCCACTCAAGCTAAATTCCACTGAAGTCCTGCTATAGTATCTCAGTACTTTCAGGTCTCTTCTAACACATACTGAAAATCAAGCCCTTCATTTCTTAATGTAGCGATGCATCAATAGAAATTTTTTATTTACTCCTGTGAACTCAGCCTGATTTCATAGTTAATATCAGTTCCTGATAAATAATATATGACTGTTTTTTAAATAGATGCTTATACCTTTGTGCTATGTTTCTGGTTTAAGTCACAGAACAGAAAGTCCCTTAGAGCATCTACAGGGCAACTGATGTAAATAAACTATTATTTTATGAGGAGTTCTTACTAGTTAGTTATTCCTACTAGTCAGCAAGTTTATATTAAACACACTTTGATTACTTGATGTATAAAAGTGGTACTTACTGTGAGTAAAGATTTTCAGTTCAGCTCTATGGCTTGATTTTGCTATCCTCATTAGCACTAAGCAGTTCTTCATCCTGCTCACTGAACATTATTCATATCTTCATGTTCACATATGCTCGTCTCACTGAACATTATTCATATCTTCATGTTCACATTTAAAGGTAAAACTGACTCCACATAAGCTCTACATAAGGATTCATAAACAGAGAATGATCTACTTACCCCATATGTGCTCAAATGCTGATTTTTACATCTGGATTTTATAACTTTGATTTTTTTCCATTTCCTCAGCTAACATCTTTGTTTATAACTATTGTGAGAACTATGCCTCGTTGTAGCAGTTATTACTGGGGGGCGGGGGGGGGGGGAAGAAGTGTTTGTCTTGTGTTGGTTTTCTTAGCAGAACCTGAAAGCTTGTCTAGGTGGCTGGGAAAGTTTGCTGTCACCCATGTCATGTTTTCCATGACATGAATCCATAGCTCACTACCAGTGTGTGCTAATCCAGCTACTCTGGTCAACCAGTGAAGAGTTCATAATAAGCAATTCAGGAGCAGCAGCTTCTTAAACCATCTGAACCATCTGAAGCCAGTTGGGCATATTGCCTTCAGCAGTCACCTCAGCTGTTCAGTTTAATGCTGACCCTGCAATATAGCAACTTTGAATAGGCAGACACACATTTCAGTGGAGCACGTGAAGCACGTGAAGCACACGGCCAGTTGCAGTACAAAGCCCTGATCGCCACCAGCCATGTGCCATTCTGTGAGGCTAAACTTCAACCTAAGTCTGCAAACATGTTTCCTTTGCATATATGTGGTGTGTTGAAATGTTGGTGTAGGCTGTAAATATTAACATGCTTTCAGAAAAAACTGTAATTTCTCTTTACATTACGCAATCACTTTTTAACTTCCTTAATTTTTGCTTAATTTTTTAATTCAAGTCTAAGTTTGCTTTCGACTCATGTAGTTTAACTAGAAAACATCCCACAAAAATGTGCAGGGTTCATATTTATCTACCTGGGCCAGTTAAATAAAATGTGTGACATGAGAGCATCAGTGTCATTCTGACCAGTTAGGCCCAGCCTCAGTAGGTATCTCATGGGAGCAAACGCCTACACTAATTTAAAAAAATCCATAGATAAAGCACTTGCATGTGGCAAACAAACTTGTGGTTTTGTTCAGTTCCTTCAATAGGCACAGTGGTGAATGATAAAACATCTCTCAAAATGTTAATTTATGCTATTAATATTTTCTATAGTAATTATTTCTATGCATTACAATAAAAAAAATAGAACTACAGCAAAACAGCTTTTACCTTTGTCACTTTTCAATAAGTTTGCTTTGGAATGAAAAGTCTCCTTGTGTCTCATTTTGGACAGGCTCTGGACTAAAACCATTTTCTTATCACATAAGCAATTCACTATATGACTGTGCAAAAAGGTTATATCTACAGCGCAAAAAGGTTATAAATTTTAGTTTTCAAAGAAAAACACTTAAACTACTAGCATGCTTATTGTAATCAATGAGAACAGTTTCATTAAAATCAAATCTTTGGCACAGGTGAATGAGGTAAAGTGTAGTTGACAGAGGGTATTCAGAAATGTTGCTTTAGTTTATCTACAGGCAAGTAAATCAAAGTTGCTTTTTGCAGTTTGAACACAAGAGAAAAAAATAAGTATCTTTTTCTTTTAACTAAGTGTAGAAGAAGGATAAAGTGTTGATTTTCATCCTGAAATCAATACAAATCTGGTCAGAGGGGAAATTATTAGCAGCAGCAATGGGAGAGGTGAAGTAATGGAAATTTCCCCTTAGCTGTTGAATGACTGTTTATTTCAAAAACAGACCAGTTACATTGGCAGGTATATCCTTTGATAAATAAATTCCTGACATAACACATAAATTGTATATAAGTTTGGACATCATCTTCCTATATCTAATGATAAGAAGTTAGACTACTTTCCTACATTTTGCGGTGAGGCATTATTGAAGATTGCGTATTTTGCAGCGATACCTCGCCGATGCTTCACAAAGACATGTCAGCTAGATAATGTCCTCTGTTAATGTTCACACATATGTATTGATGGGAGGAGCTATACCATTTCTGCTCTAACTTCTCAGCAATGTACTACATTGTCGCTATCATCTGTTTTTGATATAAATAAATATTGGGAAAAAAATTTCAACACTCCTCTCTCCCCAGTTTGCTTGTCAGTGTATTCTTCCTCTGAATGGCCTCTCCTAATGAGCCTTATAAAGGTCCTTGGTAGCTAACTGGGAAATTTTAATCAAGGGTTTCACTTAACAAGGAGCTGTAAATTATCCAACTTGTTAAGTTTTCCGATACCCATCTTTGAATTTAATTATTGGCACTGTTTTTTACCCACCACTCGAAGACAATGGTTTGACTATTTTACAAATTGCATTATCAAGGATTTTTCATCACTGTAATAAATAATAATTCTGCCAAATTCTTACAGAACATCACTCTAGTGAGCTATTAACAAGCTCTTAATAGTTATCACTTCAATACATCTGATAAGTATCATAAGTCTTAATACAGAAAAATTATGCAAAGAGAAAAAAGCCCCTTGGGCCTTGCTGCAGCCATGACAGGATTATGTTGGTAATGCATGTGGAAACAGAGGATGTCTTCCTACTCTTCCAGCTGTTTAAGCAAGTATTGCCTGTAGGTCAGGTCATAATTATTATGTGAATATGTGGGATGAGAGCTTCATGTATACTCCTGCACATCTGAGTTATATAATTCAAGCTCTTGAGACACATTAATATATCACAGGCATTGAGCTATTGGGATTAGAACAGCATGAAGGTAATTTCTACTATTTTATCTTCTCTCTTCCTGTCATCAACAACAGCAAATTTTGCCTTCTGTTAGTAAGACAATGCTATGCTGCAAAAAAAAGACCAGCCTGCCACTTATACATATATATATATATAAATATATGTGTGTATATATATATATATATATATATATATATATATATACGGCTGTCTCTATATTGAAAAGTGCATCTTCCTTCCCCTGGTCGCAGCCCCCGCCTTCCTCCCAAGCAGTGCAGATTGGCTTCTGCTTGCCTTCCAAAAGCTTTGAAGACCACAGGTTAATCTAGACCTGTTTCAGACCTCTTCTGAGTGGTTGCAGCCCTCAGAAGTTGCAATTCTTTCTCTATTTACATTTTCTTTTTCACTGATTCAGATCAGAATTGTGTCTTTTAGTTGTATATAGCATGAAATCAAGGGTTTACTCCACACCTGTGCCATGGGTGGGGCACAAGGTACTTCTGTGGGCACATTTAGGAATTAAACGCCTCTTGGACTTTGGAGACCTGTGAAGGTCAGAGGGAAAGAGCCCTGCCCCTTTTTCAGATCCATCTCTCATATTGCAAAAGGTCTCCAGTGAACCATCACTAGACCAACACCTGGATTTTGACCTGGAGCAAACCAGTCAGTCACTTCAGTCCAAAAGGGAGCTGAGGAACAAAGTAACACTTGCCAGGTAGAACCGAGTTCCATCTGTGGGCCAAGTCTTTGGATGATGCAGGCCTTTGAATTAACATTTCTTTGGCTATTTGACAGAGCTGGATTATGTATTAAAAAATAAGATATGACACTGATAGTAAAGCTGTGCTTTAAAAATAAGCAGTGGTTGCCTTCAAAGTGCTTGCTTTTCTAGAATAATGAACAACTGTGGCTGACTTTTTTAGATGGTTGACTTTTTATGCCTTTTGAAAAACCTGGTCTAATTTTATTACATCTGTAAGATTTGCACTAAAATATAACTTATTGCAAGAAAAACTACTAATGGCGATGAATTAAAAGAACACCAAATTCAACTTAAACTTCTAAAATCCTAGTAAAAATAATTCTTGCTGTTTCCACTGACATCCAACTCTTCTTCAATCTGCATTTATGGTTATTTTATGTTCCTGATCTGCTTCAGTTTAAATCTTACTACAAAATAAATTAAGTTGGACAAATATTACCAGGTCACTGAAACAATTAATAGTTGAATAGTGTTTAACAGTTTTAGCTGGAAGCTTATTAATAGAGGAAAAAGAGACTAAATAATGTTTTCTTTAAAATAGTGATTAATTTCTCAGGATTTGATAATTTTTTCCTCAATGCTGTACAAAGAAGAAGTCTATTGAAATGTGATCTAAAACAAACAATCCTAGCTCTGCTTTTCAGACTTTGAAAGCCTCCATTTAAAAATCTAGTTAGGGATTAATCTTTTAAATAAAAAAGGAAGAAATTATTAAAAGTATTCATTGTCCACATGCAAATCTCTATAATTTTTTAATGTGTTAACCAGGCATCTGTCAAACTATTCATGTATGACGTTCACAAAACCCCTCAAGATCTAACCTAAATGAATTATGAGTACAAACATATGTATCTTTCTGTATACATCTGTAGACTGAAACAATCTTTAAAATTTTTTTTAAAAGTCTTCTACTCTAATTTCAACTCTAATTGTATAACACTACTTCTAAATGTCAAACATTTGTAAGTATTTATGCTAGAAATAAAAATGTGACATACAAATGAATCTATCTCCTCCCTTTTACAGACTGGGCATAACTAAAATTACATTCCCCAATTCTTTACATGCCTGTATAGAGTAACTGTATAACTCTTCAGAAACAGAATTTAATTTAAATTCTGTTTCTACAAAGGTGTAAAATGTTTCCCAACAGGAGGTTGGATTCAAGCCATGGACACTGAACACAGAATGAATATGGGAGAAGAATTTTTATAAATGATTTGTCAAAAAAAAAAATTACCTATCTAGCTTGGACCAACTATGGGACCAAATGGAACCATAATTTCTTTACTTTTTTCAGTTCACACTATCAAAAGTACTTTTCCATAGTCTCTGCTAATGTTTTGATTGAGTCTTGCTGAAATTCCAGTACATCCACATTCTTAAGATTTAATATAGATGTATTAGTTTTATTGCTAGAATTATAGTTTTATAATTTCTTATTTATATCAGGAAGAGCTCTGAACTTTTACACTGAGCTTTCAAAGAAAACACATGGATTGTAAGAGACAAACACCTACAGTACCCAAATGAGAACAAGCGCTCACTTCTAAAGAAAGAATGTAGGATATGTTTGAAACTCTCACAGTTGTCTAAAATCAATAGATGAAGCAGGTGCCTGGAGTTTTGGTGAGATGGTATGTGCTGAAGAAAGGGAGATGTGTGGCTGGCACACATCTTTGAATACAAGGCAAACTCTTGGGAAGAGGGTGTCCAAATTGTCACAGTAGGAAAGCGAATACAGCTCTCCCACAGGATAGAGGTAGCTATTGAAATTCTGGGACAAGGTGGGATTTGAGGCTCTCCCCACATCTTGATTGTTTTTCTTCAGCTAGCTTACCTCCTTGACGAATGTGATGTTTTCAGCATTATTTTGATGTCCTTTGGTATTACTGCATAGTTAGTGGGTTGTCTAACTTGAATGTTGTGATTTCTTCTGGGACATGGTTGAAACACCATATCACCAGCATTTTGACAGCATGATTCCAATTTACAGATTGCTCTGAAAACTGATTAAGCATTAACCTTTTGTTCAGTGTTGAGTATGTAGATTGTGGTTATTCAGAGCATCTCTCCACAAAAGAGACTCAATATCCTTAGAAATTCCCATGAGACCAAATGAGTTAACCACAAAACTGAAAAAGAAGAAGAAGCTACTTCTACTAAAAGATAGGGAAATAATTTCAGAAAAACTTGAGATTTAGTGGAGCAGAATTTGCATATTATTGGAGACAAACTACTACTGAACAGCCCCCCTTTCCAATATTTTCATTTGTATCTCAATACAGCTGCAATGAACTTATTTTTGTTTTCTTTCTTCTTAATGGCTAAGAACATAATTATTCCTCAGAGAACAGCTTTTAACCAAAACACATAAAAGCACTTCTGCTGCAACACTGGTGTCTATGAACCATTGTTTGAGAGTGTTAATGTGCTGCTGTAGCAATAGATAAGGATAGAAGTGTGCGGTCAGAGAGGCCAGAGTTGTTTATAAAGACTCTTTGGGGACTAAGAAACAATCTATTCACTAATATAAATCATGAGCTGTTGAAGTGAAAAATAAAATCTCCTTTTCAGGAATGAAGAAATCACCAGACATCTATGGAATTACATTTGGTGCACTTATGTATTATTCAGTAGACAACAGAGAATGTAGTAATTGATTTTGGAGAGGATAAGGTTTGTCCAGATGAATCTTTTAAAGCTAGCTAAAGTCTTTTTCTCCCCATTAGTATCCCCAGCAGCAAAGTCAGGGCCAGAAAAAAAGCACTGAAATGAAGATAAATTAAAAAAAAAAACCTGACTAGGGATTAAGACATTCATAGTAGTGCTGGTATGGTGTTTTAAATGTTTTTCTACCAAAAAATCAAACTTCCTTTCTATTTTAAAATGTTCTGTTTACTCACAACTACCATAGTCATTTCAGACAAATCCAATTTGACTTGACTTTCAGGGTGTTTAGAAGATACTCTGTCCACAGACAAAGTCTCTGTAGGTTGTCTGCTTTTCTTTAGAAAAGCATGGATTTCCAAAAGAAATCTCGTATGTCTTTGCTTATCTTTAATAAAAAAAAAATCTCTTTTAAAGGGAGTCTCTTTCTGAAGGGTTTAATTAAATCAGTATCAAGAGATTAACCCTCACTATTCTAGTCAACTTTATCAGATCCAATATTTTTCTGTCATAATAAAGGCTAATACAAAACCGAAATCCACTGTTAAACAAAATATAGGAAAGGAAAAATCTACACCGAAATTGACACCAAAGTCTCTTTTGACAATAAGGATGGTAGGCTATTATTCCTGAGCTATGGCAGACTGATTTCTTAATCCATTACTAGATCCTAGAGAAACACTTATTTTCTCCAACAATTTCTCTTTTTATTATCAATTATTTGTTTCTCATTCCAAATGTATTTAGTGGGCAAGAAACTATCTTCAAGCATGAAGACACTACATATAACTGAAACAACTGGTTCTCTGAAAAAGAAAATATAGACACTGAAGTATAGAGTCTACAAAGATGTGGAATAGCCTAAATTACAGAAGGTTTGAAGAGACTGCCAACATCATCTGGTTCAACCTGAAGGTAGCACTACCATAATTCCCTCTAAACCATATCCCCAAGTGCCACATCTAGATGCCTCTCGAACACTTCCAGAGACCATGACTACACTTCGTCCCTGGCAATTTATTCCATTGCCAAACCACTCTTTCAGTGAAAAAAGTTTTCCTATTATCAAATTTGAACCTCCTCTGGTGACATTTAATGCCATTTGCTCTCATTGTTTCTCTTGAGACTTGGAAGAAGAGACCAATCTCCACCTCACTACAACCTCCTTTCAGGTAGTCATAGAGAGCAATGAAGTCCCACTTGGTCTCCCTTTCTCCAGAATAAACAACCACAGTTTTCCCAGTTGTTCCACACAGGACATGCTTTCTAGACCCTTAATCAGCTTTGTCCCTTCTCTGGACAAGCTCCAGCACCTCAATATCCTTTTTGAAATGAGGGGCCCAAAACTGAAAACAGTACTCAAGGTGACACCTCACCAGTGTCCAGTACAGCAGGAAAATCACTTCCTTGGTCCTGCTGGCCACAGTTTTCTTGATATAGACCAAGCTGCCACTGGCCTTTTTGGCCACCTGAGCATACTGCTGATACATATTCAGCTGTCTGTCAACCAGCACTCCTGAGTCCCCATTCCTTGCCAGTGCCAAGGCTGATGTATTTTTTATCTTCTCTGCCTTTTTTCCTGTCCTTAAGTCTCCTTCCTGATTTTTCCCCAGCATTCCTGCTTCTTGGAATACAATTTTTGTAAATGAAGATTTAAGATTTTTTTCCCCTGTCTTTTGTGAACTTGCATCTTGTAAGGGTGAACTTCTCCTTAATTAGTTAGAGCATGGTGTTAAGTTTATAATTTGCCTGTAAGCAATCTGAGCTCAATGTGGGGCCATTCAATTTTTGTAAGACCCCAGGTTCGAGCTATGAGCTCATCAAAGGGATTTTATTTTATACAAGACACCAAAAGTCTGACTGTTGAATGTATGAAAAGGGCCGTCAGTTCTTCTATACCTTGAGAGAGCACATGGGAGAAGACACTGCATATGTTTCTCAGGAGGTCAAATAACACAGTTCTACTGGCAAACTTTAGAAAATAAGGCAACTTGGCAAAAGTTTGAAGAGCAACATTCAACCAAAATAAAGCATTTCACAAAGCATTGACTTAGCACATGTTAACCCGTACAACTTAGCAAAATCCAATCAATCCAGCTTCAAGTTACCCAAATACCGAGAAAGGAGATTAGAAGAAGAAGTAAAGAAAGGGAGAGAAAATGAGAGAATTATAGCTACCACCCCAGAGTGACAGCTGCTCTGGGGCTGGCCAAGGAGTTTTCAAGGGGCTGGGGTATGGAGCAGGGCATTATTTCACCTTCATGAAATTCAGCCTGTCCCTTTCCCCTCAACCACACACTTGCGTTTGTCTGAGCCAATAATTAATATAATAATCCAGTGTCTCTCTCACAATTTTTCAACTAAGTCATGCTATGTGAGGAAAGCAGATGTTTCCAAGGCTAAACTGAAAGGGAGAGGAAAAGAACAAATAAAGCCTTCCTCATACTTTTTCAGTTTTGCAGAACTCTTGCTTACACCCTGGCTGTAGGTAGTCTTCAGGAACCCACAGCCACACCTCTTGCTGTTTTGTGCTCCAAGCCCTTTAGTTCCAATTGCTGCTCATTCAGGATGGACCTCCTCAGAAAGCTGAAAGCAATCACAATATGTATTTTCCTTTTCTATTACATAATTTTCTCAGGAATAACAAACTTCTATTTTTCTGACCCCCAAGGCCCATACCCCTATCATGGATCACAAATCATACAGAGCTCAAGTCCTAATTTTTAGTGTCAAATCAAAGGCAATTCTCTTCTTTCATATCCTTTAAAGTTCTGATTTTTCCTGACTTTTACTCCCCACGCAGCTCAGCTCTTGGCATAAATGAAAATTCCACTTTAAAGAGTGTAGAATTGGCAGACTGGCATGTAGATGAAGTTACAGATCTCAAGGACACTTTCAAGATGCAAGAGGTAAATGAAAACCCAGTAGATTATGAGTCAGAAAATGTCAGAATAATCATATTAGGAAACTCCTATGGCTTACTTGACCTTTTTTTAAGAAAAAAAAAAAGGTTCAACTTCCCTTGCATTTGTTTTCTTCCACTTACTCAGAAATTAAAAACATTATTTTAAAGCCAGGAAGCAATTGGAAACTGCTCATACTGTTAATATTTTATATGTTGTTAATGGAATGAATGCCAAAAAGAGATTGCATTTTCAAATGACAATGTATGTACTTCAAGATATTTATAATTAACTCTTATAGAGCTCTTTTAAAGTAGTGAACAAAGTAAAATAAATGTTTTTTATGGGGAGGGATAGTCACTGTTATTTTCTGAAACATGTTTTTCTCTGACAGAGTATTGCATAATAGCAAAACCGACACATCTCAAGAAATTTTTTTCTCAAGGATACTGAGCTGAAGCATATTGACTCACAGACTATTCTTGAGAGGAGTATGTTATTCTTTTCTTTTTGGCAAAAAGATGAACTAACAACAATCTTCAGATCTGGTGAGGCTGTTGCAAGGTGATTGTTCAGGTTCCTTGCTTCCCTGCCCCATAGCCAGGCTTGGAAACGTCTGCAGAGATGAAGACATTCATCATCTGCTACCCCAAAATCAGACAACTTCACCCACATGCATTCTTCAGCAGGGCTAATGCTTCCTTCTGCAAGCCTAGAGCCAACTGACCTTCAAAATCTGTTCATACGAGCCTGTGGGGTCAGTCCTTCAGCTCTGAGCTCAGCTGAGGTTGCCACTGTTGTTTCAGAAAGCAGTTTAGTTCAGTTCCGACATGAGAAAATATGCTCCCACGGGAAAATCCAGAATATGACTGCAATTTGACTACTGTAGCAGAAAATGAGGCTTTTTTAGACTGAAATTATCCTATGGGAGGAATAAAAAAGATTCAGTACAAAGATAATTTTACTTCAAAAAATTGTTCCAGAGATGTGATTTTGAGTATTTCCTGCATGTAAGTGAGGAATATTAGAAAAACTTGCTCTCACTACCTGAAATAAATTCATGCATGCTATGTAATGGCTATGATTAATACAAGCATGAAAATACAACGTAAACAGAAAAAGAAAAATCTCTTTTGCCATGATCTATAGAAATAAACAGGCCTTTTACTTAAATAAATGCAAATTGTTTGGCCACAGTTATTGTTGCATGCAAAATTATGTGCTTCTTATCCAAGTGCTAAGTAACTCTATGAGCAGCTTGCCTGAAGCCCCTGTGGAAGCCATTGCACGCAGAGAGGGACCAGGACACAGAGGTTTCACATCCAGTGTCCAGTTAACGGAACCTACTTCAGCACCATTGCACCCAAATTCCCTGGCCATATGTTCCACAGCTTTTGAATGCACCCAGTGGAATCATAGGAGAAGTTAATGTGGAATGCCAAAAGAACAAGTCTTTGGGATTAGTTTGCCCTACCTGTGGGTTGCAGTCTACCTCTCATTCCTGCTGACTTCGCACCAGTTTCCCCAGCCAGCTAACACAAAGTCACAAAGTGCAACTCACTGTCTCTACATGTAGAGAGTGACCACATAAACCTCAGGAAAGCCTTCTTGTTACTCATACATCCCCCTTTAACAAAGAAATAGCTTCTGCCATCAAGGAGACTGACTAGAACAGAGAAATTCTCTTTAAGATTCCTAGTAATGAACCATGATGTGAGAGGATACAGCATGTCAGTTGCCTGACTTCTGGAGCAGTAGGATGGCCTGACATTTCTAATAAGGAATAGCTATCAAATATCCTGATCTGCCCAAGAACACGCCAGGATGACACTCAGCAATAACTAAGATCCTATGCCTATTTTCAGTATAGATCTTCCTTACTGACTGGCCTCTATGTGGTACCTACCAGCCACTGCACTCCTCTTTGGGGTGCCCTCATTTTACCTGTGCTGTGCCTGAACTAACAGAGAAGCAGAAAAAATGCCATTGAACCATTAATTTTCCAAGAGAACCTGGCAGGTTTTTTTTCCATTTAAAATCAGAAACAAAACTTGCATTGACATATCTACTATTCAGTCTTCCTTTAGAAAGACAGATGTAACAATTTCAAATGAAAATGTTACGGTTTTAGAGTGAAAAACCCTTTTTAGCAATACCATCAAAATGGTTTGCTGTTCCATATACTTATCAACAGCAAACTGTATTTATCATTTACAATCATTTATTAGCATGATCGGATTAATTTTAAGTATTTTTTTCCTCTCTAAAATAACTCATATCAATAAAATATCAATAATCTATTCTCATTAAGGATAGTATTCTCAAATACTTCTTTTTGGTTAAAAAATCTGGGATTACAAGTGAAAACTTACAAATAATAAAGATTAGAAATAAGAGGCTTTACATTTGGTTTTGCCTGAGGTGTTTGTCGTTTTTGTGCTTTAGTATGTGACTGTAAATTTTAACAGTAGAAGAGAATAACCTTCTAGAGAGCAGACAGACCTCACAGCAGTGGATGAAACGTAAACTTGTGTGGTTAAAATTATTCACTTAGTATATTTTTTCTGTGTCTCTCACTAGTTGGCTTTTTCATAAAAAAAAAAAAAAAAACAACAAGTAGTCTGCCTGTGGTAGAAATAAAAAAAAAAAAAAAAAGCAAATGGGAAAATCAAAAAAAAGAAAGATGTCCTTTCTTCTTCCCTGGTCAGAAAGCAGCCTGTTTGACTTCACAAGAAGGTCAGGAGAAAATCTGTTTTATAATGTAGGTAGTCATCAAGTCATCCAGTGATTCCCAGCAGTGACTCCACAGACTGCTTTTATATTATCAGAAACTGAAGAAAGACATGTCATCACACAACCAGTGGTGGTCAGGGTCATGTAGGGTTAGATACACACAAGGCACGTAAGCAAATAGTACTTTCTGCAAAAGTATGCATGGTAAATTATGCTATTTAAAGCTGAGGATTTACTGCTGGGTTTCTTCTCTTTGAAAGAACCAATAAACAAAGTAATCCTAATTAGATTCTGTGAATAGGGGGGAAATCGTTTAACAAAATATGAGAAGATTTTCACATGGAAGCACATGGAGCTTTTTCACTGTATCAAGCATTTCTCTTTCCCCTTAGATAAATTTCCTCGGTTTTTTATTAAATACATAAAGGTAAATTTATTTGTTCACCACCCCTCTACTCATTAGCTGCTTATTGGATGCATTGTAATTAAGGGGAATTTTGAAACAGTTTTGCAGGAACAAAGCAAGTGGCTTTATATTTTATGATCAAGATGGTCCCCCAGCTACAAAAGACAGCATGGGAGAAACAATAAAAGTGTCTATTAGGCATGTAAGAGCAATGTTGTTAGCTAGCAACTTAGTGAATATCAGGAGGACTGAGATTAAACAGCAAGGAGAGAAGATGGTACATGGTGTTGTAAAGGGAATTCAAAGGGAAGGAATGACAAGATCAGAGGAAGGAGTCATAAATTCTTTTGACAACTTCAAAGCAAGTAGAGTTGAGGGGAGGAGATGTATGCACAAGCTTTCATTTTACCACATTGTATAAATTTTCAGCCTTTTCTGGTTATGCCCTACTTATTTTCTATCTGTAAATGCATTACCAGCCTGGAGATCCCAATTACTGTGGGAATTGCAGAGGTCTCGATTACTAGGGAAACTTGTTAAAATTACTTTTCTACACTCACATCTATGATGCTGAGAGACTTTAGTCCCCAAGCAGAGTGGAAGCCTGAGGTTGGAAACAGTGAAAATCAGTGTTTGCAGGATTCAGACCACTTGCATGCAAATATATTATCATGCTTATAATGATCATCAATTCACTTTGTTATCTTGGAGAAAGAAATATACATGAGATGTGGTGTTCAAAACATTAGGTCAGCTAGCAAAAGAGATGATAGGTGATTTTTCATCATTCTCTTGAAGGTAGAAGGAGGGATTGGGAAGGATAATGATCATGCTTCCTTTCTCTCTTCTGTTTTTTAAAAATTTGGAGAAATACCCTAAAAAGATATTAATACAATATCCTGGCTTCTGTTCAGATTATTGCTTACATTTTAAACAAGAAATGCTAAATTGAGTTTTTTGGGGCAAGTACAAGAAGGTAGAATGTATTCTACTTTATTTTAATGTTGGTAAATAAAGAATGCATGATTTATACTGAAATAGATAAAATGATACAGATACAGGTCAGACTCCCTCATGTGGCTGTCTATGACTGCACTGAGGTCTCAGATATCTGTGCTGCTGTCCAGTTTTCTAGCAAATATAGCCCAGGGGACAGAACTGAGAGAAGAGATCTGTAACTCTGCTTTTTCATATCTAATGGCTGTAGATTTGTCTCTAAGAGCAGTAATGAAACAGAAAAGCTTCCAGATGGCAAAACGGATAAAGAAGAAATAAAGGGAGAAAACCAGAAACGACTCATACATTTGCTTTGAAAATTATAGATACAGTTATATAATATATGCCTATATTAAATATGTACAATTAGTGGTAGGGTTTTAGGGGAGAATTCCAGTATAGAATTCACAGATGAAGTTTGGATACCAGCAGTAAACTTAGTGGAAGAAGTTTCTTAAACTGTATCCAAAAAAAAAAAAAAAAAAAAAAGAACATTCAGCATTAAAAGACCTTGTTCATGAATACAGAGCAATAAACTAAGTGTAGTTCTTCATATTTTGTTTACCTACAGATGGTGGCTAATTTTATTCATGTGTCAGTAGTGCTTCAAACTGAGTTTGGCATGGGATAAACATGTGACTCATCCTGACACAGACTGAATCCTATGGTCTAGGAGAGCATGGTCACACCTTTTTGATGAAACACAGAGTGTTCTTTCTACTTCTTGTCTTCGTTATGTTGGCAGAAATGTAAAAGTTGGCAAGCATCACAGCTAAGTCATACCATACTTCCAGGGATGGTGACTCAATCACTTCCCTGGGCAGCCCATTCCAATGCCTGACTACCGTTTCTGTGAAGAAAGTTTTCCTAATATCCAATCTAAATCTTCCCTGGCCCAACTTTTTAGTCAATATCTTTAGTCATTATGTCCAGAAAGAGGAATTAAATTTACCTTTCTGTTCATGTACATAGCATTTTTAGACTTGTTTTTCTGATGGTAGAAAAAAGGTCTAGGTGTTAAGAAACACAGCTGTCTCTGGCTAATTTTAAGAGGCTAATATGGCTATATTTAATAATCAGTTGATAAACTCAGTGTTACAATTTTTTGTCACAACATACAAGTATAACAAATATTTCTACTTCTAAAGCTTTGGTTGTCTTGGTGGAACATAAATTAAATACACCATAAACTTCCAAAAATGATGCTGACTTCTTTATCAGTATCAGAACATGCAATTCTTAGGAACCAATAAAGTATTATAATAGTAATGTATTCTGGCTGGCTAAGAGGCTTGAAAAAAATATCATTAGTAGAGAAATATATATATATTTATAGAAAATATGTACTAACTTTATAAGCATGATATAATGGATTAAATTATAGAAGAATGTGATGACTGATGAGTGTGTTAAATATGACAGGGCTACCATATGTCTTTAATTCTTTCTGTTAACATCTTGTCATGATGTTACTTGGTAAATGGCAATTTAAAAAAAATAAAATATGGTGCATAATTGCCAAAATATTTCCATTACTTTTATTGGGTTTTCCAGTCAGTGTTTCAGATTGCCCTCTGAAAATCACTTTATAAAGAGAAAGCATTAATTTTAAACAGAAGAGTATACTACACAACTAAATGAGACTCTTAAATGAAAACAGAGAAATAAGTTTTGGCAGTAACTATACGAGTGAAATGTGCACATGACATCTTCCTATTTTTCTTCTAATAGCTGTGGCAGTATGGTTTTTCAGGTACACTGAGCATATGGATGTATCTCTTCCACATGCTTAAGAGAATATAAGCCTATTTTCTTTTATGTTTAGAGTGAAAACATACTGAAAGCAGTTTTAAAATCACGTTTAACTCACTGTTGTAATAATTCCATAAGATCATTGGAGAAAGTATGAAACATACTGATTTGTCAGCCTTCATAAATGGTAACTTACTGCAAATGGAAGAGCATGATGATCCATATTCAGATGCAATTAATTTCCCTTCAGTCTTCAAACTTCATCTGAGAGGTGAGCTGGGCCCTGCTGCAAATCACTACAGGATGACCTGGAAAGAGATCAGACAGACATCATGCTAAGGATTTCTTACTAGCTTTTGCTGCAGGAGCCGTAGAAAATTATGATGCAAAAGTAGCAAATATATTTAAAATATTTCACTGTTATGAACAAACACTAGCAGTAGTTGGGCCAGATTATCAAATTGGTCCTTTCCCAAAACTCCACTGGTGTCTGCCTGCCACTTACAACACACAGTTTCAGTAGTCTTTGTCAAGTTTTGGTCTTCAATTTTTCTACCATTCAGAGGATAGCCACACGGAAAACACACACAATTTTACTACTGAAAAATTATACTCCAGAACAAATGTGGTATGATTCTGTTATAATTTTTGCTACCTACATAGAGGGAGAACCCAGCATGACTGAATAATCACTAGAGCATTTAATTTGATAATTTGACCATGATAGCTTGATGCATATTTTGTTTCTAAGACTATAACTTCAGATCGTTCTAAAAAGCTTTGGATAAATTTCCATTTCTGAGAAAAATGTGCACCAAGCAAGCAGATAGAATGACAAGCTGCAAGCCACCAGTAGAGTTTTTGCAGATACAAACTACAGATACATCATGTACAAAAAAAAATAAAATAAAATAAAGGTGAGGTATCCTACATTGCTTCTGTAGTTTTTCCTTATCTTCCTAATGTCAATACATCTATTAATTTTGTGTTGATATATAACATAACATCCTATCTCCCCCTAAAAAAAGTTATTCATCTATTTTGCTCTACAAAGCGTGAAGAAAAGAAATTTGCAATTAGTATCTTCAACTTTTTTTACACTGTGCTGGCTCATCAAGTTTGTGATACATAAAGAATTATTTGAACACTTATATTAGCTGTTTTAGGAAGGTTTTAGAATAACTGGAATGACTTTCAGAATATGTCTTTTTTGAGAAGTCAAAAGGACACTAATCTTTCCTTAAATGTTTTGTTCATTAGGAGGTCTGAAAGTCGGGCTTGTTCTTACTTGTCTAATAGCATGAAACTTTTTACACTTACAAATGTGTAACTTAAAAGGTATTCTAAGAAGCTTTTTAGCAAACACAGAAGTTGCCTCCCTTTCTTTAAGCCATAAAAGTTTGGTACAGTCTCCAATGAAGTTAATCACTCCTGTAATCAGTATAAATCAGTTCACAGTGATCAAGCAGTGCGCAGGGTCAGAAGCTGTTTAACCATAGTCATAGCATGCAAGGTGATCTGCTGCTATTTACCCACAAGTATTCAGTGTGTTAAAACCTATTATGAAATGTAGCATTAGAACTCATTACCCCAGAACGTGCTGGTTTATGAAAGATTCTCTTTTCTACATGCCTTGTGACTGGTTTTGTTGTACTTCATTTTTATTTTGTCTTTAATGAAGGGGTACACTAATAACTATGTTTACTCTTATAAAATTTCTTTGTCAGTAGACAAATGTTTACTAGCTGTAACTGTATCTATTTGTATTAAAATTGACTAAACTTTGTAGTAAAATTACAGGCAATCAAATTATATGTATCATGTTATACGCGTGATTAAAGGTATGGGTGAAGGGAAAAAAATATTTTTTTGAGAGGAAAACCATTAGTGTTAGCTCACTTGAAAACTCTTAGATAATTTCAAAAATGCCACATTAAAATAAACACACTGTGCTTAGTTTATGCCCCAAGTTACAGTACAGCATTATCCTCCTGCTCTTAACTGTGCTTTGGAGGAGAATTACTTGCTTTCTCTTTCTTGGTGTTCCTGCTTCTCTCTCTCCCACATAGGAACCCTACAGAGGCTGGTATCTTAATGCAAGGACTTAGTCTGCATTAATATCCCTCTTTCAGCTCCCTCCAGTTCAATTTCTCAGCATGTCCCATGCAGGATGCAGAGCACAGTGGAGGCTGGGGGCCAATTACTCCTCCTTTCCATCCTTTCACATCTAAAATGGTTTGTCATCATATGCTTGTCCTATTTCCAATAAAACTACCCTCCAGTCACTCTCTATGTAGCTACACCCCTTGCATACATTTCCTGTAATATACTGCACACCTTTTCATACTTCTATCTGAAAATTATGTCTGATGAAAAGATGAAGAGGGTTGTGCATTACAGAAAATTTGTTGCAAGCTCATGGCTATTCAAAAGAGTCCCCACCAAACAAATACAACACAACATTCTGCTACAAACTTCTTGACATTGTGAACAAAAACAGTTTCTCAATGTAATATTTGCTGCTATTATTCTGCTCTGTCCATCTATAATTTATCATAAGCTCCTCAAGCCATGTACATTCCTCCTGGAGTCTCCAGCAAGGGTTGAATCTGAGATACAGATTTGATTCTGGTGAGATGTGTTGCAATGCATTTTTCTTGCATGAATGCACTGAGAAAGCACTGGGATTTTACTTTTACTCCTTTTTTTTTTTTTTTTTTTTCTATTTTATTCTAGTAGAAATAAATGAGCTCCAGGTAATGGTCTCACTGGACATACTGCATGAAATTCTAGGTACAGATAAAAAAATTTTCTTGCTTTTTATGACTTCAAAACTGTTTCATGTTTAAGCAAATCTAGAGAATCTCTTGGGTTTAGGGAGTACAGTGTGTAAACAAGCTAAAACAAGCAGAGAGCTATAAGTGAAGTGTATACATAAATCTGAAAATGCCTGAATTTCCTCACATAACGCATACACTTCCACTAGATACAGATTAGCCCAATTTAAGACACTAAACAACAGCAACAATGAAAAGCATAAAAATATAAACTACAGAGAGAGATAACCCCAAATGGGTCTTCTACAGAAACAGCATCATAGCTGCCTGCCTCAGTCATCATGTAAAAATAGAAATCAGAACTCAAGAAACAGAAGCTGTCATGAAACATTTATCTCTGGAATAACTGAAGAAACTAGAAGGGAAAAGGTGAATTGGAGATATTATAATAATTTTCAAAATGTGGATTCAATTTTTTAAAGACTTTACGGTAAGAAAGTTCTACAAGAAGTCAGAGCTGCCACTCAGTGGAAAAAAAAATTAAGGAGAGTAGGCTTGAGAACACCCTTCATCAACTAAAAGACAAAATTATTAAATAATTGCTTTGTTTGGTACGAGTTTTGGTCAATAATAATTAACTATGCATCCTTCTGTGGCTGTGGATTCTTGCCTCCATATTACATACTTTACAATTCTTGCTTCTGTCACAACATATTTACTTAGACATTACTGAGAGCAGACATTTTGAATGACAACTGCTTTTCCCATGTGTTTCTTCTTTGCTTACTCCAGTGTTTCCAGAGCCTTGTTTTGTAGCTACCCATGTCCAGATGCAGATTAAATTTAGCATATTTCTTATTTTTTGATGTCACAGTATTTAAACATCACAAGGTAACAAACAGATTATCTATTCGCATGTCACAGGAAAAGCTCACTTCTTTTAAATACATTAATTTGTCCTAATGTAATCATATGAACCTCATTTAGTGAATTGGCCTCTAATAAATATGCCACATCCCATTTAAATAGGTGTGCAGAAAGTCACACTCATCTCCCATGAAATCCATTCATATTCCTGCTATGTCCGCCAGATTACCTAAATTATGGAAAAATTGCATACTTTGGACTCTTTTTCTATTATCCTTCTCACAGAACACATATCAATTAAGACAGCAGTTTTTTCTAGTGCCAACATAACATAATAGTACATTGCATTTGTCCTTTCACTCATTCTGCAGAACATCACGGTGTGGGGTTTTTTAGAAAGGCATTTTCCCAATGTAACAGCACAAAATATTGAGTGTGTAGCAGCCACTAGAGCATGTAAGTTGTGGAGCCTATAAGATTCCTTATCATCAGAAACAATGAAGAGGAAAAAGAGGATTTAGAGTATAGATGAGACTGAAGAGGAATGCCTTTTAGTCTGACATAAATCACTTGCCTAATTTCGACAGTTAATTTGTTTCTCAATGGTAAAATGAAGACAGCAATATTTGAATATTGCATAGTCTCCTCACCAAGCTTGAAGTACTTGAGTATGATGCCATGTGTGCTATAAGCAAGCCTGTCTGCATCTCAAAGACAAGTTCCATATGAGAGACAACATGATCGTTGTCTAATGATGCTGTTCTTAGACAGGATTGGACAAACACTCTGAGCTAGGCCATCTGGATGCTTGTTTGAGTTGGTAAATTTTTATCAGTAATATATAGTTCCCATCTATGCATCTCCTGACAGATTGTAAAATTACTTTGAAGAATTAAGGGGAAGCACAGAAGGAAATCTGACTCTTAACTAATTAAGCTTCTTATTTATTTTATTTATTAGTGAGGAATTGGAAGTGTGTTGCTCATCTTTAGCTCCATTAACTGGTGCTATAGATGCTCTGAGCCTTGAAAATAACATCATGTCTTTTGATGCCTCAAGTTGCTATGCTGATTTTGGCCATAGCATCTCTCTGAGACATATATTGAGTTACTTGCAGAAATAAATAAAAAATAATAATAATAAAAAAAAAAAAAAAAAAAAAAAAAAAAACAAAAAAAAAACCACTCCAGGTTCATTCTCATCTCCGTGTTTTAACATGAAAACTTACCTTTTCTTTGTACCTCAGCTTTGCACTGCAGGATTATTTTAATAAATCTGCTGAAAATATATGCTGAGCTTTAGAAGTGAGTACATCCCATTTCAAGAGCTCTGGAAAATATGTTAGGAACTGAATTGTCCTAGTGCATCTTATGGCTTTAGAGCATAGCTGTCATTGTTGCAAACTGACAGACTCTGTTCCTGGGAGGGAGGTGGAAGCCAAAGCAATGTCTGCCAGCTGGTTCACAAAGAGGCTGCAGTGTCAGCACATTACAGAACCCAAAGGCCAGATGGTGAGACTGCTACTGAAGTAGATTCGTATTCTCAACGCTGCAACCACTTACAGCTGTAGCTGGGCAAGCCAACTCATTTCTGTCCATCTTTCCAAGTGCAGCTGATCAATCTGTTACTAATATTTGGAAGTGAAAATGAATGAAGCACTAATAAACTTTATGAACTGAAATTTGTGTTTCTTCTTAGCACTGCTGTATCCAGCAGCCTCATATATTGATCTCACTCAAACAATATTTCAGTTTGTTGTTTATAACCCCATTCTTTTTTATATTCTCTATTTCCTTTCCAAAGCAGCTGTAAGCAGCCCCACTTCTAATGAGCTTGGTATCCACCTGTTTCCCATTGAAGTTGACAATAAAACTTTGCTCTGGATGAGAGGGCAAGGAAAGATTGAATTACAGCCTTTTCCTAGGTGAAATTCAATTTTTTTTTTCCCTGCACACAGTGTTCTGCATACTCACCATACCAACAGATTCAAATTGCATTGCAGTCTGCTCCATCAACAACAGAACTCCAAAAAGCAGTGGTACTAGGAAAAATGGACAAAACAAATAATATATACTAGGAAAAGCTTCATCTTTTCCCATGGTGTCTTCCACCACTGCTGAGAATGATCCACAAGAAATGTTTTCACTTTAAAACATCTTACATTTGTTCTTCTGACACAGTTAAGCCTCTGTAAATGCATAAGTGTTGCTTAAGTGTCATGATGTCCCTCTTTTTAAGAGGTACACAGCAGCCTACAGGAATACATTGACTTACTGCCACAGGATCAGAAGGCAGCTCCCTTGCATTGGGCTGACACAATTTCTTTACAGGCAACCACATCCCATACTGCCTTCTGTAAATCTGTTCAACTCTCCCTTAAAAAAAATAATCTTTTTGGATTTCACTTCACTTACTTGGAACTGTAACCTCTCTCTCTGATGAGTAGAAACCTTCTGCATTTTTCAGCCTGAACATATTCCCCCATATGTTGTGCTTACTTGCTTTTATGTAGTTTTTGTTCCTTACCTTCTGTAGTTATTTTCCCTCAATGATGTTGTAGTAAGTTGTATATCCACTTACAGTAATTACAGAAGAAATGAGACCTCCCTTATACTTCTGCAAACTCAGTTTTGTACTGCTTTAAATTTCACCCTATAAATCAGGTTATTTTATGTTTTGTTTCTTCTTAAGAAATTAATATTACAGGCAAATTATTAAATCTATATATAATAGGGGTTGTAGTTGCTGATCTTCAATGGAAATACCTCACATGTAATATCTCTTAACGTCAATTTATTCTTTCTCAGGCTAGATCAAATTGCTGACTCACAGATACATTAGGAAAGTGGGGCTCCTTTCCCTCTTATTAAGGTATCCCCTCTTAAGTAAATTGTCATACTTTATCTGTATTTAAGATGTGAAATTCTATCCCATCACCATTCTTTCACACGTAATTCTCCTAAGGTATATTCTGGTACCCCTGTATAGAGAAAATAAATATATAACTACAAAAGTATAAAAGATCCAAATATAGGAAAACAAACAAACAAAAAAGGAGACTTAAAAAAAAACCTCACAAAATTAAGTTAAAACTGAGGCTTTTCTTCAAACAACTGCACTACTTGCACAACCTGCAAATGGTTCCTTATCTGGAGATCTCACACTCATCCCTTCATCTTCCATTTGAATTAAAAATTTTCAAAATGGAATTATATAAAATATTGTACTCCTAAAAAAGCCTCATATCACTTTCTCTTTGAAAAATCAGAAAGCATCTGATGGTTCTATTATAATATTTCTTTGATTCATGGGATGTGCAACAGTTCACGATGCTTCCAATTTACTACTTGTAAGGTTGACAAAGTAATCAGAAATCAATTACTTTAATTCTAATCTTTCAGTTTGTCCATTAAGTCTCATTACATGGATAGGACTTCAGTACACTTGAAAAAAGTCCTTAAAAAATCATCTTATGCTTTGGCAAAACAGCATAGAAATTTTTTTTGTTATACTTCTTTGTTTTTTTTTTACTGGTCATTTATTACCTGCTAAAGGTGTCATACAGATTTTCGACTATGGAGATTTCTTAACTCCAAAATGACAACAAAAAGTTTAAAAGACACTCAGAGCTTTGCTGCTTGTTTTTTCTACTTAGGATGTGACATTTCTCCATCCAATATTATATACTCTAGTTTTTATCCGGCACACACAGGTGTTCCATTATGTTTAGCATAAATTAAATCAGATTTACTCAAGAGAAATGCAAAAGAGATAACATTAAAGGGCTGTTTTATATTCAGAGAAGAATGAAGTAATTTAAATAAACAATGTTTTTTCCTAGAACTGTAAGAACATTTATATTCACCTGTTTCTAGAAGAGGAAGTCCAGTGAAATATAGTTTCCAATGCCTCTTAAACACAGATGATAATTTCAAAAGACTGCAGACAGAAATAATGAGTCCTCCAGGTTACAGAAAGGCAAAGATCTTAAAACAAAAAGATTTTTACATGGTAATACAAGAGATCCATGAAGAGCATAAGGGCAAAACAAAGGTTAGGAAGATGTTTTTTGAAAAAAGAATTTGGAAACATTGTAGATTCTGTGGCACATCAAGCATTTTGCAGAGTGTTTTGCCTACTCGCTGCCAAGCCACCAGAAATGCTATTTCAAAATTTAATATTTCTATTTAAATATAATGGAAAAAAAAAAAGTGCAATTCTTTTCTGAAGTTTCAGAGTAAAGGGCATAGCTTTGCTTCACAAATCCACTGGTCTAAAACATATCAGTTCTACAGGAAAATGAGTATGATATTTTTTAATTTAATTGTTGGAAATACAGCATTCCAAATAATTCCAATACATCACACAACAGAAAACCTGTAACAATAGGTAAAATAAGATATGCCCTTACATTCCTGTCAGCTCAGAACAGTATATAAAAATAAAAAAAAACAAAGGGAATCCAACTTGAAAAGAAGTATTGTTAAACATAGAGGACTAGATTTGTAGTATTTTTCTGTGGTTTTTTTTGTTTGTTTGGTTGAGTTTTTTTCCCCAAAAAACCCAAACAGGCCTCTCTACTTGTAGAGACTAAGAATTTCCTTTTTTTCTCATTAATGGGCGATTACATAAAGTCATGAGTGATTATTGAAATTAGGAACATTTAGGAAAGGATTTCCTCTTTTCCTAAATTAATATATGTGAAAATAATCCTATTAAAAAAAAAAAAAGAAAACAGAACCAAAAAAAAAAAAAAAAAAAACTTTAGCACAGAACTGGAGTAAATCCGATTTTGAAATATGTGTGCCTTTAAATATAGTTTTCCTGAAGACACTTGAAAAACAAACAAAATTAAATGCTTGATCATATACTAGAGTAGTAATTTATTGTTTAGCTGTTTTGGCCGACATTGTTATCATATAGTATTGACCAACATTCATCAGAAATCCAGACACCCATGGTAGTATATATCTATTTTCTTCCAAGAAAATTTCTGCAAAAAATTTTCAAGAGGGTTATCAACTCTAAAACCTGCTAGGTGACTGGTTTGTCTTTATGTACTAGATACAGACAAATTTTTAATAAAAAATCACAAACAGTTGAAAACCTGATTTTTTTCCTGTTCATAACGCATGTGGATGTGAGGTTCTTCTGTCCTGAGACAGGAAATCCCAAGTCTTCCCAACTCACTAGCTCCAGGTAAAATTTAAGAATTACAGCACTTATGTCATGGAAATAATTATGCTGTTAGAAAGTCAAGTATATTGGAGATTTCCTTCCACAGTTAAGTAACTATTAAGTTTTTAAATAATGCTATTACTTTAAAAGTTGACAAATATAAAAGAAATTATTAAAGAAAATTAACCTTAGATGGGTGAATCAAGAATTATTTTAGTGTTTAAGGATGTGCTCTTTGACTGAAAAGTTAAAGTAACAGTCAAAGAGCTGAATCTCTCACATAGTCAGCAGGATTTTAGGAATAAGTTTATAAAGGCCTAAAAAAAAATCAACTTTCATAAGAAAAATAATATCTGAAAATTCTGTTGTTGTTTTTTTTTTAAGATAACAGGTCTGAATACAAAGTTCTAATGTATTAAACAAAACTAGTAACAGTTTTTTATCTGGCACAAACCTGAAAGTATGAATTAAAATTGCCCCAGCAGAAAGTGGGAATTATCTGTTGCAGCAAAACAACACAGCAGAGTCCCGGAGACACCAAACTCCAGAACATGCACTTGGGGAATCACAATGTTTTTTGTTCGCAGTCAGATCTGCCCTAAAGAAAAATCTTAATATTCACTAATAACTCTTTTGTACTGCCATCAAATGTGTCTACTTTGGTGGCAATCCTTTCCTGTTTTGATAGGTTGGCTCTCTATACATGATGACAGGACCATTCTGTTTTCTGCTCCCTCAAGGTCAGAATTCAAAATGCAAAAGTCCCTGAGAGGTAGAAAGTGAAATTTACTATAAAATTTTCCTTTCCCTCCGTTCTTTCTTTAGTCCTACTTTCCTAGTAATTTTATCTATACAATTTTATACAGTGAAATATTGAATATAGTAATCCATTCATTCAATTATCTTAAATAAATTATTTTTTCAATGGGGAAGGGGATAAAATAGGCAAAAATCAGTGCCAAAATCCCCATAAAAGCTTTCTTTGTATTCCATTCCATGGTGGAACAAAACATTGCTGGTTAAGGGAAGATCACTGCAGTGACTTTTTTTTTTCGAAACTGTGCTAGTAATAGTACCTAGGAGAGGGAAATCATGCTATATGTAACTTCACATGCAAATTACCTGACTTTAAAATCCTACTCTTTGAAATAAAAAAAAATTCTTTAGATTTGAGTCTGCCATTTTTTCCTCTTCAGCATCTCCAGCAGAACTGTTTCAGTTTACCAAGCAGCAACAGAATCTGTGTTTTGCACAGGGATATCATCATGATTTTTAAAAGTTAAAAAATGTACCTGGTAAGATGAAAAATATGTAGTAAGAAAAAGTGCAATACTTTAAAGGTAGAAGGACCAGCTAAAGCCAAAGGATAGGCAAAACTGAAAGCAAAAATTGCAGGCAAATGAAACACAGCAAACCCATTGTCCCTCCTGAACTGAGAAGGCCAAAAACATGCAGCAAAAAACAAGACCTGAAATGAGCTGTGCAGAACTTAAACAAAAGTTACAGGTCTTCGAACAAGAAAAGAATTTTAAAGCAGTTATCTCACAATGATTTTGGTTTTTTCATATCTCAATATTTCTTCAAAGTGAAACTGATTTTTGGGTATTTAGCAGATTTTATGAGGCTTGCTTATATTTTAGAAACTCTTCTACCAACTTGTATGCATATGGAATGAAGGGAAGGAGGAAGGAGAGGCAAGGAAATCAACTGAACATTTCCAGGCAATTAGTTACGCGTCAGATAAGTTGTTTTCTACAGCTGCACGACTGAACTTTTTTTTTTATTTGGGATTCAAATTTACTCATAAATATTGAAATAATAAGCTCAAGGAAACGGTACTATTTGACGCATGGCCTATTTCTAAGAACTAGTCTAATGGAGAAATCATGGCTCAAGTGTCACCATTTCAGTATGGCAGTACTGCTATTCTACTAACACTTCACTGATCCTTTTAATACAAGGCCCATGTAGTGATTATGGTGATATGGTGCACTATTGCCTTCCTCTCAATACTATACAGTTCCCAGAAGATCATTAGGTTGGATTTTCATTCATAAGTGCTTTCCTCACTGTTAGCTATTGCAGTACTAAAGGACCCAACACCATTTGTTTCACAGAGGACTTTATGCAGAATCTACAGGGCTTGTTTCAATCCCATTTTTCATGTCTTCTAGAATTTTTACCATCCTGATTATAAAACTAGCTGTGTAATTCTGTCTTCCTCCTACATTTCACTTTTCTTTTTAGTTTTGCAGCTACTTGAACATGCCTTTTCTGTATAACATAATTAATATTCCTCTTTCTGAGAACAGCCTGTCCCCAGGGTACAGTGACTATAGCTTTAGAAGGAAACCAAACTGTTTCAGCAGCTGCAGTTCACATCCAAAGCTCTGCAAAGGCAAGCAAATTATACAGAGGTAAGCCACATAGCTCCTTCCAGACTCAGACTGTAAGTTCTGGTGCTTTGAGTCCTCATGTGTATTATTGCAGTAATAACAATTTAAAAAATTATTATTCTATCTCCTGACAACTTCTGAAAATTTAAAATTTGGTTTCATTTTGTTTTGGAACAAGTCTCATACAATAATTTCAATAAAATAAAAAAAAATACCCTCATTTTTTCCATTAAAGCAAGCTGGAATAAAGGGTTAAGTAGCCTTCTTTAAAACAGTGCAATCTAAAGATCAAATCTCTTCTCCATCTCATCCCTGGGATTGCTTTCCATGGTACACAGAAAAGAGAAAGGACTTGGATTTTGATCTATCATACAAATCCCAAGCCACTTGTCTTGCTATCAAATCTCTGCATACATTTACTATTCCCTACCAAAAACTGCATTGACCTGTAATATCACTGTGAAAATTCAGATAGAAACATTATAACCTGTTTGATTGTTTTGTTGGTGGTTTTTTGTCTGTTTGTTTATTTGTTTGTTTTAATGTGCAAGCATTTCACATACTTCTGCTGGGCCCCTTTGCTAATTAGATTTCCAGTTTCATGGCATTCATATGTAATTCCCTATTATTTGGTATGAACAATTTACATGCTTTTAAGCTACGTAAGTATCTCATAGTTGACATTCATCATTACCTGTTGCAAAGCCCTTCAGCAACACTTTCTGGAGCTTCCAGTATTCATAAGCCATGATCTCCCCTTGCACTAAATTGAAGTGTGGGTCAGACTACAATACAGGGCTAGCTCTGCTTTTCCATCCACTGGCATTTAAAAATCCTTGATTTCTTATTCCTGCCATTTCAGATAACTTCTGTCTCTTGAGCCTGAGAGTGCAGGGTTCCGTTAAGGTTTCTCTGAAGATCTTTCTGGTGCTGCATTGACTAGTTGTTTTAATATTGGGTTGCTTGCTTTGAGGATACTGAATTTTTTTGCCCCCAGTATGCAAGACTGTCAATGTTTCCTTTCAATGGATAAAGTTTCTCAGCTATCACAGTTTTAAAACTCCCACTGCCCTTCAGCATCCTGTTCTCAGGCACATTCATTCTTCTCATTGATCTTTGCATATCCTCTGCTCTTTACTGTCACCTGTCTCAGTGAATCCTGCTTAGACAGATGTTTCACAAATTACAACATAGGCGAAGTTTAAGGACACCATCAGTTCTCCAACAGATCATCTCTCTAAGATGACTTATTTTTCTTCCTATGATAAAAGTTTGACTGTTTTGACTCCCTCCTTCAATCACATTTGCTCCTTAGCATGTTTTATTTTACCACTGTTGATAGTTGCTAAGAACATTGCATTGCAGCAGATATGAAGGGCTTGTTAAAATACATGCTTTACAGTATTTCTGAAAAAACCACCTATAGTATATTATGACTTGTAGTAAATTATTAATTATTTGCTGGGAGACTTTAGACTACTGGAAGTCTGATTATAACACTGAGGGACAGGTAACCAGACAAACAGTGCTCTCCATGTTGAAATCACTGCCAGCAGCAGCCTGTTTTCATCAATAATCTCTTATCTAAATCTAAATTAGACGTAGCTCAGTTGACTGAATACTCATGAGGCTCAGACCTGCTAGTATTAGGAGGTTGTGTCACATTAAAACCCAATAAGGAATGAATACAGTTTACATTGATATCAGCTAAATTAGAGGAATTAAAGTCTTTAGCAGTTAATATCAGTTTCAACTGTGCTGTTTTTTTCTCTAATAATTTATGATACATTTCTAAAAGACACATTAGATAAGTATAGAGGAGAAAATTTGCAAAGACAAGCAAAAAAAAGGTCATGTCTAAGAATGATCTTCACACTGCTGTGGGAAGTGGACCCACAGTAGCGTACAGACAATGGAGGAGGATGCAGGAAGACTGCAGAGAGGCCCACGAGGAAGAAATCCATCTAGGACTGCCTTGACCATTACAGCTACAGGATATGCCTGAATCTTGAGATAAGAAAAAGCCTGAAGACCCTCCTTGTTTGTGCCCCCTGCCACTTCTTCCCTTGCATTCCCCTTACCATATATGGCCAAATATACCCCCCTGGCCTATCCTTTCAAGCCCCCTTATCTGTAAAACTCTGGATTTGATGCTCCAAGCAAAGACCCTCCCCTGTTCCCGAATTCTCTGTATCCCACTGTATAAAAGCTAACTTCTTGTTTTAATAAACGGCCATTTTGTGAGTCACATATCTCGTGTGTGTGTGTCTCTTTCCCCAATGCAAAATGAGCTCAGGGTCCGTCGTTGGGGCCACCTAACCCCATTAAAAACGACACACTGCAGGGTGGTATTTTCAGATTTTAGAAGTCTGAACATTTTAGAAATCAATGTGTCGTCAGTCAGGCATGAATAAAAGTTACAAATTAGAATGAACCATCTGGACATTGGAATTAGACACATGGATACAAACAATTAACTGAAGACACAACTCCATAGTCAAAACTAGCCGCATTACCGAATTTCTCAGCTCAGAACAAATTCTTAATTACTGACTACATTCCTGCTGCTAAAAGATTTTCCAGAGATCCACAGGTTGAGAAGGTACCTTAATACAAAATAGTTTATATTTGCTATGGGTCAAAAATAGAGGAGAATTCTGAAGCAAGCTGGGTTCAGAAGGACCTAGCAGTACCATTAAGGTTGCACATCTTGGAATAAGAAGAATGAGAACACAGACTGAGATAGAATTGCTGCACAAGCAATATACTTGTAATTAACAAAAAAGGAAGTAGGAAGAAGAAACAAAAAAATATATGGCCAGTAAAAAAAAAAACAGGTTGCATTTAGGAACACAAAAAAGAATATATATTTAAAAATATGGCTTTTAAATTTCTAAGGCTGAGGGTCTAAACGTAAGACCAGACCAAACGAGTCTTACCACTTCTAAGAAAACATAATCTGGTTTCAGTAAAACTTGTTGTGTCTTATCTTAAGATTCACAGTTTTTTACATGTGCTAAACATTGCCTTACCACTGTAAGTAATGAAGCTTAAATATTTTCTGATTATAGTTTTAGTCTGGCAACTGACATGCTCTTTTCACCAAGTAACGATTCTGATACTGAAAGAATACATTTAAAAAAAAAAAAAAAAAAAGAGGAAAAATTGATCTTCTCTAAAGTATTTTTGCGTGCTACAGACTACACCTTAGAAAATAAAGAGCTGGAATCATAAATTACCTTCTCACCAGTGGACAACATTAAATACTTCACACAAGTGGATATGCACTTCTCTGAAAGACAGAAAGAAGTGCTTCTTAACCAAAAAGAACATTTCTCTGTACAGGTTATTCAGACAGGATCTATGCAAGTTAGTTTATTCAGAGATTAAAGACCAGATAGGCTGCACAGAATTTTTCTGTTGTTTCAGCAGCCTTTTTTGCTATATCCAAAAAAATCTTCAATCTGAATTTAAAGCAGCTACTGTAATATAGGAAATTCTTAAGCAATTTTATGCAGTCTTCACAGGAAGGAGGAAGCACTGGTAATTGTTAGAGAAAAAAAAAAAAAGACAGGTATTTAATATGCATTCATCCTCAGCTAAAAGGGTAAAGTAATAAAATGGCTTCTGCTTAAGTCATCTGCTGCCTGAGAAATACCTAATGCTCTAGGAAAAGAAGCAGGTTCCGAGGTTTGAAGAACATGAAATAGTTAGGCAATTGTTTTGAAATGTAAGCTGAAAAGGACTAGGACATTACAAAAAGCTGTTGTATGTATAAATATCTGAATACTTTAATGTGAATTTGAGTGCTTTCATTCTTCCACATCTGCATTATAAACTTTTGAAAATAGTTCATAAGAGCAATAATAGTAGAGAGATTTAGTGTTACTGCAACTCCTCGCTGTTTTAGAAGAATGTTCCCTACTCTAAATCTGGCCTCAGGCCACTAAATAATAAACTAATAATTACCGGAAAATTCACTGGGAACTGTTGCTTCATTATAAAAGCAAGATATGGTTAAAAAAGAAAAAAAACAAAACCCAAAAAAGGTGAATTTTTCAGAAATTACTTCACATACAAAATAAACAAAATTTGATTTCTTTACAGTGCAAATTTTGTGCTTGCCACTTTACCACAAAGTCTCACTGTGCATTTCACAAAGAGGTGATTTATGAGACTCAGCTAACCTTCAGCACAGCCATCTGAAGTGCTGCAGTGTGCTCTGCCAGGCACCTGGAAATGTGCAGGTGTCCACTACCCATCTGCCTGCCCACCTTGCAGATTTCTTGGCTGTCCCGATCATCTTAAATGGCCCCAAATGTCTCTGCTTAGGCCTCTGAACCCCACCAAGAGTGTGTGATTCCCAGTTACTCAGTGAGTCAAGAGGCCCCCAGAGCAAATCAGACAGCCAGGTAGCTCAATAGCAGGCTGAACTGTACTGACACCAGATGATGAAAAACAAGATGCTTTGAGATGTTTTTTGCAGGAGCACTCCTAAAATGGCTGTTTGACCATTCCAAGCGCAACCAAAGTGTGTGCATGTTTACAAATTTATTATAACCACTTCTAATCAAATATTCTTAATTATAGAAAGCATACAAAGACCTGCTAAATCTGTCAAAACATAAGCTAAGACCTGAGTGTATGAGCTCTTTGATATAAAGAGAAGCTTGCTGCAGATAAAAGTCTCAAGTGCAATTTTGCAAATTAGGTAAACTATTGAAGTTTAAGATATAAATTATACACTGACTCTGAAGCCAGGTAAAGATAAGAAAGTTGGCTGTCCAAAAGTAACATGGGAATGTTTTGTTTTAAAGTCTGAAAATGAAAAAAAAGAGAGATGAAATATAAGATTTTCCACAGTATTGCATGATGGCCCAGCTCCCTGCTCTTTTGTATGAATCTTACTGTTTACTTGCTGTAAACAGTGTGCTCAGAGCTAATTTTTTTAGGGATAACAGATTTGTTTCAAACTAAAATTAATGTGAAGCAAAATACTAATGATTTATAATTTTATTACTGCATTAGAATTACTGAGTAACAAAATAGACAATTCTGTGACTTCCTATTCATTAAGTTCATACCTTAAAACACAAAGCATATAGTAGTGCCAGTGTAATAAACTGGACATCATTGAGGATAACTACATTAAATGATTCACAGTAGAAGTATAAGGCCTAAACACCTACTAATGTCATACTCTGCCACCTTCTTCATGTCCATATGTATTTACAAACCTAGAGTAAGGAAGGAAAAATGAAGTGACTGCAGTCCTTCCAGTATAAGTGCAAAAATCGCATTGGTTTTCTGCTCATACTTAACCTGATACAAGTGCTCCTGAAAATATGGTAGCTACGGAATACTACCCTTGTGTAACAACTGTCCAGAAATAGTTTATTGGAGAAATCACCATAATCATCTGAGCTGTTTGCCCAAGAATACCCACCCATGTAAGAAGTTGTTCAAAAGTGTTCTTTAGTTTATGAATGAGCTCTCTCTATATAGCACTGCTTTTCACAATTAAAGCTATTACTGTAAAATGCAGGAAATCGCATTCATGGTTAATTGCATAATTCATGAACTCAGGCAAAGCGTGAGCTTGGTAAATATGTAAAACTTTTCAATCAACTCAAGTAGAATGAAAGAGGAAAACACATTATTACTTAAGCTTTATATAGCAAATAAATGTTGAGTTGAGGAATGCATTTCATTTTACATACTCATTTAATATTATGGATGAAAAAGTCATGGGCAGTATAAAAACACATGACAACTACCTTGACATTTTTTTTTCTTATAGTTGAGATAGAAAGATTCAAAGATTTCAACTAGTTACTTGATCTAGTGTTGATTTTCTTGACTTACAAAGCACCTAACTGAAAATATTGATAGCACTGTGCACTTATTTACATTTTTATTACATTTGATAGGAGCAAAGTGTGAAATAGAAAGAAATAACTATCTTTGAGGTACAAATATCTTTGAAAGTCTAGAATTCAATATTAAATAGAATATACGAGTCTGAGCCTCTAAACTCTTTTTTTGTAACAACTCTGGTTTCTTTTCTATTTAAAGGCAGCTTTCATATAAACACAGAAAAAATCTTTATTAAAAATAATTAATGTATTAATGAAATTTATTTTTCATCTCTTGAATCAAGACTTATTTTAGCAATTTCTTCATGATCTTTAAAATCTTGGTCATTCCAGCACTATAGTATAAGCTTGTGACCATTAATATAGGGCTTACTGGTACTATTTGACTATGCTTTTTATTTTTATTTTTATTATATATGGTGTTCTCTTTTTTGTCTTTCTAGAGGAAAATTCAATTATGCTGCTTTTCTTTTGAGAAAGGTTTTGAATTCAAGTGAAAGGAAAATTTTCAGATCAAGAAAATGTTTTACCTTTATACACATTTTTTTTTCACAGTTTTGCTATCCTTGCTCACTCACATTTGAATTTATTAGGAATGTGTTAGTAGTCAGTCATGGTTTTTTCATATATACCTTTATCTAGCTATATAAAATACAGATAGATATGAAGGCCTTAAGAGTATTGTATCAACCTCTTTGAAGCAGAAAGATTCTTGCTTCAGATGAGGATGGAAACAGTCCAACAATAACCTAGGAACCAAAGAAGCTGCCCCTTGAGTTTTATATCTATATCAATACTTTCTTCCTAGAAAAGTTGCTGAAGCTTACTGCCTTAAAATATCAAACTACAGACTGAGGTGATTAAATATGGAGTCAGGAGCTTATTTTGAGAATGGATCCCATAATCTCTGCAGACAATAATGATCTAGGAAAGAAAGGGCATTAAAGCTAGATGTTGTGGGCTTTCTAGTAGACTGCAATTTTCTCTTAGATGTGTTGAGCAACTGTGTTATTTGGAACATTGTTTTATAAACATTATCACTAATGAGCAAAGCTGTGTTTTGCAGCAGATTGTTCTCTGTCAGTGCATTACACATAAAAGCATCCTACATGGAGTCTCTGGTAAGTACGGATTTTACAGATAGGAAGAATTTGGCTTCTCTTGATCCAGCAAGACTAAGGAATTTACACAGAAAACCACTGACAGCTACAAATTAATATGCCATAGTTAATAGCCTCTTGCAGTAATTTTACACATAATCTGTACATATATATTTCTTTTCCCCGTGCTCGACATTTAAAATGCAATTCAAGCTCTGCAGAAGAACACAGGAGATTCTAGTAAACCACTGCTGAGCCACACAATAAAAGTGAATTACAAGTCACGTTATCAGTGACAGAGCTGTCACATAAGGAACAGGGTAGTGTTTATTACTGCTAATAGTTCCAAGTATGTGTTCTATTGATGGCGCAATATTCTGTAGCAGATGTGAAATCTTCAGTATCAACAGATTAGTCAAAGATTTTCTTATCTAACAGTCTCCTAGTCTAACAGTATAAAACTTTTATTGATATCAGTATAGCACAGCAAACAGCAGAATCATTGATTTTATAAGATGTCCTGATCAACTTCCAACTTTTTAATTTGTAACCCTTAGCAGATCTCTCTCAGGAGCTGAAATTGGAGCACTTGATAAATATAGTAGTAGAGTATCTAGCACAATTAAAAAATAAATGCAAAATACTGAAAATACTAGAACAAGAACAACTTTCACTATACTAATTGTTATTTAGTATTAATGAAATCCAGGCCTTTCAACAACACACTGACTCTACTCCTTCCTAGACTAAACCAAGTTCTGCCATGGTTTGTTAAAATGTAGAACAAAAGAGCTTGCCAAGAAATATACACAATGGTATCGCCAAAAGAACTGCTTAGCACACAACCTGATGATGCCATCCTGGTGCGCATCACAGCACTTTCCTGTTTCTACCAAAAATCAAGTAATTTTGCCGCTTTGTTTATATCACTGTATAAAAGCAGAGGAAATACACAGCTAGAGCTTTGAATTGTCAGAAAGAAATTAACACAGATGTGGAGGTTTCTTACGCTAAAAGCCGCTGGAACAGGGAAAAAGGAGTAATAGAGTTGGAAGGAGAAGACCAAAAAACAAAGTTCAGCAGGGACAAACTGTCTACAAACCTTAGGGGCAGGAATGCTGAGGGAGCTTAGTGTACTGTTCTAGGGGAGACGCGAAACAAAGGATGGAGTGGCACAGAGGTGCTGCGGTCACACGCTTTTGAAATCAGTTCAAATGTGAAAAAAAGCGTTGAGTAAGACAACAGTGTTGTGGATATGCTGTATAAAACCAATACAGCTAACAGGAACTAAGCCAAAGGAAAGAACCAGATGGTAATTGAGACCTGAACTTGGCTTCATTAACTTGAAAAGCCACATTACTTTTCATGCCTCTACATATTTTGATGAGTAAAGGCACTCAAACTCCACCTAAACGTGACACGACATCAACTGTGACTGTACCTTTTCTCCTCCTTCAAAGATAGCTTAAGTGAGGAGTAAGCTCAGAGAACACTCTGTCATAGCTCCTGGGATCTGACAAGGGGCTGAACTTGTCTTCTCACCCACACTAAGGCTAAATGATCACCTCAAGCTAGCTTTCATTGGTGATTAGAGCTTGTCTGTATATTGCTTCAAAGTCATATTTGTAGTCAGTTACTATCATCAGCAATCTCTGAACCTTAACCTGTCACGGTCTGCTTTTATCAGTGTGTTTGTAAATAAAGTGTGTTATTCTGTAAATTGTTTTGTGTGAATCCTTCAAGGGTGCTAGCAGCAGTCCTTGGTGAATAACATAATTGACAAAATTGATATAACAAATATTGAATATAACAAAAAGCAAATAACAAAACTGGTAAAACGTAGGAGCAGCTAGACAGACAACACTGGCCACCTGGATGATGAAAGAAAAAGAAGAAAATACTAAAGCAAAAACATTGTGGTCCTGAGCCAGCCAGAGCTAAGATTAGTGTTTGTGAAAAGAATCACAAGGTCAAGCTGGAAAGCTGCTTGAGACATGATCGTTCTTTGTGGCCGAAGGAAGTCTGTAAAAATATATGGGGGAATAAAGTTATGTGAGAGTTCTGCCTGGACTAGGTCTGTCTGCACGTGAATTTATTCACCGCAAATGGTGCTGTGTGAGGACTTTTTCCACATCAAAAGTTTTCCCAGCTAAGAGTGGGGACAGCACTGTCATGGGACCAAGAATAGGTTAGTTGAACTAGTCTTCGATACAGTGGGCTGTTCAGTGGGGACCCCACAACTGGGTGCTGGCAGGCTGGTCAGGTGCAAGGGTCTCATTTTCCCTAAGGGTGGTAATAGGTTGGTCAAATATAAAAAGTTCAAGGAAACCCTCCTTTCAAGTGAAAAGACTCAACAACAGAATGGAGGAGAGATGAGCATCTGTCACACAGGGCAATATTTAGGCAGAGCAAAGGGAAGGGTCATAGTGGGTTACTACCTCTCATTAAGTGAGCAAGGTGTGTGTCTGTTGAAGGAACAAAATATACGTATGTTACTCTTCCTTTACTCTATAAAACACTGCTTTTCTGTGCCTAACAAATGGCAAAAATATAAAATAATTATCGTTGACCTTGCAGTTAAAAATTCTGCTTATTTAAGGGAATTTTTTAGAATCAGCCTTAACCATTTATTTCTCTAGATAAGCACTTTAAATTAGAGCCAAAATCCTTGCTTATAGGGTCTACCTTTCTACCAAAAAAAAAAAAAAAAAAAAATTACTACATTTCTTCTTTTTAAATAAAAATAAAATAAAAACAGAATAAAAGCTCCAAGAAAATACAAAACAATTTTAATTTCTGCCATGAAAATTTTGGTTTTTTAAAGCTGAAATGCATTTTTCAACAGTTAAACTAGTTACTGTGAACAAAAAATATCAATACTTTTCAACATTCATTAGTAAAATGACATATATCTAAGAGATTTGGAAAACTTGATAGAAAAGAAAAAAATTCATTAGCCCAAGTAAGAACTCATGCAAAATGAATTATCTCAAGTGCCTACTGACTGGTTCAACATGTGCAGAATCTGGATTTTTCCTTCCTTTTATTCAGTCTGAACCCAAGATTCTGCCTGAAAACAAGATTCCGTCAGACAGTATCCTTATCCAGGCAAGGTAAAAAAAAAGTGATTTACCCTGGGGGGAAAAAAAATGGTCCCAAGGGAAGCTGGGAAGAACAGCTTCTCGGAATTTGTTTCCCTGGACTAAGATTTTTAGTGATTTTTCTAGTTGATCTTTAACCACTGAAGGGTATCTTAGGTTCTTTTCCTAACAGTACTTGTAGCAGCTACCCTTCATATGAAGTGGTACTCAGCTTGGGTTACAACAGAAGTTTGCTCTTTTCTCATGTACCATTACTATGTATTAAATGACCACCTGTCCAGTGCCATAGAAGATGTAAATGAAAGCTGTTCTAATGTAAAGATTTTCCAGTCTAAAATTGTTAATGTAGTCCCAACAGAGAATTATCCTCTAAATAATGCAACAGCCCTACAATGAGCCTTAGGTATTCTACTGAAAATGTTGTTAATTGTAGGCAATCTAATCAGAAGTTTAGAGTTGTCATTGGCCTTTCGGCATAAATGTGTTCTTCCAGAGAGAAAGGATTAACACCCTTGGCTTTCACTGACTTGTAACAACACAGACTATATTCAAGCAGAATAGAAACAATATATTGGAAATTCCATTTCAGGCAAAAGGAAAAGATGAGATGTTGAGAGGTGAGAAAGGAAACAGCAGTAGCTAAGATGAAGACAACAGGCGAAACCAGAGAAACACTGACAGAAATTGTAAGGTAAAACATATGCAGATATTCTTCCCAAGAATGCCAATGCAGTGGAAAGCTTGAAAAAAAGATTTATTTTAGATGCAAGGACCACTTCCTAAGGATGCTACGTACACCGGGCCCCCAGGGGAAAAAGGCAATGCCCCACCTTCTCCAAGGCCTTTTGTATCTTCTCTCTCTCCTCCCCCACCGTCTTTGGCCCGAGGTGGCCTTGTACGAGTCTGCAAACATGTTCTCTCTCTGCGTATCAGGGAGATAGCTTGCTCACAGCTTCTCCCTGCAACGTTCTCTGAAATGCAGAAGGAAGAAAAAAAACCAAACCATCTAACCCATTTGAGAAAGCCTTCTGCCTGATCAAAACCAGTTCTAGCTTTCCATTACATGTTCTTATGCAATTGCACCTACCCCTACAGAGATGTTGCCAGTAAAGTTAGAACAACTATTTTATAAACGTGCTTAGAGAGAAAGGGCTTGGAGGACACTAAATGAAGAGATCAATAGCTTGAAGAGACTTAAGATTAAAGTATGCAGAATAATTTTTGCATTAAATATGCAACCTATAATGCAGGCTATGGGTTCATATTGGTTTTAATGGCCCAAAGGATTATCAAGGTTAATAATTCTTTAAAAACATTTTTTTATTTCAGCATTCTCTCTAATTCATATGGCACGGTATAAAACCAACTAAAATCTGTGTCCAAAGCTCAGGGGAGTTGCACTGCATATATCCTTACACTGCCTCATATAAAAATAGAACTGTAAATAATCTGAATACAACCTACAGATGGATGAACATCTGAAGCTCATGTACTTGAAAGAGATCAACAGTTGGAAAACAGGACTGTGTTACTTACTGGGTCATCAAATGGTAACCTTTCAAATGAAATGCAAAAAAATTATTATTTTAAATGCACTTTTATACAAATGAAGCAGAGACTAAAGTTCACAGTGTTAATTGCTCAAATTCTAAAAACAGTTATGAAGCCAAAGTTCATCATATAAATGACAAGGGCTGCAATTTTTCTTTAATAAGACATAATGAGTTTACATTTGTATGTTCCTCCACAAATAATAAACTCATCCTACATACTAAGTCTGGTATTTTTAATCTTATGAATCTACAATTAATTCCTTCAAATATTAATATTTCAGTGCAACCTTCTACTATACTCTGTCTTTCTATACTGAACAAGTAGCCCACTATGTTTAAAACTGCATTTATACTGTACTTATTATGGTATTTAAAATGTTTTTAATGACTTAGTGTAGTGAAAATTTATTATCCTCTAATTCGTACCCATTTTGTAAGCTGGCAATTAAAGCATAACGAATTTTTTAGTCCATGATCTGTTGGAAAACTCAGGAGTGATTAGAAGTTAACCCTCTCATTGCTACAAGAGGGTGGAAACAAAAAGTGTGGACAATAAGCACATGCAGAAATAAACATAAACAACATTCTAAGTTTTTAAATGAAGAGGTTGCATGAAAAAACATGCATAAGATATAACTGAGACACCCTGCTTACAACTACAAATGAAGTAGTTGAAATATTTCAAAAATTCTGAACCATATATCTGGTAGGACTATTTTGTGACCCAAAATATTATGATGTACTGGCCAGCGACTCTTTATATTTCAGGAGCCTTTGTATATGTCTATCAACCAACAGAATTCTATAATTTATGAAAGTAAGAAAAATTCTTATATAGAAAAATTATGCCGTCTCATTACAAACCTAATAAGAATTCTTTGTAAAATCCTTGTGCATAACTTTTCTTTCTTTTCACCATTTATGTTTCCACAGAGCACTAAGGATATGCCAAGGCTGTCTCCAAGTCAAAACAATGCACCACTGTAGAGCTGATTGTTGAAGTACTTCTGAAACCACGAAGCAAGCTCCTGGGAAAAACATGCAAGTGAGAGATTATCAAAAGCAAAGCATTTTGACAAAGCAGGATCACAAAAGTAAGATACATTCTTCCCAGAGCAAACATTCACACCAGAAGTTGTTGCTCTAAGTTATAATAACAGGAATAAGTAAAATCAGAATCAAAGCTAAATTAGTTATTTCTCTGTAAATAGGACAATACAAATTGTTTATTTCCAGTTGATGTTCAATTTCAGGCAACTTCACTAGTGTTGAATGATCATGAATATTTTTTCTTTGCAGGGTGAAAATTAGGACCCTTGACATCTTCACATTTTATTCTCCCATTTGTGATTCTGTGTGTCCCAAATACATACTTTATATTCCTAATCATTAAAAAAATTGGCTTACTACTGTACCTGTGGACATGAGTATGCTTAAACCCATGTAAATGACACTGCTGTTTCCATGGTAACCACTGTATTTCAGATGGAAAACAGCAAAGGAAAACTGTAAAAGAGGAAACTGAAAAACAGAGTACACCAGCTTTCCACTGTTATGGTATATTTCTGCAAAATGTTCCTTCTGTCCCTGGTTCAGCATAAAGCTGCTTTCCTCACCTGTTTAATAACCTTGTGAAAAAACTTATTCTACAGTAGAAAGCTGCTGCAACATGGTCCTGTCTGCTTTCTAAAGCAGTGGCATGACCAAACTTAGTATCTAGTGCTAGTTGCTGTCTTCATGGCTCCATTTCCATCTCTGTATTTTGTGATAAGAAGGAATTCACTACTCTTTTGCAAATGACTTCATGGTAGACTACTTTGCCTGGTGTCTTGGTTTAAAGGCAAATGTGGGGGTGAGCCCTCCTATCCTTTTTATGTCCCACCATTATAGGATTTTGACATTTTACCTGTTGATTTCAGAGGCTTGTGATGAGGGCAAGATAATTTAAAGGTAATTAAGACAATGTGGAGAAGTGGAAAAAAAATCCCAGAGAAACAAGTGAGAAAAGGGAAAGGGAATTTGCTTTAATTCACAGAGAATTACTTAGGAAAAACTTTAAGAATCTTATATTTGGAACAGATTCATCCATGCCTAATTTTTAATCTGGAGAACTTTTACATAAATTAGTGAAGACAATGTTCTGTACAGATCTTCCATAATGTCTGTATTGCTACCTCCCTTTCTAGACCTCATTTTACATGTATAAAATTTAATCAGTCACAATAACTTTCTTTAGCTAAAGTAAACACTTGAAGTGTTTCCAGTACAATTATCAGAATAAAAACGGATTTATTCTACATTTCCTAGGACAATTTCTACATTACTTAGGACAAAACAGCACAGCAAATTTGCATATTCTTTATTGCCTTTTAGTGATATCCATTCAAGAGGAAAAGGAAACTCTGTTTACTGAGTTGAAAATGAATGTAAATTACAATGCAAATTTAAGGGAAAGGATAAAAATTAGAAATGGTAAGAATTGATACACAATGTTATTTACCCTTCTGAATCTTCCTGCTGGGCTTCCACGAAGATGTGATTGACACAAATAATGCTTCCACAGTGACATTCTGTTTACCATCAATTTATGGTTTCTCTTATCTACAAAATGAAGTTAGCTGAAAAGTGTAATTCCATAAATCACACAAAAAGCACAACACTATGTGCATACAAATAAAAAATACTAACCTTTAAGGACATATATTCTTAGTCTGCTAGTTCTGTGTGGTGAACACACCCATGGATGTCAAGGTGCTTAGGCAGCATCCTGCAGAGATCCTGGTCTGGCTGTACGTCACTGAACTTCCTTATCTAGTAGGCCATTTTCATTAAATACCTTCAAGAAAGAATGATTAAAAAAGGATGACTAATTTAAGAATATTCTGCTTTCTTCTATGTGATAAAATTCATATGCATAGATATCTGTATGATTTCATATCAGCTGTTCAGAGACTGATAACACCATACACAGTATATACAATGACAGCAACCTCCTGATAGATATTTTTTTAATGGCAACTCTTTCAAGAATGATCAGAAACAGCTTAACAAATCACCTCTCTGCAGTTTTTACAGCACATTAACCACATTTTGAAGTAGATACCTGAAGTCCAGAATGCCGAATGATTGCTAGAGGGCTTCACTGAAATAAAATGGTGTTAAATGCAAGCATCAGAGCTTGCAAAAAATGAGCAAAGAATGAGCACTTGTGCTGTTCGTCAAATGTCAGTCTGCTATCAAGTGATAATGAGCACTGAACTACTAGGATATTTTTATTTGATCTGTCTAGGAACAGATGAAGTAATGAAATACTGTTCATTAAAGATAATTTTCTAAAACAGAAGAAAGAATCTTTTAGGCAATAGATATCAAGTGAAATATAAGATATCAAGAGATACTTCTCTTTTCCATATCCAGTGAGTTTTACAAAAATGTTCTGGAAAATTCTGACACACGCATATTTGTTTGGCCATAAGATTATCATGACTTATGTTGATATCACTAAAATCAAGATTTGGCCTCTTTCACAGGTATTTTTGAAAAGCCTATTCACTGCTGCATCTAAATGGCAGAGTACCAGAGTATCAGTATTAAGAGGCACAATACTAAATCTCGAGTAGGTTTCTTATCAAAGTTCAACTGTTTTATTAGTGGATTTATTTGTTAATATTCTCTTTTTACAGAACCATCCCTCAAATAAAGTCGGTTTTCTGAAAAAACATAAATTTATAAAATTTAGCTTGCCATACAGAAAGAAAAAAACCTGAATTATTTTCTCAAGTTCTTTCTAAGTGTATAATTAAACTGCTCATTGATGTGATGGTTTAATATCTTTAATACCAATTATGGAAACCTACTTCATGGAGTAAAATTGGAAATGAAAGACTGACAGTTCACAATTAAATGTTATTGCTACTTTCAGTGCTTCAGCAGTTGGGTAATTTATGCAAACCCTTCAAAAAAATAGTCAGATTACATTAATTATTAGCCTCACCTTCATTCCATTCTATAACCTGACTTTCATGTACTTCCATTTGATCACGTAGCTCTTGATGGCTACTGAAAAACTACAGAGGAACAAATTTTGTCAGTTTGTGCTCTAAAAGATTTTAAAAGAGTCAAAGAGAGACCTCATGCTTCAGCAAAATAACATTTCACTGAATAAACATCAAATATAATAATGCAACCCAAAAGGTCTGTTCCACATCATATACATAATATACAGAAGCTTAGATATCAAATTTTTCTGTGTTCTCTGGTTTAAATTAAAAGTTCTTAAATATAAAGGATACCAGGTTATGGGAAAAAACACATTCAGAATGTTGACTGCAATTTAGTTCAAGCAGCTAAAACCTGATGAAAATATTGGAATTATTTTGCAAGGGCCACGTGACTGCAAAGTGAAGTCACTAGATGAGGATTTCTTAAAGACAGCTCTCATCTTTTCTGATATTTCTGTTAGGATTGACTTCTAAATATGTATACACTGTATAATTTACTCACCATTACTAGTAACTTAAACTTCCTTGTTTGTTTCTTCTCTGAATTACGTGTCAGCATACCAATCCCAATTTATTTGCCCTTTCCTGTAGTGACATAAATATGCATTTGACAAATGACTCCATCTCTGGTCCCCCTACCCCACTTTTCCTTTCCCTCCTGACCTGATAATCTGGATTATAGCTCAAAGTAATAAATTAGGTATATTATTGGAATGCCCCTCACAGTCTTGACAGTATTATTCTGTAAACCTAGCGTTATTTACAGGAACACAGTAGGGACATGGTCCAGTCTGCAAGGAATCACTGGAAATATTTTTACTACAATTTATGAGCTATAATAGTGGCTGAAAGAATTCACTTCGTTTCTAAAAGATTTCCCAAGTGATAGTAAATTCTGAATCAAATTAAAATAATTGTGTAATTGCTTTCTAACACCATAGCTTTTGTCCCCGGTAGATTTTGGTTACTCGGCTCTTGTCTTTTGTCTGAGCTTTCTAAGACCTGAAGCATGAAGTTTCTTGATTGCTTGCAATTTTTTTTCTAATTAGAAAAATTATATATATTTTTTTCTAATTAGGAAAAAAGTATATACACACTTTGTTGAAAAATGCATGTACAGCTTCACTACAATGTCAAATAGTTTAGAAAGAAATACTAAGTACAACTCCAATCTTATTTTTGGCTAACATAATATAGAATTTAAGTGCAATTGGAAATTAAGATGTACTGGTATTTAAGACAATTATAATTGAATTTAGCTGATTGTGTAATCGACTTCTGAAAGAGTTTTCACCTCCGTTGTTACTTGAATAAGTTGTTTTAGCAGTACACAGAACTCAATACTTCCTGCACTCATCACTATTACTGTCTACGTAGAGTACATTGCTGAGCTATTCATCTGAAAAAGGGTATGTAAATATGTTCATTTTCCCCCTAGTGTATTTCAGCTATAATTTTATGATCCACTAGTTTTTACCACTTGTCTGTTTTGTGCAGTGGTCTGGCAAAAATACTGAAATAAAGGATCATCATTTATTTTCTATGCTAGGAACTGCATTTTCATTGTTAATGTATGTAACCACACAAATGTCAGAATTCAATGCCAGCATGATATTTCAGTCAGAATAATGATGAGTTCTTTAAAAAGCTGAATGGTTGGTAGTTTTTTTAGCATACCCATGTGCAAAATGAGTAAATAGAAAAATGTGGAATGCAATATTTAAAATTATAGAAATGTAGACAAAAACAAATACCGATGTAAATGTAAAATTGCAGATTTATATCTGATCAGGGAGGAAAGGTTGAAGCATACCACTAGTTAATGGCAGTTAGCAAGCAATTTGGTAATGGCTTTAGATGAACATTTATGTCATATGTTATTTAATCTGTACCATAACTATCATTATAAAATGTATTTAGTTTAATAATGAGATATTATGAGCCCTCACTCATTCATGTTATTATACCAATTTATTTCATGGCAGTAACTCTTGACTGTCATAACCCCCAAGATGTACCTGGGCTAAGTGGTAGAAAGCAGCTTGCTAAACATCTGAGATCTGGTTCTATATATTCATTAATAGCAGTGGAGGAAGCCTTAGGACCCAAAAGTTCATTGGAAAAGTAGAGAAACCTGGGAATAGAATATTTCTAGAAAGTATCAATATTCAGTTTGTGTAACCTAACAGCCAAGGGGAATAATAAGTAATCATGAATCTTGGATCACCTCACTCGGATTGACCTCCCAGGGAAAACTGGAAAAAAAAGAGCTGAGTTTGAGCAATAAGAGGAATCTGGTAAAAGAAGTGCAGAAGACTTCCCTTCTCACAGAACAACAAACATTATTTTAAAACAAATTCAACAACCCTTCTACAACTCTTATTTCATCAAAACTTTTCTTCGTTTTCTGTTTTGCTTTGTTTACTGCTTGCTTTACTGTTACTGTTAAAGTTTGAAAACACAAGTCTTTGTTCCAGAGAGATGTGACGAAATACTCAACAAAAAATGCCAGGATAATATAGTCTATAACAGATCTTTGAAACACTTTCCAGAGATGATTTGTATCACAGATATAAATATCACTTTCATAAAATTCTTTTATGTATTTATATCTGAAAACTGATACAGAAATGAAATGTTAAGATAGACATATAATTACTGCCTTTATAATAGAAAATTGGTATCTAGCATCCAGAATATCTATGGTAATGATTTTTCACTAAGAATCTCCCTATGTCTAGACTAAAATAGTCCATCATGATTACAGATTATTTCCAGAACAATCATAGCTTGAAACTCCTGTTCTCTGGTAATGTGATTTACCAAGTTTTCCACTGCAACTGAGAGATTAGGCCTTCTGAGAATCCTACTTCACTTATTTTAGCAAACAAGTAATTTATACTCATTAACAGGGAATCACTATAACATAGGCCTTTGTAATAGAATATGAGTTTGTCATGAATTAACTGCTATGCTGAGTTTCATTTTGTGAACACAGTTGAGTGATCAACGAATATTTTCATCCTAGCTAATCAATTTAAAATTGCTCTGCCCACAACACTCTTTGTTTACTGGATAGTAAATGTGGTTAGGATGTATTTTCAGTTGTAAGCCACGGTTACAAGTTCATGATAGAGCTAAAAAAGTATCAGGTTAAAGGAGCTCACTGATGAAGGATAAACAGGGGAAACTGACACTGAAAACAGAAAATCAGAGCTGGCTAGATGGTCTGTCTTGGTGAATTATAGGTATTATAAAAATATTAATTTGGAACTCAGTTATTTTCTACTGATAAATTTAATCATATATTCCATGACTGTAGGTGTTTCCCAAGAAGACATGGCAGATGTAAAATAAAAATCTTCCACCCTTTAATACATATGCAACCACTGTCCCACGTATCAGTGAGAAAGTAAAAGAGAAGCTACCTGCACACTTGCTGTCTGTAACTAACATAACATGACTGGCTAGCCAAATGTAGTATTTCTGTTTTCTACAGTTTACAAAAAACCCTGCTTCTAGTATTAATATTACTCATGCTAAAACCCCTTACTATTTGCCCAATTTTTCAAATAGATAGTTTTGTCTACACCTGCAATTCCTGAATACAATTCCATAAGTAAGAATGTGGCAAGAATTTTCTTCATACTTCTAGGAAAAAAAAAAAAAGCAACATCTCATTTGCAGGTTCTCTTCATTCAATTAAAAAATAGCAATGTGTAGCAGTCACATTTAAAGTTTTACACAAAAAAACCAAATATCCTTTTAGCATATTCTGCATATCTTGCCTTTAGAAGTATGGATAAGCATATGAATAACATTTAACAGTATTTAAATGCTTACCTGAGGTAAAAATAAAAGAGAAGAACAGTGAGAAACACCTTTGTAAAGCTGTTTCCGTGATCCTTCATATCTTACATATGAAAGCAGTACCCAAAACTATCTGAAAGGAACAGAGAGTAAAATATGAAAACAGATTGCTTAAAAAGAAAAGACAACTAGGCACAATGATGATGACTCACATATTATAATATAAGCTAACAGCAAAATTGTCATGTCAACTTCCTGGGACAGAAGACACTTGTTTCTTTCCTGACAGAATAAATCAAACTAATCTTCAATGTACAGCTGAGAAATGGCCCCTTCTAATTAACTGAACATAAGAGCCAGACTGAAGATCACTTGTGAAGATGCAGTGGTCAAGTGACATTATCAGAGAGAAGTTTTTTCTCTATTGTATGGCATGCTGGTTTTGTCTACATGAGTTCAAAAAACTTATATTTCCTTAGAAAGCATTGTTCTAGGTGGCTAAATGTAGATTTTATGCTGTAAGACAATTCATTAATGGGAATATTTGCAATCATATTGTCAATGTCCTTTAATTAGCATTAATGGGGAATTGTCATTTGAAAAATATTTCAGATTTTCTGTCAAAATTATGACCACTACAGCTGGATTTGTTAGGAGAGAAGAAATATTTCTGAAACAGCCACTGCAGTTATCTTTCCATATGCAGAACTGACACAAAGAGACAGAGGATTGATTAATTATCCTAAAGCATAATTTTGGGGGCCAGCTTTCTTCAACAAGGTCTCTACAGCCAAGCAGAAGAGAATAACTGTTCCACCACATCAACCTAGTAGGCAGCATTGCTATGACATAGAAATGAGAAATTAGTCTGATCCCTGTAATGATTAATGTCAGCATAGGGACTCCTAACCTATTTTTCATTATACCCCTATGTTTTTTATTTAGTGTACATCTGGACTGAAGGATGGGAAAGTGATCCAAAGAAAACAGGAAACAAGTGATGATTCTCCTTCTTTTTCTTCTCTTTGAATTTTGTGTTTTTTGCGATAGAGACAGAAAGAGAGGAGATAATGAAGAATTTTTATTTCCTTTCCCTAATGCAGAACGAGACACCTTCTAGATCCAATTTTCCCAGACAGCAGTTTCTATCACTGGAAAGTTCTTAACTGCAGAAATGTTAGCCAGAAGGTAAGGAGATTGGGGCATATATTTTTCTGCTTATTCAAGGCTGACAGATAGTCCTTTGAAAATATTATCTGTTATCATCAACTCTAGAGCATGTTATCATCAGCTTCAGAGCAAGCATGAAGTATATGTATTTACCCCTCAGCATTTGCACTGCTGAGTTCACTTCAGTGCAGCAGAAAATCCAGTTTTCAGGACATTTGAAGAAATATTCCAAAATGCCCAAAGTGTTAAAAATCAAAAAATTCGTGCAGAAAATATCCATTCTGGCATGTAAGTCACTTCTGATCACTATCCACAGGCAAATGCTAATGAACAAAACTGTCAGATCTACTGCTGTCTGCTCACATACTCTAAAGGACAGTCCTCTTTATGATACACAGGAAACATCTGCATTTGCAAACGCTGAAATTGGACAATTCACCCTTGTTGCTGAGATGGAACCTACTCATAATTTTATGTGCTTAGGAGAGAATGAGTCCTACCTTTTTCACACAGCAGTGATAACAAGGAAGGAAGCTACAATATATTACTATCTGTTCATCCTTAGATTAATTAAAGCAACAAAGACTCTGTGTTGTACATTCTTTCTCATCCCACCCACTGTATGTAGTCTACTGACATTTATAGTCTCTGCCAAAGTCTTTGTATAGACATCAAGGATCAGTGACAGTCTTTGTCTTGACATCAAAAGGAAATATAAACTCTCTGAGGAAGGGAATACTCATATTTAATTTGATGAAAATCACAATTTCTTATTGTTGTTCTAAGAGAAACTGTAACTGGTAACAGGCAGCACCAAAAACAAAGGACGTGACTCTAGGTTCAGACAGATGAAAATTATAAGTGAATAAAAATACACTAACATAAAATTGGTCTGAGTATATACATTGTGTTACAAAGGAATGTACAGCTATTTTCCTATTTCCACTTGTGTTCTTGCACTGCTCTTGTTCTTTGCTCTGTGGCAATCAGTTTTTGCTGCAACCGCTAAATTCTTTCCAGACATGATCAATCATTACAGCCATAATAACTCATGCCAGTTAATGATTTCCTTCTCCTACTCTTAAAATTTAAGGAAACTCTTTTAGAGGGAGCAGCATACTCAAATGCATCTTATACCTTTCCCTCCCCTCCGCACTAACCTACAGAAATGGATACTTGCATATGTGGTACAACTCCTCTCTGAGGGCTTGCAGGCCATATCCAGCTGCTAGACTTTGAAAATGGCAGAAAATCAGCATCAAGCCCAGCTAAACAGATTAAAACATTTAATTCCTTGCCCCAGAGCCCAGTTTTGTCTATGTGGTGCTTCTACATCCAAATACAATCATTATGCTGGTTCATCATGAAAGAGTTCTTAAATGCAATAAAAACTGTAAGCGGCCTAAATTTGCTCTACAACCTAAGTTCAGATTTGCATTTCAGAGCTCAGGGTTCAAATTAGTCAGAGAAAAAGAAAGTATTACTCCCCATTCCCAAACTGTTTCAGAACATTGTCCTAGAACAATATTAGTTTTGAAATAAATTTAATCTTGTAGCTAGAAAAGAAAGCCTTGAAAGTATATATTTAAAATTTCAGGTAAATGGTTGTTCTCTAAAAGGATTTTTCTAAAAGTTGGAACAGAAAACTTGCAACATACTCTGGGGCCTTCCCAGTTTGAAACACGCATATAGGAGAGATTTCAGCTAAATTAATGCTCTGCATAGTCTTTACTAGTGTTAACAAAGAATTGGAGAATATCCTAGGACCTGAAACACCATGGTAAAAATTAGACAAATGATAAACTAAAACACTGCTGATTGTGAAATAGATTAACTCTGCTGAGATATGGTATAATGTTCAATTTATCAAAGAAAAGGCTTTCAGGCGACCAACAGTGGCAGACCATACCTTGCATATTGTACCACTTACCGTAAGGGAGTACCTCAAAATATTTTTTGCTATGCAAAAAAAAAAAAATTAATTAGATTAACGTAAGCTGGTGAAAGATGTAGCAAAATGCAATGACACTTAGTTAATGGGAGTTGGCCTTCGATGATCCTTGTAGGTATCTTCAAACTCAGGTTTGCCTATGATTCCTTTGGGCATAGTACCATTCTCCCTGGACAGAAGGGACATAAGGAACTGAAGTTTATAAACAGAGGTTAATGTTTCTAAAAGTATAAAAGCATAGAGCACCTTCTCACAGAGCTTTCTGAAACATCAGTTCTGAATTAATACCTTCTGGGTTTCTAAACAAATTGTTAGGATAATATGAAATACGAGCCATGTGTCCTTCTTTCAGCTGGGATAGAGTTCATTTACTTCCTAGTAGCTGGTGCTCTGTTTTGAATTTAGGATGAGAATAATGTTGGGTAAAATACTGATTGTTTAGTTGTTGTTAAGTAGTGTTTATTCTAAGACAAGGACTCTTCAGCTGTCCCACTTGCAAGGAGGCTGGGGAACACAAGAATTTGTGAGGGAACACAGCCAGGACAGTTGACCCAACTGACCAAAGAGTTATTCCATACCGTGTGACAGCATGCTCATATTTAAACTAGGGTGAAATCTGGCCCAGATGAAGTTGGCTAGGCATCAGTCAATGGGTGATGTGCATAATTTGCTTTATACATTCTAATTCTTTTACTATTATTTTCTCTTCCTTTTCTGCCCTATTAAACCATCTTTATCTCAGCCCACCTTTTTTTTTTTCCAATTGCCTTCCCCATTCCATGATGAGGTGGTAGAGAACAAATGGCTGTGTGGTGTTTAGCTGCCTGCCCAGTTAAACCACAAGCAAGTTGCAGTGCTCAGTGAATCATAGCATCCAGTATTATGACTAATTAATTTTTTTTTTTTTACTCCCCTCTGCTAGATGAGTGTCAGATGTTTTCATACATGTTACTTGTAAGCATGTCAGATTAAATCAATTTTCAAAATGTAAAAGCACGATATCCAAGAAGTCCTGATGAGAGCTGTATGCTGAGCTAAAGCTTTTTCTCTGCTTCAGCTTTCCCTCTCCTCAGATTACTGATGGTTCAGTGCTCAGTAGGATGATAGCTCCACTCTGAACCAAAACTTTAGAGGTACAAGCCACTTCCTTTCCCACTAAAATTTATTACTATTTTAAAATGAAGGGAGAGGAAGGAAATCTGAATCCTATGTAACTACTGATTTTGGTTTGGATTATTTAATGAGGAATATGTTCTCATAAGTCTGCTGGCACGTCTTTCTCAGGAAATGACTTTGAATGAGTTACCTAAACACAGATTAAGAGGTTTTTTTCTTAAAATATTTAGGAATCATAGCACAGTGTATACAAGTAGGTCACAAACATAAATGTCCAGAAGACTCTTCAATTGCTATTTAGTAATGTTTTTGAAAAAAGACTGAATTTTCCTTACCTTACACATGTATCATTTTGGAAAGTTCATTGATCACCCCAGTATAATTTTACAATATTACTGTTCAATGCCCATTTCCTAACAGTATAGATATTTCTGAATATAAATAGCTGATTGGAGCTCATTTTATAATAATAGAACATGGGACATTGATGTTTGAATCGCTATACATAAAAATAGTCCAAAATTTAGTTATTTGGAAAAGGATCAAATTCTTTGTTTGATCTACCTTGAAAGTATGCCTGTAAATGTCTCTAAATAATTCCAGGTGGGGATAGAGTCTTGGAGTTTTATAAAAAAGCAATTTTTCTCATGGAAGGACTGCACAATTAATTAAGTCTCGGAATATTTCCATTAGCTGGATGTTGCATGTTTTCTTATCTCTGTGCTAAGGATGAGTAATTTCAAGCACAGACAAACAACTCACTGAATTTCACACAGCAAATTGCAAGTAGTGGCAGAATCATATCTGAGAGAATTTTAGCTTCTAGCACTTGCTTGACCTCCTTGTCCCTTTCAAGTACATTTACCTGTGAAATGTCAGTTTGAGGCAAAGGAAGTTAAAATGGCTTATAATGGAATTCCAAGTGAGATATATAGAAAAGCTTTCTTTCACTCATTAAAGTACAGCTATATACTTGGACTCCTTTCAATAACACGTTTCTCTTATGTATCCCATGAGTGGAAGTTGTGCCTAAACCACAACACCTCTTTGAAGATGTGAGTGGAGAACCTTGTAAAACATCAGATGTCTGTAGGGTTCTAACTGGCTTTAAAGACAGCAAAGCACACACTTTATAAAAATAGGTATTCACTGGAAGATGTCTGAAAAGGAAACATGAGGACTGGGACACTTTTATTACCTTTGTCTAAAATACAATAAATATCCTTTAAGTTTAATAATCCTTACAGTTTCACTAGAAAATGCTAGTAATAAAATATAACTAATAAAAAAATAGTGGGATGACACGAAGTAGACAAGGCTTATGCTAAATATCTCACACTAATATTGACACTTTTACTTAATATATAAACTCCCCATAATTCCTAGCATATAAATTATTGTCATTTGTCTCTAGTTGTTGTTTACCATTCTGCTATTGAATATTCCATCTATACACTTGAATACTTCTAGATTTCCTCAGCCAAAATCAGCTGGCTTAGTCTTCACAATAAAAATAACCATCCTATACTAGCCTGGATTATTTTCCCTCAAATGTTTGAGGAAATGCTTATAAACATTCCTTTATGTATTGGTATGAGGAGACAGTCAGACAGGCAGAAGGGACCAAGATTACATCTATTACCTAAAATAAATGGATTTGCCACACTGCAAATAGTGTCATCACATGGGAGCTAGCCTACCAGCCTCTATTATCAGGACACAACACTCTCTTAGTCCCAAAACTGAGAATTCTCCTTGTTTCATTGGGTTATTTATTTGATTTAAAAAATTTTTATAAGAACACTTAAAAATCCGGAACCAGTGCTAGAAAATGGAATAATGAAATTCAAAGGCAGTAAAAGACAAAAGCAGAAGGAATAATAGCTTGTATTACCTCATCTCTTTCTTAACTTCTGTAGGTCCTTAAACATATCAAATTGGAAATATACTGGAAAATAAAGCACACAGCAGAAGGCAGTTTCCCTCAAATCCTGAACATTTAAAAAAATTTTGAAAACAACATATTTGATGACACAGTAACACTGAATACTTAGGCATCCATTCACGACATTAACATCATTAAAAAAAAAAATCATTAGTTGTTAATGTGCTGGCACTGCACAGGTATAGCAGGCAAAAAGACGGCGTAGAAAAATTTATTAGTGGGCCTTACAGACAGGTTATTCTCTCTGTAAGTAGGCATATTTTTCTGCTGAAGTTCCCAGAACAGAAATATTTGCTGCAAAACTAATCTGTATAGGAAATTTGTACTGTTTTCATTAGCTGTGAAGGGCAAAGTACACTCATATGCTAGTCTAGCTGTAGCCAGGCATGTATGGTCTCAACCTGTACCACAGTTCATTTTCTTAATTACTAATAAAACTAATAAAAGGAACTAATAAAAATACTGTGATCTCTTCTGATTTTTTTTCCAATGTACCAACTTTATTGAAATGTACTTTGGGTAGGGTCTCAGGCAGTTAACCCTCCCTCAGTTGTTCCCATCCAGATACTGTCTTACTCTCCCAGTAAATTCAGCCAATATCATCCTTAATAATCATCATAGTTATTTCACAGTCATGTTGAACAGGGGAAAATGTGACAGTTGTCCAGAAACACTTTCAAGGACGGTATTTCTTAACCTTAGTCCAAAGCCTACTTGATCTCCCTGAAAATATCCAAAGCCCACATTCTGTCATTAATGCCAACCAAAAATGTGGTCACAATGATTTCCACCATTTTAACTAAATAATTTCAAGCTATATTTGAAATAATTGTTTGCTATTGTTCCTTTTTGCTAGCGTGGGAAAAGATGTTGCAACGACTTTTTCACCCACCTTTTGATACCAGACAGTTCATCAGCACTTCACTAATCTAGGGTGTCTTTCTGTCTCTCACTTGGTGGCTCTATCTAGACTGCATAAGCTGCTGACCTGACAGCAATAACCATGTCACGTTAACAGGAGCTGTAGCTCATCAGGACAGGATCTAAAGAGCAGCAGAGATGGTGCTAATGATCATTTCAGCTGTGCATCTTTGGGCCGTGCCTGATGTTACAGCCTGGTAACTTGGTAGCTTTTTGTGTGCTGGGTTTGCCTTACAAGGACTTCAAGCATATTTTCCTCTGAAAGACATCAAATTTATGCAGTCAATTACATTTTCCTGGTGTAACAGCAAACCTGGCTTATGGGGCTGATCAGAAGACTAGCTTTAAAAACACAACTCTAATCTAGGCGCAAATTCTGCAGCAGATAAAATTAAGTGTTTCTTCATCGTTACAAAGACAATTAATACAGAAAAAGTAATTCAAGTCAGACTGAAGTGTGCTGCAGAAAGTATTAACCTACCAGATGACTAACAGGAAGATGGGAAAGCCATAGAAAATACCAACTGAAACAACAATATCAATAAATATCAATAAAATCTTTCATAGAAAATATCACATTTGCACTGTAGTCTCACATGAATCTGTGTTTTCAATGAGAAGTCACACTGTTGTGCAAACTAACATTTTCAACTGAAAAATTGCCTATATTTCAATTAGAAAATTGCTCTAAAAGGTTTTCATTACCCATAGGAACTATAATAAAACCAAAACCCAAGACAAAACAAGCAAACAAAAAACCCCCAAACAACAACTACAAACAACTGAAAAAGGCCCCAGCTTTCTAGATGCCAAAGAAGGGACTCATGACTGTTTTTCTTAACCCTGGTCCTGGATTTTATACTACACAGCTACTTAAGCTCATATAGCTTCCTCTTGTATTGCAATCAATAAATTAATAAAATATAGATTACATTGTCCTTGATATTCTAGGTTAATTTAAAAGTACTGGTATCCTTGAAAGAAAACTCCCCAAATCTTAAGCTTCACTCTGACAGTCTGGTAAGAGGTTAGTCATAGTCAAATTAAATAAAAACAAAGAACATGGTGTTTTTGCCTAAAGTCATCAAATGTTAGTATTTTTTTATGCAGGCAGCTCTCAGATCTTCTTTGTGAAACTTGAAGGACAAAGAAAATAAACTGTTCAGAATGATTAGGCAGCAGTCAGATTGTAGCACCGAGCAAAGCTATGTTCCAGGAAGCCTGAAAGTAAATGAAGTGGGAACAGTATTTCCTCTCCTACTACTGCAGTAATGAGGAAGGTTGTCTATTAGGTTCAGCACAAGGTGTTTCATGCTTTATTTCTTTTAGGAGTATGTGCAGATCTCTGAGAAGCAATGATTTCTGATTTAAATACTCACCACTCAGTAACCAAGTAACTACTGGAGAAGATACTTCTTGTTAACAACCTGAATATCATAATTCCAGTAAAAAAAGCTGTCAGGACAAGATCCTTCACCATCTAAGCATACTAATAACTGACTAAATGAAAGAGAACAATGTCTCTAAAACAAGCTAATATATGTAGAGCAAATTAATATGTCTGAGAAAACATCTTTGATTAAAAGCATTTTTAACATAATTCTTTAAAGTATCAGATGCAAGTAAACTACAGAGATTCCTTCTCCCACTTAAATACTGGGGATACTTTGCTCTTGGGGACTATACTTTCATTTTTGGTGTGGTCTCTCTAACTATTTTGGCATCATTCAAAGAGCTCTGTAATGGAAAAAATATTTTTTTTTCCTTTTCAAAATACAGAGAAGGCATATACATGAGTGATTGTTATACTTTTCTAAGTAGAAATACTTTTTATTATACAACAAGACAGTGATACAAAGCAAGGACCTTGAGGAAGAACTCAGTCAAATCCATACTTCAGTTAGCATCAATATTAAATGGGGCTTAATGTGCAGCTGTTTCTTTCAGCTTTAATTTAATTTTAGTTTGCTAAGAACAGACACTCTACAGTCATAACCCCAAAATGCCATCTTTAATTATTCTCCATTCATATTTTTTATATTGTGTATGCCCAGTTTCAACTCAGTACCTTTGCATTTTCAGAGCAGCCACAGCACCCCTCAAATCCCCCTCCTTTATCTCTGTCTGTTTTATCCAGAATTCAGGGCAGCTTTGGAATGAGCTGACATGCAAAAGAGTAATTATCCCTCAGTCTGCATTGAGGAATTAAGACATCAGTGGAAGACTGGAAATCTAGCATTAGCTTAAGCATCAATTTGTGCCCATGCAGAAGACCCAGCTGTAGTGCTTGAAGATTATGTTATCCATTATGATATCCATTAATGTTTTAGTTGTGCTGACTGACAGCCAGGTCTTTTGTGATTCAGTTGATGTTTGGTATTCACAGATAGAGAACGATTACTTTGACATTCTTATTAACTGATTTAATGTTATTTAAAATGTTGGCTTGTAAAAAAAAATAAAATAAAGGGAGGAAGAAATACAGGCAGAAGAAGCATAAAACTCTCAAGTATTGTAAAATCTTATGTGTGTCATTTGAAGTGACATATGTATGGGGTTGGGTGGTGCATCTTTTTTAACATTCTCTAATTATTCCATTATTTTCTGAGTGACTGCATGTTTAAACTTCCTTCAAAGAATCAAACCCATTATTTTACTGTTATTAAGTTTTTCTGGCTCGTGGTAGCTGTTGACAATTGCCTTGCTTGAGACATCAGCCCCAAGACATCTTATAACATGACAGTAAATGATACCACAGATATCAGAAGGAGCACTTACTGCTCTGAAAACTGAAGTTGATTAATGATTGATGGGAATGATGCTTAACTATTCTAACAGAAGGAAGGTGCAAATAGTTCTTCATTTCAACAGCTTCCAATCTTACAAAAAAAATAAGTATCATATGTAACGATTTTATTGTCTGAGCAGTTATTAGGATGGTGCATTTAGAGTACTTGTGATAAGCCCCAATGAAGTTAGACACAAGAGTCAGTCTTATTCAGGAGCTTCTTTTCTTCAATGAAAGAAAACCCAGCAAGATCTTTTTGTGCTAAGCCCAGACTGCTGTAGATTGCTAAGTACCAAACATTAAAAACAAGGGGAGTTGTCAAAAGAGAAGCAAAACTTACTCTTATCCTCAAAAAAATTCAAATTGTTGTCAGTGGGGTGAGGATTTTATCCTAGATATTTTACCACTGAGCAGATGGACAAAGATGACAAAGACCAGGATGGTCTTAGCAGTGGGACTGCATGGACCTTCTCCATAGTCACGTGTATTAACCAAAAACACTTGAAAAAACATATTCTGGTCAGCCAAGAAACATTTAATTATACATCATTTAGCCAGCAATTCTAATTTGCTTGCTAGTGCGTATAGGTTGGTCATTTTTTCTTTTGTGAAAAAAAAAAAAAAAGAGAAATTGAAGTAGCACATACCTTGAGGTGGTACTCAAGAGAAGAAAGTAGAATTTCACCTATTTTGTGTGACACCTGAGGAAGACAATCACAAATAACTTTGAGTTTTCTGGTTTATGTATCAGCTAATATATCCTTATGGTACCTTGATGAAGATTTTAAATCCCTATGCATCTTCTTGCACTCAGAGTTAAATATCTTTAAAAATATATTTGGGGATTTTTTACTTTTTTTTTTTCATCCCGATACTTTTGTGGCTTATTAACCTATTGCTGACTTATTCATATATAAAGCTGCAGATTTTGCAGTTTGCTTGATCTCATCTGTTAGCATTATCTAAAAACTATTGGATATTAAAAGAATTTTGTTTAGATTGTTTCCTTTGTTTTAATTTTTGAAATAAAACTTGCTAATACAACATGATGGTGTTTCACTATGAATGCATATATTGGCCTTTTTCATTGATATTTTATGAGCTTCATAAGGGGAAAAAAAAGTTTCACATTATCAATTTAGCTGCCACTTTGGTACACATTGGTATTAAAAATAATACAGCATCACTTTTGTTGAATATTTGCCAGCAAGACTTTTTTTTTCAGGTTTTTGAGGTTTATGTTATACAGTAAAGATATAGGCCATAATAATGAAAATGAAAGTGCTGACTCTGAAGCAGTTATAGAAAAAAGCAATGTTATAAAGACACCTAATGAATTTTCAGGTATTTCCTTAACAATAATAGTTAGAAGAAACACAAATATATAAGAGGTTCAATACATATTTGTCAGATAGTCAGCATTCAGAAAATCTGATTCCAAATAAATCTTGCATCTGCAGTCAAAGTTACAGGGTTTCCTACGAGGGAAATTCTTAATCATGCATATGGCATATCATAAATACAGTATCAGTTCAGAGCAATTTCCTGAGAAGACTGAAAAGAACCCATGCATTAATAAATGTGTGACTTTGCTACTGTAGTGTAATCAATAGTGACTGCTAAGCCCAGGTCAGGACTTCTAAAAACCTTTTGGTGCAACATTAGGCAGCAGAGACTGTTTTGTTATTGAGAAAACTGAAGAGCAGAAGAGGCATGGCACACCTCCTACACAGAGAAAATTTCTCTCGCTACTAATTATGACTTGAATGAGCAACATTTCATTCCTTACTACACTACAACTTCTTCAAACTCTTAATCTACAGAAAATTAATGCCTGTGAACACTGTTTTTATGTATGCATATAAAACACAAGATGTTGTAGTGATGAAGAGCATATAAAATGATGAACTATATAAATTTGCTTTAAGTTTGGAGTGTCCTAAAAGCAAGCAATACTCATATATTTCAAGACACAGTAAGCTGTATTTGCACATTGCTATGTAGTTAATGAACAATTCCCAGCTAGATGTTTATCAGATTCTACCGAGCTGATGAAATCCAGACAGCTTCAACCTAAATTAACCAAAAGATTAAATGTATCACCCAAAATGACTGATATAACCCAGTAACTGGTTAACACCAGAGGCCTTGAAAAATACCTTGAAGGGCACACTGAGAAGAAAAAAAGCCTGTAACCTAAATTCTAGTTCAAGGGCTGACTGGGATTTAGGGAGACCTCCTATTCAAAGAGGATCTTTACTATTTCCATGACTTCTCTTTCAGAGTGTCTTTTTTCCCTTTCTAGCAGAATCCTCTGCCTTGAATGCAGTAAAGCAACTTGAACAAAGCCCCATTTTGTGAAGTTAACAGCAATGGACTAAGAAAGCAGGTCATGCTGCTTTTTGTGTTGAATTGTGCCCAAACCAGCCTGACTCATCAACAGCAAAGTGACATTAACATCCTGATTGTCGGGTAAAGGTGTAGTAGATATGTTTAAGTATCATTATCTGAAAGGACAGTCAATCACTTCACACTGTAAAAGTCCAGTCCCATTTTCAAATGGCAGGTTCTTCTAACAGACCCCTTCCCAATGTGAGTGTGAAGATTCCTCCCTTGGTTGGGGATACCCCTCAAGGTTGCTCCTCCAGGCAAAGAGAAAAACATTTGCCCACTGTTGTTGGTATGGGTGAGTAACATCAATCTCTACCTAAGATTTTTTTCTCTCTTTTTTTTTTCTTTTTTTTTTTTTGGTAGCTTCAATATAATTGCTTTAATATAATTTGATCAATTGCTTTGATAAAGTGCATTATACTACACTAGTAGTTTTAGCTCCTGTACTGTATATATATAGTAAATATATCTGATTTTTCATCCCTAATCCTGCAGTATAAAGTTGTACAATGGTTCGGTCACAACTCTACAGTTCCTTGGACTTAAAACATTGACAAGGTCTGGAGCTAAGACTGGATCCAGCTGAATCTAGGCTCCTCTCTGAGAAGGAGTTTAGAAAGCAAGGTGGTCCTGTCTGCATCCTGTGACTTGATCAGAGGGCTTCTCTAATAAACTTTGTCTGAAGCTCCCTCTCCATCCATGGCATTCTTGTCACCCCAAGGTTAAAACTAGAGTGTGATAAACAGCATGTAGCAAGAGCTAAAACCAATGGCAGAGCAGAAATGTCAAAGCAGTTGTTTCATCTAACTGAGAACATTAAAGCTTTCTGCTTGAAGAGAAAGGTCTTATTTCAGTGGGAGGGTCACAAATAGTGAGCATACCAGACAGCACAGTGATGGCATATGGAGCATTTTAGTTCTGGGTCATTGCGTTCAAATCTGACCTAGCTCTTAGTAGCCAGTAGTAATTACCATCTGTTGACTATTAGTGGCTATATGCATTAGTGCTCTGTCTAAATCCTAGTAAAATAATTCACTTTCACAGAAAGACAGTATTCCAGATTGTGTTTGGTACCTCTCCACCTTTTTGTTCCCCTGCAGGATGGACACATCTCAAGAAATCACCGACTTTTCCACAGAATGAGACCCTACAGGAAGAATTCAGGGTTATTAGGAGCGATGTGTGCACTGGTGCTTATCATGCAGTACCTGTTGTGCAGAAAAAGGGAAATGTTCATGCTCCAGGGCTGCCAGTCTGGCCACCTTTAATAAAGTCAGAAGTGTTAAAGCTAGAGAGAAACATGAAAATCATCTCATCAAACTTCTGCCTTTCACACACCATACAACACAATATCAAATGAGATCTACAGTCTTCAATATTGTTTTGAGCTATAGCACTTCTACTCTTATTGATTCAAGCTATTATTGATAGAACAGTGGGTTTTTAAGTGAGCTGATAAATAATGTTACCTTTGATAACCTGCCCTTTATTTTGAGTCTGTATTTCTTTACCTGCAGCTTTCAACTAGGTCATTTTCTGTCCAGAGCCAAATATCATCAGGGATCTCTTTATCAGGTAGGTAGTGCATGCCATGATCAACTTCACTGAGTTTTTAGCTTCCAAAGGCAAGTATCTTTCAAAATTCAAAGCCTTCCTGGATGCTCTGAAAAGCATTTTAACAATACAAAGAAAATTTTCAACTTTTATTCTGCAGAGAGCTGGGATTTATATTGCTATAATCAGAGAAAAACCCATTTCCTTACTTTATGCCTCCTGCCTTTTTTAGGGCTGGTGTGCCAGTATCTTAGTAACATCAGTGCACTAGAACCTAATTTCACACAAACTTTAAAGCCTGTATGGTACTTTTATTTACATTCAAGGCATGTAACAGTCTTAATTCATAGATACCCTTAATTTGCATTTAGCCTCTTTAATGTTTATCAGATGAGGTCCCCATTTGAAGAAATCCAATTGTATAGACTTTCTTAGACTTTCTCCATTACTTTCCACCATTTCTTTTTCACCTGAAGTCTTAGTGGGAATATAGCTTTTCAAAATATTCTTCCACTTCAGTGTGTAAATCTGCATCCATAACACTATTCTTTGGGACCAAAAAAAAAAAAAAAAAGAATTATGTTTCTTATTCTTTAGGTTTTACTCTTAACATTTCAGTATCTTATACCACAATTTTTTTTCTGAGGTGTATTGTTTAACCAGCTTTCATCCATTTAATTGAACCTCTTTAATTTTTATGGTTCTATCATAACACGTTCTTGAATTAGAATAGATACCATTAAGAAGTATAATTCTTTTATATATAGGAATCCTCTTTTATATATTGGAATTCTGAATTTACACTGTGTTTCTGAGACTCTCCTGTAATGACTTTTTCCAGGAGTCACTTATTAAATCATTAGAACAACAATTGACACCTCCCACTCTATATAATGAACGTGAACAATTCTTGCTTTTACCCATGGTAGTTTAACTGTATAGGAAGATCCTGTTCTGAGGAGAAGGACAGATCATCTTCTTGTGTCAGGAGGTTTGAGTCAGGTTCAACAGTGTACACAGTCTGATTTTCAACTCTCATGTAGCCAAAGCCCGGAAAGTCCAGAATACACTTAATGGCTGCTGCTTCTAAGGGCAATAAACTGCTGTTTGCATGCTCACTATATTGGATTGTGTGGGAGGAGTCTCATAAAATAGACATAGCCCTACAGTAGTTCAGATCAGTGGTGTGCATGATCCTCGATGGCTCTGTTCTACTAGCCAGTAGTAATTCAGTGGTAATAGTCAGCTGATTAGTGCCAGTCTCTTCTTTTGCTCACAGTCTTTCCTCTTAGAAAAAAGTATATCTACTTATTTTAAAATACTTATTTAAAAATACCACGCATGAAAATTATCCCACAAAGTTTTAGTAACACACACCAAAAAACCCCAACATACAAATATATTTTCTGAAAGAAGAGTTTCTCATTCCTCTTAACACTCCATCTCTAGAATGGAGGCAAATACACAGTGGCAAATATTCTTACCACCTCTCTTAGTGTTTTAATTCTTTCCATTCAACCTAGTTATGACCTACCTACAGGATACCACACAGATTCTCTTTTAAAATTCATATTTTGCACACTACAGAAATACCTAACAGCCCAAATTCTTTCTATGTGGCCCAAAAGCAGACTTTGCCACTGTGGTGGCTTTCAACAAATTCTATGGCTTGTGGAGGCTCTGTTGGTAGAAGGTCTGCTTCAGTACCAGGAGAGTGGAAAGTAAGTCCTGGAACTGGGGTGACCAAAACCATCATCTCTCTGGACCAACAGAGATCCATAACAACCCATTTCAGGTCCTGCTAACTCCCCTTGCCCACCCTTCAGATGCACACAGAAACAAGAAATACTTCTGTGTCTGTTCCAGGACCACCCTATCACTAAAGCAAGGACAGCTTGGGCTGGCCTGTCCTCTCCTTCAAGTCTTTTCATCCTCTGCTAACCCTTCAGTCAGCAGTCTCTGGGCATCTCTGACCTAATGCATCATCCAGAAGGCAAGTCCATCCAGCACACATTTTCTCCACTCCCTTTCTTCAGTCTCTCATGAAAAGGCACAACTGTAGTTTGACATAAAATCTTTCCTCTTTTGTAGATTAAGCACTAGTTTTCTGTAGTCTTCTAGTTCCACAGACAGCTGAGAGTCCTAAGACTTTCACAAGAATTTTCCTCTTCTTTATGTCTCTACTTAAGTCCTTGATGATTTGTGAATCAAGGTAATTTGTGCCAGGGCTCCCAGTCATCAACATGATTTTTACCAAGCTATTCAGACTCCTATCAGCCCTCTCCATTGTCTATGTTTTTATTGCTTCAAGAAAACACTATGCAGACTTTCTGTCCTTTTGCCCTCTTCTGAATGTCTTGTCTGCTGTTCTTAATATTGGCGATGTTGAATTCATAAAAATTAAAAAAAAAAAAAAAAGGGAAAAGTTCCATGATCTGTGATGTTTTTGCTGATTGTTCCTGAAAAATATTGATGTGCTCTTCTAAGTGATACCTTTTACCTAGCGAAGATCTTCACACATATTAAATTACCTCTGTGCTTGCTTTCAAGTTAGCTTGGAGACAAGGTTGCTTTGAAGTGTTTTAAAAGACATGCTTTCCCTTATTTCAATATTAAAAATGCAAAGCTGTACCTTTAAAGGATGAGGAGCTTTCTGAAAACTATCTGAGAGCTTTGGGGGTGTTTGTGCTTATGGCAATTGTTCCTGTCAATGTGTAATGACAGCTAAGTATTTTCTTCAGTGACTTTTACCACCAGAATCAATCAGGTAGCAGCATGAAGACACAGCAGTACATACTCAGACATAAACTGATTTACAGGGTCATTACTTTTTTCACTAACTTAAGGGAACAACTCCTATTAGTGACACCAGGAGATGCTTGACATTCAAATGCTCATAAAATAGTAAGACAAAGAAACAAGACTGAATCTTTCAAACTGATCCTGGCAGCTAGTGGAAAATTACATTTAAAGCTAAGCTAATATAACAATTCAAATTCCAGGGTGACCCTGATAAAATAGCACAAACAATCTATCTGGATCATGCATTGTAGAATTAAACTTTCAATGGTCTAGAATTACCATGGAATTATTTCACATTTATGTCTATCTGGAAAAAATCTTTAGGAATTAAAAAAGCAATTTCTTATGACAAACATTCTAACCATGAATAGCTTATATAAAACAGCAAATTCCATTAAAATTTACAGCCAGTTTTATCATACCAAGACACTGTTTAATTTCTGTTTTAATTGTTGTTAATTTTCAGGACAGATTGAAATAAAATTATTAATATTTTATCAGCTCTGTATTATAAGACTTCTTTAAAGCCAAAATGTTTAAGTGATATTTTACTGTTCAGCAATGTTCATGCCACTCACCTGTCACCACCACCCAAAGACTTCTAGTTTTCCACGTTCCACCAAACCTGTGTTCTGTACTTCAACTTGAAAGAGGAGTCTATCTCCTGAACATCAAAGGCTGACACTTTTTGGGCTTTTATGTTACTGCCTGTGTTACATCTGACAGAGTTGAAGAGAGACATTGCACTCAGAGCTCACCTGAATCAGCTTTAACACTACAACTCTTCCTCTCTTTTGCTAGCCCAAACCCAGTACCTCTTCTCCCATTTTGACATTGCTTTTTAGTGTTCCTCTCTTAACTCTGTTCAGAACTCACCACTGTTATCAGAGAGGTGCAATGGAAATTGTACAGACACATCGATGTGGTATATTCCCTCTTTCTGATTTAACTTCTTGCTCAGTGATTTCTTATGATAGAGAGGTAACTAGCATCATATAGTCTGCATGCTCAGCTGCCATTCCTGGCAATTTAGGAATATTTTAAATTTTATATATTTTTTAAAAAATTAATTAATTTAATGCTTTCATTCTTTGAGAACTATTTATTTTAGGACTAGAATGAATTTTCTGATCAAGCTGTATTTATGGTGTAAACCACAAAGCATGAGTAAGATAAGGGATCCTACAGCTGGCATCTTTCGTACCACTGACACAGCACAAGTATGCTGCAAAAAGCAGCAAGATGGTACAGTCTCCCCAGTATTTACCTTCTTTAGTTTTCTAGTTATGTCCAGGAGCTTTATAAAATCCTCATGGTAAGATTTTGTAAAACAGAAGTACAAAAGGTAGCACACTGGATTTCTTCTATTTAAATTTTCCTCTGAAACTTCAAGTTTAAGGAAGGACCACTATACTTAGTTTAATTTTGTCTTAATAGAGAAGATTACTTGACTGAAGAGGTTGAAGGCTTCATGTGTTTACCGGTTTCTTCTACAGCTGCTTTCATGTCAGGACCTTTTCGTTTGCCACTCTCCATCTTCAGTTCCTACCCTATCCCAACCTCCTTTTTCTATGTTACCTCAGTCACATTTACTGAAAGTTTTTTGATAATTCTGTGGGCATTAAAATAACTAAGAATCATCTGTGTTAAAGAGTCTGTATGAGCTTGTACTGTGTATTAGAATAGCACTGCGGTGGCAGGTTGATATAAAGCTAGAAAAACAGAAGTTGAACTCCACTATTCTGGTAGCAGAGCTGCCACTTTGGACTTCTGGAGAACAGACTTCGATCTCGTTAGAAGCCTGGATTGCAGGGTCCCTTGAGAGGCAGTCCTGAAGGGCAAAGGAGTCCAGGAAGGCTGGATATTTTTCAAGAAGGAAACTATAAAGGTGCAGGAGAAGGGTGTTCCCATGACCTGAAAGATGAGCTGGCAGGGAAGTAGACTGGCCTGGCTGAACAGGCAACTCTGGCTGGAACTCAGGGGAATAAAAGGAGAGTTTATGATCTTTGGAAGAAGGGCCAGGCAACTCAGGAGGACTTCAAGGATGTTTGTGAGGTTATGCAGACTAAAAACTTAAAAAGGACCAAAGGCCAGCTGGAACTTGATCTGGCTACTGCTTTGAAAGACAACAGAAAAATGTTTCTATAAATACATCAGCAACAAAAGGAGGGCTAAGGAGACTTTTCATCCTTTATTGGATGCTAGGGAAACATAGTGACAAAGGAGGAGGAAAAGGCTGAGGTATTTAATGCCTTCTCTGCCTCAGTCTTTAATAGCAAGACCAGCTGTTCTCTGGGTATCCAGCTCTGACCCCCCAAGCTGGAAGGCAGGGACTTAAAGACTATCTAAATCTCACAGTTAATAAAGAGAGAATGCCATAATAAAGAAGCATTATTATTTTGTTATTTCCCACTTATATTGTCTCTGTGAATAAAACCCTTTGCCAAGAACCAACCCACTAATGTGCTAGATGCTGTACAAACACAAACTAGAAAAACAGCTTCTGGCACAAACACTCCACAACCTATATAAAAGACAAGAGACAACAGGTGGATACTAAGAGTGAAAATGGATGGACATTTCAAAAACAGAACTTTCAGTTTCCTGGTTAGATATAGAAATTATTCCTGGATTAGATAGAAATGGAATTCTACTAACGAGGATTAAGAACCATGGCCCTGCTATATCAGGAACACATTTTGTACAAGGTTTTCTGTGAGTAGAGAGGAATTTTAAGGATGATAATGAAACAGCTTCATGACCATTTATGACACAATTCTTCAGTGTAGAAGAGGTATCATAGGCCAAGGTTTAAGGTGACCTTCTGAAAACTCTACAAGTGGGCAGTAAAGGCTGTTGTCACATTATGGTTGACACTGATGAAAAAGAAAACTTTCGTTTGCACTGAATGCTTCTGCTTCAAGGAAAATATGATTTTCTTTGGGACTCTATTTTCTGTCATAAGCCAGAAACTTTCTGCTTGAGAAAATCTCCTTGGTGTGTGTCATTCCTATTTCCACAAATAAACCAGAACATTTCTTAAACCAGCTAAATGTTCTTGCTACAAGATTACATGTTCATAACAGCATGTACTGCAGGTTACCAATTCATAAAAAAATAGGCCCATCTTCAATGCGAGTCATTTTTTGAGAGCAGAATCTTTTTTTCAGTTTAAAGAACATAGACAAGGATTTTACTGTTCTCAAATTCTTAGTTCCCTAGTTTTTATACCTATTCAGGAAAATGCTGACTCTCTTCTATGAGATTCTTCCTTCCACTACACCATGCACAAACTTAACAAACAGGTATTTCTCTGAAGAATTCAGTTTAGTAGGCAAAATGCACACAGTTTCACTTTTGAGGTCCACCCCCACCTCCCTTCTCTGGACCAAATTGTGCTTAGACAATATTACCATTATCAATTAGTACTTTGACAATTAACCTGCACCTCCTGTAGCAGGTGATTCAGAATCTTCAATTATATCTTTTTATTTCCCACAGCTCAGCACTGAATTAATAAAATACTTAGGGAACTCAAGTGGCAGGCTGTTAGAAATGAAGATATGGATTAGGTGTAGTAAAAAAAAAGCAGAAGGGAAAACTTTAGGCAAACAGTAAAAGAATGTTATATATATAGACATACATCCTGTGAGACAACATTAAGGTATAAGTAGTCTTCAAACTAGAACATCCGGTATCTTATTTACACATTTGCTTCACAAAGTCTCATATCTACACTTGCAGAGCTTTCATGTAGTTCATAAATTCCTTCCTGATTAGGTGTTGCTATGTACTCAAAGTAGGTACTGAATTTTCTAATTTAGCACACAGCTGTTCCTCCGAGGCCTCTTCGCCACAAAGCCATTCCTTGCTGCCATGGTAGAGCCAGCTTCAGTCCCTGAGCCTTCAAGACCTCTAAGATCATCAAGTCCTAACACTAACCTAGCACCACCACGTTCACTATTAAACCATGATCCCAAGTGCCACACCCACATGCTGTTTGAACACTTCCAGGGATTGTAATTCCACCACTTCCCTGGGTAGACTGTTCCAATGCCTGATAGCCCCTTCAATAAGCGAATTTTTTCTACTATCCAACTTAAACCTCCCCTTGTGCAACTTGAGGCCATTTCCTCTGGTCCTTCACTCACTACCTGGGAGAGTCTGACCCTCATCTCACTACAAACTGCTTTCAGATGGTTATAGAGACCAATAATGTCTCCCCTCAAGGCTCCTTTTCTCCAGGCTATAAAACCCCAGCTCCCTCAGCTGCTCCTTGTAAGACTTGTGCTCCAGACCTTTCACCAGCTCTGTTTCCCTTCTCAGGACATACTTCAGTATCTCAGTATCTTTCCTGTAATGAGGGGCCCAAAACTGAACACAGGATTCAAGGTATTGCCTCACCAGTGCTGACTACAAGAAGACTATCACTGCCCTACTCCTGCAGTTTCTGATACAAGCCTGGATGCCATTGGCCTTTTTGTCCAGTGTATCCACCTAGACACACTGCTGGCTCATATTCAGCCAGCTGTCAACCAGCATTCCCAGGTCCTTTTCCATTAGGCAGCTTTCCAGCCACTCCTTTCCAAGCCTGTAGCGCTGCTCGATCTTTCGTGACCAAAGGGCAGGACTTGTCACTTGGCATTGTTGAACCTCATACAACTGGTCTCAGCCCATTGATCCAGCCAGTCCAGATTCCTCTGTTATAGCCTCTATCCCTCCCTCTATCAAGTACTTTCCTATCATGGTCCTGAGATGTAAATTCTGGTACAGCAGATGATGTATGTGAAATGGAAACAAGGAGTAAGTTGGTTTAAAAAAAAAAAAAAATTCCCTGTTTGTTCTGTATTGTCCGTTACCTGCACAGCTATCTACTTCAGCTCCAAGACAGAAATTTGCTACCTTATAATTTCGATTTTTCTTGCACTGTGCATGTCTTCTAAAACTTAACATCCATTTCTTCTCCTCAGTCTTCTGCCATAGGCATCAGTTTGTAACAAATTCCTGACTGAAAAATGTGAAACATAATGGAAAAAAAGTAAAAAGTGATGATTAAAGAGAAATCTAGGCTCTGAGTCCCATTTTGCTTTTTGTTGAAGGCACTTTCAGATCACCAGCCAAACCCATCTAAAAGCTGTAGACTTCTTTCCTGCGATTTACTCACAATCTTTCCTTCTCTGTGCAGATGGATCCTGCTAGAGGCAAAAAATATCTGTTACCCAGATAACAAAGAACAAGACAATAAAATATAAATCATCAAGTGGTAAAGAAGATGCTGAAATAGTATGCAACAGCAATGTCTGTAGCTGTACTTCTCCCATTGCTAAATGCTTTCTCCTGGACTGATAGTTTAGGCACAGAACTCTTCCCTCCAGAATGAAATGGAATTGCCCAGGAAAAAAAAAAAAAAATCAGTCTTTTTCAGAATTGGAAAAGTCTCATAAAGCTGCACCAAAAATATTATCTGTTCTATCTTTCCAGGCACGTCTATTCAGTCTTCAGCAATGTGAAAAGTGGGTTTTGATTCTTATCTCTTGTTACTAATACTGGTAAGGATGTATTTAACATGAAACTGAAATTAAGCTTCATGACTGCTAAGGAGTGGCTGAGTCAAGTGCACTTCAGAAGCTGAGGCATCCCTCCTTCTCAACCCACCAGAGCTAAGCCCTATGTACTCTGAAACCTAGCAGGTTTATCCCAGCCCAGCCCAACGGATGCCATTGCTGCTTTTCCAATCTGCAAGTCTGGCCAAGGAGCAAGATGCAGACACTCTCAATACTAACATTGTCTCACATGGACTAACACAAACAGTGCAATGCCTTTTCCAGCATGCACATAAAACCCCATCTTACACAAAAGTAAGCACAGAGAGCCAAGGCTTGGCAGTACAAAAAGCAGAATATATGAACACTGCTCAGCAATAATAAAACCATCTCTGTATTATCCATACCATGCTCAGCATAAACCCAAAACACAGTCCCATACCAGCCACTGTGAAGAAAGTTAACTCTACCCCAGCCAAAACCAGAAGATACCCACACACAGTATAAAGGTTTCTAGTTTCTAGCTCTTGGATTTCTTAATCACTTCTTACACGTGCACACACACACAGTACAGAGAATGAAAAAAACATTCAATAATAGGACAATAGTAAGAAGAAAAGCCATCAGTGATCAGGCATCGAGCTTAGCCTGATGAGCATGCTGATCAGTTTGCTTACAGGTGACTGGCCTCTTTATCCCAGTTCCTCTCCATTTCTTTGTGCTTGGTTATTCCCCGTGAATCTTAAACCCTCTATAGGTCACCTCAGCCTTAAGTAATATTACTGACAAGGTTACACCCAGGTGCTGTTGGCCTTGCAAGATTGCACTCTTCAAAATGTCTCCAGTGCTCCTCTAAAATTATGCATGAAGTGTGGCAATTTCTCACATTGTTTCCACTTAAACTAGTTGCAGAATCTTGTCCTTCCTCAAGGTCCTATATGTAATTTTGTGAGTGTCTTGCTCTGTTATTTGTGTTCAGCAGTTTCTCATGTCATGTCCAGCAGTTTCTTGTAGCTAAACCCCACACCAGAACTTGTACACCTTAATATGATTACTTGGCAAGGTACTTACCTACACGCATTCATTTAACTACATGCCTAAGTTTCACTGGTTTCCTCTGTGGCTACTTCATATCTACAAGAGAAAAAGCAAATGCTATATGTATATGTTACCCTTGAAGAATCACTGCAAGATGATTGCTATTAATCATAAGTACATAAAACCCCCTATTTCCTGTTCTCTCTCCTCATGCAGGGATACCACTATTCATCAGTGTTATGAAGAACACCTGCAGTCATAGCCTCTAATAACTGTAGTGACTGTTGTATTCTTATATCTGAAAACATCCCAACTAAGAGCCCAGTAAGACAGCATCTAAGAACTAAGTTCTACTTTGCACAGAAGTTTAGATTTACTTAAAGACAGAAATGTATATAGTTTAGATATATTTATGTTTGTATATATTTAGTCTGTTCATAGCAGACATAACTTTTCCCAAGAGTTTCCTAAGGGACATTTTAAAAATTATATAAAAGCACTCCCGTACTACTTTAAAAGTATACTGAAAGCTGACAGGAAGATACTACTATCTCATCCTATAGAGAAATTTTAGTTAGGGTTTGGCAACTTATGTTTTATATTTCACATTTTGTGAGGCAGAGATCTTCATGCCACAATCTGGAAATAATGTTGTTGTAATGTGCAACACATTTACTTCCCTTCATCAGTAATATTCAGCAGCATATTCTCTTTATTTTGATGTGGTCTTTGGTCTGTTTTAGATATGACCAAGACTACTGAACTCCTTCAATTTTTTGTTGCAGGAGCCATCTGGTATCTGGGCATGAGGAAAGAATAAACATACACAGAGACATACGCAGTCTACAGCAGCATGAACAACTTCCAGTGACAACCCACTTGTTTCCCTCAGCAAAGATGAGGCAAGACAGGACTTACTCAAGGTCATATAGTTTGTATGTATTTGGGGTAAAAACAGACCTTCAGATCTGCATATCTTAATCCTATTTGCAAGACTATTATAGATTTAGCAGTCTATAAAGCCAAAATGTTTAAGTGAGAAAAATCACACTCTCTGAACACAGAGGCAAAGCCATCAGCAAAAAAGGCTTCCTCTCTCACAGAATATTGGAGCTATAAACTCATCGCAGTTGGTTATGGATTTTAATACTGCTGGAGCAGCTTAAATGGAAATCACTTACATGCCAACTGAGCTTGGAAATTTATGAGTCATTTTAAAAGTCATCCTCCTTCTGCAAACACTGCATATGGTAAAGACAAAATAAGTGACCTAGTCAAGTGAGTTTGCCCTCTGGCTCTGGCCTGTGCACTCAGCTGACTGGATAACAGACTGTCTGCCTGGAAGGATTTGCCTTTTTTTAATGGTTCAGACATGCAGCTCAGAATCTGCATAAGGAGGGAACAGTTTAATTCTCTGCAGTCCATTATTGTTCAGGATAATTGCTACAATGGCATAACACCTGTGGGAGAAGTGTCTTTTTCTCACCAGGAACATAGTTACTCTTTTGTACATTCCACACAAAGATGGAAAATTCTCTTAAAGGAACGTGAAGCCTTAACAGTAAAAGTCATTCCAGTTTAAAGAAAGACAAGCATAATTAAGTATAATACTTTCTATAATTTGAGTCAATACTATTTGTATAATACATGGGGTTTTTAGCTGAGGAAGAGCCTACTTTTCCTAGTGATAATGTTCAGGGATAGTACAAATTCAGTTATCCAACAGGTGGAACAGACAATGTCTTTCCATTTTCCTGGGTGTTTTTGACCATAAGGAAATATCAAAGCTAAAAATGGCTGTTTAAAAATGCAAGTCTCCCTGACAATTTAGACAAGCAAATTTCTTGCATTATTAAATTCTTTTGTGTACAGACTGTTTCTCTTCAAAAGCAACAATTAAGTGACTGTGAAATAATGCAGTGTGATTATGTTCTCTTTTTAAACATTAATTTTCAGTATCTACTTAATGTTGGCACTAGAGATCAATTTTCTCTGCATGTGAACTGCTGAACCGGGAAAGGAAAAGGAATTTCAAAGGAAAAGTCTAGTAGTGGTTAATAATGCAGCTTATATATGAATGTTAATGAAGCAGCAGAGGTGAAGGCTTCAGGTAAGTTTGAACCAGACAAAAAAAGATTATTGGAGATCATCATTAAGGCACATATACAAAGACAAGGATGACTTTTATATGCAGGATCTCAAACATGGAAGAAACCTAAGTAGGTGTTTGGGGCTAACTTTGCTCCAAGCAGTATTGTTCTCCCTGATTTTCTGCCAGCGTAGTGTATAAACAGAAAAGGCAGGATAAACTGAAATACTACCTATTTCAGACCTTGTTGAAAAAATGGACATCTTACTTCCATTAAGTACTTTCTCTCTCACATATATATGACACACCCACAGAGATGCTCAGCTGTTTCTAAGCACAGGCAAAGTACGCTGTTTGCTGGAAGAGCACTCCGAGAGGCAAATGACTGTGGCTTTGCTATACATAAATTACGTGCCAGAAATCTTGAGACTGCAAAGTCTGTCTGATGTAGCTCCACTTGTAGCTCAAAAATTCAGCCTCCTAACTGTTTCTAAGTAGCTTCAAAATCCTGGCTTAACACATCTCCCTTGGTATGGCAAAAATTAATTATCTCTACCTGTTGACAAATACAGAGATCATTCAGCACACATCCGCAAATCTGAGGTACCATTTGATCTACTTCTCTAACAGGCTGGAAAGAAAGGAGAAGATGCTTTTTGTAGTGGTTTTAAATGTTTAAAAATGGTGGGTGATTGAGGCCATAAGAGCAGATTAAATGCCTGGAAAAAGCAAGAGGTAAAAATCATGACACCACTGACTGGAAGAAAAACTACCAGAAGGCAGATGAAAACAGAAGATTATTTCAAAGGCAAATGAATCTATTTAAACTTCTGAAGGATGAACAGTCTGCTGTGGTGTCAAGTGTGTGTTGGCAAGGGGAAAGCTAGACAAGAGAAGCAGGTAAGCCTCAGCAAATATGTTTATATCTGTCATAACTCTGACATGCACATGAAGTTGAGGAGAACCCAAAGAGAGCACGCATCAGGTCTGTTTATGTCCTTGAAATTTTCTTTTTCTCTGAACCAATCTTCAACCTTCAGTTAAATTAATCTTGTCAATTAACGCATATCATACAAATCTAGTAAAATTTCTCAGATATTGGAAGTAACATTCATTATAGATTGACATCTACCAGGTTTTTTCTCCTTCATGTGAAAAAATCAAAGAGGAAGCCATGTGTGAGTGTTCATCTGCTTGAATATTAGCAGTTTCCATCTATAGAATGGCTTTGCATTTCTTTTGGCTTCTCTCTCGGCATTTAAAAAGCAGAGAGATTAGCCAGTGTGGTAATTGCTGGATTATTTTTCAGTATCATTCACTGCTACAAATCTTCTTTTGGAGAATAAAAAGCATTTTCACTGAATTTGTTTGAAGATCATTGACATACACAGTAATGAAGATGTCTTTGGCTCTAAAGAGAAGAAATGTTTTCCATTCCCTGTACAGAAGCAATGACTTAAACGAAAATCTAAACAATACTTTCAGGCAGCACTGTTCTACTAAAATCTCTCCCGGTTATACCTTCTCATACACAGCAAACTTACAAGAGCCTTGGAGCATGAGGTCTTATTGCAGTATGACCACCGTGATTTAAGAAGTACAACAGTGACACCTAGTGCAACAACATTGCACGGCACAGCCCAGAAGTGGCTTTTGTAGCCTATTTCCATTTTTTCAAATACTGGGGCGAAAGTCCTTGCCAGCAAATTTCTGCAAATTCAACTTACCACATGATCTTTGATGCTGAATTTTATCAGACTGATGTTAATTTGTGAAGTTTTGGTCAGTCTAAACAAGATAAACATTTATGATGCGGGAGAGGAACAAACAGTAAAGGAAGGAATACAAATTTTGTTTGGTTCTGTTGTAGTCTTAAAGAAAGAGAGTCACACCATGCTGTCCTGACAGATGCTTTTGTACCAGCTGGGTCACTGATCTCAGGTGCCACTTAAGCCTCTTATGCAAAGGAAAGGAAGAAAGTTAAATAGACGTCTGTATAGATAATGAATGAAAATATTGTTCCTTAACCTGTTCAAAATGTGCACTTTTTATTGCTCATAACCCACTTAATGCTTCTTAAAATGGGTAGGAGAAAGTTATTTGTCTTTTAACTCCAGTAGAGATTTCAGAACAGTCTACTACCAATCACTTCAAAAACTAAAACTGTGCTGCTGGGTTCTGAGCCTGAATAGGAAACATTTGCTCAGTTGAATTTAACCATTCTGTTTGAATGAGGAAAGCAGAGAATAACAACACTTTCTTTTTAATTCCTGTAAAGATGGCATGGAAGGGACAAAATGAAGCTGACGTTGTTGAGACATAATACTGGTACAGCAGAGGATTAAATGTTTTTATAACATTTGTTAAATTCCTGTTGACTAAATATCAGTTTTACTTGAGATGAATCATGGTTGAAAGTATAAAATAGATCTTGTCCTGTTACTCAGAAATAAATACTATAGCTGCCTTTTCTCACATGTGATTTTACAGTGTCACTTCACACTGTGGCCAGTGTCAAGGAAGACCATCCTACCCAAAGCACCTTACTCATGATGGAGAAATTTGCATTTCCTTGGAGTTTCCCTGGTTGTCTTCAACTGTCACTTCTGACTGCTGAAGATCCTTTTGGATCCTTATGGCTCAAGAAAGGAGGAGACAGACTGTCTACCTAGAAAAAGAAAATTAACACCTCTTTATTTCTTTCAAGGAATTCCAAGATGGTAAACACGATTACCTGCTGTGTTGCCCATGTGCAGTAAATCCAAAGACAGGACATGTAGTGTGAGTGAATACACTGTGCAATGTGTGCAACATTTTCCATTAAGTATGGTACTCACTCTCTGTGCATGTGTGCTATGGAAATTTCCAGAGTCATGGCTGCCCTGTCAGAGCTACTGTATAGTAACTCCTATAGGATTGAATGATGGTCAGGAATTGCTGAGAAATATATGTGGGTTTGAATTCTGTTCTATTATTCAGTTCTGGGGTAAAATCCTTCAGACCTCTAAGCAAGACAAGAAAATCTGATCTACCTCTCATTTGCCAAACTGTCTTTTTGACTACCTCATAACTTTGGGCAAAGCAGCCTGTAAAACCTGTATGTAAATGGAGGAGACTTTCTAAGGAGTGAAGGAGACAAAAAACCTCCTCCTAAGCTAGTGCCAAGTGAGGATTCAGTGATCTACTTCCAGACATCAACCAACACAAGGGAAATGCAGCAAAACCATAAGAGCCCAAGGGACAAAGAAAATATTATTCAGTGGCATCAGGAGGTTTCTAGTCGAAAAAGTCTAGAAATGCTTCATTTAGGGAGGAAATTAATAGGGGAAGATCAGAGAAGTATATCAATAACGTGAGCAAAGAGGATTCAGGTAATTACTTACACATAATCTCAGAGTACAAAAGGGCTATTACAAATGCAAGCAGAAATTAAAGCAGGAGGAGCCTTAAAAAATCCCAGGTAAACACAATAAAGATTGGCTTAATGGCTGAAAGGATCATATTACACTCTGACAAGTTTGCCACTGGAGTTATTAAAATCCAGTGTTTGCAAGCCAAATCAAAACCAGATCTCATGTTTTCAATGGAGCGAGAGGTAGTAAATCACAGTGCAGTTACAAGAAGCCTGTGACACATGTATACTCCTGTGGACAGCAAATCCTGCCCACACATGGTTGCCAGCTGGGCAGGAACCTCTCGCCCCACCCAGAACTTTCCCCCTCAGAAGAAATTTTAAATTAAACCCCAAGTGTCCTCTGCCCGAATTCACTGTTGTGGCTGCCTTTCCCTGCTCATGACTCATTAAAGCTGTGCTCAGCAGGAACCATGAAACCTTGCATGGGCCCCTCACGTTTTTCCATTTGAAACTTTCACTTTTTGTCCTTTTATAATTGATTGTTTAAAGCTTTCACTTTTGACTCCTGCTGTGCCTGAACTTCTACGGTTTTTAAAAGGTAGACTCTCCCATCAAGTATGGTATTGGTAATGATTAAGGCTACATATTTAACTGCCTTAAAAACAGGAAAAGCTGCTCTTCTCTTCATTTTTAATTTCTAATCTGGTCCTACAATGCAGCTACAATCTCTTCTTTCCCCTTTCTGTGGTCTTACTACAGATAGTTCGATTTTTCAGCCAACTGTGCAAGATTTCTCTGCCTGGCACAAATCCGTTCTCTGAATTTTCCTCGTCTCCTGTTACAGTTACAGCCTCAAGTCCTATCATAAACTCATTTTGGACTCAGGGGCAAGTAACTGTATTCAGACTCCTCCTTCATCATCCTAGTATTGCCAGTATCTCCAGGGACTGCTCACCTTCCAATTCAAATGAAACATTCCCCTCATATCTCTGAAAGAGATATGAAAGGCTGCTTTTTTTTCTTCAGCTACACTTACAGCCATTTCTCTTTTCCTTGCATCTTTTGCACCTCTCATCCTCACATACTCTTTGAAGTTATCTTCCGTTGTTGAATACTCTTCATCTTCTTAGATACTCAATGACTTCTTTCCTCCCAACCCCTCTTTTCTTATAATACATACTTGCTTCATTAGACCTTCAAAGGCTCCTGGAGAATTTGCTTCCCAAGGCTTCCTGGGCTCTGAAGCCACATCGAGCTTCACTGGGAGTCTCTGTACCTGCAATAGAAAAATGTCTGGAATGATCCAGGAGGGGATTAAATCAACACTTGATCGAGGCTTTCCCACATTCCTGAGCCAGTCAAAAAGAGGAGGCTTTTGTGGGAATTGGTTCTTGACAGAAGACTGTAGCTCTTTTTATGTGATTTTGATACAGCAGCAGCTCTACCTCCTACAAACTTCTTCATGAACTCTGTTCTCTGTCAAGAAGCTGAGAAGCAGGTAATAGTGCTGGCCCTGAGTGAGTTGTCAGTATGATTTTGCTTGTTTAAGGCAGAAAATATTTTTCCAAGAAGCCTTATTTTGCCCGTGGTTCTGCACAAAAGTGGGCAATCTGCACCAAGTTTTATGTGCATAATTCAAGGGCAATGTGAAAGGTTGTTTGCATATGAGGCAACATCAGACTTTCTCTGTCTGACCCAAAGCTGGAGCTGTTTTCATAGGGAAAAATATTTCTTGGATAAGTAGGGGCAACTGCATTTTGCAGTTCACATTCCATGTTTGATCTTGGCCTACCAGCTGAGGCTTAAAATACTGCACCCAGTCTGAGAGAGACTGTTTCAGCTTCTCTATCCTCACACGTGGGTTATAGGTCTTCAGATGCTTCAAAAGCCTGGTTCTTCCATCTGCAATCTGTTTCTGAAACAGTTTCAGTTTTTTCATGGCTGTTTTACAGACCATTAACTTAGACTAAGTAATTGTCCCTAAATTCAACCAGTCATTTAAAAATGGTTGTCTGTGTGGTTTCACCACTGTGACCTCTAATAAAGCCTTTTAAAGGTTTTTCAGTACAGGAAGTTCAGATGAGACCTTTAATTCGCAGCACACAAATACATAAAATATGCAGCATATCATATTTACCTTGTCTTCCAGCCTCTCTGCATATAGAAGTCATAGGCACAGGAACTGAATGGAACAGGTGTTCAGGAACAATGGAACTGAATTCATACCTCTGCTGCATCATAGCTAATAAACTCAGACTAGTTTCCTTGACACTGATTTTCTGATGCTTCCTGTTCTAAGAAATTACTTCAGCACATTTTTACCAGCGTGATTTTAGAGGTGCAGTCTCATAAAATTAAAGGCTATTACATAAAATTATTTAGTGATTTTTAGGGCTGCAGTGAAGGAACTAGTTTTTCATAACAGATAGTTAACAACATTAGTCTAGTAATGTGAAATTCAATTTACATTGGTTAGAAGCAGGTTAAATTAGCTCTCTTTGCAATACCTAGCTGCTATGCTAAACTTCTACCATGTCATTTCAGATCTTATTTTTTATAGGGTTTTTAACCAGAAATCCCCATGGGAGATGTTTAATTTTGGAATATATTATGGATAATTCACACTCAGGTGCTCTTGAAAATTTGAAAATTGATCTCTCTTCCAGTACAAAAGCTGTAGAAATAAAATAAATTCAGCTTCTGTGGAAGTATTCATGCTTACAAAATCCAATGAAGAAACATCCACATTAACTGTTTGCAAAGTGAAGTGAGGTGAGGCAACTGTTCAGACTTTGTGCCTTCACTCCCATCTCTGTGGCATTTCACAGGCCAGTGAAAGACATCTGCTTATTTATGGCAATCCCAATCGGTCACATTAAAAAAAAAATCTGCTGCTATTTCACAGACAGTACAAAACTGAAAAGGCATATAGAGATGGGGAAAGAAATTAAAATAATGCAGTTTTTCATGAACAATTTTGCATAGCTTTTCACACCTGACTGCTCCTTGACACTGTACTGTACCTACAATGCACCAGCCAATATTGTGAAATATGTCAACTTTCAATCACAAAAAAACTAAGAACACAGTTTAAATGGTTTAAAACCTCATTGGAAGTTTATCTGAAAAAAAAGTTTTGAAGGTGTACCTATACTACATCAATAAAAAACCATGCACACTCCTGTTTTCAGAGCACATTAATTTGTGACTTTACACTGATTGTAGGGCTACAAATCTAAGCTTTCTGCTTTAGCAACTAAAGTTGCTGTGATCAGAAACTTAACAGTAGCTTGAAGTAACAAATATTATATTTCACACAACTGAGCAAATAAACAGAGGTACCCAAAACACACTAATATTTTTATTATTTTAGATTTATGATGATTAGTATAGACAGCAAACCATTTTGGAAGCTTTCTTAAATTACTTTTCTCTCTTTGTGGTTGAGTTGTTGTATTTGATGTGACATCAAAGAATTTTAAAGATTGTTTGTTTAAAAAATCAGGTTTCTAAATGACTGCTAAAAGCCCATGTTCATTTATCTCAGCGCTATTTTAAATGATGTGTTCTTGACTGTAGCATTCAGGAGTTATGATGTATATGCAGAAAAGTATGAAGGTGTGGAAGAATAAAGAAGATGGAATAATCTGAATAATGCCTCTGGTAACCAATAATTCTGATACATATTGTTATGTGTTCTGTTGCCATCTAACCATAAAAAAATGGAATGCATCTCATTTCACTTAATAGGAGCAGACGAATGCAGTACTGTTCAGCATCATCTACAACAAATAATTTTATTGCCATCTCATTGACATACAGTCTACATCACTTTTCTTTTGTTTAGCATGCACTTATTTTATAAAAATGCCCCAGAAATGCAGCGGTGGCATATTAAGAGCTACTACAGGGAAAGATCAGGTATTTCCACCTGTTCCATCTTTTACGGCCCTCAGTCTCACAAAGCCTTTGGGCTGCCTTCCCAAAGCCCTGCAGAATAAACAAATATTTCAGTGTGGCAAAGCTCAGAACATGCTTGGGTGCCTAAGTAATTTGCTCTGCTCCATTTGTTTTTAACTCAAATCACAAAGGTCACTATCAACATTAAAAATGTGAGCAAACTCTTACTTCCCAAACAAACAAATAATGAGCAACAAAACACAGAAAGAATCAAAAGTTGTCTCCCATTTCTAATATATTTACTTCAGTATTCACAGAAGTAACAGTTGTTAAAGGTGTCTTTTTGCTTTATTAAATACTCAGCTTCCTGAGGTATATTGTAAAAGGATCTAAAGTAATCCTGGCCATAAGAAAACGGCACGTACCTCAAAACTATAAATTTGTTCGAAGCTGTAAACATGGGATCAAAGTTTTGCTTTAATAAAGCCAAAGAAAAAGGGGGCAGTCATCTTAAACACAGAGAGGAATTCAGCCCTGACTCCTACATGGCACCACAAGTCAATACAAAGGTCTGAAACAGGGTCTCAACTACACCCATTGCAGGCTGCTAAACCATGAAAAGACCTGATGGCCTCTTTCCCTCCTTGAAAAATAAAATACCTCTTTCCGTTTTTCCTGCTTCTCATCACAACCACCTACCTCTGCTCATCTGGCCAGGAAGAACACAAAATGAGTGTAATTGCTGCCCCTGCCTGTTTAGGTCTGCTGAAGGACTGACTGCTGGTTACCTTTAATCACTAACAGAAGCATTATTCTTTGAGGCAAGCGTGTGTGACAAACACATCACAGTTTCTCACTTCTCTTATCCAGCTAAATTTTGTTTCCTGTCAAAGGAGAATGCACTAAGACAGATGTACTCAAAAGAAAGTCATCCTTTCAAAAGTTATTCCAAATTAAAAAAAAAAAAAAGGATTAAATGGAAAAAATAGATCACAAAAAAGCGTGTGAAATCTTTTCAGTGAGAAACTGATTGGTAAATAGGGGTTGGGTTACACAGGGGAACTAAAAAAGTATCTTGATATGAGCACTTTCTGTTCTTTGCCGTGAATAGGAAGGGTTCTATAATGATGATAATTACAGGTTTAACCAAAAGCATATGCAAATAGAGAGGGGGGATGTGGCAATTCAATCTTACTGAATCAAATATCAAGTCTGATGGTTTCTAACATTTCATTATGCTTTCCCGCTAAAATCTTATGTATGTACTTGAACGTATGCATGTTATATACATGCAGAGGGTATCTATAAATAATTAGAATTATCTGGAAACTTTTGGAAACTGTGTTAAATTTTTTAATTACCTTTCTATCTCTAAAATCATGTTCAGATTATGTCTCAGGCATTTAGTCAACGATACTGCCAAACATCAATAAAGTTAATGAGTTATTAATGTGGGAGCTTCTTTATTATTTGTCATATTACAGAATTTTCTGATGAACATATATTATCACTGTCTTTTCAGCTGAGACTTGGAAATGTATGAGGGAATCTTTTAATAGGCTTGTATATGATTTATACATTAATGCATATGCTTAAATAAACATTTACGGTGCAAAGTGTACATGAAAAAAAAACCCAGTTAATAGTAGTATGAGGTGCTGCTCTACAGAGAGCTAGCAAATAACTATTATTTTAAAATTAACTGATGGCATCCCTTTTTAATCCATACAGTATTTGTCATGGCAATATGCATGACAAACAGAGATGCTCTCTTTATGTCAAATAGCAAACCATAAGTAAATCAATTTCATTCTACTTTTACAAAAAGAAAGTATTCCAAATACTTTGTGGATACCATTACTATTTGCCTAGAGTTTTAATTATAATCAAACCATCCTAAATTAAAGTTATACCATCCTAAATAACTACAAAACCCATTTTAGGGTACATTTCCTTATCACTGGTATCAGTTTCACTGGAACATAGCTCAGACCACACACTGCTCAAATAAAATCTTTGCCTTAAGTGTCAGCCAAAAGGGACTGCACAGAGCTGTGACTGATAGATAAACTGTTTACACGAGATGAAAGTGCTAGCAAGGTCAGAAGAATGTTACAAGATACACATTCTTGTCAAAAGTAAGTAATTGAGATAAATTTATTAAGCATGGGATGCTGCGTGGCCAAGGATAAGAGCAGAATGTGAACATGCACATCAGGGGACAGGTCATGACCAGTGCTCAGGGAGGGCTGCGATGCAGATGGAGTTGATTGCACAGGAGGTTTAGGTCAGCAAACACCTTTCTGATCCCTGAAGAAAGAAATCATGTAACACTGTACTGACCAAAAGAACACTGCTTTCTGCCAGGCATACATACATTAAAACCACCTAAGGATCATCCTTACAATAATAAAGCTTGCCGAGACTCAGTCAAACTTGCGATCATCATTTAGAAGAGCAAGACTGAAGCTTTCTGCCTAATGACAAGCTAGCACCAAAGTCAGACCATCGAAATACTATCAACAAAGGACAGCACCAGCTACTACAATGCTTAAAGTTAAACAAGCTATAAAACAAAAGAAAGAAACGATAAACCATTTAATGCATGTACTTTCCATATAAAAGAAAACAATTAAAAAATAAACTTAAAACAATTTCTATAAAATTCAAAGTCTGTTATCACGTATTAAAAACCATCTGTATGTGCAAAAGTGCATTGCTACTGCTTTGAGGGAAGCAGAACTACTCAGCTGGAGGAGTGACCGACTAATCATCTTAAAGCAGAATCTGTTGAAGTGTTAAACTAGCTTTTAGCCCCAGTAGTTCCTTCTGCTATCTGGTTATTTCAGTTCAGTAACTCATTTGCTTAAAGCTGAAAACCAACTAGGAGGTGAAAAAACAGCAAGAGTTCTTTTCTTCATGAAGAAGAAAATAGAATAGTAGAATAAAAATGATGTCATAGCTGGTAAGGTCTCCTGCTTCTGAAATGTTGAGTATGTACTAGCCAGAAAGAGCAATCAAAGTTAATTAATTTCAGACAGCATTGCATTCTATAATTTAATTTCTTCTCAAGTATTTGACATATGATATTTAAGGTAGATTTAAATGACTAATAAAAACACCATATAACTCATAAGCACCTTCATCTCACAGTTAAATTCTCTCCAAATGTAGTCTGCAGTGAAATACAAAAAATAAGCTTAAAATAAATTACATTCTTTACTTTTTCATATCTAAGAGACACAAAGACAAAGCGTGATTGAAGCCACAACTGAAAGAGTTGAGGCACATTATTTCAGTACAGATGTTCACTGCTTTATTTCTAATCCACCACCATCAGATTTTCATAGTCAAAAAAAAAAAAAACCCTAGCAAAATATAAGAAGCCCTTCTCAGTTTTGGGTTGCTTTTTTTTTTTTTTTTTAAATCAAAGGTAATGTTTTTATCTTATTCTCAACAGCTCTCCTGCCACTTCCATGCCTGCAGCAGCTGATTGCAACATTTAGTAATTCTTAACCCAGCCAACAGTGTTAGCTCATCTACGTGCTGTCTAGTGTAAAACTCAATGAGCCACTGGCTGCTGGCTTCCCTTTCCTGAAATGCCCTCAGTAAACTGTCTTCCCCACAGAAAACAATTAGACACAAACAGCAGGGCATCCAGGCCATTTGGAGCTTGTCCAATACAGCCTCACTTGTAGAAGTGGGAAGTCACTATGTTCATTTTAATGCTGGCTGCTTCAGAGATGACAACAAAGTACTTATTATCTGAAAGCTGTCAGCTTATGTAATTAAGAGAAATAGGAAGCTGCAGCTCTGTATTTGTTTTGTAAGCCATAATCACTGCTAGTGAAGTAATATATTCCTAAGTTGTTTAAGCAGTGCATGCAGCTTAAGGCTGAAGTGATTGTTTATGCATTTGTAATAGAATTACACACAGGATTATAAGTTAAGTGGTTAACAGATGGAGGGACAGAAATTTCCAAGTCCTTTTGTTAAAAATACCTAGGTTATTCTTTCTTCCCTAGCCAAAGATGCATTTGAAAAAAGAAAATGGCATACCTCGGGCCAAGGTTTATAAACTTGTGCTTCAATCTGCTACCCTGTTTACAATTACATGAGATAAATGTCAGGAGACTGCAGTTATCTGAAGACTGCCCACAAAGTTGTTCTTAGTTATGTTTATTCAGCACCCTGAGTTAAATCTTTTGCACTGATTCAGAAAAAATTCAAGTAAAATTCATATTGCTTCCACAGGGAAAGAAAGGGAGACGAGGGTTACTATCATGGAGTGGCCTAAATACCACCTAAGGTTTCCACATTAAAGCAGTGCATTTATGTATTCTAGAATGAATTATTTACACATTACTTTTCCTCTAACTTCATGGATGATCTCTGGGAATGACACACTAGTCTAATTTGTGTCTACAGAACAAATAGTAAAGCTGTTTCATTGTCTAGTTTAGACTTAACATGTAAAGCACAAAAAAATTTATGAAAGACTGGTGATCACTTTAACCAAATCCATTTTGTAAGGCAATAAATGTCTACTAGCCAAGGAATGCCTAAAAGTATGTTTGGAAGATGTAAATATTATTTCTTGCAATCTGACTGTAAGTCAATATTGGGCCTTTCTTTATCTGTGTCTTATACACCCTATGATGTTGAGATGCTGGCCCCCAGTTTGCAAGGATGTCTTTTTTGGCTGGTTGACTTTACAATAGCATTAATGATGGTCAAGAAAATATGCCTAGAGTCACAGTAAAAATGTCTTTCATGAGGTTCAGTCACTGCTCATATATCTAATTGCAATTCTGCAGGCCTAAGAGAAAAATAGCCTGTTTTCAAGAAATAAATCAAATGCAAAGATCAGAGCAACAGACCAAGAAGATGCACTGTCCTCCTTAAGCTTTCCCACTCCTAATCCATTTGCCTTCTACCTCATAGACATAAGAAATGCAAATCATTAGTGCTTATGGTGGAGTGTAGATACTAAATGACCACCTCTGCCTATAAAAAAGCATCCAGAATTGTAGCCTTCTGAACATGAATAAGGAGCCTATTAGATTGTGGCTTCATAATGGCTTTGCTCCTCTGCTGGGTGTTGACCAATCTGGGCTGTAGCCATGCAGTGTTTATGGACATATGCTGTGAAGATGACATGAGTCTTTTGCACAGTAAGTCTCAATTTCTTTGTCATACCTAGGTAACCTGAATATATTTCTTAGATACATTTCATAAAAACAATTTCCATGGAGATTGGATCCTGGCAAATTCTTGTATGAAGTCTGTTAATTAGACATTTTACTTAGATGCCCTCTCTAGTTCCTTTAATGTAGTCTGCATTCAACAAACTGTAAATGACTGAACAGAGATTTTGCTACAGAATGTGAAGGTGATAGGAAGACCTGTATTTTCTTTCAAGGTGGCACATTAAAGGAGCAATTCCTGTTAGCAGAGTGCATTAGTAGGAAAAAGATTTGTATAATCCGTCATTACAGAGTTTACTTGACTGCTTTGTAAAGGCCAACAGTGACTTAGTTTTTATGCTCTGCAAGCAATCTGCAGCTGAAATAAGAGCAGCAACTATTTGGTGTACTGATATTTGCACTTTATAGCAGGTCTGCAACTGTGATCTTCGACACCTTCCAGAAGGAAAATAATTTCACATAGATCTCAATCATTCTGTTTACCAATCTGATCAGTTAAAAAAAAAAAAAAAAAAATTCTCTTTTTCTTATTTTAACCTTGCCTGTGAGTGGGGCCAAAAAACAAAAACAGTCTCTGAAAGGTATTTAATGAGTGGTAGTGTAGGATCCTTCCAAGCATAAAAAGAGGGAAGATACTAGAAGGAGTGAAGAGTGTTTCACTAGGACGGCAAAAGCAATTTGCCTAAGGAGGCAGCAACAGTGCAACAAGGTTCATTTGTGCTGAAGTTCTCAGTTATTTCAAAAGAAGGAACACTCTTGAACAACTTAATCCATGCTTTATATCACTATTTTTTCCTGGCAAGACTTTCCCTTTTCTCTCCCCACATCCAAGCAGAACACTCCGCCAGAACACTAGTTGTGTTCATTTCTTCCTCTCATGTTCCAGGAGAAAATCAACTATCTTCCCATCCTGACCCTGTACAAGCATGAGCCAAGGTTGCTCCTTTGTGTGTAGGTGTAAACAGATGTTTAATTCAGTAACTTGTGTCCTTGAGTCTTGTAATTGATTTGCCTCTTCCTGTGGGGAAGGCAAATGATCACATGATCACATCTCTCTCTCTTCCTTTCATAATCATCCAAATCAGCACAAACAGCCCCACAGGCCACTGGCCAGCAGAGTTGAGGACCCCCTTCCTCTAATCATTAGAGTACAAAGGACAAGGTGGAAATGACATTAAAATGAAGGTTAATCCATTTGGTATCTCACCATCTTCCTCATCAGAGAAAAAGGGAGTAATTTCTCTCAAACAGAAATGTGGGAATTCCTCTTTATACTGGGCACCAAAGCCACAATGCAATCCCAAAGAGAAAAGAATGCATTTAGACACTGGACTAGCACACAGAAAGCAGCAGCCAACTCACTCCACCTACTATTTCGAATGATAACAAATTGCAATTCATTGGTACAAATTCATTATCCCAGGACATTAAAGCAAATAAAGCTATGATACAATCATAAATCCTTCTAGAAATTAAAATCCCTTGCCTTAGAGCATAATGCTCAGGTCAACAGCCTGGACCACAGAAGCGATGATGTTGGCTTTTACTTTATTTTGGCAGAGGATATTGACTGAAGTTGCCAGTTCCCTGGATTCCATGGATTATGCTGCATAGCCCTTTGGATCCTTACCATATGGCCATTCAAATCACTTCCCTCACTGGGACACAACTTTCTTGTCTTTTCTTCCAAATGCACTGCTGTAGGTGTTGATTTAGAGAAAGGGTAGGGGGTTATACCTTTTAGGCCTTTTCCTGACAGGTTGTTGGGACCCAAGAATGGCTATAGTGGAGGAGCATTTAACTTTTATGTGTGCCAAATGCAGAAAGGCAGCAAGAAAATGAGGCAGTGCTCCATAGCCAAACCACAGGAAGTTTCTCTTTGTTTTCAGATTTGTGTGGCCACATCCCAGTGCAGTTGGAAGAGGAGGGGAGTTCAAGGCTGCATTACCTCTTGCATCCAGCATAATAGAGACAAAAAAGGCAACATTTAAACAAGAAGTCCAAACCATTGCAACTGTGCAATGACAGCTTCTCACTTTCCCATCAATGATGATTAATTATAGTGGACTTCTACAACCCTTCCCATCTCAGTCTTATTCTTCTACATCGCTGATGCCTCAAGACCACTCCAGCACTGTGTCTACATGCAGCAATAGCACTTCTTTAAACACATATTTAAGGAATTATAAGGGAATGAGACAGAGGAGGTGAAGAGTTCCTTTAAACAAAATAAAGATTATTGTCTCAGTTAAGAATATATTTTACTTTGAATCTACTAATGCATTTATAAGTGCTTTTTGCAAATAACTTGACATCTTTTTTCCTTTAGGATTTGAGGGTTACACTAAATTTCAGAGATGTCTTATATTGGCTTTGATCTGGGTGTTAAAAATAAGTAGATAAATGGTGCTAAAGTTTTTTCTTTCCGGAAGGATACTGGGTGATAAACTGCAAGGGTCAAATGCTGACCTGCACAACCCCAGAGCAGAACTTCATTACTTTAGCTGTTCAGAGAACTAAAAGGACTTGATTTCCTAGTGGTCCCAAGAGACACAATGATTGGCAGACAGATAAATAAGGAGCTAAAGTTCTAAGAAATATGGACTATCTTTGAATTTAGAGGAAATGAGAAAAACAAAAAGACCTTCTGCAGCCCAAGTTAAGTGCAGGCTTAAGAATAAAAGGCATAACAGTAATAAATCTTCAGATTAAATAAATATTTAAGACAGGAGAAAAGTAAATTACTAAATCATATTGTGCTGTAAACTCAGATTTAAGAAAACTGCTCTTCAGATAAAAATATGGCTTCCTTGAAAACTGTATGTAACTAAAATTGGAGGAAAGATAGATTGACTGCCAGTAGGAGAAATATTTTTGTTTCTGATGATACAAATAGATAAACTGCATTTTGAGGAAAAGGTAACTTGCTAGGCTTAAACTTAGAAAATCAAAGGAAATGCTACTGAGATTTTGTTTCTGAGAAATAAAATTTAAAAATCCCAACAACTCCCAAAACCACACAACCACTTGTTTATTTGTTTAGATTTCTCTGCATATAAACAAACCTAATTACTTTTCCTTTTGATAGAAGCTTTAAAGCAAATGTGGAGTGATAAGGAAGCATATAAAGAAATTTTTTGTTAGGTATTTGTCAAACTAAATTCCACAAGAAAGCTGCTGGTAATTTATTTTGTAAAAGATACGAAAAATATGGAAATCCAGGGGAAGATGTTGTTGCACATCTGATTTCCACAGATGTCCCAAAGATTGCATTTTCCCGTCTTTTGTATGTGTGTAAATTCTTGGATAAGATTTGTCTTGTGAAGGAATGGCAAAAAAAAAATCAAAATTCCACTTGATTTTTGGGTAAAATCCATCACACAATGAAGTAAAAAGATAATACTATTTTAGTCCAAAATGTTATATCTTTGTTATTTATGCATTTACAGTTCATAGTAATGTTATTTCAAGCCACTTTGGGAACAAATTTCTTTCCAGTTTTAATTATTGATTTAATATTAGCACTTTCTTTTTTTTTTTTTAATTTGCATTACAGGTATTTTGGATAGGGTTGTAGGATGAAAAACAGACCTTGGAAAAAGGCAGATTGAATGGATATGGCCATTAGGCCCTGCTGTGGTATACAGCAATAAAGTTACTGTAGAAATCCAATGCTTATTAATAGCTCTATAAATCAGACCAGAGCTTACCCATGTGGATCATGTGATCCCAAATGAATGACACATGGTCCTGGCACAGGCCACGAGAAGAGCCTGTAGACTTCATAAAATAAGGTAAAAAGGACTAAGTCCTTTCTGTGCAGAAAAAAAAAATGTGTTAAAAAAGTTAGTTTCAAATCTGAAAAGCTTTGCCATTCATCCACCAATCTAAGCCAAAAACAGTCAGGTGATACAGTGTGATCAATAGAAAAATGGGGTAAATAACAGCATTAATGACATTTAAATAAACCTCAATAAAATGCTTTTACCTCTATAAATGTCACTGCAGCTTTCTTGGAGTGCCAAGAACAACCAAGAACAACTACTGTTCCCATCTCCAGTTTCCCTGAAACGCTCCTTTGGTACAGAATTAAATAATTATTCCTCATGACCTGACTTCATCAATCCTCAGGCATTGGAGCTATTCTTTCCTTAGTTGACTGCAGCAGCTGTCATCCTCTTCTACAGAGTCACAGAGGTACATAGCATTTAAAGATGATGTACTCTGCCATCTTCCTGGTCATGATTTAACTGTTCTAGTTCTTTCTTTGCTTGAAGATCTAGACAAAACAATAAAACATTATCCTGATTTAATCCCATCTGGCAATTAAGCATCATGCAGGTATTCAGCTACCTCCAGAAAAGGCAGGCTCCATTACACATAGTGGTAACATAACAGGAATACAAAAGCCATCAACTCTGAATGTTCCCCCGCTTCTTCTTCTTCCTGCAGATTTTACTGCTGAGTATGATATGATGTCTTATGGTATGATATATTCCTTTGTTCAATTAGGATTGGCTGTTCCAGCTGTTTCCCCCCTCAACTCCTTGTGCACCCCCAGGCTACTGACTGGTGGGGTGGGGTGAGCAGAAGAAGAGGACTGGGATCTGTGCAAGCACCACTAAGCAATAACAAAAACATCCCTGTGTCAACAACATTGTTTCTAGCACAGGTCCAAAACACAGCCCCATACCAGCTACTGGGAAGAAAATTTACTCTATTACAGCCAAAACCACCACAAACTTTGTGTTTTTCCTCAGTCTTAGTTTTATCCTACCATTTACTTGTTCTTTACAACACAAAAGTACTAGATTAAGAAACTAGAAGTCTTTTATCTCCCATTTCCTTCTGTATTAGATTTCTCTCACTCCTGTAATCAATTTTCTATTTCTAGTTGTATTTTTTCTTGTGAAAATCCTAGGAAAGATCATCTGTTTAGTCCTGCTCTTTATTTAATTTTTGCTTCTTTATTGTCATGCTGCAGTGATTGAAGACTCTGAATATTGTTTGATTCACCAGTTTGCCTACAGTAATGTCTTAGTGGAGACTCCCTTTAGCCCAGGTTTACTCTATTTAAATGGGTAATGCTCAATATATACTCATTTTCTATCACTAGACTGGAGGTAGCAACTCCTTCTGACCAAAAAGCATGAAGGCAGAATTCAGTAGAGGAAGTGGACACTCTCCATGTTTAAAAACCAATCTAAGATGGTAGAAACGTGAACTAATTCTCAGAATTAAACTGAAGTAAACCAGCTGACAAACTGAAAAGTTTCCTCAAAAAAAAAAAACAAATATAAAGAATCTAAGGTAGATACTAGTGAATATTGGAAGTGCATATTTAATTATACTTATATAAGTTGAGCCAAGGTAAATTACCCATCAAGTTTACAGGGGAGAGACTGACATGTTTATAACAACTTGTACTTATTGAATGAGACTAAAAGAATATTTCTCTACAAGCCTGGATACCGTTGGCCTTTTTTGGCCCTCTGGGCACGCTGCTGGCTCATTTACAACAGGCTGTTGACCAGCACCCTCACACCCTTTTCCTTCAGGCACCTTTCCAGTCACTCTCCACCCAGCCTTGTGTAGGTTCTTGTGACCCAGCTGTAAGACCCTGTTGAACCTCATACAGTGTGCTTCAGCCCTCTGTCCAGATCCTTCTGCAGACAACCTTAACAACCCTCCGGCAGATCAACGCTCCCACCTAACTTGATGTTACCTGCAAGCTGGCTGAGGGTGCACTCGATTCCCTCATCCAGATCATTGCTAAAGATAATAAGCAGGGCTGGGATGACTGGGCACTAACTGGACTTAATTCCATTCACCAGCACTCTTTGGGCTTCACCATCCAGCCATTTTTTTACCCAAAAGATAGTGCACCCATCCAAGCCCTGAGCAGCCATTTTCCCCAAGAGAATGCTGTGGGAGACAGTGTCAAAGGCTTTACTAAAATCCAGGTAGACAACCTTGATAGCATTTCCCTTGTCCACCAAGCAGGTCACCTTGTCATAGAAAGAGACATAATCTTGACCCTCAAGGCATGGCACAAAAAAATGAGTAAGGAAGCACTGAAAGTATATCGAGGCAGGTCAATCACTGGCACTTAATAATTTTCAAGTTTTTTTAGCCTTAATTCTAAAAACAAGCTAGTGAGATTGCCCATTTGCAATCTGTACTACTGTGTGTGCAACGGCAGCAGCATTCTAGAGAAAGAAATATTAGTTGGTAAGCTACTCTTGCACTGAAGTGTATTTGAGACATATAGGAACAGAATGGAAATTTCTGCACGTTAATGAAATAAGAGAAGCCAGTTAACCAACATAAAACTCACTGATATTCAGTCAATCCAACATATCCTCTTCAAAGCAATTTATTTCAGAGTCCACAAGGGAATAATCAAAAGAAACAATGTCAAAAACCATGCCATGTTAGCCACTAAGATTTAGCTGAAATCAGTATAAACAAAATTTCTCTCTTCTCCATGCCTAATTAAAGAGCAGTTAATTATAATTGTCTAAAAGAGATCATTTTACTCAAAAGAAATTTCCAGTGGGAAAGATGAAACCAAGTTTAAAAAGCATCTTAATAAATTATTTTCTGGGTGGGAATTTAATTCAGTGAAGAAATAGGACCAAACACAAAGCAAGCAAGATGTGAATGTGGGCTGGGGTAACTGTAGGTCTTTCAGAACTCTACTGTTTATGCCAGGGATCCATTTCAATGTGCACTCCTGATGTTATTCTACCATAAATTTTGCTATGAACTCATGTCCGATTTCCACTGTATTTCTTACATATTTGAATAAATGAAGTGGGAAACAGAACAACAAATTCTGAGGTATTCCTCAGATGGCTTGCATCAGAGCAAAGTATTTAATGAAGTGTCATAACAGGCAACTGTAGCCCTCCTTTTCGAAGGAACATCAAGCACTGAGGATGTTGGCAATAATGTACATTTTTCATTTGAACACTATTTCCAGAGACTACTTTTTCACTGGAAACAATCAGTCTCGCTTAGGATGCAAACAGCTGTTTTTCACTCAACAGCTTCACACAGAAGAAGGGATTTAAAGGACACATTTGAGATATTTTCTGCAATTGTATAGCTGTGAAGATCATGACCAAAAGTAAAAATAAAAAGAAAGGTTTTCTCTTGTGTGCAGAAACAATAACACCACCATATTTAATCTAAACATTTCAATTTTTCTGTTCACCCTCGGTGGTTCTACTCCATAGTCAAATCCTATTCTGAGATTCAGGAGTCCCCTAGGAAGGCACATCATGATAGTTTCAAATAATTTTTAGCAATTGAAGCTTAAAGATTCTAAAACTGTTTTTTCTCAATCTTGCTCTTGCAAGCCATTTTCTTTCACATTTTAATTAAAAGCACTGAATATGTGGTTTCCCATAAAACAGAGACTATACACTGTGCTCAAGAAAAGGAAGAGAGGCAAACACACAAATACAGCTTCAGGGATTCATAACTGTCTTTTCAAGAGGGAAACTAACCTTGCCTATTTAACAGTCTATTCAGGAAAGGAGATCCTATGACCAAGGACCCTTTTGGAAAGGCAAACCCAATAGCCTCTCATTCCTATTTCTGCCAAAACAACATCAAGAAAGACTCCGGATCAACGCTTCTCCTAAAATAAAATCAAATCAAAGTCAGACAGTCTGTTTTTTATTCAAAATGCTTTTTTCATTAGAATACATATTTTCACTAGGCTTCCAGAAACTTTTGTCTTGGTATTATTGCATACATAAACTATCTAACCTGAAAACTGCCTTAGAGCTCTGACATTTAACATCACTCCTTGCCCCCTAGAATCTGATGTTTCTTCAGTGCAAACGCAATTCTCACATACATTTTTCACTGTAGTTAAAGATAACCCTAAAAGCAAACACAGAAAGTTTCCTTCACTTCCGAAAAGCATTAGGCTTTCTCAAAAAAGGCTTGCAGATTGAAACAATTTTGTTTAATGACTGATACTATGTATGAAATTAAGTCTTTATCTATTTTACTAAATTAACATTATCACCTGAAGCATCCTCAAATGTGAAACATTAGTTGTTTAAAAAAGTTTGCAATATCCAAGTGTAAGTTTCCATAGAGAGCAAAATTAACAAAATGTGAATTGAACAGAGCAGTAAAAATAAAAATAAAACAGTTAGAAGAAAAAGATATCAATGATTTTTTAAGATAAAACTACTGTGGAAAATTTTGTGTTGCATTGCAGAATAGCATACTCTCAGTGGATGTTTGGAATTTTGACAAGATAAATCTATTTGATACCTTGTGGCATTTATTTTGTATCACTCAACTCAAAGATTTCATGGAGTTTACCTACATTTTTCACAGGGAAATTCAGAGGATTATAAAAGTATTTTGAAACATTCTCAGCAGAACTTCCATTGTGATTATACATAAGCATAATACTAACATGTCCTTTGCAACAGAGAATTTGAGAGTCTGATTTTCTGTAAACAACACTGAGAGCTGCCCCTCCCTGCTTGCCTCTCCCTCCCTCAACATTAACAGTCATTATGGTAGGTTACCACACACTAAGTTCACTTAGCCCTCAGTAAATTTCCCAAATGTTAACATCCTCCTTTATAACATTTAAAAAAAAAATCTTTTAAAGATACAATGGATCAGTCCATTTTCTAAACAGTTGTAGACTCAGATTAACACTAAAATATTTCTAGGTTTCTACAGGTCAAACTAACTAATAAAATTCAGGGTTTACCTACTGTAAAATGCACATTTTAAAAAATATTATTTCAATGATGCAGCAATCTCAAAGAATATTCACATTAAAAGGAAAAATATTGAATTACTACTGTGATTACCTAGAAATACTCCAAAGATGTTTTATTCAGTGTCTTCACCATATCATTTCCTTTGCTGACATAATAACAAAAAAAATTTTTAGGTAACTAGTTACATCAATAGGTAAAATTCTTTATTTCAAACTAAAGAAAATAGAAAGAAAAAAGTTAGAATCCATAAGGGATTCTAATTCTTCATGATCAAGTCTCTTATCATGGCCTATTTGATTTATAAATATAAAAAACCTCATTTGTGTTCTAGAGCTGCAGCTAGTCCAGCATTCTTTGTTGTTGTTTTCCCACAATGTAAAAATTATTGAAAAAGCATTGCTTCCATGAAGATACTACAGGATTTTAGGTGCATTATGATATGAAATGTATAATTGGATAGGAATTGTCAACCTCAGTCAAGGGAGGTGATTGACCTGCTCTGCTTTGCACTGGTGTAGCCTCACCTTGAATATTGTGTGCCTTTTTGGGCACTGCAATACCAGAAAGATATTGAGCTCTTAGAGAGTGTCTAAAGGAGGGCAACTAAAATGGTGAAAGGCCATGAGGGGAAGCCATATGAGGAGTGGCTGAGGTCATCTGTTCTGTTCAGCCTGAAGGAGACTGAGAGGAGAACTTATTGCAGTCCATGACTTCCTCATGAGGCTAAGCAGAGGCGCAGACACTGATCACTTCTCTATGGTAGCCAGTGACAGAACCCAAGGGAATGGCCTGAAGTTGTCAGAGAAGGTTTAGGTCAGATACTAGAAAAAGGTTCTTCACCCAGAAGATGGTTAGGCGTTAGAACAGGCTCCCCAGGGAAGTGGTCACAGCACCAAGCCTGGCAGAGCTCAAGCAGCATTTAGATGATACTCTCAGGCACATGGTGTGACTCTTGGGGATGGTCCTATACAGGGTCAGGAGGTAGACCCAATGATCCTTGTGGATCCCTTCCAACTTGGCATATTCTCTTATTCTGTGGTTTTCACCTCCATGTGATCTTCCTGTATAACATAGCCAAGGATTTTACTAATGAAAATTGATTGTATCACGACCATCCAAAGAGACAGCAACAATGTAAAACAGGCAAGCACATTAATATCCCAAGACATCTCAAAGTCCCTTTTGTCCATCCAGCTCTTTAGAACACCATCTTAGTAAAAGCATCTCAACAACTGTCAGCACCAGCTATATATTAAGATTCTACTTTCAAATTTTGACTCAAAATGTCCAGGTTGCAAGTGCAGATCATATTGCAATAGAAGTTGTTTTCCTTTACTAGTTATAATATATTGTTCAAATTAATTTTTTTTACCCTGCATATATTCTTGTAACATGCTCTAAACAATCTTACTCTACTGTGTGAGTATCACATGCTGTATGAGAGCCAAAATGTGCTTTTCACCATAACTTCCCTTCATTGCATTTCATTGTGTGGCTACTTACCTGGCATGTGCCTAGAAAGCACCGACTGTAGCATTACCATGGAGGGAGAGGAAAGGTCATTGAGCATACTCCAAAACACTTTAAATTCCTAACGACTATTAGCATTACTTTTATTCTAGATGTTGCTATCACATGGTAAACACACTCTAACGTATATGTAAAAATTCCATGATCCTTTCCAACAACACGGGAAGAATTACTACATCTGAAGGTCTTCGAAAACACATACACAAAATCTAACATACATATATAAAAATATAAATATATATTATATAAATACATATATTTTATATATTTTATATAAAATATTTTTATATATAAAACCAGATTTTATATATATATAAAATATCATTTAATCTTGGATTTGGATAAGATTTGTTACAAATAAAACACATGAGAGAAAACAATTGAAGAGAGAGGATCAAAACAGAGACTCAAGCCTTGCTACTCTTTCCTTTCACTGTTAATCTATAAAACTATTAAAAAGTATACCCTAAATATTTTTTGCAACTGCCACATCTTGTTTATTTTGTTAAGTCAAAATGAGAACCAGGGTAAATGTGAGCACGTGCTAACAAGGAACAACTTGCAAAGTGCATTTTCCATTGTTCTTTTTGTTTTAATCAGACTTTTATCCTGATCCCATGAAATATCAGTATTAAACAGCTGCCTATTATTTTGATTAATTGAATTAGATCACGTGGAATAACATTAAAATGTTGCCCCAAGTATTCAGCTTAGAGCAGAAAAACTTGGGAGTACTAGAGGGGAAAAAAACCTAAAAGAGCTATAGCTCAGTGTTACTCCCTCTCACAAACAGGTAGTTACTCTGGATATATATTATTAAAGACCAAAGCAAGTAGTTTCTTAAGTTGTCCTCAGTTCTCTGCTTGAAAAATTCACTAACCAACGTAATTAATGATCTAACTGTTCCTTCAGGTAAGTGAAAGCAATACAGCATAAAGCATTTTTAAAGAATATGAAGCATGCATTGAAAAAATAATATATCAGCAACAGTGTTGACTTTGGAGACTACTTTTTTTTAATGTAATGTAGTTGTGTCTGTAGTATCTTTATATTTTGCTTTTACAGGCAATTTGTTTTGGCTCCTCTTTCTTTTTTAGAACCATCATTTAATAATTGATTTTATAATCATCAATGATAAAATCAAAATAAGAGCAAGTCCTTTGATAAGGCTGTGTCAATCTGTATGATCATGTGTTAATGTGATATAAATTATCCTCTCCTATTATTTATTTGAATCCAATTTAAGAACTGAAGTCAAAGGAAAATTCCTCTCTGGTTACCAGCCAGGTCTATATTAAGACTGAATACTTTCCTGAAATTATATACCCATACCAGGTCCCTAAACTCTGAGATCTGCAAATTTTGCCAGAACATAACAATTTAATTATAAAAGAAAGTTCCATCATGCCTCAACAGTGACCACACTCCACGGTGCTGCAGCACACAGCCTGTGAGGTGAGGTCAACAACAATTTCCTCTGTTATAAAAAATAAGGTGTGCCACTTGCATCCCTGAAAACATAGCAAAATTGCAAAACTGATTCCCCAGTTGGATAAAGCTTTCACCCAATCAATCTAATTTTTACAGTCATTCAAAAGCAATCTGCTTTAAAAGAAAAAGTAATGTTGCAATACTGTATTAAGGATCTGATCTGGCTCTCAACCATGCTTAGGTCAACTCGCTGTTTCATGGGTCTCATAGCTAGGCAAGATTACTCAAATATGTTATAGACTTGAAGAAAAGGCCAGCAACGAACAGAATAACTGCCGTGTGTGCACCTACCTTGCTTTATTCACTTCAGCTTGACCTTCACAGCTTCTATGTAAGACAACCATTTTAACTGGCTTTCACTCATGATTTTTATTATTTTTTTTTACTTTTTGTCACTTTTTTCTTTTGAGAACAGAAGGAAAGCCTCTCACATGCATACCTTCCATCTTATCTGAGCATGATATTGATTACAGAATATGGTCTGCTGCAGACAAATTCTCCAAGAGCCAGTCAGCCACACAGAAACAGCATATTCAACATAACACCTTATACTGAATTTAACAGCATGAAAGAATAAGACTCATCACATGCCAGAAGCTCTTTACATAGCTGAGAAGAAAACTTTGCTCTATGCTACAGGAAAAGTAATTTAAATCCATCAGTTTTGCCACAGTCAAAAAAGTTTATGTCAAATAGGAAGCAGAATAAGTGAGTATCATCATCTCTCTGCTGGGAATGTTACCAGTAAATGCACTGTAACTAGGTCTCAAAACTAGAATTGAATTTTGTTTCTTTTCTGTTGACTGCTGAACAAAAGGCAAGATCTTTAATGGATATGTTGTGAACAAATTTCTGTATTTCAAAGTGGTTTTTTTTTGGTTAACCCACAGTGCTTTTCACTATTTCAAAAATCAGAGTAATTTTTTTTCATTTCTTTTATTGTTAGCCTATTTATAAGGCATACTCCCTTAAGTGAGGAGTTCATTACATATGTCATTTTCATTACATTGGGAAAAACCTCCTAAGACTTGTAAATAGCTGTTTCTAATAGCATCTGATAGCACCATGAGGCACAGACTAGGATCACAGCCAATGCAAAGATATGATCCATGTGGTCCATTTATCATCGAGATAATCATTTAAGAACACCTTTTGCATTTTCACCACTCTTAAGCATATGGGATCTATAAAGGAATAAACAATTAAGAGAAATAAAATCAAACTTTGTATTCAAAGTTATGGCAACTACTCTCCTATGGGTTCTACACATTCCACGTGGAATAATACCAGACATGCAGTTCTCAAAAAAAGTACTTTGATATGACTGTAAAGAATCACCTTCCACCGGGTTTTGGAAATACACTCTATGTTGCCCTCAGCTTACCCAGTCTAACCTCTTCTCCATCCACTCCAGTTGCACTATTTAACCTGGGACAGTGGGGTTTACACAGGGACCTGTATGAATCAACAACAAAAAAAACCCTTCAAAAAACCAATGATCTTGGCTCAACCACATGGTTGTTAAAGTAATCCTGAGGGGAATAAGAAAGCCAAATGTAGAGATAAGGAAGACTTAAAATATTTTGTTCAGCAAAAAGAAGAGAGATAATATTAAGGGGGAGACTGGAACAGAAAAGCGGAAAAAAGATAACAAGGAAACTCGCTTTTGCTCTCAGCTTCAGCCTTTCCCAACTCTTTTTGACTAACCATGCTAGGTAGAAACTGCTTCCGTTTCTGCTTGCTTTTCCTGTAAGAAGTTTAAGCATTGGAATTCCACCCAGCCGATAAATTATGTAACAATGTTAAGAATACATTTTTTTTTTTTAAACTATAGTAAATTCTCTGTCGAATTTTGTAGTAAAAGACCTTGGAGAAAATGTTTGTGGTTCATTTTCAGTGCAAACATGGTGAAAAATGAACCAAAAAGACAGTGGAGCAGCATTAAAAAATACAGAAATTATTATATTTTTGAACTTCACACACATCAGCTGTCTAAGAAGGAAAACATATATGAGAATTAACAGTGCTGTAAAACAACCAAAGACACATATACAGACATTTGAGTTTTATTTTTATAAAAAAGTTCAGATTTATTAGTGCCAATGTATGTTCATAGTAAGGAAACAAAAACTAAGCTAATCTGAGTAGCAACTTACATCAAAGGATATCAAAATAATATTTCTTGTAAGTGAAACATAATACTTCATTTAAACTTGATTCTTGCCAACTAGAAGTCCTTGTTATCTGTCTATGAAGCCTTTAAAGAAAAGTTGCTACAGTCAAACAGGGTCCTGATAGAACTTGGCACGTAAAGAAACAATTCCGTTTTCACCCATACAATACCTCTCACTCCCCTGGAGCACTCATTCATACAATACTTACATAATGCATATACATTATGACTAAAGTCATGTATGGCCTAAAGCACATAGAATATCTCAGTTCTAAACGCAACATGTCTCTACATCAAAAGCAGGTCACTGTATTTACAGCAGATGATCTTGCTCTGAAGATGGGGCTTTTGCTTGAAGATCCTTTCGTTAATGTACTTTAAGATGACCAAGTTGTCCAATTATTTATCAAATTAGAGGTGTATCTACAGGGAGATCTGTCTGATCGTGTGCAAGGATTCTAAGGCAATAGTAGTAGTTGTTCCACAGGAATAGCGCTGCCATTGCAACCCACTTTCGCTCGGAGCAGTAAAGCCTTCCTTTTCCAGACGCAGCCAGGTATAGTGAGACATTCATGATCTGCAAACTGTTGGCTCAAAAGTCTAAAACTTCTTGGTTTGTTTTTGTTTTCAATGTTCACGGAATAGCACCATAGGAATTCACTCTTGATTTCAAACTAATACTGGGTCTGTTGTTCTATTTTGCTTTTTAACTATCACAGATATACTTACTCTCAGAAAAAAACCCTGTCTTTGGGAAACTTCCCTCTTGGATACTACTACAGCTTCATGTCTGAGTAGCTAAACCAGGCATATAGCTCATTCACAAAAAAGGTTCGAAGAAATAAAGCTTAGCAGTATTTTCAAATGTACTGCCGAAAACAAATTCGGTAGGAGGAGTTCCAGATGATCCTTGATTATTTCTCTTTTGCATGGCTATTGATTTTGATTTAGGACAGGTTTTCAACTCAGTCTCTTTCTATATTCAGTGCAAAATAAGAGCACATCATCAGAGATAGCTTACTTAACCAGTAAACCAAGCATTTTTAGATGCTTACCTCTTCAAATTCAGTCAACCAGTGATTAGTCACTAGGGATGACTGATGTAACAGTTCAGACTTCTCAGTTATTAGTAAAACAAAATACTCTATAGATCAGTTATGTTTCAAAAGTAGGATTTTCCAGTTTAAAACACTGATAACCTGATATGACAGATGAATTTGTAAAAAATACAGAACAGTGAGGGAAGATCTTCCCATTTCATATCTTCTTTCAAGTCCTTGTACACACTCTATGCAGGATACAAAGTCAAAGCAACTAGATAGGAGGACAGTATTTTGAGTGTGTGACCTAAAAGAGCTTTTTTTCCTCCCAGACACCACACAATTGTCAGAAGGAAGAACGGTCTACAGGGTCACTTCCCTTGAATGCAACTGATTGAATCTGCACGCAGTTCTAGCAAATGTCGAACCATTAACAAAAGCTTTTATATTCTCCCTGCACGCACAGTCCTTTCACAAGCTTTGCAGAGACAGTCAAGTACGGAGCCTGGACATCATCATCTTGACTATTCAACTGGGATAGGTGATTTTGTTCTTATATTTTATTTCAGTCTCTGGTCTTGTAAGTCAGCAATTCAACTGAACTTATATTAAACATTTGTGCTAATAACTTCAATTAAAAAAGAAAGACACACCCTCCTTCCTTTTTACTGTGCGTTCTTACTTTCTCACTCTCCTTTTCTGACAGAGAGGTTCTTGTGTTATTTTTTGGTGTGCACACTATCTGGATATTTTATACTTCTGTATCGTATATGAAATCCTTTCTTGTTGATTGTATCATCAGTGTGAAAGTGAAGTAGAAGAGCTTCTCCGGCTGAATAAATTTCTTCTGGTGGCTAAAATAAATTAATAAAAAAATAATTTACCTGTCAACTCTGTCTATTTATCCCTTTTATTCACACGTTTTTCTTACAGATATTTCTCTTTTCCTGATACGCATCATTGTGTAATTCCACTGTGTCTCACATGATGCTATCTGACATCATCAGATAGAATACTTCTATCTTATTCAGTTCTCCATTATAGGCTAGGAATTTATTTATCTAGGCAAAGGGGATACGTATGAAAGCATGCTTGCACTGGCACATATATAAAGAATAAATAAGGACTTGTGGGATCATTGCACCAGCTTTCACAATGAAAGTTTAAAAGGAGAAATAGGACACAGTCTTTTCGCGATGTCACCTGGCAAATTCCTCCATGTCTCACAGTTGAAACATGTCAGAGATGCATATAGGATTTCAGGGTTTTCTTAAGATCCACATTAATCACCAGTTTAAGAGTACTTTTTTATCCCTAAAATCAGACTTAAGTAGTAGATAAGCATACTATAAATACTTCCCAAGCACCCCTCCCACTGTTAAATATGGCTTCTTCATTCAAACTGAAAGAATTTTGATATACTTTCCAACCCTGAAAAAGCTGCTACATGTTTTTAGGGTGCTGATAAACACTCCACTGCCAGCCACCTAAAGCTTAACATAACATTACAATGCTTTGCTCAAAAATAGGTAAGAATATTGTTGAAAATATTTCAAGGGACTGACTGTACTACAAGCCTGTAATTTTATATTAAAAAAACAAACAAACAAACAAAAAACCCAAACAAACAACCCAAAACAAAACCTGAAGCAGATAATCTAGATCCTTCATTATAAGGTGTAATAAACTGTACCTCATTTCTTCTTGACCCTTTCCTTCCTCTTCCTTTCTTGCTCTTTTTGTCATACAAATAAAAGAAAACGTTTTATACCTGGTTACTTACCCCAGATCCACAAAATCGACCAAGTCTCACTGCTGTCTTATCATGACCATCAAAGAGCTCCACATAATCATAACCACAGTCTGCCTCTTCTTCAACCTCGAAAGTCTGAAACATTAACTCAACCCGATAGCCACGCTCTGCCACCAGGAGCCAGTCGCAGTCTGCCTGAACTGGATAGTTGTTGTCACCAAACTGAGCATGTGAGTACAGATCTTTGGGCTTGGTTTCAGCTTTCAACCGACCACCACACTCTAAAGAGATGGGAAAAAAAGGCAAAGAAGCTTATGCAGGGCAAATTAGAGTTTTCTCTTTATAGATGCCCAGTCTCATTCAGGCTGAGTGCATCATAATGCCACAAGCAAGTTAATCAAACAAGCTGAGAGTGAAATACTACCCAGGAGAAATACAAAGCCATAGTTCTGAGTTTTTCTTACAGAAATTATTTCATAACTAGAGAGACTTCAACATAGTTCATAACTATCAAGTGAAAGACAAAGACAGGGAACACCAAAGCTAAAAGAAATGTGGTTCAAGCAGTCTTTGAGCAGGCATTGAGAAGTGCCTGTGGCCAGCAGGACAGGTGCTGTAAGTAGGGCATCCACATTTCAGTGATGACATTTCCACATATATTAATGACTCTTTTTGCAAGCCACATGGGAGGATCAGCTCTAGCACACATGTAGTCAGCAATTAAGCGCAAAAATCTCATGTTTCACAGGAATGTCAGCTTTAACCATACTCTGGCACCTGGAGAGCGAGCTCAATTCTAAGCACCACTGCCAAGTTTGCTACCTTGTTTGCTGTGTAGTTCATGGTTATGAGCAGGCCTTTCCCTGCAAAAGATCGTGGCTGGGAGAAAGCTGCTACTACCAGAGAAGGTCTTGTAACTGAAACCCTGCTCTTCAGTCAAGCCTTTGGCAGGAGATCCTTGCCTTCTGCCAAAACCATTATTTCAGCATAAATCTCTATTTGTACACAGTTGCAAAAGGGATGTGGGGCTTTAGAACTTGTTTATAACTGCTCAAAGACTTCATAATTTAAATATGAATCAGCTTTACTGTATAGTTGAATAAGCTGTTCAAATACACTCAAATAAATTTAGTCAGTTTGCTGGAGAAAAAAAATTGCTGAAAATGCACTGAGCAAAAAACTAAAAATAAATACAGTAGTTAGGGCTTTACTCTTTCTACTTTAGGAGTTACAATTTAAACTATTCTATCCTAAGTAGCCCGTGAATTCAGCTTCTACAGTAACTTAAATATATAGCAACCAAAATGAGATGGAAAATTGGACTTAAAGGAAAAAACGCATTGTTTATTATGGTTCCAAAAGATGGGTGGAGGCTTTTTCATTTTACAAGTAGAAAGATTTCAATGCAAACAGAGTAATTCAGTCTTGGTTTCTCATCAAGAACAAATAATCTCTTACAGCACCCAAAATGCATCAAGTGCAAATGAGTTTGAACAAAAATCTGAGATTCACAAGTTTGGATTTAATGTTTATAAGTAAATTAACAGATAATTCTACCTGCATTTTGATCAAAAGTAGATATTATTGATTGATCATTTTATAATAACCTGAAACAAACTGCAATAGTCAAACATTTCTAAGCTTTGACGAAGAGACAATGAATTTGACTTGTGTCATTGACTCTACCAACACTAAATACATAATGCTATATGTGACAAGTCACATTTTAGCAGGGAATTAATAATGGCAATTACCAAATCCTTATTTTTTTAAAAATGTGGGGGTTTTATTAATAAGGAAATTAAGAAATCAAACCAGGAAATATAAACTACATAAGTAATACATTATGCATGACCTGTTGTTTAATCTGAAATTTCAGGTTTTTTTGCTTTTAAAGAACAGATGGGAACACATGATAAAAATTTGTCAAATAAGATAGTTTAAACAGTTATTTCTCATAGATGTTTTAATATACTGGGTTTGTTCCCTATCCTTGATTTCATGTACTTACTTCCTTGTTGGGGGGAAAAGGGGGTGAGGGTGTTTGGGTTTTTGTTTTTTGTTTGGTTGGTTGGTTTTGGGTGTATTTTTTATTTACTGGACTGTTGCCAGTATTAGAAACATCTCTCTGCCTCAGACATCAAACAGCTGCTACAGAGAAAATGTTTAATGAACTGTCTGTATTTTTTCCCTCTTCTTGCTACAGTGGACAAGTAGCTTTAAGAAAAATTGTAGTCATACTGAATGACCACAGAAAATGGCAATTCCCATTTCCCTGCCTTTGTCTCATGGATTATAGCCTCATATTTCAGAATAAAGTATTGATTTTAGAAACGAAAAGTCAAATTTTGTATTTCATAAGGACTAAGTTGTGGTTTCAGAAGTCTACATTCAGCCTACATTCTACAGTGCAGAACTGCATTAGGACGTGTGGGACAGGCACAGAACAGAGCAGTGCCACCCAACACCTTTTGCTTAGGCTGGGTACCAGAACTAACCTAACTGCACTACACACCATGTTTTCCACGCACAGGTGTGGCTGCTCTGCTGCAGGCACAATGTATGCATCTGACTGTAAAGAAATATGTCCAACTTTTAAAATTCTTAAGTTTGAGGTGAAAGATTTTTTCTAGATCAGTTAAGGAGCAAAAATCCTCTCGTTTCCTGACCTTTCTAAGGACTTTTAGGCTTCTTACAGACATAAGAGAAAAATCAAGCACTAGTGTCCTGAACGTTTAACAAGTCAGACAGATGGGAAAAGCTTAAACCCACACCATCTGAACTAGTGAAATAAGATGATAAATGTGATTCAGCACTGCCATACTGAATTATTACAGTTATTTTGGAAGCAACACAGACTCCTTAAACTAAGTGACATCTGAGATGCCCAAATTCGTCTGAGAGATCCTCCCAGCATTGACAGATAGAAATAGGACCTACAGCAGATCTGCAACCTCTTGCAGCAGTGGCTGGAGGCCAGGTATCATAAATGATGCTGTCCAGAATGGAACTAGATGCCTGTGTTAGGGCAAACAGATCACTCCCTGAGCAATGATGTTTAATGTTCTGTCAGGAGCATTTTTATTAATTCCTCCTGGATGGGTTATACCTTTTCTGAGAGGGGAATATATGACAGAATCTCTTTCTAAAACTATGCTGCACTTTCAAAAAACCAGCATTTTGTAAGTTTTCTCCACTCAGGGAAGCCTTTCTATCCAATCTAGTTTTTGAAACTTTACTTCATGTGCTGCCACATTTTTATCCCATTTTCTGAAATATTAAATGGAAATTTTGAAATTGGATAGTACTTCAAGCCAAAAAGTGCTTCAAAAGGGAGCTCAACATCAACAGCATCTACTGGAGTAAGAGACCATTAAACCATGAAGATGCCAGGAATACAGGAAGAGAGACATCTCTGGGCATAGCATCCGGTTACTCTTTTACTGCTGTTATGTTGTACCAGTCCTTTTATTGAGTGAGTTCTGCCAATAGGTCAAAAGTGAAGGCAGCAGCTTCCTCAGCACTCTCTGCCTGTCTGCAGAGCTACGCAGGATCAAACAACCTCATTTTATTGCATATCACCAATTATTACTTGCTAGAAAAGATAGACCAAGGGAATACAATCCACTGTCCATTCACTTATTAGGTGTCTATTCATTCACATGCGTCAATAGCACCGAAGTAAAATTCTCACAGAGAATCAGTGTTTGGTTCAACACTGCACAAAAAAACTGAAAGATCTGAACTGTCTCTCATTTAAATGCTACCTCCAAATGCATGCTGGTGGTGCATGTTTGTCCGAGGGAGTAGTCTGTGCAACCGCAACTCACAGAAATAAATGTCCTCTCTTAAGGAGACAAACTTCATAATTTTTTGCAACATTCTTAAAAACTGGGTAGATTTTATTCTTCACTGTTTCTCAGAAAAGCACTGTTGTGTCTATTAAGGCACATAAAACTCAGCAAGTCGTAATGTAACTCGCAATCTTTAGAAGTTAGGGAGTATACATCTGAACTTCTTTCACACGCTGACTGCTCCAATTCTACAAATTAATTGAGTAGAATAAATGAGACAGTAGTTTTACAACACCAGATTCCAACAAGAGTTTGGACCTTTAACTATATACCCTGAGGTAACTAAAAAAATAATAATTATTACCACTTTTATCTGATTTCGCATGTGAGGGTTACTGCAGTAGGGAAGGAAAAACATGCCATACTTGTAAAAGAGCATTTTTCACGAGAAAAACAAATCGAATTACAGATAGCTAAGCTTTAGGTCGAGATCATAAGAGCGAAGAGTTCATGTATTGTCGTTTACTGTCTTTCTCTGAAACGGAAATTATATTACTAAAGTTTTAAAATTATTTGTAACAAGGCAGAAGGGGAAAAAAAAAAGGAGAGAAAATGCCAGTATTTTTATATAGGGATTTGTTAGCTGAGCACTACACATCAACTTGATGAATATTCTGGGTGATATCAAATTACATTAAAAATTAGTATCATCTTGGTTACTCTCTTCTGTTAATAACTGTTACCTGTCATTAAACCTTATCTAGTAGGACAGATATCTATGAAATATTTTCTGCATTAATACTTAATGCCAAATACTGGATGAATAAGAATGAACTTTGAAAAGTAAAGACAGACATTATGGTTGAAGATGAAAACAAAGGCCAAAAAGGCCAAATCCCCTCATCTTACAACAGGCACAGGAAGTTCAGAGATTGAGCGCTAGGGGCCACTGTAAGCCAAGCAACGTCGGGGAAAGAAATGTACACACCGAAAATATCCCAAGAGCTCTATTAATGCATTTGTAAACCACTACTTTCAATTTCAGCGATTTCTCTCAAAGAAGAAAATTAAACGTTAAATATGAAGAAAATTATATACTAAGTGTCCTAAGAAAGTTTCAGTATTGTTTTTTTCTTATTCTTCTTCAGCTTGTCTTTCTTTTTTAGTACTACAGGAAATAGCCGTTTACACAAACCCCAGATTTTTGTTTAAGTTAGAACAGGGAAGTAATGGAGGTGCATCACGTCCCAGTTAAGTGTTGCCATTACAAATACAGTGAAAAGCTACCAAATCTTTTAGGAACTCATGTTATGAATCCTAAGGAAAATCTCTTTCATTTTTTAATCAGACTTTGTTTCAAAATCTTTTAATTACTTACCTATGAGAGAGAGAGACAGGGAGAAAGAGACATCTAAAATATTAGAGAATACTTTCTGCAATCTCAGACTTTTCCTACTGTGCTTAAGGTTTCGTTAGATTCAGTTGTAACACTGTCTTACCTGTGAACTCAACCCATCTCTATAAAAGAAGTATCTGAATATCCTCCACTGAAGAACAAAGGGCAAGTTATTAGTAAAGCACATCAGGATTTCTGACCTGTAGAGTGCGTTGCTTGGAAGCCTTTTCTTTGAACTGATGCATCAGAAATAAAGCGGAGAAACATTTTGTTTCCAGTAGCAATAAGTGGATCTGGTATCTTACTGCCACATAAGCGCCCCAGGATTGGTGATTTTTCACTTTCACCATCAAACACTTCCAAGTGGTCATAAGCACATTCTTGATGTTGTTCTATTTCAAATTCATTGAACGTCTAGAAGAAAAAGAAAGTAGAATTATTCACTGTGCTACTGCATTTATTGTGCTTACATGATACATATGTTAGTCTGCTTTAGAATATAAAGATATGGTTAAGATGACAGATTTAACATTACTGCCTCTACAAGACTGTAGCTTGAATAACATAGTGATCTTGAGAAAGTGGAATAACAGTTAAGACAGTGAACTTCCAGAGTGCATCATCCTTCATATAGAAAGGCATTAGAATCTTTATAGCCAACCAATATCTCTAAGAGAACAATAGATCAAGAATACAGTGGCCTTTCTATTGAAATTGCAGTTTGTAGGATTATTCCAAATTTCACACAACATTCAAAACAGAAAAAAGGCAAAAATTACTGTTTCTTTGCATAGTTGAGAATCAATTTAAACATCTGCAAAACATAATGACCTCCATCCCTGTTTTTTAAAACTTACATTACACCGCAACTAAAGCCTTTGAGAATGACATTTCCACATGAAGGGAAAGTTATATTTTCTATATACATGGAAGTTATATTTTCTAATCTATTATCTAGAAGTCTATTTTTTTTTATTATTACAACATTAACAATATTTCAGGCTGCGTCCTTCATGCTCAGGTCACCTTTTGCTAGCGAAAGCATTGTGAAAAATAACAAACTTAAGTTGGCTATTTATTAGAAAAAACTTGAGGCGTTCCCAAAAAGCGTATGCCAGACCTGACAGAAACTGTTAACACATGCACACACAACTAAAACCTCCTTAGAAACAGAAGGGTGTCTTCCAAAAATAGACTGATTTGAACAAATTTATTTCAAGGGGACATTAAGAGTTTTCAAATAAGACTTTTTGAACAGGGTTAAAGGTCAACAGGAAACCCCAAACACTGAAAAGAAATATACATATGCCTCTTTGTAAAATTTCAGAGTAACCTACAATTTAAAGGGAAATTCAGTATCTATTTTTTTTTCATTAAAATAGCATAAAAACACTGAGTATAAATTCTCTCATGGGTAGTCATATAGCTGACTGTTCATAAAAAAAAAAAAACAAAACAAAAAAACCCCACAAAAATATTAAGAAAAATAATTAAAAGGCATAAAACCGATCAAATACTGAGCAAATATCATAATTAAGCATTCTCTCTGGGATACCAAAGCAAATGACTTACCAAATGCCTTGTGGAATCCAGAGAGTGTGAAATGTGATAGTAATTTATATTAACAGCTGACCTAAAGAGCTAACACAACACTTTTTACCCAAAGAACTGCAATGTTCAGAATAAAACTTTGTTTTGTGAACTGCTGCATGATGCAGTGAATGCAGGCCAATTTCACAGGAGAGTTCTGGGTTTTACATTAAGGGACTGAAATTGCAGATGCAATGAAAACAGCCAAACAGCAGTCCCTCCTGCTACTCTTAAACTGTGGTCAGCCATCCTACTTTTATGACATCAAGTATATGTTGTCATTTACACCTAAATAAAATCTAATGAATTAAAAAAACCCTAGAAAGCTAAGAGACTAACTCTCACTAAGGGAGTTATACATAGTATTGAGTCAAGTCAACCTGCACTCACTGGGAGAAAGACGTAATCCAAGAGCACCCTGTGGAGCCTCATTTTCTTTTAGAGGAAAATAATATCAGTTTTATTCACTTATCAGCATTAAAAAAAACCAAAACAAAACAAAAAAAACAACCACTCTCCAGGAAGCACATCTCACCATGACCTGTAAGACACACCTGTTATTTTTAATATTTTACTTCTCACTGGGATTCCTAAGCGTCCACAAACACAGATCATGTTATATTGGGTGGCACAAAGTTGACCACAAAACAGTCGAAAATCTTGTTGTGAGTACAGCAATTGATTCTAGCAACTGCAAAGCGAATCAAAGGAAATTTGTTTTTTAAAGGAAAATTAGACCATAATATCCATAGCCTTTTTAAAGCTCAAAATGCCTGGTATTTTAAAACACTCAGAGAGAGTCTCCATTTCTTACACAGTCATTTCCTAGCAGGTTTGAAAAAGAAATGACACAAACTTCCCTTAAACATAACTGCATAGCTGCTGTCAACAGACTTCACAAATGATCTAATACAGTTGTTAATATAATTAAATCACACCCTGTCTTCCTGGGACAAATATTTTTGAATTCCTACCCCACCATTACTACAGTCCCCATTTTAATTGTGTCCTTAGTGGGAATGGTGTTTAGAAATGTTACATATAGCTTCTGAACATCGAGCCTTTTCTATCTATACCACTCAGCTGAGTAAATATGTTGGTGGCACTTATGGATAGCTGCCTGGACTGGACACTTAAGTCTGTCTCTTATAAACATCTGGCAGATTAGGTTGTGAAAATTGGTCTCTCTGCTACATACATTTTCAAAACCATCTTTATCTACATGTTTCATTTAAAACTTCTGAAATGCATATCATATTTTTTCATTTCTAAATTGCACCAAATGATTAACTTTAGCATGTTCAGGAAGAGACTTTCCAATGATTATCAGTGAGAGCAATCACAACAAAGTATTAGTTTCTTTACAAACACCCCTCTCAAAAAAGCAAGTACAACCCCGCAATTCATGTAGTTTGCTACCATGAAAAAATCAATTCTCTCCACCTTCAATTTTGAACAAATAACCTATGACAAGTAAACTTAAATACAGTGTGAAAGTCCAAGAAAAAGTATTGCTCCATTGTGAAATTATGGTTAATAACACACAACACCAATACAATAATATTTTTGATACAGCACCTTGCCATAGTACACAATTTAAAGATACTATACACACAGAACTTAGTAGATGACTGTACTGGCTTGCACAGAAAAGCTGATCTCAGACTCCAAATCGTTAAGATATTTTTGAAAATTCTACCTGAAAGTTGAAATTTTGCCTGCTGAGGTTTTAAGTATGGGAAAAGCTTTTACAGCAACATACTCGTGCCTATGTCTGGTTGGCTTTGGTTTATTCAGCCAGAATGCTTGCTCAGAAGCAGCAGTAGGAAGGCTGCCTGAATCAAAAACCTATTTTTCACCCTTGGAACAGACAGAGCATGCACATCACTCATTTTCCACCCCCTGCCAGCCCCCCAGCATAGTTTAACTGTTTTACTTTTGGTGAACAGGAATCAATCCCACATCAGCACCAGTAACAGGAGGTTAGTGTTTAACCCCAGCCAGCAGCTGCTTGGTCACTCCCTGACCAGTAGCATTGGGGGGAGAACTGAAATAGCAAAAGATAGAAAACCCATGGATTGAGATAATGACAGTTTAATAGGGGAAGCAAAAGCTGCACACACAAACAAAGCAAAACAAGGAATTAATTCACTGTTTTCCATGGACAACTAGGTGTTCAGCCACCCCCAGCAGAGCAGAGACCCATCACACATAACGGTTCCTTGGGAAGACAAACGCCATCACTTCTAACATCCCCCCTTTCCTCCTCCTTCACCTCCACTTTATATACTAATCATGATGTCATATTGTATGGAATATCCCTTCAGTCAGCTGGGGTCACCTGTCCTGGCTGTGTCTTCTCCCAGTCTTCCATGCTTCTTCACCAGCATGGTGGTAGGAAAAGCCTTGGCTCTATGTAAGTATTACTCAACAATAACAAAAACAGCCCTATATTATCAACACCGTTCAGCATAAATCCAAAACATAGCCCCATATTAGCCACTATGAAGAAAATTAACTCTACCCAAGCCAAAACCAGCACAAGGGGTTAGAGTTTGGCTAAGGTCACCAGTTATGAGATTACAATAGCCCTTTCATCCCTGCATCAATACTGGCTATTGCTTCTACTTCTCTGAAGCAGAGACAGCTCTCTCCTTAACTTTATTTGCTCCAAAACTGTCATAAAATCAAGTTATCGTATTTTAAAATATGTAAGTCCAGATTTTTTTGTGGCTGTTCCCCAAGTACAGAGGGACAATGAAGGAACACTGGGACTGAGCTCAAAGCAAAAACCCCCTAGGTAGGACTATGCCTTCAGCTTTGTACAGAGGCTACGTAACCTCCATAGATCTGTAAAGCTCTCTGCTAGCCTGTCTTTGGTCACCAGTATTGTCCTCAGTCAGCTGGACACAAAATTCATAAATCTAGTCCAGTCTGCTCTTCTACTTATGCTACAATTTGGAGCCACTTTTAAATGAGAAATCCAGATTCTTGGGTTTTTTGCATCTTCTTTTCCTCCTCAAAAATTACAGACCAGAAATGCAAGAGATGTGTGTTGGAGGACAGTTCATAACTCAAATTTTGCCTTTTCTGGAGTTTGTTTAAATGGCCTCTGCCACATTTGTCAAAACTTTGCAGAAGTTTTATGAGTTGCAACAACAATATAGTAAAGTCTGACAGGAGGAAAAGTATTCCTCCTGCCTTCTGCTGTCCAGAATATTCCCAATCACCATAAACTTGAATGATAGCTCGTGATATTGAGTAGTCCCTGTTGGCCACAAATGGACAGGAGTCAGCAAGTTTCTAAAATAGTTTACCTCTGGGATGCAAACTGATGGTAAAGTTTAGTAACAGTTTCACATAATTGAGCAGTCATTCGAGAAGCTGGTTTGGGGGAAGAAAAGACAAAAAGGAAGGGTTACCAGAAACTCACCAATTTGACCCTCTGCCCAGGGGTGGCACTGATTTCCCATGTGCACTCCTTTCTGCTGGGATACTTGTCAGGCCAGTTGGGACTCGTGATGATACCACTGGGACTGTGGATCTTCTGTTCACACTCAGCTGTGCCAACAGTGATAGCATCGGTTAGTCTGGGGTTCTGCATTCAGAGGTAGCCAAAAAAGTACTATATTTTTCAGGGCACCCACTGAATGGAAAGGATCTAGAGAAAGACAGGTAAGGATGCTCTTCAGAGTGCACAATCACGTTCTTCCCCTCAGGCACACACTTCATAGCATTAACCCACCATGCTTGTTCATTGATTGTTGTGAAACATACACTGTTTTTTACAATAGATGGCCTTTCTTTGGAAAAAGTATTATAAAGGAATAAACATAAGATAAATATTAAAAATTAATCAAATATTTTGCTATTTCCCCCATCCTACATATAACTAAGTATGTAATCCATATGAAAAATCTTCCTACTCTAACTACAAAAGAGATTTCTTGAACAATCAATTTTTTCCTCTTCTTGCTGATTTTCATATTGCAGCTACAGAGCAACCATTTTGATTTCTAAACAACAGTTTCTAGGGATATATATACTACTAGAGAACACCTAAAACTAAATTGTATTTCAGAAGAACAGCTTAGTCATTCATATTGTAACTGAACCACTAGTACACAGAACTAAAAGAAGGCATTTTTGTATTTAGTTATTTAACAATCTCAAATTGCTTTCTAAATATCATTCCAAAACCAGTGAAAATGCAGATTATTCACAAAGAGCATGTCTTTAGTCAAATTAAATCTATGCTAGAAAACAACCTTGAGAAATTACAGCAGTTTACATGATATTGCACACTTGAGGTTCATTTGCAGATAATCTAAATTCTACTTAAGTCCCAAAGCCTATAATTTCTTGGAGTTAGCCACACCTCAAGGCAGCCAACAGGAAGAAAGATGCATAGGGATTTGACTGTAACTTTGATTGTCTGAATATGTCCCCTAAAATTAACCTAGAAAGGGCAGATGGTTTCAACCTGACCTTGAGGAAACTACCTGCTCCTGACAGGAGCAAATGACAGCTTTATCAGGCTTCTCTCCAGAAACTCTACTTCTGTGTTTAATACAGCCTTAGATAATACTCTATCAGAACTTTAAATGTTCTACATTTCATAGAACTCTTAAAGTATCACTCCCTCCCAATGATCCCAAGTTTTCCAAATTGCATTCCAGTGGATGTCAAACTCAGCCCACACAAATGCTGGGGATGGAGATGATGGGAAAGGGGAGAGGTGCTGGAGTGCTTAAGCTAAAATGTCTAAGACCCATTACCAAGATATTTTTCCCTTTCTTTTGTTTGAAAGGAGAGCTGCAGAAAGCTTTCTGCAAGACAGTTGTGTAATCAACCATTCAAATACCTTGCTACTTACCTTCTTTGCAGTCATGTTTATTTTCATGTAGCACAAATCCATTTCGGCACTGGCAAACGTAACTTCCTACTGTGTTGATGCACTCATGCTGGCAGCCACCATTGTCCTTCGAACACTCATCCTTGTCTACAAAATATACAAGAAGGTCGAGTGAGCATCACAGTCAGCAGTAGACCTTGTCACCATAAAGAAGAATGTTGAGCTTAGAGTTTGAGTCCAGACAAGAAAAATCTATGGCACAGTCACTCTTCTTAGTAAGGCAGTTTCATGGTACCTTAGTTCTTTCTAGACACTCATTGCTCAGCCTACAACCTTGCACCACAGCACAAAGAGTCTGTCTCATCTTTCTAGAAAATGAGGGTTAGTTCCTAAGTTAGAACAAATGAGATAAGAGAGTTACCAGCTTTTACTCTTTCAAGTAGTCTAGCTGGTAAAAGTTTCATAAATATCCAAACTTTTATTTTTCCTAACAACGGTGGTGTACTTTACGGACAACACATAAAGCATTCCAACTTTATGCAAATTCCACAATTTAATGGTGGTATGTTCAGAGGAACATGTAGGGCAAACAAGACTTCAACCTCTACATTACTAAACATGTAAGAAGAGAAGGATTTCACATCAACTTTTCTAATAAGTTGATTTTCTTTTCCCCCAGCAGAGTGACAAAGTACTTAACTTTAAATGAATCTGGACATTACAGAACATCACAAAAAGAGAAACATTTCTTTTAAAAAAAAAGAAATTGGCATTAGTTAGTTCAAGATATACAATGTAACATGCAGTTCTGTATATTAACATATAATCCTTCAAAAGAGCTTTTAGTGTGTTAGAAATAAAGCAGAAAGAAGCAGAGGAAATATGACCTGCATTAAACAGCTACAAATTCATTGCATGGAAAAAAGCCAAACTAGATTAACAGGCTGTCATTCTAACAAGAGGCCTCAGCTGCCACCCTTCTATGTCATTCAGCTGTTCCTGTTTTAGGTGAGGCTGGTCCGTTTAAAAAAGGCAGACTGCTCCTAACATCTATATACACATACATGTATATATGTATGTGCATGCATATAACTATATACACATAGACACATATATATACACACATTCTTAGATATAAAAATATATGCCTATATGTATAAATACACACATATTTTAAAAACCCTCTATTTTACACAATGTGTCATTTCAACACGCAAAAGAGAAGAGGAAAAAGAGCAAAGAAACTGTGGTCATTCCAGGGGTCTGGTTGTTACGGGTTTGAAATGCAGAGCATTTACCCTCTTTAGCCTTATGTACCTTGAAAAGCAGCAAACATTTTCTTCAAACAAAGGAATGTGATATTTCAGACTTTAGTAGGTACAATAAGGATTTCTATAGATTAGAAGACACAGGATAATTTAATTCTCTTTTTATTGTCTTACTCATGCATTTTTTCGCTGTCCTTATTGATGCTCAGATTTAGTAACACAACAAAGGAAGTTTGCATTATAATTGCATACACATCATCTTCCTCTGCCAAAGTGTATGCAACTCTGCCAAAATGCAACACTTTACCCACTGACTTGCAGGTCTTTCCATAAAAATCAGCTTCTATTTATAATATATGATGATAATGTATATTTATAGATAAATTCTGCAAGTCAAACTCAAACATCCACTGCATTTCGTTCTGTAAGTCTAAAATCTGTTTGCACTGAAAGTTTTTGGAAGCTTTCTAGAAATGTGAACAGATTTGAAGATTAAGAAACAGTTGAAAACATAGGTACCTCCCAGAATCATACATTCAGAGACTTATAGTTGTCATTTTGATAATGAAAGCAGCATAAAAGCTCCACAATACACTGTTTATGCACTTCGCAAAGCAAGTCCAAACTGAGGTAGTAAATCTATGTAATTTCAAACCACAGCTATAATCTTTCACCTCTGCAAAAGCAAGCACTATCATAAATTAATTCCACAGTGAAGAACAGTAACAAGCAGTTGCGAAATTAGAAATAATACGAACAAAACTCTACAATGTTTTTCCTCCTAAGAATTAGTTTGTAATTTTCCAACAAAATAAAAAAATGAAAGGAAGGCAAGTTCAAAATGCATTCAAGTTAGGCTTTCAAATACACAGTAGGTGCATGAATTCAAAATAAAAGCCCTGCTCATTTTCATCTTCCACCAAACTGTGCAAATTTTCTGTAAAATAATCTCTAATAAGACAAGTGCATAAAGCAAACAGTCCCATGTTGGATCTCCTCAGAATAAAATAATGGACAGAAGGTAGAAAGGAGAAGTTTGGGAATACATTTGAACTACAATAATTACTTGTACTGGTTAATCAAGGATGCAACTGTTGAACAAGCCTTCCTCACACTTCATAACTGAGGACAGACTTTCTGTCAAATTGATTGCCCAGTTTCAAAATTCGTGAAAAAAAACAATTAGTCTGTATTAGTTCCAAGAACAAATGTTTTGCCATGTAAAAACAAAGCCATTTGTTATGCTGACAGATGGAAATGAGTCCCCCCCAGTTTGGAATGGATACTTTCTTTCTTTTCTCATTTCAGTACTCAGAAGAGGGAAAGATCCATTCTCAACAAAATGTTAGATTGCATCATTCAGAGGACAAATGGTCGTACCTCTGAGACCCTCAGAGGACACCAGTCTGTGAATAATACGTACTCGGCCTGTAGGGACCTGTATCAAATCCTCGCAAGATTCAAAAACAAAAATTTTCTCTTTGCAGGCAGCTTTCTTGTCTGTGGAAAAAAATGTACCAGGATGGCACCAGAGATGAGTTTGCGCTCAAGGCTACAAACATTCTAGCTTTCTCTTTTTAATTGCTCAATGAATCATCACCCAAGAAAAAATGTCCTAACAAACCTTATTTCATCAAGCATCATGTATGTTTTGAATGATCATGCAAAAAATCGTGTTTATTTAAAACACTGAAGGAACTCTGAAAGTTATAATAAAGTGAAGCAGTTTAATGACATTATCACTGATCCTTAGGTTATCTTCTCAGAAAGATCATGGAAAAAAATAGAGTGGATTTTCTTAATATATATTATTATTATTATCTTTTTGGCATTATTTTATACTCCCCTAGTCTTACAGGCCCAGCAGATTGCTAGGTCCTGTAGGGACTGACTGATACGTCATTGCCTTGTAACAAAAGCAGAAGAGAGAGACAGAGGAAGACAGAAAAAGACAGAGAGAAGAATAAAACCCCAATTACTCAAAGCTTTATTATTTATTTATTTTATTTATTTAATTTATCCAATTCCAAACCCATTTATTAAAAGTGTTTAAAAAATTAATATATCATTACTCCCTAGTTTCCTCTCTTTATCCAATATACTTGATTATAAATATACAATAGTGCCTCTGTAGATCAGCTAGATCCCCACAACAGCTCCCAGCTGAGCTTTTTTCAGAACTGTCCCATCAAGTGAAAATTTTACAGAATATTGGAAAAAAAAGTTGTTCTCACTTTCCAGTAGCACCTGTCTGGCTGTTAACACTGTTTTACAGCCAAAAATGTAATTACATGTTGTCTTGTATCAACATAAATACCTTACTAATGCAGGTCATCTGTTGCCCTATGTCACTGTTTGCTTTCACAGTTTATCACAGTAGGTTTTAACCACCCAAAAACTGCTTTCTGTCTTCTAAGCTGGAGCGGGGCCATGCTTTCTCAGCTCTAGCTGTGGCCACAGAATTTACCACCAAAAGAGTTACAAAAAAAAAAAAAAAGAGATATTATTTGGCTGTGCTTGGGGAACATATTACAGTTCCTAATCTTCACACTAATCTGACATATCCACATTTCTCTCTTGCTGAGCATTGCTAATGCCCTATATTGGTGAATAGATTGCAAGATAAAGTGTTTTACTCATTACATTTTTTTTCATGATATATGTCTTTATAACTGTTTACACATATTATTGTGATTTAATTAATAAAATTGGTAATGTCTCCAGCAAGTATCTAAGTATTTCTATCCAGATACCATTCTAAAATTATTGCATTCTGAAGACTACTATCTATGTGCGTGTGTATATATTGTTATATATATATATATATATATATAACATAGACAAACCCCCCACATTTCACCAGCTGAAAAGTTATCAGCTATCAACTCCCCAAAGTCAAACTGCTTGAAGTCTCAGGTCTGCTCTTCATTGGTATTTCAACAGCCTGTTATGCCTATATTAAGGGAATCAGGGGTAAGAAAGTCTCAGTGTTTTCTGACAGCCCTAAGGTTTTTGTCTGATGAATTATTTGAAGATGTCATCCTCTTTCTAGATACTTTAAGTTCAGAAGTTTGATTTGTTTCAAGCATTAAAAAATTGTCAAATATTTTCAAATGGAGTAAGGTAACTTAGCAGAATAGAATCTGCTAAAAAATTAGAAAAACTAGAAGAGAATTGAGAAAGAATAAAAATAAAATACAAAGTATTTAGACTAATATGAAACAAGAGAAGAGATTATGGCAACAATGCATTATGAAACATTCAGACCTTATAGAATCAAAGACTATTTATGTCAAATTATCTCTTGTTTTTGGAAAGATATTAGATATATATTATATCAAGGACAGATCACACGTTTCTATTAATTTAAAAAAACGTATCAGTTCAAATTTATCCCTGATTAATTAATTGTTTCTGGTGATCAATGATGTCTTTTAAATTTCTTTTTTTTCAATTACCAGGAAAACCCTGTTTTCACCTTGGGGGGGAAAGGTAAGAAAATTTCATCCAGAACTGAAAAATACAAGAGGAACAATAGTTCTGAAAGATTACAAGCTGGTACTTTGTAGTCTATGATTTAGAGTCTAATCTTTCACCAAGATACAGCATTGGTGTGATTTCTTCCTTGAACCCATTCATAATAGTAAAAAAAAAAAAATCATTTAAGCAACCAATAAAATAAATAAGTAGATACGTGAAAATAAACTATCACTTTAAAGAAAACAAAAATTTAACTGACTATAAATTTATAAATGTTCAGCAAGTCCAGAAAACACAACTTCTGAACCACAGACCTTACACAAATTACAAAGCCATCATTGCCAATCTTATGTGGCATAGCTCTATAGATCTTGAAATGATTTAACAAACTTCATTTGCAGATTTTAGAACTTGAACATATCAATCCTTATTTCTGTAAAAAGTCAAGATATGTGACAATTACTAGGCTTACATAAAATAACTTGTTGATTAAGAGTTCCCAGGAAGTGTTTCTTCTAGGAAGAAGCTCTGTGCACACACACATTTTTACTACAAATAGAAGTAAACCTCAAAAGCTTCTTGCTAATGTAAACAATAAATTTAAAAGGAAAAACTGTTACTGTATGTAAAGATGCATCTGTATGACCAGAGAAATGTGACTACTAGAAAAAAATATACTTTGAAGGAGGTAAAATGTTTGTTAATGTCTTTGCATGAGATGAAAGACCCCCTTTCATCTTTCATAATTGCTTAATAAAAACATCAAATAGTCATAATAACAAACATTCAAAGTCTAAAATGTTTGTCTTAACAGTTATTTTTCCCTTTCCAAACCACCTCACTTATAAATTATACTGATTCTTTTTACCTAGTCATAATGATGAGTTATTAACAGTAACCAATTAAATATAATTTCATTTCAGTTTTCATAAAATATTTTAGCAAAAAATGACTCATAATGGTAACATATTTTACTACATGCTAAGGATTCTCTAGATTTAGATTTTTAACAGCTATCAAAACAGCGTGGGGCATAATTCAACTCCCAAATTCTTCTATTTGACGCCCAGTTTAGGGAGGTGGACAGATGGGACTGGGTTTTTGTGTTGTTTTACACAAGATAACATACGTATCCATATGTGTGTGTGTGTGTAAGCACAAAGCAAAATTTCTCTACAAACACCAAGTGGTATCCTTCCACAGTCAGATGACTGTATTCTGGTCTCAGTGGGTAATTGCAGAGACCACTGTTGTGCAAATACTTCCTCACATCTTAAGCTTCACTCATGTCTAATTTTATTCAAAAGTATATGTCCTTGTATGTTATAAACTTCCACCACTCTGATCTGCCTCAGTAAAACTACACTCATAAATAAAAAGACACAGGTTTTTGCAAGAGCAAGATCTTAAACTCCATTCTTCTGCAAAACATTAAGAAGTGCAAATTTTGGCATAGAAATACCCTTAATGTTAAACAAATGTTGTAGCGCAGTGGTAATTTCCCAACAAATGGAATATATTAAGAGACCTGAGTAGAAAAAAATACAAGCGTACACAGTACGCAAATGGTATCACATTACAACTGAGATTTGAAAAAAATAGCAGCAAAACTTGGGATAAAAGAAATCTAATAAAAATGTAGGAATACAGTAAATTTATTTTCTTCCTCTGTATCTCAAAGTTTATTTGCCTCTGCTGTTATTTCGATATATAAACCTACACATGTATATATGTTCAATGTGTTTTCTACAGACATTACAATTCAGAATGGTATTTTAAGACAGAAGAAGGGTTTATGCTTATATAAATAAAAGAAATTCAAAGCTATCAAGAAAGCATTAAACAAAAAAGCCAATCATTTTTATATCGAGAGAGTGTTCACTCCACCTAGTCAGTGGACACTCAGAGACACTTGTAGATGTACAAGAGTAATTTCCTTTACCTGAGAAGAAGTGTGCCTTGAAGCCCTTTTTTGACACAGTATTGTCAGATCGAAACTCAATTCGCATGTTGTTGTACTGAGAGGTGATAACTTCAGGCACTTCTGTACCACAGAATTTGCCATGTAGCTTAGAATCAGAAGAAAGGCCACTACGAATCTCTACATAATCATACTTGCAAACCTGAGAACAGAAAGAAAAGAAAAAAATGTGTCTAATCAAAATAAAAGCATGAAATTGTTTGCAGATGTCAGAACTCTGATTTGTATATGGTGCTTAATAATACATAATAAATAATAATTATACACATACCTTTTTCACTTTCCCCTGACTCTGAAAACATTTGTAAATTCTTCCAAACATTCACTGATTTTATGTAAGACATTTTTAGGTCACTAACACATAACTATGCTATGAATTACATTCAGAATTATGTTTTTTTTTTAAATACTCATCTCTATTTCATGTCTGAATTTCAAGATGCTTAGTAACATTTTTACTTAATCTAAAAAGTGAACATTCCATTGACAGTAAACTAAAATCTGGAAACAGTCACCCTAAAAATGATACCTATTTGTTTGCTATAAACCACATATCTTGAACCTAAAAACTTCTACTGCTTGCATCTCAAAGATTTTTTAAAAAAAATTAATTTTCACTTAAAAACTTACAAAGTAACTTTTTAACATAACGTATTTAACTTATGAATTCATTTACAAATATACAAATCTGCACTATTAAAACCATACATGGTTCTTTAACAGTAGGCTAGCTATAATTTCGATGCATGATGCATGCCATTTTCATTAAAAGGTTAAAAATAAAGTAAAATAATGTAATAAAAAAGCCTTATGCAAGGCCTACTGCTCATGATAATACTTTCAATGCATAATCCCTTGGCCAACCTAAAGCCTTCCACCCAAAAACTTCTAAGCTTCTTAGGCTCAACTATCAATCATTTAATCAAAAATGTCCCAGTTGTCTGCAATTAATAGCTTAAGGAAAAACAATAGCCAGGAGGATTCATACAGAGCTTATATTGTCCATTAAATCCAAGCTGTATTTGATAAATCATAATTTCTAGGCAAAAAAGAATTGTCAGAGAAACTGGAAGGGAACAATAGAAAAGGATGTTTTGGCATTTGTTTTTCTCTCTCCCTAGGAGAAACTGTCAACATTTCCAATTGCTTTTAATATAATACACTGAAGATGTAGATTAAATTTTTATTTTTACTGGAATAATTTTCATATACTGCAGAATCAGATAGTGACTAATTCAGTTGCAACTAATTTTATACAATATAAAGAACACAAAGATTCATAAAACTTGACCTACTGACACATGCTGATTTATATTACTGGAAGATAAATTCATAATAATGCATGTGATTTTCAAATACAGATCACTACTTATAATATAATAACAATACAATAGTGGTGATTTTTTATGGTTTCATAGCCTTAGATTAGAAATGAAATGTAAATCAGATAGGTCTAACTTACTTTGTACTACACTGTTAAAAAAAATTTTTACAAGCTAAATGTAAAACATAAAAGAAAATACTAAAATTGTAATAGTGGAAAAGACATATTAAATTTGGCCTTAAATGGAGCTCCTATAAGAAAAAAAAAATTAGAGTACTTGATAAATGTATACTTTTTTTGTCTGCATTCAGACAATATATTAGAATTTTCCAGATGTTTCTTCTGATTTTCACATCCTCAGTGCTACCTTTTAACAGTATAAAGCTAAGATTTAGTAGCACAGGAGATAATCAAACTGAAGTTCTGAATGCTGAAAAACATTTAAATTTTTTGAATCTGCTTAAGTTACATGTCTTGTTTGATTTAACTTTTGATTTAACTTCATCATACCCCAGGTGTTTTCCTTGCAAATCTTAAGTACCAAGAAAGTGCAGGAAAGAAAACTATGATTTGTTCAAATGGTAAATAAATTCTAATTCCCTGGAATTTTTAAGTTTTTATTACACCTCTTTCAGTTCTGGTAATAATTATAACAGAGCATGATTGTAACATATATATCCTTGAAAGCTGGAATTTCATGGACTTTAGAACCCACTCTAAATACTAGAAGAAAAAAAAAATCTCACAGAAGGCATGTATAGTTTGATTCTTAGTTATAAATTAAAATGCAGGTTTTGCCCCTTTAAATCCCATGCCCAAAAGACAGGCCATCTTTATACCAAATATGTTGCTACAAATTTGTTAAGTCAGAAATAACATCCTGGGATTTGCATCTTTAATGCCATGCGAGGAACATGCACAGAAACTCAATGGCTACAGCATATTATGGCTGGAGTGTGACAAGGGAACTCAGTGTTATGACAGAGAAGTGCCTACTAAGCAGAACAAAGGCTGAAAAGTTAATGTTGAAACCTGTATTTTATGTTTCTCATGAAAAAAAAAAAAAACCACTGTAACCCCCACCACTTTGTTTAAAGCTATAAGGAGCATCCTTTACTACATAGAGGCCTCTGCCCTGTCCCTCCTCCCACCTGGGAACCCCCATGCCTCTGGGGGCTGCCTAGCTCAAAAACTGCTGCAATTCTATTGTGCCTTATTTCTGGTACTGCTTGTTTTAAAATATTCCCCCAGTGAGATGCTTGTGAGTGATTTAAATGCTCCCTCACTCCATTACTAACCACAGCTTATGTGTATTCTTTGTAGTCAGCCTGTAAAGATGATTTGGTTTCTCCAGATTTTCTTCTCTTGAATTCTTTCCAATACTCCTCAGCCCCATTTGCTCTGCTTTACTTTGTTGATAAAAAAAGTCAGCTGAGACTCAGCAGAGAACATTTTTTAAAATTTCTTGTAATGCATATACATTTAGATGATATGTAAAAGAGAGCTATTCTCTCCATGTTTGTTTTGAAAGAATCCAGAAACATTCCCAAAACGAAAACAAGAATATCTATGCTTATTGTCAGCGTATGAAAGGTCAGCAAGGGTTTTATAAGACGATATCTATTTTCAAATGCTTGCGAAACTCTTCAGCATGTAACAGATTGTGCAGCTCTTTGTACACAGTTACTTACTTCGTTTCCTTCTAACTCAAAAAACTCAAACTTCATTGAAATTCGGTACTGCGTTGGGGCGACCACCTGCCACACACAGTTTTTGTTTGGAGGATACTCTTTGGGCCACCCTGGTGTGGTTATAGTCCCATTTAGCTTTGTCAGGAGTCCTCCACAAGCAGCTGTAAAATTAAAAGAGAGCATCATTTCTTGACTGAAACCATGTTTTACTGTAAACAGAAGCACTCTGAGAAGAATCAGTCCTCTCATTACTAATACTGCTGTATTGCCCAGACAGACTAATCAGAATCTTGGTTTATCATTCGTGGTGCAAACAAAGAGAAAGAGACAGCTTCTATCTTGAACAGCTTGCAGGTTTGTGGACAGAGATAAGTTTCAGGATTACACAAGGCATTATCATATTCCTTCTTTTCCTTTCCCTCCGGAGACTCTGGTTATTCTCTCACAGCCTTTCCCATGTAAGTCCTCTGACCTCACCTCCCTCCCCAGGACCTTGACCACCCCTCTTCTGACAGACTACTCAAGATGCATTTCGCATTTCCCCAGCTTCTCTCTTTGATTATTGATAGACTCAGCCCTACCTGTCTCAGCTCATACAGCTGTATATGCCTCCCATAATCTACCAGATAGGGTCACTTCTATGGAATAGCAGTCACATACACTTCAGTCACAATTACTTTTGTTGAAGTACACATGTTCAAGTAATAGAGAAAATGCCCATTATTTCCAAACATATGCCAAATAGAGACATCCATACAACAAAAAAATACTGTACTGTTTGCGAATGCAGTTCAGCTAGAAAGGGATAAACTCATTAATCTTTTCCATCTGTGTAATTTTTTTTTATATAAAAAAAAGAAAGTAATGGGATTTGCAGTGGTTTTTGATCACACTCTGCTACATTGATACCATTACAGCACTATGGCAGCACTGAAAATCATCCACAAATCTCTTTCCAAAGAGCTGGGGGCGGGGGGGAAAGCTCGATTCAACTGCTGTCTGCTAACACTGAATGCTTTACAAACTGGCTATTCCTATCTAGCTGATGATCTCACACGGTCCATCTACTTCATCTAACACAGCTGGGAGAACTCTCCAGTTACTGTGTCAAGGCTCATTTTCTCAAGCCAGACACACACCAGTGTTCCTCCTGGCCCCTGGCTTTCCATGCAGCATACTTCTTGGTATACATGTAAAGGTAATCTGAGGGGGGCTGGGTGGACTGAGACCCTGGGTCACACCGCAGTGTATCAAAAAAAATCAGACATAGAGACTGCACTCAGATGACACAAGATGTCCCCTCAAATTATACAGTCTGGATCAGGACAACTACTGCCAAATTTCAATTTCTGCTTTTGAATGTTGTTCTACAGATTGTTGAGGCAATTGTGGAAAATGTGGAAATACTGAAAAAAAAATGAAAAGAAAAAAAACAAACCAAAACTTAAAGCTTTCTACTATGTTGCCATTGGGGGAGATTTGGATTAGAAGACCATGAAGCAAATTTCTGTGCTTACCGACACTGCAGTGAAGCATAGGGCAAAGTTTCTAACTTCTTCTCTGGCATCATGAGTGAATTAATACATCTAGCTCAGCCCTCAAAGGCCCAAACTATAATTAGGACATAATGCTCACTGTGACTAGATAGTGATTTTAGTTCAGCCATCCCACGTACTATCAATATACAGAAAGTGCCACCTGACATGGAACAATCACATATACACTTTAACTGATAGCTCAGGGTTTTTATTCTACACTGCACTGCAGTGCTTGAAGGGACTTCTTTTGTGAGAGTTACTCTACTATTTGAGCACAAGGGAGGTATTCCTTTTCTATTTTCTTTTTACTGATCAAACAGATAAGCTAAGAATAAATTTGTGCTATCCCATATTGGTGCCTATGAATAAAAACCAAACAATAACTGGTGCATAACAATCAAGAGCTTATGTTTCTTTCCTTTCATATGAAATATGCATAGAATGCAAAAGTTCAATCCTACGTTTACAGACTTCCGCTATCAGATTTTTTTTCTCCAGATGATTATTTGAACACACTTTTCTCACCCTGAGAACTAGAATTTGTTTCCAGCAAGAAAAGTCCACAATCTGATTAGGAGTGAGAATGATTTCTCTGAACCTTGAGGTAGAATAATGGAACTTGCTTTTTAGACCTGCCATTTCCCAGGCACACTGCAGCCAGAGGTCTTGTTAAATACTCTGATTCTGAGACAATGGCACATTACTCCACTAGTAATTAATTGTCTCCTTATGCACAGTGGTAGACTTTTCTTTAGTGAGTATGAATAATGTAGTAAGTAGTATGAAGTCCTGCTTTGCATTGTTCCTGATAAACTAACAGCAATATCTACAAAGCTAAACTGCTGACAGACATCGGATGAACATGATTGCTGCAGACAGACACTGTTCTAGCACCACTACTAAAAAGAGAGCATTTGGTTTTCAAGGTTGATTGCCCAGATCTCACACTGCTAGGAGAGAGTGTATGAAACATGCAGCATTTCATTCAAGCAATGGCACCCTGAGAGCTTGAAGAAATCAACATACTGTACCTTCACAACTCTTTTTGTCAGGACCAAGTTCATATCCAGGATCACAGGCGCACTGGTAACTGCCCAGAGTATTTACACAGCGCTGCTCACAGCCACCATTGTCTGGTTTGGCACATTCATCTTCCTCTACCAAGACAGGGAAGAATGCAAAAATGTGTTAAATAATTACCTTTCTTGGCTGTAACTGCTGGATCAATATTAACCCTGAAAGCTATATGCATGCCATTATAAGGTGCACTGCATAATATGCTGTGGTTGCTGACTAGAGGATTTTTCAAATGCTTAGGAGACCCGCAGTGCGGAAAATAAAAATTTGTCCTTTGTGTGTTTAGAGTGCTTTGTTTCTTGGGTTTTTTTTTGTTTGTTTGGGTTTTTTCTTTTTTTTTTTTTTTTTTTTTAATAATGTCTACTGACAGCTGCAGAACTAATTTGTAAGCACTCTGTGGGCAGCATACAGTAACTCAGGCAGCCATAATCTAAAGGTTGTATAAAGTATTGAAAGAAAGACAGAAAATCCACAGTAGGGTCACTTGAAGGGCACTTTATCTCCCACAGAATCAATCTGTGCATTATCCTGAATTCATACTCAAAAACAGATTAACAGAATCCTCAAATCCCAGGTTTTCATTCTACTGATATTAAAGGGAACGGGATGAATAAGGGCAGGGGAAGGGAAAGGAATTGTGTATTCCCTCTAATAGCTCTGAAGTATACCCATGAAATTCATTGCTAAAATATTCCTCAGATGTTAAAATATTGTTTCCTTATACCAGGACAAGTAATTTCTTAGGAATAAAACAGAGCTCTCCCGCTTATGCCTATAGCCTTCAAAGTTATAATTGTTTACAATTAAAACTATCATTTAGAGTAAGAAAAGCCACAGTTTGTGTCTTTTCAAAAGAGTAAATATGTTCTTCTGATGGCATGACCTGTATTTCAGGTGACGCCTTGGCCACACCACTGCCAATGGCTTTAACTGTGCCATTGGCAGCACAGGATGGGAATTACACTTCTCACATATCAAATGCTTCAGATACAGCTGCAGTTGTATTGCACCCACCTCTCCCAAAAAAACACCCCCAAACTAAAGGAAGACTGTGAAGTCATTGCTCAATATGATTTCTCAGCTTTTTTTTACCCCCTTGCTTACAGAAAGTAATAAATTGATAAAGCAGTATAATGCAGGAAATGGATTAGAAAAAAACCCATAACATTTAGACAAAAAAAAAAAAAAAAACAAAACAAACAAAAAACTCCTTTAACAGAAAAAAAAACCACTTGCAATTATAATGTTTGTATTTGATAAAAAAAGTCAAAAAAAGCCACTTTTTTACAAGATTATATACGTTTCAGAACTAAACTGATTAACTGAACCTGAAGACAGTAGAAAGTTGCACTGGTCATGTTCCTTCATCCTTTGGATACAATTTACAGGGAGATTCAAATACCTCTATTGCTTTGTTTTGATTATATTGTATCCTGGGTAAAAAATATGCTGGAGACTACAGAACTGCTATTAGTAGAAAAATATTAGGAAATTTTTTTTAATACCCTGTAAGAATTTTTCTAGTACAAAAGAAGGGATAGGCTGTTCACAAATCCCAATATGCTTTAATATTTACCTTTAAAAAAGTTAGCTGCAAAGCCTGCTTTGTTAACAGTTCCATCAGAAACAAACTTCATCCACAGGGTATTAGAGGTAGATCTAATGTCTTCTGGCTTGTCATAGCCACAAAAGTGACCAATTAAAGGACTGTTTTCATTTGTGCCATCTCGAATTTCCAAGTAGTCATATGCACAGTTGTCATGTCTTTCAATCTGTAAAACATAATTATCAAAGTGACCTATCTGAACCATAAATATCAAATATCAATTAAATAATAAACAGAACTGAAATTTTTCAAAGTTAAAGTATTAACGGTTCAACAACTAAACAGGTCATAAATATCCACTGTTTTTGCAGTGTTAAAAAGCTTAATTTTTATTAATATGATAAGATTTTTAGACTCTTTCTTTATTCTCCACATAATTAAAAATTTTGCATTTGTCACTATTCACTGATGTTGCAGGGTAAAGGTAAAAAATTGCTGAGCATAAAGAGTTTGAGGTATCTGTAGGATTAGATCCAAACACACTTGTAAAATTATCAACTCTTAAGTAGTCACCAGAACAGAAGACAAAAAAAATGTCATCATTTTTCTGCATCTGATGTGTCTAGTTTCTGCTGCATGATTCCTGATTTCAGGTGGTGTCTTTTGACTTTCTGGGTCAATGAGTGAATCTTTTCTGTACTGATGGAAAAACCTACTGAAAACAGAACACTTGAAAATTTCCCTTCCCACTTAAACTTTGTGCTGGATGACATCCAAACACAGACTAATATGTGAGTGGGCATGCGTGCATTCTACTTCAGTAACAAACCTTGTGCTCTTTACATAATAGTATTTGCAAAGTCTGTCAGAGTGGGAATTGCACCAGAGAGGAAAGCAGTAGCAGCCCAGATATGACCCTATGTGGAACCCAAATAATTTCTGATGCTTATCTTTACTGAGAGAGTATCTTTCCCAACAGAATTAAAAACCTTCATGAGCTGGGTTGTTTTACTGCCAGAATACCTTATGTCATTCATACAATATAGCATCTTACTTATAAAAGAATTAACTAGATCCAAGCATTCAAAAATAATTCCTCTAAGAATACTACTGTTCAACTAACTGGCTGAATCATGAGGCAGGTTAAGGAATGGGGGGAATTGGCAGGGTGGCAGGATCACAGTCAGGTAAAAGGGCTTGGAGAAGCCTTAAATTTAATTCAGCACATCCAAATTCTGTTAAAACAATAACATATTCAAAACCAAACCCAGCAAAACCCAGAATTATCTCCAGAGTTTTTCCTGCACCTAAGCTGCACAGTTAGTGCAAGTGTCTGCTGCTGGTCTGCTCTTATTGTGCATTATGACCAACATTAAGCTCAGTAACCACCACAGACTAAGGAGTTTTCACTTAGCACATTAGGATTTCTACTTCTTTTATGTGAAAGGGAAAACTGGGGGAAGGGACTGTTTGATTTCATTAGATTTTAATGGCACTTAACACTTCTCTTTTTTTCAATGCTCCAATGCTTTAACCCTTTACATGCATAATTTTTACTCAGTCACTTCTCCATCACAAGTCACAGTGCCATTTACTGTAATTTCCTAGATTTTTTCTCAGGAATTGCTCTGGACCTGAATTTGGGTGACAGTGAGAAAAGTCATGAAGATTGGTGATGCAACCACCTACTGCTTATTTGAGTGGCAATTGCATATTTACAACTAATGCACTCAGGAATGTATCTACCTGAGCACTGGTAAGTTTTTGATAACATCAATTCCAAATTTTCATTAGTCTAAATAATAAAGATTAAATACATTATATCATATTCCAATTTGAAACAAAGTCTGCCTTGTTATCGCTGTAAAAATCACCTGCACTCTGACGTAGGAAAAAGTGAACTGGTCCAAAGACCACTAATATCAATGAAAGAATTGTGCATTTTCCCCACGGGTCTGTGGTTATTTCGCTACTTGAGGCTTTTAATTAACATCACTTTTTCCATGTTTCCATGTTTTGTGGGCAATATGGAAATTATGATTTTCCCAGCCCGGTGCGGCTCTGAGTTGCATGTGCCAAATTCCCATTGAGGTGAATTAGTAGTTTATTTTCAGTGGATCACTTTACTTTGGGCAGAAGAAAACAGCTAAAAATATATTTTTCATAGCAGTAAGTTTCTAAACTTCCTAAGACTATAAAAATCAATGACCATACAAAGTACTATTGCTTTAAAAAAAAAAAAAAGTAGCCATTCAAACACATTTATTTAATTTTAGCATATTACCAGTGCAAATAATGCCATTATTATTATCAACATTATTATATTAAGGATTGAAGTGTTACACCTATATATAACCTAAGAGATAAGTATTGCAGTTTTGAGAAATTATAACTGGTATTAAGGCACTTGGTAACCAGTGAGAAAGAACTAATATAAAATGTGCTTTTCTTATCTGTACCTCAGGTTTCAAGATGTCGTGGTACTGTCACCTGGGACCACTGCCATACAAAGGCCCATTATACTTGTAATAGTCTCTTACTCCTCCTACTTCCTTCTATGCTTTCTAACCTTCCTATTCTCTCTCTTATTCTTCCTACTTCCCATTTGTTCCATCCAAAATACCTCCTCTAGTTAATGAAGAGACCCCTAGGGAGTTTGGTTGTTACTGGACTGATCCCATAAACCTTACTTACTGGAAGATTAAAATTTCACAAGACTGACTCTACACGTGGATGAGAAGAAATATGTGAAATGTTAGCATATTAAAAAAAAAAAAACATTAATAAGAATGTTTTACAGAAAAAATGCAATTCCTATAGGAAATGAAAGATACCATTGGCTCCTGAAGGCCTGGGAGGAAACCCTAAATTTGAATAGCATTAGAGAACTAAGTTGTTAAAATGACAGAAAAACTCCTAAGACAGGCACATAAGTGTAGGAAAAACACTAAGAAATCTCCCAGAGAAATAGCAAACCAGAGACATTCTCAACATTCCTTGTCAAAAGAAAAGAAAATTCCTTGTATGTAGTTCAAGGTTTGAGAAAAAAGAAACAACCAAACAAAAAAATCACAAAAAAACCCAAACCAAAACAAAAAAACACCCAACCCACAACAAACCAAACTACAATGACTCTAGACTAAAATATATTTGATTCAAAATTCCAGAGTACTTTTGGTTGTAGCACTCCTCCAACAGAAAGAAAAAAAGGTAAAAAATTTAAATTAAAAAAAGAATCCCAAACCTACAAAAACAAACAAAAAGATATAAAGGGATATGAAGAGCAAATCCGAGAGCAATTCTATTTCAGGAAAAATCTTCCAATTACTTTTTGTCATTGTTAATTTATTTGTTCACAGAGTCAAACTACAGTACAGGTAAGCATATCTGCCTCAGGTTGTAGACTTTAATCATAAAAAGTGGTGTATACGCCTAGTGGAATCAGATCAGATAAATTTTATTCCCTGACTTATGTAAAAATAATTTAAATGAACACTATCTGCACAAAGATTAACAAGGCAACTCAAATGAGGCAGATTATTATGGATCAGCTCTACAAACCCTCTGGATTGCCTCTGGATAGCTGGTGAGACTGTGTGCTAACAAAAGTTCTTTAAAAACAAAACAAAACAAACAAACAAACAAAAAAACCAAACAAGAAAACCCACCTTGCCAATTTTGAAAGACCAGTATTATAAAGGTGACTATAACAATCAGAAAGATGGAGTTACCAGTCCAAACATCCCTACTACCATGCAGACAGTAGAAATTACAGCAGCTAAATAGGAAAGAGTAATCCCATACTCAGTGGAAAAGGCGTTGCCCACAGCAGGCAAAATAAGATGACTCATTGATACAGTTTGGAAGTCTCAGCTTCCCTAGCGCTTTCATTTCTGAGTGAAGGTTATTTATACAGTTATTTTTTCTAGTATTACATATGGATAATGAGAATTCCTCTTACTTAACTGTACCTTTCAAAGGACAGAGAAGTAATTTTCCCACAAACACACTGCAATAACTCTTTGGCCTGACATTTGCTTTCTTCAGTCTCAGCTGGCACAAAGAACTGTGATTTTTTAAACAACTTTTTGTTTTACTAGGCAGTGAACCAAGGATTCAGTCCAGAGAGCGACTTAGTATCAAAAAACAGAACACCTATGTTCAAGCACTTGGAGCTGAAATGGAAATCAGACCCAATGGTGAGTGTCTAGGCAAGGCACTTCAGAGCAGTTTCCAAAGCAACTCTCATTCTCAGCAGGGAGCCCAGTGGCAGAGTCAGTAAGAAATGCTGCAAAGACACATACAAAAGCCTTGTGCCTTTCTGGGGCACCTCATTTGGTGCTCAAGGGCATCTTGCCACTCTGGAATTACAGTTCAGACTCTCCCGGGAAAACTATGTAGCTTTCAAGTCCCTACTGTTGGAAAAGTTTATTTTTTCCTTTCAAAACACATACAGCAGAACCACCAACTTGGGACTACTGCTGAACTATACTCCTGCTCAATTTCCTCTTTCTTCTTATGAGGTGTCAGTCCACATGTTTCTCCTCTAGAGAGTGCCATAATACTAAATAGTCTAGGGGAAAAACTGGACATTTCTTCCTACATCCTTACCCACTTGCCTACTAAATTGTGCTGTTTTGCAGGTCCTTTGCTTCTAATTATTGCCTATATGGTGAGGCATGAACATGCCATCTTCACACTTGTAAACAGTCCAAAATTTGGTGATTACAAAAAGGTCCTGAAAGGAGAAATGTAAGTTTAATTCTCCCAGAGGTGGTACTGAACTGAGGTCAGCTCAAGTGATAATGTATTGCATGTGTAAACCATTGCTGAGCAACTGCATAGAGATCAAATATTGCAGCAAGTCTCTTTTGCAGAGGCATAGTGCCATTTCCCTTGTGATCACACTAAAAAAATGCTGTGCACCACTAGAAGACCAGAAAAGCTCCATATGTAGCCAGTAAATTACATAAAATTATTGAAAACGTTCATTTTTAACAGTGCTTAAATAAAGAGACTGGCACACTATATTAAGCAGTCTTGAGCCAAGTCATGCAGACTCGAAGGGCATTTGGCAATACGTTTGGGCAGGGTGAGCTGATCTTATCTGTACTAGAAGTGACACTGATTCAGGATTTTAAAAAAAGGAAAAATTGCATAGAATCTTTGAAATTTTTAAAATTTCTATACTTTATATTCATAATTGCTGTTTAAGTCCCAAACCCTTACTCTCATGCTCAGATCTTTCATCAGTCATAGCAAAAGTGTGCCATAACTCTGAAGTCTGTCCATAAGAATAAAATGACAGGTTAGAAATTATAGTTATGTTTAGTATACCTCCATTTATGTACACCATAAAGCCAAAAGGTTTAGATTTTTAAAAAACGGTCCTCATGTCATTACTGCTAAAGCATATTAAAAAAAAACCCCAAAGTAAACTCGAAGTGTTTTACTAAATTTTATCTAAAAACTTCAAGTCAGTGTGTAGTGTAGGAATAAAAAAGGAATGTGAAACATTACTTTTTCTTTGCTATGTAATAGTTTACCACTGTTTCGCAATGTTATACTCAGAGAGATGTACACTAAAGATATAAAAGTATGACTCACCATGGCTTTTTTTGTTCCCTCACTAAATATAGGTTTGTAATCTAAGTTGTTTGGGTTTTTTTTTCTTCTCAAAACAGAAGCCAAAACCCACTGTTTTTTCTCAAGACACATATTCCTTTTTAACCATAAGATTAAAAAAATCCTGGTTATTTAACAGAATATTACATTAGCCTGCTGAACTGAATTATTTATCTGGTAAACTTTGACTATTTTCAATACTTTAAACATTGTCATTCAAATATCATAGAAAACATGAAAAATTTTAATCTTGAAAATTTCTGCGGGAGGGAAGGTTTCATGAATTCTGGAGTTAATTTTTCATAGAGAGTTCTTAAATTCTATCACAGGTTTAATAAGTATTCCCTTAAATATCACTGTCACTTATCCACTAGATGCTTTCCTGAGATTAGTTAAAAGGCTTTACCTCAAATGCTTGAAAGGTTAATCCTACATTGTAGTTTTCTGATACTGTTATTTTCCACACACATTCCTTCATTGGTCTGTAGTCATCAGGGTAATTGGGAGACTGGATCTGGCCTTCATTTTTGTGGATTTCACCTCCACAGATAGCTGATAAAAGCATAAAATTTTTGTTGTCAATAATTTCCCCACACCCAAACTGTATTATATGCTCCCATTTTTAAAAATAATAATAAGATTGTTCTGGAAAACACTTCAATCTACAAGGGACAAGTTACTGGAAACGCAATCCATTTAAACCATTATATATCTTTCAGTTAGCACATATCAGCATTTCTAACACCTCTAAACATGTCTATAATGTTCAGGAAGACTCTGTAATCATGCATAATCTGAATCTATACATTTTAGAGAATGTAAGGTAATATAATAAGGTCAAAATAAATTAAATTTTTGTCCGCTCTTGAAATATATTAAGTAATATATTAAGTAAACATTATTAACTGACCTTTAGAAAGCGGTAAAAGAAACCAAAATGTCATATTTTATAACAGTCTATGCATTTTAACCTACAGTTTATCACTTCAACCTTAGACTGAATTTGAAGAAATGGCTAATATAAATAAAAAAGTATTTTAATGAAAAGTAAATGCGATAATCATGTAAAGATCTCTGAATATCAACTGAATCATAACATTTACTACCATAGATTCATTATTTAAGAAAACAGTCTCTATTTTAAATAAGTGAATGTTGAACTTGCTAATATACTTGATGTGTGAGAGGGCCTCTATTAAATAAACCCAGTGCATGTGGAAAATATAAGTCAGATTTTTCTGAAGAATACACAGAAAGTACGCAAAGAAATCTTTCCAAGCACTAAGCACAATAATATGCACACTTAGTTAATTAAACAACCGGTAAAAAATGCTTATGGATAGTATCAGTGGTTTCTCTGGAAAAGAGCTCAGCTGAAATCTGATCACAGGAGGAGCTTCAAAACACCCTGTCTAGAAAGTTAACACCTACTGTCTCAGTAATAAAATACCAATTTTATATTGGTTTATTGTTTTTTATACTTTTATTTTTTAATATCCCAAGGTATCCAGTTAATATTTTTCCTCCATAATCAAGCCATTTTTAATGCTGTAAGAGGCTTACCTTCATAAATTGCTGCAAAACCTTTCCCAACCCAGTTGCTGCTGCTGCGGAACTCAATCCACATCCTGCTGTCGGAGGACGCAAGGACTTCTGGCAGTTTGTCACCACAAAACCTGCCTAAAAACATGCAACCAGTAACTGCATTTTCTGCCGCCTCTGAAGCCAAATGCTGCAAACATTTATACAAGTGTTTAACATTATAAGCAGAAGTGGCAGAACCAACTCAGTGGAACTATTTATATGCTTATAGTTAAGCACGTGTGTTTCTGCAGATCAGGACCTAATATACAAAGATTTTATTATAAAGCTTTCACTACTTCTTTTTATTGCAGTCAGGCTCACAAGTCTAAAACCTTAGGGGAATTAAGGAAAAAAATTATTGTTAGAGATTGTTTCTATACACACAAACACATGCATTATGGAAGGGGAAAGTGAGTACTAATCTTAAAAGAAGAGCACAATCTAGGTCACAGTAATACTGTTCATTGTGTCTAAGGACCAAAGAGATTTAAAAACTGACATCTAAATGACCCTATTCTACATTATCCTCTTAAATTCTGCCTAGGTAGGTGAAATTTCTGGTTTTCCAGGTGATAGGGAATGGGAGAAAAGTATGATTACTGTCTGGTCTTAATTGCTTATTCCTTCTTTTCTGTTCAAGGCTGAGAAAATAGACATTCCAGTTTAAAAGCTGTTGTCTGTATCTGGGAGTTAGCATTATGGGGGTGAAATCTCCCATATTTATTTCTTCTGAATGAAAAATAGGATGGCTGCAGCTTTTACATCTCAGTTGCTACGCAAACATAATTCATTACTGCTTTGCAGGTATCTTGCCTGCAAGAGCAGGGAAGGACATATAAAGTAGAAATAGAAGCCATCTTCTATTCATAATTTTAAAAGTACAGGAACAAAGCTCATAACTACAACTCTGTACCAGGTGCTCTCATTCACAGTGAATGTGCTTACCATGTGATCCATGGATTTAGCATTACATGATTTACAGATGTCTGTAAACTATTACCCCATTTCTGTGAACAAAACTGGCAGCTTCTTATCTTGACATCCATAAGCAAAGGAAGAAGTTGCACAGTTTGTAGTTTGCATCCTTCCTCACATGCAGCTGTGTGAAAGGAAGGCTTAAGGCTTGAAGTAAATAAATAAATAATTTGAGGCCATTTAGAGGATTTTTTTTTCCCATCCCCAAGTTTAGATACATTATAGACACCTAAAACCCAAGAGGTTTGTTGTGGATTCACCAGCAAGTCCAGTGAGCCCAATGAGTGTGGTAACAACAGACAGTGCAGCATTTAGGAGTTGCATACCAAGCAGAGGGGATTTTCTCCAGTAGCCATCCCTTACTTCAATATAGTCGTACCAACAGAGACTGCTCTTGTAAAGGTCCATGGTGGTGAAGTTTAAAACAATCTGTAATCAGAGGAGAACATCTAAATAAATCAAGTGTGATTAATATCAGAAAAACAATCACAACAACCTTCTGCAGAACTGAAGCCAGAGTGGTCACCAATAATGGGACTCCAACTACTTAGACACTTAATAACAACTCCTCAATAATTTCTTCTAGTAAGTAAAAGTTGCTTTTAAAAAGGTTTGGGTTTTGTTTTTTGTTTTTTTTTTTTTTCATTTAATCTTACATACTTGAGCAGATTCAAGACAAACTACTCACATTTAATTGCTCATGGGGAGCTTTTCACTAAGAAGTAAAAACTTGAGAATGCTAATAAGGGAAAATAACTTGCTAATGTAACTTTCTGTATGGTACTTCTTAATTCTGCCAATTCCTCTTCCATTACGTTCTGACTATAATCAACATCGACAGCTGCAAGAAATATAAAATTTGTTCCATTTTAGTTTGTGTTTCCTTCCACTACTGCTTTGACATGATATTTCATTTTTAGACATGTAAATATTGACAATGATGGACAGTAATTCAGAAAACAAGATCACTAAAAAGAAATGGCACACAGTCTCTTAATGATTTTACTAAAAATATAATAATTTTTATATAGAAATCTGAGAAATTTCTGGAACTTTTGAACTCAGACTCCCAATTTTATTGAAAACATCTCTAAACAGGCCGATTTTCAATACTTACTATGAGGACAACCCTTACATTAAATTACAGTATCCCTGTTTTAGAAATGCTAATCCTAAACTGCCAGAAACTTACAGTTTTAACACAGGAATAGGATTTATCCCGATCACACATTGATACAATAGCTACAGTTTAGATCCTCAACTGACTGGTATAGTCTTGCTATTACATCCTGCAATTACAGGGAGAAATCCAAACAAGAAGAGTCAAAGTTTCTCATATTTTGTATTATAAGATCATTTCCAGTTAATATCTTTCATTGGATTTAGGTGTATTTAGAAAAAGAATTCATCTACTTCGGTATCAGTTCCTCAGTGTATATAAATAATTATTTCAACCTAACTAAAATTCTTCTCTGTTCACATTTGAGCACAGAGGTGGTATTATTTTTTAGCTTTGATCCTAGGAACTCACAATTGAAACCTGCCATTATAGAACAAACATGAATTGCTGCACAGTGGCAAATACCTCACACTGCAAAAATACATCTCCATGGCAGCCTATGAAACAGCTGTGAGTGTCAGTTGAAAGGAGAGGAATTTACCCTTAGTCCAGCTGGAAGTTAAAAATATAGCACCATAACTGGAACAATGAACCCAGACAGTCAGACATGATACTTTACCTCCACCTCTCAAACTTCTTCTAGGTTACGTGCACCCTTTCACAGATATCTAAACCATGGGACATTTTGCCTTTACTACTCAGGCAGTCTTTCAGGAATATGTATTGAAGAAATAAACACACAAATACCGTCAGAATTCCTAAACCACCTACTTACCGTGTAATTCCCCACGAGAAATATACAGATCTGGCTAAAAGTACAAACATTCATATGCTTTACTCTGCTTCAGTTTCTTATTATATTTCCAAGTGCTATTTTAATCTACCTCAGAGGATGGCAGAGAGATCATTCTCTTATTCACAGAGCAATTCTGGCTGTCCTTTACAGACTTGTTCTCCTTCAACTTGTCCTTCAAATAAAGAGGCCACACCAACCACATAACTTTTGTTCTCCTTAGATCATCCACTTTGCAGTTCAGATTCCTTCTAAACTCCTACCTTTTTTTTTTTTGTCTCAAACCATAAGTAGGTATCTCTGTATCTAGCCACATTACTTAAAAACCCTACTGACCTTATCAATCTCATCCTTTTCCACCCATGACAACCTCACCCCATCTCTGCAGTCAGAAGGGTTTACAAGAGGGAGCCTTTTTATTTGCCCAGATGAGATGCAAACAGCTGGGTTAAGTTAGGCTGCCTTCCAGAGCTGCTTAAGCTAACCCAGCTGACTCTGTTGGAAGCAAGCTATGGAAGCCATAACCCATATCTCCTTCATTGCTTCAGCTGTGTAGAGCCTGGAGGTCTCTCACCAGTCTAGCCACAAGTTTTCCACTTTCTGTGATACAGCTGAAACATCAGATTTCTCTATTCTTTTTTTGGAAATTTGCCTTTTTCCAAACCTTAGTTGCAAGGAACGGGTTAGGGAATGGATGATTTTACTTAGGTGTGATCATGTCAATGTCTCAAAGTGCTGCTACCTAAATGGAAATCATTAAAATTTCATGAGCCTCCTCTACAGCCCCCACCTTTGAAACTACATGAAATAACCTTCACAGTGTTTTCTCACTCTGACATGCCAAGGTATTTGATGACACAGCAATTTCTTAACATTGACCTGAATGCATTACCTGTACATAGGCAGAACCCCCAGTCTGTCACAGCATGATTTCTGGTCAGGAACCAAACAAATGTAAATGTATTTAAGATTCTGATTTGCAGTTCTGCGGAGTATTAAACATAACTACAGACAAGGCAGAGTTTGTTTGAGGCAACAGGACGACTAAGAGGCTCCAGGGGAAAAACAATCAATGGGTATTTGTCAGCACAATTAAAGAATTACTGATTACAAAGCAGTTTAAGCTGTGCTACTGCAGCTTCAGAGAGAATATAACTCCTACCGCCTGAGATAAGAAAGCACAAAATACATAGAAAACACCAGGTAGTACTAAGTTTTCTGTAGGTGGCATTTTTTTCCCCTATATCAATCCATCTAAGATTTTTCTGTCCTATTTTATCATTCATGTAAAACCTTAAGAAAAACTGAAAAGTAATGTAACATATTCAAAAGGGCAGATTCAAACAAGACACTGGCACAGTTGCATCTCCCTATGCCAATAAAATTTCTACACACCAGGAGGAGGGATTTGCCCTGGAGGAGGGAATACAGCATTACCTCTCTCAGAGATTTTTCTGTGTATAGATATACTGTGTACAGCTGTTTACCATATAGTCTCAAATCTTGAAAATAAAAGGTGAATGGACTGCCTTGTTTTACTCATGGGAAGGCACACATTTTAGATTGGGCTGGCAATTTATGATGTCTTATGAGTAAAAGAAATTCTGCAGCTAATGCATACCACTGCAGTCCCACCCTTCATTAAATTTCTGGCCATGAAAGACTAGAAGAGTCCTTACTTGCAGAAAGCAGCATGCATAAAAGTTCTCTGAACTATGCTTAAACATCTATGCCAAATCTCAATAAGAGACAAGAGCTAGACAACGCTTTTTCAGTTTATTTTTAGGTGACTAAAGTGCTCACTGACATTTCAGAACATGATGTGATGTACTTACATGTACTCTAACTTCCACACAACATTCCTGAGATTTATCAGGGTCAAAGCAGCAAAGCAACAAAAATTTAAATATATTTTCATTTTCCCTACATTATGTGAATGTGTTATCACCATTTACTGAGAAAAATTGGGATCAAGCATAATGCATATCCAAAGTACCATGATACATGCATTAGCTAAGATTTAGACATCATGGCTAGGGGTCCTTTATATAAGGCTGTCTCAAGACAGCCAATATTCTGTGGGAATAGCATGGACAAAACAGAATTTCTAGCACAAATACCATTTATTTCGTTCTTGCTGAACTATATGGAGACTATGAGAGCTGGAGAACATAATAGTGCCCTACGGACATGACTTGTCAATTTTCAATTAGAAAATTCTGCTTAGTCTTTTCCCCATTTGGAGCAGCAGGTAAAACAGAAGGGGAAGCAGCCCTCTTACACTGCTGACTTCAAGACAGGGGCTTTCTCCTGTTAAGCTTTTTTACAAAATAATAGAGCTCCAGTGGTGGTTTCAAACTCAAGACATAATGGCAATACAAATGTATTACCATTACACTAGTGTCCACAGATAGGCTGACACAAAATTGGAGTATGCTATGAATACTTAAGCATGAACAATAACTCATTATATTAATATTGTTTTAAAAAGCAAAAAATTGTAGATAAACTTCTTTTTTTGATGGAGGGATGGAAAAGAAACCTAAGCCATTTTCATTTTTATCCCAGCAATGCCTAAGAAGCAACACAAATAGTAGGAATATAAAATTACCTATCTAGACTAATTTGCATCCTTTGTGCAAACTGTCTCTTATTCATCTGATTTCATTTGTTTTTCCCTGACAAACTGCACAGTCACCCATGCCCTCCCAGCACAGTGTCTATTTTTCCTCCTGTCTCTGGCTCTTGCCCAGAGGAAGGCAAACACTTTCCAAATGATTTTGCTTTCAAACCCCACAGTGACAAATGCTCCTACAGATCCTCAGGATCTATTAAAACATCAAGAATATATATATCCTTGGCATCTACCAGGATGCTGACCTGAAAGCAACATGGAATAAAGTAATACAATCAGGAGAAAACTATGTCTGATATACATATAGTGGAAGACCACTGAAAAAACTGACTGAAATATCTGGGGGCAAATGCACTCTTTGAAATGTCCAGTACTGAGTCTCAGGTTCTATATTTGTTTTTTAGAGTCTATATTTTACTCTATAGTATTTGACTTCTTAATATCAGCCACTGTTTCATGTAATGAAACATCATTTTTTTCCTTCATAACTTGTCTCAGCTGAACCTTTTTATCACTCCCTTTATCCTAATTTATTTTGAAGCAGCCTGATACTTGAGCCAGTAATTTAAAACAAGATTCAGCTAGCACATTTTGAAAGTGTACACAAGAACAACAGCTCTTGGTTTCACTAGAAAGGCACACTTCTCTCCCCAGGCCCATTTTTTTCCCCCTGTAAAACTGATCCCGAGAAAGTAGAACCATATGCACTAGAACCAATACCAGGGAATACCTACAATGACACTTTTTTGACTTCATGTTATTACTGTTTCACTTATTCAACACACTAGGCTTCCTTAGTTATAGCCCAGCTATCAGCCCCACACTGCTCAACCAGTTTGCCTGAGCCCATGCTGGAAAAACAACTATTCAGCAGCCTGAACCACCTCTTCCACTTTACACTGAACCACAAACTGAACTGGGAGCCATTTTTAAAGGGATTTCATGATGCAAACATATAGCAGATTGAAATCATATCTTCATCTCACAAGGACATCCACTGAATAGATGATGTGGATCTAACACCCCAGAGCAAAGTTAAGTCAATAGTACATAGTCGATGGTCCAATTTTTTATGACACATTATTATTTTCAATTATTATTCATATTTTAAACTTCATAAAAAGCTAAAGAAATGTAACATTTTACTTTGCAAATTGCTCTATGTTAACAAAAGAAATGTTATATACCTTCTCTCCTGGGGTCACAGAGATTCTCCATATGCAGTGTGTGTAGGAAGGATAACCATTTGGAAATCCAGGAGAAGAAAAGTTGCCTGTAGATTCTTGCAGTGTTTCTCCACAGGCTGAAAGAAACAAATTACAGTTTAAAAAAAAATACAATGTGCTTAACAGAGAAAAATGCATCAATCCAGTATCTACTTGGAATACATTTAATTCACTGCAGATTCAGAATGGAAAAAACCCATTTAGTTTATGATTTATTCAAAGCGATGATTTTAAGCCAGTCTGACATTCATTCCATTTTACACAGGATATTTTTATTCCATGAACTATTTCACTTGTGTGTTGTCTGCTGATATAACCAAAATTACAGTAGACTCAGAAATATCATTGCTGTCAATCAACAATGCTGCAACATTGTACATATAACTACTTTGGTAATAAAAAAAAGTTGGACGTAGACATGTCCTTTAGGAACTAAAACAAATGCTGGCACAGCATGATTGGCATCACATTGAAATTTTGTCAGTGGTTTTATTTAATGTAGTACTTTACCCACATGAGAGACTAATCTGACCTAAACTCACTCATTTATATTGGTATAGAAAACAAAATCCTATATTCAACAAAGTCTCTTGCAAGAGTGATTTGTAGATATATGAGTATTAAAACCAAAGCAAATATAAAGTCCTAAAATACCAAAGAGCTTTAATATTCTTTATTGTTGAAGCTTTTAGCACCCATCTCTCACCTGTCAATCATGCTGCTAGCTGTTGTTGGACTGGTTAATAAAGCCTGTTCACACTAAAATATAACATTGGAAGGTCCTGCTATTCTCCACTATTAAAACAGATTTTGGTACAGTGTCACACCTCAGTCAGTCATCTTTTTTTGATCTTAAGCAAATTGTTTCACCCACTAATTTTGCAGGTGTGATACAAGATATGAATTTGAGTATATTATCCCATGACTGACAGCATAATCAGACCTGCAGTGCTTTCAAATGACAGCGCTACCATTACCAGCAGGTGAACAACTGTGTCATCAAAATACCAATGAATTATAAATGATCTGGAAAATCTTTAAATAAAAGGGGACAAAGGAAGGGATTTTTTTTATGGCAAAGATAGACAACACAGCTGTAAAGGCTGTCTTATTAAAATGCATCGAAGATGTAATCTGACAACTACACTGTAATATCCGGCGTAAATTACATTCAAGGCATTAAATATGCTCTCTGACGCTCAAATGGTTATCGTGATGATGAAAGAAAGGGAAGACTGGCACAGCCTTCCAGAAATGTAATGACTAAACCCACCATCACTCTGTCCTTTAGGAATGAAACAGGGAAAAAAAAATATTCTTCTCCTCATTTCAATTAAAAAATGTGGTTTTATCTTCAAAAAATTGCAGGCAGCCATAGCAAACGACATTTCTGAACAAAGCCTTTTCAGTAAAAAGGCTATATTTGTAATTAACCACCATTTATTTTTAACACAGTGATGAATGCAAAATTAAATAAATTGCAGAGCCTTGTACTGGGTTTCCCCAATGCTAGTGGACTATGTCATAAGCTTACAGTGCATAAGTAGAGCAATTTGGAGAAAGCCTTCAGTAAAATCATTGTCTCAAAGAGGACAAAAAGAAAGCCTCATCCCTTTTAGAGCCCTCTCTGTTTTTCCCCCCACACATGCCTTCATGAAGACTGCATCAACCTGCTCTCAAAAGGCATACAATCATATTTCAAGCTTTAGTGCAATTTCCATTTGCTCTGGCTTTATCTATTTCACTGACACTACTAAGCAAGCCTTGAGCAGAGGACACATTAAGCGATGGGGAATGCTGCATTTCTGTTCTTTTCTGCTCATATTGAATTTTTTTCAATTAACTGTAACTTCGACTCTCAATTATTGACCATGAAGTCATGCAATGCACACAGCCAGGTAATGTGAAGTATGTAACAAAACAAAATGCTATCAAGTGTGTGAGACATCTATTTGAATGCAGCCCTGCAATTAGTAAGAAGACAGGAGGAAGACTTCTTACTTTACTGAAGTCCCTAAACTACCCTGTATAAAAGAAAAAAACACGAATTAATCAAGCTAATAGCTTTACATCTTAAAAATGTTCCAGAATTTTTCTGTCTTATACAGAGTGCAGCTTTATTTTCTCCAGAATATTAGGAACACTCCATGCTCCATATACAGAAGACATATATAACTTAAAACTATGGCTTTTATGTTGCAAAAAGAGCTATGGACCATTCTTTTTCCCCATGTATTATAGAACAAAATTATTTAATACAACATTTTACCTTATATCCATATTAAATGCCTGGGAGGTCTCCATCAAATCAAAATTTTCAGAAATATGTCTACATTTACAGAAGCATAAGAAAATTTTTGAATACATAACTTCTAATGAGAATTAACACAATTAGAATTTATAAAATGCACTCAAGCTTTAACTGTTTTGCCACATCTATGTTTTAATTTAAAATTTCTGATTACTCAAGGGAAGTATAACAAGAGCAGCTTATACCAATCAACAGCTGAATTAATTATCTATGGGATCTGAGTTCCACTGTGGCTTGCAGAGCTGCTGTAGACAGGGCAAGATTTTTTAATTTATTGTTGAAAAGCACATTTCTCTGCAATGGGTCAGTGGTAATTGAAACAGTTAAAATTTTATCACTAGAGAATATAAAGGTTTTCTTTGTATTTGGGCTGTAGTAACTGTAGTATTCATTATTAAGCTTATAAAATGGAATATTATAAACTTTTTACTGTAACAGTCCACTAGTAATAAAATCCACTTTGGGAAAGAAATGTGGAAGGAAAATGAGTGGTAAGGGCCACTTATTTAAATTTCCTAAGAACTAATCTTAGCATATTTCACATCAGAAGATATCAGTTACAACTTCAATCTTATACAGCTCTGCTTTATAAAGCATTTGCACATTTTTATTCCTTTGTTAATAATTAACATTGCCTTTCTCTGATGCTTTTCCCCCCCTTTCAAATGTCATGCCTTATATCAATTTTACTAGGCTAGACCACTTGCAGAAATGCCACTTTAATTCTTCCTACACACAGAGTACACAAAAAAGCTGATCTTCTCTCTATTTTACAGCTTGAGAAAGATTTCTGATAAGAGTTTCTGTGGTAAGGAAAAGGAAACTATTCTTTCTTCTCCTTGTAAAGATTGCAGGCAGCAGGTAGACTACATGCTTATACAAAGTAATTTGCACCAGTAAAGTCTGCAGCAGTGTTTAATTACACAGCCTGTGTATAACACCTCTCTGGCCTGGCCTACACACACACTCAAGTTCCATCAGGGATTACAGTGAAATCTGCAAATGATGAAGCCCAGATCCTCCAGGACACTTAGGGAATCAATTCTCATTCCTTTGTGCATAGCACTAGCACTCTCATATATAGCTAATTTAATCTTACCTTTTTCCAAAGAGAAATAGGATCTTCAACACTTCCTACTTAGACACAAGTCTGTACAACTATGCATATATGGCATATAAAGTTGCCACAGAGCCCTAAAAATATCTACTGCTGATCGTGTACTTGTTAAATCAAAAACTTAAATCAGTTTACTACAACTCGGTGTCTTACTATTGACTTGATTCCCTTTAAAGGGAAATGGTCTTAACCTAAAAATCTTAATCTTCCTTATGCAGTGAATAAAGGTTGACTTTTGAAAGTTGAGAGAGACGGCAGCAAGTTAAGACTGAGGAACAGTGAGAAGAGCACAAAAAAGAGACAAGCTAGGTATCCTTTATCTGTTCTCTTCTGCACACACTGTCACAAACCCAGGCAACTTGTAAATTTGCTGAACTCTTCCTCTAAACAGCCTTCTCCCACCAGTGTTACTCAGTCCCACTCTACCCACTTACTTTTTGTCCTCTCTTTCTGCATAAGAGTATCCTTCTCCATCATTTGCCCTTCTTATTCTCCTGCTCCTATGAATTCCTACATATGAATTTTAAATCAACTACAATTTCCATATAAAACTATAAAGGCAGACCCGTGTTGAAATTTTTGTAGCATCACCAGAAGAAAACACATTCTTTCACTCCATTAGACTGTCTAAAAAACACTGTAATACATCCAGCCTTGAAATCCAAGTTCTGTCCTCCAATAACAAGACACTCAAAATTCAAAATAAGATTTTTAAAGGAATGACTCTCAACTTAGTTACTTTCTTTCTCCTTATTATTCCATTGTGTAACACTACAATTTGGTATGAAAATGTAACAGATCCTTACTAGCAAGTATGCTTTCCTTTGACAAAAATCCTAAGAAAAAGTTAAAAACAAACTAAAATTGCTGTTGCTAATTTTTTGAGTCCTGGCACTTACCTTCTAAAAGGCCAGTTATCAAATCTCATGCCTTGGCTTCCCCAGTCTCAAAACTGTTTCTTGGCCACTAAACGCTTTCCTGAATAATGACCCTGAATATCTTGACTAGTAAAAGACCCTGGAGGGCTTAGGTGCCTCACTGCTGTGAGGATCATTTCTATTCACGAGCAGCCCTGAGCTTAACTTCATGTTCATGGGCCCTAGAAAATGCCTTGGACCAGAAACCATTTGCAGGAATAATTAGAACTTCAAACAAAACATGCACGATACCACAAAATCCTTTATCATAGAAGTGTGCATCTCTGAAAAATACTGATTAAGTCATTGTTTCAGTGTTTTCATTGCATAACATTTAAAGCAACACAAATGAAAACATTAAACAATGCAGTTGTTATTAATGAATTATTATCTTTTGTCTGAAAGAAGAAATAAAACACCTCTAAAAGCAACACAGTGTCATGATTCACATGATTATTTGCATAAAACCAAAAGCTTTATGTCTGAATTTTTAGTCTCAGTATTTGCTGGAAAATTTATTAGAACACAAGTATTGTACAACTTTCATAGACTTGTCTTCTCTATTGGATGTTTAAGTTTGTGTTGTCTTATTCAGCTACACAGTTTCCATTAAAATATTAACTGAAAAAATAGCATTTTAAATAGTATGCTATTTAACATTTGTGGAAAAACCTTCTGCCTTTTTTTCTCTCTTAAAACTCACTTTCTTTTATGGCATGGCTCATCTAAGTAAGGGTGGAAAACCAACGTCTTTTATCCCAAAGTTTGCCGAAGCTAAGTGCCAGAAAAGAAGCATGATCCTTCAACCATCATTCAGTTTTATGATCCATCTGACCCATGTTCACCAGTACTGCAAAAAACAGCTTACTTTTAAAGTGCATGCTGCTGCTGCTGCACAACTGTGGTTTTACAATAATGTGAAACTAACTTTCAACAAGACTTTTGAGACACTGAAAAGAATAACTCATGAGTACATGTTTTCATTACATATATGAAGAGCACTTTTTTTTTGAAGAACCATTTGAGCATTAGCTCAAAAAGCACATGGCATCTTTTACAGTTGACTGAAAGTCCATGTTGGAGTATTATATAAATACTAAACAGCTCAGGCTTTAGTAACGTTTTTTTCTTTCTTGAGTCAATATGATCATAAGATACTAGCTATTCTCACAGTGGTTTTACTTCTATAGACTATTTTTTTCTCCAAAATTTTTCCTTTATCAAAATATATATGTATTCTCTGTGTTTATGAATTTGTTGCTCTCTGTATACTTTCATTAGAAATAATACCGCCAAGAATGTCGTTATTAAAACACGCTCTTGTACCATAAGGAAAGAGCAAAAATTGTTCCCAAAGGAGCAGTTGTTAAAGAAAATATATTAGAATTGTTTCTCCTCCAGTAGGCCCAGAAGTTCTGTGCATGTTCTCAGTATATAGAAGACTATGATTCAGCATACTTACAGCACAAAGGAAAGGCGTATTTCAGCTGTAAAGTGTACATCAAATGCACATCAGAATCCCCAGATCTTCAGTAGATTCCATTGCTGCTGATACAAATTTACTTTACTTTAGTCCTGATCCCTTTCTTTAGTCCTTCTGTATTGATCAGTCGGTTAAAAGTAGCCATATATCTAACTTAAAACTGAGAGTTCATTAATTCCCACGAGGAGCAGTAGAGCTGTAAAACCTATGTGGCACAGAGCTGGTATGTCTAGCCTCCCACGAGGATCTTGCTGGCAAATTCTGGCTGAGAGGTGGCACTTCTGAACTTCTTTGGTTGACACTAAAGCTTAACAGTGGTATCAGCCATAACTAAAGCAAGGAAATTAAAACTGCTTTAAGATTTCCACCACTCTGACAGCACTTAGTGAAGATTAAGCTCTAGAGGACAACATGAATCCAGGGTTGATTCTGGGTTACCCCAGGCTTGCTGCTGATGTCTCTGAGACAGACAGCAACCCAATCATAACACTATTTTGAGATAAAAAATGTATATGCATTAAAATTACAGGATGCTAGAATTAGGCAGAAGATATTAAAATAGCTAAATGTATCTGTTAAAACTGTAGAAATTTTGTACTAAGATCTAACCAGTTCATCCATAACGGAGTTTACAACCTAACTTGTCCTGGCTTGTTATTTGACAAATTTTCAAAAAATATAAAGAGTTTAGAGCTGATTGCAATAATTCATTTTGCTCCTCTGCACTCTACTTGAATTCAAGTAAAGGACTCTAGTCAGTATGAAAACCAGAAGTGATATTAAACTTTTTTTATTTTTTTTCTAGTTATTAAACAGCTAAGGAAAACTGACTGAAGTATCATGGTGCTTTGAATTCCAGAGACCTTATCTATAAGATTTTTTTTATGACTCGATTCTTGATCAGCCTACATCCATTGCCAAAACAGAAAGAGACTACTGAGCAGCTGACTCAAAAAATTTATCATTCCCCTTGAACAACAAATCAAACAGTTTGTGGTTTTTTGTCTGTTTGTGATGCAATACCTGGACATCTATACAGCTTTCTTGCCTGTGCAATATCTCCTTTACTTAGACGAGTACGCTGGCCAATGGCAGGTCGTATACCATTATCATCACGGGAAGGGAGAATGGTATCCAGAAACATGCCCCTAAAAAAAATAAAAATAAAAATAGACCCCAAAACCCCCTATCAGGTTTCTGTTATTAAACTGAGTTTCAAGAATGTATAATGTTGCTTTTTAAATCTGGTCTTTACATTTGGCATAAATAAGAGGATAAAATGCAGAACTTTAAATACAGAAAACATGCCATAAAATTCTTCAGGTTGGTGAACTTTATGCAAAGTTACCAAAAAAGAATCTTCTTTCAGTACATCAATTAACATATCAGCTTTTATGTTTCTTCTAGGCAAGATTATTACTATTAAAACTACACAGGCAAAAGACACTGCAGTTAAGTTCTTGTTCTAATAATATTTATTAATTAATAAAATAATTATAAAATTTCATAAAAATACATAAATTAGTCCCTATCACAAAATTCTTAATCACAAAGTTCCTATTTCTAACAAAGCTTTTATGGGAAGTCCTAAAGTCTGAATTACACATGTAGGAGCAGGTAAAGTCAGGCACACTTGCCAGTCATTCTTCTTTCTGGTGTTATATCTAACTCTAGCTGCTGCTGCTGCTTTTGAAACAGAAATGCTTACTTACCAGCCTCTATTTGCTTTACAATAAAACTATATCAACTTACCATATGTGATTTTAATAACATTAACCCTAAATGACAAGACATTATAAAGAAGCACACTTGTTACAAATGTGCAGTTTTATTCAAAATTTCCCAGTTTTTATATATGATCTGAAATATTTTGGTAGTTCAAATAAATTTTAGAAGAGTAAGGGACAAAACTACATTCTATTATTATGTTACAGAATTCGATAAGCCCTCAAATCCCATAAAATAGAATTTAATAGAAGAATACTATGTTCTTTAATTATTTTATACTCTTTTATACTTTAGGGCTTTTATTGGAAAGCAAAACCATTACTTTTAGACATAACAGAGGTCCAAAAATAAACGAACAGTAAGGACCTTAGTAGTTAAGAATACCATTTATAAATATATATATATTTTCAAATTATAAGAAATGAAGCATTTTGAGTATTGCAGACACATACTACTCTATCTAGTCAGATGTTATGTGACATCACTAGAAATTTCGCAAAGAAAAAATCATCTCAGAACATTACCCTAATCAGTGAAATAAACTACTTATGGTATTAATCAGTTTCTAGAAATAAGGCACATTATTCTTGAGAAAGTGTTTGCATCTATAAATTATAATTTCGTTTCCCACTAAATTTCAGTATAACCTGAAACTGGTGTTCTTCATACTTTGTAAAACTGTGAGAACAATCCTCTCTTAAATGCTTCACAACTTGAATAAGGGAACGAAGAATACATGCACAAAATCATTGTGTACTTTATGATGTTTTGTGATTTCTACCACTTACCCATGTGAGCAATGTCTAACAAACAGCTGGCAATATGCCACACTGTGCATGACTCATGCTTCAAAGATGAATTTATGTAAAGCAATATCTGACCTCAAGGGTTTGCTGGCTGTTTTTAAACATTATGAAGTAACAGTCTCTTGTACCTTGGGGCAGGACATGCCTACTCATGGCACTATCAGTTTTTGCCAGCTTGGAAAGTGGTGAGAACAGGGCCAACAAATCAAATTACCTTGATGTTTTCATTGCCCTAGGGCTCTGGGGGAAACCATCTTGTTCAATTACTCAATTTTATATAGGTTCTTATAATCTATTCCTTAAGGTAATGGTATGTGTAACTGGATTAAGCAATGTGGCTAATATTTACCTCATATGGCTCATCCCCATGGTCTTCCAGGGGTGAATGATGTGTATGCTGAGTAATACAGCCTTTGGTAAGATTTTTTTTTAACTTATATTCAGTAGAACAAGCCTAACAAATCTGCAAAGACTTGGGAGTTTTCTGGCAGTCTTCAGTTTATTTCAAAGTGTCAAGAATGCCTCGTATTTTTTGCCTTAAAATGCATGAATTGAAAAAATAATAAAAAAAAAACCACTTAGTACATAAATTTTCACACTAGCATTTTTGTTCGATGGTTTTGGAGGTTTCTTTTAATTTTATGTTAATCTGATATTTTTAGAGAATAATTAGCAGAAGTGTAAATTGGCATGAAATATAATAAGTGACTGGGTGAAAGACTTCTCCACTAATTCTCGAGTAGGGCTGGCCTATGGGAACAGCTCACTGTACAGCTCCCCACAACCCTACAGCATTTCAGGGAGAGCCCCACGAGAGTTACCGTGGAGTCAAGAATGGATCAGCCTTCAACAGGGCAAAGCAAAACAAGCAGAACTATTTATTGTAAGGTTTTGATGACAGTAATAATCTGCAAAGGCAACAGAGAAGAGGCTGCGTTAGAAATGGTGGGCTGCCGTCCTTAGCAAAGACTGTTGGCTTGTGTGGTAGATGTCTGAATACCACAATGTATTCTAACTGCATAATCCGTAGTTATGAAACAATATGCATCAAAGAAAACTTCTCTTTTTGAGAACAGATCATGTTACTATGAACATTCCTAACCATTTCACTCATTTGATCTTCCTAAATTCAAATTTTTGTGGACACAGAAAGAAAGTGAGTATTATGTAAAGTGATGTTTCCAGATTATCTTGTCTGAAAATCTAAAGAACTGAAGCAGGATGAATAGGCTGCTTTGAAACTGAACAGAAGAGAAATGTGTTTTAAAATATAATTAAATTATTTTGACTTAAAATAAACAAGCTGTCCTTTGACTGCTGTAGGAATACTATATTGCAAGGGACCTTTTAAGTGATTTCAAAATACTTCAAAAAGCATAGTTCTTAGCATTCACAGAGAGGAATAGAATTAAAAGTCAAAAGGTATAACCTGAGACTCCAACCTTGAGAAGGTGTTCCTGGCATAGTGCATAATGCTGTCAAAGTCATATGGTTCCCCAAGGGAGTTCACCTCTCCAGGCTCCATCTTCAAAAAGTTATATTCCTGACCTACAAATGATTGATAATTAGAGATTCTTTAATATCTTCTGCAAAGAAAAACCAAATGGGAAAAGAAAAACAGCAAAGATCTTAACCTAATTACTCACTGACATTCATAAATGTTTGCCATTTGGGAGTAACTGTGTGACTTTATTACGCTCTCTTAACACAGAGGGCAGACGTCTTCTGAAATACACAACAAATCGCTATATTTGGCATTTAGAAAGACTAATCTCATTCAACCAGCACATAAAGGTCCCACCCACTGTTTTGCCCTTCATGTAGAATCTACAGAAAATGCTGGTTTGATTCTTAATTCTTCAATAAAATAATTTTGACAGCAAAGACTCCAGAAGAACACTCCTCACTATAGACTCATTAGACTGGATACTAAGGGTCTAACTGGATACTACTGGATATTGGAAACTGCTTCAGCAAAGGCTTCTCTCTGAGCCTCCATATAATACAGACAATACACAAAGTCAAATTTTTGAGAGCCAGCTGTTGCAATTTAACAAAAGCAGAAGAGGAACAAAAGAATTATACTTAGTTCATAATTACAGAGCATAAGTTCTTTGTCTTCACCAGTATATTAGAGATACAAAGCACTTCTAACTCCAGTTCATATTCCCATTGGAGTCTTGCAAAAACAAACTGGAGTGACATTAATATTATTAACGAATCTATTTTGCATAATATAAAAAACCACAACTGTCTCAGTGGTCATGGCTTCTTGATCCCATTTAGTGATCCTCAAGCTCATGCAACACCACAAGAAGTGATTTCAGTCAGAAACTAGAGAGACAACTGAAAGGGAGAGCACAAGGCTGAGGATTTTTGCTGTCACAGAAAAAAAAAAAAAGGGGGAAGAGCACTTATGGCATCTACACAAGTCAGTAACACAGTGAGAACAGAAAGAAGGCTCAAATGTGCACATCTTTTCAGGACTTCAGAGACTTATGGGAGTGTGTATCAGCTTTAGAGTCTCCCTCAAAGTCCTAGATGAAGTGGCATCACAAATTAATTCATATATTCCATTGAATCACAAATCTATTTTGGTTTAAAATATTTTCTATAGGAACAGACAAACACTCTAAGCTATCACTGGACAATTTCTGATTTCATCCTTTTTTGGGCAGAGAATTCCTGTAAGTTAAAATTAGTGTTTTTCAAAAACCATACACATTTATGAACATTGTAAATAAAACATGTCTAATTCTCTCTCATCTTGCCTACCCAACACAAGTGAGGGTACAACAAGTAGAGTGACAGAGATGACAGTCACAGTTTAAAGTTCTCGCTTTGTCTCAAAAACACTGACTAAAGCTGCAAGCTTTAGAAAATGAGGTGAGTAATGTGTAAACTGCAAGAACTGGGCCTTTCTGTCACAGACTTGAAGTTCTCAGCTTACCTCCCAAGTCTAAGCCTCTTGGGCAGCTGAAAGCTATTGACATATTTTTACTTACCACTCTGTAAAGACTACAAAAGAAATGCCCTTTCTCAAGCACAGAAACCTGACTTTTAAAGGGCCTTAAAGAGCAGTGGTTTTCTTCAAAATTTTTGAGCATTATTATTAATTTGCTCCTTCTAGCTTTCTATTTAACAGCTTGCTACTTGGCCAGACCTTTGGAAAATATTATATTTTAACTGTAGTATTTTACTTGTGAGTCAATTTGAGATCAGTCAAGCTAAGAAGAATAGAAGGCAAAAAGGCTCATTTCTATTCAGCATTCACTTTTAAAAGAGTTGAGCAGATTAAGGAAACACCAAGAAATAAGAAGACAATTTCCTTTTTCCAAAATGCTCATCAGAATATCTCACCAGGCTGGATGTTTTCTCTAATGATGGTGACATGGTCATCACGGTCTGGTCGTGTATGTTCATGCCAAAAACCTATCACATGACCCAATTCGTGGACAACTATGCCAAATTTATCACAGTTCTTGCCAATAGATATAGCCTGAGGACCATTTCCCCTGCGACCCACATAAGAACAGCACCTGTAATTAAAACACAAGTGAAGATAAACATTTTCATACATATCTCAACAAACCACATGGCAAATTCAGTTAAAACTTCAGAAAATAAAATATAAAGATTCAGCAGAATAATGCACAATGTAATTTTGGCAGTCTCACAAATCTGGATCTTGTTCAAAACCAACTTATTATTCAAAATACCTAATAAGGGACACATGAATAGGGTTTTTTATTATTATTCACGGTATTCTTAAAAGACGTTAGCTATGATTAACTGCTGTGACAGTCTGTTACAGAATGACACAGGAACTTCTTCTAAAAAATAAATAAAAATAAAATTGACTGGAAGTACTATCTCACCCATTCATTTTCACTCCTTTCTTGCCCTGACACTTCTGGGTTTTTTGTAATAGGAACCTCAGTCACAGAAAGTTATATTTTCACAAGAAAAAACCAACATAACCCAAAAAAACTCAAAAACCTACTTTGCAACTACTCTCATGTTTGATTCCTGTTCCACTGCACTTCCATGATAAAATTTCGAATGTAAACTTATGGAACAGAGATGCCCTTTTAAGCATTCATACCATCAGCATTTTTCTGAGATACCTCCTTTTTCCTTACAAAAAGAGGTCAGCTGACTATAGTAGCAAAAGGAAAGAAAGGAGAATAAAGCAAATCCTATGAAATCGAACAAAATTTTAGGTTTCATAAGCTTATTCTCTGGACCTTTGAAGATATTAAATATTTCAAGCCAGCAAAGCATTATATTCCCTAATAGAAGCCTGGTTTCCCATCTCTTCTCTGTGAATTCTGCAGTCTGTCAGGTGAAATGGAATTGTATTGACCAGAGCACCTCCACTCTTTCCCCTCTCCTTTTTTCTGTAGTATGAAGTATGAAGACATACTTCTGATGCAGCATTTACATGGTAGGATATTGGTCCTTGAGGAGGTCAATGATAGTGTGGAGAATGATCCTATCTTTCAGTATAGGATGCCTCCTTGGGCAATAAAGTAAGAGCAGCTGCAGGAGCAGTACTGATAGCATGTTAAATTCTACAAGCAACATTTGCTTGTTTCCCCATTTCAGGTTTTGTGGTGGCAAATGGACTTTTCACTTGGTTAGCTGTCTGGTCTTGGTTAGTCCTGGTTAGTTTTCTTCATTGAATTTTCTCAGTGTTTAATACAACTAAAATATGGGTATTGGAGAAGTAGAATTTTAGCTTACAATATCTATTCTAAATAAGCATATACCGTTTTTGCAGTAATAGTTAAAACCAAGGATATATATAGACAAAAAAAAAATATTATCTTAAAATCAAAAAGGCCACACAAGTTACTTTACATAGGAAACTATTACTACAACAGTCTAGCAGAGTTGCTAGAGAAAATTACTGTTGGGAAAAATTTTTGTTCACATGACAATCATTCTTTGCTATCTCAACTGCTTCTAAAGTAGTCCTACCCTCAATATGAGTTAACTTTTTTCTTTCTGCTTTAGATAGTTCCAAGGATAGGTATGAAACAACATTTTAGGTCAAAGCACTGAATTATACTTAGTACTTCAGCTAGAGTTATGCAACACCATGTTTAATTTATTTCTTAAAGTGTCTTCCCTTAATAGCTCATTTCAAGGTAAATAAAAACAATGGCAATCTAGACTCCCTGCTATAATTCTGTGCCATCATCAATGCTGCAGGTTTACAGACTACTGTTCCACATCACAGTAAAAGGAAATAAAGAACACCTATGTATTGCTCTGTGTATTTCCCTCATTGAATATAAACAGTATTAACACAAAATTACTATTTACAATATTATGTAGAAATATTATTATAAACACTGATAGAATAATAGCAATGGATGCAGGGTCTGTCTGTAATCTAGCAAGCAGTGAGTAAAGACGGATGATCCCTTCCCTTGAGTCACCAGCTGTGCTTCTGTTCAGACAGCCCTGGATGCTTTCAGTTGCCTTTATTGCCAGGGCCCATGGCTGGTTTCTGCCCAGCTCAGTTATCCACGGCCTTCTCCACAGAGCTTTTCCCAGCCCAGCGGTGCCTGGCCTATCTTGCTCTTCCTTCCCAGGTGCAGGGCTTTGAGTTTGCCCTTGTTGAACTTCATACAGTCCCTGTTGGTCAGTTCCTCCAGCCTGCCTGGGGCCTTTTGGGTGGCAGCTCTACCACCGAGCCTATCATCCACAACCCCCTTCCCCACTTGGTGTCGTCTTCAAAGCTGATGAGAGCACAAACCATCACCTCTTCAAGGGTCATTGATAATGATGTTAAAAAGGACAGGTTAAAGGATAAGCCCCTGTGATAGTGCACTTTCAGTCACAATTTTACTACAGCCCTCCAAACTCAACTACACAACCAATTTTAACCTATTTAGTTTTCCATTCACCTATAATTCTGCAAAATACACCTTGGAGACTGAACAGATTTAAACGTATTTGTTTAAATCCTGTAATTTAATTTGCAATTAAAAATCTTTATGGTCTGAATACAGTATATGATCGCAGTGCAAGAGATAGATAAGAATAAAGTTAGGATAATCAATATAATTATGAAAAGACAGAATTAATCCTTTTGTTTAAAATAGTCTAAACACTTCTGCAGTCTTCATATTTACCACTGTGTGGAAACTCTTTAGAGAAAAATGGCAATGAGAACTAAAGAACATTAATCATAAAGAACATTAATTTATGGCTTAAAAAAATCAACGTTACTGAGACTAAGTTGTAGAATATTTGACACATTTTCAATAGTTTTAACATGCTTATGCTATTGAATTCATATACACTACATACTTCAGCAGGCAAAAACATATTTGGTGGCTTAAAAATTTCCATATATATCCAATATAATTATTGCACAGGATACTTTGGAGATGAATAGAAAAATAAATTCTAAATAGTAACCTCTATGATGTCTCCTGCTCTGCTTTTACTGACACTATTCGTAACAAGGGCAAAAGAATAAAGCAAGAATTTAACTACAGTCTATTTCTTCCTGTCCTTTTTGCTTCTTTTAGAACAAAAGAGGGGCCAAATTTTTAGAGTTCTGCACTGTATCTTGGAAAAGGTCAGCCAATAGCTGTGAACTAACAGTAGAACAACAAAATGGCTGGTACAAAACATTAAGCTATTGAGATAATTCATAAATAAGAAAATATGGTATATAAATACATAATTAACCAAAGTATCAAATACAATTAAAAATACTAGGAAGATGAAAATGGAGGTGTTTCAGATCAACTCTGAAAGCTATTAGTGGTATTTCATAAATCAGATAGATTTTTGGGTGTTTGACAAAATAATCTGACATTTTACTATTACAGTACTAAAACACAAGAAAAGTTGTGCATTATCAAATGTGTTTAGTGACTAAGAGTACCTCATCTGACACATTTGAAAGATGTTTCTTTTCAGAAGAAAAAAAATTAACCCAAATCTTTTACACAGTATTTCTCTAGGTTGTCTAACACCTTACATCTAAGCCCCAATATACTGGAAATTAATTTTTTAATGCTGGCTTCCTCCAAAAAAAATAAGCAGCCAGAAGAGGAGTATGGTAATTGCCTTATACTGGTTACTTGACAGATTTCAAGTCCTTCACAGAAAATATAAAGAAATTTATTGTTTCTTTACGTGCCAAGGAAAATTGGAATTAACACAAGTCCTAAAATAGCAGCAGTGCACACTTATAGAGGGTCATTAGGATTTGCTAGGCTGAGTGTCATGTCAAGCACACCAGATTAATCCAATTAAGCTACAAGATTCTGATCACTTCAACAGTTGCACTGAGAAAAAGGGTAAGGAAAACTAAAAATAAAAAATCTATGAAGCAAATTAATTTGCAATATTATGGGTTTGACCCCAGGTGTGTTTTCCAAAAGGTAAAATCCTCTCTGTGCTGTATGAGCACTTGTCACACCACTTAAACTGCATCAACTGAAGCTTTTAAAGCTTATCTCTTTAATCTTTATTGCACCAGACAGCAGTTTGAGACAGTAACTATTTATGAATCTCTAATTCCATTTAATAAGTCTAGCTGATCAATGATGGTGAGCAATGGGAAATAAATGACAGAGAGAAAGTGAAATGACTGGAGCAACAAATTCATTCTCTTAAATTAATATGAAGGAAGAAAGAATCAGGTAGGGTAAATGTTGCACTTCTTTTAAAAAGCTGCATTCTTAAGAATGTGATAATATAAAAATCATCATAGACCACAACATCACTTTGTCATGGCAGTGACTGTATGAAGTTGTGATAAAAAACTGCAGAATTTCATCAGCATAGTAGGACTGCAAATCATCACCTACATTACACAAAGGAAGAAAAAGAGGTTCACAAAATTCCCAAATAAAAATCGCACTCTGGAAGGAGAGGGTTTTTTTCTTGATGAAAGTATCTCTTCCAATCACAAACATTACTCCATCCGTACAAAGGAGATATTGGCTATGACCTGGCTTGATGAATTTGCTTTTTGTCAGGGATCAAGATAGAGTCATGGTTACTAAATGTTCCGATTCACTGCCCTAAGAGAACCTATTGTGATGGCAGAAGTGGCTTACTGCTTCTTTACCTGCTCAATGGAGATATCTACCCCAATACTATAACAAAAAACCAACAGAGCCCATCCTCAGCTAACAGCTGCCCATCCCAGTGTATTAACATAAACTATCCCTCAGAGAGTTAATGCACTGCGCTTTAGACTATGGTAACCAGTCACCTGTCCCTTGCTCACACACATCCTGCAGGCCACGTCACAGCCAGCAGGGAAGCTATGCCAGCTGCTATGGTCAGGAGGAGTGCCAGCTGCCAGGGTTAATCAACACCTGAGAGCATGAGTCAGCCTTCCCCAGCGCACAGATTATTTAGCTCAACTCTGATTTCTTCTCATTTCATAAAAATTACAGAGCAACTTTCGTAACACGTTCTTCAGCTAAAGAATGCTGCAAAAGTGCACCTCAGGCAATGATTTTACCTGTTTTGCCAACTTGCCTGCTATGCCTCTTCAATTTATTATATACTATATGCCTATGCAATATAAAAAAATCAAAAGAGGTTAAAACATTCAGAAGCTGTTCAGTCTACAATGTTTGGAGAAGCACATGAAACAGAAAAATCAAATCTCTATCTCAGATGTATTTGTCAGATACTCATAAAGAGGATACAATATTGATTGCAATGTCATCTAAATTTTGTCATAAAAAGTGCTTAAGTCCTGCAGTGAAGAACAAAAGTTTCCACTAATTGAGATCAAAGGCTTGCTGAGCTACCAGAACAATATGACTAATTGTGCTTTTTTTTTTCTTTTTTTTTCTTTTGTTCCACTATATAAAAAGAAGCTTGATCTTGTACTCAGTGATATTTATTAAGAGCATGTGACTTGAGGTCATCCCACTTTGCTGACCCTTTTTTAGTTTTGCATACAGAGAAGTAGGCTGAGTGTGTCTTAAGGCACTTTCATTAAGATAGGAAAAAACATAAGGATAGAGAAGTATTAGTGAACGAAGTGTATTTTAAATCTGTTACCAATTAGAGTTTTATTTGCCCTAATCAACTAGATGCATAAATATTTGCTGTAATAGATATTAAAGGCAGTATACACTGCTTGCTTGGTAGAAGAATCAAAAACATAATATCTTAATACTAGAATCTTATTCTCACATCTGGAGCACGTGGGTACAAATGACTATCAGTAATTACAAAATTTCTAAGTACTAACTTAGTGATTCAGCTGTACTACAAAACTATATTTCAACAATAAGTTGTTATCAAACTCAGGTTAAATAAACCCATGGTGATAAATAATTACAGTTTAAGACTTCAGCAGAATAAATTATTCTGATGGGAAGGAGGGATCCAGCTGTAAGGTTTTTGACATTTTTCCAAACAAACTGTCCATAAGCACATCAGAGAAGTCTGATACCAAGGGAGGTATAAAGGTAGTTGGAATATTATAATTAGTTAAGATAGAGAAGATGCCTTTTAAACTTGTAGTCTGAGAAAAGACTGCTAAATACCATGAAGACAAGGCTGGAACTCATAGCAACCTTAAGAAGAGGTCTGGAAAGGTAAATATGGAATTATTTGATGTCCTAAGATGTGCAAATCGTGGTACACACACTGGAGCCAATGATGGGGTGTCAGTGCTGCAAAAAGAGCTCTGGCCCTTGTTTGGAGTCCCATTCCAGTTGACCATGCACTGAACGGGGCAGCTGTTGAGAAACAGGGAGCCATCATGCTTAGGTACCTAAAGGGAAGGAACAACTGTAAGATACATGAATATCTCTCGCACTGGCTCAGCAGAAATAATGATTCATCTGGACAAACATGCCCTAGTTATGGGATCCTATATGTCAAGAAAGATGTGAATTAGTTGAAAAGAATCTCAAAGAGCAAACCAGTGGGATCAAAGGCCTCAAAAGCACTATTTATCAGCAAAGATTAAATTAATTAGGTGTTTTCTAGGCCCAAAAGAAAATAGAACTGAGGGTGGACATAATAAAAGTCTCAAATTATGTAACAGATCCCTCTGAAAAGAAAACAGAATAATTTTCTATGGCCATAGTGAGCAGAAAAAACAAGTTAACATACTTCAACTGCAGTAAGACATAGCTGTTTTAGGTCTGACTAAAAAATACTGCCCTCAACTTCCTATATTTCTTATTTAACAGATGCTGAAGAAATACAATTCCTAGCAGGCTGTGAAATATTCATTTTTGCAGGTTTTTAGAAACCAGTTAGACAGCACATATCAGTAATTACTTAGGTATAGCTATTTCTGTCTTAAGAATGTATTAGACATCTTTCTGAGATTCCTTGCAGTCCTCTGGGACTAAAAATCAAAACTTATCTCTTGTTCACTGATGATATGTAACCACTCAACTTTAGGAAGGTCATGCATCTCTGATAACCAGCTGTTATGTTTCAAATATGCTTTTTCCATCACTGCCCTTCTGGGATGATCTTCCCATGAACTGTTTCAAGATGTAATACATTACACTCCAAACTATCCTTAATGTTTACAATGGCTCAGTAACACTTCCCTTGCTAGTGTGCTAATGCTGTCCTATGAGACATCTGCAGATACAGCCACCTGAATTTTCACATATGTGACTTTGTTTCATTAAATGTGTTATGGTTTGACTGTGCACTCTTTGGGCCAGGGTTTATCATGTAGTTTTTTATTTCAACAGTCCTAAGTACAATAAAATCTCCGTCATCTGAGAATGTTAGCTGCCATGGTACTACAAACAATAATGACACAATGTGCTAACAAAACAACACAGCAGGGTGCTATGGGAAAGAACTGAGATTAATTTTAACACGACTGGTCATGTAGTGCAGAAAGTGTTTGCAGTTGGTTTGGTGTCACTTTAGTCTGTGCTCTTTCCGTGGAAAATCCTGCATCAGCACTGTATGCTGGTGGGTAGTGCACAGTGGTTCCTGTTCACTAGGAGAATACAGGCTCTGATTTATCTGGCTCTTCCTGAAACCACTTTTGGGGACTGTTAATAGCCACACTCTTCTTTGTTTTTATTTTAAACATGTTACAGACTTTGTAAGTTATTTGTATTCTGCAAAGTACCCACCAATAAAACAACCTTACTGGTAAAAGATAATGTTGACTTTGAAAGTAGATACTGAGTATATTCCAACCTTCTGGTTAAAACTGGTTATAATCCAGCCTTCCCCCTAAAGTGATTTGATCTCATGAAGCATCAACCAGCCTAAGGAACAGTTCTTTGGCTGGAGAGATTTTCTGTCATTTGGCTTTGAGTATTTTGAAGTTGTAGAATTTACATTTGGCAGATATCTTCATACTTCTCTTTCTAAAGTGACTGAAACCACTTATAGCTTTCACACTCTTCTGTTTAAATATACATTGCTTTCTGCCTCCGTGAGCGCAAGGGAACCATCCCAATTGTTTTTTGCTTCCCATTTCTCTTCCAGATGTGTGTCCCTGAATCCTATCTTATGAGTGAATCCTAACTTACGGGTTGTTTTAACTAAAATAATAGCCATGCTGGCTCAGAACAAAAGTCTGTTTCATTTGGCACTGTTTTTAACAGGAGTCTACAGAATACCTACAGTGGCGTAAGGACATGACAGGCAACCATAGAATAAGCTCCTCAATTGCAAGGATCTGCAGCTCAGAGACTTTGAGAGGCAAAGGTGATCCCTTTCTAAAATAGCCTAGGACTGGGTTTTATTATGTTGTCCTATGCCTTAAGAAGAATGTCAGGGGTACTTTAAATAGATAATTCTACATGTAATTTTACAGGCTATAAATTAAATATATTCAGGATCATTTCTACAATGCAAGGAGGTCCCAAAACTTCTTTTCACTTCCCTATCCTATTGCAATTCAAAAGTAGGCATGCAAAGGGTTCTATGATCAAGAAGTCAGTAAGACAGAGAGCTGTTCACGGGGGATCCTACAACCCAAATAGGAGGTGACTGTCAGAAGTACAGAATCAATATAGGTAGTGTGTGCTCTTCTTGGGAAATACACATGGTGCACTCAGGAAGTTCACTGACTGCTATATAAAATTAAGGATTCTGAGTGGAATAAATAAGAAATATAGCTGACTGAGGCATTCATGAACAGTAATATCTGAAGATGGAACATGGTGATTAATGGAAAGCTGAATCTATGAGTAATAAAACCCGTTCTGTTCACTTTTACACATCAGTGAGCTAGAAAAAGGAATCTGCAAAATGGTCATGAATTTGGTGGTTAAACAAATCTGGGCAAGGGTAGTCTAGCAATATGAGAGATACAACTACAGTTAACAACAGTTAAGGTGGAAAGAGGATAGGGGATAGTAGTCCATACATAATTCACCAATGACATGGAGAAAGCTAAGAATAAACAAATGATAAACCTGTAACTCCTTTAGAACAACATATATAAATATTAGGAGCATGAGAGAAAACCAAACAGAAAAGTCTCGTATCTTGGTATATATAGCAAGATCATTTTATCTAGAAATAGACAAAAGAGGTGTAACTTCACGAAGTTATTGCACATACTGTTTTCAATGAACTTAAAAGTCAGGCAGAACACGGGTATTATTTAAATGCATTAACTTCATTTTCCTGTGAAGAATATATTCCCTTATAACTGCAAAGCTGAGGAACGTGGCGAAACGTTGAATGCACAAGTATCTGTTAGCACACAGTCACACTTACCCACATGGTCTGTATGTAAATACAATATAGCTTTCCTCATCGCTTCGTTCGATAAATGTAACGCACGTGTACTTTTCCCAGTGCCGCATAGCCTGTTTGAACATGGCGCGCTGGGTGCCTGGAGGGACAATTGTACAAGGTGAAAATAAGAGACTTTTCTAATTGCATCTTCCTCCTTACAATTGATACCAGGAATACAGGCCTGGAAGGAGTCAGTGAATCATGAAGCCCTGTGTGTCCCAGCAGTCCCATGTACTGCCAGATTCCAATTAAAGGCATAGTCAGACCACCATCCTATCATACCTTATGTGCCTGCAAGGGAACTAATACTGCCTGACACACTCTAGTAAATATAAAACCTGCAGTAAAAACCACAACTATATTACACCAGAGAAAGACAGAAGAAATACAGTGTTGCTTATGTGCCTGCATCAAGCATAATATTTGCTAAGCAACTTCCCAGATGAATATCAAGTGACCCACCTTGAGGGGAAAAAAATAAAAAAAAGGGAAAAAAAAAAAAAGAAAACTGAGGAACCCTGGATTCTAGTTATCTAACAGAAAGGGGGGAAAAAAAATCCTACAGCCTTCCACTCTGAAGACGAGCTTAGTCTAAGCCATGTAAATAGGCATACCAGTCGAAGTGTTTGATTTAAATAAGGCTGACCTCAACAGGGACAAGTCTCTTCTTCTTTGCATCAAAATCTTTCAGAAAACAAATGATACATCACAAGTGGAAAATTAAGTATTTCATAAAATGCTAAGCACATGTAGATACTAGTTTTAAAAATGAGAAACGCATTCAGAATAGGTCAGAGCTATAGTCTACATGCAGATGCAGCCAGGCCAGCTCTCAGCACAGAACAAAAAGCCAGCTAGTACAGAATACTTCAGATAGCATAGCAATGTAATTTCATTGCCTGACAAAAGACAAAGTTTATTGACATAGGGGCAGTATCTGAGAATATAGCTCTATTGCTTCAAAAAGAACATTAGTATTTGGCAAGAATTTGCTAACAGAAATACATTCACCTTGCAGGTAACATTAAAATAATTTAAAAAAAATCAAATCTTTTTTAAACTTTAAGATGACAAAACCTCAAAGCTTGTAAAAATTGTAAAAATCATATCTGATTCTAAAAATTAAAGGTTATTCCATCTGATCTTGCCCTTTTCCTTTATCTTTAAGCAAGGTTTTACAAGCTTTAGAATTTATCTTTCTTTATGGAAAAGATAAAATGTTTAATCTAGTATGCTTTCATTTAGCTTACTATGATTATTTCAGAAGGTAGTAATCCTAAAGCAAAGGCCACATTTGGTATAGTACTATGTAAATTCACAAACTGGAAGTTTGACTGTAGATGTCAGTTTGAAAGCAATGAATGGTTTCTCCATGTACATACAACGTGTGAGCATTTGCACATTTCATTTGGTTCCCTGTATTACCATGCACAGTAAATAAGATGGTATAACATTTTTTCCCATTATATTTGTGGGTTTTTTTCTCCATGCTCTTTAAAATTATCTCTTACATTCACATTGATATTGATCCATTTACATTTTTCAGGGATAACAAATGTTTTAAACTTTTTCTACAGTTTTCTGCCAAGAATTCTATATATAGTGTAGTCTTTCTTCTTGTCATATATAATGTCTGTGTGTACCCATCTGAAAACCAAACTGAGGAATGACAAAACACATTTGATACAGTTTGTTGAGTGAAATCAGTTTAGCATAATACATGTCACACCAACTGAATTAGATATATACTTGTGTCAAATATCCTGCATTAAAAAAAAAAAAAAATCTCAAAAATCAGATTTCTTGACATTCTGTTACTTTGGTTCTTTGAACCAAACATGCCAGAGGAAATATTAGGCAAAGAAAAGGAGCCTTCCCTCCCTAAGATGTAGTTATATATTTTTATTATGTAGTTTGCCTTTGAAAACTATTATGACTAAGATTTTCAAAACAGATATACTTCAGGCCAGTTCCAGCAGAAACCCTTCTATTGACTTTCATAGCATGATTTTATTTCTAAAAATTAATAGGAAAAAAAAAAAGAAAGAAGGCAATTTAAAAAAATCTTATTTTCTCTTTCCATCTAAAGCATAGAGCTTACCAGTGAAATTTCCACCTATTACATATGGAATGACACCCCCTGGCCATATTCTTTCTGTTCGTGATGTAGCAGCTCTGGGAAATCGGTTTTTCTCATTTTTCCCTGAGAATTTTGCAGTAGTTCTTCCTTTAGATGTATTATTTTGCTCAAAACCTGTAATGATAATTAAAATACTGAATGAGGTCACATGCACATACACACTGAAAAAGAGAACAATCATTTTCCAGCAGGTCAAACTCAGATTATTTCTTTATGCTTCTTAAAAGTAGGACATTGCTGTTATGTGACAATCTATCATTACTTAGTTTTCTGAGAAAGACTTGAAATAAGTATGAATCTTTTGGAACCCTATGGATAGGAATTACTCATGGCTAGAGTTTTTTTACTAGAGAAAAAAAATATCTACCATTCTCAAGGATATTACCACCATCGATTCCATTACAGTCAATTTTTTCTAAATCAGCTGAAACCTATGGTGACAACAGAAAAGGATAAGGATAGTTGTTATGGATGTCAGCAGATAGTGAGACAAGGACTTGCATACCAGAACAGGTGCTTCTTCTGAAGCAATTTTTAGGTTCATAAAAAACAGATCCCTTGAAAGGTGATCAGCAAATCCCACTCAGTGCAGTTGAAATCTCACTCCTCATTGAAGAGTGCACTTGCCCACTGTGAGAATCCCCTGTGATACCAGATGCACCAAAGTGTTAATGACTATGTCAGAATCAGGAAGGATTCCAGGGCAGGATCATGGTAAGGAACCTTGGCAAAGCCCCAGGGTTGAGAGCACAGCAAAAGGAAGAAAGGGGAGAAGCTCCAGCACAATGCAGGGAAAAAGCTCTTTGAAAGCTTTTTCTTCACAGGAAGAAAAGCCTGCCTTTGTAACAACCTGCATGTAACAAATGATATCAGGAACGATACAGAAAATTCCAGGGATTAAAAAAATACACAAACCAACACACTCAGGTAAAACAAGTAACTTATCCTTGCAATTAAATAAGTGTGTTAATGGGAATTATGCAACAGTCTACACGACAGACAGTAGGCACTTTACAGAAAAGCTATTGTTACACTTAATACGCAATCATTACTGAAGCACTTCAGATCTTCATATAGATGTTTTACCATTTCAAATTCTTTTTATTAGTGCACTCTAGAACCCGAGGTAAGAAATTTATGCCAAATTGCATATGAAAGATTACAAGAATTTGTGCAATACTAAAATTTTAAATGTCTTCTAAAAATGAAATATATCAAAGCACATCTGCAATGGCAGTTACCGTGCTCTGGTTAATCTTGCAAGATACATTTAGACAAAATGTGATACGATTACAATTTCTTTTTGAAATTGAGGTTTCATGACATTAAAGTGGCATCTCCTTGCATTAAGTATTGTGAGTCAACCAGTATTATTGGGGATTCCACTTCTATGGCATGTTGAATGCAACTACATTTATATTGACAAGAATATGATTAGTATAAAAATGTGCTTGTTCAGCATAACACACTACAAATGATTCAAACACAGTATGAATCATCAGAATGCCCCACCTGGATCCAGAAAAAAAAAAGAAACAAACAAAATTAGTAGCTATGCAGCATAGCCTACCTGCAATGAAAAGACACTGTATTGATATTAGTTGAGCTGATAACTGTGAACACAGCCATACAACAAAGTTAAGCAGTTTTTAATACAAGATTTAAAACTATGTATTTTAGCTTCCAGATTTGATACTGAAGTATAACTCTAAGAAAAAGCAACAAAGAGCTAATATCTTCATTACTATTCTTGCACTATTTATTTTATAATTTGTTTATGCCAATAGCAAGACACAAAGGCTTTAAAGTGTTAAAGTACTACCATCATTAATGTTCATGATACACTATGACATCAGGCAACTTGCTAATTTAAACAGTGAAAATACCAGAGCCAAATCTTCTTATCCTCTCAATAAGCTGATAGAGGGCACCGTGTTTTTTTGACATTCCATGCTCTCCAAAGCCACCTTTAAAAAGACAAGAAAAAAAAATTTACAAAAGTTAAAAACATGGAATCTTAAACCTACAGCAACTATATAGCCTGGAGAGATTATAAAATGCCCCATAAATTCTGCAATGCAACTTAAGGAAACTTAATATTTTTTAATGATTTGCATAAACATTTTTCAAGTATTCTTGACAATGCAATAAAAACACATTATTAGCTGAAAAATTTTCTAATATGCATTCCATGAACGTAAGTCAACATGTCTTTGTTAGTCAGGCAAGTCATGACAATTACATCATCTAATCATTATTTGCAGCTTTTTTTGTTTCTGGTGACCTTGACATCCTCAGAGCTATATTGATTGACAGCTAAAAGGCTTATTACCCTCATAGAAATTTCCTGAGTGCATGCCATAATTTTCTCATTTCAAGGGAGGGAAAGAGGGAAAGCAAATAGCCCAAGTTTCATCAGAAAAAAAACCCAAACCCAAAAAACTCACAACCAAAAGAAACCAACAAAACACCAAACACAGCAACAATAAATAATAAAAAACCCCTCCAACCTTTCCCCACACACCAAAAAACCCAATAAAAAACCTCCAACAAAACTGATGCAAACTTAACCATGAAAGCTTTGTTTTTCTTTTACAGCATGCAAATAGATGTCAATGCACTCTAAAGGCTTTGAAACATTACAAGCTGGTGTATACTGTAGTAATATCTCACTGCCATACAGATAGATAGAAAGATAGACAGATAGATAATCTGTGTCATTTTCACAATCAACGAAAATCTAAGTTATGAAGTAGTTTATTTTAACATTTACTATCCCATTTACAGAAATAAAACCCATTTCTGGGTTTACTGCATGCAGACTGACACATACGCTCTTCACATATAAACCTTTTGTGGCTGCAAGTGCCTTTTCAATAACCAGTAAACCAGAAGCAAAACACTGACAACATTGCACTAGTCAATTAAATCATTCAGAATTATTCAGAAAGTTTTGTGATTCTCGTAAGTTTGCACTAGGTTGTTTACAATTCAGAATCTGTTACGGGGCAAGTGAATTTCTAAATGACTTTTTCAATAGAAATTGTAAGAACATGGAAACAGATCATTGACACCTACAACTGCCACTAAAAAGACCTTTCCAAAATTCCTATAAAACATTTCAACATATATGTAGAAAACACATATATTAAACAGTAACTTAAAATCATATTTCAGATGAGAAAATTCCATAAAAGGCAAGTCAGTGTGTGGTTGCTCACTGAATAACAATGTGCCTAATTATTTGGATTACACTGCCACATAGTTGCTGGCTCCCTTGAGAAAAAAATTCCAAATTTTTAAAAACATTTTAGATAGATGAGGTAATACATTCCTTTCCAACAAGTTATATAGCATATACTGCATAGAATATAACATTGATCATCATTAATGTAATCTTCTCTCATGTTAACATTCAACTTATAAAATAAGGTATATAGCTAAAGATTATAAAGGAATATTGAAAAGTCCTTAAAAGCATCAACTGTCAGGTATAAGAAAACCTCCAAAGAATCTACTATTTACTTAAGGAAACTATTATACTATATTTCTAGGAGCAAAAAAAAAAGAACTTTGATTCTTGTCTTACCACTACTTGTGTATTTCATTTAGCAAAAACCAAAGAAGAAAAAGAATCTCACCTAGACTAAGCTGTCTTATATGAATAGTATTAGGCCTTGCCAAGCCACACAGTACAAAAAAAAGTTCTTAAAAAAAATCATATTTGCTGTGTCCTCTCTCAGTTCAAGAAGGAGAAGTTAGACAGTTTAGGCAGTCTGGACTCAGTATACACATAAAATTTTTATCAGCATTACCGCTGTTTCTGTTTACAATGATTATGCATTTTACTTGGACAAAATGAAAAATAAAATAACAGAGCTATAGTCTGGGAAGCTCACAGATTATCTGATCCTGCAAATCCAGACAGATAATCCTCACCAAAAGCCAAAAGGAGCAGTCACATAATGTGAATCAGGGCCTGTGAGCCTAAGGATTTTAATTAGTGTTGCAACGACAACTGTGTCTCCACCACTCAACCTTGATGGTTTACCACCAACAGGCAATATCTAACCTTTCTACCAGATGTCACCTTTAGTTTGTGCAGACCAGCTACAGATGATGCTCAGAAATCAAGCTTACAATTAATCACAATTGTATCTGTAACTAAGGTAAATTTTGCTAGCTATATTACAGACATTTTACATTCCTTTTCCAGTTGCTACCTAATATCAAGCTGCTGGCAAGCTAATTGTTGGCAGTTTGCTATTTCAGAAATTTAGGGGGAGAAAAGCACGCTAGGCTGTGCAGTTTGCAAAAATAGGCTAAATTCCAAGTTTATGCATCAAGAATTCTGTAAATGTAGAAAAAAATTACACATGTGCAGTGTAAAATTGAGTTCTCCAATGATGGTTTTAGAAAAAGCAAAAATGCTGAGGGTTCACTGAGGGCACCTGTGAAGTCATCAACCTCAGGAAAATTTGTTGACAAAAGTTTAGTCCTGCTGACCATCACAGTTGCATTGACTCATCTTGTGCAATACAGATGTTAAAATTTGATCCAAATATGTTAGTAATCCTCGACAGGGTGACTCGATATCCTGAATAGGATACCAACCACAAGGAGAGATAATGTGCCCATCACAAAACATGTGAGGAAGGAATAACTAAATAATATTAAATATAATTTTAAAAATGCTCAGTAATGTTTATTGTTTCTCTAGCCATTAACAAAAAAAAAAAAAAAAAAAAAAAAAAAAAAAAAAAGAAGAACTTTGCAGTTAAAAAGAAAAAATAGAAAAGCAAGAAGAAAAGGGAGTCATTAGTCCAAACAAATCACTTGACTGCATTACTCCAAGGGGAAATGACCAATCTTATTCTACATTTTGTCAACAAAACTAGTGCCTGAAATACCTTTAAAGGCAATTGAAACTATCCATTTGGGGGAAGTGGGGCAGGGAGACTACTGACTCTAACATTTTAAAATAAAGTCTAGATCTAGAAATGATCAACACTCTTCCTGCCTTGAAAAGACAAGTAGATTTAAAAGGAGATAAGATAAATTTTCAAGTTGTCATCAAAATAGTCTAATCACTATGTCAAACTAGGAAGAGTAAAAATATTTTTAGAGTTATCAATATTGAAAGCTTAAATTTTAAATAGCTTCTTTCAGCTGAAAAATGTACTTCCACATATCAGGATTAAGTAACAGTACCTCAGTTCAGGACCATATAAAACATGCTGAACAGAAAATAATTTTTAATTATACATTTATAAATTCTCCAATATCATTTTTTCCAGACTTTTCCTAAGTAACTTGGTTTTTTTTTGGTATCGTAACCTGAAAGTTTACAGATGCTGTTACCAATTTACAAATCAGATCCTGAAAGCATAAATATTTTTAAACATTAGAAAGACACCCATTTAGACATGGATTATGTTTTTTCTCTCTTGCAAGCACACATATGTACACACAAATAGTATCTCTTTATCTATGCGTCTGAATATCCAGCTGCCTGTGTTAATCAGATGGCAGTTCTGGCAATAGTGCATTGTACATTAACAATAGCAAATTGGGTTCTACGCTCAATTAGCTAACAGGAAAAATAAGTTTAAACAAGCTTGAAATAGCATACCTGTGTTATGGCCAAGTCTTTCATTGGAGTGCTGTGTAAGGTCAATCGTCCTGTCAATTTGAAAGATTTTTAAGTCTTCATCATCTAAGGCAATATCTCCCCAAAAGACAGCTTTAAATAAAAAAGAGCTCAATTTAATTAAAGATTTTACTTGGACAATAAAACCAATCTGAAGAATATGATGCCAAGTTTATACTCTTTGGGAAAGTATATGGTAAATATATATCACATATACTTGCTTACTGATCTTTATTTTTATATGAAGAAAGAAAAGTACATAACAAAAGACAAATAATTTGTTTCAGAATCTTACAGTATATTTAGTTTTTATGCACATTGTCTAAATGCAATAATTGAAATGTAATGCCTACCTATTAATTTTTTAGTATTTTAGCATGTAATAAAGCATGTAAGTAAACACAACAAAGCATAAGACACTGAGATGTGAACATTTGAACTGAAGTCAAAAACATACACTACTAAAAACCACAACCTTTACGTTTCCTAACACCTGTCTGAAAATGGGAATTATTTAAAGGAATTTTTCTTATGTTTCACTAACTTTCTATTTTACTCATGTTTCCCTCAGATAATTAATATGTTTACCTGTTTTCTGTTAAACTGAGTAAAAACCACCTTTATTTTTTATTTTCATCTCACAGTATTTGTATACTTTCCTTTTGTAGTTAATCTCACTATCAGGATGCTTTCAAATTCTTTACTTTTTAAAGCTCCGGTTTCTTTCAAACCTTCCTTTGGCCCTTTTGGTGGGTTTCTTCTCTCTTTTCCTGTTTTCTTTCTGACTTTTGCATGGTTAACTCATCTTCCCTAAGCTGCCACTACAACTTAGTGGACCATGATACAGGCCTACTTCCAAGAATTCAGGACCTATAACCTCAGTCTTTCATCTCCACCTATTTTTTGCTGAGATTTTACCCTGAGATCTCCCTGACAACTTAAACATCATTAAAGATAAACTTAACAGGCCATATCCTCAATTGCTATGAATGAAGTCAACAGAGCATGTACCAATTAACATGAGCTGAAGTGGTTGTTTATTATCTTTATCCAAATTCTTCCTTTTCCCACTGCCTCTGTCAATAGCTCTATTATTTGTCCCCTCAGAGTGACGAAACCCCTACGTTCAATCTTAGTGTCATCTTCAACTCCTTTATCTCTTTCCTTCCCCTGGGAAGACATAATTAACTCCTGGTTGTTTGTTACACCGCTCTACAGCAAATTGATTACATCACTTCATGCAACTAACCCTTGAACAAAGTCCAGCTGTTTTCAAGTCGGTCTCTCTGGTCATCTTCCATTCAAACTTATCCTAAACATTATTGTTAACCAGTATTCTTTTTCTCTGTCTGTTCTTTATGTCACATTTTAGAGACTACTCATCAGATAATATTCTCAGTAGTTTCATGCCGCTGCAAAAGTTGTTTTTCTAATTTATTGATGTTCACATTCATTAGTATTTAATCAAATCCACATGAAAAAGAGTTTTTACTTAAGCAAGAAGATACGTATTTCTAAAGAACTTCCATATATTACATTATTTCCTCCTATCTGCCTTATTTTTCTTGAAAACAAAGCAACTAGTAGAAATCACATTGTCTATGCCTTTGGTCTGCCTTGTGAAATACTTTACAGATACCCCAGATCATCTACACAGTGTTCCAAACTGAAAGTGAAACTTTTCAATTGAGAATATAACAATTTATGTCTTCCCCAAATATTTATATTCCAATGTATGTAATTTTTTGCAGAAGATGATATTTCTTAGAAACCACAAATATTTGAGACTATTACTGAAACTGTTCAGTGACTTCTGGCACATTTCAGAACACTATCTTTCCAAGGGTTACTGTTCCTATGCTCATAATGGACATACTGGCTACATTATTCCTCTAGATAGCCTGTTCTCACCAATCATGGTTTTTACCATCAGGTCAAGAGGCAGAGCCAATGGCAGCTTCAGGTGGTTTAGGGTTTTTTCCCTTAAGCTTCTAGGAAAATATACCCTCACATTATCAGGGTTTTGAATAGTGAGGAAACAAAGTCAGTAGTTTCTGTCTGACTTAATTATTTACTTCTACTTTTATAAACATCCTCTAGAGATTTCTCTTGAGTGTCATTCATAACAGGGACCACTGTATAAGCACAATGAAAGATTGCAAATTTGAACAAACAGAACAGAAAATGGTTAAAGGAAGAAACTATTAACATTTCAGTCTATAAAGACACAATGTGCCCCAGTAGAGGTCACACAGATTGTCCACACCAAACTTGAGGAAGTGCTAAAGCTTAATAAAAAAACCATTTTTCTTTCTGGTGATATTGAGAGTTAACAAAAGGAAGATTCCAAATTAACAACAGACGATACAAAAAAATACCCCACTGACAGAAATGTAGTAGCAGAAATAATTTTGGTTTCTGTGCGTAATTCTGATGTATAAATAAAAACAACCAAGGCACATAAAACTTCCTACTAATAATCAAGTAGAAAAAAATTGGTGGAAAATATCCACAGTAGTTTTGATGATTCATCTTCATCACTTTGACCACGTCACTGTGGTAACATTCACTTTAAGAAGAAAATGGAAATAGCAAAGACTAAATCCTATTAATTTTTCTGATAGAAAAGTATTGAATTTGTGTGCAAATATATAAAATATATGCCAGTGTTAAGGCAATGTGTAACAATTTTTTTTCTGTTGGGTTAGAAAGGAAAGCAAAGCTATGCTATTTTTTTTAATATCTGGACCATTGCCTAGCTTTTGATTAGCAACCAAGGATAAAGTTGAGTTTAAAAATAATAAAACCACAATAATACAACAATATGACCAATAGCAGCTACGTTCTCTGATGTATTAAAGAAATATGCTTTAACACTGAAGAAAGAAATATATAAGATTATTTGGTTAAAAGTATAATGGAAAGTTTGGAACTTTCTTTAGGCCACTGGTTCTTTTTACTCAAGGCAATTCTATTTTACAGAAGACAAACACGTAATGTAGAAACCTTGATAAAATGAACTCATTTGACTTTACAATAATTTAATAAGTGAAACTTTACTTTCAGTGAACTAAACCTCTCATCTTCTGAATTAATTTCACTTTACCTAGCAAAAGAAACAACAGTTAACTGGATGCTATTTAATTTCAGTATAGTCCAAGCAATCAGCAAGTAGTAAAAAGAGATAACTGTCCTTTTAAAATTACATCTTCTGTCCAATGAAAGGTCTGCACCAAGTATTCATTCTGCCCTTCAAGTCCTGAAGCACAGCCCCACCTGAATTATCAAAAGAAGTAAAAAAAGTATCTCCCATTAACTGTTAAAAGAATCCTTTAATTTTCTGGAATGCCAGTGTAAGCGTCAAAGTACTTTGTAACTAGAGAAGACCATATTTTTATCTCCTGTCTTAAAATTTTTATGGCCTGAAACTATCTGAAGAAGTCAGTCCATATACTTCATCATGTCACAAACCAATCTTAAGCTTACAGAAAGCAAGCAGAGGATTGTTTGGGTATGCAAGGCATGATGCTAAAGACTTTGTTAAAAGCATGTTAGGATTAAGAGCTTTATTAGCTCCCTCTAAGGAACGTCTGACAGAATTGACCAGTTCAGCTGTTCACCTCCCTCATTTTTCATAGATATTTAAGTCATAAGTTTCATCCAGAAAATTATCAAGAGCTTGACAGTCAACCAAATAGGCATAGAAAAAAAAAAAAAAAGAAACAAAACGATAGAAAAACTATTAAAGTGATTGAAACAGAACTTTAATGTACCTTTACTTATTTAAGGTTGCTTCATATTAACTCTTATCCTATCTATCTACTCAGATCACAATAACTTGATGTTACAGATAGTTTTTTCATTTAACTTGAAAATGCAAGACTGATAATAAACAAGAAATATCTGTTGAAAATCTGAGACATTATCAATTTCAGGGAAAAAGTATTTCAAATATGTTTTATTATATAAAAGTTCTTAAGAAAAAAGAAAATTGAACTTTTTATCCAATACTTGAAAAAGAGATACATACTCTGTCATACTAAATTTCAGACAACTTAGTTTTTATTTGCTTTATAATTTTATATGTTTTATATGGCCACAACATTATGCATTTACACAAATTCAAAAGAGAAAAGTACATGCAGTAATTTCGGAAAGTTGAACATAAAGTGGTTACGAAGTAAAGGCATGTTTTTCTATAATAGTGGAGTAGGATTTTTGTGGAGCTGTTAAAATAGAAAAAAACACTTCACCAGCACATGCAGCTCTGCTCTCACACAACTCAAAAGCCCTCAGTCAAACATCATCTTCAAAGAGCTCTTATTTTATTAAAAAGACAAAGCACCACCATGTAAAGCAGCTAAGTTTGCTACCTGTAAACAAGCAAACAAACAGGAGAATAAGGAGGTTGCAAAAGATATTTTTCATCCAGAGAATCACACCTTAATATTACCACACAAGTCATGTGAATGGAAGGGGAAAATAGGATTATATATAACATACAGATCAAGCACAGGAACTACAGCTACATTCTACTACTTGTAACAGGATCTATTATTTCATGATAAATAATTAATATCCATCTGCAAACCAATCCTCACTAATCCACTCTCTTCCAAAAAGAACATCACCACAGCAAATACCCAGTGTTTTAAAAGAATGAAATATGCTACTAAGGAGAGGAAATAAAAATAAATAAATTTATAAAATAATTTTCAGAAAAGACATTAAAACTATTTTATGTTTATAGATGTACATACATGCTATGAATCAATGAGCATATACAAAGAGAAAAAAAAAATTTCCTAACATTCCAGAAGATGGCTGGAAGTCAGTGGAGCAAGAAAGAAATGATATGGTTAAAACCATGATGCTGCAATATGTGGTAGGATGGCCCATTCTAGGATTTGAAATATCAATTAGCATATAAGTCTACAAAATATACACAGGAGTCTATTTCTTATAATTACAATAACAGAATTAGTTACTTCAAACTTGGTACACAATTTGTCCTACAATTCTCACCTTTAAAAACTCAAATCATAAGCTGTCATTTTTAAATAAAGTATATTCCTGATAGCATTCATACCATTATTAGTAACAAAGTATAAAATGCAAGTAAATAAAGATTGCTAGTGTTTGTCTCTACAGTACAGCAGTGTAGCAGAATAAAACCAGCTCAGCCTTGGGGCAGGTCAGGAGCACCTGACTACCCATCACAGCGCCCAGAGGCCACCTCCACTCAGAAACCGGTTTTGGGATCTGATTTGTTCTGATGACTCTGCAGGCTAGAAACATGTTCAACTGAGACTTTCTCAAACTGGGATGTAACCTGTGATCAGCCACACAGGTATTCTCTTGTTCTGTTTTGACAAGGAGATTACTTCTACACTGTAAAGATACCAGTGAGAGGATAAAGGCAATATTTGAAAGCATTTTGAAAACAAAGTCTCAAATTTTGGTATGCTACTGGAAGCAGAAAGTACAGGAAGTTTATGCTTTATAAAGCACAAATTCACAGAGGCTGCCAAGAATGGCCAACAAAAAAACATTAGAGTTAACTGCAAACCACGACTGAAATCTGAAGAGCTCCTTTAACATCCTTTGATAGGGGGTGGGATACCCAATACACTTCAAAGTCTGACCAGTAATTCATATAGTAAGAGGTGCCAAAAAGTGTGCTGGCCCAGCTTCAGGGCAGATATTCATCTAAACCCACAAACGCAGCAGTTCTAATTAGCAGACTCTTCCACAGCTGAGTCATTGAGTACTTCCCTGAAACAACACAGCTATGTGCATTATAGTCTGTCTTGGTGAGTCACTTTGTTCCATACAATCCATTCACAGCTTACATAACTGTCTCTAACACTGAATGGAAAAAGGGAAAATTAGAGCCAAGTAAATAAAGACAATTTCACCTCAATAAAAGGAAAACAACAAACGTTACTATAATTAACTTGATTCTGTATTCCCATTGTGAAATTAAAGTTAATCTAATCAAGTGTTTGATAATTATCCAAATAATTTTGACTTTTTATTGAAGGAAAACATGCCAGTAAAAAAGTTAAATGAAACTTTACAGCATTAAATAAAAGACCAGGGCAGTCTATTTTCACTGGCACATCAAAACAGGAAGTTAACTATTTCATGAATTTCACCATGCAGCATTTTCAGATCTGCACATGGCCAAGTGTTAGTGGAACCACTTGATATACTTGAAAAACCTCACGGAAACACACCTGAAAAGAGATGTAACACCTCTGACAGGCTGCATCCATGTTTCCACTTACTGTAAAATTAAATTATATAAAATAGGACACTCATCAACATTCATACCAATTCTATTTTTCAAATTCCCACTTCAAACTCCCAACTAGAAAACAATTTTCCCTAAGGAATGTATCATTTCCACTTCTATCAGAAAAGAAAATAATGATGGCAGAATACTTTAAATGTCTCCAGACTGTATACCAGTTAGAAATTCATTCCTCCCTTCTTTTGAATGTGACATCCCTTGACAATAGCTCACATGGGCACACATAATATTATCCTGAAATCAGCCAGCTTGTATATGGCAGTGATGTAGCCTTAGAAGCACAAATTTTAATGCAATTTACTCAAATCTTCAATGACACTGTTTCCATGTTGACAGCATTACCTGCAGTTCACACTGTCTCGTTACCCACTCTTAGAAATTTCCCTTATGTTCCCCACACACAACACTTTTAGCTTCCTTCCTTCCTTTGACCATGTGTTCACATTTATAGGTAGGATGTTGACAAGGCAACATACCTATTGAGATACTCAGGTGCAATACACTTTTCCTAGAAATCATTAAAATGAGAACAAGACAAGGCAAATAAACAGCGTACAACAGGGAACTCCCTAACGTTGCTCCCAAGTTACACTCGTGGAGCCCCTTCTCAGATGTGTAGCATTTCCCTGCAGCTCCTCCACACTGTTTTCCAAGCTCTGCAGGAAGCTACTACCAAACCGACCTAACTAGGACAGAATAACAACCAGGTATGACCTGACTATGGACAGAAAACACAGCTGTAGAACCAAGGGCAAGAGAAGAGAAATATTTGCTGGAGAGGCATCAACCATCCTATAGATCAAACTGGTTCCAGACAACCCTACCAAGTACATGGCAATCATAAGATAGCGCAGATGGGCAGATGGGGTAAGTGGCATGCAGTACTGGGCCATGTCCTAATTTTTTTCAAAGCAGGAAACACCTCTGATATAAAGCAATACTTATAAGGAAAATGGAATAATTGTAACACCTTTTGTCAGGGTAAAACCTTAACTTACCAAAAGAGACATTTGTTGAGCTTGATCTTTGTGACAAGGAATACCACTTTGCTAGAGATGTTCTTCATGTTCTTCATGCTAGAAATGTTCTTCATGACACAGTATAAATCTTGATTTACAGATATTCATTTACTTGGAGCTAACTTTAGCTTTTTCTTTGTTCTTATTTTCAAAATAGGGACTTTTTCAACTCCCATTTTTTTCTGCTACTGTTTTTTAGGGAGAGTTTTCATATTCCCTTAAAATTAATACAATAAAAAATAAAAATCTTAAAACGAGTACAGACAATTTTGACAGAATTTCCAATCTTTGGTAAAAGGACAAACTTCATTCCTAAACTTACTGAAAGGTATTTTGAGGACAGGCTCTTCAATATTGCAACAGCTACTCTATGAAAGGTTTCATTCTTGGTTAAGCTGCTCAACCTGGAAAGCTTCCTGACTTTCACTAACTCTTTTCTTTTTTTAAGCAAGATCATCATCAACACTACACCTACTTTGTAACTGGTAAAATCTATTCCTCATGAAATGGGTTAAACAACAAACTGAACACAAAGGACATTGCTCAGCAAACAGTAAAGGTGTCTGCACACTCCACCGGCAAAGCAAGCAGCTACGCTAAGAACTTTCTTCGCCACTGATGACTGAGTAGGCCAGATATTGGCAAAATAAACCTACAGGGAAATAATCTCAAGGAGGTCCATTTACTCATCCTACTATTAATATGTTTTATTATCATTTTCGACTGTTTCAAGTTTTAGTAAGCAGAAAGGATCAAAAGTTTAAAAAAAATAAAATTGACACACAAGCCTTTTTTCAGAGCAGTTATCAATGACTTTGAAAGGAAAGCAACAGCAAGAAACCAGTGGCTCTCAGAAAGATCCATGATTGACAGAACCATAGGACAATCATAGCTAATTTTTCATATCACAACTAATGTTGATCTGCTTTATATGAAACCACATCAAAAATGCCATCCTTTCCTGTGCCTGTCACTCCTTCTGCCACTGGAATAACAGAAGCAGTGAGGGAAACAATTCTCTCTCTTTCTGGAAAGGGTGCAAGTCACCCACCCCTAGCAGAAACCATTGCTCAACTTTGATTTAGTGATAACTGACTGTGGTTTCTGGCATAGGAAAAGAAGGCTGATGGGTCATGAGGATCTGTTTGCTGTCCCCAGCCACCTGCAAATGCTGACTTCTTCTGCTATAGCTAGCTTTATTAAGGAGGCTAGAAAAATACACTGGGGGGGAATTCAGATCTATAATATCACAACAGTCATAATTACCCCAGTTAGTCCTTTGTGACCACTATGATACTATAATATTCACCTTCATTTTACTTTGAAACTCCATTATCTTCTGAATAGCCTTAGGGTCAATATCTACAAAATTAATTACATGGCTAAGCTTTCTTACAGTAGAAAGAATGGACTCCATGAGGCAAAATTATCACTCCTAAAGTGAAATCTTTTTTTAATATAGAAAACGCATAAACATACAAAACTATGAAAGAAAAACGTTTGTTTTAAAATTAAGAACAGATTTTAATTAATTCTTAAAGTTCTTTAAAGAATGGGAAAATGGATAATTTCAAAAATAAGCCACACAGAGAAGGATGGAGAAAATTGCTAGAAAGAAAGTTGTCAGTCTCAGTGTGTCACCTACATGAAACATCTGTTAGGGCTGAGACAGATACAGCAGCTGCTACTGGGCCTCCCCAAAGAGGGAAGCCTTAGACATTTTCATTCAAACACCAAGAAAACAGAATGGCACCACCAAATCAAATGAATTACCAAGCTAACTGATAATGCATAGAACAAGCCAAAAGATTAAACAAACTATTTTATTCTTTGCATTTACACCCATATTAATCAACTGTATCTCCTTTTCCCAGAATTTTCTGTAACACAGATGGTGTTTTACAGCTTTTTGTTTTCCTCATACTGTCTAAACTTCAGGGCAAAATAGCTTCTCTAAGTTCACAAAATAAATTACATCTCATAAGTGAAGTACTATAGCTTTCATAAGCTACTAAAGCTTTTCATAGCTTTTTTTCACATGATTAACAACATTTTATGCTCAGAGCAGACTTAGGTACTTTTAAATTAAAATAATACTTTCATCATCATGAAACAACTGTGTGTGACTTGAGCACAGTACTGATTTCTTTGTTCTAGAAACTGAACTTAATCACCACAGCACTGTTATTAAAAGGCAAGAACATTTTCTTGTTTTACTTGGCAGTTTTGAAATACTATTTTCCTTCTAAGCAGAAAGTAAAAACAGAGCTAAATGCTTACATGAATGCATCTGGGGACAGGAGAAATGTTATTGTGTAGTACACTCTGTTCAAAACACAAATGAATTTCCAGTTTGATGACTTGAGTTTTCAGAAGACATGGAAGGCAACAGCGCTGTCTGAAGGTAGGAAACTACAGTACGATTACCAAACAAACCATCAAACACTGTAAATAAAATTAAGTTTACTTCCTATAATTTTGCAACAGTTGTGATCTTCAACCCAGCACACATTAGTGTAACTTGTGATGAGGAAGTGGGGTTTCAATGCTACTAGTAAAGCTCACTTAAGCAAAAAATCATGCAACCCAGTGAGGCCAGAGGCACTTTATAGACGAGGTAGCTGTAAACTAAAAACTTTCAGAGTTTAGAATTAGGCATCTGCATCCTAACCAGTGAACAGGCATGGAAACATTCACCATATGACTGTCATACACAAAGGTTTCCAGGAGAACAAACCAACGTCAAGTAGCAAGTTGTGAGACACACAATCTTTGAGCAAAGACCATCACAACTACAAATCTGGTCCATACTTCCTCTCCCATCACTAAAAAAAGGCACACAAGTTCAAGATCAAAAAGAGGCAAAAGAATGGTTCCTAAGAAGACCATTATCATCCAGAAGTCAAACAGCTACAGTCTTTCATCTTACAGAATCACAGAATATTCTGAGTTGGAAGAGACCCATAAGGACCATCAAGTCCAACTCCTTGTCCTGCACAGGACCATCCCCAAGAATCACACCATGTGCCTGAGAGTATCATCCAAATGCTTCTTCAGCTCTGTTAGGCTTGGTGTTGTGATCACTTCTCTGGGGCACCTGTCCCAGTGCTCAATCACCCTCTAGATGAAGAACTTTTTTCTATTATCCAACCTAAACCTCCCCTGACACAACATCAGGCCATTCCCTTGGGTCACTACAGAGAGATCAGGGTTTGTCCCTCCTCTTCCCCTCATGAGGAGGTTGTAGACTGTCACGAGATCTCCCCTCAGTCTCCTCTTCTCCAGGCTGAATGGACCAAGTGACCTCAGCCACTCCTCATAGAGCTTCCCCTCAAGGCCCTTCTTTAGACACTCTATAAGAGCATAATATCTTTCTTATACTGTGGAGCCCAAAACTGCACACAATATTCAAGGTGAGGCTGCACCACTTCAGAGGAGAGCAGAACAATCACTGCCTTGACCAGCTGGTGATGCTTTGCCTGATGTCCCCTTGGACATGGTTGGCCCTCCTGGCTGCCAGGGCACTGCTGACTCATATTCAACTTGCCATTGTTCAAGTTCATACAACTGTTCATTGTTCAGCCCTCTAATTTGTAGAGGTCTCTCTGAAGGGTCTTCCTGTCTTCAAGAGTGTCAAAAGCTCCTCCTAATTTTTTATCTTATGCAAACTTGTTTAGTATCCCTTCTAGTCCTGCATCCAAGTAATTTATGAAGATGTTGAAGAGCACAGGGCCTAGGATGGAGCCCTGTGGAACTCCACTAGTGACAAGTCGCCAGTCTGATGTCACCCCATTCACTATTACCCTCTGTGCTTGACCCAGGAGCTAACTGCTCACCCACCACATGATGTGTTTATCCAGCTGCGTGATGGACAGCTTGTCCAGAAGGATCCTGTGAGAGACAGTATCCCAAGTTTTACTGAAATCCAAAAAGTTTGGATTCTCTTGGCTTCCTTTGATCAACTATGTGGGTTACCCTTTCATAGAAGGAAATCAGGTTTGATAAGCACAGCTTTCCCCTCATGAAGCCATGCTGGCTGTGATTAGTGACTGTGTTGTCCTTGAGGTGTTTTTCAATACCTCCCAGAATAATCTTCTCCATGATTTTAGCCATCTACAATGAATTTTAACTTTTGGGTTTGTTTTGGGTTTTTTTGAGAGAAAAAATTTCGTGAGGTAGAGCTGGAAAGACCAAGATAATTTCAGAATTTACCTACATGCTTGTATTTCAAATGATAGAGGTAAAATACTTTTCCACTTTCTAGACCTTAGAAAAGAAAAAAAAAAACTCATTCAGTGAAATTGATATATTATTGAATAGTAAGGATTTCAGAGAACTAAATCCATTTCAAAGATGAAGAATAAAATTAGTAAAACTCCTATACCTAAATAGAATACTGAGAGGGTGGATTAAACCAGTTTTGATCACAACTTCAAATTTAACATCCTAGCCTTTCAGTGACAGAGTAAGTTACATGGTCAAAAATCACTGTTTCTGATAAGCTGAAGCATCAGATTTATATACAGTATAGGAGAGTAGTGGCTCCCTGATCTTAAGTCTTTGCAAGCATGTTTTCCCTGGGGTTTTCTGCTTCCAAAGACAGCCAGACAAGTCAGATGTGAATGGCTCCCTCAGAAGAGTCCCCGTGCAAGGACAGCACAAGCATGGCCAAAGTTAGAAGAGCATAAGCACTGCACAGCAGCCTTCAGGGAAGAAGCAGCAGGAGCTGCCTGGGGAGAGCAATACAGAAAAAGGTTAATTAAAAAAAAAAATTTTTTTAAAAATTTGGGAATTACTCTCTAGATAAGATATCTCACTTTGGTAATACCAGTCCAAGAAATGTCACAACCATAACGCCTTCTCTCTAGTGTTACAGGTTGTTAGTATGGAGTACAACTGGATAATTAACTCAATAACAAGCAAGATAATTCCCTTAATAATTTTGTTGTTCTATGATAACAAGAGGACACATATTTATATAGCTACAGTTTCTTTAAAACTTGTCATTAGAATGTAATAAGGATGTCACCATACTGCTACAGTAAAGCAGCACTGATCTGTGCAGAAATCCTCCCCTTCTGTACCCTTGCCTCATCTTTGGGAAATGAAAAAAAATGTATTTCATTTTCTCACAGACCTTAAATCCCAAGTAGGCTAAAGTAGTACCTCTAAAACAGAAAATCCCTGAATAATCATTAAATGCAACCAAAGATTTATACAGGAAACCAAATGGCACAGAAAGGAAAGTGCATATCTGAGGGATTATCTGGCATTCAGGATCAAGGTTCTCATCATACCACATGAAAAAAAGGTTGCTCCATTTGCATCATCTTAAATTTAAACATGGAGAATTATTAAACTGTATATAAATAAACCCTTATTTTAGTCTTCAGAAGTGATTTCCATTATCGCTGCAGCTTCCTGTTTCCATCATTTTTGTCAGGAACCTCACTTAAGTCACTCCATCTCATTTTTTAGCACACCATTCTGCGACCTGGCTCTGCAGAAAAGACAAGGAAAGGGACTAAACAGCTCCTAATGCTGTTTTTTTTGGCCGTGATCCAATGCTTAATACAGCAAGTTCTGTGTGTTGGATCAAGATAATTCTATATTCCTGTCCTCATATTCAATAGTTGTCTTCTACCACATTTTTTTCTTACTGGAGTACAAATTCTAGTCAATAAAGATAAAAATTGAAGATTGTTTAACTCTTTATCATTCAAATTATGTCATGGTTTAAAACAGAAATGAAGAGTGTCATGCACCACAACTATTTCGCTTGCTTGTCTCTGAATACAGATTTTTTTTTCAACATTTGTAATTTAAGGGGTTGGTTTTTATTTTCCCACAGAGACTCTGCACAGCTGCTGATTATTTTTTGGACACAGCAAGTAAAACAGAAACTGAGAAAATATTCTCAGAGTTAGCAAGGTGACAGTAAATGCACAATGGAAAAATATTGTTGTTATTCAATGTCTAATATCAAGTTATTAGTTAGACTTATTGGTACACACATATGAATCTTACAGAGCTTATTCTGAGCCATTTTAGCCATGAGAGTATTTGAGACAGAACTTATACACAATCATTCTAATATTTTATCTCTTGATAGATACAATGAAACCTCATTCCAGCTTTGCATTTATTAGTTCCTTCTTGAAAAACACTATTCAGCATAGGCTCTAAAAACTTTTTTAAATCCTTGTTTTTAAACAGTAAAGAGTATTAGCCTTTTGCAAGTACTCTGCTGCAAGCCAGCAGAATCTCCACCCCAGTCTGAAGAGAATTATTGCATCGAGTCCAAACTTACTCATTTCCTAGTTTTTGGCACTGCTGGTAATTCAAGTATCATCCACAGAATTCAAGTGGGGGAAGTAAGGGAAAGGGCAATTAAAAAAATATACAACTTCAACCTTCTTCTGTTCCTATATTTCTTTGCAAGACTGTCTTTATCCCCAAACCTGTGAGGCTGCAACCACTACAGCCACCCCCCAGTCTGTCTCAAAAGTGATTAGGTTAAATTGTGCATATTTACAGTGGTATTTTACATAAGGACTTACAGTTTGCTACTTATTTACAACTGATTATCAGACTAATGCATCAAAAGCAAATTAAGATAAAAGAAAGCCAATGGCGAAAAACACCTGAGTTCCACGAATTTTAATACAGACCATTCTGTGATGTAAACTGGTAGCTATGTGAAGGTTCAAGAATTTCACAAATCTTAAAAGAAAACAGTTATACCTTGGTTAGGCTTTCCATATTCAGAAAGTCAGCCTAATGTTGATTTCATTTGATAAGGCATTTTAGTTTGCATGTCAAACTCAAATACTGAAGTGCCAATTCAAATAACAGATCCTGAATTTTTCTCCATGTCTATTAGTCTTCTTTTTTTGCCTTCATTAAGCCACTGCAGCTCCTTATGTACTGCTTACCACCAGATTTCTTATGTTGCTTTATAATAGCAGCCCATATGTTAGCAGGAACAGCGTTACCAGGGTCCATTTGCCACCCCACTCACAGACGCCACTTCTCCCATTTCAACTACAACAGTCTTAATTGCAGCTGCTGTTTACATGAATACAAAGAAGATAGATACTGAGTATTTAATGTTTTTTTAATGGATTTGTTTCTTAATTAATAAAGATGTTACTGCCTAAATTAGTCTCAGAGTATTCAGATGAATTTCAATAAAATTCAGCAACTGAAACACAGTATATGAGCCAAACATGATGTTTCTAGCCAGCTCACCCAGGGCTAGCATGGTCTGCTAGCTATGAGGGCTGTGTCTTTTGACAGCAACACAGTGGTGACCTCAAATAACCTCTTAATATATCTCTGGAAATAGGAATTACACAAGATGCTGAGAATACTAAGCTTCATTCAAGCTCAGAGAAAATACAAATATTTAATATAGCTAACATTCAGAACAAATATGCCAAATTAAATATTAATCTTTTCAGAAGACTGCTGTTTAGCCCATGGCATTAAGGGTCTAATATTGCAAATTTCCTTGACTCTTAACATTTTAGGAAATGGAGAGTTTTAATAGGTTCCTTAACTCCCAGATTATCTTTTTTTATTCTTTTATGTTTTCAAAGCAAGCTATTCAGAAATACATATGAATATATAGAAAAACAAGGGAAAGTACTTGACCAAGTACAGAACACTCAGAAAACACGATGCGGTATCACTCATCCCTTAAGTAGACCATATGTATTATTACTATGTTTATGAAACATTTTCATTTAACTTTCGGGCATAGTGCTGGAGACAAATCCTATATTATCAAAAGTCATACTCCTATAAGTATTTGAGACACTTTGTGCTCCACATGTGGGAGGAAAAAAACACTCAGCAATATAAAACATATGCCTTTTTCTACCCACTATCTCTTCCCATTTGAATCCTGGTCTGTAAATTATAATCCTAAATGTCCATATCACACACAAATTGTGGCAGTACACATACTAGTTTTAAGTATTTCTCCAAGTTAACATAAGAGTAACTGAAAATAAAATTCCTAGTAAAGAACATATCAGAAGGATTTGCTGAGCCAGTACTCTAAAGAAGTGTTGTTTAAGGCACTGGTCTTTGGCTGTGAGAGTGCTCAAATAGTACAGTGTATTCTGAGACAGATAAGATTTCAAGTGAATGATTCTGGGTCACTCCCAATGTTTAGAAAGCAATACCAGTTACCTAAACTTTAAATTTTTAGTTCACAACTAAAATAACCACAGACCATAGTTTTACAGAAATTGATCTGTTTGAAGCTCTTTTAGGAAGACAACAGTTCAGACTGTGGATTGGTAGCATGAATACTGCTTCAGTTATTAGAGAGCTGTAATATCAAAACCCTACTGTGAAAATTGTAAGTTATGCAGTTTTAAGTTAGGCCCCAAGAACATGGCTCTAAAATAATTGTATCATAATATTACCATTACTGGTATAAATACATTAAGTGAACAATTAATCCAAATGCCATATAAAAATTAATCTGCAATTTCATGGCTATGAAAATCAGTTATATTTGTGGTTTATAAATTATTCTTTCACTAGTTTTGAAGTATATTTCTCTTTATCCCTGAAGAGGAAAAAAACACAATACTTAGCTTTTTAATATAATCAGTAGAAATATAATCTTTCAGGAATTTCATACTCATTTTCAACTGAAGGACTGACACAATAATCTTACAACTAACGTATAAGTATATATAAGTTAGAAGTATAAGGAAGAATACAGATATACAGACAACTATCACGTAATCTACAAAATAAAATATTAAAAAAAAAAAAAAAAAAAGGCAGCTTTAAGTTGTGCACATACCAGACAACTGTCTTTGTGGCATCCCAAAAGCTTTTAACTTTGATGAATGTGTTAGAAAATCATGAATGCACAAGGGACATTCAGAGAGCAGTAAATGACCTAACAAAGTTTGAGAACAGAAGACATCTTCATGTGCTAAAATGACTTCATTTGTTTTCATAAAACATGGGAGGAACATCTGTCAGGACAAGAAAGCATTCTGCAGGAACTTAAGGCATCAGAGCTGAAGTTAGCAGGAGGGATTTGGAGGTTGGCTTTTTTTTTTTTTTTTTCTGAATGCTTGTTTGGCTGTGGCTAAGTCACATTTCTGTGACATAGAGAAAGTGAGCTAGAGTCTTAGAGTGCAAAAGGATAGAAAGGACTGCAAGGATCCTATACATCTTGAGAAAATATAGTAAATTAAAGTTCATTGAAGAATGATTTTAGGAGACTAAAACAAAAACCTACAAAACAAGTATCAGTGTTATACCACCTGCAACAACTCAATCCATTTGGAAGAAAACATCAAAAAGCTTCTGAGTCTCTAAAACCAATGCTTCTATTCCCAGTCCCATACCTGAGTGACTTGACTGATCCCATCTATTTATGGCAATTTATTATGCCTCAAAAGATACTTATTGGATTTACACTAAAATAAGTTATCTTGATAGAACAGGACAAACATCTCAAGGAAATAACATGTTCTGCTGACTCTGCATGGATCTTTCAGTACTAACAAAAAAACTGAAAGGCAAAATGTAGCTGGCATTGCTCTCATTCCACAGCCTGTACTGACTAAAGAGTGGTGCTAAATACTTTTTAACTAATGGTGATAACCAGACTATACTCCATCTCCTAGGACCCAGTACTGTACAGAATCTCACACACCACCCCAGAGAGCTGCCCCAGGGGATTTCTCTAACAGTGCTGGTTGCAAAGAGCACCCCTAGCCCCTGGTCTCTGCAAAGCTTCATGTGCCACCATGAAAATATGCATGCTATTGTTGCTAGATCAACAGATATGTTTTTTTTCAAGTATGGAATTGAATATTATTAGTTCCAGCATGGGAGTATGAAAATAACCTTTCTTCCTAATGATTACATAGTTTTCCATTTGGTAAATGGATTTTTCCTATTCTCCATGCTTCAAAAATAGAACTAAAATCAAAGTCTGTTTTTGCTTAAGGTCTTATTGGAATTTTCTTTTATTTGACTCGCAAAACATAAACAGTGAAAGAAGAAATTATAAAACATGATAACCTAACTTATGAACTAATATAGCTGGGGTTTTTCCATGTTGCTTTTGTTGTATTTGGATAAATTATTACATCTAAATTAAAAGTCCAAACATTTATCCAACCAAAATTTTCATAGAACATCCAGAATTTCACTGTTTTAACAACACAGTACCTAATAAGACAACAAAAAGATTTCACTGTGAATTTTTGTTGATACAGAAATATGTAACTGGTTAAGCTACCAAATCCAAATCCTTGCTGGCAACATCAACCTTATTACATGCAACTTCCCATAACTTATCAAGAATAATTGCCTTCACTATTCCTATTGAAAACTTTCTCTGTCATACTTCCAATTTGAAGCTGATCTTTCTTACTTGTCTTTAGACCTATTTTTTTTTAAATGTGTTAATGCTACCACTCAGTTTTCATAAACCAATACCATAAAAGCAAATGTAAAGACCATTCCTACTATGAGAGTTTAAAATATATCAAGTCAGAGAGCAAAATTTTGTGACAGTATTACTGGAATTCCTAACATGCAATAAAATTCTTTATGAGCATTTAATTGATAACATACTTTATGTTATCAAATAATAATAACAACTTTAAATCAAAATTATTGAAGTCTTACCACATAGCAAGATAGAGATAGCTATAGCTTAAAATTACTAGCAAAGTAATTAGAATAAGTGGATTCTTAGAAAGTCATAATGACAGCAGGAGTCAACTTATCAGAAACGCTTGATACTCAAAGATAAAAACAATTACTTTAACACTTGTAAATCTCTAGGTTAATGTAAAATTTATTAAATATGTCTTTAATTTGGTAGCTATATCACACTTTATGTCAGAAACAATGTTTCTTCCATACACACTCGAAACCATTACCCTCGTGTTACTAACATTAGAGAAAATCACTCAAATTGATTAAAATGGCCTTTTGACCATAATTATGTACAAACAATTGCAATTCATCTGCATCTTTTTTCTCACAAGTTATGTCTTAGCTTAAAGCCATTCAATTATTTTTCAACTAGAAGAACACAGAGAAACATTTATGAAAAAAAAATCAACAAATAGCATGGGGCTATTGTAACTGTATGCAATGAGAAAGACAAGTCTTAAATACAAAGTGACCTGGACTTCTTGCTAAACTGAAACCACAACAGTCCAAGAGTTAACAGCCAACTCAGATGCATACTAGAAAACTCATGTATTCTTCACAGGAGCATGCATGTGCGTGTTCCTGTGAAGAATGCAGGTCAGATTACAGGAAGTCACAAGGTGTCCTACAAGACAGAAACTCCCCAAAAAGACTTTGAGTTTGCGTGACATACAACCTCAAAACCAATGGTTTGGTTCAACAGCAGGCAAAAAGCAGTGCATGCCTTTGACTTCAAAGACAACTGAGAGTCCACCTTGTCACTGTTCACCTCTGTCCACCTCATCAAAGAAGCACTGAGCAAACAGATGAAACAGAAATGCTTGGTATCTTATCAAGCTGGCAAGCAATGGAAAACAGAAAAAGGCCAGAATAAACTGGGGATGCAGCTTTATAGAAACAAGAGAAATTATTAATGACCTAAAAAGCAATAGGACATGGAATTAGCAATATGGTGAATAGCCAGGTAAACATGATTTTCAGTGCAACATTGTGGGCCCAAAAGTATAAACTATTTAAACATATGTATGACACAGAAGTGCAGTAAGTATTTTACCTGGCAAAGAAACTTAGCAGGCTATTTGCCAGAACAGTTAGTTCAGCTTTCATATACGCTCTCTCTACAGAATGCTGGCAGAATGGAATAGGTTCATAAAGGATTTGTGCAAATGATTTTTCAGGCTACAATGAGAGACCTGAGGAAGTCAGTTTATATAATGTAACAGAAATAGTGTTATATGATTTGATCATCAATAAAATAGTAGAGAGAAAAATTTTATTCACTGTGTGATTTTCTTAGTTCAACCAACAAAAAGACAAAGCTAACAGAAATTGATAACAGGAAAAATCAAACTGAACATAACACACCACTGTGTAATAAGGCATACTGCAGATGGAAAGGCATCAAGTCACCTTTTTTTTTTTTTTTTTTTTTTTTTTTTCAAAAAGGTACAGCTACTACTGAGCTACCCTGGATTTTTATTGGTTTTATTAATCTACATATTAACCATATGATTCCTGAAGTTCACCAAGAATGAGACTGTATTCCATACCTCAGAAAAAATGAGTTGCAAATAGACCCTGTACCATCTTAAAACAACAGAAAGCACGGAAATTGACAGAATTTAGGTACACAGTTAGAAGCAAGGATAAGTGCTTGATGTGATGGTCACTAAAAGAGAATTACCAGTTCAAAATACTGATCTTATGGTCTACTGAACTCCAGTCCAAAACATCACATTTGAAACAAACCCAGTCCCTGGATATAAAGGTAAGAGGAGAAAGTGTCATTGCTTTACAGATTCCACAGAAGAGTAAAGCCCCTCCTTATAGGCAGTACAAAACACACAGTATCTGGGAAAGAGACCACGAGAAAACAACATCACTCTTAAGTGAGTTTATGAAAAGCAGCAGCCAGCAAAGGTTAAGTAGTTTCCTGAACAAAGAAAATAGTAACATTAAGTTCTAGAAGAGCAAATAATCCCAAATTCAAGACAGCTGAATGTAAAACATGAATCCAGCATGGGCAATCAAAATAACGGACAGCTCTAATAAACTTCATCTCTGAAGAAAATGTAAAACATCTCTCGTCTCTTTTAGAGGGTAAATTTGACCAAATCAAAATTTTTAATATTAATTTCAAATATACACCTTCCAGTACTTTCAGAAAACCTGATCTTTACTGTCCATACCATATAAGAAAAAATTCCTGTTGTAAGGCATTGTGATGTTTAACAAATGTAGAAAATTAATCCCAGCAGTCACACAAGGCAGTTTCATATGATGCTTTAATTGGCACAGACAAACTGACAGAACATTTTCCTTCTCACCACTTAGTGAGAGGTCAGTATAAACACACCAAGGAGACAGCCTGTGTTTCACAGATCTGGCTTCTGTTGGCTGTCCCTGATGCCTGACATGCTGCAGAAGAACTTAGCTTCACCCAAAAACTTTTTAGAGTATTTGTGGCAAACAGCAAGTCAGCAAGCATGCTACAACTGACAACAAAAACTGTCATTCTAAGATGTGCCCTTCCATTTCTGACCAGGTTTAGTACCAGGTGGAATACTTTTGCATGTTAAGACCAGAATACTTGCCATCACTTTCTACTTTAGACCTACAAAACACCTGAAAAAACCCTGCAAAATTCTGAATTGGAAAGACTGGGCAAATTCTTAGCATCTGGTTTCAGTTGCTGCAGAGGCCTTGACAGAAATCTGCATTATTTTTCTGAATGGCACAGGAAATGACAGTAGAGATTCACAGTAATCTAATGATCCTTGAGTTTAGGGTAATCACAAAAAAGACACGTAACAAGATTTGACTTGTAATAAAGGTATCTGAAAAGCATAAATCTCTTGGCTATACATGATGGACAGATAAATGAGCAGTTTTGATCTGTTCACTTGTGTTTTTCCTACCATCCCATTTGATCTGGTAAAGTCATCTGTCAGTGAAGCCAAAGCAGCTTTCAGGAATGGCATCTTTGGTATTTTCTGCTGGGGCAGAACTAAACTTCTGAAGTAATTCTGTGTTATGATAATCAGTGAGGGGAAATATAACATGGAGCACTGTACAAACGATATTAACAATGCACGACTGAAGAAGGTATTTACTGAAATTGCAGCTCGCACAAGGGCCCTCATCTTCAGCAGAGATATAATACAACAAAGCAAAAATCTCATGTCAGCACTCAGCAAAAAGGAGAAAGAACCTCACTGAGCCTTTGGTCTGATTTGTTCAGAAGAGGAGGTAGCTTGAATTTGGAGAAAAAAAAGAAAAGAAAACCCTTAACAGAAATTGTGTTGCCATAAAAAAAAAAAAATAGACATTAGAAAAAATGTTGACCAAGTTTTAAAACATAACAAATACTTAATAAGTAGCTACCCAAGATAAATGGTTGATTTCCTACCAATAAATATTAGAGTACACTAGTGTACAGCTACCTACACATCTTTTCCAACACTTGCATCCACACTCTTTGCTTCTCTATCAGTCAAATACCTACAGTTATCACACACAGGGATGCTATGCTGTTGAATATTATGGCTTTGACATTCTTCAGAATAATGTAAAGGCAGTCTGCTTTCATGATAAAGTGCTTTGGTTTGATTTTTTTTTTTTTTTCCTTTGAGCACATGGAATTTCTTTCCTGCTAAGGAAACATTTTGAAAATTGTCTTTCACTTGGGCTGGAGCAAAATAACATATTGTTCTAATGTTACATATTTTCTTCATGGATATATAACAACATTTACTTGCAGTAAAATGTCTTAAAAAGCCAAACACTCTTGGAGATGTATAGTGAAGTATTATCCAGAAATACCAAGAAGTTGGTTTAATGGTGTATTTCACAGCATAGTTTTAATCTGTCAGTAGATCACTGATATATAAAAAGAACATATCATGCAACCAGTTAAATGGAAACAATTTTTAGCATTTCATATACTGACTTCTGTTCCATTTCTATTATTTCTGTCCTCTCTTCTTAATTACAGCAGAGAATGTCAGATTACATCTTCAAAATCAATGCCTACAGGTAAAATATGAAAGCCAAATCTGGGTACATGTTACACAAATATAAGTGGGAAAAAAATAGTTCACATTATGTTTTATGGTATCAGAATAAATTTTTAAATCTTCTACAGTCAGACAATATTTATGGATATTTTCTCATTTTTCCACTCACCAGACAGGGTACAACCATCAAGAATTATATTTTTATTTTTTTCCTTATGAAAGACTCTTCAACAGCACCTACGTCTAGAACAAATTACATTTCCCCACCCTCCCCACTCACTTGCATATTTCTGTACTCAATTTCAATAAAACTAACTCTTAGTAGGAAGTATGAATGAAGAAGAGTGTGTGACATTTACAGCTAAGTGGCAGGATGCAGACTACCAGGAAAAGATAACTGAAGTCAAAAGTGAGCACTCGAAAAACGTAAGCCAGATTGGCAGAACCTGACACTGCGCTGCAGTCGGGAAACTGGATAACAAAAGGTTGGCAATGTGCATTCTGCTCTTAATAGAAAAGATCGTATCAGATAAGCTAACAGCCAAATATTCACATCTTGTCTTTCCTCACAATAACATGGACAGGAATACCTGGCAGTACTAAAATTTAATGGTATTTTGTTTGGAAGAAAAATTAATCTGAACTGTATGCTAAGATGACCATTTAGATAAAAGTGAATTTAAAAACTATTCTTTCTGAAAAGAAAGAGCGTAATTCATTAAAAGAATTTTCCGTAAAACTGATAAATATCTAGCCATTCTCAGACATTTCATTACTATAAAATGTAAGACTAGCAAAACTCACACAGTTTTCTGTATAAGATCTGCCAAAAGACCTTAACTAATGAATTTAAGAAATAGATATAGCATTAAGGCTGTTTTGCAAATACAGCAGTCTTCATAGTAATGTTTAGTTTTCCTTTTAAACAAACTTGGTTTACAGTGTACATTTGAAACAAACCCTTTGGAGGAGCTCAAGTTCTTCCATCTCTCCCATGATATATCACACAAGGTAATATCTTAAAAGACAGGTAAATAAGGTTCTGCACTGTGCTTCTTGCTTTGGGCCTCATATCAGTATATACTACTACTACGACTAGGAAATAAAATTTTTACAGCAAAGAAACCTAATTTCAGAAATAACAGTTATACAGACACTTTTAATCTTTTCTGCTATAGGATTCTTTTGGAAAGAAAATAATTTGCAACATCAAGGATTGTGGTATAATACACTTCTACTATACCTTGCTACAAAGCAGAAAAAAGCTATTTTAAAGTAATTTCCTAGCTTTTGCTTTAAAAAGTTAAAAATCGGTTTCTAATAGGGATAGCAACAAGGACCATGCATACATCATGAGGGTTTTTAGCCCTAAATTACAGCATAGACTTCTGTCAGCTGAGATGCAGGTCATTAATAGGCAATAGAGGGAAGCTTTTATCTCAGAACAGGAGATGGCTCATGGAGCTAACTCCAACAGCGGTCATGGGAGCCCTGGCTCAATTTATCCCGCTCTTTTCTCCCACTCTGGAGGTGGGATCCATGCCACATATTTGTGACCCCAAAGGAGGGAGAAGGGTTGCTGAGACTATGGTTTCATGGAGAAAGCCTGGCCAGGCTGTCTGCTTCTCCAAGTTTCCCAGAAATTGTGAGAACCTTTTTTTCCCAGGAGGTATCTGAGAGGCTGAAGAGATGTAGCTAAGGATAGGAGGTAGGACTTCCCTAACTTGCTTCCCGCCAACTCACATTTGCTCTGTCAGCTCACAGCACAATACAGTCTAATGCTTTGGTGGCAGCCTGGGACCCTCTCCCTGGAACAGCCACGTTCAGGCATTGATTTGGCAGGTTGACACCAGTTTCCTGAGAAAAATAATCAAGTGAAGGGAAATGGGCTGTCTAAACAGTTTAAACTCAATTAAGTCTGAATAAAATTGAATGAGATTAAGAAAAGTTGATCTTGTAGCTCTAGGGCCTTTCCCCCTCTAAATTTCAAAGATTTGCAATGTAATAGTTTTTCTGCATCCCATACTCAAAGGAATCTTAAAATACCAAAGGCAAGATAAAGTCTACATACGGGTGTAGTAATCCACTCTAATTAAAAAAATTATAGACAGTGTATTTGTAGGTGTTTACATTTGAGGATTGTGGTTCTCATTCTTTACGTCTACAATGAGGCACAGAGGGCAAAGAGGACAAATGCCAAAACACAGACTGGGGCACTTGACAGTGCTAGGGATACTTCTTCAGCAGCAAAGCCCAACTCTGTTCTGAAATCAGTAGCTTTGATCTAGTCTAGCACCTGTTGTGAACAGCCAACACTTCTATTTAACCATAAAGAAGCTTATGTGAAGTGTGTTTGTGAAGCTCACTCCATTATCAAGTGGGCACATGCTAACACTACAAATAATGGACAGCTTTATTGGCAGGTTCATCAGAGCCTTCATCAAAACAACCCAAAATTGCCATGTAAGGCATTTCATGCACTGTATCACTTCCTAACACATATAACATTAAGAAAAAACAAAACCACTGTGAGAAATTTATTTGTCCATAGATTTTGTGTCTATAGCCTGGAAATATAGTGTAATTAATATTTGTCAAAGAGAGATTTTGTCCAAAAATTCTGAGGAAATAGGGGTGGGTTTATTTATAGCTTTTTGATTATATGTACTCGATAGCTTGAAAAACTCTGTAAGCAAAGTCACAAATAGTTACCAAATATTTAAGCCAAAAATGACAATGTAAGAATAATTCCTGTCCTTGGCTTCCCCTCTTCTAAATGCTAACTATAAGATAATTTGGTGATTTACACAGCATTTGTAGATTCACACAGATTTTATACATTTGTCTTTGTTGCCCAAAGTGATTTTTGTGTTCCAAGTAAGTGATGGATAGATGAACACACAGGCAGATGTGGCTGTGAACACCCAGAGAACACTGAAAGCAGTAACATGTAATTGACGTGCAGTCTTTCTGCAACTTCCACTATTTCCTAACATTTGTTTTATGTAAACTTTCTTTTTCTACACAATTTTAATTTTATGCCTCAGTTTGGTACTTCCATCAATTCTTTATTCTGCAACTTTGGAACTGAATGCTCAGCTTCTTGAATTATTTGAAAATTTATAAATACTCATATAATTAGTTATTCAAATTATCATCTTTCTTGACTCCAAAATGAATTTAAATAAAGGAAGACTGTAGTTACTTGCTATTACATAAACACAGCACGAAGTGCATTAAGTGTGGATCAAAACTAATTTCCAGGAAGGACTCAATAACTATATAGAAAAGCAAGGTTGATAGCAAAAAAGTAACGTCAAAGATATGTAAGTTTGACATGCATACAGTAAGGAAGCCTTCTTTGAAAACAGATTTTTAGTGCCTATACATACAAAAAGTTAGCACTCACTAACCAAAAAAAAATAATATACAGTTTTATCTATTACTTGCTTCCTACAGTTTAGTAAGACAGCTTTTGGAACTACCATATTCCAGTCAGTTCCATGGCACTGGATACAAAGTGGGCTATCCCACAGTTCCACCTCACCAGACACATCACCAAACACATTACAGACTACAAAATCTATCAGCTGTTTCAAAAAGTTCTTTGCTTCCCATCTGCTTTTCGGGATGAGGAGGTGGCACTACTTTTTTGAAAAGTTTTGGTGTTTCTCTTCTTTAGCATAAAAAAATTGACGTTTTTATGAACATAAGTGCCTGTTTTTCACCTACTCTTTGGAAAGAATAAAAAGTGTTTAACTTTGACATAGCATGTTTATTCCTCAATAATTCTCCCTTGTATTATGTATTTCTTCTTGAACCTGGCACTAGCTTTGTCCTCTTGGCAAAAGTAGTTTTGTTATAATTCTTTTTTTAAACAGCATTATATCTTTCCAAAACAGAATATATGTATTTTTCATAAGTGAGTGTGATTGCAGAGCCAGGACTTACCTCCTGAGTTAAGAACATCTTTTAAAAGTTTCTGAGCCTAATGTAAAGTTTTGCTGAATTACTGAATAGGAAGTAAAGAAAGACAAGGGAACTTCAGATATGCCTCAGTGGCTCTATTTTAACATTCCCTCTCTGTCTGTGTGAATTGCAGTAACTGGACAAACTTCAAAGTACCTGTCCAGCTCTGCAATAGTTCATCTCATTCATTAATGAAGGACTTGATTCTCAAAATGGACACTTCACAGAAAATCTTTGGAAAGGATTCCTCAAAATCATTTTTATTTCTTGCAGCCCATTCCTCAATGTGCAAATATTATGACCCACCACACATGCAAAACCAGGGAAAAGTAAAAACCAGGAAAAAAAAGGTCACCAAACCTGCAACAGTGGAGAAACATCCAGCGCACAGAAATTGTATTTCCAAGAGGTTGTCCTTTGCAAGGGAAACTCAGAAAAAAAAAAATATCTGTCTGTGTAGTGTTAAGTCAAACACCAGCTATGTGAATTCACTTGGTAAATAGGCAATTGCACAGAATAACTGATGAATTTTTGGGAAACTCTAGATATTTCCTCCAAACTCAAGTATCCAAAGCACATCTCATTTGATCATACACATCTATACTCATTTTTCCAGTGAGAAGAAACAGAAAAACAGGCATCTCAGGCCAAGGCCAAACACCCTTGTCTAGCACAGGTTTTATCTAAATTTTTATCTAAAATAGGAAGATCTAATGACTAGCTGATAATGAGTTGAAGAGACATGTGTCATTATCGCAGGATGAGAGATGGCCAGTTTAAACTAAACACCCATCTTTTAGAAGGATAACCTTAAGGGAGACAAATGCTATCTTCACTGTTTCTAAAGCTTTAGTACATTTCCTCCCCAGTATTTTTCAGATGCAATACAGAAAATGGTTACATAATGTTGTGCCTTCTTTGTTTCAGCATAATTACATTCTCCAGTGAAGGCATAAGAGGTACTGGCAACGTAACTAATCTTCTGAGCACCAGGGAAGTGTGGCATGTGTGCAAATCAGAAAATACAAGATTGTACATACATGAGGTGATTTTTAAAAAGAAAATATAAAATACCCCAAATTAATGTTTTTGAGGTTAAAAAATTGCACTGCATTGTTTAAGATATAAGTTACCTCTGTTTTGTCTATTTAAATGATGTTTCTAGACTTTGAATCATTAACCTAACACTGAACTGAAACTGAGACAAATCAAAAGCTTCAAGCGCTTTTCTCTGTGGGCTGTTTGGGGTTTTTTTGTTTTTTGTTTTTTTTTTTTTTTTGGTTTTTTTTGCAATGTATGTGTCTTATTAATTACTGATACTACTCAGCAACCTGAATCCCCAAAGGTGCTTGCCAAAATTATGACTTAATCATTGTCAAAAATTGCACAGTCCCCTGTGCAATTACCACTTCCTTTGGTAGTTAGTAATTTTGGCAACAAAAGCCCACACTGGACATGGGACAGAATCTTCCCTGTCGATTCTTAGACTAATTATCTAAAAAGTAAAAGAGCAAACAATTACAAACTTGAAAAAAAATACTGAGTCTAAAAAACCAGCATAGTTAATTCCATTACTTTTATTCTTTTGATAATTACTTTAAAGCACAGTTTAGTGTAGTTGTTATTTCAAGCCCACATCTTGATTCTCAGCTTGAGTTAGTTCTGAAATTAATTAAGCCACATGTAAAGCTCTGACAATTAGACAAGTTTGTTCTAAGGGCCTGTCAAAAATTTTATCAGTTACACCAGTAGTTTCAGAGACACTAAGAAATAGTGCTCTCATGGTCTTCCTGGTTTTATATTGCTAAGCAAAAAGGGGACCAGAGCAAATAAATTTGAGCATGGGACATGTGATTATCTATTCTCCCTGTCAGTTCATTCCCTCACTCTGTTTCAAATTGTTCCAACTTGGTGTTTTCAAGACAAAATTTAAGCATGCTCTTAAATGTTCTCTCCAGGGACCACTTCCAACAAAAGTGCAAACATGCAGATCCCATCCGCTGATCTCTCAAGAGGCTCAGCTGTCCTCTCCCAACACATCACAGGGAAGGCAATGCATACCCACATATACCCTTCTTCTCATGCTATAAAAACCCATCACTTCAGTAGACCACAGCACAGCCCTTGCACTATTTAAATACTTTGAATCAACAAGAACACACAAAATCACAATTAGCAATTTGTCCCAAAAGCACAATGTTGGGACTCCTTATGAAGCTGAAAGATGATAAAAATTACATATTCCCTAGTTGTAAAGCTTCTGAAGAGGGGTCTGAACAGCAGCATTATGCCAAAGTTTAAGCAGGGCTTAAGATTCAGGAGTATCTGTTACCAGACTTAAAAGCATCTTTTGATATCTCTGAGTAGTAGTTTATATTTTTCTGAAAAATGAGCTATATGTTTCAGAGAAACACTGCTCAGCCTAGTTAACATTTAGAAAATGTTTTAATGTCCTTGGATGAAAAACTAAATCTCATGTAAATTATGATATCACACCAAGTCTTAATTGGCAAAACTTCAATGATTTTAATTTAAAGAATAACTTAACCTATCCACTAAATTACTAATTTGCCTAAACACAAGGAAGAATCATTCACTCTCCTACTAATGGAAAATGGATTTTCAAATGACACACTCTTGTAGGTGAAACCATTTAGTTTACCTGGAAACTATCTCCAGAAGTGCAGTACTTCAAAGCAGAGCATAAAACACTCGCTGTTGGGGATTTTTTTCTCTCCAGAAGGGTATTCTGAAATTAAGTGCAAAGGCCAGAAGCTAAAATGCTTAATCTTCTTACAATTTATTAATCCATTTTATCAAGAACAATGAAGTTAACACTACATTTTTTTCTAAAATATATCAAGTAGGAAAATCCCAAGTTCAATAAAACTACATTTTCAACTACATGATGGCAGATGAATCCCCTTTAAACCATGCCTTAAGGCAATAGTCTCAGAAACATTTACTTAATCAGCACTCTTAAACAAACTTACTTAACTGTATTTCTCCATTACCATCTACTGTGAGAAACCTTAACTCAACAACATTATAAATCCCTGAAAGAATCAAGTTGAAAGGCAAATATACTAGTGCATAATTGACAAAGGGACTAACATTTAAAGAAAGGTAACACTAAAATCAGGAAAGCTAAGTATAATCTTTAGCACTTTAAAGCAACAAAGCATCATTACTGCTTCAGGAATGAGAGAGTTAAAATAAATAAATTTAAAAAAACCCAGCCAAAACACAACCAAAAACTCAAAGAAAAACAACAACAAAAACAAAATCAGATGAAACCAAACAGGCCAGAAAACCACGAATCCAAGGACTTCACAAAATTATATTGTAAAAAATGGAAATTGAGAAGGCACGAGGCATGGTCACGAAGCTCAGCATCAAAAGGATCACCAAAACTGCCCACCCCCCCTCCCAATATTAGCAAAACTGACACCACATTCCCTTTCTGTATAGAAAGGCAGGCATTCAGGGGCAAGCTACAAAACCCCGTGCCAATCAGGTACACTCGCAGAGTGATGACCCAGGCTCTCCGTGATTAAGTCCCATTAGCATCAATGGGAGGAAGGCATGCATGGCGAGGGGTCGAGGCGCTCCCCCAAGGACAACTGCAGTTGCACTCAGACGGCCCAGGAATTAACTTGCAACGCAGGATGGAGACACCAGCCGCGGGAGAGAAGGGAGCCAGGAAAAAATAATACCTATACCAGAGAGAAATGGCAGTTTCAAGCATAAGGAAAGCTCACCGTGTCTTAAGGGAGTTAACCATGCATTTCAAAGGGGAATAGAAAGGAGCAGAGGGGAAGAGATGTGCTCTAATCCAAACAGTATCATGAGTGATAAGCAAAAGGTACTGGAAATCAGAAACTCTTCCACAACAGGTATCAAGTTCAGAAAGTTTCCATCATTTCAACCTCAGTGCTGATAAGGGTCAAGTAGAAAATCCTTACTTTTAGGAATGTTTGTTGTAATCCGTTCTTTGAGAAATGACAGCTATGGAATGAATCAAGTAACTGCTGTGAAAAATCATCTGTTCTGCAAAAGGCAATTGGCAACTTCTCTGCCAGCTGGTATTTAAGAGACAATTCTATGTGAAGAGAAACAAAACATAATTTACAGAATACATTCATTCAAAATCACCAAAAGGTAAAATGTATTTATTTTCTTGACTGTAAATTATTAACAATTTCTCCTCTTAGACACAAAAACCACCAGTATCACAGCTGATCAGCACTTTCTAAATCTGGAAAATATTCTTAGAAATCACGTGTGTGGATTATCAGTGTCAAAATCCATCATGTGGATCCATGAGAAAAAAATTCATCCACTAGCCTGTTTACCAGGAATCCTTTCAAGTTTATTCCTAAGCGAATACCTAATCAGAGTGGTATGCAGGATGAGACATAGAAAGAACCAGATTCTTCTGAGATGGACCCTCAGTGAAATTTGAAAGACACACAATTTTAAGACCATTTGTACCTTCATAATTTATTATTCACCTTTTAACTCAGTCAGAGAGGCTCTGAGCAACCTGATCGAGGGAGTGGCATTCCTGCCCACGGCAGGAGGGTTGAAACTTTAAGGTCCCTTCTAAGCAAAGCTATTCTAAGATTCTATGATTAGAAGTTACCTTCCAGTCCAGTTAACAATAACAACTTTGTCTAATTAGTTCTACAAAGCGAAACAACAACAAACCAACCAAGCAAAAAGAAAAAAAAAAAAGGGTGACATTTGCCCATAGTAAAATATCTCTTTATTTTTATAAAAGTCTCCTTATTTTTATCTTCTAAATATGTAAAAAAAGCGAGCTCTATATATACTTACAAAGCACAAATCATACACCTACTAAGCACAAATTAAAAATTTGGTCATGTAAATATTTACTTTACAGTTCCCCTAACTGCAGAAATGCGTTCCCCAAGCTGTTAATCAGGTTCTGAAACAAAGATAACTTCAAGCTTGATCTGAGGAACACAATGCAGAGAGGGATGCGTAATCACTATTTGAACCAAACACTGCACATCCCACTAACATACTGAGATAAACTGTGATCCTGCAAATATTTAGTTACAAGAGCATCCAACAGAACTGTCCAAGGATGTCAACAGAAGCTCTATTTATTGACTCAAGCTAAGTGCCCACAAGACAAAAATCTGCTTATCTTGATTGAAAACATGCTTAGAAAGTCAGAGGAACTGGACCACTCCTACCAATTCTATTTAACAGCACTTGCCAGGCCCACCTTAGCTACTCTGATAATTTGAGTACAGCTGCAGAGTACTGGGACAGTAGTCACAAAAGCAAGCTATTATATTTCTGGTTTAGCAAACATACAAGTATGAACTCCATTTAAAGTGGTTAGGAACAGAAATTTTTGAAATATCTTAACTCACTAGGCCCTTATTCACAGAGATTTCTGCTTCGTCAGCTAAACTGGATCAAAAAGTGCTTGACAAACAAGAGTCTTCACTGTAAAAATTAAGGGACTTACTGAAAGTACCCATGTAATTTAAAGAAGTAGACTTTTTTCTAGTACCTACAAAATAACAGATTTAACTTAAAGCACATGCTTACAGTTTTTATAAAATGTGATGCTTTAATAATTAAATATTTCAGCTACCTTCTGCAATCTTTCTTTGGAATGGTATAACCAATTCAGCCTCCTTAACATTTCACACACTCTACCTTGTTCAGGTTTCCTCTCATTCCATGCATGGAAATACCACTGGTAGAAATCAGACACCCAAACACAAGCTCAGATCAGTGTCTGTTAGGCATGGGTTTAAAGTTCAATTCTGAGATGCACTCTTCATAAAGCATTTAATTCCGTCTAAAACCAAAATAATTTCAATTGAGTGGAAGCACTACCTGTGTTAGCCTGTTCCCTACTCTGCCAGCTCAGGCCACCTCAGTGGTAGCATTCAGACTCTCTCTTGGCTTATCCTGAAAAAATGCTGTGCTAAATGGTAAGAAAGTATATTCTCAAACATATAGCTCAGCTGAGAACTATATCTCACAAATCACACCAATGGATCTTCAACATGCATTTTATTGCTCATATGTTCTAAAATTTAAAAAACTTCTAAAATTAAATGCTTGCAGTAAATTGGACATTAAAAACCGCAACTACTCATACATAGTAATTAAGAGACACTTTTTAATTTAACTGGTAAACAAAAAGAAGCATGTTTTTTACAAATGCTACTTCAGAAAAATTTTCCCTATCAAAAAATATTCTACATGTCACTGTGATTTCACTACATTCACCTAGTGCCAAATAACAAATTTCCAAACTATAGAAGCTAAATTAACATTTTATTACATACTACTTCATCTCTCAGCTAAAGCCATTAAGTGGCAATCAGTGTAATATCATTTTCATTAAGTTTTAAGATTCTTTGTCTTATCATCCTATACAGAGCGCCTCAGTAGATAAATAAAGGGTGATTCAGCACTAGGCACCACTTACAGCTAAGGGGGAAGAGGCCTAGCAACCTGTTTTTCCATACCAAATCTACCCTTAGTTATACTATCAAGGTAGAACTAATAAACCTATCTTAATCCATAATTTTCTACTGTGTCTACAATAAAACACTAAGGAGAAGAAACTTCATATAAGAACCTTCAATTGTATCTGAGAGTGTTGTTTTAGCAACTGATTTGACTAATTAATGCTATTTACACACCAAGTTTGCTGGAGTTTTTTGGTGTAAGAATGGTTTATGTTGATTTAACTTTAAACATTAGCATAAGGTGCTCTTAAATTGAAACACGAATGTCTAAACAAGGCAATGCCTCTAACTAAACTGATCTCTAATCCTACTTAATTTAATCACTACACTTTTCCTGTGCACACAAGGCCTTTGCATTACAGCAGCCTCTTAAAAATGTGTAGGCTTCAAGGATACTGAGAGAAGAATGCCTGATGGACCACAAACCCCAAATGAGCTGCTGTTTAAGTACACAAGGCTTTGTTTGATTACTCCCTCCAAACTAACTTGTCCTATGCTAACAGATGTTAGGACAGTTGTATTTGCATGACGAGGAAGAAGAGACATTTAACCATTCTGTGTGTGGAATGCAAAGAAATGGGTATCCACTATGACACTACACAGAACTAAAATGTTACCAGTTAGGCAAGCTATGGCTGGATAGACTAATATTTTTTTCTAAAATCTATGCAGGCACCGCTTGAACACATACACAGAAAAAAAGAAAATGAAGGCATTAATCAGCAAGTAATTTAGCAAAAGGGATTTCATTTGCCACAGTCTATGCTTAATCAAAACAAAATAATATCTTTGTGAAAGCAAATTTGACATACAAGCAATCTGCACAGCGAACTTTTCTCCAATAGCCCTTGACTTTTTCTGTATAATAGAAGCCTGTGTGGGTGACAGTGCATATGCTCATGTTATAATGCCTTGGGAGAAAATAATAATTCAGTGAGGCAGGGCCCCACCTCACTTCCTTCACTGACAGGTGCTTGACAATCCTTGTGCCCAGGGCATGCAGCTGTGGCTTCCCCTCTCCTCCTGTTAACACTATCCTTGCCAGCAGCTGGACAACTCAAAATGGCTTGTAAAGAACCCTATATACCTCCTTCATGTGTATTTTGTCTCTGGAGGTCTCAAGATTCTTTGAGTCTTATGTTGGTTTTAGTAGCTATATGGTCTTCAAGTAGCTTTCAGACTGCTCTATACCCTCCTTTCCAATTCCTTTAAAATAGCTTCTTCTGATATTTGTATTTGTGTAAAATATGAGAGATGGGTTCATTAATCTATTGTTTTCTCCCTTAATATTCTATTACCTTGCTTTTATTTTCACATCCAGATCAATAAACATAATAGTGAGATTTTTTCTTTCCCTTTATTCCTATTTTATACCTCCCATCCCTGCCCTATCTTCTCTCAGATTTTTCCCCTTTCACCTCACTGTCCTTACTTGGTAATCAATAACAACCATCCAGATTTCCTAACAGCAGAGAGGGACACGTGGACAACATTTACTTAAACTACAGATTACGTAGATTCAATATCTTTATAAATATGCATAAATTGCATACAGATTTGCAAAATAAAGCATGAAAGAGTCCCACATATGCTAGCAAACTGCTGAAAAGTTTCATGGTATGAAATTGGTCCAATCCAACCCAACCAGCACTGTGCCTGAGCAACTCCCAGGAAGGATGGAGCAGTTGAGACAACCCTTAGCCCATGACCAGGAGTAGGAAGTTGAGATATAGCCACAATATTTGGAGAGAGACAAAATTTAATAGCCCACACACCGACAACTCAGCAGCTGGCCTCAGTATTCAGGGACGCTTTTTCTGGCATAGCTAAAGGATTTAACATAGTTTTCCCCAGGTGTTCCTACTTTGCCACCTTATCCTAAATCAACTGAGAGAGCTCAGATACCATACTACCATCACCTTTCGGGTGCATCTGGGAAATCTTTTCTTGCTCTCTGCAGACTATCCCTTACAGATGAGACAATCATAAAACTTCTCCAAAAAGATTTTTAAGAAAGCTAGTAAAAGTTTCATTACCTCCTGCATGATTTGCACATAGGCAAAATACAGTTCTTTTGATGGAGGGAAAAATCCCAGTCCATTTTTGGCTCTTCTCTGAGCTCCACACCCACCTCTGGTATCATCTGTGGTTGTGGGTGTTCAGTTTGATCCAGGGTTTGTCACTGATCTTTTATAGCTCTTCAGTGTATTTTGTATAGTGTATTTGGATAAAGTATTTTTCACCTTATTATTGCTCTGACATACTCACTTAGTGTTTTACATGAGCAAATTCTCATTGACTTTAATTTACTTCCAGAGTAAAGAACTCAAGGGTTTGGACTACTATTTATTTATTTGACCTGATCTCTTGCCAGAGATAGGCAAGGCACTCTACAGATAATAAGCAGCCTAGAAGGGCCAAGGGGATATGCAATAAGATTTTCTTGTTTTCACACTTGATTTCATACCTGTTGCATTTTTTTTTTCCTTTTGTGATGATATTTTGTGTCTTGTGTGTAGTTAAAAGGGGTTTTATGGTGCAAAGCTGGTTCTCAAGCTAAGGAAGACTGGGGTGGGGGGTTCTGAGAAACTAAGAGGATGATCATTGATTTGAGTCACTTAAGAAGTGATTTCAAGAACACTGGATAAATATCACACTTATGAAGGGGCAAAAGGGGGGGGGGAAGAAGCAAAGCAATGCAAACCCTGTAACTTGCATAATGCGTCTTTCTAAAGAGACAAACATATGAAAGCAGAAAACCACAACATTTGCATGTGAACTCCATTTACTTCATAAAACCAACTGAAAAGCTATTAACAATATCAGTTTCACAGAAATATATTATTTTCTTACTGAAAAGCTTACTAGTCTTTATGTTTTTCAGCCAATATACCTGCCCATAAGACCAATATAGCTTGTAAAATAGTTCTGCTTTCTATCAGAGACCTGAGCATTTGAGTGAACATCAGGATACATACTATATTTTCAGACAGCAGTGAAAGTGGGAATTTCTGGAATAAAGTACACAGCAACAGACACCTCTCATAGACATTTGCTTTCCCACCTAGAACCAGTGCTGGAATTCTGTCACAAGAATTGTAAATACCGTTTGAGTTTATAGTGCCAGATTTCCCAAAGCAACTCCTAACAGAGTCCCTGAAAGAAATATTTGACTCAGAATTTCCATTTTTGTCAATAGCAACATGTCAGTATATGCACTGAGCCACCAAAGATGATGTCTCAGGCCAAACATCCATCCCTACAAATATAGAATTTGCCTGTGCAACATTTGTAAGAGGTCATTTTTCCAGATGGAGTGCCAGATACACTTCATTTGAGACTCTCAGGTACTACAGAAACAAAATAATTTTAAAAAGGTCCTATTTTTAAGCCTGTATCAACATGAATAAGGTAGAATAAATAAATAGGCTACGATTACAAACAACATACTTCACAGCAAAAACAGAAGCCATAGGGAAGCTGTTCTGCCCCCTTTGAGCCTTCAAATCTTATCCAAGCAATTACTCTCTTCCCAATATTGTTCTTTCATCCACTATACTGAATTTCTTGGACTCAAGACAGACATAACTGCGAAGTTATAAATAGCAGCTGTCCAACTACAACGTTGGTTAAAATCACAAAAAAAAAAAACCCCAACAATTCCACTGATACTTTACCACCTGCCTAACAATGTATTTCAGGTAGTATTACATGCAGATGATTTACTGTAATGATTTACACTGTAATCCAGTGACACCCAATATATTACAAATAGTGATACTGAACCACCATAAATTTTTATACTGAGTTAGAATAAGTATTTATGACAACCATTCTTTAGTTACACGAAAAGCAAAAGAGTGAAAGGACAAATTCTGGCTCTATAGAAACCAATAGTAAAATTTTTCCAAGCTTTTAAGCAAAGATTAAAAGTGAAGTAGTAAACAGACCTCTGACCAGAGTTTCTGCTTCACCAGGCTATTTATATTGGTTCACCCCATTAGGCTGTAATACAAGCCATTCAGCCTTTACACAAATGCCTTCCTCAAAAACATCTTCCTGACTTGCAAATAGCTCTTTTCTTCAGGAACTCAAACTGCCGCTGCCATACTTTCTCCAAAAGCAAGAGAGGAAAAGAATCTTTTTTTTCCACTCTTTCTTCTCTGCCACCTGCATGGGAAAGGTCCCCTATGATGATTTCCCTACCTGCTGTTCCTCATGGCCATGCAGGTAACAGTTCACCTACCAGCCTCTACTGATGGCGACATCAGTGGGCTGATGGATGCCTTTCAGGACTTACTGGTGGCAGCAGCGGTAAGACCCTACCTGCATTATTCCATTTATGGCAGGACCAACTGTGTGGAAACTGGGCCACTTCTGAATACAGGAGATGATGCAGAAGGGATATGTAATTGATTCTTGCAACTACGGGCTCACCAAGTGTTGCCAAGTTTAACTTAAACCCTCAGGGCTTAAATCTGGGAACAAGTTTCCCGTATGATAAAGGAAGAATCAATTTTCCCCTTCTGATTTTGGAAAAGATGACAGAATAAGCTTCCCAGACAGACTCCATATACCAAGTGTCTTCTTCTAAAGTGGAGAAGAAAGATGGTGTACTTAGTCAACAAGGTACAGTAGAAAGAAAGATTGCACTTTCTAGGAGGCTCACAGCAGTAGCCATCAGGTTTGCAAACTCTGTTAGTTGCTGATGCAATGCCCCCAGGTGCACTCCTGTTTCTTCTAGCAGCTGCCTCAGGAACACTAGGCACAGTTACTTGGGAAAGCAATAACCAGCTGCCTTCAACTCTCAGAGTCAGTCAGAAATATTAAAAGCTGACTTAGGAATATTTGGGGATAAGGAATGAAAGATGAAACAGTGCAACATTTCTTCTCCCTGGTTTTGTCTGCCACAATAACATCACAGTGCCTGAAAATACCATGAATAGCTGATTTGCTAATATACCTAAGTAATTTTATTTTAAGCTTAAAGGATGTTTTAGGCTCCCTAGCCTTCCTCTCCAGTACCAGCAGCTTAATTCTAACTATTTTAGTGGTCAAACGACAACACTTGTGTTCATGGCTATTTTTGAAAGTGAAAGAAAGATAAAATTTAAACCAAAAAAATCTTTCACATACAATTCTGCTGTAAATCTCCCTAGTTTACACAATAGTTCTGAGAGAGCAAAAAATACTAGTGGAATATATGAAATGGTTGTTTGAAAGGAAACCAAGAGCTTTTGTGGATGGCATGCTTCAGTAAATGGGTAATGTAAAGATTTTTATTAAACCACTTTTTTTGTTCAATAATCTTTTTCACTATTAAAGTTATTAAAAAGCTTTTACATGATAAGTTGTCAGCATTCTATATGAAAAAACCTGCTAACTCAATAGGAGGCTGTCATAAGTGTCAGTGCTAGGCTGACATGGGACTATTACTTTTTTTTTAACCCTACTATTAATTAAATTCTCAGTATGACAAAGTGCACATTGCAAGAGCAGGTGAAAAAAAAAAAAAGGAAAGCACTGAATGAACCAATTCATTATGCATGTATTCACTACTAACTTCTTTCTTCTTCTGTTACTTTCCCTTCTAAACCTTCCAGTTAAGCTTTACATTTAGTCAGACAAGCTGTCTCCTATGAGTAACGAATATAGGATTTTCACTGTAATGATATGCCTTTCAGTACACAAGCATTACACAACTACAATTACATTTTCACTAGCTAGATGATAAAGGAAACTTTGATTGTGCTTCCTGTAAAAAATTCCTGGATAAAAGATAAAAGAATGTGTGAAATGAAAAGCACATCTGAAAGTGAAATTCATAAGTAAGCAGCCAGTCATGTATGTTTGATTATTTTTTTCTTTATACTGTAGAGTGCTGGCTTAATCACTTGAGAGCAAATGATTATTTAGCATGAATAACTTCTAATACGAGTTATGAATTTATTTTTTTAAAGTTAAGAGTGCTTTAATAACATAACAAGAATAAATTACTGGACAAAATTAACAAAAACTTTTAAATAAATCTAATCTCACATGTGTTCACAAGCTTTGTTCTATAACTAAATGGACTTTAATTTGAGAAGTTCATTAGATAAAAAAATTTCTTTAGTCCTTGTGACATATTTAATTTTATAGACATGTTGATTTCATGTTTAAATAATGTATACAGCTCTAGGTTAAATATTTGACACCTGTGAGGGAGGAAGAACAAAGGAATACTCAAAACTGCAGGGAATTGTCATATTTTCCATTTTAGCAATGAGATAAACTACCAGAAGATTCTGACAGAGATGCAGAATAGCACCTGCATCCAACCCCATACTCTCAGAAAAATCAGTGATGTTTTCACTTATTTGCAAATGTTGCTGCTGAATTAGGGCCTGAAGGAAAAAATGCAGAATAAAAGAGCAGATGGAAACCCCAGAAGAGCAGATGAAGAACTGCCAAGAGTGACTGAGGTGAAACAGAGCCAAATATTTTTATCAGCTCCTAAAAGACAACACTTTTGGTAGTGAGATCAGAAGCTGAGCAATCACACCAAATTACGCTTCAACCCGAGATGAAAATTTTTTTCTTCCAGCCAGTATATATAATAAAAGATAAAATGCATAACATAGGAACTTTTCTAAATATATCAAACAAAACCAGAAGCAACCTTATAACTCACAAGCTCTAGAAGGGAAGTCCACTGGAAAACAAAATAATACTGGATAAAGGGCAGATGCTACACAGCAATTCTGTTTCACACAAAGATAAGTGTGGGTTGTAAGATGAAAGTAACTTATCTGCTATTGCTTTACAGAGTGTTGTACTCATGGCAAAGGTCAGACCTACACTAAACAAACTTTAGCTGATTATTCCGAAGTCAGGGTTCAAGTTTTTATTGCTGGCATTTCTATTAACAAGCCTGCATCTTGGGCAAACTGAAAGGTGATGCCTGGTTTCAGACTACTGGTGCACAACAGTCTGACTCCATGAGATGCACTCCTGGGAAGAATGCCTGCGATGGCCTGAGAGCAATAAAAGCTTTCAGAGACTGTTCAGGAATGAACATGTCTGATCAAACAAAAAAAAACCCTAACAGAAAAATTCATCTGTCCAATATCCATTCACCAAAAGCAAAAACAAAAGATTGGGTTCTGGCAATTTCCTTCTGAAAGATGAGGGGATAGAAATCCTGGGATTCATTAAATACCTCTGCCAAATATTTTAAAGGAGAAACCTAAAGAGGATCTGTACTCAGACAAAGGGGTTTTTTAATTAAAAAAAAAAAAAAAAAGTTAACAACAAAACTTCATATTGTTCTGAGTGGAAACAAAGAAGACCACTATGGAAGATATGCATCTTTGAAAGTGAGGAGCTGTTACACTCCCTTTTGAACCTAAAGCAATCTGGAAAAGCAGTTAAACTGTCAAGAGGGACCCATATTCTTTAGAATATGCAATTTGTACCAAAAACCTGTTCCTGACATGCAAAAAGAGCATCCAGCTGTGTGTGGGACCATTTAATTGGGCTATAATGAATTCTAGCTTCTCTAGGAATTAACCAACAACTGCACAGCAAAGGCATAACTTCATTTTCCCACTTCCATCCAGCTTCTCACTCTCCTACAGCACGTTACTCAGTCCTCACTGCTTTTTTCATGCCCAAGTTTTAAGAAGTTGAAGAACAGGAATTGCCTTCCTACGGTGCCAACCTTCCAGAGTCCCCACCATCAAGCTCCAGATTTATGGTGATTTCCTCTTGGTCCATCTTAACTACTGAAGGAATTGGGAGTCCCCAGAGAGTTACTATTTTCATTGTGCACTGGCAACAGGCACCACAGGCATGCTGCCTGCTGCCCATGAAAGTTAAGAACTGTGCAGCTTCATCCAAGAGCAAGACAAGACTGTAGATGACAGATACGACACAGAAACAACCAGCTGTTTCACTGGTTTACATTGCTTGACATAAAGCAACTGGAAAGAGCTTTCAGACATAAACAGAAAGCCCAACTGGTGAGGATTATTTTTGAGCAGCCCAAATTTAATATTCAACACTTCAGTGCTCAAAAGGGTTTGCTGAAAATGACCTTAATACCATGGTTGTCTACCACTTTAAAGCAGAAGCAAAAAAATGTACATAGTGAGTGTAATGCTGCGTGTACAGTTAAAAGAGGTTGTCCTTTAATATGTGTGCATAACATAAGCAATGTGCTCTGGAAAAATCAAACCAAAAGTTAATACACATCAAGCACATGCAAAAATCCGAGCTGGTGATTCCAATTTCGGGCAGACAATTTGGCACAGACACAGTCTTAAGGATATATGAAAATGTGGTTTTGAAGGCAGATGCATATTGCACTTCAGTGGAGAATTTGCTTTCGTTCTGCCACAGAATAGTCCATCAATGCATTAGCTCAACACTAATCTTCTTTTTTCCTTTTATTACTAGATGAACATATTTTATGTTTGCATGAGATATGGGAGACAGCTCATTTTTCCCTTGTCAACTCGACTTCATCCAAACTATTAATGTACAGGAGTTCCAAGACTTTTGCCAGTAGATGTTAAGTCAATTCCCTCTGACTTAACTGAGGACAAAACTCAGCCAGTATGTAACAGAAGAAATGTAAAATGGTAAAGCTACTCTGTACAGAGAACTTATTTTCTCTTTGTGAGAAATAGGCATGAAACAATATATTCAACAGATCAAACAGTTTATGTAATGTCTTTGTTACCTTTATCAACATTTTCACTAGTACTTGCAGTTCACTCAGAATGAGCTCCTACACCACAAACATATTTCTGCGAGTACAGTAACTGGATTGAAACAAAGACATACTTTGTTTCCAGGAAGAAATCTGCGTACTTCATAGAACAGTGAGCTTTTAAAGAAAATCGTCTTCAAACACAGTGTACCCCAGGCAGATTTTACTACTCTAAATTTAATATTAGCCTATTTGGTAAACCAGCGAAGTGTCTGGCAAATGCTTCTGTAAGATTTTATCTAGAACACATAATGACAGCAATTTCCCATTTTTCATTTACATTACCAAATTACATAAAATCTTCACAATTAAAATCCAAGTTCATGCACTTTTTCAACTTACAGTTTATCTATCAAACTGTGTCAACATATACTGCAACTGTGTGTCTCAACATCCTCAGCTTAATTGACCTCATGGAGCTGAGAGTGAAGTCTCACTTTGTAACCACATTATGTTCATTTCAATAGCATAAATGAAGCAGACATTTTATAACCAAAACTTGCAAATGTTTTAGTACAATAAGTATCTTAAGTCTACGCTCATGATCAAAAAATATTCGAACTGCCACATCTACCCATATACGTAAGAATTAAAATGCAATGTCACTTACACAAGCAACAACTGAAATAATAATTTTAGAATTACCCAGTTTCTTACTACTCTGATTTGCCACTGAATAGAAACTTGACAGCTCCAGTCAGGGCAAACTTCAATCTCCTTCAGGTAGTCTTATTTGCAAATATTTTCATCTCAATTTTTATATATGAGCCTGTGACGCACTGACAAAATTTCCTCACAGACACATCACTGGGTACATCAATAACACATTTTATTACCAGCTATATTCAAACTATATCCATAGACCAGTCTACTTACAGATGCACTACTCCCTCTCACAAACTTGCTGTACTCTGTGTCTAGTAAAGACCTACTTCCTTCTACCTGAGTGTCAGAAAACTGACATGAAGATACTGTGAGCAAGCTTTTTTTCAGGGAGAATTCTCTGAAAAAAAAAATAAACACAACAAATCAAACACAGACTCGGGAAAGCAAAACCCTCTGGGGTAAACTATAAATGTGATAAAATATCATTAGATAAATATGACATAGTGAATACAGATATTAAACAGCTGAATAATATGATGACGTGTAATACTGGTAAAACATAATGGGCCAGACTGGTTGAAAGCTAAACATTCAATACTAGACCCAAATCCTGTTTTAAAAGTCAGGATGAAAATAATATAGTTGGTTAAGGCAAATTTTGCCCTGTTTGTTCATACAATAGCAGAAGTTGCTAGCTTGTGTTTTTCTTCTAAAAAGAACATCTACATTTAACTTCAGGAATTCATTTAGACCACAAAATGTGAAAATAGTTCCTCTTACATAAAAATACAGTTATTTAAAAGAAATACAGAGTTAAAATAACTTGGACACATGTATTTACACTGCTGCCTTCACCCTTAATGTTCTCTCTCCTTGGACCTCAAAAAAACACCTCTTTTTAAGAAAGTGTGCCTTTTTTTCCCATTTATCATGTGGAACTGTATGACACCTTTTAAAAATACCTAGAAATTCTTAACTATAAACACTGAAATACAGTCACATTAACAATATAAATCAACATTTCTCCACAATGTTAGTTAAAATTTTACATTTTCTGCCATGTGCAAAAAAGATGAGAAACTGTTGGTGGCATCTTACCACCCTCTAAAAACTGGACAGACATAGAAGTTTCTCCTTCTTCCCCTGAATTAGAAGGAAATAGGAAAGGGACACCTGGGAGGGAGCCCTTAGAGGGAACAGAAAGGATAAAAGCCATATTGCTGCACAGGGAGGGGAAGCAGTGGGAATGAATGAGATCTCCCAACTTTCAGCTTTCAAAATCAGGACCTTAATATCAAAAAAACTGCCATAAAAATGGCAGTTTCTGCTTTCCTCCTGTAGCCAACTCTCAAGAAAGGCCTGCATCCACTCTGCCTCCAATAGTACCAAGTCTCAAAATGCACTGATACCAATTTTGGGAGCACTGATTGTCAGCCAGGGGCGGTTCCTGTCAGAAAGCACTTAGCTACCTTTACAGGAGACTGAAGACAGACCAGAGGATGATTTGACACAATGAGTATAATCCAGCAGTTCTGCCTCCCTGAAAAAAACAACCAGTGACCTCGACATCAAGCCTGTATGACATGATTGCATCCACACAGGTGAAAAAGGCTGACAGTTCTCTCAGTGGGAGAAGAACTATTTCACATCACCCTCTCTGATGGTGCACCATGAAAGTCACACCAATTAAGTTGACATTAAAATTCAGAGAAGCCTGAACACGGAATACACAGTAAGATAGGGAGACAGAGAGAACACACAGTGAGACAAACAAGTAGGGGGGAGGGGGAACAAACAAAAAAACAACCAACTAAACAAAGCAAACCAAAAAAACCCCACAGCCTGATCAATACTTTCTTGTTGAAATACATCAGTGGCATGAAGTATTTGTTGTACTTTTTTCCATATATGCCCAAAATTTCCAGCTGGACTGCTGCTTGTCACCTTTGAAACATGACACATATAGAATGCTAACTACGGTAAGCATTTCCCATCCCCAGAGAATTAAGAATACTTTTCCACTTAGATGCAAAACAAGCCAAAAAACTATTAAGGACATTATTAATTCTATTATAGAGAAAGGCTATTGGGAAATGGGGTACATTTTGCCAAGTTTCTTTTGAGTTTCTTACTTGCCAATTGTAGTTAAAATACAAAGTATAGAAACTGATAGTAACAACTTAACCAAAGGTTTGGTGGTGGAGTTTTAACTAAAATCAGAGCTAAGACAAGATACTGAAAGTTTTGGGGTTCAATATGTGTTAAATATGTGTTAAAGAAAATGTACCAAATATCACAAATAAAAACAAAAGAAAAAATTATTTTAAAAATCCTCTGTGTATTTGAAGATGACAGATGCATCATCTATTGCACTTAATAGGATGTCTGAAACTTATGTTTTGTTCTACATACAAAAATCTTTATTACCTTATTTTTATACCTTAAAGTAAAACTCTGTTTTATAACTTTTTTATAACTTTTAGTTGATCTGTTAAAACTATGAGAAAAAAAATCAGAAAATTAGTTATTAAATTGAATGCCTATTTAAAAGTATCTTATTTTAAGCATGTCTTTGGCACTTTTTGCTAGGTATGCTACACTATTTTCATTGTAATAAAAATGTTTACCAAATACAAAAATCCTAACATACTTGCAGTTCTTTAACATCCCTTCATTCTCATGAAAGCTTACATTAACAAATGTCAATGCATCTATTGCTCTCTATGGCAAAGAATTTCTGAGAATGTACAGAAAGACACCTGAAGCATTACACTACTCATGGGAAGGCTGGACTTGCTAAAATTCACTCCACCAGCCCTGAGAAACCGCAGCAAGTACCCTCCAGACTCAGGGGGGAGCTGCAGGATTTATTCCCGAGCACAGTGTGGCATGGAGCCAAAGGAGTAATTTAGCAGAGTTTTTGGCCAAGCAAGAAAGTGTTCCATTTCTTCTGCCATTCATTGAGACCCACGAGGAAACTGAGACAGGAAGTCAGGCTTCCAGATAATAGGAGTGTTCCTAATGATGTCCTTTAGCTCGCAGCACAGAACAGTTCCTCTATGCTCACCCTTGCTACAACATCTTTTCTCTATATAACTTCCCACTGCAAAGGGGGAACAACAACAAAAGCTTTTTAAATAAATTTTTCTTTGCATCCAATTCAAAGAGCCTAGTTAAACTGCATAGATTATCTGCTTCTGTACTGTGTATGAACAGCAACTACTTGTTTCTTTTAAAACAGCTCATTATGCTTGAAAATTAGTCTACTGTAATGTCACTTCAGAAAGATTCTTCCACTGCAATGTATATATATATATATATATATTTTAAAACATTGCAAAACACCAAAAGACATATTACATCCTAATTAGCTGGTTACCTCTTGCCTCCTTTGTAATGGACTGTCAAAAAAATACACCTCCTATAAGTCTCAGTAAAGTGACCCTAAATGTAATTGTTCTTCAGGTTCACATTCTGACCTCAAAGTGAATGTCATCATGCCATTCCTCTCATTAGAAGTAACAAGAGATCCTGAGGGGAACTGCAGTCTGAGTGAAGAATTCAGCCTTATAAGTTGCAGCACATAAACATAAGCCATTTAACATTAATACATAAATATGTCAGGACACACAAGACAGATAAAAGAACGAAGACACTATTTTATCATAAAAGGAAAAAACATCTAAACAAAACACCCTTCATTGGCTTCTGTGAGTCCCTGCCCTGAGCACAGCTCCCTGCTGTACAGTCCACACCATGGCCCACCTAACACAATTCAGAATCTGTAGCACATCATTAATGCAGACTCTGCCACAACCCACCTATGGGATCTCCTATATATCCCATGGCAGGATATGAGGCAATGCTATTTTAGCTATGATAGTCCAAAGAGATGAAAATCAAAGTTTGCAAGGAAGGCAACTATCTTTTCTTAGACCGATCTGACAGAAAGAAGAAGTGTAACAAACTTCCTGACGCACCATCTTTATAAGCCGTGGCATTTTACCAGGTAGAAGTGTCATGGAACAATCCACAGTCGAGTGCAAAAGCAAAACTAAAAGGTCTGTGTGAGAATAATTCATCCATATTTAACTGAATGAAAGGTTGGAACACAATACCACTAGGAATTTTGATATGTGTATTATTATTTTAATTAAAACTCACTACCCTAGAAGCAGCTAAATACAGAGAACAGTTTGATCTGCAGAAGAAAATGCACTCACAGAAGTTTCTACTGGAAATCCTCTATCTATAGCTGCAGAGAGCTCACCATGGAATAATTTATCTCTCATTTGCATCTCAGTTTTACCTGATTACTTGGCTTCCCTTGGCAAATAACCCATGCAGCACTTTGTGATGTGGACTAATTCTCTCTGACATCCCTAAGCACCTATCCAACCTTAAACAAAAATACCTGAGACTCTTCAGGCAACAAACAGAAAGGAAAACTAAATCCAGAACTGATTATGAAGATGGTAGGAAGGAAAGATGCAGTGTCTGTTTGGCTGTGACCTGTGGGGCAAGTACTCCCTTGTACCTCCATCAGTGCAGGAGCAGGTCTTGATGTGTTCCTTTCCAATGGACAGCCAACTGTGGAAAGGGTTTATTTTGATATCAGAACACCATAAAACTAAAAGGAATCACAACTTGGCATGTAAGAATGAGGTTATTCACTTTTTTTCTTTAGCACTTGCAAGTGGATCCAAAATCTCATCTAAGTCTCTGCTGATTTTGATGATAGATCATCTACTTGTTGGAAGGAGAAGAAAATTTCTCCACTGCTAAAACCTAGGATATTTTAGGTCAGTGAAGATTTTGAGTAGAAACCAAGTGTCAAATAATTTTTCTTCTTCGCTAAGACTATGTAGTTAGAATTGAGTATTAGTATTTGTGTTCATTTATGTTCATTTTTGTTGATTTTTGCCTTAAAGCTGTTATTTAGTCTGAGCCTGCTCATATTTAGGAAAGACAAACAAAATGTTTAGGAAGACTTAATTATAAATGTAAGTAATTCAGGAAACCTTTGATTTCCTATACAAACTTGGACCTAACTAGATCAATGAATCAGCAAAAATACATTATATGTGACAGAATGTTATACCACATACCAAATAAACCTAAGACACATTATGAAAAATCTCAAAAAATAGCCAAGAAAGATCAATTTTTTCCAAGTCGAAAAAGATTGCTATAACTTTAGCTGGCTCTACACATTGTTGAGTTAAATCAACATAAGAGTAGCTTGCATTTCTCTCTAACATTTTAGCTTTAGCCCCCTCAAGATCTGCATATCTCCATAAACACATTACTGATCAAGGAGGCATCTCTGTATTTGGCTCTCTTCCATAATGCAAAAGGAAGCATATGTTATAAATTCTCTTTACTCCAGTTTCACTTCTGTAGACACACTGACTGTGATGCACCAGAACTACAATTCATAATTCAGCTTCTTCCAGATTAAATGTATTATGAATGAAAACACCCAAAAGACTTGAACTAGGTTTCTATATTTTCACCTGTACTTCATGTGTGAAAGGGTTTCATCCTCAAGAATGCAGATAAAAGACTGAAAAAGACAGGAAACCCCTCTCCTACACTCTCTACCACCCCTTCAATGCAGTGCTCAAAGGACCTAAACACTGTAAAAAGGGAATCATTTCATGACAAGCAGGGATCTTTCTCCTTCCTTTCCCTTAGCAAGCAACTCCAGAAAACTCCGTAACTAAAGCCAAGTGGAGACCTTTCTTCAAACAAGAACCCTCAGTCAAATCTAAACTCATTTATCACCTACAGTTCTAACTTAGGCCATGATTTAAGTACAGCACACGGAAGAAACAACATCAGAAAGAAAACAGAAGTTTTCCAAACACAAAAGTAACAAACTATATGGTTAAAGGCAAGATTTGCACTGAGTTTTGCTATTTTGTAAGATTACTTAATTCCATACGGCAATCTAGAGTTTTTACAATCCATCCAAACCATACATAGCTTTGGAAAAGGAAGATACACTTTTTTCTGCTCTTGTCTTACTTTGTGATTCAACTAATTCTTCAATGTATTAAATAAGTGGGAATATTAGTACACCTGTTTCTCCTAGCTTTCCAAGGATGCCTTTAGCTTCTAGCAGCCCCTGGGTTAGGAAACGTTTTAATTTTGGGATATTGTAAATTACTGAAGAGATTTTCAGGACTTGTCGAACTTCAGCTAATGGTACATGATTTTGTTGATCCTATTACAAACTACATTGACACTAGTTTCACATGCCTGCTGTACTTTGTAATGAGTGGCTTACTATCTTCAACTTTACATTTCTTGAAATTATACAGATAAGAAACTGTATATGCAACTGCAACCATCATGTTCGTCAGCATCTTTAGCCATCTAGCAGATTGAACAATTAAAGTATTCAGCTATAACAAGAAGAAACCCATCTCTAAAGTCTAAGAAATTACTGCAGTAATCAAAATTCAGTCTTATCCTGAGGCTTCTTGTAAGGAGGAAGAAAAAAAAAAAAAAAAAAAGAAAATCAGATGCTCTTCAAGCTGCTGGATTTTTTTCACACCCCAGTCCAGCAAGAAAGAACCTGTAATCACAAGGTCACCAAATGTAAGATTTCATGATACTCTTGTGTTAGTGATGACAACTACAGAAACTAGGGCAAAAATCCAACTGCCTTCATTGATGTGCTTGCAATCATGAGCAGGCACGTGCATGTGAGCACATGAATACAAGTAAGCCAGAGCCCAAGTACACAGAAGAAAATCAGTCAACTCTGCACTTCATTACTTATTCACCTATAAATATTATCTCTATAACAGCTGGAAACATTCCCACTGAGTTCAATGCCCTCTAGATCAGGTTTACACACAAATGAACTTGGGCACTTATGAGTGGAGAAAACAACCAAAAGGAAAAAAAGGCACCTAGACAATCTGTACGTGCAGCTTTAAAGATCCTGTATAGATATTTCTATAGGCATCAGTGATAGCTACTTAGGTTGTCAGGTGAGTATGTGCATCGCATACATGTGTTTTAAAGATAAACACATGTATAAGTGTTCCACTGGACCCATAATGACAATCTTTAAACATAGTTAAATGCAGTTTTCTTCTCATATGCTTGCATACATTAATTTTCATCAAATATAGTTGGTCAATGTGTTTACGGTCATATTGAGCTTCAAAATTCATTCACTTCCCAAAATTGCTAAATTGCATTTGTCTTTTAGGCATGCTACAAGACATGAATTTTTGAAAGAACATTTAGAGAAGGCTGAGGAACAAAGGAACTGCAACATTGGATCATATCCAAGGTCCTGTCTCTGACAGCAGTTACCACCAGCTGCTTCACAGAAGGAAACAAGAATTTGCAGTAGGTAGACAAGGATAATGTTGCCACACATGGGGGTTCATCCATGTTTCCAGCTACTAAATACTGGCTTGAACTCTGAAGCCTAAGGTATATGTGCACTTGAAAATGTTATCAATACTAAACATCAGTGATATCTGGAGCTCTGATATGTATGTAAATGTCATATCATATATCCAAACACTGACTCAGCAGAATCCTTTAGCAGATTCCAATCTCAAAAAAGCTGTATAAGATCCCCCCATATCTCCTTGTCTTTGTTATGAATATTCCACTTCCGAATTTAATAGACTATTAGGAGGAAAAAAAATCTATTTTATCTTCTTATATAATTTCTTAAATTGTTTATGTTTATGTCCCTTCTCTTTCATTTTTGCTTTTCTAACTTGAAAATCTTTTTAGCCTCTTTTCATTAAACAGTTTTTCAATAATATAAACTTTGGGGAATAAAACATTTACCCATACGAACCTGATTCCTTAGAGATTTAAAGCGTCAATTATATTTTTTTTTTTTCTGAGGGTTTATTGTGGGTTTGTTGGGTTTTCTTTAATAATTTCTTTTCCAGGTAAAAAAGATTATTCTATACAAGTTTTCAGAACGTAATGTTATTATGGCATATCAGTAACAGCAGAAAAAGGATTCCACAATTCAGTCCTGAATAGCTGCATAGTTAGAGGAAGACTGAGCAGTTTATATGATGACACAAGGATGGGCTGAGGGACAGATCAAAGATCCTGATATTAAACTGAAGATCATAGAAAGATGGTCATGCCTTCAACATGGCACTGGTAGTTTTTCATGGAAAAATGCTCTTCATTAGAAAGGGCTAAGGACATTGCCTGAACATAAAATACTCAATTTATCCATTTGCCTATATGTTTATACAAGGGCTTAAGTAGAGAATTATAAATATAGAAACAGTTCTGAAATAGGGCAGCATAACCCACCTGCAATTAAAGCTGAAGTTAGAGCACAATTGTAAGAGTAATGTTGAGTAAGGGGGAAAAAGCAAGAGCAAGTAAAAAAGAAGATGTATGCAAATTTGTTATAAATATAAGGACATTTTACCAGATGGAGAAATTGGGCAGTTCATCATCATGTTCTCACACCCGCAAAGTTGTTCTAAAACTACTCCTCATGAAAGCAAATATAATTGGCTGTTAAAGTAAACTGTTTAAATAAATCTTGATATTATATAAGAACCATCTGAAATTATTTTCTTTGCTTATCTGAGTGCATTATCTGGAAACATAAGAAGCTCTGTTTTTTGGCTACTATTTCTATGATTACTGTGCCCTAACCAAAATTCTTTATCAGGAAAGCGGAAAAGTGTTAAAGGTCTTTAGTGATACAATGCCCATGAGAGCACGAGCGTACCTAACTAGTACTTATTAAAACATCAGACACCAATAAAATTGATTCATTTCTGTTTAATAACAATTAAATTTGTCACTAGGAATATATTTAACTGCTGCTACCAGCATGATAATAATGTAACCCGTCTGCACAGCTATTTAGATACAACCCTAACATCTGATGTCCATGCCCCCTCACTTCTTACAAGAGCTGGTATTTAAACTCCACCACACAGTTTACAAATATCCAAGGATCACAATGTGACTGGAGATGTCCTGACACCTTTCAAATGCAGTGATGTATCTCTGTCACTCAATTTCTGTAGGAAAAGAAATTAAATTCACATGAACAGCAAGACAGATAACTTTTACATTCAGATTTAAATGCACTGAAAATGAGCTTTAAAATAAACATCTTTCCTTTGCATTTTTATGTCCTGATTTTGCTGAGTATTCCCTGATCAGATATCCTTTATAACCATCAAAATGAATAAAAAAAAAATTTAAATCAATTCTTAGTCAATTATTGATAGACTTTTTACCATTGAAGTATATATAGCAAAGAAGCTGATTTAACACACACTGCATAGCCTATTAGGCATCATATTTCACAAACCTCAGGAAAAAAAATCAGGAGTTATTTTAGAACAATATTGATTTTTTGGCGTTTTGGTCTTGACAAGCTCTGTTTTTTACCATGGAAGGGAAAACCCACAAACCTACATTTTGGAGCATTACTGCTTGGTAAGAGCTATCTGACTGTGCTGAAATATTCTCAAAGACTTGATGCTCACTTACAGCCACTCATAATTTGCAATTGCAGACCATTACTCAGGCAAAAACTCCCAATAAACATTATGAAAGTATCTGCATGAGTAGGAACTGCCTCCATAACAGTCTGCAAGAGCAGTCACTCACATGGGTCTCACACCGACACTCTACATATGTCCACAGCACAGCCTCCACCTTCACACTCCCCAGCTCAACCTGTTCTGACGCATTACTATTTATACAAGCTTTACACTTCAAGTACTTAGAGTACTCTTATTTCTGTTGATCAGCAAGGACAATCTTCAGATCTTGATATTTAGGTACATGAGTCCAACAGAGAAAGAAGGTTCGCGTCTGGATTCTATATAAACATTTGTAGGTGGATATTTCAGGATTGGACATGCAATGTTTAACAGATCACTGCAGCCCACTGAGCATTCCACAAGCATGAGGCCTCTGCGAACATGCTGGTCACACACAGCCCACCCATCCTGCTTCTCCTCATCATTTCCAGCTGTGGGCAAAGGTGCCCAGTTTCTTTCCTACAGAACTCTCAGAGCACTAGAGGACAACCTTACAGAATATCTGTGATGAGCTAGAAGTTATTTTTGGAGGGAATAAATTATAATAGTAAGCAAGAGGAGAGTATGCCAAAGAAAAACAAAAACAGAGGGATAAATGACTGGTCAGGCAGCACAGGAAAAAGCCAAAAAGCAAGTAGAAAGTGTATTTGGTGGAGGAAGGGAAACCAGAGGCAAGGGAACTTGCCACGGGAACAAATAAAGAAATTACGGAAAAAGAAGTAGAAGAAGAACAGCAGGCACAAAGAATGACTATGCATCAAAACACATTAACAGATTGGCCATTAGGTCTTTTTTAGGCAATAAAAACAGCTTGACAAGACAGAATTAAAAAAACCCAAAGATTTCTCTAGTCACATTTTCAGTTGCTATTACCCTGAAGGGATGTAGTAGGGAGGTGGACAGAGGTTGTTTGTGGTTAAGAATGGGGGGAATGGACTGCATTCAATAATGACTGAAACAAATAGATTAAAAAGCTCCTAAAGAAACTGAGAAAAGACTGAAAAACACTATGAAATGCTGTTCATCCAACTGAAAGTTGTGAAAATCCAAAGCTTAGTTTTGCTCTGGAATACTCTTAGAATATATCTTTCCTTCAGATACATATTTTTTTTTAAATTATATACCATAATATTTTTCATTAGTAACCCAGACCACAAAAAACTATTTCAGTTTAAGGATAAATACATCTTGTCTAAACAAAGAATAGAGATTTCTCCCCTTGTTTAATTTATTCACCATTATAAAATTTAGAGGACTATAATGCATCCAGGAAGGGGGGGAAAAAAAAATTTCCTCCACAAGCTTGTGAAAAGCAGAAGTTCACTCTTCAGTTTTACAGCTCTTCTGTTTCACAGACATTCTTTCATTACCATGTACCACAGACATGACTTTCTCTCCAAGAAGAAGTGAATGAAATTATGTCATAAGCCTATCAACCCTGTTGTTTAGAGAGGCAATAAGAATGATATAAGGCAGAGGTCCAGGTGTGGTGAATGTTACTGAGTTTGCCTGGGGGACCTGATTCCAAGCTCAATTAGATTTGTCAATTAGATTTGGTCTGCAATGATGTAATATTGCTCTTTGCAGGTCACTCATTTGACACTTTGGAAATATATTCAGATATAGAGCCCTATGGAAAGTGGTCTGGACATGAAATTGAGCCTTTGGTGTGGGATGATACCCACAAAGTTAGAATATAAAATATATTCATTTAATGTAGTTTTCCCAGAGTCTCATATTGAATTAATCTTTTCAGTGAAGCTGAGGAGAAAAAGAACTTTATGTTCCCACAAATCTCTTTCAAAGTTATTGAGATATCACATTACAAGGCATCACAGATAAAGCAATGGTGGTGAATTCTGGAAAAAAATACTTAAAAGCTAATTTTTCCATAGTCTGATTTACCCTTTAAGATTATTCATAACAGGATGGAAACCAGTTGAGACATACTATTCAGAAAAGCTTGTTTCTGTTTCAGCTGCCTACACTATGTGTGTACTACATGAACAGCCACAGTTCTGTCAATTTGGCAAGTTATATTAGCAGCATAACCTCTATATTAGTGCAAAATGCACAATATATCTTTAAGAATCTACTTCATGACTGAACTATAAAGATGAAAGATCTAAATCATGCAACAGATTCAAAACATATAACCAGAGGGTTAAAGAATTTTCTTATTACCAGACTGCACAATTAGCATGCTTACAGCTGAACACATGTCCCAGAATACAAGAGGGAAACTAAAAGAAAAACAAAATGTAGCAGTATAGAAGGCTACTGCTACAACATCAGTAAACAATAGTTAGATTACAGTTACAGATTACACTGCATAATTATACTTAATATTTACCATCAATTTTTCATGTTCAACTACTTCACAAATAAAGTACATTACTAGGTTTCACACTTCAGTGATGTGGGAAACACTAATATTCCTTCTATGGACAATCCAAAGTTTTTATTATTATTTATAAAGTTGAAAAGTAACCAAATGAATTCCTTAGATTCTCACAGGAGGGAGAAATGAACACAATGAGGAGGGTCTGCCTTAATTTTCTCTAATTCTCAAGCAGATTCTCAAGCACACAGAATTTGTTCTTGATCAAATAACTGCATGTTACCAAACTTAAAACTTATGAAGCTTTAAATTTGCTTGTCTTCAATATTCTTTTTCTGACATTTTTATGTAGATTCACTGGGGAAAAAACCCTAAAAGCAACTCACGCATCATTTGAATGGAAAAAAGTCTCAGTTAACTGTTTGGGGGGGGGAGGGGGCGGCGAGGGAAAAGAAAGTCATCCAAACTAAGTGAAAAGTTTCAGTGAAGTTTTCCCTGAGAGCATTTTCCTCAGACAGAATTTCTGGTGCAAAAAAACTGCAAGGCTTACAAAAGCAAAAAATAATAGCCCAAGGAACTGAACTTCAAGTTTATTCCCTAAATCTTTTGGTTTAGGAAGTGGAATACCTTACAGAACAAATGCTAGAAGAGACTTACCTGAGGACAGACAGCTGTCCAGAGGCTGAAACAGACCTCAATGATGTGGCTATGCAACAAAGCTAAGACTTGTTGCCTAATCTCCCACAGTTCACAGTATTTTAACTGGAAGATCACACCAGAGTACACTCTCTCTTTTTTGTTTGTTTTGTTTTAGGAAAACAAAGTTGTTGAAAAACAAAGTAAATATACAAAACCCCAAACAAACAGCCTTGAGAAAACCTTGAATATCAACTAAATGCAGGTTACGAACAAGAGGAAATTCTCTTCCTACCTATCTCATTCTGCGTCTCTCAACAGATACCCTGAATTCATCAAAAACCATGGCAAGAATGGGAAAAAATGAAAAACTTCAGGAATCTGCCGACAGATGTAGGTGCATGCTGCAATCTGAGAAGTTTGACAGTGCCCACTGAAATCTAACTCAGCATTTTATTCTTTGAAGCAATATCTGATTTACACAATTGCTGATCTATGTCCTTGAGTTCCTTAGAGCACTCTAGCATTCCTAGTTTCACATCTTCTGGCAAATCAGATCTTGAAGATGAACTAAGAATGACTTACACTTGAACTTCAAATAGTAAACACCAAGGGCGATATCCTGCAGAGAGACACAAGGAAATATCCGAGACATCAGAAGCACAGAAACTGTGTTACATCACATCCCGCCGTTATAGCATGCCAGGATACTTATTATAAGAAGATGCAGCATGACCCAAAATTCATACACAGGTTAAAGGTCTACAGACAAACACATGGGAAGCCACACTGTTCATCAAGTTCTTCCACACAATGTTGACAGCTTCCTTCCAACACTCTTCTCCTCAACACTACCACAGCACTTCTCCAGGCTCTTCTCTTCCCCGAAGTCCTTACTCCAGAGATCCAAATGTGCACTGCCAAGACTGCACTTTGGGGTTGCTGCATAAAAAAGCTGCTGTTTTAGACACAAATGGAAACATCAGTTCCAGAAACAATTCCTAACCCTACTGGGTATCTGACAAAAACCTGCTATCTCTGGATTTTACACAAAGATGGAAAATTGTAAGAAAATAAAATTTTCAGCTTCTATAGTATCCTGCACTGTTCTGCTTCTAGGAATTTTAAGTTGAAGGAACAGTGTGAGTCTAGGCACATTCACTAAAATGATCCCTTCCTTACGAAAATGTTAAAATACATTCATAGTACCCAAAAAAGAATCCCACAGAATACCCATAAATAACACCTCAGAGGCTGGCACATCCTTTTTCTGGTAAATTTCTCCATCACTTTCACAAAACAGGAAAAGAGACCTACCAAAAGAACTCCTATTTAACAGAGTTAGGACTGTATCTATAAAGAGGTATTGAATTATAATGTTATCCAACTATAGATCTGTTGCCCCATGCGCAGTGCTTTCTGTCACAAGATTACAAATGTTTTCTCATGCAGCTTATGGAATAAAAACTAAGCCACAAACCCTACTCACTGGAGAAAAACCGAATGCAAATAACTTCAAAAATACAGGTGAATCCATCTTGCATCAGTATATTTGGGGGTAGGTCAAATTATTCTAGCACGTCTACAAAATCTGCATGGGTATCAGTGGAGTTTTTGGAGTATGTACCTAGGTAAAACCATAATTGACCTTAGGCCTTCCCCATTTTGCTAAGCTGCAGAAACTCACTTATTTCTGGGACCTAACTGTTACCAGCCTGAACAGTTAAAAAAAAAACAAAAAAACACGCACTTTTGCTGCCTCAGCCGAAAGCCCTCAACAGTAAAAGTAGGTGTTAATTATACCTAAGATACAAAGTTTGCATACCCAGAACACAATCTCAGCAAGGAGATATTTTATCCTGTTATCTTGCACAGAGAGCGACCACACAAATTTGAGTGTGAACAACTCACACCCTGAGTGAGAAGCCTGGCTTTGTCCTTCTTTAGGGCCTCACTGTGGAAACCATCCTACTGGCAGATATCAGTAAGTTTACTCATGGAAGTCCAAAATCCACCCCAGACGATAAGACCTGACCTAGGGAGAACACACATTTGGGCTATGCTGCTAAAAGAGGCTGAGCACCCTCTATTCCCATCATCTCTGATCAGGTATCAGTGCTTTACAGGCTAAGATTAATGGAGCCTTTAGGGAAGGCTCCAAGGTTTAGCAGGAAAAGTACACTGGGAAATACTGGTGGAGGATCAGTTTCACTAATACATAGAACTTTCAATTATTTATTAAAAATGATGGGTACATGGTACACACCCTGTGTGCAGCAGTGGTGCGCATTTTCATTTCTGGAGAAGTACCATACACTAACAAACAAACTGAGCAGAAAACCTCAAAGTGATTGCTTTAAGACTAACAAGAACTACACACAGCTAACTCCTCACACACGTACCAGTCTTTCATCCCTGTAGTAGTATCTAAACACCACACATTTGTGAAGAAGCAACAGCAGCAAGAACTTCCATGAAATATTTTAATGGGCAAAATTCTTCTCCAGTCAAAACAAAACGATGGCAGAGAATTGGCAACGCTGATCAAATTGCAGTCATCTACTGTTGTCTTTTTCCCATGCATAATCTCAAAACACTTAGTCTCATGAATTATAATTGCTAATTATTCCCACAATGAAACAAGAAGTACTAAAAAAATAGCACAGCAAACTGAGAGTGAATACACATTTCTTGCTTGACTCATACAAATTTCCTTAATTACAGACCAGAAGAAAGGAGTCACGTTAACTATGACCAGTTACTTATATTTATTTGTGAGTACTAATTGAGGGAAAAATGATGTTTTGTTTGCAGTTGCTTCTTTTTGAACTTGAACATTCCTCAGTTGTAAGCAAGGAAGACCTAACAATTCACACTTAGGAATAAAGTATTGTTGTGATTAGAAAAACATAGTGTCTGCGCATTTGGCCTGTATGTACACATTCTCTTCAATAAATTAAAGAAAACCACACAGACATAGTGAATACAACCCTTGGCTGAACTACTTTTCAGAACATAAAACAACTAATTAAGGCAAAGGAGGCTGCTAGAAAACTTCAGCACTTGTTTAACAATAGAGCTGTAAGGAATAGACCACCGCTGTCGCTGATAACACACTGGGGGGGGGGGGGGGGGGAGGAGGGGGGAGCATCACCGAGATACACTTGTCTACTTAAATACCAGTGAACCCGGTTCCTGAGGTCAGTTCTTGTTACTGATAACTTTAACGGGTGAAGAATTGTACCTGGCATTAAGGAGGCTGCAGTCCTAAATCAGTAAGATAACGTTCTAGAAAAACACTCAATTGCTCTGCAAAGTGAGAAGAGGCTGTATCTCAGCCTCAGTTTAGGAAGGAGTGGGTCAGGCACGGAGCACGCAAGAGACACCGCAGCAGCCCCACCGCACACACGCTGTAAAACACCAAGCCGCAGCACCTACTAGTCGGGTTACAAGAGAAGGACGCGTGGGCTTGCACGGCTGAAACACCAGCAAACAGTTATCATCCCCCGCGCATTCCCTACCGCTCGGGATCCTCACTTATCCTATCCATACCCAGAAGGCGCCTAGGGCCCGCCCCGGCCCATGGGAAGGGGTGCCCGGCCGCGGAGGCGACAGGTTGAGATGGAAGAAGGGGAGAAGGAAACGGAGGCAGCACTCGCTCCCGCCGCGGGGGCGGGCAGGGCCCCGGGAGCAGCCGCCAGCCTCCGGCGGAGCCCGACCCGGCAACTCCGTGCTCCCGGCTGGTGCTGCGGGGCATGGTCCCGCCTCGAAGCCTTTAAGCCCCGCTGCAGTGCTCTCTGCAACTTCCGCGGCTTTGGCGGCGGGGTGGCCCGAGGGCTCCGCAGCCGCCTCGACGCCTCCGGGGCCGCGGAGCGGTGGCGGCCCGTCCTGCCCTGCCCTGCCCTGCCCTGCCCGCCGCCGCGCCCCTCTCCCACCCCAGCCGCAGGCGGTAGGGAAGTAGGAAGTCCCGGAAAAGCAGGTCCCAGGTACTTCCCCAGGTGAGGGAGCTGCACGTAGGGCTCCGGCTGCGCTCGCCGCCGCTGCCCTGGGAGGGAGCAGGTGAGACCGGGACTCCCCCCCTCACGCACCCCCGCCGTAAATAAAGCCGAGACAAAGTCACCATCTGGGGAGGGGGCGGGGAGCTGCATTAGACGTGGAAGTCACTTACCAGCTTTGCAAGGATCCTTATAATCTATCGCCTCGGCTTTATCCTCTTCAGTGAAATCGTAAGTGTAGTCATAATCAAGGCCAGAGCAGCAGGAAGGCTTCCCGCAGACAGTCCACCCGGCCAACCACAGTGCCATCCTCCAGCAAAGCATCTTCATCCTCCCTCGGGCGGAGAGGTGGTGGGCAGGGCACGGGTGAACTAAGCGGCCGGTTCCACTGTCCACGCTGACTTGGGAAAGGAGGGTGAGGGATGGAGGAATCACAGTTTTTGTTGAGGGGCTGTTTTTTTGTTTTTTTTTTTCTCCTTCTCCACCTGGGGGCTCTTCCGGGAGACGGTACGCCCTAGGTAGCCCCAGTCAGACGGGTGCTACACAAAGTGAGGAGCATGAGCGTCGCTGCCCTTCCTGCCCTCTCGTCAGGGAAAAGTCTCTGGGTGTGTGGGTGGGCGCAGGGGGTGGACTCAGGCTGGGAGATCCTGTCTGTCAGGGCGTCCCCTCGCCTCTGTCAAACCCCAGCCAAACTTCCCGCGGAGGAGGAGGCGGCGGCGGCGGCTGCTGCCCGCGTCCCGTTCCGCGCCCGGCCCGCGCCCCGCTGCGCGCCCGCCGCGCCGCCAACCCCGGTCCCGCTGATGCTACCAGAAGATGGATCCGGGCTGCACATCAGCAAACTACCACAGGGAGAGGGGAAAAGAAAAAGAAAGAGAAAAGGAAGGAAAGAAAAGGGAACGGGCGGGGTGGGGGAGGGAGGGTGCACTACAGCAAACCGCGGAGCTCTAGTGATGGGAGGCAGCAGCTATGCTGGAGGGAGCAAAAGTGTCAGAGCTTCGCCCCCCTCTGCACAAACACTCTAAGCTCTGTCCCTGGTCTGTCCCCCCTCCTCCGTCCCCCTTTAACTTACGAAAACCTTACAGGCAACTAACACACAGTCGTCAGCATCCTGCTTACTTATTCATACAGTCAGGGTCAGGATCCGGGCTGCTTCTGATCTGCTCCCTTGATAGTGTGTCTTATGGAAACACGCGCATTCACTATACGCCTCTATCTCCATATAGCTTTCTCTCTAGATAAGTAATGCATGGCATTTAAACAACAACAACAAAAGGATCGAGATCAGATAAAACAATGCACAGATCGACACCCGACAGCCAAAAAAGAGCGAGAGAATGGGTGTTGAGAAGAATTAACTACAATTTAGGAGACGGATAAATAAATCATTGTCTGTGTATTTCCCCCTCTGCTGCGGCTGCTTTGCAGTGTTAGCCCCATGAGCTGAAGGGTGGGGGTTAAGGAGCGAGGGGGAGGGGGAAAGAGAAAAGTTTAAGCGCCCACAGTTTGTTTAAAACAGATAAAGGCAATATAAAAGGTCCATTGGTCTCCAGAAGTTCAGCCAAGCAACCGAGAACCGGTTCCAAAATGAAAGTAAGAATAAACAAACAAACAGGGAAAAAAATCAATGCGAACAAAAAGTAAAATCGTAGCATGCAGCAGCAGCGCGCAGATCTTGCAGTCGGGTTTTCCTGCTCTCACGTGGATCTCCAGGAGAGTGGTGGAGGTTTATTTTCCGAGCGAAGTTTCCGCGGGAGCCGCCGCCCCGCTCCGCAGTGTCCTGCCTCGCCTCGCCCGGCCCCGCCGCGCTTCAGCGCCGAGGCGCCCCGAGCCGCCGCCGGCTGCGCGGGGCCGGGTTTTGTTTTAAAGCCCGAGAAGGGATAAGCGCGCAAAGCCTCATTTCAGCCGATCAACCTGGAGAGGGAGGGGGAGGAGGGGTGGAGATACGTGCTGCTCGAATAAAACAAGATCAAGCGGAGGGGGGGGGAAATGTATATAGGTAGTTAGAGATCTCCCTGCCTGCCTCCTCCCCTCCCCCGAGAAGGGCAGCTCCAATCCTGCAGAAACGCCTGAAACTGTTTCAGACCAAGGTGAGACTTTTCCGTAGCAAACTCTACTCCTCCTCCTTTTACGAGTTTCCATGGAAAAGGGCGGGGGGGACGACGAGGGGTGGGTAGAGGGGTGTTTCTTCTGCTCCCATTTCGCCGGGGTGTCACATTTAACACGGACTTTTGAAAGGGCTGCCGCGGAGAGGCGACTGCGTCTTTCTCTCGCTTCCGAGCCCGCACAGGCTCGCTCTCTTCGCAGCACTTCCCGGTAACCTTCCCTCTGTGGCAGGGGTGGAAATCCGGAGATAGTCCCTTCCCCTGCCTGTGCCAGGAGCGCAGGCAGAGCCGGCGGCGCGCCCCCTGGCTCCGCGGGCGCGGACCGCCCCAGGTGCCGCGGGGGCGGGAGGGGCACGGAGAAAGCAGTTACGCAAACTCCGGGTAGGCACAGCCTGCTAGCGCAGCTATCCAGGGGCTGGGCACAACTTTCTATCAAGACCTAGCTGCTCCCAAAAAACGGGGGGCGCGGGGAAGGCGATGGGGCCTCGGGGGGTGGGGAGAGCAAGGCTCAAAGCCTCTTTTCAAATGACAAAAAGTGTGCTGCCTGCCCGGAGACGGTGCGCCTCTGCCATTCTGCGAATGAAGGGTTAGTGTTGCTATAGATAGGCACTCTCAGCGGGTCATACCATTAAAACTGGAAAGGTCAGTTAAGGCAGAGCTAATAACAGTTTAATAATAGAGCATATTAAGGAGTCTGGCACTGAGTAGCATCACTGTCTTTGGAGCATCCGTGTGTTGTGCTTCCTTGCATTTTTGGCATCCACATTGTGTCCATGTTACTCCTAATTCAGTCTTGTTGCTTCAAAGTTGAAAGCCAAAAAGAGAAACTGCCACTGAAAAGGTGCAGCCTTCAGTAAGGAATCACTCTTCTCTGTCCCAGCAGGTCAGTTTGTTGGGTGTCATAAGGCCTACAAAAAGCACCACATACTGGATGACAGAAAAGCCTGAGAAAACTGTGATCTGCTCATTTCCCCTGTTCCTCAACGTACTTTCTGTGACCAGCCACCTCAGACACTTGGAACTGATTCCAAGGAAGTTACCAGAGACCCTTCCTTGTCAATTCATCAGAGCAGTGTCAGGGTTGATGACTATCTCTGCTTGCACATTGTCGTGGTTTGGTGGGCTGTGTTTTGGTAAAGAAATCAGTCTGAACCAATCTGAAATCTAGTTTCTGTTACTTTCTGAGGTCCACAAAGTTTATCTTGCAATGTTATAAATTACATGCTCATTTGACACAGTGGACCTCTGTAACCTGGTTTTGTTATTTTACTTGGTCTTGTTTCATGTGTGCACACCTTTAAAAAGTTAATTTTCTTTTGTGTGCTGATGCACCCCCATCCCCAAAAGAAATAATCTCTGTCTAGCAAGCACATGTTTGTCAATAGAGCTTTAGAAACACTGACTTTGCTGATTGCTTTACAGCCCTAGTAGAGGAATGTACAACATGCAATCCTCAACATGCCAGTCTCCCAAGTGAGGAGATTATTATAGCCTCTCCAGCGGGAGATTAACTCTCCCAGCAAGGTAGGCACTGACGTCACCCCCAGCCTCAATCTGCCCCCAACCTCTGCATCACCAGCACTGGCAGAGCAGCATCAAGTGCTCACAGTCTTGAAGACAGCTGGCCATGCAGAGCCCTGACTAAGACAGGAAACAAATTCAGAAATGCTAGATGGGAGTCATGCAGAAATCTGGGCACATAAGTGCTGTAACAAGAAAATGTGTGGATAGGTCAGGGTAAAAGCTGTTTTCTGCTTGTAATCCAGAGCAGCTACACATTAGAATTACTGTTTAAAATAAGCATTGCAGCACTGCAGAAACTATTCTACATTGCTTAGGTATTAATATTCCCATCAGTCACATTAGTAAAATGCTTTCTTCATATTAAGAGAATTTTTTTCCCAGTAACTGGTTTCACATTTCAATAAAAAAACCTTTTCCCCTAATTAACCTGTTAATTATTCAACCTACCTTCTTTCATGATGCAAAATTTTGAAACACTTTAAGTACAAAATATTTTTTTCTTATCACGCATTCATGTCTACCATTCCAAAAAGCTCACAACTCTGATAATCCATCTGACAACACAGTCAATCAAAAATCCATCCTACAGCCGTTTCCAAAGAAACGAACACATAGCCAGGAAGACAGAATGCTTAAGCTGGAAGGAAACCAACCAACGGAACACAACAACAGCAACAACAAAGCTCCAAGCTTTTTCCCTTTTCCTTTAAATTTCCTGATTTGTGCATATATTATAGGGACACAGATAATGGTAAATGCATTTACTTTAAAAGTAGTAGTAGTGTATTGGGGGTTTTGTTTGGGGTTTTTTTTTGGTTTTTGTTTTGTTTTGTTTTTTTAATCCAGAAAGCTGGAGGCTTTCCAGCTCTTCCTACACATACTCACAAAAAAATACAACCACTCCACCAAAAAAAAACCAACCAACAAAAAAAACACCCAAAGAACCAAAAAACTTTTTTAAAAAGGGACAAGTATGTACAAAAGACAAACACAATTGCAGAACTAAAAAAATAACATCTGAAATATCATTGCTCACACCTCCTCCTCATTCTTTGGCTATCTGTCTCCTGCTTAGGCCTCCATCTAGTGTGGAGTTTTAGGTGGGTGGACACAATGGGCTTATTCACAAACATCAAGCTCAGCACATGCCTAAGGCTTTGAAGGCTGAAGACCATGGTGGGTCAGCTCCTTGGGACAAGGACTCACGGGATTTTTCAGGAGGCTAAAACAGAGAAGTTCTGTGGGAGCTGGTTACCTTCCTGCTTTATCTCCTGATAAACACATTCTCTGTCTCTGAGGTACCTAGAGCACTTCTGAAACAGCTGAAGTTATATATAAGCATTTTCACATTTTCCAAATGCTTATTCTGTAGGGCAGTACTGAGGCTGAAAGCGCATTGTAGCAAATAAACTGTTTAAAGTAACAAACATACATATACACAATCATAAAGGTATACTGAGAAAATTTTATAAACTAAAAATTTTGAAGTTAAAAATCAAGCGCTCATGATCTTAACAGCAGGAAGCTCACCTGACAAACCTAATTTCTCCCTCCTCTCCCACATGTACTCACGTATTATGAAAGTTGTTCATTTCATGTTTGCATAAATTTTTTTCTAGACCTCTGTGCTTGATTAATAAAAAGCCTTCAATGTTATGTTTTCTGCTTTATTTTTGTAAGTATGCCCCATGCTTTATTCATTACTCATTTATTCAGATCCTAGTCTGAATACAGTTATTAATTTCCTCATGGGCATTTTATGGAGCTTGTTGCTACAGTATTTATGGGCTTCAAAAATATTAATTATTTTAGTTTCATAATACACCCCTCAGATGAGGGGATATTGTGACAGGATATGAATATTACATTCGGAAAACAGTTATAGATTGCCTGATTTGATATCTTGTAGACCTGTCAGGACTTGACACTATAGAAAAGCTTATTTCTTCAAGGCCTGGTTCCCACTGCTTTCAGTTGCAGTAATATCACTCACTGACTATCTAACTACCTCTAATCAAACCCTGGCATTTTCAGGCATCTGAAAATGAGAAGCAAATATTTAGCAAGAAGTGCAATTTCAAAGCCTTGAGCCAACTTTATCAAGGAACTTGCTGGCAGAGGCAAGGGCTAAGACACAAATTTTAAACTGTTCCGCTCTCTCGAGACTTTGGACACACTGCTTCTCTTCCCATAATTCTTTTTCTTTAACACTTCCTTCAGTTTCTACAATAAAGATGACCAGGCTCCTGCCAGCAACAGCCTCACCTTTAACAATAGTCATATGATTCATCCACTCTTTTGAATCTTCGGCTCCTCAACACAGTACCTGTTAACATGAATAGGTACTTCTGCCTTTGGCCCAGCATTTGAAAAGATGTGTCTGTCTTCACCACTGGATTTCTTGGTTATTACTGGCAGAAGAGGGAATCTTGGGATCCCTTCCAAACTCTGGGAGAGGGTGTTTTTTAAATAGCAAAGTCCCATCTGCTTGCTTCCCATGTCCATGCTTTGCCTTATCTTGACTTTTTATTTTAAGCCTGTCTTCATTCTCTCTTCAGTCTTGGCTGCTCATTCTTCTTTTATTTTTCTTATCCAGTTAATGGTAGTTTTTGATTCGTATCCCAGTTCCAGCTGCCCTAGTTGCACTTTTCTTTAATTTTGTTCTGGGACTTCTCACTCTCAGATTCATCTTCAGCTGTGCAGGCTCTTTTTTGTTGTTGTTGTTTTGTTTTCACTCCCTTTATTTGATCCCTTTAGTTGATCTTTCTCTTATGTCTTCTCACCCAATATAACTTTTAGTTATGTTGACATCCACCTTCCTTGTCTGTTCTTTACTCCAGGTGTGCACCATGAAGTCAGTCTTGTTCCTTGACCTTTTTTCCCAGTTCCTGAGTTGTCCTCACTCCAACCCTTACACTGATGTTCAGGCCATTTTTGCTGTCTGCTACCCTCCATCCATTTCTTCACTTGGTTACTTCTCAGGCCTGGTTTCCTTATGCAGAAAATTTCATTGTCCCAAAATATATCCGCCATTCCCGTTGCAGATTTCCGGTAATCACACCCCATATTCTTTCTCAGGAGCTTTGTGCTCACTTTACCATGCTGCAAGATCAGTCCTTCTTCCTCACCCATATAAGTGAAGCAACCTTCCCCCCCCCCATCCTACAGATACAACTGACATGGATTAAGCACCTGAAATCATTGCTTCTTCTCAGTTAAGTTCCAGATCCAAGCATGGCACAGCTCAAAATTATCATGTAATATGTCACTGCAGATGAGACACTCAGGTAAGAGAGCTGCTAAAACTGCATGTATTCAAGGGTGGCTGTGTTAAAGGTAAAAAAGAATATATCCCTTGACATAAGGACCGATACTCTCCTTTCTATTCTGCTCAAGATTTAACTACATTTCCTGCAGACTGAGCATACTGAAGCCCATAGAAAAATATTGCAATGATTTTTAATTAAGATCAAACCCATCTATTTGCAAGTTTCATTCTCAAATACCTGGACAATTTAAGCTAACTTTCTAAAAGGCAGGTTGATGAAAAAGAATTGAAAACTGAAAACCAGCTTGTAGCAAATACTAGCATAGAAAATGTTATTTCAAATTTTCGCAGTTAAACAAAGATATATATAAGCAGCTTAAACAATATCTACCAACAGACAGTGTCAAGGAATTTTGATATTAGATAACCAACTAGACTGTGTTTATAACATGATTTGTGTTATGCCCTCTCCATTCCTAATACTCTAAAAACTGCAGAAGAGCAAAACTACATTGAAAACATGTACTGATGTTAAAACAAGTAATCAAGCAACAACAACAAAACCAGTGGTGCACAACTTAAAGTAGAAACTGTTCTGTGTTTGCTCAGCATCCCTGATCCTCATCAAGCAATAAATCAATTTGCAGTAGCTGTGGACAGCTATTTAAACACAAGGCCAGAAGAGCTTAATTGTTAAAACAATGTTCAAAGCTAGAAAGTATAGGAGGATAGTGTAAGAGGTCATATTAAATACTCACTTATCTAAAAATTGCTGCATTCCAAATATTAGGAGGCAACCTGACCTTCCCTTAATTACAAAACAAAGTCTATGAGCTTTGAGCTTAGCACAGCTTAGCTTGCAATTCTTCAGAATATAGATAGAAGCTGCCAGATGAAAAACTGGCATCTAAATGTTTGCCGACTTGATTTTGTTTGGTTTATTTTTTTGTCTAACATGCAAAAAAAAAAAAAAAAAAAAAAAAGAAAACCAAACAAACAGCTAAAAACTGTTTGTTTTGGAGCTTGTGGTTTATTTTTACAAGTTGATAAAGCATTCAGGATTCAATTCTCAACTTTGTAAGAGGCTGCTCCTTGTCAAAGTTGACAGCAAACTTGTGTTTTGACTTGCATCGGAGCTGATGGGTCACTTATCAGTCACCATTCTAGACATTGGTAGCTGGTGAACATAGTTTCTTTGGCAATTATATGGTAATGTAAGTGTAATAAACAATAACGATGATATTACTATTCCTAGACCTGTTCTTCTATGAACAAGTGTTGCCGGTAGACTTAGAAGTGACAACTTTATTAGACTGACTAGGTGTAGAGGGTTAATCTTACCCTCCAGTATTCAGCATACTGTCACATAGCTGGGAGTCAGTGGATGATTTTTGACAGAAAAAAGCCCCTAATGAGCCTAATCTTGAGTGACTGCTGAGCATTTTGATCTTCCATTCAGCTCTAGAAGATGGAGCAGCTCAGCACCTTGCCGAACAGGATTCACAGTTTTGAGCTATGTGAAGCTTAGATGAAAAACCTCTGGTTTAGTTTACATTGTAATTTAGCACTTATCTCTGGCACTTACCACAGAAAATATGTAACACTGAGAGTGACGGTAAAGAATCAAACAATATGGAAGAACCCTACCCCAATTGGGTTTCTACATAGACACAATGTATTCTTCTAACTCTGGATCACTGAAAATAAATAAGGCCTATCACCAGCAGCCGGGAGGAAGAATGGCAATTGTCTTAAAGAAAGCAGTATGAAACTATGATACAAGAATTAGCAATGACATAAATATTTCCCTGTAGTTATTAGTGTTGTTTTATTTGTGGTAATATTGTGGTAATACACTGCACAGAACTTTTACCCTTTTCAACACTATCTAACATATATTTCGTTAATACAGGTAGGTACAGATAGCATGATACCCACTGAATTTTGTGGTGCAGCTATCAAAAAAAAAAAAACCAAAAAAAACCAAAAAAAAACCCACAACCAAAAACAGAAGAAAAAAAACATCCCAAAACAAAACATAAACCACCACCTCATATACCTAAGGTGTCTTATTTAGTACCTTTTTCTAATCTTCGGTGTCATAAGATGTCAATGGCAAACCTAATTGCATCCACATTATCCAGCTCTCTCCAAAATTATTTGTGTTATGCTTGTTGTCAATTCTTCCTTACTAAAACAGTAAGGAAGAATTTTCATTTTCCAGCAAAAGCTTCTTTTGAAAGAAGGCACTGATGCACCAAGCAGCAATAATTAATAAGCTCTGTCTGGAGAATTTGGGGATTATACTATATTTTAAAGATGAATGCTCTTTCACTTGCAAAGGTGATAGTTTTGTGCAGACAAAAACAATATACTTGCTGTAAATAGTACATATTTTACTGTTATTACACATATGTACCTATGCTTTACAATTTGAGCTTAACTTGCAGCCATTTCAATACAGTATTCCTTCAGCACAATTAGAGTACTAAGCTCTTGCAATTCATTTTTTACTCCCTCACCTCAAAGCTATATAATTTGCAATACCAGAGGTGTCACAGACAACCAACTAGAGATAGCTACTGGCAATTGTGGGCACACATACATGTACACACACGTACTCACAATATGAAGAACCCAAACTGAAGTCTGAGAGCAAAGCACTTCCAAAATTAATTGCAGGAAGTGGAATCAGCATTTATATAAAATTTTCATCCTTCCAAGAAAAGGGTGAAAGAGGTCCCAGGCACCACTCACACATGCACAGTTCTGTGTGGCAATTAATACAGAGTCCAGTCTCACTGCACAAGCAGTATAGACTTTCTGAATAGTCAGATTTACTATACATTCTCCAGTCTTCTAGGTTTGGGTTTCCTGGTAGGAATGCCCTTGTCAGATTAGGCACTGAAGCCCTTACTTTATGAGTATAGGCTTAAAACATTGAACAAATATGAGCAAATAAGAATCTTCAAGTGTGAAGCATAAGAATCAAGGTTTGTACTTCTCATTAGTATTAGGTAGAACGACCACAACTTGTAAGATTTTTTTTTTTTAAGTATACATGCTCACATGCATTTTATTTGTTAAAGAATTGCATTTACCATATAAAAAGTGCACTTAATTCCCAACATCCAAAAAAACTCCTACCTCCATGTATAATAGCCAAATTTGTGTTTGTGTGGATTCTCTTTTTCAGTGAGTGATACGAATAGCGGTTTGCAGGACAGACATTGCAGATAAATGCAACAAGACATATTATCAAAATCCTTAACACTCAAATTTTGTAGAAAATGCTAGTAGTGAAACAGTCAGAAATATTCCTGATTAAAGTGATAGATCTTGACTTCTAAATGATTCAAACAGTCTTCAGTTTGAAAGAAACTCCTCTACTACTACTTTTGTTCTTTCCTAAACCTGTTTCTTCTCTCTATATGTTCTTATAGATCACAGAATCACAGAATGTGCTGAGTTGGAAGGGACCCACAAGGATCATTGAGTCCAAGTCCTGGCCCTGTACAGGTCCATCCATACCCAAGAATCACACCATGTCCCTGAGAGTATCATCCAAATGCTTGAGTATCGTGCAAATGCTTCTTGAACTCTGTTAAACTTGGTGCTGTGACAACTTCCCTGGGGAGCCTGTCCCAGTGCTAAACCACCCTCTGGGTGAAGAACCTTTTCCTAATATCCAGGCCAAACCTCCCCGACACAACTTCAGGCCATTCCCTTGGGTCCTGTCATTGGTCCGAACAGAGAAGGGATCAGTGCCTGCCCCTCTTCTTCCCTTCACAAGGAAATTGTAACTACAATGAGGTCTCCCCTCAGTCTCCTCCAGACTAAACAGATGGAGTGACCTCAGCTGCTCCTCATATGGCTTCCCCTCAAGGCCCTTCACCATCTTCATTGCCCTTCTTTGGATGGTCTCTAATAGCTTAAAATCTTTCTTATATTGTGGTGACCAAAATGCGCTGAAAGCTATTATTTTGTCACTCAGCTCTCTTTAGAAATTGGTACTGTCAATTTTATTCATTTTTATGAACAGTCAATACTGTTCATTTTTATTCTTATCTTTATAAGAAATTATTTCATTCAGTGTTAAATATCAAACTATTGAATACAGTTTTTGATCTTTGCATATTTCATTTGACTCTGAATATAGTTGCTTGATGTATTTGTAATGAGTCTCTACTCCTATGCAAGTTTCATTTACTTTAATGAAAAGATCAGTTTGCCAATTGTCTCCATCAGTAAATTTGGATCTTCAATTATTATCACTTATTACATTTCTTTCCCTAACTTCCCACCTCAGTGTCACCACAGGAACAGAATATTTGTTTGGGAAACAGAAACACAGGAACACACCTGAGTTTTGCTTTAAAAAGCAATGGCAGACTAGGTGGGAAAACTCTCTTCTGAAACCCAACCCGTGATTATATTTTAGTATCAGAACTTTAACAAGGAATCATGTTGGTGTAGCCTACATTTTTAATGTAGTCCTTCAGCCACTGTAGACATAATTGATTTTATAAAAGGTAGTTTGTTAGAGAAGTGATAAAGCACCAGAAGCAGCTCACAGAGTTTTGTGTGAAAGAAGAGACTTGTACTTATAAATAAAATTTATTACTAATTTTTAGCAGTGAGTATTTAATGAACACAGTATAGAAAATACTGCCTGGCAAAGTCTCCAGTTAATATCAAGGTTAAGCTCTGCAAGAAAACCAATCTCACTTGTACCAGCGCTAGGCCTTTCTTACAGATTACCCGACACATGTAGTTAATAATGAATAGAGGTGGTTTTCTTCCCAGACTCAACTCCCTCCTGTCCTGAGCAAACCTGGGCTTTACCAAGCCACCAGAGCATCTGCAGTGCGCGGCCCCATCGTCTCGACACTTGCCTGTTTTCCCAAAAGTTTGCCCAGCTTGCAAGCCATGGCGTGGAAGGTAATGTGCAGAAACGTCTGGCATCCTTGCCCTCCCGATCCAGTTGTGATTTTTTGGCGTCCTGCGACCCCTAGTGAGAGCCGGGGCGGGCGGGAGGGCCCCCGCCTCTGGCCCGCCGGCCCGGGGCCGCCAGCGCCGGCGGGCTCCCGCCAGGCACCCGCTGTTTCCAGGTCGCGGGCAAAACATCTCTCTAGGGGTTTCCGTTTCCCCCGTTAACTGACTGAAAGCTACTATAAAAACATAATAACGCGTTGCCTTTGGTCGCTTCGAAACAATGCGCTGATTGTGTTGCAACTTCACACACAAAGCTGCTGTAAACTCTCAAGGCAAGAGACAGCACCCACCCGTCTTCTACATACCACCCCAAAAAAAGAAAGAAATAAAATTACCGGCTACACCTCTACTTAATTATGTACATGTAAGACTTAAGCCTTTGCAAATAACAATTATCAGTATTTGTTTGCCTACTGGTGTTAGGAAAACATTGATGAGGAGTTGGTCTCACAGCATTCAAAATTGCAAGCTAAGCTTTTTGCTGTTGTCATCATGCTCAGATCCACCAGAACAATGGAGTTTAAAACAATGATTGATTCTGTTCTAAACACATACATGAATTAAAAGCTGAGAATGTAAACATGCATTTATTGAAGAGAAAAGGGTGTTTCTAAACTTGGTTCAGTTCCCTCAACTAAGATCAACTTGGTATTCATATACATGTATCGGAATATGTTTGAATGGACAGACTGTTATATATCAAACTGTTTTCTGCACTTAAACATACTGTACACACACTTTTAGGGCCACTATTACACCATGAAAGGGGCAAGCCTGCTGTTTTAGTTCCTACCACTTACGAATAAAGCATGCAAACAATTCTACCTAATGCTAAAAATAAACATGTAAGAACTTTAATATTTTGATCATTCAACCGAAATTATTATACACATTAACGAGTCCAAATAGATCACTTTTTCAATGGAAAGATCTTGACAATCTGACCCGTGAAGCACTGCTACCTATCAGATGAAAAGATTCCAGGATATGAAACGTACCTGGTTTTCAAAGACACATATTGATATCTTGTGATGTTTTCATTTCCAAAGAAACAGTAGAAGCTTAGAATGAGAGGATTTTATCCAGATGTTTACATCAAAATAATTATGGTTTGCCTTTGATGAATAGTATTGCCTTCTGATTTGTAACTTCCTAAAACCCACTATATCCAAAGTCAAGCCATCGAGTTATTCAAACTTCCTAGAAGTTTCCTTTTGCTTACAAGTTGAGTTGGTCCATATCATACTTGGAACCAAACCCAAAAAGTTCAAAGATCTTCAGCAGTTCACGTTTTAAAACCTACTTTGAACTCACTTAAACAATTTTCTTTGGGAGTTGAAATTCTCGCAGATGTTTGCGTATTGGGATTGTAGATAACATGCATGTTAGATGAGCCTGCAATTGCCATCTCCCATTTTTCCAAATTTTTTTTACATGGTTTAGTGCCTCCTATCCGTTCGTCATTTTGCTAAATAACCACTTTAAGCAACCTACTGTCAAGCGTATAAATTGCCTCTGAGAAAATGACTAGTGCAGAGAATTCATTGTTAGTTATACTACTTTTATGTATTTAAAACACTTATTATTTGCTTCTAAGGAAAAAAAAGAAGTCCACCTTTCTGCAGCAATGTGGTGGATCTCACAGCTTGCATAACCCATAATAGTACATTAGTGAACAAACTGTAAAAGAGCTGTGTCTTTTCCACAAAAATCTCTCCTTAATCTGTTAGGCTGATTTTTCTTTAACTTTGCTCCACATACGGGCAACTTATTTCACAGAAGTTTTTATAGGCCTGCTTGGCTGAGCAGAGAAGCTGCAAACCTATAATACTAATATAATCCTGTTGTGTCACAGTGAGGGAGGGAAGGGCGAACAGTCCATGAGAGGCAGTAAACCTGATTCTATGCAGCAATGTGCATTATGCTGATGTCTTGGTTCATGGCTCTTGGGTCCTTCACTGATGCATGAATCAATCTGTTTAAAAATATTTTTATACAATTGGAAATGTACGTTACTAGAAGTAAATTGTATACTTTTTAGAGCATATGGTTTATATTCAAAGTTTTATCTGATTTACCAAAGGCCTAAGATTTATTTGAGCTTTCTTTAAATCACTTGTTCTCTTACCAAATAATTCTGGGAATTCTCAGAAAATGCAAATTCTAAGTTGATATTTACATACATTCTCTGTAGGTGTCAGCATTGCTTTATATTGTTGTAGAGAACTATTTTTTCTTTTTCTCAGAGAAAGAAGACATGCAGATTTGTCATTTTCCACATGAAAGATAATTTTTATGTTGCTAGATTGTATTTTACCATCCATTTTAGACTAAGAGATTCAATACTATATGGCATAGGGGCAACCAAAGTAAATGAACAGAAAAAAATGTAAGTTGCTTTTCTATGCATCCATTTTCAGTTTTAAAACCTTTCTATTCCAGTTATTTTTTTGTATAAATACCATCCTTATTGATATAAACACAAGGTTCATGTGTTTATATCACATAACCTTTGCAAATGTTTCTCAGATGTTGAAAGGAGCAACAATTCAGTTATGTTAAATATAGTGTGAATCTATCTTCTTTACACAGACTATAGAGGAAAACTGTAGAATTCCAGTGGAATTCTCAAAATAGCCACCATAGGGCAAATATATTTAATACTTTCATTCATAAACTTACCATACAAAAGAAAAGTATGCTACTGAAATCTGTTGATAATACATTATTGAGATGAATTATCCATGCAGAAGGGAATTGTACTATCATACTAGAAGTGAATGACCTTGGGAGCCAATGTAATTGGATGAAAATGAATTGTACAAAGTGCAAGATCGTGAAAAAGGGTAAAAACAAGGATTGTTTTCAGGATCTCAGGCATAAAGACTGCTTGAAGAAAGATGTGAATTAAATAGTCAAACAAAATTATTATCAACCTCCTATACCCATGAAAGAGAAACACAATTCAAGCATCTATTAAACAAGATATTTCCAATTAAAAAAAAAAAAAAAAAAGAGAAACTATGTCATTATTACAAACTCAAGTATATATGAAAATTACTTGAAATGGGGCATACAATCCTGACCATTGTTTTTATCAGAGGAACAGAGATCTTCTCTTCCAGGAGACTATTAAGAGAGCACTTCAAAATCATTTGAAGGGATAAGTTAGCTTGCTATAAGAGTAGTGGAAAACAAACTAACTACATAAAAATATCATCAACACAAGAAAAAAAAAGTCTACAAACTGCTCAAGAATGACATTAAAGCTGGGAGAGGGATTCTGACATCACAACCCAGAAGGAATAACGGAGGAAGAAATCCCATCTACTTTTCAAACAGAGCTCAAAAGAGAACGTATCTGCTTGGTCTAAGAATGTGATAGAGTCTGTGTTCCGGGGGGTCCCAGTGGCCCAGTCTTTCATTGCATTAAGGGTTTGAACCAAGGTTTGTCATTAGTGCTATACCATTATCTATTGATAAAGTCAAGTGTTACCTTACGGACACTGATTGTGGGCAGGTTTAGGTGATCTAAGTGAAATAAAACAGATGAGAATTTGTGGGGTTTTTTTCAGTCTCAGAATCTATTTAGACTAGAACTATCCTTCAAGTGCAAGTGACAAGCATCTTGATTACAGGGACTTCTCAGTGTTGGCTGGCTCACAACCAACATTTTTGAGTTAGAGAATTTAATTTAGATAAGGATTTCAGACTGGGAATTTACTTCAGTGCAAGTTTTACCTACATATTTTCATAACACACACTCTTTATAAGATGTTGTTTGTAAAGATTTGTTTATATATACATTTTTTTCTTCTTTGCCCCTCTCCCACTGTGTCTCTAATAAATAAGTTTTGTCCATAACACTGTAGAGATACACTGACTTATTTTTAGGTCATCTCAGAAGTACTTAGGAGCTCCTATTAATGGCACAGTGGAACGCTGAGTTTTCTATAATTCTGTGGCTGCAAAATCTTGTCTCTATCATAGATTTGCCCTTGGGTTGCAGAATAAACAAAGCGGGTATTTATAGCCCTTCTCATGCAAAGAGATTTGATCATTCAAAAAGAAGGCAATGAATTGCACAGTACTTTCTGTATCCCCAGGCTAGGTACTAATATTAGTGTTAAGGAAAAACTGATGTCACCTGATCTATCACAGTCTCTGCTTTTGTACATCTCTGGGTAACAATGGGCCAAAAAGGCTAGTATTATTTTTGAATTAATTTATTTCAACACAGTTCTATTGTCATGACAGATTTAGAAATACTGTCCTCCACCTGAATTACATCAGACTGCTATAGTTGATACAGGATATAGGAAAAATCAAAGCAGCACTTCTCAGAGTCCACCCAAAGAAAGTTTTAAGGAAACAGATGGCTCTGACCATTTGGAAATGGCCCACAGGTATTACTCTTACTAAATAAGAGAAGCTGGAGATGAGATAGACAAAGCCTAAATTATACTTTTTTTTTTTTTTTTCCAGGCTGTGGTTTGATTCCCACATAAGATTCAGATGTTTATTGTGAGATTCAAAGTTGTTTGTACTATAAGGCAGGAACTCAACAGAATAAGCTCTATGACTTCACTGGTCTTCTCAAAGTCCTTCTCTACTCTCTAAACCAAATATTCTTGTTTTTGAGGAGTTTGATTTAAGCTATGTCTTACAACTTGGCACGCAGCTCAGCTGTGCTTTTATGAGTGTACCCCTGGCTGGAAGCCTCACTTACTCAGCTGGATTGACTCTGCTGTGGCTCAGGGTACTTGTGCTAAGTACACACACTTCCATGCTCACAATCACAGCCACATCCGGACCCTCCTCAACCCCGAAATATTCCCATAAAACTCAGTTTTTATTATCCTGAACGAAGGTTGACTGCTGTGGATAGAAACTCAAGTAAAAACATCCGATATAAGTTTATGATTTTACCTCTTCTATGATGAATAACTACTTAAAAAGCAAGGTAATGTTTTAGAGTCAGAAAATATATTAGAATCCAGTAGAACCATCAAATTGATCTCCCTTTTTGTGATACCTTCTTTTACCTGTTTGCTGTAAATCCAAAATCCAAATTCTTATTAAAAAAAAAAACAAACATTCAAATCCTTAAAACAAACTGGTAAAATGATGCAGAATAATGATAGATTGAATAAGTGCACACAAGCAAAGAAGTATTTATAGATTGCTAATGTATCGTCATGTACCTTACATGGTTTCATGTAATAGGTGAAGAGAAAATGGAAGTACTTGCTAAGTGATCAATCATTTAGAAAATAAAAATAACATTTGGGAAATCTCAGGTTTTTTTCCCACTGTAAAACAGTACAGTGATTTTCAGTTCAGTTACTTCGGATCATAAGGACTAGAAACCAATAATTTCTTGAAAAGGGAAGAATCCCCTTATGAGCTGAAAGGGACAGAGTTTGAAGATGTCAGAGAAAGAAAAAAAGTCTTTTTTTTGATCTTATGATACTATGATTTAGAGAAAAAATATTCACATTTTAGAAATATCTGGGCAGATTGGAACTTGCAGTCCAACTTCTAAGTACATTTATGCAACCCCCTTGCAAAACAGCTCTTAATTTGTTTGCACACTATATTTTCCCTAAAGTGCAAGAATGAACAATAATCATGGAACTTAACACTTTGTTTCATATTGGTTGTACAGGATGTGGAACCAAGCCTTCAGATTTCTAGGAAAATGAGATGTTCACAGTTAATGGATACCTGTGAAAAGCTGTTCGCTTTTTCCCCCCAAACAGTACCTCACTGCATATTTTTGGCAAAGACAGTGACAGGAACTCATTCTCTGGGCAACATACAGTTTCCTCAGCTACAAGATCGTCCTTTCTTTTCTTGACATCCCAACTCATTCAAAACACATATCCCAACTTCCTCAACAAAACTGAGATGAGACTTGCAAACAACAGACTCTTTCACTGTGTTGTGCTGATTCATTCCAAGCACTGTTCATCCTGCACACTGAATGAGGCAGTCCTGTGGGAAAACAAAGGATGAGATCATGTAATTAAAGACTATCTTATAATGTACATGGGGATTGAACTATAATGGCCTCAATGGTCCCAGTTCTATTTCTTAACTCTTGAGTGATTAAGAGGTTTTTGTTTTCTAAATGTAACCATCACTAGTTATGAGTAAAGACATTAAAAAATAACCCAAATTCCAAAATAAAGAAATACCCACATGAAACTATACCAATTACTACTCCATGGTATGCAAGGATAATTACCAGTAGATCCAATCAGAGCAGAAAACAACACTGCTACTTTTTTTTGAACATTCTATTCTCAATTTTCCTATCCATTAATGTTTATATGTTTTCCAGAGATATTTAAATTTTAATGAAATTCTGCCAGATTAAACTATTTTGAAATCCTGCCTTCTGATTCCCACCACAGGCTTGCTTACTCCAGTGAGATGCTGATGAGCCTATCTGTAATCCACAGGCCTACCTGACAAACACAGAGATCCTACAGACCCTGCTCCCTGTCATTTCTCTTCTGAGTGCTCTGTCAAGTTGGACACAAAATAGTCATTCCATTCTGAAGGAAATTTAACTCTCTTTGTAAATGTTCTAATTTAAATACATTAAACTTTTTAATGCCTCCTAGAATGGCTGTCATTCCCCCCTCCCCCAGCACAAGTCTCTGGTACATGTACAACTTTTTTGGAAGCTGAAGGCCTGAAACATTATTCTCTGACTGTCCCAAGAGTTGAATCTTCTGCAAGCTCTGACAGCCATCGCACAGTAGGAGATTATTTTGAAAAAAACATCCCTCCCCCCTGAAATTCCAGATCCAGAAAGCACTTCGTTTTGTTGCAGAGAAACAGATTTGGGACGATCACACCACATGTTTTCTGTCTCAGCACACCAGTACTCTAATGCCTAGTGCAGTCAGGCAGCAGCACAGGCAGGGCTGCTCTGCAAGGGGTGCCAGACCAGGTGCCCAGGGCAATCCCAGCACCAATCAGGGTACAGCCCCACAGCACATCAACATCATGGGCAAGAACAGGGCACTGGAAACAGGACCTATCCAGGCATTTCAGTAGAGAGCAGATGGAGACAAGACTAGAGCTGACTACAGCATGAATCAGAAGGGGTAGGGCTAGCAACTTGCAATGCAAGTCTGAAGTCCAGCAACAGAAGCAGGGATGGACAGACAGACAGACAGCTCAAGAAAGGACTGAAGGCTCAGGTCTGAGCTTAAATCAAGCCCCTTTAAATGGAACCCTGTGGGCAGAGGGTGTGTGGGGGAGGGGGGGTTCTAGGTGAGGCTACTCAGGGACCCTAATGCCATTAGTGCACCCAGGGCACAAGGACTGTTACAGTCGGTGTTGAGGTTACAGATAGGAATAGATGGGGCTTCAGAGCCTCGGCACACTCAGTAGTTCGCAACCTCTGGAGAAGGGTGTGAGCTTCTATGAATAATTCCCATTTATTCTTTTTTTCCCATATTCATTTGGGGCTTTGTGGCTAATATTGCTTATTTAAAGGATTTACTCTTCCTCTCTTTCTTCAGTTATATTAACTTCATTTGTTTGAAGCCATATCCTTCCTTTCTCTGTTCTTTTTGTTAGTCTCCTTTGTTCATATTTTATGTTTGTTGAAATGTAAACTTCTGGGGACTGCAATGTTGAACAAGTTCCTCAACTCTTGTTGAACTTGTTAATGTTGGGAACAAGAGTCAATGGAGCATAACTCATGTAAAAACTTTTGTTCTTCACTTCTGGAGATTTTTCCATCATCTGTGCTTGGACATCCTCTTCCAAGAACCATGTCTAAGTCTAATGATGCCTTCAGTCCTCTGAGAGCCTCTGAACTGTGAGGACCCAGACAGCACTCAAAACTACTCTTTTCCTTGGGAAGTGAGCTCTATGTTGCAGCTTACAGGCACATCACAGGAGTTCAACAAACATCTGTGAGGCTGTCGATGTAAAGGTCATACACAGTGCTTTATAAACTAAAGAATACTGTTCAGCAATACTGAAAATAATGCCTTGTTTAAACGTCCACATACAAATTATATAAATGCAGGCTGTTACTGCAGCTTCAGGTGCTCACAGCTGAAGAGTTCACTGAAGAAAGGCATGTTATTTTTTTAATTCCTAAAGGATCTCCTTTTTTTTTTTTTTCCAGAGTCACAGAATACATTGCAAATATTGTCAGTTAAAGCTCATGACATTCTTGTGAAGTAGAAAGATTTTTATCAGCTTCTATACAGTTTTTTTACAGTAAAGCATGGGCAGTGAGTAACACAGCAACACAACAAAGCAATGTGGCACTGATGGTGAAAAAATACGCCAAAATCAGTTGAGCCTTGGGGCATATTAGGGTGCCATTTCATGAGTTTTGCCAAGGCACCTTTTCTTAGAGTGCTGTACAAACTTTTGTGTCAGAAAACCTGATCCTATATTAGATAATTTCTTACACAAAACATAGCAGGTCGTATTCTCATTTGCGTTTTGCCTCCTTTTCCCTGCTTAAGAACCAAAACTGCCAGCAAAGCAGATGGGAAGCCCTCAATGTGAAAGAACATCACCGGGTTTATGGATGCCGTTCAATACTAGACTTCAGATGTATTGAGCATTCAGAGCAGTACAGATATATTGTAAGAATTAAGCAAACACAGTTACACCAAAAATCTATGTTTACCTGTTATAACTAGAAATTGCACCCAGCCACACAGCTAATACACATAATCTTAGGGTAATGGTAGTATAGCACTGGATACCCTTCTGACTTCATCCCTGATATTACTTGTTGAACCCTGCCAGGCAGGTACAGTCAGATGCATACAATCAGGAACTAGCTCACTCACTCTCTGACCAAGCACTACACAAAATTTTTTTATCTCAATGTTCTTCAGAGATTCAGAAGCTGATCCTCTCAACCCCTCTATGAAGCACATCCAAGCAGGATTTACAAGCTTAGACGCTGTCCCCTGCTAACATGGTCTAAATGCTTTACAGACCACAGAGTGAACAAAGTAGTATCATGACTTATGTGATTGTACTTGGACAGCTACCCAAATGCTAGAAAATCCAACCTTAATTAAGGTGTTAAGCTGTTAAAGATGCAGGATTTGACTGCTTACAAAAAATAAATTATGCTGGTTAGATAAGTATGCTTATCATAGCATTTTTACATCTCTTCATTATTCCTGTGGACTGTTTCTAAAATAGTAACATACTTTATGTATTTTCACTAAAACACAAGATACATAGCAAGGCACTCTAGGCTTTCTAAGTGAGAAGATGATCAAAATTCATAAATATGCCTTTAGTAATTCATTCAGCTAGTTCTAAATGGAATCTTTTACACAGACTTTTCAAAAACATTCAGTGTGTGAGGGGAGTTCATTAATGTGGTGTAGCAGATTGGAAGCAGCACAGATTTGGCCTGGAGCAAGAATGATCAGCTTTGTCACTGCTGGTTTTACTAAAAGATTCTTCTGGTGATACAAAGTAGGACTAAAACCTCTAAAAAACCAGGTGTTTTCCTGGTCCTCTTTCTGGTGTAGATGCTGTTCTTGGAAGAATTTTGAAGTGACTAAGCTATAATTCTAGTTGGAAAACACACAAACTCAATGAAATACAATACTGAAACAGTTCAAACATTTAGTTATGCATAAAGCACAGAAGATATTTTAATGATGAATAAATCAGGAAGAAATGGGGTGGAGATGTTGGAAGAAAGGAAAATTTCCTTGTTAGTAGCAGGTCCAGAGCAGGGCCCTGATCATGATCAGAGTAATGGAGTACCTCTCCTGGGAAGAAAAGTTGAAAGAGATGGAGTTGCTTAGCTTGGAGAAGTAAAGGCTCAGGAAGCTTGTGCCAGACAGAGACTTTTTACCACTGACAACACAAGGGGTGACAGTTTTAAACTGAAAGAAGGTATGTTTAGATTGGATATAAGGATGAAATTTTTTACAGTGGGCATGGTAAGGCACTGGAACAGGCTGCCCAGAGAAGCTGTGGATGCTTCACCCCTGGAAGTGTTTAAGACCAGGTTTGATGGGGCTTGAGAGACATGGACTAGTGGACGATGTTCCTACCAATGGCAAGGGTTTTGGAACTAGATGATCTTTAAGTGCCCTTCCAACTCCAACTGTTCTGTGATTCTGTGATTCTACTCTCTTGACTTATCTTTAAGCATGTCAGATTTTATATTATGGTCATGCTTGCTTGTATATACTTTGTTCAGTACAAAAATATTTAATTCACCACTTCAACTCATCTAATGCATTTAAATTAACTAAACTATTTTCTTTAATATAAAAAATGTGTTATAAATGTACACAAATTGTAAGCTTCTCCTCCTGAAGTCAATCAATACTTAGCAAATGGTTACATGAATTTTGAAATGCAAGTGTGGGATGTATGCAGTGCACATTTGAGTTACAGTAAGTTCTAGTACATAGAAACAGAATCATAGAATCAGCTACACTGGAAAAGACCTCTGAGCTCATCGAGTCCATTTACCCAACACCACCCTGTCAAATAGGCCGTGGCACTAAGTGCCACATTCAGTCTCTTCTTTAACACCTCTAGGGACCCTGAATTCACCACCTCCCTGGACCATTCCAATGCCCAATGACTCCCTCTGTAAAGAACTCCTTCCTAACGTTTAATCTAAACCTCCCCTGGAGCAGCTTAAGATAGTGCTACTTGTCCTACTGTTGGTTACCTGGGAGAAGAGACTGACGCCCACCTGGCTACAACCTCCTTTCAGGTAGTTGTAGAGAGTGATGACGTGTCCCCTGAGCTTCCTCTTCTCCAAGCTGAACAGCCCCAACTCCCTCAGCTGCTCCTCGTAGGATTTGTGACCTTCTACTAAGTAATGAGCATCAGCTGAAAGAGAGACTCAGGAAACAGAAAGAAAGAGCACTGAAATAGAGAGTACAATCCTCAAGAGAAAATACTCAAGAGACAATACCAGTCTCCAAGAAAGACAGTGTTATATTTCTTAAAAGAACAAATGCCTTCACACTGCAAGAAACCTATCTCTCAGGAAATTTTTTACTCAGGACCTATCAAAGCCTCTGCCACTGAATTGTCCAAACAGAATACATCAAATTATTTTTCATATATTGAAATGTAGTCTGCCAACAAAAAACTGACTTTTGGCTGAAATGTAACAATTGTTTTCTGTTCAGGTACTGAGTGTGAATTGCTAAGAGAGCTTTAGTAAGAGTAAAAAAGTAGGATTTAAACAAATCTTCACTAGTTTTCATGACTGTGTTTTGATGCAAAATCCATGATAGAATAAAAAATAAACAGTGTTACATTCCATTTTATTTGATAAAAGACTTGGAAAAAAGAAGTATCCTAGCAACTAGACATCAGAACTTTTCAGTACAAACACTTCGCCCCCTTCACTGTGTCAAGCAATAAAAAGAGAATAATAAAACTCCAAACTTCCAACAAAATCCCATCATCAAACCTGAAAATAACACAACTCAACAATACATAGTAGGTTTTAGCTATTTTTTTTTTCTGGCAGAAGTATACACTGAGACAACTTACATAATACAGTTCTGTGATTGAAAGGGCAAGGTAGTTTTGTGTTCTTGTCTACTTAGGTCTCTAACTGTGAATATCTAAAACCTTACTGTATCAGGTTTCTTTTGACGAGTTTTATTTCATATCCAACAGCTATCTTTTTCTGGACTCTTTCCTTCTATATAACAAAAGCTGTCACAAGCCCTGATTGTGATCCTCTCCTCAATCTGCTCCTGCCTAAACCAACAAAAACCGTCATTAATACATAAGGACATTTGATAACACAGCTCCCTGGAGCACCTAAAGAAAGTGCCAGAAATGAGCCACATGTCACAAACCAATAAACTAAAAAGCCATTTTATAAAGCTGGCTGTGTAATAAAAGTATATTTATTTACTGTGTCTTCTTTTCTGTGCTTTCAAAGCACATATTCTACCAAACAAAACATTATCTCTAGCTTTATTATATACTATCAATGCCTGTTTCCAAAAACCATCAAAATCACTTTTAGCTCTGTATGTGCAACAAATAATTTTTTTGGTCTACTATGATATGCACTCACACTGCTATTATTTTGGGTACTTCCTACCTTAGTTTTATTTTGTTGGTATAAACCGGAGAACAGTAAAGTGATTTAGATAGAGAGACTGACATCAGGATGTATCTCATCTGTACAGTGATCAGTAGTAGCCAGACCTCACAAGGAAAGCACAGATCGAGATTGTTTCCTCTCTTTGGTTTGACCATGGATGAAAACCTAACTGCACTGACCTTCCTTTCCAGCAAATGGTTTGCTAAAATGTGTGCACTAATTCCAGTCAATTCAAAACTCCTCACTGACCCTCACTGATTGTGTAAACCAGAATAGCAGAGAGGACTTTAATTATAAATATATTTCATGAAAAGGGCATACAGATTGAGGGGGAGGGCAGGCTGAGAGAATCTGGGAAGGCAAAGGCCCAGCTCTGCAAAACGAAATGGGTGAGTACCGGTGTCAGGCAACATCTTACAAATGACCAACAGAAGGAAGGAAGGTTCAGCTTCTAGGTACTTTCCAGTTCAAATATCACCGTGATTTTCCAGCCAGAGCCCTTCTGTTGGGCCTTCTGCTCTACATGCTGGGACTTGGGCAGAGGTTAGTCGGGAAAAAGGCTAATCAGTGTGTCCAGAAATGGCTGTGGCTATATCTGATAGCCAAAGGTTACTTGCAGCTCACATGCTCCAGCAGTCTCATTTGGAAAAAGGCCCCACCCTCCCAGGAGGATATTGCAACCATCAGGTTATCAGGCAGTATCCATAACTCTGCACAAAGCTGCTCCATTGTGGTTTAGAAAGTACTGTATTTACATACAGAGAAAGAGGACTAAACTACATAAAATCAAAAACTTAGGGAAAATTGATAAAGAAAAATGAGAAGAGTTAGAAAGACTGTGTACTTGGCAGTGAATAAAGCAAAAAAAAAAGTGTTTACTAGTACAGATGACTCAAAAGTCTTATTTTGTGCACTTCTGTCTTCTATCTGGAAAGAAGGATGAGCTTTTCTATCTCACAGAGAGAATGAACTTCTTCTGAGTGGACTAGCAACTACAGAATATGTAAAAAACCTTATGCTATCTAGAGTTAAATATTCTTAAATTCCACATAGGACTCCCAGAAGAGAATCCGAGAGGATTTCAACTGATTGTTTTTATTTTCTGACTGAGACTTTTTAATAACTTGAGTCAACGTCAGAAAACTGGAGCAGTACCAATATTCTTTTGCTGTTATTCAAAAGGTCATGCAAGATGAGTTAGGGAACAGAAGGACAAGTGGTCTGACGTCAGTACAGACACACAGAACTGAAACAGATAAGATGTTTCAATTTTATAAGGTATTATTCATACTAGAACACAGCTATAGAATCATTCCTTCCATCAGCCTGATGTCTTCCCAGGAGATCTCCATTTCAAAATGCCTGACTGCCACAGGCTTAAGGCAGTTGCCTGGAAGGTGGGAAAATATTTCTTCTTATTAGGCTGAGAGAGCAATGTGAATTCCCTTCACATACCCCAAGTAGCCATGTTAACACTCAGATGTACACTCAGAGGAGGAACCCGTCTTTCTTGAGCATCTCAACCTAGCTTTCTTACATGTGCAGATGTAAGAAAGATGTTTCAAGAATTTTCATTCTAACTTAAAATATTTGTCTTATTGGATCCAGTTTATGAGTTTGGATTTGTGAATAAGAAGTGATAACCGCTATTTCTAAAAACCCAGCCCCAAAACTGATCAACAAGTGGTCTTGCCATCTCTAGCTGTTTTCTTATATAAAAAGTCATTTATAAAAATATTTTAATATAAAAATTTTCAAGTCCTTCCACATCCAAACTGGGAAGTTGGTTTGCCCGTCTCATCTTCAGGCAGCTGAAGTATTGTTTAACTACTACACATCCTGCTTCCACACTCATCAGCCATGAAAGAAAGTGTAAATAAATTCATCTATGAGTGTGGCTGCAAAGGTGTGCACACACAAATACACTACACACATCACCACAGCTTCCTTCTGTTACCTAATCCTTTGGCTTGCTTAGCTGTGCAAATACAGGCAATGTAAGTACAGGTGTTTGGCAATCTAATTTAAGTAATTGGGTTTTTTCTTGAGTTATACAAATTACATTAGAACTTTTCAATCTCATGTTACGGTAACGCTATATTGTAATATATTACAAATTAAATTATTGCAACGTATTTAATTCATAAAGTTCCATACTGGCAGAGCACATAACAAAAATTAAACAGGCTCAAAATCTGATTAGGGAAAATGCTTTCAAAATTGAAAATTACTCAAATATTTTTAAGTAATTTTAACTAAGTCTATCATGTTGTTTATCCTGTCAGCTTAAAAGAATCAATTAATTACCCAGGAGAAACTTGAAAGGCAAATTTTCTAGGGAAAAAAAAGTCCCAGTAGCACTAATATCTGTGTCACCTCAAAATAAACTATACTTAACTTTGACAAGCAGTTAATGTCATAGATGTGAAACTGTCCAAAGGTCCAGATCCATAATGTTATAATTTATTCTATATAGAGAGATATGTCACAAGTTTGAAACCTGGGCTTCAGCTTTTGAAGCTGAACGAGGTGTTTAAATGAATTCTCATGAGCCTCCAGGCTCTCAGTTTGCCTTGAAATCAAAGAGACCTAGGGATGTATCTAAACTTTGAGTGCATTTTGCCCCTGGTTGCATTTTTTAATACACAAAGGTAACATTTTTATAAGCACTGAAGTAAGTTAGAATTATAAATCCCATGACTTTAAACCCAGATGGGAACCAAAACATTTATGTTTTCTTGGCATCTGGAAGGTCTTTCTATCCAAAGAAATTTCTGATTACAAGAACAGATCCTGCTGTTGGACTATAAGGTCATTGGTCCTTTAGTTCAGTTTATGCCTCTTAGCAGCAAGGATCTGGACCTTTTATTTTAATGTAAACAAAAACATTGTGTAAATTTGTGAACCTGAATACTATTACACCAAACTATTATATTTTATTTATGATCAAACCCAATAGAAATAATAATAAAATGTTACTACATTGAAAACACACCTAAAAATAATTCTAAGAGCTTTATAACATCTTGTTAAAGTAACAATTTTTCAGCCACCCTGTACATGTGAATCCTAGAAAATAGAGAGAGTTTATTAGTGAAAAATGAAGTATAAAGAAACCGGATTGATACCTATGTATGTATATATATGTACAATGTGAGATTTTGAATTTTCCGTTTTAGGTCTCTCTTCAGCAATGTTTTCTCACTGTCTCCTGAAGAAAAAGCTTTCTAGTGCCACTGGAAAACTATGCCAAATAACTTCAGTTTCCCTACAACCTACCTCATAACTGGAACAGTCACTTCCCTTTCAGTGCAATTGCACTGTCAATCCACCCAGAAGCATATCTATACCTGCAGACAGCTCCTACCAATGTCAATGCCAGTTATGGTGGATTACAGTTAATTTCTGGGCCCCATAGGAGCTATGCTGGTGGTACCAGGCGGCCTCCTTGGATCAAAGCATTACCCAATTAGAAGTATATACAAGAAAAGAGAATTTTACAACAGCCCAACACCTATTCACCCTCTATCGTTCCCCACAGTTTACTATTCCCCAGCAGCTGGGGAAGTACTCCAATTGCTTCATATTACATCTCCTGGGATCTACATCCATATCACACATCCTCCCCTGTCAGCAAGAACAGCAGACGCATAATTCCTGTTTGCATCCCTCTATCCTCACTGTCTCCTTCCCTCTCTCCAGAGAGCCTGCTTAGCAGGCTCTGCAGAGCTCCTTTGATCTCTGTATTCCCAGTCTGAACAAAACAGCTGTGGAACTGGACTTAAAGGGCTTTGCAACTGCATCTCCTGTTCCTCCAATAACTCATCCACATCATTTTCCTGACTCTCTTCTGCAGGTGTCTAGTCAGAGAAGATCAATATGCAAGACAGAATCACTTATAAGCTCATATTCCATTACCACTTCCTCCCATAATCAATCCTAGAAGTCAAAGCCATGAAACTCTGAGACAGCGCAGTAGACAGAACTAGTTGTTACAAACAGCTTCACTTAATATTAATCTGGCTGTGTTAACTTTGGCTGTAAAAGAACAACACTTCTATAAAAGAGCCTCTGAAAGATCCAGCCAGTGTCAAAGCTCTGCACCTATGTGCAAAACCTTTATCACATACATATATTTCATAAAGATATGTCTGTGGACCTAATGATAAAGGTAGAAATACAAAGCTTTGCCATAGCTTTAACTCAGCACTCACATGACCCACTTGAAGGACTCAGCAGGTGGTAGCTCTAAAGGACTGATGTCTGTGATCATCTGTTTAAAATGTCTTTGGTAGGGAAAGATAAGAAAAGACTCAATGAGTATAGTGTCCTATATTTGTTTGTTATTTGGAAGAAAATTAGCAGAAGTAAAGACCTCTTCCTCTGACCAACAGGTTGAAAATTTGTTTGCTAATTGGGGAAAAAGTAAAACAATAAAATAATTTTACAAAAGGTTTTAAAGAATGTAGTAGTTGATGTATATCACCAATCAGCTCTTTCTCTTTCAGACATCAGAACATTATTTTTTTTGTCTGAATGGAGGCTTGATCATCATGATATCATTAAGGTTTAGAAAGTAGCACACATGTAAAATTTGTGAACATGACTATAATGCAATCAGGATATTTATACATTGCTTTTAAGCCATAAAAAAAAGCAAACTTTTAGTAGATTTGTCTCCTATAATAATTTATTTCTTATAAGAATTGTTTATTTAAAGTTCACTGGAAAACCTCAGGAAAGCACAAAAATGAATTGAAATCTCTTCTGACTAAAATAATGTTATTTTTTAAAAGTTTTTTTCTCCAAAGGAAAGATAAACAGTTTCCCAAATGAATTTCTACCCTCCTACCAGCACCGTGCCCTAACTCCCATGGAGAATTAAACTCAGGACATTCAGAACAGATGGCAAAGACCTTATCTGCTTTCCTACCACAGCATGGGGCAATATAGGTTTGCCTGATAATGCACTCACATTGAGAAAAAGGTTCCTTGACCCCTCCCAATATATCTAGATCCATCAAACAAATGCTTTTCAAATTTAATCTACAAGTTTAACTTTGAATTTTACAAGCTAATTTAAAAAATAACCCATGGCAAGTATTAAACCTGAGATGCTAAAGAAATTTGCCTATGCTGTATAACGATCTCATAGTAGTTTGGCAGACAAACTCAGTTCTGACACTGCACCGATTTGCTCTATTCAAAATTCTTACAGCAAAAAAAAAATTTTTTTCTTTCAAACTATGAAAAATATGTAGACATCAGAGCAAAAACAGCTGTTATCCCAAAGTAGAGTCCTTTTCCTTTTCAGCTGAGCAATCTTAAATTAGTTAATACTTCAGTTCCTGAATGTTTCAGATTTTATTTGCATGCAACAGTCTTAAAAATTGACACAGTTTTGGATATAATTATCCTATTAAAATTGATTTTTAATTCTTAGTCATTTGCAAAGGCAACAAAATTACATTTAGGGTGATTTGTAAACAAAAGGGAAAACTCAATGAAATTTTTTGAAGTACTAGAGAGTGAGAATCAGTGCCTGATGATAGCAGTGATCTGATGGCCATTGGGGTGCTGGAGGATATGTGTTGCTGGGCTCCCTGGGGTTTTTTTCTAAACAGATATTTACTTAACACAGTCTTCTTTTTTCCTATGATCCTTGTGAGAACTCACAGGGAACCACAAAGACATATGCTTTCTTTGCAGGGAAAAGAAAAAGGAAAATTAAATAATTATATATATTTAAAAAAAAAAAAAAGGAGTATCATGTTAACTTTATTTGAAATATTGGCTCACTAATACTTCTAAAACCAGCATTTTTGCTGCTCGGATTACAGCAGCAATAGCAATAGGAGCTGAGGCTTACAAAGCTTGTCCTAATTAACTCACATATGTTTTTTCCCATAGTGGCAACTACAATGGGACCATTCAGCTGTTTACAAATGAATGAACAAAAACTTGCAGGAGTGTACACGAATAGGTAAGAATGATTGTAATGTCTAATTTCCCCATGTAAGCATTGTCTATGCATCAAAGTAACTCTGTCATTAGCTGGGAAGAGATGAAGGTCCTATTTACTATAAAAATATTCTTGTTCTTCTTATGATCCAAACAGCGGAGTGTTCCCTGCACTTACCCTGACTCTGTACCAAATCACATCTGTGTCTTCTTCCTGTGTTGCTGTTGTTTTGATATATTGTAGCAGCCAGAAGCCCTGTCTTTATTGCATGTGATGGATTCCTCATTACTTATCCAATCAGTGCAATTTCACACTCGTTAGAGGGTAAGACACACACTTATATAAGGAAAAAAGTCTGAGCAAGTCATTGTATTACCAAAATCCAAAGCTTGTCTCAGAAGAGATTTGTGGAAGTCCCCTTTATCAAAATGTTCGATGCTCATACATTCTTTAGAATCAGAAAAATAATTCTAGAGTTGATTAATATGTTTTTGACCCTGGTGTTTTCTGCAGTGCAGCACAGAGAAGTCTAAAAAAATTTTGAACTAAATACCTTGAAAATACTAAGTAGTTTAGCAAAATATCTTTAGCCAGTAGTTGCAGTCATCTACCTCTAGAAAACTGTAGTGATTCCACCTACCCCAAACACCTTGATCAGAATGAGCAAAGGCATCTTAACAACAGCTAGCAAAGCTGCAGAGAGAACGAGACTGTCAGCCCACATTATTGCTTCTAGGATGTATTTTTCACTGTTCAGTGTCTGGATGCAATCTGTGATTAAACTAATAAAAAAGGAATAAGATAAGTGAAACAAAGGGGAGAGAAAGAAGCTGAGATCGTATCATAAACAGCAGCCTGCTCTTTATTGTTAGTTTTTAAAATATTTTTAGATTTTCTCTGATTATTTATAATGAGTAACTGAACCTGGAAAAAAGAATTAGCATGGACTGTTGCTACATGGTACATCTATGACAAGCATAGATATTTTTAGTTAAGAGCATAATTTTTATATCTGGCTATTTGTATGAATGTCCTCCTTGTTCTTTGAATTAGTGTTTGGTCCACCCTAAATACTACAAGCACTTTCCTCTTTGTGAAGCTTCTATTGTGTTCTTCTACAATAGAAAGGAAATGAGGGAAGAAAGAGAAAGAAGGCTGGCCATAAGGCTGACCAAAATGAGACTGACCATGCTTTCAGCTGTGACACTAACACTCAGAGATGGAAAACTTCTTGGCAAAATTATTTCCCCTTGTATAGTCTCAAAACAGCAAGGTTTGAAATTATCTCTTGTAGACCTATTAGACAGTGGGATATTAAGAAAAAAAGAAAATATTTCACAAGTAGCAAATACTGACTTTCAAAGCATGCATGCATGTTCAGTATGGGAACAGCCAGGCAGCTCTTTAAAATCCTTAACCAATATTTGATAAATTTCTCTATTTTTAGCCCTGCATGCCCAGATCTTATTTGATACTTCCAGATCCGGATTCTGTCTTTTCCTAACTGCAGCAGAGAAGAGCCTTAAGAAATACTTTCTTCTTCCTTTAAATATTATTTTCCAACTTCTTTTCAACATTAAGAAATTTTCTCTAATTATAAAGATTCTGTAATATAGATGAAAAGGTCACATTATGAAATGATGCAGAATTGAGGGCAAGAATAGCTCTTCAGCTGTCTCACAACTGCACATTCATCCTCACTGGCATTTACCTTATGATCAGAAATTGTACCCAGCACAGAACACGATCCACAGATAATATATGCTTCTTGCAGCTAAATGAAACTTGCCTACCCTTTCTGTCTTTCCTAAATTCAGCAAAAGAATTACTGCAGAAACTGTTCAGTAAATACAACTATAAACACTTTTACAGCTCTGCAACATAAAGATCTTCACTGCCTTTCCTGGAGAAGGTTGCACTAGGGCCTGCATCGGTACAGCCTGACATGAGAGACCGGAGTCAGAGAGTCTAGAGCACCAAGGGTTAGGAAATCGGCTTTTTACGACCCATTGTTATCCCCACCATCTTCTAGGCAGAATAAATAAGTGAACAGTAGTTCAGGATTAAATATGGTAGCATGGTGCAAGTCAAATTGTATCACTGGTAACTGAGATTTTTCTGAAACATCTTCAAGGATGACAAGGAAGTAAAGAGTTTCAGCTCAAGTACCAGTTTTGAACAGTTACACAGCTGACACTGTGTTATGCTCAAGGGGAAAATGAATTAGACAGAAGGCTCTCCAGCAACATGCCAGCTCTGCCTGCAATAAAGGCTTTAGATTATCCACGTATCTATAAGAAATGAAAATTATTATAATGACAAATACAAATTCCCTTTCATCTATAGGCATAGTAAAGGACAGCAATAAATTAAAAGGTTTATTTTCATTTTATAGTTTAAAAAAATCATTTTACAGGCCCACACAACTGGAGGATGTGTGTAAAAGCATTTGGAATACAGTTAAAACTAGTGTTAAATTGCTGTAGAAATTGTGATCCTATCCTTATGACTGTATGAGTAAAATGTTTACGGTTATTCTAAAAGGCATTCTCTATCAGAAACATTTCTCTTTCTTGTCTACAAATGTTACATGTTTATCATAATTTGCATATTAAATTTGAGAACTTGAAAATAAACTGCATTAAATCTGTAACAAATATTGCTATGCCATTTTGATTATTTCAGGCTCAGTAAGTACAATATTTCCAGACTTTATGGTGTTTATTAAAAGTACTTTTGCTTCAAATGGGATTCTATTTCTATATTTTATCAATTTACACCATCAAAGTGCCATGAATTCAGTAAAATCCACCTATATTAGATATGTCTTATTAATCTAAGAGCTTCAGAATCTGCTCCTGTGTGAGGTATTTTTGGAAAATAATAAGCTTCATCAGAGCCTGGGATAACTATCATCCAGGAAGCTACTCCTTTTGTATTTTCCATTTATTTAACAGAGAATAAATAAAATGTATCAAGCTAGCAATGGCTGAATGGAAAAAATGAAACATCTGCCTTTGTGATCGAATTATATTTTTAGAAGTTGTGCCTTCAGCATTGTTTTCTGTGACCATAACACACTTGGCTGAAAAAGAGAGAAGGATATGAGCTGATCACTGGTAGGTACCACCAGCAGACTTACTAGCCAACAAGTCACTATGGGCCCTCGCTGTATTTTTTAATTAGAAGGACACTAGTAACTATGTGACATGGTTACTATTTTTCCCTCTCATCCTTTTCTAATAATGGCATCGAGGAGGCTTATTTTAAGGACCCAATTCCATGGAAACCAAAGGCAAAGAAAATATTTGATTTTCTTTTTTTTTTTTTTTTTTTTGTCTTATTTTGTTTTCATGTATAACACTGGGCATCTGAGAATGCCTGAGGATGTAAGGTATAATAAATTCTTTTTCTTATCCTAGTATCTTTTCCCGTCAAGTGAAAACTCAGCTCCAATCAAGCTTTAATAGAGTACAGAATGTGTCCACAACAGAGATCATGGTTTTTTCAATTATACTTATGAATAGTCCTTGCTCCAGGTATTAGAGAGCCCCTGATATATCAAACGTCCTAACCAAGCCTCTGTCAGTTTTTCTCACTGTTTACATTTCTTCCCATAAGTCTGTCACTTTGAAAAACATGATGAGTATCTGATCACCTGCCTGCATTATCTGTAACCAAAAATTTCTTAAAACTATTAAGATCTCAACTCTCGCAGTTTATCAGAAAACTAAGTGAAATTTATCTCTGCTTTTGTGGTTGTTTATTGTGTGAGTGTTAGCTTTTACTTCCCAGAAGCAATTTAATGAAAAAATTCTCCCCAAATCTGAACAGCTTCATAATAATCTTCATATAGAATCCAAAATACTACTTTGAGTTGTTCCGGGATGCAACTGCTGATACGCCAGAGCTTCATTCTTTATTATGGGCAATAGAAATGCGTGTGTTTGGCTTACTACTGAAGTTTCAAGTTGAATATGTTAAAAATTAGTGTATTACTTTCTTTAGTTCTTGTCCAACTGAAAGGTATGTGTGACTATCACATCACAGCTGGTGACTCACAGCAGAGTTTTTTCTTCTCTTGAAGTTCATTTCCAGGATCAGAATAAGAAGCAGTAGAATACAAGAGGGAGATTTTCTATCCCTATTACTGGTCACTCAATCTGCAAACCTATGAATGTTTTACACATGTGTGCACGCATCTCTGCGCTTCACAGTAACTTCAGAAAGATTAAAACCAAAAAGTCATAGAATCATATAGAATCACAGAATAGCCTGGGCTGAAGGGACCTTAAAAATCATTAAGTTCCAATTCCCCCACTGTGGGCAGGGATACCACTCACTGATCCTAAAATAAATACATCATAATAAGAAATTAAAACTGAGAGGTATGTTATGTTAGCAACCATTGGTTCAGTAGTCTACCTCTTCAGAGGACACACTGAATAGACAGAATCTCTTCAAAATATATTATTCCCTGAAAGTGTTGGTTACTGTGTCTGCAGTATACTGTAATTGAATCAAGCCACTTGAGTGCTTATTGGATTAGCTATAATGATATGACTATCAAAATGCAATTCTCATTAAACACTTGCAGTTCACACCCATTGTTAGTTATCTCAAAAAGAAAGATGTGTCTGGAAAGCCTGCATAAAGGAAAACAAACATCTCTAATACGAGTTTTGGCGACAAATTTAATATGAAAATGCATTTTAAATTGAGATTAAAGTTATGGAAATTCCTGATCACAAAGGCACGTATTGTGCAGAGAAGCACATCTGCCTGGGCAACGTGAGGACCTTTAATGCTGAGTAGAGTAGAATATCTGATTCCAGGTCCTTTCCATGGTCAGGTTGTGTACCAACTCTGATGAAACAGAGCAATTTTGTTGTTGTTGTTGTTGTTTTATTTGAGAAACATGAATGCACAGTTGGTCTGTGTGGCTGCCATCATGTATTAATTACTTGTGTAAAAGTGTCTTTAACTGTGAGGGTGAGCTACCGAGGAGTGAGATCAAGATTAGTTTTTACTGTTACCAAGAGGACGGAGCTTTCCACAGTGGCACATAGTCAGGTAGGCCTACTGGCTAAGCATGGACTAGATTACAGGTAACTGAAGAGTTAGACACTGTATGCTCAGATAACTAAGGTGTAAAACTGGAGTGAGAAGGCAAAGCAAGGCTACTGTCAGAGGTTAAAGGAGGAAGTCCCTGTGTCCCAGAAGAGCAAGTCAAAAGCACAACCCGAAGGCAGGCAAGGGGAGAATTAGGCATGGAACCAGGAGTAACTGAGAAAGTGTACATAGGCCTGAAGCAAAGCCGGCCCAGGTGGTCCACAGCAGGAGCAGGACAGAAATAATGGACCCAAATGAATGGGGCTACAGATGAAAGATCAAGAGCTAGAACGAGGGGCTAGAACAAGTCATTTGCAAGATGACAACTGGTGTCTGCCTATTAATGCTGTGGCTTGAGGCAGGAGCCTTTGTTAATTGTTTTTTTTGGCAGGCTCCGTAGCAATTAGCTTTTGCCCAGTTTTCTTCCTGCATATAGATTTGTCACGAAGTGACACTGTTAGAGCAGTGTTGCAGAAAGCAGTCAGAAGTAAGAGCTTGTTCTCTAATTGCAACTTACTGTAATTTTATATACTATAAAATATAATACTTACACCCACAATCACCAAACCTCATACCTAAGAACTGATAATATCTCTTAGAAATGTCATTATAAATTAAAAAAGTGTCCTATAAGCAAAAACTGGGATCATCTAACATTGCCTTTGGAATTGCATAACACGGGACATATAAACCCAGACAGTATAAACATATTTTCCTGTATGTATATATTACAGTTCTTTGTATTATGTTCCTATGACTAAAACTTCTTTTATAGCAATATTGTTTCCAGCTATCTTGCTATCTACTAATCTAAAATAACTTCTATTTTTAAGTTAATTTTCAGTAAACTATAACATTTCCAAAGGCTAGAACTTGAATATTTTATAACCGTTACATGATAGTATCATACACAGTTCACTGAAGAATTTCATAGACACAACAGCTATAAAATTCATGTCCCTCACTTATTAGTGAGTCAGCTTATCCTTTGACACCCTGCTGAGCTTCTCAGGCTATATGCTTATATATAGGTCTTCCTTTTGTATCCAAATCATTATCTCACCGAGCTGCAAAGCATTCAGTAAAAGCTAGTATATCTTTCAGAATAATAATGAAAATAGCAATAAATAGAAATGGTTATCTTTGTTTATCCAGGAAAGCTCAACCGAAAGTATTCTATTATCTGTAATGCCATTGAATTCCTACTCAATCTGTTCAGCTGCCTGAACTCTACGTGAATTGCCTAAAGCAGCAAAAGCCATTCAATCTCCATTTCTAATTTGGATTCTTCTAACCCTGAATTTGTGAACTCTAGCACTATCTCCATTTCAGCAAGTCTCATATCTTACCATTATAGAGTTCTGAGCTGTACAGACACAGTTTGATTTCCAGATTAATTACAAAAGAAATAAATTACTAGGTCGTAATTCCTCTCAAGACTTGTGGAAGAGGTTTGAAAACCTTCATCACAGTCAAATCCCATAAATAAGGTTCTTCCCTAAAATCCTTTGATATCAGTGCCATTGCATGAGCAGAACGAATGAATCAAATGACAAACCATACCCTGTTCAGAATTCATTCTGCCCTCTGGACCAAGCAGAACATTTAGATACACATTTATAAAGGGAAAAGGTGGCATCCTCAATGGAGGGACAGAACTTTACTGTACTTGTCATTTTCACAGCAAGTATAATCATTAACCATGCAAATTTTTTCTGAATTTGGATGTAAAGAGAGACACATATCTTATTCCCCTGGTAAAGAGCAGTCTTCCATTGAGAACAGCTCTTCCATACACACATTTTTAACTTTACTAGCAGTGTAATATTTCAAAATTATTTAGTCTTTCCTTTCTATAATGAAGTTTACAAAAAAGTAATGCTAATATCAGAATCTGAAACTAGCATAACTTTCAGAAATTAACTTTCAGTTACTTAAACATCTGCACACTAAAAATAAAAAAATTTCTTAATTTTGAGATCTGAATTCTAAAATACAGAAAAAAACATTACTCACTTTTTATTTTTGAAATAGATTTGTAATTTCTGATGAGGTGTTCAATATATAATTGCTATCTTAGAGAGCAACACTGTGAAGGCAACTGCAGTTATATAAAGATATATTTTCCTTCTGTGAAGATGGGAAGGGGAATCCAAAATACAAAGGAGAAAGGATTTAGGAAAAAAGTCTGACCCTAAAGAAGAAAAGCTTCTGTTTTTCAAAGGATATCCCTTATGCTGACAGTCTGCAGTAGTCTGATCTTGCTAGTGTCAAGTCAAGTGAACCAAGCTGGCCAAAGAAAACTCAGCTGATACCATATTTTAGCAGGTCATTGAGTTTTGGGGGTGAAAAGGAGAGAGGTTGTGAAGCTAATCCAGATGAGATACCTAATCTTTTGTTTATGTTCCACTGTGATAGTCATTTCAGAGTAACACTAATAATGAAAAGCAAGGAAGTTGAAAAAAAGTGGAAGGACAGAAAAAAAGGGGGGCAGAATTTTTTGATTGTCATTTTGTTTTGGCACATAATACAAAGTTCAAAGGCTATGAATCCTAATAAAATGTTTCTAAAACAATGAACTTTTGATATCAATAGTGCATGCATTGAAGGACATACTAAGTAGTGTTAAAATGGTTTTCAAAGAAGAATGTCCCAGGCTATAAGTAGAGTAACAAAAAAAAGGTAAGAATGTCAAAGGGAAATGGCTATTTTGCTCCTATCTGAATACAAGGTGTAAATAATTTTCTCCATGTCACCCTGATTATTTTGATTTTCACTTTTTCCAACTCAGTGTACATTTTAAGGAGCAATTCAGAAAATGCATCCATAGCCAGTATATTGCTGCAGCTGACAGAATGACATAACATCTCAGTTTTTGAAAAATTCAATAGTTTTTTTTCTAAGAATAATAATTTCTGTACATAACATCCTTACTCGCATGTAATGCTATGGAATTCCCATTTTATACACCATGTTGAATATTTTCTACAAATTTTAACTTGCTCTGCTTTCATTAAAAAGGTTTATAAAGAATCTTACAAACTTCTCATTTATTAAGGATACAAGAGCAACAGTAATTCTGCACCTCTGTAAACTAAGTCAGTTCTTTTGATTAATTGCTACATTTTCATTTCTTTTTGAAAAAGAGAAAAAAAAGAAGACTCATTTACAGACAAAAGAGTATTAACATAAATGTATTAACAGCCTCTTATGAAATGTGAGTTCATTCTGAAAACTAAAGGGCCTCTGAAATTTCCATTTAATTTAATTTTTAGAAGCAGCTCAGCAGTCTGCACAAAACATCTGACAGAATGAAGAAAAACTGGGTGTTCAGTGTTTAGTCAATGAGCTCCAGGAAGTCCCCAGAGCTCCTATTTGCCTGCTCTGCTTGCAAGACTGTGATGAATCTTTTAGAATACACGTAGGAACTAGTCAACAGCAATAGTTCTATTAAAATTAAATTTCAGAAGATAATTTTCAAAGATCACATACATCAGCAATGTTAGGTAAAGAATCAATCTCTAATGATTTTCCTCTCAGAGTCAGTGCTTTTACCTTAGACAAATGAAAGCTGTACTATATCATACTTTTAAAAATTTAGTCCTATTTTAGTTCTATAGTGTATTTGTCCCTAGAAAAACATTTGCATGACCCAGTATTACAAATCAACATCTGCAGCTGTAGCACATCCAGTCCCTTAGTAGCATTTAGCAGTCTATACAGCAGGTTTTTTGTACATTTTAAATGTAATTTACTTTTAATGTTGTTTTACTTCAGCCTTTCCCAGGCATAACAAAATTTGACTTCAGCGACTTTACTTTTATTCTGTGTTTTTGCAGACGTGGCAGATTCAGATCTAGAGGCATGATTCTGTGTACAACAGATATATTTTTTTGCTAGTTTCCCTGCTGATAAAGAACATTTGCATTCCTAGGATTCCCTTGTTACTCTTCAGACATGGGTGAATACTGTGAGGTACTCTGAGATATGTATTACAGTAAAACAATGAATTCACCTCAGTGGTATTTATGACCTTTCGTATTTATTTTCAGAAAACATGTGAGTATTTTTTTAGCCAAAATGCTTGCAAAAAACAAGAAATCTCATGGGTACTTGTACAAAGGCTTACGCCTAGGAATGTTCATTAGGGCTTTCTCAAACCTCTGATTTCTCTTCTTCAGTCATCTGGTCACTGACCACAAACATTAGGCAGCAAACAGTTAGCTGAAACAGTTTGATAGAAATCTTAAATCTTAGCTGAAATGAACAACTTAAACACATCCTTTATTCAGTAGTTTGTGGCCTATAAACCGTAACTGGTCCAGAGACTATTTCCTGTCTTCAGAGAGAGTCAGCTAGTCACCCAGTACACCCTTATTTCATTTGCTACATCGCAGACAGACTAAGTAGGAATACAGAATTCCCTGTCCTATTATTTTGCATTTAAACAATCCTTGTGCAAACATATCTCTGGGAGGGGACAGGATGACCCCTAAGTGTTGCTACATAGTGAAATGGAAAACTTGCCACTATAGCAAGTAATAAGTTTTCTCCTCTGTTGAAAGCTCCCAAATGTGTCTGTCTTTACAGATAATTCATAAAGGAAAAGCAGCTGCTGCTATAGACAGTTTGAGCAAAATCTGCCTGGTGCATTTCTTAATGAAAACCTTTTAATCTTAGCAAAGATTTTAAAAATGACAAGATGACTGGAACTGGTTCAAGGGACTTGAATTAACTAGACAATTTAAACCATCCTTTTTACACTTTCAATTCACAATTCACACTTTTCAAAAGATAAATTTGACATCAGTTTTCCAGTTCACTAACAAGTCCAAACATTCAGTGTATTTTCCCCAATATATCTGCATATGTCAAGTTCAAATTACAAACATTTTCAATGAAATTAGATGTTTGGAGAGAAGACTGCAGTATGTAATTAAGCTACAAAAGGAGCAAAAAAGACTGCATGTTTGAATAAAGAGAATGCCTCAGCTCATATTCATGAAAAGACAGAAATTGCTTCCTCATCATGTAAGAGTAATACAACACACACAGCTCTGAAATATATATGTGGATCTGAAGTGCTACCAGCGCTTAAGGGCTTAATTGCCATATGCAATGGTTGTTAAATATAACCACTTTTATATATGTATTTATAAACACGGGTATAAGAGCAAAATGCAGAATAAAGTGCCTTTGGATCTATATCATTTAGAGTTATGAGGTTCAATTCATAAAATGCACTTGTGCATAATTTGCACAGCTCAAGGTGTGTTTTTGCATACAGATAGACCTATTCATATGTAAAGAGCCTTGTAAGCATAGTCACCACATGGAGACATTTATACTACTTTATTTTCTTTGTTCACTGATTTATTCTATTACGCTATGGTCAATCCATATTTAGAGTTCAAATTATTAACAGATGATAATAAACTTTGAAACCTTTAATATGGTTCTCATTTGGATCAGAAAATGCAATTATGAGATGTGACTTTCTACTCTTTACTTTTATACTCCTGTAAATTTCCAGTTAAAAATAATAAAAAGCCAAGTAAGTTCCCAGCAGAGATTTTGTATTAATATCATGTCTAATATTTGTTCAGCCCAACACCACAGATATAGCCAGGTTGCATTTAATGTTGTAATATAGAAATGAGGCTAATTAGTGCTTAACACTTTTGGCATGGTTTGACACTGTTATATTTTTTGGGTTTCATTGTTTTCTAGCATGCTGAATTTGATTGACAGGCTTTTTATTATTTTTAATAATGAAACTTAGCTCTTCTCCACAAATGTGCCTCACAATTAGATTTGAAATTGTTTGACCAAGTTTCAAAAGAAAATTTGTTTTACTCTATAAAAACTCTGAACTCAAAGATAAAGCCCTATAATTTGATATTTGTATTTATGGACTCCTAGCAGATCAAGCTGTGGTTTTGGCACATAAAAAAACCAAGTTGCAACAGGTACTTAACTGTCTGTATTTGGGTAACACTCAAGACTAACCAGTGACCAGTAACACCCAGTGAGCATCCCTCCAGTTACCATACTGGATCACAGCAGAAACAGGAAACCCACTACGACTAAAATTAAAGCAAGCATGAACATCTGTGCAGTCTTTGGAGGGTAAATTCTAATAATTGCAGTCTGAATACCTTCCATTTTCTTATGCTCACAGTTGCTCAGACTGCAGTCATTTAAGTGGCAGTTACGGTACACCACTGTTCTCTGTGCTGTGTGGTCCTCCCAAATAATGCATGAAAAATAGAAGGAAAAAGAAACATTACTGTGACAATCTAGTACTGCCAAAAATTTCTTCAAAACAAGGTTTGTAAGAATCATTCTGTGGTCCAGACATTCCGCTATTACTAAGAAACTTAAATCTGCTCCCTTTGAGGGGAGAATGTATTATAAATTAGTTATCCTTCAACAGAGAAAAGAAGACTTTGGACACTCCTCGCTCCAATAAGCCAAATCTTTTACTAAACAGATCTTTAAAACCAGACAAACTTTTACTTACTGCATAACAACAGGAAAAGAAACCACTATTTTAACTTGTCTTTTTAAAACAAAGACACTCTGTTTAACATATGTACACACACATAAGATGAATTTACCTCTCCCACCTCCATTCTTGCTATTAATTTTCTATTTCCAATCCCTTGGGATTATTCATAGTATAATAGATTTATTAGTATATGAACAGCACTAATAGAAGAGTAGAAAAAACCCTACTTTGTATCCTTAATTTAGAAATCAGTGAAAAAAACCATCCAATTACAATTCTGATTAGTCATACTGATTTTAAGTAAGAGTTCTTCCATGCATTCCTGTGAATTAAAACAAGATACACTTCTTTTTTCTCTCATTTCCATTTAAATAAGCTTTTCTAAAATTTAAGAAAATGTTGTATATGTTTATGAGAATCACACAAATTGATTAAATCTCAGCTTCTCAGCAAGAGTCCTACAAGTGAGAATTCATTTATTATCTGATACACACTTATCATAAAAATCTTCCCTCCTTGATTTCCCCAGGAAGATCCAAGAGGCATAGGCACAGGCTCTGAATATTTCCATTAATATTTAGAATAGACTGAGAGTACCTAGATAGGACAAAGTATTAGAGATGGAAGTTGTAATTCACTTTCAGGTATTAGTAAAAAGCTATAGAATATATTCGTACAAAAATATAGAATTTTGTTGACAACCTTACCATAGAACCATAGAATCACAGAATGGCTTGGGTTGAAAGGGATCTTAAAGATCATCTAGTTTCAAGCTCTCCTACCACAGGCAGGGACATCTTCCAGCAGACTGGGTTCTCAGAGCCATATCCAACCTGTTCAGGGATGGGGCATCCATAGCTTCTCTGAACAACCTCTCCTGATGCTTCACCATCCTCACAGTGAAGAATTTCTTCCCAACATCTAATGTAAATCTACTCTTTCAGTTTAAAACTGTTACCCTTCATCCTGTCACAAATCTTCTTTTGCAACTAATTTTTCTCAGAGCAGTTTCATTGAATGGGCTCTTTTCTATCATATGCCACAACCCATAATAAATATAACTAACTAACTACTATAAGGTTGAATATTAAAATAATTTAAAAGTTCAATTTTCACTTTTGTGAACTATCTTTCATCTTTTTCCTTTAAAAAAAAAATAGATTGGTTAGTGTGAACATAAATGTTTCTGGAATTAATTTCCTTGTAGGAATGGAAAACAGTTAAAGCTACAGGGAAAATATAAAAGAAAAGTACCTACCCACTCAACCAAGAATTGCACTGGTAGGACATGTGCAGAGTTGCATGTGAACACACAATATAGGTCTAATCCATTTGTTGTAAAGGTAAAATATTGGTACCTTTCGTTAAGAGGGTCTTGAATTCTATCTAAACATTCTTTAAACTGTTCCAGCCAATCATGATTTATTACATGATCTTAGTGGAAACTTTCAATGGATCTATTGTCTCTGATCTGTATAATTGTCCATGATATATTTTGATATGCATCATATACAAAATATATAAACTGTTACTTTCTTGATTTCAAAAGCTTTTATGCCTCTGATCTCCAGAGGTGCACTGTGGTACAAGTAGAAGTAGAAGAATGATCCAGGCTTGTTCTAGAAAGGTGTCCTATGTGATTCCCAAAAAGAAGAGCTTTCTCTTGCCTGATCTTCCAACAAAATTACAGGGCACATGCCAATTCACATTGCATTAGTATACCCTGAGAGAACTCTGAAGGCTATAACCACAGAAGGAGGAGGTGATAGTAAAGACTCAGTTCATGATAACTACTTTCAATTGTAGTGCTGGCCAATGACAGCAAAGAGGTGTGAGAGTGAGTTTGAATAGCGTTCCAAGGCACAGTAAATGTTCCTGTCCATTTTTATTACTTAATAGTGAAATTATATTATAAGCAGTAGAAGAAGGTTACATTTATTACATGATTTTGATTGCCCATACTTAGTCCCAAGGAAAAAAACAAATAGCACAAAAAGGGAGAATCAAATGTACTGGATTTTTTTTTTCCTAATCTAGCATAGAAAAATATCATTTGTATGATTTTTTATGATTTTAAGTGTGCCAATAATGTCTTCGAGGACACATTAGTACACTAAGTAATTTTTTAAAATATAAGTGAAATTATTAATATTCTTCTATACTAATGAATATCAGAAAATATTTGAGATGCCTAAAAAAGTATAGAATCCAATAAAGAATTTATTTTTGTTTAACCTTATCAAAACTTCCCGTGGCATGCAGAGTAACTCCAATTAGCTACAGAATGTTTTCAAGTATCTTTCAGAGAAAAAAGGGAAAGCCTGCTAGAGCTATCAAAATACAGTTCTTCTATCCTATTTTCAAGCATTTATTTGGTCCTTGAAATGTTAGGATCATGATGAAACTTTAGTAGTCTGCTAGAGGAATAGGACACAATAGTATAATAATCTTTTTTAGCCACTGCACTTGAAAATTTCAAAGGAATGACTGACTTTTTGGGAACAGTTATGGGAGCAAATGACCACCTGAAAGCACCAGGAGCTGAGGAGGGACTCTTGCAAGAGTGACCCTGTGTCAGATTACTGTAAAGATGACAGAAACCAAACATAAACTGGCAAATGGAAGCTTCTCCTACACAGCAGTCCTGATGTGTCAGATGTCACAGAAAGTGAGGGTGCTCAGGGCAGGGCACAGAGAAAAAGACTCACACCTACTTTGTGCTAAGAGGAATATTATCAGTTGAATATTAACTTGTATACCACAATTTCCACAAAATCCCAGAAACAAGTCTGCTCAGCACTGTGTGATGCATATTCCTTTCATAAAAAGCAAACAAAATCAGCTCTAAATTGGCTGATACTCTAAATTCTCTAATTGAGGGGTGGCATTGGTCAAGTCCAGGCAGCTGACCCTCCCAGAGCTGAAAACAGATGGCTAATAACAGCCTAGGACATCCAACCAGCTCTGACAATTTGTCACATTTCCAAGCTGTGGTGACGAGTAGCCCCCTGACACCTGCTGCAGCTCTAACTTGAAATCTTGAATGGTACTGATAATCACAACTGAGGTAATTTTTTCCCCATGGTATTTTCAGGTAGTTATTTAAAGCAAACTTTTTGTCTAAATTAAGCATATGTATGTGTGCGCTGGATGAGGAAGAGGAAAAAACTACAATGAATTATGAAGTTATATAACAATTTGGGAAATACTTTGTATCCCAGACATTTCACAATGGGTTCCAAGAGAGACATGTTGGAGTTACAAATTAAAATGCTTTGGCATTTTTCCAGGCAATAATTTATCTTCCCAGGGTGAATCATTATATTTACTTGGCTTAGATTACAGTATAGGGTCATTTAAAAACATTCTGGTTCCTCCACAGATTGCAATAGCTTTCATTTGCCCAGCTGCAACTACACACATTAAAAAAATCAGTTCAATATTGGCTAAAAATTGATGATGTAGGCAATTTTTATGATCGGTTCTTTGTGACTGATTAGAAAAAAAGAAGTGTAGGCAACTTTCATGCTTGTTCAAACTCTGTTAAAATAACAGTTTTATCTTCCCAAACCATAAGTGAAGCGTTTGCAGCGTCGGGGCTGACCCTGATCTTCTGCATATTCTCTGCTTAAAGGACATGAACAGGAAATGGTCAGCCTAAGGACACAATGACAGGAAACACAGCAGCAAAGGTTTCACTGATAACATGTGATTTGAAGTCAGTGAGCAAATTCAGCCAGTCATCCAGTTGTTTGGGCCAAAGTCTATACAGCACTCTGCTGACTCCTAGAAGACTGTGTCACGAAAACACATGGAAGACTGATGCTTGACATGGGCAAGACAGGGAAAGCTGAACGCTTTCACATCATCAGATGCTGTGGCTCAGCTATTTCATGCCAGAACCAAGGAAAATTATGCTGGTTTAGAAATATTTGTTTTTCTAAGAGTTAACTGAGCCAAATAGAAATAGGATGCTGATGAGAGGGTGTATTCATATGTCAGTGCATGAGTATCACTAGGTGTAATGGAGTTCAGGTCAGAGCCAGAACTGTAAAATATTCCACACCCACAATTAAGGACTAATAGAATTTTTTTTTTTTTTGAGAGAGAGAATTTTTCAGAAGACATCAGCACTTTAGATATGAAATGCTTACAGTGTGTTTACAAGGATCTATAAAGTTAATGCAGTTATAATTTATAAGTAGTTCTTTTCTTTCCTCACACTCAGCAATAAACTTAACCAGGCAACAATCAGAAAGAAATCTTCATTGAGTGTAGCAAGGAAGGGAAATATATTATAAGCCTTGGGTAATGTACTTTCACACCGACTTCAGAAGCATAGTTTAATCTAATTTCTGATCTTGGACTGTAGTAATTACAAGTCTTGTGCTTGGACAAGAATTATGTCTGTCCTCAATATTTTTCAAGTCATGTTAAACAAGAAGGAAAAGATAATGACTGAAAAAAAAAATCGTAAAAAACCTAGCAACTTCTTAAATCTTGTTTCATTATTATTTCAGAAGACAACCAGGTTGATCAAAAGTTTTAAAAATTCTTTGGGTATTGACAATTTATAAAATCAACACACAGATTTCAATGTCAGCACTACTGGTTTTGTTGGTTTTTTTTTTTTTTCCAGTTCAGAATGAACTGGCTTGCCAGATTCAGAGAGCCTTATCCAAAACAGTTAATAGCTCAACTGCTCAAAGAGGTTCTGGATGATTCAGGCTTCAGACTCCATCTTCTACCTGGCTCAACCTTTTCTGTTCTGTGAGAGTTATACTATCTTGTTTATTTTATATATTTTTATATAAAATACTAATAGTAAGACAGATAGAAAAGAAAACCACTATATATTAGAGGAAAGAAACTTTGAGTGTGGAATTGCCCATACTCCAAGAAATGTTTTCTACCCAAGTAATGTGTTATGCCAGAATGAATCAATACTTATAAGAAATTCTGAAAGGTCATGTGAATGTTCCACAGCAAAATTGTTGTATATTTTAAACCTCAAATAGTTTTCCAAATAGAATTCTTGTTTTCTGGCCAACCCTCCTCTTAAAACAAGCAGACTTGTAAAAAGAATTGAAAGTACATAGAGTTTTATATTCTGCTAGTTCTATCATGAGTGTTCAGAGTGTCCATAGCCTTTCCTGACCCTGGGGGTCTTCATGAATAGTAGAACTAGTGTTATATGTATTATGTGGAGTTTTCCAAGTACCAAAAATGATAAATAAATGTACTATTTGCTCACAAATTTGCTACCTACCTATTCAGGCAAGAAACCAAATGGAGATTACCACCTCTGATAAAAAACCTTTTTATTTTTAAATAAAATACAACATATCTAGACTGTGTGGGCATGGTAAAGAGAGAGTAGACTGGGCAGCAACAAATTAGATGTAAAAATAATAAAATCTATGTTAATAGTATATGCTATGTTATCACTAAATAAGTCATTAGATAAATCCAAACCCAGTCAAGAGCCATTTTTCTTTCTTCTTTAAATTGTTGAAATAGAAATTTTCAAAGCTCAGGGAGAATCACTTGCTGTAGGCAACAATATTTGCATTGAACATCATACTCTTCTCATTTTGAGCCAAGCACTGACTAAGAGTTTAGACAGAATTCAGACCAGCATCTACTGAGATGAACACATGGTGTATTTCTCTTAAAAGGTTTCAGACAATACTTTATCTCTGATTAATAATCTGCTAGTTATCGGAATACCATATGCATTATTGCATATGTTCTGTCTTAACAACAGCAGGAATACTCAAAGTTAAAAGCATATAAAATAGTTGGACCAATATTGTGAAGAGTACCCTCAGCTGCATGGAAATGTTGATCTTAAATTCCTCTACTTTAATCACTCCATCAGAAAAATGAGGTGAATATTTTATTTGGCCCAACTTTAGTCCTGTTAGTGATTTATCCGAAGTCCAGTTTTAACTGGTATTTCTACTGTGGTAATAGAAGATCTTGAAGCAATTAGGAAGGACATAATATGCATTATCAATGGTTTGATATTTTTTTAATTATCATCTAAAAACTACAAGAGATACTGTTGGATCTAACCTGTGTATAGGTGTTCTGATGAGAGCAAGGTTGATGAATAGACAACTTCCCCCCAGGGGAAGACCACAGGAAGTCTGAGGAAGACTGACTTAGGATATTCAGAAAGAGAAATATTGGATAAATTCCATATTAAGAGTGTTGCTCAACACATGCAAGACAAGGAGAACAAGTCTGGCACCATTCATTAAAGATCTTTTGGTCCTGGAGATGGAAGATTAGGAGGATAACATGAAGCAGCTGCATCCTTTACTGTAGGAGACTTTCATAATTCATTTAAGTTTTGCCTCAAGTGCCAGATTCTCAGCTCTGCTCTTGAATCCATATGTCTTAATTTACTCCCATGAGCTTTTCATTCCTTTCACTTTGTATTATCTGTCAGTATGCATTGTCATTTCTCCTAGTACAGCTTTCACAGTGCACCAAGTTCCTTGTTATCAGCAGGCTTATAGCTGAATAGCTTATAGCTATAATCAGAGGCTTAGAGCTTCTAAAAATAGCAGAGTTCAAATAGAATAAAGACTGGCATTCTCAACTTTTGGGGTTGGTTTGTCCTTTTAGATTGCAAGTGCTTGGAGGAATTTCTTATTTGCTAGACACAATTTCCAAGGAAAACCTTTTTGAAAGCTAGGCTGTGATTACCACCCAGCATGAGTAAGGAACTTTACCTCATGAGGGGCAGTATGGTGGAAGTTACAATTACTGCCTTTGCAATGAAAATGCAGTTCACGTGTAGATCTAGGCAGGTAACATTGGTCATTGGTTCATTTGCCAAGAAGATCTGGTTTTTGTTCATCCCAAAAAACTAATCAGTTTGGGTCTAATACACTGAAAATTGCTCGTATCTGCAATAGACTATCCTGACACATGTATACAAACACTGAGATCTACTGATTCAGGCAAGGAATAGTTTGAGACAAATTTCATGTTTCCAAAGGCTGTCCAGTACCTGCCACTTCAAGCCTTCTTCCTGGACCTAGCTGCCAGCACAAGTGTAATAGAATAAGGTTAATTATGCTATATTCCACATCCTTCCTGGCTGCAGCCTAATTAACTCTCATTTCTCAAACTCTTTATTAAGAATTGTTTCTCCTGTACTCTAGATATCTATTCCAAATAACACACTCAGGGTACTCTTCTGAGGAAGTATAGTAAGCACTTTTCAAAATTTTTTTTTGCACAGTTTGCCACTGAACCTTTTTAGGTTAGACAGAATCCACGTCTTTTGCCAGTGTTAACTGCTCAACTCAGTTTAATTTTTTCTTATAAGTGCACCCAGAATTTATTGTTTATGCAGCAGCTCAAATTACTTCCAAAATAATCCCTCTTTAAACCACTTGGTTTTCTTGTCACTGAGAAACTGGCTTCCTAGTGTCTTGAATTTAATTTTTTATTTCTGTGAAACCCTTTGAAACACCTTGTTGCTTAAGTGACAGGGTGAAAAAACTAAAAAAATCTAAGAAGGGATGCATGCCCTATTCTTTTCTTCATAGAAATGTTTCTCTTTTTAATTAATGTTTTCATAATTGATTTTCCCCCACTAAGTTAATGCATGGAAAGCTTGAAAACTTCTGTTCTATTCTTAGTTATTACTCTCGTCCCAAGAAAACACTATCAAAGGCTTTTCACTCACTGTATTTGTCTTCCACTCTAACACACATCCCCTTTCTGTGAGATCAAATGGACTTCTAATCCAACCCTGGATGCTCTTATCATTTTCACCTTTATATGTGTCTTTCAAGCTAAACTTAGTCATAAGTGGTTCATGTACTTTTCTAGTGTGTCCTGAATTTTAAACTGCCTGTCTCTTTTGAGGGTTTTCTAGTATTTCACTGTCACATTAAAGGCTCTATTTTATGGGAAAGGCTATGGGCTTTTGGTTGGCACTCAACTCAGCTTTCATTGAAACTGCATCCACTTGCAGCTACAAAACGTTCATCTGAGTGAGTGGTATGTCCTTTTTGTTCATGGTGAACATTACCCAGCTTACAAATTGCATCCAGTGCATTTATTATAACTGGTGTTGATTGCTGCACTGAACAGTCTGGTCCCATATTAGTTCAGCTTTATGTTTTGGATTACTTTGCTATCACGTGGGTACAAATAGAATTTTTCTTTTCAATCCTTTCCAAATGTCTCTCACACATTCCACTATGCTTCTTTACCCAGAGTACAGTATTACTAACTTAACAGTTCATTCTATTTGCCTGAATTAACAGAAAAGTATTAAATAGACTAAAACTGTACAAAACAACATTACCTTCAATGTTCTCCTTCTGACTAGCATTCATTGTTTGAGCATATGGAATCAAGCTTTCTTTGAACTTGCCTTACTTGTCTTATACTTTGCCAAAGAGTTTCAGCTAAAATGAGACTTCGGTTTTCTCCATTCTCCCCCATGATATATTTTCTAAATTTCATGCTACTGGCAATATCTGGTTTTGTGGGACAACCAGCTCAGAGCTCAAGGTGCTTGAAAGAGAGGTTTTTCCATATCTTGCAACTTTAGCAGAGTTGTAGTGTTTTGCTGAAATCTATGCAATATGATTCCAGAGATTATAACAAATACTGTCTTCTTTACTGAAGAACCCCTCCCAACCTGAAATACTTAAAAACATGAATCATCTTCACACAAAACACAGAGAGGTTCATAGAACTGAAACTGTAGTAGCTGTTTAAAATCTCATTATCTTTAAGCCAGTGTCTTGGTTTCTCAATGCTTAGAATAAGCATAGCCATAGCTACATGATAAAGTGAGATATCCATGACTTTTTCATCTCTCTTGTGGAAGAGTGACAAGGACATGGCTCTCAGTGCAACTGTCACAGTCAGGTTAAACTGCTGCTTCGGGATATGCAAGGAGTTTGCATGTAGAGATGATATGGTATGTTAAGCACAAGCTACTTATTTCTACCTTCTAATAAGTAGTGTTTCACAGAGAGAGACTGTTAAAGTGATGCTGCAGAAACCTGTAGTAAATGCTGGCAAGTTTATGGGCGGGTTTTAAACCATTGCTTTTTATTTAGAGCTACCCTCAAAGGTTTTGAATCTGATTACAATGGAAACCACCTATCTTGCAATTGGTTCTGTTGTACTGGTGGTCAGCAGAGGAATTCAAGTTAATAGCCTATTAATAGAGGCAGGACAGACTTGGCAGAAGATCTGGTGGACAGCTTTGAACTCTGGAACTTATTCTTCAGCTGTAAAATGGAGATAATAATGGTCCTCTACCTCCCAGTAGGGTGCTCAGGCTAAGTTCGTTATTAGACATTTTCAGTAATGTTTCTGTTTATGTTTCCAAGGTAATGAATGGAGATGGGCTGGAAATCCCTTAACAATAAAAATTACAGAGCTTAAAGGGCAGTGGGAGCTAAGGGGTCACGGCACTTGTGACAGGAATTATTATCTACTAGATTATTGCAAAATCTGGTAGATAACTCACAGAATAATCGGCTCTCAGCAACTCAGTAATAATGCTCTCTGATGCAGGCTCAGGCACCTACCTACTATGAAGACTGCCCATAGACATTTTATCTTGGCTTCAGGAGGGCCATTCATAATAACAAGGAAAAAAAGCACCTCTCCAAGCTGTGTGGTATACTGGAAAAAAGGAGCTTATCATCAACTCCACAGGTGCAGCCATGAGTACTTTAGCAGGCCAGGACTGCATACATGTTTAGGATGACAGCAACAGGATTTTTTGCAAATCCCATTAGTCATTAAAAGACAAATTTCTACACATGGATTTCAAAGTTAAAGGAAGAGCTCAGTAAAGATTGCCTCTTCTGACTGTATTTTGCACGGGAGCCCAAGCTTCACCCTACAGACAGATTCCTTCACTGCCTAATAAACTAACCAGAAATCTCTACTGTCAGCTCCTAAGGTCACCTCTAGGTCAGGCTGCACGAGGCTTCATGCAGCTCAGAAGACACATTTTTTTCATGCAATCAGTAAACACAGCATCCAAATATTGAGTTTATGCTTCATCACACTGAAGTGTCAATCAAGCTCAATTCTGCAAATGTATACCCTGGAGCCTGTGGAAGGATGTCAGGCTCGTGGAATCAGCCTTAGCAAAGAGCTGAATCTGTCTTGGCTGTTTGCCTTGAAGTCCTGCTGTTTGAACCAGAGTGGAAAGCAGAAGAAGTAATGGGGATACAAAATATCCCCAGTATATAATACAAAGTGTACTCAACCTCCCACTAGGACAAAACTTTTTGGTCTACATTGCTTCATCTGTTTAGAATACATTTGATTCCTTCAGTTTTAGCAGCTGCTCAAAAACGCTTTAAGAACTACAGCTACAATATGTTATGTTCTGATGTGACTCTAAGACTTAGGTGACATTTCTTCTTGGTGATATTCATGGTTGGATAGACAGCTCAAAGTCTGAAGACAAAATAAAAAAAAATTTCCACATTTAAATGCCAGCAAAAAGCTATAGTAAGCAATAGTTGCTGACTGAATGTTCTATTTTTTTGCTTGACTCTCATTCAATAAAGGAAAATCTGTTGGCCTTAGTCACATACAGTATATACAACAGTGCTTACAGCGTATTTTTCCCTGTATCCAGTATATTCAGAACACAGCAGAGGTTAATGACTTAGAGAAGCAGTGTACATTGCACTGAAAACCATGTTAGCAAAACTGTTAAATGAGCCTCCTGGCACTGGGTGGGCCAGAGGTTCCCTCAATAGCATTTAATGAATTTTGCACTGGCACAGCACGTCAGGAAATCCCATTTCCTTGCTTTAGAGAACCGAAGCACACATTGCCAGCATGCTTGATTAAATGGTTTCTACTAAGATCCATTTTTTCTTTTCTTTTCTTTTTTTAACTGAGAAAGGTTTACGTAAGATACCACCTGAAAAGGTCTTAAACTAGGACTGTCATCTCCCCTTGTTCCCAGTTTTTTATAATAAAACTCATCACTGTTGGGTTTAAAGAACAACAGTTCAGTTTAATTCAGTTATTCACTGAGGTGTCATGAGTAGAAATAAATAGTGATTTTGTTCCTGTTTTATTTAGACTAAGTGTGGTCCCTAGGCTTCTGGCAAGCTGTCAGTATAGCCATCTGTTTTGCAAAGTTTATGGATCTCTGTGGAAATAGGCAGCCTAAAGCTAAAGTACAGTAAGGGTTGTTTTTCTTTGAACCACCTGCTGTAGATGAAGAAGAGTCAGATTTCAATATCATATGGGCTTTAAGCTCCATGTATGCCCAAAGTAAGCCTATTTTGAGGATGAAAAACAAAATTAAACTAATTTGACTTACATTTTCTTACAACTCAGCTTCAGCAACTTGCTTATAAATTTATTATATGTATTTATGAACACACACACATACAAATATAGGTGTAACTAGAGAGAGAAAGACTGTAGGAGATCTGAAGTCCAGAGCCAGGTCACACCAAAATCTTATACAAATATCTCTTTCAAAGAGCTTATATATTCAAAAACAAACATAGCACCTTAAGTATATAAACAAGCAAGCCATGATGAAAACAGAAGGTATCTGCTGTGAAATTTTTATAGCAGATGTGCACTTTGCAGGCTATCACTAAGAACAGATGTCATTCTTATAAGCCATGGAGGGAGATAAAGCAAATCAAATCACTAAAAAGAATTTGAAAATAAATTCAAGAAAATTATTTTCAAAAGTATTATTTGCAATTTTCACTTGGACTTCTGCCACTATCTTATCTTAACAGCATGTTACACCTCAAATGTCTCCCTGATTTCAATAAATCTTACTCAATTTTAAAGTGTCTGTATGCCACACCAGTTGGAATTCTATTACGTTTGCACCATAAATATATGAACATGTGAACTGAACTATGTATTAGCATAGAAATACAAATAAAGCACTCAGTACTGAGGGGCTTGGTTCGGCAATCTTGAAACAACTGACAAGGGCTAGATCTGGATTTAGTAGATTTGAGGGATTTTTTTGACCAACACAATTGAGGCAATTAAAGCCTGTTCATTGTTTTTCCAAAATGTTTTTGGATGGATTTGTCATTGTTCCTAATACATTACCTGCCCTTAGTATGGTTTGAACGTTAAGTAGCTGCTGTCAGGATGGAAGAAGTTGTGCTCGAGACCTCTGACCAAAAAAGGAAACCCCACCTAATGTAATTGTTTTATTGTATTGTTGAAGTCTCAAATGTCAGCAGCACAGTGCTGATGTTCCTAAATCTTTAGACTTCCATTTCATGCAAGTTTTTTTAAAGGAAAGTACTTTTAACAGTGTGTGAGGATTGGAGATGGCCTTGCACTGAACTAGAAACCAAACTGATGAGAGCCAAAATGAGTTTAATTGCTAAGGTGCTAAAATTAAGAACTACAGAGATTATAACTGGTTTTAGAAATTTTAATGAGGTCCTTGTTTCAATGCCATCAGAGAATGGGCACACATTATTGTAATGTTAGTTTATTCTCTTCAACGTTCTTTATAACTATTTTCCTCCTAGTCTCTTTTGGACTGCACTCTGCACTCAGAAAGCATCAATGCACTTTCTAATTGATATTTTTCTATTTCTGCTCAAGTTAGGGAGGGAAAAGGGCCCTTCAGTGGATTTTGGTGGCCAGAGTAGGAGTTTTCTGTGAGATACCATGCAGTAGAGTGGAATAAAGGAAGCAGCAGAGCATCCTTACTCCCAAAATTCTGTTAAACTAGGGATTGCAGTTTGAGGTCCTCCATAAGACCCATGAGTATTAGACCCTTCAATAGTTTCAGAAGAGAAAAACTGAAATACCACAAAGGGCATAAAATATTAAAAGGAAATTACATCAGCACATATCAGAGCAATGCCATGATGGGAGGCTGTATGCACAGACCAATACTGCTCATGAAGACTCATAACAGTTCTCAAGATTAAGTCATTTCAAACACCTCTGAGAAAAGTTGCAGAGGGGCTGCTCTTGTATCTCAGCAATATGCCATCACTGAGAGGAACCCACACTCTACAATTCATTGCACTCAAATCTCCATCAGATGCTTCTCTCCAGCAGCAACCTCACAGTGCCCATTTTCATTAAGGTTAAAAGTTCATGTATATAAGGATTATTTTCTTAATATTATATCCAATCGTATTACTACATTACAACAGTTTCTAAAGCTCTACCCAAATATGAGGAAAAATTTTAGTGTGTGGGTGACCATGTATTGGGAGAGATTGCCCAGAGAGGCTGTTTAGTCTCCCTCTCTGGAAATAGTCCAGAATTGTCTGGACACAATCCTGTGCCATGTGATCTAGAATGGCCTTGCTTGAGGAGGGAGGTTGGACCAGATGACCCACTGTGGTGCCTTCCAACCTTACCCATTCTATGATTCTGTGATTCAGTGAATGCTGCAAGGCAGAAAATAATATGGAAGATCACTCCTTTGATTTAAATTATACCTGTCTAAACTTGTTACTGTTGCACTGCTTTGCTTTGGCCATTACCTGGAGAATATAGAACTCTGATAGGCTCTGTTATGCCTCTGTCTCTGATGCAGCTGACTTGCAGGTCTGTTTCAAATCCAATTGGAATCAGTGGAAGACTTTCCAGTGGTTTGGGTTTGTGTTTGGGTTGTGTTTTTTTTTCTAGATCAAGTCTTATGTGAACATGGGTTTCTGCCACAAGAGGGAATTGGGATTCAATCTCCTTTTTCATGCAAAATCTCTGCTTAATGTTGTATATGTTGGTTTCTAAACCCATAATGTAGAGGAAAAATGCTCAGTTTCATTGTACAGATTTACAGAAAGATACTGCTGAGTATTAATAGCACCATATAATTCTTATGACATTCATGTTCAGCAACCTCCAGCTGCTCCTCTGAAGATGTGGTAAACAAGCCTTTGCCTCAGAAGTTTTCATTTTATTGTTTATTTTCAGATATGATCTACTTTTCTTCGCCATTCAGATTTCAGAAGTGCCCAACCTCTGGCCCAATGACAGCAATAAGGCATGTAGGTGCAATAAATATATGAGCTGTCAACACCAATTCAGGTAGGGTGGCAATATCAGACCATATAGGGCCAGATCTGCTATTGCTTTATTTTTCAAGTTGGATTTCAAATCATCACATCAGCAATAATTCAGTCTTGATTAAAGTTCTGCTTCTCCCTTGGCCATAGCTAACTTTGTAATTCTCCTGATGAGCTCAAATATTGGACTCCTACAATCCTGGAATTTAGGTCCCCCTGGCAATTGTAGAATTTGGAGGTCCTCAACGCAGACCTGTGTAGGGGGTATAGTAAAACAGCGTGCAGTGGCTATTCACAACTTATTGAATCAAGCTCCTGCCAAATACCACTTGTGAATATATGGTCAGCCTGTTAGTGGGTGGAAAATTACATTTCCCCCTGCTCTTGTTTGAAGTGTGTGTTTATTTGACAATATTCTGCAGGCTACTATTCAATCAAGTATACTGGAACTGAAGAAATATGCAAAAGCTTTGGCAAGTGCTGTAAATTAATCAGAATCTTTAATCTGTTAAAATTGTCTTGCTAAAAAGGCAAAGCATTTTGAATCTTTTGTACTGAGGCCACATTGAAACTCACATCTGCTTTTTTTGCAAACAAACTCGGAAATGCGAAGACTAAGAAATCAAAGATCTATTTCCTGCATCATTAAAAATCTACCAATTTCTAGTGTGCTACTAATCTCTAACAGTTTACTAGATGTGGTTTTAAAGGAGTCTGAGAAGTGGTTCAGGATCTCAGATTTCTTAACTAAGCATACAAAACAAGGATTTTTGAATCCTTTTATAAAAGGTTACAATTGCAGATAAGCAAATGAGGAAATGGCCAGCCATCATTTTGAAAGGAAAAAAAATGTGTCGTTTACTAACAGATGGACAACAAGCAAAGCTCCTTGTATAATTTGGGATTCTGAGCTTATAGAAATATCCTAAATTAATTCATTACTTGCTACTATCCTTAAAGCTGGATTTGTCTCAAGGAGGTAAACAGTGATAAATGCAAGGGCTTTGTTTCCATCTATTATTGTTTAGGTAAAGGGCTTTTTACAGAATAAATTATGCATGTACTGTATGCATATTTCATTATGGGCTCTTAATTTTCTATATGGTATTCATTGTATATTCATTATATACTCTTAATATTATCCAGCTGTCTGGATGAGAAGCTATAAATTTAGGATGCTTTCACTATAGCATGGTGGTTGCCATATTGTTAAGAGTTTTGTTTTACACAAGGATGAGGAGCTAGAAATCGGGTATTGAATGGAGGGGACTGCTTTAGTTGCCTAGGTGATACCTGAACAGTCTGAAAGGACACTCTTGGTGCATTGGGAATATTCATGTGCTTTTATTCTTTTGTCATCACAGAGTGATCATAACTTATTTCAATGTTAATGTTCTTCTGAATACAAGTTATTAGAATCACAGAATCAGATGAGCTGGAAAAGACCTCTGAGATCATCAGGTCCAACCCTTGATCCACTACCACCACAGTTACTAGACTATGGCACTTAAGTGCCACATCCAGTCTCTTCTTAAATACCTCCAGGGACAGAGAATCCATCGCCTTCCTGGGCAGCCCATTCCAACGCCTGATTATTCAGATCATAATGTGGAATCTACATCCTTTTTAATGAAAATAAGTATAAGGCCCACTATGAAGAGTTTGTCTGAAATGTAGCTGACTTCACCCAATACCATTATGGCCATTAACGTAAACTCTTGCAGTACAAGTGTGAAATCGCTGGTTTCCTTATTGTACACATTTATAGCCACTCTGTTTATAACAGCTACCTTACGTTTCTATCAGCTATCTTTCAGTTATTGTACTATATTTCTCCAGAAATGTTTTGTAGAACTGCTTAGAGAAGGAAAGAAACACTCTGGCAAGCATGCTTATCCCTGTCTATTAATGTATCTCCTCATCTCTCAAAGCTTGCTAAACAAAAGGGAAGTAAGAGTGGAATAGCTTCATCTCCAGTTATGAACTATTACACCTCTTTTTTTGTGGTTAGTGTGTGACTAGACAGATGAGCAGAACTGCAGCTCTGCAGTTGAAAAACATCATTTTCAGCTCAGCCAAGAAGTGACATTTTAATGAGCAGATGTTCAACCTTGCTAAAGCAAATTAAATCATAAATATAGTTTGCATACATGAGTAGTCTTCAAAGACCTATGTTAGTCACTCCAGTTGTTTCATAGACATTACAAGTAATGGTTATTACTCGTAATGGTTATTAACAGCACAGATCACAGCATATTTTCAACTGTAGGTCAACAGAAAATGATGTAGACTCAAAACTTTTAATTCAGTATGATTGAACAGTGTATGTATTGAGTAGTTCAAACACAGTGAGCAGTATTATAAATGAAAGAAAAGTAATCCTTGAGGTTCTACTTGAAACAAAAAAGTACTGTGATTTATTCCATCAACCAAACATAATCTCAAGCAAAAGTATCAGGTCTTCTAAGCCACTTAGACATTTATTATTCCTTTTCCTATAGTAAATCACCTTTGCTTCAAAAAAGGAGGGAAAGGGAGACTGGCAGGTACAACAATGAGGGTCTTGCTGTCATGCCAGCTTTTCTTGTAGATGACACAAGCTTATAAACCAAAACAAAGGCCAAAACAGCTGAGATTACTTTTCATTAAGCCCACCTTAATTTGTTTGTCAACTTAAATTTTCTGCAAGTTTTGCAGAAATATAGCTGGCACAAACCTCCATTTTTATGGTTCATCTTTCTATTGTAGACTCTTAAGCGGTGTCAACTGCAAATACGATGTGTATAATGCTTACTGAACTGTGTTGCAAGGGGAGTTCACTCTTGGCAGGCTTGTTGAAAGTGTGTTAACCAAGCACACTTGGCATGGGCGTTTCTGTTTGCCTCATTACTCAGAGTAAACAAGAGCGATATGAACTACAAGTCTAGGGTGAAATCCTGGATTCAGGGAATTCAATAGAAAAAATTCACATGGACTACTGTGATGCCAGGATTTCTTTCTCCTACATCTTTCTCCACCCCAATAACAAAGTCTGTACCCTTTTTGAGGACAGACTTTTGGCACAGATCCTTTTTGCAATTATCAATTAGAAGTATCAATAGAAGCATCAGATTCTTGTAATTGGAGACATGACCACACAAGTTACATGTAGAAAGCTGGGATATAAAGTCAGAGACCATCAGCTACTTGATGTTATCATCCTATATGCACATTTTTCACTGCTAGCAAATGAAATACAGTAATTTATTTCTTGCTGAAAAACTGTTGGTTTTTATTGACTAAGAGAGTGTACGTGGGCTACTACCATGAGCTCGCTGATTTTCTGCAACTATTACTATGGCATGCAGGTTATTACTGTATTGTATTGGATTTATATCCTTACTAAATTCTAACATTTTCATTTGCTCAAAAATCCAGAATTCATACTGCTTTTTAAGCAACTCCTTCTAATTCTGTTTTATAATATATTTGTATCAGTGTATTTATAAACTTTCACTCTAAAAAAAAATGATTTATCTTTCATTTGGAAATCTGATATTAACTGTATCCAGCTGTATTCAAGTGGAGTTCTAGTTTAAAAAATTAATTCCAATAATATATCCAGTTGTACTTTTCTGGTGAAAATGGAATAAATTTACAAGGCAAAAAAAGCCCACTCTTACCAAATAGCTAGAGGGATATGACAGAAGGAATAACCTCAAACAAGACGGAAACTGAGGAACAAGACAAAGGAAACAAGTACTAGAATATTTCATTTAGTGACTATATGACAAGTCCATCATAGATCATTATTTATAGGTCACTTTCCTGTCAGCTGTAGGATTTCTGGCCCTAATCATAAGAGTCAACACAGACTTCCGAATAAAAACTTCCAACATGATAGAGATAATTCCAAGCAAGACAAAAGATGCATATGACCATGATTTGCTTCCTTTCTTACATTAAAAATGCTGAGATATTTATGGAATAATTCCTTGTCATTAATACTGCTGTTTTCTGCTGTCACAAACTACATGGAAAAAACCATTTCTTTAGCAAGATCTTGAGTCTAGCTGAAGCTGAAATTCAAGTTGATAAGTAGCGTAAAGAAACTGTATTTTAAAATATATCATTTTGTTATAATACCTTGTTTCTACTCTATGCAAACTTGGAGAATTGTTTACCCCCGCTGTCAGTTTTCGCTATTCAACATACACTTATTTAATTTACCCTCCTTCTATCTTTATTGCAATTAAAAAGAAAAGAAAAATATTTCTTTTGTTACTGGTTTTGTTTTATGAGAAGAGACTCAAAAAAATATCAGGCTGTTCTTGGGAATATGGTCCAGACAATCTGGCTCATAGTTCTGTTCTGGTTTAAAGTTACAAAAAGAAGGCTGGAGCTGTGGGGCAGGTCTGGAAAGGAGTTCTGTTCCAGTGCTTGAACAGAAAACTGAAAACATCTTAGGTCAGCCTGAAACAAACAAACAAACAAACACAACCAAACAGATAAATGCTTTTTTATCCCAGACAGGCAAAAACCAGTGTGAGATCCTAACTAAGGCAATCCAGAACCTTCCTCCTACACACACCAAAGGAGGCATTTTAAACTTATTTTTAAAAATAAAAGATAAATTTAAAGATGAAGACCAGATGCCTAATAAACAAATCAAGAACATGGCCAATCTTTCTCTACTTTAAATGAAAGCAAATTTTTACCACCTTTGCTGGTTGGTTATATTGCACCCTCATTTTCAGTTCCTGTGGTTTTTAAGTATCCAGATTCCTATATCCACAAACAATACTGCAGGACTGATGGAGATTGCCTTTGAAATATGGATTATCTAATTTTTTTGTGCACTGGGAAGAGTAAAAATTCGATTTCGTTCCTTTCTCAGAGCTACAGAAACTTGAAGAGAGTTTGAGCAACCTTTCCTACCTCCAGAGAAGGTACATGGCCCTACAGGCCATGACACAATCTCAGGGGCAGCAGACCTGATTTAGTACATCTTCTTTATATGTAGAAGCTCATCATATTTGGACAGCAGGGAGACAGAGAAACTACAGACAGACAAAGTAGAAAAGTGTCATTCAGTTCTGACATTTCAGAAAAAATGAATCTTCCAGCAAACTTGCATTAGGATTTTTTAATGTTTTCTTTGTTCACTTGTTCCTTCTAGTCTGGCTTTAGATTTGGACTCAGGCAATATGTGTCAGGTTAAAATATATGTTCCCTCCTACTGACAGCATCTCTAGGTCACTGAGACAACTCATTTTCTGACCAAGCTCTGATGACTATTTTGCATGACTCCTGAAAACACTTATTCCTAAGATTCTTTAATCACAAATGGAAAAATTCAGTGGACAGTTTACAACTTTGATAGTCAATGATTTTTTTAAAAATTCTAATTAATGTTTAAATACAGAGATTCATAAGGTTGTTGTTTTTAAAGCACGTGAGAACAAGCAAGAAAATAAATGCATACATTGAAATAAACCATACAGAATTTTTTATAGTAAGTAGTAAAGACCTTTCGTATTTATTAGCCTCTATAAATTCTGTAATAAGTGTTCCTTAAAACAAAGCCAAATTCCCATTTAAGGAAATGTAGTGCTTCCATATGACAGTTGTCATATGGAGCAACATCAAACAACCCTGCTAACTTCTCTGCTAAGTGCCCAGGAAAGTTGGATAACTTCTGAAACCATTTGCAGTATCAGGATCCTTGCATGAAAATGCTAACTTTCAAATCAATATTAATTAAATCCATAGCATTTAAAAAAAAATCCATGTAAAAGCCTAAAGGTTACAGAAGCGTAAGAAATATTAGAATCAGGTAATATTAGAGCCAACTCTTTATGTTTTAACCAAATAACTGGATAACAGTAAGAAAAAAGAAATTAATTGATTTATTGAATGGAGATTGTCAGCTTCAGTGGTCACCACCAGCATTGTTACATAGCAACTAATAAATACAACTAGAAAACTGCTGGTAGACGTCTACCTTCGGACTAATAAGTGTGATCAGACTAACTAAAACAACTGTTTGGTATTACAAAATAGCAAATTTTTGACAGTAGCAAAACAGTGCAGTGTGAACTAATGTTAGGCAAAGTTTAAGCTGACATTTTTTGCTGGTAGACCTGGGTTGCTCAGGGGCAGGAGGAAAAGCGGACCTTAATTTAGGAGGTGCCTTTTAAAAACACTTAGTCAGCTCCAGTCATGCTGACAAAAGCTGTGCTTTTACTGGAGCAGTTTCTTTCAGTTACAGAACACTTTTTAACTCAGCCTAAATGAAAGTAAAAGTTTTCAAAACACATTTATATTCGCAAGATCTGTTATAACATGTATTTCTACTAGTAAATATTTGTTTGGAAAAAGAGATCCATCTCGTGTATGAGGAGAGTCCATGCTGAAAAGTAAGACCCAAGGGTTGTTTGTAATTTTTCATCAAAGACAACCCTGCAGAGATTCAATGCTCAAAATGCACATAAATAAGTGACAGAAATTCAAACAAAGTTCATTGAGGAGAAGAGTTTGATCACACAAGAATTTTAACATAAAAATAGATACTTGTTCATTTGAAAATATTTATTTCAAACTTTGGGCATAGTAATCACAAAAAAAAAAAAATCCCCTTAGCCATCAAAGACCATAATGAAAAACAATCACGTGGAACATGGATGTCCTACATTTGTATTTGGTTTCCTCTGGAAAATCACATTAAATATATTTTTTTTAAATAAAAGGCAGGATTTAGCTGTGTTGTCTCAAGATTTATCAATTCATTATGTGGTAATTTCAAACAAGACTTTTCCTCAAAAACTCTTATTAAAAGGTAGTAATGGGTGATTCAGCAAGAACAAAAGAGGCTCAATTTTGCTATCCAAGAAACACAATATACAATGTGTGTTCTGTAAAGTATCTTCATCACCTAATAGTCCAAGTACTTTCAAAGATTTCCTATGGGAAATATCCATGCATGATGGAATTATTGCTGGAAATGTGTCATCATCCAAAATAATTATCTATGATGGCCAAATTATTTTCCAGTGGAGCTCTACATGTTGAAAAATAATGTGTATTGTTTATCAGTCTTCATAATAATAAACTGTTCCTTGAAACAGGGAGAAGATCCCAGCTCATAAAATAGGATATTCCTAATCACAGCCATCTCCAAGGCAAGGCAACAAGAATAACTCCCTGGGGCGGAAGCAAGACAAGACCTTTCTGTTCCAATCGCCCTTCCACACCAAGCTATAGCAGGAAAAAGCACAGTATTTTCTGACCTGCATTCCAAGGCCCTCAGTTTTACTTGGAAAATCACTGGAAGTCATGGGCTTGCACCCTGCTGCAATTTAATTAAAACTTGTTGCCTCTTACATGAATTACATGAATTACATGTTTATATGATATTAAATCAAACAAGAGCTAAACATCTAAAACACTGAGGCCTTTTAGACGTGATCTCCCTGCAGCCACTGTTGAAATCTCTCTTCCACCTAGCTGCTCTTTGGTGACAACATAAAAACTCAGTTTCTGCACTGACACATGAAAATCCCCACTACTGGTTTTATAATGAGTATTTAATTGAACACTACTCACCAGCCCTTTCCATGACACTTACTGAACACATCTACGATCAGTGTTGGGACTGTAGTGCAGAGCCCTACAAGTTTCAAGAGAGAAGCAGAGAAGAAAGAAAAATAGTACGATCTTCCATAGTCTTGACTGGATGTTTGATGGATGTTATCAAATCAGTGAAATAAAATGCCACCTTGTCTGCCCATCTTTCTAGTTGAACTTATCATGCTCATAGGTTGAAGGAAATTTTCAAGATGGAGGAAAAAAATTTCACTGAATAGGAATATGTGTGCAGAGCCTTCAAGATCATCAGAAGAATGGCAGGAGAGTACAACCAGGAGAAGTTGCACACAAGGGAAGTAAAGATGTTCTAAAAATTATTATCTGCAAACATCAGCTTGAAAAATTCATAGGAAAAACTGAGATGCTGTAGACAGAGAATGAAAAAAAGGACAACAGATATATTCTGCAGGTAAAATGCAAGTAATTAGTATTGAGAATATTCAAGGTATTCTATATTTGTTGGTTAGTTATTTTGGGGCTGGAGAATTTTTTTTTGGTTTTGGTTTTGGTTTTTTGTTTAGTTGGTTGGTTGGGGTTTTTTTTTTAGTCTAGGGAAATTTATTAGCCAGTTTTACGGGTTTTGTTGCAATTGGCCATGCAAGAAAGAAATCCCCTATTTTCTGTCTTTTGTTCTGAGAGAATTTCTCTTTCTGATTCTTTCTGGTCCAATTTATATTGGGGTCACTTTGGCTGAAGCACAATGTTGAGTTCCTTGTGATAAATGGGAAGTCTAATGACTTCTTTAAATAATTTTCAATGGCTTAATGCCCTTTTAAAGTTAGAAAAATGTTTTTAAATCCTGAAAGTCCTGATTGGTAGCCTGGTAGATAATAAACCTGTTGCAACAGGTATTTTGCAGGAGAACTGCTACTGATTTTACTCCATGTCCTAAATACAAAAGAGCCTAGATACAAAAATAAACTATTTCCCATAAGTATAATTCATAGGAAGAATCACTATTCAGTAAGAGATAAAGAATATCTAAATAAAACATCAGTTCAACAAGTTTTTTTTCAGACATATCTTATTTAAATTTAAATTTTAGACAGATTTAAAACAACAACTTGATCAGAAATCAAATGGTTTTTTCTGGGAATCAGTGAAAATTTAATGAACGCCTTGGGTTTTCTAATGACAACAGAACTTTTTTTTTTTTTTTTAACTGGATCAAAGCCAAGTTATGTTTTTTTTTAAGAAATTGTGGGGGTTTTTTCTTGTTCTATAACAAAGATTTTCCCCATCTGGGACAAAAAGCCTCAACAAATGTTGTATATGTTACTGTCAAATTCAAGGGCAAATACACAAGATAAAATTATTAGAGAGAAAGCAATACCGTATGTAAAACCATCAAAGCTAAACAGTATGGAAGATAGCACACAAAGTCACTCCTCAGGTTTTATTTTGCAATTACATGCCTGTACCATGGAAACATACTCACAGCAAGGTGCAAATACAATTTCTAGTTATAAGGCAAACAAAGATTCAAGATGTAATGTGTTCTCAGCTGCACTATAGAGGGAACTTTTTGTCCTATTACAGTTCAGGAGTAAAACCCAGCTCTCAGCTTCAATGGATATCTCATGGACTTCAGAGGGAATTGTACCTACTAATGCCAAAGCTTCCTACGGTCAGGGACATCACGCACGTCAGAGAAGCAATTGTATTCATGAATCAAAAGACCCAGGGGAACCTCAGCTGAATGTGTTGGGCAGGAAGAAACTCTGTTGGAAAGTTCTGAAAATGAAACATTAAACCAGCTAAATCATAACACCTGCCACATTCTCCAATGGTAGCTAAGAAAATAAAATAACTTCTTTATTAAATAATTAACCAATTTTTTTTTCAGTGTCCTTCAACCCTTTTTTTAAAAATAAATCGCATTTGCTTGTTTGAGTACAATTATTATATGAAGGCATATTATATATGATTTTATACTTAAGCATGTGATAAAATTCCTGTCTGCAGCAATATGGCTCTCTGCTTTACAGTAGTTTTTTGCAGAAGAGCACATACCTTTTACAGCTGGAAAAGGCATTACTAAATTCAGCTTTCCCATAGTCCAGTCCTACATGCAGATAGATCATAGTCATATCCATGCTGGCAGCGTTTCTGGTTACAGGTAAATTCCTGTCTCGGAAATCTGGCCCTGTTCAGGCAAGTCTCCTACATCTATGTTTAATTCCATATTCAGAGTATAATTACACAATATCATATGTCTAGCAACAGATTTCCTATAAGCATTACCCAAGTAAACCCTTTAATTTTCCTTTAGATATTAATTTCCTTTGGCCCTACAACTTTCTGTGCTTCACCTGTGATGAAGCAGTGGCCATAACACCATACTGTATAAAATATATGACTGACATGATACAAAAATGACAACTATGTGTGAATGCAGCTGTGAGGTGCAAGGTGCAGCTCATGACACTCCTGCTGTCTAATTTAATTTTTATACTCATTATGAAAAGAGCTCTTTGTAATCTTTTAATAGCCAAATACAAATGGCTTTACCAGCTTAGGTTCTCATTATAGAGTCTTCACCTGAAACTTGCCTTTTTTTTTAATTCAGTGAAATACAGCCAAATTTATCAGACAAAATTATGTGAAGAACTATTTCAGTTTTATTTCTGGTGATAAAGTATGAGCCGTGAGGGATCACAAAGTACATCTCAGTGGCTCAGAAGGACATGGTAGGAAGGTATGAAAAGAAACCTTTTACAGTGGAAATAAGGTTTAGCAATAGTTCACGCTGAATAGAGGCTCAATGGTAAGAACATCCATTTTATGATAAAATATAAGAAGGTCAGGACCTAAGCACAACATAGCAGGGATATTTCTGGCTGAAATGACTAGACAATGGAGAGGAAACTCCTGTGCCATAGATATATCTAAAGACTTTTATTTTATTCAGTAATCCAATAAACATATTTTAAATTTTTTTCCTGAGTGAAATGTAATAAATAGAATCCATGATCTTGGATCATAGTTATTTCTCCTACAGGAGACTTCACTTCCAGCCTAACAACTCATGGAAGAAATTAATATAATTTGTGTAAAATGCTACCCCTAGGAAGGGTATTCACATGGGCTGAATCCAATAAAAACATACTGCTGCCTAAGCAGTAATACATCTGAGCAGCTGCATAATGCATTGGGATATGTTTGATCATGGACTTTTAGGATATTATGGCAAAGCTTCAATTAAATACAGTGACTTCATCTCAATCTTTGCCAATTTAGCACTTCCACAACTTTCATAGCAGAGGTTTGCGATCTGACATCTGCTAACTAGTTACAGTCTACTGGCCAATGAAACTCAGTGTCTCAGCTCTGAAATGATGTAGGAAATTCTCCAACTTCAGATCAAATAAATTAAAATCCCCCACCCCTGATACCAAAATATTCTTAGAACAGAATAATAAATTCATATGAAAATTACTGAAAGATGATCAAGTACAGAGATGTTACAAAGATTACAAAGATGATCAAGAGCAGTCATGAAAGTGACCTATCCAGCTCATCAACCCCTCAGCATGTTGAGCAATATCCCTCAATGGATGGGATAGATAGAACCATAAAATAAGTATGTTTTGTAGCTCTCAATAAAATTTCTTTAGAGTAACTTCTCCTAAAAAAAAGAAATAAGTAGAATCTGGCACTCGACTAAAGGATAAATCATTTAGTAGTCTAATAACTTATGAGGTTTGTGGGAAAAAAAAAACCCTGAAACAAACATTACTGTTTTGCCGTATGACTCTGTTAAGCTCTTTTAATGTTTCTGAGTTAGTTACTTAGTTGTTGCTCTGGGGGGCGGTGGAGGAAATAGATACTGTTTTATTCTCCCCTCTACTGCAAGAGGTAAGCTTTCAGATTGTTTTGAGGTGTGACTCTATTCCATAAATCTTTGATAGGTGCAGCTTAGTTCCAAATACAGAATAGAAATATCTACTGAGTATATTATCTGTTTTGCATTGATAATCCTTTATTTTACCATCTGCTTCTAGAAATGGAATTACTGTTTTCATTCTTTGTCCTTTGACTGCTTTCTGATTGTCTCAGTATGAAACTGGGTTTACATTTCATGTTAGTTAGACACATTTTTAAACTTTTATGTTATATTCATTGTCTTTAATTATTAAAATTCATCAGAAAACTAGTTTTATTTTGTCTTCTATCTGGTAGTACTGTTCTAACACTTTCTTACAATCAGGCTATTTTCTGCCCAGAATAATTTCTTTATATGTATGAAATCTTGTCTTTTTGCACTAATGAGTTGTCTAATTGGTTGCCAGTTTCCATAAATATTATTTCTTTTGAGTTTATGGTCCTTGTCACTTACAGCAACAAGGCATTACATTTTGGGAAACTGACACTTTTAAAGTTCCAGATATATAAACTGATTGGTATGAAATGCAGTCACTAGTATCTGGCTGATTGCTACTTCTAAGTCAGTGATTAACTCTTTTCCATCTTCCTGAGTGAGGTCAAGCATTTGGTAACACCCTGGTGGACACCAATTTTCTGTTTAGAGAAACTGAGAATTTACAGAATATCAACAGGTACAGAATACCAAAGGAAAATGGCTTCCAGTCAGTACAGGACCAACATGCATCACCTAAATTTAATTCATTTTTCTGAGGGGCTAGCTGGAAATTTTCCCAGAGAAAAAAAAATAAAAACAACTTTAAAAAACAACAACAACAACAAAACCCAACCAATCCCCAAAACCTCAACAACTTTCCAGGATTAGTGTTTTACTCTGAAGACTCAAGGGACATTGGATTCATGACAGGGCCCAAGTAAACCTTGCTACTCCTGGGCTCTGACTGTTGAGTCTGAATGAAGACATTCTTTCTTCCCCACTTCTTTGATTTTTTTACATGTTATTTAACCTGAGGCTATCTGTTGAAGAGATAGGATTCAGAATCTGAAAAATCCAGAGGTAGCCTGAAGCTTTGTATCTCTGACGAGCAAGAATTCTTGCTTGACAGTGGATATGGTATAAATTCTCCTTGAATGAGGTCACCCAGGACTTGACGTGAAAGATTTCAGGACCTCCTACTGCCCATTGAAAATGACATTTACAGAGAGAAACCAGACAAGCCTGCCAGTTTAACAGAGCTATTGCACCAGATAGTTGGATAGCCAGGGTGTATAACAACTTTCCTTTAGGCAAGATCACGCATGCTAGATGTTTCCAAAACTATGTGTTCTTGGAACTTCTGGCTAGTTTCAACCAGAAATTAGAAAAATCATGGCATCCATCCAGTTCAGACTAAAAATATCTGAGCAAAATTTTAATGGACTAGAAAATCTACTTTACATCTCTAGACAAGACTGCAAGATCCAAGGTGGTTGATTGTTGCTTTTTTCCCCCCGGACATTGACATAGAAGGAGATCTGAAGGCTAGTTAAAATATAATCAATGAAAAATCTTTTTCAATAGCATGTTATCTTCTTGTCACCTTAAAGTCTCAGTTTCCTACTTCATAAATTGATCATGTGTCAGACTGACATAGTGGGGTATCAATAATAAAAAAATGGAATTCAATAGGAGTTTAAAACTCCTTTCCTGCATAGAGCAAGAATAACCTAGACATTTCTGATTGGGAAGGATAACCATCTATTTCATGCAAGATATAAACACTTGAGTTGTATGAAGCATGAATATTTATTGTAGAAGTGCTAGCAATTTATTGTTGAAATAATCATATACATGCTTATTACTTACAGAAATTTAGTGCAAAAATAGTGGTGTATCATTCCAAATAAGTAAGCACATTTTTTCTAGAGACATCTGTATTAACAAATGAATTCTTACATTCATGTATCAATAGCTGGATAGTGAACTGAGATTTAAGTGTCTGCTGAGATAAGTTGACATGTGAATCTGAGTCTTTACATGTGCAACTCATTTATGTTGCCTCAAATTTTCAAGGGAGAATTATTCGGGGAAAAAAAACCCCTGATCTCACTGAAAACTGACTGGAAAACATTCTTTGGGCAATCATTTTAGTTCCTTGGGAATACATAAATGATACCATAATGTTCAGATATTATTGTTCAAATGGCCTAGAATTACTGATCCAGCATGTAAAGCTTTATAGTAAAGAGAAGAATTATTGTCTGTCTGACCTAGAAGCAGAAGCTCCTTTAAACTGAATAGACTTTAAAAATTCTCTTTTACCAAGTTACACAAATACAGATGATTTGGCTTCTGGATAGTAAACGAGAGCCAAAGAATACTGTACTAAGGGACTTCAGTGTGGGGTGGAGTTGAAATACACAAAATACTGCTTTTTCACTGTAGTGGAGTAGCTCTGCATGGAAAGACAGCCCTGGTGAATTCTGCAGGAAGAGATAAGGTTTACTGGTATTGAAATTCTGTGAAATATGTTGCCATTTTGCATGAACTTTATGGCTGCTTTCAACTTTTGTTTCACACATGTTAAAAATCCAATGGAAAGGCCAAAAATTTCAATAACATTTTCATTTCTAAATGTCTTAAGGGAAAGTTTTTCTACTCAAAACTAAGCACTACATAAGCAGTCAATATTTACCATCTCTATTTAAGTTCATAATAATATGTCACACTTCTAGTACCCTACATTGCAGTACCTAACTGTGGGCAGAATTTTCTTAAGCCTAGGTATGAGGTAGCTTTAGAAACTAAACTAAAAAAAAAAAAAAACCTGTTTCAGGCTAAATGAGCAAAATATCTCCATGATAAAGAAAACACAAAAGTCCCTGATTCCTCAGTGAAAATAATTTCAATTTTGCAAAACAAAATAAGATACAGAAAAAGCTCTTCTTGTTGCAACTATGCGGCAACACCACTTCAAAAACCATATCAAGTATCAGTACACCACATTAATAGGCTGCTTAAAAAGAAACATGGACAAGTTACATAGTTCTTTGTGGTCTTGTCAGAAAAAAAAAGCGTTTCTTCAAAATTGTTGAGACTGTCTGGCAGAAATATATTTCAATTATTTGTCTCTTTCTCCTATCCTGCTATGAAATAAAATATCATTTACTTCATGGCTCATAAGCCATTGCTCAGGTAGGTTTTTTGTCATGGCAGTAATTTAGTTTCTTGGGTGTTCTATGTTACAACATTTAATTTAACCGTGAGGTTCTTCGTTGATAACAAGAATAAAACCTGTTCATAGCTGTCAGTAATAGGCACCAAATGCAGGTCAGATTAGCAGCTGGGCTAGATTTCTATACCTTAATTGATATAAATGGAGCTACTTTACTGAGTGGTCACTGCTGAGTACTTTCTAGTCTTTGAAGAATTGAACCTGACAGCACTGAGAAGGTGACCAAGTTAAGCTCATACCTAATGATCTCAAAATGGTTCCTGTTCATGTACAATGTGTTAGGTTATTTTAAAACCATTTAGAAAATACTTGCAAATTTTAAAGCTATGTACTTTTCTTTTCAAACAAGGGTTTTAAAAAAAATTACAAAACGTTGGAAACACAAACATTTAAATATCAGCTTTCTAAACTTGTGTTGTATCCTGTTTACTTTCATACTACCTAAAATAAAATTAATAATGTTCATATTTCCCTCTTTCCTTTGTCTTTTCAAAATATCTCCATACTTTCAGTACACAATGGCAAAGTTACAAATTTTATTTTCTTTTTCCATAATTATTTTTCTAAGCTTGAAAAAGTTTTTGAAAAGTCATAATAAAGGCAACATATATACCAAAAGTCCCAGATTACATGCTTCCTTCTTTTTTTTAATGAGGGAAGAAAGCAAAAACTAAAGTTAAAACTGAAGACTTAGGGCTTCAAAAAGACCAAGCAAAACAAACAACAACAAAAAAGACAAAAATTCTGTTTATTTTACTGTAGTTTGCCATCAAAAAATAGAATTGACAGCAGTATTTATAATGATATTTCTAAAAAATAAGCCTTTACTATTCTGTGAGAACATGCAGTTACTTTTTCAACTTGATCTAATTTAGCCTGAAGTATTCCTTATCTGTTCCTATCAGAAAAATATTCCTGAAATGTTATGAAAAATAACCACATCCACCAGCAAAATTGAAAATTACGACAATGTCAGTGTCAAAATGCAGTGGTATTCTGTGAAGAAGGTACTAGTCAGTCAGATAACTGACCAAATGGAGCCGTTGATCTCCTCACCATTTGAATGTCAGTTCTCACTTGCTTAAACTAATGATGAGATGAAAAAATAAGCCAAATAATGTTTCCTTAACTCTAACAGAAAACAATGTTTTCCTAGTTGTACATAAATTTTTCCCTATTTTAATTCTAAGGGCAGCCCCCTTATGACTCCTCCTGAAGTTTAGGCACTAGCCTCAGTTGCACTACTGACAATTAAGAAAATACCCATCCTTTGGCTTGAAAATTAAACACAGTCCATCTGCCAGGCATTTGAATTTCCAGTGCCAAAACCATTATTTTTTTTTACAGGAATTTAATAAAGAACTTTAGTCTGTGACCAGTCCACTCTGCAATGAAGTATTTATGCTGAGATTTACTCAAAAGAGAGAGCACAGAATTTTGACATCTCATCTACTGTGACACCACATGCAGATGTGTCACATGCATACTGTTACAGATGCAGTATTCACTGTTTGAATATCACAAGTACCCAAGTGTGAATACACAAAAATTTTATGGGTCCTACCCTAAAGGCCTAGTAACATAGATAATTTTTTGGTGTAAATCATTTCAAATTTGTCAAGTTATTATTAAAGCTGTGTTGAGGAAAAAGAGAAACATCCTCCATAGTCATCAAATGAACTGATATTAGAATTACCAAGAAAGCAAAAGACCATTCTATCTTTCCAGCCTAGGCCCACTCATTTTCTTTCTGTCCACAATTCTGTCATTAAAAATGAGAACTCTATTAAAAGAGGACATCACTTGCCATCATTTGTGCAGCAGGTTTAAATTAAAAAAAACCAGTTATTGCTATATGGCAATCAGCCATCAGCATCTCTGGAACTATTTATACATATTGAGAGAGAAAGAGTAAGCTGTTAACCACAACTTATGGTCAAACTTTTATCAAACAGTGAGCTAAATGCCTAACAACAAAAATGCCAGTTCCTTGAAAATTAACTGCCTCCTGGGAATATGTCAATTCCAACAAAATTCCTATGAAAAACAGGCAGGACTGATCACAGATGTATCTGGGTTCATTCTAGATTACCACATGAGTTCCTCCACAATTCCTCTGGCAAATTGCTTAAGACTGAAAAGTCTGAAAATCATTTTCCAGCTTTGGTGATGCAAAGCTGCTCAAAAATGAGCTGTCTAACATCACAGGTGCTTTAGAATGACCAATATTCAAGCCTTTCCTGTACTGCTCCTGTTTTACCAAAATCTTGTAAAAGCAGATGAAAAAGTGCTATGATTTCCTCAAAATAAAATTTTTGACCTTGTACTCCACTGAAATGTCACCACCTTCTTTCATGGTTCTGTTTTAGAAGGATTTTTTGTGCATGCTTGTATAATTTTTAGTTTTCCAGGAAACTGTGGTTCTGGTTCCAAATCAATGTAAAATCCTAGACCATTCTAAAGTTACTGGGAGTGCTTAAAATATGTCTCCATACAGTGAAAAAATCCCTAATTCATATGTTAAAAAATCTGAAATGTAACTGTTGTAGAAATCCTTGGGCCTGGAAAACTTCAGCTGCACGGTCTCAGCATACTAAGGACCTCAGAGAGATATAAAAGTTGCCTCCAAAATTTGTTCATGCTTCAGTGCATTATAAATGCCTCTTGTTACTCAAAATAACAATATAACAAAGGTTTTTTGGCATAAATCCAGACTGGAGTTGCAATAAAAAGTCAATGTTTGCATAATACTCTGTCAATTCTTGATAAGCGCATTTCTTAGGGATTCTTGACAATGTGTAGGAACATAGTAATATGAGATTAATTCAATGCACATTTTATTTTTAATCACTGTCCAACTATAAAGCTATTTTATATATGCAATATATCATAGCTCCTTTCTGTATAAATGATCCTGTCTTTTTTGCTTCAGGAAAAGTCACACAGTGCACTCTCTAGGATACAAATTGAATGTGCAGCAAGACAAAAATAAAAGGATCAATACTATCATTTCCCACAAATTTATGAGGATTTAAAAGTCATAGTTCTTTCAAAACTGGAACAGACTTTAGTAGCTTAGAGCAAAATGCCTACATGTTATTTGAAACCTTGCTGTCTTGTGAATATTGATCCAATATAATTTTTGTACGTGTTTCTATGAATAATTTATAAATGCCTCAAGCAGCAGCTAGATACTTCTGATCAAGAAAAGTAAGACTGTGAAATACATTACAAATGGATTGGATGCTGAAGCACAAGGCTAGCTCCAAGCGTGTTCAAAGCTTGGGAGCACACAAATACAGAAATTGTCAAAGAGTATTCCTCTTACGTGTGATGTCATTAAAAATGTGATAGCAAAAAGTCTAAAGACATTAAATGCAAATGAGGGGGATTGAATCCTGCTGCTTCTCTGCTTAGGAAGGTAAGGGCAAAACATTCAGATATGACTCCCAAGAGAAACCTTCAGTATTATACTGATGAGAACTGCATCTGTAGAGATGACAACAAAACCTTCAATGAGCACACTTTATAGGATTAAATATTTCAACAAACCCCGAAAGACTCAAAGCATTTTAAGTACTTTTGCACTGGTCAAAACATAGAGGGACTAATTTACTAAACACTGCCTGCCTGGGCCTAGATGTTTTGAGTATATCTGCACTGCATAATGCTCTATGATGAAAAACCCTTTGAGCAATTTTGGTTCCAGAAGTGTATCCTGGTGTTCCTGCACATCACATGTGATTTTCATGACAGCCACCTGCCTCTGACTGACTACCCCACTGACCTTGCTCTGCTATGCTGTGGGACCAAATGCTTACTGTCAGACTGACTTCCTTGATATTTGCTCCAGTTTATGGCCAAATGGCTGGCCAAATTAGGTTCAGTAACTTAACAACTCTGAAATTTTCTTAAGCATCTGATAACAAAAGAAAAAAGAACTAAGCAGAATCCTGCAAGTGCTGGCCTCAAAACCACTGTTCAGCTGCCATCTGTGCCTGCAGTTGAAATGCAGTAGAGGCTTTGAGCTGCATTTACACTGCCATAGTGGAGTATCACATGCCCATCTCCACAGCCATCCAATATGTTTCTATTCCTTTTTATCTGGACTTCAGTCTAAGGAGAAATACAGACTTATCGTGTAAAGGAAATGCAGGTGCTAATAAGAAGTCAATATGAGCTGGTGTGCCAAAAATACAGAACCTATCAGTACAACCTGCTGCAATTTCTTTTTTTCCAGCCTGCCCAAATTTAATATGCCAGTGGGTCTTAAAATATGGTATGTCCTTCATGTCCCAGTGAAACAGGATGCAACCCAAGATCCATCCCCTGTCCCTCCCCTTACATACACTGTGTGCCATGACTGGCACCAGAATCCTGCCCAACAGGCCCTATCTGTATCTATAGGATTTATTCTCAGAGCATTTCCAAGAGGCAAGATGAGAAGACATCAGCAGAGCTGACACGCACAAGCTACTTGAACAATGTTGGTGCAAGTCTGAAGGTGAAAGCCACATGCAGGGCACATAGGGCAAGGGATATCAATCAATAGGGGGTACAGCTCAAAATTTCCATGAAGTCCTGTGTTAAAGATACAGCTTCTCATCATCCATGATCCTTTGTGTTGAGGCTAGAGATCCATATACCAACCAGAGTCTGAAAAGCCAGGACACTCTTTCACCACTGAACCAGAAAATGCATTTTTCTGCAGATAGAAAGCTGCCTTCCAGCCACCCCACTCCTCAGAGGCAAGTTATGAGAAATCTGGATGAGGCTGGATCCTGTGCTTCAAAACTGAGTCTTTCAGAGACTACCTGGGCTGTCCCACAGCTTTGCCAGTCTCTGCAGGCTCAGCAGGACCTGAAGATAAACATCTCAAACACATTCTTGAGCTCTCAATGTCCTGGTCAGCCTACTGAAGGCAAGCACCACTCAGTCCAGACCCAGATGAGATGCAGGTGAGGACCTCCAATGCTGCTGTGGGGCCACAGGAACAAGGGAAAGAAGGGTATATTTCTCACTTTTCATGCAAAAGGATACTGATTTTCACTGAGTGCTGGTGTGCCTTATGAGGAAAGGTGCTACACCAAGAAAACGGTGTAAAAACATTGCATTTGACTAATACTTTTCTATGAATGACCTCCTCATAGACTAATTACTTGGAAAATGGATTTACTAAGCTTTCAGATTTGATCTTACAACTACTTTGGGGTGAGTTTTAAAGAAGAAGAAATGAAAAAACAGAATAGGAAAATAAGTATTACTGTCTTTCCTAGTTGGAGTGGTTCTAGAAATCAAATTTCAATCAAAACCAAAACTCGTATGTACAAAATAAAATAAAAAAAAAATCAGACTGTGTAGATATAAAATGGAAGTTGAAATATGAAACATCGTATTTCAGATCCCAAATGACTTGGTTTTAATTTTAAACAAAACCAGAGTCATGGATGGCAGATTTTGGTGCAAAAGGAACTATTACAAACCAGTACTTAAAATAGTATCCGCAAAATTATGTGTAATGGAAATTCTGACAGGATTTAGCTAGCTGATGAACTTTTCCTACACCCATTAGCCAGAATCACTTTTGGCCACAATCTGGTTGCCAAAATGATTATGTATACTGCTGAAAGAGTACGTCAGTAATAACAGCTTGAGTAGGGCTACAAACCTTTAGTATGCCCTGTCTGCTGCTGAATCCTCAAATGCCATCAAAAGACTAATCAACTTACAAACCAGTAAATATTAATCTTTTAAAGGTGCAATATCACACACATCTAACTGAACTAAAAAAATCACTTTCATTTCAGCAAGTTTTCCCCTAAAGAGACCACAGTTTGATGAGGTCAGGTGTTGTGAATGCCTATAGATTGCCATGTATGTCTACCCTATTTGTTTGTTTCTCCTCATGAGCTTTTTCTTCTTCTACTCCAGAGACACACCTTCCTGTGATTATTGCTTGTCTTCTGTTTCAGAAAACTGCATGTCTCCCAGGACTCTTGGTTTCTAGATTCTAAACCTCAGAACATCATATTTTATCAAATATAAATACGGAGCAAACAATTCTGAATGTGTTTCAAGTATTTTTCATATCAGCAGCTGTTTCTCATTAGCAGTTTTAGAAAAGTGGAGAGGAAAATATGGTTTATATTCAACATTTACTCTTATGTAAGCACCTTCTAATGTGACTTCCCTCTGCCATGTATTTGCCTTGATATTCCCAGTAGAGAAAGAAGTGTGTTCAAAGATTGTTTTGATTTCTATGCATTATTATATATTTTTCTTCATATTTTCAGCTGAGAAACAATACAAAATTAATAGTCTTTTCACCTAAGACATAAAATTAGGAGGGATTTGATTTTCTTTTCTTAGATGCAAGGACATAATTAAGTGAAACACAGGCTGGCAGCTCACTGATCAGCTGATGTATTGACAGCATGTTTGAAAACAAGATTGAAAAGGGATTCTTTTTAAACTGTCAAACAGAAGGTACTGTAATGGAGAGGTCATGTTTCAACTGTACTCTGGTGTACATCCCTCCAGAGAGATGTTCAGTCATCACCTGCAATCCTTGCTCAACCTCCATGTACACAGCAATCTCTTATCAAAAACAGCTGCTGCAGAGAAAGCCCAGAGACAGAGAGGGGATGTCTGCTTCTGTGTCCTGCAAATCCCCCCTGTAAACTATTACTGGCACTGGTGTCCAGGTGGGACTAGCACTCCAACAGTGCTAATTCCACAGCTGCGCAGAGACTGCTGAGGAAAGAAAGGCAAGACACACTAAATGCTAGTGTCTGCTTAGTGTTGGAGGTAATTTTCTTCTGCAACAAGGGCTGAGGTGAGTGTTTTTATTAGCTATCTTAATGTCCATACTAAGAAAATTTTAAAAGCCGCTTGCTGTCAAACCTACCAAGGATGGTCTGCAATGACAGGCTGACCAGTGCCACTTATATTTAGGGGGTTTGAAGACACTGTGCTTCAGGCTTCATATTATGAACTATTTGCACAAATGCTCCTAATAAAGCTCTACCTCCAAATTCACAATAGCAGCTGATAAATTAGCAATATAACATCTAAGTTATTTTTGGGCCTTTTCTACAAAGCATTGTTCCTATAAACATAGTTGTAAGCCATTCTCACAGAGGCAAACATGAGAAAGAAAACAGGCACAAGTAATTATGGAGAAACATCTGAAAAAACTGCCAGATGCTATCGCAGCCCAGAGTTGCTGTGTGGGAGAAGGCAACAGAGAGCGAAGCCATTCTGCTTCAGTTAGAAAAGAACACACAGTTACTGGCTGAAAAGCTGTACAGATGGGCTTCCATAATGGGAAAACTTGCACTGACATTAACATTCAGAGACTGGAGTGCAGTGGACTTCTTCAGTGGGGAGGGAGAAAGAACAAAAAGAATTCTTAAAAGGAGGTTCACTGCAACGTTGCAGCATTTAGATCTTTTTTGTTTTAATTAGAACACGGGAAACAGTTGCACATCCTCCTTTTCTTTTAATCAAGCAATACAGTATTAAAGAAATATAATTCAAAGTTATGCTAAGGGTTTTCTTACTTTTTTTTCTTGTTTTTCATGGCGTTCAGAAAAATATATCAATCACAGTAAGCTTTTCTCTCAGAAGTGCTATTAAACATGCTAGGGTTAAGAAACACATATCAGAAAATCTGGTATTTCCACAGAAATAAATGCATACTGAAGTAGTATCTCAGAGCATTAGAAGGGATAAACTAATAGTTCAAGCAAGCTTCTGAATGTTTTTTGAGTTTGGGTCTCTTTTCCTCACCTAATCTCTGTCAATAATATTAACTAAAAACAGATCCACAAATGTTTATCATGGAAAGCAGAAACACATGCAAGGCACTTCAGAAAGCTCCGTTCAGCATCCAATATTTGCTTTATTCAGTTCAACACCGATACACTGGGATCAGTGCCAAGGTTATGCATGTTGTTGAATGAATCCCAAAGTGTCCTTTTCCGCTATGTTTTGAATCCCCATTAGTATAGTTCACTGCAACAATAAACCTCACCCACTTCTCACCCGTCTTGCTCCCTGTGGAGCAATACACACTTTACTTAAGAACTTACATCTACACAGAAACACACTGATAATGCATTCCCAGAAGAAGACTGAGAGTCGTATCAGGCAACAAATAATTAACACAAGTCATTTTAGATGGAAACAAGATTGCAAACACATATGGCAGATTGGGTACCTCTTTCAAAATACTGGCAAGCCCACCATGAAAGTAGGACTGTTACCAAGAGAATTTGACATAATTACTGTAACCTTGGGGAAACCCAAGGCTGATGTTGTTTCCCAAGTTTCAGAAAATATAGGTGAAACTATTTCCCTAGTGGAACTGGATAGCTCCAGTACGAATGATTTTACAAGCAGATTTCATTAGGGCAAAGGCAAATCCTGCCTCTTTCACATAGAAATAAATGTAGCAGAACTACAGAGCTCATCTTTTCAAGATGAGTTTGTGTATATTGCATCATCTATCCCACACTCTGCTATTTTCACCACTGAGTACACAAAAACTGATGAGCTGCCAAGCAGCCTGTGGGCAAGGATTGCCCTCTCCCAGGTCAGGCCATCCAGAAGTCCTGTCTCTTGCATGTCACAAGTCCTGAAATAGCAGAATAAGTTCATGCTTGTCTGCTCAAAAATTCTGCTCAGACAGGTTTATTTACTTGCTAAAAATAAGAAAGTTTCATTCATCCCAGTATGTTTCTGTATTATCATCTCTTATATTAATTCATGATGTGTAAGAAGACTTCTTGTTGATATAAAAATTAACTGTCATAAAACAAACACATTGCAAAATCTGCTTTCTTTATAATAAAGAGAAATTCTACCATCACTCATTCCCAACCTGCAATTTTTTGGTTCTTTCTTTTGAGAACATATAAGCTCTGGTACTCTCATGCCTGTGGTGAGTTCACCATCCAGTTACCTATCATCACCCAGTACTGATTCAAACGCTGAAGTTTGATTGAGTAGTTTGAAAATTCATTTCCAGCAAAGTTCAAATGAAACAGGTCAAAGGGACACAAAACTGGTAACTCTGAGTGCACAGATGTTAGCAGAAACAAGTTTAAGTTTCACTCTGGCAACACTTTAGCCTTCAAACTCACAAAGAACATAGCCTGTTTAGCAGTGGAGTATCCCCAATAATTTCATTTTCATCAGTTTGTTTGAGTCAGTAATAATTAAACAAGGGAAGTGTTATTGTAAAAAAGTGAGAAATTACTTTGTAAAAGTAATGTAGAAAATTTTATTCTGTGTAACTTTGTATTGAGCAAATAAGGTAGGGATGGAAGAATTCAGTGATTTTTATCTTCCAAACATTTACTTTAACAGTTGATGAAACAAGAGAAGCCTAAAATGAGGACAATTTTTTTCTTGCCAGAGGAGCATTTAGTCCACTTTATAAATATTGACTTCTTTAATAAGCTCAAATAAAAAGCAAGGGATCTTTCTACACTTTTAAAGTTCAAGTTACAATTGTTCTGCATATATAAAGGGTCTGGTTTGCACAACATAGTGAGTTTACTATTACCTTTCTTTCTTCAGTTAAAAACATATAAAGTCATGTACATGAGATCAAAAATAGTACTACTTTGTTTGAAAGTACTTATTTCATAGAAAATTGCAAACATTTCTCTTATATATTATGGGAAAAGAAAAGGATTTACAGCTTGCTATAGAGAGATTAGTTTTGAATGGTTTTAATTTGAGATTTAAACTTCATTATGTTAAAAAATTTCTACGTTTCCAATGAAAAATGCCCATGTGAAAGAATGTAAAATCAGCCTGCCAGCCGAATTAATTTTTTTTTTTAATGTAGTTCTTTTCTGAGAGCACAGAAAGGAAAACGTTAAGTGTGTTTACTAGGGAGATCCAGGCTCAGATTATCTTTCTGTCCTGTTGTGAACATACAGGGAAAACAGAAGAGAATGAAGGTCAGAATGATGCTTCTTTATCTAGCAACATAACCTATGAAAAGGGTAAAATGTTCATCATTAACTCAGGTTTGAGTTAAAGCAGGTAGAATAATAATTTGAAATGTAAGACAAGTTCTTAGAAAGTAAAATCAAATTCTAAATCACTGAACAGTGGAGGATTGTTATAAAAGAAACAACAGTGTTGTACTACTCCAAAATCTGAAAATTGGAACACTTTCCTCCCAAACTTGTATTCAGATATATTTTGGCCTATATACTGCCTAAGAAGTTATAGAAGATAAACACATCTTATGTCTTATGCCTCACCTTATGAACAGCACCTAAGTTCCTTTGTGATTTCAGGCAAAAAATCGAAACATCTGTTGGACAAAACCAAAGTCGTTTCAGTATTTCCTATTTGGCTTTGATTTTACTCCAACACTCTCCTCCAATAACTCAGAAATATTTTCTAGCATTCTGGAAGAACATTACTTAGTTTAGGGGATGGAAAGAAGGTGAGGGAGAGAGGGCAGGTTCGGCAAGTAAGGTTTGGTCAGCTGTCGCTAGATAGAATAGTATAAAATTACTATGGAAATAAAATTTTTAGAGGGTCCTGTTGAAATAGGACAAGGGATAATTTTAAACTGAAGAAGGGTCGATTTAGACTAGATAAAAGGAGTATATTTTCCAACAGTGAGGGTGGTGAAACACTGAAAATTTGCCCAGAGAGGTGGTAGATGCCCCATCCCTGGAAACATTCAGGGTCCGGTTGGACGGTGCTCTAAGCAAACTGATTTACTTGAAGATGACCCTGCTCACTGCAGAGGGTTTGGACCTTTAAAGTGCTCTTCCAACCCAAACTATTCTCTGATTCTGTGATATGCTGTGAATGTAAATATATAGTCAGTAACAAATAAACTAATGGTTGACCTAGGTGTCCCCGGAGTAAATGACCAAGCACAAACCTAGAGCCTGATTTTTCATATGATATCTCAGTCTTTGAATTTTTGTCATAGGGTGCAGTGAGATTCCAGGAAGAAATCCAATGGGCTGGACAGAAGGATATTAGGTGCAGTGTTTTTGAAGATGGAGTCTGATTTTGTGTGTAGCTTTTCTACAAGAGATTATTTCATTCTGCTATTAATCACAGTAAACATAGTATTCCTTTTGAGGAATACTTTCATTCCATTTCATTGGAATGGCATCAGGTTTGCTGAAAGTTTTACAAATTCTGTGTTAGTAAGAACAGGTGGAAGTTAGCTATTTTCCCAAATTTTACCTTTTTAGCAGTTTAACAGAGAAATACAGAGGCCTCATGGTAGTAGTTAATTTCTAACCAGTACTAATTTAACATGTATCTTATTTCACAGGATGTTAATGTAAACCTGAGGGTGCAATTATACCCTTTAAAATATTTTTCTTAAAATAAGATACTATTTAAACAAAGGAATATTAAACATCAAAATTAGATTAAGTTGAACTTAAGTATTAAGTATTAAGATAGAATACCAGAAAGCCAACATAGTTCTGATCCAGGCAAAACCAAGTTCTGTGGCTGTCAACCAATAAAAACTCTTTGGACTGTGTATTTTTTATGAGTATTCTGTATTCAGAAGAATAATTCTGTTTCTTTTCTGCAGCCCAGATATTAATTGCAGTGCATTACCACTTTTTTTAAATGGGAACACTATGATGCCTTCAAAATGAAAATCAATCTCTTGAAAGTTTCACATTTCATTGTTGTTTTGTAATGTGGTTTCAAATCCCATCACATGAAAGGCAAAACTATAAATACTAAAATAGAGCAATTAAATATTTTCATATATTCCATTACAGTCCTGGGAGGCAACAAAAGTGCTGAACTTTACTGGCATCAAGGAAATTTTACACCATACAGCACCTTGCAAGACCTGCTCCCTCTTTTCTATATGCATGGTGGTTAACTGTTACATATCTAGTAGGCACTGGAATTGAGAAAAACTGTGAAACCAACAACTCTAAAAGAATACTTATAGTCATGTGAATAAATTATCTGCTCATTGACCTAGTTTCAGTCTAGTAGGGAAATTCACTCTTCTCCAAAGGGAAAAAAAAAAATAAAAATCAGGACTTAAATATACTCAGAACAACTTTCAGTTTTATGGACTCTTTCATCTCATGATTTCTTGCTAATATTAATACTCCACGTAAATACTATTATTCCATTTTATATGGAAAAAATAAATATAGGCCCACTAAGAACAGTAAATACAGATGCCAGTATTGTGGTTGTGATTGAAATCTCTCAAAAAGTATGATTTTCTCAGTTAAAGTGTGCTAGGGACTCTTCTTTGAAATTTTTCTACCACTGCCTCAGTGAATCGATTCTCCCTTTTCCAAGGGATTAGGAGCCAGAATATACAGATTCCTACAGAGCTGTCATAGAAAAATGGGGGAAAAAAGAATGTAAAGCACTTACTTTTTCTAATCGAAAAAAGTTCTATTTCTTAAAAGAAAACAAAACAAACAGATTTGGCTGAAGATGATGTAAGAACATATTACAGAGGCTAGATGAATTACAGTGATAATCACACCATTTTTTAATCAAAGAGCTGTCCTTTCCTGATGATATTTTATTTCCTCGGAAAAAAAATAAAAAAAAAACACTTCTGACTCAAAAAACTTTTAATACAATGGGATTCTGGCAGTTTAAAAGGATTAAACTGTGACTAGCTATGGGAGTAACTTCTAGGAGGACGATCATTCTAATATGGTGCACAGCGAAGTAGGCAGAAAGAAGGAACCTAATAAAAATAAGAACAAAACAAAATAAGAAACAGACAATAAGAATGATTGTATCTACTGGACAATAACTCTAGGTCACTTCAGTTAACATGCGCTAGCTAAAAGTTTGGCAAAGTATGAATAATATGTGGTAAAATTACACTGAGAAAAGTGAATATTTTCACTGTGAACTGCATTTTTTTTGTTTGTTTGGGGTTTTTTTGTTTGTTTTTTTTGTTGGTTTTTTTTTTGGTGAATTTATAACTTTGTCTCACCCCACAAGATTGAATTGAGTGCTATATTTTTGATTTTTGCAAATACAATTCATAAGAATTGTTTTAAATAAAAACATCTGGATATAATATTTAACATTTATACAAAATAGTATCACCAGTTGAAAGCACTGATCAAAATGTAACTTGATTTTACAAAGATATTTATTAGAGAGAGAAGTTTCTTTAAATGGGTAATAGTTTGGAATCCTGAAGTTTGAATCAAAAAATAATATAAGTCTGTCTGGGATCACTTTAAACTCCCCGGCTGAAGCATCTTTCATAGGTTAGAAACAGAGAAGGAAGTTTGAGAAGCATTAGAGGGCAGTTAGTTTAAGTTTAATCTATCACATAACAGGCTAAAATTCACATGTCATTGTAATAGATTTGAAAGAAAGTGGGCTGTTTAGACAAACAGATTATTATATCATTTAGAATGAGACTAAATCTTTTCAATTTATGTTACTAAGAGAATTATTTATCTTGGCAAAAAGCTGACAGAAGTTTCTATAAGAGCAATGTAGATAACCTGATATAACTCCAGTTTCAAGAGAAAAAAATAAGAGGGAACCTCGAATCTGTTCATTTGAAGGAAAAAATTATTGCTAAATGGCATCAGAACTTCACAAGAAGACCATAAAACCTGAAATATCATTATCCAGAGCAGATCTATTTTGGCATGATGTTCACTTTTTGAGAAAAACTCAGGACTCATTCCACCTAGTTAAAGCCCAAGTGCTCAGATCTGACTAGGAACTAAAGGTGTTGGATATACCACTTGCAGATTTATTTTTAATATTCCACTACTCGGCAGCCCCTGGAATCCACTTCTCCTTGCCGGAAGCCCAGGTAAGTAATGCAATATTGTAGACAAGACAGAAGTCTGACAACACCATGGGGCAATGTTCTGGCTCAAACTACTTTCTTCAAACTTGACAAGACAGAAAGGAAAATAATCCTTCAGACTGGAAGAAGGTGTAAGAGAATTAATCCAAAAGAAATCTTGCAGCAGTATTTGTGTAGGAAAGTCAGAGGCTGAAAAAGGGGTGAATTCAGGCCCCCAACTAAAGAGCAATATGTGAGAAATGTGATCAGACAGAAACTAAGTCAATATTTTTCAAAGTTCATTTTTAAAAAACTAAAACCAGAATTTGTCTTCCATGACTTCAGTATTATGTATAGACTTTAAATTGCCTTTTTATTTGCTGTAGATTGTGTTCATTTTAAAAGAAAAATGTACTTTCGAAACTAATATTTGAAAGACTCTAAATCAGAAAAGGCATAATAAAATACAAAGGCTTTACTGAAATTGCATAATTTTGTGGGATAGTGTTCTAGTGTACATTACCCACACTCTGTAACCGAGGGCTCATTGAACTAAATTTCCGTATATTCTTGCATTTTCCTTCAACGTCTTTTGCACAAGTGCTTCAGACACATCAGAGCAGTCCATACGACACTAAATAGGGAAGTTTAGGCAACTAAACTGAGCCCACAGAGTCCCATAGGTACAAAAGGAGTATTTCAGCGCCAGGCAGTTGAAAAGCTTCCTGGATATTACAGCTAACATGATGTCAGAAACAAGACACACACAGAAGGAATTTAGTTACAAATTGAGAAAGATTGCATTGGAAAACCCAGCCTGATCTGTCATTTTAAGACTGGCAGCTGTCAAGTAGAAGTGGGGTGGGTGGAAATCATAACTGTCCTGAGGTTAACAGTAGAACTCTTTTGACTTTAACAGAGTCCAGAATGATGCCTTCATCCTTTAGCTCAGACTTCGTTACACATGCTTTCCTCTGACACTGTCACTTCAATATAATAGCACTTCGGAGGCATTTTTCACCGCAGAGCATGGCAGAATACAAACTATAAATTAATGCAATCCAAGCCTTCACTGCTGACAGTAAATGACTCAAGTTTCTTCCCAAAGCAGAGGTTTTATCCTGAAAACAAAGATTAACTTCTGACCTTTGTAATTAATCAGCCCTTAAAACTCTAGTAATACAAGGCATCCTTAAGAAAATACATTTCTTTCATCTCTGTGTGGTGGTGTTACACAGCTTTTCCTGGACAAATTGGCAACTTCTGACTCACTCATATTTATGAGAAAGACTCTGAGTAGGCAACTTCTAGCACTGGTTCTCAGCATTATATTTCCTTCTCTATGAAAATAAGGAAGTATATTACGTAAGAAAACAACAAAAGAGGAATAACTTATTGCCCTTTTGAGTAGTCTGGGATATTTACAAATCTACATCCTTGCTGACGAAGTAAAAATACAAACTAGTAATCTTGAGAGACTTACTGTCCCCAGGGCAACACTGTTTTTAATTTTGTTATTGTTATTTATCTAGTCATGGGAGAACTGCAGACTGGAAGGACTCAGTTCAGTTAATTCATTTTCCTTCCATAACAGCGAGACTTTTGAAGCATTTCCTTCACCTTTTGGAGGACTGTCTACTGTTGTGTATGCAAAAGCAGTACCAAAAAGATGCAGATGTCACTTCATTTCCTGCAACTTCTTCCACTTATTGAGAGCAATATTTCCCCTGTTTCTGTGATGGGGGAGCACTTTCATTCCCAGCCAGAGGAGAGCTCTCAGTAGTGCTCAGCACCTCCTCTGGCTGCAGAGCCCTCACAGCAGAGGGTTTCCTCCTTCTTTCAGTTGCCATGTTGCAATAGTGGTCAGCATTTTGCAAACAAACTTCTTCAGGAAGTGTGTAATCGTAGCAGAATCTGAGATTTTATTTAAAACAAAACAAAGCAAAAGTAACCACCCTTGTCAATCCTAGCCCTCACAGTTAAAAATTCTAGAAACCATGAAAACTCACAAAAATCAGGAGACAGTAAAGAGACTATAATACTTTTATAATATAACTCTTCTCTCTTTTTAAGCAAGAATCATCCTGGAGGAGTTGCAACACATCAGTTTACCTGCTTGGGTTAATAATGCAGTCTTCTTCAATATTATTTAGAGCACTGTCACCAACCCTTCTGCATGAAAATCAGAATCCATCTTCCTTGTAAAGTGATGGAAAGACACAAGTGCCACAAATGATTAAAAAGCCCATCTTTCTGGCTACTTCCAATACTATTAGCAAATCACCTCGCTATATCTGAGTTTGATCACCTAAGACACAGTTGTAATACTTGAGTGACATGAAAAGGTCAGGGTGAGTCATGCGTATGTTTTAAAGTGATGTTAGACTTTATACAGAAATAGTGGCACAAGTCTTTGCCTTATTGCATGTATTTTAGAAACTCCAAAAGGGCAGAAAGCTACCATAATGCTAGCAACAATAATTTCAGTTTTATTTGTTTCAGTGATAACAGTTTTCACTGTAGGACTGAATCTCAGAAGTGTGCTTGCTTTTATAGACTTTAGATTAAAATTTTATTTTTTACTTCACTTCTGTGGATTGCATAAAACACTCATGAACTTACTCCTTTACCAAAATAAAAATATAGAGAATTTCAGACAAAAGAAAACAAGCCCTTTCCCCTTAGAATTGTCCGCTGCTATTATTGAGCAAAATCGAATGCAGAGCAAAATGCTTTCCCAGATAAATGAATTTCACTGATTAGCTCCATACCAATTAAATCACATTGTTCTTTTCTATTTAGCGGGAAGTAATGGCCTAGAACTGCCTGAAATAAACAGAATTGCTTATTAGCCTTATCATATCACAGACATGATGCTAATGTTCTGTTTCTTGTGCTCCAAAACCACATAAAGCAAATGTACTTTTGCAACCAACAGCACAGCTCGCTCCTATCCTTCTGCCTCAGAAATGGCAGATTCCATGCAATTATTGAGCACAGTAAGTTTACTAAACCTGAAGTTGTTGTTATGAAAAAGTGCTGATTAGCCAAAATTTTCAAGAAGTTTAAAGTATTCAAACCACAAGGGATGCAATGGCTATTCACAAACTTGTCTCTAGAGGAAATATTTCTACCTTTAATATTCAAAAATTTATTCATATCTGATTAAGATCATCTGATATTTCACAGACACCTCCAACAACACTCGTATTTTTATAGCGTTACTCTGAGTATCTCAAATAAGAACTGATCAAATCACTGAAGAAAAAACACAAACCCCAAAAAACTAAACCTGCTACTTACTTATACCACTGGTAAATGAAAGGGACATCCCTGTTGGCAGTGCTATATAAGCTCTCTTGAAAATCTTCACTCAGAAAATTTCTCATTAATAAAGGTGCAATCTAAAAATAACAGATGGTACTCCTGAGAAATTCTCTGCTCTCAAATTAATCCATACTCCCAGTATGATACATTCAAACATAATTCAAACTCCCTTAGATATATCCAAATATATCCCATAACCCACTTTTTATTGATATAATTAAAGGAAATTAAAATATTTTTCTTATATTTCTCACATTTATGCAGCTACACTACTTTTGATGTCCAACTTACTGGAAAAGGTAAAAAGTGAGACAACAAAAATATCAACAAAATCCTTATATGATTTTTAAAGTCAGGTTAGAAATATAATTTTTGAGCTTTTCTTGTCCAAATAGATTGAATATTAATACCTAATAATGTTAGCATGTAGAACACACTGTGTGATATAAAACTTAGTTACTTCTTTTTTCATAAGTAAGAGAACTAAAATATATTTAGTTAAAAAAAACTTTTGGATTTTAATTTCCTTCCGTTTACTTCAGTTCTGTCTTTTCAAAATTGTTTCTATTTCCACTTTGTACTAATAAGATTTGGATTTCTGGAATAACCAGTGAACCTACATGCTTCCTTATTTACTGCTCAATAAGCCGTAATCAGCATATGATCAAGGTTTCCGGCCCTGTAAAATGGTTTCTATACAGCTGGGTTTTTTTCTTCTTAAGAGCAACTCCAAGTTATGCACAGGTTTTCTTGTCATCACAATGAATTAATGAGTAAGAGAGAAGTCTTTGAAAGAATCAGAGAATAAAATATTAAGAATTAATGATAGAACTGGTTTCACAGAAAGAGTTAGAAACAGTCATTATGACACGTCCAACAACTTCTAAACATTATATTTCATAATGATTCATTTCAGTATACCTACAATGTAAAATGAGTAGAAGATTTTAGGGTCAGGACTTGTTATATAGACCATCAAGTCAAAAATATGTTGAGCAATCTTGCCTCAAAAATATAAAGTGGAGAAGATTGACTTGGGAAATAATGATAATGAATAAATTACCAAAATACACAACATATAACAGATCAGTTTAGTTAATGCACGTCCAGTAGTTCAAAGATGCTTGCAAATGTTGCATTTATTCATTTACTAAAACCTTTGAAAATATTACATTTTCTCCTTCATTTTATTTTCACTGCTCTAAGGTATACCACTTTAAAGAAATACCACAAGGAATATCACATTTTCAGATAATGAGGATGACGAGGAAAACTCACAATGAACCTGATGATGAAAATTTCTCTAATATTACACAGGAGAATATTATCTGTTTTTCTGTGGTATTCTTCATGCAGCTGTGCTGATCTTACTTTCCTTATCTGACACCTACTTGTATCTACAAACACCCTTATGTTTGACATTCCATTCACTTCTTAACGTATTTCTTCAGAATTTTTTTGCTTTTCTGGTGTTCAGAACCAAACATATTCATGTAGATATCATCACATCTAATTACACAGAAATTGATATCACTTCATCACAGCTAAGTCCTGTCTTTTCTTAACACAAGTCAAAGTTCAGTTCTTATGTGGACATTAAACTCTATGTGGTATCATAATTTTTTCTTTCACTAGAAATGTTTCTCTTGACTCGCATTTTCCCAGACTAGCTCCACCACCTCTATACTACCAACAAACTGTTAAATTTCCCAGATCTCATTGTGTAATTCCCCAGTGCTCCAGGTTTTTTGCCAGTAAAACATCTATTTTTTTTACTGCCTCAGTAAGAATACTACTGCCCAGATCATTATAATTTCACTGACTGCACAGTAATAAATAAACTTTCATCAACATTGTAGATTTATAGGTTGCTTCAGCTTGTAGACAGCATTAATAAACATCAACCACATGAGATTTCTCCTTTGTAAATAATTTCTCCCTCTCTTTTTTCTGGTTATTTTAATACTTGGAGAAGTATGTGATGGTGTCCCGTGCTGCTACACACAGACAAGCAGCAATGCAGTTGCAAGTCTTATATTCAAATTAGCGTGATGGAAACATCTAGACTGTAAAATACATGATCTGGCTTCCACTACAACTAGTTTTTGCCCCCAAGGAATGTGCGCTGAACTGGGGGAAGATGTTGAAGAAGTGCAAATAATCCAAAAATAATCATTAAAAAAAACATATAAACAAACAAAACCCCAAATACAAACCTCAAAGCTTTTTTTCTGCTACCTGTCTGAATCCATTCTGAGTAAGCTGAAGGAGAATGATTGACTGGAATGCAGCCACCTGCAAAGCCTATTCCCACCAACAAACGTTTCTAATGAGATCTTGATACCACTTTTGACAGAGTAATTTTATTGTAGCAGAAACCTCTAGAAACCTCAAAACATTGTGTTTAATCTGGATGAAAGGGTGTTTTAACGTGGAGCTATTTCTTTTCAGCTGGCAGCCATATAATTGTGTCTTGCTAAAAAGATTTTTGTACCGTAAAGTTATTTCAATCATTAAGGAAACGTCAAGAGATATTTATTAAAGAGATATTTATTTTTCATCTTCATTGAATTTCACTCTGCTTCACTATGATAATTGTGTCTCAACTTTCCTGTTGTACTTTCTGGTTGAAATGCAGCTTCCTTCCTGGATTAGATAGCAGTTATCGACACTGGACCACCGTCTCCTGCTTCATCAGCTGCACATCTCTATTGAGACACACTGATGGAAGAGATAAAGGGCTGCACTGAGCCCCATCAAATAAACTCGCAGTGATTATTACCTTGGACCCTCCCAGGAAAGAGAAATGGGCCTGGCAGAGGAGTAGCTTGAAAAGGCTGACACCTCTATTGGGAAGAGGGATGTTCTCCACTGACCAGACACTGCTGTGCTGCTACTCATAAAGGACCTGTCTGGCCCCTGAATCTTCTGCTACCTTTTTGTCTGCTTTCTGCATTTCTGCTTCCACATCTGAGCAGGTAAAATGATCCTAAAACTGTTTTCCTAGTGTTAGTCTTGAACCTCCTGAAGAATAAAACAGGGCCTCTCTGTCTAGGTTAAATTTCTACAACTCAGTAATTGTAATTCAGCAAGCAGTAGAAGTAATTAAAATCCAGATCCTGATCCTTTCCTTTGCCTCTCCTCCCCTCCTCATTCCCCCCACTGAAAAAAAAAATCCAAACAAAACAAAAACAACAACAAAAACTAAAAAAAAAAAAAAAAAAACCAAAAAAAAACAAAAAAAAACAAAAAAAAAAAAAAAACCACCACCACTCCCTCAAAAAAAAAAAAATTCAGCCAGCTCTGTTTCTATTTTCCAGATGTGAAGAACTGGATTAAATTCTATGGAGAGCTTTCAAGAAATCATAACAAGTCAATGGGTCATGGTCTTCACAGCATAAAGGAAAAAACCGCTAAGGCCTCATTTCTGAGACCAAATAACATGGCTGCAGCAGCTGCAAGGTCAGAGAGGTTGAAACAGAACCATGGAAAAGAAACCACAGCCCCAAGAATGACAGCAGAAATTACTTGTAGGGTTTTTTTCCATCATAGCAACTGGAGAACTGCATTCCTTTCTATAGTGAAGCTGGCTCGATTGCTATACCAGCAATGCTGTTCCCCTGCTTTGGGAATAAAAGGTTTTCCCACCTCTGTGAAAAGTTTTTGAAATTTGAGTGAAGATCATTGAGAAGATTCAACGGAGCAAATAATGCTCTCTGAAACTTGTGAAGATTATTTATTGTGACAGTTATTCGTCTTGAAAATAAAAGTGTCTTGGACGAAAAAACAAGATAGACAACACAGAAGATTTTACCCAGAAATATCAAAAGCAGTTCGTCCTCACCAGCTTGGATTTTTCCTGCCAGTTCTGTGAAAGGTAGTGAGATGAAAAAAGCCTATACTCTCAGCAGGAAAAGTCTGATCTTTCTCCCCTCACCTCTTTTGAAGAGGCTAAATGAAGATAAGACATGAGCAGCAGCCTTAAGGTCCAGAGTAAAGCTTTGTGAATAGGTATTTGAAGAAAAAGCATGAGCTCACTTAGCATTTGTGACTTGGGCTTTCTGTGAACAATCTTAATAATAAAATTGCTGATTTTACCCACATAGACACCTTCAATAAATACTAGATTTCTTTGAACGACTAAGTAAAAATAAGGCTGTTTAAATAAATAATTTTCTAAAATGCTTTTTAAGTAAAACCAGCATATATAACCAAATCTAAATGTAATTTTTTTCAAGTGAAAATTAGTTGATTTGCTAAAATCTAAGTAGCAACATGCTTGTCCTTTTTATACAGCATGTAGGACTTTAAAACAAGAAAGAAATTTCCTAAGCCCTTTTGTTGTACTGAATAAAAGTAAGAAATAGAGAATGCACCATGGAGTAACTGGTTCTTTTTTAAATTCTTTGGTTTCTTAAGGAACTAAGCCTAAATTCATAGGAAAGGAGAAAGGGATACAAAGGTAACAAAAGTGTTATTTTCTAATAAGATACTAAACTTAATTGGAAGAACAAATCACACTGGCTTAGTGTAACGTTTTGCTGTACATTAATTTGCATTCAATGCAAAAAGAAATAAAAGTTTCTTGAATGTACTTACTGTTTCTGCAATGAAATTCTGTAATTACAAAAACACCTAATGTGTTTACTGTTACTAGCTTTAAGACTTTACTATAAAAAATTTACACTTCAAAGCAATTAACACCATCGTGGGAGTGGTCTTTTCCAACCAAAATAATTCTATGATTCTATAATAATTAATCCTGTTGAGAAGATATAGATAACAGCAAAACTATTTCATACTGAGTGCTTAAATGTTTAAGAAGGCTGCAGGGAGGAACAGGTAAAACCATAATCACTTCAACACACTCTTTTGATAAAGCTTTTCCCTTAGAGGTTTGCTGTGGGAAGTGCCTCAGTGCTTTGCCACCCTTGGCCGTGATGGTTCCGCACAAACTCAGCACCAGTGGCTGTTGTGGCACACAGGTACAGGTAACACATGAGAGACTGAGAGCAGCACAGTCACACTCCGGGAAAAGGACAAGAGATGGATGTGGATGGCTAGGCCAACACCGAGAAACTGAGGGGAACTTGTGCTGAACCCACAAGACTTGCTTGGAGAAACCAGGTCCAGGACCTTGTTAGGTTTTTCATTACTTCATGAGACTTTCTTTCTGCTTTTAGCTATACCTGTCTCCTATGCCAACACAGAAGTGGGGAGCAGACAAAACTGCTTGGCTTTACTATCCCAGAGAGTGATCACTGGGCATTAGTACCCATTTGGGAAAAGAGTTCTTCTCTTAAAGTAGAAAATAGCAGCTTTACCATGTAAATTTTGTCCTTGGTGATTGAATCTGCATTTAAAATGCTGAAGAATTTCTTATTATTTCTCTGGGAGACAGAAATCATCTACTGGGCTTTTAAATTCTCAAAGTGTAATTCAATTTTTTAGCTAGTAACTCACATCTGCCTGTACATGGGTCACAGTTCACAACCAGCATTCAGACTCACTAGTATTTTATGCCTCTGTCATGATCTAAGGATTCATTATAATGTTTTTAAAATTGCATTTCTAAAATATAGTATACCTAGTAATTTTGCTATGTGCTTAACCCCATTAGCATGCTCAATCTTTGAGTGTGCAAAACTGGCAACAGCTGGTTTATGGAAAATCAATACCAATGGTACTAAATGAAAATTATTCACTGTCCATAACAGTTTTATTTTCAGAAGCGTTTGATTCTTGATTGATTGACTTAGCCACTTAGATGTTCAAAGTTTTCCAGAACAAAAGGTCAGAAAAAGTGCCTTGTGGCAATGTGATATGCCTACTGAGCCTCAGGCAAGGGATTAGAAATGAAGCAATGCCTAAGATTTATTCACATTTTCATGGTAATAAGTATGAACTGCATGTATTTGCTGGCAGGTAATTTAAGTGGAGACAGATAGCTGTGGAACAAAGGAGAGCATCCTACTGCAAAGAGTCACATACAACTCTTCTGACATAGGACTTCAGTCTTTAACCTTCTCTGACTTAATCTGGCTTACCTTTTAAAAACTCAGCCAAGAAATATGATAATGACATACAAAAGGAATTAATTTTTAACTGTGAGGGTTGTATTGTGTTGCATTTTTTGGATTTACTACTCAAAATTAGAAGGAAACTAAGTATGATCCAATGGCATCTATACAAAAGTAACAATTGTGCTTGGTCCACTGTTCACTGAAACTGGAGGAAAAAGATATTTAACAATTTTTTAACTTCTAATAGAAATTGAACTGAGATTTAGAGAAATATATCCTTGATGCAGATTCAATCCCAAATAATCTCAAGAGCATTGGTAAAAGTGATACTTTGCTGGCAGAAAGCTTCCTCATAACACAATCCCTACCCACAGAACATTGTTTAGAGATTTTTTAACAATCAGCTTTGATTTAAAACTGTGCTTAAAATTCTTTGTAAGACAAGAATTTAAAGTCCTATAAGACTAGAATTCAATCTGTAAAAGGAACATCTTTTTTTCAGTGTAAAGGTAACACCCAGTCTTCCAACATCACCTTTATAATCCTTCAACTTCAGCAAGGTGTATTCTAATAATGAAATCATGCAGAAAGTTTTACTGGACTGCTATTTTGATTTACCCTCTATATTTGTGAATTACCTTTCAAATACTATATTATTTGCCTTTACAACTAATGTGTCACTTGGCATTGAATTCAAGTCTAGAACTAGCAAGTAAATACCACAGACATAAGTTTAAGCATAAGTTTAGGGTCAAATTTCAATTTGATGTGGATGCTAATCTTGAAATCAACCTCATGCTAAGCCACTGGGAGAGCAGGAAAAGGTTTATTAGTACTCTGCAAGAAATCAGTATTGCTCTGACCTTGTTTCCATATTACTACTTTTTTCAAGTAGCTGGTGTGCTCTTGAATCCCATGCTAAAAAGCTTTTCTTTAAATTTATGCTTTGCACAATAACTTTTCACATGCTCTCAGCATACGGCAGTAGTAGAGTTAAGCAAAAATGTTTTTTTTTCATTTCGGTATTTTTATTAAAAGAAAGGAAAATGTCATGTGAGATTGCTAGAATTCGTGGTTTTGCTCTGGCACAAGCTTTAAGGTCTTAGACCAAAAAATTGATAGGAAGGTCATTAACAGAACTGACAATTTTAAAACCACTTGCTTGAATAGGTCTGATGCAGGAAAACTTTATGGCAATGTTGGAAAGTTACTCTTTCTCTCTTCATCTTCAGCAGAAAGTGGTGACTGCAGATCAATAAAGCTCAAACTTATATTAAGCTGGCCAGCAGTAGGGTATAGTTGAGTTAGTGGCAGAAAGGGAGACTACTCTTATTTGCAGCTCTCTGAGGAATCACCTGGAATCTTTCCTTTGACTCTTGATTGCTCTGACATTTAAAGGATATTTATGACTCTTTTTACAAAACTCTTCAAGATTAACACTACCTCAAAACTATGGCAAGTGCTTAGGATCCAGAAATTCACTGATTGAAATAATACTGAGCAAGTATTTGGTGATCCTTTAATTTTCTTTGCTATTTAAATAATTATTTTTAGAGACTTTATTACAACTCAAAAGATACATAGCAGTGTCTTCTGAAGTTTGAATTAGAGTTCTGTATCTAATAGTGTTGCTATTCAGTACTTAAACTGAATTTCTGGCTCATTAAAGTCTGACATTTCATGACAAGATCCTCAAGCTGAGAGGATTACATGACAGGATAGGAATCATACTTCAGATTTATTTCAACAGCATTAATCTCAGATTTGTCTTTAAGGTGACACACCAGTTTGTTACAGAGAAAAGACTTGACCGTACCTTTTTTTCTTGAAGCAAAATGGTATCTAATAGCTTACTGTTAAAGGCAAGCACATGACTTAAAGCAATGTCCAAAATGTCAGGAAAATGTTGAGTTTCCACTAGAGATAATTTGCTTTAAAATGGTTTCCTTGGATTCAGAGTTATACACTAGCTACCACCAGTAGATGCATGAATGTCAAGTGGAATGAAAACATCTTTTAATAATAGTATTTTGGGTAAGTTCCTTTCTTCAGGCAGAGTTATTCTGATCACTCAGTTCTCCAGCAAGAGAAAAACGTCCTGACCTTGGGCAGTCAGCTTTTTCCCTGTGCTCAATAGACAACTGGATTGGAGTGCTGAAGAAAGGGATGGAAAAGATCCATTCGCAACAACTATAATTTATCAGAACAGTGTGATGAACTCCCCTTGGGTGAAATGGAAGGCAGCCATCAGCAGAAAGCTAAACAATATGAGCTAGATCTGCAGCTTCACTTTAGCACCAAATACAGAGGAGATGGGTTGTACTTCCTATCAACAGTTAAGCAGATAAAATGGATGAGGGAAAATAGCAAGCATATGTCTTATCAAAACCAATATGATCACATTTCTGCAAAGTATCTGGGTGGAAAGCTGTAACTGAGAGAATTTCATGAGTAAGAATATTCAGCGATTGCTCCTGTTCCAGCTTTTCCCGCCCTTCACTTCCAGCTCTCCAGTTATATTTCCTTTTGTTTCCCTTACTTTTCATTCACTACGATTTTTTTTGTTGCTAGTCAAATGTAGTTTGTTTTCTTTAGACTGGGGGTTTTTTTAACAAAATAGGAAGAAAAAAGGTTAAGCAGAAATTTTACCAAGTATTTTAACAAATTATAAACAGGTCTAGTCATTTACAGGTTGACGGCCAAATAGATACAGCTAGTTTTCCCTCAGATATCATTCTTTTTAATTTCATGTATCCTTGCTGTAAACTACCAATCCAAGTACATAATAAATTAATCCATTTGCCATCAGAAAGAATAAATTATATAATCTTGAACTATGGAATCTGTAGAATGGAGAAGTAAAAAGCAACCACAACCTAAATACTTAAAGTCCTTGATATTATCACCTATAAGAAGATGCTAATCTTCAGAAATTTTATAACAATGGAAGGAATTGGAAATGCTGGGAGAAAAATTATATATTTTGCTATTGACAAAGAGCTAGCTTATTAAATGAAATTTATGTCCTTTGGGAGAAAGTATGCAGACACACTTGGTAGAAACACAACTCTTTAAAAATCCAAAGACTTCAGAAAATTTAGATCCAAACTTGCAAATCTCAATATGGTAATTTTAAAATTGATTCATTACAGAAAAGCTGTTCTTTGGACCTCTGCGCATCTCAGCTAGAAATCTTCTTCCCCTAACACTTGGATAATTAGAGCTTGCTCATTAGAGGAGTCACCTTTTCTGTATGCAAAGATTGGGCACCCTGGGAAACCTGTTCTGTGTTCTCAGTTACAAACAAAAAACTGCAACCACAACACAGACACAGAACTAGACCTCTGGACTAATGCATTCATACTATTTATGATAATAATATATAACAATAGCAATGGAAATTGTAGAAAAATACCTCTATACTATCCATGTCTTTGTTCTACTCCTAATACCAGCCATTGCAGTCATTCATTCCTAATTCAGTATTACACACAGAGCTGAGTTTCATAGACAAGACAGCAAAATCAATCAAAAACTCTCAAGGCTATAGAAAATTCCTTTTACCAAAATACCAAAGACTAAAGGTTTTCTATTTGACGTTAGGAAAATTATTACACTTCTCCTGGTCTGAGGTCTGAAGTGTTCCAGTTACTTGCAATGTAAGAGGATGCAATATACTAGCATATAAGACTACATAGGATAATAACTTTGAAATAAAATTAGCTGATAAAAGGTAATCAACATTTCAGTGTGTGCAAAAAACCAGAATTTCCTAAAATAAAGAAAAATGCATCTGGGAAAAAATAATTATATTCACCCCAGAAAAGGAAAAAGAGAAAGAATACTGTCTTCATCTTCCTGGTTATGCTCCAATTTCACTGTAAATTTATTGCAGTTTCCCATCCATTCTTGGTTCTAAAATACCACTGATGTTTTTTATTTCTCCCTCTATATCTCTTTCTCAGTGCCCTTTTAACCTCATAGTATGTAACTACCCAGGTGAATTTTAATCTTGTTAAGTATAGCCATGCTCTGGTTGCAAACCAAAATGAAAGCAATGCTAGATAAGTGGAAATTAAATGTTTGACATCCACTAACTGACAAAGAATAACAGCCCTTTGGTAATAGTCATCAGTCATCTGATCTACAATTCCCACAAATTATCTTGTTAGGGCATAATTTTTTGTGTGTTTGTTGGGGCTTTTTATTTATTTCCTGCTATTCTTTTGTACTCCCAATCTGTATACCTAGCTCTTGAGAACCAATGGCAAAATCTGAGAGCAAACAGCCTCATATAGAATGTCTTTTCCATGCCTATCTTTCCTGCCAAGAGCATTTAAAAACATAAAACACAGTATCTACAAAAATCTTTTTCTTATTTAAGAAGTATATAGAATAACATTAGCTGTAAATTGGCCAGAATAAATATTTGATCCAGTGGCTTTTTTTCTTTCTAAACATCCAAACTAAATAAAAGTTTGAAAATAATTGTTTTGTTGATAACATACAAATAATAAAATTCTTCTATTAAAAAATTATCTTACATTTTGGTGGGAAAAGTTTCTGATTCTTAACAGGCACAATCCCTTTTTATATTTTTTTTTATGTAACAATCTGGTGAGTTTCACTCTAAAAAGTTAGACTTAAGGAATTTCCATCCTCCTTCAGTGCTGACAGTACTATTAGCACAAGCTTCAGGTGAATACTATTGGGCACACTCAGATATATACACTCACACTCATTGCCTATACCATTAGAAAAAAAGTACAAAAAGAGTAGGAACAAAACCTGCATGTTTAAAGAGTCACATAAGATGATAGTTGTCACTCTAGTATGAGATCTACAGTATCTCTTGACAGTCCCTCAGACTTTTCAATGCAACTCTGTAGCTTGGAATCACCACATTAAGGCTTGACTTCACATGGGATCTCAAAAAGGGGCTTGTGAGTACAGAATGTATCTCAGTGTTTTATAGGCAAAAAAATGTGAAGATGTGATAAGCAAGCAAACTCCATCTGTTGATAGCCTGCATTTTTATGAATTTAATAATATTTTAAAACCATTTATGACCATCAGTAGACTCAACCTTTTGGATTTTGACTGCTGTACAGATAGTTTTCTCCCAAATGAAAGAGGTCAAGCTGTCCCAAGCTACATCACTAGTTATCCCACGGACTCTTCAACTTATCTGTAAATCAGGGAGTGTTCATTTCTTAAGCAGTGTTGCTCTCACGCCTTATTCTGAGGTACGGAGCACTGTCAAAATTACCCAAGACTGCTCTGACCCTTTCCATGACTGTCCAATTATTTCCACTGCTCTACAGTGGTTAACTAACCAGCCACGTCTGAGGCTGCACTATGAATCAGGTGAGTTACCCACAAACAGAATTTATTAAATAATGTCAGTTGAATTTCTTTCACCCTGAAGTGTTTCACTACAAACAAATGTGTTGGCATATTGAAGAGGTAGAAATGCAGGACAGGTGGGGACAATAATGTGGTAATAGATATTGCCCAAGACTAGATTTTTTGGTACTTATGTAAAAGAAAAATATCCCTTAGCACATGTGTGTGTCATGCTAATACATAAGAAGTCATATCAGCATCAATAGATTTAAAGAACTAAAGGGAGACACGTGCTTAAGAACCCCCTTGAAACAAAGTCACAGCACCTATGTTTAGGAAACAGAACATAATGCTACACTCCCTTTTCTTCCTAAATTACTTCCTAAGGAAGTTACGCAGGCATTTCACATAAAATTTGTTTACTTCTTGAAGACTCAATGTTTGGAGCTGCAATAGAAAAATCACAGTTCCTGCTTTGAGGAGTAATTTTCTTAGAAAAAGATGAAGATACAAAGTATGTGCCAGTTTTTCTGTAATAAAGGTGGTATCCTCCATTAGCCTGTAATACTGTAATGTATTATTAAATACTTAAAGGTACTGCTGATGGAATGTACTACAATAATAGCATTGCTGGAAAAGAGTTCTACTTCTTTTTCAGGATAATTTATTCCATATTGGGCCAACTGGAAAGCTTTTCAAAGACTGTCAGCAACATTAGCTCTTTTGTGTTGAGGCAAATGCAAGAATATTGGATGTGTATTGATTTTATGTTATTCTGAGACTGTACAAGATTTGAAAGCTGGACAGAACCAGATATGTGGGTGTACTGAAAAAAAAAAAAAAAAACAAAACAAACACCACAGACCAAAGCAATGCAGAAAGCTTATCCAGGCTTTGAAAGAAATTTGATCTGGGATTTCTTATCACATCTTGATTTCATTCTTTTTATTATTTACATATCTTGATGAAAAGTCTACTGATGCTCAAAAACAAACAGAAAAAAAAGCCAAATTAATGAGAACCTAGTATTATTTATATTTTATTCAGATTTATTTGATATATATATATATATCTTGTATATTTAGAGGTCTTAGATTTACAGTACAGAGGTAATCAGTGTTACAATTTACCTGAAAAGAATATTATCCAAGCATATTTTCTTTCTCCAATATGGATTTTGGCTATGGGTGCCTCAAACACATTATGATCCTTAAGTGTTTGATTACTGATGTGTTTAGGCTCAGTCAACAGCAAGTTGTGGGGTACAGGCATTGATCTCATTTATATGTATATATGAAGCATTTTTTTACAATTTATAGGTGATTTGATTACAAGTTTCAGAGGATGGAGGCACTTTACCCTGAACATACACAGTTTATAAAGAAATTATGCTGTTGAATAATAACATCCTGAGTTTACTCTTAACATGAATTATTTTGTGGATCCACACAGGCACACAAAAAACCCTATAACCATAACTGAGATGATAGTAAAGTGAAAGCCCTATATGAAGTATTCCGTTAACCAACCAAAGCCTCTCACATCAGTTTTCCCTTGAAAGAGACAATACCTTCAGACCTTGACAAGAAGATGAGATCTTCCTTCCAAACAGAGTCCTTTGCAAGCTAGTCAAATACATAGGATAAAGACTGGTCTGCAGACATGACTTTTACATCCAAAGGAAGGGCAGGCTCCTAGTAATTTACTGGGAGGTATACGAAAACTTTCCACCAAAAATTTAGAGATAAATAGGAGGGAAATGAGGGTCTGAATGGGATCCCTGAAAGGCCCCAAAAAAGACTTTGCCTATAAAAGCAAGTTCATTTCACAGTGACTGGGATACTCCTGCAGAAGGCAGACACAGAATAAGAGAGAATCCCAACCCCAAATGTCCAGAAAGCATCTAGCAGAGAATTAGACTTCATGAGACAGCTTTTTGGTTTGATCTATCACTAAGTAGATTGTAATGGTGGTGTTTTCTGTCCCTTTGTTACCTCTCTCAACAAAATTTTTGGATTGTATTTTCTAGTATAAATAAGATGATAATGTATTTTTATCTGTATTTTATCTTAGATAACCATAATATCCAAGTAGGTAGTTAGCATCACCTAGAATGAAGTGAGTCTAGAAAAGTAGGTTTCCAAATACCTTTAAATGTTTCCTGCTCCCCAGTATATTCCTGTTCTGCCAGCATAGAAACAGTGCAGACCTGTTTGAGACAACTTTTTCCAAGACAGCAAATGGAGAGACAGAGAGACATGCCTAATTTCCCAAAATCTCAAGGCATTTTGAGGTAGAGTGGATCTTTCTTTACAGAAATAACTCTGAATCATACAACTATTAATACTGCTTCAGGCAAGACAACTTATTATAATAATTTGTCAGCATTTCAATCACAATTTTATCTTTGAAAAGCCACCGTCATCACATGCTGTTTATTTGATCACTGGTGCAGAATCTGACCCGTACTAGGAAGAACGGATTTTTTTTTAATGGCAGACAAATGAACTGTAAGGAAATTCTCAGTCCTATGAGAAATGACATCTTGATTCTTTTGTCGTATGTTAAGCAAGAAGTTCAGAGGTTTGTTAGATGAAAGAAAGCAAGTTCAGCACTTTACGCTAAGGACCTAGAATGAAAAAGTATTCCTGGTATATTTTCCTCAAACAACAGGGATATTGGATTTTGAAAACCAGTCAAAACTAAAGGTTTATGACTGTTCTGTTTATTTAAATTTCAGGAGTTCTTTCTAAATATATCCTAAAGAGTTGAGTTTACTGCTTTACCTGCTTTCTTGAAGAGTCAAGGTTTGTTTTTAAATGAAATTTGACTTTTCTGTCCATTTTACAGTAAACAGCCTTGATTGCTGTTATGCCAATCAATAGAAAAATTCATCCACAGATTTTTAAATGGGCTTCAAAACTGTCAGACAGTATTTTTCAGTTTTAAACAATTTAAGCATTTTTCTGAAACATTCAGAAAGGAAAGCTCTGCACCTTTCACAGCACCTCCTGAGGGTTTAAAACCACATAAGTCTGAAATCAATAGCTGGTTGATAACTGTACAGGGTGACTTTTTCTAACCTCATTGTCCATTAAATATATATTCATCTATTTTACATATCTCAACCACTATAGGCATGAGGCAGAGTGTGAGCCACAGCCCACTGCTCTCATTAGGTGCATTTCGTTAACTGAAATGGTTTTGGATAAAACTCAGAATTAGTGCTGATTGACTCTTTTACTCATGCTGCAGTTTCAGATTTAGAAAGCCATATTAGAATACCAATTTTGAAAAGATGGTCCTGTAGGCTATAGTTCTAATTTATTTTTTTCAAATAGGTATTATTTATTTTAGAAAAGTTTGTACTTTAAACCTGCTTATATTCTAAGCTTACATTTTCGTAGCTAACAAGCATTGCCCTATGTGAGATTACTACCTATATAAAATTACACACACCCATGGAAATTGAGACAGACATATGAGGATAATGGAGTATGGAATTATTCCCATCAAGGGGAGCACTGGCATGAACAATATTACCGTGGTTCCTAGTTTTAATCTAAAGTTAGATCAGAAGTGTAAAAAAAGAATGAGAGAGCATGTCACTGGATACCAAGGGTAAGTAAACAGACCTACGACTGATTGAAATAAGTTACTGCAGAAAAAAACAGTGTTTTAAGTCCCACTACAAATCTACAGCAATTTTTATTAATTACTAAATTTTTTATCAGAAATGGTTGTACACCCATTGACAGTATTATTCGGAGGTATCACGATTTTAAACAGAATGCTCTGATAAACAAGATATTTTGAGTATTTAATCCAGTTCTATAATTTGTATAACTTATGGTATGTAAACAACCCGAAGATTTTTTGGTATATTGCCTCAGAATTTGAACTACAATCGAACAATGGAATCCATTTTTTACATTCAATAAGGCATGATTTGGGCTGGTTCTTTGGTGGAATGGCACTGGATCAGATGTCCCTTCTCCTTCAATAAAAAAAGGACACTTGGATAAATCTGATTGTAAAAACTCTGTCAGCATCAGCCAGTGGCATTGCAAGAAACAGAAACTTGTGAGTACTTTGGTCTTCTAAATGGTTCCGCCCTAAAAAAAGTGGATTCGTATGTGTATAAATATATATATAACTATTTACTTCATCATACTGCCAGGAATAATGTCTTCACATGCACAGAAATGGACAATCACAAGTATGTTATCATCAAATGTTACTTTTCATATTAAACAAAGATACATTAAAAAAAAAAAAAGCTTTTTTTTTTTTAAATAGTATCAGTAACTTTTTAGACAAATCTGAAAGAGGAGTCAGGTAGATATTTGGTAGAACTAAATACCAGTGATAAATAGAAAGGAAACTCCCTATGAGTGGGAAACTGGATGGATATCAATATCTGTGCATGACCTGGCAAGCTGTCTTTGAAAACCAAATGAATTTCAGTAGTTCCCCTGGTAGTTCTGTAAACAATTATACAATAATTAGTTATGCATGTTGGAAAAAAGAAAAATAATACAATTTTCAAAGTTAAAGATCACATGAATGAGTTGACGGCTTTCTGACGGTGGATTACTAGCAAACAACAAAACTAATTTCTGGTATATGCTTAAAGGCAGTTTCATCATGTTTATTCGTCATGCAAACTTTTAAAAAAAAAATCAAAGCAAGAAATATTTTTTTTACTTGGGAGGTGGGCCTTTTTCTGACCACTTGTGAGAAAATGAATTCAGTATGCAAATGCACAATCACATGTTTGGCACAAGGAATTTACTCATTTCCTTAGCTTGTCACATGGTGCAATTTGTATTCCAGTGCAGGCTTCTGCTCATTATTAATAATAAATAAATAAATAAATCAAAAGTTCTTGTTTGTGCATGTCTCACAGCTGGCCCTTCATAAATCTAAAATGCCAATAACTATCAAGTATTGCAGATACGCCTTAGTGGGAACATTCCAACTATTTTGGTCATACTGTAATTTTTGTTTCAGAAATGTGGTTTTAATAGGGTTTTACTAGGGAAAATTTCGAGTGGAAGTGCTTGATTTTTTTTTAAACTCAGACTTCAAATTACAAAGCAAATGTGGGAAAATAGGTGGAATCTCTGTTGCTAAACACTCCCCATAAAGTTCACACTCTTGAGAATATTTTTAGTACCACAAAAATATTCTCACAAGTAAAATAATATTTCTTTGTTACATGTTAATCAAAAGCCTCCAAGGGAGCTATTTTTATAGATGAAGGGGGAAGGGGGGAACGTTTTTGTAAAACATCAGCCAGTCTATAAATCAAGCAATGCTACGGTATTATGGAGGAGAACAGCCACTCTAATTTCTAGCATATTAGAGAAAAGGAGATAGAGATCTTCTAAAAGTTGCATAGGCACATCTTTAAATTTTCTTGTATCTTGTCAAACTTCACATGTGCCTACTTTCAAAATGTGGTTTTCAGCTCTTTAGGACATTCTCCTCTGACTGAAATATAAATCTATCTTTTTCCTCTGGAATCCTTTTTTTCTTATCATAAAATCTTAAAACATAGAGCTGGAAGGGAAATAGAAAGGTCATTCATCAAGCTTTCTACCTCCACCAAGCAGGATCAAATGATATGTCAGATGTTCCTGGCAGATACTTCTCTAACTTAACTATTAAAGCCCTGAGTAATGAAAGCCTTTTCCAAGAATCTATCTAAATACTTATTTAACCTTACAGTTAGCCATCCCATCTTGCTAAAATCTAACAGAAATCTTTCATGGCACAATTAATCACTTTCTTCTTGGTTTATCCAGCCTTAGTAGAAATATTTTACTTATTTGATTACTTAACATGCTTCCTTCTTGACTCCTGTAGCTTCATCAGTGGTTTCTCAGTTTCACACATTCTAATAACTTTGGCTGCTCACCCGCTGACCATCTCCGTGAGCCCATCCCTGCAGAAAGAATGGAAACCACAAACCAGGTCCAAGGCTCTCACATCCCTGAGCCTAAGCTATTGCATACCTGGTCACACCTACAACACTCCCCTCTGACAGATTTCAGCAGGACATCAGCTACAAACCAGGCTCATTTGTGGTCAGTAGCAGCCAGACTGACCGCCTGTGAAAGATAGTGGTTCTCTCCTGCCATGATCCACCCCACTCCAATGCTTATCTCAAAACACAACCCCTGCCTGAAAGGGCTTGCTGACTCTCCCAGGAGGATGCTGCCTACAAAGATAATAAGAACACTCTCTAACATACTATCCAGAGAGCTAATCAAAGGAGTTCATAGTGGACCGCACAAATCTGCTGAGTATAGTCTTTGAGTTCATCTTCTAATGATTCATCCTGTGTCTAGACTGCATTTCCTTTGCTAATGAAAATATCCACAGCCCTACTGACAAGAGCTATTAGCAAGTCCTGAGTGGAAATTAGTTAGATTTAATATATTTTTGACTGGTTTGTCTTAACTACAACTTATCTCCTTTTGTTACTCTCCTTTTTCAAAGTACTTACAAATATTTGGCTTGATATTTAGTTCCAGTATTTTTCCATACATTGAAGCAAAGCTAATTCATGGATAATTGTTTCTCAGTCCATTTAAAGATAGACACCAGCTTTATCATCACCATAGAATCACAGAATATGCTGAGTTGGAAGGGACCCACAAGGATCACTGAGTCCAACTCCTGCCCTGTACAGGACACCCCAAGAGTCACAACACATGCCTGAGAGCATTGTCCAAATGCTTCTTTAACTCTGCAAGGCTTGGTGCTATGATCACTTCCCTGGGGAGCCTGTTCCAGTGCTCCTGATATTTAAACTAAACCTCCTCTGACTCAGCTTCATGCCATTTCCTTCAGTCCTGTCACTGGTTGCAAGAGTTAAGACATTCTTCTGGATTAATATCCAGTGTCCCTGATGTCAAAAAAATATCTTCAGGTTTAGTGCTAATACTGTAAGTATTGGCAAACCCCATGCTTGACCATCTTACATCATGTCAATTAACTTGTTCCTATTAATTGATATGATCCTGTTAGATCGTATCAAAAAGAAATTATTTAATTTTTTACTTAAATCAATATACGGACATGATTCTATATATTATACATAGCTACACATAACATTAATAAATTATTTTAAAAGCAAGTTTAAAAGGTAAAACAACAACAATAGCTATGTTTTAGGAGTTTCAGATAAGGGGAAGTTAAAAAAAAAAATTGGGAAAGAGGAATAAATGTGTAAGATAGAGGAGGAAAAAGAAGAATGCAAGGAGGAATAAGACCTAAAATCAACAGAAGAAAGAATCAAAAAGAAAAGAGGAGTGACCAAGTATTAAAAAGCCGCATAGGCAGCAGACAATAGAAATAGCTTCGGTCCATTATTACATTGTAACATTATTAGATACTGTAACATTATTACAGCAGAAAATAACATCAGCATAAAACTAACAAAGACAGATGAGAGTAAGTAGAACAAACAAAGTGTTATCAAATCTGGATTTAAAGTGCCTTTTCAATTTGACCACATTCAAGGTTTATTCTTTAGGGTAAAATTGCTAAGAAAAATATTCCAAACTGTATTTAAAATAATTTTAACAACTTCAAAAGTATTTAATTTCTGTTTTGCAGCTTTGGCTAGTACATTGTTTCTCATCTGGATCACAATAAGACAAATTCCCCAAATTAGCACAGCTTCACTAAAACAGAGAAGAAAAACAAAGAAACAGATTTAAAGATACCAAGGTCATTCTTCCTTATGTTCCTTGGCCACACACTGCTTCTGAATCCCTTACACCAGCAGAGCTGACAAAAATATTCTGCTTAGTTTCTCATTAAGCAAATGACTACTCTTTGTTCACAAACCCTTTTTCTACTGGAGTACCAAACCCTACATTTGTTGTTATCATCTTTATATTTAAAATAAAGGAAATTCTTATCTGGAATGAAGGAGGCTGTCCAGTTTTCACTTAAAACATGATATGCAGTAGAAAGGACATACATACGTCATACATATAATTGTGCATAAAACCCCAGCTATTTTCTATATTTCAGACATCAGATGCTGTAGCATCATCTTATACTCTTTCTGTGGAAGTCTTCCCTCAAATTTCTGTGATCCCTGTAGATTGACAAAACACTACTAGTACATTTAGCTTAAAACCTGCAATATTTTTAAGGGTTGGGTGGGTGTGGGGGTTTTTTCATATCCCCCACATTTCATGGAAATTTCCATTAATCCTAAAATAGCATTTTGTTTTACACAGTCCTCCAGTCATTGTACTTGGCAGGTCTTTAATGACCTTGCTACTGATGTTTTGAAGATCATCCAGTGACTTTTGCAGTGTCTCTGTATCTCAGAGACAATGGGATACAGCACCCTCTCTGAGCCTGGTACTGAACCATCCTCACTCCTTGATACAGCAGTGCCAACCAGAGCAGAGTCTTAGACCAGCTTTTCTTTCTGTTAGTTTTACTTGCTCTATAAATACGCAAGACAAGACAGAATCCAAAGTGTGTGGAAAGGCAGCTCTTTAAAAGATCAGTTTAGAAAACATAAAACAATAATTGGAAAAGAGAGATTATGAAGTGAAACTGATGTTCTCCTAGATCACATTTGCCAATCTGATTAAACAATATGGTTCGTCCCCTGCCACCAACAAACGCGAATATTGTCTGCAGAGCACAATTTGTCTTGCTGTGATGAGAAAACTGATCAGCAAGTGCCCAGTAAAATAAAGAACAAAAGCGATAGTTTTCAAGAAAGAACTAAATAAGGCAGTAGAGAGGATATGAAGTTGCTGACACTGAGTTTTCGCATCCAGCACTCCTTTTGGCTGAGCCAAAAAGCTATTTGTGGAAAAATAATAAATATATAAAGCCAAGTAATAAGTGTCATGTCATGGTGTTGTTACACTGCTTTTTTTGTGTGAGACAAAATCCCTTGCAAATGTAAGCTACACTTAATGAATCCTTTATGAAAAACCTATTTTTAAACAAAATTTAGGGAGAAATGAAACAAGACAAGGTCACGTAGCAAGCCATTGAAGTGATTGGTCACTCAGTCAGTTCCTCTGGTCCTTAATTAATGGTTTCCCCAACATATCTCATAGTGATATGAACAGAAGTATCACAAAGGAGAAAAAAAAATTAAAAGGAACCTCTGAGTGCTCAGTTCTGTAAGATGGGATGCTCACTAATTACTACCAAACTTCTCCATTTTGGCATTCTGCAGAGGACTTTGGCAATGCTCATTTCACCGGTTCTTAGATATTCACATTCCCCATTCTCTATTTTCCATCTCTATTACCTTCAGTGTTCAGATTCAATATTGAGAACTGCTTGGGCAGGGGAGAAGGAAATCATCACTATCACCAGGAGCTTCTTAGATGTATGTTAACATAGTACTTGGGAGACTACTTGCAAAACTGAATTTAATGGAGATAATCAAAGATAGAAACAGTGACATTATTTTAATGTATACTGAAAAGTCATTCACACTTACAAACAGAAGTTCACTTACCAACTTTCTTGCATTGTCCTACTCATTAAGGCAAATGTATGATTGGATATTCTGGAAGTGGAATAGCTTGCTGATAAAATAGGGGAGTTAGGACACAGGTCATCGTGGAAGGAGTTTCCGTGGCAGCAGTCACCACACTCCTTGAACACAGAGCATCAGCAGGATTTGGGAAGAGCACATTGTGTGCTCTACAGCACAGGCTTGCTCACCTCATTCTTCCATCCTTGCACAAAGGAAGATGCCTTAAGTGAATTAGGAGCCATGGACCAGCCAGCCAGACTAGACCATCAATCATTATGGAGAATAGAAAACTGTTCTGGGGTATGCAAATACTTGATTTAGCATACATACAAGGTATCTATGCATTGGACAGAGGACCTGCCATGGATGCTATATGGGTTTTGGGGTGCTTATACTGGCCAATCAACACAGTCTAACTCATATGCTCCCAAATACAACCAAAAATCGAGTGAAAGGAGAGGATTGCCAGAAGATTCACTTTGAAAGGATATGTTTGATTAAAAAAAAAAAAAAAAAAAAAAAGATAATACAGGCACATCATTAGATCCAGACAAGTTGAAGATTTAATTGCATTAAAATCATGTGAAGAAACCTGAAAACTCTATGATAGCAACATTTTGCAATCAATTTAAGGTAATACAAACTGTGGTGACTTTATGTAGTAACCATACTGAGGCAAACAAATGCTTAAGGGCTGTCAGATGCACTTTAATTCTCCAGTTTCAGATTCTGCTGAGCTGGGTGCCTAAGGGAGAAACATCCCTTTGCTGCTACAAACTTTTGATGAAACTTTGGTCCTGTATGCAAATTAACTAATAAGATACACACCCTATGATTACAAATCTTCTTGCTGGGATGACTCACACAACAGTTCCTCAAAGCTTATTACCCCTACAGTCTGTGTTAAAGAATCAGATAAAAATAGAACAACTTTTCTGTATTCCTTTAAACGTAATTGCTTGGGTTTTTTAAGGATCAGTGTAAACTTCAGTGTGTCTGAAAATTTAATTCTAGAGAAGGGAGTAAAGATAGGAAGATAGAAACAAATTTCTACTTCATGCATACACTGTGATACACGATCTGTGTCAGTTCCTTACCAGAAACATTTGACTGCAGACCAATACTGCACAGCATTTAAATTATGCTTGTTATGGAAAATCACTAGAAGCTAATCATCTTTTAGGGTAGGTGGAACCTCCTACATGTGAACTGCATTAAGTAGGATGAGATGGACCTCCACAGTCTGCTCTCCAAGTCTAGTCCTTGGGAACTCTCCTGTATCCCCTTGTATGGGAGCAGAAAAATTATGGGGCCATTTCCCAGGGGACATAAACAGAAATAGTTCACTACTTCCATCAAGATTTTAACAAATGAATGTCTGTCTCATTTTTTTAAAGAAAACAACAAAACCCACAAACCAACAACTAATCATCACATTTAGATTAGAAAACATTGTAATGAATGTTTATAGTTTATTAAACTGTTAGAAGGACATAGCTTGCTATTTATGAAGTGCCAGATTTTTGTAAATACAGAGATTTGGCAGTCATGAGGAGCAATCATTTACCCTTTTTTCCCATTTCTGGTCCTGACATGTTGAGGTGCTGAATGTTCAGGCATCTTGCGGAAAGCTTGGACAAACTTTCACAGTTAGAATCTTCCAGGATCAGACCGAATGGCAATTGCCAAGTAATCTTTCTCTCCACCCTCCTAAGTTACTGCAAAGCTGCAGGGCTGCTCCACAGAGCCCATTTCACTCCAGCAGCCATACACCAGATTCTTCCTACTGTGACTTATAGTGTAACCTTGGGCTTTGCCAGTGCCTCCTGCCTGCTTCACCCCGCTGATCTGACAGCCTATGAACTAGGAACCTTCCTCAACAACCAAACATCGAGACTCTTCTTCCCCTCCATACAATCAGAAGAAAAATGTTGCATTGTCCCACTGGATACCTCAATAACTGCTGAGGTGGGGCTTCAAATACCTTCCACTGAGGTAATGGGAGAAGGTATTTAAATGGACATTAAAAAATAGATTAAATAATAGTCTCAATAACGCACTGCAGACAACCTGCTGGTGATTTTTGTTTCTTTAAAGCTTACTTCTAAATTGAGTGGAGGGAGGGTGTTCCACACTTTATTATTCTCTGCCCCAGAAGAACCAGTGTGTGGAAATCAGCTTTCCTATCAGAAAAGAAGCAAAAACTTGTGAGACAAAGCAGACAATGGAAAAGTGATGTTTCCTATAATTCCTAGGAAACCAAAAATGACAGTATCAAGTCAGACATTTCTATTGTGAAGTAGCACCCTTTAACATTAAGGGACCAGAGTGCCTGCTTTCAGTTGGGATTTAGAGAGGGAAGCGGAATCTGTTGTGTGAGGGGAAAGGAATCATCCTGGCTTCTTTAAAGGTCATCCTTACAGTGCTTTTTATCAACGGACAACTTTCTAAAAATAATGCAGCAAGTAGGATCACTATCAGAGAAAGGTAGAAAATAACCCTGACATTAGTATATCCTGCTCAGAAAGTCATTTCTAGATGTGCTAAATTTATTGTGTCATTGGACACAGTGAGGTATTTGTTTTTAAATAAATTTAAAATAAATTTTTAAATAAAAGCAAGTCCAAAAGATATGGAAAGACAAAAACTGGAGCAAAGAGTAGAGACTTTGCCTCTCAGCCTCAGATCTTTTTATAGAAACAACATATTTACTCATGACACGAAATTTTTGGTGTAAAAGCTACACAACCTTCAGATTCCACTCATTTCAATAGACTTTGCAATACATGCATTAACAAATCCATAGCAGGCAGACAACTACACAGGTGTGCTTGTGAGAATGGGAGAAAAACCCAGACAAACCAGCTACCAAAAATATGGGCTGTAAGCATTTCCAGCACAGGTGGTCTCAGGCCCCTCAAACACTGCCCTCACTGAAGTTATGCTTCTCAGTCTACTTTGCATTAAAATACATATACAAGTATCTATATTTCGATAGAGTTTTAAATGGAAACCATTATGACAACATGCTATGAAATGATCCTTGGTTTTCAGAAGATAAAGCTGATCATTCAATTAAATGGATTGAGAAATGCAGGGAGTTTTACCAGTTCTACTTGAAAGCTGCAGCTAGTGATAGAGTAGGTTCTCAAACTGGATATCTAGGTTGACTCTAAAGGGGAAGGCACTCATAGGGTGTTTTGAAGTATAGTATTAAATAATTTTCTGGTTATGCTTTTATAAAGATTTTTTTTTTCTTTTGTATCTTTTCAAGATCAAACTCACAGGTGGTTGTTGGAATTTTTTGTTTTTCTTTTTTTGCAACTGGGGCATAGGTTTAAACAATATAACTTTCTAGGTGAAAAAGTAGACCTGCAATATGTTTTAGGCTGAAATGTGATTTGTTTTGCATCATTAAGTTGTAGTTATAACAAAGACAGCTTTAAAGAGTTGCCTTGAATCTGTGAAATTCTGCCAAAAATTAAAAGAAATTTTTGTTCTAATACCCAGTTCCTGCCGTGAAGGATATACAAAACACATTGTGCAGAACTGACATAGATGAAATCTCTCTGAATAAACATTTGCTAGCTCAGCCAGTGAGTCCTTCATGTTCCATGAGCTTCAAATGTTCTAAATACAACATTTTACTTCACTATTTTTGATTCCAGAGCAATTTATTTGAGGAGAAGACTGTAGCAGAGGAGCTAAATCTTGAAAAGAGTCTATTTTTTATCACCTCTCTGACTTTAAGAAGTCAATTTGTTGATTGGGATTTTTTTTAATACACAGTCACAGAGAAACAACATTTGAATGGAAAAATAATTCCAATGTTAAATGGCAAATTGCCCATAAAGTAAAATAAAAAATAGACAAGATCATGCTAGTAGTTTCCATAGAATCAGTGAAAACTACTGATGCAGAAAATAAAATTCTGTTCCAAAAATTAAAGTCATTTTACCCAAGGGCATTGTATACTTTGCTCGTGCCAAAGAGCATCAAGAGGTGATGACCACACCATTCTAGGAAGTCCTGACTAAGGACACAGTATGAAGTGGTAAGGCTGGGTAAGATAGAAATGTTTCAGGTTGTACTGGCTTTTTATTCCCATGAATCACAGATGAGCTGATTTGTTATCAGCAATAACAGCCTCTGCTCCTAAGAGAGGGGGATGATACAGGAAGCATATGCTCCAGGCTATTTATGAGGATGTTGCCAGAAACGGGTGTAACATTTTGAACATGGTGACCTGCACTTTTAGATTATAATTGTATGTGAAGTCATAAACTAGACAGAAAGGACATATAAGAGGGACATGGAAAAGAAATATAATGAAAACGATTAATACGTGATAGTTTCCAATCCATTATTTTCTCAGGAAAAGAATAAAACAGCACAACTCTTGGACTCCACCTTTTAGTTCCTTTAGTCAGGAACTATATTCAGTTCAAGTTTTTGTGTTATCTGTTGTAATGACAAACATGTCATCTAGCAGCAGAGTTCATATTTGCTCTAGAGATAGTTGTGTATCTCTGGCAATGATTAGGGGATTACTGGGATACAAGAACTGCACTGGTAGGTTCTGTGTCAGCAGGGGTTGCCAATGCTTACTTTCACATATCTATGGACTGTTTATCCATTTCCAGTATCACTCAGAACAAACTGTCCGTGAATTCATGCCAATTTCTTCATAACTTAGGAAATAAGCTTCAATAACTTAAGAGTAAGCAGATGCAAGGTGGTTGAAATGCTATAACGTTTAAGATTCAGCTCACATTCTCCTCAGTTGTTTCAGACACACAAAAAATATTTTAATACAATATTCACTACAAATTTCCTTTGTCTTTGCTCTGATACTCCCCAAATCTATTTCTTCCATGGCCCTAAGGTTCCCTAGAACTGCAGGTACTGAATGCCAATGGTGCAGTTCCTCCGGGTTCATTTTCTGTATTATCCTTCTACTTATATCCAATTAAGGGAACTGATTATTATACTACATAGAGTTTCTAATGACAGATAGGTTTCAACATCCAAATGCTAAAATTTAGGCCCTTGCAGAAAACCTTATTTTTTTACTTGGCTTGCAGATCAGCAGTAAGCACAAAGGTAAAACAAAATAAGAAAAACTTTGGATAGACAAACCTTAGAGTCTAGTGAAAGAATGAGAAACATTTTAATCAACCTATATATTTTTCTGGATTCATTTTTCATACCTAAAGTGCTTGTTAGAGAGATCTGGAATTCTCATTCATATAATTTTCCATACAAAACTCTTATCCTACTAAAATTACCTCAATGTAACAATCAAAAATTCAAAAGCTGTTATACAGCAGAAGTGGCTGTGCATTTTTCTACCAGATTGGATGATCAGCTGGCACTGCTGTCAGATCATATGGACTTCTGCATAGGAAAGCAGTTTTTCTTTGCACAAATAAATTAAGCAAGAGTTTCAGACATAAAACCACAAATAGCATTGATGTGGTGTTTAGTAAAGAGGAGTTTTTTGTTACGACCTTCATTCCAGTTACTTATTATGGAAGAAACAGATGGATTCAAGTTTTGCCCAACTGTTATGAATGATTAATATCTTTTCACTCAATGCTGAGGGAGTACAAAGGTATAACAAAACAGTCTGAAGACTAAAATATAAAATATGGTTTAACATGCAGAATAAATACAAGCATCTCCTGATTTGTTGACTCCATCATAACTTCCTCACATATAGTAGGCCACCAACTTGCAAAAATCTAGTTTTAGACCTTTGCTACTATATATGGTCTGCATAATAATTTCAATCCAATTAAAAGCTTGAATTCAAAGCCACTGAAATCAATCAGCACATCTCCTTTGATGTCAAAGGTTTTATTTGCTCCAAGAAATCTAATCTTCAGGTCCTTTCTATTCTCACAGATGGTCTTTGGTTTTAACCTCAGTTTTCTTGCTTTTTATATTGTTCTGCCATAGCCATGTTTTCTCCCAATCCCTTCCTCTAACTGAAGATATAAGCTTTCTTGTTTACTTCTAGTGGCTGAAACTCATTCTTCATCATAATTATAATTTTCTTTAGGGGATTATTGTAGCTTCCGGCACTGTCAAACTGGTTGCAACACCACAGTACGTTTTTCATATTACCTGTGAGGACCATTTAATGTGGTTTACATTTGCAGTCGTTTAAAAAGGGAGAGGGACAGAATAAGCTAAAAAATAATCTGTTTTCTCAATGTTGAATTTTCTCTCATTACAGCCACTTGGAGGTTTGCCACTGATTTAAATATGAAATTGATAGGGCTCTAAATCAACTTTTTTGAGATGTGCCCCCATTTTTTTAAACATCGCTCTGATTATTTTCCAACATTTTCTTCTACCATTCTAGAATATAATATAAATCAAAGAACTTTCTCTTTGTTGTTTGTCACATGTTTTCCCAGAAAATTCACAGTGGGGATTTAGAGGAAGAAGATCAGCGATACATGCAAGACGTGTATACACATTTTTCTTTTGAACCCACATCTAAGGTGGTCTTCAGTGCTCTATGATTTTTCCTATTGTATGCATAGTGACTCATTTGGACTTTGGCTCTGTTCAATATTTTCCTGCTGTTTGAAAAGAAAAAAAAAGTGAGTGTGAAGAGGCCTATGCAGACTGGCTCCATCTGTGCTTCCTCACAGGCTCCCGGGCTGTTGGAAAGTCAAGGACGGCCAGCCTTGTTCCAGCATCACTTGCTCTTAATGGGCCATTGTTTCCCTAAACACTACTATTGTTTCAGGTTGTCACTTAAAGGAGATGTTACATTTACAGTTACTTCAGAAATGACGGGTCGCTCTGCCCTCAAAAGCCAATGTTTATGACTTTACCTTTTGCAGAGGATGGCTGGCTGCCACCACTGCTGGCTGCACTTAAAGGATAGCTGCAAAAACCTCTTTTTTTAACTATTGAAGGTTTTATTTCCCCTTGTACTCCTTGCTAAGCTGTGAAGTTTACATAGCCACCTCCATCACTAAAAAGAAGAACTCTTTATGAAGTATAGGATGTTTTTTACCAGAGGTTTGGAGGAGTCAGAACTGAAAAGTTCTGTGAAGCTACAGAAAGGTTTCTGAGTGGAGTAGATGATCAGAACGAAAAGAATTTGTCAAATTGCTGTATAAATCATTAGTTAATTACAGGCCTTAATCATCAGCATGTTGCAGAAAACGACCGTGCTGCAAATCAGATCCCCTCAGTCAGCTTACAGATTGGCACAGAACTGAGAATGTATGGATAGTTCAAAACCCTAATAATTTCTTTAATCTGGTGGCAGTGCTGTGCACATAATGATATTCTAAAAGTGAATCTGATGCAACTTTAATAACACTAGGAAAACAAAATACAGATGTTCCTAAAGTTAAGGAATTCATAAACAAATGTACAGAACATTAAAAAGTAAGATTAAAAAGAATTTACTGTCTGCAATAACCTAGAAGCATAACAAATCTGACAAACTGAGCCAAACATTTAAATGCATTGTATATTTTCAGAACTGCTGTGCTGTTTAAAAAAAAAAAAAATCTTCCTCAAACTATTCGACATTCATCAACCTCCCTCATTATCCAAGGCTCTCACCACACTTGGCTCACAGGTGCCAGACCACAGCACAAGCCAGCAGTTGAAGTCCTTCACCCAAGGACTTTCAGCTGCTGTGGAGCACCCATTATGTCAGTTTTCTGACACTTATAATCATTCTTAGAGGAAAAAAAAAAAAAAAAGGGCACAAATTCACTTAACATGGAAAAAAAATTTTAAAAGAATGAAATTCAATTCCTATTTGGGAGATTCAAAGAATGTTCAAGGCACAATTTTAAAAAGAAGTTTTAGGAGTCATCTACAAATGCCCTTATCCAACACGCAGTGGGATCAGAGAGTATTCTTCCATTCAGCTGAGGGGATTTTTTTTTTAATAAGGACAGTCTAGTTCAGATTAAATCACTTCAGTGCAAACCTCCTGAAGGTCATTATGAACAGTCTTCTCATGATGCAATTTCTTTATTTTTGTTGATGAAGCTATTACTACTCAGTAGGGCTGTGTAGCCTATTACACGATGCAGATACACAAGACAACTATTAAATAAGTCCAAGAATTGCTTGCTCCCTGCCACAGGGGTCTCTGTCACTAGCAGCTATGAAAAGGGTAAAGGAAAATAAGCAGCCTTGGTGCATCACATTCTGTCAAAAAACCCTCATGAACATATAACTTGAATTTATTCATGTACACAAACTACTAAAAAGTGTGCAGCCTACCAACCTAGTCATACAACTGAGTAGTGGAAAGCTGTCAGCAAGACAAAAAAAGGCAACAAATCAGAACAAAGGTTGTTTCTTAATTAACAACAAAATAAGCTTCTGGAACTTTACTATTGAGAAAAATACATAAAACTGCAGCTGCCAGCCCAGCCAGCTGCTGGGATCATGCTTGTGACATCAGGGCTATAAGACAGCAACTGTCTTCATCATCACTGTGATGACACCACTTGTCCTTACAGCAGTTAGAGCCATCAGTGGGCCCTCTCACACTCATTTTGCATTCTGAATTTCTGCAATCATTTTGCTAAACATAGTGTGCTCCAGAGCTAAGGGGGAGGGAAAAAAGTATGAACTCCTTCACTCTGGTGGTCCAGAGGTGGATTTATGGTTCCTGAACAGTTAAGGCCCCTCTTTTGACTCTAGAGTCAATAAACAGAGGAAAACATGTTGTATAACATGAAGAAAATTGAACACTGGCTTTCCCAGAAGCAGGAAGAATTTTGCACTCACAGCAGTTTCCAGGACCCTGTAGCACTGCAAATGCAGAAGTCCTGTGCCCAAAAGCCCTCTGTTGTTCTCAGTCGCACTTGTCAACCTGACCCAGGTTATGCTTTGGTCTGTGCAGAAGCTGTCAGTTTTCTTTACTAAACTACCAACCTCCATCATCCTCTGCTTTTACTGTAGCTGAAGGAGTAACGAATGCATGCAGTGGTTTGTGCATACAAACCATCTATGTTGAGTGCTTAGTGCCTCTTGCACAGAGTTTCTTTGTGTTTCCTGACTGCCTGATCCGCTCATTTTTCATCATCTATTTAGATGTTTAGTGTTTTATGGTAGGAAGCATTTGTTTGATGTGAAGAATAGCTAATGAAACAGGTATCCCATCACTAACAGATATCTGATTGTTACTATTAATTACAAAGATGAACTGTTGCTTTTTTTTTTTTTTTTTTAACAGTAAGATTTATTTTGGTGTGGTTTGATTCATTTTGTGTTCTATATTACAGACCTCTAATGAGACAAATAGTATACCTTTGCAGACTGGCAATACAAAAGTCTCTGGAAAAGAAGCTTGCTTACCTTCTTCAAAACCACATTTATATTCTTATACCAGAGGACATTATGTATATAATATCCAGCAGGTTCAGGGATCCAAGATAAACATCAAAAATTGAACTGCTTTGTGAAACCTTCCTCTTGCTTAAATGTCTTTGTATCATGTCTTATAATGGAGAAAGCCTGGTGAATAATTTTTAATAATAAAGAGGCACTATATTCCTGAGAAAGCCAGGGTTTTTTTTTCTGAGTAAAGTAACTAGATGTCTACAATAGGACAGATATCTGAATAGAAAGTGACTGAAACAGTAGTGGCAAGAGTAAAAAAGGAAAGGAAAATAGGAAATATGGGGGGGGGGGGGGGGGGGGGGAAGAAATATGTATTCTGGTCCAAATAGCATGTCCCTACAAATTTACACAGTCTAGCTGATGGACCAGAATTAGATTAACACAGCATTGCTCATTTCCAAGTGCAAAGTCTGCGTGCAGAAAATTCTTAATGACAATACTAAGAGGAAACTTGCTGAAGCAGTAAGACACAGATGGCCAGAATAAAGTACTGAAGCACTCCAGGAGTCAAGTTGTACTGGAGCTGAGATGAGATTTCCCTGTGCGCTGATCTGCTCTGTAGAGGACAAAGAGTGATTTTGCCTACTCTGGAGAGAAAAGGAAACATTAGAACAGCTATGTGCAGCAGGTTTAGGGATGGAGATGTGCCAGAACAAGTTTCAAAATTTGTTTCTCTTGCCAATAATGAGTAAGCAAATAGAACATTTTAACATATAGATAGCATTCTACATGTAGGTAAAATAGGAATGAAAAAAAACCCCTTAATCTCTGTATCAAAAGACCCTGGGGAGAAGGAACACATCAATAAGCTATCAAGTATTGCAGAATTCATACTGTAGAAGCTTTGGGCATTTTTTGCAAATTAATACCATGTCTGTGTCAAGATGCAAAAATTTCTTTTGCTCTCACTTGGTATGAACAGGATTTAGGGATTGTTTTAAAACAAATAATATTGTAAAAGAAGGGTGGGGTTAAGCACTAGGGAAATCAAAATCATCTCATTGGATTTACTACAAAAAATTCAGATTACATTGGGACAAGTAATTCAGTTTTAGTGGATTGGTTCTTTATTTACTTAATACTGAGATTAGAATAACAATACTTTTTCCCTTCTGCTTTTGTGTGACTTGTGTATTTCACTCCCTTGAAGACTGTATTTTCAGCAATACTGGCTTCTCCTAGCATAAAAGATCATAAATCTAAACTGAAGACATTAGTAATCATAATTCTACAAGAGGCATGTGTGTAAACCTATCATTTGCTAGTAGGCTAATTGGCCAGTAAAAGAGAAATAGCTCAGAGGTGATCTTAAGAATAACAGATAGGGACCCACATTTAGCACTTTTATGTGAATACTGCTATTTTCATGTTGAACAGTCTGTGATATTGTTAAATAATGCCCTGAATGCAGATGTTATGTTTTTATCCTTACAGCAGGATGGAATTGCTTGAAGTATTGCAGGTAATATAAAACAAAAATGGTTTTGGATCATTCATACTAAAGATTTAAATAGTCTTCCGAAATCAAAGTTGATGAACAAGGTTGCTCTGCCATAAATCTGGAATACAAGGTACAATTACTGGCACTTCAGAGCAACAAGTATTGCCCTTAAATGTCATTTTAGGTTATTGGACGCCGTTTTTCAACTATGATCAGCAAAATAAGGTCTGAGGCAGGCAGAGAAGAAACAGCACATTTACTTCGAAATGGAGAAGTAGAGACAAGACAAAGTGTTTAAGCAGCACTTTCTAAGTAGTGGTCTGTTACACCTGCCATCAGCACATTTTCAAATGCATTCCTGAGCAAGGGAAAATAGCATATAGTCTCAAATTATTTACACACTGTATGTCAGAAGCACCTTAACTGAGTCATTTTTAGGTGAGTGGCATGTCAGTGTTTAACCTTTTTTATTTACTACAAGGCATGAGAGGAAACCACTTTGGTTCAATGGATTCAGTTCGGTAGACATTTATATCCAAAGGACACTTTAGAAGTTTCTAATGAGACAAACTTTTTGAAGGTTTCTTGTCAGTTTTGTCAAGAAGTTATACAGAAACTATGAAATATTTTTAAGTGTTATTCAAAGTCTTTGCAAGTCACTGTTCCACTACATTCAAGAGACTTCTCCACCCATTACTAAATTAAAATCTATAGTTACATACCTTTTCTGGCTGCTGCAGATTAACGATATTTTATCAAAGAAACTTTCATTAGCTATGTTCAACAGCCTTATAGAATTAAATTGAACACAGTCATAATGAAACATGAAATAAAACTCATAATCCACATTTAATTGCAGAATTTTACAACTGTCTTATTCATCATGCTGAGCTTTCCAGTGCTAGACCATAGAATAAGCTGGGGACAGTCAGCTTTGTAATCAAGCACCCAGGCACACAGTTGCAGACATTGATGATTTGTATGTGCCTTTATGATCTGCGATTTAGGGCTCATTCAAATCCCAGCAAAGTTCATAATCAGGGTCTTGTCAGTACTGGCATACACTCAACTAGCTGAAACCTCTGTCAGCATTAGCGAGGTCAAGTGCTTAATAAATGTAAAAGACAGAAAAATGATTTTTAAGGAGATTTAAAGGTGGATGTATCTACCAAAATTATAGACCTATGTAGTTCATGTTTAATTGTAAGTAGAGAAAAGTTCTGAGAAATGAACAGAATAAGTAAACACCAAATAAGCTCTTCATTAGTGTAAAAATAACAAGTTTGTCCTGTAAGATATTATCCTGGTCCAGTGCCCATTTTCTCACAAACTCAGTGCTCTGCTTGGCTACCAACACATCCTCCCACTCCCAGAGCTCTTCATCTTGTTAGCAAATACAGCTTCAGCAAACTTTGGGTTCAGGCTGATGTGTGCACTGCCTCTGTCTGTTGCTCTTTGGCTACATAAATACCATTAGCTCCCTAAATGAAAACAGCCTACAAAATCTATATCAAATATCAGGCACTTTAATGAAATAAAGAATGCATTTGGATGGGCATGCAAAAGCCAGGGACAGAACAAGAGAGAAGCATATGAACTTAACACGCTGTAAAGGTGATGATGACTGGGCACTTCGAGTTTCACTACCTAAGCCAAAAGGTAACAGTTTTTCAGATGCAGAAAAATACTGGATTATAATCATGATAATTAGACAAGTATATATAATCATTGATCCTGAACATGTATTAGTGCAAAATATGTACACTTTTGCTCTGATGTTCCTTGCTCCTCAAGTTGGCTCCAGCTATTTTACTACACTGCAAGTTCTAAGATAGGTAAAAATTAAATCATAGTTAACATTAAATAATCTCAAGGTACTGAAAATCCAAGGTTGCCAAAACTGCAACCTTCAAATTCCTTTTAAGTTTATACATGAACCTTTTAGTTGTGATGGACCTCAGCAAAACTGTCTGCTTACCACAGCTGCTGCAGCCACCAAGTCCCTCCCAGAGCTGCCAGAAATGAGGATGTGCACTAGAATCAGTCTGAGAGATACCACATCACATCCATCAGTAGGGATGGTGAGAGCCCACTCTACTAGACATAGAGGAGATGCCAGCTGCTAAAAGAGATAACAGATATCCTGATGCATGTTCTGCAAACCAAAGACAGGCAGCCAAGTCTCTGATACAGAAGAGGGGGGCCAGGGCTGCTGATACCATCCGGGTCAGTAGTGTTTGGCCTTGACAGCAACAAAGCTGCATAGGAAAGTGCTTCCCACATTTATGCTGAAACGGGATTTGTCGAGTAGGCCTGGCATCCATCGACTGCTCTCACAGAGAGCAAAGCCAGGTGGCAGAGACATAAAGTTATGCTGCCTGAAGTAACTGTTAAAAAAGTCAGCTGTGTTAGTCCCTCTCACCAATTCCTTCAGTAACGATGCTGAATTCTCTCTATTTGTAAGCTTGCATCAAGCATCCTGTAACTGACATGAAACAAAAAGGTACTATGGCACAGATTTGTTTGTTTGTTTGTTATAAGACCTTTATTCTAGGTCCAAAGTATTAGGTACAGTCCATGAAAATAACTCTGGGAACTGCTGCTCAGAATTAAAAATCCATTCAGTGAAAAATTCTTGTTTTCTATTTCTAAGTACTTCTCAAAAATAATTATAAACAGTTCATAGTGCCCTGACTATGGGCAAATTGAATTTTAGAAGTAAGCTAATCCAAGACTTTTTCTGATCATATATCACTGAATCCAGAATCAAGCAATCCAATAAAGAAAAGGATATATATCACTGAATGTGACTATATCACAGTAACAATAAAGACAAACACCACTTTCTCCACTATTGAAAAAGCCCTCCTCTAAGTAGTCCCAGATCTCAATATCATCAAGCAACTTGTTTCATAACCTCTTAATCAGAACACTTTTTATTTCCACCTTTTTCTGTGAATCAGCTTTTACTATTAGAAAAAAAAATAGAGTGATAATTTAAGCACAAATCAAGTTAGTTTCTTTTTAATCTGTTTTTGAGATTTCCTACCTTCCTCTCCTTCCTACCTTATAATGTATATAACTTATTCACAGTGAGGTACTCTCAGACACAGCTCATAGGCTAAAAGTATCTTGAAGACACATTCACCAATACACGGCAAAACCAACAGTTTAAGACACATTGTCCAGTGTCTTTGAACAGACTGAGAGGGATACTGAAATGGTATCCATTCAAAATAGATGTCTTGCATCTAAGAACACCACCATTCTTGTCTTGATGTCCCTCAGTTACCTTTAAAAGGCCATTTAGAAAGGGAAGAGAATATACCAAGTTTAAGGACACACAAACAGGCTGAATCTAAAGTCATCACAGTCAATCAACAAATTACAGACACACTGATCTGATCCATGTTAATTCATAAGAGTTAACATTTGGACATCTATTTAGGCAGATGCAGATGACATAATAGAAATTCTTTAAACTAGCTCTTCCCTTATTTGAAGTTGTGTTGACTTGATCAATAAGATAGAATAAGATTATGATCACTAAATCACTCTTTTCTGTTGGCCAGCTCCTGACAAGCTTGTATTGTTCAGTGTTGTTCTCCAAGTTCCCATATTTTCATGATTATTTTGCTTCCCTGCAATTTTTCTTATTTTCTTCTGGATACCCTGGGAAATGTCTGGATTCTGCATGATTAAAGTTAGTGGGAGCTTTGCCATCAGCTTCAGTAAATAGAGGATCATGCTCCTTGCCAAATTCCTTAAACTCCTTAGTAAGCCACAGCACCTGTTTTCCTTCTCCTCTCATGCCCGGTTTCTCTTCATTGCACTTTTTTTTCTCTGCTCTAACACCTATTAATCCATTCACTCTATCTAATCAATCATATTCATCTTTCTTCACCAGTTATGTTGTTGTAGCTCTGTGGCTGAAATTAGTGGGACAGTGTTGACTCCCTTATAAAAGTGCTACTTTTCATATTGCCAAAAAAGTGTCACTGTACTACAGAACACCAGACCAAAATGGCATGCAATACCTTTTCATGCATCTTGATTTGATTTTAATTTAACTTCCAGTCCCACTTGGAAAATCACCACCCTGTACATTTATTTCTAAAATGTTCTTATACCCAAGTATTAAATGTGTGCCATTGTTCAGCTTGTTGAATTCCAGTCTCTCCTTCATAGCAAATGTCATGAATATACTATATTATTTCTGCCAAAATGCTTCAATATTTAAACTTCAGTGGTTCTTCATTCCTTGTGCTAAAACCCTTCCTGGAATTTTTAGTTTAATTCCTCTGGAGTTTAATTAAAGATGTGTCTTCTAAAAACACCTATTGGGACAAGCAGAACAAGTGAAACTACCTTAACAAGCACAGAAATCAGTTTTAGAATAATAGTGACTAAGCAGAGAGGAAGCAAAGACAATCATTTGGGAATGATCTCTCGGGTCAACAGTCTCAATTACGGATTAATAATGAGGGGAAGGGACCAAGAAAAAAAAAAAAACAAACTTTGGGAACAGTTGGTTCCTTATTGAATGAAGACCCATTGCTCTGACTCTTTAGCATATTTTTTCATTTAAGACCTTTCCTTAGTTGTGTGAATGTAATCCACTACTCCATTTCCAAAATGTGTGACAGGCCAAGCAGCAGGTGAAGAACATCCTTTATTGAATTCCATCTGACTTTGACTTTATTAGAGTGATACATCATTCAGGATTCAAACTGATGTCTATCCCAAGAGACATATTGTATGGCTCAATATTTACTCTAAGCATTCTTTGAATTTGCTGTCTATAGAAACAAAGTGTAATGCCATTATTAGAAAATTTATCCTCTCCTGCTGGAGACTGTTCTGTGAAAGCCAGGCTTCTACTCCTGGCAATTTCCAAGATGTAATTTTTTCCCCACACACATTTTTCTCAGGAAAAAAAAAAAAAAGCCTGAGCAGCTACAGTACTATGTAAATAGCAAAACATTGTATGTCTATTCAAAATCTAGCTGAATACACACATTTCAGGGTACAACTGCTAAATTCCCATAGCTCACTCACTGCTTTTATAAACTAGGATACTGCCTAAGAGAGGCAATGACATAAAATATTTCATAATGGTACCACTGGAGATGATTTTTACACTTTTATCATTAATTCTCAAATAGAGTATGAATCAACTTAATCCAATCCAACATCAGCACCAGGTTGCTGGGGTTTCTGGTAAAGTAACCTGAACAGATGAGTCAAAGAAATCACCCTTCAACCTTATTGCTTTCAGTGTACCATGCTTATTTTTAATCAGGCAACAAATGACATCACTACTGCTTCTTCATCTAAAGATAAGACTCAAGATTAAAAGAAGCAAAAGAGTTCTAAAGCACTCGAACCAGAGCTCAAAGTTTAAACAGTAGTATCCACACAAACAGCATAAGAGGAAGGGAGATTCTTTTCGATTTCCAGGACTTAGAAGTAAGAGCACAGTACTGAATCACCATCCACAAATTCAGAAAAGAAAATTTTCTCCTGAGCAGCACAAGAAGTACAGAGACAGAAAAGAGATATTAGTGCTTTCACAAACACACTGTTACTATTCACTGGCTTCCAGAATAACCCAGATAGAGGCAACATTCTCTGCAAATGTCCTGATGTGTATACATGTGTTATTCCGGGTCGGTTTTGTTTATTTGTTTGTTTGTTTTCCTTATCCTAACTTCCTTTAGCAATTCTTCATTTCAGCCCTCTCTTAGGAGCCAGATTATTTTCAGTAATCAAAATATTTTAAATGAAGAGTAGTTTAAGCTCTTGGGAAATTTAAAAGTATGTTAGTGGTGTTCAAGTTACTGTACGGGTAAAGAGACTGGAAACGTGTTATTTTATCCAAAGAAATATTTTGCAGATAAAGAACATATTATTAGATATTTTCTCCCCTATTTATAAGTGGGGAGGCAGGGGGAGGAGGGGGGGAAGCTGGTACTCCAAATGTTACATTTCTTGACTTCCCTCCCCCTCTTCCCCGTTTTTTCTTTTTTTACAATTCGAAAAGATTCCGACTTAGATGTTTTTAAACCACTGGAAAGTCTGCTTCAGAGTAAGTTTTATTCTGGGTCACCATGCTGCAAAATAGTATTTGAAATATTTCTTATCTAAGTTTCTTTCTGTTTTGAAGGCTTGTTCCGTACAGTGATCAACACCCGTGTAATTTTTATTCCGCCAACCCCTTAATCCACATTTGCAAGCACACAGATACTATAAACCTGAGAGTTTATGGCAGTGCAATTTACTTCAGTGTCAACTGAATTGAATAAAGCCCACTTGCACATCAATGGCATCACCCATTGTGAATTGGTTTTGTGTAGACAGGGAGTAAATCACCTGATAATCTAATGAGGATGGATTGTGTAAACAGTCCCACAAGGAGCAAATGTGCATAGATAGGGCAATAAATTGTAATGATCGATGGGACAAACACTGTGGTAAGATCAAAGACTTGAGGCTGCAGCAAGTTTTTTAATCACTAGACCTTGCGCTCTCATTAACCACTTCCTGTAAACGCTCTCTCAGCATTCTGGATTGGAGATTTTCCACTTTTTTTTTGCCTTACACCATTCAAGTTCAATAGGATATAGCCTCAAGCAGCGTCAGAAACCAGGTGAAGTGCAAACAAGATCGCTCTGAAGATGAGTTTGCTTGAATTAGGCAGCTCTGCACGCTGCTACCCGGGGGCTATGCCACCCTGTCTTCCTCCCGAGCTTGTCTGCTGCACACGGTCTTGTCCTTCTCAGAAGTTATTAGCTAAAATTGTTACTGTAGTTTTGGGGGATCGGGGTAACAGCAGCTGACACCTTCCCATCCCCAAACCCTCGGTGCTGTACCATGATTTGTTTCACAAACCGGCATGAGCTCAGCACATAGAATGAGCAGAAAATGTTGTCTTCCTCCCTTCATGATCTTGTCACTGCTGTGCTTACAGTGCCCGACACTAATCTTGAATTTGTTGTTAGTCTAAGTTTCCAAGTTCCCTCTCCGCCTTGAAAAGCTGCTCATTCTCCAATTTCCCTCCTCAGTTACTGCCTCCTCCACCCCTAAACCCAGTAACTCTGTTGTTCCCTTCCCAAATTTCTCCTAAGCTTTATCCTTCCCACATCAATACACCATCGCCAATCTAACCCCATATTGTCTGTCTTTTCCTCGAGCTGGCAATATCACTGCCTTACCACCCACCAGGAACTTCTTTTGAAACTGAGCCCCCTTCCCAAGTGCCCTCTATTATTTCATCTTCCCCAGCTGTTCATTTCATTCCTCAACAGTAGCTGGTTGCAACAGTAACTGCTTCTTTCACATCTGTCTAATTATTGCAATGAATCTGTAGAAGATACCAGAAAAGAGTGCACAAATGCAATAAGAAATGTCTGAAGTACTCACTGCTCTTACTTCACCAGATTCAAAGGAGAGCAGTTTAATTACCTAGAGCTTTACAAACACTCAAATTATCTCCTCTTGTTCTGAAACTTTTCATAATCATACAGATATTTCAGTTACCAGAAGACACAAAATGTGTCATCTTAGAGAGCAGAGGGGAAAAAAAAAAAAGAAAAGAGAAAAAAAGCTCTTTTCACCTAATTCATACATATTAAATGTTGATAAAATGATGACGTAATATTTTATTGTTTACAATCTCTAATCCTTTTTCTTTGCATTGTAATTTTTTTTTTCCATTGAAAGACTTAGCAAACATGCTGTGTCTCTTCAGAAAAAGGCCAGCTTAGCTTTATGTGCAGCATAAATGCAACCACTGCTTAGAAGGAGGGAGAAGGAATTCAGAATGTAACATGGGCATGATGTACTTTCAATAACCTTCTTATTTTTTTAAAGTATGAGTGTAGTGCATATACAAAACCACTAAATAAATGTTATGCTTAAGAAAAGAGACATGTAGTTGTACATTGAAGAATGGGAGCAGTGCTTTTTTGTTTTGTTTCATCGTCTCCTCTCCAGTGTTTAGGGCATGAAGATCAAAGATCCTCGATGAGATTTTTAAGATAATCCTGAATGCCCAGTTCAATTTGAGAACATAATCGTTACCATCAACTCAATCAAGTGAGGTTTCTTAAGAATCATTTCAGTAAAAGTTTCAAAAAACCCCATACCTCTTCACTGCCCAAATGGTATCCTCAGGCACATTTAATGGAAGTCTGGCTTCCAGATACCATAGCTTTTGATGAGCTGATTCACAAAGCAGGCTCTCTGAATAAGCCAAGACTGTCAAGGCAAACAAAAATGCTTAAACAAACAATTGCTCAACAAAAGGTTGCAAGATTTTTTCCAAAACATGGAAAAAATATTTCATATTACTGGAAATGTGAAGGTGAAAATTATTACTACTTAGATTCTTTGGACATGTCTTTTTTTCAGGGTAATAGCCATATCGCTTTTCTCTCTAGGAATGTCAGTCAGCTGCTGTGCCTGCTCACCTTAAGAGCTTTGCTGAGTACCATAAGCACTGTGGGCATTTCTTTCTAAATTGGTCAAAATAAGCTTTTAACTAACTCCACAGTTAATGCATTTTTACCTAGAAAACAAAGTCAGATAGCAAAGCTGTCCAGTCTGAACAGTATAACTTGCAGATGCAAAAGATTTGCAATGAGAATTATCTCTACAGCTCTTTTTAGGAAGTAGAACCCCAGAATTAAATAAAAACCTCTATGGGGAAGGTTTCGAACTTAAAGCAAGGAAACTACATCACCAACCATCCCTAAAACTTGATGGACCAGTGTAAATCCAACAGAAAACAAATACATGTTACTGCAATCGTCAGCCCAGTCTGACCATCTAACTTACAACAAAGCAAAGAAAGAGACAATTCACATCAGATTTGTTATGTTTCATATAACAAATTGTGAATAACAATGAAATAAAAATAAACTTTCAGCTGGAAGTTGCAAAGCACTAATGAGCTGAGATTCTGCAACTGCCACGGAGATAGCCTGACATTCCACTGCAAAACAGTTAACTGTTTAGTTCATTTGTGACTTATTAGATGCTTCTTAATTTTGGTTTTCATTATTATCTCAGTAAGTCAGTAATTCTGGAATCAAATCAGTTTACCAGTGAAGCTTTTTTTTTTTACCTCTTATACAGCCATTCTGCAGAATTTGCCAGTAAGAACTGTGAAAATTACTTATGCTTTAGCCTCAAGACATAGGTTGAGGCTAAACCAATTACACTGACCTTTCACTCCTTATCTAACGTACACTCTTTATATGTATGTCTAAAAAAAACCCAAAAACAAACATATGGAGTGCCTTCTGCTTTTTTGCAATACCTAGAAGTGTGCAGTACCTTATAAAGCAAGGACATTATCTGACATAGAATATTCTGATGACACAAGACTATAGCCCCAAAATTATAGAGTGAAACAATATGTTTGCACAAGTTGCCTTGCTTTTCTACACTCAAATCAAGACTGCTCTTCATTCGTATAAAAAAAAAATTGATTGGTTAAAATTACTCCTTTTAATATAATAATCTTTTGCTTATGCAGGTGTGACGACATCTTTCACCCAAGGCTGCTAACTTTGTACCTCAAAGGAATCTTTCACTCAAAAGCCAAAAGGACACATGTCTTTGTGACAAAACATCAAATCAAAATATAAATCAAACAACAGATGCTAAAAAACATTTTCTAAACAGCTGTGGTTAAAGTACAGCTATTCTTATATAATGGACTTCAAAAATTAACATTTCTAACTTACTGACAATATGACAATACTAAAATGTCTGCAGTGCAAGATTTCCCATGGTATGCATGGCATTAGGAATGGAGGAATTTATGCTGTGGTCCCTTCAGTAATCAAAAGCACGAAAAGGATTTCACAGAGAATTTTCAATCTAATGCCTACTACCAGGTTAGGGAAAGCATTTTTGGTAAATTATTGAATTAATTCAGTTTTCACTTTGGCTTTCAGTTTCACCTTGAAAGAAAGCCCTGAGGCTAGCAATTCTGCAGCACAGCAAATTCATGCTGGTTTGTAATAGAGGTCTGTGTTCATCGGATAGGTCCACTGTTGACCCTAGCTGCAAGAACAAGTCCTTGCTAGAAGAGAGGCTAAGGAAGAAAGCATCACAGCACAGGAGCTTTCATCACATTAGACAACAAGAAGGAAGATTCCCATCCCTGGAAGCGTTCAAGGCCATGGATGTAGTTTTAAGCAACCTGGTCTAGTGGAAGGTGTCCCCATCCATGGCAGGGGGGTTGGAACCAGTGATCTTTAAGGTCCCTTCCAACCTAAGATATTCTATTGTATGTTCTATGATGATATGACAGGTACAGCCAGGATAAATATGACAACCTTTAGTCTTGCATGAAATGCAGTGTTTTACATTCCTGTATTTCTAATGTGTATGATTCCATTCTGATACTCTGTTGATAAGAAAAAAAAAAAAATCAACTGATCCTATGAACAGGGTCAGAACATAGGTATAAGATATAGTAATACCAAAGCAGGCCATCACAGGATAAAAAAAAAAAAAAATCTAAATATTTCTGTTAATTCCTTTAAACTAATGTATAAGTTCCTGTTCCCTGCAGGTTCTATACAGTGAAGTAGGAGGAAGGAAAAGGTAGCTAAAAAAAGCAGATGAGTGGACAGGATGGAAATAATAAACAGAGAGAGAACGAAATTGCTCTAGTGGGGAAAATACCAGAAGATTAAGTAGGAGATAGAAAATTAACATCTGAGAAGCAAAGTTGAGTAGCTACATGGGATGTAGGATATCTGACAGGGTGGATTCTTGAGGGATCACTGTGGGATCACTGATTGTTGCCTTGTGTTACAGCAGCTCTTCATACCTAGAGTGTCCCACTAATCATTCATTGACTGAACACAACAGCAAGAATTTCACTGGGGAGCATTTCATTCTGATTGCACAATAAAGCAAGATGTAAAGCAGATGAACTGAATCTGAATTTACATGGAAAGTTCAACACGTTATAATTGCAATATTAACTTTTTCTCTTATCATTTAAAAGCTGTAACACACCAATTTCCCTGTTTTATTCTTAATGACAGCAGCACTACAAAACAGTCAACTAGAATTTCTGCTTTGAGCTCAGGACAGTAGATCTCCCTTAAATTTTATTTAAATCATAACTGAAACAAATAAATAGTAATATTTTTTTTAAAAAAGGTAACACGGTAGAGAAAAAGGTTTTCAGTATATTACAAAAGCTTACTGAAGATTCAGTACTGGTTCTAGATGAATGAGACAATCACCAAAAGATATGAAAAAGTACAGTACAGTATATGTTAAATCAAATATTATCTCAGACTTATCTATGCCTAGGCTAAATCCAGAAAGGCAAAGCAAAGCCTGAGAAAAAGGTGGGCCTGAGATAGAGCAACAGAGCTTCCTTGTGTCCCAGAAACATTACCAAATTATTACACAGGCTTTTGCTCATCGGAAAAAAATAGAGGAAATGAAAAGGGAACATCTGCAATATCTAAAGTATTCTAACGGGAATATACGGGAAGGATGTTTCAGAGCTATTTGAGCTAGGGTCAAACAGGGATAGGAGATCAAAACATAATAAAGGTCATGAAACTACATATTAACAGAGTTTACCTTATGAAATAATTATTAAGCTATGTGACAAATACATACAAGTTATTAAACAAATGTGAAAGAGTAATAATCAAATTCAGTGGTCTTCTACTTATCTGAATTTGTCCTGTGTTTTTCCCTTGTGTTGGAATATTTACTGTAAAAAAGTCAAGGTAAAGCTATTACTTTGAAAGAGTTCGTAGTGCCTACCTGAAAGCACTTTTTGCTGAATTTAGTAGTAACCTCTTTATTCAGGTATTACATTGCCATCTAGTGTATGCAGTATATATTGTAAGTCCCAGGAAACAGAATTACATCACATAAAGCAGATGAATTTTCCCCTTAGTTGGCTTTCCTCAATACATTTTATCTTGCAGCCACACAGATTTCCTCCAGGCTACTCAATCCCAAGAAATATATGACTGGTGTTACTGAGACTAAGCACCATAAAGGAAGCACTGCTCTAGAAGCAGCCGCTTGCAGACTCTCAGTCTGTACCTTTGAAAGTACATAACCTGAGTTTTAGGAATTTCAGTGGTTCTCAAGCAGCAAAGGGTGTTTTGGATTCAGTGATCCTCCCCTGGAGGAGATGTGGGCCCTCATCCCTGACAATACTGGGTGAAGGACAGGGGACAAATCCCAGTCTCTTTCATACCACTTTCTATAACTAATTAAATTGTTATTGAGACGTGGACAATGGCTAAGCAGCACCGGCAGTGCAGTGAGTGGCAGTGAGGCACAGTTCACTTTATGCAGGCAAGAGACTGCTCTACAACATAGTTGCAGGGTGCTCCTACTGTGCTCCCCAAGCCATGAGCTGCTTGCCCCAGGCAAATGCATAGGAGTTTCCTAATCCTCTTCCAAGAAAGATGGTTTGGGAGACTGGGGTTTCCCACAGCACACCACCCTGTGCAGACTGTTAGCAGCTACATATTCCACCCTCGAGCACTATCCTTCCCTACTTTACTTGGTAAGAGTCTCTGAATTCCCCAGCTAAAGGCACAGCACACCCAAGTCAAGAACAGGAGACATTTGGGTCTTGTAAAAGTAGAGCTTGGCCACCTTGAAGTCTTGAAACACTGATTGCTGAGCAATGCCCCGCCATGCATTCAAACATACCAGCCTCGCTCTGGTTTAAGAATCTGAGCTTTTAAAGCCAGACCTCTGAAGCACATTTCCCTAACCTTTATGGTAAGATTTACCTATTCTGGGAGAGTTCTTTCAAGACACAAACTGACCCAAGTCCAGAATGCAAAGGTTAACTTACAACACAGTGAAAGCTACAAAGGAACAAGTAAATGCCCTGACACTGTATGTGAGAGGCCCTGGCCACCAGATTCTCCGGGAGGCCACTTTGGCAGTGAGCAGTCTAATCTCGCATCCATTCTTTCCCTGGGCCATAGGGTGCTGCTGTGAATGCCAAGTGCAAAAGATAAAAAAAATGGTTTCACACTCACCCCATCTGCCAGAGCACCTGAGACAGACACAGGCTCTCCACTGGAAAGAAAGAACAGGAAAGAATCCTTACTTTGACCAGAAAAAGAAGTAGCCTCTCAAAAACACACTTCTGCTATCAAAATCCATCTTCCCCATTATGGAACAGAAGAACTCCTTTAAGCCCCAATATCAGTTACCAATACCAAGTTTTATGAGAACTGGCTAGAGCCGTTTTTTTTCAGTGTCTCACAATTTTAACAATATATCAAGGGCCTAATTTTATGCATAAATAGGATTTTTTATGCATAATATTTCATGCATAAACAAAGCAGATTTTACCTTTTTTTTTTACTGAGTGTTGAGGCTTGAATTACTTGTTCTTGTTGTTAACACATTTGCTTACTTTACTGGCCTTACCACTTAATACATTGCATAGTCTGTAGCAACAATGTATTTAATAGACTGTAGCCTTTTCTTTGGCCACTACAGTACACACTAGTATTTGTTGCTATTACAATTAATATTGAAAATATACCCTTTATCAAATTCAATCTTGGATTATTATTGACCTACATATATTACTTACATGATATGAACATGCATGCAGCCCATAAGCAGCAGAGGGAGGGGGTGGAAGCTAGCTAGCACCCTAATTAATTTTAGTCTAAAACAGTCAAGTTAGCAAAAACCCTCTGTTTAAGCTAACCAGTGCCATTTTAAATGAAACACTACATTGGCTCTGTCAGCAGATTGGTCCCTTCCATGAGTGAGGGAGGTCAAGGACAATTAGGGCTGATAAAGTCTCTTGTTAGTGCAGCTGTTGGGCATTATCCCATGAGAAAAGCTAGCAGGTGCAAATAGAGTTCCAGGGTGATTATAATTCCCTTTTTTTCCCTAAATATGTTGAATACTAATTCAGCAAGATACTGACACCTGTACATACCACCAACCGTGTAAATATTCCCATTCTCTTCACTAGGACAGGGACTCACAGGTACAAAAGTGAAGCAAGTGCTAAGTATCTTACTGAATTGTCTTTAATGTAATAATCTACAGATACAGAACTAGTAAGAGATTGTAGTACCCCTTTTCTATCCCTTCCTGTGGACTGTTTTTCCCATTCTATCACTATCCTTAAACTTGTTCCAGCCCTGAATTCACAGCTTTTCATAGGCAGGCACAGGATCATTTAAGCTAGCTAAGGCATATCCGTAGCCTTTTGGCATGTAGTCAGTAAAAGCTGCTGTTGCTGTGACTAGAGTTTAGTTCTTCCCCTAAAAATAAAAGCACTTACAACTTCTCACCAGTTTACATGATTAGTTAATAAAATAAGTGGAGGTTTTCTTCAGAAAGACGTAAAAAAGAAGGTAATTCTTTTTATAACAAATGGTAGTATCTGCCTCATTTTTCTAAAAGCAAACTGAATTTTTGCTAACTGAAGAAAAGAATATTCCAAACAGAAGACATTTTATATAGCTGGATCCTTTATTCTATTCTAATAACTTTTAATGGGTTGGTTGGTTTTCTTTTTATCCAAAGTGGAAATAGCTAGTTGTTTAAAATTAAAATTCAGAGGAGAAAGAACTCCTCTATTTAGAAGCCTAATATCATGGAGAATTAAATGACATATAATTGATGAGCCTCCATTTGTTTTCTAGCTCTAACAAGGCTACTCAGTGTTTAAATTAGCAGCCAGCCTTTCATTTGCACTCTGCTAGTAAGGAAAAAACGTTATTCTAAGAACGTAGAGGAGAACCAAAATAATCCTAAAGATTCTGTTCTACTAATTCCTAAGCTAGAGCAGAGGATGATGCTTGTACTAAGAGCCCTTCTGTGTGCCAGTTTAATGTCAAACATCAGCAGGCTGAAGTCAAACAAGAGGTTTCTCAAGCTGTTCACACTACAACTTTACAAGAAAGTGTTTGCTGATCATATGGTCACACACAAATTTTCACAGCGAAAATATGCAGAAAAAAAATTATTTTTATTCATCTACAGAACTGTTTCCCAAAGGCCATTGCCTGTCACTGAATATTCACCACAGTGGATGGCAAACTTTACCACTGAATTTAGCTGTGAGGGATGTATATCCTCATCTGGAAGAAGAGCATTTTACATGCTTGTCCTAAAAATTACATCCTTCATTTAACATTCTGCAGCGTTTGTCATGGTTAATATAAAATTTCTTTGTTAATAAATAAAGCAGTAAAACATGGTAGGCAAAATTTTAATACAGAGGGGAAAAACTTAGTGGAATTTCCTATGGCAATGTGAGGGTTTTACTCACAGAAGGGCTAACCATCTCAAATCTAATAACCAGATGTGTTCAGAACTCATTGCTTCCATATGTTTCAGGTATGGAGGTTTCAGAACACAACACATTATGCCAAAAATGCACACAGGAGAGGAAACATGTAATTGGGAGGGAAATGTGCAGTGGTAGCACATGCCAAACTGCCCTTGCTCAACATGGGAAAGCTGGAAAGAGGAACTGTGTGGTGGAAAGAAAAGGGACACAAGGTCATTTTCTACTCCCAAGGATGACATTTGTAATCAGAGTGATTCTGCTGAATTTAATGGTTTTAAAACTAGAGTGGAAAATGGACCCAAGCTGTTATCCTTTTTTTAAACATAATAGAGGGTGGACAGTCAGTTCAGCAGCTATTTAGTCTCTTCTCCTCTCTAAGGACAGCTAGGAAAAAGGGCCAAACAGGTGCCTAAACACCTGAATTTGTTGACTCACAAAACATGTTAGATGAAGGTGATACAGAAGATGATCAACTCATAAGTCAAACTGTATTTGTCCCATCTCTCTAATAGAGGATGCTGCCCAGCAGGAGGATTGGTTTGAACCACAAAACATTTCTCACTTCATAGAATTTCAAGGTGGAAACACAATAATGTAGTCTTGACAGTAACAGTTAGCATAGATATCCAGATTTTGTTTTAGTTTTGGTCATCAAGGAATAATTAAAGGCTACTTAAGGCATTCACTTAGTTCTTAATTTTATGTTTATATTTTCACACATACAATCCAAGTTCTTTTGCAGCTGTTTGTTTGTATGTTTTTTAGCTTTTCAAAGCAAGGTTTTCAAATATTAAAGACGTCTGGGGAGGGAAAAAAGCTGTAATGGGAAATGTTTGCACAATTCGATTTTTATCTTTTGGTTATTTTGATCTGCAATTTTCTAAAGGGAAAACATTCTTTGGGAAAGTATGGCACAGGAAATAAGTGAGATACATTCCCTGAGCTTCAACACAAATGAGAGTTGCAAGACTGACAAAGGCTTGTCATCTCCACACAGCTATTTCCCGCTGTGTCTCTTCGTGTTGCCTCTTTGAAACCTCCCTGTAAACAGATGATTATGGGCATATACATTATGTAGAGGTAGAAATTACATTGTTGTTATATGCAAAATGAATGTGAGGTATTGCTTCAAAACATGCCAGCAAGTTCCTGCTTGGCTGCACAGAACACAGAATCACAGCTGGTACATATTGGCCTCCTGCAGCAGTGACAGTGATGGGCATTGTGGAGCTTCAGCCTAATCTCAGAATCCCAAAGTTTCAGTGCACTATCAAGTTTCAAGGTTTCCAACATAGTATCTAGAAGAAATATCTGAAAAACATCAAATGAAAATATATGCTGAGATTGAACAGAATCTAAGTAATGGAAATTGTAACCCTGATACTACAGGAAATATTGCTAAGGAATGTTAGTTACTTAGCTGGTGGCAGGGAAGTGTAAAAATTAGTAAATCAACTAGAATCCCCTTTTTAAGCTTCTCCTCCTCATTGATAATCTACTCAGGTGTGAAAATCCATACTACAGCTGCATGATGCCTCAGAGAACTGGTTTAAAATCAAAAGTATAGTGTGACTTGGTTATTTTCCTTCATTGTACATTCAGTGTCTCCAGAAACACACAGCTTTCTAGTGCCCCCGTAATATCTTTCTTTCCCTTTTGTGAGTGCTTTTTTATAGTTTGTACACTATCCACCTAACCAGACTAAAAAAAAAATTCTCTAAAAGAAATTGTAAGTTGTCATGGAGTAGTTTGCTCTAATGTAAGAGACTAACAATATGAAGAACTGAACTGCATTTTATGATCACACCTTTCTAACCCTATCTTCAAGGAGAATTCCTGAGTGAAAATCTTGTAGGACATGAAGTATAAAGACTACTCATTGCCTTCAACAATTTCTATCCAAAGGCACAGAATAATGAGGCTGTTCATCAGGAATGATAAAGCAGTGCATGCTCTGTGAGTTTATGGCTTTCTATTACCGGCAGCAGCTTAGTTTCTCTTTTAGATAATAAATTTCATCATATTGCAATCTCCATGTTTACTGACCTGGGAACCAGCATTCTGCAATGCATAGGTCTTATTAGGATTTTAGTATGTGTTGGGGATGTTAGAATGAAAAAAAATGAGATTGTGGAGAAGGAACAATTAGAGACTGTTGAAGAGGAGGAGAAAAAATATTTGACATCCCATTCCTCCCCATGGAAGTAGATGGATTTCAGAGGAATGGAGACTTGCAATATGAAGTATTTTCTTGAATATTATGGGAGTAAAGCTGCTGACATTTGCTATCATGCAAGCAAACCAGTCTTTAATTAGTAAATTCTAGGAGCAGTGTAATTCCAAGAAAACTGAGGTGCGTGTGAGGCTGAAGGATTAGAGAAAGCTCTTTTAAGTATTTTGATTGATCTTAAAATCAAACACATTCCTACCACATTTCAGAAGGTTCTGTTATATTTGAAAATTCATTTCAGAATCAAAGCTAAAAAATATCTCACTTGGCTTCAATCAGACCGCAAATAGTAAGGGAAGCAACCCAAAAGCAAGCATGGAAAGTCAATACCCAGGTATTTTTGAAGGCATACCGATACCACCCACAGAATCCAAATCTGAATCCTCGGAATCCCATAATTAGTGAATCCAAAAATGCTCTTAGATTAATGAAGCAGAAGCTCAAGGGGATGTGATTATCTAAGGTCTCAGGAAACAATTAAAACAGGTGGGAAAATCAGCTGGAAGGGTGTACTCATGAAGAATAAATGATGAGATCAGCTGAGAAAAACAGCATTTGAACAGCTTTTCAAAAGGACAACAGCCTTACTTTAAAAAAAATAATGTGATGAAAAATCTACTGTACAGTTATGTGAAGTATCTCAAAGGTGAATTAGCCCAACTAAGAAAATACCAAACATTAGTTCTGCTTCTAAATTTGCCTAGTTTCAGCTGCCAACTATTTGATCTTGTTCAGTCTTTCTTTGCTAGACTGTGGTTTCAATTATGTGGCTACATTAATAAAAACTATGAAAGTAGTAAAAATGTTTTAAAGTGTAAACATTACACTATAAAATATTAGAAGTTAGAATTGTCATTTTTATAAGTGAAAGATTCAAGTGGAAGTAGAATAGTATGTTTTTCAAAATTTTACTGTTTACCTTTTATTAACCCTTTTAAAAAATTATTTTTCAACCCATAGTTTTCAAAGGCACCTAAGGCATCTGGGAAGCTTTATCACAAGTGAATTGCTTCACTACACAAATATTAACTGCAACATTTTTCTAATTTTTTAAATTTGTATGTGTTGTATTTTTATTTTGAAATCCAGTCTATTAACATATCTCCATGTTTAATTGCTTTGCTGAAGAAAAATTCCACAGAAAAAAAATTTCATTCTTCTGTGCCAGTTGTTCAAGTGTATTAATGTAATTATTATTTTTTTCATTTGGACTTTGTTTTCCTGGCAACTATTTATCTGAGTATTCTTAACATAATGTGCCAGCAACTTATGTAAACCTAGAGCAAATAGGACTGCATATTTTGATGTTAATTTGAATTTATCTTGGCACCACGTAATACCATCCAGTGTACTGGCAAAAAAATATTGAATGACTTAACTTGGGATGTCCTCCAAATTGTTTCTTTTCAGTGGAAATTCCCTGCAAGCTATGTCTAACTTTTCAGACATTACAAAAATGATCAGAAGATTTTGCAGATGTTTAATCTTGCACATTACCACATACATTAACAAACATCTGATGTTGAGTCCTGTCAGACCTTTGTGGAAATAGAAAGCTGAAGACAGAATCTCTATTTATTTGAAAGGGTATCTATCATGACCTGATATAACAAAATATTCCTTTTCGTTTAGTCTTTCAGTTTCCAGAAGAAGGCACAAGAAAACAGTACCTTCAGAAGTTTCTCTTGCAAAAGCCCTGCTAAAACAGCTAATAGGATTTTTAGGTCAAAATGCAGTAAAACATTCAGGTATATAGGCTTCAGCACAGTGCACGACAGGCTCTGGTGCATCAGAGACTATGTAGGGCAGCCATACAGTTTGACAGAGTCACGCACCTTAAAATACTCCTGTACACAGTAACTGAACCCCAGGCTTCCTTAGGTGAGGTGGCTGCCTGGTCCTGCCCACTGAGGGGCACCTTCTTTGCCCTCTGGGGACTCCCATCCCCATAACAAAAGGATCAGCCCGGAATTTCCTTGCCTGCCATAGGTATCTAATTTAGACATGATTCATAAAAACAGGAGTCTGCATTCCTTTTATGGCAAACAAAATAGGTGCCTTCAAGGATTTCTGAGCAGCTAAATGCCTAAAATAAGCTAGGGAAGATGACATACATTCTTGCCCTGCTCCCTTGCTCCCACACATACTTATGCATGTATGCATGCAGTGAATCCAAAACTTTGCGGCATCTAAGCCTTTTTTTTTTTTGCAGTAAAATCTATCTGGGCCCTAAGTTTTGACACTTTAAATGCGTGCAAAAACTGACCTCCTACAGTTTTTGTTGTGTCTGTTAAAACCTAGTAGCACTGGGACTGGAGTGAATGCTCCTCCTTTGCCACACATTAATATTAAATGCAATGCAGCACAAGCCAGTCAGTTGTTCTCCAGTGTACCCCTGCTCCCAAAGCTGCATTTGTTATTTTATCAAAAACTTCTTTAAACTGAAAAGCATTCCATCCCCCGTAGGAAACACCAAACAGATATGCTGATGTGCGTGTATACAGGGAAAAATGTCACTACCGTGATAAACCTTCAGATATATTACCTGAATCTGAAGAGGAAAGTTGGTGGTATTAGGTTTGTGAATATTCCTTTCCAGACTGAGTTTCTATAGTCACTTCTCATTTCTTGGTCATGTTTAACCTATGAGATCCAGCAGCCCTTCTCAGCCTCAAAGTCTTAATGTACGCCTGCCACGCTTGGGCATGGAGTCAGAGGCATATGCTAGCTCATTCCTCCTACACCACCAAGAAGTCGTAGCAGCTGTCATCTTCTTCCACTGAAAGAAATCTAAGTATGCAGGACAAAAGCAAGCTCCTGGTGGTGGTCCCTGTTCTGGAGACCCGAATACTGACGATGTTGGGCCATGCCAGGGGACCTGACGGAACAGGAAGCTGCAGCACCCCAGTAAATTCACAGCTGTGCCAATTACAGTGTGGACAGTGGACAAGAAGTTGTGAATGCCCCATCCCTGGAAGTGTTCAAGGCCAGGCTGGATGTGGCTTGTAGCAATCTCATCTAGTGGAAGGTAACCTGCCCATTGCAGAGAGGTTGGAAGTAGATGATGTTGGAGGTCCCTTCTATCCTAAACCATTCTATGATTCTGTGATTCAAAATGCAAACTTAGGATCTTTACAGACACCAGAAAGCCCTGGAATCCACTCCTGATGGATCTTGGCACAAGTGATCCTTGAGCTGCTCAGGCTGGGCTAGTTTTTGACACACCCTGAGAGAGAACTGGAAGCAGCCAAGAAAAGCCACATGAGCGGATATTTAGTGAGCTGAAGGGAGGGAAGTCAGACTGTAATTTCATACTGTTCTTGGCAGCCCGGTCTTCTCTTGAATGTTGTCCATAGTTTCTGAAATGTGTTTAGTTTACCTTTCCCGCAAGGAGTGCTGGAATATGGGGGAAGGAGGTTAGTTCTGCACCCTTGGATACCAGCACATGCACCATGGCACACTGCAGAACAGATGCTCCACTGAACCCATGAACTGGAATCTCCCATTACTGGCTGGTATTGCAACACTCTAAACCCCTCTCTTGCTGCCATGCTACTGTCAAGTGAGAAGTCCATCTATCTGTATGTTTTGTCTTTAAATTAGGGTCCTGACCACATCTTCAGTGGGTGAATGTAACAAAAACAGCACCCAAATTTACCCTGCTATCTTTTATTGAGCAGCAGTTCAGAGGCTTAAAGATCTGTAAGTTGCAACTGGTCCAGCTCATCTCCATTATTTCTCCTTTGTGTCTTGCAATGAATCTTAAGTTAAATAACCAATTCTACATATTGTGAAAATGGACTTAATTTCTTAATATTTTGCATCCTTCTCCTAGAAAAAAATGGAAAAAAAAACTAATGCTGATGCAAAATGAGCAGCCTTTACACCACATAGTCCTGACTACTCAGATTCTAGGCTTGAGGGCCTGATAACAGGAATCTTTTCAGTGTAGCTTTACCTTAAGATGAAAGACACAGACATGCTGCACTCCTAGAATTCCACAGGAGCAAACCCCTATTTAGCCCATTACTAAATAATTACTAAAATAAAAGTGTGTAAAATCTACATATTTCACAATACTAGACTGCTTCCAATGCACTTCCAAATGTCAAATTCCCTCCACATACCCAACGCAGGAGCCAAACTCTTCAGCTTCTCTCTTTAACAATTTCCACTGTGCAAAGGGATGTGTGATTACAAAAATCTGTGGTGGCTTAACAGAATATGAAAGTAGAACAAAGATAAAATAATATGAATTATTAAACATTAATTCAGGGGAAATCTAGCATTGTGATGAATGATGTCTAATCATGGATCTGTTAAAGTCATTGCTGAAATGTAATGCCTGGGGTGTGGAGAGGCAAAACAAGGAGGGATGAAGAAAGATCAGCACTGCAAGGCTATTTAACTCAATTAATACACTCCCAGTATCACAGTTAGTAAAAGTAAACAGCAATTGTTTCCAAATACCTCATTTTTATATTGCTGTTTCTAATACTTGCTATACTGCTGTATATCCTTGGCCTCTGGATGCACAGAATTACATCAGCTTCTCAGTTGTCATATCCTTCTCTCCCTAAAGCAGGCTTTAAAACCAGAAACTTGAAGCAAGCTCATTCAAAACCCTCACAAGCCAGGAGACAAACAAACACACTGGGTTTTTTTTTTTTATGTCATGACTTTCAGAAAATCTCATGAGTGTTTTTGTTTTCTGGGTTTAATTATGTAAGTCAGAAATACTGGAACAGAGGCTGTGTCAATGACCAAATCTATGAGTCAAATTAACAAGCAGTAAATTATTTATAACAGATGCAGCTCTGCATAATAAATAGAAATGTACACAGGGAATAAAATACCTGCAAGGAGATGATCAGAACAAGTATTTTGCAAGACTCAGGTAGGCAGAAAGCAAGCGCTGCCGTGACATTTCTCAGTCCTGCATTTCCAGTGCTAACTACAAGTCAGAAGCAAGATACTCCACTAGAGTAGGTTTAATGAGAAGCTCTAGACAGCTGCTCTAACTCTTAGGGAGGTTGTCATTAAACTGCTGCTATTCTACAGCCTCCCTAGACGTGAATCAAACTAAACACAGATATGGGAGAAAATCAGGCTCATTTGAACTGCACCTTTTAGTTTTAAATTCAAGCTCCTTTAAATCTATCTGTCATCCTTCTCTGAAATGTCTTCCTTCCCGGGCCTACTTACTAAGTGTTCCTAACACATTTGTTATATCTGTTAAAAACAAAAAACCTTGAAGAAATTGACAGCAATTCTTTCTAACATAACACAGTTTTAATTTACACTTTAATGTACGTTATTAGCAGCTCAGGACTATATGTAAATTCACATATATGGATGTGGACACCACAACCTAGAAAAAGGGAAAAAAAATTAGGATTCAGTGATTTTATTCAACTGACTTCATTGTTATTATATCCCTGGCCACTGTAGTTATAAGGAATGCATAGTACCACAGGTTTGTAAGCATGCTGCACACTGTGCTTTCTAATCCTAAGGACTGATATGATCAATATGGAAAAAGATCTGTAAATACTGTGAAAGAGACATGTAAAAGTGTATGCCCCGTCCCCACATGGCAAATGCAGAGCACCTCATTACTATTCCTTACTTGACTTGAAAGCCTCCATGGGAAAAGTGCTCAGAAAGACATACACTCCAAAAGGCGGATGTTCTAGCACAAAGTTAAGGGGCTGTGGATGGCTCTCAATGTGGTATCATCACTAATCCCAGCTCCTTTCTCTGTTTAAACAGCAAATTAATTGTCACACACACCTCACTGAAGATGAGTTTATGGCATACTTTGCAGACACACACAGCCAAAGGGGTCATATTTTGAACCTGTAAATTACTCACACATTTTATATTTTAAATAAAATTGTAGATTTATTGTACAAGAGTACAGCATGTGCCTTTTTAACCAAAAGCTCAGCATCACACAACAGTTTAATCTTCCATTTAAACGTACACAGTCCTACAACACAGCTCAGCTCAGCTAGGAAAGCTACATAATGAATTAATTTATTAAGAGTCCTGGCTACGCTGTTCTTAAGGATGTTTACCTAGCGCAAGAACATGGCAGTGGTTCTGGTGTTGTAACATCACTTTAACCTGACCTCAGCATGGTAATAGTAAGCAGTCATCTAGAGCACAACGAAGAGATCACTTAAGGGACACCACATTTAATCTCAAATGCATGAAACAGTAGACCAGAAGATCTCACACACATAATACAGGTATGGATTAGAAATCTGTTATGAGATCACTGATGTAATGTCTGCACTAACTATGCCACAGGAAGACTGGATGCATGACAGGCATTGTACCATGTAGTAGTGTCAATCAGGTCAAAATTCTCATGTTTGGAGAAGGCAGAGCAAGGTGTTCTGTACAAATATACATTTGCCTTATTACATTAGTTTACACTACTGTAGACATTTGCCCACATGCCAGCAGTCTCTTATTATAATTCTTTTTTTATAGTATTTGCTTACCTGGTTCACTGACAAACAGTATCGTTACTTCCAGACACAGAATGGCATTCTGTGGCACGTCTTAGCCTTTCAAATTGTGGTAAGCACCCAATCTGGTGTAAGCAGGCATCCTTTACGCACAGTGTTGTGCACAGCTAGCCACAAGTTACCAAGACACGTTCAGATAAGGACTCCTGCCACAGGAGTTTCTCATCGCAATGGAGATTTGAAGTTCATCACTGTATGACAACTTACAGTAATTAAAGTTCCCCTGAAATTTGGAATTAAGTATCTACTACCCAAATGAGCTACAGGTTACATAGCAAACTCTTGATCAGAGAGAGAAAGCTTATGCCTTTTTATTACTGTTCAATTTGTCAATGCGTGTCAAATCTTAAGCCAGTTCCTCTAAAAGGAGCAAGTGCTACTTTTATTAAAGAATTTTAAATTCTCAGAAAATAGTATTTCAGTAAATTTTCAAATACTCAAAGGAGGTGAATTTGGATCCTACACCTGAACATGTGATTTTTCACTTGCAGCAGGAGCATGATAGAGCATTGTTGATTGGTTCTGAACCATACTGAATTCCTACAGCATCAGCTAAAATAATATGCTAATCAAAACACGAAAGAAACAGAGGAAGGAAATCTATATCAAATATCTGATCTTGAATTAGAATAGACCAGCAATAGTGTGTAAGCTTTCAAACAGATGAGATGTTTAGCTGCTATCAAGTAGCATACCAGCAGTCATTTCAGAAGAATTATATTAAACTTGCACCTACTATGGGCCATGTGTGTTTTCTGACGCTGCAAATTTCGCTAATCTTAGCCAAAATACTAAAGTATGTTAATTAAATTAAAAAAAAAAAAAAAAAAAAGGGTGGGGAGGAAGAAGGATCTTTCTAAATCAAAGTTGCTATTTGTATCATCTTCAAAAATACTGCAAAAATTTCACCACACTGGAAAAATTTTCACTTATCTTTCTTGCTTCTAGATTTAGATAAGACTAGCCAGCAGAAGAAACAAAGTTGGAAACATGCATTCTTGACTTGCGAGACTAAATGCACAGCCTCAGTAGATTTCCAGTTCATTGTCTAGACTATACTTTGGTAGCCTTCAGTGAACAGATTAACATTTGGCTGATTACCTAGACACTATGTTGAAAAAGTAGTTATCTAACTAAAACAGACATCATCTGAAATTTCTTTTTTTCGTGCTGTAAAACAAACACAAGCAGCATATTAACAAGATGCACAAAATCCTCTTCTTTGCCCACTTAGAATTTTTAATTTGCTTAATAAGTAATGAGAAATAATTAAAACTTGATCTTCAAATATTATCAACTGTTTATGGAATAAAGCACTGCTATTTCCTGAATTCATTTAATAAAAGTTTATGCAGATTCCTTCTGCTAAATAAAATGAAGTCAACTTATGTTTCTTATATATTTAAATAGCCCCAACACCAGAAACATAAAAAATGTTATACTGAATTTTAATCCTTGTAAAACATTACTACACCACACACCGTTATCATAAATCTTTTCAATAACATCCATTATAGAACTTAGTAAAAAGCACTGTCTACTACTATGCACTGTCAAATATTTCTGGCAGTATCAGTAATTGACTACAGCATATTTCTTTTCTAAAATCAAAAGTTAACCTACATATTCTGAACTTGAAAATAATACACAACAGATTGTACTGTCATATAGTCAAACAGACCGCATATTTGTTCATAACTTTCTGATTTGTATACAAGAGTAAATTTTCTATAACAATATGAAAGAAAATCAATAACTTATTTATCTACCTAGGAGGCTAGTAGTTATTTGTAATAATATTAATCAAAATATGACTGGAAAATTCAAAGTTAATTATTGTGAAGTGCACAAAATCTAGAATATAGGGAGTTTCCACAGTACATTATACTAAGTCAACATAGATTAAAAGCTGTAAATTCAAAATCCTCATTTAAAAATTTAGTGTTTCTGACATCATCTTCCACCATTCCATCAACTCTTCTTTTTCCTCTTCTTTTCTTTCAGACAATGACTCCAGTTCAAAATCAACCTGAGAAAGAGAAGCAATCAAAAATGTCAGTATGACTTGTAGAAAGAGAGTAGTTTTTTAAGAGTCATTTACTGAAAAAAATTGTTTAACACAGACATGGGGCTTGGGGAGGTACCTTCTATTTTAGGCTAGGTTTATTCCAGAGTGCCTCAAGGCTGATATAAATATGTGCAATACCAGCATATCAGTGCAATAACTTGTCTAAAAATACACACGGGTCAGCAAAAATTCCAAAAGAATCAGACATTTGCCAAGTCTTTGACTTGTTTAAAAATTTCAAAAAGTATGGGCCAATGAAATTAAAACTGAACAACAGCCAGCCACATAAATCATACAGTATACTGTAAGTATTGTCAGCTTAGTGCTGACACCTAGCAAAGCATACCCTCGCCATATCAAAGTATGTATTCAATTTTATGCCATCAAAATGATTCAAGGAGCTTTTCCTAACACGAGGCTCATTAATGTAGATATGACATGCTACTTTAATTGTTAAGAGACATCCACATCTGTACAGAGGGTGAATTAAAAATGCTTCTGAGATCTTGGACGCAGTCTAGGTCTTATTCACCCCATGTACTGGGCATCTGCACAAAGAGCGGTCCATCACTACCTTTCTGCACAGAGCTGAACACTGGTTTTAAGCCAAGCAGGTAGTCATTTGACAATTTAGACTGAAAATATCATGTCTCAATCCAAACCTCAACATCCCTTACTTTTCATGTTGCACTATTTGGATATATTCTGTCATCTTCTATCTGATTGTCTACTCAACCAATAAAATGTTTAAGTATGCCAACATTACCCTTCTCTCTGTCTTTTCATTATAAATAAGAGCAGCAAAAGATGAGTTTAAAACGAGCTTACTCTCAGAAGCTGGTGCATCAAGTGCTAGAAGAGTAGATTTCCAGTCTTTCTAAATTAGCATATTCTTAAATATTCTGAAAAATCACCTTCTGCTTACGTGCATACCATGAGGGAAAAGAGACCTTTTAAATAACAGGTGATAAACCAACACACATATGAGCACTTACCACAATTGCAGGGCTGAAGGGCACAGCCACTTTTTTCGTTATTGCTAGATAGCCTGGTGCAGAGGCTGTAAGTTTGTAATTTCCAGGCACGAGCAATCTCCAATAATCACCATCCTTGGCTGTAGAGGAGAAGAAGAAAAATATCCAAATAAATATGTATAAAACTAATTACGCAGCTAAGGAGAAGGGATATGTCAGTCTTTTATATTCCTGTCAGCCCTTTCCTTTTGTCTGTCTGAAAGAATTCTTCTCTAAGAGCTGTATAAATATATCATTACAGATTTTCTCCTTTTCAGGTAACCAAAATACTGATTTAAACTTTGAAGCTGTGCTGTAGATGCCATGAAAGATTTTGCCTGCTGAGACTGAAGGTTCTCCATTACACTGAAGAACAGAACAATATGGGACATTACTCTACTTTAGAAGCGCACCCCAGCCATTGTAAAGTCCCTGTTAAGTGTCTGAGTTTTAGTTTGCAGTGTGATACGGATTTTTATTGTTGTTCCTCAGTATTCTGAAAATCCAAGTGTAAATGCATTTTATTCTCATCAAATTTAAATAAATGGGAGCACCTTTCTCAGATTTCAGAAAAAGCTATAAATCATCATGTCCTAGAATATTCCATGTGTATCACCCTTGAAGCATCATTGTCTACACGTTTCAGTATCCAGACACTGTCTAGGGCTTTTTTCTTTGGCTCAGATAAACAAAGAAATGGAAGTTTAATACACTCAGGTCAAAGAGGGGATCCTATTACACTGCTACTGTAGATCATCTTTTTCAGTCACAGAATCAAAACACATCATCCTTTTCTACAGAAATGACCCTATCCCATTTTCACAAAGACTCAGATCTTCCCTGCACCAGTGGTGTGCAATTACCTAATTTGTCACATGCTAATAGTCTGAATTTCTCTACCTCCAAAAAACATTGCAAGGCTATTCTAAAGTTCAATTAGTAGTGCCATTTAAAAGACTTGACCATGCTCTTTCTGCCAGTCCCTTAAATGCTTTTTCCCCACATCTGCAGCTACACAGCGCACAAAGGGAAATATTACTTAAATGTCTGCAATTCACATGGTTAAAAAATGTCAGTACTCAGTCCAGTTGTTCCCAGATTTTTCTCTTCATAAAACAGAAAAGAAAAAAATATTCTGTAGAACTACGATAATGATCTATCCTAATTCCTGGCAATGGAACAAAGCTGAATTTCAACTCATGAACAAAGGAACAGGAGAAAAGCCAAAGAATATTTATCCTTTATTTTGACTGTGCCAAAATTCACGTACTTGTTTTCCTCACTGTTTTGACAATACATGACTTTAAGGCTTATACACACACAATGATGTAGAAAGATTCATGATTTTTTGTACCATAGAAGCATGAGCTTCTCTCTCATATGCCTCACTCTCTCCTACCTCAAAATACCTCTTTTCACAGCTTATTTCCTTTTTATTATGTCTGAAAATTTATTTGCAGCCTCTATACATTTTGCTGTCTTATTTACAGTGAAAGAAGATGACTAATGTTCTCACAGACTATTTCCCTGCCTGGCAGAAGTGCTGGCCTCTTGGCAGGTAATGTGCAAACGCAAATTGGAGCCACCTGAAGATTCTACTAGTCCTGTTTCACAGTATTCTGCATTCTGTAACACTATAGTGAGACATATTATTGAGAAAATGACCATAATATAAGATCATGCATTAAAAAAAAGACATTTCCTTACTGTTTTTCTAATTAGCATCTAGTGTACATGGGAAAAAAAAGTCATTCAGGATAGGACAGCATAGGTCCACAGGGCAGACAAAGTTGCACTGTGTGAGCTACCTTTGAACTTACTCCCAGAATAAAGCACATCACTGAAGAGGTGACACATAATTTTCTGTGAACACCAACCAACACAATACTTTCATCTTTTAGAACCACCTTTCTGAAAAAAGGTCACGTAATTGTAAACAGCAGAGAGAATTTACCTTTGTGGAAGAAGTTACGTAACTTGAAATTGAAAATCCATCAAGAATTTACATACCCAAAGGTATGATCGCATCGTAAATAATATAACACTTTCAGACTAAAATTTAGCCTTCAAACCAAAAACAGGACTGCTGACAGGATCTTAAATCCTGGCAGAGCTGTGAAACACTATTTGCATTATAAATCAGAAGACAGTCTAAGCACTAATAACCAACAGCCCCCAGGACCAGCTCACACCAGAGATCCATGGAGTCACAAAAACCAGTCTCAGATACTTTGAGAGCAAAACACAAGCAGAAGATGCATGAAATCCTGCAGACAACAAGCTTCTTGAGGCACAGCAAGCTTTCCTGGCTTCAAAATTTTGCTCCCTCAAAGCTTCAGTTAAAAAGATATGAAATGGTTTCAGGTCGCTAAGCAGAGGAGAAGCAATATATCCCATATACCAGCACTTCTTGTTTTGCTAAGGTACCACACTCACCTGATGTAATGTCATGGCTTATCCCCTCCACAGAAATTGTAGCATTTGCTATTGGATTGCCCTGAAGATCTTTAACAAACCCCTTTACTCCTCGATGAATCTAAAATAAATAGGGTCAGCAACACATAGTAAATAACTGGAAAAAAATTCCTAAGAAAAGATGGCATTTTTGTCAATGGAATATCTACTGATATATCTAACAAAGCATGTCTACATGCTGACAACTACCACTGATGAATATTTAACATCGTCATGGAACAAAGAGCGAAGAGAAAAAATAATTCAGCAGGTAGTTATAATAATTTACCTGTGCAATGCAAGTAGTTCCCAGAAATATGCAGCAAATCATAATATATGTGAACACTGACTTGAAAGTCTTTATGATATTGGGCTTTAATGACTGTACTGAAAAGCTTTGAAAGAGGGCCTTAAAAACCTTTTTTTTTAAGAAAAATTTAATCAACTGTAAAAATGTAGAGCTAATAATGGACATAACTTCTTAAAAGGGAAACATTATCAAAGTAAATGAGGTCACTTGGACTTGGATGGGCAATCCGTTTGTGAGATGCTTGAGACCTCTACTGTGCACCCAAAAGATCCAGGTCTTTGAGCTGGGACTATATGGAGTCACAACACTCCCCACAAGGCAATGGTGGGTGATGTCCCAGTTCCTTCTTGCCTCTTAGGCAAACATGCTCCAGGCAACAGCCCCAGCAGCACCTAATTTGTCTGTTCCCAGCATATATGAAATTAAAGCACTGATTTGACTGCAATGTTTAGAGTCCTGCCAGTGTACCTTAAGCATAGTTTGAAAGCAGACTGAGCTCCTCAGGGGCAAGTCACTGAGGATCAACTGGTTTTTCATGGCCTGAAATAGGGAACTCTCAGTGCTGGGAAGAAGGGGATTTTGGGAACCTGTGTGGAGATGCATCTCATCGGGAGCCTGGATATTAAGCAGTGAAGTACTGTGGAGTTCAGGCTTCTCTCTGATTTTGTGATATTTGAAAAGACTTGTGGAACCCAGATTTTATTTTAAGATATTGATGTTCCCCTTTATGAACCTATATGGTGTATTCAGCTGCTATAGTTTAGTTCAGTTTCCTCTAATTCACACTATGTGAGAGGCCTGATGCAGATCAGCATAGAAAAGCAGAAAGTACATATTTGCACTGTCCTCAGCAATTGCAGGGGAGCTGGAGCATAGAGCTGGACCCTTTATCTTGCAATAAGGTAAAATGCCAAATAGGCCAACCGATCTTCAAGGATAAAGTGAGCAGCTCCACAGGAGCAAAGGAAGCTTGGCAAAATAGTATCTTACACATGAATAATTTTGAAATTGCAATGATAACATAGTTTTCTACAAGTCAGAGAAAATTAACCCATGTGCAAAGGGTCTGAACTATTTGAGATGGATCTCATAATCAGTGGGTAAAAACCTGCAAGACAGAAACAGCTTTTTCCTCAGCCCACATATAACTTTTTAACAGAGTTAAATAACTCAAATATTTCAAATATTTCAGATTTCTGATTTGTGTATTTCTCACAAATAAGTTCTTAAAGAACTGAATGTATTAATTCAACAGCTCTGCTAACAAAGTGTGTTTCTGATTTCACAATCTCAGGTATGCAGCCATTAATGATATCAGATATATTTGTAATCGTTAACTACAATAGTCAGGTTTCAGAAATTGAATACTCCCACACTGCTTGGAACCATCTTTTCAGTGCAGCCCGATACACTGGCATGAAATGATTAAAAAAACCAACCAATCAAACACAGCATCAAAGAAAACCCCCAAACACACATATAGATCTATTTCATGAGTCTTAACTTCTAACAATCTCTTAGCACAAGATTATATAAACCCCCGACAACACTTTACACTTCTACCAGATTTGGTGTCCTTCTTAATGGAATCATTACACTGGCAGCTCTATACTGAGTATCAGCAGCTCATGCAGTCAGAGAGCAGCGGAATATCCACAAAAGCAGGATTAGAGATGCCCCACGATGTTACACCGAACTGCCAAGCAGTCACAGTCTAATACAGCTGTCTAGGTTCCCTGTTACATCCACAGAGTGATCCACCCCACATCTGTATGCACACTTTAATATCTGCAGAGGGCAATCCATCTCTCTCAGCAAACACACCACTGCTGGGGGAGTGAATTATAGACTCTGGAAATGTGTATTTCTTTTCACTGAGGAACCCAACACAAACCATTTTAAATTAAATGTCTGCAACAGCTTAAGTAAGGTGAGCTTAATTCCATACTATAACATCTTCCTTCTTTTCCCCTCTTCTTTCACTTATTTAGAAATATCACACAGGATTGACCATCTTAGATAGGAATTGCGGAGCGACATCTGGATTAATATGAAAGTTGAATCAGATGTTCACACAGCAGAAAAGTACATAAGTTTTATGTACAATAACTAAAGTTTTGCCACCCTCTTTTGTGTTACCTGCTCAATGTAATTTATAAGGGAGTTCTTATTGTCCTCCCAGTAGCCTTTCAGAGTTTCTTCAGGAGGGAACTTTTCACAGCTAAGTTCCACTGTGATCTCAAAGCAGTTGCTGCTGAGGTAATTGAAATCCTGCATCCCTGCAATACCAGAAAAGAGTTAGTGATGGATTTTGCATTATTCTGAACTAAATAGAGGGGGACACCTGAGATGCTGGTACTATTAAGAAAAGAACAGCTATTGGTGCAGTTCCAGTTAATCCGCTTAGTTTTGAATTCAGAGGCTTCAAATCAGAAAAACCAATAGAACAATCAATTCCAAAACACCATTTTCTCCCAGGAAAAGTTTAGAAAAGATGTGGCACATGACCTTTATACTTCTACTTGATGTTGCACCTGGCCAGTATACTCCTACCTCACACATATTTGGATAGCTGACATATACATTACGTATTTTCTCTTTGGGAACAGAAAATTATTTCAGATTATGGCTAAAATATTTCTATATTAGAAAAAAAAAAAAAAGAAAAATGACCATTTTGTAAGCCAAAAATAAAGGCAATTAATTATAACACAAATTAAACATAATAAAGTGACATTGAAAAAGAGGCTTATGAAGATGGGTCAAAACCATGTGAGTTTTTTTTTCTGAAAATATAGTGTTTCAAGTTAGCAACATTTTACATGGAAAACATCTATTTGTCAAGATTTTCTGCACAGATTCCAAATATTTAACAAAAAGAAAATACAAAAGAAATCCTATAAGATTTATTTTTATGGAAATTTTTCCATAGATAGGGGTATTTCCTACCCACTCAAAGCCTCTGCAAAATCAGTACTCGATAGCCTTCAAGAGAGAAGAGAAACATCATTATTAATTCAATTTTAATCACATAAATTTAAAAATATATGTAGCATGATAACATCATCACTAGGAATAAAAACTTGATGCAAAATATGTGCTCTTTTACCTTTCTGAGCCCCTTCTCTTACCATATGGATATATTGGCTATTTTCTCAAAGTGGTCTATCAATAACCAAAGAGGTTTCCAGGTTTGTAACTGGGTCAACAAGCTGGAGAGGGACTGGGCCATCCCCAGGACGGTTATAAATATATTCTTTTTGGAAGCTGCTGTAGAACTATCTGATGTCTTCCCAGTCTATCTAGCTAGCAGAGTCAGTGGATTCTCAAATGGAAGACCGAAAAGAAAATCGTTATCAAGCATTCTGAGAATCTCCATGGAGGTCACTGAAGGATTTAAAAGTGCTTCTAAGACAGCTAATTGATTCAGGCCTACATTCTCCCTTGCAAGCTACATGAGACCTAATGTAGTCTCTTTACCAAAGCACAGTGTTGCTCAAGGTCCATAACTGACTAGAGAGCTGATGTCATATCCAAAACAGAACCCTGAGGGCAGCAAACAGATTGAGTCAGGTGGGATTTTGCCAACACATTAGGGTGAAGAGTCTATTTTCTGCCAACCAGGCAACAAGACTCCTAACTACTGGCATGCACAGAGACTTTTCAGATTGCTGAAGGAACCTTTTTATTTCTAAACCTTTTTTTATGCAAGTGAGGACGCAGAAGGGAAAGGTGCTCCTGCGAAGGATGGCTCTGACGTTCCAGCTGGCGGAATGCTAGATGGACCTTTCAAGAGTACACAGCAAAAGAGCTGCGGAATCGTGAGTTAAATCCTGACAGCAGTGCTGACTGCCAAGCAGCTGTTCTAGACACTAGATAACACTGCTTGTCTTGATATTTGTATTTTTTCTAAAAGAAAGAAAAAATGCATGAAGAGGAGAACTGGGAAACAAAGGGCATTACATAATTTTACTGTGGTGCCAACAACATTGACCATTACTGTTCCAATTCTCATGAAATTTCTTCTTCCCCTAAATTTTTACTCAGGGATGCCTTAGTTTCTTAAGAACAGAAAAAAGAATTAATATATTTTCCAGCTTTGTGCACAATGGCCATATCCTATAGTTTGTTTCCCAGTTCCTGGCCTGGTTGAAGGTTTATGTGTTGCTCCTGAAAAAATTCAACTTCATTGAATTGCAGGTGATGATCTGAATCTCTGGGACAGAGAATGGGGTGAAGCTGGCCTAGATTTAAACTGTGGCCTACCACATATGTAATCTGGAGTGCACCTGGCTGTGCACTTTTTACCTGCACATTCAATACGGTGGTTAGGTGCAATATCCAAGAAATCAATACATATTTACACAGAATACATATTTAATACTTTTTAAATGTTAAAAATATTTATTCAACCTTGCAGAAACTTTGCTGCCGCTGGTCAAGTCCTCTAACTGCCCTATTCCATCTGATTATGTACATGGCATGTATTACATGCACGCACATCATCAAACTCCCAAAGCCTCTCATTTTAACAAAGTATAGCACTATCTTTCTTACACTTTAACAGCAACCACTCTCTGCAGATTAGAAAGGCTTAGATACCTCAGATATAACGGAGATTCAGCAATGAATGCCCCTCTTTGCTGACCATGAGGACTTTCCTTTGAAACTGAAAACACAAAGACTCCCCTGTTGCACTGCTCTAGTGTCCTGAAGGATTGTACTGTCTTAGTGTTTACATAAATTAGCTTAGAATATGGGAAAAAATTAATTTTTTCATGTTTTAAAAAAGGAATGCCAAGCTTCACATAGGAAGAAGAGTGCAGGGTGTGTCCCTGACATCCATGCATCAGAATTACTTAAGACTACAAGCTACAGCACTAAGCCAGTTCAGCTTCTACACATAGAAAAAAAGACAGTAACACTGAGCAGGGCAGGATGAACTTGAGCCTTGTGCATAATGGGGAGAACAGGTGCCTCCTACATGTGTTGTATGAAATTCTAAAAAAACCCTAAAGTGGCTTCCAAAACTGGCAATTCAAGTAAGGAATTAGTTGAGTGCCAAGAGTGATTTGAGAGTATCTAAAAAAAAAAAAAAAAAAAAAAAAAAAAAGACATTTAAACAATAGCCTAATAGTACAGCAATAGCAGTAAGCTGCTTTGAAAAGCTATTTTTGCAATGACATGAATCTGATTAGACTCAGGTGACTCTGTAATGACAGAACAAGCAGAACAGGCATGTGGCTAGGTAGTAATCCGTTACTATCTGCTCTTCTCATTTAGAGTTCCTAATAGATACTCCACACAAAAGGTAGATTAAAAAACCATTAGGGATGTTGAAAAGTTATGGACTAAACAGCTAAGGAAATGCCAGAATTAAAGTTGTTTGTGCAAATTTGGCTTTCTTGTGCATAAGTGAAATCATTAATTAAATGCTGATAGGAAGAAAAAAAGTGTTAAAAACAGCATGTTTTTATGTACAAACTTGTTTCTCCCCAGAGTATAATGGCTTAAATAGCCATTCCTGAACACAAAAGAATGACCTCTTTGCCTTTGCTTGCTGTCTCCGAAAACTCTACAATGATCAACTAATTACTGATGACAACTACAAGTGTAACACACATTATGGCCTCAGATTTAGCATCAAGATGCTGTAGGAGGAAGCTATTTTCTCTGCGCCCCTGCTATAAAGAAGAAACTATTAAAAAGGTAATGGTGAGAAAAATCTCACAATAAAGTGTATTAAGAGAGAGAAGCAAGCATCAAATATTCCTGTCCATCATCTGCTCTCTCCACCTCAAAAGCCCAAAGTCCGAAAGCAGAATTGCCACCTCATATGAGGCTTGTATGAGGTGAGGAAATCCCAAGGTCAGACAAAAGGGAAGGACTGAACATGAATGCAATGCAGGGCTCATCTTACTACCAGTTCAAGACAAGGACTGTTACCAGATGTTTCTGCCACCAGACGTTCAGCCTTCCTACTGAAAGAACCCAGGTACTCGGAAAAACACACAAAACCAACCCACAGTCACACGAGAGCACCACCCACATATTATCCCTGCATACTGAAGAACCAGTGAAGATTGCTGCCATCCCACTATGAAGTCCTGTCTTTTAGAGAAGGCACAAGTTCCTGTGGGTGAAGGATACAGACAAAGAACAGATGCCACACAACTAGGGGCATGATAATAAGCTCTATAGGGCAACAGCACCTATAGTGATTCATTAGAATGAAAAATCATCCTTTCCTAGGTCAGAACTCTTGGTCTCATGAGGTACTGTCAAAGGCAGGCTCTAGGAGATGACTGAGAATAAAGATAGAAAATGGGCAAGAGAGTGTACTGGCAATAAAGTGGGAGAACGGGCAAGAGTGGGTACATTCTACAGAAAGGAATGCATGGGTTTAGTAGAAAAATGGGAAAGGAAGATAGAAAGTGGAGGATGACAGCCCACAGCAACCCAAGGGTGCAAAGCCAGAGAAGTGCCACCTTAGCTCTGATAGGAGCAGACAGCACAGAGACAAGGGCTTCAGAGTTTCTCTCAATAAATTCCTAACTCTGGTAAGGATACACAGTGGAATGCTTTTCCTAAATCAACACAAATGGCTTTTCAACCGCTTATGCCACTAACTTTGAGTGCATTGCCATATGGATAGCAAAAAATCACTGATACAATCCACAACCTAATTTCCACATTTTGATTCCCAGACAGAGCTCTTCAGACCAAAGTTTCCAAGAAAATTTTCACTTGAACTGAGTTATTTTCCTTAGCACTAGACATAGAAAGAACAGAACTGGTTTCACTGAATTGCATTGGGTTTTTTAAGTCAGCAAAAACTACCATGGAGGTTTTGTTTAAAAGTCACAGCTTGTCAGCTGATTTCTACACTTGGAGAAAAAAAAAAAAAAAAAAAACAAACACAAAAAACCCACAACAGATTCATGCTGTATAGTCCAAAGTAAATTGTTGTCTCTCTATTTTTCATTAGCTGCAACATATTAGGATCATGGATTCTGCTTAGAACTAGGATTCCTGCCTACTAACATCTGTACAAATTCATGAGAAAAACAAAGGTCTCACTTGAGGAATTTGCAGTCTAACTTAAAATAAGTTCCAAAAAGAGGAAATAATTCAAACTTTCCATGAAGGTTTTCCAATTGAAAAATGAGCCTTAAGCGTGTGAAGTTTAGTCAGAATCAAAGCATTTCATCAAAACAATGGAAAAACTGGTTCTCATAGTATTTTTTTCTAAGGAAAAAGAAGCTAAAGTTTTATGGCCATGTTTTTATAGTTAATATTTCATTAAGATTTTTTTTTAACTAAATTGAAACAAATTTTAACTATTAAACTTCTCAATATTTTGTTTACATTTTTTTTCAACTTTTGCAAACTTTGTTTTGCTAAGGGTGTTTTAATGGTCCCAATTCAAAATCTGTGAAAAGCCTCTCACAAAGGGAAATTTTTGCTTTTCAGTTATATTCAGAAATGTCACTATTTTACTTCACACCCAGTCCCTGGTTTCTAGTACCTGTGGTACTACAGCAGAGGAAAGATGCTGCCCCTGTGAAGATTAGGAATAACAGCTCTAAGAATAAGCTGGTGATCGCTGACGGTGTGAGCACTATTAGTTGTTGTTCTAATTTCTTCACATGAGCCTTATTACTTTCTTCCAATACTCCCTTTACTGTAAGAGAAGCAGAGTTTGGCTATCACCTAGGCTGTCTAATGCTTTGAGAGATTCCTGGTCACTTCAACTGAAAATTTAAAATTCATTCAGAGACTGTAACTGAATATTAAGAGGTAAGCAAACAATAAAACTGTTATGTTTCAATAAACTTATGAACAAAGATATCCAGTATAAATCAACAAAGCCGAAGCACAGGCAAGCTGAGTTTCTAGCTCAGAATCTCCAGCTCAGTTTTCACTTCAAGATAAGTAGAGACAGAAGTCTCAAAGATTTAGATATCCCTACACCCGTCTGCCTTGATTTCCAAAGAAAATGGCATATCCAAATTCTTAGTAGAAAAGTATCAAATGTCTCGTTTGAATGAGAAGACTCATTTCAGGCTAGTCTTCTAGACTTCTGCAAAATTAGTCTGGCCATACCCATAGTAGCTCCACTGTTCCTCTTAGCACAGAAGGCTCTACTAAAGTCTGGGGTAACAGCACCTGGGCAGAATCAGGCAGTAATCAAGCCACAAAGTATGGAGACACATGTATCTTTGTGGCTGGTTTTGTTCCCCTTAAAATCGAAGTCCATTTTTTCTGTTTTCTGTAACACCGCAAAACAAGGCCATCCCCACTTCCTTCAGGCTTGAACTCCTTTGTTATTGAGGTTTAAACGAAACATCAGTAGCCCGCTCTCATCAGGGAGATTTTTATTCTTTTATTAGAAAAAAAAAAACCCAAACCAAACCTTAAGCTCTCCTGATAACAGAGCAATCACTTGCCCGCTGTAGAACTATTACATTTGCAATGACCTGAACCCTAAGTGAAGAAAAACCATAGAAAAACCAATAAAAAGGCACCACAGTGAGCTTTATGGGATTTTACAGATGTACTGTGGTGAGTGATCAACCTTTGATTTAGCCTTAACCAGGCGAAAAGTCGTGGATAAGATAACTCCAGCTCAAAATAACCCGTGACCTGGATCCCCCATGCGGTGGGGCTCACCTCCTGGGACACTGTACCATGCACCACCATTGGTTGTTCCGTCCACAAAGCTGCTGTCATCGTCATTTTTACGGCACGGTGGTCTGTTCGGATCAGACATAGCGGGATTAAAAGAAGAATAACTGCGGGCCAGGCTCTGAAAAATAGCATCATCGGGGCAGGAGCTGTATTCATGAGCACTGCCTAGGGAGGAGAAAAAAAGTCCAGGAACAAGGATTGTTAAAAGGGCAGTCAAATGACTGGACTCACAACCCAGATTACCAGCACTGCACATCAGAACTGTGCCTGGAAATCCTATGTATGCTGAACAAGACACAGGTGTCTCCCTAAAGAGTTTTACAGTCTGATATTAAAAGGATTTGCAATTAAACTATGAGAGAGTTGAGTGAAATAAGAGAATCACAAACAATTTGATAATTTCACGAAACTTCAGTCATTTGCTCATCCCCTAGTAGCAGGAAAAACAAACTAATATTGCTGTATACTACATGATAACATCTCTGCCAGAATGTAATCCTTTTCATAAGCGACTGAGAAAGTGGCAACAATGATAGTTGTTTCTCCTAGCAAACTACTGCTTTCAGAAATTCATTTTTTGCAGGTGCAAGAAACCTTAGCCTAGACACATCTTTTTCACTTAAGAGGGTACAAACAGCTCCAGCTAATTTAAGAGCTCAGTTGCCTTGATTATAATGTTTGAGGGACTACGATTCCCTCAGGTATTACATCATTTTTTGTCATGTAAATCTACTGAAACAAACTATCAGTTTGCTATCAGTAGAAAATATGGTCATAAACATGTGATTAATATGATAAAATAAGTCATTACAATGCAATGACATAATGTTTACAAAGCGGACCTTAGCTAGCAGGGAAATAAAATTTCTCTCCTGATATTTCATGTTAACTTCCTTTTACATACCACTCCGAGTCTCATCATAAGGATAGTTTGCAACAAGGTCTCCTCCATGAAGATTGGCAGAGAGCACAAAAGGAATATCCATTATCCAGTGAATGACACCTTTCGTTTCAGGAGCAAGCTACAACAAAATAGCATTACCAGAAGTTATAAACTAATAATTCAATGTAGAAACATTCAATTAAATACAATGGGCTCAATTATTATCACAGACATTATACAAGACAGACAAATGAACAGCAATTTTATTTTGGCTTCAGAGAAAACAGAGAAACAGAGAAACCAGTCCTTTATATTAGATTTATAATTATAGAGTGGATTAATTAAAGTTTAAAAGTGATGTACGTTAGATCAGAACAAGACCACAAATAAAACAACCTTTTACTTCTTCCCATTATGGATGGGAAGCCTATCAAATTTTAAATCAAGGAAAGTAAATGAATTCAAAATAAATGTTGGTAGGATGCAGTCTATTCTCTGCATGGAAAGTAAAATTACTTTATTAATAATTTGATTTTGAGGACAGAATACATCTATTAAGGCCACAGTCCTATGGGACTGCATTCACAACACTACATTTTCTAGAACCTCCTCTGGGGAGTAAACACAAGAAGATAAAAATCCCTCCAGATATATGGCTGTATATTGAAGGCTAACAAAAAGGCATGTGTTATATGTGAGAATAGTTATCTAGCCAGCATTGTAATTAAGCACAATACACAAATGAATTTCTGGCAATGGTAAAAATGCAGAATATTTCCAAAAATAGCTTCAAATCAAGGAAGAAGGCTACACAAAAAAAAATATAAAACATGTTTTGAGTGAGGAATTGTATAAGGATTAAGTGATACGGATCAAAAGGGTTTACTACAGCAAGTCATTTTGAGGAAAAATTCAAGAAGCATCAGATGGATAAATGTAACAAAATTAAGAAAATATTCAGAAGAACATGAATCATAAAGACCATATACACATCTCTTAGAGCTTGCTATGTTTTTGGTTGCATAAAAGGGAAGAGATGGGTGTGTAAGTGGCCTGATATTCAGGCCCTACTTACCTTGGGATTCTGGTCCACAGCTTTTTTCATGTTCTTTAGAAGATGGTTGTTTGGGCCACCTTCTTTCTCATTAATGTAGACTATTCTATCAAGATCAGGAAAATTTCGGTTTAGATCTATCCCTTGGGCATTACTTCGACCAACAAACCAGTCTTTAAGTTCACCAGGCTGAATGAGGAAAGGGAACAGAAAGAGAAGGGAGATGAGTAGATTCACAAGATTACATATCAAGCTTTATATGGGTAGTTTTACCCCCATGGGCTTGAGAATAAGAAGGAATCATGGTAGAGTACAAACTTCTGAGGTACCAAGAGCTGAGTCACCCCTATTCCTTCCCAGACCTCTGTGGGAACAAAGCCAACCTCTATTTCACTGAGGGTCTTGTAGGACAGGATTTTTCTCATAATGGCACACTTTGACTAAGGATGGGTAAAATTACCAGAAGCACAGATTTTTGAGTGCCAGCTGTGTCTTCACCGAGACTTGGCTTTTCCCCATTGCCTCCTGCCCCTGACTGTGAATTACAGACCTCATTTTAGTGAGACTCAGAGCAGCTGCAGATTTATCCACCAGCCAAGAGGAATGTTCACACTCGTTTAAAAGTTCCTCTAAATGGATTCAAGGTAAAGAAGGACCCTAATCTTTACTCGAAACTTTTATTTCATTGCGTCTGTTAGCTTTGTTCACTGAAAGCGTAGCACCAAATAAAGACGCAATAAGAATTTTTGCAAAATGTTTTCTTTAAGCTCATTCTCTAAAATAAGTTTTGGGTTTCATTAAGGAAGTGACTTCAGAATGCATAGTTTTCCCTAGCTTCTCTCTGTACTTTTTTCAGCACTCTTTAAAGCAGGCTTATTTTGGTTACTGGTTTTGATCTTGGGTATACTGAATCTACTGTCGCACACTGTGTACAAGACCAAGATACTTCTAAATTAGAGTAACAGCAGCACTAAAACAAACTGTGTTATAAATCATATTTAAATTGTAAGGCAACCGTATAAAATTAGTTGTATTTGGTTACAGAGCAAAAGTTTCTAATAATATTACAGAATCTCTACAGAGAAAGAGATTTCAAAGCAGTAAAATGCTGCACCAATTTGAGGACAGCTTTTGCTTCACTGCCACGAGAGGGAGACATACGACCAAATATAGTTTAAAAGCAGTGTTTTTTTTAAAGAGTTCAAGAGAACCAGCTTAATAAATCTTAATAAAGTTTGGGTTATTTAATAATAAATTATTAGTCACAGGAAAATTTTCAACATTTCCATATTAATTAAGAAAATAAATACACATTTTAAACAAGAGAATTCTCATTTTCGTTTTGAACATAATACACACCAGAATCTGTACAACAGGGTCCCTATTTGGCTTCCATCTGCTAGTCATGCATTAATGCATTACGTGTTTCTTGACTGAGTCATCACCCTAAAATGCATACTAAATTTTCTTGACTAATACTTTAATTAAAGTGCCTCATGCTTAAACTTAAAATCAGAGTTATTCATATTAAAAAAGATGGTTCGCAAAGTTTGTTGGTTTGGGATCAAGTTCTGATGAACATAAATATTTCTTGTAAGTGCATTTACATGAGGATATTCTTAAAGAAAACATCAGCTTTCCCTTTTCTAACACTTCTGAAACATCATGTATCACTGGAAGTTACTTGTTTAGGAAACAGCCCAGTCAGTGAACTTGGATGAAAGAATATGCATGAAACATAAACATCATTATATTTTTAAATACAGTAAAGTCACAAGAGAGAAGGCTATTTGTTGAAAAGTCAAGCTTAAAATCCTCCCCATTAAAAATAACAAGCCTACTGTACTATTAGGAAATAATTCAGTTTTGTTGTTCCATTCAACAATCACTACCCAGAGTACACGTATCTGTAAAACTTGTAGTCCAAGTGTCATTATAATCCTAAGACTAACAGACACTGATAAATATTCTTAAACATATAGCCTTACAAACCTGGGATGCTGCCTTCTCAAAGCCATCTGGATTCAAAGATGGCATGATATGGATACGTGTGCTATGGATCAAGTTGATAATGGTATCATTTCCTTTCTGGTATTCATTACACAAGTACTGAGCCAAGAAGATGAGTAATTCCCTTCCAACAGCTTCATTCCCATGCATATTCCCAACATATTTAAATTCTGGTTCTCCTGCAAGAAAAAAACAAGAACATGTCTTAGAACAACATGTAAAAATTACCCATAGAGTGGATCAGACAGCACACCTGAGATGTGGGTATGACTATTACTACAACTGGGCACAGAATTCCCATAAGCAAATCTCCTTCAAAAAAAGTAGATTTAGGTTCTTTTTCTAAACTCTGGCTTAACAAATGCTAATCAATATTCAGCTGTTTGCCAAAGTCAGAGAAAGACCACCAGAGGACAACACAGTGTGCCAAAATAAATGCCAAGCACTGAAGTTACGATTACTACTGTTCTAATCAGGTCTAATTCAACTGATGCCTCAATACTACAAAAGTATGTCTTGATTAGGCCGTTTTTAAATATATAAACTGACACTAACAAAGCTTCTTATCTTTAATGGCCCCTCCAAAAATAGGTTAAGCTTATTGCAATACACAGGCATTAAACCACAACTCTTTCACAAAAGCAATGCCAGTGAACAGCTCTTGATCACAGTGATCTAAAAAATCTTACTCGGCATATGTTTGGGATATTCAGCTCAAACTGTAATATGTATTCAATAGATATTCATGTTAAAAAGCCATTCAGTATTCCCAGTTGCTCATTAGTCTCATTCTCATGACCATGGACATTAAAATCATGCAAGATATGTCTTATAGATCAGTGAAGTATTCATCTTTTAACAGACTACACTTTGGACTCTAGTTCTGGAGAGGTTTTAGTATACATGTAAACGACTGAATAAAATTATAAGGAGTGTCCTGGAATGGAAAATGAGAAATATGATATTTTCTGGACTGAAGCCCTTTCTCCTTATCCTTTTAAAATGTAGTTATGTCGTAACTGCTTTAATCAAACATTCAGCTGATTATATGCTCCGAATAGTTTTCAGCCACACTTTAGCACTATTAGAGGGGCAAATTCAAGCCAAGAAGAGTGTTACACAAACAAGACCTAAGTAATTGCTAATCAAGCATGCAGCCGTATCTACTTACGACCCTTCAGTCTGTGCTTGTTAACCTTAATCCAGTGATAAGATGCTAGCAGAAACAGTGCTATTAATACTGTGACTTCCTTTCCTTCCAGATAAATTTGTTTTGTACATAAGGATTCATCCCTGAATTTTTCTTCTAGGCAGGTTACAAAGTTTTCTGGTTTCAATGAAACAGTTTCATTATATCTGATGGACACAAGGCAGATACTGTGTCCCTCCATTTCCTCTTCTGGCACTGACATCCTATTTACTGTTTCTTCCTATCTGGTAATACCAGAGAATGCAAGAGGTTTATTCATCAAGAGTAATCAGACCACACAAACAAGCTGATCCCAGGAAAAAAGATGGATACTATATAATAAAATGTGCAGCACTGCACATCACATATACTTAGAATATACATAGAATAGACATTCATATGTATATTGGCGTATTACTCATGGGGAAAATGCTTCACGAGATAACAAGCAACATTGTTACTGCCATATATATACAGTTGCATTTTGCACTTGTGCTTTTCCCTAGAACATCACTGAGGAAGCCTGAGGGAGAAAGAATTTCTTCTGATTCCCAGACCTGTGCATTAATCATTCACCTTTCTCACCCACTTGAATTTTACAGGCCTGGTTCAAGTGAATAAAGAGAAACAGATGTTTCCCATGCGGTGTTACTCGGCCTCCTCCCCAAAGAATCGTTAACAATGTTAGAAGGGTTCATGAAAAGAGTCACACAGGGTCTATGGTGAGCCAGGAGTACAGTCTCATTACAGCATATCTTCAGTGGTAATGACCCATCCCCAATGAGCAAGGAGGTCAGGAAGAGGTAACAAGTAACTGGAAACATGGAAAATGTTTCCTATGAAAAATGATTGAAAACATCAACCTTATTTTCCTTAGGAAGACTAATAAGCGACAGTCAAATATACAAATCATTATGACACAGAGGACTTGGTCAGGAAAACAAGAGAGCAATTTTCAGTGACAGAGAACAATGGCCATTTTTAGAGCGGTAAAGAAAAATTACATTACTCATAACACAAAGTGTGAAAGCAGTATTCAAAGAATCCTCTTGGCAGTGAGGTGTCAGAGAAACTCCATGTTTCCAAACTCCAAGCAAACTAAGAGTTAAAGAAACAATCTAAAAGCAAATGCAAAAAGAATGAAAAGGGAAAGATAACAGAGAGCTGAATAACAGCCCTGCCTCAAAACATAACCTGTGTTTATATTTTAGCTCCCTTGGGCATTTTCTTATCCCTGTCTCTGAAGGAAAGAAACCCATCTCCTATCAGTCTTCTGGCCACAGAAAACAAAGCTGCCTGGATCACATCTGTGGGATCTCTTCTCTGCCAGCCCCTAGCCCTGCCCATTTGCTTAATTCTAGGCACAGCAATGAAAAAAAATACTGGGTTTCTGCTCAGTAGGAGTAGGTATTAAATTTCATACTGTATCTAACAATCTTATGAAAACTCAATCATTTCAACAGTGTAACTTACATCTAACAGAACAATGGGGAAAATGAGTCTCACTTCCAAATTCTGCAGCTGCTCCATGGAAAACAAATTTTTACTGTTTATTTCAGCAAAAACAAATTAATGTCACAAACTGGTTGAGGGAGAATTAGCAGTCCACTCACTACTTGTTCATACTCATCATGAGCAAACAAAATCAGGGAATCCATTCTGGAAAAGGAGACAATGGTGATGAAGTCATGAGTTGTCACCACAGTGCCCAAAAAAAGCCGAGGGAGCTTCTACAAGCTACTATCGGTGATATATCTTTGCAGTTAATGAAGCCCTTAATTTGCATTTACATTTCTGTCTGCCTTAATAGAGTAAAAACTGCAACTCAGGGTGTACCTTCTGGGGACCTTCTTTTTTTTTTTTTTTTTTGAGTCACTCCTACCTAAACTCTTTCCTAATCCTCTCTTTCTCTATGGTAATGAAGTCCAAACTGAAGGGCAGACTGCCGAGGCCAACAGTAAAATGCCCATCACTCTGTTGGCTGAGTTAAGCAAGCTCAGCTGCCAGAGTTTTAGTGAATGACTCTGGAACACATCCAGCATCCCAGGCCCACTACTGCACCCAAAGAAACCACTGCCACCACCTCCTCCTCCTCCACTATTGCATGGGCTAACACAGATATCTCAAACGCCAAGGAGGGCATCCATCAGGTCATTAAGCCTTAACACTTTATGGCATCCCTGGCCTATTCATAGAATATATCCTGCCACATCATTTCTACAAGTTTCAGCCTTCTCTCGAAAACAGCCCAGCCCATGGAGAAAACAGCCTCTGGGCCACCTGTTGCCAGCATGCTACTTAGCAAGAGGAAGAGCTGCTCTTCCCATTAATCCTTCATGAGCCATTTAATGCAGGCCTTAATCACCCTTCATAAGGTTCTGTAGCTGCAATTGCCTCACAGAATTTTTTTTTTTTAATTAAAAGACTCCGTAAAAGTCAATTTGATGAAGAACTTGTAAACAGTTGTTTCAAACAAGTAGAAAAACTTCTGTTCCACTGCAGAACTGGAGGTAGCTTTAAGGAAGAAGCTTAAAGAAATATAACTGGCTTTTCTTTTATTTGACCCCTGCAAAGAAAAAAAAAAAAAGTAAAATTGTTTAGATGGATTCCCACGGTGCAAGATATAATAAAGACGAAGGAGCTTTTACACTGAGTGAATATTTAAAAATCTTCTTTAATGAATTTTATTAATTTTCTGATATCAATTTTCTTGACAATCTCTCATTGACAATAGCAAAAGTAAGTCTTGCAAACAATGTATGACATTATATGTACTTATACCTAATTTCAGCTCAGATACAGAGGTTTGCAATAATGAATGAATCAGTGGATGCTAACATAAGAAATGAAATGCAGCAATCAAATTTATAAATATCTCAGTATCTCTGGTGAAACCTAAGCCATCACATCATTATGGCTTTTAGAAAGCTTTTACATCCCTCTTAAATTGACTGTGTGGTACATTACAACCTGAAAAACGATTGAGGAAAAAAAAAAGTGTTTTATAATGTCATGCTTTTCTGGTGCCTGACAAACACGGTGAATGTCATCATTCGCTCCTGCAGTTACTGTCAGCAAAGGTCTTCCACAGTTTCCTAGGAACAGCATGCACATCATTAATGCTAGACAGGTCATCCAATTAACTGTGACTAACGACTGCCATTTTCAGGTCAGGTTGTATTTGTACAGCAAAGAGTAACTTTCTAAAATGCAGAGATGAAAAGTTTAGCACATGATAATTATATATACCATGAGTTAAGGCAATGTTATGCCACTAGTCATGGTCTAAAGTCAACCAGTTAGCCTTACCATATAGTATTTCACTCATGGAAGTGTAAACCATGTGGGGCAAAAACAATTAACTACTGTGAAGTTTAAGTGCTTAATAAACTGTTTTGCAAACCAGCCTCGAATATCCTCAAAAATTAAGTCCTTCTGCTTTTCTGTATTTCTTACGGAAAAGCCTGCAACATTCCTGAAATAACAGACTTAGTGTTTCTGATTACTTACAGTTGCTTGTCATTTTTAATATGGCAACCAGTAAACTTCTCTTGTAGATAAATGGCATATAAAATCCCAGAAACCCTCACTGGCAAGAAGTTCATTCATTAAATGTTATTGAAGACTTTCTTATGCTCCACATTTTTATTCATATTTTAAAGAGAAAGAAATTCTCTGGAGATCAGCCACATGGAAAAACAAAAGATTATAAAATGGGTTTCTACTTTGAATATGAAAAGAGAGAGGAAAAGAAGAAAATGCATGGGGATATGAGATAGGAAAGTGAACTAATTAGAAAATTTAGATCTTAGACACTCTGTCAACTAAATGTCTTGAACCTGCCTCAAAATCTCCACAATCTGTGCAAAAATGCCATTGAAAGATAGATCAGTTTCTAAATCATTGTACAGGCCTATTATGATTTTAGGACAACTTCTGCTGAGACAGTAGCATTAGTCTAACCTTCTTGGAAGGGAACCTACTGGAAGTTTCACAGGTGGCTTACATGAAAGCAAAAACCAGTCAACACTGAAGGCCTTTGAAAAACCTATTATTTCACTCTCTTGCCATTAAATGCTAGAAAATACACTGAGAAGAAAATAAGACAAAAGAAAATTAAGGATCTTTTGGCAAATTCTTGCTTTAAAAAAAGCCATCATTTTTAACAGCTATGACTCAAGAGCAGTTTCAGGATCTTTCTGGAAATTTTCACTACTGCTTAAAATTAAAGTTAACAATAAATTCCGTACAACACATTAAACTCGGAGTGAAAGCTCACAAGCAGCAGCTGTTTCTGCTGGCCTTGATGTGTACAAATTAAGATGCGATCTCCATTCTACTGAGTACAAAGTCTGTCAGTTGGGCTTCAAGATCTTACGTGTCTTAGCATTGGAAATTAAATTCTCCAGACAGATTACCTCATGCCCAAGACAGCTATTTCCACCAGAAAGGTTCTGCATGACTCAGTGTTTTCTCCAGGTTTCCAACAGCCCACTCTCACCCCAGCAGCTACAAGACTTGGCACAGCCTCCCGCAAGAAGTGGGCAAAGCATCTGCTCGGCTCCTGCAGTCCCCACCTACAGCTCTTTGCTGGCACATCCCTGAGATCTTTCCGCAACATGCTGCGCTTACACTGAAGTGTTGCACAGTGTAGCACTGCATCCAGCGTTCTGGGAAAAGCCCACCTGCTTTACCATAGAGTACAACAATTTTTGCCTACTAGATTGGTGTTATGGTGCACAACTGATGGTTTTAACCAATACAGGTGGTGATGATTGTTTAAATCATAACAAATCCCTTGTAAAGCAAAACAAGTTTACTAATTTACTCAAAACCTTTTAACTTAATAAGAAACACTGAAATGTGATATGCACAAAACCCTCATGTTATGTAAATGTGTTAAAAAGCCCTCTCAAGTTCAAAGCACATTTTAAAAATCATCAGAATTTTAGAAGCAACAAATAACCATCTGCATATTATAACTGGGTTAACCAAATTAGTTTTACAATAAATTGCATTTTTCATGCCCTCAGAAAACTGAATAGGACTTTGCATTTACAGAATTTGTTACAATAATACAGCAGCAAGTATTGTTAGCTCAGCACTGAAGACGAAATTGCTTTTCACCCTTACCAATCTATGAGCCACCCTTACCAGTCTGTTGCACAGTATGAGACAAGGTTTTTTACCTGCCAGTTTTTGGTCTCACTGCTTGGAAAAAATACAGACCAAAATGTACCCTGGGGTTCTTTGGAAATGACACTGGCAGTACAGAGATGTCATGAGTAACTCTGTGTCTGCTCTGATGCTGGCTGTGGGATGTAAGAGATTCAATTCATGTCTTCCACTGTACTCAGTAAGAGAGGAGAATTTTCCATTTATAACAGTGTACCACCAAGTGAATTTTCATTTCAAAAGCACTCACTGTATCCCTCAAGTTTTGGTTGGCAGATAAGGCAAAGATTATTTTTTTTCAATCCGTCAATTCATCATTAGAATAGATCTGATTAAGAGACAGTTGATACATAATTTACACATGTATTTATGATGGTTCCTTATCAAGTTCATTGAACAAGTTTTCTCTCTTCAGCAAACTCTAGAATCAGCTTTTTCACTTCAACTATAAAAGTACTTGCCAACCATCAGAACACTTCAGAAGGACTGAGCTCAACTATCTCACTCCTTTTGCATGTAACAAAAATACAGGAAATTTCAAAGCTAACTAGTTCAAACGCCTGCTGCCAGCAGGAGACACATCCTCATTTCACAAAGAAAAGAAATAGAAATCAGGGGAAAAAAAAAAAAAATTACAGCTAAATTCCAGGCTCTAAAATCAAAGAACTTGGTAGAGATACTGGATGAATATGACGATGAAACAAAAGTAAGGCTCTCACTTATTACTGGAAAAAAACAAAGAAAAAGTCCATGAAAACATGTAAATAATTCTTTTCAAGTAAGTTATACAGGCCTGATTAAACACTGCTATGTAGATTTAGATTAGATATTAGGAAGAAATTCTTTACTGTCTGAGTAGTGAGGCACTGGAACAGGTTGGCCAGAGAAGGTGAGGATGCCCCATTCCTAGAAGCGTTCAAAGCCAGGTCAGGTGGGGCTTTCAGCAATCTGATCTAGAGTGTAAGGGGTCCCTGACCACATGGGGGGGCTGGACCTAGATGATCTTTAAGTCCCTTCAAATTCAAACCATTCTATGATTCCCTCTGCCAAATGAGTGGCCAAAAGCACAGAAGTGCAGACACAAGCTTGCATGGGGGCAATTTCCAGGCTGGAAATGGTGGGCACTGTGACTTGCCAGCAGTGCCCAGAGCAGAAAGCAAATCTGAAAAGGGCTGAGAGAGTAAAGTCAGGACAGGGCTCCTGGCTCCTACTCTGTAGCATCAAGCCCCAGAACTCGCTGCAAGGCTATGTTTCAGCAGGAAAGCAAGCTTGGGCAGCGTTTGGGAACCACTGCCTTGGGCCCTGGGCTGTACTGGCGTGTGCAAGGGAAGCACACTCCAGGAATTCACCTTCACCCAGCAAAACTCTTTGCATTGTTCTCTCCACAGAGGAAAGCTATTTCTGACTGAAAAGCATTACAGTTTTTGTCATGAGGACATTCTGGGTCCTTGGGAAAAATAGTTTCTGTGCTTAAGGATCTGGGAATAACCAGTGGTAAGCCTCCAGACTTCCTGTCTTGATTTCCAGGAGCATTGCAGTGGCACTGAGGCTGCTCGTACTGGATGTTCCTTCCTTACTGGTAACTGGAACATTCTTTTATTCCACTGCTGTTTTGTCACAATCTGACACTGTGTGAAAAAACCTGTGGGCTGCAGATCTGTGATTCACACAAATGATGCTGAAGTGCACTGGGCATTGCTAACAGATGGAAAGGGATAAAATCTCCTCATAAATGTACATCTGTAACACATCCGTAGTGTAGACAGCATGTTACAGAATAAGAGTTCGTTTTGCACTGGCATATTTATATAGCTCCCCTTACTTGATGAGACCTAATATTTATTGATCTTAGCTTCTGTAATTATTGGTCATGGAGGTTTATGGTAAGTGTTATAAAGTGACCTTTTAAAAAAAGATGACAGTAAGAAAGATAAAGGCAAACTGCAAAAGCAATTATGCAGTTAATTTACTCCTTTGTGGGAAAAAAAAAAAAAATTGTCATGACTAACAGAGGACATCATTTACGTCAGAACACAACCAACCTGATTTGTGTCAATATTCTCAGAAACCAACAAGTGCTCGTTGATTCTTTTTTTCTTAAAAATCATTTTACTATCACACTTTTGGTACAAATTATTTTTAACAGCAGAGTTTCATCATTTTAGATTACGGATGATGGTTGTTGATTGGTTTTTTTGGTTGGTTTGTTTGTTTTCCCAGAAAAAATACAGCTGCATTGTAGGCTTAAAAACATGGGAAACTGTGAAACCCTGGTTAAAAAGTGTCTTATTGAAATCTGTTCTTCTACTGCACTTCACCTCCAGCCTAATTTTAGCAGCTAATGCTCTCCCAAGTCTCTCAAGTGCATTTAAGGTATTAATGCTATGTGATAACCAGCAGTAAATCTCAATTGTACTTATTCTTGAGAGAGCAATGGTTAAATCAGGTCAACATGAAGTGGAAGAAAATAAAGGTTAAGTGGACAGAGAGTGATCAAGATTGGCAGAGCAACACTACATATCCAAATTGCAACACTGGCTTCAGAATTCTTCAGTGGTATGTAAAATTCTAAATAAAAATTGGTATTGTACCTTAATGACTTATTTGTACTTGGTTTAGGTAGAAATGCAGACATGGATGTTTGGAGGAGGTCTATCTCTTCACAGTCACATATGTTTGAAACAGAGATACCTTTTAGAACATGCTCCCCATACCACCTTACACATTAAACAGAAAAAAAAAAAAAAAAAGAGGTGATTATTATTCCTAGCAACACAGTATAAGGAGAGGAAGCTAAACTAGTGCAGAGGCTAATAAAATCAAGCTTCATGCGTAAGAGGAAGAAGTGAATCATAACAGCTTGCTGACTCAAGAATAATGATGGAGATAACTGAACCAGACAAATTCTTTGTCTCAATAGAAGATGGGAGTGTATCCAGAAGGCTTTCAAAAAATGTTTTGCCTCTAAATGAGGAAACTCCAGACAAAAAAATCCCATATGGACAATGACACTGCAAACTACAGCACAGCTGTATTAGCTGCAAGACACAGAACAGCCTTCATAAGATAGAAATAAATGGTTAACAAAAAATCTGTAATGTCTTTTAGGTCTGCTCGAAAGCATACATCCTAGTGTACTAAAAACAGACAGATTTTTTTTCCTCATACAGGGAACAAATGTAATGGTTGGTATCTTCTCAGCTTTCCTCAGAGATTCCACTGGGTTTTTCCTCCAAAGAGTAGTAAGACGGTTCTGCATTCAGAGAAAGGAGTTGTGCATATGGTCTCAGTCAAGACCAACAGAAAGTGCAATCCTGATCTTGAACAGCACCTGTAAGTGCGGAAAGTCAAATGGAAGCTGAGCAACTTCGTATTTTGTAATGAGTTCTACGTACAACAATAGAGCTACGTGCAATATGGTACAAAATGAACCTGTCTATAGTTTCTTCTAAGTGCAAGCAGAAAGGCTAGTTCAAAGTAACAAGGCACGTTCCTCACAAAAGGGCAAATAATAGCAATGTTATACCACTACACCCGTTGTGCCTCAAATATGCCAAGCACATTAAAGGGCCACAACAGCAGGGTCAGAAATTAAGGATTAATTCCTAGCACTTTCTAATTATTGTTTCCTCTGAGCAATACAAAAAGCTACAGCACATACATCTTTTGCTGTCCCTTTTATTTCACTTGAAGCTTTCTCTTTTATGGCACTAGCAGTACATCAGACAAGCTCTTTTCTGACAAGTCAGGAGAAAAAACATCATATGAGAGAAAACATACATCTTTTCCAATGACAAATAACTGCACTAATGAAAGCCCAGAGGACTTTTTTTACTGCTATAAGAAGCATCAGTCATCAGTCTGAGCATTTTCACCATGATTCCTGTAGAGTCATTTATATTTTTTAGTAAGTATAATAAAACACTAGGAGCTGAAATAATTCTGTAATTCAGACCAATATTAAAGCACTGAAACCTAGTGGAAAACCATGCCCTACCTGCCAGATTTATTGCATTTTATTTCAATTTTATGCAGGTGTAGAGGGCTGGCAAAGTATAATGAAGAGGTATAATAAAGTCTGGCACTTTTTAAAAGTTGAATTCATGCATTTTGTACCTTTATTTATTCAAAATATTCTGAGGTTCATGAAATTACTTTTCTCCTACATAGTATCATTCTTCACGGCTAGAGACCCTGTGAAGTAGCTAACTAGCCAGCCTGCAGAAGAGAGCAAAACACAGCCAAAAGGGACCTCCTGAGAAACCCTACAGCAATATTTTCACTTGGAGCTTCAAGGTATTTGGGATATTTTGAGAAAAAAAACCTTCTCTAATGAAGAGAAAAGGAAACATAGGAAATAATAATGCCAACTGAATAGGAAGATGATGTGGTTGGTGCCTGATCCACTATGCATCTGTCAAGCTCTTAATTCAAAGACAGTAATTCAACAAACAAGAGAGGAATAGTACTGCGTAATGTGCCTGCAAAACCTTTTCTAACTGTATACAAGTATTTCTTTACCATTGTGTATGTATATGGACAGGAACATTTTATAGAAAAGCACAAATGTCCCTCACTGAGAGACTCAGGCACCGAGGAGGTCATCCCTGGGTCATAAAAATTATTTTCATTTGTTTCTTTTTGCTAACATCTTCTTAGATCTAAAGCATACTTCTAATTTTAACTTACAAAATTGTATTTGCAGATACTCAAAATCATAAGAAAAGACAGATTTGGCACAGTTCACAAACAAAATCAAAACCACATGACTTCAAGAGGGAGAGATAAACTGAACCTTTTGGGAAGTGACCCAGTATTCCCTGTCTTTATTAACCCTGTTACACCTCAGAATTTGGTAGTTCATTCTTATTTAATCAAACAGTCCGAAAGAAAATCCTTTTTATTAAATGATTATATTTTTGCATTAAAAGACAAACTTAAAGCTGCTTAGATTGTTTCATAAAACATTAGCTACCTAGTCTTTGCCACATTTTCTACATTTTTTTTGGATGTACTTAACTTTTTCTTTCATCCTAGTTTTAACTTTTATGATCACAGTGTTACAACTGCCAAAAGCATGTTTCAGTATATTTTTTCCAGCAGTATGCTAAACCATAAATAAAAATAGTTACAAAATGTAACTAATCTAAAAAATTGTGTTCAGATTTTAGGAACATGGAAATGGGAAAGCAAAGGGACTGAAGATTACCACACTGTCCATTAAAAACTGCACCTAATAAAAGGCAACAAATTTGGGAAAGAGCAGCCAGCCCATATAATTCATGAAGACATGCTACTAACCCAGCAGGAAGGAACTATACTTTTCTCCCCAAGAACCTAGTGATATTTGAGCAGTTAGGGCTGCTCTTCTAACCATAAAGACTTCTGTATGTATACAATAAAGACATTTTCCCTTTTAACTTCACTAGTAGCAAAAATTACCATTGAAATTGCATTTAGAACCCAGTTTTATCTTCTTTTCCCTTGCTGTAGGACTTGAACCATTAAACATGTACTTAACTTCAGTATATTAGTGTCAGAGGGGTTAGTCTGAAATATCAAGTCAAACACATGTTCAGGAGTTTGCCAAAATAAGGCATTACAGACTCAAGCAAAAGCAACTTTCAGAAGAGACTTTCCACTGACTTATGTAAAATCTCCATTAAGTCTTTATTTCTGAAAAGTTTCTTTTGGGATGTAGCTTTTCTATATTTGGTTTCTATCCACATTTGAAAACTTTTTTTTACACAAATCTTTTCACCTACTTTTAATTCATCTGAGAGTAAAAAAATACAGGCCCTATTAAGACATTTATTTTGCTTCAAAAGATATTTTCCTTGCACTTGTGTTAACCCAGAAAAATTTATTTTTTTCATGTTTAAAATTCTCCAGGTGGCTCATTTTCCCCAAGGGCTGCTCTTCAAACCAGGTATGAACCAACAGATTTTAAAAGGCTTGAAAACCCCATCTTGCAGTGTGAAACTTAAAATCCTGACACTGTTTGAAAAGCTACTAGAAGAAGTGCACATAAATTATCAGTCTTGGGCACATGGTTGTAGTGGGGTGTTGGTGCTCAACTGCCTGCTGGGCAGACTCCACCTGGTTGGACACCGAGGTTAGTACAACATTAAGCCTCTTATCCCTTATTTTGCTTAAAAAGGAAGACAGAAAGTAAAATTGCATCTATATTATACTATCCCATGCTACGACAACTATTTCAAACTCTTAAATGTTAGAGAATTACACTTTTTTACAGAGGGAAACAGAAGCAGGCCTTAGCAATAAGGCTATGCTGGAAACAAATGCATTCCAGGATCTCAGGGTAAACTTTATGTCTCCCACTGGACATGGTAGTCTAGTATTTATTCCCATGGAAGCAACAAACTCAAAACCAAGGTACGTTCATAAAATATTTCACATTGGTAAAAATGCTGTTAGCAAATCTTGCACTACTCAGAAGGCCCCATTAGATCTAAATAATCAACAAAGGAAGCAGGATAGGAGGGCAAACCTAAATCTTTTGTGGCAAGAAGAAAAAAAAAAATCCAAGAGATAAATTCAGGAACTGTGAGAGTTTCCTGACTAGAAACAGCTCCCAGACTTCCACTGAGATGTTGCTCTGTCACAGCTGCATAATTTCCAAACTATCAAACTAAAATGTAACACTATGTAAAGTAGGAAACCAGATATTATCAGGCTTTCTGAGATATGTATTATACACGCCTGCTATGAGCATTTCATGCTTTGGCTTACAGCTCTTTCAACCAGGCAAAAATAGTCTGACCATGATATCTCTTCCCAGAAAAAGAAAGGCTACTATTTTAGATTGCTTGTCAATGGTGAGTGGCTTGAGTTTTATATAGAAATATGAAAAATCTATACAGTTTACTGATCACTAAACAATGGGCATTAAAAGAAAAAAAACCTCGACAGAAACCCAACACATCAGTCAGAGCTGACAGACCCTCCTTCCCAACATGTACGCAAACACGATTATAAGGGATAGTCAGAGTGTAGAAAGTGATTCGAGGATCTTACCCATGATTTACTCTTAAGCAGCCACTCCAGCAGTGCAAGACTTCCCACACAAGCATTAATACTACTATCATGAAGCCTGTAACAGCCTCCATGGCAGGACAGGCACCAGTCTGCCACCACTGAACAGAGACTGTACCTGCTCTCAGAGCATTTGCTATCTAAGCAAAAGAAGAAAAGAGAATAAAAGCATATGGCAAGCACAGGGCAGGCAATGATCTTAACAAAGATCTCATTAGGCCCCTTTTTCTCCATTTTCTTTAAGAACTGTTGTGACAAAAGTAAATATTAAGGGAGAGATCTAAGGAAGGATATCAATCATTGCCTCTGACACTGTTGTGGGGAAGTTGTTTGCTATCAAAGACGCCACAAGAGCAAGTGCAAGAAAGGTGGTTCGAAAATTTGCTCAGTGGACAGCAGAAGTGATCATTAATGGTTTAGAAGCACAAATTAATATTTTAACTAACCTTACACTGAGGTTTTAACGTTTAATAATATTTTGTCTGTTACTGTTTCAACATCAACAATATTGAGTACCAATCCTAAACAATGCTACAAGCCTTTGGACTCAAAGAAACATCAAAATTAGGCAGAATAAGAAACATTTAGCTCAAATATACAACAGAATATGACTACATTTTTTCTTCAGGAACAGTTCAAAATGAAGAACCAGACAGAATAATGTAAGAAAAGCAAGACTGAACAAAATGAAAATCAGTTCACTGTAGGGTTATTATAAAAACAAGTGAACAATGGCAGAGAAAAAAAATTCATAACACTACTTATTATACTTTATTTTTTCCTGAGCATATTGCTAATATGGTTCCAATAAAAAAAATAAATTTAAGAGTATTATAATAGTTTTGAAAGTCTTTTCAGCTGTACTGCAGAGCTCTTTCTTCATGGATTTTTCACTACAGAAATATCCTAACACATGTAATTTCAGTATCACATCGATGTGCATGAGAGAAAGCAGGATGACGTGTGATGTTCAACTGCTATTTGCTTATCACTGGACTTTACAGATACATGTTTATATTTAAAAGAAGGAAGGAAATGTGTTATCTTATGGTTTTATTTTAGGATTGCTGAATTAGGATTACACTCACACAAATTCACCTACAAAGAAAACCACAAGTTTTATGAAAACAATGTCACACCTAGTGAATATAATACTTTTCAGGTAAACTAAACAAAACTAGGGAAGAGACTGCAATTTCATTATGCCCTTCATGTATAGGTTCATTTGAATCCCATGAACAGTCTAAATCTCAACACAGAAGAGTGAAAGACAGCCATTTTTTTAATCCGTTAGGTGAACAAGGTCTATAGGGAAATTTTGTATTCTCCTTCTGCCAAAAGATTTTGCTCTAAAGCATCCTTCTATGTTTCTCTGTTTATTTTTAAATAACTAACTCCTAATGGTCCATGCCAAAAGAATTTTATTTTTAAAGTGAATCTGGCCGTTAAATTTATCTTTAACAGAGTAAATGCTGATATTCAAATGTATTGTGACAGTTCATATTCACACCTTTGCTAATAAGGAAATCAGAATGTTATGGTTCCTCTTGGAGCCTGCAAACTCAAAAAGCACTTCTGTCTTTTGTGAAGGGCTGAAAACATTAATTCACGTAAAAAAATAACATTCTACGGAATATAAAATGTTTTAGCCCATCTGAGATTTGACAAAACAGTGTCAAACCATGTTACTCCAAATCCTGTGCCAAATTGTCTACAAATTGAAGATAGATTACTGTCTGAGTTAATCACACTACACTTCAATATCAAACTTAAACATGTTTCTGAGAGTGAGCAGAAAAGTAGCATGAAATAAGTTTAAAGAGCTGCCATAAAGATCACCATACTGCTTCACAACAGTGATTTATTTGTGTATTTATTCTAACTTCAGTACCCACTTTTTAATTAAATGAGGGCCCAGATGTTTCAAAGCGCAAAACCTTCACAATTCAAATGTATAAGCACATATGAAAGAAGTACCTGTTAAGACCTAGATAAGTAAAATTTTACATTTTTTGTTTCTTTTTTTCCATTACAGGTGGTAGTAGCTGTACTATTTCGTATAGGAAGACAATTTTGCTCTTAGAAAGTTCTCTGTGCTGGACTTTTTTTATTAGTTTGGTGGGTTTACTCTTTCAGTTCTGTGGTATGGGATTCCTCTATCACTCCTAGATTTGGCTGCAACTTGTTATAAAGGAATAACAGATAAAAAGACAGGGACAGTCAATATGGGTGGCAGCAAACCACAGAAGCAGCCACTGCTGTTCTAATGAGCATCACCTAACACAGATGTTCATTCCATAAATAATTCACTCTGAAGACACACTACCTTCAGTGACACTGTACATTTCAGAGGTCTAAAGACATCACAGATTCCGTTCAGAACACATTTTCTGCTAAATGTATTTTTTTCTGTCCAGTATAGGAAATCGAGATTTTACTTTGGCGTCAATGTTCTATGCCTGGGGATACTGAATCTGCCGCATTTTGCTGGCACAAATTCCAATTGCTATTTTTTTCTTGCATAAACCTTAATGTAGGTAATTTCAAAGAATTGTTCTGGAAGCAGAATCCTGGGTAGCAGGCCAAGCTAAACTCCACTTCTTCTTAAGTTCAAATCTCTCTACTGAACCTATGTATTGCAAAAATTAACCACAAAGCAATGAAATAAGGCAAAAGCATCCTACCAAGATTTACATAGCAGCTATAAATCCTACTTTACATCATAGTGCACACAAACTTCATTTCATACCATACGGGCTTGAAGAGGGTATAGGAAAATAAGCTTTTTTTCCCTTAAAAATTGTAAGGCTATGGCACTGTATGGTACTTTAATGAACCTATGTCTCATATATAAGGTGTTGCATTAAGAGTGTGTTTCTTCCAAGATCTTCCAAGTACTCATCTTCATTCAGAAACACTTGAGCGTTTTTAATTTATCCTAATATATGGGGAACGTTAGAAATAGAAGAGAGAGAGGCATATTTAAACTATATTGGAAGATAAGTAAAGAACACAGTTTCAAAAACTGAAGATAATACTTAATACATGCTAAGATTTTCATCTGGAAATCATTGTGGAAATAAAAATGCTGCTGTGCTTCTGTAATGCTTATATATCCTTCATTTTGAGAAACAGGAGGCCAGGATTTTCTGAGGTTAAAATACAATCAGAAGATAATCCTTTTCCACCGAGTCAAAATATTTCAGAAGTTATCGTGGACTTAGGGTGAGCTAAGAGCTAAACTGCCATAAGAGGTCAATTAATAAAGGCAATTATAGAGAAGAATAAGAGACCAGTATAAGCTACCCTAGGCAGACAGTAGGAAGAAATATGAAATAATATCCCATGTAAGCCTCTGAAAGGAATGAGTTCAGTTCTGCTGCAAGGCTTGTAACTGAACAAGGGCAGTCTCACAATATCACAGTTGCTGGAAAACAGCACTTTGAAATTCAGTCACTTGCCCAGAAGGCTAATGCATGATTCAAAGTGATGTTTTGGAGGGCAGCAAAGAAATAGTTTGAAGAAATTGAAAGTCTGCTAAAGTAAAGGGTGAATGAGGAGGAAGCTTCACTCTGGGACCTAAGAAGAGGGAGAACGACAGGGAGAAAGTGTAAACCTGGCAGCCTGAGCTCAAACAGTGCCCTCTTCTGAGGTACCAGATGCTGAGCCACACCGCCCTCAAACAAGCAGTGCCTCAGCACTGTGTGTTCCTGGAGATGGGACACAGACCAGTTCACTCCAAGTGCCACGCTCAGACTCAGAGACAGGCAGCACTGGGCCACCAAGTTAATGTTTCCATGGCCTTGCTATAAGCTAACGACCAGCTTTCATCATCATTCACCCTGTGAATGTGCATCCACACGGAGCATCCTGCTGATTTCACATCATCTAAAATCACAAAGGGTTATCGTGCTGGTAATAAGGACACAGAGGGGAGGAGGGGAAAGTCTTCATTGGTTTCTCATGCCACAGACCTAACAAGACCAACTGGCATTGGCCTAAGAACAAGCAGAGAGGGAACACTTCTGAGGATTTGTTCGTATTTGTTTTCATAATTTAACTTTCTAACTTGAATGTTACTACATTTTTTTCCTGTCTTTTTTTTATATGATTATTTTCTTATTTCATGTCTTTATCTTCTTGTCATAAACCATCTCCTCACTACTAAGTTTGCACAGTTTATTAATTCCTCTCTGATGAGAGATACTGAATAGTAGTTTCCATCCATAACCTCACCACTGCTTATCTTAATCCTTGCACTTTGCTTTCTACCCATCCACCCTGAAAAATATTCCATCTGGCACAGTAATAACATCTATCCACTGGAGACATGTTGGACACCCATGGCAGCAGCAGCTTTGTGTCCTGGGTTACTGCCAAACTGATATATTTGCATTTATACTCTTTATGGCCTTGATAAGCAGAACAGTGTTTGGCCTCACAGAGAACCACAATGTTGGGATTGTTTTATTCAAGCACGAGGAACATCATATGCATTCGGTCAGGGATGGGACATGCGTTGTCCTACTTTTTGAGTCAAAAGGCGAACTTATTCTTGCTGCTGCCTCTACAGGCTTAGTGCTTTAAAACTTTGTGCTCCCTCTGAGCCATTTTTTAACCTTCCTGTCTTACAGTTCTCCATTATATTCATCATCACAGTATTCTTACCTCTGGAAAATATCTTGTAACCAATTTCTACTTTCACTTAAGTAGCAGTGCAGTGCATAACTGTTCCTGCAAAAGCCAGTTAATTTTTTCCACTGCTATGTTGACCTTAATATCCAAGAACAATGCATTCATCTTTGCTGTACAAAAAATAAACTTGAATTGAGTAAAAAGTATCCTTAACAGTGATGTTTCAGTACATCATAAATTAAATTTCAATTACAAATCATTCCCAAAAGTCAAATTAATATAAAAATCATATATACTTCATTTCACTTTTACTAGAATTATGAAGAGTTTTGCCCAGATCTTTCTCTTTTGATCATTCTAAAAATGGTAACGCTTAATAATTAACTAAAAACACTTCTTAATTCATTGTTTGCATTCCACTTATCAGTGCAATATAATTTCAGAGTCTATCTACAAACACTACTTATGATTCCTGGTTCCTGAGGAAATCTCAGAGAGACACAGGTCTGAAACCATAATCACGACATTATGACAGCTTTATGACTTGACATGTCAAATGCAGTTCAGCACTTACATGGGAAAAACAAAAAGGTCAGGAATTTCTCTCCAGAGTTATGATTAAAAAAAATATAACATAATAACAATATAAAGAAGGAAGGAACAGAGAAAAAACTTCAAAATTATAATGAAGTTTTATATTAGTTTCTAAAGTTTTCCTTGATGAAAGAAAACATGTAATAAATCATAAGTTATCTTCAATTTTATGACTTTAATAAATCATATTTATTTTAATTATTAGGGAAATGTTAAAAAATCCATTTTAAGAAATTTAATAAGAGAGTTACATCAAAAACAATTAGAGTGTTGAACATCATCTTTGTGACATCAGCTAAAGACATTATTTCACACAAAAATATCAAGGAAAACCTGGTAACAATGTCATCATCACTAAAATAGGAAGACATTTCAACAAAGAAGATTTCTTTCCTTGCCTATTTGCACAGTATAGCAGGATACTACAGTACCTCCAGTTCCACTGGCAATGAATGTCTCCCACTCTTGAAGATCATCTCTTTTGGAGGGTGTCAACCTCCAGATTATTAGGAAATATAATAAATTACTATCTGACCTTGATAAAAATTCTGTGACATCTCCTTAATGAATGGGTTGTTTATCCCAGTCTCCTCTTCAGATTTCAATTTTAACAACCACACTGCACTTTTAAATGGAGGTGTGAAAGCAGCATGGGCAAGTTTAATCTACCTAAGTGGGAGGCAACAGTGATGAAGATGAGGGTTTAAGCACAGGCTAGCAGTGCAAATAAACACTGAAAAACCCCCTCAGGAAAAGCTCTATTAAAGGAGAGGAAAACCTCTGGTAACATATTTTTATCAACACCATTGGATTCAGTGACTTGACTAAACAAAGTAAAAGAATATTCTTTGGTACAACTGCACTTTTAGTTATTTAGCAGACACCCTACGAAGGGCTGGGTTTCTGCATCCGTCTTCTGAATAAATTTGTCCTCCACACATTTAATTACCCGTATATCAATAATTTAAAAGAATGGAATTGTCCTTGAATGTCTTCTCAACTCTTGAGCAATTTTAGAGACTGTTTGAGCCTTGGTAAATAGGCTTGCCATGATTCCTCAGAGTAAACATAACTGAACAGACTCACAATGGACAAATCTTTTTAACTAGCATCAAAACACTTCTTTCTCTTTTAATATAGCCAACAGAAAATCCTTCCTAGAATAGCAGCCACTCAGTAAACATTTTCTGCTACTACACTATAATTGTTCACATAGCAACACACTAACACTCTCAGGAGAATTCTGTTTCTTTTTATCTAAAGACTTTTCACAGACTTTAACGTTAGCTAGATTCTTTTATGTCTTTTCTCTATTTGCAGAGAACTAAATAAAACAGTTATTCAAGATGCACCATATACCTCTAACCTATCTGCTCTTGCCCCCTCAATACATGAGAAAGTTTTAGAAAGTTACCTTTGGTATTTTTGTTCCCATTCTCTAAGACCACTTCCTTTTTAAAGTTATTTATGTTTTTCCCCTTTGAAATTACTGAATTGCAGACAAAGCAAGCTCTTGACTTTGAACATAGATCTTTAAGGCTTTTGAGCCCCATGTGAACATTGGAAACACTGTTTGATGGGGTGTCTTTCATTCGGCCACCTACCAATGGTATTCTGGTTTGCCTTGATCCTCTGGTGGGACAGGCCCACTGTGTCCACAGTGTTACAGATACCAGCCTCAGTCACGCAAGTCAAGCAAACAATCTGACCCGAGAAACCTTCCCCAAGTGCACTTTGAATTTTACAGAGTTGATAAAAAGTTCAAAAAGACCTTTTTTTGTAATATATAATAATGCTTGAAGTTTTGAAAGATGGATCAACATATGTCAGGAAGTCACCTCAAAAACACCTTCGTAAACAACTGGTGAATTTTGACACACCACGCAAGAATGGCAAACTGACACCTGAATTCCAGCCATACTTTCATGCTTCAAACTGATTCATAATTGGGTAATTTTATTAATTTTCTTTAAAACTTATTTAATCAATCTATACTGGGGCAGGGGGGTGGGAAGTCTCTGTTCAAGGGGAAATTTTGCCTCTGGAGAATTAGGACTATTCCAGGAAAGGCTACTCCACAGCATCTTGACTGAACCAGGAAATCAAGGAATGCAACTACAAGGCAGAAAACTTGTGATTTTTGACATTTCAGATGTCCAAAACTTTTCCTTTTTTTTTTAAACTGACAAGACTATCATGGTTTTTATATGGATATTTTTCCCCTTTTCCTTTTCTGGTAGTTTTTCCAGGAGCAATATCCAAAGGAATAAAAAAAATATTACATTTTTGTTTTCCAAAGCATGAAAATCACAAGCAGTTTGGAAAGAGTTTCCAAACTCTTTTTGTTGTTTGATTTTGATGTTTGGTCTTCAGTTGTTAGGTAGGGGTTTTTCAATTCCCCCAAGAACTTAGCAAAAAAATGGCTTTTGAAGGCGCCTGAAATTTTAATTGCTACTAGGAATAGCCAAACAAATAGGAAATAAACGCAATCAGAATACCAATTCTGCACAAACTGAAGATCATGAAAGCTTTGCTAACTAACATCAGGACAGGCAAAATATCTTAACTGTGTAAATGACTAGAAAGAAGGGAAGAGCATGGGCTTCTCATACTGTATCTGTTGTTAAACATTTCCTGTCTGCACTGTTCACAATACAAAACAACTTACAACACAAGACCAGGTGCAACTGTGTGTTAATTTATATCTGTATATTATCATTAGATGTTGTGAGATTCATTTGCTTATTGAACGGAAGAATTAACAAAATCTCAAATCCATTGGTGATATGCTTCTTTTCAGATTTTCATACCACTGCTTTATGAAAAGGTAATTGCAGCATGAATATGGAGAGCTGGAAAGTTTATCCACTTATCTACTTTTTAATGTGGATTCCTATCTAAGGTAAGGACTAGAGTAAGTCTTTCCAGTCTTTTAAATTTACTGTCTCTTATTGAGTATTCAAGGAAATTTAAAGATCAGCTCAGCAATTACCCCACAAATAAGTGCACCTTTGCTTCCACATTGAAAGATTTGATTTTTCCTTTCTATGGGGACCTTTTGGAAGATTTCTGATATAAAATGTACATACATGTGTACATACACATGAATACGTACACAATCACATAACTTTAATTTATGGTAAGTTGTGTTATTATTAATGGCTTATGAAGACACATATAGCCAACTTTTGTGACTCACTTTCGTAGTACTTAATTGTTTAAGCAATATGTTAAACTCTGGATCCCTTGATGTCACTGGCAAAGCTTCAATTGACTTCACTGTGTGAGAACTGAAACACATATAGATTTTCATGCTATTTAATTTTGACTGCTTTCCTGGAAGATGTATTAATCATTGTAATCCAGTTAATGGGAAAGCTGGAAGAAATAACTCCTGACATACATTTCTTGAAATGCACTTAGTGCGTGTCTGATAAGCTGTTTCAAAAATTAAACAACGGCTACCCAATTTGCCAACTAAACACAAAGAGAAATTATGCTGCATTAATTTCAACGTATTTTTAAACAACAAAGAGTAACACAATGGTAACCAAAGGGAAAGTAACAGAAAAGCAGGGTGACTGAATTGAAGTGAACCTATCCCTCACCTAAAGCAATCACAGCAAAGAGTTTGATCCACACTCCTGTTCACTCTGCACATGAAAATCTCAATAACTAAATCAGCATTTTTCTGTAAAAGTATTAATGGTGAAATTATCACAATATTTTATTTGCTTCTTCCACTCCTAGATACTAGCTCAGACCCTGCACATTTACTGTCTCTTATAATCCCATCATCTTTTGTTCAGAGGTTTCTATTTAGACACAAACTACAATGACAGACCCCAGTTTATTAGAGATTGCAGCAATCATCTCACTGTCAGCTGAACCACTGATGTCATTGTGTATTCCTTTTATGTATCTAAATATAAATGTGATTTCTATCTCTGTTCAAAGCTTTGAAAGGCACATTTAATGACAGAGCTAAAAATGGCAGAGGAGGATCCCAGTCTGTGGTTTCTCCCTGGCATTTTTAATGTACATTTCCTCTTACAGCCACAGCTGCTTCAATTTTCCTGAGATTCTGCTGGAGAATCTCCTACAGAAAGGGTTTCTGCTCTAAACCACAGTGTTATAAACAAATTGCTGACTAATGTGCCATGGTCTTGTACATTACAGTTACAGCTTCCTTCTAGACAGTACAATCTTGATACACCCCATAATGCAGCCTTTAAGGCTGGAGAAAACTGGAAGTCTACAGAATTTGTAGCAAAGACACACTTCCTTCAGTCTTCTCTGTTTCCTCTCCTCTATTTCAGCTTTGCTGTATTTTGAGAGACTGCTTTTAAAAGACAACTGAAGTGATAAAAAAAAAAAAAGGAAGAAAAAGAGAAAGAGAAAAATGTTTTAAATTAATTCTTGCATCAAAAAATACATATAAATTATAACTGTAAGCTGATAAAGGTTTCAACCTACAGTTTTTATACCACCAATAGGGTAAGGTCTATTTAACTCAATGTCCATACGTTTAATTTTAATGGAAATAATGTGGGAAGTGCTCCCAGATGACAGGCCCAGGAAATAAGTACATTATAAGTTGTGCAACTCTGGATGATGACTTGTCCTTTGCAAAATGCAGCTCTCATCCTAACCCATGCTAGTAGCATAATGCTCAATGTCCCACCCCACACTGATTTGTTTTATGCTGGGGAAAAGAATTTCAAGCAATTTAAAGTTGATACCAAGTGAATAAGGAACTCACTGAGACACCATATTCTGTGCTAGCAAGAGCAGATGAGCAGAAGAAAATGCCATTAAGTCATTAGAGAGGACACTAAAGAACCCTTTTTCTGGTTTAGATCATCCTAATCTTTCCAGTTCCTAGGAAAGAGAACATGAAAAACATATTGGACTGAACTAACCAATATCTCCAGCTTCTGTGGTGTTTGATCAACACAGATATCAAAGAATTCCCTCTCACAGGTTGTAGCAAGCTGTACAAGCCCTACTGCTCCAGTGTTCCAGAGGGTGAACTGTGGTTCAGGCAGAACAAATACTCCCTGCAACTTTAAGGAGGAAGTCAGAGGTACAGATGGTCACTAAATCTTTGTCAAGTCTTCAAAGCAATAACTGAACACTCCAGAGCAACCTCATTTTGTGATTTCACTAGGATTACAGGAGTAGCTCTGGAATGCCATCCAAAGGTGCAATTTACCTGGAACAAATCTTAGGAAGCATAAATCTAAAACCAGCTCTGTTTATATTTCAACAAAGCATTTTTTTGAGCTTTTTATTGATTCTTTGTACAGGACACATTTTACCTTCTGATGATTCAGCTGTTTCTAACTACAAGTTTCTGAAACTGTCCCCATCATATGCAATCATATTTGAGTAATCCACTGAATAAAGAAAATGTATTGTTAAAATACATCTATTGTACCTACTGGAGCTACCGTGGCGGTATTTTGAGAAGAAGGTGTCATTAGGCATTTATGGCTGGTTGTTTCAAAAGCACATTTTCATATCATTAGTTTTCAGGACTACCAGATCACAAAACTTATCTATGTTCATTCCACTTCACATTAAATAGCAAATTTAAAGAATTGTTTTGGACATGAAAGCCTAGTTGCAGCTCTTTCAATTTCAGACAGTCAAGACACCAGAGTTTGTACCTCAGTATAATGTTATGTAGCACAGCCAGTATTTCAAATGCTATTGTTGCTCCATCCCAACATCTTTTCTCACACTGAAATAATCTGTTAATAGTTTAATCAGCTGCAGTAGGCTCATTTAACTGCTATGGAAACGCAGCAAAAATGGAAGTAGCATTCCGTCCTTGGAAGTGAATAGAATGGAGAAAAAAGAAGTTCATTCCCAGATTATAAATACTGGTATGTCAAATGTCGGTATCTGGGGAACTGAAACAAACCAAATAATGCAAAGGAATGAAGATGCATCTGGCCAAAATCTGCGACTTCATCAGAAATTAAGTTTTTAAGCACAAGTAATAAACCAGAAACTCAACAATTATGACTACACCTACATTGCTAAGGGCACTCAGTGGACACCTGCACACCAAGTAGTGTAGGTGGCTCACACCCTGGCTCCTAAGGGTTAGTCCCTCCTGATCATCCCCCACAGCTGGAGTAGGCTACTGTGGGCCACACAGTGTGTCTTTAAGAAGTAATTACTTGTGGATTTATCTGGTTCAAAGGGCCTGCAATCATGCGAGGGTAGGGTCACAGCCCCTCAGGCTGATTTTAATACTTTCACACACTGTGAAAGTGTGTGGCATACCCTGGATGTGTTGTGAGTGTAGGTAGATGTATGCCAGACATGATGAGGTAACACTGGAAGGCAGCTCAGGGGTAACAAGCAGCAAGAAGCCCTGCAGTAGTACTGTCTGTGTCACTGTGAGTTGGGTCTTTGGGTGAATTATGCCCAAAACCGCACCCAAGCTTTGTTTCAGAGAGAATTGAATGACAGTCTCTCAAAAAATAACCACACCAGAACAAACAAACTGACCAGCTCAAGGGACTGAACTGACTTGCAAACAAGGACATTGGGAGTGGGCTGGGAAGACAAGTTATTTGGCTTTCTTCCTGTGCCCTGTATTCATTCTGACAGAGTTAAAACAGAACTAAGCTGTAAAAACATCAAGTATCAAACATAATCATTCTAAAGCTATTTGAAGGGGCTAGGACATCCACAGCTATGTATTTCTTGGGTCTTGCACTTGAAGCAAAATTATATGAAGAATTTATTTTGGCACCAAAGTTGGAGCTCCAAAATAAAAGCTTAAAGATTTGTGGAACAGACCACAAGTCCTTATTTCATTTTATTATCACACTGCACAGAACATATTAATATCCAATGAATATCAGAGGACAAGTGTTACACACCTGCAGAACACCATTATAAATGCTTTTCATCAGTAATTTCAGGACATTGGTATTCTGAGAATGTAGAAATGCTTCCATTCTTATCCTTTCATAGTGTTTAGTATCAAGACCTAACTGCAAATTTGGTCTAGTGTTTTCTCTCCAGCCACTTCCCCTATGATGCTCAGCCCACAAAAAGACCTCCATAGTGGAACTCATAAGTTCAGATAGGAACATTTTATGGCTATTATTTGGTCGTTCTTTAACCAGTCATCTCTTGTGGGGAAAGAGCCTTGAGAACAATTAAGTATCATGATAATATTTATCAAAGAACAAAGTAGTGAAAATTTATAAGCCTCTGAGGAATGTCAGTACCGTCATATAAGCTTCTTTGGAAGATAACTCCTACTCCAGAGTGGTATTAAGGAAAGCAGATGAAGACTCACAGCTATAAATAGATCAAAGATAAGGTTTATCTTAGTCTCTACAAACTGCCTTTCTTCACAAATACTTTGCTAAAAAATACATTTTCAAAGGCATATAAAAAAAACTAAAAGAAAATATTTCTTCTTGAAATCATGGACTCTGAAGTAAGCTAAATGGACTCTGTTTAGTTAGACCCTATTTTGTTCATTTAACTCTAAAACATACTTTTCCTTAATACACAACATGATGCACAATATGATCTCGAGCTTATTCAAGGTGGTGGAGCTGTAGCTCCCAAGCAGCTTCGCAGTGAGAAGTGTAAAGGCTTATTTTTGCAAAAAGATGGCTGCCTTCACCTACACACCTGAAGAAACATGGAAAAGTGTGTATTTGTCCAGTGAATGTTTTAAATGTGTGCTGAGTATAAAACAAATTTCTGAAATTCCTTGTACTCCTTCCCAAAGCCCCACTTCATCTCTGTATGTGCTGTGACTTTTCAGAATTATTTTTATGCACAAGACAGCTTTTCAAAGTCCTCCTAACTCTTGTAACTTATCTTGCAAACAGAAATCAATCCATGTTGGCCAAATCTTTCCATAACAGAACTGCACCTTTAAATACTACTAATGCCAGATGGTCTCCGCATATAAAGCAGCATGAGACAACATATTAATGCTACTCAAACAAGCAACTTGTGCTAGCAGCAGACCAATGAAATCAGTCTCAGGCTGCTAATCCTCTCTGTCTCCATGGCAACATCTATTTCAGACAATTCTTCAATTTTCAAGTCAGATGAGCTTCTTGGCCCCTAAACTTCTCTATTCAGGGGTCTTCTGTTGGAAAGCACTTTTTCACTTTGTATTGGCTACTGTTATAATATAGATTTTATTTTTATCAGCTTCTTCATGGAGTATCAAGGAACAGATGCTCTTCTGTTTCTGTTTATTTATAGACTTTTCCACTAAAAATTTGTACTGTAAGATTTTCACTGAAGCTTTGCACTACTTATTTCAACTATGGATTTGTTCCCCTAACTGCAAGACATAGAAACTTCACAAATATTGATGTCTCTGACTCTACCTATCAGCACTGAAGAAAAGGAATTGGTACCTTCTTCATACTTACATGCTATCAAGGCAGATTTTTAAACAAAACAAAAAATTGTGTATTTGCAACAGGTAAACGGGGAGACAAACTCTTGACAACTCCTCACCATATGTCCATTATGCATAGCTAAGTCAGCACAAACACTGGGGCTATTTGCTACTAGGAAAAAACTGATATGAAGCAGGTAGGAACTAATATGGCAAATGTTGGAGTCATACTTTCTAAGTACCAAAAAAACCTACTAGATCATCAGGCTGCTACACTAGTAAGAATGTCTTGGCCAAGAAAATAGCTCAATAAACCTTTGCCAGTCCAATGTCCCCCCAATCAAATAATTCTTTTCATTCAGCTTTAAGGTAGATCATACCTAAGCATAAGTACTCCAAATGGCATCCAATGGCTGTTTTCACTGTGGGCAGGCTCTACAGCCAGAGCAGTATCTTTCTTTGGTCATAAACCAGGCAGCTCATGCTCCATGGCCACAAACAGCTCCATACAAAAATGGCTATCTCAGCTTGCTCCATGGACTTCATTTGTGAGTAAACAAGGATGTCAGATATTGCTCATAATTCAATGTGAACAACTACAAGGAAGCAGCTACTTGCTTATCCAGTTATAAATGTCTCGCTTTGGAAAATGAATTAATTAAAAACAAGTGTTGACTGGCTTTGAACTGTCAACCACAGGTTTATGATTCAAAATTCTCCCTTACCTGGCCATTGTAGCTACACAGACACATCTCTAACATATGCCTTTTTATTGGCCCAGTCATCTGCTGATGTGACAGGAAGATGCAGCTGATGTCAATTCAGCTGGCACAACACTGGCACACTGCAAGAAATTTCCCTTCAAAGGGAAGGGCACTATGGACCAAGATCTCACTTTTAGTCCAGTGTTCTTGTCTCCAGCAGTGCCCCTGAAAGGAGTGAGAGAGGTGACAACTTCAGTGCCAGGGAGCAGCTATGGCACCACGGCACATAGAAGCATTTCTTCATAGTATGGTAGAACTTTTGTTCCAAAATCCCAGCATGTCAAGCTGGTACTTGCTCAGTTTCAGCACTGTTGTTCTGCAGAGCTCCTAACCCAGTCCCAATACAGCACCAGCTTTCACCCTTATCCTGAGATGATGCAAGCCAACCTATGGCAATTAAAAGAGCTCCGTTTCCTGTCACACAGCAAATCAAACCCACCTACTCCGATACCCTTTTATCCTTATTATTTTGCTGATAAGGAATTTTTCCCCCATCTTTTAAATACCTAGACCATTGATGTCTTAATTCAGCTTCAGCATACCAGAAAATAACCTTCATATATAACATCCCATTCCCACTGAATTCACTGAGCTCTGGTTATTGATGTGCAACTTACTCCAAAATTAAATATGTGAAATTTACACCCTTTGCTCACTGTAACTCTGCAATCATTTCCATTACCTTACCCAGAAGCCTGAAACTACACACTGCAGTTTTCATTTTTGCTTGATTCCACAAAATTTTAAGAGAAATCAGTTACAAATCTTCTTTACAGTTTAATTCCCAATTCAATGGAAGAAAAACAAAACAAAGCAAAACAAACAAACAAACAAAAAAGCAAACAACAAGACTGTGGTAATACATGCATGAGACTTTTTTTAAAAAAATAAAATGTAGACCCTAAAAGGATGTGGCATGATGGTTTTGGGTTTTTGTTTTGTTTTGTTAGGAGGAACATGAATTAAAATAGATATGAGGACTTCACAACATAAATTAACCTGCTGAGGAAAGATCACACAGGGTTAATAAAAGGCATGTTTTGCCAAGCAATCACAATAAACCACAACAAGGTACATTAGATGATGGCACATGAAGGCTGGGATTCATCAGGTCTTAACCATAAGGTCTTGCACATGTTCCTAAGCCAGAAGCCTGCCCAATGTTACCTCCTCTGGCAGTCAGTACGGAAAACAGACATTTTCAGAGGTCACTGTAGCCCAACATGATAACCAGTAAAAGGGAGACTATAGCATGACTATGCATGCCCAGTATGTAGGCTTCTAAATCACGTACCACCTTTGAAAATGAAAATTAGGTAGAACGAACACAGAACTAATTCTAAACTAGTTTTAATACTAAATTATTGGCTGAGCCTAGTAACAACTCCACTGTTACAACCAAAAATTTGTGTTTATTCTTATTATTAAATAAGAGTACCTGTTGTGCTTTTCACCCTCAATGTAATATAAAGGCTTGAGATACTGATTACTAAATTACAGAATAAAAAACATTTTCTCCTGAAACGAATTAAAAATTATTTTAATAATGAGGTCACTTTTGAGAAATTACACAACTGCAACATACTGGCTTTAAAAAACCATCTCACAAGATCTTGGGAAATACCATGCTCTATAAACTTCTCACTAATTCTCTGGAGTTCACATTTACGTCTCCATAATAAAACATCGCTTTAAGCCAAGTAAATGACAAAACAGGCTCCCCTTCTGTTTTCTTTGAGAACTGCTAAGGCATTCTGCAGGTGTGGGAGGTGATGATGACTCTTCTCTTTAAAAGAAATAAAAGTAACCAACTCTTTCAAAAGGAGTAGGATTGTAAAAAGCAGCCCTGGTCAGATCAACAAACTGAATATTCTGCATATTCAGACTGACTTTAAGCCTAAAAAATAAAACAACAGCCTTCTGCAGAGTCATGTTTATTCTTAATGATTGCAGACCTTTTTACCACAGCTTGTTTCTCCTTTGTGTTATTCCAGCAAATAAAAGATAAACTTCTGACATGCCGTAACTGGGATCCACAATGTTTTCACAGGTAGCACATAGCCTCTCAACCCTTTTTTAAATGACATAACAGAAAGGAAAGTCTTTAAATACCTTAGCCTGTGAAGCAATTTAGAGTGAGGGTATCTCTAGAAAACACTGCAGACTGCCTAGCACAGCTGCCTAACCACACTTACTGTGAATTTCCATTGACTTCAGTGGGAACGTGAATAGCATTAACAACTAGCTGCCAGTGTGATCTATAAACGTGTCTATCTCTCTTTGATTTTCACTAGAGTTCTGTGAGCACATTTTTCTCTTGGTATTCTACACCTCTATTTTTAGCTGAACATGAAAACTGAAATAGGACAAAATCAGAACTATTAAGGCAGTAATATTTTTTTCTTAAATAAATGATAAGGAAGAAAAATCTATTTTCAAAAAACTGCATGTTATGAAGTACATTTAAAAAAAAAAGGAAGATATTCAATAAAGCATGCTTTTTAAAAACCCACTCAGCATGCACAGAAAGCCATCTTCCTGCCAGCAAATCTCACAGCCCTCCCAAAACCTGTGCAACCTACGCAGTATGCAAAGGACACTGAACACCCCACTCTGAATGCTGGCAGCATTAAAATCGTCCTGCCAGAGACAACCCCAGGCCAAATCCTGGCTGAGTGACTCCAGGGGGATACCCCAAGTGGCACTAAAGCCCATAAGGGATTTTGCTGGAAAGGTAATTACAGCTTCTCAGTCTTCTGTAGAATGCACAAGGTACAGCCAGCCCCAGATCTGCATTCCCAGCAGGCAAGTCAGTAGTGCATCCCTGGTGGTGTTTGATGAGAAAGCCAGAACAGCCTCACAAGCTCTGAAAGAAAATCTGTTTCCTGATGCACAAAGGAAAGAAAAAGTTCAAATGCAGAAGGCTACATGAGCAATAGGTTCAAGCATGTTTTACTCTGCATTTTATTTTATCCATTCCTATACAGACACCGGCAGCTGCCCTTCTCCCACTCGCAGTTTGGTGCTGCAGGCGCTCTTATTACCAGGCTGCCCAGACAGCAGCTCACCCTTAAAGAGGATTGCCTCCTAAGCCAGCTAAACTACAGCTGACAGAAAATGGTCAGCACAGCATCTCCTGTACTCCTGATACAAAGTGTTCTGCTTATATCCATTCATTTACAGCCTCTACCTTTATGGAGTGCAGCTGGATGAGTATGAACTCAGTGCACATGCATTTACCAGCAACCAGCCCTCTACCCTTCAACATCTCCCTTCAGAAAGGGAATGCTAAATGAGAGGCCCTTGATAAAAACCTGTGTTTGCTTAAAACTCAAGCATGCAAAAATTAGGGCTGCTCTCTAATACCTAGATTTAATAACAGGCTCTTCCCATTTGCAATTTGTATTAATGCTCTGCAAATACAGGTGATATGAACAGGGCCAACCAAAGAGCTAACAAGATTTTTACGTGACGATTCAGTGAGTAAGGAAAACCACCTTTAGAAAATCAAGTGCAATTAACTGTAGGTAATAAAATTAGAATGGCTGTTTCTAATGATATCATCATAAGCAAGAGATGAGCTCTGTACTTTCTGACTTCACCACTGATACAATGCCCTGCCATCAACCCCAGCACTGCACTTACCCATTTGAAGCAGGACAGCCCATGAGACGTACAGGTAATATCCAGTGGTCTCCCCACTCTAAGACTATCATGCTACAGCAGTACAGCTGACTGAAATCATGGCAACCTGCTACATGTGGCACTGAGTGCCAGGATCTAGTAATCACAGTGGGGTTGGATCAAGGGTTGGACTTGATGATCTTGGAGGTCTCTTCCAACCCAGCTAATTCTATGATTCTATGATTTCTCCTTCTATGATTTTATGTTTTCACCTTCTTCCTGCTGTTCCTTCTCTTTTGAAAAAGAGCAGCACTTGCTCATGGTTCTCTGAAATGGCTGCAGTGGTTTAAATTATAATAATTTTAAAAATATTTTAAGATGGGTTTTGTGCAACAGTCACATAAAGACATTATGAGAAATTATTTTTCTCCCTATAATTTGCCAGCTTTACTTATCACAATTTCCTACCACTGAAAACACTAGCTCACACGGCTGGTGCCACAGCTGAATAAGGGCTCACTTCATTGACAGAATTAAAAACAGGCATGGTTTCCATATTAGCAGACAGATCTTGGATTTCCCCACTCATCAGTATAGAGCCATGATTTTCCCTTCTCTTTTAGTCACCTTTTAATTATGTTTTTGCAGGAGGAAACGGTTCTAGCACTGCAGGTCTGGGGTGTGAAAAGGCGAGAGCCTCACATCTGGTGATTTGTGGGGGGGCGAGTACAGGAGCTATAACTTGGGAAGCCAAGCAGCTTACTTAGGCTCAGTGCCAGCACTGACCCACCCAACTCATTTCCTCATCCTGCCAAGTGGGGTCTTTGATAAAGTGATGGGTCCAAGGATTAATGTAGCTGAGTTGCACCTCATAAAATCAGCTGAAGTCTCACCCACAAGGGCCTGAAAATGCTCCAAGTCACAAATGCACTGCTCAACTCACGCTCAGTGTGCTTCTGCCTCACAGGTTCACAATATTTTGTTGTTTGAAACTGCAAAATCCAAGGTACGCAATTTTCTAAAAGACCATTTGTCTCACTCAACTACAAATAAACCTTTTCCTTCTACCTGAAGTATTATTAATGATGGTTGTGTGGAAAAGAATGAACAATAAAATCATTAACACTAAAAAAGCATTAAATATTTTGTTTCATAAAATGTTATTATTCTGTTATTATCAGGATTTCTGTTTCCTGTTCTCTAGCATGAACACTTTGATGAAAATGTCACAAATTTGCTGGTCGTTTTTTGTCACAAAATCTATATGTTCATCCATCTTCTCTCCCTCCAATTTATGCAAAAATAATTTTCAGACCCTGTATCTGTTACACATGTAACCAACCAATTAATAACCCTGGCTTTGAGAATTTCTTCACAAAACCAAACACTGAAAAATAAACACTATTAAAATATTAATAGTTTATATTTTTAAAAAGTAGGAGGTCATAGAAATATTTACCTGTGATTTTTTATGTAAATAAAAAACAGAAAACAAAACAAAAATCCAACCTAGAAATCTTGAAAATGTCAAAATATTTCATTTTCACATTTAAAGTGAAGTGGTAATAGAGAGGATTGATCTTCCACCTCCAAAATCAATGGTACAAATGAGTCAGAAGTGGCAGCATGCCTAGACAAGTGGCTGAACATTAACAGTGGACAAACTCCTTCTAGCATTCATCAGTTCTAAATATACTTCATTGCTATTAAAGAATACAAACTTATACTCAGTATGAGCCTAATTATGGTAACAAACAAAAAGCCTTTAGAGATCAGCATCTATTGTGTGTTTCTACAACAGAACATCAGGCATCCCAAGCAAGAGTAGTCCATATCCTCCTGTACCTGAACTAGTTTGTCCCAGAAAAAAATTCTGTGTTTTACCATCAATTGTCCTCTGCTGTTCCTTGGTGGACCATCAAGTTTCAACAACCTCTTTCTCCTCATTTTATCTTACCTTGCTGTCCATCACCTTCTGTCAACTTGGCCAATTTTTGGCAAGCACAGGGACAAAACTGTATTTTCTCATACAATCAAGGCTACTCCTAACCATTTTGATTGTTTCCAATCTAGGTTTATGCAACACCTTCTATATGTAACCACGACACAAACTCATTCAATTCTTCCTCTGCCTTAAGGATTGTCCTCACTGACTCAAAGTGAGGTTATCTGCATGGAACACCTCAGTATAAAACTTTAATAAAGTTCAAATATCTTCATTTCTGGGTTGTGATTTTCCTTATTCAAGGGCTTTTTTTTCCATCAGTGATTGCAGGCTCTAATCTCACATACAGGTGCATTATCAGCCTAAAGAAACTGCTGCCCCCAAAAAAGCCAACCAAACAAATTAACAAAAAAAATGAAAACAAACAAACAAACAAAAAACCACACACAAAACACAAAACAAAATGACATAAACTTTAAAAACTAATGACAAAATAACAATCAAACAAAATCAAACAACAAACATGCACAACATCAAACAACAAAACACAAAATGCACAAAACTGCAGAATAGTAGCCCAAACTCTGGTTGGTATGAACCACAACTGAAGCAGAGGTGTTTAAGTTATCAGAAAATGCAGCACATTCTCTAAGTATTTAATGTAGCATCAGAAACTTCAGGCAGTCTCATTCTTCTGGTATTTATCACGTCCCCAGGAAGAGCTCAGTAAAGGCTGAAGGCTCAGCTTGCATCTTTCAAGTGACTAATTAGCATTTCCAAGATTTGTGAAGACACTTTGATTATGCAAGAAACCAGACTGCCTCATATAGAGTCATTCTGACTTCCAGTGCAGGATCAGGACTTAAAAAAAATCCTCATAATGTATATTTACTCCATGAAAAAAGGAGGCCTTTACAATTTGTTCCAATTTCTTCATTTGCTGAGGTTTGTTTCCAGTTGCTTTGGAGGTCCAAAGCACATTTCTAAAATTTTCCTGTTTCTCTCATGCTTTTTTTTTTTCCAAATGTTGCACATTTATTACACATTAATTTTCAAAAATAGCTGATATTCTAAAATTAAAGTTGATTTATGTGCTTGCATACTATCAAATACATTCTGACAATGCTGCATGGCCATGTGTGATTAAACAATGATTGCATGTACGTGCATTATTTGATTTACTCAGTACAAAAACTCTTTAGTCAGTACAAAGAGTCTTTACTGATGCTCTGCTGACACTTTCCTGATCTATTTTGTCATCAACTTGCTCTCTAAGTGAACACAAACGTTTTTGTTTGGCAGTTGTTCACTAGATGGTTCAGGTATCATCCCTGTGTACTCATCAGGCTTCCAGAAGCATGAGGTCTCTACAGACTATAAATCTATGAACCACAGCATATATTTTGTTCATACTTCCTTGTATTTTAAAAATAAACCAAATGTAACTCAGGATATCTTGCAAGAATAGACTATGCTCAGAAATTACAACTTTTTGGCCTGTCAGGGAAGAAAAGGAAAAAAAGTATATGTGTGTATGTATGTGTGTCTGTGAATTTGTCTATCATTTATTAATAATAGCAGATGATGATAAACTAGATTCTGATCCTACAAGCTTTATCTCATCAAATATCCTTACTCTGTATGTTGCCCTGGGAATAAAGCAGGATGCTCAGAGTGAGCAAGGTTCCCCCCTCAGGTATGAGCAGAATCGGCCTCATATTTCCTGCCAAGGCTGGTACAAGGCTCCACTTCTTTTACTACATGGCTCAAGAAAGCTCACATACAAAAATAAACAGTGTTGCCTTTTACTACACAGTAGAAGAAAGGGCACGTTATTAAGAAGAAAACATCTCTAACGCAACCATTGGCACAATACGTAGGTGCTTGGGCTCTATAACAAAGAAGCAGGAGTGTTATCAACGCCTTTAGAATTCTTTCAAATGAGCGCAACTAACTATGCATGCGGTCTGGCTTGTTGCCCTTCCTGAAAAGACCCCGAGTTTCTCCCATGTGCCACTGCAGAGAGCAGCAGCTCTGCGCTTTTTGAGAAACTCTTAGAACCTGACAGAATGAAACTGAGGATTGAAATAAAACAATGAATTTGCTTTGGTTCAAACCCTGGTTAATCCCCTCAAAAACCCAGCATTTTCAGCATCCACCACTAAAGATTGCCAGGACTCATCACATTCCCTGACATGTGATTTGGACGTTGCAACATGTGGCATTTTTGTCTAGAGGCCTCCCTTAGTGAGCCACCGAGCACGTTCCAGGAAAGGAATACTGTTTGATTCCCTTTTGCTTAGGCTCAATGACAAACCCTTTCTCACGTCACTGACGCCAAGAGGAGAAGTGTGTCTCCAGTAAGAGCCATAGCCCCATCTTAGACTGGACAGCATGCTCTTTTTGTCCCTCTTTCAAGCCTTGCTGGTTTAACAGAACAGTCAAATAAATGAGCTATAGTAGTGACTATCCCCTGATAGTAATCCAAAGCCACAGAAATAAATGGGTTATCATCCCATCGTGCAAATTACACAGTGGCAAAAGAATAATTCTTTGCTCCAGGATCCTCACGCCTCATATCAAGGTGGCAGCAGACCACAAAGAAATTTTTCAAATTTCACTGCAATTCCTACATTTTTCATTTCAAGACAATGCTTTGTTACCCTGCCTTCCTCTTCCATCTTCCTTATGTCCAATATCCTATAACCTTCAAGCTCTATCTGTAGCCCTAACGCAGTCGGTAAAAACATTAAGTCCCTTGAGAATGCAAAGCAAGGTTATATTCAGGTCATAAAGCAGAATATTAAACACTACTTGCATTGGCCAAATCCCCGGAGACTCACAGAAGCCACATCTCCACCTAGAAGTCACAGACTTCCAAATGCGTGCTCTAATCCACTGAGGGAAATGACTGCAGGAGGCTTATGGCTGGGCCAAAGGTACTGAGCGGCTTTCACGATTAAGCCTTTTCACGTAGAGACATTAGTGATACTATCGATTTTAAAACTGGAAACAACGCAATATGCACGCTCGTGGGTGTAAAACAAGTGCACGGCATCAATCACATTCCTCTTAATAAAAAATGTCCCAAACCCCAAGTACACCCAGCCACACGCCGCTAGACATCCGCGCCGGCGCCTGCAGCGTGCCGCGCTGGGTGACACGGCCGCGGGGACACACTGGCCGTGTCACGCCGCTCACACGCTGTACAGGCTCCTGCCTCACGGCTTTCCCCGGCGGTGCGCGGCGTGCGGGAAAGGGGTGGCCAGCATCTCGCCGGCCAGCCTGCTCCCAGCGCCGTCACTCCGCCTACTGCCGCATCTCCTGAAATTTCACGGGGAATTCGGCGCGTTTCCCTCTGCAACGGGGCGCTAAATCCAAGGGCAGCGGCACAAAGCCGCTTCGCGCCGGCGGCAGGCGATCGCTGACGGCCGGTGTGTCTCTGCCGCAGCGAGTATTTCAGGGACAGCGCTCGTCCCCGCGGCAGCACCGCCCCGCCGATACCTGCCGCCAGGTGCGGGCACAGCCGGGTGCGGGCACCGCCGGGGCCGCCCCCCTTACCGGGCTCATGCTCGCCGGGGCGGTCGGAGATCTCGATGACCAGGAGCTCCCGGCCCTCGGCGCTTCGCCCCACCGTGTAGATCCTGCTGATGGCGGGGCACTGCAGCCACACGGCCACCAGCGCCTCCCGCAGCTCGGCGTAGCGGTGGTACTCGAAGGAGATGCCCTCCTCGGCGCTCAGCCGCCGCCGCCGACTGGCGGCCCCCGCCGCGGGCTCCGCCGCCGCCCGGCAGGCAGCGAGCACCGCGCACAGCGCCAGCAGCACCCGCAGCACCGGCACCGCCATCCCGCCCGCCTGCGGCCGCGCAACTACCGCCAGCCCCGGCGGCAGGGAAGGAGGGAGGGAGCGGGAGGGAGCCTGGGGGCGGCGGGGCGGGGCGGGGCCGGCCGCTCCTCCCTCTCCGCGCTCCGCGGCGGGAGGTGCGGGCGCGCCCGCGGAGGGGCGGGGGACGGGGCCGCAAGATGCTGGCGAAAGCAGCTGTAGCTGTTTTCATCAACTAGATGCGAAAAAAAAAAAAAAAAAAAAAAGGCACTGGGAGAATCCGGGTGCGCGTTTTCCGCACCGCTTCGTCATTTTATGCGGTCCCAGCGGGTTAACCGACTGCCACAAACCTGAAGTAACAGAGTGCTCCATGAATGATACAGACAGTGCCACTGCAGGGTAACGGGAGTGAATTAGATTGACCTATAGTATAGATCTATAGTATAACTGTAAACAATCATCTGTAAGATTGCTTTACTCATCATCTGTAAGATTGCTTTACTCATCATCTGTAAGGCGTTTTTGCAGCATCACAGAACGGACAGGATAAAGCAGGACTAACTTTCCAATACTGTCAACACCTAAAGACTGCATCCCAGTATGTTCAGTGGGAATGTTCCTGTGAGGAACCATCCACCACATATTAATAAATAAGAGTTTCTTCTAGACCACAGATACTACAGGACTTCTGAAGCCACAATTTCTCAACCTGGTTTTATAGGCATAGGTGTTTAGACTATGTTAAAACAATCTGTAAAGGACAAGTGATAAAAGCAAAAAGCTAAATGCTAAAGATCAGCTTCCATATCAGGTTGTTTGGGCTGGGTCTTTTTTTGGGGGTCTTTTTTTGGTTTTGTTTTGCTTGTTTCGGGTTTTTCTGGTTCTGATTTCTTGGGGGGGGGGGGGAGAGGGTGTTTTTGTTTTTTTAAATTACACAGACGTGCTGGAAAACTTTGAGAGGTTCCGAATTTTGAAAAGTACACATCCCATTAATCATTCTACAAATAGACTCTTGTCCTCAATAATTTAATGCATATTTTATTCTGATCTTCTAAAAGGGTGAGCCTCTATAACTAGCCGTTGTATCACTAATTAATACTGAATCAATTTTCAGGTAGACTCTAATAATCCTTTGTGATCCCACAGATATTTTCCTAAATTTGCAGTGTCTACTTGCACCTAAGAAGATAATGAAAATAATCTCTTCTAATAGAACCTCTTCACTGATGATTGGTGATATACACGCTGGGAAACTGATCCAGCATTTGAAACTCAGACCTGAAAATACAACTACTACACAGAAATACTTGACACAACCTATTCTTATCTTCCAGGGCCATGACTGTCAATCCTGGATTATTTGACCTGTTTCTTCGTAACAAGAACCAAAGTTCATCCCATCCAGTCCTCACTATCTTCCAAAGCCAACTGGGTTCAGAAGCTTCTCTGCCCAGTTTAATTCTACACTTACAAATAGGCAATCACATGTAAAAGCACCTTCAGAGCACTTCTTAGAGCCTTCTACTCTCCATTCTTAATGCTAGAAAACGTTGGGAGTTGCCTATCAGATCATGTCACATTAGCTCAGGGGTTATGACAATGCAAACTTGCTCCAAATATTTTGCAAGACTTGGATGTATAGACTCACCAAGACCACTGTTCAGCTACAGATCACGAAAGTGCTATCTCTCTGACTTCTTCCTAACAGCATTAATAGTATTATGAATTTGTTTATGACTTTATACAGCTTTAGAATTATGTGCAATGTGTTCTCAGCCCTATCAGTGTTCCAAACGGAACTGTTAATAAGGGTAGCTGACCAAATATTCAAAAGATTCACTTTCTTTATCAGTTTTGTTGGCTACATTCACCACAGGTTAAATATTTCTTGCTTTCTTCATCACTTTTCCTTGCATTCAATACACAAAGTAAACAAATCTCCTGATGCTGGGATTTTAAACTCAAAATATCGTTTTTTAGATAACTTTCTGATCAAAAAAACCCCTTTGTGCATTGTAGCAACTCTCATTGGCTTCCCTTGAAAAAATACATCACTAAAAGATACAAGTAGGCTCAGAAATCATTTATTTAATCTATTCAAGCAGTGCATTATTATTCCACTACACAAAATTAGTCTCATGACTAGATCTGAATGGATGTACATTAATTTACATACTTACTAAGTCCCCACCCTTGAAAAAATTAAGAGAATGCATACTTATAAAAACATATGCACATACACATCTGGTGTAAAACAGGGTGGTTTACCATCAAATATTTGAGTTCACACATACTAATTTCTTTTAATAAGGGCTTAAGAAACAATGTTCAGATTCTCAAAGAGTTTAGGAGAATTTACAGATCTGAGTAGGAGGAATAAATTGATGACTTCCTTTGTATGTAATCCTTCCTCTTATTTACCGCAGTTCAGGGAAGATGACTATCATCAAAGGCAAAGGCCAAATTTCCTTGTACTATGGAAAAAGTTTTGGCATTTGCCTTAGTCTCAGAGCAATAATCTAACCCCAAGGGCATTCCCAGCCTACATGCATAACCAGGCACCTGAAAGCTGGTAATACTAATGAGAGCGGTGAGCAGAGTGCAAGTGCTCCAGGAAATGTACTGATCAGTAGATTTCAAATCTGATTTACCTCTCTCTTGTGTCTGTGTAAATTGCCAGATAGTAAGTTATATTTCATCAACAGACATACACTAAATAACTTCGTAATGGCAAAAATTTTCATTGACATTTCCAAAAGTACTTATTTATAGACAAATCTACATATACACACAAACATACAAAAAATATTCATATATATTTACAGATTACTCCATCCTATTGGCCAAATAGAATTTGCCTATTCAATTTTCCAAAACTTTTTACTTGCTTAAATCTGTCTTTTTCAGCAAATCATGATTCACCAGCTAGCATATAAATAAATTTTTCAAAATAAACTCACACTCACAGAATTTTGCTTAAAACACTTGAGTAACTTTGCATCTTTTTTATTTGTGTAACAAGATGAACAGGCTGAGGCAGCTATTCTCTTTTATTACTCAAAAAGAGAACCCTAAAGCTATGTCCATTACACACAATCGAAGTCCATTATGAACAACAGAAATCCTAAAACCACTCTGTGGCAGGGATTAGATATTTATATTATTAAGAACAAACTACTGTTAATATTTATACCAGAGAAACACTCACTAAACTTCTCTGGTTAATATTCAGAAAAAAGTGAGAAGGTACACTATACTGCCTGGGGAAGATAGTGTTTTCTAACATACATCCAGGCAAGTAAGATGATGAGCATAATGCATAAGGGAGAACACTTGTTCAGATCATCAAGATCAAATAATTTAAGGTCCCATCTAAGAAGGGGTCTCTTCAGCTTGCTAATAGTTCAGTTATATTGCATTTCCAAACCTTGGAAAAATTGTGAAAGAATAAGTAAGGTATTAACACAGTGCAACTATTCATAATAAAAACCCAACTATAGACCATATATGCCCTGAAAGACCAGGGTAAAGGCTGGTAAGGGTTTCAGTCAAGAAATTAATTCTAGGAATAAAATACCTGAAATCAACTTAAAAGAGAGAACAGTTGAACTCAGCATTAACAAATCAGTGGGCAAGTAGATAGAGATAACTGTAGCTGTAAGAAGATTTTACAAAACTTACAGAATGCTGATTATATACACATATATACTACACCTGGCAGCTCTGGTCACTTGAAGCTATGTCTTCAAGGCAGGAGTTTCTATTACCAACCTTTCAAAATGTCTTGCACAACTCAGTGGCTCTATTTCTTGAATGCTTGCAAAACAGGGTTGAGATAAGGAAAGTTGCAGCTTTTCCAGTACCTTGAGAAGGGGCTTAGTGCAAGGCAAGGGAAAGGAAATATCAGCAACGACAACAAATTTAAAAAAAAAATACAAATAAAACCAAGTTGCTTATGCAGGAGGTTACAGAAAGGCAGAGGAAAAAAAACCATCCACCTTCCAAGTTGTGTATTGCAAGACTGACTCTTTTATTGTCTCCAGCTGTTAGATGACTCACACATGTTACTGAAATCCAACCTTATCAGGTATTTAAGAGCTTACGGTGCTCTTGCTGAATGGTGAACATCCTAAGCATGTAAGAATTCTGCTTTGAGTCTGCAAGACTTAAGACTGCAAACTAAATTTTATGCAAACGTATCTGACATTTGCACTTACACACATATTTGCATACCTAAGTAAGAGGCTGTGAGTTACTGCTGCCCCTTGTTTCAGTTTGCAGGAATAATAATAACTGCTCTTGCGTGGTGCTAGGTCCTGGACACTGAACTAGAATGCTGTTTCTGAGAGATGCTATGCCTGGCTATGGTGCCATATACTCACACAGAGAAATTGCTATGCAGGATCATTGCGAAAGTTCGCAAGACTGGCTGACGTTTTCAAAGTGATGGATCATGATCTTAGAGGAGTCTTCTTCTTGTCTTCTGTAGGGACTGGTATTTCAGGTCCAGGGGTTGATTGATTCTGTAATTACATAAATGTGAATCAAAACTTATTAAAATGTGTGGATGACAAAGAATGGTGAATAGTAAGGATATATAGCAGCCCTGGAACGTGATTTACTTGGTAAGTCAAGCACATCTAAATATTTCAGAGGAGCAAATTTCAAATTACACTTAAGAGCAAGAAATACAAAACACATTCATAACAGTCTGGCAACAGTATTTCTAGACAAATCGATACATCACAAAATAGGGATAATGACTATATTTTCCAGCACAATGCTTAGAGAGAAGGATAATGGTTAAGAGCAAGGATATGATTATATCACTAAGGTGATGTTAGAACGAATAACCGGGACACACAGTTCTGGTACCTACAGCTGAAACAAGACTGTGAAAATTCAGAGACAAGCCACAGGAGTGATTTGAGAAACAGAGGAAATGCCTTACTGCGGAGGACATGATACTGGTGAGATTGGTGAAAAATAGCAATTTAACTGCTGTGTTTATTACTTTCACAGATAGAAAACTATAGCAAGAACCAACGGCACAAAGTTGTCTTCTCCCCAGACCTGCCAGTTACAGGTTTCACCGTCTGAGACTTGCCAGAAGGCTGCAGCTGACAGAGCACAGGAGGCAGCAGTAACAGGATGGAGATTTGGAGGCAATGAACCAGACACTGTAAGAAGCAGTAACTATCTGTAGTTGTAATGCAGGTTTCAATAATATAATTTTTCAACAAAACTAATGTTAAAAATCTAGAAACATATCAATCTTTTCTTCATAAAACATGCAGCATTTATTATAAACTGTGAGGAAAACAAATGAAATTATATGATCTGAAAATATAATCATAATACCAATAATTATTAATGTCTTCTGGCAACCTGTGCTGTAGTTTAAAATAAATTGCCTTATTTACTATTTCACATCAGCCAACAGAACCAGTTGATTATTTTGCAATCCTAATCTTAACAATTTATTACATTTTTCAAATTTCCATGTTTTTTGACATAAAACCCCAAAAATTAATTCATAGCTTTCATAGGACTTACTTATTGCCATATCCTAAGGGACAGTACAAACTGTTATTTCCCACAGATGTGCTTTACTTAAACTAAACTGGACTTTCAGGAAAAGATTATGTGATGGAAAATGTTCCTTCCCAACTTATTTCCCTAGCTTACCATGTTTAAAACTGTCTCCATTTTAAAAAGGATGAAGGACAACTGATTGTGTATGGTTTTGCTGCGTGTTGTGAAGACCCAAAACTGTTACCCATACATTGTTCTCACAAATGTCTTTTGTTCGCACAAAAATGTCTTCGTTTTCAGATCTACTCTATAGTCCCTCTCACTAAATATGGCGAGGAGGGGGGAATCAGTAGTCTTATTTAAAGGCCTAAAATATCAAAAATGGAATTGCCTGACATAGTTCTTGAAATGCACAAAATACAGGAGGTAATGAGATAGGTCATTTACTCACCATATGTTCAGTAAAAAATAAAAAAAAAAGTCTACATTTGAAGAGGTGGTGAGGTGCTGGTAAAATGCAGACCTAGTCCTGCAGCAAAACAAGTCTGTGGTTTTTTCAAATGCAAGTTTCCTGTGTTGAGAGTTCCAGCAGGCACTTTTTTTTTTTCAGAAAAAAATAAATTTATAAAGCAGAGCTTACAGAATTCTCTAGGGATTTTTTTAAAGAAAGATGATAAAAGCAATGATGTGATCACATTGTACACTAAGGATGTACATAAAATAACCAAAAAAACTAAAACAGAAACAGGTGTAAGAAAAACACAGATTCAAGTAAATGAGCAAAGGTCCAAAAAAACCCCAGGCACAGAGCCACAAATGATAAATTTAAAATTGCATTTTTTTTTTTTTTACCTCTTAAAAAATGGAATAAACATTGCAATTTTGTAAGTCAATCCTATCAACCTTTTAGGACTCCAGTTGAGTTTTCCAATAACTGAGACACCAAGCTTTTACAAATACCTTTACTGAAACATTTAAGAAACCGGCTCATGAGTTTGCATAATTTTGCGACAGTGTGTGTGTAGGCACAAGCCAGTGGGCTGAGAAGCAGTGAATAGAATGATGCACACAGGGAAAATCTGAAGCTCTGAAAGCTCCTTGTGTTTTTAGGCTAAAGGTTCAGTAAAATAAAGCTAAGTATAGCTGCAGCTGCAGGCTGGGAGTAGGAGCTGACAAATCAGAGGATAATGGCCATCTTCAAAATCTGATTAAAGAGGTCACTTCCACCATGGAGAGTTCAGGCTGGTAGGGCACATGCATTCAACAAGCCTTAAGTAGCAGTCCCCGCAAAAAACTGAACAATACAGGGATTTCAGCTTCCGTTCACCTGCCAAAGTCAAATATTTTTACTTCTTCTTAGAGGGAAGAACGCTGAATTTCAACTGTGATGGAGAAATAAAAGCTTGTACAAAACACGTGCTGAAGAGGAATCTGAATTACTCCCATATTTCAAGTAACATTTGAGTCATTCTACATGTCATTAACACTCTGGTTTTTGTTAATGCACTTCCACCAGAGTACCTGTTTTGAGTAATAAACCAGACTGTATGTGAAGCACCATGAAAATTCAGGTGTGGTCTCAAAACACTGTAAAGCTCTCTAAAGGACTTACAGAGAAGATGAAGTGGTATTTGAAGACTAAAGAGCAGCTGACATGACAATGTAAGATCTTTGTAAGGGTTTAAGCCCTTCTCAAATACTTTCACTATTATTTCCTGTGCAACAGACAAACATTTAAAGTAGATTCAAAAACTTTTGACTACTGCTGTTGTTACTGATACAAGTCTAGTAGATTTTGAGATTCTTCTTGCCATCAAGCTGTATCTTAACTTGAGAATGCACTTGGCCCAAAAGTTGTTGCTACATTGAGCAGTTATGTGTCCAAGTCCTTCAAAATGGAAACCAGCAGAATTTGCATGTTCTCCATTTCTTGCTGCTGCCTCTGTAAGTAGTTTGACAGAACTGCTGCAAACCATAACAAATAATGCTTCCTCCTTCAAGAAATGAAGAGTAAGACACTATATCCTGCATGGTTTTTATCACAGCTTTGTATTAAAAAGCATATGAAAAGTATAATACACAAATCAAACCAAACCACATTTATTTCATCAGTCACAAGTGCAAATATAGCAACGAGTCAGTTCAGCAAATTACAACACATAGAGAAGAATGTAATGTAAATGCTAAGTACACTGACAGACCAACTTCAAAAGAGCAGCAAAACCCAGTTCATTCAAATAAAAACATCTATTCCTTTTACCTGTAATCTAAAATAACATAATAAATCTAGATCAGGAATGTCTCTGCTAACTCATGTTTAACCAGATATTCTGTTATTAGCAGTTCACATTATCCAGTGTGCAAAAAACCTGTCCAAGCTTCCTAGTAACAAGAGGTTTTGGTTTTAAGCAACTTTTATTCAATATTTAAATAATACAGTGATGATACTAGTTAATATCTTCTGCTATTTCATATTACAAATTTAAGAATATATATTAAAAAAACTAGGACCAACTTCAATGTACCTGTACAATTCTACCTGGATCCAAAATGGGTAACATTATAGATAAAACTGACTTCTTTTTTTGGTCAAAAAAAAAAAAAAAAAAGATAGACACAAGTCATCTCGGGGGTTTTTTCCATCATCTTTAAATCTGTAGTTAAAATATATGCAGTACTTATGTATAAAATAGAAAACATTCCCATTAGAAAGATACTGCAGTTTAATTAGCCGTTTTCCTCTACAGCTCAGCCAAGGAACAAGATTTACGCTAAACAACCAATCACTATTTCGCTTTACAGAAAAGCAAAAGTTGACTTTTACACTGGAAACTTAGTTAGCCTTCTTCTTTGTTATGAACTGTTTCTTCTTCTCTTTCTCTTGATGGGCAATGAATTGAGAGTCTGTACCAAAGATTCTGTCCCACCACGTGAAGGTTGAAGCATAGTTGCCAATAAAGTTCATGTGATGGAAATCGTGAAAACGGGCCCCAGCGTAGAAAGGCACCAAATGAAGAGGGTTCAGAGGAACATCGTAGCCACTACAGAGGAGGAAAAAAAGAGAAGCACCTATGTTAAGGATTTTCCCAAGACGTAAACTACAAAATATAGGCACTAACTTGTCATTTTTATAAAATAAATATGGGGTTTTTTTGGTATCCTAAGGCCCTGAGACAATCACTCTGGTATTGGCTCAGCATGAAAACAAGATTCCTCCAATCCTAGCCAAATGATTCTGAAAACTATCCCACAATGGCTTTGGCACTTACTTTTCAGCTCAATTTACTAGGCAAAAAAATTTAAGCAAGTCACCTAAAAATTCACAGTGGTTGACTTCCTGCCAGCTTAACAGTTTTAAGTAAGAGTGATGTTGAGAAGGAGGAAAAAAAGGTAACACTACATTTTAGTGACAAGCTATGGATATCAGCTCAGCAGTTCATCACAGAGCATCTCAAATCAACTACAGTTATGCCTACTCTTATTTTCAGCTTACTCCAAGTTCTTCAAATATTTAAAATTCAAATATATGACTACAGTAAGATTAAAAGCAGAACAGTTTACTTTAGAGGGATTTCAACTCTTTTGCTTAGTAGTACTGGAAAGCAACCTACCACCACCTAGTGGGGAGAGCACAAGTTAATTTGTTATAAACGCCCTCTGTGGACAATGAACTAAAATGACAATTACCAGAGGAAATTAATGTTTTGCATCAACTGATTTATGTCACAACATATACTTTGAGAAGTCTACAAGCAATATATAACTAAACTAGCAATGCTTTATATGACGAGTGTACTAGTAGTTTGTGTTTCACTAAAACACTCGACACTCAACTTGGTAAGACACTATATGCTTCATAAAATATTTACAAATACAAGGTCAAGTGTTAACACTAGCATTTCGAAAATGAACTATTAGTGACCCCTGCCTCTTCAATACAGGAAAGAAAGGTCACCTATTTGTAGATGAACTAAACTAAACCTAGTGGGATTTACCCTAGCATTTTGGAGCCAAATTTGAAGTAAGTCAGTTTTACTATAGAGACAAGAAGTCTTGTCCTTTTTATCTGCAATAAATAAACAAATAAACAGAAGAAATGTATGCATTTATTTTAAAGTGGTTCATATAGCATAAAGTTTCTCTTGCCCAAGAAAACAGTATGACAAAATGTTAAACAGAAAGAACTCTTGGCTGGAATATCACTTTTTATAATTGATTTTTGGTGTTCTAATATGCATAAGATCACTTGAGATAGACATCATAATGAGGCACCTAGCTTCTCAAACCCTCCTTGAGATGCTCTAGCTGATAGTCCACACTCCTCTAATCAGTAAAACCTGCTGTTAACGCTACCTCAAAACAGAAAACAGTGATAACTGTTCAGGTTGTGTCATTCTTTGTAAGACACACAAAAGCATTTCAGTGCAAAATAAACAGTACATCTCAAGTGAAAGAGACAGGTAAGTTTGAGGCAGACTTAGGGACAAGAGAAAAAGCAATCATTAATAAGAAATGAGCATTTCACCTGTGTACGTCAATGGTTTCCATCAAGCGACATATCACCCATGCCCACAGAAGAACCACGTGGTTACAGAAAACAACAATTCCAATAAAAAAGCCAGCTCCAAGGATAAGTGTTTCCAGAGGATGAGCATATTCCGCCTGCATTCCAAACGGAGACTAGAAAGAGAGAACACACAGAAAAAAGTCACCATTTTCAACTTTATATACCTCCAAATCAGAATCAGCATTTTGTGACGCTCTCCCCTTCCCACTACTGCACGAGACTACAACAGGACACATGGAATGATGTTGTGGGCAACGAAAATGGTATGACTGAGCAAGGGCTGTAACACATGTATTCAGCTCTTCATTGGGAAAACAGTATTCCAAGGTCAGAAGGATTATCATTCCATTAGTAATTCCAAACACTTCACTACTAGTTGAAAAGTTGAAAACTTTTATTTAGGCTTACCATTACCCCAGGTCAAAGCGTTATTTCAGGAATATTAAAGTGTTTGGCAAGCTCCTATCAGCTTTGCTATGCATCCAGTCTTGGAAGCAGAAGAAAGAAGGAAGCCAAAATATTCTCAGAAGCAGGACTCATTTAGAAATTTATTATAAAAATTAAAAATCTCTCACCTTTGATAATGTTTTAAAATAAATTCATACCACTCAAATGTTATTTTGAGATTGATATGAAACATTTCCTCTCCTTTATATATATATACATACACACACACCGTAATTCCTACATTTGATTTACCAAAAAAAGACACTCCACAGAATTTTCAAAGGTAGAACACAGAGAACAATTAAAAAAATTTTAACCTAATGCTGAAGGTTATAAATAAAATCATCAGAAAAAAATTAATTCCACTCTGTCTTAACGGGATATTTTAAAATCATCCCTTTCTGCTGTCAAGAAAGTTTTTAGTGAAGCGGCCATTAGCCAACAGATCACTTCTGCACAACTGCTAACCACTCTCAAGAACAATGGCCAAAAGCTGCTCCAGCTAGAGACCTGAGGGGCTGCCAAGAGAAGAGGAATAGAGCAACTGCTGCAGCAGATGTCTGTACGTATGCATGCATCCATCGATACCAAGCTCTTCTATTACTGGCAGCGTGTATAAAGCATCCTTGACCCAGAACCTGCAGTTAACTCTGGCACAGTATAGGTTGTACACTGAAACACAGCAGTGCACAAACACAGTAACACAGACTCCTGTGATCCAGAGGCAGTGCCATCTTAACAAACATAGGATATTAACTGTAAGGTGCAAGTACCACTGACCCTACCTGTCTCACAACGTCTCCTCCAGCCAAGTGTGGCTCATTACCTGGTGCTCAGTGCCAGCTCCAACACCACTAAATAGCACAACAGGCTATACTGCTCCAGAGGCCCACATCCAGAGCTATAATCCTTCCCTGAATCACACGTATGATGCACACGCCCAGGTTGTGCAAGAGCTGCCTGTCTGATCACGTTTTGGGGATTCATATGCTCTAGATAACAGCCCAGGTGGCAGGGAACTGACAAACTACCAAAACCAGAAACTTACTATTTCCCTTCTCCTTACAATGAGATCCACACGTACACTTTTAAAAGCCTTCTTCACCTCGCTCAACTGATATGATCAAACTTCAGCAAGAGTGCAATCTTTCAATCCCACGAAATGAAATAAAATCACTGGAGATGTTTTCAGGAACAAAATGGATGACTGCTCTTGACAAAGAAGTCAAGAAAAGACATCTATCTCACTATCACAGGAATGCAAAATTTCTTAGGTCTTTCAAATAACATGTTTAAATAGGTTACATGAAACATACACTATAAACTATTATTAAAGAAAAAAATCAATGAATACATACAACAAACTCATGGTGAACCTTATGGATATACTTGTAAATCCTCTTGTGATGCAGCAATCTATGCAGGAAATAGTGCCAGGCATCCTCAATCACTGCACAGCCAAAACACTGGGCAACCAGAACATACCTTTAAAAAACAGAAGAGCTATTATTTATAGAATACACTAGCAGATGCACAATCCTGGAAAAGAAAATCCTAGTTTATATGCTAATAATGGTCAGAAATGATTATACCTTTTACTGACTGAACAAGAGTGCACTGACACTACTTCAACATGCTAAAAATACCAATTACGAGGTAAAAAGGCTATTGTGCTTATCAACTCATCTGCTGAAACACTGAAGTCAGCACACAGTGTAACAAGCTGTCATTTCAATACTACACATGCAGTCTATAGTCTAAACGCAGACTGTGTGAGACCTTGATATAAAAATACAGAGATGCATCAGCTCTCTAAACCAGGGAGCAAACGGCTTTCCAAGAAGGATGACCTTCTGTGGTAAAGAACTGATATCAGGGTGCGGAGTCAGGGAGGAGGGGGCACTAACAGGTAATTCAGCTTCATTCAAAAGTGTATCAGTTTAGTGCAAGAAAAGAGACTGTGAAGCAGGTGGTACATTCTCTCCTTTGAGGAACACCATATTGCTATGATACAAAAAAAGGTGAAGGGAAGAAACACTTAAAATGAATAAAAAAAATAGATAAATAAAACCCTCCGAAGTCCAACATTTAAACCACACCACAATGAATCTTGCTTCACTTCCATAAACTCCCTTCTAGTCCCCTTTCTTTTGAGGATTAGAACAATTTGGGGCCATTTAAAAAAAAATCTAGAAAATTCTAATGAGGTCTTAGAGCAGTTCATTATCAACAGAAGCTTGACTAACGCACAGTGTACACTGCCAAAAATTATTGCGTATTAGACATTAATTGTAATATTCTGCCTCCAACTGTATGTAATGGACTAACATATCAGACAAATCTACGTACCATCTAGGCATCTCTTCCCATTCATATGGGATGTTAAAATACTCTGTGAAGTAATAGGTACCACAAATCAGAGGAAGCTGAATGAAGAAGTGATTGAAGAGGAGTGTTTTGAAACACTTCCACTGTTTTTCCCATGTTTCTGGTTTATCCTAAAAAGAAACAAAAAGAATCAACTGTGTTACATGTTTCTATTACACATAACTGAAGTGCTGCAAAAATTCACTTGGAGTCAGTTTCATTTCACCTTGGAAGACAGACAGTACCTCTTCCAATAATACAGATTAACTCAGGCAACACAAATGATAAAGGACTGGATTCAGTTTCATCAGAACATCTTATTTTTCTAAGCTAGTGCTTTAATCTAAGTTGTTTTCGACAGTCACCCCAAACTATTTTTGTTATTTCAGTGTTTATAGTCAGCAGGAACACTTCGTACTCAACAGCTTAACACAATCCAAGTTTGCTTTTCTTCTTCACACCGCAGAATGCATTTCCATTGCTAAAATAATACAAAAAGAAGCTGAAGAATAAAAAAATGGTCTTGAAAACATCCAGTTTTTGCAGGAGATATTTTATCAACCCCCGTAATAATTTCAGAAGCTGGTGTTATTAATTTCCAATTCATATTGCAGTGAACTGAGGGGGAAACTTTATATATTCACATACACTCTGTCATTTTACTCTCTCATTTCCAGGATGACCAAGTGGAAGATAAAATGGGGCCATATACATTGGAAACTAGGATACTGCACTTATATGTTCTACTTGATGTGTTCAAAGACAAATCAGGAAGTGTATAGTTCACAACTTTCTCTTACCTGCTGTATTTTATACTTTTGCATGTACGGTATAAACTGAAAGACAAATCCAGGTACACAGAGCAAAAAGTATGAAACTTCATGAACTATAAGTGACCCCCAAGTTGCAATCTGGAACTTCGTGTAGTTATCCAGCATGTAATTCCAGGCATTTTTAAATGGTTGCTGCAGGGGATTGTCAGGCAAGAAAGAGTCTATATATTCCACTGCCAGATAAGCAGAGTTCAAGATATTAACACTGTCGTTCATTGCCATCCTTCAAGCATAAAACATCACAATTACAGCTCTTCTATAGTTGTAAGTAACCTGCAATTTAGAGAGAAAATTACCAGCAGTTAATCTTCAGAGAAAAAAAACATTGCCTGTCATAGCTGTTACATAGTTTTAAAGTAAAAACTGGGAAAAGAGGGGAAATACAGATTCTTTTTCTACTGAATAGTCTGAAAGAACAAAGCTTTACTTTGGTTTGAGAGGCAAACCAACGTGAGAGACAATCAGCTCAGGTTTTGACATTAGGTCAAGGGAGAAAAAGGATAAAGAAGTATTAATTATTAAATAAATTTATTTCAAGGTTTTTGTGGGATAATTGTATTTGATCCTAAAAGAGCAGATAAAGGTTCATATGAGAGTTAATAGATTAATTAACTGTGATCTCCTGGTTACCCAGTCCCATTCTTCTCATAGCTGTGAGCCAAAATTCATGCAAATTACATCAACACTGCAATTGGGCTGAGGCAATCCACCTTCCTCTATGTAATGGACTTTGCATCACAGCTCCCAAAAGCATAGAGGCTGCATTTCCTGCAGGGGCCCTGAACTTGTGCCATTTTCATAGACTAGGCTGCTTGTTGGTTTGGGTTGGAAGGGACCTTTAAAATCATTTGTAGTCTAATCCTCCTGGGATGGGCAGGGACATTTTTCACTAGATCAGGTTACTCAACCTGGTATTCAAACACTTGCAGGAATGGGGCATCCACAACTTCTCTGGGCAACTTGTTCCAGTGCCTCTGCACTCTCGCTGTGAAAAATGTTATCCTTATGCTCAACTTAAACCTCACCATTTTTAGTTTAAAACCGTTGCCCTGTGCCTTGTTGCTATAAGCCTTTGCAAAAAGCTCCCTTTGTGTACCAGAAGGCCACACTACAGTGTCCCTGGAGCCTCCTCTTCACCAGGCTGGTCAACATTAACTCTCCCAGCCTCTCTCCTCTGACCATTTTCGGGACCCTCCTCCCTTCGGGACCTGCCTCTAACAGGTCCATCTTCCAGTCTCAAACATCCTCAAACATGGCAGCTCACAGGCCAGAGGACATGGGTCAGTCCCCAGGTTTTAGGCTTAGCCTGGATCCAACATAAATCACAGGCTTAAATCATCGAGTCCAACCTATGACCAAACACCACCTTGTCAACTAGACCATGGCACTGAGTGCCACATTCAGTTCTTCCTTGAACAGCCCCAGGGGCAGTAACTCCACCACCTCCCTGGGCAGCCAGTTCCAATGGCTAATCACTCTGATACACCAAGTAACGCACTAAGCCAGCACCCAGCAACAATAATTTTTTAATTTTTGTTTCTTAGCAACAGCATCACGATGCTGCCGTGTCTTATAACCAGCAGAAGCATCCCAGCAGAAGCATCCCAGCAGACGCCATGGCAGCTCCCAACCCCGAGCTCCTGAGCCGGCGGCAGCCATGGCAATTTACTCCCTCCGCCACTGACCCCCGCACAAGCCCCGGCCAGGCCGCACCGGGACCAGCCCCGTCGGTCCCGCCGCGCCTCGCGCGGGCGCGGGCACACGCCTCCCACGCGCGCGGAGCGCCGAGGGGAGACGCCCGCCCGGCGGCCCCCGCGCTCAGCCCAGGGAGCCCCGGCAGGAGCCGCGCAGCACGCCTGGCACCTCCACCCCCGTCCCCCCGGGCCGGGCAGAGCCCCGCTCGCAGCCCTGTCCCCTCACCTGGTGCCGGTGGCAGCAACACCGACGGCAGCAGCACTCCGGCACCAATAACACCGCCCGGTCCGCCCGCTCCGCCCATGGGCCGGCTGCGGGCGGCGGCGCGGGGTCAGGCGGGCGGGGGGGCGGGGCCGGAGCCTGGTGTCCTGCGCCGCGATTGGTTGGAGGGGTGGAGTGAGGATAGTGAGACCGCGGCGCGCGGCCAATGGGGCGGGGGCGGGCGCGTGACGCGCACGACGCGATGGGGCGATCCCGGCGGCGGGAGCGGCCCCGGCATGGAGCGGCGGGAGGGGGAAGGAGGGGGGACCAGGAACGGCCCCGTAGTGGAGCGGCGGCACGGGGAAGGAGGGGGGACCAGGAGCGGCCCCGGCATGGAGCGGCGGGAGGGGGAAGGAGGGGGGACCAGGAGCGGCCCCGTAGTGGAGCGGCGGCACGGGGAAGGAGGGGGGACCGGGAGCGGCCCTGGGATGGAGCGGCGGCAGGGGGAGGGCGGGGGACCGCGACCCGCTGCCCGCCGGCTCCCGGCACTGCGCTACCAGCGCTCGCCTCCAGGAGCGGCGCTGGCGCGGCCGGATGCGTTGCCATCCCCCCAGGGTTATGCGCCCGCTTCCTGCTCCAGCGCTGATGGGAACACTGGAGGTACCAATGCGGCAGTGTCCTCGTGGTAACGGCGGCCCCGAACCCCATTCCCGGAGGTTGTGTCATGCGGGTAAAATCCTGCCATTCAAACATGAGGTTTCCAGCCCAAGCCCGTTCCGCGCCGCACCCAGCACATCACGGGGCAGTGACGCACCTCGCTGGAGCACCTTCGTGCCTCCCAGCCCGTCCACCTTGTCACGGCTCAAACGCTTTCACCGGGACTGAGCGGCGGCCATTCCTCCACTCACAGACAACCAAAGCTTTCAGAAACAGGCCTGCAGCAAATCGCTGATGTTGACATGACTGGCTCCTAAACCTTTTTTTTTTTTTTTTTTTTTTTTCATTCAGATCTTTAGAATAGAACACCAGCCCCTCCTCCTCTACCCCTCCTCCCCCCAATTTTTTTTTCCCCCTCTTATGTCAGGACTTGTATCGAGAAACACAAGTTTTAAGAAACCTGTTGGCATTAGGAAACAATGTACAAACTTTTATTTGAAGAAAATGTCCCAAATATGACAGTAACTTTGGTCATGTTAAAAGGAGGCCATCCAAGAACAAATAAAAATAAGCTGCTTTACAAGCATGGCCACATACAGTATATTCAGATATTGGCTAATAGAAGCTGAGGTTACACGCATAAATAGGCCTTAGTACCATGCAAGTTCAACGCAATTCCATACATTCACTATAAATTTTCAGTTATTGTCATGCCAAATCACCTTTTGGATAAAAAGGTAAAAAAGAAGTAACATCTAAATGTGACCAAAATTGAACAGGAAAGAAAAAATCTTAAGTACAGACAACATTTTTATTAAAAAGATCTTGAAATTACACCTGTTCAGGAAGTGTTATACCATCTCTGATCTCCTTCAGTGGGAATTAGTAGTGTTAAGCATTGTTACATATCAAAAAATACAGCTCTGTTTTACAACATAGTACCGACATATTCAAAGTACTGTGCCAAATTATAAATAGTAAAATCAGGTTTTGAAGAGTTTCAATAGAGAGCAACAAACATATGCACATAGTATAGTTAGGTAACAAAAGTTTTATAAAAGGAAACAAATTTACCCCATGCCAGCTTGAATTACTGAGGTGGGATTTAATACCTACTATGAAGACTGACAGTTCATTTCCTTAAATATATTTATTAGTCTCTGGAAAAAATAAGACAAAAATTTACTTTCACCAGAATACACACCGTTCTTCACTGACAATCCATTTCTCAGTCATGACTGACAGAAGTCGGTCCTTATGAAAGGTGGCTTTTTTTTTTTTTTTAAGATCTTGCAATTAAAAAAATGGTCCACTAGACTTCAAAAATCCAATCAGCTTCTGCTCAGCTGCAGAATAATCCTACACATTGCTTCTACCTAGAGTAATCTTCATCATCTGTCATCTGTAATTGTAGACAGTCACATCTTCCACTGTGACTCAAGGTGCAGCTACAAGTAGAGAAGTGCTTAGATACTCAGTCACTTCAAATATACTTGCTGAAGACTGCTCCTAGTGCATAATCAAATTGAAAATCCCTTTACTGATCATAATGGTTTGTCAATAACTGTAACACCTAGAGAGGGGCAAAAAAAGGGTAAAAAAAAGGGTAGTATTTTTTTAATAATTAAAATATATATACATATGTTTATATAATTTTAATATAATTTTAATATAGTTTGTTGCAATTAGCATTTAGCTGTACACCAGCATCAATGTGCATATTTCCCCCTAATTTCTCTCTGACACAAAGCTGTCTGAATCAGTGCAAAATTCTGAAAATTTCTGTGACTTGAAAAAACTTGCCATTAATCAAGTTTAATTTAATTTTGTCATCAGTGAGGTATATCCTTAATATTCACTTAGATAACTCATTTGAGAAACTGCAATTATTGAAGGAAAAGATTCCTGAAACAGCTCATTTTCTAAATAGCAAATCCCAAAGAACTTTCGAATTGGACCCCTAGATTGAGACAAATTTTTTGTTAAAAGAACTGTTCATAACAGAATCATCTTTCTGTCTCACCACTGATGTGCTAAATCCCTCTTCAGTACAGTGTAATACCATCTTTTTCTTGTAGTAGATAATTGTTTGAAGTCATAATTCAAAATGTACTGTCAGATTCTTCCTATCCATTTTAGTATCTTAGGTTTTACTTTAGACAAGACTCTGTTTGGATGCTTTGTTGAATTTCTTGTCCTAGCTGTTATACTATAAAAAGTCTATTAAAAGATATCTATATGCATTACCTGCATAGCTCCTTCCTGTACTCATACAAGATGACACAACCGTCCATTTATCAGTTGTTGGATTATAATACTCCACTGTTGATAAATTACAGGAACCATCATCTCCGCCAACTACATACAACAGACCATTTACAGCACAAACACCTAAAAAGGGACAGGAAACCAGTATGAAAAACAGCAGTTGACTATATCACCCCCCAAAAAGCATGGGTTTTATTTTGCTGCACTTTGAAAGCAGCAGAAATCCAGGAACATTCACACCCAGTGCCATTTACACCAAATGACATTGGCAAGATTTTAAAGTCATTGTTGCACATACCTGCATTCCTTCTGCACATGTTCATGTCTGCAACCTGCTTCCACGTACTTGCAATGGGGTCAAACACTTCAACACTTTTCCTTACCAAAGGACCATCATGACCACCTACTGCATACAATAAATTGTTTAACACACCGACACCTGCAAACACATGAAAATACGCAGAATTAACCAGAGAATAGTTTGAATGATATAAAGGAGAAACAACAAATATTATGTCCACTAACATAGATCCTTCATTAAGTCAATGCTAGAAACTTTCAGAAAACATTTGGGTCAGGATGCATTAAAGCAAAGAGACAGTAACTATAGCAGGACACTGATAAATATAACAAAGCAGGACACTGATAAAGTGCCTTGCGTGCCCATCTACCATACTGCAGCATACAAAGACCAGAGCTGTTCTGCAACAGAAGATTTAGAAAATTTTGGACAAAAAATGATGTGCAGGAAAATGAGGATTGTTGAAATTTAGGACTAATTAGAAGTGACAGTAAATGAGACAGTGTGCTCAGCCAGCATAACGGAAATCTGACAAGATGATAAAGTGTAAGTGAATTTTTAGAAAGTAAAAACTGTGCAGTACAGAGGATAAAAGCTGAATGGATAGACATTATACAATAGGGATGTTTCCACTGAAGTGTTGGAATACCTTGTAAACATATATACGAAACAGAAGGAAACAGTTAAGAGTGAATACCTTCTCTGGGATTTGGAGGAGAATACCAAGCGTCTTTGAAACAAGCTTCAGTGATCAAAATATCCAAAAGGATATCAAAGCATGTCCTTTAATCCTAAGCTTTCCTTTACTTTACAACAGAAGTTTATAAATCTGTAGGCTTGGAACAAAGGGGTGAATATAGCTAGTTCTATCAACTTGCTAATTGGGCTGCACATATTGAAAAGATGGTAATGGGGGAAGCAGAAAGAAAGGCCTGTTTATTTATTCCTCACTTTATAATGCATTATTCGAACACAAAAATAATAAATTTCAGAAATGTAGAGGGGTTTTGGATTAAAACTTTTATGTGACAGACCATAAAGACAACTAAAAAGCACCACTATGGAAATATATTGGGAAATCTGATATATGTCACATTGGAGATTATGAAACTCAAAGCTGAGATACAGATTTGCAAATATGGTTCATAAAGGATTCCATGGAAAAGGCACAGCTTAAAATCTTTTTTAAAGGGAAATAACTAATATGAATGCAAAAGATCATTTAAGTCCTTTATAGGAAAAAAATAAATAAAAGAGAATCTTGAGACTTTAATAACTAGCTGAAATATCTTTGAAAACATATCACTAATATTGTATGTAAGAGTCATTCCTATATGGGGAGAAAAACAACTCCTGCTGAAATGACTAAATTTTCTTATTAAAAAGACTGATTTTAATAATTAAAGGAAGAGAGAAAGGAAACATGGAAGTTAATTGGTAATGTGAATCTGAAAAATAGCTTTTTGATAGGACACTTTTATAAATCATCCTATCTAATGCTTTATCAGTGATATTCACTACTAACATTTCCCTATATCCTTCCCAGTTCATTTAATTCCTCTTTTATTGCTATTATTTCTAGCTATCATGTCACAGTATTGTATGACAACTATTAGACAGGATAATACAACACTCAGCTTTTGTAGAATCAAACATTACAGAGCTAGAAGGAGGGCTACGATTTCTGGTTTAAATATGTGATGTGATATAAATCCCCCCACCCATACTTTTGGTATAGTTACCAACCTTCCTATTCAGTGTGTAGAGTTTTCCCTTTGCCTTTTTTTTTCCCCCCCATAGTTCCTTATTTTTAATAATGTCCTCCATTCCTCCTTGGTGCTTCATTTTCCCTTAATCCCACACCCAGTTTCCAGGTCCTACCTTATTTCTTGCTTCCGTCTGTATCCTCTTGTTGCCGTCTTCTGAGTTCTCCTTTCTTTGTTACATTTCTTTCCTGCCCATTTTTCAGGACCCTGTCTTATCTCTCTCAGCCCTCCCAAATGGCCTATATCTGGATCTGAAGTTCCTCATCCCAACATGTTGCTGGAAACAGATCTGTCCCCATATTGATCAACTGAGAAGCAGTTGGTACTAAAGAAGAGTAACTGAGGGTTAACCTCTGAAAAGTTGCTTTTGAATGAAGCTGAAGCAGTAGGAACAGAAGAGATGAGCTTAAGTTCCTTGAGATGACCAGAGATGCAAAACTTGAACACAGGAACAAATTTTGTTTTAGTTAGTACCCATAACACCACCAGCACTGATCGCCAGTTGAAACAGTTCTGGTGGGTTTGGATATGTGGCCTCTACAGCCAAGCCCAATCAATAGTCATGATTTTCACATTACAACCCACTCCTCTGCCACACAAAAATATAATTTTCGATATATTTAACAGAGTGGCACAGAAGAATGTTCATTATTTTACTCAATTATATGAATCTGAAATAACTGACTATATTTACTTTTTCTTTCAATTTTTTTTTTTTTTTAACCAGAGGACAAGGTAAAAGGCAGAAGAGAGCTGAGTAAGCAAACACAGTCCTGAACTCAGGGACAAGGAGAGAGAGGAGAGGGACAGAAAGATCCCAGTAGTCAGTGTATCTAAAGAACTAAAAATTTCAGAGTTGTAGAAGAAATTCAACATTAAAAAAAATCTGAAAATATCTACTGTATAAATAGGCTGCAAGCACAACAACAGTTTGCAAAAACAGAGTATCAAAAAATAAACCCCAAATGCTGAAACATAATGTGTGTGCAGGCAGACTGCAAAATAAAGCTTTGTCACAACCCACCAACACTCTTTGTCTTTATGATGATACTTGTAATTTGCCCATTTTATAAAAATATTTTCTTCAAAAATTGCCAATATTAGACAGGAGTATTTAACAGTGCCCTTACTGCAACTCTGTCCAGTTTTAAATCCAGATTTACTTCCAAGATGCACAGACTGAGTTACTAGAAGTTTCACAAGACAACTATGTTTTCTTGAGGTACGATGTATCATGTTTCTTTCATTAACATCATGGTTTTAGTTTAGAAACACAATCAAAACATGACTTCTAGTAATAAGAGAGATCAACTTGCTGATTTTATAAGGGTATAATGGAAGTATCACAAACTATCTTAACTTTAGGAATGAATTTAATACTTTAATAGATTTCTTTTGAAATTATTTAAACTTAATTTAGACATCATTATACAGATAAAAACTGTTCAGAGTTAAAGAATAATGGAAGGCATGATAAAAAGTTGGGATAACTACTAATCATCTACTGAGCATACTAGAAGTCCATCCAGATTTATTTGTAGCAATATCTCTTCCAATTATGAAGCACATTAATGCAATCACCAGTAGATACCTGAAGGGTGTTGCTAAAAACCACCTTTGAGTACTTGGCAAAAAAAAGTGACTTAAATTACTAAAAAAATAAATGTAGAAAATAATATCATAGAATTTGACTTGAAAAAGTCCTTGGGAACGCATATAGAGAAAGAAAATAACTTCTGCGAGTTGAAAAAACCTGAAATACCAAAAGACAAATAGAGGACAGTGAACAGTAAATGAGATTCAAGTCCATAATATAAATAGATAATGAAAATGCTAAAGTCAATTTGGAGCTGTGGAAGCATCATTTCATTAAACAAAAGTGGAATACCAGAGGCACTTTTGATGTCTTTAAAGAGAAATATACATACCCAGAATCACAAGAAGTAAAAAAAAAAATCCACAAAAAATAAAGAAGGGATTTTTCAGATTTTACCGAAATAAATGGATATACCTTGGCTAAAGGATAAGGAAGGATAACATGTAGTAGGCTGTACATGTACAGAGGATGTAAACACCAGGTGATGAGGAGAACTACTGAAGGTGAAATAAAGGGTACATAAGTGGAAGTAATAGGATGAAACCAGTAATACAAACTTAAGAATGAACAAGGACAAAATTTCCTGAACTGAATCAGAATGCAGAACAAGTCCTCCAAAGAGGTGGAAACCTAGTCACAGTTCACATGTAAAGTCAACCTGAAAAATCATCCCTACACTGGCAAAGAGATACCTTTGAAGACAAGACATTTTTTCATCCTAGAAGTATAGATTTTGATACTTCAGTATTTAGGTGACAGTGATTGTTACAATCCATGAGTATTAGTCTGTATGTTAAATAACATCAGAAGTTGTGGAAAGAGGAGGAATATGAAAGTATGAAAAAGCAAGGAGAAATATTTACTATTAACAGACTGAACCCTACTCTGGAGGACAGTTTTGTTTTTATAACCGGCTGTATATCAGCCAGATAGGACTAGCACATTCCATCAGATTCACACTTTAGCTTACCTTTTATATTCTTAGATACATTTTAAACCCACAAATTTTCAGTTTTACAAGGATAGTTGATCCTTGTCCACTCACCTGCTCCACTCCGTCTAGTGCTCATTTCTGCAACGTAGGTCCACTCATTTGTATTAGCATCATAGCATTCTACTGAACTAAGGCACTGACGTGACGCTCCATCGTAGCCACCAACAGCATACAGTTTACCTAGAAGGGTAACCAACACAAAGTGACCAATTTGTAATGCACACAGACTGTACTGGTACACAGGCAAAGAGGAAGTCCTCATTCTCTTAGTCAGCTACTTATCAGTACCTGTCACCGATCAATTATTGAGTTTCTACGCTGTAAACAGTTTAAGTTAGCACACCATAGTTCTTGTCATTTTTAGAATGTAAAAGGCAGCCAGTATCTAACACAAACAAAGCAAGTCAAAAGATTTTAAACTGCCTAGCTGAAATACAAAGGTAAGGTTTTTAATTAAGCATTGTTCAAAAGCAAGCTAATTCAAGTATGTTTAATACTGGAAGCTCACAGATAGGCTTCCTAGAAATATGAAAAATTCAGATAAGAATTACTTGTACAGTCTGCATTTTCCTATTTGACACAGCCATGGCTCCTATGCAGTTAAAACACATACACTGATAACTGTTTTAAGACCCAAGAGCCAGCCCAGGCCTGCATTGTCCAAGTGACATCCAGGCTATTCACCACCAAGCTGACTGGAACGTCAGCAGTTTTCCTGGCACTGTCCTTGGGATCATCCCCAGCATGCAGCCAGCAAAGTCAGCCACAGATAACAGCTGACAATACAACAGTGCTACATCACTAAAGACCAACTGATAAGGTCATCACTTCAGCTCTCTGACTTTGCTGACATACATAACCTAGAGCACACACGCTTAGAGAGCTTTTCCTCAGTTAGTGTCAGGCACTGTTGAAGCTCTGAAAAAGAATTTAAAACTATTATGCTAAAAACTGGTCAAATCCAAGTGGAGTGATTACATATTGTTCGTTACCATTTGAATGAACAAATTACAAGGTTGAGCATAAACATAAATCTGAAGCATGTTTTCAAAAGTAAGAAAAAGTAGTAGGGTAAATGATTGCATTTCCTTACCTGTTCTTTTCAATATAATTTGTCAACTTACCTCCAACAACACCTACGCCAACACTGCTTCTTCTTGTGTTCATTGGAGCTACATGAAACCACTCGTTAGTCTTTAAGTTGTAAACTTCGACTGATGATAAACCTGTGAAGACAATATAACATTATTTTCTCTATAAATGTAGGTGCAACATACTGTTTAGCTGTCAGAAAATTCTTCATATCTGAAAATTCAAATTATTTCATTTTAAGGACTGTTAGTTACTGTACAAAAAGCACAAATGATGTCCTCTAGATAGCCAATTACAATCAACATATTCTTGGTGTCTGAAAAATGGGCAAATTACTAAAAGCTTTTACCAAACTGTGAAAAATTCTTCCCTGATTTTTTCCTTTCTTTTTAATGATTTCTTCTACATATGCTTCTACAATAGTTATTAAGCTAAAGGATCACCTCTGCACAAATGGTTTAATGCATCTGGGAAGAGAATGAACAATGTGTGTCTGAAGCCTTCCCATAGGTCAGAAAAAGCTGTTTATAATCCTATTTTCACTTCATGAAAATGCAAAAATAACTGCTCACATCTTCCAGAAGTTAAGGATTCTGACTACAGAAGGAATACTGCAAGGGAACCTGTCAAAAATTCACCAGTTGTTAAATCTGAACTCTTAGACGGGAGCAAACAGTCCACTGCTCTGGTAGAGCGATGTGACCCCTTTAAGTACATACCACATCACAAGATGCCAGGCTACACTCATGCTTGGTTTATTCACAGCTACCAGGAAAGAGACCTTCAAATGCGATACAGTTATGCTAAGAGTAGTCAAAACTATTCAGAAGTGTATAAGGCAAATATACCTGTACTCCCATCAAATCCTCCCACAGCATAAAGAAGGCCATTTAAGACAGCTGCTCCCAGCGTGCTTCTCCTGTCTTGCATGTTAGCAACACTTGTCCACTGGTCCTTCACTGGATCATAGGAATCCACAGTGCGAACTCTCAAAGAGCCATTGAAACCACCAACTGCGTAAACCATGCCTCCCATGTACACCATTCCTAGGGCAGGGAAACGGGGAGGAAAGATGAGTGGTTTAGTCTCTTTGTCAAATAATTTTATTCCATACTGTCCTGAGTTTGCAGATACTTGACACAATTTACAGTACTCAGGACACGTGCTGTGCTTTTGACAGTCTCCTAGAGCCACACTTCATTCAAGTTAAGCACTAGAAGTTCTGACACTTTTTGTTACTAATAGCTCACACTTCTCAATACCATGCTTGCTGAAATTCTTCTTACTTGGGTAGCTCAGCTGCTTTAAGATCACATTTTCATGTTTTTAATAGCAGTTGATTGCTTCTTCATATTCTTTATTTCATTTAGTAATAATATGTTATTTTAATAGTAAAATTAGTCATTATTACAATGCATTAATATTTAAATTTATTCATCCCTTGTGTCTAATGAAGGCAATAAAGCAGTTTATTCTACAGATTACAAACTGAAGCACAAATTAAGCACAATTTATCAAACTTGCATTGTTCCAGATTAGCAAGTAATTCAAATGTTGAAGTCAAGGCTTAGCCCTTCTTAGAAAAATACTATTGGTACTGTTCCAAAGAACATAGAATGCTTTATACATTGTATAAATGCTGAAATTCTGAAGCATTACCAACCACAACAAAAAAATAGACATTGCTTACCTGCTCTACATCTTCTGGAAGGCAATTCAGCCACCTGATGCCAGCGTTCTTCTTTAAAATCATAGCATTCAACACTTCGAATTGCCTTTGGTGCCTGTCCTCCAACTACCATCATCAACTAAAAGGGAGATGATAATAATTGTTAATTATTTGCACATATGAGAGCACCTGAAAGATCAAAAGAGTGTTAAAAAAATAAAACAAGCCACTCTACGAGAAATAATTAGAGGATGGTTCTCCTAAATTAGAAATCTGACTCCTGAGAATCAGGCAAAATTAACTGTTTGGACTTTTTTTAAACAAATGTAATTAATAATTATTGTTTTCAGGGGAAATACCTGAAGTAGAAAAGCAATTTGAATCTAAGTAAACCTCCTAAAAATATGGCAGATCCTTCTGTATCTTCACATCCTACTCTGATCTCAGGTGTAAGAATTCAGTGTCTATGATATGTAATGGAACTGTGACCATCCATCTGCTGAACAGAACCTCCTATTCCATTACTGCAGTTGTCACAACAGTACTATGAGAGAATTTTTTTACTCCGTTGGAAAGAAGATATTATCTAATGTTTGTTTTGTTTTTCTCCTAAAATGAACAAAAGGCAATATTTAGCTAAAAATTGAAAAAAAAAGTCTCAACTCAGAAGCTTCACTCAGTCTTTGTTTTGTTTCAGTTGTTTTTTTTTTAAACGGGCTTGTTTCCCCATAATTGTATATTTCTCAAATGCTTGAAGCACTTATTAAATAATGTTTTCTGGGAGGGGATGTAGTGGTGGTGCTGTGTGTAGGTGGGAGACTAAAACACCTCTATCATAAGTAGCGTGGAGTGCAAAGCTAATTACTTTTTATATTTTTGCGATAACCAACTCCGGTACAAAATTTTTACTGCAGTAACCCAAGAGACAGACATGCTTTTATGAAATTTTTAAAATGGAGTTTGAAATAGTAAGTACATGGAAAAGCAAGGGTCTTACTTTTGGCAGGCTAGCAGGTGTTCTCAATTTTGTTCGAGTGCTTTTCATCAATGCTCGTTGCTCAGTTGGTAGCAAGTGATACTTCATAGCTTCAATGAGGTAATCTTTACAAGCACTGCTGTTCTTAACCAATATTTCTTCTTCAACTCTCTGTTTATTAATACAAGTTTAACAAGGTCTGAGCGTGTTAAGGAAGTAAAACACATATCACAATCTGAAGTGTAATAAAGCCTATGTTATATCTCACAAATGCAGGTTAATCTAATTGTTTAGATTATCATTTAACCAGTTAGACACAAATTTATGTGTTGGCAATATGCAGGCCCTAAAAAGAAAAAAACAAATCAGGAGATGTTGATTCTCAATTAGTAAGTAGAAGAAACAGTATGAGGCAAGGTAAAGCACTTTTCTTACAATACAGGCACATTTCTTGAATTTTCAAATACAGAGAGAACAGAATATTGAGAATAATTTAACAAACTAGTAAGCCACCCCACCACAATAAAAACACAACAAAAGCAAAGAGCAAAAAAACTCCAAAACTCATCCAAAACAACAAAGTTGAGATTTGTATCACAAAAATAGAATTTCTAAAATAAACACCTACCAACATACTACTAACCAATGTTAATAATGAACTCGTATTTTCAATCTTAAATATTTGACCTGACACCAAAGTATCAAAAATGAGCTTATGAAATTTGAAAAAATGTACTTTATCTGAAGCAGGTAAAGGAATGTTTCCTTTGTCATTAATTCCTAATTAACTTGAACAGTAGATATGATTCTGAAGTTGAAAATTCACTTATGGAAACAAATCTTTTGTCCAAGATTGTATTACAAATGAAAAGTAACTTGATCTCAGCGAATTGCATTGTTCAGATCATTAGTGTGGTATGACATGTGGTCAGCCAAACAGATAAACTACTTTATATAAGTCATCCTCCAAATGGCAATCCCTCACCTGACTCACTGTGTGCATGTGCACATGCATATGTGGTAGTGGCTGTTTGTTTAGTTTTACTGTCAGTAACAAACTACATTACACTGTTGTTTAAATTTAAAATTATCCATCTTGCATTAAACAATGAACAGAAATTTTCATGTGTAGATTAATTAGTATTCCTTTTTGCTTACCTGAACTAAATATTCCCGAGAAAGCAAAGGCAGCCGAACATGCTCCATCAGACGAGCCATTAACTCCTGCCTTACATCTTTGTCATGGTTTACCCAGGATATCACTGCTTCAAATACCTTCCAGAAAACAAACAAGTGCAAATCCCCTTACTTACAAGTTCATAAGTATGAAAACATCAGTGTGCCCCGAAAACTAGTTCTGCTTATACTAAAATTCCTAACATAAGAAAAGATTGAGCAGTTACAGCTCCCGTTATTTCAGTATTTATCAACTAAAAAATTAAAAAGGTGCATCAGGCAGTCTCTTTTTATATTGCTCCTCTACTGATGTTTCAAGGATAGCTGTGCTGCATTGACAAAATGCACACAGTAAAGTCATTGATAATGAAAATCCAGTAAAATTAGGTAAACAAACAACACAGCAGCACCAATATTACAGTCCTCATATTTTTCTTCCTTTCTTGGAGAACTGGCCTGCCACATCATCATTCAAATGACTTGCCATCACTGACTTAATGGGAGAAGTTAACACAAGCCTAGTTTTTCTTCCATTGCACAGTAGCACATCATACAGTAGAGCATTAAAACCTTAATTATACTCCACAAAAGCAGCATCACATGTATCAAAGTGATAGAACTGTACCTTCAGGGTATTACAGGAATAACAACATGACTTTGTGAGTTGCAGTTTAAGCAGATAGTTCTTAGATTCAAAGTTTCAAAAAGGTTTTAACATGAAACACTACCTAGCCACACAAATCAGTATTCAAACATGGTTTTGAACACCATTTAGCCTCATTTGAACAGAGGTGTTGGTACAACTACATACTCCACGGAAAAAAGAAAACCAACGTATCTCAAATAGATCATAACTGAATAAAAAAAGCTCAAAATTAATACATCCACAACCTGAAAATCATTAGAGATTTGCAGAGATGCCCTGGGCTCGCTGAAGACCACAGTGTTTCAAAAATGTCTTTAAAAGATTGAGATCTAGCCAATACACATTAAACTCAAGTTAGGTAATACCAAGCTGCCTAGTCATCTCCTTTGCAACCTACATTTCTTCAGTTAGGCTCAACAGCTCACATATATATACAGAGTTTTAATACCTCTCTGGGACTGCTGATGTTAAAGTTAGTAAATGGCATATAATTGCCCTGCCAACTTTGAGTTATTTATCCCTTGGTAAATCAAACTCCTGTGTATGTGACTCAGTGCGTGTTCTGTTTGTTCTGTGAGAAGATGAGAAGGAATTTCCATTTAATGTAGTTTGTTTGTTGGGCTTTTTTTCAAAGAACAAAGAGTTATGTGAGATAATACAGTTTAGGATTTGTAAGAGTTGAGACTGATTTTCAACATCAGAGTGGTAACATTTTTGGAAAAATTAATTTAAACTTGAGCACAATACATGCCTAATTTCACTAAGGAAACAAAGAGCACATCCAAAGAAGTGTACAAGAGCAACATGAGTAAGCTTGCTCTCTCATCCAAAAGGATAAAAAGAGTAATGGGATACAGATGGTCATACCTTCTCCTCTGAGGCAATTGTGAGTTTGTCACTGGATATAAGACTGCACACCTGCTCTACACCAAGATTGAGGTATTCTTCACTAAGTACAACATCGGAAAAGTGCTGTTCTGTTTGGAGAAAAAGAAATATGGTAACGTACACTGTGACATATATCCCAAAACAAGCATTAACTCAGCAGGGGAAAACATAGGAAAAGGATTCAATATGCATGCTATTTTGTCATATCTAGATGCAATATCTTAAGACCTTTTCTATAAGTTAAAGCTTTGTCTAACAAACGGTTTTCATATTTAAAGATTTCTTTTTAAATAACTGAAATATTAAAACACATTATACTAAAAGTAGGAACTGCAGCAATTTTCATCATTGCTTCATCTCAGTACTTGTTCCTGCACTTGAATCTCATTTTGCTAACTTTGTATACACAAATACAGCCAAAACGATTCCAGATAAAGAACATGCTCTGTATGTTGCCGACAAACATGTTTTAAACCTATAGTTCCACATAAAAAATAATTGATTCATTAGAACTAACAGTTTGACAGCAGTGTCAAACAACAAGTATGGCTCCTCTGCATCTTTCAGAGCTTCTCCTAGGTCACAAAATATTGCATACCCCAATCTCTACAACATGTAGAAGGCCTGTAATTTTTCTCGGATGCTTGTTTTTTTAAAGCCTCAACCTAAAGTAAACAAAACTGACAAAATTTAATATTTTCAGTTGTAGAACCAAATAATTTCTCTTAACACAGCACACGTATCTTTACGAGGCTGTTGTTCAGTTATTAAGTTGCCCCCTCCTTTCCTTAAAATTGCTTTTTAAGCTATTCAGTTGCTTTAAAAAGTAGTTCCATTCAGTTAGATTCTTTTTCGCCTCTTCTGCTATTCTTAATAGAAGACAGGACAGCTATTACTGGGAATTTAAGAATTCACTCAAAATTAGAACAAGTAAAAAGAGGCCATCAAACATATTCAAACTAAAGAACATTTTATAACCTTTTCTCTCACTCTACTAGTTAAGACTCCATACTTGAGAAGTAGTTTTAAGCTGACAAAAAAAATTTAAAGAATGCTGAATGTTTCCAGCTCAAGAAATCTAATTTTTCAGTTCAACTTTGCAGGGCACAACAGCTTTTTTGCACTGTACTAAAATCTAGATAGCATAAAAAGATAAATATAACTCAGTATAATTCTTGCCCTTTATCTAGTTCAGCATACTGTTCCTTGAAATAGACAGCACAAATTCCTTCAGACAGAAGTCCAAGAATTTATATGAAAAGTATGATAATGAAACTTCCTCCTATAAAGGTCTCACTATAACCATGATAAGAGATTGCTAGCCAGAAAGATGGTATTTTGTCTTAACCACATTTTACTAAACAGTGAGTTTACTTTGATTAAGTCTAGTCCCCTTGAATCCTATTAAATTCTTGACTCTATTATTTTCCCATAGTAATAATCCCACAGTAACAGTGGACAAAAAGCCACACATATAAATTTAACACCCAGTTTACCATTACTCAGTTTCCAATTTCAGTCTATGCTGAATATCCCATACTAATGCTAAGATGATAGGGAAAGTGCAACTTGTCTATTCAAACGTCCATTACTCTATTTCCTTTTAAGTTTTCAGTACTCTAAAGTAGATGGTCCTTGTGTTTTTTCAGTCCCTTATCCTACCAGCCTTTTCACTCATGCAATCATCATCACTACAAGTCCCTCTAATTCTGCAGCATTCTCTTTTGATGGACAGGTAGTATTTTCTGCAGTACTTCAGGCAATGGGAGAGAAAGGATGAGGAGAAGTATTTTGGTTTTTATAAAACTCACTTTTCCACTCTTTACACATCTTTTCATACCTGCATTTCAGACAACAAGTATGCAGTTTCATAAGCTGAAACTTCTGAGGTATCCTTATTGAAATAAATATCTGATGTGTTTTGCTATTTGCATATGGCAAATAGAAATTGAGAAAGGCAATGTGCCAAAATTAGTTTTATCATAAACTCCAAATTTCAAGTGACAGTGACACAAACCACAGGCCTGATTGTACTGAGAAGGTGAGTTAGGAAGTAAGCAGAAAGGGGAAGCAACATACATTCAAATCTCAAACTAATCTGAGGTTCTCTAGTATTGTTCATCTTCCCTTGAGAAATCTGATCCAACAGTGGATCACATCCGACAGGATATACTTCATAAATTAAAAATACCCACTTTATTTTATAGACCCATATATAAAAGCCTTGCTTTTTAAAAGTTGATTTAGATTTATGTCATGCACTAAATAGGAAGAGATTTAGCCTCTAAACCAGGAGAGTAAAAGCTGAGAATTTTCAAAGTAATACAATGAATGTGAGACTGTCTCCTCTAGAAAGAGAACCATAGAAAAAAATCCAAAAAAACAGACAGTACTTGAACAAAAGCTAAGACTGTTTTGCTGGATGTCAGCCTCTGTATTGAAAGCATGAAACAATGCACAGAGTCAAGAGAAGAAGGAAGAGTGAAAAAGGGAGAAATTAAAACATACTTAGTCAATAGCTACAGATTCTCCACTGAATGAATTACAGGGAAAAAAAAAGAGAAATAGGAGATTTCAAAATAAATTTTAGTCCCCAAAACGAGGTAAGATGAAATAACTCATCCCTTATGTATCAGACCTCTTGTCATCAAGGAGACCATCGTAACTGATTGATAGACAACCTTTGGGCAGAAGCCAATTGAAATTACAGCTAAAGGGATTATTTCAAATAATTAAAAACTGAAAACGAACATGAAAATACAAAAACAATTAAATCTGCCAATGACAATTTATGTAATGCTGTTCGAATGTTGAAGACAGAAGGCTTTACTAGATATAAAATTATGCTTATGAAAACCAAACTTTTTGCATCCTTTTAACAAGAAGGATATCAGCATCTTTGAAATAATATGATTCAGTAGTAATATTTCAAAAAAATCACACTTAGATCCTCTTTTCCTAATAGTGAGGAGAGAAAAATAGTATTGGAGGTGTGTGGATCTTTTTGCTTTCCATGTTAGGATTTATATTATCTCATATTATTGCTCACATTCTGAAAGCTTTGATAATCTGGAGATATTAACACTAAACATGATGAAACTTATGACATCATTAAATATTTCATGCATCTGTCCCCTGTTAAATCTCAAATTATCTTGTTTTTTATTTATTGCATTAGGTAACATCTTTTTTAGTGAACATCTCCTAGATGAAGCAAGGAGAGAACTATCCAGATGGAAGTTTCCATGAGAAAATAAAATAATTATTTTTTCCTAAATCCGAATTTTCCACACAGTATGCAACTTTGACAAATTTGTACTGGAATCCTGCCCCATTTCTTGCCTCTTTGCTTTTGCCAGCTGGCTCCAAAGTCTGGCAGACTGGAAACAAGCTGGCTTAGGAGCTGCAGAGGCTTGGCTCCCAAATTCCCACTTCCTAAGCAAGTAGAATCCTACTTCTTTATTATCAAAACTAAAATCTGTCTTTAAAAAAACTCTTCCATTTTAGGACATTTCTAAAATATCTGTTCCAATTGCATATGAAAAACAGATTTTCACATTTTCGCAACCAAGTCAGTTTCTATCTGAATAGCTAAAGATCTGTCCTTGTCTGCCCTGTACCAGAGGATGGGACTTCAGTTTCAGGGACAAACTAAAAGGACTAAAAGGAAGTCCTTAATAACAGGAAAAGGGTTAGTAACAAAATGTTTGAAAGTACCATAAACAATGCCAGCCTGGAGAGCATAGAAAAATAATAGCAGATGTAAATGTACCATTTTTTGGTATTTTTTCATTATGAGTCTGGAGCTGTGTGTGATACATGCACATGCAGCAAAAACCACTTGACACCTCTTCTATCCAAAAGGCAATAGTCTTGCTGGTCATAAACATATTGACATTAACTTTGCATTTTTCAATTACATAGGAAGGAAAGCTACATCTAAAATGTGCACAGGACATTTTATGCTATGAACATTTGTGGATTAATTCACAAATACCTTTTCACTTATTTGTATACCTGCAGTCAGAAGAGATCTTCCCAAAGCCACATTAAATGAAAAAAAAAAAATGTATGAAAAAAAATGGCCCCAGCTTATCAGTGCCAGAGTCTGCAGCTGGAAAAAGGGAAAACCTCCCTCTTCTCTAGATCCTTTAATGACAGTAATTGAACATGCATTCATGTGTGAAACAAAATATCATAACCAAACATATTGAGTTTCCTAAGTGTCTTTTGTCTAGTTTAGGCCAATTATTTCTATTTCACAAAACAAATGATGATTTTTTTTATAAACTAACTGAATTATCTGCACATTCTTGATGTGATAATGCTACAAAACCAATGGAACATTATAGCACTTTCTGTTTCCAGTTCTTTCTGAACTGATAACCTCTTCTTTTAGAGCAATGCATAGCTTGGGGACTTGGAAAGGTCTAAGCCTTATGGTCACTTAAAGAAAGGATGAAAAACAGTTTCTCAAGCAGATGAAGCAAAAACATTAGGTTTTTTAAATCATTGCTCCAATTCACAATGTCACATTGTGATTTTTTTTTTGGCTTGGGACAAAAGGTCTTTGCTAATAGCCTAATTTAAGGCACTGGTCAAGCAGGAACCCCAGCCTTACTGCAGAGGAGTAGGCACAAGCTCTGCCAGCTGGAGAACTAGCAGAAGCTAAACACTGCAGAATCAAATTCTTTTAAAAAATGTGATTTACTTGTCAATTTTATGCTTAAATAACTGCTTTTTAGAACACCATGAACACTCACAGAAGCCAAGGCAACAGCAGCATAGCAACAGACGTTGCTACTGAGAATAGAATCATAAGAAAGATTCTGACAACTACATCCTTTCAATCTCATGCATACGGATGTACACAAGAACAGTCTACAGAAGACATGCTTCCAAGTCTTGTCAGGGCTCAAAGTTTTAATCTTAGACCACTAGAATCAAGAAAGCTGTTATGCCACAAACTTTGCTTTGTTAAATACAAAGCAGCAATCTCTGCATCACAATATATGCTAAGATTTCTTCAACATTTCCTCAACCCAGTTCTAAAAGCCAAGAAGTCCAGCTGTGTCAAGCCTCGAAAGACACCTTTTCCACATGTAATCCAATGTTTCCAAACCCTGTACTGCCCTATGCGGTGAGTGAAATACATTATTATTCTTCGGTTATAACCAAGAAATATGTCAAGATATAAGCACAGAGAAAGGGTCTCTTTAGTCCAAGATGGCATATCCCTCTTCATTTAAATGCTTTACCAATTTATTTTCAGGTTGTACATAACATTACAACAACTATATAATGCACCACTTTCTCACGAAATTTTATTTTGTAAACATCCTTTAAGACTTCGTAAGACATATGCCAGACTAAAACTGAGGGCAGACTAGCAGTGCTCATGCCACATCCTCTTCATAGGAATCTTCACACAAGACGGATGAGAGGCCTCAGCTGTACGCAGTCCCTGAGTGTGCAAGTGCAGCAAGACCCAGAGCAGGATTACTTTCTGAACCACCATGAGAACAGGTAGCATCTTAAAGTTTAATTGCAACAGAAGCTCATCCCAAGCAACCTGTATCAATTGTCCACTATGTTCAGATCTCTCCATAGGCATCACAGGTGCATTTGAATGACTCTCCTAGAAATCTCACACTCTGCTAGAGAAGGACCAACCCTGCCACAGGATTATGAAGCTCTAATTTTAATGAAAGTTGAGTTTTTACTCCCACTGGAAGAAATTTCCAGAGTTTCACTTTTCTAATAACTTCTGATCCGTTGGCATCCATTAGTTTTTATGTTATCATTGCCTATTAGCAGAACTATCTCTCTGCCTCTTTTTTCTAAATATAAAATAGCAAGTGTAACAAAATAAAGACTGAGAGAAGTTAAAAATCAAAATGCTTTTCATTTTCTCTAGCAGGGAAATATTTTCCACTGCTTTTTTTTCAATTTAATAATCCTTTTCTCTACTCACTCTAGTTTCTGGAGCCTTAACCCCAAAATGTCTGCTATGGAGTTAAGCTGCCTGTGATACAAGGCCTAATTCTTTGTCTCAGATTTTTGAGAATTTTTTTTTCAGTTTTAAGAAAGCTTTGACAAAGTGCAAAGAGACATTTGAGGTAAGAAGAGGGGGAAGATGAGCTATGATGGCTGAGATACAGGCAGTAAGTAGCCTGAAAATTCAAGAGGAAAAACATTGACCTGAAAAGGTATAGAGTTCTATAGAGGAAAATCAGGGAGTCAGCAGACAGAAATTCAGCAGAACTTATGATCAGCCAGTGACAAGGAGAAATGAAGGCCAACCCTTACTTCCTTGATGCTTTTACCAGGAGTACTGAGCATTCTGGTGCTTAGCCTCGTAGCTTGCATGTCCCAACCGGGACCAACAAATAGCTTCCCTCTTCTTTTCACTTGCCTACATCCTGCTTGCAGAGTCTCTCTGAGCACAGCAAAGGATGCCTGAACAAAATGATCCAAGGAGGGAGAGTTACCAGCTGGACACAGTTCCTGTGCTGTCAAAACACATTTAACCAATACTGCACTCAAGGTCTTGCCAGGGTCTAAGAATTTCTATGTCTAGAAAATAATCTATACAAATATTCGCTTCAACTACTAAGCTGAACAATGATTGTTTAGAAGCAACTGAAGTAGTATAGAGATTTGGTTTGGTTTAGTTTAGTTTAGAAGTAACTGAGACACAGAAGTTAGAAGAGAAGTTGGAAAATTAATTTAAAATTCAAAATTAAGCAACAGTTGTATCAAAATGTGTTCCCTAAAACATTAAATATTAACTGTACTTAATTAATGTATGTCTTGCTTTCTATCGTACAAAATATAAAAAATATAATAGCTTTTTGGATTTGATATTGTATTACTCTGAGATTAAATGATTTAATTAAAGCGTTTTGCATAATAGTCCATATACAAATATCACAAAGTCATTCAGTCACATACATATCACAACTTCTTGAGTAATGTATTCATTACAAAAGCTAGTACTTTCAAAAACAATCTGAAAACCTTTTCATTTTTTTTAATTGACACTTCAATAATTTGAGGAAAATTTCACTAGACTGAAAACTTCTGAGTGTGGCTGATTTATATACCCCAGTTGCACACTTAAGACAGCAAACACAGATTCTGTTGACAGACACTTAATCCTATGAGTTTGATGCATTTCTGTCTTTGCCTGAAACTTCCATTCTTGATAGAAATATAATCTCCTGGGATTTTTAAAAAAAAATCTATACCAGAAAACAGATTTTCTAGAAATGAAGACAACTGAAAGCATTCATCAAGATCCTTCTGTTTACGATGTTTAAATTTATTTAAGGCAATAACAAGCCTACTATTTGGAGCCAGCCATATGAGTTGAAGAAGTTAGTGCTCTATTTCAGGAAAATATTCAATTTTAACTCTGTAGTAATTGTTAATGATGCTAATTGGTCACTGTAAATTTTAGAAAAGTTATGAAAAGTAATGCAGTCATGTATTTTTTTTCCTACAGCTTTATCAGGACATTTCAGTTTTAATTCTCTGGTTTTTTTATTGCTCTTGTACTAAGCCAGACAGTGCCAGGGATTAAGGAAGGCGGTGCAGAGATTGGACCTGACTGTGCATCCTGACTATGCACAGCATATTTATCTCGAGAGTAAGAACAGAGTGTACATTGCTTTAAAACCCACCACACAGATAGAGCAAAAACACAGTAGGAGTTGAGCTGGCAGCTTGTCGTATGGGCTAGCAGTACTCCAAGAATCCGATGACAATAAGGGAAGCATAGACAAGGAAAGAGCTTTCTGAAGGAATGTGACAGAAATGGAAGGTGGCTTGGTTGCAGAGGAAGAAGAAGGTTAGTACCAAGCATAAAAGCAGGAGCGAGAGAGAGATGAAGTACACCCCTCTGGATGGGGTGGGCATGGAATCCGTGTGTGGGGTACCCACACATACAGATATCAAGCTCCATACTGCACTAATGGTAACTTGCCTGCATATGTGTTGGCCTTGTTCAAGAGATCTGTGCATGCATGCATGTCAGCAAAAGCACGAATCCCCAGGCAATTGATAGGATGAAGCTGGGATTCCAAAAATTCACAGCAAGTCCTTTTCACATCCTGCAGTTGCAAGAGACCAGCTGCTGGGAGCAGTACCTGTAAGAAGAACCAACAGGTGGTTAATGTCCCAATTCATAAGGAAAACAAAATAAACAACTAAAAAATTAGGACTAAAACAGAGAGGAAGATTTCAGCATTATGCAACTAAAAAAGTTAAAACCCAGCATTAGCATGACTTTACCTCCCTACAAATACCATTTAAGATTTAAAATAAAAAGCAACATCTTCAGTGTTCACTGAAGAAATCATTCCATAGACTGTAATTCTCATACTTCATGTAAACTCTTTCCAATATTCATTCACAAGTTTCCTTCTTACTGTTCCCAACACTCCATAATTACATCTCATTCCAAGCCTTCAGCATTAGATATTTCTTTAAATCAAAGTTTTCTAGACCATGATAGAAGGACCCTTCCAACCCAAGCCATTCCATGCTTCTATGATTCTGTGAAGATTTTAACATGGAAGTCTTTCTACTGTACACTTACATATAGAGAACACATAATATAGGGCTGCATCAATAACAAGCAAGCAAAAAACACACCAAAGACACTGGCTGCACTACGCTTGCTAATGTTTGCTTTTCATTTAAACCAGTGCTTGCATAGAATTAAAGAGACTCAAACAAGAAGAAAACTGGAAAAAATAAAAAGAGAGCTGGAAGAGCAGAATAAACCAATTTAGGAAGCTGTCTAACATTTACTTCATGAAAGCTGCGGAGTATACTATTTTACTGCTCTTTGGAAGAAATTTTAGTAACTGTGTATAGAGTTACAGTAACCTCTGAAAGCATCCATCTACTTGGCTTCTAACAAGTTACTGTTTAACCTTTAGAATTTTTTTTTAAAATAAAACTAAAAATTATGACCCAAAACTAAAACAAAAAGAACTTTGGGTGATACAACCTTTTAAATTTAATTCCTCCTTTAAACTTAATTTTTTGGTCTCACTTCAACTATTTAGGGCTGTTTCTCTCCCTTGGGTGTGCCATATATGAAGCCTGCTTGAAAACAATCTTTCTGTTCCTCAACATGTTAAGCCCTAAATAGAAGCAACAATCCACTATAGTATCACTTTTTTACACATTTGGCAATCAATACAGACAGCAAAAAGGAATGATCATATATTTAACAAGTTTGCTTTAAATAGCAACCATTAATGAAAGAGAAATGAAGGACAGACAATGTGTTTGCATTGAGATACACAGACTACTGCTAAGCAACATAACTAAAAATTAGTTCAAACTGTAGGTAATCCTTGAAAATACTGAAGTCTAACGAAGTAAGTGGAGAAGATCTGTATGTAATAGGCATAAATGTCAGTCACACAATTCAAAACAAATTTAGAAAGCTTAAAGGTTATCAATGGCAAAGTTGAAACAGTGAACTTACTTTATTTTAGCAATATGTTTATCTAAGTGTTAAGATAATATTAGTATACAATTTCCATTATGATCTAGATGATTAGTTGTAACAATGAGTGGATAATTCATTTGATAGCTAATGCTATGATAAGTTATAATCATGACCTTACATTGCAAAAATCAAGGGTAGAAATCTAGTACAAGTATGTGTTTACACAACTTGTTCCAGTGCAGCAAACAGTGTTCACAAATTCAGTAACTAATTCAAGGACAGTCCTGGCATGTTATAAACACAGTTGAGCAAATAACTCTGAGGACAATCCTTGACTGCATAAATGGATCCAGTAAAAAGATACATAATATCATCATCAAATCATTATTATACAAAATGGAAAAGTGAAATTTGAGAATGGCATGCAGAAAATAATTTAATATTTGTATGCACAGTCCCACTGGCACATTTGCTCATTCATACTTGTTCATATGAACAGTAAAGCAATGTTACAAGAACCAGAAGATCACTCTTCATTATATGAAATTTATATCACTTCTTAAAGCATTGTAATTGAGTTTGCAAAGTTACAGATTTCCATATATTTCAGTTATCAGACAATAAAACATTTAAATCCAAAACATATTTGTATATTCTGCAACTTAAAAGGAAAAGAGAGGCAAAGTGCATCAAATTTATCCCATTCAGTTATACATTGGGCTTTGGTTACTAGGCAACAAGAACTGTGACAACATCTAGTTACTTTCATTTGTACCTATAGAACTGTTGGCCTGAAAGCCATAACAACCTGTGTTCAAAAATACAGCTCCATCACAGATAGATTCATTCTGCTGAAGGCAGGGACGGAACTAGAGAGGAAAAACCTACTAAAGCAACCCAAACTCCTCTCACATCCATAAAAAAAACTCCCAACCAACCAACAAAAGAAAAACCCCACAAACAAACAACCAAACAACCCTACATTAAAACCGCAGTGCAGATTATGTTGGCTATAGCTTAGATTTATTTCCAAAAATAGCCAGTAGAGGGTATCGTAACTTTCCTTAAAAGATCAGAACTACTTGAATATAGCTTTGTACTGCAAGAAATGCGGAGGTGAAAAAAAATAAATCTTCAATTGCTTATTCTATGAAAATGTATCCTCATCACAGTATTTGTTGTTTTTATAACCAAATAAACTGAACAGATTATTATTACAGATGGCAAATAGGAAATTAGGTATTCTCTTTTTCTGTGTCAAAACTGTGGTAATGAACGACTGCTAGATTTCTTAAAGCAGATGATTTAACCCCTATGAGCCTCTGAAGACTCTTCCCTGTTTATTTCCTCTGGTTCTCCTTCCTGCAGTGACACACCTATTCCCAAAGTTGTGTGCACCCTCCCTGCCAAATACATCTTTTCAACCCCACTGAGACAAAAAGGACTGTAACCAGGTACAAGTATTTGTTTTAAAATCCACCTGCAAGGTCACATGCATAGTCAGAAGGGACCCACTTAAGACTCTGTACTTGGGTCCCTGTTTTCACTGGAGTACATTCAAGCCCTTCACAATAACTCAAATTAGATCATCAACCTGTATCTGAGGCTGCTTGCCCTCTCTTGTGGCCCTTCAGATACATGCCAGGAATGTCAGGGGCTCAGGGTACTGATGATGCCTGCAGCTTTTCTCCCCGCCCCCCCCTTTTTTTTTTTCCCTGACAGCAGTATGGCTCTGTTCATCCTTGTGCAACTGGGCGTATTTGCTTTCATTAACTCAACACATATGTGCATTGCACTCCGAGGTGACAAGCAGCTGGTACAGGCAGTCACCTCTCCAGGCACCTGTGTCCTGTCAGTTCACAGGGAACACGCTTACAACAGTCTCAGTGAGATAAAGCCTGTGTTGAATAAACCCCTACAATGGAAGAAGGCTCAGAGGAGATGGGCAAGGGTGATGAACTAAGAGAAGAAATGTAAGAATGAGCATCAAGTGGCATAAAGAAAGTGGAACATATCTCAAGGGGGACTGAGGGTAGCTTTTGCTTTAGATATATTGCTGTTCCAGTAAGTCATCAGGTTGTGTAAACAGCCTTCTCTAAAATAATTAGTAGCATTAATAGCATGTAAGGTCTTCCCCAGCTAGCCAGGCCAGCAGGGGAAGAAGTATATATGTGACAGAGCTTAGTCTCACATTAAGTATAGAACTGAAAAACCAACAGAAGAAGATCTCAAGAGAGCAATGGGCTTGAGATGGCTTTAGCCCATGTATTCCTTCCTGGTCATCAGGGAATGCCCACCATCCTGACAGGGGGCATACAGCGACCAGTAACGGGAATCACTTTAGCGTGCTGATTCAGATGTATATTTCAACTGCTATATCACACTTGTGTTGTGATTTTAGCATATTGCCTCTGCAGTATGCCTCTGCTAAATCAAAACATAACACTATGTTGTACCAAGTATCTTCAAAACAGTAAATTTGATATCAAACATTAAACCTTCCTCATGGACCATCTAGAAGAATTGGTCACAGCAGTTGCTCTGGAGTCCTTCCATATTAGACAAGAGTGTCGATCCTGCCTGAGGGCTGCTGGATGACCCACCAGGCACCCCTTCACAGTACATTTGCTTCACAGAGTTCAGTGCTACACTCCCCTTCCCACACCCCCAGGATTGGTACCACCCACTTTATGCAACACACAAGGATTTAGCAACTGTCCCACTAGTTGAGAATGGAGGAACAAGTCCAGTGGAAGGAACAATCAAGATGATCAGAGAGCTGGAACATGTGATATTACAAGGAGAGGCTACAGAAACTGAGTTTGTTCAGCCATAAAAGAAAAGAAAGGGGAGATCTTATTACAGTCCACAGCTATCTAATGTGAGGGTAGAGAAGAGTGAGCCAGACAGCTTTTTAAGATGCCCAGCAATTGGACAAGAGGCAAGTAGGAACACAGGAAAATCTGATTGGAAAAGAAAGAGTCAGGTTGCTTTTTTTATTACTTTGTGTTGTGTTTTGTTGGATATTTTTTAAACGATGAGACTCCTTAAGCCCTGGAACAGGTTGCCCCAAGCAGCTGCAGAATCTCCACATCTAGGAGATAGTAAAAATTCATTGAACAGGTCCATCAACCTGCTTTAAACTGGAAAAAGCTCAATGCAAAGCAAAATTTAAATTGATTAAAGCTTTCTGCCTGCTGAATTAAACCAATTTGATCCAGTAATTTTATATCAATACATGCTATCCTCTTTGCACTCTTTTTGTACCGACAGATTCTACTAGAGAGAACATATTGTGCTATCTGACATATGAAAATGCTTAGGGTAATATTTTCATCTCTACTGGTTTTAAATTTCTTGGAATTTCTTTAAAATTTCCCTCAGAAATTCTTGTTCAAATTCAAATTGATACTCACCAAAACCACATACATATGCGTATAAGTATAATGCTAAAACAAAAATAATGAAAGATCATATTGCAGGTTTTGAAAACAAGATTCCACAACATAAACAAAACCAAAATTTCTCAGAACATTGAAGTACTTTGCAAGCAAATAAGCCAATAAAAATCAAAGCAGTGTATGCCAAGAGAACTGAATAATGTGCTGCCTAAAATAGAAAAATTCCATTCTTTCCTGCATGGGGAGGAAAGAAAACAAATCTGTGACACTAGAAAAGACACTAACCTAGGAAAGCAGATGAGTAAGAATCCGAATATGCTACAATGCAACATAGAAACATACAGAAGAGCAAGTTACATCCTTGCTAATCATAAATATTGCATATTTTCAGTTACTACATGAAAATGAAATAAATCCCAGAGAACAGAAGTTATGTTGATGCCTGTAATAAAAAAATTCTCGAGGAAATACAATGAGGTTGAGCATCTATTTCTAAGTAATCATTTCAACAAAATAAACTCCTTCACTTCCTGTTTATACTATCATGGGGTAAGGAAAAAGGAAATTAACATAATAGTTAAAGATAATCCAATTTTTTTTTTTTATTCTCATCTACATGCATCTGTGCTGTAATTAAAACTGTGGTTTGTAACTGAAGTGTAGTTAAATTCTAGTGAAATCATTCAGCACTGCATTGAAATTATGCTATTTGGGAGTATGCATACAAAACCACTAAAATAGATACAAATACTTTAAGGCATCTGTGGAATAAAATGTAGAAGTTCCAATTTTGGAAAATTCAACCCTGCTAGGATTTCTGTACGAACAACATGTGCATGTTAAGCACACTGTTCCAGTGTTAAAACACCAAAGTAAGAGGGTGCATTGGATTTAAAGATGGGCATGAGATGCAAGTTTAGAGCATGATATCATGTATCTTATACATTACACCTTCTAGATATCTTAACATCCTTGACTTTATAGGCTATTGCACAATGAAGACATGGATGTATAAATTTATCCTTTAGCTTAATAAGCCCCATGCAATTAAAAATCAGGTGCAAGTGGCAGTTTTATAGTATAACATGAAGGAATCAGAATACTAATAAGTAATAGTCCTTTTCCTTCGCATTTCCTTCACACTTGGCACAAACTGGTAGAGCACTATTTCAGTAGAAGCTAATATTCATGAAAATGTAGTATTTTAAATGATCGACACGATCTACAAAATACTAAGCAGCTCCCAACTTGGAAATCAGTGTGACAGATTAAAATGGAGTGTAAGGAAAAAGTAACTGGTTTACATACCTGCTGTTTAACGCGCATCACAATCTGTAGAGTTCACTTCAGTTAGTGACATGATATTGATAGGAAGTAATCAATTTGCTCAAAAATCAGGTTTTGAAGGGATACCACTTTAGAAGATTAGTCTGAATGTACTACTAATTATTAATTAAAACATCTGTTGTAGAGGTAGGTGTTCTGTTGTTTTTTTGGGGTTTTATGAAGCGGATGGGTGTGGAAGTTTTGAGAGGGATTTGGGATGCAGTTAGGGGTTGCTGAAGTGCACAAACAAGATTCATGAAGCAAATGAAATAACAGAAGAGTCACTTTAATCAAGTAATACACTATAATGAGGGATGTCCATCTGGTCTACAAGGGAGAAACATGCAGTCTTGCTTGGCTTGAGGGTTCTCCTACATGTTCTCTACCACAACAATGCCCTAACCACTGTGAACTTTGGCATAAGCTTCCATACAAGAGAGACAGACTGATTTGCTCGTCTGAAGGTTATTTCTGTTAACAGTCATGAGCTTAGCCTTTCATATCCTCTTCTTCTGTTCAAAGACACTGGAAATAGAAATTAAACATTCTCTCACTTGAAGTAAAACATTCTAGAAACTAAAATAATTTCAGTTAGAATTTCAGGTTTTTCTTTCAGTGAAAAAAACTTGTAGACATTTTGACTTTATAGGAATAGGGATTTTGATTTGAAGTTTGGTCACTGAATTTAAGTATATGTATAGTAAGTAATCTAAAATGTAAGCTCAGAATCCTTCATCATACTGTAATTAATTCAGTGTTTAAAAGATTATACCACTGCACTAAAAAAACCTTCATATTTTCTTAGGGACAGGATAATTTAAAACGAGACCAACTAGAGTCTGAACAAAGCCACTTGCTACTGATACCATGTCATTCAGGAACTGGACAATTTGTTCTTTAATTATGGGATCTGAGATGCTAGCCAAATAATATACAAAGCTACCCCGCAAAAGGATTAGAAGCAGCTGAAAAAATTAAGTAGGCAGGATAACATAACTCACACTACATGGTCTTCTTTCTTTATGTAAAGGCTGACCCACATAAAGAATCGCTGCATCAGCTGACGCTTTTAGCCCCTGTGCTTCAGCTACAGGGTTTAACTGCAACATCTCGCACCTCCAGTACCAGACCACCCTCAGTCTCAGACCCCAATGGCAGACTCACTAAATTTGCATCTACAAAAGATTACTATGACCAAAACATTTTTAAAAGCTTGTCTAAAACTGAAGATGTCAAAGGCTGACAAATGACTAAAAATGTTCATTTGCTGTTTCCTAAAGTATACAAGACAACTTTGAAGAGGCTGGGAGTGGAGAGTGGTGGGGGCACTGAAGAAGGAATTGTTTTTTGGTTTGTTGAGGTTTTTTTGTACATTACAGACTGACTTGTAACAAAAAAGGTTTGTTCTCCTAGCACAAATGTGTATTTTCTGGCTATTTAAAAGAGAGGGCTTGAAACACCATTTGCAAAACCCTAAAGTCTGTGCTGGAAACAAACAGCAGCATAACTGGGATAGTAGATTGTGAACCTCTGTTTTTTCTATTATTCCATTCTCTGGTATAGAAGATGTGTCCATGCTACCAAGTTTTATAGTAACACAAAACCAAAAACTGAAGACAATAAAAATAGCATGAAGTAGAAATAGTTTCTGTACACAATGCTTATCTTCAATACAAAAATTCAGTCAAGATTAAAATCTAATATGCAATAAATGGCCCTTCAGTGGACTCAAAACACATTTGATTACTTCAAGCTTTTAACACTCTATGTTATGTTTTTGTAGCTTAATAATACAATCTTTTACTTAACATTTATTTTCCTACAACAGACCACAATTACATTCTCCTAGAAATATCCCAGAGCACTTCCTCAGAAAAAAAAAGGCTTCGAGACAAATTTCATAACCACTGTAATCTGGATGTTGTGCTTATAAAATTCAGGTATGTAAGGACAAGTTCCCCCAAGCAAATGGCATCTTGAGCCTCCCATTTGATTTTTTTTTTTTTCAGAAGAAGGTTTAATGCATAAATTTCATGATTTAAAGCAAGATCAGTATCTAGAAAACAGAAATGTTTTCAAGAAAGCCTTTATTCAGCTTCCAAAATTTAATCTTATGTGTAGCAGCGTGCTGCTGAACCTACTCTAAGTGACTTAATTTACTCATAATAAGCACCTTGAATTTTACAGGGCAGTAGATGGGAACACATGCATTCATTTGAGCAAATGACCTATGCACTTTAGGTTTGCAGGGGCTGCCTTTCAGGTTTTGCCACAGGTAGCTTCATTGTCATACAAATAGATACATGGATGCTCACAGTAAAGGTCACAGCTGAGACAAAAGTAGCTACTTTTATCCACTCTAACACAGCCTAGCAGCATGATGATTTTAAAGATCACAGACTTAGAAAGTTGCACAAGATGTTCAGTCTGAGAAGGCAGTTTACATGCAGAAGTTATTATTCATTAATGTCTGGTTAAAGGGCAACCACATCCTAGCAAGGCAAGATGAAGGCACCAGGTTTTAGAATTGGAAGACTTGTAATCTCGGTCCTGATTACTTCTGACCTACACAATGGTCATCACATTTTATTTTTTTTTTTTTTATTTTATTTAAATCATAGAATGGCCTGGGTTGAAAGGGATCTTAAAGATGACATAGTTTCAACCCCCCTGCCATGTGCAGGGGCACCTTCCACTAGACCAGGTTACTCAGAGTTCCATCAAACCTGGCCTTGAATACTTCTAGGGATGGGGCAGCCACAACTTCACTGGGCATAGTCTTTTGTAAACTCTTTTAGACTGCATCATAGTTGTAGCTTGTTGCTTTCATAATGGAATACCAATCCCAGCTGGGGCACAAAACAAAGAGTTAAAAGCATTTTCCAGGCTCGTCCAGAACTTCACAGTTTTTCAGCTAAGTGTTCAAATAATGGGTAAAATCCATGTCTTCTAAAACGAAAAGCAAATACATGCTTCCCTAGTCAACTACATGAAAAAAATATCTCAGTTTCCTTCTGAATGCTTTCATTTGCATGTTCTCCCACTCTATTTTTAGAAGGCAAACATCCTTCTGGTGTAGAAGCTGCACACTTAGAGACAGTTACAAGACAAACCTTAAGTCAGAGTAATAATGAAATTACAGGGATAACTACATATTAGACCAAAGCAATAGCCTTCACACCCCAGGCAGTCTAGGAACATCCATCTTCATCCACTATCAGTGCATGAAACTCCACAGTCTGAAGCGAACTAGCCATAACAAAGAATGTTTCCTTGCAAAGCAAGGAATAGCTTGCTCTTGAAGCACAAGGATACATATTACCTTTTAGAACGGCATTTCTAGTTAGTTAAAATCAAACTTCACCTTGGAAAAATTAGCAGTGTCTGGTGCTTTGCAAGTAAAGAAACATCAGGGCTGCAACAGGACTAAAGCCTGGTCTTTCAGGTTTGGAAGGGGACAGTAAAAGATTATGGTGGTGGCTACAGTTCTGGCTGATGCATCAGGGATGCAGGCTTCCTTTAAGAGTAGGATGGGGTTAGAAGATAAAGAGGATGAAATGGCAAAAATTTTGCCTTTCTTTGAACTGTTTTTGTCTAGGTCTGCTTCAACCAGCTAGGGATCTCCTCCTTAGTCTGAGCCATGCTAGAAGCAAGTTTGGCCACTGGCTCAAGGCAGAATCTGTTCTATCCTTCACCCTTCCCCAGTACGTGGTTAAACCCAGTACTTAGTGACATGAAACTTCACAGCACTACTGTGCTTCATCAGCACCATCCCTTCCTCTGTCTTCTCCTCTAAGAGGAGAAGGGGAAAAGGAAACATGAGATGGAGGAAATTAGAACAGGCGAGCCTAACCCAGATCTCGACCTTGTATGTTCTCATCTTATAAGGAAGGTAAACCTTAAGGGGTGAAAATACCTGCTTTGAAACAGTCTATCTAATGTAACACAAGGTTCACAGGTAATCATTTCCAAAACAACCAGCACAGCTAGAAAACAGCACTGCTCCCCTTGTGCATCCTAGACAGCTAGGATGCTTCATGCATTTTGCTGCAATCCACATTAAATGTAATAACAACAATATCTACTCACATGTGGTTTTTTGCACACTTCTCTCCTAAAAAAAGCTTACTATCTTTCAGCAGAAGTAACTCACCCTTTTACCCTTAAAAAGTGTATGTGCAGTCTTTGAAAGAAGTAAGACATTGGAAGAAAAATAGAGTGCTTTTTTAGTCAACTCACAGTCAATCTAGAAAAGGCCTGAATTCTCTCCCTCTCTCAAACAATAGCTTTCCTGGCTTTAAGCCTTTCCCCAAAGCATGCTATTCCTGTCATATTTTAGACCATCCAGCAGTGTTACAGGTGATAACACAGATTTATGCAATGACATATAGATGCTGCTGTGCCATTTTTAATGTTCCTTTTGAAAGACTCTATTTCACAATAAGCAGAAGTTTTTCTAAGGTAACTACAGTATGTTATTCTATTCTAGGAAAAGCTGTTAATGTAAAACATAGCAATACGTAGGAGTAATTCAATTTTTTCTTTTCATGCATTACTTTACACTTTCCAACATTAAATTTGGTCTGTGATCATTCTAGCCTGACATCTAGCTTAGCTAGAAAGCAGTGAAACTTTCTATTTTTGTCTGATCTTGAAGAAAATCCTTAAACCAGTTCATCACCTACATCTTTTGCTACCTACTTTTCAAAACTAAAGAAAATATGTCCTCTGGAAGCCTGCGACACATTACAACCACTCTGATACAGTAAAAACCAACTATTTATTCCTATTTGTTCTTGTGCTCCCTAGGGATTTTTGATCTATTTATTGCTCATCATATGACAATTTAGGAGGGACTATAACTAACTTGACTTTCAAAAGCCTTTGATATGGTTATTTCTGGACCACTCAAAGAATTACAGGAGGTTTTTAGGAGCTATACATAACTCATAAATAGAATCCTGAAACATACTGAAAGTTTGAACTTTCCTTATTTCACCTGCCACGAACAAAAAATAAATCCTTGATAGTCTCTATAATGCTCCAGATCACTCATGGCATTGTAACTATTTACTAAAACGTGAACTGAAATTCCAAGGAATAGCAGATAGAGAATATAACATTTTCATAGTCTTAGCCACCTCACTTTAAAAGTTACTCTTTTTTGGGCTTATGCAAGGATTATTTTTACAAATATATCTTTAAAATCCTATTTGCCCTAGTGATTGGATATTTTCATTAATTTGCTTTTGCACTTCATCTTTTGACCCCTTCTCTAAGCCTGTCCTTGATCTGCAAGAGGATGCACCTTGCGCAGTCCGCTGGCGTAACTGGGACTTTCTACCTTAATTAGTTTTTGGCACCTTGCTCATGCGTGGCTCTGACAGCCTACATACTCTCCTAAATCACTCATTAAAGAAAGAATATGCAGGAAACGAACAGATGTTATATTTAGAGCTGCAGTGCTGAGTAAAAGTGTTTTATTCTTTTTATCATTTAAATTAAACATGCCTGTTTAAATCCCTCGGTGACTTCCCATTCACCTCCTACAGTAATCAGAATCACATGCTTCTGAAGTGCAGGATTACAGATCAGTATCTCCTCTGTAATGTATTCTTGCCTCAACCCCACTTCTCCCTCACCCCATCACCTCCTCCAAGAGTTTCTGATTCATTCCTTGGCTCTTGCTTAGACCATGCTGACAAAGCCAAGCTACAAGCCTCTTCACCGCCTTTGCCCAAAGTCTCTCTTCCAAATAAGCAGAAAACAAGTGGTTTTTAAGCCCCAATGCCCGCCCCCACACTCCCCCCCTAAAAAAACCAAAAAAAACTACACAACACCCAAACATCTTCTGAAGCTACAAAGATTTTGGGACAGGGAAAATCTGTGATTCAGTCTGTAAGACCTCAGCCTCTCTCCAGAAGTATAAGACTCTCTGCCTCCCACAGACACTGGCACTTTACAGCCTCAGGACAATTTTAATTCATTCCCCATATCTTTTGATCCACATTTTAGATTAATCTTTATCTCTTGTGCTCATTCTCAGTTCTCTTTTTCCCTTAGGTATTTCTCTCTAGCACCTACAAACTGGTGTACAACAGCTCAAACACCCATTCAGGTATCTTTTCATTCTCACAAGGTTCATATCCTTCTGCCTACTCAATTGTCTTATTCAGCAAAGCCACTGCAAAAAAAAAAAAAAAAAATTCATTGGCTGGAAAATGCCAGCAAAATGTGGTATCATTTGGAGGACAGAGAGAGAGAAAGCAGCAAGGTATCTGCAGAAGGGAAGAAAATAAAGGCAGAACAACCACCCTCAGCAGTGCTACAGGCTGGGCTGGAGATCAGCCAGGCAGAAAGGGACCTGGGAGTTTGGATCAACAGGAAGCTGAACATCATCCAGGCCAATGGCATCCTGGCCTGGATCAGGAACAGTGTGGCCAGCAGGAGCAGAGAAGTGATCCTTCCCCTGCACTCAGCACTGGTGAGGCCACGCCTGGAGTGCTGCATCCAGTTCTGGGCCCCTCAGTTCAGGAAAGACATTGAGGTGCTGGAGTGGGTCCAGAGAAGAGCAACAAGGCTGGTGAAGGGACTCAAACACAAGTCCTATGAGGAGAGGCTGAGGGAGCTGGGGTTGTTTAGCCTGGAGAGGAGGAGGCTCAGGAGTGACCTCATCACTCTCTACAACTCCCTGAAAGGAGGTTGTAGCCAGGTGGGGGTTGGTCTCTTCTCCCAGGCAGCTATCAGTAAGACAAAAGGACATGGTCTCAAGCTCTATCAGGGGAGGTTTAGGTTGTATATTAGGAAGAAATTCTTTACAGAGAGGGTAATCAGGCACTGGAATGGGCTGCCCAGGAAGGTGGTGGATTCTCTGTCCCTGGAGGTATTTAAGAAGAGACTGGATGTGGCACTTCGTGCCATAGTCTAGTAACTGTGGTGATAGTGGATCAAGGGTTGGACTTGATGATCTCAGAGGTCCTTTCCAACTCATCTGATTCTATAAAAATGTGAATACCTATTTGTAATATACTATTTGTAAGTATCTGTGCAACATCTGATTCTTCTGGTTCTGAAGGTCCTGCCACTGCTTTCCTCTCTGTCTTAATCACAGCTACAGCTGTACAGAAACAGTAGTTGGTTTCTGTACAAACTTCTTTTGCTACCTACTCATGACTTCACCATACCATCTACAACCCAGGGGAAGAAACAGTAAATTTATCCTTAAGTGCAGTAGCATGAATCATATTTATTCAGCTTGTCTTAACAATACAAAAGAAGGTATTGAACAGACATGTCCAAGAGACTCTTTAGGAAGATGGCCCAGCTCCAGACTGAATCGAGATGTGAGGCAAGTGTTTCTGTCTGCACTACTCTGTGGGGCTGACAGCGAGTACAAGCACTGTATACGTGTGATCATGTGTGTACCTACTGGGAAGAATGGTCAGCCTCATTGCCAAGCTGGAGCTTGGAGACACAGAGCTGCAGCCACCCAGCTGTTATCAGGCTACCAGATTCAGCAACCTTTAGCACTTTCCTCACCTTAGGGACACAGTGTGATTTTGTTCTGCCACATGCCCCCAAGCAAGCCAGATCAGAAAAGGAAATCCTTTCAGAGAGCGCCAAGCAGCTATCAGATAAGTGTGAGGCTTTGGAAAACACCTTCCATCAAAACTCCAGTTTCTTGGTTAAAAACAAGCATAGAAAGGGGAGTGACAATATAGGTACCATATCTATACTGCAGTGCACATAATAATCACAGAACATTCTGAGATGGAAGGGACCCACAAGAATCATCAAGTCCAACTCTTAAATGAATGGCCCATAGAGCAGATTGAACCTGTGACCTTGGCATTATTGCAACCAAGTTCTAACCAACTGAGCTAATCTCAGGGTCATAATGTACCCCCAGAAAAATGCAGGTCTACTTTGCACATAGCTAATAGCTAAAGTTACAAAGGATATGAAAAAAAAAATAGAGAAAAATACATTTTTAATGGATCTAAAAATGGACAGAAAGCAAAATACTAAGTTTCTCTGCAGAGTTGTTTGCTTAGTATTTTGGTCAGCAACTCTTTTATGTGAAGCTCACTCATTTAAAGTGCAAATTATCAAAGCTTGTATTTGTAATAAAATATGCTGTAAACTGTAAAATATCTGTAAAAAAATCTCACTCCTCTTTTCCCTTCCCTCCTACACTCACTCTCCTGACAGGTAGGCACATATAAGCAAACGAAGAATGCATACTAGGATTATTTCACTGGAAAAATGAGATCATTTACTGTTGCCTGATACGTCCTACAATGTATATAAATTCAAGAAGTGTGCCACTGTCTCTCTTCAAGCTACACTTCAAATTAGTTGTGCCCTCACATTATTAAAATCCTCAAAGCTGTTGTCATAAATACAAGAAATAGGTCAAAAAGGATGTAACCAGATGGTTGCTTGAAGCCTAAAGGATAAAATACATACAATAGCAAAACACAGTGGTACTCCTTCAAAATCAAAGAGTATATTATAAGGCTGTTTAGTCCAACATTAAATTCTGGCCCAGTAAGATTTAAACATGTTTCTATGAATAGGGTTTGTAAGGAAACTCATGTCAGCTTGTATTTAAGTACCTCTCCGCAGTGTCAGCAAGCCCCTAATATTATTAGAACTGTTCTGGCATAAAAGAATAACAGTGAAAGTTTGGATTAGCACGTAAAAAGTGATTTAAACACATATCTGAATTTAAAAAAAAACAAACAGTTAATTCTGTTTTAATCATGAAGTCATTAGGATGAGCCAGTTTTATAAAACATTTCAACCTGAATGACTCTGAATACAACGTTTTGCAAGAGCTTTCATAATTTAGTAGCTATGCCACAGCAGCCATGATGGAGATGAGCAGAAAGACCAAAAGCTTGTTTATTTTTGAAGGTCTATAAGATGATCCAATAAAGAACTCCATCTTCTCCTAAAGCTTTAATAATATCTGTGCCAGTGAAATAAGATCAGCAACCACCAATAACTGTGGACACTCAATAGCTTTATTACATAAAACATTTTTTGTACAGAAAAACTTTCAAGAATTAATGCAGCCACCTGAAACACATTAACAAAGAAAAAAGTCAGTTTATGGATAGAAGGTTTTAGGATTTCATGAAGGCCAAATACAAAGTGATAGTAAGCTGAAATATGGTGGTGGAAATATGGCAGTTTCAAGATTAATTTGAGTCTAGAAACAGCCACCAGTGGAGGATATGGAAGACCATGACAAATATTTTAACTCTCTCAGAAACAAGCAGGATTGTAATCTGTCACCTCAGGATTCAATAATTAGCACCATATTCATCCTATATTGAAGGCAGGAAGCCAAATCTGTCCAAACTGTTAAGCTTACAGGAAATTATTTGGGAATCATAATTCAATACCGTCTCAGAAAAATAGAACTATTTGAACACCTTAAAAGATAGCTCTACAGTTTTAATGAAGATTTGGCCTAACAGTCTGTCTAAAAAAAAATATGTGCTGTACCATGATACTTTGTTGAGAGTTTTTGGTGCATTAAATTTAAGTCACAGGAAACAGAAATTGACAGATTTCAGCTCTAAAGATGCTATCAATGATATTTTTAAACTTTAATGTAAAGTCAGAGCTATTTTCACTTTTTAAAAATCTACTGCAGCTATTGACAGGGAAATCAGAGCAATATTGCTCCATGTTTTTTTAGGGACAGTAAGGGAAACAACTTAAACTCATTCACTCAAAAAAAATTATCTCTAGAAAGATAAAAACTCAAAAAATCCCAAAATAAGTATCACTGTTATCTTCAACAGTGTTACAATGGTTTGATCTAACTTCATTCTTCTTTAGGAACAGAGTTTAGCAATAAATCAGCTCAGAAGAGGAGTCACATGGCCCAATATTCTACCTCTAGCACCTAATGCGTAAGCAGCCATGTATTGCAGGAAAGACTTTGGAAGCTTAAACAAGATGAAGTGACTGTCTAGGTACTGGAAGATGCAAGAGGAAAGCTGTACAGAGAAGCAGGGGGAGGGGGAACAGGACAGGGGGACAGCATACAAAGATTACAACACACTGGCTTAAAATATAGCTCTAGGAACTCAAAATTGTATTCAATTAATAAATAATACAGTGATGATTTTTAATGCTGTCACAAGACAATTGTAGTTAGTAAATAGAGACAAATGCAAGTAAACAAAAGGCCTTTATCAACAACCAGTCAGCAACCTTCAGAGATGTCAACATTAATCTCTGGTACAGCAGTAATAGTTTTATTAAGTTACTTGCATCTGCTAGAAGACTGTGATTGCTTCTACCTAGAAAAATTGCTATCATGATCCATGCTATCATCACCAAACTGCAGTGTCGAGGACATCATAAACTATTTGAAAACTTTGCAGCAATTGCTGTTAACGCAGAATAAACTCTTCCTAAGAACCCCTGCATTTCAGTAAAGTGCATGATTGGGGAGGTAATGGACGTATATTAATTATCTCTTGGTCTTTTGGTGACATGCAAGGTGTTAATCATGACCAACAGTGTTGCAATTGCCTAGATGCAGCCTACATAGCACTCACTCTTCTCAAGATATACTTTCATTTAAGCTGTTTCACTTTACCTGATTATCAAAAAGTATTTAAAGAAGAGAGGGTAAACGCACATCTGTAAATGCATCAAGATCAAACTTACTCCCTTCCTGCCTGTTTTAGGTTTCTAAGTGAGGCATTTTTCCAGACATGTCTTTCATAGTCTTTCTCTGAAAGAGAACAGCCAATTCTTATAGAAGCAATTTCAGCATTACCTTCTCTCAAAGCAGCTTTATGTCTAAAATATATATAATGTTGTATTTGAAACAGGACCTACTGTATTATAAGATTCAGTGAAATCTTCACAGCATTCAGTTCAGTTGAATAAATATTTCTTTTATCTCTCCCACCCACTTACACAGCAGCAGGCACACTGCCAGGACACAGAATGCACGTCTCTGTTCAAGCACTGAATTCAACTCCCTCCTCTTACAAAGCCCAATCACATATTTGTAAAGGACAGTCAGCATTTGATTCTAGAAGGGAAAAAATCTACCCCAATTAAAACAGAAAATTACCTATATTCATAAAGAAAATGGGATATAACCCTTTGAAAGGGGAGGGACATCTTTTGATAAAATAATAAGGGGGGGGAAAAGTGTTCAAAAGTATACTTTATTTGCAGGCCTTACAAACTCTTGAAAAACATGCCACATTAGGTATCAAAAATGAAACTAGTTTCAAAAAACATGCTTTATGCTCTTTACACATTACTATGTTGCTAAGTCACATAAAGATTATTAGTTTAGTCACCAGCTCATATACATAAAATATTTGCTTTCAAGGATAAAGCTTGACAAGCATCACAATATTCCTAGGAGTATTTTGACTCTCAGCTCAGGTACAAAGATAGTATGGCTCTGAAGATTAATATACATTAATTACATTCCAATAATTTGATTTTGTAAGTGCTCAAAGACTGTGTCAAATACTAAGTAATGAGATTGGACTTATAAACTGGCTTGTATTTGGTCATTTCATATTTTGTTCAAGCTAAGAGCACATAAAACTAGCTGCTGTTTCAGCTGATGTGCAATAGTAAGTTGTTACACTGGTAATTCCATCGTGATCCTGAAACCCCTTTTTAATTAAACTCCTGTAAACTGGTATACCTGTCCCTAAATGGAAAGGGTACTGAAGGAAAGAATCTCAGATGATCATGAGACACGGGCACAAGGAAAAAAAATTCCTTTACCAAATCTGACATTCTGGTAATGCAAATTTCAGAACCAACTGGTAGCCCCTAGTCATTTCACAGGTCCAACCCACATAAAACTGCACACGCTGCATCATAGGCAGACCACTTCTAAGTACAATACAATAATTTTTTCTGAATATCTTTATCTAGTTTATTTAAGTGCTCAGCAAAAGAACAAATAAGGAATGTTAAATGCTGCACAAAATTTTACTTTTGCCTTGAAATTAGTATCCAGTAGGACTTCATCTTATTAATCATACATAGTTTTACTACATTTTATTGGAACTAATATCTATCCTTGGTGGTTTGTTGGGGATTTTTGTCCTTCTCAACATATGCAAGCCTGGATTATTCATTATTTTGCATTCTATTCTGTGTAATGGTCTCTTCAAAAGATATTCTACATCTCTCTTTCAAACATTTTTAAAATTACTTGTACACATCTTTCTCCTCCTCCCATGCCCTTCCACCCTTAAATCAGGTGTAATTTTATAAGATTTTCAGTAGGTCATTCCTTTCTGTAATTAGTGAGTTTTAAAATATAACTGCAAAATTCTCCAAAATAAAAATAATTTCTTAGCAATTTTAATAAAATCAATTTTAGCATGTGGTTGTACTCTGGAAACAGACTTGCAAATTGGCATCTCTGGTTTGAAACTGAATTCTTGCCCAATAAACTTACTGAAAGACATTCTACTACTATTAAATAAAATAATGACTTCCACTGCTTGCAGTTTTGGTTCATTAGAAGTATTATGCTAATAAGCTTAAATACTTACAACAACAAATCACTCAATTCTTTACCAAAATGAAGAGGTACCACAATTTCCTTCTCCCACTATATGATGACCAATTCCATGTTCTCATTCTTACTCTCTCTGTCAGTATTAATAGAAAGTGACTGCTAGAATAAATGTTACTGGAAAAGCAAACTCACTCAATGACATAAAGAAACACTATTTTTTACTCACAAGATAATAATTGCACTCTAGTCTGACTTAATAAGGCCTCAATAGACCAATTTTGGCCATTGCATGTTAAAATGTAAATATAGGTGAAATGGAAAGAGTCTTGAAGAGAAAGAAGAATGGTAAAACATTTAGAAACCATTGCCTCCAAAGAAAAGTCTACGATGTTTAGCCTAAGAAAAACAATTAAATTACATGAATGAAAACAGGATTTCAATACATTAGATTGTTACACCAAAACTACTAACAAGTTTCTTCACAAGACAACAGAAGGAAGTACCAGAAATTTGTCTAGTACAGATCGAGAAGATTTAAGTCAGATACTACCTTATGAACTATAAAAACTATTAAAGCAACTGGAACTAACCACATAAAGATTGTTATCAAGTTTTCACTATTAGATTAAATAAGTTCTGCCAAGTCTGGATACATTCAGGCACTGTACATTCAGTCACTGTTTCAATAGCAGTTATCTTTTATGCTATTCCCTGTAATCTCACATTCCTTCTTCCTTTGTGCTACTTTAACATACTTGACCAACTTGGCCATGCCACAAACATAACTTAGAAGCTGACCATCTTAAAAAGAACAAATCTGTTTTCAAAAGCTATGGGACCGCTCTGGGGTTAGGTGTGAAGAACCTGTCCATTTTCAACCCAGAAGATTTTTCAGGATTCAACAACCCTGCAAAGTTGTTCAACCAGTAGACCCCAGAAGTGATGAGGAGCAGCAGGAATAGTCAAAGCCTATATTATCAAACATGGTACTGTAGAATGACTACCTTAGTAAATAGCTGGGACAACATGAGGATCTTCTGTTTTGAGGATTTCTTGGGGAAATAAGCTGCTTTTTTGGACCTTTATTTTACAGCATCTCAAATTAAATGTGCTGTCAACTTTTATGCCCACATCCCATGATACCATACAAATAGAAGTGTGTTTGTTGTACTTTCTATGGTAATTTGCATGAACAGTAAGAGTTACAAATTAAAATTCAGACATACTGTGTGTTCATAATATGCTTATTACTATGCTAGCATTGTTTTTGAATAATTTCAGAAAATGAACACAAAAAATTATACATCCTAAAAAAGGACCCTGTTCAGGATTTTGGACTTTGTGTTGGTTGTATCTAACAAAATTCTTTAAAGGGAAAATATGCTAGGACAGGGTTATGTAAAAATATCATTTTTTGTGATTTTTCTCTTCTGCTCTCATACACTCATCTTTTTCAAAAGCAAGACAACAGTAGGTCCAAAGTCAAGCTATGTGCAGTGTTTTCCCCAGGCAGCAGGAGAACATAGATGTATGTTCTCACACTTCAATACACTAACCCAAAGTATTGGGTGAACTCAACCAATACTGGTTGGGCCATTTTATAAAACAGATCCTTGAAGCAATCCAAGTTAAGAATAACTGAAAAAACCCAAACGAAACTCAAAACAAAACAAAAAAAACCCCAAAGCAAAACAACAAAAAAACCAACCAAACAAACAAAAACCCCACATAGTGTGGGAGTGGAAGTACCGAGTGCTGTGTTGCTGGATGATTTTTTAAGTTCAGTGATCTGTTTTATAAAGCAGACCAGCAAATAGTTGTATCAGCACAATTAAAGGAACAGGGAACTGTAGCAGGGAATCAGAAAGGAACTCAATCAATTTTAACCCATGTTTATTTAAATCACATTCCGCTCACCCTGTATCAAGCTGACCTCTAAACCCCAAAACAAACCCACAGCCCACAGACAACTGCAGGGATTTCTCCTCTAATATATTTGCGCTCAGTAGAGGCCCTAGGTATACAGCTGACTAAATACAGGCTGAAAGGCATACGTACAGTGTGGGAGAGTTACTCACGCATGAGCTTCTTATAGTAACTAACTCTCCCACATTGTGCATTGCATGTAGTTAATACCTATATGGATATCAAAAAAATTTGATGTGCAAGGGAGTTGATTTGCCTTTTGAAAACATTAACTTTGATGCTCCCTTCTTAAAATACAAAGAATGAGATATTGCATTAGGTCTGACATTTAATTCCATTCCTGGGAAAAAAAAAAAGAAACAAAAAGGAAGAGCAGAGAGTTAAGAAAGCAGAAAAACGTGACATAGTATGTAAATACAGCAGAAACACTGGTATAGCATTATGCAAAGTGGGTGCCATTAGAGATGAATTATAAATTCCTCATTCTAAATGAAGAACAAATACTTAAAGAATGTACACATCCACATACCAGCTGCCTTACTGTTGGGGGCTGGGGGGAACTACTGAACCAAGAACTGAAGGAAACAACAAATGTTTTTTTGTATCTAGCTAATGAAGTGAAAACAGCCAGTGATGAGGGCCTCCCGTGTTGATAGTTTATGCACTATCATTGATTTCACCTGTCTTTTGTATCCCTCCACCTGCCCAAAAACATGCACAAGTGAGAACAGGCTAGTGGGGAGAAAAAATGAACAGGTCTTATTCAGAAGCTGCAAAGGCACAGTAAGGAAGCAGTCTCTTGTCCATATCTAGATCAAGTAAGATCCTAATGAAAGAGGCTCATTGTTAACCTGCCCCTTGAGAAAGACCAGTGAACTTGGCTATACAGTTATGTATTCATTTATAATTAGTTTTCATAAATATACAATGTAGCTATTTTAATACCAAGGATTACAATTCTATATTGGAATTACCAATTTTACATGGCTTAAACATGAAGTGGGCAGACCCTCTTCAACATTATGTCACATATTAGGAATTAGTTCAATACCTATTCTTACTATGTATAACCTGAAGAGACAGAATAATACAGTTGAAATCCCATGAAGGGTATCAGAATAAGAATCATAACTAGCTACCTAGAAGCTGAAGCTCCAGTTTAGTACATTAGTCCAAATATTAAAAAAATTTAAGACAATATTACGTGGCATGTCAGGTTTTCACGGTTCTGCATTCCTACAAGACTTGACCATTACTAAAATTTCACAATACCTTCTAGACAACAGACGGGAAACTGAAAGCTAGAATTAACCTCAAGAGCATGCAACACAGCTATGGAAAGAACATGGTATTAACTAAGGCCTGACAATCTGCACTAGGTTTCTAAATTTCCGGTTTCTGCTGTACAAATAAATACTACATATATAGTAATAGTAATGCAAAAACGATGAAAGTGACAAAGTAAGAATAGCTTTGCATCCATTATCAGTCATATTACAAATATATTCACTATCAACAGTAAAATGCAATGCAACTCTATTGCAATAAATCAAAATCCAACTTAAAAGCTTGACTGTCTTCTCAGTTCTCAAAGTCACCACAAACTTTTAACATCACTCACCAGGCCATATTATCTATATTAACATCCCCAACATCATCAGCTGTATCTTCAGACAGGTAACCTGGAGCCATGAAAATTAAAGCCCTATCAGACTCAGGAGCATCAAACACAGGTATTTCTGGCCTTTAACGACTCCTGTATGAGCCAAAATACAGTAGGCTGCCTGTTAAGTCCACTTGGACGTTATGGATCAAATGTACAAGTTTAAGGCCATTAAGCTCTGTCAGCAAGACAGAATATTCTGTTTTAAGGATAAAAAGCCAGCATGATCAAGCAACAAGAGGTCTGTTAGAGAATATCTGACAGCTCTGGATTTTGCCCAGAGTCTTCTACAGCGATACAGAGATTTGTGCACCCATCAAATTGGTTAAGATAGAACATAATTTCAGTCAGTTTCTTCATTATTTACATTCATCATCAGACCAGAAGTAAACAATTCCTTAAGAAGCAGGTTACAAGAAATTAACCGTGTAGAATTAAATTACTTATGGTATGACCTAAAAAAATGGAGGGTCTACTAGTAGGATATTTTGTTTCAAGTTGTCAATATTTCTCATTTCTAGCTCTTCAATCAAGCATAGCTAAAACTAGCAGTGTCCCCATTGGATTCAGCAGCCAATAAAAACCTATTAAAAAAACCCTATTAAAACCTATTAAAAGCCTAACGCCCAGTAAAAGCAATTAATTTCAGAATACACAATTGCAATTTAATTTTTCAATGCCAAATAAAGCAACATGGTTTTACACCCTGCAAAAGCAGCAAAATAACTGCTAATAAACCAGTAGCTTGGCAATGAGAAAGAACAGAAAGAAGAGCAAAGGAGCAAGAAGAAAAACATGAGAATTAAATACATAACCTGTTATGCAACTAGTTTTAAACTTTCCAAACATATATGCCAAATATCAAAAGACAATGGAAGGAAAATCTACTCTGTCCATCTTCAGGGTTTGTGGTAAGAAAACACCAAGGGCAGGAGGCTATGTTTTTAGGCTTGTGTGTATTTTATTCTAATTGAACCTTCAGCTTAAGATACAGCCAATTGGAAAAACTGATTAGCTCTGTGTGGGATGGGCAGAACTATCATGCTATATAGTGGTTGATTTAATTAAGGAAAAAAAAAAAAAAAAACAGTAGCTAAAAATTTCTGCAGTGCTGGATACTGGCAAGTTACAGAGACCGAGCAGGAGAAAATACTTTATTCTGCAGGATAACAGAGAAAAAACCCAACCAAACAAACCAAAAAAACAAACAGAACAGCTTAATTGGAGAACATGGTTTCACATTTAGGCACAAATCTATTTTGTTTATGTAAATTGCACCTAAGTATCAGAGAGGGGGTGGTACAGAGGTGGCTGACAGCATTAATTTTAGGCAGAATAAACCATCTATTTTATTGCATTACATAAGGTTTAGCTGCAAAGCCCATTAAAGTCAACTGACTTTTCATTTAGTTGAATAGTCTTTGAATTTGACCCAGAATTTAAACAGCATGACTACTTGCTTTGTAAGCACAAGGTTTGAAAAAAAATCCAGTTTGCAGATGAGATTTCCTATGTTGGAGTTGAACCACACCAACAAAATAAATGACTCTGCATATTAATCTCTTTTCTTGTAGAAAACATTCTCACTCTTACCTGCACATTTTCTTCTGTAACTTGAATTTCAGCAGTGTAAATATAATCAATAAGCATCCTTAGAGTCCAGCCATCGACTTCCTTTATTCGAACTTTTTTTGCTCGGCTTTCACTCATCTCACCTACAAAAACCAATTTATTGGTCAAGTAAATTAGATAGAAATACAGCACGGACGTAGAAGTTTATTAGCAGCAGAAATTTTGTGTATGATCAGTTGTGATAGTAGAACAACTTTAAAAATAATAATAATTCAGTTTCTTTCCTTGCTTCCTGCAACGAGAAAGGAAGACTTTGTTGTTACTATCATGTGAATGCTACCCGGGTTAATACTTTTACTGCAGGTGACCTATTTTCTCCAATGTACAGTATCAGGAAAATACTGTTATCAGCCCTAAATAAAACTCTTCAAATGCATACAGAAACATTTTGCTGGCAAAGCAAGCTGGTAAAATACTCTAGTTTTATTAACTTCTTAATTGAAAGGAGAACACCAAACACAGTTTGGAGGAATTTTATTTAAATAAGAAAAATTATGTTCCCACAGAAGAATTAACATACACATTTCTTTGCTTGCCTACTTATTATTCTCTTAGTAATTTCACATCTTTTAAAGATCTTTTACAGCTCTGATTTAACAGCTAAAACTCAAGCTAAGATAAAATGGTAAGCAAGGGAAAACTTGTTGGATGTCATTTTGTGGAGGCTGACATGTTGGCCATATGCCACAACTGATCTTCATAGAAAGACCTGCAAAATAGTTTTCACCTTCCAAAATATGTTGTTTCTCAAAATGCAACATTTTCTCTATATCTGAAATAACTGTCCAAGGATTATAACCTTCTTCATGATTTCCAACCGCACATTTGGTCATCTGACCTTTAAACCATTCTGCACTGACTTGCACCGAGAAGCAAAACATGAACTACACCAGTTATGCTGGAAGATAGATAAACTTGGACTTTGGAAGAGTATATCCCAGCCTCTGAATACATTGTTTCTTTTTCTTCTATGTTGGATATTATTTCTTTCTTTTAGGCATAGGCATCTAGAGATAATGATGTAATAAATTTAATGTATACAACAACCAAAGCAGACAGGACGGGGAAGTGAACAAGAACATGCTAATCACTGCTGATATTTTCTTATTAAGTACATACATATTTTCATTGTTTGGTCTCTAGGGTTGGTGTCAAGCAATGCATGTCACCCAGTGCTTTCAGCAAAGGGGTCATCACTGAGAAATCTGTAACCATTATTCATGCCTTTTTTTGAGCTGAAGGGTAAGGAATGGCTTTGTAAATCAACCCTTTAAGTGGTACAAAGTTCAAAAGACCACCTACGGCAACACGCTACTTTAATGGCAACATACGTTGCTAGCATTCTAGAAAACACTGATGAAGGCTCACATCAAAACCAGCAAAATCCAGACTCAACAGAAATTTCTCTTTTCACCTGCTCCTCTGAAACATTTCCCTACACCTTAGCAGGTTCCCTGAAGAGCCCTGTATTCAAAGTTTCTACTTCTAGTTTGACACAGATTAAACCTCTTGATCTTCAGAGCATGTATGCTGCAAGTTATTTATTATGCAAGCTTCTGTGGAGGTGGTCCTTTGGGAAAATTGTGTGTGTGGGAGAGCAGATTTTGATATTCTGCAAGCACATTAGGTTTGTTTTCAGATTTTGTGTCAAGTCTTTTAGACTCATGGATAGGCACCTTCTCTGTTTACCAACGGAGCCCAGAATATTAAAAAAAAACAAACAACAAAACCACGAAAAAAACAACAACAAAAAAATTCACACACAAACAAACGAAAAAAATTCCCAATAGATAAGATAAATCCAAAAATACTTGCTCTCAGCTTTCACGTTTAACAGACATACAGTCTTACTATAATGCTAGATCAAGCCATACTTTTTTTGATAGATCATATGCAGGAAACCAGAGATGCACTCACTAGGCAGTCTCAGTCTGGAATTCAAGCTGCTGAAGAACTCAGTTCATGACTAGAAAGCTGAACTACCATATCTCCACAGATTTCTTAGTGACAGGAAAGCATATCGTGAACAGAAACGAAAGCACTGAGCTAATCCAACCTCCCAAGAAGAAGCAGCAAAACACCAGTTGAGCTGAAGATACTAAAGGGGCTAATTAAAAAAATTATATGGTTCCTCACAAAGTAATGCAAGGCAGGGTTTTGGGTGGTTTTTCTGTTTGGTTGTTTTATTAAACAAGAATTTTATAAATGGAGAATGGAAGGTAAGAGAGCAGATAATTCCCTGAGGATAACTGTCACTTAGGAAGAGAAAATAAAACTCAGGTCACTCTTGTCCCAACTCAGGCCCTACTACCATTGAAGAGACCATTCTCTGATGTTTAATAATCCATTCCTCTAAACATTTAAGTACACTTAAATCATATTTCTAAATAATTTTAGATATAAGAATCACTGTATAAGAAGAAAGAAATATTTCCAGTAACATACTCCCAGCTGTTTAATCTTTCTTCCCCCTACCTCTCCACAGGATAATTGATTTTGTAATTTTGAAAGGCAGTAGAGTAACTTTTTCTTTCTTTCTGGATTTTCATTAGGGCTACCATTGCAAGTGCAAATGGAGGGGGAAAAAAAAAACAAACAACAAAAAAAATGAGCAGAGGGTTTGAACCCAGTTAACGCCACATCCCATGCTGCACCAAAGTAGTTCTTAATGACTCGAAGAAAGATGGAAGCAATCTGCAAACATATGTCTAATTATAAGCTTCTAGTTTGTAGCTGAGAAGTAACCCTAAAGCATAAGAGTGCAACTTTTTCTACTGTCATTTCAGTCACTGTTTTATTCCGTATGGAAGAAGATACTTTTCAATTTGGTTGTGGCTGGTTAAGGGATCAAACTTGCTTATTTGAACTTGCTGGATAAGAATAAAAATCCACCTGAGAAGTGTGAATTGCAGGGTCCATGGAGATAATTATCATGAATTTCAGGATTTTTTGTGAGGGGAATAGCTGAAATGTACCAATATCACAGCTAGGCCTTTCTCTTAAGCAACCTATAAGCATAATATAAAATCCATTGCTAAATCTTGAAGCCACAACAGAATTTTATTTAAACTCCAAACAATTCGGTTCACCAACTACACAATCAGTGCCACAAATACATGTATTAAACACTTCACACCCATTACTCAGGTGCGCATTCCCACTTCCCACACCACTCGGAGGGTCAAAGACCATCTACACTTAAAAACATAAAACAAGCAAAAAATGTTAAAAGGGACCGAAGCAAGGAAAGGGAAGATTTCAGCAATTCTGTCTGGAGAGCAGCCACAAATACTGCTGCACTGGCACTCTGAATAGGTAATAAAACTTCTTCACAGAAAGGGCAGGGAGGGCACGCAGAAATGTCTTAATCATAGAAAGGATAATAAAAAGCTGTACTCAGTGTAAAGAGTATTTTCAATGTAGTAGTCAACAACAGTTAATCTTCAATATAGAACTAATATAAGAAGCTTGCATTTCTCTGTTACTAAGGTGATAAAAAAGAACTGTAGAAGCATCTGTTTTCTTTCTAACTTTAAGAACAGTAGTAAAAATTAAGAAAGAATGTATCAGTCTCTACCACAAACTGAAACTTGAATACTAGAGGAATAGATATTTAATTTTACATGCAACTTCAAAGCATTGCTGTAGAAGTGATTTCACTTCTATGTGGGAAAACATGGCTATGTCAAAATATTTGCATATAAGCTCAAGAATAATCAGCTGCTTCCCCAGAACACAACAGTATTTGAAATTTCATCAATCTTCCAGTCATATACAAATAAAGTTATTAAAATGCCATCTGCTTGCATACAGGCAGGCCAAGAGTCACATTTCTGCCTCCGTCTGAGCTGGTGGTCAGAAGCAATGCATTGCAGAGCATTCTTTTAATTTCAAACAGTCAGCTACAAAGCTGGCACGAGATTTGAAGAGGAACAGACAAAACCTCAGAAGTTAATTTTAACATGCATTTAGTAGCATTCTCACTTTGACACTGAAATCCACATTATTTCAATGTGATTTATAACCATTATGGAATTAAGTCCACAGCATAGGAATTCAGCTGGAGGCTCCTGTGAATCTGAACCTATCTTAGCCTTGAAAGCCCTCAGCATCCCTGCTGTAGCAGTTAACGCAGTAACATGGCCAGCGTGAAGCAAGCAGAGGCAGAATCAAGCATGCACAGAAAAGTTGTGGCAATGATGCGGAGTACATGTGTCATGGAGAATTACCCTAAAAATACTGAAACGTGCACTCCAGCTATAGGCTGCCAAAGCCACAGAAAGCTTTCATATCTACTAACAGCCTAGAGCACTCTGGGTCTGAAGACTGTAGCAGTAGTAGTTGTTAAAGGACATAATTTACTCCAACATTCACAGGAAAGTTATTTTAACCTTCTTTTGGACAAGTGAGATTACTAGAGCCTTAAAGGATATAACAACTCTACTATTCCCTGCTTACTTAACATCTAATTTTTTTAAAAATTAAGGAGACTTTTTAAAGCATTCATCATGCTAACAAATAATAAGTTGCCAGTATGTCCTCAGACTGAAAAATGCCCTAAGAATCCCAAATGTTCCTCCTGGCTTATCTAAAAATTGAAATAGATCCTAAAAAGCAAAAGTCATGTAATTTTCTGCTTTATACAGTTGGATTGGATTAGAAAGTAAGTAAGTATTGAAACATTTGGTACCTGTAAACATGGCATGGAAGTAGGGGCTGCAGGCGGCTAACACAACTCTATGCGCTGCAATTTCCATGTCTTCAGCTACTATCGTCACATCACACAGCAAGTTTTGACTATTTAGAAATATCAGAGAAGGCAATTTCACATAAGTGAACTACAACAGAGAAGTATATATTATCACATACAATTTCTTTTCCCATGCCCTCAAAAGAGGCAGACAATGTTGATGAAGCATTGTTTGTAAATGTGTTACACAACCGCATGGCTATTACTCAATCAGATTACAGATGGTGCTTGGGTACACAGAACTTTAAAAAAAAAAAAATCAAACAACTGAATTGTGATTCTTTGCACAGAAGTCTTCTGGATTGAATAACCATAATTTGTATCAGTCCAATTTAGAAACTTTCTCTCTAGAAGTTTGGACCTCTTTGAATAACTACGATAGGAAAACAGAATTTAATATACACAAACACTAAGAAGAAAAATGAGGTAAGAAACAAGACCTTATAGATGACAAAGAATACAAAGTTCAATTGTGATGCCTGTGTCACATTACACCGGAAGCTCATGCCTACTTAATTGTTCAAAATCACTACTCAATCTTCTCTGTATTTACTGTTTTCCAAGCATTTTTCATACCCAGCCCATGCACAAAATAACTATTATTTTTTCCACTCTCAGCAGTTTAGAATTTGTTATGGTTAACTTCATATCTTGCTTGACTTTGTATCTTCATTTGCATTCTTGTCCTTTGTAATTGTAATACATACTTCCTCCCTGTTGCAATAAAGTAACATCTTATTTATAATAATTCCCAACACTGGTGTTTGCAATGCAGTTTACAGCTATTGGCTACACCTCTTCCAGTTAAACCTACAACACCATGTACTCTTTGTATTCCAGTTTTCTAGACTGAATGAGGAGAGAGGGGAAGAAAAAAAAAGAAAGAAAAGAAAACACATCAACACCAAAAGGCTGCAATTTCACAGCATCTAAATAGCCACAGTCACAGTTGCTTTTTATTTCCTGCTCACGCTACTCACTGTCCCTGTGGAAGCAGTATACAATCCCCAAAACTTAGAGCCACAGCAACAGAGAGAAGAGGGACAAGTATGGTTTAACAGAACACATTCCTTAGGGATAGAGCTAGAGCTGTACATCAGTCCAGTGATCCCTATTCTCAGTACTTTCCAAAAGATAAAATTTTTACCTTTCCTGAATATATATTACAATTAAAGTGCAGACTTTTAGAGAGTTTGCAACTACCACACTGAGTTGTAGCAAAGACAGGTGAGCAGTTGCATTTTCCTCAGACAGAGCTATAGCCCTCAGCCAAACTGCTCAGATATTCACCTCAGTCCAATAAAACCCTGTGATCTCTCAGCCTCTGCAATCATCCTATTTCTATGAGCCCAGACTAAAGTAAGGTGGCTTTGTGGAGGTCACATACCAAAATTCTGGTGGCCACGACTAACCTTTGGGGCCATATTACAATTCTCGCATAACATTATCTTTCCCCCTTCAGTTCTTAACACCTACAGCAACTATCTAAATCCCATAAGTTTACCCTGCAATACCATTATTATCAAAAAAGATGTACAATATAAGTAATGACTGCACCTAGATGAAACAATCAATTCAGAGGATCCTGAAAACAACCAATAATTATAAAAAAATTGAAACAGAAAGCTGTACATAAAGGGACATCAGATACTCAGCTTTATCAGACACCTGCACTTATCCTGACAACAGGAATAAAAAGTTTAATACTTAGTAGCACAGAAATACCAAAGTTAACAATAAAGCCAGAAGCAAGAGAATTACATCAATGCAAAACTCAGGCTAACTAATTACACTGCACTTATATAGACATAGCAACTTAGATGCTTAAATAAATTATTTTTTCACAACTTATCCACTTCCTGGAGAGTATACCTCTGGCAAATATCTGTCTGTGCTACGCTAATAAAAAGAACTGAGACAGAAACCACTTTAAAAATGTATTCAGAATTAAAAATATAATTTACTTGATTAATATTAGATCTTCATTTTGAGTAATGAAGTCTGAAACATTTCTAAAATACTTCAGTTCATTATTTCAAACAAATAAATGCAAATAGGAATGCTTATAATCTTATCTAATTACCACTTACAATTTTAAAAGCTGTACTCAGCTTAAATTGTAAACATTGCTGCATCAACTACTTTATTAAATAAGAACTAGTTAATGTTTGCATAGCATTGCTCCTGTTCCAACTTTATACGTGTAAGACAAAATTGCTCAAATTGCTTCTGCAAGCAATTTGCATTTAAGTAACCATGGAAACTAAAGTATGTTCTGAAAATAATCCATGGCCTTCAACAATGCACTCTGCTGGAAGACCACATATCTTTTACTTGCAACACAACAAAATGCAGGTAAGGTTTCTGACTTCTGAAACTATCGTTAAGATTCATTCTGGAAAACTTTTTCCATCTGAACTCTTGCTTGTCCTTAGGGAGTCATTGCTACCAGCTCTAGCCAGGCTCTAATATGTTCCTCGAGACACTGAATCTGGTTACTGGGATACTTGAAAAAGCAAAGGGCATATGTAGATGAAGCAACAAGTGTCAGTCTATCCAGCACATAGTATTAATGATTTCCCTATAAGGAACAGTAAAGATCAAAGGCAGACACATACTTTAAAAGGGTTCAACTTGCTGTGTTTCTTTCAGGTGAAGACTCTCCAGTTTTTAATCTCATATGGGAAATAACAAAGAACTATTAGATTTTCACAGCCTCCAGGATTGTCTATGCTAAAGAAGCATTTTAGTTTTTTAATTTTTACATTGCTGCTGTTAGTTACAAAGCTGAATTACTGTAAGTGATAGTTGTAGGTCCTGACTTCCAGAGCTCTACCTACCAGCTGTCACAGTTTTCAACATCATGGTAGAATATATGTAGAATATAAATCAGTACGGATGCTATGAACAGCATCAGCACCAGCCTCCCAGTTTTGCTGGAAATGATGGTAGGATCATTCAAGGTCTTACAAAACTTTATTGAGAAAAGTTACTTTCAACATCTGATGTGGGAGTTCATCAATTTCTCCCAGGGGGCAAGCAAAAGATAACTAAGAAAGAAAATGTACTGTCAATTGGCTTATATTTGTTAAGATTGTGATCTATGTTTCCAGACTAGAAAATTTTAAGATTTTTCCGGTTTGCAGCCTACCACAAAAATCAGCAAGAGGTACACAAAGAGCCTTAGGCTCAACTAAAGAGTCACTTTTCATCTATGCAGGATCAACTACACACAAGAAAAGACCAGTAGCTGTAACTCCTTAAATACAATCCCTAAGTATTTTTTAAGTCTCACAAAACTAGTTCTGATTAACTTATGAGGGGCAAAAACATACTGCACACATTATAGCTATCATCACACGACTATCATTCAGTTATCACTTTACTGTATATTTAATCCTTCTCTTAATTAGATCAGCTATACTTCTGAAATTGAATGTTCTTAATAAACAAACTATTATTATTAACTTAATAAATGCAAATGAAAGTAAAAACATATTATGGACTCCAGGTAGATGTACACAGTGAAGTAATACCTTCTTAATTCATTCATAATTTTAAAAGCTTTCTTCATGTGCCATGGATTTACTGTAATAGGACAGTGAATTTCGGTGTTATCATCTTTCAGATCCAAAGGCTTCTGATGGCAAAGTTTGGTACAACTGGAAAGAAAGAGGAAAAAAAAAGAATTAATTCTTCTGTCTAATCTCCAGTTCTATCACTCCTTATTTTCTCCACCTTCATCTTGGGGAGAAGATTTTCACTTGAAACCTATTCTTTACTCCAAGCAATTTTGGTTTTCCTATTATCAGCAGAGTGGAGGAGTAGGTAGAATTCCCATGGAAGCAATAAGTTGGTGACCAACACTAGTGAGGTTGACAAGAGGCACTCAGGGATAATAATAACCTCCACCACAGAAATGGGTGTGTGAATATTATTTTATTTAGTAGAGAAATATTCTAGAATATTTCAAAGAAGCCCTGAAGTAAGGGAAGAAGTAGAGTTTTGGGAATTTTTAGCCTGGTGCCCATACAGATCAATGGTAGAATGCAGCATCCATCACTTCTGTCTCTTCATGCCTTCACTGTATGTCAGATAAGAGCTTCTCTTTGACCTTCCAGGACCTCACTTACTGATTCACGCAGCTCCCAGTTCATCTCTGACAGGAAGACCACATGATGACTACTGTAATTGTCCAGGCTTTCCCTAGCAGCAGCATGAGACAAGTGACTGAGAAAAATTGGGTAATTTTGTAGATTCACTTAATGTTTTGAAAACATAAGTGACCAACCTCTTAATCTTTCTTACTCTCAAAACCCCATTCAAAACAGCAAGAGAACTAAGCAGTGTGAAAAAAATCATTACCTCTAGCTACAATAATTCCTTCCATAAGAAATACCCAAGTTCTATAGACACTAACTTCTGTAGAAAAATTGTTATACACACTCTTCAGTCACTAGGACTGTCCAAACAGCACATAGGTTTCTCAAGCCAAACCAAACCGATGAGTTTCCCATTTAAAATCACAATGTTATTCTTACAAGGCAAACTGTGCTGTCATAGCACTTAGAAAATGCTTAGCATCAGTGATGTTTTCTTCTACAGTATTGTAACTGTATTCTTGAACCTCTGAGCTGGAAATAAGCAAAGTCACTGAAGTCATTTGGTGGGACTACCTGGTACATCAAAGATCTGGTTTCAAAAAAAAATTCAACCTTGCTAGCTTTAGGTAAGCACATTCAAACTGAATATATTCAATGACTCACATAATTGCAGCCACTCTTCTGCCATAACTCAAACTTTTACTCGGGCACGTCTAAAGAAGCTTGAAAGAAAAATCCAATGATAATTTAAGAATTTAACCTAAAACTCTATATTCTGTTCACTACGGAAGTGCAAAGTCAAGATATTTTTTTTCTTTATTCCAAAACTAGCTACAAAATTTTGGAGCAAAACAACACAAAATTGCATCAAACAATGAAGAAATGGAAAAAGTCTCCATAAAGCACGGGCTAACAAAATAACATCCATCCACAGAACTCAAACTACTACCAACTTACTGTAGTGTACCATTAAACTGACATGAATCAAAAGTTTCACACTCAATTTTGAAAATTATACAATTCATTATTGAAAGTGGACAAGTAATGGAGAGGAATTTTTCATCAATCAGAAAAAAAAATCAAGTTACATGCTATTCAGCACATGCATATGCTGCTGTAAAAAAGAAAAAGATATCCTATCTAGCAAAACTCCTTTAGATTGAATATCACTCCTTTACATTATGCAACATATGTAGTGTTCAGCATTCAAAAATATTATAGAGAGAAATCAGTGACTGCAGAAAATGCTCAAAACACCAAAGACCTATGAGGAAGGGACGTAGCTTTTAATTATACCACTGATTTATCAATCCCAAAACAGAACACTTCTATGGCATCTTTTTACATCCCAAAGCAATCCATCAGATACAGATGTCTACATATCTACATACATACAGGCTATATACACATCGAACACAGCTATGCAGGGAAAAAACCCAGCAATCACAGTTGCCCACAAAGAGCTGCCAAGCAACCTGGATTAGATAGGGGAGTTCCCATGAAGCGTAAATTAATTTGCTGAAGTTTCATTTGTTTGTCACAAAGGACAACTTTGTTTTAAGGTAATGAAGCCTACAAAACCATCAGTCATATGCCTTCTGTTTTGAGAACTACCAGTCTGCTTGAAGTTACTGGAGTATCTTACCATTTCACGAGTTGGGTCAAAGCTGTCTGCAACTGGTTTCCATCGGTTTGTTCTCAAGAACCCAACCCAGAGCGTGCCTGAAAACTACCTCCCGAAGGCATAGGATGAAGCTGCACTGAACAGGAGCATGCAAAAGGCGATGAGCCCAGCTTAGCTGCAGCTGGAGATACGTGCATCGCTTGGGCACTGCCACTAGAAAAGATGCTTAACTGAACAACCAGAAAACCGAGAGTGCAGTGAGCACGACTGCTGAGTCAAATAGGGAATAATTTGGGACCGCAGATGGAGGAAGCAGAAGGAGTGAGGGGGAGGAGGGAAAAAAAAAAGCCCGCCTGTCCCCACAGGCTGGAAGGCACCCGGCGGGCGGCGGGGCGGGGGCGCAGGCAGCACTGCCCGCCCGCGGGGAGCCCAGTGCCCGCTCCCCCCGGAGGATGCCCCGGCGCGGGCACGGCCGCGGCACAGCGGGGCAGCTCCGAACACGGGTGGCCGCGCTGCCCGGGGAGCCCTGGCCCGCTGGGCACCGGCTCCGCCACCAGGTCGCTGGCACGACTCCCGCCGGCGCTGCCCCGCGGCCGGTTCCCGGTCCCCTCCCGCCCGGGGGCACCGCTCCCGCGGGGCCCGGGCGGCTCGGCGGGGCTGCGGAGCCGTGGCGGCTCTGCTCCTGCTCCTGGCTCCCGCTCCCGGCTCCCGCTCCGCGGCTGGGCCCGCCCCGCGCCCCCGGCCCGCGGACTGCACAGCGCCCCGCTCCGCTCCGCACCGCCGTCCCGGCGGGCTCCGGCAGCCTCCCCGCCCGCCCCGCCGCCGCCGCACTCACACGGGCGGCAGCAGCATCTCCATCGCGGCTTCGCTCAGGCTTCCTCCGTACAACGCGGGCGCGGCGTGCTGCCGCCAGCACCATGCCAGCTGTGCTGCCCCGCCGCGGGTGCGGGGCGCGGTGCCCGGTGCCGGCTGCGCCCGCCCGGCCGAGCCCCCAACGCCGCCACCGCAGCCGCCGCTTCCGGGGGCCCGCCCGCGGGAGGGCGCGGCGGGGACGGGCCGCTCCGCGCAGGCGCGGCGGGGGTGCCCGGCACGGCCCGGGCGGGCGCTGCGCCGGCGGTGGCGGCGGGGCCGGGATGGCCGCGGTGGGCGGGAGTCGCACGCTGGAGCTTCCCACTCGGGCATGCGGGGGGCTTTAGGAAAAGGAGGATGAGGCGCCGCTGGTCTTTGCTGGAAAAGACATGTCCTTCGAGGGGGCGAGCCCGAGTCCCGCGCCCGAGTGCGCGTTTCCCGCCTCCCAGGAGAGCGGTGGCTCCGGGAAGGGCTGCAGGGCGACACCTGGAGCTGCGCTGCACAGGGGCACGTCCCGCAGAGCGCCCGGCTCGGGGTCCCTCAGCACCAGGGCAGATGGATGGCTGGTGGCGCTCCCGTGCCGACACACAGGTGCTCCAGCCCAGAGGAAAGCAAAAATACTTGAAAGTGGTCTCAGGTCTCCTCAGTGAGAAGACCTATCCGCAGGTGCACGCCTGTCCACTCATGTGGCATCCCCAGCTTCTTTCCAGGCCGGCCGAGGAGCTGGCTTGGCACCAGCTCATGCAGGTGGTTGCAGCCCGAGCAGAGCCGAAGCGAAGAACAAAAGTGCCTCGGGGCTGAGGAGCTGCACAGCCTCCAGTTCACTGTGACCTGTTGGATCTCATCTTTTATTTGATCTAGTCCAGTGGAAACACTGCCACTCAAAACAGCTGACCTTCTGTCTTTTACAAACTTTGCTGATGATGATTATTAAGTACTTGGCTTGTGTTTTATGTTTGCTAAAGTAGCTTCTGTGATGCAAAATGTCAAAAGGAAATACGAACGGATCTATTTCAAACGTGTCTTTGTGAGCAACACTAATTCAAACAGTGATGAAGAATACTACATTTAGCAATTTCTGACTTAGGGCATTCAATAAGAATTTACTGTACGTGGACCCTGTAAATTACTTCTAAATCTTAGAAGATTCTGTAGTGCAAGATATGTTTAGTAAGCTGAACACAACTCAGGTAGTTAAGTCTGATAATGTCTGTAAAAATAAAATGCTTCTTCACTGGAGCAAGAGATTTTATTCTGGAATAGTATCTCTAAACGAATAAATCTATCACAAACTGCCCAACACTATTTCTCTAAGAGTGAAGGAAGTTTAAGGATAGCATATTTTAAATAGAAGGCAAAAAAAAATGGCAGATGTGTTTTGGATGAAGAATACTATAGATGGATACATAAAGCCTTCACCAATGTTTCTAATCACTGGCTATTAAAACTAAATGTATTTTAATTTGTTATTTTCATCTTTGCTAATCTCAAGTAATACTCCTCAGTTGGAAAGTGCCATTTTAGTTTTCTCAGTTTACCAATTCTCTTTTACTGCACTGTGATGTGTGATTTGGGAACACTTCAGAATTTTTTTGAAAAACCTCCACTGGAGGTTTTTCTAAATTAAATAATCACAATAGGCAGTGCCTGTTTTTATTAAGTCTGTGCTTTGTAACTGCTGAATTTGTCTCCTCAAGAGACAACTAGGTTTGCCTCTGTGTTGCATTAGAGAAGACAAGGTGCTTGTTAAAGATTTACATGTGCAACAAAACCTGCTTGCGGGGAAGTCTGCTCCAAAGCCAGCAATAATGGCTTCTGAAATGGAGGTTTAAAATTCAGCCAGCTCTGTGTAGAGTAGCATTACTGAGGTCTGAGTTCATAAGCAGGTCTGCCCTAGGTAGATCAGAGAGCTGATGATGAATGTCTCATCACACTTCCAGGTTTCTATAACTTAGAGTAAACTCATGTATATGTTACTTTGTAAGACAAGGTTTCATCTACTGATCCATAAAACCTAAGTGAATCCTACTATACTGTGTTTAAGGGTCCATATGAGACTATTGTGAACTTGTGAACTTGTCCAGAAGCTGATGAGGGGTTTGGTATACTATTTGCATATAGATCCTGCAAGCACATAGGCAACTGCAGATTCTGTCCTATGCTAACATGACAGAACTGTTCAGTAATGTTGTTGTGGTTTAACTCCAGCCAGCAGCCAAGCCCCATGGAGCCGCTTGCTCTCTTCCCCACCAGTAGGATCTGGGAGAGAACCCTAAGGCTAAAAGATAGAAAACTTGTGAGTTGACGTAAAAACAGTTTAATAGGGAAAGCAAAAGTTGTGCACACAAGCAAAGCAAAACAAGGAACTGATTCACAGCTTCCCATGGGCAGGAAGGTGTTCAGCCATCTTCAGGAGAGCAGGGCCCCATCACACGTAATCATGATCTGGGAAGGCAAACACCATCACTTCAAACATCCACCTCTTTCTTCCCCACACTTTATATACTGAACATGATGTCATATGGTATGGAATATCCCTTGGGTCAGTTTGGGTCACGTATCCTGGCTCCTGTCTCCTCCCAGCCTTTCATGCACCCCCAGCTTCCTTGCCAATGTGGCAGTACAGAAGGCTAAAAAGGCCTTGGCTCTGTGTAAGCCCTGCTCAGCAATAACAAAATCATCTCTATATTATCAATCCTGTGTTCAGCACAAATCCAAAACAATGCCCCACACTAGCCACTGTGAAGAAAATTAACTCTACTCCAGCCAAAACTGGGACAAACATTAACTCTACTCCAGCCAAAACTGGGACAAACAAGCATTTCCAACCTGTGACTTCGCTCTTTTTCTCGCTGTGTTGCTTTGTCTTCAGAGCCAAATGTTCAGTATTGGTTCAGTTAACTGTTCAGTTAACTTCCGTGATGCAGAACATCAGAAAGAAACACAAATAGGGCAGTGTTCTATATTTTTTTTTTCTCCAAATATTATGTCTTTGTACTTCAGTAATTCCAAAAGGAATTGCAAACAGCTGAAACAAAAATGACTGCTTCCAAACTACATTATGTGATTATGGCAAAACAGCTTGTGTCTCTAACTATGAGAAAACACATCCTTTAAATACAATGTCTGGATTTTTACAGGATTCTGCTTGATACAAGACCTCTTCTTAGAAAAGAACTTCTAGAGAAAAAGCTTATTTATATATGTGTGGGGGTGTATATATGTAGTTTGGAAAGGAGGTGGGCTATGTTTCCTAACTATGATAAAACACGTGTCTTTTTTTGTTTATGCTGCCGCAATCTGAATTACTGCATTTACTGAGGAAATTCCCTATTGTGTTTTAGGCTATCCCTGTAACAACTCTTGGTCCTTTCCCACTTGTCTTACTAAGTTTCAAAGGAATGTGTCCGATGCTTACTTAGGATCGCATGGCTCTTCAGATGTATTCACACTAGAAGTACTTTACTGATATAGAAACCCTGATACTAACCATCACTGAAGTACATCCACTGAAAATGAAGCTATGCCAGCAGAGCTCTGCTTGCTAGCAAGATAGTTCCATGAGTTACATGGTCCTACAAATGGAATAAAGAACCCTGGTAAAAGTCAATGTAACTGCATACATACATCATGTTTTATTAGCATCTTTAAGGGATCATGCACCATGCTGAGGTCACATTAGAAGAAATCTATATTAGGTTTAGCCACGGAGGACACTGAAAGAAGTTCTTACTGGTATTTTTAACTGACAAACATAGGTTAGGAAGACATCTCCAAAAAGGACAAAAAATAAGTTTGTAAGAACATTTACTCTTGTTGAAGATATTAGAAGTTATACCTTCTGAAGGATTTGGGCAGAATGCATATGAGGACGTGCTGCTAAAGCTGGGATCCTTTTCATGAACAGGGAATAAGAAAGGAACGGGGCTAGAATTGAATACTTAAGTACTCTGTCCTCCTATTGCTTCAAACAGAAAATCAATGTGCTTCCTCACTTTGTTAGCTGTCAGATTATCCATTATATTTGTATCTTACTGAATTCAGTTGTGGATAATTTATGTATAAGCTTTATGTAAAAATAAATATGTATTCAAAATCTGTGAGGGCACACATCCATTTTTTTCCCTCCACATTTCACCCCCAGTAACATTACCATCCAGCAGCAGACCTTTATACAACCAGGGCCACTGTATCTAAACAGATCCACAAGGACCTATGTGGAATTCACAACAAGACTTGAGTTCAACGCAGACGTTAGTTGTTACTACATACTTTTGCCTAAGACACTAGCACCAATATCAGCATTAATCCACATTACCTAACCTTAAAAGGCCTTACTCTAGCGGAAGAAACTCCTTTTTCTTTCCCCAGAAGCATGGAATATTTAAAGTTTCAGAGAATCATTGAGCAAAGGCCATGAATGCAGTTGAGAAGAATTACACTGTAGAGATATGTGAAAAACAAATGCAAGAAAGTGCATGCAGCAGACTGAGAAAGGGACCAGACTGCAAAGGAATATGTACTGGAGAGTAGGCAGGGAGAGAAAAAATAAGACATGTAAATTTGGAATGTGAAATAAGGAATAGCAAAGCAGCTGCTATCAAAAATAAATCATATTGTGACCAAAATGAGTTAAATACAATTAAGCATGGATTTTTCTGGCATTATTCTTCTGTGTAAACAATTGCTGGAGCATTGAACATGATACATATTTAATGAAAGTAGGTGAAGGGTAAGATTTATTCTGTAAAACTCATGGACCTTATAATGATGAAAATTAGTAACTAAGAGCTCTTTTTTCAGTGTTCAAAATCAGATATGGTGTAATTTCTAAAATTACTTGATATGGCACACAGTCTAGTAAACAGGATTTAAGCACTCTAATCCTAGTTCTGGAAAAGAAGGGCCACATAGGAAGCAAATGGTATGATGCTTCTGAGTTCTACGTGATGGAGAAGCCAGATCCCTGTGGTCAGTGCTGTGTTCCTTCTAGATTACAGTTTCCAAAAGGAAGTCCTAGCTCAAGTAAGCATTACGAATGGAAGCCAATGTAGGTCATGGCTATGATTCATATTAGTACTGCAAACTACCAAGATGCAAAGTAGATCTCTTGATGAGCTGATCTAAGTCCCAGTGCTGCAAAGGTTTAGATTTCACATACAGTGTATCCCTGACATGACTGTGAAAGAGCTGGACCAGCTCCTACTCTCATACCAGCAGACTTCTGTTGCTGGATAAGGCATTCAGGTCTCTATACTGAGTGGGCTCCATTCACCAAACCAGAAGAAAGCCCATCAAAAATTATGAGATTTCACCTTGTAGGCACGTGATCTCTTTGACATGTTGCAAAGGTAGCCCCAGTAGCCTGCAGCAGGGATGTTTTGGGGAAAGCTGGACCATCCCAACCAGCAATATGCAAAGCTCATAAGGAGCTCCACCCTTCAACACAGAATTACACATTACTGAAATAAGTTCTGCACCATTTTTGAGTACAGGCTAGCAGAGAAAAAAAAGAAAAAAAAAAAAGACTTATTTAAAACATTCAGTTTTTAGCAAACATACGGATAAACAGTCATTGGTGTTTTTTTCCTGATCATTTTACTTTAAAAGAGTATAGAAAAGACTTTTGTTTATTATTATGTTCTGTCATACTGGTTTAACTTGTCAAAACATTATTTTCTTGAAAAATAAAGCAAAAGTAATTTTCCTCATAGATAATAACTGTAAAGTATAATACTATATCTATTAAATGCAAGCCCCTCAAAGTCCATATAATTCTCCTCCATCATATTCCCCACCCTAACAGCAGCACTGGGAGATAGTCCTAACCAAGTCAATCAACTAACACACCCCTTTCTCAGTAGAAAACAGGTACAACTCATTAAACTCACATTTAAACAACTGATATGCTGCCATCTAGTGCTTACTGAGTGCACAACAGACAGAGAAATTCTCATTTCAGTAGTCCTGGGTATCCATCATCAGCCTGTTGCAAACCAGCAATAAAATCACCAATTTGCCTGTAGTCATGCACATAGTGAGCTTACCTAAGAACAGTAATTGGAAGCAATTTACAATGTGAAAAGTGACACAGTGTGCTGAAGGTATCAATCTGAATATGTACTGTTTCATATGCCTATAAACAAGACAGGAGGAACAGTATTTGCAGAGTCTACAGCGCTTGAGGGGATATTCAATGAAAATGAAAAGTGCTGTAGACTGGGAAAAAGCAAGCAGGATACAGCTCACACATTATACAGATTCTTTTGCTGTGCAAAGAGGCAATGAAATCAAAGACATTAAAATATTAAAATGTTATATTCAGTGAGGCATATAAATAACAATCACATAGGTATAGTTACTGATCATTTTGAGAGAGGTTGTTCATGGAAAGTGACATGCATATCGTGCTGCTGTTCCAGAAATGAGTAAGTCTTCATTTGGAATAACTTTTTTCATGTGTGTAAGGAAGACTAGAAGGTATTGCAAACTCATTGTAAAAATAAAGAAAAGAGCTCAGGATCAGTACATGGAACTATGCAGAATGTCTATTAAAACTGAACCCAAATTGGAAAAAAAAAAAATGAAAGGGAAATTTAAGTCAAAGATAAAGGTATGAAAATTTTTAGTCCAAAGAATCCGGTACAAACAGATGCTCATAGAATGAGTAGTTTCTTATGGTGTTCCTGGAGTACATTTTTAATGGTATAAAGGAAATTCTCTTGCTAGTTTTTCTGTTCAAAAGAACATTGTGATCCAGACTAATATACTGGAGTAATAAAATTAGGTACACTCAGAACCTAAGATATTCAAAACAATATTTGTCAGAATGCTAATATTTAACCATACAGCTCAAAAAGTTAGTTTACACAAACTAGTTCTTGAGAAGTTAATTTTAAGATTTTCAGACAAAATAATCATAAAATTGAGAAAAAAAATGTGGGGAAAAAAATCCCTAATTGTTCCTTGAAATTTCATCTTCTGTCTTTATTTCATTTGTATCAGTAGTTTTCATGAGGTAATTATCTCAAATATTTTTTTCATTAAAATCACCCTAGAAAGTATACAATCAAAACTCCAATATTTTCAAAAAAAGCTGTGCATTTCCCTTTATTTAGTAAATAAATGCTTGTCATTGTGACAGCTTTATAACACAAAAAAACCCCCAGAAATATGATTTTGAAAAATCAGAAGAAAGTAAGAAGAATTATTCTGCAGAGGGAGTACTTTTCACTCTGCAAATTAAGCATTTGCTTAAGCCCTAAGCCATTTAAAGCTCTCAAATTCATCTTTAGCACAAAGTAAATAAGATACATCATCATACTTATTTCCAAACTTTTATATTTGTAATGTGTGTTTCTGAAAATGAATAGGAAATTGACAAGTTGTATCCCTTCTTTAACCTCAATTTATATGCTTTTTAATATATCTGGAAAGTTACTAAAATTTAAAAAATCAATCCAGAGTGCCCATTCTGTTTTTCACAATTCTTCCATTCACTATTATGTTATGCCCTTTGTCTCATCTGCAGAAAGCAGTCCAATCTCTCTCTCTACAGCTATATTAGGTACCTGTTTTCATCAGTCCTATCATTATGGACACACAGGACATTTAGCTAAATGATTTGTACTAATAGATTAGCTGAATTAACCAATGGCCACACTAAGCCCCCAGCATGCAAATTTATATATGAATTGGTGAAAGACTGAAAGAGTTTTTATCAATACCAGTGTTATGCTCTTCTCTTTTTAACAGCTTGCTTTTAAAGGCCACAGAATTTTTAATGGGCATATTACTTATGAAGCCAAAGCTCCGTAGCAAGCAGCAGTTTTTGACTACATGATTACTAAGCATAAATAGCCCCATGCTGTTCAACACTAAAAGCTTACACTTCCATGATGTGAAAATCTGAATCTATACATGGAGAGAAAGGTTCCTTTATATTAAATGTATTCAACAGTGAACTGGTTTTGAAGCTTCATAGGATTTAAAAAATTTACAGAAGCTTGAAATAAAATGAACACTTCAGAAGTGTCTGTAATCTGAGGCTGGAATATAGAATGCACTTACTGCAGTATGGCTTTCAGGACTATTAGAACCAATTCATGCAAATAAAATTGTCTACTGTTATTTTTACCTTTTCACTTCCCATTTGTATTTTTAGTAATGCTGGGATCTGTCACAACCCCATTTACTCAGAGCAGAAACTGTGTTCTTTACAAAGAGCTGAGTACAGTTTAAGTACTACTTGTAATATGAATAAGAAATATAATAATAATTATATCTTTTAGCTGAATGTGAAAAAGTTTGTGAGCCAAATCCTGTTTCCATTCATGCCAAATTTTAAATAAAATGAAGAGGAAGAAAAGTAGATATTAAGTCTCTTTGTGAGAATACAATTGTGAAAGTTAGTCCCCAAATATTGTAATTATTGCTGATAGGGAAATGGTAATGCCTCAGTATAGGGTTTAATCATGGGTATCTGATCTACATGAGCTTTCCTTAAGGGCAACCAGCAAGTAAGGACATCATAGCATAGCATTGTTGGGCTGTATCACATCTTTTTACCTTACCCTTATCATATACCTTCATCATTACTGATGGAGTTGCAGTGGAAATAATTTAGAACAGGCCATATCTTGATCTGTTTTAGATTCCCCAGCACTGGATCATCCCTTGGAAGCAGACTTTCAAGTCCTGTGCACTAGAATGACAACGCCTGCAAAATTGGACAGAAGCTGTAACAGTAATTGAGCAGAACAGAATCTTACATCATTAAAACCTTACTTACATCATTAAAGCATCTCTCAATAAAAATTACCTGTGAATCTAATAATTAAAACAATATATCACAACCAAAACAAAGATTGGGTGATCTAGTAAGAACAAGAGTAGACTACTACCATAAAGATTACCTACGTATTTTAGGTAAACAAGTTGAAACTGGCAGTCACATACTTCTAAATATACTAACTGGTGTTGTATACAGTAAATAAGCACTTCAAATATTTAAACTTGTAATTTTTCCCCCAACGATGCTCTCCAGTAATCCATTGAGAACTCTTCATTTTCCATTCAGCAGAAATAGTGTTTACAATTATATATAAAATTATACATATTCAAATTAGTGGCAATAAATGTAAACTTACTGTGACTTTAGGATTCTAAAATTATACTTAGAAGAATTTATTATTTTGAATTTATCCTAAACACCTGTCTAATGGCATGTCTCACACACACTCCACGTATGTATGCAAGACATCGAATAGAGGTATTTTGTATGTAATACAGTACTTTCCAGTAATGGATTATACCTTAGACCAAATTTCTAAAGCTCTGAATAAACAGACATTATTACGAGATTGACTTTGAACAAGCAAAGAGAAATGGCAACTATTTAGCAGCAATTGTGTTCACTTTTTAAATAGTACACTGCTGATACAATGTATTGCATATTTGAAGAAACAGGCTAAAACCAGGATTACAACTAGCATATAGTATTTTATGGAGACAGGCAGCAGGAGGAGGACTGCTTCCGCAACTTAAATTATGCTAATAAAAAAACGTAGTTACTTAAACTTGTATATCCAAGTGATGAAACAAGTCCCTGGTTCTTAACACTTTGAACAACTGTTCTAAATTGCTTCATTTTTAAAATCTTTTTCCCTTCTACTGTTTCCCCTAAAATATCATTCTTGACAAATTCAGAACCCAAACCCCTCTGATTAAAGGACAAAAAACATGTGTGCATTCCTAAGCATGCATGTAAGCAAGCCAGCAAAATGTGACAAGAGAAATAAATATGTTGTTGGTTATAAATGAAAACAATAGCAGCTAAGCAACATAAGATGATATGTGATTTTTTGTGAAAGACTTTTTAGTTGCTTTTTTTTTATTAATTTCTTTAAAAATATAATGCTATTTTATTTTTTAAAAATGGCTATAAAGTATTTTTAACCAATATAAATGTCTTTGTATTAAAAAAAATATTCTCATCACTGTCAGCAGCTGGCACTGTTATTAGTTTCTTGGCTGTGGGACTAGGTACAACACACTGCACACAAGCATTTCTGGTTATTCCAGAACAGAAATGTTAACCAGGACATTCTAGCTCCTTGCAAAATGAGCAGGTGAAGACTTCATGCTTTTCAAGCTGAGCAAAAGCTCAGGCAAAGGTTCTGTGCAAATAAGTTGTATAGTTATACAAAGGAAAGGGAAATTCTGGTGGTCACACAGCATCTTTGTAAAAGTTGCACAATCAAGTTGCAGACTGATCTGTTGAACCCTTGGTCTTTGGTGGTTATTAGACCTGTGTAGGTGTTAAGCACACCTGCTAAGCTACCTACTTTGCAGGGCAGAACACCTAACAAATGCTGATTACTTGAACAGCAACTAGTGAATTGTCACATTTCACTGTCACTGAAAACTTTTGTCCCCTGTTTGCTGATCAGTAGGACTTGTGTTCTTATCAGGAAGGAAAGAAAGAGGAAGCACAATAAGGAAGATGAAAAAGGAACATTTAAGCATGCTCTTGTCACAGGAGCTGGACTTTATCTAACTGAAACCAGCAAGTTTAAGGCTTGTTTTTCATAGTTGTCCAGTTCATTAAATGTGTGTATCTGTGTAAAACAAGAACAAATGAATGCAAGTGATGAGCGTAAATGCTCTGGGTGGGAGCTTCCAGCTGGGCTTTTTTTGACAAAAAGATACCCAAAAAAAGTCACAGAAACTGAGATGAAAAACTCGGAACAGCCTGAAGAAGCTCATATCTCAAGAGCAGTTTTCACCCCTTGGCACTTCTATGTGCTTTTAAGAGAGGCAGAGCTATGGCAGCTGTTCAGGGTGACAGTCCTGGCTTCTCTTAAATAGTACGCAAAGAAAAGTTACAGCCTGGAGAGGACAGAATTTTGCTGTCTTTCAAACCCTTATTACAGCTTTGATCCTCTTCAGTATTTTCACTAACATTAGCTCAAGGTTGTTCAAACAGAACAAATAGAAGGTTAAGAAACATTGGTAGATGAACAGAGAACATGACAGATAATAAATATGATGCTTTGGAAACTCATACTTCACATGCTTGAACAATGTGTCGTTCTGATCCTTCACATTTCAGAAACGATACAGCTGAAAAAGGTTAGAGACGCTAACAGAGATTACCAAAGAATAACTAAGTGCAACTAAGTGGTCCAGGAGCATCCAGAATACAAAAGGTTGTCACAGAATCACAGAATTAACTAGGCTGGAGAAGATCTCTGAGAACACTGAGTCCAACCTATGACTTAATACCACCTTGTCAACTAGACTATGGCACGAAGTGTCACATCCAGTCTTTCCTTAAACATCTCCAGGGATGGTGACTTCTCTACCTCCCTAGGATGCCCATTCCAATGCCCAATCACTCTCTCTGTGAAGAACTTCTAACCTAAACCTCCCCTGGCACAGCTTAAGATAGTGCTCTCTGGTCCTACTGCTGGTTGTGTGGGAGAAGAGACCAACCCCCACCTGTCTACAACCTTCTTTCAGATAGTTGTAGAGAGTGACAAGAGATCCATAAAGTGCGTAGTCTGGATACTGTGAGTGGCCATAGTCTGTCTCAGTGTGAGCACAAAGGCTTATAAAATGAAATTAGCAAGGGCAAGTTTAAAATAAAATGTGTTTCTTCACAAAACATACAACTGGGATAGAAATATCTTTGAAAACTTATGAAGTGCCTTGTGCACACTAAAATTGTCCGTGATCAGAAGGGGCAACCAGACACGTTCACGGAGGAGACATCCACATTAGATAATACTAATTAGCTGCTACTAATTACATCCTTTCCTCAAGAAGTTTTTGCAATTGGAGGTCGGAAAATACCCCGCCCAGCAAGCTGACAGCAGCACCACGCTGTCTTTACCCTCAGCATTTTCGCCAGCCATCCGCTGCCGGTGTACTATCCCCACCCGAGCCACCGGCCCCGCGGGGACACCATCCCGGAGCCTGCTGTAACCAGTCCCCGGTTTAAATCAGTCCCGGGCTGCCGAGAGAGCCGGACCGAGCATCGCCACTGCAGCGGCTGGGCAGCGCTGACCCGCGCCGGGCGCACCCGCAGCCCCCGCTCACGGAGGAGGCCCCTCAGCCCGCAGCGGCGGCGGCCCCGCCCCGGGGCGGTGCTGGGGGCGCTCACGGCGGGCGGGGCGGGGCGGAGGTGCCGATGAAGCTCCGCTGGGGCGGCGGAGGCGGGAGGTGGAGATGGCGCTGACGGCGGGGAGGCGGCGGCAGGATCTGGATAACGTGAGCGCGGGCGGGCACGGGGCCGCGGGGGTCCCGGCTGGGCTAAGCGTGGGCGCTTGCCAGGAGAGCGCCTCGTATTCTGTGCCGTCTCTTCCTTCCGTTTCTTCCTGCTGCTTTCCGTCCCGAGCGCCCAAAGCGTTGTCTGCTCCTTCCGAGGGGAGCTGCCGGCCCAGGCGCCTCCCGGGGGCCGGCTCAGAAGCGAGGAGGCCGCCGGGCCCCTCGCTCCCCGCGCTGCCCTTCCCCGGCCGGGCTTGAGGTACCCCCGAGGTATTTGGGCCTGGGGTTGTTTCTAATCGAGAGCAGTAATCTCTGATGGAGGCTGCTCGTGTAGCTCCTTCAGTTTTTCTGGGTTGTTTTTCCGCAGGCGGATGCTGTGAGTGCAGTCCCTGGTTTATGTGCTGTGCGGTGGCACGGCCGCGGCGTTCTTCTGTTTATTTGGGTGTTTACCCCGCCCCAGCTGGAAGCCTGTGCGTGCAAAGCTTGCTGACTGCGGCTTGTTCCTGCCTGCCCTCCTCCTTCTCCTGGTGCTGGGCCGCTGCGGCGGTGGTCACATGCTGGAAGGGGATCAGGGAGCTAAGAGGCTGAAGCCTTAACCTGTGCTCATGACAGTAGCAATGCCTAACAGAAGTTTGCTTTTAAGGCGTTTTGGCTTTTGGCAGCTGTGGTTTGGCTCATCTTAATTAAATTCAACCTGTGTTTTCTCTTGTTAGGATGCTTACTAGGTTTTCTTAATATTAGATTGACTGCATGGGATCATCATGTCCCATGCTTTAATTTCCCTCCTCCTTATGTTGTCTGTAACAAGATTTACTCAAGGAGTTTGTCATCCAGTGCTTCCTAACGCTAGCTGTATTTCAGGATGCAAAGATGGATTGTAGCCAGTCTTGCAGAAAGTAACATGGTCAAACATGTTGTGATAAACATTTGTCTATGGAGTGCCCTGATCTGTCATGGTATTGCAGAAATGGTGAGTTCATTTGTTCCCATGAGACAAAGGATATTGTCCTAAGGAGAACTGCTATCTTTGTGGGAGATATGAAGTGTTAACCCTGCTATTAAATGTGATTGTAGAATCATAGAATGGTTTGGGTTGCAAGGGTCTTTAGAGTTCTAGTTCCAAACCCCCCTGCCATCAGCAGGGACACCTTCCACTAGACCAGGTTACTCTCAGCCCCATCCAGCCTGGCCTTGAACACTTCCAGGAATGGGGCATCCATAGCTTCACAAGAGGAGTGCCATTTGTAAACCTTAAACATCTAGGTCTGCAGTAAAGTGTCATCTTACCAGGCAGGCATTTCAGCAAGGGTCACTTACAATCAAAGACTAGGCTAATTAAAAGGTATCAAATAGGTAAGGAAGGTCTGTTCAGACTCCTGTGTGGTAGAGGGAGTTGGTGTTTGTGGTTCTAAAATAAAACTGATTGTTAACTGAAATAACCCTTGATGACTAATTCCTTTGCTGTAGGCAGCTGTCTGTAGGTGAAATAACACTAGGGGCCAATCTAAATTGTCCTCTTTAACATGAAGCATGAACTTAGACCTAATCCCAAAACTTGTTTATTCCTCTCTTCTTGTGCTAGTGTTTAAAAGAATGCTGTGCCTTCTTTGTCTTGAGGCTTATGCTGCTTTCTCTCATGGCAAAGAGAAGTCATCAGTTTAGAAACAGTGAACAGCCCAGTGAATCCTGGCATGTCTCTGAGCAGTCAGAAGTCTGGAGTGGGCTGGGGCCTGCCCTTGTCATGTTGTTTTGGGCTATGGTTGGTACCTGTCAGGAGAAGAGCAGTCAAAACTTGAGTGGAAATCTTAAGCTGCTTTATCTTTTGAAGCAAACAAGTCATAGCTTGGGATGTAACAACATGTTAGGAGGGAAGCTTGCAGTTTTGCAATTCATAGTGGCTGTGTATGTTCCACTTAAGATGTATTGAATGACTGTGTCCTGGCCTGGAAGGAGCAGAGATGCATAGCACCTTGGAGCAGTTCCTTGTCCAAGGTTTTTCCCTCCCCCCACTTTCTACTTAGTAAAAGGTACTTCTGGAAACTTATGTAGCTAAAACATCTGAGCTTAATGTGAAGGCAAAGACCTAATACTTACACCAGCATGACAAGTATGGACTGCATTCTCTCTAGTGTAAGCTGAGAGTGTCTTGGTCAGCACTTGGTAGCATCTTCTTTTCTCTGTGAACTAGTTTCCTTCTTGCCTGAGTTCAGTTCTAACTAATGCTGCAGTTGTTTAGACACGTAAGTAGTGTCTGTGGCTGAATCCCTCAAAATTGTTACTGTTACACTGCGGCTTTGTTATTGCCTCTAACTGTAGTTGGACAGTAGTAAGAATAACAAGGAGTTTTGCACTACCTGTATAAAGTATGCGAGAGAGACTTTAATCATTACTTTTTCATATGAATATGCTAGTACTTGTGGCATCTCTCAGGACTGATGCTCAGATACGCGTAATACATTTTAAAGCCTAAAATTCCTGAAGACCTAGTGTAATACTGGGAGGAAGGTTACTGTTGTATTCCTCAGGGATGGTAGCTTACCTAAAGTTTAAGAGCTTGTCTCAAGGTATTGGCATAGTGGGGTGGTTTTCACACAAAGCTTGATTGCTAAACCTTTGTACTTTACTTTTAGAGCTTACCTGTTGGTATTCTTTGCCCTCCTCTTCTGTTCCAGGGTTCCTTGGAAATAACACAGAGTTTGGAAGATGATCCTCTACTGGATGCACCACTCGTTTCGTCTCATACGTTGCATTCCCAGCTGAGGCCAAGATTTCGTGCTATCCCAGCAGTTCCCCTTGCCAATTTCCTGTCGCTAATACATGTAAGTTTAAGCATGATTTCCTTAAGAAAACTTGCTGTCTCTGTTCTGAATTCTTAACTGTTCGTGTAACAGAATTCTCCAGGGGTTTGCATATACTGTTGTTCCAAACCAGTGAAGTCCCATTTGTCAATGAATTTTGGTAACGTATGTGCAAATGGTTACTTGATGCCTTCTCATTCAGATTGTTTGTTAGCACTAACATGCCATGACACATCTTGCCTAGTACTATTTAACTACTTTAAATAGTAGTTCTTCTATGCTGTTGGAAATGCACTTTAAAAATAATATTACTGCTGTAGAAGTGTTATAATAGTTATAGAGGGCTAAGATAATTTTGATGCCATACCTTCTGAGGCTGAACTTAATTTCAGAGAGAAAAAGGTATTTCTTATGGTAACTAAATAAGTCAAGTCAGACTTGCTTATGAGGTGTTGCATGGTAGTGGATGGGGAGATAAAGGAATCCAAATGTTACTTCCTGCTCTCACTTCTGGAGGTTAAGGGTAGAAAGCACAGATACTGAACAGTCTGCAGGCCTTTGAGGCTGGTAGACAGAAGTAGAGAGATCTTGCCTAATGGTGAGTTTATCCTTGATAAGCTGCAGAGGCTTAGTGTTGCCTCTGAGTGTGTGGCAACCAAACAAGAGGAATAAAGAGCACAGTTGCCTGTCTCAAACTCTGCTAAGGCCACAGAAGGACTCTGCCATGAGATAAGCACAGAATGGAGCAACAGGATGCTGCTAACTCCAAGTCTGACAGAGATGAGATCTGGTTGGCACATCCTGGGTAATGCATCCAGACAAAACTTCCTACTGTGGCAAACTGTGTAAAGAAACAACTGCTGCTAATGTGTCACTGGTCAAACAAGGATCACTCCAGATTATGGAACAGATGGCATCTGTGACTACCAAAGCCGTCCTGCCCCTTGAATATGCATACCTGGAGACCTGGAACTTGGACTGTAACTCAAGCCACCATGAGAGGAACTTGAGATAAGATAAAGGTGGTACTATTGTCTGAGTGTTATCTCAGACCTAGGGGAAGTTAACAAAGTTGGAGGACAAGAATGTATCACTGATAATGGACATAAAGAATGCAGAATTTATGGGCCACAAGGAAAGGCAAATCAGTGACTGCTGAAATCAGCTTGGACTGGATAAAAGGTAATTCTGGTAGCGGGAGATTGTGACCACTGACCACAACCCACTGACTCAAGAGAAGGTAGACTGGACATGCAGACTAATTAGCATTAGAAGTGGGTGAATCACTTAATCAATAGAATATAAGAGAGCAATGAGCATTAATTCCTTTTTTGTAAAAATATATAAATAGTGAAAATCTTTAAATTGCCTCGGGAGCCTCCCACCACTGACAACTCCAGAGTGAGGAAGGATTGCTGCTGGATCCACAGGTGGTAACTATCTTCTGTTTAGTCTGTCTCTCTCTCCCCTCATCTCTTCTATTTCTTTCTGTCTCTCTACCTTACATTTTACCATTGGATAAAATCCATCCTATCAACTTCAACATATGGTCTCATTTTCACCTTAATTTGGGCAGAGGTATCTCTCAATAACACATGGCTCTTAGGGACATGGATTAGTGGTGGACTTGGTAGTGTTAAGTAAGTGGTGGACTTAATGATCTTAAGGGTCTCTCGCAAACTAAATGATTCTGTCATTGTATAATGCCACTGACGCTGACCTGAAGGTAAAGCCAGAGAGTGCACAGGACACGTATGTGTGTTGCTAGCTATTTTAGAGCTTTGTTTCATCTCAAACAAAAAATGCTGTGCCCAGTGCTCTTCAAAACATACCCTCTTGCCAAAACTTTAAAAGCATATACCAACCTCTAAGGTCTCTCTATGGGCAGCTGGATGAAGCTGTTCAATATGCCCTAGCCTTCTAATTTTAGGAGTAAGTGTTTTGGAGGCCTTGTGGTAGTATCATGAAATGCACTGTCAAGTAGACTTAAGAAAGACTTCTGCTGTTCTGCTCAACAGACTACCAAAATTCCCAGCGGGAACCCCATATCCAGCCTTATTCTGTTCCCCTGTCAGACAAACTCTGGTGCCCTTGAACTCTGTAGTAAATATTTTTCTGCCTAGGCTTAGGGCTTTACCATCTGCTACCATGACTGATGCAGCCAAATATCAGGATCGCAGGAAAATCCTTCCTGTTCTGACTCCAGCTCTTCCTCTCTCCTGTAAATGGTGACAAGTGTGGGGAGGGGAAGAGGGAAAACTGCTGAGGCATCTGTCAGCACACACTTTAACAGGAAGAGTCTTGCTGCTATTGCTGAACCTGCTACAATGACCACTTGGTCCTTGGAGCAAAATGGAAAAGTATCCTTTTCTGTTGGTGAAATACAGCATTATAATTGCCACCTGTCTTTCTCACTCTAAAAATCAATGGGGAAAACAAGCATATTGGATTTTCTCCCCCTGTGCTTCTGCAAATGTGCACAGATCTTGCAGAATGCAGAGATGCCAGGTTAGGTTCTGATGCACAGCCTGCCAAAGGGGTGAGTGTCCTGGAGAAGTTAAGCTATCGTAGTATTAAGCAGCAGAGTTGTAATGAACCTCTAAAGTAATTTTTAAGTAACTTGGAATATTTCTTCTCTACCTTCCTGTGTCAAGAAATGGAGTTAGGTAGCAAAATAGCTGCTTTGGTGCAGCTGCCTAATTACACACAATTCTGGAGTGTGTGGGTAGGCTATGCCAGAGTGTGGTAGGGCTGGGTTTCTGAGTGCCTTTCCTGTTGCCAAGCCTTGCTTTTCTGCAGGCTTCTGGCTCCTATCAGGAGAGCAATGTGAAGTGTACAGGCTAGAAATAATTTCTTTATATTAACTCTGTCCTTCCCTAATCCCATCTGTGTATGCACATACACAAAACTGAACTTAAATACTACTTTTTATAAGAATAACTTTTTGTATGTAAAAATCCTTTGAGTTGGGGTGAACCACCTGTTATTGGGCTGCCCTTAAATGGAAGCAAACATAATAAATACTGCTCTTGAAGACAGCTACCTGTTTCCTCTTGTATACACTGCTATTGTAGATTAGTAGCAGTGCACTGCTAGGTCATTCCTGCTTGCATCAGTTTAATGTAGCCATTTTCTGTACTGAAATACATTCCTAACTCCTTGAAGAAATAGAACTAAATGTGTTACTGTTGAAAAATGGCAAACCAAAACAGTAAACAGACCAAATAAAATATCTGAATTATTCTTAATTTTGTAAGAAAAGGAGGTAGTAAAATAATAGGTTAAACAAACATTTTGTTAATAAGCCTTCCTCTTAATTAACTACCTAACCCATCTCAAGATAACTTGGTATTTAGTTTACATTGGAAATAATGATCTTATGGATAATGTAGGACATACTCCTGTTTTGTTTTGTTTGGGGTTTTTTCTTTTCCTCTTACCTTTTATCCTGTCTGTCCTCTATAATGTCTTTTTTAGGTATTGATGATTGTGTGAAAATTATTTTCCCTTCTTCCTCCTTCCCCAGTTACCTAACTCTGGCCACAACCAGAGGGAGTTAAGGGCAATTTGTATCAAAAGTAATTTAGTGGTTCTGAAAAGTTTATTGCCATGAAGAGTGTTGCTTGAGAAAGTACAATTATGAAAAATAAGGTCAAGAGAGTGGAAAAGTCTAAAACTTCCTCTGAGAGGAAGAGGAGGGGCATTGATCTCTTCTCCGTGATGTCCCGTGACAGGACCTGAGGGAATGGCCTGAAATTGTATCAGGGGAGGTTTAGGTTGGATGTTAAAAAGATGTGGTTAAGTCACAAGGTGGATGGACACAGAACATCCTCCCCAGGTAAGTGATCATAGCATCACACATGGTGTGTCTCTTGGGGATGGTCCCTGTGCAGGGCTAAGAGTTGGACTCTGTAATCCTGGTGGGTTCCTTCCAACTCAGCACATTCTATGATCTGTGAAACGGACTGGTGGGATCTTAGATATTCATAGAATTAAGTATGGAAACAAAGGTAGCAAATGAAAATCAGATGTTTTGTCTTTGGTTCTGATGTGCTGTTTCTGTCAGTTATGAGATGCAGAGCATCCTATACTTCTTTAAGCCAAGTATATTAGAGGTGTTAGACTTTCTTAGACTGTTTTATTTTTTGTCCATGGAAGCTCTCAATTTACTTCTGTAGTGGTGGGAATTGCTTTTGTTTACAGTTCTGTTTTAAAAATATTCCTGTTTTGTAGAGTGAACCCAGATGAGAAAGTTCACTGAATGAAAATAGTGGGGAAAATAAATTTAATGACAAAAATGTTGCTAAATATTAAAACGCTGTGTGTATACATATAGTGCAAGTACTCTGCATCCAAAACTTTGCTTCTAGTTGGCCAAAAGATTGCTCATGCTCACTGCTGATGCTGAAAATTTGTAGAGAAGTCTAGAAGACAGGAAAAGTTATGGCATAATGGCACTAGTCTGAAAGGATAAGTATATATACAGTCTGACTGTCAATCTATCTGGTTATTCTGACATAAGTAAAAAAGGAAAATGAAAATATCTGATGGCAAATACACTAAAGAATGATCATCACCTGACAAAGGTGCCAACCTGGTGTTGACAATTCACCTTTTAAGTTACTATGATGATTCACTTGTCTAATGTCATAAACTAGAGATGATCTTCAATGGCTGAAGTAAAGGGTTCATTTTTCACCTAGCTACTGTCAATTTAAAGAAACACAGACTATACCAATAAGACAGGAGCTGTCTCACAGAGCAGCATCAACTGTAATTGATTGAGTCTAAAAAAGATGAGATTTTTCTTTTGAGGAGTATGAATCAAGTACCCCTTAAAGTAAAAAGACATAGTAAAGAGGGTCCAGAAATCCCTAAGTTCACTATGAAGGAACGACTTGGGGAACAATGAAATTGGTTTAGCAGAAATTCCAGGAAGAGTGATGATTATCAGCTCTGTTCTGCGGGACACTGGTTGCCCTCCTTGGAGGGCAATCTTACTACTTGGCTCTTCAGTCTTCACTATGTTCCCATATAGTGGTTGTAGAACTGTCTAATGTTTTATATGTTATCTCTAATAAAATCAATTCAGAAAGTAATGCATAATGGATAAACTACATAATCCTGCTTTTTAGATTTATTTATTTATCTGTCTCTTCCAGGTTGCTTTTGTTGTTCTAGCATTTTTAGCAGCTATGTTTTGTTCTTACCCCAATCCAAATCAAGATAAGTGCCCTGGAAACTATACTCACCCACTTAAAGTGCAGACTGTCATAACAGTTGCAAAAGTAATTCTGTGGATTCTGCATGTGTTCTTTGAACGATACGTCCAGCACCACCACAGTCAAGTCAGAAGAAGAGGTTACTTCGCAATATACCGATCAACAAAGCATCTAAAAAGGCTTCCACTGCTCATACACTCCACAGGTGAACTGGTTTTTTGTTCTAAAGCTCTAAACTGTGATGCAGTGAAAGACTGAACAGTTTATATATAATTGTATATTATATATTACGAACTTATGAAAACCTGCTTACGAGCACTTATGAACCTCCTCAACTGATCTTCTGGCCTGCCAGATGCATGTTGTAAAGAACTCTTTGTAGTGGAAAAATGCTCGTGAGTGTGAGGTTGAGTAATGCATTTAGTCATTAGCATTAAGTCTTCAGCCATAAAATATTCAGCTGGCAAGGTCTGTTTGACTGCTAGTCATCTTGATTTGCATATTCATTTGTCTATTTGGATATGTGATAAGACTGTGGTAGTCCTTCCAGGAAGCATGCTGCTCTTCTCTTTTCAAGCTCAGCAATTCATATAGAAACAGATGAATTCCTGTTGCTCAACAGCTATCTGAAATTAGTAAAATAAGCAGTTTTCTCATCTTGAGTAGGGCTATGTGTAACATTCAGCTCTACTTCTGACTGCTTTTCTATGGGCAAAAGGTGGTGTATGGGAGTGATTTAACTCTGAGTTACCTCACTGGCCAATGGAGCTGAAAAGTATTGGTGCAATTAGCTGGTGTAACCTTTCTAGAAGCTAGTTGAACAAATCTAAAATCCATCTAACTTGAGGGGATTTTTTATATAAATAGCAGTGGAGAAGGGAACAGTAGTGGCTTTTAACGTATTTTTTTCCACTTAAAGTCCCACCTCCCTTCTGTGAAACTTCTGAATAACTGAAGTAGATTTTCTGCACCAGAATTGATAAGTTAAATATTCCTGCTCTGTATAAAAACCTAGCTTTTTTTCCCGCACAGTCATTATAAGAGCTAGTCAGCTTGATGAATGTGCAAAACTTCAGACTCTGGCCACTAGATAGAGCTCTGAAGATGAAGAATTGTTTGGAGGGCAGAGACAAAATCAGGCTACAGCAGGCTTAGTGATGTAAAAGGACTGTTTCCACCTATTGTAGTGTAATTCAGAATACTTAGCCCTGTTTTCAGTTCTTAGATGGAGCTCACGTCTTCCCTACTAGACAAAGTCTGGGCATGTGTGAATGTTCAGGTCCAATCATGTGTGTGCTGTAGAATTTTGATAGAGATCATCTGTAGTTCAGAAAGGAGATAACTCCATTACTTCAAGCTTCCTGTGTGGTAATCACTGCTGATACCACTTCATCTTGACAGTTCTGTTGCCTGACATATTATGAAACAGAACTGTACTGTTCGTAGTTACATTATTGGTCTTGATAAATTTAGTTCCTTATCCAGACACTGGTTGTAGCATTTCTACAGGAAGGAAAAGGACATTTCACACACAGTATCAGAAAAGAGGGTTTGTAAAGAATTATAAATGCTTTTTAGATCTGTAACTCTATTTGTTTTCCTTGACTTACTGTGCTCATTTCAATTAAACTTTCAGTAATTTGCAAGTATTAAGATAATAGCTGGACAAGTGGAAGCCTTTGCAAATATGGAAGGTGTTTAGTTTGTTTTTTTTCTGTTAGCCTCACTGATATGATCTCTTAGCCATTCTTTCAATTCCTAAGATGGATAGCAGCAACAAAGCTAGAAACTGTTTAAACACGTGTGTATGTAAAGTATTTCTTCCACTCTTGTTTTTTAAGCTAGAAGAACCTATAAGAAAACTCTTAATATTACAGTCAAGTGGTGAAATGAAACCTCATTTTGCTGCCAGCAGCTGTAGGCTTGCATCACCCGTGTTAAGGAAATTACTGAAAGGGCAAGTATGATATGAAATAGAAAAGCATTACTGAAATACTGCAGCTTAGTGCAGATACTGGGGATGAGAAAGTACTAAGTTATTTTCAATAACTAATGAAATGGTTATACATGTAAAATATAACATTTGCTTTCTAGGTAATACAGCCCTGTTCTTGATTCTGTCAGTGCAGCATTCCTTTCCTGATCACAGTAAAGTGTACCTGTATCTCATCCTGGGAGTCCTGGGGCTGGAGCTGATTAGCTCCCTGACATGCTTAGTGATTTACACAGGTGAGAGAGGCAAGTTTTACTTTCTTAAGACTTACTATAGCTGGTACTCAGCTGTTATGTTTGTCCTCACAGGGTTACCCCAGGACATTTAACTGCTCTTATAAATAAGACAATAATTGTGTGCTTGTAGAAGAACTAAGACAAACTCAAAACAAATGGGAAGGTTGTCAGGCTTTGATTTGGGTCCAAGTGCTGCTAAATGAAAGCTCCATGTTAACTCAGGGCTGTTAATCCAATGAAGTATCAATGAATGCCTAATTGTTTAAAAAACTATTCCTTGAACAGGTTTGTCTGTTTATCAGTGTTTCTCAAATGCATGTTCCACAAGTTGTGAGGGAGTAAGAGCTAGCTGGCTTTGTCAGAACTGCTTCTGGGATTTGCATGTGGGACTTGCGTACCTGGTAGTGATTATGCCTTATCCAGCCTTTTCCTCTTTCCCTGGTCCCATCTGAAAGGCTTCAGTTCCTCTTTGTCACTAAAATGGAAGATTCTTTTAAATGAATGTTTTAAAAAACACATCTATTGAAATGCTGTGATTTATATTAAAATACTGGTTCATAAAACTGTGAGGCTTTGCTTTGTGCTACCACTATGAGTTACACCAAACCTAAAGCAGGTAACCTTACAAACCAACAAAGACTTGATTAACCTCTTTTCACTAAGCCATTGCAGAACTACCTAAAATGTTGATAAATAAATGCTTGAAAGAAAATTCTGATATGTTCCTAATAATGTAATGGTATACAGAGAAATATTGTCAGTGAGCTTGCTCACCTAGGAAAGAAAATCCATGGCTTGACTCCCCTGCAACAGCATCAAAAATGCACCAAGAAATAAGGTCCCAGCTCTAAACTACTTCCTCCTCTTACAACTATTCAGAGGCCTGAATGCTGTAGGCTTATTAGGCTTTCCTCTGAGTGAGCCAGCTGAGTCAAGTAGACTAACTGTCCTCTGGAGGAATAAAGGCAAGGATAAGGGAACACAAACATGGCAGTCCTAGAAAACTATTCCAAGAATGCTGGAGATCATCCCTTCTTTGCATATGCATACTTACTTTCCTGGGAAACTCAGGAAATAAGAGATAAAATGGTAAAACTATAATAGAACGTCAGGAATTCCAGTGAAATGCTATTTCTAGCCCTGAGGCCTCCTGGAGCTCAAAGAGCTACATGTGTGTCTCTGACCTTGGCTGAAAAGGATAAGAGAGTGCTAGAAAGTTGACCTTCATAGTAGTAAGATCTGGACTTCTGTAAGAACTCTCCAACTATCTGCTTATTTGTTACGAAAAGGGTCTTGTTTCCTAATTTGTACTCTACCGTTTCCTGTGATCATCAAATTCATTAACCAACGTATACAAGGAAGTTGTGGGGTGCAGTATTTTTGCTTTCTAGCTGAAGGAGGCTTGAAGAAGGGTTCAGTGAATCGTGAAACCAAGGGAGAGAAGGGACAGAGCTGCATTACTAGGAGGAAGTAAGGCAGTGTCTTTTAGCAACCTTATCTCCTGAGCAGCCCCAAAACAACAGCCTGGTTCAGTCTCTGAAACTTGGTGTACAAAGCCAGGGTTAATTTTTATGTAAATTAATGCTTGCCTCAAGATGAGGAAGACCTCCAGTCACCCTAGGTTTCCTTTTCCAAGGGGTAGTATAACTTGTTTTTTGTTTCCATCCCAATGCTTGAGGCAAGCTAAGAAACTGCTTGCATGTCCATCTTGAGTATAGTGATGGTTTTTAAGGTTTTTCAATGTTTTAATATCAAAACCTGTATTGAAGCAAAACAAATGTCTGGCCAATTTTTAAAATACCCTGAGAATATGTAGTAATAGTGACATTCAGATGGGTTTTCCTCTCAAACAGAGCAGAGTATGTGACTGGACAGGAGCATGAAGTTTCTTTAGTAGGATAGTTTTAAGGGCAGCCCTCTGCTTAGGTTCAGGGAACCCCTCTTCAAGGCGAGCACTTAGCAGATACCACTTACTGTTATGATAATATCAGCTATTGTAGCAACAATGGGGAAATTAAGGTAAATTTACACTAAAAAAATTACTATTTTTTGTGTTGGTATGTTAGTCTTAAATATTGGAGAGAAGGTAGCACCAGTCTAGTTTCTTCACAGTCAAATAATTATTTCTTAACTATGAGACATAAATACTTGTCTGCACAAGGTTCATGTACCTGACTTACTGTCTTTTAAATATTACTGTCTAAAAAATCATGAATACCTGACCGTAATTCTAGATATTTCCTCTTCCTTGTTGGAGCTATTTTAAGAATTGTATGTTACCCAATGTCCTGTGTAGTACTACTGCCTTTCTTAAAAGGCATCTCCATGCAGCATTGTATGTGTATAGAGCTGTAGGATGCAGAGGCAGAGACTCAGAAATGTACAAGGAATTGCTGTGGTTGACCTATAACAGACTCGACATATATAAATTGCTCAAGTGAGGTAAAAGTGCACAGAATGAAGTATGATACAGAAAGCTCTAAATGTCAGCTTACTATTATAAGTTTTTTACTGCTAGGATGGGGAGTCAAGCTTTAAAAGATTTACTAAATATATGTATTTAATTACTTTCTCACATACTTGTAATATCACTTGAATAAAAGACTAACATTCCCACAAACAACACATGTTGAGAATTCCACATCCATTCCTTTGTGGTTTTATTTGTAGAGAAATACCATCATCGAAATAACTAACCTTTGAGCCTAACTTGTAGTTAACCTCTGGAGGGTCTTAGCATTGTTTTAGCAGGGTGGCCTGTAATAAACCCTTCATAGTACTGATTTGTAAGGACAGTCCTCCTCTGCTGCAGTGGTGTGGATTTCTCACAGAGCTGGACTGTAATGTTTTTAGTGGCATTAGATGTATTGCTTCAAAACAAGCCCTAATTGCTGAGTCCTGAAAGCATGCTTTGGATATTTAGATATTTTCTCTGAATCAGGATCTGATATTGAATTGCTTTAAATATTTTCAACTTCCTTTCCGAAACCATGCAGAGGGTGCCTACAACTTTTCCCAGCTCTCCCAATCCTACATCTGTTAAATTTAGTCTTAAACTTTATTGACAGGTGCCCAGGAATGACTTCTGGTTTTGATAGCCAGCACTGCAAGGTTCACAATGTGAAGCTGGTCAGAGAGTTACTCCGTTTTGAATAGTTAATGGCTTTCTGTTGCAAGTCTGCCCTAGTCTGAGCAAAAAGCTGCTACTTCCTTGCAGGTAGATTAGTTAAACTAGTACTTACTGAAGAGCTTAAGCCAGACGTTCTGACCTAGATATTAGTAACAAAACTTCTTACAGCTTTTTTTATGACATGTTGTTTAATTGACGGCCTGAATTTGGAAACTGAATCTCAGTACCTTCAAAAAGGCAACTAAGATTTCACTCTCTCTTAGGTGACAGATTAAACTTTGCAGATGTTAAGCAGTATGTTCAAGCTTCCCTATTCAGGTCTTCACGGTGGTCTTTTAAGCAACAGAACTGAGGGGAATTTAAAAAACCAACAACAACCAAAACCCCAAAAACAAAACAAACAAACAAAACAAAAACAAAACAAAAACACAAGAAACCAACAAATCACCTCAGCAAATTATCATTAACTTATAATCAAAGCCATTCCAGAAATGAGTAGAAATAAATTCTGCTTGTTGTTTACCTCTTCCCCACTCCTCAGATTTCCTTTATTGTCTTTCCATCTCCTATCTTAAGGTAATCTTAGAATCATCTGTTAGAGATTTTTATAGCTTAGAGTCTGGTGATAAAGATTTTTTTTTTTTTGGTTGCTTTTCAACTAATTTATACAGCTTTGTTGCAGTGAAAATAAGCAACTTTAATCGTGCCAAGCCAAGACCTGACATAATAGAAGAAGAAAAGATGTATGCCTACCCTAGTCATGTTACCTCAGAAATTGGATTCAGGTAAGATTTTCTCTGTTAACTTTGTGCTGTGTTCAGACATGGTATATAGGTAACACTAATGTAATTGCATTACTTTATGTAGACTTACATAGAATCTTAAATCTCTCAACTAAGCCAGAGGTGGGAATAACAGGTCTGAAGAAACTATATGCTTAAGGCTGCCATTTTAGATGCACAGATGAGATACAGCACAGTCTTGTATTTTCTATACAGTAGTGTCAACTTACTGTGATACAGAAATCCTCAAACATACAGATGGAGGTGATTTGACTATTTATGGCTGGCTGCAAGAATCTTAAATATAAATAACTGTGTTTAATCTGGTTTAGTTAATTTTATGTGGGAGTTTGTGAAAAGATACTGGTGTCTTACACTGTTTAACTTAAAAAGTATGCCTGCAGAAGCCTAGCTGCTTCAACCAGTTTTTTCTATTTCCTAGAAGGAAATATATTGTGGTCACTTAATAGACAAAGAAGAAAACTCTGCAGCTCTGTTCTGTGCCAGCAGTTGGGCATGAGTTTATAGCAATGGATTTGGAATATATTTTGAGTTTGGGAAGGAACTTAAAGGTGCAGAGGGCACTTAAGGGGTAAGGAAGGTCTCAGTGAGACAGAGAAACTGTGCAACAGTAACTAAAGCTATCCCGAGCACCGAGACTTATTTTTTCTTTGTCCTTTATATACTTCCAACTGCTTAAACATCTTCCAATTGCTGAAAGCAGTCTGGTATGACTGAACAAAAACTAGTAGTTGAAACTAACATGGACTTCTATGCAAGAATTTAATTAGGAATTTTCTAATACACTATGACTTGCTTCTATATGTTATACCTTGGTGAAAAGTTGGAAGTGCAAAGGTGACTAATACTTCGGCATTTCCCCTGGTGTCACAAATGCAGCATGCACATGCTTTTATGGAACTTGGACGTAGATGTCCAGGATACAGGAAGGATTTAGGGTTGTCTTGAATTTTGATACCATGTCTGACTTCCATTTTGATATAAACACCATGGTGATTGCATGGTGGACTTCATTCCTTTCTCATTCAGCTTTTCCCCTGAGAAATTCTGAAGTGCCCAGGGAATGAGTCTGCAACAATGACCAGCTGAGGAAAAGACTCTGATTATTTTTGATTAAGGAGTGCAAACTTCCTGTGAGAACTGATTGAAAAAATGTTATTTTAATTTAGCTCTATACAACTCTGACTCTCTTTCCCTTGAGAGTTAAGGTCTATTGAAAAGTGAATCCTGTCAGCCCTTCAGTTGACCTTGTTAGAAGAATGTTTTTTGAATATCATGACCTCTGCAATCTGAGTTACTAGACATCTTCTGGAGCTTTAAGTTGGTAGTGCATATTACTGGTTAAAGTTGCAAGCTTTCTGTTTGCAAAACTTGTGTTCTTTATTTTTTCCAGTTTAACTAGAGTAGGTTTTTAATTGGACCTAAGCTTTTTTCCACTTTAGGTATCTTCTTCAGGACTTTCTAAGAACTATGAAAAGGGCAGTGTTCGTACACAAAATGCTGCAAGGCTGAGGAGCAACTTTTTAAGCTCTGAGAAGCTCATAAGTGTACTAAGAAGGCAGATTCCCAAGTCAGATAGGAAGAAATAATGTGTAAGGGAAGAGCAGAATAAACTCAGGCATTAGTACTTCATCTTGCTGTATACTTAAAAATTCCTAATTAGGTTTGATTTGATAGAAATTTCTGTATTTTTATAGACTTTTTCCTCATTTAACTTGGCTTTATTTAAATGTTGCAGTGTTACTATCCAAGTTAAAATGAGGGATATCTGAAAACTGGACATATTTTAAGGAGGAGGGTAGCTGTACACAAGGTTGTAGATCTGAAACAGCACAACTTTTGGTACTGATGCTCTTAAGGTAGGGGACGGATATCACTGTATATAGTAGCATATCATATGCTACTCCAGGGTAATCAAGAGATTTCTGTCTTAAACAGCTTATGATCCCCCACAGCTGAAAAACAATACTATGCCTGCTCAAAATAAGCATCCTAATGTATGTTTAAATGTATGGCTCTTAGGACAATTCCAGCATGCTGACTGTCTCAGTTTCTTAAACAGTAAGAATCCTCACTCTGTAATGGTCTAGCAGGAAATATGGAACTTGATTATGTATACGTGGTGTGAAGTTTAGCCAAACTTTTTCTCTTCCTGCCTTCTCATAAAGGTGTTGTAGATTGCCTCTTCCTGGAAAAGTTAGTTGAGCTTGTCATAAGTAAAACTGAAGGAAACAACTTGTTTAAGTAGTTTTTATTACCTCTGACATTTCACATGTTAGAAAGCTGTTGTCACTTAATGAAACTCATATTCACTTTTGTAACTTTAAGGGAAAATTCAAGTTTGGAAGAGATAGTTGAAAAGCAAGGAGATGTAATAGAGTATCTTCAGCGACACAATGCACTGCTCAGCAAGAGACTGTTGGCACTAACATCTCAGCAAATCAAAACTTAACAGCACTTGGAAAACTGCTGCTGGAACTCTGGAGGGAAGATGAGGTAATGTAATATCCAGACTAATTTGTGCAGATGACTCTTCTTCAGTCGTCTTTCATGTTTTGAAATACACGTTCAGCTGGAAGGATAAGCTCTGCATACACTATAAATCTGTTACAACTGGACACACTCTTCAAATCACCGGTTCTGGGAAAAAAAGTTCTGCAGCTTCAACAGTTTTTAATTCCTCATATGTTAAAGTTGGACCTGAGTTAACGGTTTAACTTTGCTCAGTTGTTTCTATTATTTTGTACTGCTGTAATCTTTAAGCTTCAAGCTACCAAAGTATTTTACATTTCTAGAATGCAAATCTGTTCTCTAGAAAAATCTGACTTTGCAAAGCATGTCTTTTCAGTTTCTATTGCTGAAGCTGGGACTAGATTTATTATGTCACTGATTCCGATACTTCTAGTGATAGAGGTGGTGTACTTCACTAATCTGATACAGATACTTCTTTTCTAGATCAGTCTCCTTTTCTCCTTTGCCAAGAAAGTGGGGAAAATTGGTATCCAATTTAGGATTTTAAAAAGTAGTGGGTGCCCTAAAATTGCAAGTCTCACACATAAGTCTGTGGTACGAAACAATGTCACGATAATCAATTTGAGCAGTTGTTCAGAATTCTGGCTTTAAAACTCTGAGAGATCTTTGGGGCTGATGCCTTTCCCATTACTAGGAGGTTTTTGTCAGCTAATGACAAGATTCCTTCTCTGCTGACTGAACTAACTTAATACAAAAATACTTGAGAGTAAGCTTTTTCATTGACCTAGCAACTACTTTGTGGTGAATGGGTTTAACAGTTCTGTCGAAGATGCCCAAGTTAACGCATACTTGCTCTTTACTTTGGCTCTTCAAAAAAACATCATCTTGATACAGTAGCTAAAATAGTGTATGTGGGGAGGTGAAAAGCAGCAGAAGACAGGTCTTTTAGAACTTGAAGAAACAGGAATTTTTTAATTTATGGTGAACAAAGGCTGGTGAAAGAAACATTTTGGTTTGGGTACTACTATGTCTACCAATGTAGACCAAAAATTATTTTAGAAGCCAATACCTCTGTGGCAATAGGGAAATGCTAATGAAAACTGGGAAGAAGACTGTCATGAGGAGTGGTCTCAGAGTTGAATATAGGAAAAGAGAATTAACTCATCCTATTCTAGTCTTGGGGTACAATTTCAGAAATAACTAAACTGTGTAGTGTGCAACAATTGTGTTGTCTCATTCAAAGGAAAACAATAAATAGTGGAGGTTTTGCTGCTATCCAACACTAGATTGTTCTCCTTAACTGTTGTTTCTTGAAAATGTGGCCAAGCTTTTATAGTATACATATAAGGAATAAAAATGTTTGGTTTTAGAACTCAGGTTTTGATGTGATTGTGTTTATCAATTTATATAATTTCTATGAAAAGCAGTAAAATGTGACTGTGAAGTTCGTGCACAATAAATGCAACCAAGGAAGAGTGTGAATTCTGTCATTTCTAAGCTCATGTACATCTGGTTCCAACAGGAAATCTGTGCAGATTTTTCTATTACACTGAAGTTCTCACAGCAGTGTTGGCACTTAAAACTAGCAAAACTAGCCAAACAAGGATGGCTGTGCACTTGTTTCAAAGCTTTGCATTTAGTTTTATTCTCTTTCCGTTTTTTCCCATCATGCTTCAGATTTTCCCTGCTACTTAATGTTTCTCTTCAACATAGAGAAAAAGGCTACATAGTGTAGCATAACAACTTTACTGTATTTTGAGGTAATTTCTCCTTCCTTGACTGCGCTCCACCTCCCTTCCTTGACTGCTTAAGGTAAAACCTCAATCAACGAGTTGTATTGCTTTCTGGGGAACATGGTAGCTGGAAAACAGTGTGGGTTGCTGTGTGAGAACATTCCCATCTTCTGCCCTTTATTTGTGGCTTTTCATAAGTACACAAATGATAACCACTTACCCCTTGCTCCAGTTTTATATCTTCATCATAACCCTAACTCTGTCTTGTTTGCTTAGTATCTTTAAGCTTTTTCTTTGTGGGGGGGGGGAAGGCTTTTCACATTTGTGTGGGCTCCATCTACGAGCTGGCCCTCTTTACTATTCACCCTGAGCACATCTATACTGTGGCACTGGTAGAGCCACAGTGAGTTGTCAGGTAGGAGCTACTGGAGCAGGACAAGGATTACAGGCACAGTTGTGTGTGTCAGCCCCAAGGCCCTTGTCTGCACCAGTGCAGGCCAGCCTTTGCCCTGCTCAGAGTCAGAAATACTCCTCAGCCCACTGGGTTCCATTGGTGCTGGCTGCCCATATACATGGTGTGGCATTGCTTGGTGCTGCCATGGGCACCCACCTCCTCCTCCTGGCCACCCTACCCAGGGACTGCAGAGCTGCTCAGGAGGACTATGAATTCACGTGCTTGATATGCAACATGAAAGGGCTGCTGCTGTGCAAGAGAGATGAAGCTCAGCTGTGACCTTGCTGAGTTGTCATGCCACAGCTCTGAAATTGAACAATGAGTTCTAATTGTTCTGGTTATGCTTGTTCTTGCTTATTGGGAACCTCTGTTGGTGCTGGCCTTTGTGGTGGCCAATGCTGTCTGACCAGCTTCGGGGCAACCCTTGGCCCATATCACCAGTGCTGCGGTCTGGGTTGCTGCAGTGTCAGCACTCACTCCTGGGCTGGATCTGACTGCCTGAAGTAAAACCCACTGTGTGCTGCACATGCAGTAAGCAGTGAAGCATTAGGTCCAAGCTTCAGGGGGGAGGAAAAGTACTGCCTTGTGAGCACAGGGGTTTGCATGTGCTCCACTGCAAAGTAGCGTTTTGCTTAACCACCATCACAGTTCTTCTTGGGGGATGTGTGGCAAACCTGCACATAGGTGAATACATGTGACTGAACAGCTGAAGTGGTGCTCCCTCAGCTTCCTGCTGAACTGCATTGGTATTCACAGGTTCATGGTCTTGGTGAGATCTCCGGGATTGCAACTGGGGCAGCAAGAAGATAATAAAATGAAGGAATGTTTCCTTATATATGTTACAAATAGATATTAAAATAATGTATTTTGGGTTTTATGATTCAGGTATCACCCCCATAGCTTTTTGTTTCTGTAGAAAAACAACGTATGTGTTTCAGGTTTGGGAAAAGTATTTCAGACCACCTAAGAAACAAAGGACTTGGAGTTGCCCAAAAAATGTTAACTTTGTGGGGTTTTAGTAATTTCTAGATGAAATGCTGAACTGTGCTTCATATTTTGTACATATGAAAGAAAAGATACCATGATCTTTTGTGAATACACATCATATATAAGGGAAAAACTCTCAGTTGGTATTTCTGTTTTGTCTTTCTGAATACCTCATAGTGGATATTCTATATAAGCACTTTAATATTGCACCTCACGAGGGAAAAAAATTATTATAAAAGATTTGAGCAGGATTTTCCTGCTTTAAGGTTCTACAGTACCATGCAGTTTAGCAGGCTTCCTCTACTGAGTCAATCTAAAAAACTTGCAGCAAGGACCAAAAGGACTTAGGCAGACAACATTTAACAGGTAACTCTTAAGGGAAGTGGAAAAGCATCTTCAGCCTTGGAATGAGTTAGGCTCTTTGGCATTCTTTAAATTCAAGACACATGTTGCCCTGTTTGTGCTGTTGGGAGTGTCTCCTGTTTTGCACAAATATTTTGCAGCTGATCACTAGTAAAAAAGAGAAAGGCCATTGGAGTAGTGAGAGGTTAGTATGCTAATTTTACTTGTCTGATGATAGTTGAATATTTGAAATTTATTTACCATACTAATGTTTCTCCTGATTGATGTCAATATAAATCTTATGTGACCCTTGGCTTTGTGTACAGACACTGAGGTATTTATAGCATATGTATGTGGCGTAAGGGAAATATTTCCAGTCTTTATTCTTCTATAATTTCCTTTTTTCCATACTGGAAAGGGAAGAGGTGAATTGTTTATTATCCTTTGGGAACATGCTAAACTGCTGTTTCTCACCAAAGCCTTGCATTTACCTTTGTTTCCTGTTGACCTGCTGTTACAGGACTTAAACCTACTTTAAAGTAAAATTTTCATTTTTCCAGCGTAACAACTATAAGGCTAAGAGTTAATTCAAAGTTTCAGAAACTCATGTTTCTCAGAATTTTGAGGTCTGAATCTACCTTGTGATCAGGTCTTGATTGTTAGATTGCATCCACGCAAGCATCAATTCTGATTTTCAGTTCACGGCAATTTGTATTTGTACAAACTTCCTTTAAGCATACACTGGTACATGATCAAGGAGAGCTAAGCCAATTCACCTCTTGTAGCACTGTGTTCAAATGCTTCACATTTATATATGTATAAACTCCTATCGTGCAAAACTGCTTTTACCACGAGCCTTGCATGGCACACGTTGGATGAGAACACCGTATGTAGTTTCAGCGAAGTCAAAGGCAAATCCAGTTCATCTGAAAACAAAGTCCTTTGAAGCTCCCACTGAAGTTAAAAGTCAATGTAGTGTTGTGCTGTAGTAGGATGCTACTACTCAGCTCTCTTAATTCTACTGTGCAAGGCATCTAGCACTTATAAATGTATTTACCTTTAATGAGGGAAGTATTCAACCTTTAATGAGGGAAGTTACTGCACATTTTAGCTTCTGCTACGCTCCAGACTGCTACTAAGCTCGTTTTTGTCCTGAAAAAAAAGCAATTTTTTCAATTTGTGAGAACATTCAGATTTCATTCTGAGAGGTAATTAAAAATGTTGCTTGTTCTAGGCTCAGAGACCACAGATAGTCTGGTTTTCTTGTAATCCTAGTGTGTAACATGATGTCATGTTACACCATGCTGTGGTTATATCACCTAGTTTAAATTAGAGTTCTTTCTACATGACTTTTATCAGTATTTTGCATTTTGAAAAATGTCAGGAAAATTTTTCCACGAAGACCTATTATTTATTTGTGTCAAAAATTGAGTAAGAAAAATTTTTACACACTGATTCCATATGCATCCACAGGGAAACTAGGCAAATTCTCCATTTTCTTTAAATGCGTTGACTTTGACAGCTGAAGAAAATAGATTTTGAAAAGTGTACAGAGTTTATTAAAAATGAGATATTATTTGAAATGCATACTGTCTTTGTACAAAATATACAATCAACCAACCAGTTGATAAACATATCTATCAAAAATCATAATCAATGTCTTTTTCAAAGAAGATTTTATCATATCAGCATGTCTTTAAAGAACAGACACTTAGAATAATTTTGCAGACTGACAACAGGCTTTCTCTGTGAAGGAACGTTCATATATACCTTCTGAATAGATACATGTTTTTCTTACAATTTCGTCAAAGTTAATCAAATAATTATGGTTATATAAAATATCCAGTGCCACATTAGATCCATATAGTCATATACAACATAACTTAAACAGCTCTTTACTTTTCTTGCTTTCCCACACTCTTTACTTGTACTTCTAAACAGAGATAGCCATTGATACAAATGAAAGCCAAGTTAAATAAATAATTTAAACAATATATTAAGCCTCTTTGGAAAACTGGTTTTTTTTTTCAAGACTCCCAAAAGTTTACTTACAGGACTGTTTGTTGGTATAGACAAGTTTGACCATCTCTTTATATGGTTTTCCACAACTCCAGAATAGGGTGTGATGTTAATATTTTTTAGTATACAGAAAAATTTGAAACTCCTGTTAAGCTCTGGGAGTATGAATTGAATTAAGTTTTCAAGTTCTTAGAGATAAGGCATTACATATAGACATGGATAAGGAAGTTTCAACTCTCCAGTTTTCTTGATTGCTGTTCTTTCATTTATTAGAAATTATGTGTTGCAAGAAAATTTTAATACTGGATTTAAACCGTGACACTGCTGATCTTTGCTCATCTTTATACATTTTATAAAAACTAATGACATTTCAAGTCTAGTGCAATGACTTAAAAATCTGGATATGTTTTCTTTTAAGGTTTGTTTTAGTTGTGCTAATGAAAGGGCTACCACATTTTCTTTTATATGTAGGTATGTAATTTCTGCTGATATAAAAAGGAGACGTGAAACATGTATTTTTAAGAACAAAACTCAAATGTCTCGTTGACCTACAGAGCTGAAAAGAACAGCCTGTTTTCTCTCTGAAATTCTCATTCATTGTAGTACCATGCTCGTATAGCCCATTCATTTAAATTACAGGAATAGAGCACTACGCAACACTTTGGTTGATCAAACAAAGGTTTCTTTTCAATGGTCTATTTTTATGGTCTATTTATAATACTGCAAAGGGTATTTTAGGAAAACTACCATTAAGCAAACAGCTCTGTAGTACTGAATTTTCAAGTATGTTTTAACAGTCTGGTTTGGCAGCCCAGTTTAAGACCACAAATTTTTCTTTGCAGTAACAGCTCATTAGACAGGAGGATGGGCTTGACCTTAAGGCCTGGCTTAAGAGATCTGAGTTATCAGTTTTGCATGACCCTTGGCTAATCTCTTATCTCTGTAAGCTTCAATTCTCTATCTACAGAATGAGGGATAACACTCTCTTTGCTTTCTTATTGTGAACTCTCACTATGCTTACTCTATGTGAAGCCAGTAGGACCATTAGTGTGGTACTGACTTTGGTACTATTACAGTTATGCGTTCTACGTTATTATTAAGGTAATTCCATAAAGATGTAATGTTAGGCGTTAAAACACATATGTATATATTATTAATATATAAAAGTATAAACAAAGAGTGGACACAGCTCTGTACTGGAGTCTGACATTATTTCACCCTAAATACTGCCCTGTATATAGCCTGAATTGAGTATTTAACAGCACATCCAGTTTCATTCAGTCTGAATATTACATACCATTAGGAGTCCCCTTGGATGGATCCTTCCTTCTTAATGCCACTGGAACCCCAGCCCAGGTTTGAGTTTGATTTGGTCTTTAGCTTTCACTCTACCATTAGGAGAGTCTAAGAATTTACACTGAATGATTTAACCAGGTAAGTTTCACGTACATCCTCCATCACTACCCTTCTGCCACCTCTTCCAGGTCCGGCAGAATGTGAGAGACAGGACTGCTGAAGACAGAAACCGTGGGGATGTCAGGTCAGCTGTTGTCGATCTGGACTTTTGACTAATTTAAATTATCTATCTGTTTAACTGTTGCTCCTTTAAAACACTGAAAAGCCCATTATGAAATTGCTGGGGAAAAAAAAAAAAAAAAGAGAGAATTAGTCATTATTGAGAGATTTAGTCTAAATTAGTCTCATATGAAACAAAATATGTTATTTGTGAAATACATGGATTAAATTTGGAGTAATGTTTCATAATTTGGAAATTTCAGCTTCAAAGTTTAAGGGGGGAAAAACAACAACAACAAAAACAAACAAACAAACACAACCCACCAAACCAAACCCAAGAAGGTTCCTAATGTAAAATTTTCTTTCAATTTTTTATCCTGTGTTTTGCCTATGTAACTGATAAAAAAATCAAGTCCAACCCTCTCCTCATTTTAAATGTTGTGAGAGGCTGCTATGCTCATCCTAAGTTTCCAACCACTAGTTGAAATTCACGCTTAAGGGTCCATCCTGTTTGCATCTGCAAATAGCTTTATCCATATGTACAACTCCACTGAGATCAATAAGATTACTCATGTGAGTCAAGTTACCCAGGCATGTAAATATTTGCTGAATTAGGACTAAAAGTGGAAGGGAATGTAGGTGGTAAATCCTACTTAAGATAAAGGAGCTGATCACCCCCAATGATGACTCAAGAGAGTTAGTTCAGGTGTCTGTTATCCCTTACTCCCTAGTCAAGCTTTACTGAGTTCTAAACAACTTTATAAAGCAGAAGCATCTCTAGCTAAATGTCTACAAAATGTGTTATGAATTAGTAAGAACACTGTTTTGCTTTGTTATTGACTTTTGTTACAAGAAATCAACTCCCCACAGAAAAGGAGATAACACTGCAAATACCTTTTATCTTGATATTCTGTAGGGAAAGTAATTCCAGTGTAAGTGCACATGTATAATGCAGCTACTGCAGTCTCAAGCAAAATGCATTCATTATATGTGGTTTCAGAGCACATAAGAGAAAATGAAGATGCTTTCTACATAGACAATTTCCAGATATTAATGCTGAATAGGAGGAAAAGGGGGTTAAATTTACTTTTCTTGGGAGCTGAAGCAAGTAATTCAGAATCGATTCAAGAAGTCTCTGGGCCTAAATTCCACTGTCTGTCCCTCTGTCCATTCAGTCTCTGCCTGCTGAGAGAATTGATCTGAGAATTATCTTTTTAGGTTTATGCTTAAACTGATGATGGAATCTCATTTAATCTGTCTCTTGTCTAAATGTAGCAGTGAGTAGACATGATATGCAGTAGTAAAGCATCCTTCTGGCATGTCCTCCTTTATACTCACAGCTTATTTCTGCCACTTAGTGTGCTAGCCCATCAGAGATTAAAATATGTTCATTTTTTTTTCAGCTTCACAAATTTGCCAGTTTTCCATCCCATATGTACATTCCACGTGATTATAGGCCAGCGCTATAGGGTGGAATGGTACCTTTGGCACAGCTGTTTTGGGAGTGGTGAAGGCTCTTTACATCACAGCAGTTTATGTGTTGACAAGATTCTTGGTATAGGGTTGTTAAAAGTTTGACTTCGGTCTCCTTTTCACTGTTAAACACCTAGTAAATCAAAACATCTTGGTTCTACAGAGTGCAGGTTCTGCCATCATTTACTTAGCATGCTGTCATGCCTAGGGCTACATCATTATTTTAATATATAATGAGTTTAGAAGATGCAAAATTACTGACTGCATGTTTTATTCATTCTTAAATTGCAAGAGCCCTGGTTTCCTTTTGATGCCCCCCTATTTGCATATGCTACCTGTGTGCTTCTGCAGTCACTTAGTATTTGAATGTACATGCCCTCATCAGCTATAAAGCATTAACGTTTTGCACTTGTATAGCCTTTCATCCAAGGAGCTCAAAGTCTTTTGCTGACAATGATTAAGAATTACAGTCCCCTTTGAAGTGGGTGAATGCTACCTTCATGTTACTGCTGGGCAGAGTGAGGTGACTTCGCCCTTCGTCCAACACGAAGGAAGTGTCGGTGCTTGAAGCCCCGGAGCATCCTCTGCGGCTGCTGCTTTGCCCAGCCCTTACGCTAATTACACTCTTTGCCCCGCAGCTTTGCCAACAGCCTTGGAGGGCAGCGATCGGCCCGTTTAGCGGACTCGGTTGATGTTCACCCTGCCTCACAAAGGCATCTGGGCGGGGGGCGCGGTGGCCGGCGGGACCCACTCACCAGCCCCAGGGCAGCGACTACGCCGCAGGGACCGCTCCGAAGCCCCGTTTTCGAACCAAACGAGGGGAGCCCGGATGCAATAACACCTGTGGCTTGGCTTGCTTCCTCCAGTGCCTCGTGCACTGTTCCGAATGGCAGGTGTGAGTTCGGAGAGATGCTCACTGCGGGGAGCGCTCCCGGCACACGCGGATTTACCTTGGGCGGGCTCGGGCGGGGGCTCAGGGGAAGGGCACCCTGGAGTGGAGCGGCATGCAGCGCCGGTGGGTGCAGCCGTGCCGGTGGAGCTTCCTGCGCAGGGCCAGGTTGACTGCGGAGAGAGGGAAGCAGGGCGTGAGGGGAGGCGTTCGGCAGTGTGCCCCGGCAGTCGCGCCACAGAGGCGGCCAGTGTCACCTTCCCCGGGACGGGGCAGCCCCGGCCCCGCCGCTCCGTTATCCGAAAGCTACCAGTGCCCTCCCCCCCACACCCCGTGCCGCCGATGCTTCCCGGTAGCAGGTCTACGACAGCTGCTTACTTTGGGTCCCTATTTATCCCAGCCCCCCTCATCCCCGAAGTTGCCAAACTCCTGAGATACCTGAGGCATCCTCTCACGCTGCCGCTACACGTGGGGATGAAGTGCACAGATCGATGCGCTAAATAGAAACTCGTCTCGAGAGTAGAAACTCGTGTTGGGCGCGGTGAGAGAAACACGCCGGAGGTGCCCACGGCAGGCACGAACCCCACGCTCCCGTCCCGCCACATCCATCACGCTGAGGCATCGCCTACCTGGCCGCTGTCCGTAGGTTGGGAGGAGGCTCGCCAGGAGCAAAAAGACGATCCAAAGGAGCAGTTGGAGTCTCATGTCTGCAGTCAGCGCAGAGGCGAGCTCTGAGGGTGTGCGTATGTGTATATAGGCGAGGAAATGTAGGAATAGCGGCCCGCGGGGCTGTAAGGGGCCGGCAGCGCGGCAGGAGCCCCTTCCCGCTCACATGCCAGGGACAAGCCGGGGAGCCAGAGCCAGCCGCCTTCACCAGCAGGGTTAATGATCAGGCAGGGGCAAGGTTCCTGGATTGCACTGCGGTCTGGGCCTCCCTCTCCTCTCTTCTCTTCTCCCTTCTATTTTTTTTCTGTCACTCCCCCTTATTTTCCATAAGCAAACAGCGCAGGAATGAAAAGCCCGTGTAAACAGCAGCTCCTGTAGGGCCAAGCAGCCTCTCGAACAATGCGGCCACTTCACTTTAAATTCAAGGCGGGCAGGAAAAAAACATATGTAAAACAACCCGCAATGTTCCCTCCCCCATTTGCAACTGTTTAAACTTTGCATTGCCCATATTGGTCCCACATGCAGACAGCAATGGCAGGGGCAGGAAGTCTTCCCCCGACCTTTGTTTCCCCCCTCCCCCCGAAAGCAGAGGAAGGCAAGCCCTCCAAGCATGGCCCTCCTCGCAGCTCAAATGCTTTCTGTCTTCCCTAAACTAGCTGCGAAGTTGTGGCTATTCAAAGTGCAACTGACAGTAGTTAAGGCTAATGGGTGTCTTTTGTACCGTCCATTATTTTTAAAGGATCAGAATATTCAGGAATTAATATATGAGATTTTTTTTACCGCGTGGGGTAAAACAGATGTATCTGTTCCAGCAGTACCAGTTTGAGAGGAGCAGTTTTGGATGGGACAGTGGTTTGCATAACCCATCTGTACATTGCAGTGTATTTGTTCGAGATTTATGGTGAGAGCTCGCTTCAACAAAGCACGCTGAAAACAGCTGGTGCGGATACCCAAGCCTAAAGAGAAGAATGCCAAAACCTGAGGAATGTGGGAGCAGCAGTGATGGCATTGAAATCCAGTGAATTATTGGCATCAGTTGAAATTCGACTGGTCCTTTCCTTATTTTCAACCTGCTAATTTCTTGTGATAGAATAGCACCTAGTGATTTTGAAAAAATTTTAAGTTTTTCCCTTTTTGGGAAAAGTTTCTGTTTCAAAATATGCAGGAAGTGTATATTTCTTTACAGATTAAATACTACCACAATCAATAGATAAGTATTACTGAGTTTTATAAAAAGTTGTTATTTGCCTAATTCCTAAAATAATGGAATATGTAATTGTTGTTGTTTTGTTATTTTATTGTGGGGTTTTTTGTGTTTTTTTTTTTGTGTGTGTGTGTATGGGGTTTTTTGTTTGTTTGTTTGTTTTTTTAATTCAGTCGCCCCTGTATTTTTTTCCCCTGTGGACTTTCCCATTTTCTCTAAAAGTCTATTTAACTTAATAGTGCATGCTAGTTCCCACTGATAGAGTTATACATCATTACTTGGTTACTTAAGTTGTCTAATGAGAGTATGTCCATATGAATTAAAAGACAACTTGCAGCTTGAATACATGGTGAAAATAGTTATTAAATATTTTGAAATGATGTCAAGACTGCTGAGGAAGGTGTCTCAGACAAAGGAAGATCCTGCAGCAAAGGAAATCCTCTGCTAGTTGATCACATTCATCGGTCATGAGCAGCAGATGCTTCCCAGTGTTCTTCTCTACAGCTTGGTGTTCATTAAGTTTTCTCTTTAGGATCTCTTACCTTTAAACTAGACTTCTCTTTAATATTGATGCCACTAGCTCAGCTGAAATCAGGGTCCCGTGGTGTCAGTGACAGAACTGTCATAAAGAGAGTATCATTTCAAATACAAAGGTGGTGGAGAAGGAGAGGAGTGCTGTGGCCAGATCACATAACAAGTTTGTGACAGAATCAGGGTTACATCCTCAATATCCTAAATTTCACTCTGGCTCCACTAGGACACATTTAGGGATGTGTTCTGTTGCTCACCATGAATGAGAACACACTGGCAAATTTGTTCATACATCCCTGCAAATGATGATCGCTTTCATTCAGCAGCGTTCAGACTCATAACCCTAAGGTGGAAAGTCATACAGACTTCAAAGTGATAGAGACTCTGTAAATAGCTAAAAGGCAAAAAGAATGCATAGACTGTTGTCAGTCCCTCGGGCTATCTAGGCCTCTTCTGCACCTGAATGTGGTCAAGTTTACCGATATTCTGAGACATTAAATTTTAAAGGCCATTGAGTAAGATAAAATATTTTAGTGCAATATTTATGGTTTGGTTTTTGGTTTTGTTTGTTTGTTATGTTTGTTTTTAGCTTGTTTACTAGTTCCACTGTTACCCTGTGTAAAAGTTTACCAAGGATCTATGTGAGTGAAAAATCCAAGTCACTATAACTATAGTCACTATAACCAAGTCACTATAAATCACAGATTTATTGCAATTTTCGTGTAAGCTACAGTAGTAATTCCCTGTTTACCCTCTGAAGAAATTTCTAAAATGTATTACAGCCCCGCTGTAGAGTTTGTAGTTCTTTTGCAAGCAGCTTTCCTTCAGGTACTTACTTTCAAGTGGCATACTGCTGCTTGAAATTAGGAAAATAACAACTAGTCAGAATGTAGTGATGTAATAGTTCTGCCCTTTTCACAGTATTTGCTGGTGGGTTTTGTGTTGGCTCAAGAGGAAAGGGAATGTAAAGTATGTAGGAAAGCTGGAGGTCTGCAGATAATGCTTTATGAGTTAGAAGAATTGGTTCTTTGAATCAAAAGCTTCCCTTCTCTTGTAATCTGAAAGGAACACAATAAAGGAATAATGATTTCAGCATTTATCACCTATATCATTGCTACTTTTCCAACAGACACTGTTCCTTACTTCCTCTTTGATAGGATCAAAATTATCAGTTTACATCCAGAAAGCAAAAAAAAAAAAAAAATAGTTAGCATATTGCAGAAATAATTTTGAAAGTTGTGAAAAGGAATATTTAGAAATGCCTTTCCTGAATATCAAACATTAACTATAAGTAACACACGTGGCATTATCTTCTGCCTAAAACATTTCAGTAAGTACTGTATCACTTCACTGGAAAGACATTTTTCTGTGTTACATTTTCAGTATAGAGTGACAGTTACAGTCTTTTTATTTGGGAAAAAAATAATTTGAAATCATTGTACCAATTCTAATAATAAAACTGGACTAAGGGAAAAGTCACTGAGGGAATATCAAATTATTTTGTCACATATAGAAAAAAAAAAGTATTTTGATAAATGAGAGAGCAAGTCACTGCAAAAACAAAAAATGAAATAATGTGAAGAAACAGTAAAATTTGTAGCACTAATAAGTAGAATAAGCAGAGTTGGATGATGATGGCAATAGGCAAGAAAGATAAGGGGACACTTCCTAGTATGGAGTAAGGGATTAATTAACATTGCCTATTGGGCTGCTAGTTAGAAAAATTGAGTCCTACCTTTTCTTTCAAGGTCAGCACTATAGTTTATTGTTAATATTTGACAACAGCTTTCAAATGCTATCAGTATAAATGTTAAGTGAAGCCTCTCAAATACAGGAATTAATGGTTACATATGGCAATACTGGTTTCAATCCCTGTATCTCAGATATTCCCTTGGATAATAGTTCTTCCCTTGCTAGTGGCCTGTAAAAATATATTGATCATTGTGGACCTCTACTGTTCGATAAGAAGACATGCTGAATGCTCAGCAGTGATAGTAACTGATAGTAAGTGAAAATTGTTAATTTTGACTTGGAAGTGTCTGATGAGATATCAGAGTTTCTAATCAGATATTCTAACTTTGTGTTCCCCAAATTAATCCATCTTGCTTATCCAGAAGAATTATTTCACTAACCAGACAAGATGGGGATAAAAACCTTTACTTCAAAAGAATTTGGTGAAGCACATCATCAAGTCCAATTGCAAATATCATTGGGTAAAATTCTAGGCTTTTCCTTTTTCCTTTCTGTTATATTGCAAGATGGTATGTGATCTGTGCAAAAGACAAAATAGAAAAATTCAAAAAGATTATGTGAGTTGCTGTTTGAGGGGAAAAAGCTGGTGAAGAATTGCTCAAGGGGATAAATTTTGAAATGCTGTCTAGGCGTCTGTGATTTTTTTTTTTTAAACCACAAGTTTCACTGGGATTATTGTCTCATGGTTTTATAGGGTCTGTGTGCCCGCCACGAATATAAAGGATGTTTTTTCTTCAGCCCAGGGTACAGCACCAGATGCCAAATATAATGTTTGCCTTCTTCATTGACTATAATCATGAAGACTACTTTTTCTAGACAAAACTCATTAGCTCAAAAATTATGATTTCAGGACAAATCGCTCTTTCTGACATTATTGTAGTCTGTGCTTGGAAATGGAAACCTACTAAAAACCTAAACCCTATTCCTCCTGTCTGGCATTTTATGCCTTTTCTGGAAAAAAAAAAAAATCACTTTTCTGCCTATTAGTTCTCAGCTGCCTTTCTGGCCTGGAGGGAGACAGGATTTTTCGGGAAGAAAATGGTGGTCAGCAAGCAGAAAGAATGCACAGTAGTAACCTGACACTGGAGACAGATGTCCTCAAGGAAAGGAAATGAGGTACACCTTAGACTGGGCTAAACCTTGTATAATTTTTATTTATTTATTTTCAGTTTGAGAGGTTTTCTCTGTGTGTGGCAGAGATGCATAATCTAGAAAGTACATTTTTAAAAATTTTAAAATGGGAAGAAAATATGCTGTGTTCATGGCATCATCTCCAAGTTCTTACTGCAGCATAAGTAATAATTATAATTTTTAGAATAATAATAGAAAAGGAAAAACATTCTCTGTAGACCTAGTCTTTCTCACTTCTGTAACCCTACAATCTTTAGGGTTGATTTTATTTAATACAATGGAGTACCACCCATGCACCCAAATAATCATAAATTATAAAGTCCTTCCTAGACAAAAGACAATTTCATCAGTTACCTACAGACTGTATTGATGAATTTTCCTTTTTATTTAAGGAAAATACGTTTACATGGGCTTGAAAGTGCACTTATTTTTCAGTTCCCTTCCATCTCCAACAAGAAAATTTGATTCTAAGATTCATCTAGGAAATATATATGCATATTTCTTTTTAATAGGAAAACAAAGAGGTCAACTCGGGAGCAACAATGCCTGTGATCCCCACAAGCGTGACCACATGTTCTATTTCAGGGAAGCCATTTGGGGTTAGATTCCTCTCTGGCACTGGTCGTAATTTCAGAGCTTTTTTAATTTGAAGACTAATTTATGTTGTCTTGAATTAATGATGTTCAAGACAAAACCCTCCATGCTTGAAAAGCACAAGGTTCTATAATTAATTTTTAATTGCTGGTTAACTTTCAAATATGTAACCCCCATACACAGCTAGACCTTTTGTGCCCTGGGTTTCAGCAGAGAAAATATTTTAAAAATATATTTTCCGTATTATAAAGAAAACTCTCATAAGTATTCATGTAAATAAACAAGTTTGTACCTTTTTGCTACAGCTTTAACATACTCATTTAGGAAAGAGAAGTGCTTACTGCAGTATTTAACATACAAGTTACTGTTTATGTTTGCTCGGAAAATTTCAGGAAAGAAACACAGATATATTTTTGTCCTAAACTCTAAGTTTTAGAGCTTCTCATAATTTTCATGGAAAATTATTGGTCTTATATAAATCTGTCCATTTAGCTGTACAAATTTCAATAAGCTTTTCAGACAGAAAGAGTTACCTTCCTGGAGATAATTTTCTTCAACTGATCTAATGTTTTGGATTTGGGCAGCCAACAGCCACAGTAAAATTTTAATGTAGGAGGTGTTAGGATTGGCTGAGTGGTTACTTGAGGGAGAATTTCAAATGACCCTCCAGCTCTTTGCATATTTATACTTTTGACTTCAGGTAGTAAATTTCCTTTGCAGCTTCAGTAGGTCTGTTTTCTGTGTTGCTTGCAGTTTATCATTAGGGATATGGTGTCCCATGAAGCAGATCTGCAGTAAGAGTGAGCACAAGTTCCCATAAGGGAGTCCAGTGTGATGTAATGTTTTAGCATTCCAAACAGTTGTCACTGTTATTAACCCTCTTCAAACCTGGTCACCGTCTTGCAAAAAGGTGAAATATATGCTTTATGTATGCGTTTTATTTTGAGGGTTTAGACCTGTCTAGTACAGTCCTTTCAACTTTGCCTCCTGGTGAAAAGACTGCAGTGCTGCCTTGCTTTTCATCAACGTTCAGGCTCTGATACTGCCTTCTCAGTGTTTCCTCTTTGAATAATTTCTTTATCTGCTGTCAGCCTTTGTATTGCCAGCACAACTGGTGAGAGGTGGAAAAGCAGAGCAGGTATGAGTTCTTCACTTTTCTGACCATCAGGCAAGCTGAAAAGCACGAAGTGCAAGCTTACATTCAAATAAAATATATCAACACATGAAAAAAGAATTAAGGCAAGAAAGTCAGCTTTTATTTAGGAAAATAGTGGATTTCTCACTGAATTCCTATGTTGTTTGTCCCTTGACTGCTGTATAAGAAAGTTTTCTGGTTGTATATCACATAGTTTTGTTTATTGAAAAGTTTTGTGGTGTTTACTCTTAGGATAGCAGCTTCTACATGATAACTATCCTTTTTGCTAGCTGTTCTAGATGTTGTATGCTTTTAACTAATAACTCATTTTTCAAGGGATAAGACTGACATTGTAGACTTGTGAGACCTGTCTATGCCAGCATCTTTTTTTTTAATTACATACACTGAGTGATTTAATTACTGTGTTGTGATAACAAAATTCATCCCACTGAAGAGATTGCATTGAAGAACCTATCAGTGCTTTAACTGCTGCAACTGCTGGGTGACTTCTCTGATCAATGCTTGCTGTGGATCTCTTACACTAATGATATTACCATTTCTTCCATTGTTGAAGCTGCACTGATAGGAAAGGTGGAAAATTTTGAGGAAAAAAGCCTACTATAAAACAGGGCACTGTAATGTGTCACCCACTTCTAATACAGTAAGGTGATTAGTGGCTGTACAACACCAATAACTATACCAAATAAGGTCCTGTTTTGTTTTGTTTTGCTTTGTTTTGAAAAGTGTTATCTCTATCAATGGAAAGACCAGAGACTAAATTAGCAGGAATGATATAGTGGAAATATTTGCAAAGCCTGACATTACGTACAAGATACAGTGAAAGGATATCCTGTAGAAGCTAAAGCAGCTAAGCACTAGTGCATTATTTATGTTGGTCTACTTCTGCAATATACATATTAAATAATAATAATCTCTAATATGAACAAAAAGCACAGAGCAAGGCTCAAAATAAATTGTGTCGATTTCAGTGTTCACCACGAGGATCCTTGTGTTAAGCCCTCAAAGATTTTGAGATTCCAGGCTCATCAAAATTTTGTAGTGGATACTGTACTCCCTCAAAAATAGATGAATCCAGTAAACAAAATAGCAGCCCAAACCACCAACCCTCAGACGAAATACATGCTTCGTGGAAGAGAGGTTATGTTAGGTTATGTGCATAACTTAAACGTTGTCAGAAAGTGCCGTACATGAGATGTATTGCATCACTGCTTTAGAAATTCTCCACTGAATTTGGCAGCATGTTTATTTACTTTTGAGGCTAGTAAATATTTTCAGTTTGCACATTTCTACAAAATAGTAATAAATATCTGATGAACTTTCCTTTTGAATTGTGCTGTTTTACAAGAGATGTGGTCCTTGCTCCATTCCACTTATTCCTCACTGCAGCATTTGAATCCATTAAAAACAGAAATATGATGTTATTCTAGATGCAGAGGTGAAAATGCTGATGTATCAGGTCTTCAAAATTTGATTCATTTTGAGGAGTTCTTCATTTAGGTAATAGTTACTTCTGTATGGTTGTGTATCCCAGTTGTAAACTGCTGTAATTATACTGGAAGCATGCTTACACTGGGTGAGAAATTCTATTTTATGTTCAGTAACAACAACTTGTTTTTATTAATGTGAAGAAATGGTGTGCGTTTACTCACTCTCAGTAATAGTGTAATAGAAATAATTCAAAAATTATAACCTGATCCTGCAAAAATTTACACACTCAGTGAACTTTCATGCATTAAATTATATTAAAAAAGCCACCTTTTCAAAATGGAGATAATAGTCCTGGCATATTTTGGACCAGTGTTACAAACATGCATACTCCATATTTGTGCCATAGATAGCTAGTACCACTTGCATTAGATTTCTCGTTGGATATAGTGAGATGTAAGAATGTAGTGGGATGAATATATCCTGGAAGATATGTTAGTTGACCGTTAAGGGTTTTGCCCTTCAAGATGCTACAATAAATAGGTGTAGAGGGTCAAGGACTAACTAAAAATTTCCTTGAATTTCTTAACTATGTAACTTTAAAGAATGTTTAATTTATTTTACCTGTGTAGACTGGTACTGAGTGGTTTAAATTAGTGTTTCTCAGTTGTGATAGCTTGTGTAAAATGATCACCTAATTTGTTTTCCATTTTTATGCATATGATATTTTCTCACAAAAAATAAACTTGCCTGAAATGCTGTTTCTAATGCTCATGAAAACAGCTATGTATTGTTTAAATGTTTTCAAGAAGAGCTCTGTGTTGAAAAGAAGTTGAAATTGAAGGTAATTGTAGAAGTACATCCCATTGAAGGTTGACTTTTGGTGTGCCTTTGAAAACTGGCCTTCACATTTGGATGTTATTGTGCATATGTATGCATACTACAGCTACTTTTTCGCCCCTTCTTTTTTCTTTCTTTTTTTCTTTTTTTCTTTTTTCTTTTTTTTTTCCCATTTGTTTTTAATGAGCCACTAAGGTGAGTAGAGCATTACTAGTAATGGACTTACAGGATATTCTTGGAGACTTAGTGATTTGTATCTTTGTAGCTGAATAAATTTGCTTAATGGTTTTCCAGCATGATACCTGCAGGATGGAGAAATCACAGCATGAATGTCACAGCTTAAGAATATATTGTGGTTCTGATAGGTAGTAAATCATAGTTTTTCATTTTCCTAAACTAAATATGATCACAAAGCTTCCTTTGGCCAGTCCATAGTCCTTTCATGCACAGTAGGTGTGAGGTGCAGAGTCCTCTCACTTTCAGTGTGGAGAGTTCTGGCTGCCAGAGCTGCCTGGGACTGATTTAGCCCCTGTTATACTTACTTTTAGGTTTAACTGTCTTTAAAAGCCTCCAGGGAGCTGTCATACAACAGGGATTGATGGGTTGCTGGAATCCAGGCTTGTTTCTGTCAAGAAGTTTGACTGGGGAGTGAAGTGGCAGAGGCAGCTATTAGTAGTTTTGTCATTCCAGTGCTGTGTGAGTCTCCGGATAACTCACAGAGGGTTAGTAACCCTTCCCTCTCACTCTTTTTCCCCATGCGTTGTTCCACTGCTACCCAGGCACTGCAGCAAAGGGCCACTGAATATGAAATCACACAACACCGTCTTTGCAAAGCTGCTTTATAGAATATGGGCTTGGCTTCAATGTGGCTACAATTATTTGCAGTATTTTTTTTTTTTTCCCTTTTATAGCTTTTGCAATGAAAGAGAGAAACCTGAAGTATTTATCCATCTATCTCTTGTTTTGGGTACAAATGGCACTCATAGACTTATTCCATACCCACTGTAGATTTTGGGGATGCCCAGTGTTGAAAACCTGTGGAGGTCTCAGCACTCCACTATCCTGTGTTTCAGCCTCCTGCAGAGGCTCAGATTTGCCAGTCCACACCTTAATGCGTGGTGTCTTGGAGGCATTGGACTTTGCATGTGCTGCACTGTCCATGACATATGCAAGTGCCTCTTGGCTCCCCAGCTGCTTTGAGCAAAAGTGGGCACAGATGTGGGCCACCACTGCCCAGGCATTTCTTGCAGCCTGTTCCTGGTTGTCCTCAGTCAGGATGGAGATTACCAGCTGAATTAATTGGTTCTGTACCAGCAGCATCTTGGTTCTGCCATCTTTCCTGAGAGGCCCTTTGGTTTCCCATCTGTTTTATGGTGGTTGTAGAGTTTTCACGAAGTGTGGAAAGAGTACTGTGGCCTGAAGATTGAGAACAACTGAGAACAGGTTACAAGCTCGACAGCTTTTTCTGGCAGACAGAAAATGCTGTGTAGACTGAAGCTTGGATAGCTTGCAGATGGCATTTCAACTGGAAATTCCATTGAAGAATGGATATATAGAATGAGTTTCTTCACAAAACTCTTATTACTGCAGTGATTTACCCATATCAGATTTAGATGTGCTAGTTCAGGTAACCATGGCAGTGCAACAGTGAAATAGCCATGCTCCTGAGCGTTTGCTCACGTCCTGTGATGAGTTTACAACCTGTTCTTAGGGCCATGCTGCCATGGTGACAGGGATAGCCTTCCTGAGCTAACTGATTTAAGGTCATCATTGAATTAGTACTAATTTCATCCTGATTAACCAACATTAAATGCCGTGTACTTAGAGAAATAAATAAATTATAGGAGTGTTATCTATATTAATGCATTAATATAAGCACATTCATTTGAAGATCAGCAGCTACATCTGCTGTCCATCACTGGCTTGTAGCAAAATAAATAGACCACGATCTACTCATGTATGATACTTCATGTTTCTCTGTGCTAACAGCGGGGTTTCAGGACTCTAAGTACTTACAGTACAATGCTAGGCATATGAAAAACTGTGAATTGAAACAGAAATTGACTGCAGTCATCTTTGGAAGGCACAAACAAACTTGGTATTCCTTGTTTTGTTTTTCAAAGGATTGATGTGTATTTACTTGGACCTTTGTAGTGGTTTAACCCCAGCTGGCAACTAAGCCCCACACCACAGCTCAGGTAAGGGGGAGAGAATCAGAAGAGTAAAAGTGAGAAAAATCATTGGTTGAGATAAAGACAGTTTAATAGGTAAAATAAAAGCTGAGAATGGAAGCAAAGCAAAACAAGGAATTTATTCACCACTTCCCGTGGACAGAGAGGTGTTCAGTCATCGCTAGAAAAGCAGGGTGCCATCACACGTAGTGGTTACTTGTAGATACAAAATGCTATCACTCCAAATGTCCCCCCCTTCTTTCTTCTTCCCTGAGCTGTATGCGCTGAACACGATGCCATACAGTGTGGAATATCCCTTTGGTCAGTAGAGGTCAGCTGTCCCGGCTGTGTCCCCTTCGAGCAACCTGTGCACCCCCAGCCTTCTGGCCAGTGGGGTGAAATGAGAAGCAGAAAGGGCCTCTGATCTGTGCAAGCACTTCTCAGCAATAAAGAAATCATCCCTGAATTATCAACACTGTTTTCGGAACAAATCCATAACACAGCCCCATACCAGCTACTGTGAAGAAAATTATCTCTACTGCAACCTAAACCAGCCCATCCTTTTATTAGAATCTCCACAGCAACAGACTCAGCTTACAGTTTTATAGATAAAGAAAATACTGTATAATTTTCTCAGAGCGTATCAGTAATAATCTGAGGTAACAATAAGTTAAGGCAATGTTCATACTGCAAATATATTTTATTGCTCGTTGGTTTGTATAAGACCTGAGAAGAACCCAAATAAAAACTAGAGGTTTATTAAACTCTAAATTAAGTTTAAATGACTTATCATGTCATATTTGTAGCACTTTGACCACACTTTTTATATAGAATTTCTGTAGCAATTTTAAATAGATCTTAGAGATTTACATTTATCTTGTTGAGGTACATTATTTTCAGGGTTTGTTGTGGTTGTTACACATTAACTTAGAGTTTGCTAACAGCTAAGTAAATGTTTGGCAACTGATCAGAAGCCCTAAATGAGGTCATAACTTATGGAGGGGTTCTGAGAGGTTACAGTTCCTGTGCATCTCAATTAATATTGTAGCTAGTAAGCATTCTTTGCAGCTCATAGGCTCTGATCCAACAGTGTGATGAAGTGTAAGTGTATATTTAAGCCAATAAGTACATCCATCATCTTCACTAAGGCTGCTCATCTGCTCAGAAAGATGTACAGGAATGAATAATTTGCTGGGCCAAGGTGCCTTGGAATAAATAATTATTTGTTGGGAAAGTTTCAGTGCAACAAGGTGAAAGACTTGAAAAACATCTTTGTCCTGAATGCTAAGTTGCAGTTCACTGATGTATGTTAGCAGCAACAGATTTCCTTTATGAAAGGTCTTGTTTTCTATCTGATTGAAATTCATTTAAGCATAAATACCCCTAATATATTTTTGATTTATCCTTGCCTAGAAGTTACCATTGTAGCTGGCATGATGAATGCAGAATTAGAGAAGTAATGATTTTAGGCTAATAGGCATGTTTCTTATGATGTCAGGCTTAATTAAAAGTTATTCAGCCCCGTATTTCATGGGAGTTAATTTATATTCCCTTCACATCATCTCTCATTGTTTTGATATAATTTTAATTAATGTATAGACTTCATCGCAGTGGTCACAAACTGGCCTGGCATGATAAGTGGAAATGCATAAAAAAAGAAGCACCTTCTTTTATTTTTTCTGTAAAATACCTATGTATTCTATAGGGAAAATATCACCTGAAGTATTTTGTTGTAAGTAGAGAATATCTCAGTCTTTGTAGTTTGCACGAGAAAGCTGGGGACCAATTCTAAGAGAAATGAAAATGTGAGTTATTTGGACAATTGTGTGAGGTGCCTTTCCTAGTGTGTGGTAGAGACTACTAAGAAATACTGTTATAAAACAGAAAAGGTGAAGTATTTTCTTGACTTTTTTGGTTGAAATACTATCAGTTTATTCAAAGTTTTGTTATCTCTTCTGTTATCAAACAGGAAGTCCTCTCTTTGCTTTTAATGCCCCTGAAAGGTAGTCTTATCGACCAGCCATTCTTCACATTTGGCTCCCCAAAGTTTCTTCCACTTCTAGTATCTCACAGAGTGATTAGCTCTGAAAAAGGCATAAAGAGCCAACCTGTGTTTAGCATTTGTACACACCATTGGATATTTTATTTGTGTGAAGACAGAAAAGATTAGTCTTGACTGATAAAAAAAGTGGCCTGGTTTTCAGTTTGTTCAGGATTCCACTAACTGAAAACATAATCACTGCTCAGAAGGGACCCTGCCTGCAGTGATTTCAGAACTGTGTTTAACAACACTATCGGCTTTATCGTAGTGATATACTAATGGTATTATTAGGTATACAAAACCTACTTACCTGAAGTTAAACATCTTGAACGGGAAGGATTTGTGGAATGTGTTTTGGTTTCTGTTGGGTTTTGGGTTTGGTTTTTTTTTGGTTGGTTTGTTGTTGTTGTTGTTGTTGTTTTGGTTTGTTTTTTTAGGGTTTTTTTTGGTAGGTTTTTTGAGGGTGGGATCTTTTTGATGAAGAAAAAAGAAAAAGATGCCTTCAGAGTCCTTTTTGGGTCCCCTTTTTAATAGATTTTGTTAAAACTGAGATTTTGTCTTTTGCTGAAGGTCCAGAATGTGTTTTGAGGGGTTTTTGTACTGGCTTGTTTTTTTAATCAAACTTAAGAAAACTGTCGATGACTTAAAAGTTCTTTTTTTTCAACAAAATAATTTATATGAAAAATCCCCGTGACTTTTATTTCTGACTAATTTTTCCTAGGATCAATATGTAAATATAATCCCAAACTAAATATCAACCGTGATGCAGTGCAGACTTCAAGGATGAAGATGAAGCTGAATCCTCGTAATAATTTGGTCAGGATTTTAATAGGTAATGGTCATATTTTGTAGTTGCTTATAGCTCTTTCATTCATATGGAAAGGACAGCAGAAACAGAAAATTAACCAAATGTATGATAGAGTATACATTCATTGACTGCATGAAGATTGTGCCTTTACTTAAAGGAATTGTAGAATTGTGATTTTCACCAATAAATGTATTTCACTTTACACCTGTAAATTAAAAAATATCCTAATTTTGTAAAATGGTATAGCTGTTTGTCCATTAACTTGGCATTTAAGAATGAGCTTGTTACAGATTTCTAATACTCAAAGCTTTTTTTGTTTTCCCCCCCACTCCCCTCGGTGTTCTCCTTGTCTAGCCGTAAACCCAATGAGTATTTTCAGATAGCATAAAAATTTGCATTTGTTTTCAGTTTATCCTGTAGATGTTTCCAGGTGATGAAAGGAGACCTTTTGAAAATTGCCTGCTCCTTTCTTTTCTGTTAAGCGATGAAAAGCACACCCAAATGCTGACAGAGACTGCTTTTGTCTCACTGACTTGTACAAGTAATTTATACAGCCTTATAAATCTTGGCTTTATGGGACTTATATGGCTTATATTGGCTTTATGTGTCTTATAAATGAGATGAAGAGTGTCCCTTTCAGAATGGATTTGTTAATGCTGAGTGATACTTTCTCCCTCTAAACTCTTGACCACCCCTTTGTAAAATAGCATGGTTTAGAGCTAATGGATTAATTGCATGTATAGTGAACATCTTCATTTTCAAAGCCAGTGCAAGCTGACACCTCTATTGTCCTATATTAAAAATAAGGTATTTCAGAGAAAAAAAAAAAAGGGACAGAAAGGTTTGTAGGATAACATAAAGAAAATCATATTGTGTTTAACAGAATAAACTTTGAAAGGCCTTGGCGTGTTTATATTTGTTATAGTGGTTATAGATGATTATGGGTGTAGTATATATTAGACAACTATATATCCCTTCTAAAAATATTTCAGAACTTTTTAGAAATATTTCCATTTCTTGGTATTTTTTTAGGTTGGTGCAAACAGTACCTTTGTGTAAGGCATAGTATTTTGGAACTATTCTTGCCAAAACTAGCTCTTGTATTTGAATATTAATTTTACTCAGATCTATTTAGATCAATTTAACAATCATTCTGTATGGAGACAAAATCTAACCAAATAAAAATGCATTTTTTCCTTCCTTTTAAAAAAAAAAAAAACAAACCAAACCAAACCAAACCAAACCAAAAAAACTAAAAGAACTGGTGTCCCTTTGTTTTAACATTATACAGCCTTCTTTTTTTTGTCCAGAATTGTCTTTGACAAAAGTAGGTCATCCCAGCATTGCATAACAAGGGGAGTACCCCAGTTAATCAAACACAACTATTTTCAATTCAAAACATATAGTATTATTTTTTGTCAAAAGAGATTTAAAATTAGTATGTTCAATTTGCCTCTGAACACCTACCCATTAACAAGCACAGAGTAAAAGACCTTTCAAATTCTCTTTAATAAATCATCAAAAAACTGCTAGACAGGAGCTATCTCCAAAAAGTAAACATAAGTGAATATTTGATACCCTGTGTAAGCAGAAAATTAGAAAGAAACAAAATCATTAAGCACAAGTCTTGTATTAGGAAAAAAATATCCCAAACCTAATTAAGGAGTCAATTTGTTAAAATCTAATTATAATTAAGATTTATTGAAAAAAGAGAACTTTGATTCCTTTTTCTCTATCACTTTTTAAAAATCACTTTGTTACAGTACTGCTTCAGTTTGTTTTAAATGCTTACACGCAGCTGGAGAATATGTTCATTTGGTGTGATCCTGGTTTATACACAGCAGTTGTCCTGATTTAATCTATTTAGATCCTATTATAAAGTGACACTACTCTTTTTTACGACATTAACAGATGATTTAATGTTTTCTCATAGCATCTTAATGCCAATTAGCTACTAGTTTATGCAAGTCCATGTATTTTGCATTAGATTAGGCTTTGATTTTTCTGTCATAGTTGTTGATCTGTGGCTATACAAACTCCGAAATTTTCATTTTCAGAAGATCCAACAGATTTTGTAAGAACTCTTCCTCCTGACAGCATTGGTCCATCTAGTCTATGTTCATGAGAAGTCTATCTTAGATCTGGAAGACCAATAAGAATTAGGAGAGAAGTGATTAATCAGTATTGGTTGTAGTGGCACCACAGTGCCCGGGCAGCCTGGATGTGTGTCACTGCCTGTTGCCCCAGGTACCAAACAGAACCAAAGCCCACTAAAACCCTACTGTAGAATCATATTGTTATTGTGGCTCCGGATGATCTTAGGCAAGTTTTACTGTGCAAAGGATGTCTCATTAGATCAGTCCATTTTCTGAGAAAAACAGGTGTTTTTCAAGCCCTAATTCAGGTTTGAGATAGAAACCAAAATGTTTTATATTAGAAATGCATTAGAGGTATAATATTACAGCACATTGTGTTTTCCCTGTGTATTACACCATCACTTAACAGTTTCACTTTTTAGTCTATATCCCACAAGAACGAAGAATCTTAAACTTTCTCCTCTTACTAATACCCCTTTTTGTTATTCCTATTCCAACTTCTTTATTTGCTTTGATTGTCTAGTTTATTAACATAGTAAGTATAAACTTAAAGGAAATTTTCTCAACCTGTGGCTTTTATTTAAAACCTTTCCTAAAGCTTGTCTGTTTCTTCCTCTCACAACTGTCAGCTTTATAAACAGGTATCATCCTTTCTGAAATTCAGATATTTTTATAATTTATAAATATATAATTTATAAATAAAGGAAAGAGACAGACAAAGAAACAGTATTAGAAAGTTTAAAAGACAATGACCAGCAGTCTATTTCTTATGTTGATTTTCTACCTCTTCAGTCAGTTTTGGATGAAAAAAATTGTAACAAAACTAGATTTTTGTGTTTTGTAAATAAAAGTTTGTTTTTAACACATGAGTTGTAACTGCCAGAGCTCAAACTGTTTCGCATTTTCTAAAGCAAAAAGATGGAAAGTGGTTATCATTAGTTTTTTGTGTATTTAAGAAATACAGTGTCTAAATATATTCAATGAGCATCAGGGGCATATTTGCTCTGATGTAGCAATTATGCTACAGCTGAGGAGATTTTTATACTGTGACAAAACCTTCAGAGCAAGAGCTCACACCAAGGTCAAAATTTCTGATGGTATTAGCAGCCTAATGCCTCTTCAACTTAAGATTTTATTACTGAGTATTGAAATGTGGCTCCTAACTTTTCTAATTAGATGCAGTGCTCATCCATAAATAAATGAGATTACAAGGAGGCAGCTGTAAGAACTAGTGTGGCTGGATGCAGCCAAGGCACACATGACTGGCTGCCTAGGTCAGTCCTTCATGCAGTTCATCAGGGTCTACTTACACCTTGAGCTACTGGGCTAGAAGTGCCCTCAGAAAAGAGGTAGTGGAGTTCAAGCTTCTCTGGCTTACAGACCATTGAATCCTCTGCTTGAATAGATAAGGTGTCTTCCTAATCTGTCCTCACTACCTTAATTAATCTCTCATGTTACAGATTTTACGCAAGGTTCGCTTTGCTGCCTCTTTCATTTTCCTCAGGATTTGTCTTTTTCTACTTGCTCTTTCTAAACTGCTTCCTAGCAGCACTGTTACCGCTAGTGCAGGCTCTGCGTTTTCCTCCCCTGAATATCAGGCAGCACTCTATGGCTTGTGTCCTGAAAGCACTATAGCTTAGGTTATGTAAGCTCTGCTTTCAGGGTACTAATCCTTGCTGCTCCAACCGTTCTAATGTGACCTCACTACCTGTAGCTCAAGGGCTTGTTTGATCAGACCTGTGTTGGATACTTCTTCCTGTGTACCAGAGCTCAGAGCAAACATGCTCTTAATTGAAGAGATCATATTCTATCCTTTAACCTTTTCTCAGTTGTTGTCACATGGACTTTTCTACTCCAGAACATCACACCAAAGACCAGTGCTAGTCTTCTAACATGACTGCAGTTTTTTCAGTAGAGAAGTATTTTCTATTGACATTGCTGTTTCTTTATTCTGCAGTAAAGATATTTTGATAACAAGTTGCAGTGTCAACCAAAATAAAAGATAGCAGTAAAATGTAGGCATTAGTAAATTTTAGCAGTGTCTGCTGGGCAGCTTTCTAAACAGTCCCTGCAAGGTGGTTTCTAAGTACTTGAGATAAAATTATGTGAAAAACTACTATGTAAAGCAGCCCTGTAATCATCATCCATGCCCAAATGTGAAATTCTTTCTCCAGAACTGTTTTTAAAGTAGGGTAGGATTTTGTGGCTGTGTCATGAACTGTTCTATGTGTGATTAATTGGATATTTTAGATTTTCTTTTTTCAGTCTAAGCATTTTGTTGGATAGTGGCTGGCAGATAAGAAAAAAAATAATTGTGAGAATGAAGTATCTTTACAGTTGTCTAGATTTTATTTACCCCAACTAGAATACATGTAGTTCTTCATTTTGTCTTTTCTATATCTTATCTGATTGGAGAAACACCTGAAATGTTCTGGATGCTTTTATTCCTACTCCTCACAACTGATATTAATATAGGGATACATGAATGTGTTAGTAAAGCACAAAATTGGGATGGAAGCTTGTCATTATATAAATGGATATAAAACCTGAATTCCTCCAATCAAGTAATACCAAACTTTTTCATATATGCTTGAGAAGTGGAATACATACTTACCAGGGACACATGAAAAAAAACAAACGTATATCTAATGTCAGTCTGAAATACATTATACAGGAGTATAATGATTGGATATTTTAAGGAGATGAAAAATGTTAAAACACACAGCCTGAAGTGCAGAGCAAAAGTAGAACAGGTGTTTCAGAATAAGTTATGCTCATGTGTTCAGGAATTACTGGACATCACAGGAGTTACAGCCCAGCACTGCTGGTCTTTAACACAGAAACCTCTTTTTAGCTTGTGGTAGGCAAACAAATGAAAAGATGTTGAGAATACTGAACAACAAAGGACAAAAACAATAAAAAAACTGATACACTGTATTAGGATCCTTTGAAAAGGACTTTGGTAGGACTTAGCTGTTAGGTCATCTTGTCTTGGCACCCAGTTATGCTGGAGACAATTGATAACCCCTGAACATCTCAGTGGAGGTAAGATGAGCAGAATCACCAGTGGTCAGTGGGCCACAGAAGGTGTTGTGAAGGCTGGCTTACAACAGACGGTCACTTAGAGGTCACCAGCCACTTAAAAAAACCCCAAACAAACAAAATCAAAAAAAGTGAGCTGTGGAAGAGTATTACTAATGAGAAAATAAAGTCACCTTAATGTGTGGAAGTCTACAGTTCCAAGCTTATGCACACCAGCACATCAGCATAAGCCAGAGGATCAAGGGCAGAGTTCTAGTTTATCCCATTTTTTGGTTACTGTTTTGTCATGAGTTACTCCATTCTCGTCACTGAGGTGACTGAAGGCATTGAAGCAACACACTACATGCTAATTTGTTGTTGTTCTTATTTCTTGAGCACTGTGATTCTGTCTTAGATTCCTCTTCAAAATATTGTTAATAAATCCTGTAAGCAAGACATATATATACTTTGTGAATATGGATGAAGACAATGTTTTTATTCTGAAATTCTTGATCTACTACAATTACAAGTTGCAGTTCAACATACTCAAAAATTTGGTTTGATGTCATAAAAACAGTCCTTAAAAATTCATTAGGTTCCCAAATCAATTACTGTTTGAACTGAATGTTTGGAAGAGGAAGTAATTTAAAATAACCTTCAGTTCTTAGCAAAGAGAAGTACAATTTGGCTAAAGGTAAAATATATACATTTTCAAAGGTACCTCAGTGAGTGTTGAATCACTCTGGCACTGAACTTAATTTTGTCACTGTAGGAAATCTATATCATATCAGTTTCTGGTAACTGCTGTTCTATTAATTTTTTAAAAATATAATTAATTTTCTTGTTTTGCAACCTTCTGAACTTTTTTGGTTGATTGCGCTTGTTGATTTCATTTTTTTTTTTTTTTAATGTTCAACAGAGAGAAACAGTTCAGACAAAAGGACAGTAGCAGATGAAAGACAAGGACGCTTCAAAAAGAGCCTAAAGATGGGAAAACAATTTCAACCAACAGAAGGTAAGTACTGAAAATCTAAGACTCCTGGAAACCACCACATTTTCAGTTATAGAGATACAATATTGTCATTGTCACTAGGGAAGTATCCAGTTCAAGTGGAGCTATGGTTGCTCTCAGCCCTCCTTTCAGTAAGCTGTCCTTGCTCATTAAGACGTTTATGGTATATGTTCAAGGGCTGGTTACTGAAGAGAGATCAATTTAAGCACTTGCTTAATAGCTTTCCTTTATGAGGACTTCAGTCTGAATCTGCATCTTCTGATCTGACTTCCTTTGCAAGGTTTTGGCCTGTCCTAGTTCCCTTCAGTGGCAAAGTTAAGGAGGTATTGTATGAACTTGTCAAATATGTGATACAGGCTCTTGGGGAAGACCTGTTAAGGTCCATGCACATTTCAGGTGGTCACTTTCCTAGTTAGTAATGCTTTAAAGTAAGGGAATAGGGTTCTGTGAAGAGAAACAGAGAGGAGCCTAAATTTGAAAAGATGTATCACAGATTGCATGAGCCTTAACCCCTTTTTAAGGAAGGAGGAGACTGTTCATTATAACTCTTACCTACAGCCAATTCAGCTAAGCAAATACCGAGCAACTTTAGGTCCCCTGTCACCAAACACCAAAAGATACCTCCTTGAAATGCTTTTTGGATATCTGCCTGAACAAAACCAAATACTTTAAGAGCAAACAACACACAAATATAAATTAATCACAACAGGAGGCATGGACAACTTCTTTCAATATGACAGGGTGTTAACAAAAATACAATGTAAGAAAAGTAACTGAGAATTACCATTCATATTCCCACTGCACTTTTTATGTCCTTTCCCACTCACAAAGTCTGTAGAATAAATCTTGAAGGAGGAAGAGAAGTGTAATAAGAGATGATATAATGCAAAAGATAAAGAAATTGACACCTTGATGAAAGGAGGTAGCTAAACCACACACAGGCAAGTTTTTGCCAAAAGCAGGGGAAAAATAGTAAAAAAAAAAAAGAAATGTAGATAATTCCAGACATACTAAAGAATGAGGGGATGTACTTTCTGCAGTCACTGAACTTCTGTGCTATGAATGAGCAGTAGTGGATGCTGATGTCTAGTTTTCCTGAGCATGCAGAATGTATGCATCAATTGCTCTTATCATATCTTTTTCTTTATAAGTTTCCCTTTCTTTTTATAGTGATTTTTTTCCTCTGCTTGAAATTCTTCTTCCATGCTTTTCAGTGTTGCTGAGTGTGTGTTCTTGGACTTGCTGAGCTTGGTTGTGTTCATGTGACAAAAAGGGAAGCTATTTTGCTTGCCAGTTGTGCTTTTTGGAAGCATTGTCAAGGAAATGTTATGCCACACTGAAACTTCTGAAAAGCAAACCAAAGAGCATAACATTGTTCTGTTGCATGTATTTAAGAGCAAGTGTTCAGGCAAGGGTGGTTCAGCCAAATCTTTCACTGAAGACTTTTAAAAAAAGAAATCTAAGAATCTAGAGATAGTGATTAAGAGGCAAGTTGGAAAGAAAAAAAGTTTTAAATATCTAAGTCATTTAAGTGATGCAATGAAGAGAGGTAATTCTTGTACTACACAATTAAAAGAACTCCAATATAATGCCTTCTTTTAGTATAAGTTCAGGAGTAACTATCGATTAAAGGACTACAGTGGAGTAGAATACATTTTGTTCAAAATCTATTTCTTCCTTGCTTTTCTACTTTCTCTTTATGGTTTTAGTTCCTTCCATAATCCCGTAATTCTTTTTATATTTCTCTTTTATTTTTATCCCTCCTCTGCTTTCCTCATTTTGTGTCTCTAATTCTCATCCTTCCTCCAGACCCCATCTTTTGGTCATACCCTTGTTTTCTTACCATTTTCTGTAACCAGCTCAAATGTGCCAAGGCCACAGCAACTACAGTGATAGCAGCCTATGCCATCTCCAGTAACTCATCTTCGGGGCCTTAAAATGAGAAGTAAAACCAAATCTCAGTTTTCTCAATTTTGGACATGTGGCTATGCAGATATTTGTACTTCATTTAGTGGTCATTCTTTAAGATTGCATGCTATCATTCAAAGATAAGCATGGTTATATCTGTCGAGTAGAAGGGGAGTTTAAAGAATATTCAGGAAGAGCAAACTTTTGGAATTTTCGTTTTAAATTTAAGTCATGTTTGACTTTTTGCTTTTAAATTTACAACTCAGAAGTGTTCAAACTCAGAAGTCAGTTTAAATCAAATAAATGCTGGCTGAAAGCTAGTTTCAACAAAATTTCTAAACAATAAATTAATTAGATGTCATTTATAAAAATTTGAAACATCTTAATAAATACAGTAGTTATAACAGCTCTACAACTTACTATTTTTTTCTTATACAAAAAATACATAATTTACTTTTACTATCAGTCTGGATTTTAAAAGAAAGAAAAAGATGCTATTAAATAGGGAAATATTTTCCTGAGAATTCCTTCCTGCAGGAAGTTAGTGATTAATTGGTACCCATAAATGCCATGAGTGGGTTTGAGATAGTTAGCTATGAAATCTGTGATTACAAATGTATCTGACTGAAGACTTCAGGTCTGAAAAGGAATTTCAGCATGTGCATGCATAATTGATTCAGCACATTAGAATGTCAATAGCTGCATTCTGAAACAAGTGGTAATGGGTAATTTTAAGAGGTGCTAGATATTCTACCATGGTAAACATGTAACATAGAAAGAAAACATGAATATTTGCTGTAGAGAAAGCTTTGTTTCAAATACTGTGCTTAAGCAGAAAAACTAAGTCTTGAAATTATGAATCTTGCATACAGTAATTAAAAGATTGGCAAAAAAATTGCACACTTTTTACTTAAGGGTTCTAAAAAAATAAATTTTCAAGAATGGAGCAGTAATTAAAGGATAATAAAATTATATGATGTGTCAATTTGGCAAAAGAAATATTTTAAATATATTACACAGAACCCCCCCCCACACACACACATATCAGCTCTTTAAATAGTGAAAATTATAGTAAACGTTCAACAAAATGCATTCTTATTGATTGGAAGAGGAAGAAGAAAGAAGAGGAGGAGGAAAAAAGAGTAGGAAAGAAGAGGAAGAAGAGCAGGAGAAAGGAAGAGGAGAAGAATTACTGGATACCCCAAAACACCTATTCATATCGTGAGCCTTTAATACCTTTGTAGATATGGGTTTTTTTACCTTCATGTGTCTTGCCATAACTTGAAAGCAGACACCAAAATGCTGTGCCCTTAGCTCTGTCCTTTCATCTCTTCTGGCCTGGAGCAATAACACCATAGAATTTATATCTGTATCATTGTCTTTCAGTTCTGCTAATCTTCCTCAACAGGGCTGTAAATAACACCACTCAGATTCCCTTTCAAATAAAAAACTAAATGAAAAAGAGAGAGGGAAGATCTGCAAATAACTACTCCCAGGGCCATGACCTCTTCCATCTATCACAAGCAGAGCAGGTAGATAAGGAGGTTTGATATGAAAGCAATCATTCTGAGTGACTTCATCTTAAATCAGCTTGTAGATGAAGCTTTGACAGACGCTGATAGGAAAGGCTGGCAGAAGCCACATGAGGACTGTGTACTACTTCTCCATTATTTTCCTGTTTCCCCAGGGTTTTTGGAGAAAGGAGAAAAGATGAAAATCTTCCACCTCTATAAGCAGTTTTTCGGTCCTCTCTCAGTAATGGCTGTGCAGCTTTTCTGAAGCATTTTAGTGTTCTCAAGTCATAATATTTCTGTCCAAATAATCTTTTACTTGAGAAAAAAGACCCTGGGAAATAGAGCTAACAGCTGAAGAGCTACATTTTCATTAATTATAATTTCAGTTATTACTTTGAGCTTGCATCCAAGTGTAAATGGCTAACATTTTATGCAGTTTCCATGTTAATAGATAATTAATGGCATATCTAACAAAAGAAAGATAAAATTATTAAATTCATAAGGACATTTCTTTGATGTACAGTTCAAAACTTTCTATGCTTTTTTGTGATGCTATATTGAACCAATGTGACCTTTACGACAGTCATCATCCCATTATAGAAATGAGCAAACATCGGCAGAAATAAAGAAAATTTCTTATCACCAAACCCTGCCACTCAGCAAAAAATGTCAGATTTTAAATACTTTTCAAATTCATCTGTTTCAATCAGTTGAAAAGATCATACCTTTTAATCTTATAAATTATGTCTTTGTAGAAAACATCTATGAAGAAGGTAATAGGTAGATTAAAAATAGAAAATATATATAAAGAAGTAATCTTAAAGTCTAAATCCACAGTAGTAGCCCAAATGGAATATACAAATAGAGGTTTAAGCTTCCAGCATGACTACTTTCAGGTCTAATTTTAATTCAGCTCTTTTGAGTCAAAATATGAGAAGCAGAGTAAAATGTCAAATTTTAGGGCTGAATACTTTGCCTGAATTCTGAGAAAGCAGGTAAGAACATTAAACTTCTAGTTTTTGTGGCACTACACTAATCTGTTCCTTCATGAAATCATACCCTGTCCAGCTGCTTGCTCAATTTGGGATTTATCTCAGGAGTGCACTTTTAAAATGAATATCCCAGTCATTCCCAATTATTTGGCTTCACTTCATGTCATGGTGCAGTATCAGAAATTGTAAGGTGCACTAGTTATGAATTGAAGGTGAGTACAATAGATGAAGTCCAACCGTTAATCTTCATTGAGTCCACAGAAGCTGATTATCAACTAGTCTGAGTAAATACATCTGAAACACACGTAGAGTGGATGTTGCATTCTTGGCACCCACAGTTTTGCTCTACAAGCCTTCTCCCCTGGGGCTTACACAGACATGACTTCAGTCTCCTGAGTTAGAACTTTGTCTTTTTGCAGTCAGCCTGGTTCTTGGGATTTAACAGTGAAAGTGGGCATACTCCCTTATAGTCCATGGCAGCTCAAGACTGACTCTCAAAGAAATGTAGAAAATAAAAATAAGCCTAGATACATTATAGAATGGGATAAGAGAACCCCAGCAATGGTGCATTTTTTTTTTCCTTCTCCCCTCCCCCCCCCCCATCCCCCCACAGAACTCATTTTTGGTCTGACTTGAACAACCTTAAAAAATTGCACAAGTTGTGAAGTTAGAAATAAAGGCCCGTATGTGTGCTGCATGGCTTCAATATCACTGTACTTTGAGTGTTATTAGGAAAGGGATGAGACTACATCCTGAATTCTTTATTTTAAAATAATAAGTGAATCCTAATTTTAGCACTTTAATGTAACCTCTTTTAGAAAACATGTAAATGTATAGTCCCATGAATTTACATCTGTCAATTGCCTTTTAATAAAGACAAGATTTATGTGTTTCATATAAAACAAAGAAAAAAGCTACATAGTGTAACTAAATCTTCTGAATAACTCACTCAGACTAACACACAAAGTTTGGTTCTTAGCTGAATGAGAGAGATATATTACTTGTGTCTAACCTCTTTCTTCTTTTGTGGCTTTTTTCTTCTGTGTTGAACTGCAACATCATCTTTGAAGGCATTATTGCTGGAATTAATTACTTTGCCATGTATCAGAAGACTGGCATCCTGAGATTTGTTACATCAAAGGATATTGACTGAGAAGACAAATAATTAAATGACCCGTAACACAGGTAAATGATACTCTCGCGATCAAAGGGATCCCCTATGAATACTGTGTGCTGCTCCATTCTGCCAGTCATAGAAAATGTCATTTGGTTGCAAGGGCTATAGTGAGGTAGCTTTTGTCAGTCCTTCAAAGTGAGGTGTTTCCAAACAGGATCTTCCTGTTTGTTTTCCGTGTTTGCTAATTATTCAGAAAATACCAAGATGAATTTGAGACTTGGCCAAATATCAATTCATATGACATGGGTATGTTAGTACTTGTAGGCCAGACTTCTGAACCATTTCCAAGTGAAAGAGAGGACAGTCACCAGTAATCTGTACTGGAAAACGATGGGGATGGCTGACTAAGAATTTTCTGGTGCAAGAAAATAGCATGCAAAAGGTATTAGCTTCAAATCTTATATCAAACCAAGACCATTATTTTTAGTCTTCTTTGAAAGTGAGTTAAGCTTAAGATGTAAATATTTCCCTTCTCTTAGTGCATAAGTGTCCATGTAGAAAGTTAGTGTAAAGCAGCTAGTGTAGCTGTAGCTTAGATTATAAGAGCTTGGTTGCATAGAAATGCTGTGATGTGCCTTCTTTAAATATGTTTTCCTAAGAATCGTGGTTAAGCCTTTCAGTGCCTCTGTCCTCTCTTTCTTTACTCATTCCTTTCTTTTTCTGAATATAAAGACCCTATTCAGCTGTCAGGGTTAATACTTTACATATCATTAGCTTTGAACTAGGTTGCATATTTCACTGTGGTTCAAATAAATCATGAAACTAAAAATGAAATATTACTTAATTACTCAGTGTAAATAATCAAAACCTATACATGTTGCCTGAAAATATAAAAATGTTTCCATTCAAAATGAAATGGAAGTCTATAGCTGCAAGATTTTTTGGAAGATCTGTTAAATGCTTTCTGTTATAGTGAAACGTATATTCAGGTGTACATACAAATAATAATCTCATATGGATTTCAACTGTTAATCTACTGTATTAAAGTTCTATAGTGCTGCAATGATAATCTGATATGATTAATTCTTTACACGATTTCATGTAAAAAAATTGCTCACACAGCTTTTTTTCTTTTTCTTTCTTAGTGTTTTTTATTACCTCATTAAAGCTCATGGCTTAGATCCACCTTTTTGATAAGGTACTTTCCATTGCTTTCTAAAATTAACTTTTTCAACTAATGGTACTGTTTCTTTTCTGCTTCTTACTGTTAATAACCTAATAAAGCTTAATAAGGAGGACAACAGTTGGAAGGAACTATTCCTGTCAATCAGAGCAGAAATAGTACACTTTATGCATAGAACTAAGGAGTACTAGCCACTAAATCTCAGAACAAGAAAATATTTACTTCATGTCTATGGTATGTATTGGAAAAGGTTACTTCCCCTGTGGGGAATTCACTTTAATGGGAATTTTTAATAAAAAAATAATTGTTCAATCCTGAGGATGTGGCCATTAAGCTGACCAAGTCACTTCCAAAAGTACAGGCCCTCTTCCCTAATTTGTGTCATGAGTAGTAATGGGCTAGTAAGCCCAAGTTGTTCCCTGAATTCAACTGTAAAAATCTTCCTGACTTCAACAAAACTGGATTTATGTAATTTGAAAGACTTGTCTCATGGCAGGATCTTTACCTGAGTCCTCTACAGCTGGAAAACTTAACCATATGTCACAGAAGTAATGGTATTAATATGGTGGGAGAAGGAGGATACTCGGAAGGGCAGAAATTCTATGATTCTATGAAATTACCTGCAGGAAGGTGTACAGCTGTTCAAGGTGGTGGATGGTCAAGGTGTTGCTTTCTTGCAGAACACTATAAAGCATAATTAGAAAAATATCTGTGAATTGTGCATAATAACAGAAGACAGCACAGAAATTTGGTCCAGTAGTGTGTAATTGTGTGCTCCTAGTAAAAGGTCTTCTGCCTCTTTAATTGTGCATGCATAGCTGCTTCCTGTTTCTTAACAGTCAGACAAGTAGTTAGGTGAGGATTCTATGACACCTTCAATGTTCCAATGTTTATACCTACAAATCATTAAAATTGGGTTTGCTGTGATTGGGCAATAACGTAAGAAGTGATTTTCTCTCTGCATAGTGGTATCTGCCAACATGGCTGGGAAATACTCAGTCTTTGCCTGTACAAGAACACTAAGTTGATTTACTGTGGAACATTTTAAAGTAATACAACTCCTTTGAGGATATTATTATTTCAAAGCAGTTTCTGCATCGTTCAGCTTAAATGGTTTTGCTATCAGACTCTTAACTAAGAAAGTGTATGGTGATCTGTTCAGAGGATCTCCTCACGTGGAGAGAAATTTCTTTGTACTATTTAATGCTAGTTTCTGTCTTAAGAGAGTCCTCAAGATAAAGTTGAAAAACGTCTCTGCCTAGTGACAGCTTCTGTTTCCAATAATAATTTAGTAATAAGAACACAGTATTTTTTTTGCACTTATACTGCTTTTAATCGTAAGGCAACATTTTACTGTCTATACCAGAGTTACCTGGTTCCCAGTCCTATGGTACTCTTCCTTTTCAAAGTGGGATTTTAAATCCCCTTAAAGCTTTGATTCACTCAGCATGCAAAGTAGGACATAGGCTGCTGAAAATATGGATTGAGAAGGTACACATAGATGTTTTATTTATTTATTTATTTTAATACTGTAATTTAATTAGTACACATGACATTTTTCAATACACCTACTGTTCTGGGAAGTTGGTCCCATATATCTTCTATTAACGTGGCTCTTCCAAGCCACAGTTCTGAGTTGTGCTCTCTTACTTTTTAGTCAACACCTAATATTTTTTTCCCTTGCTGTGTCTCCCTATAAACATGAGTTATTTTGGATGAGAATATTGGATGAGGAACAGTGTTTTCTTTTCAATCAAAATAACTGCTTTGTGGATTAGATGTCATCAAAACAGTAATTGAAAAAATAATTAAATTAATTAAAACCCAAAGAAACTAAGTTTATGACAAAATACAATTTACTGTTTCTTTTAAATAAAAAGTATTAGAATAGAATTACTTGTAAACAGTTCATGAAACCGCAAATGTCTACTAGAGCATTTTCTCAGAGAAAGCTTTGTTTACATAGAGATCTTCCATTAAATGTGTTTATATAACACCTGAAGATAAAACAAATTATTTCTTCTGTTGTATGTTCTTTAGTTACTGAAGTAGAATTGGGTTGAAGGAAATTATTAAAGTAGTGGGCCTTTAAAACATCATTCACCTGGTCTGTGGGTGGTTTATTCACTCTGTTGTGTGTTCTCTGAAAACAAATTTGCAAAAATAATTTGATCTTTACGCAAGGCAGAAGGTATTTGCAGCAAACACTATTTCAATATTTTAAAAATTTTGCTAGTTTTTAGACTTCACATTTTATTTTTTCACTGATTTGACTGTGATTTCAATACCAGTAAGATTTAATGAGCTCTTGGAAGGTTAAAACAAAAACCAAACAAACAAAGAAAGAAGATCAACCTGAACTTGTCTTATCAATGTGTATGTACATGAAGAGAAACAGTTTCAGGGATTTTTATTACCAAGCCATTTAAAACAGCGTAAGACATTTTTTTAGTTTTAATTGAGAAAACTCAGCTAGAATAAAATTAGGTGGTTTATTATTTAATCTGTTATTTAAAGTATAGAAAAAAATATAATACAAAGCTGTGTGAGCCACTTCCCTTCAAAGGCAACAGCTCCCAATGAAGTCCTGCAACACAGACATTTCTATGTGCAAGACCAAACTGGACTCTTCTGAATGGTGGTTTTCTTCCAGTCCGGAGTTAAAGAGGTACTGGCTGCCGAGATGTCTTTTTCTTCCCCAGAAGCAGGATGTGACCAATCTCTTTTATACTCACTAAGAGGAGGAAATTGGAATGTAGCTGGCCATGAGACACCACTCCTGACATTATTATCCTGCCGTTGTGGGTTTCTGAACCCAAGCTGTGGGAACTCAGCGGCAAGGTCTGTGTGAGGCACAGGCTCCCACTGAATTCCTGAAAACAAAGCAGAATGTCTCCTGAACATGTTGATGATTTCTGCTTATTATAAGAAGAGGAGAATTATATCATATATTATAAATTACATATTTTCCTGTAGGAGGCTTTGGCAAGGGCCAAACTGGACAAGTGTTCCTGGAATTGTCTACCATTACGAAAAAGCAATGGTAATTTAGATATCAGTTTTCATAGGGAATTGATATGTTTTGGTAAAATAATTTTTGTTCTAGCACTGTATACATATCAGACCTTAGCTGACCAATAACACCATGACAAAATATACTATCCTTTCAGCAAATGGCTCTAGCATTGATTCAGTCATGGATTAATAGGCAGATTAATTAATTTTTAAATTAGTGGTTAATATCAAAAGAAGGTATTCTCTTTACTTTCCTGAAAAACACTGACAATCTGAAAGCAATGCTTCATAATTAGGCTTCTCAGCAACTGGCATCTGAAGCTTTGTGATACAACTGGGTCAATTTTGTCATATTTTTACTCATGTTACTGTGGTAAGGAACAAAATTACTTCGTCCCTGTATATATTATACCTTATAGCTGAGCCCAGAGCTCTTCCAGTCATCTCCTACTATGCAAAAGGAAGTCTTCTAACAATTAATCTATGAGCTACTTTGTCCTTCCCCTTTGCTTCCTTTTGCTTGTGGACAGAAGAAGCAGTGTGGATATAAAATTGGTAGCTGAGACCTAAGGAAATAGGTAGGATCCTAAAACTGGATAACTGCAGAAATCCTTTGTCTGTTAAGGCAAGAAAGATCAGTTTAAACCTCAGGCTTTAAAGTTCAGCAGATCTTCTGAACTTAGGGGAGGAAGAGATATTGCTAAACCATACCTTCTCTGTGAAGAAATTGAAGACTTCAGTACCAAGGCAGAGTGAGGCATATTTGAAAAGCAGCAAATCAGCCTGATTTTTGTAAAGCACATTATTTCTAAATATCTGAAATCAAAGGCAATACTTGGATGTAGATACCATTACATTGGAGAAATCAAAGAAAATATTTGCCTGGTACTTTTCAGTCATCCTCAGCATCCTTATTATGCTAATATAAGCTAAGTAATTATTATAATAGTGCAGTCTTATTATAAAAAAGTGTTATCTCCTGATGCTCTGTTGACTGAACAGATAGAAAAGTAAATACACAGCCATTAAATATTCTTTATACATGACTGAAAAGTGGTGAAGAAACCAAACATAACTTCTGAATGCAAAGTTTCTCCTTTGAGAATTTAGAGCAGATGTGCTCTGTAAAATAAGCCCTGCTATTTTTATTAAGGCCATGAAGTGGGGTTGTAAAAAGGTGCTGAGGCAGCTTCATGGGTTGTGGTTCATTAACTCTAATTGTCAAGTCTGGATTCCGTCTGATGGATGATCCGGTCCTTCCTTTCTCACATCCGTTTTCTCATTGTCTTCAGGTGACCAGCTTCCAGAGCTGCCTCTTTCAGGAGTATTTCCAACAGTAGACCTGGGTAATATTCTAAACCACTTCAGTCAGATTTGAACATTTCTTTTTCTTCTTGGATTTGCTCCTATTCTTGATTTCTTCTTGTGTTCCTTTGTTCTCTGAAGAGAACAAAGCCATCATTAGTGAAAACATTTTAGATTTTGAGAGATTATGTTATAAAAGTTTTCCTAATTGGCAAGACTTATTTTTGAAGGTAATAAATTTTTTTCATATGTTAAAAATAGAAAATGTAAAAGGCTTATCAAGCACCAAATGCCTTCTGATTTCAGGCTTGATATAAGGGAGTGAAGAAGCAATGTTTTACATACCGCCCACGTAAGACAACCATATAATTTATAGTATGTGGCCATCTGTGTGTTTCCCAAGTTCTTGGGTTTTTTTATTAGAATTAACTGTGAACCAAAACCAGAACATTAACTCTACAGGCAGTGGAAAAGATGTGGAATAGGTAAAGAATGTTCTTCCCTTTATTTCAAGCTGCGTGTGACTGAAAGTTTTGTCATGACTGTTTGGAACAAGAAGGAAAATTAAATAATTGAATTAATGGAATTAATTAAAGTAAATAATGTTTTCATACCAACGTCAAATAGCATTTATCCTTTTAGCGTGAATATATTTCATATGTGCATAGAACTACCTGTTTTCCCCACAAAAAATAGTTGAAAAAATTTTAGAGCTTGGAATTTTTTTAGCAAGTCTAATTCCAAAGCATAATTAAAACCTCATGTCATGGTAACAGAAGGAATAATCTTTCATTACCGTGAGAGATTACAATTTGGTTGGTTTTTAGTGTGGTTTAAATACTGCTTTTTAAAATAAGTAAAAAAAAAATTACATTTTTTCAAACATTTATTTCATTAGCATGATTGGTAGTAGGGAGTTTTCTGAAATTGACAAAAATAAGATCTGTAAATCTGAACACATTTTCTGAGTTTATAAAATCAAAGTCTAACGTTCCATGTTTGTATTCAAACCATCTTTAGTTTTATATTCATGATATACTGTGCCAAAATAAAAAATCAATAAAATCCAAGAATGTGAAACAGTTGCAACAGTTCACATGTAACTAGTTTTAAATTTATTGAATTGTAGACCCCAAGGCTTTGAAAAAAATTCTCATCAATCCATTTTGCCATTAAGTGCACACAGATAACTTTCTAGAACTTGCCAACATTAAATATCTGCAAGTGTATTTATTTTTTCAAAATTTTTTCCAAGTATATTCAATTTTTTTTTTCCTTCAGAATGCCACCATCAGGGTGCATGCATATCAGAATTGTCTGATAGTGATTTCTGAAAATTCTGTTGGTATTTCTGTTTCCTTAAAAGTATTTCTGGTATTGTAAAATAGGAAGAAATGTCACAAATAAACTGAGTATCCTACTTCCCACTTTTGTTAACTTGTTAAAAAGTTCACTTATGGATAAATGCACTTGCATATAGCTATCTATATAATCTATGACTGTTAGCAGGGTATTATTTTGTTTGAGTTTATTATCTGAGCAGTGTTTTAATGCTTTTAGTTATAAACCTATGAAATACAATATGCCTGATAAAATTAAACCAGAGTATCTTACCCCTGTTTCACTGTGCCTTGTGACTTTTACTAAAAGAGTCTTCCTATTTTCCAAAAAAAGTTTGGTGCCACTCTATAGCATAAACTTACTACTTTATTCTGAGCTCTACATATTTCTTTAATTCTTTTGCAGCCTACACTTTTTTATTATTTATTCTAGGTTGGGATCAAACTGATCCTTGGTTAAGCCATGGTATGGTAAGCTCATTAATCTTTAAATCTGCAGTTTTCTCCATAGTGTCCATGTGCCTGAGAGCATTAATTAGAAATGAGAATTGGTGGATTATTCAACAGCATCTCTGGTCTTTATTCTCACCCTACTTTTGTATTTTTATTGCCTGAAAATTAACTTTGCCCCTGCATTTTATCCATAAATAAGAAGCTCACTAACTTTATTTTCACATATCTTAACTTTGGCCTGTTGTGGGCCTTTGTAATTTCCTTTAGTAATGGAAGGAAGTGAGAGGTGCTTAAATGTATGTATATACCAATTTTATGCAAAACTCTCACTTCTTCAGTCTCTAGTGTTAGCTTACTTCCTTGGTTTCCACTTTTCCTTTGGGAAGCTCTGCTACTTTCCTTCATTTTACAGTTCCATATCCATCCCAGTCCATCTTTTCAGATGTTTGACCTTTATTAGCTGTATAAAACAGAATATAGTTTCTACTTTGATAGCATTCAAATCTTGAAATTCATCATTAGGGAGTTACTCCATTTCCAGCTCTTTTCTTTTGGACCACCACTAGGGGTTTTAAAATTGCAGTCTTTGCATAAGTTTAACATAGTTTGACTCTGATATTTGATCTATACAATCTGCCATCAAAGAAAGCGAGGCCAACATATATTTGACCTATTGCATAAATTTACAGCTAGGAAAAATATTGTATTCCCTCAGAAGACTGCTGGTGGCTTTAGATGTTGAGAAGTCTAGTTTGATTTTCTTTCTTTTCTTTTGATGTTATTCCCTCATCTCCATGTACTGCTCTGTACTTTCTCCATAACTGACTGGTCCTGAAGTTCTTACATGTCTATGTTCTTACCTTTAAAATATGCACTTTTGTTTTTGCATCCTTCAAAATGCTGTTATCCAATAATTTAAATATTTGTTTAACTTGTTCTTTAATTATCCTCTCCTGTATTTGAACTGTTACTAGACTAAGGTCTTTGCTCTCTCCCTGATAACATAGCATTGTTCTCTCTCATTTATCTTATTTAGGCTAAGGCCTGCATCAAACACGGCTGATTTATCTTAGCATAACAAGTTCCAGATGAGCCATCCTACCTGTTTATATGGGTGTTCTTAACTTGTCCCACATGCAAGGAAAGTGCTGCTAGATTGCATCACAGTGAAAGAAGTTTTCAAGACTCCTGTGTTTAAGATAGATGAGTGTAAGTTCACACATAGCAGGAAGAGGAATGTAGACTGTTTCTAGAGGGAGGAGGTGACACGGAGTTATAGAAATGTAGAACAAAAGAGGATGATTGGGATTACCTAATTCTAATTTCTGATGCCTTTGTTATTAATTACCTCACAGTATTTAAATTTTTCAAAAATATTTTTCATAGGAAGAGATCACTGAAAAACATGTATGCTTTTGCCTTAAATTTGCCCAGTTTTTCTGTTTTACTTTTAATTCTGCCTCACTGAGGGCTGGTATTTTCTCTTTCTCCTGCCCCTCCTAACATAGCAGATTATCTTATACTGAAATCACAATAACAATCTCTTAATATTTTTGGTTTCTGGAAGTCACAAGCATTCTTTGATATGGAACAGGGAGTAAAGACATCTTCAGTTGAGAGGTTAATAGATGTATTTCAGTGAAAGTTGCATGTAGTTCAGTCATAACGAGGAAATATATTGATTTATTGACATTATAAAATCTGTTTTTAAAATAATTTTTCTACTTAACCTTGGGTATCATTCTTATTTAGCAATGAAATTATCTAGAGAAAGGGTGATTTTATTTTTAGTCAATACACCAGAAAATTACCTTTGTTATAAACCAGAGAATAGATTGATGGCATTTTCACAGAAATTTACCCCTACCCTTTCTTCCCACACTGTCATCCAAAAACCAAGATATGTATCTGAAATTCAAGGCTATATAGTGAAGAATCCAGGAAACTAAAGAAAAAAAAATTATTTTGAGGTATGTTTCGAAGATTCCACCCAAGTCATGCAAAAGCCCACCTAAGGTCACTTGTCTTTGTTTCTACAGTTGCCTCTCTACTTCAGAGGTGCAGTTCAGCACTGGCCTGGTGGGAGTTGCCTGCAGTCTGTGGAGAACATGTAGAATGAGAGCTCAGGGGAACAGAAAGGAACATGAGGGCCAAGCAGAAGCATGAACTAATTTAAAATGTCATTCACATTTCAAATGTTTCTAGGAAAAAAATGAGTCTGAGTGCATGCTCATATGTGTACCTTTGGCACACCTTTAGCATTTTCTAGGGCACAAAGCCAGAAAGGATCCCTAAGATTGGTAAGCCCTTTTCTTTCTGTATTCTTTCAGATGTGAATTCTCCCACACATAGAAAACTGGGAAGCGTCCACCGTACTCTTAAAATATAGTCCTCAAAAAGTCTGTTCTAGACATCACTCACAAAGATGGGGTGCAGCAGTGTCATATCACTAAGAGGGTAAACAGAATTAGTAGACAGAGAACAGGAGCTGGTGGAGTAATCTTATTTATTGCCTTCTTCTATCCCAAGCTGTTATTTTTTTACTCTGGGAAGGACTCCTTAACGTCACTGGCACTTACTTTGATATATATATATATATCAGCAACGTTTACCTCACAGGGAGAGGAAAATTATTGTATACTTCTGAGTTTAGTAAGAAAGTCATCCAATCCACAAGTGTTACCCCACAATTCAAAGGCAACCCTATGACAGCAGAAAGGATTGAGTTTAGTCTTAAAATAATATATGCCAATTCCTTAGGGATTCCTGGGAAAGTCTTAATGTTCATTCTAACTCCCACATCATCAGTTTAAAAACATAGGGTTGTTTTTTTTCTTTCTTTTTTATCCTCCCCTCTAGAGCTTTTCAAAGGTAACTTATTTTCCCTGAGTTGTGCCACGAAAAGGAGTTATTAAACTTTAAAACCTATTTGTTGGGAGGCAAAGGAGTGACCAAAAAGCACCCTGGTAATGTTTTTGTGTGGGGGAAGAGTTGCTGTAGGCCTATCAGGTTTCTCCAGAAGTTTTCTATAAAGATAAAAAAAATCCCCCCCAAAAACAAAACAAGAGAAGAAACTATATTGAACCTAATGACCCAGACCCCTGAGATTTTCAGGTTGTTGTTTTTGGTTTTTTTGTTGTTGTTGGTGGTGGTTTTGGGTTTGGTGTTTTTTTTTTTTTTGTTTGTTTGTTTGTTTTTGTTTTTTTTTATGTTGATGTAACTGTCTTGGAATACCTCTGTTTCATTCTGACCAGCACCTGGCATTGCATGGTCTGCTCATTGGGCTATTTTTGAGTTGAAATCATGAATTCAATCTGCACTGAATGAAGCAGTGGCAGATGATGCTTCCGAATGGAAGCAACTCCTTGGTGCTTACAAGGAGTGAATGGGAGGCAGGGAGGAAGAGCACTTGTTTCTACGGGGTTTTCCTCTTGCCAGGCAAATTACGTAATTTTCACCTTCACCCACCTGTTCCTCTTCTGGCCTCTATACCTTCACACTCCTGGCAACTAAATTTCATATAAATTGCATTCAAACAAAGGAATCATTATAATTACTTCAAATTAAATACATTCTTTTATTTATTCAGCAATTATCTGCAAATTTTTACCTCTAAGACCATGTCTGTGTTGCCATACAGATGGTTGTGTTTCAACACTGCCTATAGTTCAATTCAGTCAAGGCTCTATTGTTACTAAGTTTCTGCACCATGGGTGGTCCTATACAGATTTTTTTCCAGCCAGAGTAAAAGGCCCTATATTTCCATTAAGCAGTGATAGTCTGATTTTAGTAGTACATCTGCAAATTCTTCTATAAGCTATACTTGTTCCCTAAAACCCCCATAACTCTTAAGAGAAATATATATATGTGTAAATATATATTGTACAGAGAAGAACATGAAATATAAAAATACTCCCACAGTAGCAGCTTTAATTCTCTACCATTTTTAGATGCTTCATTTTAAATAATGACATTTAGAACATAATTATAGTATGGCCTCCCACTTTCAGTGTCTTCAAGCGCTTGAGTGTTTGGATTACTTAAATTTTGAGAATGTCCTATTCTTGTGTTGATCTCCATTAGGTATAATACTGATCTTAAATACATGTTTTCTGTTTTGGCTTTGGAACTAGAAGTTGTTCTTTTGAGCATGAATCACTTACAGTTTTATCACTGATTTGTGAAAGGGACAGTAAGGTCAACAAAAGCTTTCTCTAAATTAAGATACTGTAAAATGCATCCCAGGTATTTTTAAAACTCCTTCAGAAGGAAATTCATAAGGGAACTTTCAATTATAAAGCAAGAAATGAGGAAAAGTTGGAAAGTACCTCCATCCTCTCATATACCCAACAATATCACAGTCACCTTCTTGGTGCTCTGATAATATTCTTAGATGAGACATGCTATGACTCTGGTCAGTCATAAACATGGTTCTGAATGGATTCTGAATCTGAAGCCCAAGCAAATCTTTCCAACTGATTTCAGTAAACCTCATTTCTAAGTACTGCAAGCAGTAAAAGGGACATATGCCACATACTGAGGGGGTCTTAAATCTTCAGGTGATTTTATTAAATTTAAAAACCAGTATTGAAATCTCTGTCATGAAACCCAAGTAATACTTCTGAAATCTATAGTGTAGTGTAAAATGCTGTGTTTAAAGCAGTTATTGAAAAATACCTTTCTTTTTTTCTACATTATTGAACAAGAGTGGTAAGAAGCTTACATCTTATGGTTGATTTTAAAACAAGGAATACAAATTCCAAAATCTCTTTCATAAAATTAACTGAAATTTTACTGCAATCTCATTTAAGTAAGTAGGATATTTACGAATAGTTTATTACACATGTATAGTTTTGGCCTCTTATTAGAGAGATACTATAAGTATTTTGAAGAGTTTGCACACAGGGCAAGGTCAAACCCTAATGACAGAAGGAAGGTAGTTGTTACGGAAGGGTGCTGATTGTAGCAAAGCCTAAAAAAATACTAATTACATTATTGTAAGCAGTGACACAAACTTTATTAAGACCTGAAAGAAGCCTGAAAACAGTAAAGCATCAGAGAAAAAAAATAATTAAGTGCCTGTGTAATCTCGCAGTCTCTGATATTATTAATTACAAACCCCAAACTGGAAAACCTAAACTTGACTATTTTGCTAGTTTGGCATTTGAAAATATTGACTAGAGTAGAACACATCAAACATATGAGTTATGCTATTGCCCCATCTCATGGAATGAAACAGATACTAAACTATAGAATGCAGGTCACTGGAGATTGTCCCCAAGATGGTAAAAAGTGTCCCTTTGTGACCAAGGGAAGATTAAACATTAGTTCCCCAGGTTTCCTTCTCCAGATCTAACACTGTTGTTGTATGCTTTAGTTTTCCCTTCTAAGAGCAAGGACGTAGCCAAGTCTCTTTATTCCTGAAATTATATTTTGTAGTTAATATGCGGGTGAGGATTGATTTACCACACATGAAAATGTGTGAAAAACTTTATCGGGTCATGCAAAATTTTTTATTTAAAAATGATTCAGGAATTCCTAGTAATCAGTTAAGAAAAATTGTATTTCGTGCTTACATATTCCTTTTTCTCAGTATTTTGTTCTCCAGTGTAATCAAATTTATTGACTTTCATGAAACAATGTTACTCTCCTTCTTGCTTACAGTGCTCAGGACTTGGCCTATACCCTTTTTATGTAAAGTAGTAGCTGATATACAACATTCATTGTTCCCTTTGGCTGCATTTTGGAAGTTTTGGTTGATGTCATTTTTCTAGGCATAATCTGTTCTTTGTAAATGTGTGATCGTTAAGCTTGCTCGAACCTTTATTTTTATAAGAGAAATAGAAGGGTTTTGTCTGCAGACTCTTGTACTTTCAGTATTCCATGCGTCTCCATGGCCTCACAAGGCTTACCAGCAGTTTGTGATCAAAATAAATTGTCTTTAGAGAAATCATGGAAATATTAAACTTTCCTAATATATAACATATTGAAAATATCAGAAGTATCCTAAACACTTGAGAGGATGCAAGTTCTTGAGTGCTCTTTGTACTTATTGCTATCCAGTATGCCAGTGCTCAAATCATTACAGAAGTTTATAGAGGAGTCTTCAAAGCAAGCAGCTCAGAAATTTAGTTTTTGTGGTCGGTATTCTTAAACATCAAGGATCAAAAAAAATCTTACAAATGTTTAGTTTCATTCTCATGTTCCTCTTTGGGATCCTTTTTGTGGGTTGGTTTTCTTTGTTGTTGTTCGGGGTTTTTTTGTCAATATAAATCCCACTGTAAGTCTCTGCACCCCATGTGAGCAAACTGACATGCTATCATCCAGGCACATATGATTAAACTGCATGTACTGCTGGCATCCTTCAGTACCCCATGGTATTGCTTATAATATATAGGATAAAGCAAATTCAAATGATATATAGGATAAAGAAAATTCAAATTGTCATTCCCGTGGGAGGTAGGAGGAATCTTTGTGACTTTCTGCATAATGTATTCTTCAGGTAGTCAGCTGTGCTCAAAGATAATGTGGCCATCATGGCTTCCAATGCATTTTGTTTAAGTTCTGGCTCTATAGGAGACTCCTAAAATGTAGGCTGAATGATCTCCAGTCTGACTTCACTGTAGGATGGGTCTGCCTGACACGCTGCTCTGTTTAGTGTGTGTAGAGTTCTCTCTACCTTTCCTGAGAAGTGTAGGCCAAAAGCTCACGCTACCTCATGGAAAATGTTCCAAACAAAGAGTTATAAGAAGTGTTCAATTGACATGTTCATTCAAGAGCAAACCTCTCCCTGCCTCAAAGCTGCATTTGTTAAATATTTCAGAAAAAGGAGTCACCTACTCCCCTGGGAGCAAAAGGCTCCAGAAATTTATGCTGTTTGCTGGCACTTGTGAGACAGCAGTCAGTGATGCCTGGGTCTGTGCAAGGGCTTTAATCCCTATCATTTTACATCCCAGAAGGGAAAGTTATATGGTAACTCACTTCTATCAGAAGTATTTTATGTTAAAACATAGCAATAATAACATAAGTGTTAGTAACATAAGTGTTTATACACTTCCTACATTCTATGTATATGTTTATACATATTACCTTATGACCAGGTAAATTTTATTCAAGATAACTAATCAGTCTCCAAAGCAGAGATCAGATTCAGCCTGAGATAATTTTCTGATGTGATTAGACAGCCAGGATGCATCTTGCTTATTATTCCTTTTGTGGAGGTGGGCTTACACCCCTCCTGCACAGTGGAGAACTGGCAGCAGCCATTGGAGCCTGTTTCATGATCTGGCCTTATGGACCCTTCTGAAAAGGGTATCTTCATTCAAAACCTGCCAGGATTCAGTGGCTTTAAGCTGACCCATACCTCCAAAATCCTGTTTGGCTGTCTATGGTAGAAAAAGCATGGTTTTCAACCTGCATGCTCACACAAGCTCGGCCTTTCACATACCCAAGCAGATAGTAAATGCTAAGACTGGAGAGACAGTGAAATTCAAAGCTGTGTTTGTAGCTCACATCTCTTACTGACTAACCACCCAGATGCCTTCTTGTCTGTACAGATGGTGAGGCACTGAGTTCAGGATATCCCAAGTCCTCACACTGGAACAAGTAGTTGAAAAACTCAAATAGTGTTTAACACAATCACTTTGCCACCTCTAGTTTCACTGAAGGCTGGTGTTTGCCTTATGGTAACTAGAGCTTTTTGAAATACCATTTTAATTTTGTGAATCCCACAACTCACTCTTCATGAATACAGACAAAATCCACCCAATTTCTGTGTTAGTGGCAGAGTTAAGGGCTTTGTACCAGGGAGAAGGCACCAGGCTGCCTGTATGAAAGAAGGCATCTCAAAGAATTTAAGTAGTTTGAATATAAATAAAATATTTAAATAGTGGTTTAGTATAGGAAATCCTTCCTTTATTTCCACCATATATGTAGTTGTGCGGGGTTTTTTGTTTGTTTGTTTTGGTTTTGTTTTTGTTTTTTTTTTTTTTAATATCTGGAGAAATAAATCTTCTGGGGCAAGAAGAATTTCTTATTGGTATCTTCCTTGCTGTCCTACCATTTAGATTATGCTGTGTAAGTAGAGCAAAACAGTAAATTTCTTCCTCTGAAATTCAATTAGTGAGTATGAAATCAAATTTCCCTGAGGCAAAACTATTCTAAGTAAATAGAAGAACTCCCTTACGTGCACCTGTGTTTGGAATAGGTTGTCACGCTATGGAGGTATCAATGGCAAGACAGGCATTTTAATCTTCAGGCTTGAGATTTCAATTCTAACAGACACTGTTGAGAGCAAAGCTTCCAGGGAGTCATGTGTTGTTTCTGGTCTTTGCAAGATAATTCTTCTCAAAGTAGCAGAGCTAGTGGCTCATGGTGACTAGACAACTCCCTCCAGTGGGAGATTTATTGCATAAACTCTTCTTGGAACTGTTCTAATGACTGTCTCCCCTTGGCAGCAAATGCATCGTAAGCCATTAATGTCTTGCTCCTTTTTACCTTTTTACAATAAATCTGTCATCTTTTATGTTTCTTATAACAAAACTCCGAAAAGCACATTGCATTTTACTTCAAGAAACTGTGGTTTGGTTCCTGAGAGGGATACAGATCAAATAGTGCAAGAAATTAAGGTGAAGGCTTACCTGCTACACCCAAGAAAGAATCAAGACTGCTTCCTGACCATTATTCCTTATATAAGAGCAACAATGGCACTGGAGCACGAATATTATGTTCCATATAAGTTGTGATGGTGGGTTTAGCCCTTCTAAAAGGGTAGCAGGAAATATATGCTGCTGACTCCCTCAGAACTGCACACTACTACAGATTCCCAGTTTCCATTCTTGTCAGCTTTTATAATCTGTGTCTTGTACCTCGTTTTGTGCCAGATGCTGTCTTACAGACCTTAGCTGTAAAGAACAATATATAATGCCAACAAAAGAAGGTTTTGTAGCACATGCAATGAGTATATTCTTGATCTTACATCTAGGTTTTCTGTAAGCTTCTGTACTGCTTCCAGTAGCTCCTATTACTATAGCATAATGATGCAGCCTCATTTTAAATCTAGTTTTCTGAATTAAATTTCCTTATGACTAACTCAGTGAAGCACTTCTGTATTTTTCTGTAGTGTCCTTCTACTTGTTCTGTGCCTTCCCTCAAGTATCTCAGTTGCCTCAATTACTGCATTAATGCTCTCAGATTTCTTTTTTTTCCTTTTCTCAGGTAGAAACAGACTTTTGAAGGAAGGCATAATGCTTACATTTTCATGGATTATTACATTTTCCCAAAGATAGAATCATCTTACGGAATATGCCTTCATTTTTCTGAGGGAGGAAAATTCTTAGCTTTTAATATTAGGTAAGCATACTTCCCCTCACTTCCTAACTACATTATTTGATATTTCTAGTTTGCCACACTTTACCACCAACAGTCCTTTCTCCCAGTCCCTTTCCCCTACTGAAGTGGCACATCTGAGCACTGGCTTTTCAGCTGACAGTGGAACTGCTGCTTCACACTGTATATTTTGCTACACAATGCCATGATAAAATACTGTGTAAAAAATAATAAAAGCCATGTAATACGAGGTTGGATTGGGACAATTTCCCTCAAAAATTGCTTTAGAAGCTTGAGAAATACAGCATAATCTTTCTGTTTCTCATTTTCCCTAATCTAAACAAATAACTGAAGGATACATGCTGTATTCTGTGTTGTGGAAAAAGCAAATGACATGCAAGCTTACTGGCCACAAGGGAAAATAAAACAAGCACAGACATCCTCCCACAACTGTACAACTATCTCCACTTAAATAACTGAACTGAAATAACTGGATTATAAATTAGAATTCTTCTGTAGCCCTCCTTTTCTGTTCAGATAACATGTAAGATGGAAATCAAAGGAAATTCCTTTCAGCTGTGAGTAGAATGTACTAGCCTAGGGCTGTATGAGCATGCTAAAAGAGCTATGAAGAACATCTCACCAAAATATCTGTTTCAGTTAGCTTTGTATTAAGACACGTTTCTAACAAGACACTCATCAATGTTAGCATGAAGAGGATATGTGGTTTTCATTCCCCTGTTGCCACTGCACCTTAGGCAGCAGGCTTTCATATAAATTCCCTGCTTTCCAGGTTTTCCTCTAAAGCAGATTTTAAAAAACATTGTGGGAAAAGACATGAACATGGTTGAGGCTCTGTTATTGCAGAAGGACATTGCCTAAATTCACAGGCTGTTTCACTAGCATAGTAAGTGGGATTTGTTCTCACAGCAGTTCTGTACAAGATCACTGTATAGAAGGTGCTTTGAAATTTGGGAACATGAGAACCAGGCCTGATGAGGACACACAAAGCTTTTTGATAGATTTGACACCTGTGAGCTGTTACATCAAGGCTCTACTCTCATACAGTGCTCAGCAGAAGATTTAGCTTTCTCTTTGCAGACTGAAAGTGTAGCTCTGGTGATAAAAACAGGACAGCGAGAAGTGAGAAGCTCTCATGCAGTTTTGACACTAAGGAGATGCTGTCAAAGCTACTCACACTACACTCTTGTTGTAAGATGCTGTGGAAGCTGAGGGCAAGGAAGGAGACCTAACCTTGTCTTTGCACAATGGCAGGCATAAGTTTAAAATCAATATAATTCCATTAACTTCCCCTTTTAATCTCGTAAAAGACACATGTCGGTTAGAGACCAGTGAAACAAGGTCTCATTTTCAAGTTCATGCCTGTGCAAAATTTGTTAGTTGCCATGAGGATTGCATTCCTTATAGCACATGCTTCCCCCATCCTCCTTTGAGATGAGGAGTTGCTGTTCTTGCCATGTCAATACAGCTGACTTCTCCCAGGGAAAACTGCTTGTGTCCACGCTGTCTGAATGAGGTCAGTTCTCATGGCAACCGCACTTTGTCTACAGAAATGTGCATTGTTTTTGAACACTTTCCCCTTCTGTGTAGAAATGACGTAAAATTCAAGGGAGCAGAAGAGCAAGAAAGAAAGCTAATTGAGATGCAAGAAGCAAGCACTGCAACACTTCCTCACCTTTCATGCTGTTAGCTATTTCTCACAAATTATTAGGCAGCCCTAAATTTTACAATATGACACATCTGTTAAGAGCATTCCATTAGAGTTGCTCGGTGACATGCCCATAAAATAATTTTTTTTTTTAATACAGAAAGTATTAAAAGTCAACGCAGGATTGTTTACTGTCAGATCTGGCAGAAACTAACAGCCTATATTGCTGTGTGCCTCAGGAGTTTATTTCAATCACTTTCTCCCTACCCTCCTTTTGCTCCCACCTTCTCAAATTTGAGGAAGCTTGGCAGGGGTAGGATGATCCCATGGGAGGCTGGGAAGAAGAGAGGAACTCCTTTTTTGGTGGGGAAAGCCAGAGCTCCCTGCTCGTGCTCCACTCCAGCAGCCCCAATGATGCCAGCAGGGGATTAGACGGCATGACGGTGGCTGTGACAGTGCTACGCCTGTAACACCGGAATTCTCTGCTGGTGGTGTAAGGTTCTATTAAATCTCCTTTGTAGAACTAGCTTGAGATTTTTTGTTCCAGACTTTTAAAACCTTTTGAGTAGGAGAAAGCCACCCCCCCGTGCTTTTAATGGCATTTTTACTGTCTTAAAAGGGAGCAAATGTTGGCTTCAGTATAATGAAAACAAACATTTACCTTGATTACAAGAACATCCTCAGTTTTGCCAGCCTAAGCATCTTGTAACTTCTCAGACCATGAAGCAGAAGAACGGCTGCCAGGAGAAAATCCTCCCCTTCAGAGAACAGTGACTTATTCAGAGGTTACTTACAGAGCTGATCTCAGTTGTGTGGCACAGCCCGGTCTGAGTGAACAGATCCGGCTCTACACCTTATCTCAGTTTCTCTGCTTGTGACTTTTATTGATGCCTTAACTGATTACTCTCTGCCCTTTGTATGCTATTCCTAAACCAGTGTCAGGTACTGTAAGTCTACCAGCAAGATAAATCACAAAACCTATAATTAGAATATTAGTTAGTAAAACCTGTAAAGTACTAAATTTATTTTAGATTATTACCTTCTTTGTTGTCATGGGAGTCACTGTAGATAGAAGCCAGGGTAAACAAGGTGAAAATGACAAAAGCCAGCAAGATGAAAGCTAATTCAAGGTTTGTGAAAGGCAGATCCATGAACTGCTACTGCTTCGCCTAGAAAAAAGTGTAAATGTTTACTTGGCTGACTGGATGTGGAAAAGGACTGTTCTCAATAGAGTAGTTAAATCTTTACTCAGGAGGATACTAGATCCTGGTCAAACTGGTTAAGTAACTTCAGTGGTTAAGAAGGAAACAATGCTGCTGGCTCATACAAGAATGTAAGCTCAAGCCCTTTTTAGTGAGGACGCAGTATGTGCTGTTGCTCTGGGGGACATTTATAGCAGTTATTAAAGTTGCACTTAACTGTATGTCTATATACATCTATATGCTATATTTATTTAATATGTATTCGTGCACAATGCATTTAATAACAGGAATATATTTTGACTCTGAGAGAGTAAAAAAAACACTGAAACAAAAAGTATCCATAATGATCTTTAGGAAAGCATAGATTTTCTTAATAGAAAAACTCCTAGAATATAAAAAAATCTACATTCTGTGTAGTGGAAAGTTTAAAACATATAAGAGAAAGCCCGAACATTACCAACAAATTACAAATCAAATCCCAATAAGTAGTCCAGGAATTCTGAAGTCAATGGAAATTTAAAGTGTTCAGTTGCCCACAGGATTTAGCTCTAAAAAAGCAGCCTCCCTGAAATCTTAAAACCAAGGAGTCCAATACATTTGTACAGAGTTTTGTGAAAAATCAGAAGCTTACATATATAAAACACCAACTTGTAGTAAAAAAAGGGAAGCCGGCACTTACTGATTGCCAGGGAATTGTCTATATATTCCATTGGGGTTTCTTCAAAATCATCCCAGTTCTGTAAAAAGGACTGAGTTAATTACTCAAAGCTGGAAGGATCTAATGTAATGTGATTCCCTGGATGCTTTTCGGTTGCTGCCTTGCTCACAGCAGGTAAGTCCACATCAGACCAGAGGGTAGGAAAGTGGCAGGAAAAGGCAGAGATCAACACGTTTTTTCTTGTACCTGCCTACAGGATGCTGCTGATGTGCACGCAATCTGAGGCAACAGAGGTTGTAGCAATGCCACTGGGCCAATCAAGACTGAAGTTTGCACATTGTAAATTGTGTTGAATTTTAAGCTCTAGTGAAATATTAACGTGGTTGTAAACAAGGATAATAAGTATAAAAAATAAACCCTGCTCAGGAAATGTATCAGCAAGAATTTTGAAATTCAGATCCATTGTGATGTAAGCAATAATTATTAGAATGATACAGCTGTGTCACTGGGAACCAAACCTGTATAGGTGCAACTTAAATGAAAAAACATCCTTTTGAAGGACCTTTTAGATCATGCTGTGAGGATTTTGTTTGCTGTAGAGTCTTGGTTTGAAAAATACAAATACCCTTTATCCAAACTAAAGCAGCAGTCACTTTTGATTGCATTCGCTACATGTTAATTAAAAGGCATTTCTAAACTTTATTTTTTAATATAGTATTTTCATTTATGTAAGTGATTATTTTACCTATACTTTATTAAATAGTTAAATATCAGTCATAAACCCTTACACGCTAGGTATAACAGGAAAAAATTAATCTGAACAGCCAGCAGTAAAAGAACTGATGGTTGATAATGCTTTGAAAGCTGCTGAGTCTTATTGAAAGTGTTGGAATATAAACTCGTTTGCCATCTAGCCCATCAAATTTTTTTCTTCACTGTTGCCAGTATTGGCCAGTTCCTGCCAGCCATCCTTTTAAGAGTGAATACAAGAAGAGCCATCGAGTGTTTCAGAAGTATCACTACCATTAAAGAGAAAGACAAATCATAAAGAGTAAAAAATATTTTAAAATTGTTAATTCTGAATATATGCTTATGTATAAAGACTTGTCTAAATTAAGACAATACTTTTATGAGGAAAAATATGCAGTGACTAGAATAAAATTGTAAATGGATTTGATATTAAAAATTACAGCCTTTAAGAATTATTAGATTGCCATGTTCAGCTATTTGTACATTGTTCATTGTACACTGAGAAAACACCATATCTTTCTTCCTGGTTTGATGGTGACGTGTTCAATGCAAATGTCTGTGTCCTGCCCTTGTAACAAAAAAAGAAAGTATGCAATATTTATTAGAAGTAAAAGATTTGTACCCTATGTGGAGATCTTATTAGCACTTTGGGATGGCTTCACAAGCAGACACAAATTTTGTTTAGGTATCTACAATAACGCTAAAGAACATAGGGGTTTATCCCCTCCAATTTCTCTGTATTGTGGATGAGAAATTCACATCTTCCTTTTTGAGTACTTGAAACTACCAAAGAAACTTGAATTGAATGCTAAAATTCACAAGACAATCAATTCCATTGTTTATGTTTCATTTGATCCAGACAACAGTATGCAAGGCTAACATAGTAAGAATAACTTGGAAAAAGATAGAAAAGGTCAAGAATATTTTTGAAGGGCTGTTAAAAGTTTTGCTGTAAATATACCCATAGAAACACTCTAAACCCAGATGGGACTTACAGAATATTTAGGTTTAGCCACAAACAAATTATATGTCTCATGATTTATCAGTTTACTAGGTGTTTTACTAGAGTCAGCATCAGAGCTGGTGTTGAATGGTTTTGTAATTTTTCTTTGTCTTTCAAAGAAATGTGTATGAAAATAGTTCAGCGAGCAGTTTCTATGGATTTTTGTGTTCTAGGTGAAATTCTGGCCCTACTGGGATCTATAGAAATATGGTCCACTACACTGGTGGGGCTTGCATTTCACTAACTTTATAGAAATTCCTCTATGAATATGTTGACTTGTGTGGGATGACAGAAAATAAGAATAATTGTCAGATTGAAATGTATGTATCATGACCCTAGAAAAGATGAGACCAAAATGTGAGACTGAAAACAAATGAAAAAATCTAGCATTTCTTCAAGCAGCTCTTTCTCCAGCAGAGCTTTTAACTTAAGAAGTTAGAAAAAAACAGAATGGAGATTAGAAAGAGAACTCAGCAGAGCTGGACGGAATCAAATACATACTTTGAAAGTCTTAATTCTATTTATTTATTTATTTAATCTATACACTTTTTTCTAGTCTAGGTTGCTTAAAGAAGAAAAAGAAAGTAGTTAAAAATGTTTTTAAAATTCTTGTTTTGATCTTATTTCTCTTTCCCTTTTACCAAGAATTAGAAAACCTCTCTGCCTCGATGTCAAAGCTTCTGGATGGCTTTACTTGAGGAGAGGTTCCTAGTGATTCAGTCAGCCTTTCTAAGAGAAGCTTAGTGATTTTTAATAAGCTACATATAAATTGTGTGGTGCAGGATCCACCCAAACCCAAAACCCAGCGATTTCCCAATTGTGATATTGTTGAAGTATCCTCTTTCCAGTGTCCATTTCTTTCGTCCAGCATTTTTAGAGTGTATGTATCACCCTTATCACACTACATTAGTCACATGCTTTCCATTAAACAGCAGGACTGTAGTTTATCCTCTACCCCTCCCTTGATTAGAGGTGAATTGCACATGCAGCAGAGTTTGAGTAGGGCTTTAGTTTGTTCCTTTTCTCTGTAGACACGTTGTTACACCTTTCTCTTTAGAAAACTTATATTAGATAAGTGATTCTAAATTGCTTCATGGGAAAAAGTTGATAAGCTTTATGCTAGTACGTATGATCTCTTGGCCTACATTCAGTAGAAAGACTGAAATAAAAACTTCCCAATTGCATAAAGATAGCTTTTTGAATTTCCTTCAAGACCCTATATGTTGGGATTTTTTTTTTGATATATAGAGAACTGAGACCACATCAGAAAAATACAGATCTTATCTGTGAGATATTAGAAGACATAGTGCATAATTTCCATTCCAAGTCACTGCTAATTACTCAATCCTTTCAATATAAAACTTAAAGAATATAAAATTATGACCTCATTTTGCATTGTAAGACACTTCTAGTTTAAGTTGTAGGAAAGAAGGTTGTGATGAGATAGGGAGTTGGCCTTGTCTCCCAGGCAACTAGCAAGAGGACAAGGGGAAATGGCCCCAAGTTGCACTAGGAGAGGTTCTACTAGATTATTAGGAAAAATTTCATCACTGCAAGAAGGGTTAAGCATTGTAACAGGCTGCCTAGGGAAGTGGTGGAGTCGCCATCTCTGGAGTGTTCAAAAAAAACCAAGTAGATGTGGCACTTTGTGATGTGGTTTAGTGGCTGTGGTGGTATTTTGTCAAAGGCTCGACTTGATGAAGATCTTTTCCAAACTTAATGATTCTGTGAATCTATGAATAAGAAGCATACAGGAAGCATGACTCCTTTTCCTATAAACATTTTATTTCAAACTAATTCATCTAGATATGCAGTTGTATGGGCTATACTATCAACAGATAACGTCTTTACTTTCCCAAATCAGGTGACTTCCTACCTACTGACATGACTAGGAAGTTTATATTTCATTTTCCATGGCCAGACTGTTTATTTATGGGGGCACATTTTGGTTTCCTGTGGTTTCCTGTTTAAAGCCACAGTTAGAAAAAAGTTAAGACTTGGTAACAGCAAGTTGCACTTGGGTTCCTTTTTTCCTTTCTCTGTTTTCTCACGGTTGTCTAGAATTTGATTTTTTTCTCACTAAGATTTGGAACTAAGAACACTTCACAGCAAAAAGAACTCTGCAAGTATTTAACCACTTGGAATACACATTTACAGATACATTTTTATATTCACAAATATATCCATATGCAATGCAAATGTTGTTGTTCTTAGTGCATAAAAAAACCAATATTGGAGTTAATAAGTAGATTTATGTCAGCTTTCAAGATTATTGTATCACTAAAATGATGAGGTAGAAGAAAAGCCTGAAAGGTGAATTTTCTTTAGAATTAGTGGCAAATGAGTGAGGTTCAATTCGATGCATCTGCTTATCTCAGGGGCATGGAGAGGACATAAAGTAGCTGGAATTGTCCAGTAATGAATTCTCACATGTTGTCAAAAGAGAGTGAAGATAACATATCTGCTTCCTGCAGCCTCAGATCACAACCCCAGCAACATTCCTCTGATAGACCCACAGTCCAGTAACGCCTGTATACAGCGCCTGGGCAGCCTGGGGTCTGCCAACCCTTAACTCCCAATTCCTCTATTACAGCTGACTGAGTACCAGTCTAAAGCACTAAACTGGCCTTTCAAATGTCCTTGTACGCTTCTACTGATGAGATGAAAAGAACTAAAATTTAGTTTTTTATTCATTTAAGTGTGTCAAGGGTGAACAAAGCTCAATTTCCTTTACTTAAATTATTTTAATGCACCTAAGGAGAAGTTCTGGAAATAATTAGGACTTGGATAACAGTTAATGGTTTATGCTTGCTGATTTGATCTTATAGTCTCACAAATACTTTTTCAGTTGAATCTCTCTTTTTATAAAACTTTGTTACATCTGTCAATACTTTGATATCTTACAATGAACTCCAGTTCTGTAAAAGCATAAAGGCAATATTTTGGAAAATTTTTTTATGCCTTGCACCATTTTGACTATTTTAATGGTGCCATTTTTCTGGTAAATGTTTATGAATGAGGCATTTTGATTTATTTGCTTCTATGGGTGCTTAAAATATACAAAGATATGAATTCACATGCAGGATTATCTACTTTTCTTCATTTACTGCTATTATCCTAGGAACAGCAGGTAAAGTAATAGTTGACATAAACATATATAAATAAATAAAAATAAACTTTGTAATTTTCTCAGAATGCTAAAGAATCTGTAATTGTTGGTATAACTCACTCTTGTGTTTCTATATATATTTTGGTATCTCAGAAGAAAGTAGGTTTGCTGTTTCCTCCAACTGAATGTTTTAAATGTTCCCTCCTACATATTCAACAATTAATCTGTGGTGTTTTAATATATTGTATTTGTTTTTAAGGAGTTTGTGACAACCTATCAATTTGGGCTTCCTTGCTCTCCACTCAGCCTCTCAAGACAATTATGCACATTGAAATCAGCAAAGTAAAAAGAGAAGCAGCACCCAATTATTTTCATATTGCAGTTTCCCTCTCTTGCTTCTTTAAATTGCATATAATCTGTTGTGACAAAAATGCTTAGGCCTTCCTGGAGTGAAATTCTGCAGCCATAAGAAACTTGACTGAGATAGCTGGGGCTTCAGATTGGCTCCAGTTTGTACTTTGCTGCTGAATCTCAGATGGCAAATTTATTTAGAGTTGGCTGCCTGCTTTTATATCCCACCGAGCAGATCCTACACAGCTTACACAAAAATACATAGCTGGTGATGTGCTTATAGAAAAATTAGTACAGCCAAGTACACTTCCAAGGTATTTTTTAGAAATATCTGCTTCATTTTGGCCCAATTTATAGATGATTCTGTGTGCAGTCGAAATTTTTGAGCTATTAATATAGAAAATAATACCAAATAAGCTAAAGAAGAAGTGGTAGTAGGATATGTGTAAGGATATGTTGCAGGAATAAGTCCCTTCATAGTTCCATTGTGAGAATAACTACCTGGAACTGATAAAAAGTGTTCTTTTCCTTGAAGACAGCATAGTCTAAATGTTAACTCATTTGAGGGAGTCAAATCAATATTGACAAGATGTAAGAATATTAATATTTCATGCAGCCAGCTATTGGATTTTGTTGTTATTCTGGGAATGCAAAGCTTTTTGACATTGATTCAAATTCCTCTGAACTATTGATACACATCTCTTCAGTTTGGCATTTATGCTAATAGTTTAGAGTTTATATCATATACAGTACCTACAATTGCAAATGATCAGACCAAAGTAGAAAGGGATAATAAACTTTGTATTCCCACAGTACTGACATGCTCTAATCAGCTGAAAGGGCAGCATGTATTCAAGTAACCTTCTGCCTTTGGTATGTAATTTCCATTTTTCAATTAGTTTACATTTCAAACTTTGGATGAAGTTTGAGTTTGTAGCTGTCTACTAGACATCTAGTTTTGTTCCTTGGTTTTGACCTCTGAGAGGAGAAAGTGAGGAATACTGGGAGAAATATTTATTCAGGAGTCTCAAGTTTCCTAATGCCCACAGACCTTACTGATTTTGTTTTCCCTAATCTTTACTTGGGGAATTAAATTAATTTAAACCAACATAGAAGTTTTTTCTATTTGAATGAAATGAGAGAATGGCATTTTAATTACTTTTAAAAGGAAAGAGACAAGTTGGTATTGATCAAAAGGCATATTCATCAAAAACTTTGTAGAAATAATTCTGGTAAGTGCATAAAAGGAAAACTGAATTGAAATAAAAGCAGTTATTTAAGAACTTTCTCCATACATAAGCACTTTGGAAAAATTCTAAACAAAGATGTATTTTAGAAACCTTCATAAGTTCAGTTTTATATGTTTATTAGAACATTCATGTTATTGATAACAGGCTACTGTACTTTAAAACCTGGCTTTTTAATTATTGGATTTTTATTTATACTGGATTATTATTTTATAAAGGTTTAGGACTGTTCTCATAATTTTCATAAAAATCTGTTTATGTGAAGAGTCATTGCACTTATTTTTCTTCCTAACTTCCAAATCTGTTACCGGTGTACACATCTCCAACTCCCAGAGAACAATCCTCTTGACATTCCCTGACTGCTTAGTGAACCATTTGCAGTCATTAACTAAACATGCAGTCTAAAGGTTGAGCTATTACAAACTGTCTGCTTTAGAACAGGTCTGAATTCAGTACAATATCACAAGAGGGAGCCCTTGTCAACACCAAAAATTCAGTACGTGGGTTTGCAGAGCTACATGAATCACTTTGCAAGAAAAATGAAGGTTCTGTGTACAGACAATAAAAGTAGTCTCACACTTGAAGAGCACCTTCTGAGGCAGATTATATGTAAACATTTTTTACATAGGAAAAAAGCCTAGAAACTGTGCTCAAGCATGTGAATAGGTTTGAAATTTTGATTTTTAAATTATTTCTATTTCTACTAATTACTGTAACATTCGTGTTATTAATGGAATTTTATTGAGGAATGCAGGTAGAGCCTTCATTCTGGGACAACATAGTAAGAGCCTTTGTAAGAGATTCAAAACCTTGTATGTTATTAACTTGTCACTGACCATTGTTTTTTAAGTTAAAATGAGTACAGAGGTCTGTGCATTATGGAAATAAGTTCAAAATGGAAAAAATAATAGTAAACAGATCCACTGGTGTAAACTAAATTGCTTTATGCTACTTGTGTCTTTTATTCTTTCACAGGACAAAAACACAGGTAACTTCTTAATTCCTTTGGGAATCAAGGTGAAGAAAATAATACATACATGGAATAACCGAGGGAACTCCATGTTGTTCCAGCAACTCCTTAAGGAGTTATAAATTCCTTCCATTTTCTCACAAGTTTTGAGAAATGTAAGGCCCATAAAATCTTCAAATTGCATTGGCAAATTATTTCCATAATGCTTCAGCAATTAATAATTTCCTTCAACCCTAGACAGTATTTATGTATTCTGGATTCACACTTGAGCACCAGCCTGAGAGCTGAGATTGTGATCTGATTGTGATCTTGTCATGATGACACTTTTGGCTTACAAAAGATGACTCGTCCATAAGTGTTTATGTTATGTTTGGAATTCACTTATTTAGAGTGATGCATCAGAGAGACAAAAAAGAAAGGTGATGTTTTACATATTAAATCTGTTCTGAACATGCATTTTACCCAAGTTCAATAAATATTCTTTGGAATCAGTTCTTGTAGAATATATGCAAAAATGTAATAAAACTCTGACAGTTGAGCTATTTGTAGGTTACTAAATCAAATGAGGTCTGAGGCAGTGAAAGGTGCACATAGAAAATTAACCCTTTATGGGATGATATTTCTGAGGTTCTTTCTTTCATCAGCAACTTTGTTATATAAATGAATTTTAGAAAGAAATCATCTACCAAGGAGAAGAATTTGTATCTGGAGCAGTATTTCAAAATCATAAAAGCCAAATCATGTCTCTCCCTCCCCATTTCTCAGTCTTCCTAATAAAAACAGGAGGGAATTACAGTCTTACTTAACTTTCCTAATTATTATAAGTGTAAGTATTTTGAAACTTAAAGTATTGTCCTGCCAAGTGCTCATTTTGCTTTTTTGGAAACAGTTGATCTTGACTTCCACTGAACTAATTTATGAAACATATGTAATGTGAAACATTTTAGAAGAGAGGATTTTACCAAGTATTCTTGTTGAGATAGGTATCCTTAGAACTACATAGCTGAGAAAGGTGTGACCTTAAATTTTCTCAAATCTCCATATGTGAGGAGTGTTGTGAACTTTTGTATGTGTATATGTGATAAATAACCTATTGCAACTACCTGACAGAAATCATTGCAAATATTTGTAGATAGCAAGAGATATGAGACTAGAGCATTATCACTGATTTTTTTTCTGAGATTTTTACTTTTATTCTTGTGAAAATTCAATATTACCCTCTTGTCAACTGCAAGCTATTTATGGGATTTATACATTCTGAATTATGTTTCCTCAAAAAAGTTTCTTTCTTTAATTACTTTCCACCTCTATTTTTAAGCATTGGTTCGCAGGGGAAAGTATTCAGTCTGGTTTAATATTAAGTGTTTTGCTTTGTGTGAGAAAATTAAATGTCTTATAATGTAATGGCACTATCATGATGTTGACTGGAGAATAATCTTAAAATAGAAAAGGATAGCTTTAATTTGCAGGTTCCTAACCACGTGTATCTACCCAGTTTAATAAATGAGGCCTTATACTAAAGATTTCTTTCTACTAAAGGTAGCTTCCAAGTATTTTACCTTGTCAGAAGTCAGAACAATTCCAGGCTGAATTAGTAATGATTCTGTGTCTCCTTTCTGTCAGTTACGTAATTATTGCTTTTCAACACTGAGTGCTTCAGGAAATTAAGGCAAGGTTCCTCTTCATCTAGACCAGAAAAGAAAATGGTGCTTTTTCTTTTTGAATATCTTAATGTACTGTCAGGGTGAAAATGAACACAAAGAAAATAAAAAAAGAAAATGTTCTCCTACTGAAGTTTGGTTTGGTTTTTTGTTTGTTTGTTTTTTTTTGTTTTTTTTTTTGTGTGTTTTTTTGCTGCTGTTTTTGTTTGATTGGGATATTTGTTTTTTTCTTCATTTAAGATATCTGAGGAAATCATTTGCTCACCTAGACATGCTTCAAAATTACCCTGTTGCTTCTGAATGGACCAAGAATGTTGGTGCAAAAATCATCAATAAAGGAGCACAGTGGCACAGTCTGAAACTGATCCATTGCAGCAACTTCTGAGGAGGTATTATGGTGATTTCTTCTCTTTATGAGGAAAATGTTACAATATTAATATGGTTATAGCCTACAATATAAATTTAAATAAATCATGAACAGTTATTCTGTATTTGCAGTAGAAAATTTAGTTGTAAAACATTTATAACACAGCAACCTAATTTTTCTTTTCACACTTTCACACAATAGAAGCAAATTTAGAGCATTGACTTTAGTGTTAAATATTCATTCTGGGGCAATGAGACCTAGTGAAACAATTTCTCTTATTATTTATTATGTATTATGTGGTTAATTCCTGTTCATGTGTCATGATTAATTTACTTTTGTATCTCTGACAGTATCATTTTTAGTCTAGAAGGGTTAAAGACTACAAGTTGTTGAATTGAAAAGAAAAAGTATTACAAATGACTTCACTTGGAGATGAAAACCATTTGCAGGAAAATTGTTTTGACATTCTCAAGGAAATACAGACACCGAGTAAATATTTAATAATGAACCATTTTAGCTAAGCTTCTTGTGTGCAATTTTATATTTTCTCCTTCTTTTCCACAAAATATGTACATTTCTTTTCCAAAACTCTGTACATTTCCCTACCAGTTCTTATAAGGCCAGACTGTTCAGATGTAGAATCTGATCCTCAGTCTGAGGTTGAATTGCAACATTAAAATTCTTTCACCTAATTTTTGAGAATTTTCCCCAGTAGCAAGTTTTTTACAAAGATCTAGAGCAGAGACAGGTATAGAATAGGCAGCCATGCTACAGGTAAATCTTTTGCTTCTTTCCCCCACCCTCCCCAGGCATGGGACTTTACAATGAGTATGACTTTTACACTGAAGATTTGCTTTGGAACCCAAGTATTTCCTAAGTGTCTAGGTGTCCTGGTTGCAGTGGGATAAAGTTAATTTTCTTCCTAGTAACTGGTACAGTGCTGTGTTTTGGATATAGGATAAGAATAATGTTTATAATGTACTGATGTAACACTGCCGTGTTTTAGAAATGGTACTCCCCAATTCAGTGTTCCTACCAAGACTCTGCTTCTCTGGAAGCTTATGATTAAAGAATAAATATGAGTGAAACCGAGTCTGTATCCTCGAGTCGAACTCATGATCTCAGAAGCTGGGCTATGTCCCAGCCTGTGTTGTGAGAGAGGAGAGCTTGCTTTGGCACACTGAATCTTGACCTGAACCATGCAGAATAGCAGGAGAGCTCATACAATCTCTGCCACTGACTAAGGTCCACTGGAGAAATGTACACTTGAGCAATGGTAATTAAGAGGTTGAGTTGATAACTACTAAGCTGCCTAAGCTATCTGATTATTATGTGCATTGTTAGCTCCCACATAGCATAATAGTAGTTAAAGGAACTGAGGTCTACACTAGGCTCTTAAATGTTATCAATATTTTTCATGAAGGATACAGATTTTTCATTTGCTGCAATTGCTGGAATAATGAAACCATACTATGCTATCACATGTGCCAAAAAAAAAAAGAGAAGGAAAAGTAGTGAGATTACTAATCGAAATATTTTATATTTCTTCTTTATATCTGTGCCACTGTGAGGAATTTTGCATGTGTGGGAGATGACAGAAATATAATATAGACGTTCAGCTGAAGGGCCATGACCAAACAAAAGGAACGTCACAGAAATAAAATACAAGGATTAATGGTAACAGACGGATGGAAAGGTCTAACTATTGTTATGATAGTTGAACATAAAACATTTTTGTTCCAGGTTTCTGTTTTGTGAAGACAGGGATGGTGACTCATTCCCTAGCCACTGTCACTCTGGATAAAATGTTCTTTTTATCAGCTTCAGATCCAGCCACTATATCTCTTGTAAATTTGCTTCTTGTTTGTGCTCTGTACAAAATCATTTTCCAAAGGAATTACTTCTGGGAAGATCAGGTGGGAGTTGCTTTTCATAAGCTAGGATCAATTCAGTTATCTTTTTGTAAGCTAGTTCAAAGTCGTACTGTGAAAAACATCCCCTTGGAAAAATTAATTTTTCTTTGGATAAAGACTTAGTTAAAATTTTAAATGAGATGGCTTCATCAGGCTTATAAAGTACTTGTCAGGCAACGGCAAAAATTAGCCGGATTGCGGCCCAGATCTTCCATTTGATTTCATTTTGGAATTCCAAGATGCATATTTACTCTAAACAAGGGAGCAAATTGGATTTGTCTCAAAAGCTGCAGATTAAAACTCATAAAAATATATGCATGTGGCTGGGCCACGTAAGCCACACTTTTCAGTTTAATTTTGGAAATTTTTTTCCAGTTTTATGAGCACATCAGCTCCAATAAAAGAGTCTGAATGGTGTCTCAGTATTCCTACGTAAATCAGAAGGTTATGTCTCCAAGTTCTATCATAGCTAGTAAAGTAACTCAGATTGAATTGATTTTTTGCTTTTCTTGAATTTTTTCTTGATTTTACTAATATAGGTATTTCCCTTTACACAAGGACATAAAACTTCTCTGACAACAATGAATTTAATTGAAGGAGTGTAACTGCATTAGGGACAGGACATATAAGATTTTAATCTCTTAGTGCTGGGCATCCAAAAAGTTTATTTAGTTTTGTACCACTGCAATACCATTCACATCCCATATTACTGCAAATTCCCTGATCTGAGAAATTACAACAAACAAATGGGAGATTTTAGTAGTTGTGGAGGAATCTCTGTGAATAGAAAACTAAACTTAAAATTCTTCATACCACTATGTTGGGTTGTATTTTCACTGAAGATTCCAAATGTAACAAAATAGACAATTTTCATCACGATAAAGATAAGGTCTGCCATTTCAAGTCCTTTTAAGTTGTCTCTTGAAAAAATGGAAAGTAAAAATGGGGTTTACTGTGTAATTTTTATTTTTCTAAATATTATATTTAGACAGGTTCATAAAAAAGAGTCTTAAGAAGTGGTAGCTAAGCTGCTACTCTAATTTCCAGTGATACAAGTATGCTACAGTGTCAGGTCTTAAATATTAGGGTGATGATGGCCAGGTGATTCTTATACCCCAGTGTAGATGGAACTCCAAGAGATGATCTTACTACTCACCTCTGGCATTAAAATATGAGTCTCTGAATCATATATTCTCTTACTCTCTAAACCCCCAAAACCAGTGTGAACATCTGACTGTACTTACCATCTACTACAGAAGCGAATATCATTGGCTAGTAGTAGGAAGTCCATCCTGGAGCTGGCTATCATTGGCTTTTTCATAGAATAGCAAAAGCTTCTAGTAGCTTCTAATTGAGATCATCTCTAGGGCCCCCTATTACTAAAAATTCAGCTACTTGAACCCATTAATACATTGGGTACAATACAGAAATCAATTGAATTATTATACACAGAGGTGAATTCTGGAGATACGTGAGATTTGGAAAAGACATTTAGAAAACTGTAACTTCTATTATTCCATATGCTGTGCTTACCTAGAAAGGGAGGTAAGCACATTAAGTAGGGTATGGCCAAATGGATGATGAAAGTATTAAATCTCTTAACTGAGATAATCTCTTAGTCACTGTCTTAAGTGTGCAAGGAGGGAATGAAAGTGCTTTAGGCAATTGAAAGGGAGTTGAACTCTTCCTTAACAGCCAAAGCATAGAAGAAAATAATGCTTTTCAGTAAGATGACAAAGGGCTTCTGAGAGATAAATATAGAACATAGTCCAAATTCCTTTCAACTGTTTCAAAAAGGGGAGAAAAAAGAGAGTGTCTATAAGAAAGAAACTTTCAGTATTATATTCTTTTTCTACCTAACACAAGGGAGAGGGGATACGTATGACCATCCTCCTAATAGAGATTTCTTTGCTGCTTATGTTAAAACACATAAAGAAATAGAAAAAAAATGAAAAAAATCTTTCAGAAAGAAAAATACTTTAAATCTTGTTTTGTGCTATTTGTTTTCCTTGATTTACTTTTCCCATCTGCCTCTAAAGGGTTGAGATGATCCTAGCGTGTAACAGGTCAACTTTGGAAACATTTCAAGGCTAATGCACATGGATGCTCATTGTTACCATGGAAGCAGATAAAACCATTGACTGAGAATATCAGCAGTTACCAGTGCACCTACTGGCCCAACAACAGACAATAAAACCAAGCAGCAGTGTTAGAAGGTTATGAAATAAATGGTATCCGATTTTCCCCCTTTGTCTTGGCTGCTGCTACAGAGCTCAGGCAGTTGTTCCAAAATTAAAATGATCTTTTGCAAAGTTACCTGTTGTAAGTAGCGGTCCTTCGCTTGTGAGGACTTCTGTCTTCTACAGCAGCTCCTAAATTCCTGGTGGTAGCCTGGATTATACAATCTGAAGTCAGATTAAAGGAGCAGCGAATATGTTGCTGGTGTTCCATATGGATAACATTTGGTAATGCTTCTTAGTTTCTTGTCATGATTGAAGCACTAAAAAACCCAGATGTGTGGGATGTTGAGTTTGAGATATCTGAGGATTGCTAAATACATATATTGTAACAAAATAGTTACAGATTTTGTTGTGTATACATACAGGCAAACATGACCCAAGCCACGTAGACACTGTGGTCAATATAGCACCTAGTCTTGGGAGGTGAAAATTTTTTATTAGGATTAGTAATGGTTTTCAGGGCTTTGTGTTCTTTTGACTTGGTTCTATGGTGATTCAATTCAAACACAAACTCACTTAGGCTTGGAGCACAGCAGGAATCCAAGGCAGGCTCATCTGGATTTTTACATTAAATCCTGAGTGATGTTAGTGCTAGGAGGTCATTATGATGTGCCATAGCTTAGGTTTTAGTAACATTTTTCTGTCTTGAATGGTTAATTCAAAAATTATCAGTAAAAAAAAACTTTAAAAAATCTCTGAGAAAAGTAATAGTGGCACGAGGAAATTGAAAAAAGTAGAAGAAAAGAAGTTTGAATTTGAAATAGAGCCAGAACCTCATAGTACTTTGCTGTCTCAGCTTCTCATTTCTTGTTCACAAGATAATGAAGATGTCAAAACTTTTCCTTAAAGACATCATGTTCTTTCTTTCCTGTAGAAGTTATAAAAATGTCTAGAAAAATCAGAAACTGCTCAGAGCCTATAAAACAGGACTGCTATAAACCTCTCTGACACATTTATGGAGAGAATTATTTATTTAAAATATTTATTTTGGCTCTAACAGCCCAATTTTTACTCCTCATGTGATACTATATCTATTTTTTAATGATTTCTTCCATGGTGCCAGATAGTAAGGTTCAGAAAAGCAGCTACTTTTATCAATAGGTAGCATTTGAAAATGGGAATTCAGTGCCTGGGCAGGTCAGTATCTCATATCACAACATGCTGCTACATGCACAGAGTAAAAAGAGGTTTCGCCCCATCTACAGAATGAAACTGTAAATTATTCTCCAACTGAGTTAACTCTCGTGCTGAGTTGACCCTGGCTGGATGCCAAGTGCCCACCAAAGCTGCCCTGTCACTCTCCTCCTCAGCTGGACAGACGAGAGAAAATAGAACAAAAGGCTCATGAGTTGGGCACTCACCAATTATTGTCATGTGCAAAACAGACTCTATTTGGGGAAATAAGGTTAATTTATTACCAATCAAATCAGAGTAGGGTAATGAGAAAGAAAACCAAATCTTAAAAATACCTTTCCCCACCCCTCCCTTCTTCCAAGGCCTGACTTCACTCAGATTTCCTCTACCTCTTACCCTCCAGAGGTGCAGAGCGACAGGGAATCGTGGGAGCTGCAGTCAGCTCATCACACATGCTCCTTCCTTCTGAGAGGGAGGACTCCTCACACTCTTCCCTTGCTCCAGCATGGGTTCCCTCCCACAGGAGAGAGTCCCCACAAACTTCTCAGACGGGGCAAGTCCTTTCCACAGGCTGTGGTTCATGAACTGCTCCAGCATGGGTCCCTTCTACAGCCTTCAGTGCTCCAGCATGTGACTCCCATGGGGTCAAAAGTCCTGCCAGCAAGCCTGCTCCAGCATGTGCACCTCTCTCCATGGGGCCACAGGTCCTGCAGGAGCCTACTCCAGTGTAGGTCACCCTCCTTTGGTCATCCATGAACTGCTTCCCAGTGGAACTCTATGGGCTGCAGGGCAACAGCCTGACTCACCATCATTTTCACCATGGGCTGCAGGGGAATCTCTGCTGTGGCACCTGGAGCACCTCCTCCCTCTCCTTCTCCACTGACCTTGGTGTCTGCAAGGCTGTTGCTCTCACTCCTGCCTTCAGTGGTTATAAGTGCTATTTGTGCAGCTTGCTTCCCACTTTCTTAAATCTGTGTTATCCTAGAGGTGCTAATGCCATGATTGATAGGCTGTGCCTTGGCCAGTGCAAGGCATGTCTTGGAGCCAGCTGGCCTTGGCTCTGTGGGACGTGGAGAAAGCTTCCACCAGCTTCTCACGGAAGCCACCTCTGTAGATCTGTGGTCCCCAACTCCTGCCACACCAACCCCGTACAACTCTTTTGGTGCTAAACTAGCCAACTGTTATGCTTCTCATTAACCTGTGTTTTGTCAATGGTGTCTCAACACAAATGGGAGAGCGTATTCTGTTCTGAGATAACTTTTAATTGTGTATGATGTGTAAGTGGAACATCAGTGACATCCTGTGGCAGCACACAGACATACTGTGTTTCATACACCACCAGGGATGGGTCTCATCAATTTGCCTCTGTTTTCTTATGATTTGGCTCACACATGTTTAGGCAGAATTGTGGGTTTTGGCTTAAATAGTAGGTGAGCAAGCTGTTACTGCAGCGTCATTTAAAAAAAAAATAAAGGATGAACAATATTAATCTCAATTATCATATACCAACTCAAAGAATAAGTCATCACATATATGGTGTTGTGTCATCTTGTGGGTTGTTTTTTTTTTTTAATACTTGAACAGAATTTACAGGAATTGCCAAACAACAAAGAAACAGGTTTTATAGGAGTGTGTAGGAGAAATTAACTATGTTAGAGCTAAATTATTATTTGGTGATATCTATGGCAAAATTTTCGGTTTATTTTCTACCATGCAACCAAAATGCAGTTTTGCCACCCCGATTTCATTAGGAGATGTGTCAGATACAGTAGTGTTTGTATTGCAGATACTGAGTCACAAAGATCAGATTTCTCCTCTCAGTGCCAGCAAATGGCCTCAACCCACCAGGCACTGAAAATTTTGGTTCCAGGGTTATTTCAATAGTTCAAAGTTTTTGCTGTTCCAGTTGGGGAAAAAAATGATAGTTTTAAAATTATCAGAAAAATGGGAAAACATTTTTACGTTGCCAGAACCTTTTGCTGATTCTAAAATGCTGGGTAAGATACTTCATAGGTTAATAAAATGCTTAGAATAAATTGTGCTGTGTTGGCCAAAAGAGTTGTTTGGCTGACATTTCTCTTACTGTTTTTGCATGTGGCAATACTGGAAACAGTGATGTATGAGTGGGAAACAGATCAAACTGGTTAATTGAATATAAATTAGTATCTTTGTATATATCAGAGTAGAGATGAAGAAAAAAAAAACCTTGAAAGGAAAGTCTCTGTGTAAAATGAAACAACATATTTTTTTCACTCTCTTATTTATGCTGAAAAAGTATGTAGAAGGCCAATCGAAGGAATCAGGTCTATTTTGCTAGATAGGTTCAGGCAGATACAAAAGATGGCTGCAGTATGGAAGAGAAAGTGAAAGAATGTGACCACAAAAATGAGTGGGATAGTTCTGCAATATTTAATTTTTTATTCATGCCAACATCATGAAAGAAATAAGGCCATGAAAGTTAAGTAAATTTCTGATTTCTGAAGAGAATTTATGGTCGATGTGTTCCATTCTTGTGCTATGAAGATAAATTCTCCTATTTTTCTGTGACAAATTACTATTTCTGCCTGCATATAGGAAAGGAAGATGTAGTCAGAGGGAAAACTCCATGTTCTAGCTGCATTTGACAGAGTCTTTGTTTTACTCATATTTGTTTGGAAGAGTGAGGAAATAATGAGGGCTAAATTCATATGAATATGATGTCATGTGTGGATACAGAAGAGAAAAGTAGAAAACATAACAAAACAATACAAACCAACAACCAACAACCAAGTCTGATGCAGAGGGTGGTAGAAGTTTTTTTCAGGGAGAGGGAAGTTCATAAAAATATTTACAAAAACAGTTATCCCTCTGTACTTATTTCCCTAAACCAAGGAACTAATTTTTTTTTTTTTTCATGTAAGGGGAAAATCTTTGAAACACACGTGTCACATTGACTCTCTCAACTGATTCATAGCTTTTACTAAAAATGCTTAGCATCTGACATTGTAAATTTTCAGACTGTCACTGTGGCTTCCCTGATTTTCTTCCTACCCTCTGCTGAATCAACCTATATATATATATATATATATATATATATATATATATATATAAAAGTTAATTTTGAAGGTTTCATTATCAATACAACTTAATTTTTCATTATATAAAAATTCAAGTTCTCAAATTTGCATCTCCTATTTTGCCAGAGAGGTTGCCTGGAGAGGCTGTGGACTCCTTCATTCCTGAAGAGGTCCAAAACCAGGCTGGGTGAGTCTCCGAGCAAACTGGTCTATTGGAGGGTGTCTCTGCCCATGGCAGGGGTGTTGGAACAGATGATCTTTAAGGTGCCTTTCAACCCAAACCACTCTGAGCTTGTAAAATTTTTTTTTTTTAATTCCCACAATTTTTCAGGTTCAGAGCATTACCTGCAAAATCCATTTTTGAGCATTTCAAACCATTTTGTTTCTGCAAGCATGAGTTCCTTTAGACCTTGTAACACAAGAAAAAGAAGCTGATACTGGTCGTTTCTTCACAGAAAACATTTAACACCTTACTCCCACAGCGGAGATAATTCCCTACATTTTCCCAGGTGAAAACAAGATATATCTTTACAGCTGTTACCAGTGAGGGCATCTGGCCACATTGCTTCAAGACCAAGCAGAAACCACCTTTTAACTCCATTTTGCTCTTTTTTCTTTGTGTATTTCTTTTTTATGAACAGTGCTGTCAACAAGTTTCTCTGATATGTGAATTGTCACAGCCAGAGGTGATCTTGTCCTCTGTTCCAGCAGTATGAAAGCCGTGATAGCACAGCCATTTTTTTTCAGAGCTTGATATAATGAGACTTAATCTGGATGAATTTTTGCTGTTACCACAGGATTACAGAAAACATGACTGGGAGAGATGTTTTCAGTCTGAAACTCTTTCTGCTCATTTTGATGGGGCATTGTGGTGAATCTGCAATGATGCTCATCTTTCTAGAGACAATAAAAATGTTGGACTATGAAACTTGGCCTAATTAAATACACCTGTCATGGAATGACTGAAGGTGTGAAAAAAACTTCTAAATCCATTTGAATTTATCTATGACATGTCTTAAGCAGTCAAAGACAAAATGTCACAGCTGGAGTGTGAGAAAACAATTTTGCTTTCTTCAGGTTGGAATGAACAAACTTAATAGCACAGTATCACATGATTTGGGTTTTTTTGCATTACCCAGGTTTTAGCCCGATCTTTAGATATGGGCTGTTATTTTCTAAACTTGAACTACAGTACAGGAATTATGTGCACTCTGTAGAAATAATTACAAACAGACACTCTCTGTCTTGAAAATAGGTACAACATTCCTGAAGGATATAAATTCTAATTTCTGAGATGTTGATGAATGTTTCTGTTATTTTTGAGTGCCAATAGACTCTCCCTGTAGGTAAAAGAGAATAATTTTACTAGTAAATTGTCAACTGTATATCTGAAAAATAGAGGTCAAAGTGAACTGGAAATCAAATACAAACCACTGAGGAAGTCTCTTAATTTATACTAGACCATTGCTTGTCTCTTTCAAAGATTTAAATAGATAATGGATTTGAGAACTTTGTATTTTGATCCACCTAGCTTCCAGCTGTGCATGTTTTTAGGGAAGATCGTTTCTTTGTGTGAATCTGTAAAACTACTGTTCTGCTGTATTTCATAAGCCTGATGTTTAAGAGGTTATTCTGCAATTTTCTTTCTTCCTTCTAATGTGAAGTTTTCCAAGCATAATCTTTTAATCTAAAAATAACTTTTTTAAACATATCCTTTAAAGATGTTTTCAATGTTACATGAACAATTGCCCATAATGAACCAGCTCTTGTTCAAGAATACAGGTGCTGAGCAACATTTCCATTGAAGATGTTTCTTCTGAAGAGGTAGACCATATAGACAAACCATGTTATTGGGCACTCAAAAACAATGAAGTGTCTTCTCTGCTTTTACTCATCTCCTTAAGATTCACTAGAGAAAAGACACTCTTGTCATACTGCCAAAAGGAAGAAAAGACAGATTCAGAAAAAATACAAAAACAGGTGAGAAAGGGAGGTTTATCTTGACAAAAACCCCATAGTATATTGATAGTTTAGTGCAAAACAATATCTATAAGTAGCCAGTGCTAGGAAGAGCTCTTCTACACCATGAGAGGCTTTAATTTGAAAGCAGGAGTAGGAGAGGCTAAATGTACTGATTCAGGGATGGAAATGAGACTCTGAGACTGTAATAAGAAATCATTAAAGGAAAAAATGTTCAGAAAGGCCAGAGTTTGGGCAAGAAGGAGCAGAAAGGCTCATTACTGCATTCAATATTCACATCCAAAACATGTATGTAAACCTGAATTTCCAGTCAACATGTCTCTGCTCCAAAAGAGTATTTTTACTGCATGGAGAAGTAGTGTCCCATCTCCTTTTTGTGACTGGTTTACAATAAACCATCTGGTACTGTAAAAATAATGAAATTTACTACTTTTATAAGTTGTTTTATCTGATCAAGATCTGTGCAGTGGTTTTAGAAGCTGCAACTATAGTAATGAAACATATAAGGTGTCAATATGGTATATGAAAAAAATCTGAACTTTAAGTATAGTGTTTGGTAATATACACAATTAAAGACACACTTCATTTGAAGAACACACCGAGACTGCAAAGGTAAACATTGGAAAGCTATGAATTGCAGAAATCAGTAAAAATATTTATTTTTCCTCACCCTCTTTAATTGTAATTATAATGACATACATCTTCCTTAGGTCTTCTTCCCTTCTGGGAAGACTGGATCTAACTGTAATTCATAATTGTCTCTGTGAAAAGAAAATGTGCACTGAATCACACATCTGTTGCAGAAAAGGTAGGAAAAAGCCCCCTGCTTTAACACTTGTCAATTTTACTAATAATGAGGAGCCAGAAGAAGAGTTTTTCTGATTCAGCAAGCCATGTTCTTTCTTATTCAGGACAGTCAATGGTACCAGGGTGGTGTTTAAGTTACTAATGTATTCCAACACTGTCCTAAGTATTTAATTTTCTAGCACTTGGATGAAATACCTAGACTACAATGTCTTGAGGTGGCCATGTTATTGAACATAAGTTACGTATCTTGAGAGTATTGTTTTGATATTTTTCTTGATTTCATCTAACATGATTATTCAAAGACCTAGCCTAGATTCAAAGCCTTCATGTTCTGAGGTTTATACAGAAACTTCAGCTTCCTGACTCCCATGTTATCCAGATGAATGACCTTCCCTATTTACCTTGTTCTCTGTAAGAAAGAATACCTAAAGGCACATCAGTGTTTCAGGATGAGATGCGCATAGACTTCCTTGTAGTTAAAATGGTTCTTTACCATGAAATATCAGAGTTTAAATTTAAAATGACCCTTAAACATTTAAAAAAAAATTTCCCCTGCTCAAATTTTCCAATTGTAGTCCCACCAAAGCATAGCCTAATCCCATTGACTTCAATGAGATCAAGAGTAAGACCTGCATGTGGATTAAAAAACTATATTAGTACTATCTTACAGTTATATGGCATAAAGATTCCCCAAATCCCACAGAACTTTTCTGAACAAAACTGTTCTTAAATGCAAGTGTGAACAGAGCAACATGATGATACATGACCTGCAGAGCTGAAAAGAATTAAGCTCTACATGGTCATGACAGTATAATAGTGCTCACAGCTTGTAATTTGCCATAGATACTGCTACTCTAATAAAGAAATAATGGTCTTCTCTTCAGAGAGTACAATACCAGAGAAGAGCGGGAGGCTGTCACAGAGTCCTTCTGCAAGATGTGGGGAGACTACCACTGAATTAAACAAGGAGCTGTAGGTACCTCAGTAATCATGCTGTGAGCAATGGCATTGCCTCTCAGCCAGTATTGTGTATCTACACTGGTCTGCAACTTCCATCAGCTCCTTAGAAACTGTAGCACATTTGAAGGGTCATGATTTTGTGGTGAAATGTATTCAGAGAAGATGAAAATTCCTAATGCACTGCAAAACTACAAGGAATACAGATGTGGTGACTTCCACTGAGGGAGAGGTTTAGTATCTCAGCTAAAATAAAATGGTGAAATGTAATGGAAAAACCTCATAGAGAAGGAGTCTCCAGAGTTTAGTAGTTTTTCAGTATAAATAGAATTTTGGAAGGATTGCAGAAGGGAAGTATATATTTCTTAAACCTTCTAGTGTAATAACACTCCAAATTGTTTTTTCTATAGATCAGTCACATGCAGAGATGAAATAGAGCATGCAAATACAGTCATTTTATAGCTATAAAATAGATTAGATATAGATATAAATGTATCTATAATATAGATATATCTATAAAATGGATACAGATATAGATATACATAAAAGTCACTTTTATAAGAATAATTTGCTTTTACAAGGTTAATTAATGATTACTTGATGACTAATACTACAGCCAGTCCCATTAATATCTCTTCAGAATATTTTAGAGGCCAAATATTAAATTAAAGTTTGATATAGTGTGGATTCATCAATAAGAGGTAAAATAGAAAGAAACTGATCAAAATGTTTAGATCATGCATGCAGCCACATTCAGGGATAAAATTTCTATAGTCAAAGTAGAAACCCTCCTTCACCCTCTCTCTGCTCTGTTCTGCAGCATCCTTTCCAAATCCAGTGTATGGAAACAGAAATGGATGATTGTCTAACCTGGTCACTTGGACTGATCAAGGTGAACAGGACACAGTGATTTTGTATGGGATTAATTTGGCAGATAAAACTTCTTTCTTTTACTGCTACAGGCTCTTTTTCAGGGAGTTGTAATGACCTTGAAATAGCAGGGATTCTGGATAATGTTTTCAAAACGAAGGGCTAATTATTTACCTTTAGGAATATAATAAGCTTGAAAGAAGATTAAGCAACAAAAGCTGATATATGTATTGTCTTAAATTGTAGCAGAATGGCTAATCTTAAAGCTATTTATTTGTGAATGGATAATGGGACTTAGAGACATATTCTCCTCTGCTGATGAACATTCTTTTCAAGACTGACTCCCTGTTTTGAACTTAAAGATGGCTAAAAGAGATGGATTTATACAATCTCAAGTTCTATGTCAGAAGGTCTATTAAGACTCTGATAAGGAGTCTGACAGCTGGTCAGACTATTTTACACAAGTTATCCAGCATGGATATAAAAATCTCACTGAGAATTTCCTTTTTGACAACTTGCACAGCAAGCAATTTTAACAGTTATTGCTAGTTTTCTGCATAATCTAACCTTCAGATTAAATTCTGGAGTCAGACCTTCAGATGCATGAAGCTAGCTGAAAAGAGACATTGATAGCCCTAGTTTGAATGTGAACTGTACCATAGAAAAAATAATAATGGTTCCTCACTCAAAGTCCTAATCATGTTCCTCATTGGGCTGACATAGCCTGGAAAATAAGCCTTCATAGGACACATCTGAAGAAGACATGCTGATGTTATTGCTTAGGTGGATCCTTCTGAATCAGTTGTTATCTGCATGGCAGCAGGCTATCCTAACTAATGGCACTGCAGCCTGGCTTTGATTCCTGCTTCCTTTCCTTAGTAAGTTAGGGACAACATTTCACTGTAGCAGCATGTTTCTGAGCCTGAAAAGGAGAGAGAGAGATGCATCAGCTGTACAGTAAGAGTTAGTCTGGATAAATTAAGCCTCATATCTTACTGATATTAAGTATCAAAAGCTTATTCATGACTGAACAGTGAGACGTGGTTCATAGATTGCTTGAAATCTCTTAGACAAGGCAAATTACTTTTTTATATGTGTTGTTTCTTGCAAGATAACCCCTACCATGCAAAAGCCACAACAAACAACAGAGTAGTAAAGCATCAGTTAAAATTTTCCTTTGAAAAAGCTGCCAGAAACTTACCCAAAGAACAAATATTGCTGTTGGTGCAAACTTGTCCCAAAGGGTTTTGGCTAAATAACAGAGCTTTTTAATTATTCTGAAATTGATTTATACACAGATTTATACAGCTGGGAATTTTGCAGGTCTCTGCACCGTGACAAGCAGTTGAATTTTGAGTAATTACTTCTCTATAACTAGCATTCCGAAAGAATTGGGTAAATTTCTCCTCAATCTCTAATGAATGTTTATACAAGTATATCTAACATTTGAGATGAAATTCTGATTTTTAAAATAGAAGACTAGAAAAATAAATGCTCCCAAAAATTCACATACTAGAAAAAGCAAAGTTTTTGTACAGTCTGTTAATTTCCTGGAGAAGCCAATTGCCCTTTTTTTCATTTTAATAAGTGTTAAGTATACTGGATTCACATTGTAATTTCTGATATAAAGTTTGTCTGGTATTATATTGATGTGTATCTCGGGAAAGGTTATAAACAAAAAAGAATATCTAGATGAAGATAGTACTTGGTTAAAATTATTATTTTACTTGTATATTTTGGTTTATTTAAAACCTAGATGCAGAATAGATGTCAACACAAGTACACTAAATGTGTGTAGCTGACACCCTTCTAAATAATAGATAACCTTGTAAGAATCTGCAAAACAGCCTTTTAGAGGGACTTCTCAGGCTTTTTAGATTGCTGCAGCAATACAAAGATCCTGAACATCCCTAATACTTACTTCTAGGCTTCTATTGACTCAGTCTGTATGAATATGAGGGTTAGGGGAATAAAGCTCTTTACCAGCTCTCAAAAATGAGACAAGTTCTATTCATGTGTGTAGCTTTGTCTCTAGGTACATTGTAGCCTATGAAAGTTGAGAATGGTACTTGCTGGACCAGAGACTATGTGGAAAAATACCCCAATGTGTTGATTGAATTTAAGCCTTTCTAGACATTTTGACTATTGAAGAGTACAAATCAGGGTTACACTGGCAAATTTATTTCTGGTTTATCCTCACTTCTGAGTGTTAGGTTTCTTTTGATAATATTATTTTATCATATCTTTGTGGGGTTTATGAATTCTCCTTTGTATAGGCATTAATCTAAAAGTGCTGTCATTGTAGGGAGAAAATTTGATGGGAGTTAAAGCTGGACAGAAATGTGGGGAACAATAAAAAGACTTTTTTCAAATACATTAATGGCAATAGGCAGTATAGAAATATTCATCAGCCTATCACAAGATGAGGATGGCCACCTCACAAACAGGGACAGAGACAAGGCAGAGATGTTTCATGCTTTCTTTGCCTTTGTCTTCGATAGGGATGACGGATTAAGGGGATCTCAGTGCCCTGAACTAGAGGACCAGGACTTCGAGAATTGTCAGCTCACAATCAACCCTGAAACTGAGCGAGATCTGCTGCCCCAGATGGATCCCTACAAATCTATGGAGCCTGATGGAATTCATCCCAGAATCCTCAAAGAGCTGGCTGATGTAATCACATAGCTTCTCTCTCAATTTTGGAACACTCTTGTGAATCCAGAGATGTCCCAGCTGACTGGAAGCTGGCAAACATTGTCCCAATTTTCAAGAAGAGCAAGGAGGACCTCAGAAACTGCAAGCCTGTCAGTCTCACTTCAGTGCCTGGTAAAGTTATGGAGAAGATTATTCTGGGAGGTATTGAAAAACACTTGAAAGACAGCACAGTCATTGGTCACAGCCAGCATGGCTTCATGAGAGAGAAGTTCTGCTTATCAAACCTGATTTCCTTCTGTGACAAGGTAACCCACCTAGCTGATTAATGAATGCCAGTTGATATAATATTTTTTGATTTTGGAAAAGTTTTTAATACTTCCTCTCACAGGATCCTTCTGGACAAACTGTCCAGCACAGCTGGATAAACACATCATATGGTGGGTGAGAAATTGGCTCATGGGTCAAGCACAGAGGGTAACAGTGAATGAGGGAACATCAGACTGGTGACCTGTCACTAGTGGGGTTCCACAGGGCTCCATCCTAGGCCCTGTGCTCTTCAACATCTTCATGAATGACTTGGACTTAGGACTGGAAGTTTGAAGACAATCCAAAACTGGGAGGAGCTGTTGCCTCCCTCAGAGTCTGGGAAGCCCTCCTGAGAGACCTCAACAAATTAGAGGGCTGGGCAATCACCAACTATATGAAGTTCAGTGAAGTGCTGGATTCTGTAACTGGGACAGGACACCCCTGTGTGTATGTACAGCCTTGGAAAAGGCTAAGTGCCATGGAAAGGGATCTGAGGGTCCTGGCTGATGGACCTCAGGGAATGGCCTGAAGTTGTGTCAGGGGAGTTTAGGTTGGTTATTAAAAAAGGTTCTTCATTCAGAGGGTCGTTGGGCACTGGAACAGGCTCCCCAGGGAAGTGGTCACAGCACAAAGCCTGAGAGTTCTGGAAACATTTGTACAATACTCTCAGACACATGGTGAGACTCTTGGGGATTGTGCTGTGCAGGGCTAAGAGTTGGACTTGATGATCCTTGTGGGTCCCTTCCAGCATATTTTCTGATTCTGTAATCAGAACTGAATCAAACTTGAAGCATGGCTGCCTATTATTTTTTACTCTATTACCATGTTGAACTATATCTTCACGTGTAAAGTTAAACAGCAATGTATGTTCACCATATTAAGTATAAACCAGGATAGAATATTCTTGTTACATGTAACACAAGCCTATCTGTTAAATTTAATTATGTTATGTTATATTGTTATTGTTGTATAATATTAAATTATATTGTTATCTTGTTATCCTGTATTAAATTGCCATCAAAATCCATACAAATAATTTTGCAATAAAGCAGCAGCTTTGATTCTATGAGACACTTAGTGTTAAGTGTATGCATGAGTCAATCAGTATTCAGCAAAGCTCTTTCTCTGCATACTTACATAACTAAGACACCTAATACTTAAGTATGTTAACTTCAACACACACTTTAGCAGGAGTTTGCTTGAAAATAGACAGACAGAAGACAGAACAGCAAAGGTCAAATAAATCCAAGCACTTCAACTGAGGAGTTAAGGAAAAAAACTTCAGTGTTGTTCTTCAATATGGCTAGTAAAATAAAGCAATGCAGGGAAGATAAGATCGTCCATAGGGGTACCCTGAGTGGTTTGCTCTTATGTCAGTGTGTAGCTCATTTTCACATAAAACTTCTTAGTTAATGAATAGTAAGAGGCCACTTACAAACCATTACAATATATTAAATGGATTGTATGATACTGAAAACACCATAGTTTTGCATTCAAAAATGTAAGCTGTAATGTCAGAGCAGTGAAGAATTATAATTGGACTAGGCATATATTAGAATACAAATGAAAATAGATAAGTTATTACAAATCCTATCAACAATACAACACTACTGAAATCAATTTCAGGGACAAATTTTTAATTAAAAGTAAGGAGTTCCTATATTGAGAAAGGAATAAACTTATGTCTTGACCTGTATAATTATAATTAATTGTTTTGCCAACCTACAATTCCACCATGGGGAACTTAGTATTTTTATGCACATCACATTTAATAGATGAAGATGAATGTGATCCTTCATTTGCAGTTTTATTATTCCGTCATTTTGACTGTAATTTTCCCAAGTAGCCTCCCAATTTGACACATACAGACTTTGACTGTGAAGATTTGTGGTGGTGAATTCTGTTAATGTAAAATTCACAGAAGGTGAGTTTGGTTTAAATGCTGGACACATTCCCTGAACAACCTCAGGAGATGTTACCAGAGTATTTAACGGAAGTTTGATTTGGTAAGCAGAATAGAATCTGCCTTGTCTCTTTTCTCTCCTTTTAAATAGAGGGAACAGTCTGTTCCTACAAAACTTGAAATATCTAAATCTTGGCACACTGTTACAGAAAAAGGAATCACTCACTGTGTATTTGCTAGAAGTAGCCCTCCTGTTAACTCTCATGTGAAGTACCTTATATCCATTCACACTGGTTTAGTCTGCATCTATGATTGCTAGACTGGGAAAAAGGAAAACAAAAAGGAAAAAAGGAAAGCAACAGAGAAGATACAGAAGCCTAAAGCAAAATTTGAAGTCCAGCTGAGGACCATCCTGACTTATCTGTTACCACTGCCTTTTTCAGTAGTCCCCTCCACACTCCTCCTCTTCGTCTTTCTCTTTTTTGACCTGACTTCTCCCGTAGGTATCTATTACCCATCCTGCCTTTGGTACTGTTGGCTTAGAGTTTTCGATTTTTAATTTTTTTGTAGATTCTAGAAGTAGTTGTGTAGTGGATGTAGATTTTAACGTAGCTGCATTTTATCCCTTATTCTTTACACAGTAGTCACACATAGCCAGCCCTGTTACCCAATCCCATATCAATCCCCCTCAATTTCATTAGCCTGTTTAGTCTCATTTTCAAGGTAGAATTGTAGAGAACACCCCAAAATCTGTGCAAGAAAATATGGCCATAGACACAACGACCTTCAAGACCAGAACCTTGGAAAGCCTCCAAGAACTGCACATGCTTTGATGAAGATGAGGAAGAGGAAATAAGATGAGGAAAACTCCCCCAGACTCAATTCCCGAAGGGTGTGCCTGGGGGCAAAACGAGGCAGAACCAGGGCAGTGGCCGGACAGAGATTGGACGGAAATCATTATAAAAATTGTAACACCTGTGTTCGAAAGCACCCACGTGGGTTTGTATTCCTGGAGAGCCTGGAGGCTCATTAAAACCTCCGCTGCTTATCTTACCTCCTACCTCGTTTGGCCTGAAGTCTTTTTTCCTCTGCATCCTTTTAGGCAACAGTAACCATCACAGTTCTTGCTCCTCTCTTGCTCTTTCTCAAAGCTCATTTCCCTGCTCACTCCCCTCATTCCTTTCTGTTTCTTATCTTTCCGTGCCTTCCTGACACCACCAATATGCACTGCCCCCTATTTTTCCAGCTGCTCTTTTCTGTTGTGTCTCGGTTTTCTCATTTCCTTTTTTTCTGTACCTTCTACTTTCTTCCTCACTCTGATTTTTCATTCTATGTTTTTTGAATTGTGTTCTTTTCGCTTGTCTAAATTCCTCATCAAGCTTCTATCTGTTATTTCCCATTTACCTCCTTTATCAGCCCTTTATGGTTTTATTCCCTGTTTATTGTTGTTCTCTACCAATGACTACACTGCTTGTTCTCATGTTTTTCCTCTATCCCTATTTTTTCAGTAGAAAACATTGTTGAAATGGGGCAGTTTTATATCAGCACAGTGATGTTGCAGACCTGATCCACTCTGTTTAAATAGTAATTTCCACTTCAGTGTATGCAGCTTTTTACTACTCCTTTGAAGTGTGAAATCCATTGTTCTGCTAAAATACAGGAGTAATGCATTGTGTGGAAAAAAACTTTCCGTAATGGAATTTTAACTTGCTAAATCAAAATCACAGTGTTGGACAGGTAGGTAAATGAGTTATTTGTACTGCCTGTCACTCTACCTTATCTGGAAAATAATTCAGTAGTTCCTATACACAATTGTGCCTGGCATTTATTTTGATGTGTGATAACTGTAAAACATTATCAGTGTCAGGAACTGTGCATATTCACATTGTTTTTCACATTAATGGAGCTGAAAGTGCTGAGAACAAATTTTCACAACTGATGCAAGTCTTGTGATTAACACAAAGTTTGAAGTATGTTGAGCAGGATAGAGACTGCCCAGCCTTTTTTCAGAGAGTTTGTGAGTACATGCACTGGAATTTGTATCTGAAAATGAGAATAAAATTTAGTGTTTTGTAATTGATTAGGGCTGTATCCAACTGGTTGTGTCATTCTTTGTGTGCATTAAAACTGAGCATTCAGAGAATTGTAAGTATATTGCAGCAGTTTGCTAAATATTTGTTGTAACTATATTTTCTTTCCTTCTACTTAAAAACCTCCAGTCTAATCTAGACATTGTGATTCATTTTATATGTTTGCAGAGACTAAAAGGTTGCTTCATTCTTGGAACATATGCTCAAACAGTTTTATCATCTGCTCCTAGTTTTCTTCTTTCCCATGTCCATTTACTTATAAATGTCCTCTATCCACATGAAGCACCAGGAAACCTCTGTTAAACAGGCAATGGAAAATTATAATATCCCCTTTCAAACTGTGACTATTATCAAATGCATACACAGGAAAAGATCTTTATGCCTACCTGTGCAAAGTGTACAGGCTATCTTGGGTCATTATGTCCTTGCACACAAGATGAGCTAATAAGGAGAGCAGTTTGTGCTGTGGAGGAACATGCCTGGATGAGTTCCACATCCACTTGCTGGCATGAGCTGCAAAGCCTGATCTGCATTTCTTCTGCTTCCCATTATCTAGCCTGGTACAGTTACTTTTCTCTTAACGCTGCACCCGTAAACAAAAAACTGATCAGGATATGAAGAGGTGATGAGACAATGTCAGGGCTACAGATTTCTGTTAAAATTTAACAGTTAGGTGAATGTTGAGTGGAATGGCAGAACAGAATTCCAATATATATTGTCCTCTGTTGAAGGTAGTCTCTTTCCCTCAGTGCCCATTTTAGCTGTAGAAATATCCAAATGTCAGACAGTAGACACTCAGAATCTTAGCAATGTTGTGTATCCCAGGGGATATATGGCATACGTGCAGAATCTCGGGAATGCCATATATCACAGGGGACCAAGATCAAGATGGATTCAGTCAAAAATGCTCTGAATCCCCATGAGTTTGGTTTTTTATATACACTCTAGCATCAATTTACTTTATGCAAAGTAATTACACAGTATTTTAAGCATCCTGATTGGATTTCTTCAGTGTTCCCCCACCTACTATGCTAAAAGTATAGTCAAGGCAGAGAATCTAACATGGGAAAAGAGAGTAGACAAAGAAAAGATACTAAAATTATAATTGTCCTGAACAACAACAGAAATTGTTGCCTTCAGTAAGACAATTTTTATCCACACTTCTTATTCTGAAATACACTTCTAGGCTATCCCCGCCCCCTCAAGTTGACATATTTACTATGCAATATTGATGTAACAAGGAATTGTTTTTCTCTTACACTTAAGCTTTCTATTACAATGGGAATGGCACAGGAACTTGTCCAGCCCTCTATAAAGGGGTATTAAAATGGAATTTTCTGATACGTGAAATATTTTTGAGATTTTGAAAACTTGTTTATTTGCCTTTGTACTTTTTCTCCAGAGATAAGAATGTCATTTCAGATTAATCAAATTAGTGGGCATGCCAGGTTCCTACTATCTCACCATGTATGGAAGAACCAGGTAGAGATAAAAGATTTTTTAGGATGTACTAAAACGCCTTTGGTTTCTTTAGTGTAAGGGTAGCTCATGAACAAACAAGAGAAGTACAACTAAATTTAGATGGAACTGTATTGAAAATATTTATTTTCTGGAATTAGCATTTTGTTTTCCAAGGTCTAGTCTTGATCCTAGCCTGCCTTCTCTCATGTAGGTATTTAATCCTTTTCATACAGGAATGCAATCCTACACAGCCCAAGACAGTGAGCAACTTGCAGAATATACAGGGTCTATCTTTTTTTCCTTTAAGTATCTTGTGTCTTTTTGCCTCCAGTCCAACAAAGCCTCCCAAGAGTATTTCTGTAGATCACTACTGTAAGGTTTTGTCATTGTTTGAATTTTCACAAGACAGGTTTTGCAAAAAAATACGTGAGTCAATTCTTTCTCACACCATTTTCACACTCATGTAGCAAAATTAAACTGTCACAAAATGTTCCTCTGCTTTCTCTGCTGATATTTTTTGCTCTGAAATGGAGAACTACATCTATTTCTCTTTTCATCTTTTGCAAAGATGCAAAATGCCCTGAGGTTCAGCATAATGATTTAAAACCTAAGGAGTTTCTTGTGAGCTCAGAAATGGTTCTTATGTGTGTGAATATAAGTATGCATGTATGTAGGTGCATCCTGTGAGAAATGAACCCAGAGAAAAAAATTAGTATGGGATTTTCTGGGCTAACATCTGCTTTGCACAGAAGGGCAGCCTTATGCACAATTTCTTGTTTTACACAGGTGCCTGCCTGTATGAGTTCCTATGCTCCCCGTGGAACAAAGCTGTGACTTCAGTCAGTTTCTTGTCAGTAAAATCTCATCACTTCATGTTTTTACTTCCTTTTGAAATACTGTCCTGGTATTTTTCAAGTGCCTGCTGCTATGCACTAGATAACATGCAGCTTTAAAGGTGATCATTTTGAACTCAATGACTTTCTCCTACCATTCTGTTCTGCTTGAGATAGGAGGCAGAACTGTTCCCATGTTTTTCTAACTTATTGTCAGCTGATCATTTCAGGAAAGTTGAAGTTATTATAAGCACCTCAGTAAATGTAAAAATCTCCTTGAACATACGAAGACATAGATATCTATGATAGATCTATCTATCTACCAGAAAATATACATAGATATCCTGGGAGCACCACTTCTCTTATTTTGTATTTAGAGTGATGAAGAATTAGGGTAGTTGTCTTAAGAAACATTTATTAGAAAATATATGTGTGAAGTATTTGTTGAAAAGCTATCTACTGTTTTCTTCATCTATGCAAGATGAACTCTCTTCTGCTTTTCATGATGAATCATTATGTTGCTTTGCAGGTTTTTCCCCATATCTCACAAGATCCCACGCAAGCTTTGAAAAAGTCACCACGAAGAAGAAAAAAAGCCAATTTAAATAACATACCCAAGGCTTATTTTCCTCCTCCATTTGCTGTGAAATCCCAGCAAAAAAATTATGTATGAGCAGTTTTCTATAAATCTTATGCTAAATAGCTGTTAAACAAGAGAATGAAATTCCCAAGGATGAGAACATGCAAATACCCTAAAGAAAATATTGCTCTCTGAGGGGTTTCATGAAGTTCAAGGAAACTTTCTAAAGTTACAAAGTACTTTGAGACAGAATACCTTCTTGAAGTATCCAGGTTGCTGCTGGGCAGCAATCATAAATTGCAGAATGCATAGATTTTCAGTCCTCACACCATTTTTATGTCTGACAGAATAACTCTATCTGTTATATCTTGTTGCTACCCAAGAAGATTTATTGAGGTGAAAAGCATTGTATCCTTACTGAAAGAACAGCAGAGTACACTTACTATATATATGTCCTCTCTATGGCAGTTTCTATTTGTGCAGAAGGCTTCTACAGTGTATTTTGTCCTGACTTGAGTGATAAATTTTCAGAAGTCCTCTGGAATAATGATCTGGAAAATTAATTTTCCCCACAAGGCACTAATATTTTTTTAGCCAGTGGCTTCAGGATCCCATAAAGGGTACACATTTTTAGCAGGTATAAAGCGGTTTTGGAGCCTGACTGCCAATGGCAAGTTAATCCATGCTCCAAAAGAAGAGATAAAAAAATCTTATGTACTTTTTTCCTAAACTTTTAGTATTGTGATATTTTGCCGGAGGGCCTGAAAACAGACAGGACCATAATGTCTTAAGATATTACCAGGGCTGTGCCTTAGATAGTCACAATTTTGATGATAACAGTTTGCACCAACAGGATTAATTTCTAGAAAAGAACTGATTAATATTGATTACTCCTCTTGTGCATTAGAAAATGTAGCAAATAAATTAATGTTCACAGCTGTACCTATTCCTGCCCTTTCCCTGTCTTAATAAGGGCTACTGAAACAATACATTGTGGAAGGGAAAAATAACTGGGACTAATTTTTGATAAAATGTACAACATATAGCTCTTATAGCTTGTATTCGTGTTAAGATGAGGTGGTTAACACAGTTCAGTGACAAATAAGAACTCTGACTTTTTTGATTAAATTGTTTTATTTGAAAAAGTGAGGGGAAATATTTCCCCACATTTTGAAGCTTCTCCTATTCCTTTTTCAAAGAAAATATACTTCTCTTACCTAGGAGCCAATCTTCTTGTGTAGCAGTCACTTAGCATAAACTAAAGAAAATTAGAGAAAAGTCATTGACCAGAAAGACTAAAATTTCTTGGCTCCACCACAGTTGTGTTAACTACTAATGTAGATGTGTCACCATCCCTGGAGGAATTTAAAAGACGTGTAGACATGGTGCTTAAGGACATGGTTATAGTGGTGGACGTTGCAGCATTGTTTATGCTTGGACTCAATGATCTGAAAGGTCTTTTCCAACCTAAATGATTCCATGGCTGTGTACAACATATTGCACAAAGTCTTTTGTTTGTTTTTCCTCTGCACACAACCCCAGATGTCACTTAGCTGTTAGGCACCATTTTAATTTTTATGCCTTCTTCAGTGCCTGCTTGCTCTCATTACTACAATACATATTTTGTCATATGAAGCATAATTTTACAGGAAATACTTAAAAAACCTAAATGACAAAATGGTCTTGAAGGGATGAAAGTTTTTCAACTGGATAAGTGTACTCTTTTGTATTTTTCCATCTCCCTCTCTTATGGAAAATGAGAGTGTTAAACAGCAGTAAGAAAAAAAGCCATGTGGAATGGCTGTCTTGAGAATTATGCTTGAATAGTTTTGCCCTGATGAGGTATTGCTACAATACATCAACAAAATGTAATTTCTCTGAGGTAGCTGCTACTCGCCAAATACTGAAGTCTAAGAAATAATCTCTGCTTGGTTTCAGCTGAATGATTTTGGGAGTAGAATGTTAGTAGGCTACATACTTTCCAGAATTAATTTTTATAAATATGGTTGATAAGAAAGGCAGCTATTTGAATTTCAGACGTATTCCAAGAAAAAGCATATAAAAATTTTAGATGATTAAATTTTATTTATTTTTTTTTAAATAGTTACTAAGCTTTATTCCACATACATTTCTCCAACATATGTTATAGTGAGACAAAGTCAAAGATAGATCTTTACAGGCAAGTTCTTTCTTGAAAAATGGTTTGATGTGAAATATTCCCTGGAAAAAAATGTCATACCTCACCCTTTAAATATCTTATATTCAAAATTTAAATAAATTGTAATACTTTTAGTAAAACTGAGACTGCATTTCAAATGGCATATTTTAATGTGCCCCAAAAGAGGCTCTGGATGACTGAGGTAATTTGTACAGTTTTGCTCAAAGTAACCTGATGTACGACTAATGTTTGTCTTAATTTTGTAGCACAAATCAGGAGTAATGGTCCTGTGTCTTTTCTTACAATTAATTACTTGCAATTAATCTTTTTTTGAACACTCATGCTTTCCTTCTTACATATGTACTCTTTTCCCCTTACTATGCTACTGCCTTATTGCCTTTTTCACAAACTCAGTGTCAGTCCTACACCAGTCACAACCTCTGTTTCAGAGATTTGTTACTCTAAGCCAGTTGCTATTTCAGTGCACTGACAGCATAGAGGAAAATAATAAAACTATCAGAAGATGTAAGTTTTTTATCTTTTATACAGACCTTAAGTTTTATATCATCAATGGTCAGTTTCCTATTAATTTAGTGAACATGTACAATAATTCACCCTTACAAATGCATTTCTATTCTAGACCAATGTCTCATAAATCATGCAATTTTGGCATGAATCACTTTGCAATAATTGCTTAGGTTTAGGATCTTCTTCTGAAAAAGTAATAGGTTTGAATTTTACTTGCACCTGTAGTGAATAAAATTCACTTATGTAATGTATCTAATGCTTACAGTCACAGTGTGCTGTTTCATAGAATATTGCTATTTAGAAGCCAGCAGACAATGACAATTCATCAAACAACATAGGTACAAAAAGCAAAATTATATATCTTATCCAGACCAAATATGTAGGGGCACTAAGAAATTACAGTTACTAGAATGCTGAGATTAAAGCACAACTCTATCTATGCATGTGATTTATTGATGCTTTTTTTTTTTTAATGCAATTTTTTAATAGCAAGCCTTTTATTTAAATTCCATGGAAAGACTCTAAAATTCAATGCTGAATCTTTCGGTCACTGAAATCTGCAACAGTTTTGGGGCTCGGTGTAACCGATGAGGTAATGTCCAAATATTGTAATTAGGAACTGAATATTGTAATTAGATGATAGTATAAAGTTGTAACAGCTATGTAGTTCAGCATGCACACTCAGGAAATTATTCCTGTGCATCTGACATATTGTAATAAATCAGTGCTTTTTGCCTTCTAATGCTCTAAAAGAGTCTTAGAGAGTTGTTTTCTGGCTTTTAGGCATCACTGGTGACAGAAGTAGTTGCCTCTGTGCCATCCTACTCTTCTGCAATTCCGCCTTCTTTTACATAGCTAGTAATTCCCACATGATACCACGAGAAGTATTTAAGAACAGTTAAGACATGCACTTTCTTAGTTTAGCAGATTAGTTTATGAAACAAAGATGCCTGATTAGTCTGTCATAATATAGAAATGAAAAATTGATATAATATATATTTGCTCCTTTTTCTATTTACTTTTATTTCTAAAATTGTTTCTGCACACTATTTATCCGAGACTTGCCTATTACTAAGGTAATATTACAAAAAAATTACGAGACATGCAGCTGCCTGGATGATGTTTCCTTTTTTTCAGCTATTATTTCTATGCTTGCTATTCAGTCATTCTGTGCCTAGTTCCTGTTTTGGTAGACTTATTAGCCTTAATAGGTGATTTAAAATTATACTCGACTCATCCATCATCCTGAGATGGAGATTATGTGATGTAGTCAAGAGATATAAAATCGTCTTCAGTTTGATCTTACTGCTATTATCATTTATTTTTCAATATTATTAAACTGTTTGTCCTTGCACCTTTGACACCCCATTGGACACCATTATGCTTATGGAAAACTGATGTAAAGCTTTCATTTCAATTCAAATCATAAGCCTCAATTACTTTCAGGTTCTAAGCTGTCTTTACTGAAAAGATGCTCCAGTTCTTTTTTTCTTATTCTTTTCTTTAGTAAATTGAGCACTTTCAGCTTCTTTCATAGAGTCTAGTTGAGCTTATTGCATAGTTACTTTCATTTCCCACCACTGCACACCCCTTTTGATTTTTTTAAATGTCCTTTTCTCCAATGCAATATATTTCACTGACTGTTTATTGAGATTTTCGATCTTCGTTTACCCATTTTTTTGTTTTGGTTTTTTTTCAAATTTGTACTTTGCAAATATAGATGCTTAGTTAGATATTTTTCTTTTACTCTACTAGTGTTGACAATCACATATATGTTTTTAATACAATGCAAAGTTCTCTCTATCTATTTTATTGATAACATGCATTTCATCTTTCTCCTCCTACACAACTTAAAAAATGGCAAAACTGTATGTCAGTATAAGAGTCATGAAACCATACATTTGTTTGTATATTTTCAGGTGTAGTAGGACCTTAAAACAGTTAGCTTAAGAATGTGCATTTTCCAGGTGCTTAGTAATGAAAATAAAAGGAGACACATTTTATCTTTATTCTAAGCTGTTTTCTGAGGAGCACTACAGGACTTTCAGAATCATTACTTTAGTTCGCATCTCATTGAAATAAACTGGAACTTTTCCTATTCCATTTAACAGAAAGATTGATAAATGAAATACATTGTTGATATCTGTAGGATTTTCAGCATAGGCACTGGTATTTAATTTTATGTTTTTAAAGTAAAAATGCTTTTTCAAACTCTTCAGGTAAATGAAAGCATAAGAGTGAGTAGAAAAAGGAAGTGCACGAAGGGAACCAAAATCTGTAAGTGATATATTGTGTTTAAAGTTATCCCTACATTCTATAACCTCTGTAGCAACATACTACTTGCAAAATTGAATATACGAAACTCTTAATAATCAAATTAAATTATACTTTCTGGCAACTATTGCATGGTAGTCTAATGATAAATTGATGCAGACTAGAACCACCCCCTCTGAAAGGTATTTGAAGCCTGAGTATAGATGTTAGTAGTTATGTATTAGGTGTGAGATAAGTACAAACAAACAGATAAAGAGTAAAAACATGACTAGGAGCAAAAAGATTTAATTTTTTAGAAGATCTTTTTTAGATTACCAAATTTTTTTCTTTTCCAAGGGAAGGACTAGCAGCTAAAGAATACTGCCTGAACTTAAAACATTAAAGATTTTTTCACAGTCTGGGTAAAATCATGATTATGTTGCATCACTTTATTTACCTATGTCTGTATCAGTGGCATGCATGCTGTGAGATACAGAAAAAAACCTTCTCCACAGACTGGAGTTGTGACCTTTTGCAGGGATCAGATTTCTTTCTGGATTTTTAGAATGTAGTATTTTAGAGAAATTCAACATCATTATGCGGACCTTCTGTAGGACTACTGAGAAAAGGACTGCAAGATCAAAGCAACTTAATTTTATACCTGTCAAAGTTTTAATTATTCAGAATAGTTTTCCTTTGATTGTAAGTTGTGCTTTTCCTTCTGTCTTGGGTTTCATAGGTTTACTAGTAACAGTTGAAAAAGTGTACCAAAAAACCTTTGGAAAGTTTCAGTGATTATTTATAAAGGAAAAGCTTCAGTGATTATTTACAACATATTCAATTGTTGCCATGTACACATAGTGTATTGTGTATTGCTTATTATTTCTGTGGCTCCTCCAGGAGATCAACAGACTTCCTTGCTGACTACCATTTATCAGTGATTCTGCACTTAATTTTTACAACCTTCTAGGTAACAAAAAGCAGTTTTTAAACCCGCAGGATGAAACACAGCACCAGTTCATGCTAAACTTCTTGCTGCCATTATGGGGAAGAGGTGGGCGGCAGAGGTGAGGTGGACAGCCTGCCCATGGAGCTGCCCAGGAGAAAAGCAGCTGTCAGAGGAGATTGGGATCTTTCTGAAGACCTTGTGGAGAGGCTGACTCACATAGGTGGAGGGTCAGTAAGAGGCTGGTGGTGTATGGAGGGAGGCTGGAAGCCTGTGACTTCTGGTGGCAGAGAGGCAGCTGCTTGTCCACCCACAGACTTGTGTCTGCAGGGTGGGCTTGGTGACCTGTGAGAGCAGGGGGGAAAGGCAAGTCTGGAGGTGCAGACTTAGGCTGCCTAAGTCTGAACCACACACCAACACCACAAGGAAGCCACTGCCGTGGTTGTGGGGATGTAACTTATACCTGCCGGAGGTATGGTCCTCTGCAGACCCAACCATGCCATCTTGAGAGGTATTTTTCTGGCGAGGGCTCTGAGAAGAGATTGCAGAGGCTTGTGGAGCCCTCAGACTGTTTACTGTCCTCCATGTCTGTGTGGATGCCAGTGACAGTGTGTGGGGAGAACTTCAGCTTACCAAGAGTGACCACAAAGCTCTGTGGAGTGAGGAGAGGCTGGGGGGAATCTTTTGATGAGCCTGGAGAAGGGATGGGAGAGGAGTAACACCTAATAGCAATTGCTTGGTACCTACAATGAGGTTATCAAGAAGATGGAGCCAGGCTTTTCGCAGTGGTGCATGGTGAGAGGATGGGAGACAAGAGTGAAAGTTGAAATGCAAGATTCAGGTGGAATAGATAGAAACCCTTTTTCTTCATGGTGAAAAGTCAAGCACTGGAATAGGCTGCCCATAGAGGTTTTGCAGACTCTGACCTTGGAAGTTTTCAAGACCTGAATGCGTAAAGCCCTAAGCAAGCTTGTCTGACTGTGTAGTTACCCCTTGCTGAGCAGGAGGTTGGACTAGAGAGGTTCCAGGGTCCCTTCCAACCTCCAAGCCTAGGTTTGAGTCATGAGCCTATGTACTGTGTAGGAGTAAAAACTGAAATCTCTAAAACGCGACAGGATAGAGGTAATCTCTGAGCAAAGGGTTACATAGGTTAATGTTTGGGCTCCTGTCAGGAAAAAAAAAAAAACCAAACAATTTCATTGGTTTCACAGAAATTCAGTTTGCATTTAATGTTCCTGTTGAATCAGCATTGCTCTGTCACCAGAGCTGCAAAGAGCAGACCCAGTACACTACCTGAAAGTCACCACAAATGTATGGTGTTGAATAATTACTTTTTTCTTGCTCTTAAAAGAAATGTCAAGAAAACAAGCTCAGGTTCCACATTAACCTTTAAATTTGCTTTGGTTTGGGGAAGTGAAATCCCGAGCAACTTAGCAGAGTCTGTGTCATTGTTTGGATCTGTGAGGAGCAGTTTAGGACTAAGGCATGGGATCTTGATTTATGGATGATTTCAACTTAGCTACAGACGGACCAGAGTGCACATGCCTTCCTGCATGATAAGCTGGCCATTAGCAGTTGCATACCAGCTGGCCAGTTATGCTATGCTACCACAGAATACCCATTCTCTTCTTCATATTAAATGACCAGGAGATATTTTGGCATGTAAAATATGCAAAGATCTTATGTGCCTATCCCTTATAGGCAATGGAAATTGAATGTCTGTGCATACTTCAATGACTACAGAGCCACTCAAATACTATTATATTGTCTTGTGTGTTTCTAAATGGTAGAAGAAATTAGCTGAAATTGCCATGAATTACAATAACACGGAACTTTCCCCAGTAAGTTTTGCTTCTTTGTATGATAGTGTATGGGCATATACATCATGTGCATATTATTATTTAGATATAATAGAGAAATTATCCAGATAGTATTATGCATGCAGTAGTCAGAATTATCTGTTACTTCAGGAAACAATTTTGATGATTCAAAGGATCACTGAACCCTGTATAGGCACATTACAACACATGCACATCAGAAGGAAGTTTTGCCCATGGTGTTCTCTTAGTTAAAACAATCAGTGTATACCTTAATTTTCTTGTATGTATGGTCAGAAGGTAGTATAATATTCCTGGAGGTCTTCAAAGGTACTTGTGTTCAGAATTCTCCTATTCATTTTTGACTGATTCCACTATATGTGTTTTAAATACATAAAATGGAATTTGTAGTAATTTAACCTTCTCTGATGTCTAAGTTTATAGGGAGCACCTTACTCAAAAAATCTGACAGGGTTCTTACCAAAAGCAAAGAATAGCATGTCATATATTGTGTAGGCATGATGGGTGTGTGGGATATGTATGCCTTTTAATTTATTAGTGTTTCACCAGTCTCAAGCAACTCTTTGACAGTCTCAGAGCACCCACTGACTCTTTCACAAAACCACGCAGATGCAAACCATTATTAGTCAGTAGCTGCTTAGTGTAATCACCTGCAATGCTTATGCTTTCTTCCTTCCTAGATGACTGGAACATACTAGGAAGACCAGCTATTACTGTGACTTGAATTACTAAGCTGACTGGATCATCAGTGATGTTCAGGTGTCTATAGACTCCACTTCTATGTTTTTCCTTCAGTTGCACATGCATTTATTTTTCAAAGAGTGATTAGGAAGCAATGAATGCTTATTGATTTAGCAGACTTTATTTTAATATTTGTACACAAATACTGATGAGTTCACATAACATTATTTAGAGAAACAGATCTTTTGGCATTTGTTTTGCATTTTAGTCAATTGAATAAGCTAGTTACAAAATTGCTTAAACCTTCCTTGTTAGCCCCCACAGGACTTCAAGTGCTGGGTTAAAAATATTTTCCTAGTGCTGTGCCTGTGCTAGAAAATTTCAGAGATAGCATAGCTGACATCCTATGCATACGCACATTACTATGGCATATATGTGATTGCTTTTGTCAGTATTTCAAGTAGCAATCAGAAGTTGTACTGGAAAAGGATTTGGCATGCAGTGTGTAGGTGCCAATGTTTCTTGGATTACTGTCTAGCACTTTAGCTTTATGACATTTTTACTGTGTGCTGTGGGATGGCAGCAGAGTTCTCAAGGAAATAGGATGGCACAGGAATTAGTCGTCCCAGTATTTTTTTAAATCTCTCTCATTTATTTATTTATTATTAAATTCTCTCAAATGTGAATCCCAAGAAAACACCTAACCCCTTGCCAGTGCCTGGTTATGCTTTGGTTAAAATGAAACCAGGAATGCAGAATGCTGTTAGGGCATCCAAATGTTTAGTGAGGAGCAGCTGCACCGGTGGTAAAATGGTGTTTCTAATGGACAATCCTATGCTCCTGAACAATTGGAAAATCAGAATGTGGGGCTTAACAGCCAGTCTGGCTAAAAGAAAGTGCCATATTTTGTAAATTTCTGCTGAAGTCCCTCATCCATTTAGAGCAACAGCTCTGTCCCGTGACAGCTGGTGAGTGGGCCATGATTATGCTCTGGAAGCTTAAAACCTTAATAGCCCTTAGTCAGTGGCCAACCTGTTCAGATAGTCCAAGGCAGAAACGGTTGCCCTACAGTTGTGCCCTCCATTGTGATGCACAGAAATAAGAATCTGAAAAATGTACAAGGCTGCAGGGATGTGAAACAACAGAGCTCTCCCAGGGTGCATAACCAAATTTTTCTCTCAGCCCTGTTCTTCTCCTTCAGCACTGACCAGAACAGAATGCTTTTAAATCACTCTTGCAATCCTCTTTTAATTTCTTGTTTACCTATGATCCTTTTAAGTTCTTATAACTTGGAACATTTTCTTTACTAAAAAGTTACATTGCTTCATGATAACTCTAAGTGATAGAAAGAAACAAGGCTGAAGTCTCAGTTTAACTGCAAAAGTCCAAGTCTTTGGAAAGGATACTGTTAGAAGCTGTCAGAAACACATCTATGCTTTTTTTTTTTTTTCCTGTTACAGAATACAAACATTCAAAACTGAAAATATCTGTGGGTGTTTAATTGAAGAATTTCTCAGGATTTACTTCTAAGTTAAAAGCAGAACCAGAACTTCAAAGGGAACAAATAACTGCTGGGATGAATACATAGGGTTTATCAGGGTAAAAGTATCCTAAATAAATAACTTAAGAATAAATTTTTCATTTTTCAGGTAAGTGTGGTTTTCATATGGTTCAACTGGGGCTTTTTCCTAATGAAGGATTTTTGGAAGGACACTCTTATTTTATTGTGAAGCAAATTGTGAATAAAATCGAAAGATCTCAAGAAAACAGTTCTGAACTTTCCTTACTGAAAAATACCTGGTGCCTAAGCTGCCTCTGTGGACCTTTGCTGTCTTGCAGTGCCCTTGACTCAGATTTTTCCAGCGCTTTTCTTTTTCTTTTTAGCCCACACCTGAGATGCTGGGAGTCCTCTCCCTCTATGTACAGGGAGTCTTGGGCTGATGAAACCTGTAGTCTGGTTGGTGGCAACCAGGCCAGGTAGTGGCTGCTATCTCAGGGCTTGTGCACTGAGTACCTAGGGGAATGTGGCATGCCCTGGTGGCAAGTGGCCAAATTCCTGTCTTTTGTGGTTGAAGAGCTGAGAGTATTCCATTCAGCTACCAAATTCTGTGAAATCTGTGGGAAACTAGAGCTGGTGAGACCTCTAGCCCTGGTGAAATTTGAATGGGACTGGTTAGTGGATTTAGCAGTTCTGTGGATTTCTATGCAAAATATTTCTGGGATGCTTCTATGCCAAATGGCTGGGATCAAGTAAGATGTCTTTGCTTACAAAGAGGAGCATCTCTCTTACGAGGAAAGGCTGAGTGAGCTGGGTCTGTTCAGCCTTATGATGGACTAAAATGTTAGTAATGTGTTAAACATTGTCAAAATCATAGAAAGACTTTTTGTCAAACTGCAAGGAAGTAACAGTCTGTCTGTGGCCACCAAAGCACTCCCCTCCTCCCAGTGCCTCCTGACTGGAATTTGGACTGTGGCTGGGGACTTGAGATAAGACTATTGTCCAATCATCTCTAGTCTGAGGAGAAGTAAACACAGCTCAGGCAAGAAGAATATAACTGTGTTAAGAATCAGCTCTAGCTGGGCTCAGGGGGTGTGGGGGGAGAAGGGTTTCAGATGTGTGATGGTGAAAACTCTCCACAGCAAACCAAAGGAGTAACCTTCTGCTCCACCTTCCCTCCCTTCCCCCAGGAAGACCACGTTCACATGGGACATTTACGTGAGAGGCAGCTGAGGAGGAGTCATAAACCATCAAAGACCCCCAAAGCACCCCCCTAATTCATTCCTGAGCCTTTCCACCACCAGAAGACTACATGTGATCCAAGTGAGGCAACAAATCTGTTACAGGAAACTGTGAAGTTTCCTCCAGTAAGGGGAGATGTTGGAGATCTCCTGAACCTTTATTAATCCATTGGACTCTATGTTTTTTGGGAAACCCTCACCACCAAGTAGACCACAAGAACCAGACCAAGGAGACACCACTGAGTTACATGGAGTGGTGATACTTTTTTTCTATTTTAATCTCTCTCTGTCACTCCCTTTCTTTCTCCCCCTTTCCCACCCCCCCCCCTCCTATTTCTTTCTATCTCTCTTTCTCTGTCTCACATTTACCATTAAATAAAACCCATACTATGGACTTTGACATTTGGTCTCATTTGTACCTTAATTCAGGCAGAGGCATTTCTAATAATTTTAATAACCGGATCTTAACAAGCCTCAAGGACAACTGAGAGGGGACCTCATAAATGTCTATAAGTATCCAAAAGAAGGGTGTCAGAAGGATGGATCCAGGCTCTTCTCAGTGGTGCCAAGCAACAGGATGAGAGGCAATGGGCAAAACCTGAGGTAGAGGAAGTTCTTCCTGAATATGAAGAACATTTTAACTGTGGAGGTGGCCATGAACTGGAACAGATTGCCCAGAGAGGTTGTGGAGTCTCCCTCACCTGGGATATTTGAGAACTGTTGGATACAATCCTGTGCAATGTGATTCTTCCTTCTCTTTTTGCTAACAATAAATGTGACATGATCACAGCCAAAGAGCTGATGAAAGAGCAGGCATAGCTCTTCACACACCTGTATGCACTGACATTCAAGTTAGGGGAGAAGCTTGCCACATTGGGAGGAAGAAAGAGATAATAATGTGGGGTGTTTTCCAGTGTGTAGGCTTGTAGCATCTGAAAAGCAATTGTTTCCAGTAACGGGTGATTCAATGTACCTTCTCTGGAGCAGCAGCCACAACAACCTCTTTGCACTGGACCAGTAGCTATAAAAGCAGTGAGAGGAGAATGAATTTAAACAAGACATTTGTATGCATTTGCTAAATACATGAAGATTCAATTTTTTGTTTCAAAATTAAGTTTCCAATATTTCAAACACAGTCCATCTTATAGATATAAGGACATTACACATTTTTAATCTGATAAATCTAGCTCTAAAATCATCTGAGAGTTTTCCCCAGCAATGTATATTCTGATAATTGTTCAGTCTGCTATTAACTGAATCTGCATTCAGACCTGTCAAGCAGCTGAAAAAGGAATCCAACTTGCAATTTACTCAGTCTGCTTTTCTGCATATGACTCCTTGTGAAATTGTCTCAGAATGTCACTTACTGGCAGTCACCATGCAGTATTGCCCACAGCTTCTGTGATGTGAACCTTCTGCAATGTGAAGCCCTTATTCACCCTTATGATCCCCTGCCATATGAAGAGAAAATTACATTAATGTTGATGCATGCAAGCAACCTGCATAAAATCTGCCTTATTCCTGGATACTGGAGCTGTCATTAAAAAAGGAGCTCTGAGGCGAATACATAGAAAGTAGTTTTATTTTTCTGGTGTTGTAGATTTATGTAGCGTGAAAAAGGGCCCAGAAATTGTTTGACTTTTTTAGTTCTGATAATCTTCTTTTATATTGTCTTCCTAGTGTTTTCTGGTTTTTTGCAGGAGGTAATCAGGAAGAACACCCGTAATTAATTTAACACAGAAAATTCCCATTAAAAGAAAAAAACCTGCAATCTACTGAAAAGCATCCCCATTTCACTCCAAAAACAGTAAGTCAGTTCTTGAGGTGGGATTGTATTTTTATGATACATTTTTCATATCTTTTATTCTTTTAGGGACAAAGAATCTGAAGCACAGTCATTTTTATCATCCAAAAGTAATTTACATTTAACAAGAATAATTAATTACTTAATTGCTTAGAAAAAAACCCCATCTCAAACAAATTAAATACAGTGGTTTATGCCTAATCTGCCTGAAAATTTTGCTTGCAGTTATTTCTTGTTATGATACAGAGAACAACCATGGTTTTAAATCCTTAGTTTATTGGTTGTTTTTTTTCCCTAATACTCTTTAAATGGTTTCCATTGTAATCAAGAAATGTAAAATAATTGAAAATTATTTAATGGTTGAACCACACCCCCCCCCCCCCCAGTTGCAGCTAAAAGACTTTCAGAAGTTCTTCATCTTCTGTCTGAGGTAAATATACAACAAAGTTTTTAGCTTCAGATCTCTTTTCTATACTTAAAAAATATCTCAGTTATGTTTTTATTTTACCTCAGTAGAAATTTAGAGGTTTTGCTTTCAGAAGGGTGCAATCACCACTCGTGTTCTAGTGATAGCTGCACAGACTGGCTCATTTGGAAATGTAAGATCTCAGTTGTCAGCAGAAATAAAAGGTCACCTTTCATTTTAGGAAGCAGGATTTCAAGGGCTAAAGATGGCTGTTCTGGATATCAGGCTGTGTTTCCTTGTCTTTTAGAGCTTATGCAAAGTGAAATCACTTGCTATGACTGTTCTTTACATGTTCTTTGTGACAGTGACATTGATTGTAAAATCCTTTCAGGATATATAGGAGAGGAAAATGGGCAGGGATTCATGCAGAAAACTTCTGCTGATTGTGTTCCTGATGCATCAGCATCTGTTAAAAAAAAAAAAAATCCAAACCAACAAAATGCAAACTGAAACTATATTCTAAGTTGTAAACAAACTAATCTTTTTGTGTATGTTCGTGGGCATACCAAGTAGGCATTCTTCAGGATTCTCCTTGAATTTGCCACTGAACCTGCAGAAATACCTGAAGACTTTTACCAGAACAATACCAGGTATTGGCATGTAACAGAAGTTGACAAGTAATTCCTTTAGTTGAAATTTATATTACAATAGCATAGAAGACTTCCACGTAGGAGTTACTGACAGATATTAAAATGGCATTCCCATCCCAAATATTTTACAGACTAAGTGTCAGATTGTTGAATCATCTCCATACCACCTGAATTGGAACTTCAGCATAAAAAAAATTGTGCCATTAAAAAAGTGTAAGCATGCAGGTTCCATGGCTCTGCATGTAATGAAAGCCAAATCCATCCTTAACATGTCACACCTGGATATTAGGGCCTGACAGAAGGGATATCCTACAGGACCGGCACTGTGGCCTGCAGGTAGTGCTTTGATCATTTGCTTCAAGTTCCTGTTACCAAAGTAACTGCAATTATACTACCTTCATTTTTAATCTTTATTGCGGGAAGGTGCTATACACTTTAGTCTGTATTGTGATAATGCAAGTCACATTTTCTTAGCATCAAAATTATTTACGGATTCCTTTCTAACCTAACCTGTTTTTTGTTTTTATTGTGTGTGAATGAAGCATTGTGATTTGATATAAAGCATGGTAATACCTTGGTAAGGCTATGCTGAATAAAACATTTTACATGGAGTCAAAACCCAGCAGGTTTAAAGCTTTTGTCAGTTAGGTTTTGATAAAAAATAATTATGTGCATCTTCCTTGATTTTTCTGTCTCAGTGAAGAACTTTGAATTTTATAGATGGACTCTTTAGTCACACTGTGTCAAGGACTTTATTTACCACTATGATTGAAAACTCTTTCTTTTCTGCCTTAGGGCTTCTATGCATAATTTTGACAACTTGCTCTTTATCAAACAACTTGAATCAATCTTAAAAATTGTTGCTTTCCTTGTTTACTTGCAAGGTTTGAAATCAAGCTCCAAGAGGAAAGGAAAAATCACATGAAAAAAAAATTCAAGGTAATTTAAAATCAAAGGGAAGAGGCATATATTTTTCAGGTCTTTTTTGCTCTGCACGCCTGTTTTGCCTTTCAGTTACAATTCTCTGAGTTTCCTTTGGGCTGTGCTGGTGCAATATTCTTGGTGCTCTGCTTTGTTTCCACCAAAGCAAGGGGACTTCATTACTGTGCTTCATAAGCATAAAGCCTTGAATCGACCAGATAAGACTACTTATTTAGTGGATCTTCTCACTGGTCTCCTTGTTTGAGACTCCTTGACTTCCTCATTACAAAGTTTCCAATGAAGCTGAGAGTAATATTTTTGATCCAAAAAAATCTCAACCCCATGCATAGTGCTACTGCCAGTGAATTAATGAATGATAGCTGGCTGGATATTCTGTGGTCATAACTGAGTAAAATAAGTGTTTAAGGGTTCTTGAGATCTTTGAGAAAGCATTGATTTATGCACTGAGCTTTCATGGATTTTGTTGGAACACTTCTTTTTGAAACAAGGATGAGTTCTTGAATCAGAGTGGCTCATGTACTGAAATTGCTTGAAGATCTGGCATCTGCAGGGTACTGTAGATAATATGTTATTTATCTGTAAAATAGCTTGGCTACAGCAAGTGTTCTTGCTGTACAGTCACAAATGCACCATGGCTTGTGTGAGTTAATTTAGTTATATTTAAGATCACACACATTGCAGAGTAAATTAACTTCTATGGAGACCTAATCTGCCACAAACCACTTGCTTCTGATGCTCCTTGGTTTAGGTATGCTCCTTATAAGTCCTTGACCTTCAGGCTGTGTTTCAAAAACAACTTAATGTGGGGGGAGGGGGATTTGTGGGAAGCCAGAGTAGGTAAGTATTCTTTAAGGAAACAGTTGAAGGGTTTTATTATAACATCTTTTCTGTAGTGTGCCTGTCTCATGAAAGATCTGAAATAACATTGCATGGAGATTGGTTTTGCTTTTGTAGTTATGAATTTATTTCAACAGATGTGTCACATCATTTTTGACCTGGAAGTTTAAAAAGGTATATCAAAACATGAATAAATCTGAAATCAATATAAGGGAGGACTGACAGTTATATGGTAGAAACAGCCTTTCTTCATTTATGGGAGTAACTCTAAAAAGTAATGACTTTTTTATACATCCAGAACTAGTAACAGCAAAGAACATTCTGTGTATGAATCACACATATAGTCCTTGTCATAAAAATGCATTCACAAAAAAATTAAGTGCAAAGGAGAGCTGTGGAAGTGGTACAACTCTTTTGCCATTTGCCAGATAAAAATTTATAGAAACTTGAGAGACTGACACAAAGATAAATACTTGAAGACAGAGGCTAATAAAACTTTTTAAAGCCCATTTTTAAAATCATGCCTTTCCCTTAGGCATTTACCTGTCAAAGTCTAAGCCTATTGAGAAGTCTACTGTAAAATAACAAATACCTGTAATTCTCTTTCCTTTTTGCAGTCTATACCTAAAACTATATATTTATAAAGACTAAATACATAAGTATTATATATAATAACTAATACAGATAGAAACTAATATATTATATATAACTAATAAAGACTAAACATTTCTCTGTTGAAGGAGAAGGGATGGAAAGAAAAAGAAGGCATTGGTGTTACTAGGTACAGTCTTAACCTAGTAGTTTCAAACTAGGTTTCATATCTTGATGTTGATACCATACTACAAAACATCTTGCATCATCAGATGAATATCAGATAGCTTCAGAACTGTTTGTAACCTGAGTGTGTTCATGCAGTTATGTTCAGATATTTTTTCATTTCTCTGCATGTCTATATGTGTGTGCATGTGCTCATGTATGTTTCTCAGTTTTTCATGCTGGTGTCAGCTCAAAGCAAATTTTAAGAACTAATATTGGCACTCCAAGAAAAAATGATTTTTTTTCTTTTTTTCCCTAGTTCAGCTGAAAAACTCAAATCAATCTAGGATGAAATTCTGAAAAATTTTTACATTCTCTTATTTTATTTTGCTCTTCTCATAGTCATTGATATCTGCCTGCATTACCAGACTACATGCACTGAATCTTCTCAGTGTTACACATCACTGTTGATTTATTAAAAGGAATTCAGGTTTAATCATTAGAAAGCACTAACCAAAACTTCCTGCTTATACAGTATGTAGTTTTCAGCAGTGGGAAGAAAATTCCCTGACAGAATTGTCTGCTCTTTGAATGCCTCCCATAGAGAGGCAAGAGGGAGGGAGAGATTCTCAGAACAAAAGAAGGAAATCTGCTCTGACAGCTCTCTGTGTAGTAGTGTAGACCACACCACTTCAAAGCTGTGATGCTCTCTCCCATCAGCATCACTATCGGTGCTGCTGGGCTTTCTCTGGTCACTCCACAGGGAGAGGATAAGTACCTGAATTCTCAAGTATTTTCTATTATTCTCACTTTCTCCTGGCTCAGGTGAAGACATGGTGTAGAACTGCTATCTGCAGTCCTCCCTCACTGACATAGGCAGATAAATTTGTGGGATTAGTCTATTTTAGGTAGTGATAAAGGTTGTCTCTGGGGAGGCAAATAAATGATGGGTCCAAGACATAAACACTAATAATAAAAAAAAAAATTAAAAATTTTCATTAATGTCTATTATAATCTGTATTCAGCTACCTATTAGAAAAAATTATTGTGAGATAATTGTAATTTCTATTGTTCCTTTTTCTCTCTTCTGATAGGGGAAAATAAAATACTTACTGGCAATTAATTCTTTGAGAGACTCTCCCAGTCTTCACAACTGTGTAAGTAAAGCAACTACAGTGAAAGCTGCCAAAATTGTGCAGTGAACCATGTCTAGTGGTTCTTTAAGACCTTGTAGTGAAGTTATCAAGGGAGAAGTGAAAAATAGTGTAATGTCTTCTGAACTGCAAACACTGCAGTGGATTCACATTACATCACTGTCATGCTCTGCATCCACAACCATCTACTTGCTTATGAAATATAAGAGAGACATAGAGCATCTGTCTCTTTCATCAACTAACTCAGCTCTCTCAATATTGCTGGTAGCATGAGAACAGGTTTTAAAAAAGAAGAAAAAAAAGGAACCATGACTGAATTTTAGCTAGCTCTGTGGCTGATGCTATTCCCGGCCTTTCTCAGGCCTGGGTATTTTCCAGTATTATTTTTCAGTATTTTCAACTCTACTGTGAATAGACTGGGTATCCCAGAAAAATGGAGATAGATATGGAGGCAAAAATAAGGGAGGGAAAAGCTCTGATTCAGACTTTATTAGTATTAAATATAGATATGTAAAAATAGGGTGAGTTTAACTGACATGAAATTCAGACTCTGGAATCTCATAGCCTCAATGACACTCAGTTCTTTCAGTGGCAATGGCTAAGGAAATCCAAGATGATCTTAATTACCTTCTGTGAGATATGCTAGTAAGCAGAATAAATATTTAAAAAACTGCACAGCACAGGTCATCTAATCCACCCCCCTGCGATGAGCAGGACCATCTTCAATTAGATGATGTTGCTCAGAGCTCCATCCAGCCTGACCTTGAAGTAAACATGAATAATGTGAACATCCTGAAATTTTCAGTTCCTGGTGTCATTTTACTGTAGTGAAAGGCTGCGTAGCATGTCTCTTCTGTCTGGCTCATGAGACTCTCATACTAACAGAGATTCAGGTTGATAAATCTCCACATATTAGTCTGCACTGGGTTGAGGAGCAGTATATCCTGGTTTTGTGTGCAGGCTTGAGCATTTCTGGAACCAACCTTTCAGTTCTAGCATTAGCACTGACAACACCTTCTGTCTCTATACACATTAAATCAATATATGTCTGTACATCCAAGAGGCTGACAGGAAAATGTAACTACACTTGACAGAGCCTTCCAGTGTTCCACTGCTCAGAAGTGTTACTTGGAATATGGATTATAGTTATTTTTTTGCTTGATGGTAATAATGATTTAGAAAAAAACCCACCATGTTTAGTGTATTTTAAATAAAAATATATCTTCCAATATCACATAATAATAAACCATGTTTTCTAGATCATTAACATAGTGAAAAATATTTTTTAGCTATAAAGAGAGTGACTTTCTGTACAAAAAATTAATGTCTAAGGCAGAGCTTTTTCCTGGCTTTGTCCACTGAGTATAGTACTGTTTGTTTCAGTATACAATTGATGTGTTTGTATTTTGGTGTAAATGTATTTTGAATTGAAGATAATACATCACATTCAGTTCAGAGTTGTGCTGTGGGTAATATCGCTGTCTCTGCAGGGATATTACCTGGATATTACTTGCTTATTGTTATTATTTAGGGTTTACAAAATATTTTGTGTTTCTGAATTTATTATTTCAAGAAAGCTAATACTTGTCTGCACTTTGCACGCTTAGAATGTGTAGAATGGATATTTAACAATTGACATGTGATGCAAATAACATGTATTGTTAGTAGGTGCCATGATAGTATGGTACTAAGTGCAATTGGAACCGAAAAAGGTATAGCTTGGTGCTTCTTTTTTGTTTTGCCTCGGGATTCAGGAGACGTAGGTAGGCTTGGGGGTTTTGTCTTTGGGTTTTTGTTTGCTTGTTTGTTTTCTATTTCATACGTTATCTGTGTGCCTGGGCACTGCTTTTGAATCCAGGACTTGTTTTAACACCACCAAGATAAATGCAAGTGTTCATGTTATGTTGGCAGAGCTTTGTGCTTAAGCCTTTTATCTGTGAAACGAAGATGTTGAATACTGGCTCACCTTGTAGGTATTATAAGGACAAATTCTCTAGCCTTTGTGAGGTAGAGGTACATGGATAACTTAAGTTTTTAGTTGTAAAATATCTTTCAAAGTTATTTATATTGAAAACCCGTTTGTCTTTAAATGTGTTCTTTGGGGAACAAAATAATGGTTAAGAGCACAGAGATAATATTCATTTACATCGCCCCTGTATTCAAGTCCAAAGGATTCTGCAGCTACAAAGTGTAAAATGATTATTCATCTTCACTGGATCACGTGCTGCGATCAAAACATAGAGTTGGAACAATGCATACAGGATGAGAATGCAGGCTGTGTGACTAAGTGCAGTAACAGAGATGGGATAGATTTGGATTGCCTCTGGTCAGCCGTAATCACTAACAACTCACAGTCCTTTACTAAACCTAGTTTTCTGTGCTACGTCTTGCTCTTTCTTGGGACTACAAAGGAGCAACTGATTGTTTTAGCTTTAGCAAATATGTTGCACAAAACTCCTCACTGGAGAGTAGACTAAGTGTGTTTAAAGTCTGTTTCTAGCTGTATACTTTGATAATGATTGACTGAATCACAAACCTCTCCTGGTTAGTGGCTGAGGCAGGCTCATCATGGAAAGTGGATTGTGCCCCCCACTACAGACATAAGCAAACCCTCCCTTCACCCCATCACACGTACAATTCCTACGAGTATATGTTTTTAACTTTTTAGACTTTTTTAATCTTGAATATGTGAAGAGAAAAGATCAATCTCCTCTCTGAAAATTGTATGCCAAGAGAACCAGCAAAACACCCTACTTTCAGTTCCTACCTCTAGTTTACCATGGTTATTTCAAAAGATTAAATTCAGCCAGAAACCAAAATATAGGTCTATTTTGTGAGGAAAAGAAAACATGATTCAGTTTTATTTCAAAGCATAAGATAGCATAAGACTCAAGTCACAATTACATTTCCTTACTTGTCGTTTAGAGCTTGAATTTTCACTATTTGGGTTCCTTTCTGTGGTAGCAGAATGTTATTGTTCATTAATCCAAATTCTACTTGTGGCTGTAGTAAAATTAATCAGTAGCTGGTGATAAAACTAATTGCATTTTTCTGATTTTCCTAATTTGTTAGAGCACTTTTGGCAGTTGCTAGCTGAGGAAGAACTGTCTTCTCAGAAATTATTCACTGGGGTATATTCCAGTTACAAAAATGCAGTTCTGGGTCATCTAAAGGGCATGCTAAAATGAAGTGGGGGAAGAATACAAAAATTGTTGCTGAAAAATAAACTTACTGAACCAGAATCAATGTGATGTTCAGAAGCAGGGTTTTTTTAAAGTCTAACTTCAAACATTACTTTTCCACGGATTGATGACTAGCTGTTTTCATGATGTAACACACTAACTACCTATTATTTAATAAAAAGCATTATTTTACAGAAGGATTATAAACGAAGAATTGTACTGAAATTATTTGTATAAGATGCACCACATTTCACATATTTTGAATTAGTCAACTTTATTGAACAATATTGATATTGAAATTATTTAAACCAAATTTTATTAATTGACTGAACTGTGGAAATCACCTCTCTTATTTGTGTAAAAAATTTCTATTAATCATCAATAAGATTTTGTCATTAATTTGATGATATATAATAGGTGCACATATCAAAATATAGGAAGAGACTCTCCAGAGAAAGAATCTATGAACTTTCCTCTCCGAAGGCTTTTTTATGCTGACAAAACAGGCTTTTTTTTTTTTTTTTTCCTGGATCCTCGTTTGAAATAAAAAGAATGTTTCAGAGTTAGGATTAATTGATAACTCTTAGAGCTGGATCTTTAAGAGTACAAGACTCTAGAAATCCTTCCTTTTGAGAATATGGAGGCAGAAATTCTTGTAAAACAAATTCTATATTTGTGTCAATGATTCCAAATGCTTGTTTACAAAAGGAGCAGACTCTTAGGGGAATCAGAGATAAAATTGCAATTCTTTCACTTTGCAGTCCATTTTAATAGCTGCACTTGTTGCTAACTGCCTTTGCTTGGCAACATCTTCATTTTGTGGTGAAGGAAGAAAATCATTTGCAACAAATGAATGACATCTTACACTGTTCAAGCTTCCAGCCTCACATGGACCACTGTGCATCAAGCAGTTACATCAGATAATAATTTTTGTTTCTTGTCCACGATTTTTAATGAAACTGTAATAATTCATGTCCAGTTTACCATGCCATTCAGTACAGTCCAGGACATCTGGTAAAGTCTCTTTCTGCATCTTGCATGGATATATTCTGAACAGACGTTGCAATAAGATTGGTAGCATAATTATTGTAATCCAGATATGACAATTAATGTACTTCCCTTTTCTTTAGAACTGTCCAAATTTTCACAAGTTCTTTGGAAGTGCCTGAATGTAGTATAATATTCATGAAGTAACACAATTTTAGTTACTACATCCGTAGCACGAAAGAGAAGTTCTGCTTTATTTGAAGCACTGAAAAACTGATGTTGGGGTTGTGGAAGACGTTTTCTCCAATGAAGTTTGATTTCAGTCTCGATATACTGAAGCAAATATCTAGGATCTTGAGGTGATTCACAAAGTCTCATTCAACTTCTTGTTGAGGAAGCAAATACAAACTTCCAGAGCAGTGCATAAAAAAATAGAAGGAAATTGTTGAGTTTAACTGATACTTTTACATAGATTCCCTTTCAGTTTGGAGGGAGGAATATTCTTGTAAAGTCTCAGGGCATCCTTGGCTCTGCCAACTCTTTGTTTTTTAATTATTTAAAGAAATGTTACTGAACAAATTGCAATTAGTCCAAATGCATTAAATACAAAAGACAGCTCCCAACAAAGACCTAAGATATATGATAATTATGCAATATACTTTAGCCACTAATAATAAGGCTCTATAACTTGCTAAATATTGTAACAGGACTAGTACGGACAAGCTGTTATTTTATGGCCCAATGCAGGGCAAAAATCAACCAAACATTTACATTCTCATGTTCTTTTTCTGCAAGACAAATTTCTAGTGTCCTAAAGGTACTCTTTAAAATAGCTGCCAGACTGCCATATAATATAAAATGTCAAATTTATTTAAACTAGCAAAACAAGTCATCACAGTAAGAAAGAATGCTCATAGGGAATAGACAATATGAGACAAATTTTAAAACTAGCTGTATGAAAGGTTTGTATTAAGAGTATGCTAAAAGTACTCGAAAAACACACCTGAATTCCCTGGATCCTATAGGACTGGCCAAGATAACTCCAAGAGATCCTAAAAAGAACTGGTATAATGAGTGAGATGGAAACAAAGGAGGGAGAAGAAGCTTACAAGCCAGGAAGCATTTCTTCTTGACAGGAGTCAGGTTGTCTGGGATCCTGCATTCAGGATTCTGTCTTAAAGCCCTGGTGTCTTGGGAATGCAGAACATGGCATTTCCTCTGTTCTCACAGATAAGAAGCTCTTCTGTAAGGATTTATATTTCCTGTATATTTCCTACTTGGGACATGTGATCTGAATGTCTGTACAAGAAATAAGTACAGTAGATATCCACATATGATGAATTCTTAAGATGAACAGGAACAATTTCTTGAAGTAATCTAAGTCTCTGGATATTTTTTTATCTGTTTTGCTAGCAGAGGCTTTTAATGCAATGATTTTGATTCTTTTCACATTTGCTCGTCACTAACATTGGACTTATGACATCCCTGGCATATACGTGACAATCAGTTAATCTTTTTTCTTACACAAGTGTAACATAGTTCAATCCTCATTTTCAGTTTTCACTGTCTCATTTTTAACAGATGATCTAGTCCTGTGCTGATTCAGTTATCTGAACACACCTGCAGGAGGTCATTATGGATAAATGAGTTTGCTTTCATCTGTTGAATCATCTTTCTCAAACCATATTTGGTAGGAAAATGACAGACAGAACTCAGAGCAACAAACTATGGTAACAAATTTAGTAACAAGACCAGAAAAAAAAACCACAAAAAACCAAAAACAAAACACCAGAGGTATACAACAATAAAACCTACCAGAAATTCATAGTAAAACCTCAGTGAAGAAGTTGGCCCTTCAGTCTGCTGAAAAGAAAGTTTATATTTTTCATGAATGTTTTTCAGAAGAAATTAAAATGTTTATTTATTTGGACATTAAAGGGCCTAAGGCACTGACACAAGTACCTCTTTCTCTTATATTCTCAATATTCATATAGATTACAGATCAGGAGGTGTATTCTCTTTCTGTGTAGTTTTATGGTAAGGAAATTATATAGATGATACATTGCATGGCTAGTGTTTTCTTTCTTTTTAGAAAGCACCTATTATTTTTAATGTCTTTTACTTTTCAACACTCTTTTAGGTTAATGTTTTTTAGAACAACCATAGACTGTTGGCATTAGCACCATAAGATCTATGTAGCATAGATGAACAATTTTCAGCTACTGCTTGGGTAATTTTTTTTTTGTTTGTTTACTTGCCAAACATTCCTACTTTCATTTTAGTTAGTGTTTTGGCAGACAGATTTGATCAGCTATCAAACTACCATCATTACATTTGTCAGTAATGAAAGGCTTGCCAGTGCTTTAATACCAATGACTCCTGTGTTTTAGAATTTACTGGATGGCAGCTGTCCTAAAGGATGTTCCAGAAACCTGCAAGTGAATTATTTTGATTTACTGTCTTGGTCCAGTGCAGGTGATGCTTACTGTGTGGGAACTGGCAGATGTCTATGAGAGAGCTTGCCAGAGAGTTTAGAGCTCTCTACTTGGTAGAGAGAAAATATGTCCATGTTTGCCACACAGACTAGAAACCAGGGAGAGAGCTAGTGCCCTTAAGTAACAGTCTGTCCATGACACAAGTGGTTTTCATTCAGATAAACCTATTATTCACTTCAAAAACAACGAGTTTTTAGTATCAGATTTCATCCTGGCTTAAATTGAATTATCATAGACTTTGCAGTAGGATGGATTTACTAGAAACGTTTTTTGTTGTTAATTTAGGAAGGGGAAAACCTTCCAAGTCAAAGAGGGGATAAATATCTCTCTGCGAGAGTGCCAAGAAAAAAAAATAATATTTCCAGAACCTAATGTTATCAAGTTAGTTTCCAGATCCTTGGGAATTCTTGGACTATAGTTTTTCTCATATTATGTGCAATTTAATCCAGAAGTCCCTTCTGGCAAAGTGCTTACAAGTAGCTAATATTTTAATAGCTAATATTTAAATACATGCCCTCCAGCATATATAACAATGAAAACTAATAAGTCAGTGGGTTTAATCTAGAGGCCCCTTCTTTGTGTGCAAGTGCCTCATAGTACTGTGAACTGCATCACTATGAAACACTATTTTGGCCATAATGAGCCAATTTGTAACCATCTCACTAAATAGCATTTTTGCCCCAGCTTTTGTGCTAAGATATTGGTCTATATGCCTTAGTCAGAGGTAAGGGAAGGATGTCATTAGCAGTGGTGTTACCGACTACCAAATCCTAGTGCTGAGATCTCTGTTATTTGGGCCAAATCTATCTGGAAATGTGTTTACCTTTGGCAGATAGAAGCCAAAGCATTCTCAACCCTGGTGCAGATACTTAATGTGGGAATTTCACTCATGACCAAATATTTGTCAAAAACAATGTGGGGAAAATTGAGGAATTTTAGGCAAATAGTAGGTCAAAAAATTCCTGTGATTTTGCGAATGGGGAGAATTTTTTCTTATTTAGCACTAGGAGATGTAAAATTTATAATCAAATACACTTTTGGTTTTGCATTTTAGCAGCGATGCATGCTAACAGTGCAACTAATATTGCAGTCACTGAAGATTAAGTTTGAAATTGATAACCAGAAATAAACACTCTTGGGTTATATGCAGACTCCTATAAAGCAAAACACTTAAGTAAATATACATTTTATTACTTCTTTAAGAGCAACCATAGTGGACAAGGTGTACCTCCCAACATCCTCTACTTCTTGAATTTTTCACTCAGCTAAAGTAAAAGGCTTTTCCTTACTTCTCAAAAGAACATAGAACTCAAATCCTCAAAATGTTCCAAGAGAACTAAACCACAGAAGCAGGACAGTTATTTGGTATAAATTTGTTATGTTGTTCCTTTAAAATGCAGGAATGTCTTACACTACATCATTATACTATCCAAGCATTATTATATTTACTGCTAAATTCAGGGGATGGAGGTGGCAGGGAAAAGAGAGAGAGAAATCCTGCAGAACTTCAGGGTAAAATTTATAAGCAAATATGTGTGTATCATGTGCATATCTGTCTGTCTATCTATCTATCTATCTATCTATCTATCTATCTATCTATCTATCTATCTATCTAATCTATCTATCTATGTATTTATCTGTCTCCAAAATTATTTTGGAATCAGATAGAATAGCTGCTGCAGGAAAGTCTAATTTGGTTTTGTGTATAGGATTTGGTTTAACATGTAGCATTTTTTTCTCAATCTATACTAACAGAAAGCAGTTATAAAAGTGCTTGAAAATCAAAGTGAACACTGAGCTAGTTGTAAACAGCTCAACTGTCAAAACAATTTGGAGATACCTCACTTGATTTAATGATCAAACTCAAGATTTCATTTACATTCTAGACCATTTTGAGTTCACAGGACATAGAATAAAGTACAAGTGACAAAAGCTTGCTTTTAGAGAATTTTTCAGATGTTTCAACTTCTGAAGGTCTGAAGTTATTGGAGGAAGGAAATAATCTATCTTATAAAGTCATCCTAGTGCTCCTTTCTCTTGGGTGTATAATAATAATTTGGCACTGGCAGTTTTCTGGCTTGCAAATTTTCTGTCAACATGCATAAAGATGCACGGTGGTGGCTATAAAAACCTGGCAAAATTATGTCGGTAAGACCACTGCATTTAACAGAGGCAGCACCTGCTTTCCCTTGCTTTGGATAAGAGCTTTCAGTGACTGAGTTTTCTAGCTGTGTATGCCATGTATTGCTTTTGGGACCAGGGTAGTTAAAGATAGTTTCTGTTTCCCAAGATGGTCTGTACCATCAGATCACAGAAACCCAGCTGTTGTCATTGATCATAATTCTGGTGATTTTAGACGGGGAGTGTGGGGGGGGTGTTGTTGTTGTATTTGTTTGTTTGCTTGTTTTGGTTGGTTGGTTTTTAGCATGTCAACAGTGAGGCATATCCTGAGTAAGTTGGCTATATGGGTTTATGTACTATGCACCTATTTCTCATGAATTTCGTGTGATAAAAACATTTTCTGTCATCTGTGGTTACTCAGTAAAATTGTCAGAGGGTTGTGCAAAGTTGGCTACAGGCTACTCCTAAGCAAATGATACAAAAGTTGTAGAATCCAATCAGTAAATGTCAAAATCTAAGGACCAGTTTGAAATGACATAAATAAAGTTAATTACCAACCTCATTAATTCAGGTGATTTTAGGAGGATTGTCTCCATGGCAATGCAGTTTGTGAATAATTAGTATGAAAAATAGATCTGATGAAAATCCAATGTTTTGCTTACTTTGTAATGGCTACTGTGTAGTGGCTGGTGTCACTCTGTGGTTTCAAATTGATCTGTGGATGAACAGCCAAGCAATTAATAATTCTGTGTTAGATATCTGTCACTTATTAGATGCAAGACCATTAAATGAAAACAGATGATCAGCAGTTTTAAAGGAAAAGAAAGTAGTACAAAACTCTTTTGCCATGGCATACACTGAGTTTTCAAAGCACTGGCAACGTTATGACAGGGGGAACAGAGATGCATATGGAGGAGTGGGGGGGTTGTGGTTGATATCAAATAGTACCTGAATAACTGTCATAGAGTTGATAAATCCTGTGTGTTGGTTTAGGATTTTTCTAGTTACCTTGAAATCCTCTTTATTCCTTTCCTTACTGCCTGAAATCATACTTCTGCCCATGTCAAAAGCATAGGGTGCTAACCTTGTATGCTTGTGGTTTGGGGATAAATCTTGCTATACTTCAATAAGAAATCAAGTTATGATGGTCTGTCTGTGGAAATTGATGGAGTGTCTATCTGCCCTTCTGTGATCTTCTGTCTTCTCTCTGAATTACAGCCTGTCGTTCATCTGCTCTGCTAGCTTCATTCTGAAGGGAAAACCCTGGCACACCCACACCCATACTATCTGGAGCAAAAGAAGGAAAGAATGGGGACAGAAAAGTAGACTCAAGAGTCTCATCCCATCGCTTGATTATGCGATTATGTTATAGGGGAAAAAAAAGAAAGTATTAAATGTGATTCTGTGGCCAAAATGATACTTCTCCTCCTCCATACCATCTGCAACATCTGAGAGCCAGGCTGTTTTGAGTTACAGAAATTTGAATTAACTATCTCAGATAGTACTTGTTTTGAGTCTTTTATATTGTGACAAAATTTCTCACTTTTGCAGGCAAAAATGATAAAAAGAAGCACAGAAATTTGGCTTTCAAAATGTCAGAGAAAGGGAACAAGTATTTGGCTACAATTTCAGCTGGTTAAAGTAGAAGTAGTGAATTCATTGGAGTAGTAAATACTTTTCGTAGATTTTTTTCCCCACAGCCCATGTATTTGACTCATTCAGTTCTGGCTAGTAAAAGTAAACAAGAGTATACTAATTCATATTTCTGTGATACAACAATATTTATTTAATGCAGATTAATCTTTTGTGTGAACTATTAGCAGTAGGTACCTTTATGCATGCATTTTCTGTATTAAAAAAAAAAAGTCATAAAGTGGCTACACATTTCAACACGTTTAAGGCAATCTATTTTTTTAATTACTTTTTAATATTGATGGATATTTAAACTAGCTGGCCTGACTGGGTCTTCTTTTTGGGTGTTGTGGTAGTGCCTGGCACTGCTGGGGCTGGTTACAGCCTTGGGGAATTCTCTCCATGTGCTTCAACATTACACTGCCCAAGCCCCCACAAACATGGGCTCAGTGCCAGTCATTACATTTATATGTATGTATTTATATATATATATATATATATACACACAAAAAGTTGGAGCCATGGGGCTGTGAAGTGGTGCTGTGAAATTTTGCCATGAAAAATACTTTTTTTCCTGAAAAAGCCTATAAAAGTAGGTATTTTTAAAGAGTTTTTTTCTTGCCCAGTTCCAGTTTCAGCGATTACCTTGTGGTGGAAAATATTTCATGGTATTATCAAAGGACAAGCATGAGACAAAAACCTCACATAGGTGCCCTCCTGTAACAGGGAAGGTGCATAAAGTCTTGACTAGTCAGATGCTCGAACACACACCTAGTCTGGGGTCATGAGTTGCAGAGATGTGAATTTAACAAAAGATGAGTGCCCATGACAGTAGTTAACACAAGCCAAGTAGAGCACTAATGAACTGAAGTGACTTTTCTAATGGCAGTAGTACTGATCACTGATGACAACTTGAAATTAATGGTAGTTTTTCACAATATTGCACGTTAAATGTGCTCTTCTAGCTTTAATTGGTCAAATATGGTAGTCCTTAAAATTTCTGATACGAACTGTTTAAGATGTTTTGAGAAGCAGAGAAACTTCCTATCCAAGCAGCAGTAATTATTAGGTCTCGACTGTGTAGCTCAAGAAGGAAAAAAAAAAAACCCAACAAAAAACCCTATGAAATTTTTTCCCTAAGAAAGTTAGAAAATCTGTTATCTAAAAAGAAGGACCAAGGAAAAGGTACTAGTTTGACTCAGGGCCCTCTATAATCCTCTGTAAATTGGACTTGTATGTATAATGGTCTGTTAGTAAATAAGGGAAATGAAGCATGTACAATACTGTTTCTTTTACTGAAGTAACACCTTACAAATTTAAGTTCCCTCTGTGATACTTGGAGTGTTTGCATGAAAAGGTAACCAGCAAATAGGTAGGTAGAGGCAAACTCATAGGCCATAGTATATACCAGAAGGGTCCCAAAGACTAAGCAGAAGTCTGATGTATTCCAATTTTGTTCCATAAGTGTGGTAAATCATCTCTAGTTTCCCTGCTAGATGCAACATTATCCTACTATCCCAATTAAGCAATGTAATGCAAGAGAATAAATTTATTCACATCTGGTTCAGCTGCTAAAAACGTAACCTGTAAGTGCTGCAGATCTTTTGACAACTGGGAAAATATTCCGCCTGTTAACATGAGGATCTGATTCATTTCAGTCTCTAAAAAAGAGATGTAATTTTTTGAATATGGGAAGCATTGCAACCTCAATCTATACCTAGAAAACTTCAATCAATGGCTAAAAATTAAGTTAAACAGTAGAACTAAAAATGTGCTCATCACCTCATAGATGTCACATAAAAATATAAAGTGACTTTTTATGGAAGAGGAGTTGTAGCTCCAATTGAAAACCAACGGGGTACTCAGTGAAAGTCATAGCTGGAGATCTTGATCATGTTTCTGTTGGTCTTCATTCCTTTCCTCTTGCCATCATCTATGTTATACAGATATCTATGTGATACAGATTAGCTACAGATTAATTTCAAGCCTGCAAATTCATGTTTCATGATTTAGGTACCAAACGGTCTGCACTGATGTGATGACAGCCATTGTGCTGTGGAACTGAAGCACAGCATGGAAGACAGAAGCAAAGACGCTGTAACTCCCTTAAAAACCTCCTATAAAAAACATACTTTTATCTGTGATAGCAAATACATTGACAAGTAAATATTTATTGCACAGATATAGCAAGCACAGCACTTTTTCAGTAGTCTATGCTACAGTCAGTGCTTAAAACACATGGTTACTGAATCAGCTGAATCAGAACATGTTGCCGACAAGGTACCCTTGCTAGTGGAAGAACTGGATCCTGAAGGTCACTTCTCTCTCTCTCTGATTTAGTAAAGATTTTCCCACTCCAGGGTGTTAGTCACTGACTGTTTTCTTCAGCAGGCTTGATGCATCTCTTGTTCATACCACTCTAGTGTGTTTGATGTTTTCTTGGGGGAGCTAGGCATTAACTGCTCAAATATGCATTGCTTCAGAGGCTTATGGTGAAAAACCTGTGTTTGTGGATAAGCCACATTTGACATGGCCATGTTTGTCAATGTGACACTGTGTGAAAATACTGATTTGGAGCAGTGAAGCATCTGCTTCTTCCCAAGTATTTTTACCCTTGTAACCAGATTACTTTTTATTTCTCTCATACTCTCAGTTGCTGTTTACTCTGTGTAGTTATTGTCCACTTAGTACAGGTATAGTCAGCACAGGCCTTGTGACTATAGATTGGCAGCCACAGGTTTTGGCATTGCTAGCGTTGCTCACTGGCACATGATTCCAATCTGCAGGAGCTCTTATGGGATTACATAAACTGTGTATTTTACGTGGAGCTCCTTGATACAAAGTGCCAACCCAGAGTCTCGCTTGTGTTCAGAGACTGAATTACCACACTGACACATAATGTGGTGGTATTGGCTGGCTGGTTAGAAGCAGCCAAGGAAAAAAATTGAAAGACTATTTTAACATTCATATCTGACATCCCACACTCCTTCAAAATGTTGGGTAGAGAGCCATAGTGTTGGAAAAATAATCTCTACAGAAGCTAAGGCACAAAGCTTGCATTTAGCAAAATTAATACCTTGCAGTCCAACATTCTGACCTATAGTGAAATAAAAAATTATTTGCATCAGTACAAATATTTAACAGTTTACAAGATCTCTATAGCACTAAAAAAAAAAAAAAAAAAATCAAATTGAGTACTTAAGTAAAGATGGCATGATAATATCAGCATTTTAGATGGTAAGCAGAAATAAACTAAATGCCCATAGCATCAGCAATCCACATATTTTGTAACAGAAATCTCAGAAAAATAACAATATTATTTATAATTGAAGTTATTATATTAATTAGATAAAAGTCTATTAATAAACCTATATGTTGATATTAATACATACTTACACAATAATGTGTTTATATTCCTAGGTAATTTTTATATCAAGATGAGAATACATTAATCAATGAAAATAAATTATACAAAAAGCTTTTATTGAATCTAGAAACAGTAAAGGATACCAGAGTGTAATAATCTCACAATCATGCTATTTTCCACCTATTATGTTCTCCATCATGACTATGAACAGCTCTTATAATATTCCAGACTTCAGAAGCAAGTTTGAGTAGACTAAATTTCTCCATCCTTATTTTGTGGTTCCTTAGATTTTTATATACTGTAGTAGCCAATGAGGAAGCTTTGGGAACTCTTCCAGGAGGTATATCAATGCTTCATTAGTTTTAAGGCCATCTTTCAGCCTCATGCTTCCTTGTTAAAAAAAAAAAAAAAATCCTTATTCTCTGTAGAGTAATGAATGAAACCCCCTCTTACCTTTACAAGCTTGTATCTTTTTTTTTTTTCCAATGGTATATTCTTCTCTGAGCTGAAAGGTACAGAAAATTGTGGCTGTCTGGTATTCTACACCTGCAGGTTATGGCCTTAAATATAATGGGAGTTCATGTAATTGAGAAGTTGACATGAAACTGCCAAACATACTACAATTTACTGAGAATCTGCTTTCCTGTTGCTTCAATAAACCACATTATTCATGAATCTGGATCACGTAAGTTCTTACTGAATTCAGCCAGACCAATATCGGATGTGGTCTGCATGTGTAGGTTTTGGGTGGGGTAGAGTTAATTTTCATCACAGTAGGTGATATGGGGGTATGTTTTGGATTTGTGCTGGAAACAGTGTTGAGAACAAAGGGAAGTTCTTGTTATTGCTGAGCAGTGTTTGCTCAGATCCAAGACCTTTTCTGCTTCTTGTATCATCTACCAGTGCAGACTGGGTGTGCACAAGAAGGGAGAGGACAACTGACCCCAACTGACCAAATGGATATCCCATATAATATAGCATCATAGAATCATAGAATCAGCCGGGTTAGAAAGGACCTCTGAGATCTTCAATTCCAACCCTTGATCCACTTCAAATCCAATCCTTGAACCACTGCAATTACTATGGCACTAACTGCCACATCCAGTCTTGTCTTAAAAACCTCCAGGGATGGAGAATCCACCACTTCCTTAGGCACCCTATTCCAATGCCTTTAATGCAACAGCTTCCCTGGGTGAATTTTCGTGGATCTGTTGTAACAGAGGGACTACTGGACTACCTGAAGTACTGTCCATCCTGTGCAGTGGGACTGCTGGCATTTTCCATCACCTACATCTCCTTTCTTCAAGGTCCATGGCTTCAGTTGTTCAGAGATTTTGATATGAAATGCAAAATGCAAAGCATTAGGCAAGCAGGTTATGCCTAGTCTCAGGGAAAAAAAAAAAAAAAAGAAGGAACAATTCAGTATAAATGAAGGAATATGGTTAACAAATAATGGGTAATGTAACCAGAAATTAAATGAGTTTAAGATTCAGGAAACAGATTCAATCACCTCAGACACTCCACAGCCTGAAAACACCCTTGATAATTTTGTAATGAAGTGTTTGTTAAGCATCTGGTGTTTCTGCTGAATATCAGTGCCTGTGTTGTTTTATTGTGGTATCTCAGTGCTGGTTTAAACAAAATGTAGGTGATGCAAGTGAATAATAACATTGTAAGTTAATAACAATTTAGTTGGAAAGTAGAGAAAAAATTGGCACCAAGATAGCTAACATTAACTTTTCAAATAAAAAAATTGTTCCATTTGAGTTTGAATCAGGTTTTGACCTGTTCTTATATTTTTTTAAAACAACTGTTTTCTGTTCACCAGTTTTACACAAAAGAAAAAAGATTTTCCATGATGAAATATAGAAAATCTTCCATATTATTAATTGAATTTATAGTACATTAAAGAAAATATGTTCTAAAGAAAATAATTTATTTGCTTTGAAGCCAGTGTTCAAACTAGTGCTGGAAATAGATGCCAATAAACAGTGAAAACTTATCACTTTATCATTTTTTTAGAAAGAATTACTTTATCTTAGCAATTAGTAATTTCAGGGGGTAACTGTAGCTCATATATCTTAAAATAATTTTATTTAAATATAAATTGGTTGGAAGGAGATAAGGGCTTTTTCTTCACACTACTACATCCCTTATCCATGAGAGTATACAGAGCAAACAGAGGAATTTGGTTTTTTCTTACTTTCTTTCCTAGAAGTCTTGGGAATTGGCCTGGGGACTATGACATCAAAATGGTCATTTCCTGATGCAAATACACTGAATACTGTATGAGTTGATGCCAGTCAACAGCTGAGCCCCCGCAGAGCCACTCACTCTTCCCAATCCAGCAGAAGGTGGAGAGACAACAGGAAGAGTAAACTCAATAAGTGTCATGGATGAATATACAGTCAATTTAATAAGACTCTTACTAAGAGTTATATAACTTCTTCTTAACAAGAATTTGGTGCTGGTCCCTAAATGAGTTTAAAAGGATTGTGCTCTCAAGTTTTGTGGTAGTTGTTGCACTATCATACTTGAATTTTTAAAACTAAAAAGGTATTATAGGGGAACAAATGTCTCTTGATTTTAGATGTATATTAAGAGGAAGTAAATAATTTTGTTATTGTATTCCATAAGGGGGCAAGAGAGAGTTTCTGTTAGCCTGCAAGGCAGCATACAAAGTGAGCGCTGGTTATGAAGTGCTGCTGTATATTGCTTGTAGGATAAGAAATCAGCTATACATTTTTCAAATGAAACATGTGAAGTTAACTAGCACTTCTGACACTAATATATTTTTCCTTATCATGCACCTCATAGAATAGAGGAGTGTGAGTGTGCTAGTAGCAAAGTTCAGCATAAAGAACGAAGACAAATATAAGGAACAAGTCTGGAACTGTAAATCAAAACTCTTCTCTCCTTCTCATGTCACTTAAACTCTGACTCTATAAATGCTTGCCTTTTTTTTCTGCATTTGAGGTCATAGGCTAACAAGAATATCAACTCACTCAAAACAGTTTGTCTTACCTCTAGCAGAGATCACGATAGTAGGTGACCCTCTTAGCAGAGTGTTGATACAGGTCATCCTTTTAAACATAAAAGCTATAAGTGGGGAATTTGCTTAAGTGGAAAGGAGGGCCTGGGGTTCGAGCCTTGCCTTCAGCTACAGCTATTCAAACTTGCTTTTCAACACAGTCAGAGGCGACTTTGGACTGAAACATCTCCTAGCACTGGATTTAAAGCACAACAATTCTATAGTCTCTTGCTGAGGGAAGGTGAAATCCTGGATTGTGACTTCTGCTTCTAGTACTGCTTTATATATCAGACACGTGGATGAAATGTGTGCTTGGGCCTGGCATCAGGATGGTGTGGATTATAGTGGTTTGGTAACCAGATGACTCACATCAGCACTTGTTTTACTTCTAAATCTCTGCTGTTTAAATCGGTTTTTTAACTGTATTGCAGATCTGTTGGGTTCTGGTTTTAGGTTTTTCATCCAAGACTTAGTTTCATTATGGGTCAGTTTAAAATCAACAGTAAAACTCCAACTGTTGACAAGAGATGCAGGAGTTTCCTGTGAAGAAGCCATGTTCTGCCCAAACTGCACAACAGCCTTCTTAGTCCTGTTTGGATTTAAACCAGAGTTCTCATACTGGACTCCTCTATCAAGTACTTTTTAAAGACAGATCTGAACTGTGTCCTGAGGAACTTATTTAGAGCATGTGAATGTACAGAAAAAAAACAAACCACATGCCTATCTCATCTGTGCAAGTGAAGTTCTCCCTCTGCTCATTATCCAAACAAGAAGCTCTCATCTTCTTGGGCTATTATATATTACATATTGTTAAGCATGGAAATGTATTCTTATCAGCCTTTACTGGACACATGCAACACAGTTTTACATCTTGATAGAAAGCAAATGAGACTGACTAAAAGTAACTAGTGAATATATAATTCTTGGGTTTTTTTTAATCTGTGTGCATTGTTTGGATTTTGTTGGGAGTTTTCTCCAAAAGGACTACTGTGGTATTAAATATTACCCAAAGCAAATATGGATTTGAGGAAATGCTTTAATATTGGAATTTGGTTTTTCTGAAAAGTTCCCACATAGTGTACCACAGGTTTTTTAATGACTGTAGAAGCGTCCCTCTCTATAAAGTACTTGTTACATTAATTAGGGGGTCTGTTAGACAACTGATTTCCCCCATATCAAAATAAAGGAAATACTTCTGAGAACATGAGACAGTTTCTGAAAATCAGTATCTGTGCAGATCAGTTGCCATGTAAACTAGTACTATTGTACTCTGGCAAAATCAACAAGCAATCAAATAACTAATGTTTGTTTCTCAATATGTATTAAGCGCGTGGATAGGAAGAAAACTGGCTACAAAATATTCAAAACAGCATGTGGTACGTAATACAAAACAAGCTTTGAAAGGTCTACTAGTACACAGAAAGAAAAATGTTTTAATTCATGCCTTGACTGTAGTACTTTCAGAGTTGTTTCTACACAGCCTTTGTCTACAAAAAAATTGATTTTATTAATCCTTCCATTATTAGCTCTTTATACTTTTTGTTATAATGCTGTTGGTGATATTTATTGTTTTCTCTATATACTTTCAGTACTTACTTTTTAATTCTTCAAGATGGAGCTTTGCTTTGTAGTATATACTTTAGGCAACTATAATTAATTTGATTTCCTAATCAAATAAGATACTTAGATCTCCTTAGTAAGTGTGGCCTGCATTTCCTACATGGAGATAACTTAGTGTCAGAGAGCAACTATATGCCTGTTCATCAGGAATGCATTTGCAGGAAAGAAGAGTGGAAATTCTCCCTACACACATGGATGATGACTTGGCATGTCTTCTAAATTAAAGGTCTGTTGAGCATAGGCTTAGCTTTACATGCTCAAGGGTAATTATGTGCAAACACAGCCCACTGAAATCATGAACACAAAAATGCAATGGCTGTAAACTCTTTATACAGAAGTGTTTTTAAAGTTTTAACATTGTAGTGAGCAACCTAGGACCATGATGGATGAACTTGTTCCTACATACAGACACATTAAAAATAACCCAACTAACAAAAAAAAAAAAAAAAAAAAAAAAAAAAAAAAAAAAAAAAAAGTCATTAAAAAAAGGAAATACTTTTGGAAAAGTTTGGATGCAGTCATAGCTCTTTTAATTGAAACACACAAATCCTAGTTCCTTCTGAATCAACTTGAGAAAAAGAAGTTCTGGTTCCAAGAAGCATGAATTATGTGTCTGCATCTTTTGAGTTGACTCTGATTACTGCTATTCTCTAAAATGTATCTTTTAATGACCTTTTTGAATTATCATTAGTGCATTAAGAAAAACTGTAAAACTTAAAACTGTGTACAACTTTGGATGCCATTAAAAACCATGCCTTTCTGTCTGAGCCCTAATTCCTACAAAATGTAAAATTTAGGGCTTTTTTCTGCAATTCTGCAAAATGGATAATAGCTCTGCTGTTGCATCACCCTCTCTACAACCTGCTGTGCATAATACCTGCCAAATCGTTAATAACAACAACTCTTTGGGACCTGGGTTGTGGAGCAGGTCCCTCTTCAAGGAACCTTCACATATTGAGTAAATAAGTGTCCTGGGTTACACAAAGACTCTGGTAGCCACCTTTTCTTTTCTCTTTTCTCCAAATATGCCCACTAATATAGACTATGAGGAGGGACTTTAAATAAGGGTGGTACTCTATTATCCTAGGAGAAGAATGCATCCACCAGTGTGAAAAGACTGGAAGGCTGATGACTTAGAGGGTGAGCACACCTGCCACCTCAGGCTACAAGCTGGGTATTGTTTCTTTGTCCTTACACAAATGACTCATCTGTGATAACTTCCCTGGGGAGACATCAGGACAATTCACACACATGGCCTGAAGATATTCATCTCTGCTGATGGCCATAATGGATCCACCTGTGCTTAGAAGGTGTCAAAGGTTTTTGAAATGTCCCATGATCCAGTATTAATCATCTAGTGAGGAACTCCCCGCCCCAGGGGAGGTAACAGAGGTATTCCCACCTACCCTGAGCCCAGTAAAAGACCACACTAGGAGACTTTACTAGGGGGATCAAGGGTCTCCTTTCCTGACTCCATGGGACTTCTACCACCTGGGGCTTTCCATCACCACTTGCTGGATTCAGGGGAGGACTCGAACTTCAACAGGACTGTGACTGCCAGAGAAAATGGTGTGAGAATTGATGTGTTCTACCTAAAAAATATCTGTTTGTTATTGTGTTTGTTTGTTTGTTTGGGTTTTTGTTTGTTTTGTTTTTTATTTGGTTATATGAGTTGTTTAAGTCTGCAGAGCTGGATACTACTGGGCAGTAGTTTTTCTGAGGGTTTTGATTTCCTCTTTCATTGGACAGTCATTGTGTATTGAAATAATATGACTTTGTAGTGGCTAACTGTGGGACTGTGGATGGCTTCTTTTCTAAAATCTGGATTCTCATTATGTGATATTTCACAGAATCACAGAATATGCCAAGTTTGAAGGGACCCAAAAGGATCATCAAGTCCAACTCCTGTCCCTGCACAGGACCATCTCCAAGAGTCCCACCATGTGTCTGAGAGTGTTGTCCAGATGCTTCTTGAACCCTGTCAGGCTTGGTGCTGTAACCACTTCCTGGGGAAGCCTGTTACAGTGCCACCCTCTAGGTAAAGAACCATTTCATAATATCCAACCTAAACCTCTCCAGACACAATTTCAGGCACTTGCCTTGGGTTCTGTCACCGGTCACCACAGAGAAGAGATCAGTGCTCACCCCTTCTCTTCCCCTTATGAGGAAGTTGAAACTGCAACGAGGTCTCCCCTCAGTCTCCTCTTCTCCAGGCTGAACACACCAAGTGATCTCTGCCGCTCCTCATACGACTTCCCCTCAAGGCCCCTTACCATTTCCTTGCCCTCCTCTGGATGCTCTCCAACAACTTAATATCTTTCTTATATTCTGGCACCCCAAACTGCACACAATATCCAAGGTAAAGCCCACCAGTGCAGAGCAGAGCAGGACAATCACTTCCCTTGACCGGCTGGCGATGCTTTGCCTGATGCCCTCCAGGACAGGGTTGGCTCTCCTGGCTGCCAGGGCACTGCTGACTCAGATTGAACTTGACATTGACCAGGACCCCCACGTACCTTTCTGTGGCACCCGAAACCAGGAAGGGATAACTTTTTGTTTGTCAGAGCACATAACTAAATCTTAATAAGGTGCCAGATCTTTTGGGGGCTTAGTGAAGCAAAGCTTTCTTCTGGGTACAAACACCCTCTATTCTTTAGCTTTGTTTTCAGGACTATGAGGAGCAGGAAGGCTGTAAAAGATCAGGGATCTATGTTAACTAATTCAAATGGCAACAAACAGTTACTAACTTATTCCTGAAAACTCACAGCAATTTATGACAATAGCAATTATGAAGAGAGTAAGACTGTCACAAGTGAGAGCTACAGCAAAATTGGTTGAAAAGCTAGCCTGTTTTTAACTGGGTAATATATGTTAGTACATGCTTATCCTTATAAGCAAAGCAAGATATACGAGTTTGTCTGTGGATATCTGAAGCCACAGATGCCGTATTTAGGCTCTGTGAAATAACTCCTCTGTTAGTTTATTCTGTGAAAAATAAAGATGCACTTCATCTGTCTTAATAACCAACTTGACTCACTTAAGGCTTTTTTTTTGATTTATAGGGTGATATAGCATTTGTTCTTTAGCATGAGCACATGTAGTTTCCTAGAGTTACTTGTGTGAGTGATATTGCTACAATCAAAGCAATGAATGTGTGTCAGGTTGACTCTTCAGATAAATTGTTATTATAGATTTTTTTATAGGTTTTTTTTTAATGGTTTGAAAATTATTGTCTCCCACTGTCTAAACAGTGGATGAATCTTGTCATGTCAAGTGTGGAAAGAAAACCGATCTTTACACATTAATGCTCACTACAGGTAGACCTAAATGAAAATACACATTTGAGCATATTTAAACTACCTATTTAGTGATATTTCCCTTATTTTCTGTATTCTGTATTTCTGTATTCTTCAGCAGGAAGTTCTTTTTTATGTAGTATTGTGTTTTCAGGCTTGATTAAATTGTCAACAGCAGGTAAAGACGGATGCCATACATTTTTAATTAAGAACTCAACCTCAGCTATCTTTAAACAATTTGGAATAAATCAGTGAATTGAGTTTTCAAGAATCACATTCATATCCTGAATTGGAAGACACCCACAAAGATCACCAAATCCATCTACCAGCCCAGGACAACCCCAAGAATCACACCATGTGCCTGAGAGCATTGTACAAACACTTCTTGAAGTCTGGACAACTTGATGCTGTGACCACTTCCCGGGGAGCCTGCTCTAGTGACCAGTCACCTTCTGGATGAAGAACCTTTTCCTAATATCCAACCTAAATGTTCCCTGACAGCTTCATGCTGTTCCCTCGGGTTCTATCACTGGTCACTAGAGAGAAGCATGATTACACACATACTCCCAGAATTATAAACGACCTCAAATTTAATTTCTGTTAACAGTTTTTGTGTATTCAGAACCATTACTTGTTAATGCAATACCTTAATAATTATATCTAAATTGTTGTAGTAATGGGGAATAAAAGGTGATTCGTGTTATATCTTTCAGTTCTGGAGTTGTGAGCAAGTCAGATCTATGAATTCTGGGTGATAGTTATTAGGCTTCAATTATTACTCTTAAAATGAAATGAGAACAAAGCATAAAGGAGCATGTTACAAGTTATCTCATCAGCAAGACATATACAAAAAAGACTGAAGGGGTTTCTATTGCCAAAAAGATCCCTTTTAATTAAGGAAAACAAATTTAATGAGAATCCATCGATTTCAAATTATGTATCATAATGAAATGTACTATAAGAGACAAATTGGTTCACATAGATCTAATAGCATTTGAGTCATGAGAAAGAAAAACATCACAAACTGTGAATGCAGCAGCAGCATTCAACAGTTTAAATAAGAATGGCCTATTGCCAGCATAGTAAAAATATCTACTTTATAGATATTTATCTTCAGCTGAAGTAAAAATGTGAAAACTAGAAACCAGCCAAGTGAACTATTGCAGATTTGTGTTGCCCATCTGTACGTAGGATAGTAATTTCAATTTAAATAAAGTTCAGTGGCCAGAGTTATACAGTGGAATTGGTCTTCCACATTAGAACAAACAAGACACTTTAGTATCCAAATAGAGACTTGATCCTGATAATGTAAGCGCTTGAGAGAACAAGGCAGATGTGGCATTTGCAGATGAAATTCGGGCATGCAAGCATCTCCAGCATAGTGTCAGCCTATAAAGAGTTGTGAAGGTCTTGTAGAGCATTAATTTTTTGTTTCAACAAAAAAATGAGCCACTATTGATGAATTTTTGAATAAGATGTGGTTGTAAAATGCACTTTTTACAGTACCTGAAAATGCTTGCTCTGCTTTAATACAAAGAATGAAACCAACAGAGCTGCTGTGTTATGCTACATTAAGCATTTGGAGAACATGTAAATGGGACACATCTTTAATATAGGGGCATGGGGCAGTGCATCCTTTGAGGAGGCATCCTCCTCCTTCATGGATGGATGGCAACATGGTGGCCAAGGGCTGTTTGAGATAGTGATCCAGGCGTCTTGCTGGTATGCAAATATGACCTCAAGTCATATCAGCTTACTCCATAAACAGTGGACAGCCCAGGGCCCGCTGAGCTATTCTGCACAGCAGTGGGTTGCACCACAGAAAGTCCCCTCGAGCAGGAATGCCTCTCAAGGTACTATTCAAGGCTGAGAGATTCCTTGCTGCAGCAGATACTTGGTAAGTGATTAAAAGGATGCTAAACTTTGAAATCTTAACTAAGTGATGTAAAGGATTGGTTGTGCATATGTAATCCTTGAGATATAAACCACTGACCAAGTTGGGGAATAGCAGTGGATCCATCTGCACTTAGACTCCTCCTTAAGAAACAGCTTAGAACTCAACAGTCCTTTCTGAACTTGATGACTCCACGGGAGGGTCTCAATGACAGTTTTGTCTGACCCTGTCATCTATTTAGTAAATAATCAAGTGTCAAGTCTTGTTAAACCACTGTCACGTTTCCCACTGAACTTTGCCGACTCTCTGTTTTATATCAGTAAAGCATGTTGTTGCTTCTCTCTTATGAGTGAAATAGATGACTCCATCTGTAACGGGGAAACCATAAAAAGCCTGGAAAGAGCTCAAACAATTAGATAAACATAGGAAAAAAAGAACTTTTTTTGTGCCCTAAGCAGCGTTTGGAGCACATGGAAGGAATTCAGATTATTATCAAAAATACCTGAACCATCACTTATGAGAAGCACAAGGAATAATCGGAGCATGCCATGACTGTGTTAAACTGAGAGAAGATAAAAATTCCATAGGTATCATACATGCTGTGCTTGCAGGGCAGAGCACAGCAGGTTAAAATGCCAATATAAATGTGGATCTCCTTATCTTTTTAGATGAATTAGTGTTCTTGTTACAGGGACAGAAGTTTCAGGCTCAAGAAAAACCAAGCAGTATTACAATTCCAATGAAGTTCTAACAGATTTTTTTTCTTTTTGGCTACATATTGCTATTTGAGAAGAAGGGAACACCATGGCAAAGGTAATATTTGGATCCAGACCCAGAATGCATCCTGGATAGATCCATTGGCCCTTTCTTTTGGGAAACATAGCAATTTTTTACAGGAATGAAAAAATGTGTATACTTTAATTATAATCTCATGATTTAAATTAACTTTTTATGAGTATTTCCATGTCTGTTCTGTAGCCTCTAAATCCTCTACTGGTGTCTGTACATAAGTTCAATTTGCAACTGGAGAAGTTGTAGACCACAGACTTACTTTTAACTTATGTGCTCAGAAATCTTGATAATTAAACTTATACAAAAGATAATGCATTATTATATAGACAATACACTTCAACCCATTACATTAATTGAGGCCACTTTTCTGAATCATTGTTCAACTCTTTCCTTTAAGCTGCTAAATATTATGTATGGGACAAACACACCTATTGGCAAAAATCAGTACAGCATACTTGATATCTAGCTTACCAAGAAACCAAGATACAAAAAGACTTACTAGTATCTTTTGTAATACCCACCTTACCTGATTTATTAGATTGTAAATGTTACTTGGGAGCTGAACATTCATCCTGGATTGTCATAATAACCAATTTTTTTTTTCAGTTCTGTAATATCTGTTCATTTTTATTCAGTGTTTGAAGTAGGATTTTCTTTCTGAAGGAAATACACATTAGGAACTGCACATATCATGAAGTAAAAGTTCATGAGATGGAAAACAGTGCAAATACCAAAACAGTCTCTAGTTTTTAGCTCATAGCATTGTTTTTGTCAGTCTCTTATTTTTATTTTATTACTTGGTTTTGGTGGTAGACAGCTTTTCATGCCTTTTTGTCCTAATGTTCAGTGTTTTCATAGAACTGATGATCTTGAGCAAGCGTATTGGCTACTGAAACACTGATATTTCCAATTCAGTGGTAAAACTTCAGAGAAAAAAACACCTTGGTGTAATACTTGTATTGTGAATTCTGATACGAGAGAAGAGAACAAACTGACAGCAGGAACAGCCTGAGGGATGAGGAGGTATTGTGCACTCTTAAATGCAAGTAACAACTATTTAAACACTTGTTACTGGGTAACCAGTGTAACAACTTCACATCCTGTGTAGAACATGCAGAGGTAGCTCTGAATTAAAATCGTATGATAGGTAACTTGAAACACAGCGCTTGTAGGGATAGTATAAAAGATAAAAGGATAAAAAAGGGAGGCTAGCAGGAGACATACTATTTTGCACTGATGGTTCTAAATTACCAAGGCAGTTTTTCTGTTAGAAAATCCTTACACATATGGATTTCTGTGTGCTGTATTTCAGTAGTAAATTAATACTCCTACTGTATCTGCATATCCTTTCATTGAAATGATATCCTTTCAGATTTTTAATAAGGATACTTCAGCAGGTTCATACTTTCCCCTATAGAACTACACATGGTACAGATTTTATATTAGCATAACAAAGATGACTCACTCCTCTTCAGAACAGACCTTGCATTGCAGCACATGGCAAATACATCCTTACAGCCAGATACCCTCTAGTCCTCAATTTGAAGAGCTCTATTTTACAACAAACTAATGTGTTTGCATTTTGGCCCTTAGGCTTTCAGCAGATATTTGTAGAATGAGGAAAAACAAATGTCTGGGTTATACAAAGTTAATAAAAACAGATGCTACTAAGACTTCACTGTATCAGTATATTCCGTGTGTCAACATAAGCACTGGTTTATGTTGTTTCAAGAAGAAGGGAAAGGAAGGAGCTAGTATTAGGCTAAAATGGAAAAAAAGGTATAACTGAGCATAAAATTTAGAAGGTTTATTTATGAAAAAGATGATAAATTAATTCTTTGTATTAAAAATACTTTGTGTAGAGAGATCTTCATTCCAAGACGCACCATCAAGAAACTCATCAATCCTTCACAGGCATAGTGTCTGTGGTCACACATATGGGGACTTCACTTGCATAATCTGTCAAAGTAAAACTGGCTCATTAATGATGAGTGCTCAAGGTCAAAGTGAGAAACAAGAGTTATGCCTTAATATTATCATCCAGTTAGCTGGACATTCCCTATTAGCATGGTTAGTTCAGGCGATGGGCAGTATGCTTTTCTGTTTCTGAGTGTACAGCAGGAAATGTGACATGAATTTGGAATGAATTTCAATTTTGAGTTTTTTTACTCAGAGAAGGAAAAAGGAACAAGGAAGACAACTTCTGTCCTTCCTTCATTACACCTTTACAGTCATCCTTTGTTATGTGAAATAGCTCTACCTTTCTGTCTTCTCTCTTATCTCCTTCCTCTTCTGAATATATGTGAAGCATAGCATACATATGAAGCATAGCAGCACAAAAAAAAGCAGGCTAGGTAAGCACTCCAGTAAAGATGGAGTAAGCAGCTGGCTTCAAGGTTTGGGATTTTTGGTTTACCTGGTCTTGGGAATAGGCATTTCTAGCAGTGAATGGCTAGCTTCTATTCAAAGTCCAATGAGGACTTAAATATGAACAAGTGAAGCATCTTTTATTTTATCCTGAAAATAGCCAATGCAAAAGTTATTACAATGGAAATGAGGACTTATTTTTCCAAAAGCATAAATTGAAAAATAACAAAAATGATGACGTTGCAAAATTGTTAGAGATTCACTAAATGACAGGAAGACTTTTTCTTCTCTTTTTATCTGTTATCTCTGTGGCTAACATGCTAGTCCAGTCTAAATGTTAGACTTCAATTCTTTTTTCTGCTTGAAGGGATTGAAAGCTGTTTCTCATTTAACCTAACTACCAGGGTGTGGTCAGCTCTGAAAAAGCACTAGTTTAGTCCTTCCCATTTTGAGATGTTCTCCTGTAAAGTAGGTTTGGTTACTAAGGCACCTATTTTCAACTTACTGAAAAAAATGGAAATGAAGAACATTGTAAATCTTTGCTTGTGGAGTAACTGCTTTATTCTTAAGTGGTTTTAACTGGCTTGAATTAGTGTTATCACATTTCTGCTGCAGGGTTTCCCCCCATTTTCCCTCCCCCAGGCTGATCTGAGCTCGGCTACTCTTGTGAGGGCACTTGTGATTGGTGACAGCAGGAGAAGGGGATGTACACATTATTTTCTAAAACATCCAGGTTTGTTGGCAGACTGATAAGTAAACTGATCTTGCTCATGACATCAGTTATATATTCATTAATGCTAATACTGTGAGGTTTGGGAATACATGAAAGAAAGAAAGAGTCACTTCTGGTCAGCACATCTTACTGAACTTTGAACTGGCAGTGCACCACATCCTGTAAGTGTGGCAATGGCTTACACCATGAAGTTTCTTATTTCTTAATAGAAGAGTCTTTAATTTCATGGATCAAGCCTGCAGAACCTGACTCAAATTTATTAAAAACTTTGGGAAAGCTAATGTAATATTCTTACGTAAATTTGAATTTTATCAAAAATTATAATTAAATACTTTTTGTGACTTTTCCTACCTTAATCCTCTTTCTAATTTTATACTTTGCTTAAATAATGTGCATAGCATGATTCTTTGTTTCTTCTCTTCTCCTTGCCATGTCCACCATGTTAAATGTGGTTTTGGTTGTTTTTGGTTGGTTGGTTGGTTGATCGGTTTTTTCATTGAGAATTTGACAAAGGATTTTTGTGACTTGTAGCAGTACAAATTTGTTGCTCTAGAACATATCAGTTTAGGAAAGGTTTGTAAAACCCATAATAATTTCTGGCACTTGGAAGGATTAACCCAGAAAAGTTTACGCTTGCATTTAAAGGCTATGGTTCTGAACTCATAAAGCAAAGGGTCCTCTTCAACTTTAGTATCTCTTTAAAAATCTAAATATACTGGCTGCAAATATACTGAATATTGAATATTTCCACAGAAAAAATTCCAAGTATGGTAAGCACAGAACTCAGACACTTGTTTGGTCATAATAAATTGCTCTAGTGTGTGGTTCTTGATTGTCTTAGTCATCTGGAATCACAGCAGCTGTAGTTACAGGATTGTTACTGGGGTCAAGGTATGAAGAATCTACAAAACTTGTTAGAGAAAGCTGCAGCTCCCTTTAAACCAGTATTTCCACCAGTGTTAACTGATACAGTAGCAGCAATTATAATATGCCTTTCCCACTGACAGACTGATGCTCTGGTCTCTTGAGGAATTCACTGTGAAGAACTTGCTCTGCAATGGCGAACTGAGCTCATCTTTTTATATTAACTTCTCTGAATTAATTGCCTGCTATGCATCTCCTCTCCAGTATAACATCTTTTTTTTCAGTTAAATAATACTGTTCAAATGTCAGCCTGCCTCTTGCTTTATGTTGGTAGTGGCCTCATTGTTCACTTAATATCAATCATCTGTGTGAGATTGAGGTAATTTTGTAATTTAAATTTTGTGTTCCACCTAATGAAATCATTGCCTGTGTCTTACTGAAATGAAACAGCACTGGGCTCATGAGATCAGTAGCTTTTACTAGACCCTGGTGATTAGTCCATTTATGCAGAACAATGAGCAAAGGCTTCATACTACTGCCTCTGCCTGGGGCTTCAGGATGCCAGGTGGGTGGAAGAGTTTTTGGAAGGGGAGTTCTCATTTCTGCATGTGTGGTCTTACCAATACAGTGCTATGCAAAATCGTTCTGCAGACAACAGGAATTTAACACCTGAGTACTTCCTTTGGAAGGGAGAAAGGAATGTATTTTGATATGGTGAGTAGCCATGCCAATGTCTTAAAATGATGAAGCAAAGCAGCAATAATTGAGGCTGATGTAGCTCCATTTTTGATTTTATTTTCAGGGTATAAAAATTGCTATTACAAAACTGAATAGGTGAAATCTCACTAGGACAAAGAGATGAATAAGGTAAGATAAAAATTGCAAATATAAGTGAAAACATACCTGCATATAGCTGAAAATTAAAAGAATTTTTAAACTAGTGACAGAAGGTGAGAGAAGAATTTTGAACAGCTTTTTTTTTCTTTTAATTATTTATCAGAAAAGTATAAGAAATACATAACAAGCAGATAGAACTTTAGAGAACCTCTCACATTTTGATCCTCAGGTCATATACCATGACCCAGAAAAACATGAGAAATAAGTTTAATCTGCTTGAGTGAGCTCCATGATGCAGAGGTGTCTGCTTAATGTTTTAATCATGATGATGGTGATGCTTGCATACACTTGCCCTTACAGTAAGATTTGACAGTCTTCAGTCTTTGCAATGGACCTCTCTGGAGAAGCCCAAGGCTTGTACTACCACTCCTTCCACAATGCAATTTAATTTCTAGACATGCCAATCGAGCGCAATTAGCCAAAAAAAAAAAAAAAAAAAAAAAAAATCTCTCTCTCTCTCTCTCTATATATCTATTCTCTATATATCTCTATTCTTTCTGTCTCATAAGACCACAGAGGCATAGTTTAAATCAGCCTGGAATGGTTTGTTCTGGTGATGAAGCCTTTATCAAGACAGGTAAATAGCAGATATATTATGGTCCTGGAAATTGGGTCTAAGCTAGATGTTTCATTTTGTTTTATTTTGACAATCCCACTCTGGCCCGCCACCTGAGCATGCTGCCTCAGGACCCTAGCTCGTTAAGGTATCTAAGCCGTTTCAAACTTGTATTTTCAGACACGACATAGGAATCACGAGATGCATGTTGTCCTGTGCCCCCTCCCGTTCCCCGCCCGTGTCGTGTCTACCCCCAGTCTTCTCCGCGCTGAACTAAAGGCTGAGAGATGCCATTTCTGCACAGCTCTCTGAGGGGAGGGGGAGAATCCAGGCGACCGCTCCAGTTTTTAACGCGAAGGGAAATGAACCCGCAAATAACCTTTTTGCCTCTCCTCGCCCAAGGATTCCACTCGCGATTCCTACACTTGCAACAAACTGATTTTTAAGGCTATTTCACGAGAAAAGCAGAAACAAGGGGGAGAGGAGGGAAGGGGGGCGAATCCCTTGGCGTGAAAGCTGTGACCACATGGCTTTTTCCCCACGTAGCCGTTTTCCACGCGAGCGGCCCCCGCGGGCCCAGCCGCCCCTCCCGACACGGGGTGTCGGATGTGGTGGGCAGCGGAGGGGCGCGGGGGCGACTCCTCCCGCCGTGCTCGGGGGTCTCGGCACGCCGCGGCCCCTCCGCCGCCGGCGGAGGCTGGGCGGGGCGGCCCGGAGGGGTGACATCATGGGGCGGTGCGGGGGGCGGTGCGGGCGGTGGCAGTGCCGTGCGGGGCGGGCGGCGGGATGGGGCGGAGGGTGCATCCCGGCGGGAGTCCCACCCGCCGCCCCGGCAGCCGGCTCCCTGCGGCACCTCATCCCGCCGCTGGTGAGTGCGCGGGGGGCGGCGCGGCTTGGCCCGGCCCGGTGGCGGCGGGGTACCTGCTGGGTCCCGGGTACGAGTGCTGCCTTTTTTTTTTTTTTCTTTTCTTTTTTTTTGGGGGTCGGGAGGAGTATGGGTAGGGCTTGGTTGGTTGGTTGGTTTGTTGTTAATTTTTTTTTTTGTTTCGTTGTGGTTTTGAAGTCTTTTTTTTTTTTTTTTTTTTTTTTTTTTTTTCTGGGAGAAGCGCATCAGGGCACCCGCGCGGGCTCCTGGTGCTGCCCCGGTCCCCTCGGGCGGTGCCGGGTGCGGGAGGCACAGGGCGAGGGTTCCCGGCACATCCTTGGCTGGTTTGGCCGCTCCGTCGGGCCAGTGCTTGGGCAGCAGCGGCCCCTGCTACTCTGGCCCCTCGGGGCCGATTTTACACCCTCCTCCGCCTAAACACCACCGTAAATGCCGCTTTAATGATCAGGGCTTTCTGTGTAAGTGTGGCATGTCGCGACAAGAGGGAACGCGGGTTTGAAAATCCTGGCGTGGGAACGCGGGCGAACCTGGCCTTTGTTTGTAATCAGTTTTTAAATGATTTCTTTTTTTAGTTGATGCTCTGTGTGTGGGAGGGGGCATAGAAGTACAGCCTTACAAAACGGGACACTAAAAGCTGTGGAAATGTAGACGAAGTTGTTCAGGTTCCCGCTGCTGTCAGCATGTCTTGCCGAGACTGACTGGTCAAGGTTTCTCTTAATCTGGCAGTTCTCACTTTTCCTCTATGGCTTGTATTTTGCCCAGAGTTCTTGGGAGCAGAAGCATAAAATGCCTTCTCTCACTTCTTCCCGATCTTCTTTTTCCTTCTGTTTGCAAGTTGTGGCGAGGAACGAATTGAAAGAAGGGAAACACAACCTTATTCTGTAATGTGATTTAAATTGTCTTCATTGCCTAACAGAAAGGTAATGAACTGCCTTGTATTTCTCCTTCTCTGTTTGAAATACTGCGGAGTTCAATTATCTTATTGTGTATGGATGGAGATCTGTAAATCTGATAGTTATTGCAGTGTGTTTTCTTAAACCACTGTGACAGTGCATGGATTGAAATAAATAGAAAAACTGATGTACTACCTGAGAGAATGAGCTTATCTTGCTGAACATTTCCTTTTTAATACTGAACAGCTAATATGTACTCTACCACAGTACTTCATTAAAAAGTTGGGAACTAATTAGCTGTTTCTTACAGCTAGAGTTCCCGATTTTAATTAGAGTTCCTGTCTTCAAGTTTAAACTGATTAAAGCAGTGCCAACGCCACTCTGGTTATTTTCAGTGTTTGTTTAAAAAAAAAAAAAAAAGAAAAGGAAAAAAATAGTTTTAAGCTCTTTAAACTTCTTGTTGAAAAACAAACCCTTCTGTTTGGGGTTCTGTCCCTGAGTCTGCTGGGTGTGGGGTGTGAGGAGATGCCTGCTGTTTGTATACTATGAGAGAGGAAGGAAACTAATTAATGGTAACGAAACTCACGGGTTTGCTGTTCACAGGGTGTTGGTTTCAATGGGAAAAGGACAATTTAAAAAGGAAAGCTGAAATGTGTTAAATATCAAAGACAGCAGTGGAACCTATGAGGACTCAGGTGAATTTCCCAATGTTGAACCCACATGTAAGGGTGTGTTGGGGGCACTTCCTAATAGTGGTAAAAACTCTGCTAGTGTCTAATATCACTAACCAAAAATCTCATGCAAACTTACATAAAGCTGTCATGATGGTTAAATATTGCTCTCTGTTATGTCCTATATTAATCTCATGTGCAATTGTGCATATTTTATTCTGCTGAGGAACAGTTACTTGCAGTAGACTTTAAAAAAAATAAAGCAATGTATGGCTCATTCGGGGGTACCCTACTATATTTTCAACAACTTCTTTACCCTTTTTAGGGTTTTCAGATGTTAGCAGATTGATAATTCCCAAGGGAGTTATTATGCTGATGAGACTTGAACAGTGTCTTTATTCTGAATATTGCACAGCATTCTTGACAGTCTTTATGGGAATGATTTAATGTTTTTCTCACATTGCTAAGCACTTGTGGCAAGACTTAGCAGTCTGGAAATGCACATGAAATGAATTATACCCTTTTAAGGCGCATGGATGGGACAAACTAGCAGTTCTTGAAACTCTCCTATAGACTGACAGCTGACCTTGACCTTAACTCTCTGAACTTATTTTCTTTCAGCGTTTGATCCAGGAGCACTGTGATAATTGTCATGTTGTAACAGAAAGTTCTCCTGACTTTTCTGACATTTAAAGGGTATTATTATTGTTATTATTTCATGGGGACTGAATTCTGTGCAAAAAACCCCCAACTTGTTGTAAAACCCTTGGTGTTAATCTGATGTTGTTAGATATTTGCATTTAAGATGCTCGAATTCTCTGGTGTTAAGTGTGCTGCCAATGAAACCTGTGTAGTCAAATCTCTAAATAATTGTGACTAATTTTCCTGTATGTTTGTTAACTACTGCACACATCAACTGATATGATGTCAGCATGGATAATGAGATAAATCGTCTTCTGTATTTTTACATTTGATGTGGCATTTCTATATGTGACTGTTGCAATTTTTAATATCCTCAGAATAGCTGTCTGACTTAGACAACTGGCTTTTCTCTTGCGGAGGAAGCAAGTTCATGTACTGGGAACTCCTCTGTGCAAAATTTAAATAATTTATTAGATATTTAGAAGACTTTATTAGCTAGACAGTCCTGGGAAACCTCACATATGATCTAAGAGGAAAACCTCACATATGATCTAAAAGGAAAATGCCCCAAATATGTATTATGGCAAAGGGCAGTAGGCCCCTTCCATTGCAAAAGGCATGGAATCATAGATTGGTTTGGGTTGGAAGGGATCTTAAACATCATCTAGTTCCAACTGCTTTCTGTGGTCAGGGACATAATGGGAATTGGAAGTTAAAAAAGTATAGAAATTGGAAGTTTCTCTGTAGTCTGTGGAGTCTTATTGGAATGGTCCAGCTAGGAGCTGATACATCTACTAGTAATCTTCTCCCAAGACTACATCTCCTTGTAGTTTTGGTCCTTTTCTCCTTTTTCAATTCTCTCTAGTTTCTGCTCCCACAGCCGTTCTGCTGCCAGATGCTTGTTTGCTGTTTTTGCTGCCTGTTTGCATTACCGCCTTACCCCTTCTGGGTTTTCAATTTTGATTTTGTTTGGGTTTTTTTGTATGTATCTTATACATTCTTTAATCTGGTAGATTTGCTAATTGTGTCCCTGCCTATTGCGTGGGGGTTGGAACTAGATGATCCATGTCCCTTCCAACCTAAATCATTCTATGATTCTATGTAGCATACAAGACAATGAAATTATATGCCTTGACTTGAAAAAAATTAGGATCTTTAAAGAGAAACATCTTGTTATGTGAAATTAAATCCAGAATAGCCTCATCATCTTAATAGCAGTGCAAATTCAAATAATGACTTAATAGAGGAACTTAAACCTTTAATGTGATGAGAATAACCTTGTTAATTATCAGGGTTAATGAGGTGCATTTCTTTAAATTGAAGAGAGTGATCACAGGCCAGAAGAAAGGATATGTCTTCTGCTGGATAGCATTTTTCCAATTCATTGGTAAATGAGAAGAGGATTTTGTTCCAGGAAGGTGTGTGATAATACAGCAATTTATATCAGATTCTTCAGGAAAGAGGAATAAACACCTATTTAAAAGGCAGACTTTATTATACAGTTAAAGCAATTTAAAATGGTAAAATAACTTTACCTGATTTTGTGTATCCATTTTGATGGCTTAATGCCTTTATCTTTCCCCAATTTCAGTGGCAAGTAGGCATACGCTGAAACTTAAATCTCATTAATTAGAGTTCTACAGTTTGGAAGTGTTAGGGATTTTGATAATATTGCATTATTCAGTGTCGTTTCACAGCTCCCTTGGATATTTCAATACTGCTTGTAACTTGCCTTCTATGGAATGATTTTTGGGATACAGAGTCATTAAAGGTGCTTTGAGTGATTGTACTGTGATATTGCTATCCTGTTGATTTTAGGACAGGTGTACAAGACAGGTCTTATATAATGAGTGTATTGTGAGAGGCTTTGGCAATGCTGAGCTGTGGATGGGTATAAAGTTAATATCAGACTATGTGACTATTGAAAACAAAGTTTCTTTTTTTACAGTGAAAATGATACCATATTTATTGTTCTTCTATAATCTTATGAAATGAATGTTTTTGCATGAGGAGTGTGGCTTTCAAGGTGTTGAAAGCATTTCTAGTACCTCATGTGTAGGAAGAGTTTTAATGTTCCTGTCTGGACTTTGTTCCACTAACTTTGCTTGACTGTTACCAGATGTCTTCACAAGAATGTCTTCCATAATTGTCCCTTCTATGCCTGTCACCATGACATGTGAGCATGCCTATTTTATGACAGTGGTGGAAGGTTCAGCACAACATGAAACCTTAGCTTGTTAGCTGCTATCCTGTACTGTCTTGGCTGAACTCTGTGTTTTGGAGTGTGGTAGCTGTATTGCACATTGTTGTGTGGTTGGTGTGTCTGTCTACATAGGCAGCACTGAGCAGGTGGTTAGAGGCAGTGGTTCTTTCTGAATCAGCAGAAATGTTCTGTGAATATGCACCCACCCACCCTGTATAGGAAACAAAGAAAGAAGAGCAAAGAAACTGGAGCTAGATGCAGATGATACTGGAAGTTTGAAGATAAGACAGAAGTGCAGTTTTTTCCTATGTAAGCAGGTCTTGATATATTGCATGGCATGGAAGGCAAAGCATTGTCACTGTAGGTTAGCTGTATGCAGTCTTGGGAATTTTCTAACTTCTGGAGAGTCTGGGGCCATCCATCTGAACTTCCAGAGAGCTAACTTCAGCCTATTCAAAGACCTGCTTAGAGGAATCCCTTGAGTTGGGGCTCTAGAGAGAAGGGGGTCCAAGAGAGCAGGTCAATATTCAAACATCACTTCCTCCAAGCTCAAGACCATTTTATCCCCATGAGCAAGAAATCAAGCAAAGAGGGCAGGAGACCTGCATGGATGAGCAGGGCATTCCTAGCAAATTTCAAATGGAATAAAAATTTATGGGATGTGGAAAAAGGGGCAGGCCACATGGGAGGACTACAGGAACACGGTCCTGCAGGGACCTCCCTGCAGGGATGCAATAAGGAAAGCTAAAGCCAAGGGCCACCTGGAATTGAGTCTGGCAGGTACAACAGGTATCAGGTACAACAAAAAGGGCTTTTACAAGTACATCAGCAGCAAAAGGAAGATTAGGAAAAATGTGGAGATGCTGCTGAATCAGATGGGTGTCTTGGTGAGAGAAGACACAGAGAAGATGGAACTACTGAATGCCTTTTTTACCTCAGTCTTTACTGCTGAGGAATCCCAGACCTTGGAGGTAAGAGAGGAAGGCTGGAGAAAGAAGGACTTTCCTCCTAGTTCTAAAAGGTTGTGTTAGATATTGTCTAGGCAGACTTGACACCCATGAGCCATGCTCCATCATCTTTGAAAAACCATGGAGAGCAGGAGAGGAGCCCAATGACTGGAGGAAAGCCAGAGTTACTCGCACTTTCAAAAACGGCAAGGAGGACCCAGGAAACTACTGGCCAGTAACCTCCATCCCTGGAAAGCTGATGAAACAGATCGTTCTGTAGGTCATCACCAAGCATCTATCTAAAAGAAAGAAGGTTATCAGGAGTAGTCAGCATGGATTCACCAAGGGGGAATCAAGCTTGACCAATCTGACAGCCTTCTATGATGGCATGGCACCACGGGTTGACGGGGAGAGCAGTGGATGTTGTCTACTTAGACCTCAGCAAGGCTTTTGACACTTGTCTCCCACAGCATCTTCATAAGTAAGCTCAGGAAATGTGGGTTGGATGAATGTACAGTGAGGTAGATGAAGAATCGGCAGAATGGCAGAGCTCAGGGGGTCATGATCAGTGGAGTAGAATCCAGTTAGAGGCCTGCAGTCAGTGGTGTTCCTCAGGGATCAGGACTGGGTCCAGTCTTACTCAACTTATTTATCAAAGACCTGGACAAAGGTTTTTCTGATGTTATGAAACTGGGGATAGTGGCTGATACACCTGATGGCTGCACTACTTCAGCAGGCTGGAGAGCTGGGCAGAGGGAAACATAATGAAATTCAACAAAGGGAAATGCAGGGTCTTGCACGTGGGGAGGAATAACCCCAGGAATGAGTACAAGTTGGGGGCTAGCCTGCCAGAGAGCAGTTCTGTGGACAAAGACCTGGGGGTGTTGGTGGATGACAAGTTGACCGTGAGCTGGCACCATGTCCTTGTGGCTTGGAGGGCCAATGATATCCTGGAGTGCATCAGGAAGAGTGTGGCCAGCAGATTGAGGGAGGTGATCCTCCCCTCTGTAAAGGACCAGCAGAGGGCCACCAAAATGATTAGCAGTCTGGAGCATCTCTTATGAGGAGAGACTGTGAGCTGGGCCTGTTTAAAGAAGGCTGAGAGGGGTCTCGTCAACACATATAAAGATCTCAAAGGCTGGTGCCAGACTCTTTTCAGTAGTGCCCAGTGACAGGACAAGGAGTAATGGCCATTAACTAAAACACAGGAAGTTCTATCTCAACTTGAGGAAGAGCTTTGTTACATTGAGGGTGGCAGAGCACTGGAACAGATTGCCCAGGGGGGTTGTGGTCTCTATCTGTGGAGACATTTAAAACCCACCTTTATGTGTTCTATGTGAACCTTCTCTAGATGACCCTGCTTTGGCAGGGGGTTTGGAGTAGATGATCTCTAGAGGTTCCTTTCAACACTAACTATTCTGTGATTCTGTAAAGTAAAAGCTTGATAATTTGATAAAGCGTGAAACAATTGTTAAAACTTCATCTTTGTCATTGAGTGCATTTCTGCAAAGGCAAGCTGCATGACCTCAAGTTGACTTAGTTTCATTTGCAGCAGTATGGTTGTGCCTTGTAGACAAAAAATGGTGGTCCAAACCCTCAGACATAAGTAGAATAAAATATGTGACTTAACTGTGGAAGATTAAGAAGGGTATGATGTACTGGGAATGTTTCTACGATTGCCCACCAGCAACTGAAATCAAAGTTCGGTCTAATTGTACCTCCAAATTGACTTTCAGGTAGAAAAAATTAGATGTCAAACATGATTTCTGCAAGCAGAGTTTGTTAAATTTGACTGTATTAAAATAGTGGGCATGGTGGAAAATGTGGGGTACAAAATACTTCATAACGCTGAACAGTTTAAGTACTTCTGATCTCTTCAGCAGGGGAGTTTGACAATCTAAAAACCAGAAGCTTGTTTCATTTGCGATTCCAGAACAACATTCTTCCTTTTCTGTTTATTGCAAAATTAAGTTCTTTAAATAAGGTAGTGGTCACTGACTGATTTCCATGTAAGGCTTTCTATTCTTCTCATAGGAACAATTTCTCTATTAGTTTTTAATATCTTTATAAGTACTGCAATTAACTGCTCCCTCATATTGTGTTATGCTTTTTACTTCATGCTGTGTTACACAGCTGTAGAGGGGCCACGCTGGGAAGGGAAATGGCACCATGGTTCTCCAGGAGAATTTGGAAATATAATCATCATGATATTGTATGGTTAGGTCTCCCAGTGAGGAGAGGTAGGGGGTAGCTGTGCATGCCAAAGATGTTTTGGTTATGCTGCATCCCTGAGTGAAAATGTATTTGATGTCAGTAGTGTACTGATCTTCATTTTCCATTTTCTGCCCATTAACTCTCTAAAGCAGAGAAAAGATTCCAAACAGAAGCACTGTGAGGGAAAGCCAGGCCTTCTTTGCAGTCATGGGAGCAGTTCCTTGGTATCCATAGGGTGTAGCTTACATTGTGATGGCTTGATGACTGTGGGTCTCATGGGAGATAGGGTTCTCCCTCTTTTCCTCAAGGTCTTCTTCTCTGGAGTCTTTTCTAGAAGGGAAAAAACGTGCCAATCATGTTATGGAAGAAAGGGACTTCCTTAGCATGGAGAAAAAGTTCAGAGAGGAAGCCAATTACTAATACATTGCTTAGAAGTGAAATTGATGTAACATGAGCCAAGTTAGGTATGTATCTAACCTAAGGGACAAAATTTTGGTATGTGATAAAGTAGTAATAAAATAAGAACTAACGTAAGATTTCTAGCCAGTGGAGAAGTGAACTTCTGGAGCTGTTTTTGGATAGGACAAGGGTGTGCACATGTTCCATGCCGTCTAAAGCTTCCTCATGAGAGGAGGCAAAAGGAGGGGCAGGCACTGATCTCTTCTCTGTGGTGACCAGTGACAGAACCTGAGGGAATGACCTGAAGCTGTGTCAGAGGAGATTTAAGTTACATATTAGGAAAAGGTTTTTGATCCATAGGATGGTTGGACATTGGAACAGGCTCCCCAGGGAAGTGGTCACAGCACCAAGCCTGCCAGAGTTCAAGGAGTGTTTGAACAATACTCTCAGGCACATGGTGTAACTCTTGGGGATGGTCCTATGCAGGGCTAAGAGTTGGACTTGATGATCCTTGTGGTCCCTTCCAACTCAGGATATTCTATGATTCTCTTTCAGTTTTAAGGAGAAGCCCATGTCTGCTGTAAGACATTGTAGAACTTAAGTGTAATGAAAGGAGCCAGGGAGAATAATATGGACTTCAGCATTAATCCTTGTGTATTGCTTGAAACCATCAGCTGGAACTTCTTTCTGTAGCAGAAGGACATGGTGTGATCTCCAGATCTCTGATATTCAGGACTGGCTCAGTGCAGAGGCAGTTGCAGTGAACTCTCTGTTGCTCTTGTTTCAAGTACCTTAATGCCATCAACTGGAGTAAGGAAAAACCCTCGCTCAGAAATAGGCTTCAGAGTGAAAGTCCTGTGCTAGCACAGATCTAATCATGCTTCCCTGGCTGCCATAAGAAAGGGATGACTACGGTTCCCAAGGGAAGACTTTGTACTTTGACTTTGCCAGTATGTGAAACTGGTGTCAGGTGGTGTGACCAGTCCTTGCTGTGCAATCTATAAATGCAGGCACACTCCTGTGGTGGATAATGTGCTACTTTACGTTTTGCTGCTTCAGGCTCAGACAGTCTGTGCTGCTTCTTTGGAGAGAAGCATAAAGCATGGCTTCTGAGTGCCAACCTCCTTCAAAAGTTGTCTGCTATCTCCTCACAGGGGTGTGATCTCTTCTATTTAAAGTTTTTCTGCCAAGTACACATCAGCCAGTGTGACTGAGTAGTAATTACAGTGCCATGTAGAAAATTTCTCTATGTAGTGATGGTATCAAATTGTCTTCCTCTATGCTAGCTTTATTTGTGGGTAAACAGCCTTAAAGAGTCAGCTGATGAGTATGAGTTTTCATGAAGGCAGATGTTTCCATAAAGCTGGTAAACATAACTCTACAGGATTGAAAATATTTACTATGAACCTGCCTTGTTTGTGTAGTACCTTCTTAAAAATCAAACAGTAAAATCAGTGCCTTAAGTTGGTGGCAGTCCTAACAGATGATATGAGGTATTGGATGGAAGGTGACATACTTGCAAAAAAAGCCAAATTTAATTCTATCTCACATGCTGGTCTTCACAGCTGGTGGGATGCAGTATTCTGTGGAGCTGAGAGAAAGGAACTGACTGTCTGTTGATTGCAAAATGCTTCAAAAAGATAATAGCTCTTTGATAAACTGTTGCTAGAGTGAAGAACTCAACTTTGCAATTTTGTATGGTTATGCTGAAGTTGGTAAGGTGGGTGACTTAAGGTAGAGCGAAGCCTAAGAAATCAAAGTCTCACAAATTGTATTTTTCTGCAACCACAGACAGAGGAAAAAGGGAAAAGAAACAGATAACCCTTGAGTGTTTTCTTGATAAGTTTATTACATGAGCAGTCTCTTGCACTTTGTAACTTTATTCTAAATTTTTTGAATTTTCTGAACAGCAGAAAATCCACAGTCTGTGGATTTCATTCTGTTGTCCTGTGAAAATCTGAGATGGTTTAGTGGAAGTGAAAAGGAAGAGAGAGAATATCTGTGATAAGAGAACATTGATAGAAGTGGGTGAAATGATCTGAGTGGAAAAGTAATGGAAAAAGAAACAGAACCGAGATATGGAATGAAGGCTGATGATCACTGTGTGTGGAATGGGAAAAGGAAATATTGTTTTAAACATCTGCTGTGTTTAAAATTTCAAAAACCTTTTCTTCCCTTGTGCTAGGGGAAAATATCAGGCCAGTTCTGCAGCCTGAGAGGGGTGAGACTGCCACAGCTCCATGTTCCAGGTCCAACCAGCAGCCAGGCTGAACACATACATGTTCCCAGTACACACGCACACAGGTGAATGTGCTCCTGCACCCGCTCCAGGTGCTGCACTGGAGACACATGTTCCCATGACACAGCCGAGGCTGACTCTTGCAGCCACTTGCCCCAGTCTCTCTGGTGTCTGGCAGTCGCACCCCAGTTGCTGCTCTCAGCCCCCTGTGCAGAATGAACAGAGCCATTAACCCAGAAAAGAGCTGGAAGGGATTTAATAAGCAGATAGGACAGACTGCACCTATCAGGGGGTCAGTGCATGACCAGGCAAGCGACCCAACCAGAAAAATATTTGCATGCAACTTGCCATTTTAATCCACTTACTTTTCGATTTTCTCATGCTTATTCCTCCCCAAATCACGTAAATCCATCTCTGTTCCTGCCTTTTGGTCCTCCTGTAAACATCCCTTAGTGTGTCCTATGCAATCCCCAAAAGCCCTTCCCCTACATACCATAATGTGTCCCACACCCCTGGGCACTCACATGGTAGATTTAACACCTGGACAGTGTGACTGAGGCTCTACTGTGATAGCCCTGGGAAGAGTCTGAATGAAACTTCCCTTTCTTCAAGTTCCTAATTTGTGTTCCTGCTTGTCATTCTGAACCCCTGTGGTCCTTGGGGCTTGTAGAGAGAATTCTCTAATGGGCTGATTGCTCCTGTGGTGGGAGGGCAAGGTATTATTTGTGTTCCCCCACCTGCCACTGTCTCCCTGTTCTCCTTTGTTGGGGTGCAAATGAGCTTTTATCATATAGTCTAACCATATACAACCATCTTCATTTGCTTATTGGAATTTTACAGAGTAAAATGATGATAAAAATATTTTGTTAAATAATACGTGGGAATGAAAAATATGTAATTGTTGTAGAGCACATTCTTGCTGCCTCCTTGTTTGGCTTTATGCTGTGGAATACAAATTGCATGATGTGTGAAATCTAGTCAAGTTAGATTTTTATTTTAAAACTTGAAAGGAATTATTCTTCACTTAAAGGACTAGTCAGTAGCAATGAGCTACAGTGTGGTTTACAACATTACTTAAACATCTGTGAGGAATCCAGGTAATGATAATTGTCAAAAAACAAAAACCAAGGGAGTGCTTTTGATTGCCTGTGGTGGTGTTGTGCCTAATGGAATAGAAATCATTTTTTCCCAGAATTGCCACCAGCGTTTCTGTATATGTCTTTCAGAACTTGGACTACTTCTAAAGGCTGTAACCATTATAATTCTTTTTTAACCGCAATTAAGCATATGTGTGTTCTGCAAAGCCATCATTAAGGTGAACACTTGAACTCATGAAAGAACGGTTGTGTTCCTCATCACAGCTGAGTTTTCAGTGCCTTAGGATTGGAGTCAGGAGCCTGCACAGAGAAACTATCAAGCTGAGTTAGACCTTGCAAAGAGTATTGGAGTAAGGAGCACAAAGTTCATCAGATATGTTTCCAAGAATAGGAATGGGAAACATTAAAATCTAGGTTTGTCTAAAAACTTCATTGTGTGCTACGTTTTACAGAAGGAATTCAAGTTGCCTGCAGGAAAAGGCGTAGAAGTATGGAAATGGAAATTAAGTTGGAATCTGGGTGCGGATTGGCTGGGAAGTGGGGCAGCTAGCTAATTAGGCAATGACAGGGTAGTGTACTTTTTTTTAAGGGGAAAAGTTAATCCAGGGAATTGCAGGATTATGGTTTTGACGTCAGTGTTAATCAAGTTCTTAAACTGCTTTTGTAGGAAGGGGTATTTCTGTGCATAATAGTAAAAGAAAATTAGAAAAAGGTATTAGGAATTTAACAAGGAGACTGATACTATAAGGAAGTGTGACTGATTAAGGGCCCCTTGGCCTCAGCTGTGCTTATATAGCTGTCTTTATAGCTAAACTGTAAATAAGATCAATTTTGTTTTTATGAAACAAAATGTAGTGTCAACCTTTTTTGACTTATGTCATTATTTGGAAGCTTGACTTCTATGGTAAGATGAAATGTATAGAGTAAGTACTGAATAAATGTGTGGGGATAATCACGTGGAAAGAATTACTTGGAATGAGAAAATGCGGATAGGAGAGGAAATAACCATATTGGCTGTGTTTGAATTTACTGTAGAGATTAGGGTTTCTAATCAATATAATAGTCTCCTAACTGAAGGTATTTTGTATTAAACCCTATCTTACTGCATTAGAGTCTGAGATTTATGAAGCAGTTTTCATAAAGATCATGAGATGCCTGTCATGAGGAGCTTAATTCATGGAGCAAGGAACTCTTTTTCTGCAGTATTTTCCTAAAATAAAGATAAAGTGAATCAATATAGTAAAAACATATTTGACAGCAGATGCAGATGCAGCTCTCTGTCCATGGTGGCATGGGGAAAGGTTTTCAAACAAAAGCAACCAGTTTCAACAACTACAGCAAAGTGAAAACAATGTGGAGGTAAGAGCATTTTCCTTAGAAAGGCAATGGAAATTTCAACATGTAGAAATGTCAAATTGCCAAAAAAAAATTGAAAGGAGTTGTCTTGGGTAAAGTTCTGTAGTAGATAGTTGAAATGGTAGTTTAAGAATGTGATAAATTATGAATACTCTTCTTTTATCCTAATCTTCTATTTAAAGTCAGCTTTTCTTGATATATGACATTGGTCATTGTTACTTATGCCTTTTGCTGGGCTTTAAACTCCCTGTGTGATGTCTGCCAGTCTTTTGAGTAGACATTTTTGAAGGTTTCAGCAAGGTTAGAGAGCTGAGCTGGGGGGCAAAAGATAACTGTCAAATGCAGTCGAAAACTTAAAGTACTGATGCTTCAGGATAGGGCCCTTGGAACAGAATAGATTGATTCTTGTCCAAGGAGCGAGTTTCTCCTCTTCCTTAGAAGATTTAATTGCGTATGAAAACTAGTAAACCTCAAAAACATCTGTTTTTGTGCTAGGAAGACCTAGACTTTATTGGCTAAAACCTCTGTAAAATTTAATGGCTGGGCCAAAGCGGGATTACTCTGAAATCACAGATGTGAGTCATTCAAGCTGTGGGAGATGAGGGTGTTGAGCAGCCCAAGTGACACTTGCTGTTTGCTGCCCGGGAGCTCTGGAAGAGAAAGCTGCTTAGAGGAGTCCTGCAAAAGCAAAACTAGGAGGAGAAAATAACAGGGAAGGGAACAAACCCAGAGAGATGAATGCATGAAACCTGAGGAGTCAAACTGTAGGATGGGGAAGTGATATTCAGAGTCTAGGCTAGAAAAATAAGGGCTAAAAAATAATAATTGACTCAGATAGGATACTAATGAGAGAGAATAATAAGGAACTAGTTAACAAGAACGTCAGCTCAATGCAGCATGTGTGGTTTGAGATGGTGAAGGCAGACAGGCAGGTGTGCCCAAGTGAAGCCAGGTCGATGTGCTAGTGTGACAACAGTGTAGATGAAATGTCCCATTAATTTGAGTTCTTTATCACACAAGTGATACCACCTCATCGCTGTTACCTACTTTGGCTATTACAGCAGACCCCAGTTGCTCTGCAGGTTTCTTTGGTGTATGTGTGCATGTCTTAGAGCTGTGTATAATACCTTTTTCCATACTTTTTGTCCCCTTTCTATAGAACTGTTGCCCGACATTCTTATGTGCTGAGGATAAATCAGACTGTATGACATTTTTATCTGCAGAGCTCTAGCCTCATTTTATAGAACACAGTGAATACACAATAGGGAAGAAGGATTTTTTATAGTTAGGCAGCTAAATGTTACCTGGGATATATGGCGTATATCCTTTTCTACCCACATAGATCCTGTCTGATGCTAGACCTGTTTTTTATTTTTTAAAGTTTTTTTTTTATTATTATTATTATTATTTTTTAATTTTTTTTCTATTTGCAAATGTGTATTTTCACTTTTTCATTCTTCTCCTTTTCTGGATGCCTGATCTGATATGGAGAAGAATTAGATTACTTCTGAAGGTAAAGGAATTTTAGTGCTTGCTTGCTGTAGAGACTGTACAGCTCTACGTGTTAGTGTCTGGAGATATTTCTGAGCCAGGTATCATGTCTACATTAAAAAATGTTCAGTATTATTCAGGAAATGACATTACATTATAATGGATACTGTTTGGTTTAGCAGATTCGTGGAAGAGAATTCTGCTCTCACTTTTAATAATTTAGCTTCAGACCTAACTCCTTACTTAAATATTACTGGGGAGTAGTGTGAAGCTTACTCCAGTTCTCTTTCTGTTTTCCCTCTGTAGTGTTTGTGGTCTGCATAGGACTGCAGCTGTATGAGTTTCACTTTTATTCCCCTGAAATAGTCATTATAGAGCTGGAAGGTTGTCCATGCCTTAATGCCATGTTGGCTGTGCAATTCCATAATGGTGCTTCATGCATTATGTTGTTGCAATTCCTTGTGCAATTGTCACAGTTGTTGTGCATTACTTTAAATGTAGAGAGAGAATGCAGATGATTTACTGGAAATGGGAAAAAAAAAAATCTTTTTTTTTTCCCTCCAGTTATTAACTTTTCCATTTTACCTTTAGTTAAATAAGAATTGAAGCTTATTTTTGGATCTCTAAATTACAACTTTATGCCTCACTATCTCTACATGATACTATTGAAGCGTGCAAAATTTTGTTGTTGCAAGGGCAGTGAATTATACTCTTCTGTGCTGACAAACTAGTAAGAATTGTGACAGACTGTTGCCTTTTGGGTTAATAATAAAATAGTTTATTTCGTGAAAGAACAAATAATATAACAGACATCTGAGAGAATGATCATTAAAATTGCCTGAGGGAAAGGTTTCCTTTCTCAATGATATAAACAAAAAAAAAAATAAAAATAGGAATAAAAATGCTGTTTAAAGTGTAATTAATATCCTGTGTGTTATTTGCATCTTAGGATTATTTAAATCACTTTCCAAGGGGGAAATGCCAGGAAACAGATGATGTCTTGCAAAATTGACAGAGAAACTAGGCAACTTCTGGTAGTGTATGATTGCTAATGTTCTGGGAGAGCACCAGTCAACCAACAGATAGATCACTCAACTTTATAGAAATACAAATGGATTGACTATTAATGTCTAAACAGCTATATGCTACTCCTGGTGGACTTTTTCTCTTTATTGCTTTGGAACACAAAGAGATTAATAATGTTTTGTGATAACAAAAAGTGTTATAGAAATAATTTATGGTAACTTGTTGTGGAAAAACATGTCCTATATTTTCCTAAGCTATTTATAAAGTAATGTTTTAAGAAAATATTTTAAAAAATAATTGAATAAGTTTATTATTAAGAGAACAAAGGTATAATGTGGGCTTACTTGCCTACGCTAGAAAATGTCAATATGCAACATAATGTATCTTCCCTAAAAAGGGACATTTAACTTAAAATTCATAATCCTTTTTCCTTTGATATTAAAAACCCCCACAACTGCGGTTATCCAATTCTCATCCATCTTTTTTCTTTTCCCCTTGGTAGAATGGTTTCTGCAGCTTGTGTTGCATAAAATAGTGTTAAGCAATGCTTATTATAAGCCAGGAAGCCTAATGAAATATTTACATGAACACTTAACTAACAGACATAACTTTTAAGATTTAACAGACCACCTGCTCTGCAACTGAAATAGAGCAATGCTGTTTTTGAAACCAGTTAGTTATTTATGGCCAAGGAAACATCCTGGATATAGCTCCCAGAAAGCTGTTTGCTCATCCCATTAATTCTTTTAAAACCTTTAAAAAAAAATTACTTGACAAACCATAAGGCTTCCAGAGGAAAAAGAAGAATAAGGGTGTGGTGGGTGGGGCGGGGGAAGAAGGAAGAGGAACAGAAAGAGAAACTGGTAGAGAAATGCAGTCTAGAATAGCATTCAAGAGTACATTCTCTTAAAAAAGGTCAAATCTTTTGCACCTCCACCTTATTTTAATAATTGGCTACTCTAACACTTAGTTCTCCACATATTCAGAGCTGCCTATGCTCTGCCTTCATTCCAAAAGCTGCATTATGCTCTGTTACTGTGACTGTTGCCCAATGTGTTGGCTCTTTTTCATAGGCCTGATTAGCAAATACACAGCTAGTGCTGGCTCTGGAGCAGTTTGTGTGTACTCATCCATGTAAATGGTTTTTGTGTGGAGAGGCACGTGCTAAACTGAAGTAAACCCCAGCCATTGCTGTGATTAGAAATACCACCAGTTTAACTGCTGGGATCTTTCTTCTAGCTATAGAAATCTAAGAGTAGACAGGCATATCAAAATATTTCTGACTGTATCTGTTCCAGCAAGGACTTTATCTGAGTGAAATAGATACATCTTTCAATATAACATCAGATAGCAATTAAATGCAACATTTTGCCTTGCAGGGGTGGATTTTCCTTGTCAGACACAGTTGCTACACTTCCATTTTTGCATTTAAAATTGTTATCAAGTTTGTTCAGTCTGTGACAGTGGTATGGCCTTTCCTCTATGCTTGTCTCTAGACTGAGATGAAATGAGATACAGGGAGCTAGAAGTCAATGCTGTTTCAACAGCTTTCATACAACACGTACCCATTTCTTTATGAGTTCACCCGCTCAGACAGGCAGTAAGGAAAAGCTTCAGAATCTAAATAGTCACATGGGTTCAAAGAATCCAAAGAATTAAATGCCCAGATATACACCCTTGACAAATTAACTGTTAAGCAGTAAGTGTGGAATTACAAGCAAACTTACATATTCGTATTTTTACTCGGACTGGCCACTTCCGTTGTGAATATGAAAATTTTTTTTTTTTTTTTCTGGCAAAATAAAAGTAATTGTTCTCAACCAGACCTGAGAGGGCTGATCTCTTTCAGAGGCAAGGAATGTAAAATATTCTCCTGCTAGATAAATTTTTTCTTTTTTTTTTTTTTTTTAATGCTGAAGTAACAAAGCATGCCTTCCAGTTTTTTTAGTTGGATGACAGTTACCCCTACTGTCATGTAGCTACTATATTAGTACTACAGAGAGCAGTAATTACATAATAGTAGTAACCACAGGGGAAAGGTTAGCTGTCATACTCTGCAGGAGTGTACAAGTAATGCTATAAGTGGCTACTCTTTCTCGTGGTGGACAATTGTAATGTCCTCGCTGGACAAACACACCAGGCTGTTCTCAGCTTTGAGGCTGGAATAAACAGGCAAAACCACCATGCATCTTACAGGACATGATTAGAATGTTTCCTGTCTTGAACTTCATGATGCTGAAAAGGTGAATATTCTGCCACAGCTCTCATTACTACAGTGTTAAGCAAGGTCTGGTTTTGACAATAGTCAAGTCGAGCTAACTGACTGCTTATTTTTGGCATAATATTCAGACTGTTAGGCAGCAAGCAATTTTTCTCTGCCTTTCAGTCAACATTTTAAGCTTAGGCTTTGTATTTTGTCCTGTAGCAAATGCTATAAGGATTGCAGCAGAACTGGCAGGTACTGCAAGTACTTGGAAATAACAGAGGCTGTTTCAGGTAGCAAAACATTTGACAATTGTGAGCATTTCTGCCAGGAAATGTTGCTTCCCAGTTTGGAAATGTTTTGTAACAAAAAAATCCCCTGAATACTTTTATTTCTAGGTTTGAAATTGTTTGACTGGACCCATACCTTGTGAAGAAAGCAATAAAAATGGTTAATGTAGAGTTTTTTAGAAAGATCTAAGTAGAGCTGGTGGTCTAATCCCTTTTCTGCGCATCAGTGTTTGTTTATTTACTGGAGGATTTTAGAATCAATTTAATGTTCATTGGGACTCGCCTACTTTTGCCTTGATTCTCAGTTTCATCTTTCTATGGTTATTTTGGCTCAGAAGATATCTTCCTTCACACTAAGTCCTCTTTCCTAATTTTATTAGATTAGGTACTGTATAGTAATTAATTGTATCTGTTGAGAACCTGCGTTCTCGGTGGAAAGCATTAAATGTGAAGCTTGTTAGCTGTTGGAAGTATGTACAGTTGATAAACAGTTGTTGCACAGAATAGCAAAAACACTTTCTTTAGGGAGAAGGGTTCCCTACCTACATATTAGTATTACTATTATGGAAAGTCCTGAGCACATAGTGCTCTCTCTGTTTCATGGCCACAATCAAGACAGAGGAGAAAAATACTGTAAAGGCAGAAAGTAAAAGTATTCTTTGTGAGGAAAAATATAAGATGTTATCCATAAAGATGCTGTGTGTTGGTATTTATTTATCCCTTGGCAACTTTCCCATATGGTATATAATGAAAGACTCAAACCTGTGATTTATGGGATAACAGAGATTGATCTTTGCAGATGGACATCAAGAAAAGAGAATTTAGATAAACTCAGCTCTTGGCCTTGCACAGGACAACTTCAAGAATCACGCCATGTGACTGAGAGCATTGTCCAGATGCTGGTTTTGATGGTCATCAGCTTTTGGGTTCTTTGCTGGGATTTCCAGGAATGACAGTTTGTGCTGTTTGTGATGGCTTGGCTTACCTTTGTTAATCTTTTTTAGAGATCTGTAATAGAAATACCAGGGTTTGTATGAATGAAGTAGAAATGGTGTGTTTAGCCAACAGAAACAACAGAAGCGTTGAAAGAAAGGAATACTTCATTCAGGTCAAGAGCAGGATACCTTCTGGGAGAGCAAGTGACTTGTCAGGGAAAGCTCGTTATGTGTACTAGTACCCTTCCTACGTGCCCAACAGACTAACAGGCTATAGACCATATTCCAAATGAAGAAAAACAGAATAGGAAACAAAATGGCCTAAGATTTATGGAGATTTAGGGGTTTGGTGTGCAGGATCACCTCACAATGGTTTCTGGCTCCCAAAAGCTATGAAGATCTGTCCCACAACTGTTTTGTTTTTCCAAGTTCAGAATAAAGCCAGAAGCATTGTGAGGGTTTGGTAACTCGTGCCTCTTGTCCTTTTTGTCGTGCACAGGTAATCCTGGCATCTAGACATACATGTCACTTGTGGGTAGGTGAGTTGGAGATTGGGAGCCAGTGAAATATCTGGAAGGATGAGTGGGATATTTTCAAATTCTTTTTTTTTTTTTTTTTTTTTTTTTTTTTGTAAGATCTGATGTAGAAATTTGCAGCATAGCTTTCCCTACTACCTGTTTTATGCTGAAATGAAACCTCTGTCCAGTCATACACTGGAACAGCAATCCATTTCCTTGTCAACATGAGAAGTCTTGGTAGAGTTAAGAGGTGTCAAAGGAAGAAACAGGCTAAACCAATTTATGGTTTAGAAAAGTCTTGTGTATTACCAGAGTACTAAAATTTAGGCCATAAATGAAGAAAGAGTCAAAGAGGAAGGAAAAAGTCTGGATGGGGTTTCTTACTGAGTATCTTGTATTAATTAGACAATTTATTTTTAATATAAACTTCTGTTTTTATTTTTATTGTAATAGATCAACATTAATTTTAATAATTTACTATTATTGATAATTTTTAATACAGTTATTATATCAATATATCAACACCAATAATAAGTATTTTTAATACAGGCATTTTTGAACAGTTATATGGGATCCCCAAAGATACCAGCAGCCTTTGACGTGATTAAGAAGCCTTGGGAGTGCAGGAGGCTGTTTCACTTTTGTTCTCCTTGGCTATTTCAGCACCAAAATGTGGCATTATCACTGTTGGGTTCCCTTTTTTCTTAAGAGATGTGTTATCACTGATGTTACCTTCAGAGGGGATAATAAGCAGAAAATATAGAGAACAAATAGGAGGCAGCAAGAGGAAACTATTTTTATAGAGTTCAGGCAGTTGTCAGGAACAAGCCTGGTAGGCAAGAGGTATTTTGCAAGCAGAAGAATAGCCGTATGGCACATGCTATATTTTTGTGAACTGCCTTTTCAGACTGAAGAATGTAAGCATCAAGATAAACATTTGTACTTCTGTAGCTGAACATGTGCTATATTCACTATATGTTCAAGCTTATGCGGCAAACCAGTGGGAAAGACTGCGTAAGAGACAAATAGACTTGCTGTCTAGCAGTTTTGTTTAGGTTATTTGTAGAAGGTGTTGCTATTTACATTTTGTCTGTTTTGTATATTTTTTTTTAAATGTTTGGTAGACTATAACATGGTACTCTTTGTGCCTGGAACCATGTTTTTTTCCAGGGCCTTGTATGCAGTGTAAGTAATGGTTTCCAGGGCCTTGTCTGTAGTATAATTAACTTCCCTAGAGTGAAAGGGGGAAATTCCTGGATGTGCTACTTGATAAGAGCTGTGCAGACCTGTAGGAAGAGTTGAAAGAGAAACAGCAAAGTACCTGATTGCTTCCATGTGTCCCTACAGCTTGGCTGCTTAAGAACCTATACTGGTAAATTGAGCAATGCTTTTAAAGCAACCCCCTAAACTTTCCTTATCTTATTCTCTAATCTTTACTGGAAGCCTTTAAAGCAATTATGACTTTTTTTTTGGCTTTTTGGAAAAAGAATCATAATTCATTAGCTTAATGGATAATGATGCTGGGTTGAAGACATACTGAATGTTTTTTAAGGCATCTTTTCCTAAATGTTTGTGTAGCAAACCTGTGACTTGTTTTGTGTTCTCTTTTTGAAGTGACATGATCGGAGGCTGTGTGGTAATTTCACTGTATTAATACTTAATGTGGATTTTACTTTGCATAGAGATGGTTTGGGTTTCTTAATTTCTGAGCAGGAGTGCAGCTGAACCAATGAGCTGGGAATAGCAAGAAAATAATGCCTTGTTTCCTGCTCACAGAAGTCATGCCTCAGGTGAAACCATTGTCTTTAATTTACCTGTTGAAAGAAGTGTTGTGTTAGAAGAGTTAACCTTTGACCTAGAACTAAAGTTTGTCTAATGAAAAAGCTGCTAGAAATGAAAGGTCATACAAAATGCAATGAATTTTTGAACTCCTCAAGAACGATTTCTCAAAGTACTGTAATTCCCTGTTGATTTGCCTAACCAGAGAGACATTTCTGTCCCTGTTCACTGAACAAAGTTTTACTCATCATCTCCATGCAAGTAAAAAATTCTAAGCAGAATATGGCCTGTGGAAACAGCAAACAGCCTAAACAAAGGGTGTGTTTGATTCCTTAGGAAATATGTCAAATTGAGTAAAAAATTTTATCAGCTTGAATCAATTCAGTAACAGCTGACCTTAGACACATTATTTTTTTCCCCTGTTTCTTAGCAACAGGAAACTTTTTTGCAGGATGGCTGCTTAATACTCTATTTTGTTTTGGAAGCTTTTATACCTAAAGAAGAACAGATGGTCTAAGGAAATTTTATTTGTCACAATCAAGATAAGAAATATCTATAGATTATTTTTTCTCATTTTATTGTCCTGCACTTAAAATTAAAAAGTATTTCCTTGATGGTTCTAAAAAACTTTAGTCAGGAACAAGGAATAAAAATAACAATCTTCAGATGCTACAGGTTTGCTTTTTGTTTTTTTTAAAGGCATGATGCTTAAAAATACATGTGCTCTTACATCTGTGATTGCACTCATAATACAAAGTGGGAGAATATGTATATTCTGTAAGTGATGAACTGTTCTTGAATACATGAAGAAAGCATATCTACAATGTGATTTTGTTCATTGGCATTTGCTTACTCACTCTCAAAATCTATCATGTGGTTTCCTTTCTCCTTTTTTACAGATTCCAAAGGTTCTTTACATTTCAATGTGAACAATCTTTTTTGAAAGGTTACTTTTATATGACTTACTGTTCATGTAAATATGATGAACCTGTAGCTTTCAAACACTATGTTGTAACACAGAAGAAATAATCTTGGTTGTGAATGGTGTGAAACTTCATACTTCCAAATAAGCATATTAAATGCTTGTAGGAGATTGGATAATGTTTATTTTTTTCTACATTAACTAAAATAAGTACAGCAGCCTTGATTATGACTTTATTACGGGCACCTGTGAATAAAAGAATAAGAAGATGTGTTCTCTTCTAATTCTTTCTCAAAGTGCTGTGTAGTACCTTTCCTTCCTTGTTCCTGAAGTTCCTCCTGCAAAGAGAAGTAGCTTCTCTCCATCACTTAGCTGCTGTCTTAAAACTCATCCTGTAATGATGCTTATAAATGCCTGACAGGGAAGATATCTGGTTTTTGGTTTGTCATGGAGAACAGATCTTGACATGCAAGTTGCGATTAGCAGGTAGAGCTCTTTTAGTTGCACAGTGTGATATGAGACTATCTCCCATCATGAAACCTCCTTGACATGTTATATCCCTATTGCCATATTTCTATGGTATCATGGGGCTGTCATGGTTTAGGAACCACACTGTCTAATTTAGTGCCTCTCTCCCAGCCCCGCCCCTCCCACTGACACTCTCCCAATCCAGATGCTGCTCACTCGCTCCCCTTCCCACTCCAGGGATGGAGCTGAGAATTGGAGGCCCAAAAAAGTAAAATTACTGATTGAGATAACAAGAGTTACTGGAAACAGCAATGGGATAAGAAAACAAACCGTGACAGCAGCAATGCTAATAACAAAAGGGTACAAGGAGAGGATGATCTACATGCGAAAATGCTCACCAAAGCCCAACATAACATGACCGCAGCCAGTGGCACCCCACCCTGACTCTGTCTGCCACTCTTGCTCCTGGATGAAAACCATGCCCCTTTTTTGTGGAAGTGAGTCCCCTTTCCCTGCCCCTGGCCATGACATAAAATGGTATCAAATAACACAGTGTCTTGGCTATGCCTCCTCCCATGATCAGGGCCAGAACTAGGACAGTTGTGAGCTACCATATTTTAAGAGTTAGCCTAGAAATATTTCTACTTGCAACTTCTGCTTGTTGCAAGAAAAGAGAATGTCATCTGTTTTTAGTTCCACTAAAGTAAAATTTTTGACTTCACACATTTTCACATGAAATATTTTGAAATGAAACTGAAGTGTGGAACTTCACTATCTCTTTTACACCTTCCGAGAGGAGCTCTTCCATTTTGTTGTGCCTCTTTTTCTTGTATTTTAATTGGTTGGGCTGAATAAAATCTGGAGGTTTATGTTTTGACTTATTCACTCCCATCCACTCCCTCATTCCCAAATTTGACATAAAAACTAATTTGAAGCCTAAAACAGGCTTATCCTCTAAAAACAATAAAACTCTTGGCTTAGAAATATTTTGTGTCTCCCAGTGAATCCTTCCAAGCCTTGGGTCTGTTACCAGTCATACATCTGGTGATACCATGTTTGATCCAGAGAAGAAAGAGATATGTTTTGAAGCATCATTACTGTGACTGCAGGGAGTCTCTGAAGAAAAGCAGGAAAGAAGGAGAGAAAAGGTGAAAGCAGGAAATATTTTGTTTTCTTTTTTTTTCTTTTTTCTGTCATCTTTCCCATTATGTTTTAAAAGGAATGATACCAAAAGATGTCTTTTGCTAGGTACTTCATCTAATGGTAAAATCTAATGTTAAAAATAAGCTTTGTTTCTTGAGATGTTTCATGGAAAATGGCCACATGAAGCTGCTTGAATAAGTGAACTGCCTAGTACATTATCTCTCCTGTGGTTTTGTCTTTCTGAGAGTTAGCTCATTAATGAGAGGAAAGGTAATGAATCTCTAGACTGTTGTATCTGTCTCTTTTATGCAGAAATGATAGCCCTCCATATTTTGGTCTTTGTATGACTAAGAAGATCAGTCTAGGAAAGAAGAACTCTTCAGTCTTAGTGGAGTATTTTCACAAAGTGCATATGTGAGCTTAGAAGGGCTGAAAAAGTAAAAATTTAAAGGATTTTTTTTTGTTCAGGAAAAAAAGAACTCCCTTATTTTTTTTCTGAGTGAAAGTTCTTTATGAATGTTTTATTTTGTAGTACTCAAGCACATCTGAATAGTGTGAGTGGCAGTGAGCATGTCTGCTCATCTGTTATGTTCACTAATAGGTCTGCATATTGTTTAACTGAATCTCAGTGGTTGCTGAAGGAGTTCAGGATTTTGAGGGATTCAAATCACATATTAGTTGAGAATTTAATTTGATCACTGTGAGTATTGCTAGAACTGACTACGAGTGAAATCAAGTTTATGACTGTGTTTTTCAAAAAGTGATTTCTTGCTGGGACAGGTGGTGTTTGGTGGTTTGTCTTTTTTTTTTTTTTTTTTTTTTTTAAATTTTTAAGTAAAGCAGCAAATTTGCCATTTCAAAAGACTTAACAGAAGGTGTGAGTGTGCTCAAGTTCTGAACTATGTAGAAGAACAAACTCATATCACTATAACTGTCCAACACAGATTACTGTTTACTGTTACATCAGTCTCTAATTGTAGGCCTCTTTCTAAGGCAAAAGATAAGTCTTTTACAGACACGGGGTCCTCATTTGGCTATGACGAGTGATGTAGGGGCTCTCACCTGTAGTTCACTAAACTTCAGTTTCTCCTTTTCCTTTCCTGTTTCTCCTCTTTCTGGTCTTGCTGAGTCAAAAAAACAGAAAACCCCAACAAACATTAAAAAAAAGGACAACCCCCCCACCCCCAGCCCCCACCCCCAACAGAACACAACCAACCAAGCAAAACTCCCCGTAACAAAAGAAATAAACTGCTAAGAGCTTTTAAAAAGTCTTGCCTATTAGTATTAAGATAAATTCAAAATTAAGAGATTGCTGCTGCATTAGGTTGACAGTTTAATTTGTATCCATGCATAAACTCAAAACAACCATATTAAAATGCTAAAGAAAAGGAGAATATGGATTGATATCACTGTAGCATCTAGAGCACATCCATTTTCTTTTCATGCGTTTCCTAATATGCTCTTTAAGCATGTTAATTCCTAAGACCCTTTCTTACTTTGCTTATTTAAGATTTCTTAATCAGGAATATAACCTACTCCCACTGCCCTCTATAAAAATAACCTGGTGGTGTCACAGTTCACTTCTTAATTTGAAAAGCTGGATACCATATGTAATCCATTGTAATATAACTCATCTGTCACATTAACTTTGACTAACGTGCCTTGGCATCTGTTAACTGGGTCTTGATCGATGTCATCATGAATGGAATTTCAGATTCTTAATTCATGCTTCATTTTTCTGTATCAAGCAGACAAAACTCAGTTTGGTCTTGTTCAGCATTTTATCCAGAAGAGCAAATATAATAATAGTAACATCAACAACAATAATGAGAAAAAGAATCCACTTTACTGATGCAGGTATATATATATATATTTTTTTCCTGAATTCAAGTTGTAATATATTCTCCGTTATTTGAACTCAGTGTAAGCAAATGTTGTTTTATCTAGCTGTTTGTTTTTCCAAATGTTTCATAATTTGGTTTTAACCCCCGCCACCCCCAATTCTTCTTTTCATTCTTACATCAACTTATTTCTGTATTACTGCCATCCAGTGTCATGTAGTCTTTTCCCTTGTAAACATTCACAGATTTTTTCTTGTTGTTCAATCTCAAGTTTAGCAAATTACGAATTCTTTGCCAGTACTCATATCATATGATCTTGCATGGTTATTTAGGTAATATCAAACAAATATAATGAAAATGAGAGCATTTGTAATTTGTCTTTAAAGCTAGATGTGGCAACATAAACCTGCAAGCCTATGATTTTCTGCAGGTATCTTTGAGCAAGGCTATCAGGTATGGATAAGCAGCATTTTCCTGCTATAAAATTAGCTCATAATGTTACTAGCAAGTGGTGGCCTGTTGGAAAGTTTTGTAATACAAAAGCTCCCAGAAGCCTGCCTGGAGAATGTTTCAAATTAAGTGTATCTATGTTGTCCATTGCTGCCCATACTTTCAAACCTTCTGCATCTCACAAATGTAAATGCAGCATGTCTGACAAACTTTATAAAATAAACATGCTCATTATAGTTTTCACACATTCTATTCTAGTTCTGAGAAAAGCATCTAAGGCATTTGTAGCAGCTCGTTAGACTTTTCAGAATCAGTGTAACCCTGTACTCCCTTGTTTTCACCTGTGCATGAGATAAAATGGTTGGTTTTAAATAAGCAAAAGGGGAAAATGGTCCACAGTATTCCCAGCCTAAACAACAACAACAACAAAATCCCAAATCTTAACCATTAAACCTTGTGATGTGTCTTACTGGCTTGTGCTTTAATTTTTTCCCTTGAGGTTTTTTTGTGTTTGTTTTATTTTTTCTTTCCCTTCTCCTTGGGAGGAGAGCAAATCCAGTGCATCTGCCAACATTTTTATTTCAGTTTTCATATTAAAACAGTTGCTCAGCTATCTTCTGTGAACTCCCACAACAGTAAAAATCCTTTAAATTTTTTAAATATGTCAAAATTCACACATTCCCACGGAGAAACTTGGAGTATGGTGTGTCATCTAATCATTCTTCTCAGTTTTGCTCCATCTTCCTTGAGACTGTTCCTCTCTCCTTTTACTTTTGAGTGAATATGGGTGGAAGGGATAGGAAGATAAATGTGTAGACTCTTGGCTTATAGCAGTTGATCTGTGCCCCTCCTGGGATATTGACCAATATTGAATTTGTCATACTTTTCACATAGAAAAAAAACTAAACAAAACTTGAGAAAGTTTGGGATAGTCCAAAATTTTAATGAGTAACTTTCTCACAGCATTATGAAATGCTTTTTGAAACCTATAGTATATATGAGAAACGCATATGAAGAAATATCATAGAATCATAGAGTCATTCAAGTTGAAGGGCATCCAACAGCCAAATACCACCCCAGCACCTTGCTCACTCCCATCTCCTGTAGGATGAGGAGAAAACAGAAGGAAGGCAAGCGTGCTCATGGATTGAGATAATGACAGTTTAACAGAAAAAGCAAAAGCCTGATGCTTAAGCAAAAAAAAAGAAATTTAATTCACTAATTCCTGTAGTCAGGCAGATGTCCAACTGCTTCCTGCATGCATCATGAATGCCATAACCGTGACTGTTCCCCCTTTCTCCTCCTTCCCCTGAGCTTTTATTTCTGAGCATGATGTTGTATGGTATGGTCTGTTTGTCACAGCTTATCTTAGCTGATTGACTTGATACTGTGCTGGCACAGTTCAGCAATAGGTAGAACATTGGTGTGTTACCAACACCATTTTAGCCACAAATAAAAATCCCAGCACCACAAGTGCTAGTCTAAAGAAAGTTAATTCCATCCTAGTCAGATCTGGAACAGTCTCTACCACTTATTCCATACCATTTCTGTTTCATCTGGAATTGATCTGTCTGGCTGTCTGCTTGGAATGGGACTGGCTGTGAAGGTATACAGGCTGTTCTCGGCCGTATCTACTTGTTCTGGGTATTTTCAGGAGTGAAGATTCCTCAGTCTTTCTGGACAGCCTGTTTTGATTTTTCATCATCTTTATGAGGAACATTCCTTCTATCCAATCTAAATTTCTCTTTCTTCAATTTACATTCATTGCCTCTCATCTTTTTGCTGTGGATTTCCCAGCAAGTATGGCTCTGTTTTTAAATAGTTGAGTATGGCACTGTGGTGTCCCCTCAGCATTCTCCTTTAGAGGCTGAACAGACACTTCTCTCAGCTGCTCCCCGTACATCCCATACTCCAGCCCCAAACCATCTTGTTGTCTTTCCACTGTACCAATATGTTTTATACTGGGGAGCATAAAAGGGAATACAGTACTCAAAAGGTAGTCTGGCAGATATGGATTAGAATAACAATTTCCCTTTTCTTGCTGGTTCTGCTGTAGCTGCTGCAGTCTAGTATGCCCTTGGCATTCAGTTTCTGCAAGGGTGCATTTTTGACTTATATTTAAATTGTCCACCACACCCAGCATGCCCTCTTGGGCAAAGCTGATTTCTGATCAGTTAGCTCTCACACTGAACTTTTGCATAGGGCCATTCCATCCTGGTTATAGTATTTTGGGTTGTCTTCTGCTGATTTTTCTTGAAATTTGTCAGCCCATTTCTCTAGTCAGTTGCAATCTTTCTAACGCACAGCCATGTACCCTAGTGTGTGGACCCCTCTCCTCAATAACCAGTGAATTTGATGAGGTGCATTCATTCCACCACCCAGGCCATCATGGAGGTGTTAAATAGAGAATCATGGAATCACAGAATATCTCAAATTGGATGGGACCCATAAGGATCACCAAGTTCAACTCCTAGCTCCTTGCGGGACTACCTAAAACTAAACCATATGACTAAGAGCATTGTTCAGATGCTCCTTGAACTCTGGCAGGCTTGGTGCTCTGGAGAGCCTGTTCCAGTGACTGATTACCCTCTCAGTGAAGAACCTTTTCCTAATGTGCAATCTGAACTTACCCCGATGCTGGTTCATTCTATTTCTTTGTGTCCTGTCACTGCTCACCAGAGAGAGGAGATTATTTTAATGATACTGCTCCTCCTGTGCTCATAGGGTCAACAAGCAGAAGAGAAGTTGAAGCTTGCATACTGTAATTTGTATTGCTGCTAGAATGCAGTCTGTTAGAAAACTAATGTTGGCTTAAAGGTTTAAATGTCATTTGGGTTTAATTTATAATCAAATGGTTAGAATTTGTAAGTTGTCAGTACTCATTCTTTTGGGAGATACTGAATACTTGGCAAAAGGACTGAATAATAGTAATATGGATACTAGTAAGAGGAGGAAGGGGGCTGTGGAAACCTGACAACAATGTAACATTTCCCTGGGACAAAGGAGTATTTTAGATTTTTGGATATATTCCTCATTTGTTACTCTCTGTGTTTAGAATAGTTCTGTTGCATTTGTTTTATTTACTTTGTCCAACTTCAACAGAGGTACAAGCATTTTTGTAAAACTCCTAGACTCCACCTGAACAGATTAAATTTATAGGTGGATAAGATACCCAGAGATAGCACTTGTTTTTCTGATTCCAGATAGGATATAACAATAGAATAAGACACTTACAGGGAAACACTAGCAAGATTTAATTTCCTAAATGTTTCATCAAATTAGATCTAATCATTGGCAAAATCAGCTAAGCTTTGATTATGCCCCTTTAACCACTACTTTTTTCTTGCCGTTTTTCCTTTTTGTTTACCTTTATACGCCAGTACACAGAAAATATTGTTTGCAATGTGTTTTTAATTTCTTTAGCATTTTTATTAAGGCCTGTATATATATTTTTCCTTCTATAAGTTCTATGTCACTTCCAAAATAATTTGCAATAGTATTGGATGAATTTAGTGACTTTGAAATAACAAGAATAACAAAAAATTTAATCAGTGGAGAGATGGTATTTATTTATTCAGAGAATTTATTGGTGTATATTTCGGCACTTTGTCATTTATGGTTTGCTTTTATTTCCATCTACCTACCCCCTTTTTTTGTAATTACATATCCTGAAGCAGAGACATCTTTCTCTTAGTAGTTCAAAAAGAGTTTTTCAGTGGGTTTGCTCTGCTCTGAGCCCCTTGGAGATTCTAACTCAGGGCACCAAGAGAGCTATTTTTTTTAGAAGTACCAAAGCTGGTTAAAAGCACAGAAACAGTTGAAAATTGATGGGCATTTTCCTGAATCAAGATAATTTTTATGCTCATTTGACTTCTGTGCCTAATACATAGCTGGAAATTTTCCAAAGGCTTGGTTAGCATAACTGCTACATAGTAAGTGGAATTCATGAGCAGAGTTAATATTGGTAGCTATTTAGTAGAGCCTACAAGATTTCTGTAGGAGAAGCTACACTAAATGTGAAATGGTGGAGAGATTTTTAACCACAATCCATAAATCTGTCTTTCATTACTTGCTGTTACGTACTTTAATGGAAATCTGGTAAATACAGTGTTGCTAGTTTTTGTTAATTTTTGTATTTTGCACTCAGAGATAAAATGCTCTTTTTAATTTTGGGTTACAGAGCTGTGAGATTTGCTGTCCCTGGGTGTATTTTGCTTTTCTTACAAGTGGTTTTGAATCTCAACATTAAATCATAATTGACCTGATGAGTTCTTTCCTTGCTGTCATGGAACAAATGGGTGGGAAGAGCACACGTCAGCTTTGAAGTCAACCCCCTTGAGCACAAGCTTGAGGAACACCTGCTGTTAAGGCTGTTGATTGTTATGACACTTCATTGAAAGACTCAGAACTTTTTTGTCTCCACCCTATTTTTAAACTAGAAATGTCTTCCTAATGCTACAATTTATCATGTTATAGCAATAGTATTAAGTTGCTATATATGTATGCAGTTGATTTTAGATATCATTTGATTTCTGAATGGTTGGTCAATGAATGCCATAATCATGTTTCAAATTCTTAGTAGGTGGTGTGAAACTTTCGTACTTCCCTTGCATATGCTTTTCAAATTATAGAGTAAATCTTGGTCCATCTGTTTGCGAAATGACTGCTGAATCTGAGAATTTAGAATTTAGCAGAAATGCATGTAACAAATTATGATATAATGTATTTTTTTATGTACATGCAAGATTCTACCTAATTTTTGACTCAGAAGACCAGCAGCTTCTCCAAAGTTTTGTAATAGATGAAGCAAACCTTGATTTCTGGAAACTTTTCACAGTCTTTAGTTGTTTCCCCATATTGCCATTATCCCTTCTCCATACACTTAAATGTATAATGGAGGGGAAAGAAAAACTCCAACAACCTCACGCCAAGGAAAACCTGCAAAGTTAGGTTTTTTTCTCTTCTCTGATCTCTGCTTATTTCTTTTCTTCCATGTTTTCAGAAGTGAGAGCTATTGGACTTCTTATTTTAGTTTCCCTTCTGTCTTCACTGTCTCTGTCTTGAAGTCTGTAGTGACAGAGTCCAAGCTTGTTTCCTCACTCTTTTAATTCCTTTCCCTGACAATATATACCCACTGATAGTATTAGATATTGTTCCACTTCCTTGTGTTTGTTCCTCAGAATTCATGGAGTTATTTTATTTTATTTATTAGAATTTATCTGGTGTTTTTGTTATGAACCATACATCTTCTGTTCAGTAAACCTACCAAAATGTTTTTCCTGTGTGGAAATTATTATTTTTTTTTCTTTCCTAATATATTGGAAAGATTTTCTGCATAGAAAATTTTTTCTTGTTTGTCTGTTGGGAAACATCACAGTTACTCCCTTTGCACTTCCTAGCTTTCCAAGCACTTGTGCCAAAGCCTGCTGTAATTTTCTGTGAACAGCACAATTTGAATATAGAGAGTTGTCAAACATATGACTAATCTTTGCTTACAACATTTCTGTTGTGTTTTGGCATTCAAACTTCTTTTTCATATGCACGTAATGTGATATATCCAAGTAGACATTATTGATAATTTGCAACAACCTTGGTTTTGGAATAGTTTGGATTTTCTGTTTGTGAAACTTGTAACACTTCCATTTTTTTTGTTTTTCTTTTTTTCCTCCCTCTCCCAGTTAACTTTATCAAGGTACAGTTTCCCAGAATCTTGATTCTAACAGGAGTGGATGGGATTTCTGTCTCCAAGATGTGTCTAGGGAAAAATTATTGCTGTTGCTTCGATTGGAACATAATATTTATAATGCTTTATGATATAAACAGAAAAAGTAGGTTTTACCTATAGGTGAATTCTAGAATATGTAACAGACAAACTGCATTGTATTAATTTCAATTATTATTGAATGAGTTCTTTTAGGGTTTCTTTTTAGTCACAATATTCATCAAGTTTGATTTGTTCATTTGATTCCAAAACAGGATTGGGAAACTGATCTTTAATGTTTTTCTAAGGTGTTCAAATTAGTTGGAAGTGATAATACAATGAAAATTTAATGGTAGTCCTCTGCCTTCCTTCACCTAATACTGTTTTCTGAGCAGACATAAAAAAAGGAAAGCTGCATTCTGGGGAAGACAAAGTTTATATTTGACACTATATCATGCTGCATGACAGTGCCTCTTTTACCCCTATTTCTGTAAAGCTTTCTGACAAACAGTATATTGATTTTACCTTTTGTGAACAAAGTGCCTCTGCATGAACAGCAGTAGAGTGCTTCAGCCCTGCCCTGTATGATCGTCTCCTCTGAAACACAGTCTGTTGTAAAATATTGCAGTTTTGGTTGATATATATCCTGTCCAAAGAAGAGGTCAACCCCCCTTTAATCTTATCTTTCTTTTTATGCTGCAATACATTGATTTATTAATTTCATAAATGTTTAAAGTCCTTTTTTTTACCTTTTTCCTTTCTCTTCCCTCTTTTTTTCCTCCCCCTCTCAGATTCTCTGTCAGTGTTTAAACACGAAGAACATTTGAGTAGTTGATGAAGTGGTAAGATCATTACAAGGATGCATCAATAGTAGCAAGGTCTTCAAGGTGCTGAGTCGATTAGTTGAGTTCACCTCAGTTCCTGCAGTAAAAAAAAAATGAATGATGAGTAGGAAAGCCCATCTTATGAATAGGTGGCTAAGGGATTGGTACCACCGGCAGAATTTTGGTTTTTTTCAACCATGGGGCAAATTCTGTGGTACCTAGCCTGCTAGAGTTAGATGGGCTTCATCTGTCCAGCAAGGGCAAAAGGACTCTAATCCATAAATTGTCAGGGCTGATCAGGAGGGCTTTAATCTAGGTTTGAAGGGGTAAGGGGTTAAAACCAGGCTCTCCAACTACTACCTGAGAGGAGATTGTAGCCAGGTGGGGGTTGGTCTCTTCTCCCAAGCAACCAGAAGTAGGACAAGAGGGCATGGTCTTAAGCTCTGCCAGGGGAGGTTTAGTTTGGATATTAGGAAGAAATTTTTTACAGAGAGAGTAATCAGACATTGGAATGGGCTGCCTAGGGAAGTGGTGGATTCACCGTCCCCAGAGGTTTTTAAGATGAGACTGGATGTGGCACTTAGTGTAGCAACCACCATGTTGATCCAAGTAGTGTTGGATCAAGGTTTGGACTTGATGATCTCGGAGGTCTTTTCCAACCTGGGTGATTCTATGATTCTATGATAAGTTGTCTGTCCTTTTCCAGAGTTTGCTAGAAACTTGATCTGGGGTGTGTTTGTCTATTTCAACTGCCTTGAAAAATATAATTCTGCATTCTGAAGCCTCAAATTATATCTGGGAAGAGTCCTGCGGGTTATGTACATGGAAATACCTTGCCTGCGTCATGGCCATGTTTAACCAAAAAACCCTACTTATCTCTTTGGCTACTTTGTTGTTGATAGGAGACTTGTAGTTGAAGCAGATGAAGTAGACAGTGCTTTCTGCCAAAGAGTAATTTTATGTTACAGTGATTCCGTTGGGAATCACTCTTTAAAGAGAGTTTAAAACTTTCTGTAGGTAGAGCAAACCAAGGAGAAGAAATGAAGCATTCTTGCCCTTTATTATAATCTAAAAAGAAATTATCTGTGGCAATATATTTCATTCAAATAATCAATGCATGGAACTTTGGAAGAATAAATTGATATCTGATTGCCTAATACTATACAAGGAGAATATGGAGACACAAAGAGCTTATACTTTTAATTCATGTTGTTCTTTAGTATGCAAAACCTGCCTTACTTGTTACCAGTACATGATAGTTCAGAACAGAAGAAAATTCTCTTGGTATAATAACTTATTGTTACCCATTAGTTAATTCAAACTGGGAAATTTTTAGAGGCTAATAAAGTGCTAGGGAAAATGTGTTTTTTAAGGGTTTAATTGTGTTGGCTAGTTATTCTCTGCCACCAAATGCATGTTCAGCATTTTTTTATTCTATTCAGTAATGTTCCAGTTTATTTTGTTTGTTTGGCCATACTGCTTCCCACAAAGAAACTGCTGGTTTCCCTGTTGAAGGAAGGAGTAATTTATAGAGAACCTCTGAAGCTCCAAAAGCTGATGAAAAGATCCATAGCTCAAGTAAAAAAATCCCCCCACACTATGTAGCCAAGCAACTTTTCCAGTATTGAAATGTTTGATACATCTTGAAGTTTGATTACTTTTTTTCCTGTAATGTTTGTGGCTTGGTATTTTTGAAAGGCTGTTATAGGTGAAAGAAATTCTTAGCAGTTCCTTTCTAAAAATTCTTTAAAAACTAAGATTAGAGGCCCTCAGGTGTATTTGTAAATTAGATTTCAAGTTGGTGTATAGTTTTCAAGGGATAAAGTAGTAATATTTCTCAAGTATTAGTGCATTAGGAGAATTCAGATATCTAACTTTGATATTTAATTTAGAATTTATCTTTCTGCAGAGTTTTTGGTTACTGGGCGATCTCATTGAAAAATTGATTCAGAGCAGGAACTTAGGTCTAAACCTAAGTCTGTGAAGAGCCTGTCTCTCAACTCTCTGTATGTAGATGAATTATGTCTGACTTGTTTCTGCATCACTGTGAGCAAAATCTAGTATCTGATTCCATCAAGTGAAGGAAAGGGGAAGAGGCAAAAGCACTACAAACATTGTGGATGGGTAGCACAAACTATTCTGGGCAACCATCACAGCTGATGGATCCTAGACATATGTACATTGGCAGGCACTTCTGGAGGGCCCAAGTCCAGCCTCATGTTCAACATGGTATTGGCCAGAGGAGGTGCTTCTCCAAGCAACTTTTGGGTGTCCTTTATGGATGGAGATTATGCAGCCTCCCTACAAAACCTGTTCCCTGAACTCTCAGCTCTCTGGCAAGGAGGAGGTTAACTGCTACTAATAGACAGATTTGCAACAAAAACAGAGAATAATGTGATTGCTCCATTGTATTTAGCCTTGAAGGGCTGCTTAGCAGAAGGTGTATTTTCATTCTGTTAGCTGTTGCATTTTCTAGAACAAGACCAAGTAATTACACGGAAGAGTAACTTTTATCATAGAGATTCCTCTGGACTCAATAAAGTAGCTGTTCTGCTGCTTTGCTTTTGTTATATTTGTAGTCTTCTGTGCTTTCTGGTCAGCATTCTTAGCGTAGACTGATTGTGCTTGTCCTATTCCAAGTTATTTCCAGTAGTTGGTGCTGACTGGTAAGATTCCAGTCTCTATACAGTTTCCTTATTCTGCTTTAATCAATTCACATACACTCAGGTATTAAATTCAGCCACAGCTAGTGTGTGCATGGATTACTCCTGATTTCACACTTGTCATGTAACAGAGGCTTCCTGACAGCAAGTTTTAACCTATTTTATTTACCGTGACAAGAAATGTTTATCTAAATAAAGTTATAGAGCACTTAACAGATATTGTGTGTACTGGTAAGACCATTCTTACCGTGTTCAATAATAAAGCAGCAAAATTCAGCTTCATGTGACGGCACAAAGCAACTACAGCACAGTTGTATACATAGGTAAAACTTCGCACAGAGACATGTCAACCCATAATGGAGCACTTCAAGGGCTTTACAGATCTAAATGAGTTACTGACTGATAAACTAGGATGATGGTTATTTCAGCTGAGATCTTTTAAGCTGACTTGCCCAGCATTTTTGTGTATTTGAGAGACATTAGTGTCTGTCTCCATTTAAAGTTCTACTTGAAGGGTACTAAATTCTCTGGGGCAGTAAATGCTAAGTGTTTCAGGATGCTGTGTGATGGTAAAAGAGGCAAAAAGTATTCTTCTTAACTGTGTATGAAGAACTGTTAGAATTGATGATCTGCACATCTTATGAGTTTTTGTTTGGTTTTTTTCCTGGTTTCCTGGAATCTGTCATATGTGTGAGAGTTAATCAGCTCTCAATGGAATTCTCAAGTCTATTTGTGGAGTGGTTTGTATTAATAAACTAGCTTATTAGAGCACTGTAAGCTGCTCTGTGTTTGACAAACTAGCTGAAGTGTTCACAGGAATTGGTTGATGTATTTTAATTTGCTTACTGGTAGACACTGTCTGGCTTTCCTATTAAACAATATTTTGCAATACTTAAAAAGAGGCAGTCCTACTAAAAGTTGTAGCTCTCTGGGTACCTACTAGGTAACCCTTATAGGTAAATAAATGTTCTCCTAAAATAAGAATAAAAATACTGTGGAGAAAGATCGAGAAGACACTTCTGAATTATTTTACTTTCTGGGTGGCTATGTGTAAGATATATATATGATGAAGAAAGAAAAAAGCTTTCGTCCATCATTCTGTCTTCCTATTCTTTGTGCAACCAATAACAATGGAAAGATTTGGGTTTTTTTTCATAGGAAAACAAATACTAGCATTCTATCTGTTTTCAGTGGCATCTAACATGTCTTTGGCTTCAATTTGCTTTCTTCTCCACTGAGAAACTTTATTCAAAGGACTTGTTCTTTCTGAGCCAACAAAGGTCCTGTGGAATGTGGTCTTGATTACTCCATCAGCCCTATTATTCCCCTCTGAATCAAACCTTATCGTGGGGGTGAGATGGATTCTGCAGCTAGCTCCATATTCTGTTGAAACACTTTCCTGTCCTGTCTCCTGCTGTTCATGGGCATTGTTGTTGCCTCAAAATGTCGCAAATCCCCTATAGCACTCGCTAGGGAAAAATAAAGTATTTATGGAAAATCAGAGGTTCAGATTTATAGTCAGTATTAGACAACATATCTAGGAACTGTAAATGGCTTCTTTGCTTTTGGCAGGCGGAGGGAGGGAATGCTAGTATTAATCTATCAGCATTTTAGCTGTATGTACTGCAGTTTGTGAATACCACAGAACAGTGTTGGGACATGCACAGACTCATTGAGAAGACCTACAGCTGTAAGGCAAAAATTCTCTCGCATTATGAAATTTTGTCTTGAATTATTTTGTTACTTGGAAACAGCCCAAAATAGTAGTAATGTGTTATTCTTCGTGAAGTTAATTGTGATAATCCAGTTTGCCATTAAAATTGAAGTGCTACAATTCTGTTAAAATAAGAAAACACAGTATCTAAAATGAATTGAAAATTGGAGTGACTATTTTTGCACTGAAAATGTCCCAATAATTTAGTAATGTTTTATTCCAAATTAATTTGATTTTGTTTGTTTTTAATGTCACATGAGAAGGAGGTTCTGAAGAATATGACTCTAAAGAGACACTGATTTTGATATGTTCAAATGAAGTCAGTCTGTTGGCTGACTCCTTGGTCTTTCCTCATGGAGGGAGGAGTCACTAGAAGCCTTTGGAACTTCAAAGTACACCTTCGGGATTTTGTGCATAGAGAAATATGTGATAGGATTATACCACGGAAACGCATTTGTTACCTCCTTGGACTGGGTGTGGAAAGTGGATGGCAGGCAAGGCAAGCAAACTAAAAACCTATAAAAAAATATAGTTGGAGAAGCAGCTGAAGGGAGGAGTTTTGGATGGAGCAGAGAAAGCAAACCAGGCAGAAAATGTCTTTTTCAAGACAAGCTGACAGAGGGATAAGTATTTTAGCAGAAAGAATGATAAAGAAGGATAGACTTAGAAGAAAGAAGCAGTAGAGTTTACTGAAAGAGCATATGCAGAGGAAGAAAGAAAGGTGATGAAAAACGAGGCAGACTGAGAATTTGTGTAGTACTGTCATGGAAGATGGTGGAGTTGCCTCCAGAGGATGAGTGTAGATGGAAATTTTTAAGAACTCAAATAAATATTACATGCTTAGGCAGCTGAGAGAAATCCCTGGTTTTTATTTTTGGCACTACTGCCTCTGGGGAAAACTGCTAAAAAGTTCATGCTGTGCATTTTCAAATGAGCTGTTGTGCAGAAAGATGCTGGTAAACGTTGTTCAAGCTTCTGAACTACAACTGAGCACAGATATTCTTCTGGACCTATTATTCAGAGCATTCAGTCAGTGGGGAAGTTGGTTCTGCTGCTATTTTAACTGCATATGCTAAAAATATTAACTCTATTACTATACAGTTCAGTAGCTAGAATCAAAACAGTAATGACATTAAATCCAAGATAAATATGGTTTATATATACAACAGGAAGCAGTGGAGTGACTTGAAGTTGCAGGGCTATCTGGTCCTGTTTTGCTTGCCAGTTCCTTATATCCACAGATATTTCCACTCCTTGTAAATAGTTTTTCTTTGTATCTGGTTTCACTTCTCTGTTATGCATGAATCTTTTAGCTCTATGTTGTTCTGTATAAAATTAGATGGAAGTTTACAGTAAGAAACAAATGCATGTTAATCACCTTGAAGTTTTTTCCCTTCTATTACTAAAATTATATATGAAAGCAATTAGCATTTGTAAGTTTTATTACTATTTCTAAGATAGATACTTTGTCACTGCAAGTTTTAAAATTCAAAGAATAGACCTGGTCATCTCTTTAAAAACAGCTATAGAAAGCTGAGAAATTTACATATCTATCTGAATGTTCTGTGTAAGAAAAATGAAAAGCAAACAAAGCTACAAAAATTAAATCAGGAAAAAGGTTTTTTTGAATCTTATGAAACAAAAAAATGCTGGTTTTAAGAGAAAACTGTATAGTCTTCTAAATGTAAAGGTGATAGTTTTGTAAAAAAGGAATAAGTTTGATATGATGAACTGTGATATGTGATCTTTATAAAGCCCATGGTAATTGTTTAGGGCAGTAACTTGCAATTTGTTTCAGATTTTTTGTTTTCTGAAAATCTCTACACTGTTGTGCAAAAAGTTGTTGAAAGAAGTGAAAATAGGCTTAATTAGTAGCAGAAGGGCAGTGGACTGTTAAGAAATAATAACTGAATTGGAGCATACATACTGCAAGTTAGTCAGTTATTACCATCAATAAAAGTAAGGGGAAGAAGTGAGCTTATGTCCCATTTGTGGATTTTGTTACCTTTTAAAGATCCTGCAACTGGCAGTGCCTGCCAGTTTTTGAATTGTGTAAAAATGTGCTGTTTTCATTTCTGGCACTTGATAAGTTCCATTTCTATGTTCTCTATATATCCTCATCTAACTAAGATTGTTTTTAAAACATTGCAAAGACAGCAGTTGGAAGCTCTAGTAAAGATTAAGAAAGTAGAAATATGTATAACAGTGAATTTTAGCTCTCCATAACATGTGTGATTCAAATTGATGTAAGATCAGTCTAATTCAAATAAAACAGATTAATATTAATGAATGTTGCATCAAGTAGTGATGCCTAGGGAATGACTGAGTTGCAAACTGGAAGTGTGGGCTATTAATTACTGATTGTGTAGTTCCACCAGGAGGTGAACATTAAATATGTATTGAAAAACCATAGCTCATTATTTTAAAAATGTATTTGTAAATCCGGACAAAATAAAGAATTACTCCAAATTCAGTGCTGTACCTTTTCAAATTAGGCAACTTAGATTCTTAAATTTTTTCCTTTGGGAATTTTTATGAATGCATCCTAAAGAAAGGATTAAATTTTTTTTTTTCTTTGTTCTAACTACTGAATCTTGACAATGCTCTTAGGCATAAGATGTTATTCTTGGGGTGTCTTGCACAGGGCCAGAAGCTGGACTCGGTGATCCTGATGGATCCCTTTCAACTCAGCATATTTTATGAGTCTATGATTCTATTCTGTTAGGGAAAAACCTGGATATCTACATGCCCTTTTCATCTAAGGGATTCAAGTGACAGAGACATTTTGATCAACAGCAGTGGTGGTAAAATAAGATATTGATATGAACAGAAGGCTAAAGTCTCTTTTCAGGAAGCATATCTTAAAGATCTCTCTTTCAGGAGCAAAGCAGTGCAACACAAAGCTGAAAAAATGCTACGTTGTATAACTTTTTTAACAGTGAAAGTGATAAATTCATAAACTGTATTGGAAAAATGTTGGAGTTTTCTAAATTGCATCCAGAGGGCCATTATACATGAAAAAGTGATTTTTTTCCTCTACGAATATTAAATACCTGTGAATTCTTCTGCATAAACTGTGATGTAGTACCCAAGATTGCCACTCTGAAATAATGTTAATTGCATATGCAAATCCAGATGGCCTTTGGGATAAGGTTCAAACAGATGACCTTTTCAAGATAGTTACAATTCGGATTTTGTTTTTGTCTGTGTATCAAGCCATTATTTAAATGAAAACTTTAAGTTGGCAGAGTTGCTGCAACAGATCTGAGATGCTTGTTCCAGAAAGCAAAGTGGTTTGTCTTTTCAAGATATTCCAATATAAGTCGAATATTGTTTTGTAGGAGGCATATGCTATATGTGTCTATAAATGTATTTGGAGAAGTATATTCAAAACACTTCTATTTCCTGTTAAAATATCACTTTTCAGTTCAGTTTCTAAAGCATTCTTTACTAATCACTTGGCTTCCTAGGAACACCTGAAATTTAACATAGTTAGTAATGTATGGAAGTATATTCCTTTTCCTACTTCCTTTTACGTGTGTCTGTGTCCATAAAACATTAAAGTCTTCTGAGTATTATAAATGACCGTTCTGATAAGGGTACTATTTATAACTTCTTCAGGAATAAATTACAGTTTTACTAAAATTGGTGGGAGACTGAACATTGGTGTACTTGTAGATCAACCAAGATATACGTTTGGCTGCTTTTCCAATATTGAATGTGGTTGTGTTTTACTTGTTGGGCTGTTCAACTCATTTAAGATTACGATAATGAAAACAAATCACAATAAGACTTGTATATGCAATCTCCTAAGTTTACACTAAAAACTAGAGATAAATTATCCAGGTGTTTTGAAGGTAATTAAGTTAGAGTATGATCTCCTTCATATTAGTATTATAATGAGAAGCTATATACATTCCCAGAAGGAAAATAACATCAGTATAAATGTTTGCAGCCACACTGTCACTTTAAATGTTGATACTCTGGCTCCCATTTTTTAGTTTTTCCTCTGAAGAAAATAAATTGAAATGCCAATCTATAACTTTTCTATTTCATTTTTAAGGAAGGCATTGAAAGGATGCAAGAATTTTTCTTAGCAAATAGGACTATATTTTGCTTTCACCGACTAACAAAACCGTGATTCTTTTCCTTCCAGAGGCTAAAAATTATCTTATATGAAAATAAATATTTTAATCTTTGAACAATGTTTTTGTGATAGAATTTTTACTTTTTACAGTGATACTTTTTAGAGTAACTTAAAACCTGCATGTGTGTGTATTGTCAAGATAAACATCTTCAAGATAACCTACATTTTAAAAAGCTGTTTGGTACTATTTTTCCAAGGGAGAATACCAGCTAGTGAAAATAATGGCTTGCTTAACAGCTTAAACAAAATTGTCTGAAAAAGTGTTCCATATTTCTCTAGTATTTATAGACAAATTGGATAGTAATGTGAAAATTTACGAGAAAAAATTTTTAGTTTACTGTTGCTGTCATTTCTCTAAAAACAGCAACTTTTATATATTGTGTATTGATAGAATCCTTGTGAAAATATACACACGTACACAGTCACACCCCTCTCCCCCTCAATACAGAAATAGAGTACACATGTTCACTCATTTGTTAAAGAGCACTGTACAAATCTGTTAAGAAATGAGGGAACAGGACAGTGGAATGTAACACAGTAGTAATGGAATAGTTCACAGTCGTAGTATACTAGAAACATGGCTGACCCAATTCAAACCTCTGTAAAGTTTGCCAAAGGTTATTGGTTCAGTGAACTTCTGATAAAAGGCTTAGGGTAGGAATTATTAGTGCCTTATGACTTGTGTTGTTGCAACACAACAGCTTCAAAGAGAAATTATTTTTAAAAATCAGGACAAAGAACGTCTGTAGTGTGGTTTCAAGATAGTTAGGACATTGTGAATGAATTGTGAAGGGCTTAAAAATGTTTCACTGTTTATTCCTTACACTAATTTCTTCTGGGGAATTAATGACATATCTTTAAAGTAGGAGGACTGCACTGTAGGGTGTTTTAGGTATGGCTGACAGGTATGCAGAAATACCATCAGGAAAGGAATTTCTGGCATCTGATGGAAAAATGGCAAATTAGGGCATGGTGGCTTCTTTCAAATACATGGGCATGTATTGTAGTTTGAATGGAATACACATAATGCTATGACAGATTCTGTTAGAAGATTCGTAGTGTCACCTAGCTACTTAATTGCTTTAAGAACAATTAGGATATGTAAAAATATGTAACCTGTTATTGAGGAAAAGGATGACTTGGAGGAAGAAAATAGGAGAAGGTAGGTAGCAAAAGGCTCATTTTTGCAGTGTAACGTGAAATGTCAAGTGTTTTATCTAGCTGACAAAGGTTTCCATCAGTGTAGAATCAATATTAAGTTTTGACAGGTTGTTGGATTGGAAATTGGGAAGAAGACAAGATGGATGAATTAAAAATTTACTCTGCTCAAGAAATATTCTATTTTAACAGCAACAGTATTCTACTGAAGATACTGCTTGACTTCATTCTCCTGAATCATAATGCACATATGAAATAGACGAATCTCTAATAATGGTTTATTTGGACATTTTATCAAAGCAGCTGGTTTTCATGGTAGCACTGTGGGCATATGTTCTCCACACATAACTTCTGTTGCTCAGCCAGGAAGTGTGGATGGATTTTAAATCCTTTTCAAGGAGATGAAAGTAGGAGACATCATGAATACTGGTATATTACTGATTTATATGCTCTAGTTTTACTCATTTGCCACAGTCGTGATTTCTTGGTCATTTGTAGCAGGTCTGAAATCTCGATTGAAAAACACTGTGTATGAAGCCTGTGTGTTGGCTTCATTTGTATAATGATATAAAAGCTTTTGATTATAGAGGTATCTTCCAACTTGTAAAATATCTCTTCCCAAAAGATTAGATGTTGCGCTAGTTAACACATTTGGAATTGAATTACATTTGCAGTACTACTGTTACTCAGTTCATTTGACTTCATAGAGATGAATGGTAGAGGTTTTAACTTCCTGCAGTAGCAATAAGCAATGAGTAAAGATTAGTGAGGTATTTTTATTTAAGATGGCTGAAGGTAAAAGTGGTGAGTATAATCACATAATGGGAATTAACCTTTTCCACTGTAATTAATACTTCAATCCATGAAACAGAAATTTCTGTTTTTCCAATACACAGGTTTAGAGCAGCTGCCTCCAAAGAGTACAAAACCAGAGGAAACATCAGTACTATCCTGTAGCCAGAGAGTGTGCCTTAAATGATACTGCCTTCATTTGTCTTTTGGTCCCAGGAGGACTGACATCAATAGCGTTCGCAGCAGGACTGTGAATTAAAGTTTCTGGCCACCTACTTTCCATAATTTTTATCTCTGTGTGGTTCCCAGGCTATTTGCAGGATGAAACAGGACTTGAACGAAGAACAAAAGCAGGCATTTGGGCTATGCAGTCTTAGTGTAAGAGTGGACTTTCCTGAAGACCCTCATAGCTGTAACAGTATATGGAATGCTTTAAAAGCTAGAAAGCTGTAAAAATAGAATTTAGATGTTCACCTTTATTCAAGCATTCCAGTTTGATTTACATGCATATATGACATTAGGTATCCAACGAGAAATATGTTTAAAAACAATGGAGATGAAAGGTCACATTCTGCCATGAATAACCTACATTATAAAACCTTGTTGGAATGGGAAGTTTCTTTTCCATAGGAAATGGATATTTTAAAACATAAGTTGAGTTTATTTAAGCTCATTTTTCAGCAAGTCTGACTCAAAACAATTTTCTAATATTTTATACTGTTAAAGGTGATCTAAGGTTAGAATGTAAGGATATTTGTGTTACTAGTTTTTTTTTTGTTGAAGTTCCTACTTAAGAGTGTAAACAACAATATTCCTATCCTTGGAAGCTTCTTCAGTATTTTATAAATGTGTTTATTCTGCTCTAACAGGAGCTGGGTAGCTTATCTTTGAAAACGTATGTGTGTGGAGCTAAAGCTGTTTCATGGTAGATAGTATTTATAAAATGAGGTCATTCACTGGAGGTGCCGAAAGCTGTTTCAGTTTCATTTAGAAATCACAACAGATTTTTTTTCCTGGTTCTTCGATAACTCATCCAAATGCCTCATCTGTGGAATTTTGTCTAGCATGGCAAATTGTGGTTTTGTCAAAAATTCTGTCTTGGGTACAAAAATTTTCCTGGTTAAAACCTTCTCACAATTGCTCCTCAAAATTTGAAAGAAAGAATACCATCCACAGGCTAAAGAGGAGTGGTCTGGGGCTGCATTTTCCTCCCTGTGGATAAAGCTCTCTTTGGCTTGATTGCTATGCAGTCCCTTTCAGGGGGGAGGTTCTGCTCTTGAAATAATGGTCTCCCCCTCTGCCATCACCTCTGCAGAGAGAGGTGAGCTGCAATTCTGTAATCAGTGAAGGGAGTCATAAAGTACACCACACTTGAAACATAACTCTAAATGCAAGGAAATCAGCTTTTAGTCACTACTACATCCAGTGAATTGTTGTTAATTAAAATAGTTATAAATTCAAATGATTAAAAATTTACTTAATTTGTGACTTACACTACTCAGCCCTGGTGAGGCCACATTTGGAGTACTGTGTCCAGTTCTGGGCTCCTCAGTACAAGAGAGACATGGAGCTCTGGGAGCAGGTCCAGCGGAGGGCAGCAAAGTTGATTAAGGGACTGGAGCATCTCTTTTATAAGGAAAGGGTGAGGGCATTGGGTGTGTTCAGCCTCAAGAAGAGACGAGTGGGAGAGGATCTCTTTGATGTCAATCAGCATCTGAGGGAAGGGTGTCAAGATGTGCCAGGCTCTTCTTGGTGGTGCCAAGCAATAGGATGAGAGCCAGTGGGCAGAAACTGATGCAAAGGAAGTTCCACCTGAATATGGGGAAGAACTTTACTGTGTGGATGACCAAGCTCTGGAACAGATTGCCCAGAGAGGTTGTAGAGGTTCCCTGACTTGGAGATATTCAAGAACTCTCTGGATGCAATCCTGTGTAATGTGCTGTAGGATGACCCTGCTTGAGCTTGGTCACTTCCAAGCTTACCCATTCTGTGATTCTTTGACTTGCACAAAGTTTTCTGACAGAAGAATGTATTTTGGAAAGAGGAGGAAAACATGTAGAAGTATCATCTTTTCCCATAAAAATATCTGCTGGAAGATCATATGTTGTTCAACTTGTGCTGCAATGTCTAAAATGTTGAGAAATCTTGCTACTACTAACGTTTCTAATAAGTTCTGCATAATATAATTATCTCAGCCTTCAGTTTTCAGAAGGTGGCAGTCCATGGCTGGCAGTAATAGCACATTACCATCTCTCTAATCACATTTTCTATTTTTTGTGAAGAATGTTTCTTGATTGATATTCACCAAGCGGTATGTTATGTTTCAAACATGAAAATTGTTGGTGGGTGGCATGCTCTCTCTTATTGTGCATGTGTATCAGAAATCATCTGTCATCTGATTTAAACTTCAATTTAGGCAGCAGAGCATCTCAATTTAGAGAAAATTGGACTCCGTTATAAAACAAAATTGCGATAGCATTATGATTTTATGGTAATGTATGTAATTTATTGCTCTGACTATTATGCAACAGGTTGTAGAGTAATATTTTGACTTACTCCTTTAAAGATGCTTCAGAACATGAAATTATGAAATTATAACATTACTCTTATGTGGATTTTTTCTTTTTTTTTTTTTTTTTTTCCTTCAAAACTTTAAAGATACATACATTAGCCTGACTTTCATGGATAACATTAAAAGGAATTTTCAAAATGTATTTTTTTACTTTCATAGAAGTAAACAAGGGATACAATATTTGAACAAAATACGGTGAAGGTGTTTATTCAAGAGTGAAATGAAGATCTTTTAGTCAAGTTACGGAACTCCAGCTGGTTTTATTTGCCATATTCTCATATTTTGCTGCATGCACTTTGTTGGCATCTTGTCTCTGAGCATATTAAGTGCAAAGTTATGAATACACAGATGTTAAAACAACGTTCATTTCTTGGGAGGAACTTCTTAATAATTTTGCAAATATTGAGCTATAATAGCAATTCCAAGTTCATAAAAATTTCTAAATGGACCTACCTACTGGCCAAGTTCATGTAATCCCTGGGAGGCTGTGTTCTGTCATTTCGAATTTGCTCTTCTCTCGTGAAACACCAGAACTTGTGCTACTGACCAGAAAGTTATTCTGTTCCAGGAGTGTAAGGTCTGAATCTCTTGTGGCTCTTGGTCAAGCGACAGCTTCCCTGCAAAGTGAACAGCTTCTTTCCTTCTAGAAATGGGGTTTGTAAGGGATGGCAAGCCTATGAGACCTCTTTGCTGGTTTTGATTATCAATTTCCTTCTATATGCCCACTGTTCGATGATTAGAATATGAGAGATACTGTATGTAGCTTAGTTTTAGGGTTTTTTTAAAGAGGATAGGAACAATATGCATTACTTCCTGACAGGAAAAAATAGAATATTGTGGATTTTAAAATACTTCTTATTTTCCATCACTGTGTCCTGAGTACAGTTATTCAGTAGACAGCTATGAGGAACTGTGTGCATGTAGGTCAAGTACATGCATTCAGAGTCACCCCAGGTTTTCATTTGTTTTTGTATTATTAAAATTAGGCACAGTGCAGACTAGGTAGGTTTCAAATCTAAAAACTTCATTCTTGTGTGATTTTAAAGTGCTTTGTTCTAAAAATTGTTACGAGAAGATAATCAGGAAATTTCAAGTTGTGTATTATTAAGAAAAATAATAAATTTTAAGTGAGGTTGAAACAACTATTTGAGCCACTGGCAACTTTAATTTCCCTTCTATGTATGAAGAGTGGGGAGAACTCCAGGAATTGTGTATGGATAAAACTTAAATCTACCTTATGTAAATTCATTTTAAAATGATATATTAATATTTTCCATTGTTGACAGTCATCCAACACCCTCAGAGTTGTTGTTGATATTCACGCAGTTTTGTGTAGTGTCCTAGAGTTGGTGTGTGAATAAATAAATTATGTGAAACATGTTGTTCCTTAATCCTCATACAGCAAAATCTATGATGTTGGTGATAAATCATAATTTGTTTGGAGGAGTTGTTTTCATTATGTAGAATAGTTCTAGCAAGGAATTTGCAGATGAGCTCTGCTGATCCTGGAAGGCAGATCTGCTTTGTCATTACCTTGCAAAGGTGGGAGATCAGATGGCAGGACACTTGAGAGATGTACACTTTGATGGTAATATTAAAGAGGGGACATCATCAGTGGGGTGGAATGGTTGTCAAGTCTTTTTTTCTTTTTGTTATGCCGGGATTTTATGAATTATTTGACAGACAAAAAGGGAAGCTTCTGCTAAACTTTCTCAGAAAAGTTTTTGGTTATTTTTTTCATTCCAAAGATTAAACTTTGAGTTCAGGTTTAATCACCTTCCTGACTGTTTTTAAATCTTTCTTCTTAATATGTGCTGTTCAGAATACAGTCTCAGAAAATACTTTTGGTAGGGATTCATTGCTATTGTCCTCCCCTCTGCAATACACAAATGTGTCTGCGTTTATCAGCTTACCTCACAATTAATATTATTGGTCTTTTTATGCTTATAAGAATGTTTATTCTTTGAAAAATGCTTAATTCTGTTATTTCCTATAGTAAATCTTGTTTCTGCCAGGTTGCAAAGCAAATGGACACAAGGAGTAAGATCCTTACTGAGATAGCTAGAATTAATTTTCCAGTAACAGAGGTGAACCACATAATATGGTGCAATGCAAGCCTTTTGTACTGTAGTAAAGCACTTGGCTAATACAATGTTGGAACTGTGTTTTTGATCAGTAATTAACCTAATTCTGGAATCTATCCTTCTTTAACAAAAGAAAACTGAGATTTTCTTTGCCAATCTTTTTGTATTAGCCTCCAATTAATTAAATTTTACAGGTTGTTTTGTTCAGATCCTTTGCTTTTTTTGTAAGTCGAATTATTTATTGCTTCATGGCTTTGCAAGTGTTTTTCCTGCTGTAAGCATTTTTCTCAAACCAGGAGATGCAACTACAGCTTTAATAGTGTCTTTCAGTGTAATGGATTAAAAAAGATTCTGAGGAAATTGGTACAAGCAAAGTTATAATTCTCTGTGCTATTTTTCTTTGCTTATCTAATGACAGCTCTTTCTGCAGAATAGACAAGCTTTTATGTCTCTCTTCAGCTATATCATGTGACTGCCTTACTACTTTGAGCATATTTCTTGATAAATTCTCAATATTAGGGAACAGCTTTTGGTCTAGAATAAAGGGATAAAGACTGCATAAATGCCAAGCCATTTTACAGAGGATTTTTCTTTGTCTATGTCCTGCCTTTTTAACCCAAATGTACATCTTTTTGTCATAGCCATTTCATTTTGGTGTTTGAATTAAATTTATTCTAAGACTTATCAGCTCTTGTAATGGCCAAGACCTAAAGTATCGAAAACAAACCCAAGGCAATAACAACAACAACAAAAATAAAACAGCAAAAAAGAAAGCTTTTCTGCCTGTAAACTTTGCAAACTAAATAAGAGACAAATTGATAGACACAGACAGGTGAGAATGAACAAAAAGACAAGATGACAATATTGACTAAAAAAAGAAAAGGGGTCAAAAGTTGGTTCAGTTATTTGTTGCAACCTCTTACTTTCTCATATTATTAATGTAATTTCATACATTCAGTAAAGCATGTGGAATTAGGTTAAATCTGGTTTTCATTTACACCCAAGAGATCTGGTGTTTAGAGGAAAAAAGTATCTCCGAAGGGATAGATTGTCTCTTCAAAACTTTTTGGTTTTCCTCCTAAGATCAAGTCATTCATGGTTATCTTGTACTTGATCATTCTAATGCGACTTTCTCCTCAATTTCACTTGTTCTTGGAGAATATGGATAAAGGCAAAAAGATGTCAGTGACCATACAGAGTGATTGGAGGAAGAAACCTTAACTGAGAATAAGAGGCATCCATGAAAGCAGTTCTCAGCTAAACATATATTGAATGGTAGATATGTCTGTTGGAAAGGACTTCACAGGTTACCCAGCCCAAACTTCAGGCAGAGCTGGGCTATGGGCAGCACTAGATCAGATCTCCCTGGTCTCCTGGTCTTCAAGGATGTCAAGATTCCTTATGTCCATGGACATCCATATCCAGGCCTGCATAGCTTTTCTAGGGAAATGTCTCGCTGATGTTCAGCCTGAACCTCCCAAATGCCAGCTGGTGGCTCTTTCCCCCTGCTTACTGAGAATTTGACTTCCTTGTCTTTATGGTTCCCCTTCACATCAGCTTGCCCCCATAGCCTGCCAATCACCAGACTGAGCAAAGCAAGCATCCTCAACTTGTCCTTTTACATCTTGGGATTTGGTCCCCTGACCATTGGGACAGTCCTTTGCTGGATCTCTCCACCTTGCTTTTGAAGTGAGGCTGCAAAAGTTGGCTCTGTAGTATGCCAGTCTCATCAGCGCAGACTGTAAGATGGGAAAAACTTCAATTGTTCTTTGGCCCTCCTTGTTAATGATGCTCAGGGTGCAGTTTGCCTTCTTTATGACTAGAGGGCACTGCTAGATGCTGTTTAACTTGGGTGTCCACCAAGTGCTGGGACCTGTTATTGACTGCTGGTCTACACTGCAGTTACATTGCTGGAGGTGTAAAACTTTGTGCTTTTCTGTGTTAAACTTGATGAGGTTCATGACACTCAGTCCTCAGCTTTGCTGAGGTTTCTCTCAGTCAAAGTTCTACTGTTTTTGTCAGTTATTTCTTCTACTTCAGTATCATTTGCAGACTCACTAAGGATACCATCCAGGTAGAACTGTGAAGTGTGGTATAGTGATTGGAAGGGAGGTAAGAGAACAGCAAGAGCAAAAGGATGACGATTTTGCTATTAATAACATGAATTTGACCCTGACGAGACCTATGCACAGAAGAATAGTTGCTGCTACTTTTTTCCAGATACTGAACTTGGAAGAACTAGCTTGTGTCTCCTTAAGACAATATTTATTGTAGGGAAGAAGGTAAAGATCCTGATCTTTATCCATGGGTTCTTATATGGTTTATTGTGTTTCAGAGAGAGCCAAACTGACTCTTTGGAAAGTGTTCCTTGGTGAGCTATGTCCCAAAGTAATAATTTTCAGAGCAAGTGATGAAACATTTAAGTTGTGTTTTCTCTGGTTCATGCTCTGCCCAGTCTAGCTAGCCATGTTCTTGCTATCCTGCCTCAGTTTTCCTTTTTTTAAATTCTTAGCAATACAGTCCAAAAGCCTGGTGGGTAACAGGGTCTGCAAGAATGTGAAGAATGGGGTTACCATGGATTTAGTCTTCTCAAGTTCAGGAGGGAGTTAAACATGTTTCTCTTGTCAGCTACACAAGTTGTCCTGCCTAGATATTGCACAGGGTGAGGGTAATGTCTTCTGTCTTCAGTGTTCTATGAGTTTTAAAAATGGGAATGGTTACTCCTGTTCAACAGTAAGATTCCTGGGCACATGGAGCAACTCGCTGCACTTTTGAGTAATGTGTCTTAATGTGTCTAAATTTTTAGAAGATAAATAAAACTGCACTCCTGCCCCTCTTGACTTTGCAAATACAGTGACATGTTAAGTATTATGCTGCAATTATTTTATTATTTCAGAAACAGGAAGCCTGTTAAATCTCTCCAGACTTGCTCATCAGTCTTGAGTTATCATTATGCTCTCATGTGCTCTTCCATTCTCGCAGTTGACCTGAAATTTAGCAGTTATCCTATAGGTAAGGACCTTGTCTTTAAGCTTAAATTTTAAACCAAGGAAAACTCGAGTAAAGAAGTAGTTATCTATACAGCTTTTCACCATGTCAGCCTTATTTCTGAGGGAGACTGTGGTAGTCAGAACAGGGTAACTGAATAACCTATGGGTAGTTGCCACCATAATTGTTGAAGTCAAAGAACTTTTTTTGTTGTGTATCATTCAATCATTCACCTATCAGTGGAAGGAGGGGGAAAGACAGTAGCTAACTGTGTACTGGAATTATAAGTTAGATTGCCATAGTAATTTTTAAACAAGCTTGTGTTTGCCACTTCTGGACAAAGAAGATGCCTTTACAGTAGATGCTGATTGGAGTATTTCTGTTGCAAAAGATCGAAATTCTAGTGTGCACTACTCCAATTAACTTTCTCAGATACTTTCATTTTTACTGTTTCTATGTAGCTTTAATTGTTTGTAAATGAAGTGTTTATATTTTTCTTCTAATGAGGTGCTATAATTTGTTTTCTCTTTCTGAGCTGATGAAGGGCTTGTGTTTCTCTGTGGGCTTGCTTGCTATCAGTTGGTTTAAGAAAAAAGTGCCTTTCAAACTTTGCCTCTATAAAACACATTGTGATTTGCTAGGATAGTGATTCAGTGGCATTGTAGTAGAGTTTGTTGTAGTACTGCAGTAGACAGTGAGAAGATGCAAGCTTTGAGTGTGTGCAGTTAATTAGATGAAATGTATTTTGACAAGACACCTATTAATTGGAAATTAAAACTGATTTTCTTTTTGCATTTAATTATATTTTATTTCAGTTCTTTGCTGAGAAGCTTTTAATCAGCTGTTAGTAGTTTGTGTTCCTGAATTTCACTGAATTTCATAAAGAAATGTAAGTCATGTCATTGTAAGTTTTTATGTGCAGAGCTGTCGGTGTGTTTTTCTGAAATTATTTCCAAGATCAGGATGCTACATATCTATGGAGTAACTGATTTTAGGAGCCAATTTAAGCACAGATAAGCTCAGATCACATGTGCAGCTAACTATGCTGCTCAACTGTGATTTATGCTTCTAGTGCTACAAAGACTTGTGTAGAAATAAATAAAGAAATATAGTAAAGTGTTCTACTACATCCATATTAAGTTATAATAAAACCTTCCACCAAAGTATAATACTTAAATGCATTATCTCAGTTTGACAGAGTTTTTTCACAGAGAAGATCAACAATCTTCTCTTCTTGCTGTTTCTTTTCCTTCCCAAATACTTGTTTTGAGAATTTGGTACTGAAGCTGTTCAGTTACACTAATGGTATAATTTTTACTATTTAATGCGCTTTACTTAAAAACAAAACCACACTCTCTGTAGGACTTGTTCCTCTTACCTGCTTTTCCTTAAGTCCTGACATGAAAATTAACTGTGTGAAGATTATTTTTAGTCTGAAAGAATTGATTTCTAAGAATGTTCTCTCACAACATCTATCTTCCCACGTTGTTCCCCAGAGAGTGTTGTGAGGTGTTCACCTTACTGTTAACTTCCTCTCTCAGATTGTAACATAGCTTTTGGAAATAAGTTTTTTCTTTTCGAGTACATGCTGTCTAATATTTTACGATTTTGATGGATGCAGGAGAGAGACAAAATATGGGGCAAGGAAGCTTTTAACCTTCAACTCATTCCTTGAAATACCAAGTTTTCTTCCACAGTTAATGTGTCAGCATTAGTGAGTTCACTGGTATGGCTATGCCTGGGCGTGTGCTTTTGAGAGCACTAAATGTGAATGGAAATTTGATGACTAATACATTAAAAGATACATAAGGAGCTACATGCTGAACTACCTCTTCACTGTAACCAGGGCCCTGCTCATTTTATCTCTTCATTTCACTGCGGAGCGCTGAAGAACAAATGCTTAAGAGGCCTGTCTCTTGTGTCTCAAGATCTTGTTTTATTGATATGATCCAAATATTTTTATAATCTCTTTCATGCTGCCTTTTTTTTTTTTTTTTTTTTTTTAATGTGTGTTTAATTGTTGGTTTTGTTTTGGTTTTTTTTTTAATTGTCTGGTCAGAAATTGTCGGAGTTAGAGTATATAGTGAATTTAGGTTTTGGATATTGCAACATCCTTCTACTGTAACATTTCTTGGAGCAAAACAGCACAAATGTACCTGTAAATGCACGGTGTTTCTTTTGAGTTATTATGGGAGCTGAACGCAGGGGCTGGTAAAGAACACTGCTGGCAAAGATACTGATTTTCTGAGGAGTGAAAATAATGCTAGTTAAAAAACTGTCTGAAAATATTTCCTGAGACTTTTGTTTTGAGCTTGGCCTGAAGAAGCTGAAGTAGTGGAGCTGGAAGTCTTCACCATGTTTCTTCTTCTGGGGAAGAGTGAACTTAGAATGTGTTGGCTGGGCCATAATAATTGGGTGAAAGGAAAAAAACTGAATGGTACCTGTGACATTTTTTAAATATCCTAATATGCAGATTTGAGTGCTAGTAGTGCCCTTGGTACTGGAGAGGTGAGGTGGTTGGGGTTTTTTTGTGGGTTTTTTGTTTGTCTGTTTTTATTTTCTCTGGAATCCTAAAGAATTTATTTGTTTAAGTGAAGTACTCAGTTTAGGAGGTTTTGGTTGGTTGGTGTTTTTTTTTTTTTTTTTTTTTGGTGGTGGGAGTTTTTTGTCTGTTTGGTTTGATTTTGTGTTTGTTTGGGTTTTTTTAAGTTTTTTTTCTAGTTTTCTGTTTGTTGTTTTTTTTTTTTTTTAAACTCATATCCAAACACAAAACCAGTATAGCAATGAGAGATACTTTTATGTGTGCACATGGTAATAGCTTTACATTTGTTTCTTTGTTATTTTTCACCATTCTTGACTCTGTCATTAACTTGGAGGGGAAAACCTGAACCAAATAACTAAAGTGCACAGAAAACGTACTTGATTGTACACTCATAAACTTTTTGTGGATTGCATATATGTTGGGGTTTCTTGGGATGCTCTTTCTTGCTGGCATATCACTTAGTTCTAGTATGAGAGAGGGAATTCAGCTTAGCCATTGAAAAATAAAATACAGTTGAACACTTCTTACTATTGTGGTCATAACCAATTTGTATTTACAGCATTTATTTAATAAACCCTTAGTTTGCACAAGTCAACACTGTTATTTTTATTTTAAAATACAAATCAGAAAAGTGTAACTAAAAATAAGTAAACCATAACTGACCACAGGAAATGTTATTTGGCAGTAAATATCCACGTTTGTAAGGGTAAGATGAGTGTCTGATTTAAGTTATGCCTTTAGATGTCAAATTTTACAAGTTTTCCTTGCAACAGGCGTAGAAAGACGTGACAAAATTGCTAGAAAACTGGCAGCCACACAAGGCTGACATGATGTTCATTTGTCAGACTGGAACAGTCTTTGAAGAAATACACCAGTCCAGTCAGTTTGCATTAGTTTTTCTTTAAAACAAATAAAGAAAAAAAGTCCTACCCCTAGCATTTAGACAATTTTTCATTGTTTTTACCTTCTGCAAAAACACAGTTTTACATCTAGTCATATTTTTTCATTAGATTTAGAACTTAGATCTTTGCCAGCCATTCTTTATTTTTACATTCTGTGTTTCAGCAAAGCAGGTACTGTCTGAATTTTTACTTTTAGGTGACAAATGTTTTCAAGAGTAAAATCACCAGAAGCAAGACTGTGATAAAATAGCAAGCAATATATTTCTAGCAGAAGCCTAGCTCTGGATTGGGTTGCATTTGGTATGTATCTTTGAATTCTGAGTTACTCCTCAGATTTATTTTTTTTAACCTGATTTTATTTATTTTATTCACTAGGGTGTACAATTCTTTTTATCTTCATCTGAGATTAACCTAAGCTGTTCAATGAATGAAGTTTTTGTTGTTGTTGTTTTCTTGTTTCTGAAAGCTGATCTTAGCCTGTTTCTCCAAGTCAGTTTCCTTTTAACTTTTAATGAAGCCTTTCTCAATAAGAGATGTCTGCTGGCACTGTTTTCAGTATCTTTCAGTGAGATACATGATGTCTGTGGGATTTAATTCTTTTAGCAGTACTTTTTATCTTCTTTTTAATAGGCTCTCTCATTTCTGTGTCATTTTCCTTTTGCAAGTCACATACAACTGTGGTGGTTTTATGGCTTTTGTGACTCCTGTAGGGATATTGAGTCTGAATGCATTATTAGCGTGCCTTTCAATATATAAAAATTGAACAAAATCCTTCATGCACTCTGGGATTGCATCTCTAATGGTTTCCCTAACCAGCTCTCTATGAAATGATTATTGTAGCACTAAAAGTTTCTTCTCTGCTTTGTGTCCCAGTGTGATACGTGCCTGATATTCATGGGTATCTGCCATTACAATTGTATTTCCTTCCCTCACTGCCTCTCTGATCTCTCCCAGTGTATCATCGGTGGTCAGTGCTGTCATTCCACTAAGGCAATTGATAATACTTTGAGCTCTTACATTTGGATCCAGGATCACTGAAATCTTCCTTACAAAAATTCAGTCAGAGGCCAAATGCTCCCCTGGACTCTTAATGTGGACACCTGATAGCTGAGACTTTCTACTTAGAAAACTTCATTGTGCTTAATACCCTGTTGTCATTCCATAGAGAGCAATGTATCTAATTCCAAGGCTTTTATAGCTGGTCCACAAGATCTGGCATTTCACGAGAACAGGGCAATAATTACAGAATACTTTGTGTCCCTATTCCATCATGACTGATTATCCATTTTCTTTCTGAACTCTAACTCCTGCCTTGGTGGGGAAAAAATGTACATGCTGTGAACATCTTCAGAGCTCTTCTCTACTGTAATCATGTATTTGTTGTTTTTCGTCGTCATGCGGAAATAGTACAGAGATCAGAAAGATGTACAAGGTAAGAGTGAATTGCATCTCTAATTGAAACTAATCGGAGTCCCTGGCTCTTTTTATTCAGCCATCTGTTGGCATCCATGTTCTAGTTAACTCCACATGTGTTTGTTCAGAGTATTGTCCATCCAGAATATTACATTATAGCTAGTAATGATTGACTTGTATTTTAATGCTAATCTGTACTATTTAGCTTCTGGGTCCAAGTACTTATTGTTGAAGGGACAGAGAATCAATGTGATTTTTCTTCACCTCTACCCTAGAATATATGTACTACATTGTAGTTATTTAAAATTCAAAAAATTGCACAGTTCATTATTGTGCATTATTGTGCTGTTTACTACTGACTCTCAAGATATATTCCTTTTTGTGATGGAATAGAACATTTTTTTTGAAGCATGATACTTCTGATAGGTTTTTTTGTTTAGCCTCAGTTTAAAGTGATAATATCTGTAGTAACAGCAAAAAGCATTCAAATAACATACTTTGCTGAGAATTTTGTGATTCTGGAATATGTAAGTAGAACTTCATCCATAACCAAATCAGCTCTTTGGCAGCATTTTTTTCCTGCAAGACTGGTGAAATTCATAGAGTTTAGTCATGCAAAAGTTTTTCCCATCTAGCTTTGTAGATGAGTTTTATGAAATGCCACTTGGTAAGTAGCTCAGTAAGGGATCTGTTGAATTACTTTTACCTGGAATTAGACAGCTAATTGTATTTATAGCACTGAATATAATGCAACTAGTAGTTGCGTTGAAAGGTGGAATTGTTTTGCTTTCTTGTAGGGGGATAAGACAAAGAAACAGTGATTTTATATATAAGATCTAAAAGTCTTTTTTTGTATATTAAGTGAAAACAGTAATACTCGGCTTTTATATGGTGCTTAACTTTATCAGTAGTTTTGATAACAATGAGGTTTATGTATTAAGTGATTATAATAACACAGTCAAAGTATAGGTGCAACCACAGATGTAAATATCCTAGTTAGATTAGAAGAATCGCGGGTTTGCGACAGAGGAAGGTGAGTCTTACTGTTCTCCTTCTTACACTGCTGCAAGACTGCAAGCACCACATCAGAGTTAATCTTAGTGCCTTGGAACTGTAAACTGTAAAAACTGTATGATCGGTGCATTTATGTTCTGGTTCAATCCCCTGGCTTTTAAAATGCTTAGGAGGCTCAAGTTATGGGGTGTGTTCATCTGTGTTCGTTTTAGACTTTCTCTTTCCAAACTGTGGTACTTCAGCTCCCTCAAACATATGAATTTTGAGAGATGCCTAAATTTAGTGACTGTGTCTTAATTTAGTGACTGTGTCTTGGTTGAGATGCCTGTTATTCAGGTTTCCACTCTGTATTTTGTCAGCAGTCTATGTAATATTAAATACATTTCTGTATCTACATTCTTACTCAATGTAACTGCACTGAAAAGTTTTGACTTGGTAACTGTAGAGTATATATTATTCCCAGCACATTAAGCGAATTCTAACTATAAGGAAAGCAATAAATCAGCAATAAGTTCTGTCTGGGACAGTGACTTTGGTTGCAGGTAGGCTTGTTGTTATAAAAGTGCTATGAGAACACTGAAGTGTTGGCTTTACAAATATTTATGGAGTGTGAAAATTTGTTAAAAATCTAGGGGTGAATAGTGCAACTTGTACAGACTGAGCTTGAACTAGTCACAGAATGGTGAGCAACTAATTCTCCATATTATAGTTATGTTTTAGTGTTGCCGTTACAATGGAATATCTGATTGATGCACCTGAAACTTTTACAGTCTAGAAAGAAAAATTTCTAGCTGGTATGATAAGGGACGTTCTCCTGCTAGTTCCTGGTTTGTTTTATTATTTGTCTATCAAACCATGAAGTTCCAGGACATGGCAGGAAAGCAAAAACATCATAGGAGAATTTGCTCCCACATAGGCATAAAAATGACCTGCAGTCTACATACTTGAAAAATATTTCTCCTCATTGGAAATAATAACAGCTCCTTTCCTATTTTAACATTTGATTCATACAGAATTTGTAAATAGGAGATTCCTACAATTGTAGTGTGATATGAAAGGTATTGCCATGAGGATTTAGATGAGGTGGTGAAGAAATTTTCGTATTAATTCAGTGGAAAGTACTGGTGTCCTCAACTGAGAAACCAGTACAATGAACAAGTATTAATGAGCCTACTTCAACCAATAGGTAAAATAATTTTACTAAACAAATAAAAAACAAATCAACATAAACAGCAATGAAAACTTTAGAAAAGGCAAACGAACTTTAAATGCACACATAGCTTTAAGGCTTGACACTTCTTCCTTTAAATGGCTCCAGTGACAAATTCTGACTCTACACAAAAGATAAATTGAGAAAATTCCGTAAGTCAATTGTTCTGCAGGATGAAGGGATGGGGTAACTTTTTCACAGTATTCATACTGAACTGACTGAAACTAGACATATATTTTCTGTCTTTAGTGATTTGTTCATTCCACAGGAAGACAGCCTACATTTTTCTGAAGAAGAAAAAAGCAAAGCAAAAAAGATACTATTTCATGCTGAAAATGCTGAAATTCTTTTCAGATGAATGACATTCCTAATTCGTCTCAGCTGAAAGCAACACAAAGCTTTGACTTTTACTTCTGTGTTCTTGAAAAAACAGGCCCCATATTACACCATGCCAAATGGAAACATAATACGCCAAGGTGAATGTTCAAGAAACACTTGAACACTTCAAGAAAATGGATAATTTTTGTAATTTTTGGTTAACCAGAACTCTTTCATATTTTTTTTTTAACTGACCAAAAATGCCCTATGGTTATTTTATTGTTTTGGTAAATCAAAATTAGATGTTTGCATGTCTATAGATATAAAATATTTGCACATTGCCACATCCTTCCCCATTTGTTCATTTCCCTGTTTACAGATTCCTAGTACCTTAATATTGTCCTGCATAATATATGTTTTCACAATAACCTATTCTAAACTGCTTTATTTTGGATTCCACCTGTGTCTTCACTGTCATATGTCTTAATACATATTGAGCCCACAGACCTGTGAGTCTTGAAAAGAAAGGTAGAACTTCTGTATTTTTTATATTTAAAATATTTTTAAGTACTTTAAAAATAATTAGATAGAATGTAATTTTCTTTTCAAAAGGATGCTATACTGTTATTGGACTGCTTAAAATGCTAAGTTTCTGTCTGACTAGTATGTGTTTGAGTATGAGAAGTGTTCCTGCATTTTCCCAGTGCATGTGTGTTATTCATAACTTTTTGAATAGTTAGGAGTAAACCAGATATTTATTGTTCTATGGAATAAAGAAAAATCTGGTTATTTTCTTTTCAGATATTTATTTCAGCAGAAAATGTTGGAATGAATAATGGATATCAGAGGTAGAAAATAAACTTGTTAAGCTGTAATTTGCACCTTCCTCAGTACGCCATACAAGTATTTTGTTAAATTTATTTGCTTTGTTACACTTTAAATGTCCCAGCTCTTTCATCTTCATACTTTTTAAACAGGTTTTTTTCTATAGCCTAATACATATTATGATTCAATAGTTTTCCTTGGCATCCCATTTTTTTTCTAACTTCAGACTGTTATTTCTAATCATTGTAACATCCTGAATAACAGACCATGTTTACATATATATATATACAGTTTGAGCATATAAGAGTAATCCTTTCCTCCTATAATTATCTTATTTCTTTTTTATTCTCTAAGATAGATTGCTACTTTAGACTACTTCCTGAAACTTTTCTGTTTCTCTGATGACTAAGAACTAAGTTTTAGCTTCATTCATTAATCAATGAAACTCTTAGAAGCAAAAGATACATACTATACCCTTATCTGTCTGGTAGTGAAATACCATTATTACTAACAGAGACCTTTCTTGATTCACCATCATTAGATTTAAAGTTGTTGTTGTGAAATATAAAGCTTTTGGAAGTGGTATGTCCTATGTGAGGAGGATTTTCTCTTTGTGAATACACCACTGTTCAAAAAAAAAATAAATTGGAAATTGTGGATTGACAAGAGTGATAATTTGTTCATGAGTCACTGTGCTAGTCAAATTCTTGAAATAGTTTGATTGCTGGTACAGCAGCATTTGTGGAAGACTCAGAATTTTTCAATGGCAAAACTTGCTCTTTTTCAAAATTCTGTATCTCCTCTGGGAAACTTTTTCACTACTTGAAAAACAGCCTAGCCTAGGTGCTTTGAAGAAGCCTGAACGTTAGGGCTAAAGAAAATAAGGATTGTGAATTATCTGTTTACTTCAAGAGAGCAGATTTTTTTTTTTTTTCTGAATTAGCCCATTGTCTTAAGCCTTTAAAGAACTCTCAGCATGTTAATACGGTATGCTATGTTTGCTCTCCTACCAATTTGACTTGATTATTCTGAAATCATAACCATATGACCTTATAACTTTTTATTCTGAAATGTCAAGTCAGAATCTACATCACGAAAGTGAGAATGTTTCATAGCATTGAAATTAATTTTTTTAGTTGATAAAAATATGGCAAATATGTGAGTAAAGTTAATGACCACCATGCTTATAGAAAGCAATTTTTTTAAAAAAATCTATTTATTAATCTTTGTCATGAAAATTGTACTACTCTATTAAAACAAAAAGCATAACTGTTCCCTGAAACAGCACACAAGATTCAAGATTGCTTTGAGAACTACTGATTTGAAAGTTCTTGAAGAGTGCCTGTAATCAGTATAGCAATTTGACTTCTTAATTAGACTAGTCCTGTGAGAATTTGGCTCCCCATACAGTATATTTATGAATCTAATCAACCAGGCAGCAAAAAAAACCCCAAAAAACAATTATAGATACTATCTTTATTTTAACTCACAAGGGAGCAAGAATTTAAATACTGGAGCTCTTGCTTCTGTGATAATTAAAACATGGATCTGAATGAATAGAAAGGCAAAAAAAATATTACCCTGAAGAAATCTATTCACCACAAAATGAGGTCCTTGGCAGTTAACAGAAAAGGGAAAAGGACAAAAGAAATTCTTAGACTGTGCCAAGACTGTGCTGTAAAATACAAACTACCTGCTGGAATAGTGTGCATCAAATTTCATTTTTTTTTTCTTTGGGGATTTATCAAGGCACAACAAGTCATATATGACAGTTTTTGTTTTTTTCATGACAGGTCAGTCAGTCTGTAATCTGGATTAAGAAATGACTAGCTAGAAACAGTGGTTAGATTCAACAATACACAGGTTTCTTGTTTCCTTCATTGAATTTTTCAATAGGTTAGTTGTTCATTCACCGTTCATTTATGACTCCCAAGATTTGGAGCTCTGTGTTTGGTATTACAACTCTGTTGGCAATTGAGTGCTGTATTGTGTTCTGCAAACACATAGCTGTAGTATTTGTGGATGCTTGTCTGTGGTCTAATTATTGCCCTTTCTTTCCTTAGGGAAGAGGTTTGTGCACTGGATTTTTTCTTGTCGTTGGTAGAATAGACTTGGTCTTTGGTTTTGCACTTTGATTATACTGAAAATTTGAGTTCGTAAATGCCTGTAAGAGAGTTCTGAGGAGTTCTAGGTAGGTCAGGAGTATATGCCAGAGCCTTTTACATCTAGAAGACTCTGGTTTCACACAGACAAACCGATCTCCGGGGGCAGGCAATTCTACTTTGCTTTTGTAATGGAATTGTTAGCTATGTTCATTTATTCCAGACATCTTTTACAGTCTTGTAGCTTTACTTAAGCTAGACCACTGATTGCCTAAAGCTGTAGACTGAATCCTGGCAATCAGAAACTATGCCAGGTACAGAGCAGAAGAGAGAAAATTTACATTCTCATAGGTATCATTTACCTTAGTGTAAATAGCCGAAACTCCAACTATGAATCTTGCCTATGAGTAGTTTTCAATTTAATACTTTTTTTTTTTTTTTTAAATTACTGAATCAGTAGAAAGTATTCATAGCAGCAGGCATTGGTGTCAAACGCCATCTGGGACTTTTAAAGGGAAAGGTACTTATTACTTTTTTTTCCTGGTTTACATCTTCAGGTTTCGCTTTCCTTATTTAGCAGTGATTTTTGTGAGGGACTGCTGGCAGTAGTGGGGCAGGTGTGCACACTAGGCTTAGTGGGTCTTTTGGGAAATGCCCAGTCAGAACAGCAGTCATGGATGTAGTATACTCTTTGAAGCAGTTTAATAGTCACATGCTGTCATTCTTGTTCTTGTTCACACAAATAGAATTTGGATAAAATAAGGATATTCCTACTGACAGTTGGAGAGAGACTTTCAGAGTTTGAAACACAATATCTGCTATAATAAGATGTGCTGGAAAGTGTTTACTGAGAACAATGAATTCTTCTTTAACTAAAAGACACCTGATGGCAGCTCTAAGAATTAGAGGTATTTTGTTAATTTGACAAGATCTGGTAATGTACAACATTAGGCACAGACACAGCCACATGATCATGAAAACTAAATGCACTAGGGCATGTATGCACTCACTGTCATACTTGCTCTCTGGCCCATTGACTGGACTCTGTTTTGGAGGCCAGAAGCATGCTCTTGTGCATAAGACCTATAGGCCTTGCTGACTGGTGTTCTGAGAAGGTTTGCCTTAGTGGTAGCTGTCTTACTGGATGGAGGGTTTTTAGTTTGTGGGGTTTGGTGGTTTTTTTTTTTTTCCTTTTCTGAAGGTTGTAATTTTTTTTTTTTCTCTGCAGTTTGACATCTTAGCTGGGATCTGGGAGATGATGATCATTTTCTTCCTCAATTCAGTACCATTTCAAGTGAACTATAGTAGGAAGACAATTTTCAGCCTTTATAGATGACGCTGAAAATATGCTTGATGATGTATCTTGGGGATATTTACTTAAGTGCAGCAGAGTGACTGAGTTTTGAGATGATGAGCTTTGAGTTGCAGAACTTGATGTCTGAAGTAATTAATGACAAAAGCCTCCCAGCTTTCATTATGGGATCCTTAAGTGTATGTTAGCCAGCCTGCAGTGCTTCAGTGAGGCAAAGTGTATTGGAAAAACATGAGTAAATAGCAGAGAACAAATGCTATTTAGGTAGTGATCTACAGAAATCAAATGTTTCTCAAATGAACTTTACCTCAAATTACTCCAAAACTGCACATCTGTAGAGGTGCTGTCTACCTCATCACTTAACAATCTGCATTGAGGTATGATGGTTTCTCTGTGCAGTTTGTTGGTTTGTTTGCAGTTTATTACCTGCTCTGTATCTGCATCTGCTGAAGGGGGGCATTGCTGGAGCATTGTGGAAGTGAGCTGACTTCCTTCAGATGCTAAGAAATGGTCGGGGTAGAAATCTTGAGGAGGAAGGGGTGACTGCTCCCACGATTTGCCTGAGGAACGGCTTTGGTGGTGCTGGGTTGTGCAAGTGGTCAGAGACTGACTTAGCTGCTAAAAGGCTTAAAACAGGCAGTAAGATGGGCTCTTGAGAAGGAGGCAGGATTCTGTGGGATCAGTTTTTAAAGAGGTTAGAAAAGTCTTCAGGAAGATTGAAAAAGAAATGCCTGGAGTTTGTTAGAAACCTGATGCTTGCCAGAATTTCAGCATTGGTCTGAGACCAGTAAAAGAAACTTGCTATTTGGGGATGGGGAATGGATGAAGATGACTGTGTGCAAAACTTTTCATTCTGCTTACCCTTTAGAAGCAAATTTCCTTATTCCAAGATTTCATTCTTCATTCTAACTCCTTTTCAAGAAAATCATGCCACCTCAATTTAGAAGCCCTTTTGTTGTACTTGATGACTTCAGCCTAAAGCAGTAATGGAGGTAAATCCAATGAAAGCTCTGGCAAATTTGAGTGGCCATTGCAGTGTGCAGCAACACATGCAAGAAGCAGAAGCAAGTGCCAGACTTCGTTTAAACTGCAGAGCTTAACTTTCCCCTCCACCTTTTTTTTTTTTTTTTTTTTTTTTTTTTTTTTTTTTTTTTTTAAGATATTGGCACCCTTTTTCAGTTCTAGTGAGGCCTCCCTGGTCTTCAAAAGTCAGCTACTGGAAAAGCTTTAAAGAGACAAACCAACGATTTTATTGTCATGTTTTCAGGGACCAAACAGTAACTTGAATTTATGGAGTGTAGAATATCTCAGTGTAGCAGTGGTTTGAAATACTGGCATTCCCTGAGTGAAAAAAAGTCTGAGAAGATGTACCTTCCTTGTGCTTAACCAAAATGGAGTTGGGCTGTTTTGTTTGTTTGGGGTTTTTTTTGTTGTGTTTTGGTTTGATTCTTTTCCTGAGAATGGGGAAAATAAAAGTTTAGGCTAAAAATGCTTTTGGTCCTGTGTCAGTTTCTTTATGAGGATTTGTCTTAACACTAGCCATTCACTTTAGGAATCCAGGGTATATGGTTTGTCTAACAAGTATGTTGCACAAACTTTTTAGGGCAGTTATGGTTTTGGGATTTGGTTTTATAACGTAAAGGCATAATAATGCACCCACTTTAGTAGAGAAAAAAGGTTATGCAGTGGAGGCTTTGTGAACATAGTATACTGAGTTGTGGACTGAAAATGTTAAGTCAAAGAGTAACATTGGTAAGACAATGCTTTCCATGTTTCTTCTGTTTCAGAAATTGTACTGCCCAAGAAACTGTTTTAAACTTTTTGCTCCAACTTTAAGACAACAGTTTCATTATATGTACATCTTAGATATTCAGGAACTCCAGCTGTACTTAGCTTATTAAGTAAGACTTCAGCGGTTTAGCAAAGAGGCACCTAGGATAGCTGGCCATCTAAATGTGCTAATGCTCCTTCTGATGGCACCATCACAGATGGAAGATCTTATTTCCTCTTGCAGAAACATGGGATAGAGGCAAAAGGCTATGTTAGGATACCTCTCTCTCTTACTTTTAAGATATCCCCAGTCTGTTTTATTATCATAAGGAAACAAACTTCAGATTCTTTTTGATCTAGTGGAGTTTATACACCCTGTCACTGGTTGCTTATCCTTCACCCTGTGTTATGCTTTCTTTTGGGTTCTGAAGATGTAGATTCATAAACAATCCTAAGAGAGAAATACCTCAAAAATTCTCCCATTTTTTTTCCCTTCTGCTTTTATTTCCTTCCTTGATTCTAAAAAAAGGATCATTTGAGGAGCCTCCTGGTAACTTAGCATGGAAGAAACCTAGGTTTAAATGAATTCAGCATAAACCCCATAAACTAGTAATGATTTTGATTGTGCAAAAAAATCCAGCTAGATTCAAAGGTGGGAGAAAATGTTTCAAGAAAGGTTGAACAGCTCCTTGTAAGGAATGAAAGTCCATAAAGGGGGACAGCGTTTGGGGGCAAGAAGTACTATGTGTAGTACTTCTTCCTCATGACAGCTTGCTGGATGTTGCTTGACAACTAGGTACTACGAGTTCTCAAATTCATGAACTAAGAGAACTGACTTCTCTTCAGTTAAATATTAATTTAATTCTAGATTAATATTCTGTTCACAAAGTGTCAAAATAGAACATAAAATGAGGTTAAGGATGAGTTGACATAACTTTTAAATTGTAAAACAGTAAGTTGGAAATGCAAAATGAGAGATACAACTCTGACTTCATAGAGAATTACAAACTCAGAATTTTTTTCAGATTTTGAGTGATATGCAATGTCTGCTTTCTATAGTGAATGAAGATGGCTGGGATTCAGGTTTTTAATGGCAAAATTTACCAGGACTTGGAAAACAGATGGTATTTTGAAAAATCTACACAATAAAATTCAAGTGATCACATTATGAAATAATTTAAGTGCAAGGCAATTGAAACAAAAAGTTACAGAATAGTTATTCCTAGAAACACTTTTCCGCTGTTTATTTAACTTTTTTCTTTTCACAATTCATTGAGTACTGGTGTTGCTGATGAATATGAGAATTGTTACTTTCGAAGCAACAGGCAGTCAGACATGATGAGAATATAGTGGTTCAGTTTTTTGTGAAGTCAGCTCAATCCAAAAACATAGTGCATCATGAGAAAACATTGTGTAGACACATCAGTTCTCAGAGAAGCCTTTTATGGGTTCCCTTTTTTAAAACCAGAGATGTTAGGCCTTAAAAGAATCACAAAATAGTTGAAGTTGGAAGGACCTCTGGAGATTGTCCGGGACAACTTCCCTGCTTACAGCAGGGTCACCTAGACTACAGAGCACAGGGCTGTGTCAGGTCGTTTGTTGGGCTCATGCAAGGATGAAGACTCCACAGGCAGCCTTGGTGACTTTCCGATTTTTGCCCAATCTGACAATAAGAAAGTTTTTCCTGATGTGTAACTGCAGTTTCCTGTATTTCTGTTTGTGCCCATTTCCCTGTGTCTTGTGATTGGGCACCACTGGCAAAAGCCTATCTCTGTCTTTCTTTTATGCCTGCCATTGATTATTTTATGAACATGGATAAGACCCCGCTGAGGCTTCTTGTCACCATTCTGAATGCCCCCCATCTCTCTCAGCTTCTCATACAAAAGATGCTCCTGTTCCTTTATCATCTTTGTTGCCCTTTGCTGAACTTGCTTCATTCTGTGATAATGACTCTCTTGTCATGGGGATCTTGGGACTGGAGTCAGCGCTCCAGCTGTTTCTCAGTAGTACTGAACAGAAGGAAAGGAGCACCTCCTTTGACCTCCTGGAGAGGTCAAGTTGCTGTGGGCCCCCTTTTCCCTTGTGAAGGAACACTGCTGGCTCATGGTCAGCTTGTCCAACATGACCCTCAGATCCAAGTCTGCAAAGTTGGATCCCCAGCCTGTGTTGGTACCTGGTGTTATTCCTCCGTGGGTATGGGATGTTGCACTTCCCTGTTGTTGCATTTCATGAGGTTATCTTTTGTTTCTTTTCTCAGCCTGTCAAGGTACCTCTGAATGGCAACACAATTCTCTGGTGTATCTTAGTTTTTCATAATCTTTGAACTTGCTGAAGGTGCACTCTCTCACCTTTTAAGTTGATATGGAACAATATTGGCTCTTGTTTGACACCTGGAATGTGTCTTTGCCTGGCCTCCAGCTGGACTTGATGCTTCTGATCTACAATGCTTTAAGCCCAACACTGTGGACAGTTTTCATTGTTGATCATTGCTGATTTTAGGAAGAAAACTTGATTGATACTAGCTGTTAGTGTGAGCAAAGATTTTTAAATACACATGGAAATGTGGAAGTCTATGCATAAAGACCAAAATATTTTGCAGAAGGCGATGGTGTGTTGCTAACATAATTCACCTAAAAAGCCAACCAACAAGTACAGAAATCTGGCTTCCTCATTTCTGAGGCTTAAGGGAAGCACTTCTATATGCCTCTAGATCCACTGATCCTCCACTGTCCTCTTGTTTTCATGCCATGCCAGGGTGGGAAATGTTGGAAAGAGAAGAACACTTCTAGTTGCTCTGCCTACATGGGAAAACCTGAGATCTGCAGGGTTAGTGTCATCAGAAGAGCAAATTAAAAAAATTTGGCCATATATAAAGATGAGAAAGATGCCAAACATACAAGGTGTGGAAAGGAATGCATGTATGGCAAGGTGCTGGATTGTCACAGATGGCTTTTTGTCATTTTTATTCTAAGTTTAAAACCAGCATGGAATCTTCAAGGATGTTTGAGAGATAAGGGACGGGGTGATGCTGCTTTGCATATGAAAGATCATAGGATGAATAGGAAAATAACCTTCTCTGACGTTTGATCCTTACTGCTAACTGTTGAGCTAGTGAGGCTTTGTGATGAAAATTTTGATTTACAAATTGTTTATATGCTAATAAGTGGACGGATATGATGTTTTCATAACTCCATTAGGTCCCTTTCCCTGTCAGCATCATATCAGTGTAATCCAGATGGATTCTTGTCATCTCATTGTGTTCTCTTTTGATTTGGAGAGCAGGAAAGACAAAAGAGAATTTGAGTGGCATGCAAGGCATCTGATCTAACAGAATAGAACAAACTGAAGGGGCTGTAGTTTATTCTAATTTGTTAAAAGACTTATTTCAAGTTATTCAATCTTTACATTATTTTTTTGTGATAATCACGTATTTGGAAGCTAGGGCAGTTTCTATTATAATGTTTGTGTTTTCATCTACAGGAAAACTAGGGAAAAGAGTTTTTCTTTGCATATTTGGAAATGTCCTAGAAGGGTCCAAGGATCCAGCACTTCATTTGGTAAACACAGGTTCATTTCTGCTTTTTGAAAGTTCTGTTTCTTGGATAGATGCCCTGTGTACCAGAATTTTATATATCAGTCAATAGACAGTAAACAGTATTAGATAAAAGATTTCAGACAAAATACAGAATTCCTTCAAGCAGAGTTTTTTATATTCCCTATTCATTAAGAGCTAGGTTGTTGGACCTCATGCAGAAATCCAGTATATCTACTTTCGTTTGTTACGGGACAGTAGTTAAGGATTCAGTGACTTAACTGTTATGGATGTGACACCTGATTTATAGATTGTCAGTGCTATGATATGTTTTGTCATCTGTCAAGCTCAGGAGAATGGTAGCTGATTGTGTATTTTGTGTTCTTGATAGCTATGTTGAAACCATTTGGGGAAGGTCAATCTGTAAAAGCTGTAAGAGTCAGGTCCTGCTTACTGTGTTGTGGTTTAGGAATGTTTAAGGATTTTTCTTCATTATTTTTGGAATTTGGAAAGAGGAAACCTGCTTACAATTGGATCACCTTCCTTATTTAAAACCATATAGATAATAATGAAAATGGCATGTCTAAATTCTTAAAATATAATTAATGAGTTCTGCCATGGTTCCAGTTCCCATACCTTCATTCAGTTCCTATACTTTCATTGTGGCTGAAAGTTTACAGTTCAGCAAATAAAATATCCAGTCTTCAAAAAGAGATATTTGTTTGCATGTGCCTTGGCACCTGCCAATCTTTCAGTGAAAATTCACGGCAAAGTTTCTGTACAAATCTTCAAATATTTTACAAACTTGAAAACTTTGGAGATTCATTGAATGTGAGGTCACCACTCGCAGTGTGGTCATGTAAAATGGTAACTATGGCAACTGCAAAGTGTTGGAATGGAGAGTAAGCAGAGAGCTTTATGTGAAAGAAGTAATATCCTTGGACATAGAAAACATCCTCAGACGAAGGTGATATATGGGCATTTTTTTTGCATGAGATTTTCTTTTCTGATGTCAAGCAAAATTAAACTCCCCACGACTCATCCGCTTCCAAGATTATTTTAATTAGTACTTCAGGTTTTAAAGAGAGGTTTATCTTGTGTTCCCCTATAATCTAAAGCTTGTGGAATACTCCTAGCACTTTAAAGGCATTAACACTGTAGAATTAAATGAAGAGAAAACTAAAGGTGTGAAAATATGTGGTTTAAAGTTTTTGTGTCTCTTCCAGTTTGATGAGAAAAGGAAAGAACAATAGCTTTTGAATTTTGACAAAAACTGTATGGAATAAGTGTAGGTGAATGGTAAAGTTACTTAAACAGACACGTACATAGAAAATGCTGTGCAGTATTTTGATTTGAAGCCTCTGGGAACAGAAAATTATTGGTATTTTTCAAGGAATTCTAAGCTGTAGTTCTTGCAAAAGCTGTCATTGAATTCTGCAACACTTGCAAGTCTTTTGAGAGCACCTACACCTCTTTATTCTGTATCAAATCTCCAACTTTTCTGATTTTTTTTTAAATTTTATTTTTCTGAATTCTCTTCACAGCTGGATTTGATTTCCTGTGATTTGTGCCATCAGTGCTTCTTCCCATTATGAGCCTTTTGCATGAGGAAGACTAGGTGGAAAAAGGAAAGTAACTGTATATCTTGCTCTCTTCTCATAAGATAGCAATTCACAGAGTGTTCTGTCAATATGGAGAGACAAAGTTTTTTTTTCTTTTCTTTAGGTAGTCAGGTTTGTGGCTTTGAGTATCTTAATGTGTAGGACAAGATTGAATCTGGGTCTCTAAGTGTCTTGTGAAAATGTTCTAACTGTGAAGAACATCCTTGCCTTCCTCAATATGCTTACAATGTTTTGAAGTAAAGGTTAGCCTCTGTCTGTTTTTTTTTTTTGAAAGGCAGAACCAAGAGTATTTGGCAAGAAGCATTTTGTTCATCTTGATTTGAGTGTTGAACTCCCAAAAGCTGTTACTGAGCTTTACGCTGTGATTTCTAAATTTTTCTGTCATTCTGATTTAGACCAGGGCCAAGCTGATGATCACAAAATTATTAGACAAGTCAGGTGTAGGAACTATGATGACATGACTTTGTCCTCTACCATAGTGATGCAGAAAGAATGACCTTTAATCCTCTGTTTTGTCATCCTTGTCATTAAATATACCTAGGGTGAAATCTTCGCCCTACTGAAGGTTATGGCACTAATGCTATTAACATCAATGAAGGCACGACTTTACAGGTTATGTGTTATAGAGGAAAAAGCAGAAGATTTAGATTCAGGTAATTCTCATGAAATTGTTTTTTCTTCTATTGAATGCAAGAGTGATTTCATTTTGTGATTTTTGAGGTCTCTTAAAAATAATCATGCAGTCTTTCTTTATCATATATGAACATGGCCCTGCCATTTTGTCTCGTTGTTTGTTACAAGAAGTGCAGTAGCAGGATAAAGAGCAAGAAAGCAGAAATAAAATACCAGTATCGATTACTTTTCTCTTACTAGTGGATATCCTCCTGTCCCATGCCCAAATATTCACACTTCTTACCATGACAGATATTTCCTTGAATATCTCTCCGAATCATGTTTGATTCTAATGTAATGCAGAAGTGAATGGAAGCCTAAAAATCAGCAGCCGTTGAACTAAGAGTTAAATAGCTGAGAAGTGAGTGGAAATTTTCAGTTACGGAACGTGGTATCCGGTACAAAGACTCAAGGAATTCTTTATTTTTAAATTAGTGAGTTGTGAAATATATGCTTACATTTGCAGATTCCAACTGTGGAATATATTCTAACTTGCAGAAAAGGGTGCCTCCTCCTAGTTACCAAGTGTAACTCCTGGTAATTAGGATTCCAGCAAACCGTGGAAATGTCATTAGCTTAGTTAACCTGTAACCAGCGTCAGAACTGAGCTGGCATTTGAAGTTGCTCAGGGTTGTTGTGACAAAAAACAACATGTCCAAATAGGATACAGGATAAAGCTTATCCTAGTCTTCCAAAACATCTGCCATCTTACAAGGTTGTCTATATAGAACAAGACTCCAAGATTTTCCATTTCCTACTGACAGAATTCTTCTACAATAAAGATACAGTAGATTATTTGTATTCTGTCTGTATTGTCACACAAAAGATACTGTAGGAAGAAAGGTGATTTTTATCTTTTTCACGGCCTTACCCAAATTGCAGTGCAATTCCTGGTCTCCCTTTCTAATGCTTGCAGTCTACTCTGCTGTCAGAAAGGGAGGGAGATAGCAGGGTTGAAAGGTGAGCTGTTGTGCCATTTCACTGATGGCCAGCCAGCAGCACTGACTGACTTAATGCAAATGAGAGCTAGTTTTGCTCAGAGATCCAGTTTGAAGTAGTAATGTGTAATTGTTGATGGTAACCTAGTTTTAAAATTAATTTTGAATTTATCTTTTGATGTCCTTTTAACCTTTTGGTTTCTTTTGCTGTTAGGTGTAAAGCATAGATATGCAGAAATTGCTTTTAATAGAAATGCTTGTCACCAACAATCTTTTCTTTTAATCACAATTTTTTTTAATCTTTGGCTTTGATTATGGTAGTATTGAATCCCAGATTGAAACCAGCTAATGGATTTTGCAGAGAAAAGGCATAGTTACTATGGCTACACAGCACCCTGAAAGCTTAAAAGGACAAAGGATAAATGAATACGGACCTGGCTGCTCAGCCATTTCTAGACCAGATTCTAATAATTTAAAGGCTTTATAACCTTTTAGACACTGTCAGAAAAAGCAGGATGTTAGTCCTTTAAGAATTTGTATTTTATTTTTAGATTAAATCATTACTTTGGAAGTAGTGTATTTGAAAAATGTTTTTCAAAACATGCTCTACTTGTGATCAATTTATTTCACATGTATCTATTCCATGTGATGAAATTGAATATTAATGATAATTTCATCACTGATGGTTTTACTGTGGTTATTTCAAAATGAGACAAAATCTAATCCTCCTAGAGACAGGTAAAAACAGAGTAAGTGTGGTTTGATGAAAACTTGCAGTAATATAATTTTTATAGCTTTCACTGTAATTTTGACTGAAATGTTTTTGCCTTTGATTTTCTTGCAAACCAGCCTACACATTTAAGAGAAACATTTTGTATATAGTAAAGAATAATAAAACACATCTATGGTTAGGTTTATACAATTAAGGATTGACTTACCAGTTTTTAGCATCACCCTGGTGACTGATGGCAGAAGTGCTGTCACCTGTCTTTGCCTGAGAAATAAAATACATTAGAAAACTTAAACATATTGCTCATCAATCTAGGGCGTACTTTAACGACCTATTAAAAATAATACAGAAGAAGGGGTTTTAGAATGTAATGATAAAATACATCTATTGTTCTGCCTACTGATAATTGTAAGCACTGTACTTTGGCTGATGGGTAGTAGAAAGGTGCTTTTGTATAGGGATAATAATGTGCTCTTATTTGCAGGCAAGAGGGCTCTTGTATTTGTATTTTGGATTTCTCTCTCCAGCAACATTTGCATATATTCATAAAGTGTACTTCCTGCATATGCAACAGACCAGCTGAGTTGTCCTCCTCTTGTAGATCTGTCCTGTGCTTCATAGAAATGCCATATTTGCTATATTAGAGCATAGTGTCATTTATGTCTAAGACATGCAAAGAAGCCTTTCTAACTAAAAATATCAAAATTATTGTACAAAATTTCACCAGAGAGACCACCAATCTAGACCCATCTGTGAAGCCTGTTTGGGCCAAATTTCAAGGTGAGCAAAAGGGAATGCCTGGGAAAACTCAAGAACAACCCAAGAAATGTATAGGTGAAAGGAAGTTTGGTGGATTAAGCCCAGCCAGCAATTAAGTACCAGGCAGCCACTTGCCCACTCCCTGCCTCTACTCTCCAGTGGGAAGGAGAATCAGAAAATAAGTAAAGATCATGGGTTAAGAGCAGTTTAATAATTGAAGCAAAATAAAATATAATAGCAATAGAAGTAATAATAACAACAACAACAATAATAATAGTAATGAGAAGGAGAGAGAGAAATGAGTCTGCAATTCTATGAATAAAACCCCAGTGAAACAAGTCATACACAATACAGTTTCTTACCACATGCTTATCCTGTCCCAAAGCAGTGATCAGCCAATTCCCCCAGTTTATAAACTGGAATTGATATTCTGTGTTTTGAAATATCCCTTTAGTCAGGTCAGGTCAGTTGTCCAAGCTATGCTCCCTCACAGCTTCTTGTGACCTCTTCACTGGCAGAGCATGGGAAACATGAAATGTCCCTGATTTAAGGTGAGCACTCCTGAGCAACAACCAAAACATCAGTGTTACTGACATTACTCTCCTACTGAATCCAAAACACAGCACTGTGCCGGCTACTAAGAAGAATATTAACTCTATCCCAGCCAAAACCAGGACAGGGGGTGATGCTGGTAGAAAATTATTGTGGGAATTTAATCCTGCTGTTTATTATGGATCTGAGATTGCTATATTGTAATAGCTCATAAAGTGGCTCCAAGTTATAAACTACTATAAACTAAAGTATGGTGATGTAGAAGTGACCCAGAAGGACTGATTACTTTTCAAATCTCCATAGGGCCTGTTCCTAGATGATTCTGGTGGCTTTGGACAGACAAATCTAAAATAAAGATATCAGACTTTGAAATTCAGTAGGCTAATTTTCCAAAATTAAGACAATTCTTCTTTAATTTACATCTTGAAGAATGCTTGTGTTGCAATTTCATGCAGAATCAGTGTGGTCAGGACTAACATTTACTGAGGAGTGTGGGGTGCTTCCTTTTCTGTGCTTTAAGAGAGTTTTTCAGAAGATTTTCACTTAAAATTCTCAAGATAGAATCTTAAGTAAAATATTATTTACTTTCATGAAATCAATGTTATTTTTTATATTACATGAAAATGTACTGGGAAATTTTCCTCTTATTTATATTTCTTTGATCATTGTAAACATGGGGATGTAAAATTTAGATGGGCTAATGATGAGTTGCAGGTCATGGTATCTATTGAGGTTGTCCCATAGTAGGCAGCCACTGTGGGCCAAAACTTACTTTCCAGCATAGTGTAACCTTATTCTTTAAAACTTGTATCATGCACAATTTGTTTTGCTCCATGTAACATAATGATTTTGAAATTTTAATCAAGTGAAAACTACCATCATATTGACAGGGGTTTTTTTAATAACATATGTCTTCCACTCTGCCTTAGGTGAATTAAATGTAATTATTTAAATGAAATTATTAGACCAATAAAATAAAAAATAAACCTCTGAATAGAGGGACTTATTTACCGGTATTTTTTTCATTCATGTTGTGCTTCTAATTTTTTCTTGATGAAATACTCCATTTATTTATTTACTTGAATACTGCAGAAAAATGTGCTGCTTGAAATTCAGGAGTGGATCAGATAGAAGGGCTTTGACAGAAGACTGAGACTATGTGATATTTGATGTTGCTATGGGAAACTGCTTTGCAAGAACATTTGCAGAGCAGATGGACCACGATAAATAAAATAGATACAGGTATTGAATAGATATTGTTTAATGTTTTGTGCAAAACCAGGAAAACAGGAACTTAAATCTGTGTAGCATAGTTCTTTGATTCGCCCTCTTTTTAAAGGGTATGCTGTTTGATATGAGTAGTTCCATAGTGAAGTTTTCCTATAAATTTTGTTTTCAACAGATCAAAGAAAATTTCAGGTTTTTCTGTTTCATCTTCTATGTTATGCAAAACCAGTAATGTCCTAACTTTATGCTGTAATCTACTGCTTTTTGGGATAGCCTCTAAAGATACATCTAAGCACACGAAAACTATGGAATGAAAGATCTTTGTATTTCAGATGTTATAATTTTGTTAGCTTCACATGCTCTTGACTGTTGAGAGCTCCTCTATAACCTGACACACTAGCTTTTTTTTCTTGATTTAAAAAATAAAAAAGACAAGATACATACCCTATGTAAGAACTAGAATGCCTTTGGAATCGTGTGTTTGGCACAGAACTTTGTTTCCATAGCAACATGAACATAAAAGATACCCCTGTGATGATATACATAAAGTGTACCTTGTATGAGTACATATGTACAGACATATGCTGTTTGTTTAACATGTGTTCTTTGTTCTCCCTAGCAGTGAATAAAACAGGCACATGCTGTTTGCTTTGTCTTTAAGGAAATAGGTCATTAGAGAATTTGAAATGTAATTTCTAGTCATATCTTTTCAACAGCTCAAATTCTAACTTGTAAAAAGAAAAGCTTATGGCAAATATAAAAGCTTAATCTGCTCCCCTGAAGATGTATGATTTGGACTGCTAAAGGATTTTTTCCCCTCTAAGTAATATATTGACTATAGAATATTTCTTTGAACTTTCTGCAGTCTAATTGTGCTTCTCTTCTCATGAGTTATAAAACTTACTCTATGGGTTGATTACTCCTCATGAAGTGGAACAGTTCTTTGGGTCATGCTGTCATAAACCCATGAATGCTCACATAAGTGTTGGTGTTTTCCTTTACTATGAAATACCATGAAATACCATTCCACTGAACTCCGTACAGCTGATTCACATTTTTAGTGTGCATGCTATCCAGTTTTTTTGAGTAGTCAGAGTAATGTTTGTTTGCTTTAAAGTATATCTTTCCTTCATGAAACAAAATAAATTTGATATATTGGTTGTTAATCCATTTTAAAAATCAAATGTGAATATATGCTTGAAGTTCTATATTTATGTATATTTGCTTTCTCATGGGAAACTGGGAGAGTTAGAAGTAGGAATTATGAGGAAAATTTTTGTCTTTTACAATCACAGAATCATTAGTGTTGGAAGGGGCCTCTGGAGATCACCTAGTCCAACACCCCTGCCAAGGCAGGGTCACCCAGAGCAGGTTACACAGAAATGCAGCCAGGTGGGTTTTGAATTTCTCGAGAGGGAGACAATGAAGTGGATCACAGTATCTGAATTTCTTCTGTTGCTTTTAACCTGTGATTGTAAAGTCTTGCCATTAATATCAGAGAGGCCAAAAGTCACGTTGGCATTCATTAGGCTCAGGATTACATGTTGCTAGCTTTCAGCTATAACCTTTTTATGCCTTATACAGTAGCTAAAGCACAATGAGGTTGATTGCACATTTTTTTCCCATGCATCATGGAGAAGAGATTTCATGGGTGATTAATTTAACCACTTTTCAATTTATTTTAAGCAAAGACCAGTTAAATAAAACACTTTACAGAATCATAGAATTCCTGAGGTTGGAAGGGACCTCTGGAGATTGCCAAGCCCCCTGGTCAAAGCAGGGTCACCTAGCACACATTGCCCAGGTCTATGCCCAGTTGGGTTTTGAGTATCTGCAAGGATGCAGATGTATCTTGGGCAACCCATGCCATTGGTTGACCACCCTCACAGGAAATAAAACAACCCACAACATTAAGTGGGATATCTTATATTTAATTTATGCCTGTTGCATCTTTTCCTTTCACTTGATACCACTGCCTTCCTTACTCTGCCCCCAACCAGGCACTGGTAAGCATAGAAGAGATTCCTGTTCTATGAGCCTTCTCAAGACCTCCATCTCTCATAGCCTCTCCTCATACAAAAGGTTCTCCAGTCCTTTAATTATCTCCGTGGTCTTTTGCTGGCCTTGCACAGGTAACTCTATGTCTCTCTTTTACTGGGTAGCCCAAAATTGGGCCCAGTGTTCAGGATGGCTTACCAGTGCTGAGTAGAGTGGAAGGATCACCTCCTTCAATATGCTGATGATTCTCTTACTAATGCAACCCTGATAGCTGTGCACCTTCTTTGCTGTGAGGGCTCGTTCCTGGCTCATGACCAGCTTGTTGCCCCTCAGGTCCTTTTGTGCCAGCATGCGTGGAATTATTCCTGTCAAGTGTAGGAATTTGCATTTCCCGTTGTTTAATTTCATGAGTTTACTGTTGGCCCATTTCTCAGCCTGTCAAGGTCTTTCTGAATAGCAACACAACCCTCTGATTTATCGAATACTCTTAGTTTTGCATTATCTGTGCACTGTGTCTCACCTTGCAAGTTATTGATGAATTTCCACTGAAATTTTTGTGTTTCATCAGTTTGTCAGGGAGAAGACAATGGGAGGCTCTGAGAGAAACATTATTGAAGTCAAGATAAGCAATGTTCAGTGTTCTTTCCTTGTCCATTGGGTCAGTCTTCAGACAGCCTTCTTTTTGTGAAAGGCTATCAGGTTGGTCAGGCACAATTTTCCCTCCATATATCCATGCTCACTGTGCTCAAACAACTTCTTATCCCACCTGTGTTTGGTAATGGTTTTCAGGTTTAATTTCTCCATTCCTTTCCCAGGAGTCGACTTGAGGTTGTGACTGACTTTCTTTAAAATAGAGATGATATTTATTCTCTTCCAGTCCTCAGAGTTTCCTCCCTCTACCCTGATCACTGTGACCTTTTTTGATCTTTCTGCGGTTGAGTGCTCTCACAATGACATCAGCCAGCCCTCAATGCATGTGGGTGCATCTCATTATGGCTTGTGGATCTCTGTGTGTCGATTTTGTTTAAATGCTTCCTATCCTGATCCTCCTCTACTGAGAGGAAATCTACATTGCTCCAGGCTTCCCCACTCAGGGACCTGAGAGTGCCGAGAGCTGGTTATATCACTAAAGAGTGAGATGAGAAAGGCATTCAGTGTGCTGGCCTTTTTCATGTCCTTTGTGAGGTCTCTATCAGCAGTGGGCCACCATTTTCCATAGTCTTCCTTATGCTGCAGATTATACCAGCAGAAACATTTTCTGTTCCCGATCATGTGAGCTATTTACCCCTATCTGTGATCCCAGTGAAGCTGTCGTTCTCCAACTGCATGCGCCTCTTAATTCCTTCTGTTCCCTATGCTGTCTGCTTTAGTGTACAGGCTCTTTGGAGAGGTACAAAAGCATGTTGATTTTCTAGAAAAGGTATAATAGCTTTACCCATAATGCTGCCTGGTAGGCATTTCTCTGTGTACTTGCACACAGCTGTGGTGGGACTCTTACAGCCCTGGTTTTTTACTTACAGATTTCTTCCTGTTGACATTGCCGGATAATCTTTGCTTGCCAGCCTGGTCCTTCACTTCCTCTTTTGATTGTTGGTCATCCCCTCCTAACCCTGTTATTCCTAGTTTGAAGTTCTCATTACTGGACTGGCCAGCCTGTTGGCAAAAACATTTTTCCTCACTTATGTGGACAACATCTCTGCTAAGCAATCCTCTGTCCTCATAGAACATCCTGTGATCATGTGAAATCCAAAACCCTGTTGCCTACACCAACTGCACAACTAATTGTTGAATGCGGGATCTGTCAACTCCTTCTTTACCCTTCTGCCTTTCTGAAAGCACTGAGGAGAAAACTGTGTGAGCTCTACATGCTCTTGACATCCCGCTCCCACACCCCCCAACACCCCACATACATGAACAGCAACATAGTAAATGTTAAATGTTTTATCTATTGTACTCTTTTGTGAGCAAATTTATGTAAAAATGTTGCTGGAGAACTAATTATATGTTCTGGCTTTTTTGTTTTATTAAGCTTTGTTTATTCTGGAATGTTATTCTACTGGTGTTGTATGGGTTGGCTGGTTATGCAAAGGCTTTTTCCAGTAGTGTGGCTGATAGAGGGAAAATCATGTGTGGTTCGCCTGTGCTCAGGAAAATCAAGGATTAATCTCAAATCAATCTGAAATTCTACAGAAAGATTAATGGGTATCAGTATCTGGTGAAGAATTTGATAAAAATATTTAAGACTACCTTTCAATTCCAGAATTTTTATTGCAGGTTGTATCATCTGGAAGACACCAGCATAAAAAGTTTTCCCAAACCTTGTTTCATAGTATGTTTTAAGACAATGAAATAGACAGTATTTTAACATTATAACTGGTTTCACGTGTGTCTTGTTTCTGTTTGTTCTAGGAAATGAACCCAGGAAGTAATGTGAAGGGTCATGTGGAGCTCTGTCATAGCAGAAATTTTCTAAAAGATTGCTTTACCTGTAAGTTCTTCTTTTCTGTTGTTAAATTATATTGTATAGTGAGAAAAAAAAAAAGTGTTTATTTTGGCATTTTGACTTGGGCTTGCAGCTTGATTGTGAAAAAAATCTTGCCAAGTGCATTATGTTTAACACCTACTATTATTAACTTTGTATTTTAGGGAAGAGAAAACAAATGTTTTTCCTCTTTTATTGAGGTTTGGAATCTAATGAGCAAGATTTTCATGCTAAGTCATTATAGGTTATACATCCACTGTGATGCATGCTAAACTGCTAGAGCTTATTTTTCAGAAATTCTTTTAAAAGCAAATGAAGGGTGAAAATTATCCAAACTCATATGAGAGTGTGAAACTTTAGCATTAAAAGTTCTTTAGCAAAGACTGTGTGTGCGGATGCCTGTTATGACTCAGACATATTTGGGATTCAGGGTTATTAAATTATATGATAGTGCCCTTTAAGGTTGTGTCACTTGTGGCAAAGAATTTTCTTCAAGCTACAGTGAACTCATTAGTTTTTACTTACATCTCACAGTAAACTCCACTTGGAATTTAAACCCTTATTCTCATCTCAACTCTAATTGTCTACATCAAAATATTTAAGTAAGTGGGATAGATGAACTTGCTTTCCTAGCAAGATTGCAAGAAAAAGCATTAAATGATCCATTTTACATAAAGAATCAAAAACTTGCTTAGGCTTGATTTTGACAGATACATGTAGGTGGGGGTAGAAACTGAGAACAGAATTCAGAAGTTCTTACTCCCCATCAAGTGGTATAATTTGAAAATATATAGATCAGCCTAAAAAGTGTATCATGAAGGAGACTGGGAGTTTGCAAGCTAGAATTCAGGCAGTATATTAATTTTCTCCCTTTTGTATATAATTGTCATGGTTTAACTAAACAGCAAACAAATATCAAGGGCTTGAAAACTTTACAGAGGAAGGTACTGATGCAAAATGTTTCAAAATTAGTAATTGCAGTTTAATCCTTTAAAAAAAATTAATTTCAGAACTTTTTCCTTATCTATTACTCTGTTTTAAAGTAGCAGCAATGTCTGTACATGGGCAGCACAAGTAATTTAGTTTGACATAAAACCTTCAACAAAATAAAAACTTAGAAATGCTAGTCTTCCACAATTCAAGTTCTTTATGAAGTTTCAGAAAATGTCCTGATATTTTCTGATTTTCTTCAAAAAGTACTTTTTTTGTCTCAGTATTTTTTTACTACTCTGATGTAACTTGAGACAACCATAAATTAGGTACAAATACAAGAAAATCTGTTAGAAATTAGGAGCTTACTTTTGCACTTTGAGTTGTAAAGTTAAAACTGAACATTATTGTCTTTCTTGTATTAATATTCACACAGTATTGGTGCAAGCAATTGAACAATTTCCCTATGTTATCTTAAATGTATTAAAATTACTCTGATGATGAGCATTTCCTTTGGTTTTATCAAAGAATCTGGAGAGGCTATTTTAGGATAATTCAAGGAGACTTTTACAATTAGTCAAGAAAGAGAGGAGAAAAACTGCTGCTCTGATAATGCTGTCTTAATAACTGAATTTGTCAGATTTTCAGTATTATTTAGCACTAGTCAGACAAGTGGATTTGCAGCATCATAATGGTAGCCTTAAAAAACCCCACACAAATTAAAAAGAGGTAAAATTGAGTTAGAATTGGCTAATATATTTCAATTTTGTCTTCTCTTTCAAGTAATTACTCTGTTCATGTCTTCATGTCTCCCTGAGAAATCCAAGTATTTATTTGTGTGTACTTGTATATTTAGAAGAGTGTGTCTGCAGGTGCGTATCAATTAGAGATATTTATATTCATTGAAGGTAAGACAACATTAGGGACCAAAGTACAGAAGTGACTCGGAAAATTCTTTGGCGATAACTTGGAGAAAAGTCTCAAACATGGTGTTGTATTGCACGCTGAGCAATAAAGTACATTTGCAGCCTTCCAGACGACAAATGTATTATTTGGAGTCCTGCAAATATGCTGATTTCTGTCTGATTTTAATACAGTGACTGCCTTTGAGGACAACATAGGAGAAAAATCTATTGCTATATAGTTGTAGACAATTTTGAAGTCTAGTTAAAGAGCTGGCAATATGTAAACATACTTCCTACTGAAGACTGCAACTGATTTTATAATTCACATATTTAATTGGTATAAACAGAACAGTCAACATAGAGAGGAAAAGAGTCAACACATATTGGTATAAACAGAAAAATCAACATAGAGAGGAAAAAGGATGATACTTTTACTGCTGCTATTATTATTTTCTGAGCACAGGTTGCTACAAGAGAGAGAAATCTAACATTTTTAACCATCAGATAGTTCCAACTTATTTTTCTCAAGTCTTTTTGTTAGAAATAATTCCATACTGTTAATTGTTATATTGATTAAAAGTATTTCTATTATAAATTTATTGTATACCTGGTAGTAGTCCGAATAAATTAATCAGTGTTGTAAAACTGGCTGTCATGACATGCAGACATGTAACTATATAACTCACTGAGATTTGTAGATCATGGTGGCAATTACTTAATTATGATTGGTTTTGTAATTATTATGTTTTTCTCCTGAAAGGAATTTGCATGTATTATTTTTATTAATGTTAGCTGGTGAACAAATCATAGCATCATAGAATAGTCTGTGTGGGAAGGGATCTCAAAGATCATCTAGTTCCAACTCCCCTGCCATGGACAGGGACACCTTCCAGTAGATTAAGGTGATCAGCGCCTCATCTAGCCTGGCTTTGAACAATTCCAGGGATGGGGCATCCATAACTTTTCTGGGCAACCTGTTCCAATGCCTCACAACTCTTGAGTAAAGAATTTCTTCCTAACATCTAATCTAAATCTCTTCTCTTTAAGTTTAAAGCCATTCCCCCTTATCCTATCATTAACCACTTGCATAAAAACTCACTCTCCCTCTCTTTTATAAGCTCCCTTTAAGTACTGAAAGGGCACAAGTAAGAAAACAGGAATATTTTTCTACTCCTCCTCCCTCCCCCTGCTAGATTGTTCTATGTTAAGATAGTCACCATCAAAATAATATTTCTGTCCTGTGCTTATAAAAGTTCAAACTTTAGGTATCTTAATATATTCTGTGTAAAATAAGTAGTAGCACAAAGCCTGCTTCCGTATTTTTTTAAAAAGGACCAGAATTTCAAAATATGATGGCCTTTCACCGTGACAGAAATTTAAGAATACAATCATTATGTTTACACATTAAATTATTCTTCTTTATGAAAGGCATGTTTGCTGATGAGTTCACCTTTCTCTCTGAATACTTCCCTTGTTTGATCTCTGGATAACTTAGCTTTTTCTCCTATTCTCCTCATGCCCTCTGAAAAAAAAGATTTGAAATCTTCTCTTGATTCCACTGACAATACAGGGTTGAGTCAATTGTTTGGAGATCCTGATGAGAGTCTAGGGCAAGTAGGGAAAAAGGTGAAACTAACCCAGTTAAAAACCAAAAACACACTGCCAAAACCAGGAGTAAGAACTGAAGGGATATCTATAGAAACTGATAAAGAATAACAAAGACTTTTTGTTGTAGAAAATTCCAAGACCCTAAAAGGACATTAATTTCCAAGGAGTGTCTTGCACAACTCTAATTAATGTTTCAATGTTCTCTCAGGATTGAATTTTCCACTGCTCTCCCCGTGCTTGCCTTTTGTCTTTCTGAACTAAACTTAGACTTGAACTTTTATATCATGTTTTACCTGGCATAAATTTTCTTGTCAGCTTTGGTGAATTTATTCAGGGGAATACAAATTTTAATTGTAACATTTTTGCACACTATAAGCATCTTCCTGATCATAAGCTTGTACAATGCTAACTTGCAGAGTAAGGAGAATAGAATTATTGTAAAGGTCTTTGATCTTTTGCTTTATTACTTATTAAGTAGATTTTTTTTTAATAAGGGGCCTGTTGAGGAATATAAATAGATACGTCTGAACTGATGACACTAAGAAATACAAACACCATCCCTGTTGTTGCTTGATAATTTGCTTTGCTGAGATATAATTTCATGCTTTGTTAAAATCAGACAGATATTAACTCTGATTTGCTGAAGGTGAAATAAGAGGACAGGATCTATGAAAATTCAATGTTTTTAAAAACATACGGTACCTAGTATTCATGTCCTGTAAGATAAATATGCTGACATGCTAACACTGATGAACCTAAACCAAAATATTTTATTTTTTACGGACAGTATGCAGTCAATGTTTTCTTTAGGCATAAACTTCCTAAGTCTCAGGTAGTGTCAGAATACGTGTAGACGTCAAAATGGTGCTGGTGAACACGTGCACAGCATTCATAAGCCACCAGCCATGGCTTTATTATCTACTGAACATAAGGAGAACTGGAGAATCATGTGAGCTGCCTTAGAAATTAAGAGGTTGATGGCTTTTCAGGGAATAATCAGTGCCAAATTTGAAAAAGTGCTGTTGGGAAAAAAAAAGGCACACAAATAAAAAAAATATTGCAAAGAATTCTCAGGAACTGAAGATAAGGTATGCTGTTTTGATGAATAAAAAAAATCTGTGGTCCAGTGGGAGAAAAGGGAGAGAATGATACAAGCAGTGAGTACTTCTGACTAATAGCTGTTATTTTGTATTTTTTATTAGTCTAATGGTTTTCAAATTTAGCAGAAGACAACTTCTTAGTTTATTTTCACTGTTACGAAAATATACATTAATTCTCTCTATTTTATAATTAATAATAAGTTTCTGGTTAATTATATGCTGGTTTACAGGATGTCTGGGCAGGAATTATAAATGCTTTGATTCCCTCATTTAGCACAGGGCAGTTATAGTATATGCTTCCAAATTATGCAGCAAGATTTGGCTTCACAACTTCTCTCAAGACTGAGTTTGCATCTGTCCCTCTTGAGGTGACTATCTTGACCATGCTGTAGCAGTAGCTTGGAAGGGAAGGAATGAGTACCATTTTGTAGCCGTCACTTTTACTTCACCTGTTTATTACACTCATTAGCTATTACTCCACTATTAGTCCATAGACAGAAAATATAATCTGGGATTAGAGCCAGTGAAAATTGTTTTTGCTGAATCTGTTTGCAAACAGTTGTTTGTCCTGCAAACAAGATTAATGCATTTTAGAGCATGAGCCATATTGATGTTAGAAAAAGTGCAAAGAGAATTCTCTACAGTTTTAATTTACACCACTTCACAGGAGCAGCAATTTCAGGTGAATATGGTATTGTTATGCTGTATGCCCACATCTCATGCTACCTTCCTTTGGTCAGAAAACTTCATTTCAGCTTCCCAACAGATGAACATTTCAACTCCACTCTCAGTAATTTGCACAGTGTGGAGGTATAATATTGTCATAGAGATGCAGGGGGTGCAGCAGGACTTCCAGAATGCCCACACAAGGACATTCATCTCTGAGAAGCTTATTTGAAAGCAGAACACTCCTGAGAAACCTCATATTGGTAGAGAAGCAACTTACATTTTTTTCCTTCATGTTGCCTAGGAACTGATGTGTCTCCAAGCATTGTGCCTCTCTCTTCTAAAGGCAGGTTTAAGGTGACCATCTCAGGAGATGTCATTCTGCAGGATGACTTGCCAGAGACTACTGATACTCTCTGAGAGACTGTAATGATTGTTGCCTTCTGATACCATCCACAAAGCTAGAGAGGATACTTATTAATGTAATGCACCAAAGACAGCACTGTTTTTGTGGGCTCATTCATGTGAAGATGGTCTAACGATTCTCCATTTCCACTGCCACCTCAGTAGTTTCCTGGAGAAGAAAAAAGTGTAAGCTCTTGGCTCTAAACTTGAATGGGAGAGGCCAATTCATACTTCCGTAATTATTTTGATTGCAGTTTATTGTTGTAGTCTATTTCAGGTAAACCCACACTGCATGAATCATAAGAAATTGCAAGTTAGGAAACAGTTAAAATGTCAAGAGGTGCTTTTGCTCCTCAAGTAAATAGTTTAGCATTAATGTCAGGTCTGTGTGGCTATAAGTTTGGGGTTGTTTTTGTTGCCTTTTTTTTTTTTTTTTAAAATTGTGTGCATTGTAAGAGCACTGCCTTTCAACTATGCAGTAATCTCTGATAGGTTACTTGTATTTTTAGATTTTGTATGACTTTTGTACTTGGACTTTGAGGTATCCTTTTATACAACTCTTGCTTTGTAAATAGGTTCGAAGTGACTGCGACTGTAAGTAGAAGATTTATTTAAACAGAAAACAACCTAAAGCGTGACATAAGATATTACTGACAAACTGACAGGAGGGCAGAAGGATACTGATGTGCTTCCTATGTATGTTTCTATTTTTGTGATTAATCAGTGAAAGGAGTCTAAAAGAAATAAACAAGCAAAACTTGTCTGTGCTGCTGTCTGCAGCTTTCTCTTGACTAGGAGCTAGCACATATCAGCAGCTTGTGGTTTTTTTTTTTTTTTTTTTTGCTTAACTGGCCCAGCAGTATGCATAGTCTTTATTATACAGAGGTGCTTAGAAGATCTTGGAAAACAAGATTTTGTGCACTATTGCCACCTCCCATTACTAGCATTGCATAGCTGTTGCTGCAGTGCTTGGACTTTCCAGGTTATTAGTAGTAAAATTGGAAAAATACTGCTTTTAGGTGCTATTTGTATGTTTAAATAGTTAAAATACATAGTTATAACTGCAGTTTGTAGCTAGAATTTCTAACAGGTACACCTTGCAGTGTGCCTTGGTTGTTCTCTGACTGGGGATGTGGCTGGGCTAGAGCTGTGTGTGTGCATCCTGCCTGCATGTGAGGATTCCCTGCTGAGGGAATCCTGTGCGTAGGTCAGAGAGGTATGATGGGTATTAATCTTGTATTAATTTGGAAGATACTGTTCCTGGAATTTTTGCAGCAATCATTCAAGAATTCCTGCCAAAGAAAAAATTCTTTAATACTTTTTCATGTAAAGAGTCGTAAGAGTTAATTCCTGAGGGTACATTAGCACTGAGAGCACTGGCTGCTGTTAAGTTCAGAGTACAGAATTTGTGCCAGCATCTGGCTTAGCAGAGGAGAGAATTCGCTTTGGAGTGAAGACTGCACATACTGCAAGTGGCTAGGGTTAGATGGCGTATATATATACTCTTTCCCCAGTGTTTGTCAGTCAAAGAGAGAGGATTGCTACAACTTCCATTTTGAAGTGAACTTGGCTTTCAAATCTAAATGATCTGTTGAAGAGATGGCAGTAGTGTGCACTTAAAGAAGTAGGTTATATCATCTATAATGACTCAGTTTGTCTCAATTGACATTAGAGGGCAAGAAGATCCTGTAATGATCCTTACAGCCTTAGTTTCCTAGATGCTCCCATCATGAGTCTCTCATGGTTTCAGCAGGTCTGATAGCCTGGCTTTCATGTACTCAACCACAAACACCCCTGAGGAGGGAGTGCAGCTGAGCCTGCCCCTGACATGGGGAAAGAGCAGAGCCGTGACACTTGAAGGTTAGAGCTTAGGGGTGTCCAGGGAGTGTCTCTGCCCTCCCGTATCCTGACTTGGCAGTGGGAGTGTGTGTGTGTGTGTGTGTGTTGTACAGGAACTGTCTTTGTGTAAGATGCTATGGTGAAGACGTTTCCTGAGAGCTGACAAAACTCAACTGCATTGGTCACAAAGAGAAATTGAAAGCAAAATGACAGCAATTCTTTTCTGACCATAGATTGACTAACTGAGATTTTTGTTTTGGAAGAGATCGTGTGTATTTTATTTTAAATAACGTTTTTGTTCTTCCTAAGCAAATGACACTGTATTTAAATGGAGCTAAATATACAAAGTATATATAAATTCTGCATAAGCAAAATTATAATGAGACAGATACAAAAGGAAACTGTTACTATTTTTATCCTGGAAGATTTCTCTATTTTGCAATGTTTTTAATAGTCCACATAAATCAATTTTCAAAGATGTCCCCATAAATAATGATTTCGTTAGATTTGACAAATGCATTTAAGTACAGTTATACTACTACTACTATTATTATTATTATGATTAGGTGGAATCATGCCATTCTGAACACTTTGAAGCAGGCAGATGTAAACTCATCTGGAGAGATGTATTCATAACCAGTAACAATTAAAAATATCTTATTAGCTCTTACAAGTCTCATCTGAGACCTAAATTTGGATTTTCTAATGTACCCTAGAAGCAGTTCTTTCAATTGTCTAATTGCCTTCTGATTCGTAATGTTATTATGACTCTAACTATGACCTGTAACTGAATTATTTATTCTAATTTTATGCTTTCTAAAAATTCTAACCTTTTACAATTTATGAAATTTTTTCCTTACAATTTCATTTAATAGGCCCATATTTTCTGTCCTGATAAAATTCTTCATCTACTGTTTTTGTCTATCTTTCATTATTTTATTCAGTTTCGTTCTTCATCATTCCTCTCCTCCAATTTAATGGTCTGTCCTTTTCATCAGTTTTTTCTGCAGGTGGAAGTTTTGTGGATTTTGTACTGTTGAAGTGAACCTAATGGGATGGGAGTGTCACAGTGAATGTTTATGACCTTTTGGCATTTGTTTCTGTGAAACTAGTGACACTTTCCTCAAAGAAAACCAGAGAAAATAAGTACAGTAACAGTTTTGGGGAGTTTTTTCCCTACTTTTTTCCTTTTTACGTTGGTTATATAGTCTTTGATTTGATCCTATTAGGCTGTACCTATAATATGCTTACTTTATGTTAAATAACTCATAGCAGTAGTCTCTGTTGGTTGTTGCAATAAAAGTACCCAATACCCATACTCAGTTGTTTTCACATTTGTGATCTGTGAAGTGAAGAAAAGATGGTATTTGCAGACGTAAGTTGAGCACTGTTATTGCAAAAAGTGTGAGGTGAGAAGGATTCTTTGAAATCATTGAAATTTTATCCTTTTGTCACTTTTAACAAGTGTTCCTGTTTTAATAAAATTGGGTTTCTAATTTGCTAGACATGACATATGTATTAAGAAATATTCTTTTCTTGCAGGAGTGCCCAACCATCTAAATATGCAGAAAACGCATGGATTGAAAAGAAGGTTTTACAGTGGTAGCTTTTTCTACAAGCATAGCTTACTTGCTCCATCATTTATGCCTTGTGTTCTGGTTGAAATAAAGTTTCTTAGACTTTTAAGTTTCTTACAAGGAAAGTTGTAATGAAGTGCTTGTTCACTAAAAAAGTGATTATTGGTTAAATGGAGAAGTTGAACCCGTAACTGAACAGACAGCATATGAAAGCAGATGTTCATGCTTGCGTCATACTAGTAGTCATGAGTAAACTGGGCTATGCAATTTAAAGAAGGGCACCTCTCAGCTTTTCGTTACTCATGTACTACCAGGGAGTCATGCTCAGGCGACAGTGGGGAATTTCAACGCTTTTCTAAAGCAAACAGTTCCAAAAATTGCAACAGTAGGGCACTTGGTTCTAAAAACAGATTTGTACCTGCTATTAACTGGATCCGGGGCGGACTTCACAGCATGCAGCAGAAAGGGAAATTTCTTTCTTTGCATCACAAATGTAATGAAACTCTTGACCCAGTGCCACTAATAGCTGTGGCTTAGTTGACACAATCTTTTTTTAAGCTAGTAGGACAGCAACAACTCAGGGCTGTGAAAAGCATTTCATTCTTAGCTGAGTAATAGGAGAGCAAAGCTGCTTCATTCATTCCCTAGTGTCTCATAGACACCATCCTTTAAGTCTTTCTGGTAAATGCATGTTACAGTATTGTTATTATAGGTCTTATTCTGTCTCGTGTCACTTTAGTTTTCCTTACTATTAGTGAGGGAAAATCATCTAGTGAGGGGCTATTTTTTAACTGCATTTTCTATCTGAAATGAGAATTTCAGTGAGATAACAGAGCTCTGGGTTTTCAGTTAAATTTGTTTATGTTGGAAAAAGCCAGTGGGATGAGATTTAGGTGATAAAATGCCTTTTCAGGCAGCCAAGGAGGGAGTGAACAAGAACTGACTAGGAGGAAGTTCTACTATCTATTTATGAGATAGAGTGTTATTTTAGGGTAAATTATTTTTAAAATACTAATATCTACAAAGTGTTTATCAATGGATGATATTAGAAAAAAGTGGTAATTAGAACAAGATGTGCCTCAGTAGCTCTTGTGAATATTTAAAGGTGCAGGCTTTCTTCAAGGTGCTTTGAGACTCATCTTTCTGGGAAACATGGAAATGTTATCTATGCATTCTTTCCTAAAGAAATTTCACAATATCTCTCGAAATAATGTTTGCCTGAAATGGAAATTTTGCTAAATTCAGAAAATACTCAGTTTCAGCTTCAAAAATATTTTGTATCTTTAGATTTCTTCTATTTTGACCTGAACTGGTTCATTAGTGTCATGAAACGTTAGATATCTAATGTGTCTTTCTTATGCAAAGACCAAAATTTCATTATATTCTCTTTGAAGAAAATGAAGGACAAATCAAGAATGTCTTTCAAAGATATTCAGTGTAGATTAAATCCGTCAGTAAGTGAAAAGGATACAGTTTTCAAATAGGATCATGGTGGATTTTCCAAGCAATTTGGTGCCAAATTGCCTTGGAAATTTAGCAAGCACAAGGCTTTTAATTTATTTAGACTCTTCAGAAAATTCAAAGCCTAATCCCAGGTTAAAGCACTAAGTAAGCAGCACCCAAAGTAGAGGATCTTTAGGTGCAGAATTTAGAAATACTCTTAGGAAAAGGCTGATTATACTGATTTTGAGATATTTTTCTTCCTCCCTTTTTTTTTTTTTCCTATCCACTATTAAACTGACACAGTATAGTCTAATAGTAATATTATCCAAAATCTTTATTCGTTTTTCCCAGTTCTTTTCTTTTTCAGCTGTTTTGTAACTGTTTTTACTTCAAAGTATGTGTTGAATTTCCCTATGCAGTTTGAAATAGTTTTGCACTGGTATATTCTAGAGTTTTAAAATGTCACTGATGTATATGCCTAGTTACTGAACCCAATATTTTTGTCCATTGGAGAAAGAGGTTTTTCACAGCTTTTAACTGAAGTTTGTATAATGTGGTCTGATATCTGCATGTAGCATCTGGGTTGAGATGGCTGCTACCCTTGCGTTTTTGCCACAATGGGTGCCTTAATGAAAATGAAGATATATTCCCTGCTTGCAGTGTTTATTTCTAGAAAATGCCTCTAAACTTATGCTGTAAATAGTCTTTAAATGTGCAGCTTTTTGTAGTTTCACACTGAAAAAAGTTTCTTGAGGGGGAGGGCAATGGTTAGGATTCAAATTCAAATAACGATTTCCTGTTCCATCATTTTCAGTCTGTGTATTTGCCCAGCATAATTTTAAGGGTGGACCTTTGCTGTGTAAGAAATGTGTGACACTTGCACCAAGGCTGTGATTTTGTTCGTGGCTTCAAAAGAAGTTTTGAAGTGCAGATAGAGATAGACAGGAGTGGTTTTACATCTTGGAGGTGTAACAGTGTAATCCTAACTTTCAGACCTAGGGTATCTGTGCTGCTCAGACAATAAAGAATCAATCTGAATTGGCATGCACAATCCACTAATGTACTTTGCAATCCTACAATAAATAAGCTAATTCTCTCTGATTAACATGTGGAGATGCAATAAGCCTCATAAATATCCAGTTTCCAAGTTAATGTTTAGCCCAGATGATGAGAGTCACATGACCTCTTGGAAAGCAATCATATTTTCATAAAGCTGCACTTTATAAAGTTGGGTTTTCTTTTACTGAGCATAAGGGGTGCGTGAAGTGTTGCTCATGTTTGGGAGTCACTCCTAGAGAATCTCAAACTGTTGCGCTCTAAAAACCACGTATGAAAATTGGTAACATGGTAAGATAGTCAACAGTACAAAATAAACTTTTAATCAGTATGTGATGTGAAAAACTGCTTAGCTTTCTGGCACAAGGCGGGTGGGTAGTAAATCTTACTTCAGTCCTGAGAATGAATTTATTACTTTTTTTAAGCAAGAGATTGACCAATCTGACCCTTTATTAATTTAGGCTCTTAATAACCTCTTCAGACTCTTTTAAAAAATGCAGTTATTCAGTGAGAAAAACAAGAAGAAACTTATTTATGTCTGAAAGTATTCTTGGGAAAGATGACTTCAGAAAGTGTGCTGGAGAGTAATTGTAACTTTTTTTTGATTGTTTTTGATTGGTATGGGCAAATGATGAAAAATCGTGCTCACTACGGGTGAAATTGCTGTGTGGAGAAGCTTGGCACTCTGAAGTGCTTAGTGGAACTTAAAAGAACTGTAACTGGTGTTGGGTCTTCTCAGGTTGGATTTTCTTCCAGCGCTTAAGTAGTAGTGTGGTTACAGAACAAGTGCTTTTCATAGTCTTCTCACATTGCACAGGAGTTAACTCCAAAAAGTACTACTTTTATGTACTATTGAAAAGAATTTGGGTTTTTATTGAAGCATGAAAGAACACGTTTAGTCTTATCTTCCCAAGCAAAGCATCCAGGCAGAGGTAAGATAAAAGTATGATCAAATTGATCTTGCAATGTTTAGAAAGCTGGTAATGGGTAACACAAAGAGATATGCAACTTATATCTATGGTAGAAGTGTGTTAATTTAGAATTAATATTTAAAACAGATAATCTGCAGAAATACATAGGGTGCATTGATTTGCCTGGGTGTTTATGTTGATGGGTGGTTTTCTTTAGGAAATGGTTTTACTGTCTTCTCCTTCTTGCCTCCTAGATGAATTACCACTGTTAGATGCTGAGCTCCATGGAAAAGTAACAGACAAAACAACCCCCTCCAAACTCTTGATTTCTTATTAATAAGCAACATGTAAAAACCTGAATAGTTCTTATTTCCATATTTCTTTTCAAAAAATGTTCACAGGTTTGAAAGTAATCATTGGATCCTTCAGAACAGGAGCTTGACGAATTGATTTTCCAAATCTGGGTTTGCTACAATTTAAAATGAGAAAGGTGTATTGTGATAATAAATTCAAAGCTAGTATTGCAATGTCCATCTAATAAATATTTAAAGAATTAGGTGAGCATCATAGTACCAAACCACATTTGATTAGAAATTAATATCTTTGTACTACTTATGTGATTCTGCTTTTGATATCCTTCCACAGTTTTAAGATTAAATTACAAAGTTAATCCCATATTTTTTTGCCTTATATTTTAACAATACTTTGAAATTGTTTTTATCTGGAAAAAATAAAAGGGATAAAGAAAAGACTTGTACATGCTTAGAAGAATGCTGTTTCACACATTTCTATACTTCATTATCTTTACTTAATCAGACATATATTCCATGTTTGTTCAAGAAAAACCTTTCTGATTTCATTAAATTTCTCAGGCATGTGGAGTTACACCCAGGAAATGTGTTTTGTTTTGAAGTCAGTCAGTGACCCCTGTAAAAATGTTTAATTAACTTTTGCCAATGTTAATATAGTTCTATTATACTCAGCAGGCTGGATGAGCTCCCTCTGGTGGCTCATTTACATTGAGGGTCTCTTTCCTTTCCTTGGTATCTGTTTACTCAAGCAAACAAGGTTTGATCCCAGGTATCAGCCAGGTAGCAGTTCCTCCTAGACTTCTGCTTTAATTGAAAAACATCAATAATTTTCTTACGGAATGAAATAACAGCATTTACATTCGCAGCAGTTTCAGTTCATTTGCAAAATAAATAAAAAGTTTCTGGGTAACATTATAAGCAAATAAAATTTAATTACTTCCTTCTAAGTATGAATCACACAATAGGTGGATGGCAGTAATTTAGCAGTGGTACCCACTTACAGTAGTGTTTACTTTTAAACTTAGGAAATATTTAGGTATTCAACCAAAATATTTGGATATTGACCATGAGATTGTGGGATTCAGTATCGGGCAAGGAGGAAGCAGGGCAGCAAGTAAGATTACAAACATGGACTTCAGGAGAGAAAATTTTGGAGCTTTCAGGGATCTTCCTTGAAGATCTCATGGGAAAAGCCCTACAGGGAAGAGGGGTCCAAGAGAGCTAGTTGATATTCAAGAATCGCTTCCTCCAGGCTCAAGAACTATGTATGCTGATGAGCAAGAAACTGGGCAAAGGGGTCAAGAGACCTGTGTGGAAGAATAAGGAACTCCTATCAGTACTCAAGCATAAGCAGGGAAAACACAGGCGATGGAAGCAGGGTCAGGCCACTTGGAATGAATATAGAGAGGCTGACAAAGTGGAAATGAGACAAGGAAGACCAAGGCCCATCTGGAATTAAATCTGGCCAAGGATGTCAGGGAAAACAGGAAGGGCTAATGCAAATACATCAATAACAAAAGGAAAAATAAGGGTACTGCTTGGAGGGGGGACCCTGGTAACAGAGGACACAGAGAAGGCAGGATTACAGCAGAATGCTGCCTTTGCATCAGTCTTCACTGACAAGACCAGCCTTCAGGAATCTCTGACTCAGGAGACCAAGGTAAAGGAGTGTTAGAAGAAAGATTTTCCCTTAATGAAGGAGAATTGGGTTAGAAAACACCTAGGCAGACTTAACATCCACAAGTCCATGGGCCCCCATGAGTGCTGAGAGAGCTGGCAGACCCCAGGGCTAGATGGCTCATGATTTGAAGGGTCGTGGTGATTGGGAGAATTGCCTGAGGACTGGAAGAAACCAGATGTCACCTCAGTCTTCAAAAAGGGCAAGAAGGAAGATTCAAAGAACTACTATCCAGTCAGCCTCACCTCAATTCCTGAAAAGGCAATGGAGCACCTCATTCTGGAGACCATCTGTATCCACATGGAGGACAAGAAGATAATCAGGAGAAGTCAGCATGGATTCCCTCGAGGTAAAACACGCTTGACCAATGTGAATGCCCAATGTGATGAAACAACTACCTGGATGGATGAGAGGAGAGCAGTGGATATTATCTACCTCAACTTCAGCAAGGCTTTTCATACTGTCTCTCACAACATCCTCGTAGAAAAAATCAGGAAGTATGGACTGAATGAGTAGACAGTCAGGTGGACTGAGAACTGGCTGAACAGCAGATCCCAGAAGGTGATAATCAGTGGCACCGGCTATAGTTACAGGCCTGTCATTAGTTGTATCCCCCAAGCTTCCATACTGGGCCCAGTATTGTTTAATTTATTTATTTATTCATCAGGTTGCAGGAGGTGATCCTGCCTCTCTATTCAGCCCTGGTGAGGTCACATCTGCAGTGCTGTGTCGAGTTCTGGGCTCTTCAGTACAAGAAAGACATGGAGCTCCTGGGGCAGGTCCAGTTGAGAGCAACTAAGATGATTAAGGAACTGGAGCATCTCTCTAGCAAGTAAGGGCTGGGGTAGCTGTGCTCATTCTCAGCCTTGAGAAGAGACAGCTGAGAGGGGACCTCATCAATGTCTGTCAGTATCTGAGGGGAGGGTGTCAAGGGGATGGAGGCAGGCTCTTCTTGGTGGTGCCAAACAACAGGACAAGAGGGAACAGGCAGAAACAGATGCACAGAAAGTTCCACCTGAACACAAGAAAGAACTTTTTCACTGTGCAGGTGGCTACGTACTGGAACAGATTGCCCAAAGAGGTTGTGGAGTCTCCCTCACTGGAGATATTCAGCAGCTGTCTGGGTGCAATCCTGTGCAATGTGCTCCAGGGTCAGAACCACAGAATATTCTGAATTGGAAGGGACCCACAAGGATCACTGAGTCCAGCTCTTAAGTGAATGTCCCATACAGGGATCAAACCTACAACACTGCCATTATTAGCACCATGCTGGACCACCGTGATTGAGCGGGGAGGTTGAACCAGACAAACCCACTGCAGTCCCTTCCAACCTTACCAGTTGTGTGCTTCTGTAAAGCAAATGATTCAAGAATATGAAGTTTGTGTTTTTAAAGTGGTTTAGTCCTGCGGATGAACCGTAATATGAGTTAAAATTAATCTTGGTATCAGAATTCATTTAAGCTATTTCATAGCATTAAAGAGAAGCATAATACATCTCACTTTTTATAGCCTTCTTAAAATTATGAAGCCAAGGCAATTTGTGGGTCAAAACCACCAGCAAATTTAAAATGAATTCTCCATCTCTGTAATGATAGTTTCCTCAGATCCATTCTAACTCCATACTGTTGTAATTTAATGGGATCCTTATCATACTGTCCTCTCTCTGAAGCAGTGGGAGAAGTTTCAAACCCAAATAGCCAAGGCAAACTGGACATAAGGTTAAAAACTCAGTTCAGTATAGAAGAGTTCATTTATCAAGGTATTGTCAATAACTCTGGTTCCAGAATAGAATATTAAAAAAATAGAGAAGTGATAGTTCTTGGTATATGAATATTTAGCCAAAGATAAAATTTTGCCTGTGTGTTTCTGAAGGAAAGGAGGAGAAAGGAGACAGAGCAGATGAAAATAGGAGGGAACTAATCAACAGTGTTTATAAGCTTATAATGTAGATGTGTAAAATAAAGGCAAAAATACAGTATAATCAACAGTAGACACTTGTAGGAAGTTGAGGAGAAATATCTTATAAAAAGTGGTTTGAATGAATATTCATTTACATGTTTTAATTAATATCTTGCATTTTTTCATACCCCTTAAACATCCTGGCAGCTGAGATTCACAAAACAAATAATGCTTAGCAAACATCTTTGTAGACTTTCAGTATTCACACAGATGGACCTTTTATTTTTTGATCACAAATTGTGCATCTGTCTTTGTTCTTTGTCAAATAATGATCCAGAGCACAGTTCATAGCATAATACTGTGCACCTGAATCTCTGCATTAAAAATAAACAATCCTGGTCTTCCAGTCTAATTGTATGTGGCTAGTAACAGAAGCAAATGAGTTAGCAAATAATTTCCTTTTATGCAGGTCTTTTAGAACATTTTGTCACTGTCTTCAAGTTCTGCATCTCCTTGATGTTGGTGGTCAGAATTTGAGAAGTAAAAGGTCTAATATTTGAGGAAATTGCTGGTGTACTTTCTTCAGGACTAAGAAGAATTGGAAATAACTTGCTTGACTCTGAAACTGTGTTTACGTTCCTGCAGCTGATGATAACTAGCATTTCCCAGTCATCCTTTCATAAAGAAATATGCTGATCCTTACTATCAGTCTGTGCTCCTGGCTGCTACCTGAGTTCTTTTTCCTGTTCTACCAGTGCCATAACTGCTGCTTGTATTGTTGAACTTCATCCTGTTTCTAATACTCTCATCTGGAAGACTTGGACAAGTCTTCCAGCACTGTGTCCTGGTCCTCCTGTGTTGACTGACAGCTTTGAAGGTTGGCCAAGAAGTTGAGTCCATTCTTACCAAGCAATGCTGGAAGTCTTTAATGGATTCAGGTTTGTAGCATTTGACCAAAAACTATGAGGGTAGATTCCACTGCTTGCTAAATTTTCATGTTTCTATCATAAAGACTGTTAACCACTTTATGTTAGAGAACTGTTTAAATACCTTTATCGTGTATATCATTAAGAAGTGGGAAATAATATTTGAGGTGGCAGTATCTTTATTTACCCCCTATTCTGAAGAGGCACGTGGACAACAGCATTTAAATTTCATATGCTGGTGGAAATGGGCAGCTAGACAGCATCGTATGCAGATTAATTCCACCAATACAAAACCAGGAATATAGTTTTATACAATGTGATTTTATGAAATATTACTGCCTTTGTATTGCTGAAGGTCAGCACCGTTTGCAAGCAGATTGATGGTTGAGAGGTTAATGTTTATCACAAAGGTAGATGTTCATCATACCTGAACTAGAGAAGTAATAGGACCTCTTAGTACTTGTGGGCATACACACGACTTGGGTACTGCAAGGTAAAATGAACGTAGTAGGATTTCTGTCTGTGTAGTGAATAGGTAAGTGTCACTGCAGTATAAATAATTTTTTCAGTGGATACTGATAATTTTAGTTATTTTGTAATATAAATTCACTAAATGCATAGTCTGCCCATTATGTCTAAAAGTTGGTCATTGCCTTTTTTTGTTTATAAATGAAAAAAGCTCCAAGTAAACAAAAATTCTAAATGGGCTGTTCAAGTTACTGGCAGTTTGTAGAACTTAGCAAGTCTTCCCTTGTTCCCTATTTCATGGGGACACTGTAGTGTGGTAAGTGAATAGTATGCTTGGTTTAATTTAAATAAACTTAGTGCAAACACTACATTGGAGGCATCTGTGAAAGTCTGTGTTTGGCAGTGAAAATCAGTTGGTTTTAATTCTGTTATCTAGGAGATAATGGAGATAATTTGTTTTAACAGCCTGAGGCAACATTTTATCCAGTAGCCTTAAAGGATGGGAGAAGATCTAGAGGAATTTTTCATTTTTCTGAAAACTTCATTTGGTTCTACTGTCATGTAACTTCAGGATGCTGTGGAAACCCAGGGGATTGCTTTATATCAGTCCTGTTTGGTCTGCATTAGACTACTCCTAGCTGCACTTTTAATTGAAGTGTTAGAAGCTTCTGCTATTTAAAGTGACTGTCCTTCATCGTGGTTGATCATTATCTAGGATGCATCTATTTCCACACCTGCTGTAGTTTCAGACTTTGTACCTAAGCTGTGATTATAAGACGAGCTATCCCTGTTAGATGGTAAAAGGAGCATAGTATATACAGTGTTTGTAGCTTTTCTGTTTAGTTTTTGAGGACAGTGAAACTTGTTCCTAAATCTCAGGACTATAGACAATATGTCTGTAGCCTTTTGTATGTTGTGTATTCATAGCCAATGTATCTTTTTGACAAATAATGTGAAGTCCAAACTACCAACTTGCAAGCATATTATGTCCACAATGATTTTGGTTTTTTAAATTCAATATAGTTTTTGGCTGAAATATCATATGATAGGTACAGTACATCTTATATAAAGACCATTTTATGAGAGCAAAAAAGGATTAGAATTACCTGTTTCTGAAAGTGGTATTTGTGGAGGTAAACTTATGTTTTTGTTTAATTAAAGAATCTTGGAAAAATTTGAGACTCTGTAAGCGATGGCAACAAGGCAGAGATCTTATAAATAAGCTGCCAGTGAACTGGCAGTACATTAGTACATTGTTTCCTTGTAATTGTGTTAAAAAAGGGGTTGTATTGCTTTTCATTCTCTCACTGACACTTGCGTCACCATGGTTGAACTATTGACCGTAGCTGATCAGGTTCTCTTCTTAGTTTGATGCAGTAGTCTTGTGTAAGTGGTTATGGTGAGAAGATAATGTGCTCCTTATTAAATTAAACTGAAAACATTGTGTGTGTATATAGTGTTACAATTCTTATCCCTTTTTGTTGTCAGATTTTTATGGGAATGCTTCCGGGGATGGTTTGTGCGGGGAATGCATGTGTCCTGAGTGTGAGAGAGGATATAGTACCCTCAGAGACATGGGTGAATTGAATAGGTGAAGAGTTTGCATGTGTTGCTGGCAAGAGCAGGAACATATGTGGTAGTCTACAGCTAGGGAGCAGACCTACATTGTGAAACACCAGGAAATGGCTCCTTTTGTCTGGGTTTCCTTCAGGGTCACCAGGATCTGACAGTTCACAAAGTATGTACTGAAGGGAGTGTGTTGGCTGACTTAAAAGGAAGTTGGATCTCTTGGCTTATCTGAGCTGGGATTAGTATGGTTTCAAACCATCAGCAAGAGGAAGGAGAGGTGACCTTACTTCAAGAACTGTGAATTATATTTCAAAATGTAAATCAGTTACTAATGCACACTTAACAATAGATCTCTTCTCTGACAATGTCATTTTCACCTGCACTAGATGACCAATTCTCTTATGTTGTTGGTGTCTTCTCTAGGGAGACTAAAACCCTATCAATGCTGCTTTGCAAGGCAACTTCATACTTCACTGAGCAGCTGTCATGCTGTCCTTTGGGTGAGGCATGGCACTGAAATTATGGCTCTTTGGGTGGTATGTTTGCCAAAGTTAGCATTCTTTAAATAGAACACCATAGGCTGATCATCATGGGGAATGAGTGGAAATAGATATATTTTCTAACGAAGAGAGTTGTGTGTGTACATATAATATCAGTTTATTTCCAACTTTGAAGTATGTTGGGACTCTGGGAGCTTAAAACACATTGTAATTTGAAATCAATCGTTTTGTCGTTTCTTCAAGATGTGCTCTGCTATTGTACTGCTGTTCCGAGATCGTGGGTGTATTAACACCTATGCAGAAGTTTTACGCTTTATAATTCTATCATAGTAAAGCTGAAAAAGCAGAGATGCGAAACTGAAGTTTAGTGAAAAATGATCCCAACTGCACCTCTGCCACTGACTTTTACAGGGTGCATTTGGAAGCGTCTCGTGTTTTCTAGTAGCTTCCTTACCATGAAGCAGTGCTGCTCTCTGTATTTCTAGATATAGCAGTATGAGGCCTGGTTGGTTTTGCCACTTGTTTTAGCATTCTGTCTAAGAGGAGCCATGTGCATCGTATGTACTGTGAAGGCAATAGCATATTGATTTAAAGTCTCCACACAGTGAAGAAATGTAATTAGTGAAACAGTCAAGCAGAATGGGAGCATGGACCTCCTTAATCTTAAGATATAGCCCTTGTTTTGGACTAGGTTTTTTTATTTTTGTTATATATTAACGTTGTAGGTTCACTCTGGAGGGAAAAGAGGGGCCACGAGACTTCAGAATTTTAAAAAGAACTAAGCACATCACACCCTTTAAGGTCTTTATTCTGCCTAAAACAGACATAGATGGGATTAAAGAGATTACTGGTTAACCTAGAAATCTCTGATTTAAATCTCAAGTTCATATGATTTATTGGCGCAGTATCAAAAGGCAGGTTGATTTTTTTTTAAGCTTAACTAGACATGAAAACACATATAAAGGAAAGTTCTGTTTTAACACCACAAACTCACTACTTTTCTATCAATATTTTTGTCAAAGAGGTGAGTGATTATCATGACAAAGGAGAGCCAGGCTTAGAAATTGTTAATGTGCCTCAGAGGAAGGAAAAGAATTTTTCTGGAGCTTTAAAACTTTCTGTTAAACTGAAAAGGAACGTTATAGTCAAACTTAACAGTTAGACTTGACTTGCCTGGTATATGACATTTCTTGTCTTTGAATACTTCTGGAATAAATTTTTGACTTTCCGCTGTCTTGGTAGAGTTGGAACTTGTCTTTTTTTTCTTTATTTATATTCAAGATTCAGAAAAATATCCCTGTATACATTGGAACCTATTTAAACTTACATTCAAACTAATTTTGAAATATAGGAGATGAAAAATGAAGTAAGAATGTAAAATACAACTAAAAATATGTAAAGGGACTGTATAAATGGCAATAGACCTAATTTTATTTTTTGTAAATTTATTCCATGACTATGGATATATAGAATATTTATAATTTAAATATATAAATTTAAAAATCTTCAGAAATACGCATCTTGCAGTGTCTGTAAACTTCTAGTACAGATTATGTCTATCCATTTGATAAGTTCTTATATTACAACGTATCAATATACCTTAGTTTAGACTGGTGATGTAAAACTGAGATGACAGCAAGAGCCAGATCCCAATTTATCTCAGGCTAGTCCCTTGTAAGCTCTATTAACTTAGACTGAGAAACAGTAACTAAAGTAGTGGAGTAGTGAACCAACAGTATTTTAAATCCTCCCCACATGTCTTCGTCAGAGAATCCAGACTGTATATAATGCTATTATTTCTTCTGGCAATTCCAAGTGCCACTGTGTACAGCTAGAAATTATTTAAATCAAGGCTTGGATAACATTTTTTTCTTTAATTGACATATTAAAACGTTGGTGTTTGCTCTGTAGTTTTTTTTCCCCCCTTTCATTCCTGTGTTATTTATACAGTGCTAAGAATCTGACTTCTAATGTAATAATTTCTTTACTATTTTTAATCAAAATTAGTTTTGCTGGCATTTCCAACACTTGTCAAGAATAATAAATTTTTTAAAGAAGTATAAATGTTAAGAGTTTACTTTCTTCATATCCATTTCCTTTCTTCATATCCAGCCTGGGCCATTCTTCTATTATTTTGCATTTTAAGGGGAGGGGAGATGCTGAAACATTTTTTTTTTTGGGTGTTCTGCTTCTTGTTGACTGAGAGAACTGAAGCTGTTGGGAGGGAGAAGCTCACGTAAATGACTTTCTCAGAGTGTGTGTGAGTACTGTAAAGGCACGTGTGTGTCTGCCTTTGGCTTGCCCTGCTGAGCTGGCTTCTGGTGATGTCTCAGGAAAAGACAAGTGCAGCAAAGGGTTAACGTTTTACTATCAGCCTCAGAAAGGCACATTTGCAATCTCTCCCAGTCTTGTCTTCCTTTTTACACCTCATTTGCTCACCGCTGCTATTCACTTCAAGGCAGATCCTTTGACCTAAGCAGATTATTGTAGACGCATGAAGGACACAGCAAGCTATCCTGTGCTTTTAAAGGAGGAGATTTTGGCTCCAAAATAGGACACTAAGCTTTTCAGCCTTCTGCTGCTGTACCTAGTCAGCACGAGGCAGTGTCTGGGGGTGCTTAGTGGACTCCTGTGGAATCGGATGGGAAACAAAAGCAGAAGTGGCAGCTGCTGCAAATGTGGGAGCCTGTGCAGTTAGTGGGAAGCGATTGCTAATAAAGGCCTGCGAGACCCGGGTTTCCTTGGTTTCCATGACAGTTATTAGGTAACACAGAAATTGAATTGTCTCCCACAGTGCTTTTGGGGGGGATAGTGGTGTGAGGGGGTGCTCTAGGGACACAGACTTGCAGCAACTCATCACTCGAAGCGTGTGAAACTCTCTGGATTGTTGTGCCTTACTTCTTTGTTTGCTGTGTCTCATTTGTGTTTGCAATCTGCTCTGCTTCGCTTTTTATTTCTTTTTCTTTCGATGGAAGACCCTGGCATGTGCTACACCATTTCTCAAATAATATTTTCCCCTTTTTGTTTAGAGCTGAGCTTGGCAAAGAAAGGATATGAACAATTATACAGGTGGGCTACTCGGGGGGAGTGAAGATATAAGGCATCCAAACAGGTACTGGCAACCTGCAGCACTGTAAAAATGCCCCTCCAGCAGATTTCTGTAGTTCCAGCACGGGAGACTGCCAGCAATGGGAGAAGTTCAATGGGCACAAACAAAGAGAAGAGCAAGGAAGTCGAGGTAAGAGGAAGGTTTCGATTTGCTACGGTAGGACAAGTCTGCCTTTGGTAGCCAGTGGGTTTGGCCGCTCAGCAGGATGCAGTGTGATGGAGCATTGCACAGTACTCATGGGTGCAGCTTTAGCACACTGCAGCGAGATTCTGTGATAGCAGCATGTCAGCATTACAGAAAGAAGGAGCCTATTTTAAAACCAAAATAAATAAGTGAAGGAAGTTGCACGCTGGATTAGGGGGTTCTAACATTTTCCTTTAAATGCTTGCAGCCTGCTAGTACTGACAGTCACTATAAGCTGTAAAGTAGCAGTTTCTTTACAACAAGTTGGATGCAAAAGTAGTTTTAGTGAAATTCCTATCTCTGTTTAAAACCAACAAAAATACCATTCTAAAGCTTGTCTTTCTAATACACATGTTATTCATAGGAAACATAGGCATGAGCTCTATGACTTAGTCTTTTTAAGGGCATCAGTGTTCAGTTTTTTTTATCCCTTGACTGACTTTCCTTGATTCATAAACATATAAAAATGTTGTTTCATCAGTAAATATTATATCCTGTTGTCTCTCAGTTAGGAAGAAACTGTAAACTGGTATTATATTAGTCGTCAGTCAAAAAAAATTTGTAATGTGTAATTTAAAATGTGTAATTTTAGTGGTATTTTTACCTACCTTTAGAAATCTCTTTTGCTATGTATAGATTAAACATGCATTGTTTAGACAAAAAAAAAAAAAAAAAAGACATCCAATCCCAAAACATAAGTAGTCTGTTTATAGATATAGCAGTAAATATATGTAATATAGACATCTGCTTTTTACAGACATATTTCTTGTCTCTATGTTTTTCTTTTCCTCTTACTGTATGGAAAACAAGGAACTACTGGGAAAACAAACATGATGTCTTTTAAGTATTGTTTGAGAGACTGTGACAAACTGCGTCCCTGAGATGAGGAGTCTTTGTGGTTTGCGTGGCATAGTTTGCAGGAAATTGTTAAGTTCAACAGATGGTTGATGTTCATAACAGGTCTATGTTTGTGGAAAAGTATTGGTTCTTGGGTTTTTTTTAAATTTAATTTTTTTGCACAACATTTGGCTATAAAAAGTTCACTGAATATGATTATTCTGTTTTTTGTTTGAACACTTCTGTATAAGCAGCATCCTTCCCTGGAAGTAATCTCCAGTTGTTTACTGGTAGCACTATCATCAGAGTTTCTAATATTTTGAGATTTGTGTCCTGAAATGGAAAATTTCTCCTTTTTTTTCATTCTTCTGTTGACTGGTTAAAGATGAAAGTTTAGGTAGAAACGGTATTAAGAGTCAGGGTGTGAAAAGAGGAAATAAAATGTTACTTGGTATAAAATTGCTCTCTGGGATTCTTGTTTTAATTTGATCGTTAGAGTTACCTGAAGAATATATGCAACATTCACACAGGGTTCAAATAAGTGTGGTAGTTCATTTATAGGGGTGGGGGAAGTGTGGAGCTTCTGAATTGTAAGAATCATCTCATGCACTTTTCTGGGTTTTTTTTTTTCTATGGAGGCTGGGTTGCATCATTTCAGCAAGACTCCAGTATCTTGAATCTTGTGGAAGTCATATACCAGAAATTATTAAAATGGTATGGATAATGATGTTCATTAAAGTTCTCTTCTAAAATTAATATAAAAAGTACCAAACACCAACCTGAAAGACTCACAACCAAACTTCAAGTACATGGTACTCACTGCTAAACTACTCTCCGTTGGGCAGAGCCTCATCATACTGCTTGAATATCTGCTCACCCCTTAAGGCTGGAACTTAGACAGCGGAAAAACTCCCTAATGCTGTTGATAGAGATTGTAGATCAAGTGGTAGAGACTAATGTTTTTCACATAATATCTGCAGTTTATATAAATTATGATATTCAGGTTGGTTTTATGGATGTAGTGTGGGAGTAGTTAATCAGCCTTTTTATTGGCTAGAAAGAGATTGCTCAGGCTTATTTAGACGGTCTTTTATCCCAGCAAATCCTGCACAGCTTGGTCCTCACAAAGGGAAACTTCCTTGCTGGTACTCAGTGTTTGTATCTCTGTTGGTGGGGGTCTTCTGGGTTCATGGTATCCACTGCTATTGTTTCTGCAAGTACCTCCTTCCTCTGTCTTTTTATTAGCAAGCCTTCTGAGGTGAAAGCTAAATAAAGTAGTTAAATGGGCCTCTAGCTGAGAGCATCAAGCTGGTTCAGGTTCAGGAAGACAGGAACAAAGGAAATGTCTGAAAGGTCTTCCAGTTGCTAGGATAACAATTGTTAGGATTGTATGCCAAATTCTGTTACATTTTATATGATGTCCCTACAACAGCATTAAAATTTATGAAGAGTTCATCTTCTGTCTAATTGCAGAGCTTGCTGCAGTGAACTATTTCCAGGTTCACGGTGAATTGCATAAATCTACCTGACTTAATCATATACAACTGAGGTTCTTAATGATGCAACTCATTCTGGAATGCTTTTCTGTCATTTTTAGGTGCTCATAGACATGATTTATCTGAAGGTTTTAATGTGTGTTCATGCACACTTACAGATGATGCCAAACATCGGTCTACCATTAGGAATATTAATTGTGGTAGTGGTTTGGAGCCACAAGTGCTCATAAAGGATATCTGACCAATATTAGGACTAGAGGTGTGATAATAGCTAGAGCTTTTTCAGAATATCTTTCTATGCAGTATCCTTTGTGGGAGCAAAAACTTTACAACAGTCTACTCCTACAGTTTTTGAGTGATTTGCTTAAATAACTAGCAGAAGTTGTAGCTAACCATAGAATTTACTATTATTAATTTAACTATAGAGCCCCTTTGAATATAGTCTAAAGACGTGATAGGTTTTTTCCATAATGAAGCAATGATTATGTTTAGGTGTTGAATAACCTGATGGAGCAGCTGTGCAGTACATTTCCATATGCAGGTATAATCTGCTGCTGCTTTGTTTCGCTGATTTTGGGAAAGCTTCACAGTCATTAGTGCTACTTGTTTTGCCTCAAACATTTAAGTGAACAAGCTATCTTTCTTATTCTTTTAGTAATGGAGTTGGAAAAGATTGTTGCAGAAACGAAGACCAAAGTATAGAGTACATTTGCAACGTGATATGGGCTTTTTTTTTTTTTTATTCCGTAGTTAATTCAGCTTTCTTCCATATTTGAGAAATATAATCATTTTATAGTGAAGTATGGAATTGTGTTTCTGTGACAAACACTTGGATGTCTGTTTTCAGAAGACTTTACTAATAGAACTGTTGAGTGAATTAAGTCAAATTATGTCATCAGGACTCCAAATCTAGTTATAGTTTTTGACAACATAGGCTTCAGTGCCTTGAGACCAGGGCTATATTAATGTATGACCCCTATTTTATATGTATATAGTATTTAAATGGTTAAGTTGAATTTCTAGTTGATTTTCTCCACTGTGATAAAAAAGGAGAAAGAAATGTATATGATTCCTGACGAACATTGGTTGATGATATGCCTATTGGTGATAGTTTTATTATTTGCTTCTGAACATACATGGTGATGTTCATAAAGGAGCCTTTGTTTACATTGTCTTGTGTATGTGTGAGCATGGATTATTATTCTCAGGTGTATTAAGTACAGAAAGAAAATTTCATATAATGAAAAAATTGGATAGGGCAAGGGAGTGAAGGTAAGCCAAAAATACTACATAACACTAACCAAGAGTTTCCAGAGGTCATAGGATAAACTGCCATGACTACTGTGGAAAGATAAACTTGAATGTTGTAAACTCAGAATGGTGTAGGTTGGTGAAACCAACAATTGATGTCATAATATGGGAAAGAAGATATTCATTGCTGCCAAACTAAATTTATAGACACTACACCTTTTCGGCTTAACCAGTTTTCACTACGTAATTAAATCTGTTTATCTGAGTGTAATAATTTCAGAGTACAAGATACTTGAATTAAAAAAACAGTGACAGAATCAGTCAGTCTTGATTTGGTTATCTTGCAAGATTTTCATTAGAGTAAAGAAAAAAAGAAGGCCTTTTTAGTATAGCTTTTGGACATATTCATATGGTAATATGACTTGCTCATTGTAGTGATGAATCTTACTCTGTTGCCCCCTAACCAAACCAAGTATTCTGAAGATGTTACAAAATTTGATATTCTGTAGTTACTATTAACAAGTAATGTCTTAGCCGTGTCATAGTTGCTTTATTTTTAGTTTTGATTCTTTGCTCATAAGTTAGTGGTGAATGGTTTTTTTACTTACAGCTACTGTGTTTCTGTAGTCTTGATATATTCCATTGTTTCGGCAGAGGTGATGAGGGCTATTAGTTTTCTTCAAAGAACTTCATAGAATGTAGTGAGGTGCAAGGAGGAATCCTCACTCCAATGTTTATTGTACTTTGATGTGAAATTGAGTTCTGCACACTGCACAGTTCTGTGTTGTGAAAGAAACACTGGACCTGTAGCTGTGTTCTTCAGCAATGTTTTCAGGTTCTGCCATCTCAAAGGCAGCAAGAAAGCAAGAAACCTGCAGCTTTGGAGGCTTTAAGTGTTACTAGGGAAATACTTTTTCATTTACGGAGGGAGTACAGTAAATTAGATTTGAACTTCATGGGTTTGCTGTACTGTTTGTACCTTAAAAAAAAAAAAAAAAAAAAAAAAAAAGAGTGTGTTGCTCAAAATTATGTGTGCTCATTTATTGTGAAGAGCATGCATTAATTTTTTTTTGGTAAGCAGATCTTCAAGTCAGAATTGAGGATGAAACCTAATGGTTGTTTCAAATGCCACATTTGAGTTGCTGTTAACATTTATTTTAAACGCCAGACTAGAGTTACTGCTAAGGTTTACCTTAAAGCTTGTAAATAGCTTAGGAGATATTGACATGTTTTTTAAAGGAGAAAGCAGTAGCTAAATGCTCTTGGTGGGAATTGTTTTATATTTACCTGTGTTATCTCAGTTGTTCCTTACTTAATTTTAAATAGATGTAATGATAGATGAGATACTTTTAAAGGCATACACTTCCTTGTGTGTTACAAAGAAAGTAGTGTTCATACATTTCTATTAAATGATTTTCATGGCATTTGTGAAGTAAATACAGAGATATTTGATACTTGAAACATGTCTGTAATTAAGGAAAAAAGATTTTAATGTTGATGTTATTTTATTGCCTTACGACCTTAACCCAGGCAACGAATTGGAGTTTTTTGTTGTGGTTATTTTTTGTTTGGTTGGTTTGATTTTATTTTTCTTTTTAGATAAGGAGGCATAATATTTAGCGTAGTTAAAAATGTTAGTGGCTTTGATCACTTTACCAAAGGGTGAAAATAGAATAAGTCTTGATATGTAAAAATGTCACTTATACCAGTGCTAATAAAATGGGTTAAGGCATGTGATGCAAGGAATAAAAGTCTTAGAATTGCAGGATATGGATGAAATCATACTTAAGCCAGATAGATGATTTTGGTTTTGTGGCTGATTATCTTACAATCTCAAAGTTTCTTAGGTATAAATTATGTATAATTTAATAGAAAAATAGGTACAGTAGTTTATTACTTAAAATAAAGTTGAATTTTTTTTTGTACAGGAAGAGTAAGGATGTTTGGTTTCAAAGACAGATGCCTGAAAAGAGTCATACAATTACAGTCTTTTTAGGAAGTATAGTTTTTTTATTCAGCAAGAGATGTGGGGATGGGAGAATGGGGAGGGGAAGCTCTAGCATACAAGTCAGATTACTGATGTACTCTGGCATGTATTGCTCTCCCTTCATAGTATTTTTTTAATTTAAAGCTCATCTTGGACTTGATGTCACATACAATTTATGACAAAATCTCTAATCCCGTTTATTGTCAATGGATTGGTATTTCTCAAAAGGGAAGTTATTTTCTTGACATGACTGTGGTTTGGACTTCTATGCTGTGTTTGCATGGAAATCCCATTGTATCTGCAGTTATAACACACTGCTTCCTAGTGAAGTTTTTATGTATTTTTGTGGTGATATATTGCTTTTGTGTTCAGTGGTTGAAGTTCTTCCAAAAAACAGCTGTAAATTGGACTGAAGCTTGCTTAGTTATCTTTAAGATACTTTGGAAAATTCTTTATCAGTAAGTCTTCTGGCCTCTGTTTGGGAACTTTATTATTTCAGTCTGCCATGTGATTCTTATGAAAAGCAATTTCATGACAGTGAGAGAAATGACAAATGTGACCTAATACAGGCTAGGTTTTTTCTAATAATTTTGGATCCTTGTTCCTTTTTAATATTTCTGTGAATAAAAAACATTGCTACCAATAAGAAAATAAGAGATTGCTTGCTGTGCTTTTATTAGCATGCTTTGGGATAATTCAACTCTTTATAGGCTGCTTTTCCTGATAAGATTGTGCAAAGGCTACAGACTGCATGGTATTTTTGTCAGGCTTTCTATGGGAAGTCCGTAAAAGTATATTTCCCCAATTTGAGTTTCTGTGTATTGACTGTGTATCAAACACAAGTATTGATTTTAAAGTCGATCTTTTCACTGATAAAGGATTTGAAGCTTAAGATTCCATATCTCCGTAGCCTTCTGCCTCTTTATGTTTTTAGGCAATGCTTACAGTCTGCTGGTGTATGTCTTATGATGCTGCTGAAGTTTAACTACAAGTCTCATGAAGAAAGCTCTCATAATTTCTTTTATCTCTGGAATTCCCAGTTCCAGTAAATTGAAAGTTTGGGTTTATGTGTGTATTTCGGCTCTCCTACTCTAAAATGGCTCTAAGTTTAAAATATTAGGCTTCAGATTTTATTTAATTTGGATTTCTTTCCAATGTTGTTACAAACATCATCTCTATGTTATTAATTAATGTTATTAAACATCAGCTGTTTCACATTATAGGGTGGGATGATTTAACTTTAATAAGAAGGTAGAGGATGGTTCTTAGCCTACTTTGAAGTATTAGTAGATGTTTCAACTATTCTTCTCGGCTTTGAATACACAAGACTCATGACTTCATTTCCCTATCAGTGCCATCTTTTAAAATTGTGGCAGCAGGAACAGTCTGTGTAGACAATGGAAGCATTTCCCTTGATCAGAATATATTCTTCTACTGTATCCATGTTGTGGAATGAAACTTTTCAGTCATTAGCATGATACCTATACCTTCGTCTCAGTTATTAGCCAAATGTGTCCAGCTATATAGTCATGGGATTATGTGAATATAGAAGGTTGGGACTATTTTATTGTCAATAATAAGAAAACTATCTTTTGGGGCAATTGTCTGGATCCATTGACATGTAATCCAAAGGAAACCCTTTTAGTTTACTCACTAGATATAGTTGAGATTACAGCTGTATTTTACAGCACCGTCATGCTGAAAAGTTTAAATTAGTTACAGTAATGTCTTATTGATTTTAAAGAAGTGTTTGTCTTATTAGAGAGATTTGTTGTCTAGCAGCAGCCCAAATAAAAGAAAAACCCACGCTGTCATCATTTCTCTTTAGAAATCACACTTGCAGATGCTTAAAGGGAGAATTTTCTGTTCTGTACTGTACCATTACTGCAGTAGCCTGTTGCACTGGCTTTGTTGGTTTGTGGGGGATGAAGATACAGCTAGCACTTCACCCCCTTATTGTTCATTATCGTTCTGGGCAAGAAATCAGAAACCTTCATTTCATCACGGGATGTAAATATCAAGTACGCGATGCAAGAACAAAATGAAGTGTGGGAAAGGGTCAGACAGCAATACTGTGTTACTATTGTTACATTGACTGTATTCCTTCCATTTACTTCTCTCTATCTTTGAGAGAAAAATAAAATGCTTCTAATCGTTTGGTTTCTCCAGTGGTATGCAAGATATTATTACAATGCAAATAGTTAACTGGACAACTCTCGTGAAAACAGCGCACTTTTTTTGTGAAATACGTTCTGAAGATGTGTTTCCCTTTTTGGCAGTGAACCCTGCAGTGCTGGTGAGTAGGGACCAAGATGTCTGAGTATGCTGTATCACATGATAGATGCAGCTAGAGATGGTTGTGATTAGGCAGCATACACCGCCCAAAGAGGAGTTGGTTTGGTAACTTCGTAGAGTGTGTGCCTGGAAGGACACCATCTGCAGTGCTGGGTGAGAGAGTGAAAGGTGCTGGAATTGCGTGGGTCAGTGATTGCATGAGTGTTGTGGAAGCTTTACTGCTCTCCCAGTTTTCTAACCACTTCCAGACTTTTGAACTGAATACGAGAGATCAGACACACAGGTGGGAATGTGAATTGGCTTTCCCGAACCCTGTGTCAGGGCTGTAACGCTGTTACTGATGGGAAGCAGCTGGAATGAATGTTAAGACCCTCTGATGAGGTTGCAGTCTCCTCCAGTGAGAAAGGAGGTCACAGCATGTACAGGGCATTGCTGCTGTGAGCTCAGCCTATCCGCTTGCTGTGCCTGAAATCTGTTTCAAGACTCATTAGTGAGGAATCCCCAGAGAAGCCACTGTCTGCAGGTAGTGTGGTTTGGCCCTCCTGAGCCACAGTGTAAGTACTGAGTGCTGGTTTGCTGATGGTCTCCTTCATAGGATCCATAGACAACCATTCAATGCATGAAAATAGTCTTATTTTTTATGGGAGTTTGTAGCTGAATTTCTTCCCCCTTCCTCCATCATCTATAAATGCTGTTATTTTAGTCATTATAGCAAGGTCTAAATTTGATGGGCACCTCACAGCGCTCTGACTTTGGTTCTAATTCCAGATGTATTTTTCTGCGCCTTCATTTTTCTCTTCTGAAGTAAGTGTGGCACTGTTCCTTCTGCTTTCACAGAACATTACGAAATCCCCCAGTGAAGTCCATTTTCTAAGGGATATGGATGTGATGTATTGTGTTGTTTCCTGTAGGTGGATCCTGTAGGTAAAAAGTTTCCATGGAAACAATAAACCCTTCAGCTTTTACTGTTTCCACCTAATCATGGAAGTTCTGTTCATACAGTGCAGCTTGGATCAACTTCTCATGTGAAGGCTCCTTGGTTTTTTGCCATTTTAAGCTTTCTTTAAAATACAAATGTTAATCACTTATCTCTTGGGCATGTGTTGAGTGTGGTTGAGAATTTGGACTACTTTTTTCATTGTCCATTTAAAATTTTTGAATATTAACTCATAAGAACAAAAAATCATAAGTTAGAAGATTTGGAAGAATAATAGTAGAATTTGATGCAAAACTGTTGAATCATAAATAACATATCACTTGGTATTTGTGGCCTCCAGGATATAGCTTCTCATTCTTGAAATTTCTAGTGCCTTTTTGACTGTATGAGTGTTTGAGGATTTTTTTCTTCAGTAAAGCAGTCTTTATTTTGTATGATTTATGTGACCATAAACCATGTTACTGCTCTTCCGTGTTTTACCAGACAGGTGGAAGGACAGTTTAATATTTCATAAATTATTTCAAGGTTCTGGTTTTCCAATCAGGCTCACAGTATTAATTTCTGATAAAATAAAAAACTCGGTAAACTGGTCAGGATAATGCAATGCCAAATGTACAAGGCGTTAAAAAGAATCACCGTATAAAAAACGATGGGCTCCAAGGTTGTCATTCAGAATTGCCTGCTTCAAAACCTTTCAAATTGAAAAAAAAGTCAAACCATTCAGAATGTGTTTTGCATATTTTCGCAGATTGTGTTTTCAAGCTTTTTCTCTGCAATTGTAATTGCAAGACAATGGCTTCTAAGAGAAATTTGTCATTCTTGCTTAATAACACAACCTAAGAATGAACATTGCTGCAGTCTTTACTTGTAGAGGCATCATAGTTTCAGTATGTGCCACCAGCCAACCTGGACAGAAGATTTTGAGTTAAATCGAGATCCTTGTATAGAACTCCCTACCTCTGAATTGCTGCTGTCTGGGTGTTACAGGAGAAATGTGACAGAATCAATTTTCTCTCTGAAGCTAATGTAACCATTATTGTCAAATAGCTAAGCTTAAATAAATAGATTATGACATAACTGGGAATAGCTACTCTTCTGCTACTATTTGCAGTTCAGTTCAAAATGCTGCCATACACAAGTGATGGACCTGTTCTAAACACATTGGGGTATCATTTTAGTGTCTGTTCTGAAAAAGGTCATTAACCTACAGCATTTTGTTAACTTAATTTTTTTCTGAATTTTTTCTGAAGGGGAAAATGTAAAGAACTGAAGATTGGATTTTTGATTCATAAAATGTTTTCTGATAAAATGATTACCTCAATTCATATAGATGTCTCAGTATGGTAGCTTAATGTGCAGATAAGTTAAATGCAAGTTAAATGTGTCTGACTAAAGTTTAACTCAGCTCTTCAATGTGACATCTTTTTTGTTCTTGTTTGTTTTTGTCCTTGGAAGCCGTACTTTAAGACTTGATACTTCCTGGTGTGCTGCACAAGCATATTCTATTTGCCATTCACTTTCTGGGAGAATAAGGTTTGGCACTATGTAGAATTGGAAGGGTGGAACACTGAAGAAACAAATATACTGTACTTCTACTTCTCCTAGTAGTGAAGTATTACTCTGTTCAAAATAAAAAGAAGCAAACCCTGCTGATGTTCTAGCTCTTCTCTGAAGTTATTAGTCAAAGTATACCTAGCCTTTAAGTCAGGCGTTTAGACTGCAAAATAAGTTTTATGTCTCCTTACATTACTGATAACCAAGATTTTGGTGACATTGAAAATAGTAATGTAATATTATATGTCACATAAGTTTAAGTGGCATTATGTGATATAATAGCATGCCTGAGTTCTCACATTGGTAGTGCAAATACCTATTTCCAATTTTGTGCTACTTCAGTTTAATGAGAGAAAAACTAAAAGGTATTTCTTTGGTTTTAACTCTAACTGGATAGCTGCTAAGATTTTTAATGCTGAACTACCATTTCAGATATAATTTATAGAAACAAACTTACTGTCCTTCCCATGATGAAGAAGAAAAAAACCCCTTTTATTATTTGCTTTGCATATTGCTCTATGTGGTAGAGGCTTCTTAGTTGTTAATTGTACTGCCTTTTACTAGTCTAGATTGACTGCTGGAGCTATGTTCAATATCTTGTCTGAATAATTAGCCTTTTTTAAAATAAAGGCGTTTTTTATAAATCTTAAAATAGTTATTTATTAAGAAGATTAAAAGATTGCAACTTAGTATGTGCAGAAGACACTTCCTGAAAACTCCATGAAACTCCGAAGGAGGTTGCAATCTGATCTATGAGGGATGAGTAAATCCTATACTGGCCTGCAGAGAGTTGCAGCGTAAAGCTTTTTCTTTTCTTCCCATGATCCTGCTAATTTTTCCTGCTTCTAGATTTCCCCTTAGGAATATTGAAAGCTGGAATAATTTAAGCAAGTAAGTATCATGGAGAACAGATAGAGGGTTTGGGGCTTTCTAGCTCTGCTACCTATTCTATCTGAATTCAAGGGATTCTCAGACTCTGAAAGTGTTCACAACCTGGCCAGTTTGGGGTCCATGCTTTAAGACTCTGCTTGTAGTCTGTAAGGTGAGAACTTGGCTCTGCGCGTGTCCGTGGTGGCATTGCTGTAAGCCCTTCCCCATCAGAGACCCAGTGACTCTGGGTCTATGTTTCAGAACAACCCTAGCCACAAAAACAACATTTTAAGCTTTTAGGACACTACTCATCTAAGAGATTCTACATTCACAAGCTCATCTAAGTGCAATGTAGAAGCTTTGTGCAATGTAGAAGAGTATTTCAAGAATCATTTACCTCTTAGCAGATGCTTTTGGTTTTTTAACCATTTTATTAGGGAAAGATGTAAGAAAAGCATGCAAATAGAAATCCCAGTAGGAAACAATTGTGAGCATTCAATTGACATTCAAGGCAAAAGGTATATGAATATAAATATGAAAATATATGTAAAAGGTATATAAATCCCTAATCTTGAATTTTGTTGTTTCATGAAGCAACAAAACACTGATTTTTGCTGGTTTTCTATGAGACCTGATCTCACTGCATGCTGAGTGCTTCAGTAAGATGCTAGATGCTTTCAGACAAGGAGATTTAAGAAATTCCTGAGGCATCAGATATCTTTTTCCTGGCCAAATCAAAGTCCTGGTTGGTATTTCAACTAAATAAATCTTAGCTGAGGATAGGCTGAGGTCTTCTTTCTGTCCAGGAAGGTGGTTGGATATGAAGCACAAGGTTCTGTACTACTTTGGTTTTTGTTCTTTAGGTACCAAGTCTCCCATGTTTCCTAGGGTAATCTTTTGATTATTTTTCTATTTTTCTATTTTCTTATTTTTCTATCAAAAGTTAGAAAGGTATGTGGTGGTTTTGTGTTTGTTTCTTTTTTTGTTTGTTTGTTTGTTTTTTTATTGTTTGTTTCTGTTAGGTTTTTTGTGTGTGTATTTTTTATTTGGTTATTTTTGGTTGATTGGTTTGGTTTTGGTTTTTTTCAAATTATGGACTTGGGCTGTTTTACATCATTGGTATCTTTCCTTCATCTAATGGGCTTGATTATTTCTGGTTATTGAGTACTGTATATAGGAGGCATTTTGTTTGTAAAATTAGTTTTATAAGGAATGTTAATTCTGTTCTTTGCCAGGGGTCTTTTTTATATGGATTGTTTTTCTGTATCTTTCAGCAATTTGTAGGGTCTTGTTTTTCATCTTAATCCCAAAGGGCTTTTTTTTTTTTTTTTTTTTTTTTTTAATGCCTCATGCCACTACCTGTGGTAAAATTTCTCTAAAATTATAACAAATTGAGACTATCAGATGTAGGCTAAAAGAACCTCCAAGGTGATCATTGTTCTGTATGAATAGTACTTACTTTTGAGTGACCAAGAATCAAGTTTTGAAAAATTTGAACCTCAGGCAAAAAAATGTGCAATTTTTTTTTTTTTTATGTAAAAACACTGGTTTTGGAGAAAATGGAAGAAAGATGGCATTTCAGAGTAAAAATTTTATGCCTGAAGCAACAGGGAACTTTTACCAGCTGTCCTCATAAAGTGACTTGCATTTGGTATAATGTTAGCAACACCAAAAACCACATTACAAAATGCTGGCCTTCATTCTGCACTGAAAATTTATGTCTGAATAGCAATTATTTGTCATGAATGTAAAATTGTGGATATAAAAACAGCAGAGTGTGTCACTATGAAAATCAATTCTAAACACTTTGCACGCTGAGTAGATGCTCCATAAAATTTATCTTACACAAATGGAAATAAATGCATGGGCCGTAAAGAAGTGTGCAGCAGAAATGCCAACTGTGAATTTGCATGGGGGGGTTTTTTGTGTTTAAGAACAAAAGGTTTAAAGGAAATAGCTATCAAAAAAATCCCCACACTGCAGAGCTGAGCATCTGGGAGGAGGTACCCCTTTACAAAGGTGGCCATACTGATCCCGTTATTACTGTGAGTTCGTACAACCTTCACGACTTGTAGAGCAAGAATCTGCAACTTGAAGACGCCAGATGAGTGAAGTGTGTGCATGTGCATGTGCCTGCAAGTCTCCAGAGACTGCTGTGTGCAGAAGTCTCTGGCATGGGTCAGAGAATAAAGTAATTTTCTGACATAATTACTTTTTCCCAGTGTCACAGGCATCTGAACATATTTCTGCAATTAAATTTAACCTTTTATGGAGTTTTTGTTTGTTTTAATAGGAAACTTTCTTGAAGAAAGACTGAAATTATGTGTAAAAATGAAGCAATAGCTCATTAAATAATTAAGAATAATATGAAAACTCTCATTTTAAACAGAAAAGAATGTTGAAGCTTGTGATCAAGCATTTAAAATATCTATCATTTTTACCTAGAGTATGTGGAATTGATGAATGGGAAATTGTTTTCAAATATTTCTAAACATCAAATAATTATTCTTTCCACATATTCCTTATTCACTCTTTGTGACTGCATAAAGTCTGTACCTCTCTTCCCTTTTGGCATTTAGGAATGAACCTTCATGATATCTAGTATGTTCTTAGCTTTCAGATTTGGAGTAAGAGATTCAGGGAGGAAGAAGCACATATGATACCTGTGAAACAATACATGGCTGTTAAATGCAGAGCTGTGTTACAGCAGGCAGCATTTGCAGAATTTTCAGTTAATACTAAGTACCACTTAATCAGTGTCAGATATGTTTTAACCTGCACAACTTTAAATATGAAATTTATAGAGCTGAAATAGGGAGAGGATTCTTGATTGTAATATTTGATGGTCCAGTGATTCCCACCTCTCAGTAAGATAGTTAAAATGTGGTGATAGCAAAATGTATTTAATTTAAATGATTTTTCAAGAAATGTATTATTGCATTTTGAGGGACCTCAAAATTAAAATTTAATTGTTATTTCTTAGAGATATTAATGGGGATTTAATATGAGAAAGTTCTGCACATAACATAGGACCTTCTTAAGGGGAATTTAGGGTGTTGTACCTGCAAGAACAGAACAGTACAGCATAAAACCATTTAGTAACAGAATATAAAATAAATACCAAAACAAAATGGTAAAGTGTGTTGACAGCAATTTCTGTTGTAAGATTTCTTTTCTATGAAACTTGCACATACTGTAAGGACACACACACTGATCAAGGCTCCTGCTCCCCTAGCCCAGTTGAGTAGCACCATACTACATACAGCAACCACTGCTGCGACAGCAGTTGCTCCAAGGGGTCCATATGCTGAGTCCTGGCTTGCAGCTGGCTTTTTTGAGTAGCCAGCTGTTTCACATCAGACTCAGCCTTCTGCATGTTTTTGGCACCCATAGATGGTTTGTCATTGACAGGCACCCTTCACTTTTTGTTGCTTTCTGACTTGGGTGGTCAGGTTAAACTGCCAACTGCTTTGTTGCTGGATAGCCCCCAGCTGATCTCTGACTTTTTCCCCATGGGTCTGAGGGCAATTAGTGGTTGTTACCTGAGTTACTATGACTTTCTGGCCTCTCACCTTGAATATTTTCATAAGGACATAAGATTGTATGACTGCTTTATTATCCATTTGATCGTAGTAGGTCACATACCAAAACTTAAGTCTTCTCTTAAAAGTTCTTTTCTTCGGTACCTGGTTTAATTTCAGTGTATTGGGTGTTCAGATAGTGCAGACAGTTTTGTAGTGCTGTTAAGTCAAAATGGTGATATTTACTATGTGAAGTATATATTGCTGGTTAATAAGGAAACACCTATCCACCTGCAATCAGTTAATGGAAGATATTATTTGCATATGTCCTCTGACACAGATCTCTCATTTGACCTGATTTTTATACCCAACTTCAATTTCAGAGTTTTTGTTTCTACAGGGAGGCCCTTCATTTTCCATTTTATCTAATGATACACTTTAATGTTGTTTTTTAACAAAAATAGCAGTTTAAGAATTTATCTGACCAATGACACAAGAATGTTGAGTCCATTGAATTTTGAGGGTCAGTAATTCAGATTTTCATCATCTATGAGACATGAAATATATTGACTAACATACATTATATCTGATTCCCCTATCTTTTGTCTCCTTTTTCCTGATGGGAAAGTCTGTAGCAGAAGGCTAGAAGGCAGCAAACGTTTGGCAATATACACATTTTATTTCTTTTTTTTTTTTTTTCCTCAGTAAAATCAGATGAAGATGTTGTAAACCAAGCCTATTAGAATTCCAAGTATGCAGATTAGTGCAGGGAGTGCAGGTTACGTTTTTGCTTTAATTGATACCGTGTTATTTTACACAAAAGCTTACAGTATTTGCGTAGTTATTTGGAAATACTGTATGAAGTTTGTTTCAGTATCACTAGTTGTAAAACTCCTCTCCTCTCCACAGTTTGCTATTCTAAAAATTTAATCATCTCCTGCTTCCACAATGCAAAAGACTATGATGCTATTTAAGAGTGAACAGTAAAAGTATAGTTGGATAGGTAAATCAGCAAAATTTACAGCCCTAATAAACTGCGAACACATTTGAGAGGCTTATCAGGTTTTATTGTCTTGCCCTAGGCATGTTAATACTGTAATCCTTACAGCAGTTCCTTACCATAAATCAGAATTACAATAAACAAAGACAGAAGAGAGTTTTGGAAGTTTTGAGTGCCTTCTAATATTGTTTGTTAAATATGAAACTGATAGTTCTCTAGAAGGCTTTAAAGTTTTAAAGCAGATAGTAATAAACTTTCTGCTTATCTTAGCCCTCTACACAAAGAGTATCGTTTCTCAATTCCCAAGTCCTTTTTCCATATATCCAATAACAAATATGATAATGTTGATCCTACAGATATTTTGGTTGTGTTCTCTTTTGCACAATTAGTGTATGTAACTACAAGGACACAAAGATAAATACAAACAGTTCTTGCTCAGAAACATAGAAGAAATTAATGAGGAATGAGGAAAAAAGTGGTACAACAGCAGTAAAAAAAGCAATCTGCAGAAAGTGGATCCATTACTGCGGGCCACACAATTTTATATCTCTTCATTTTAGTAAGATTTGTTATTTCTTCCTACACGTGAATGTGTATTTATATGAAGACAATCCAAAGCATTTATGCTAAGCATAGGCTTAGTCTTAGTGAATTTGTTGATTGTAGCATTTCTTTATAAGGATATTAATTTTCTATTTAAAATCCAAATGGTCTTATGCATCAGGACGTAAGTCCTGTTACTACTAAATCATCCAGTTAGTTACTTACTGTTCTAATTAAAAGGATTAAAAACATAAAAGTTTACTGTTTGTTAAAAGAATGGGTTTCAGCTGAGAAAAGTAATGGTGTCCAGGTCAAGAATATTAGGTTTCTTCACAAAAGGTTGAAGTCCTTTTACAAAATAACTGTTAAAAAGGTGAATCATAATTAGCTCTTTTCAAAAGTAGTGAATCTTCAAACAGTTTACAAGATTCCTTTTTTTCCCGTGCACATAAAGGAGTAAGTCTATTTATTGATCAACATCTTTGGGAATCAATGGCAGCAAGAATGACTTCGTTCCCCTGTTGGTTTACATCATGATTTTATTGAAGCAGATGAAGGGAATCTTCAGTAATCCCTGAAGCATTAGGGTAAGAAATCAGTAAAAATAAGGGAAAAACATTTCTTGATTTTTTTTCCTGTTGTTGTTTGTTTAGTTAGCTTCATTTTGAATTGGTAATTATAATACACAGTAATTTATTTTCTCGTTAATATCCCATCTTCAGTAAATCCTAATTAAAACATAGCAATTGGTATGTTATTGTTACACTAAATATAGCAAGTGCAACAGATCTTTGCTAACAGCTTTGTTATTGTGTCTTGAATGTTCCCTCTTATGAAGTAGACTTTTACCCATGTCCCATCTTTCATGGGACTGTACTTATTATTCACTGTTGCTTCTAACGTAGGCATGAAAACAACTCTTTTTTTTTCTGCTCAAAACGAAGTGAATGGATCCCTGGCTGTCTATGATGGTGTGAACATGGACTCAGCATGGAGTGAAGTAACAAAGTAGAAAAATACTTGCACAGCTAATGCAGAATGAAGCTTCTGCAGCCTTACCAGGAGCACCAGTCCAGACTTGGAAAGTCTGAATTTGGGCCATGGTTGTGAAAGTTATTTTGCAGCCTTAAATTCAGGATGTGATTTGATCCCAAAATCTAGACCTGTGTTAAGGTAATATAATAACAAAGATATAAGAGAAGTAAATATGACCTGCAGTAGTGAAGATGCAAGGGTATAATTGAATGTGTATTGGTAAGTTAAGTCACTACACCTGATTTTCAGGAACTGATGAGAGTTAAGCTTAGATGAGCCAAATATTTTGGTGCCAAAATACCTTTAAGTGCTGTGAAAGACATTTAGATAATAAATTCCTTTAGAAATCTGAGGTTTTCTTCATAGCCATAGTTATTTGGAGATGCTTCATTATATTATGTAAAGGCATGACTTTCATTTGTGTTTTCTTTCCCTTGTTAGAAGGTAATGAATTCTAATATTTCTAATTCTAATAATCTAAATAATTCTAATAATTAATGAATTAGAAGGTAAAGAATTCAGAAGACAAGTTCTTGCAGCCTAACAGTGCTCAAGATATACTCTTTGTGTTTGCTAGATTTTGTCAACCAGAAATTCTGAACAGAGTGAATAATTTAGGATTAATATGCTTAAAAGGACACTGAGTTCTTAATTTCGAGGTTGCTGCTTCTTTGTTGAAGAAGTAGTTAAGAATGTAGATTGTATATTGAAGGGATTTTATAAGGAGAAAAATGAGTGAGAACCTATTCTAATTGGTCTGTGGTAGTATATTTCCAAGAAACTAGATTAGATATAATTGTCTTGGGAGGTTAAGCAACCCTCTTATCCCCATTAGTGTACTTACATAATACATGTTTTAATACCATCTGACTGTAAGGCTACTGATAAACCATAGGAGATATGCAGATTCCCAGTGTTGCCTTTTCTTTCTCAAAGGCACAGAACAGATATAATGATTCCTGGAAATATGGCTTTCTTTCTTATCCTCTTTTTGACATAACTTATTATGGGCACTTGTAATTTTCCCATTAGCTCGGCCTCAGGTGTTTGGTTGTTCTAAAGGAAGGAAGAAGGTGATGTGAACAGCTGAGAGCTTTTTCCATCCCTTGTGCAGCTGATGATGTCTGGTTGATTTGATGGTAGAAATCAGCAGTAGGAGGACAAAAATCCTGACTTTACAAGTTTTGGGTTTTTTTCTGTAGTGAAGAAAAATGAGCTTCTCTGCAAAATCTTTTATGCCTGGGAGAGGTATTGAATGTGTAAAATTCCATGCTAATTGTAAAATTTCTATATGGTGTTATTAGTAAACATTATTAGTAGAAGAGCAGAGTGGGTTTTAAGATTCAAGAAAGACCTCATTAAATCCTATGAGTACAGAACCTTTACTAGGTGTGTTTTAAAATGGAAAACATTTTCTCCATGTACTTGGCATGCCCCCAGCAGTGCAACACTGTCAAAAATGTGTGAACTTCTTGAAATGTCTTTAGGTGGCTCAGTAGAATTTATGTTTTATCACTGTCAGTTTCAGTCATCTGACAAACATGAGGACTTGCAAGTGCTCTCTCCTTTTGTTTCAGCTTTCTTGCTAGGATTTAACCTATTCAGAAGCTTCTGTTTCTGTTTTGGTCTTTTACTTCTTTTTTTCTTGTTTTGGTTTTTTTTTCAGCTCTGAGTCATGAATAAAATTTCTTCTATAGAGTATAAGAACCACTACCCAACACTGAAATTTAAAAAAAAATGGCATTCAGGTTTAGAAATGTTTTATTTCTTGTATACATTTTAGATTACATATTTACCAGATATTATACTTTACACTTTCTAGTATGGCCAATGGCTGTGATAAAGAGACTATTAGGATGAATCGTGTTGGTCTGATGTGGGAGGACTAATAAAACCTATTTTGATTTTAAAAACTGCAACAGCAAAGACCACAACCACAGGAAAAAAAACCAAAACAAAAACAAACATCCAGATTTGCTACATTTTGTTGTTAGCACACTTCAGTAATTCACCACCCTAGAGTGCCTGTTTGAAAAGCAGTTCTTAGACACTCAGTCTTCTATGATGGGTTCTTCCAGTATGTACTCACCCAGCTTAAAGATGGTTTCCTCCCCCACTGAGCTCCATGTGAGCTGAAGTTATTTCAAGCAGTCTGGATTGGCAGAGGGTAAATCATTAATATTAATGCCTTTGCAACTTCTGCATTTACAACTTCATGACTCCTTCTGGGGAGAAGTGCTGAAATCCAAGTTCTTGATTTTACCATGATAATCTTGAGCTTTGCATCCATAATGGATTACATATGCTTATTTAAGAAGCAAGTAAGTTCTTGCAGAGTTGGACTGAACTTTTAGAACCATCTTCCTTTCTGAACTTCTCTGATAGGTCAGAGTATACACATACACTGTTGATGGCAATAGCTATTGGTAGTACTAGAAAATATAGGAGAATTGTATCACATTGCTGACTTTGCTGAGAAGGGCTGTCCCCTTTAGATATACAGAATTGTACAAGAGTTAATCAAAGATTATGTGAGTCAACAAAAATAATTCTCAGATGGGATAGCGTATTTTTTCAATTTGTCTAATTTCAGTTTAAGGCCTGCGGGACCTTTTGTGTGGCAAAATCCTGAATTTTGCATTTAATTCCAAGTTGTGGCTTTGGAAAAAACTTTTTTTTTTTTTTTCCCCAAAACAACTGTCCAGATATTAGTATCCCAAACATGTTCTGTATTTGGAGCTACTGCATTTTTACTTCAGAATACAATACTGTGTGCGTGTGCATTTGAAGCTTCCAGAGATTTTTTTTTTTAGGTCCCCTTCAGGTACTGCAAGGCCACAATTAGATCACTCTAAAGCCTTCTCTTTTCCAGGCTGAACAGTCCCTATTAGCACACGATTTCTGCTGGACTAGGTTTTTAGAAGAGGTGGAAGATACGTGAAAAACTAACATGATCCAAAAACTTTTTGAATAACAAACTTGTTATTCGAAACTTAGGTTTTGCTTTTTGTTTGAATGAATAAGCTATATACCAGTCATGATGGTGATAATGTTATCTTTATTTTTTTGTCGTCTTTAATTCCTCACCATTGACATTCATCAGTGTGTGAAAGCAATATAGAATTATCCTATCTCAAACATACAAAACAAGCTAGGGAATTAAGTGGAAATATTACTTTATATAGTTAAAACAGTTCAAAGTACTTGCCGTGTCTCTCAGGCAGTTGCTTACCTCTTGCCACGAGGTCAGTATTGATGGCAACAATTTTGGAGATGCACAAGTCCAACTGTAGAGTTTACCTACATATATAGGGATGACTGCATTGATGTGTTTTCCATTCTGTACTTGCCTCTGCCCTTACCTATTACCTGTGATGCAATCATCTATCACACAGTAGTTTATTGTCAATTCTCATTTCAGCCCCAAGTTCTGTGTTTAACTGGACTATAAGATTATGTGCTGAGTTTTTCACTTAAACCCAAGTTACTTAATTTTTATTCATGTCTAATCACTTTTAATTGCACTATAAAAACAGAAGATGATGCAAAAAATAGACTGGATTCTGATCTTAGTGTGCAATTAATATTTCTTTATTAAATTCCAAACACATCTGTTGGGAAAACAGTGGAATTGCAAAGGTCTGAAGAGAGAACATTCTGCAACGTGCTAGGATTTTTGGGATAATATAGGACAAGACAGAAGCTTCTTTCAAAGCCTAAGCTGGTTTCTCAACATCTGCATTTGGAAAATTTGTGTAGTATTAAACATTTCATAGCAAACACTGAAAAAGAAATGCTGAACCTGCAGCACCATTTTTATTGCCACTAATCAGAAACAAATTGCAGTATATACTCTGTACTACTTAGTTTACTTTGTAATGCTTAACTGAGCAACTTTTCTATTTGAATGTTTTCAGTAGTGATATATCTTGAGGTGAGGGAGAAGTATTAGTTTTTAAAAAGGCACTTTCTCTATGGGATTGGCTTGCTGCTGTCAGCATGCCAAATTTGAAACCAGATTGCATGTTGTAGAGTGAGTTACAGATCCTATTTTCAGCTATCTTCATCTATTGCTGAGAAAGTATGAAATAAATCCTGTATGGAAAGTGACAGAAAAACACCATGGAAGGCATCCACTAAATTGAACACTAAGTGAAAAAGCACACACCTCTACATTTTTGGACTAGTCAAGTTTTGTAGCTCTTCCTCAGTTTCATATTTCTTCATTCCTTACAAAATGTTGGGTAACATATTCACACAAAATATGCTATAAATGTTATCCATCTGTAAATCACTGAAGCACTACAGCACATTTAAAATTTTAGTATTTATGAAAATTTAAGCCCTGGTTAGGTTATTTTTTTTCTTACTTCAAACTGTCATCTGTCACTGTGCATGAACAGAAGTGTTACTTCTTTTTTCCCTTTGTCATTGCGCTGTGCCCACCCAGAGGACTGGGTTTCTTCCTTCCTAAGATATGTGAGGACATGGTCATGAGTGTAAGGAAGAACACAGACAGCTTAGGCAACCAGGGGAAATAGAGCTGATCATATATACTGTTCCTGGCCATTCCTCATTCACAGCTGGGCCTCTTGGCAAAGTATTTATTTCCCAGGCCAGATCTCAACTTGTTCTTCATTTCAAATCTAAGTTTGTCCTCAGCAAAGATGTGCTTTCCTCCTGAATCTCATCCTCCCTCCATGGGATTTGAATTTATTTAAAAAATATGCCACAATAAACTATCTTTCATTACTTCAGGGTTTTAAAACTTGAGTTAAAGGATTTCAAGAGAATGATGGGCAGAAACTGGGATTAGATCAAAAGCTCCATATTTCAAATAATCAACATTACCTTAAAGAGTGAGACATTTACAGTTAAGTGCTTTCTAGATCACAGCTTTAGCTAATAATTTTGTTATGATACTGCCTGAATTATCACACAAGAGGTGTTGTATTTTAGAGTAGCTGGACAGAAGGTTGATTTCTGATCTTTCATTTTTCAGAGACTTTGTACCAGCAATAGTGTGGTCAGCAGGACCAGGGCAGTGATCATACTGCGCACTGGGGAGGCTGCACCTCAAATCCTGTGTTCAAGTTTTTAGAGTCCCTCACTACAGGAAAGACATTGTAGTGTTGGAGCATGTCCAGAGAAGGGCAATGGAGCTGGCAACAGGTCTGGAGCACAAATCTTAGGAGAAATGGCTGAGGGTACTTGGGGTTGTTTAGTCTGGAGAAAAGGAAACTCAGGAGGGATGCCCTTACTCTCTACAACTGCCTGGAAAGAAGTTGTAACGAGGTGAGGATCAGCCTCTTCTCCCAAGTAACAAGTAACAGGACCAGTCGCTCCAGGAGAGGTTCAGATTGGCTATTAGGAAAAGCTTCTTCACTGAAAGGTTAATCAAGCATTGAACAGTCTGCCTAGAGAAGGGATTGAGTCACCATCCCTGGAGGTATTTAAAAACTATGTGTGTATGTGGTGCTTGGGGATGTGGGTTAGTGCTGGTTGACTCGTTGGACTTCATGACCTTAGAGGTTTTTCTGGGACTCTCAGACAACATTGCAACACATAAGACTGATGCTTCTGCTAAAAATTAAATGTAATGGCAGTGCTATGCCTTCTAGTGTGTATTTGCTTCCACTCCTTTTATCAAGAGAGGTTTACCATACAACAGGCAAACTGGGCTTGCTGAATCTTGTGGTTATAGCCGATAGAATATAGAATTGTTTGCTCGAAAGTGTGATCAGGAAAGAAAATTAATATTGTCACCTTGTGATACAAGTTCCTTGAATTCTATAAAATTAATTGCATAAATGCAATTTTTTATTTTGTTAAAATCCATTTTTCTTCAAAGGTCATTGAAATGAGGCAATGAGCTCACGATTGACATTATGGGAGAGAGGCCAATTAACTTTTTCAAATCAGCATTTTCTATTTTTGATGTCTGAGGTAAGGAAGACGTGCCATATGTGAGGCTATCAAGTTGACCTATTCATATCTAAAACACTAACAGAAATGCCAATTCACAAAAATTATGAAAATAATTGTTTCTTTTAGCATTTGAAAATACTTTTTTCTTAACATGAGCTGAAATCAAGTGTAATGACAGGAGCAGGTACATTTATATGGGCATATTAGACTGTTTATAGAGAAATGCTGCTCTCTGAAGATTATAATATATGGTATTATTTGATCACTACCAAAGAAACATTATGCTATGGATGTATTGTTTTGGAAACTTGTGGTTCTTTGGGTCTGTTTATGTTTTGTTTTCTTTCAGGACAGAACACTGGAATTTCTTAAAAATTCTGTTATATTGAATGCCTTTTAAAGTTATTGAAACTAGAGACTATTCAGATTTGTTACTGGCTTCATTTCTTCTGCTACACTGGGAAATATCTCAACAAACTTTATTGTCTTTTTTCTCCTTTTTTTTTTTTTTAATTTCTTAAGCAGCTGTTTTTCTTCTATGTGAAACATAAATTGTAGGATGTTGTAGAGGTGATGAAGTTTACACTTTTCATAGCCTTCAAAAGTTGTTATAAAATCACCAGCTGTGTTCCCATGGGTTTATCGCTCAAATGCTCTACTCATGTGATCCTTGAAATTTAGGGCATGACAGATTTCACTGAGTCAATTCTTGAAACAAATAATATAGTTTTACTTAATTAGGTGAAACATAATCTTGAAATATGAGATTTATATTTTTTTCCAAAGTCTTAGAAATCCTTCTTAAATGATTAAGCCCATATGTTCCTCATGCTGTGCAAAACTGTTCAAAGGGAACAAAGCCAGTTAAAAATTCAAGGATCTAGTGGAACTGAAAAGCCGAAGAAGGTGCATAATGTTGAGTGTTTGCACCAAGATTTCTACCTAGAATTAGGGATTAATGGGATTTCAAAGCCACAAAACTTTAAATTTCTGTTGGTGAATGGAGGATTCCTGACAGTTTAGGCCAAATTTCTTAGTGACATGTACACTGGCAAAGACAAAGCTGTTAGGCATGTAGAACTGCACGTCTACCAGCACCCTTTAGGCTCTATAAATCATATTTAGGACTGCTTTAGCCTCTGATTATGGTAGGATTGGAAAGGCATGGATGTTATTATGAGGCAGTTTTTATTCTCTTTACTTGTACTGCAAAATACCTCGTGTTGCAGAGATGAAAAACAAAGCTGCATATCTATGAAAGACCTCTCAAAGAGAGTTTATGGATGTCCCAAGTTTAAAATGAATGCTTAACATTAATGAAAAAGTCATAAAAGAATAAATGTCAATATATTTTTTTCCAATAAAAGAGGTAAAGAGGGAGAATACTTGAGGGAGGAGATTTTCCTTCCTAATTCTCACTCCATCCAGTCCCAGTAAAGGTTGCTCATTGCATAAATCCTGGAAAAGAGATTATTAGAAGCATTTTGTCTTTAAAAGGCATAAAGGAATGGAAAGAGGTAGGCACCTATATTTCACAAGAATCAGAACAATAAGAGAAGCTTAATTCCAAGCTGTCACCTAAATGATTTTTGTGAAGCTGTAAAATTAATTTATGTTAACAGAGACAAGTAGCAATCAGTTTCTCATTGGAATAAAAACCCAGGTAATATGTCTCCAGGGCATAACAGGATTTGACCTGCAGAGAACTAGTAACCTCATCTTCACTCAGCCTGATTTCTATAGGATTGGTTGTGCATCCTTTCACAAAATCTTCTGGTGCCTCCAGTGTCAGATAGGTTTTGCTCAGGTGCAGCGTGGCCCCAACTCTGTTCACATGTTCATACTGTGGCTTTGCTAACAACCCTTCACAGGCTGTGGTTTCTGAGGAGGGCAATACTCCCGTGACTTTTCAGAAGTCAGCTTCTATGTGGACTTAGTTAATAACCATTTTGCACCTAAACTGCTTCTAGGCCTTTAACCCTTTTGTCTGCGGTCATATCATACATCAGCAAAGTAGGTGTTTGGAGCCAGAATGTCTCTGTCACTGGCTCTGACTGCGTCAGAGGCACAAGTAGTTTGTAACCTGTATGGTGAATGAAATATGCATAATGGAGGATTTTCTGTAAAAAGAGTTACAGTAAAACCTATGAGGAAATAAAAATTCATGTTTTGAAGAAGGACTTCGAAAGTAAAGTAAACATGGTTTCATATTCTGGGTTTTTTTTCTTCTGTCTGTTAAGTGATTTTTTTCCATTGAATGTATGAAGTAATGCAAGAAAAAGCAGCATGTGACCCTGGAACAACTGGAGTTACAGTGCACATAGAACAGGCTGTTATAGTTTTGGTGCTCTTTTCAACTTTCAATTATTTGATTTATCAGCTTCAACTACTTTCCTCAAGCAATAAATGGGGCACAGAATAAGAGTCTACCTATCTTGCTTGTCACATACCAAGGAGTCTTGGTTTGGTTTCAACTAATTGACACAAATTGGAAGATTGACCTGCTGTGTCATTTCCAGAATAATATATAAAATACTTACCTACAGCTTGATGAATGATGGTGATGAATTAATTATTCTGTACAAAGACAGACTGAATAGTGAGTCTAAACTCTTAACAGGGAGTGTAAATTGATACCATGCTGGGATTACTACTGATTGTTTCCTGTTAGCTCTGTCTTGAAAGAAAATATTGAAATTTTGGAACCCAAACTTTGCACTTCTATATATTAATTACTTTACTATAAGCCTGTGATAGCTTCCTGCTGATCTGACAAACTGCCTGAACTCATTAGTTTCTGTCAATAAAATACGTCTGTAGTGTGTTGTTTTAGCCGAGATATATTTATACAGCATTCCCTGACATGACTGTGGTAACTACTGGAGAAAACCCAAATTGGTGACCTCCCATAGTGTTTAAAGGATGCACTTCAAATTTTTCTTCTTTGTATATTTTTATTATTTACCAGTGAATGTGAAAAATGCACATTCTAGTACTCCAGCATGGGAACACATCAGTGGCAAGTGAAAAAAGAATGGATAATTTTCACACTTTTGATAACATGACTCTTCATACTTGTACTGAGCTTACCTGAAGCAAAATGTATTTTAATTCCCAGTATTGCTTCTATTCCAAGACTTGTTTGATAATCTTGTAAGTTTAAGGACTGTATGGTTCTTTCTGTAAAACTGGAAATCCTTCTCTAGTAAAGCTACTGCTCTGCTGAAAAGCAATTTTGAGCTGGCACCTTCATTCTACACATGGGCTTCTTACTTGGTGGAAAAAAAAACTTTCTGAGATGAAATTTTGCATAGTTGATAATAGAATGATGTATTTCTGTCTTATGATGGAAGTTACATTTAAATGTCATTTTTTATAAAAAAGCAAAAATAGAAACTGTATTTTACTTAATATGATCTTAGATATCAGCTGGAGTTACATTCTTAATGCAAATATTTTTTTTATTACAGTGCAGGAAACATAAGACATAAAAAATGCAAAATATTAGTCTGTATTAACAACGACTGGTGATTCTCCATGCAAACTTGAATTCCAAGTCAGTGAAGACTTAAGTTAATACATGTGCAGGGAATCAATATATTCTGTACCTGAGAATAATCTGTCTGCCCTGTCCTGACGACACCATGCTGTAGTACTTTGTGTTGGCATAAGTGAATGGATTGTCACTGTAAACATAGTGATGCATCTCAACTGTTGGTCTGGGGATGTCCTGATGCTTCTAAATGTGACGGAGCTTCAGCATGGACATGAGATTAACAGACTGTCCTTCGCTGCTTAACTTGTCTGTAAAGATTTCCCTAGTGGATTAATGAGTCCTTAAACAAGTCCATGGAAGTTCAGCAACAAAAAAGTGCCCAGAGACCACTTGCATGTTGGGCTATAAGATTCCTAAGCTGCCTTGCTTTTTACACATTTCATTTTCCCATTTTTCACATCAGATGAGCATGTTTGACCCATTTGAGTATCTTGTTTGCACTTTCCTATTTGTCTTTGGTGTATTTCTACCACTTCCACCCAGTTATCAGGGGCCAGACCTGGATTCGCTATAGCCCAGAGATTGCCTAAGCTGAGAGAGGGACTGTGTTCTTCATTTTGTACTTGGAGTCTTTTAAAATAAGTACTTCAGTAGCAACAACAAGCCAGTCTATATGTAGTTATTTTCACTAGTGCATTTCTATTCCCCTTAAGAACTTCTTGAAGTGCTTTTTAGTTTTGTGGGTGGCTGACCTACTGTTAAATACAGCTTTTACTTTCAGAATTAGTTTTTCTCTGCTTAGCTTTCTAAATAAGTGTTGAAGTTGAATGTAGGCCAACTACCTACATGTGCTTTTGCATTCATCTATTTCCCATTATTTTGTGTTTCCTGGGGCAAGACTGTTTTCTGTGGAGCTATATATAGAGAAAGAGTCCTTAATAAAATCTTATCTGTTGAGCTAGTACTTGCAAATGTGTTCTCAATCCAGTCACGCATTTGAAAAAGTGAATGGAATGGCTTTGGGAAACTTTCTCCAGTTACCTTGTTGAAACTTGTAGCATGGTATATATTTCAAAATTTTAGACAGGTTCCCTGATAATAGGGAATAAAAGAAATAAAAATATCTAAACTGACTGTAGCTGACTGTAGTAAAACCCCTTCAGTGAGCTCATAGCTAAACATACAAATATCTAAATGAATTAAATTTGAACTTCAAGAAACTAGGAAGCTAAAGAATAACAGCATAGCCTATGTACCAGTTCAAGAGACTTTTTTATATTGGAGAAATGCTATATAATTTAGTGATTGAAACAAAAAGGAAATATAGATTAGTCATGAAGGCAGAAGAAGCCAGAGTTGATAAATGAAAAGGGAGAAATTTTCAGAAAACAGGAAAAATTGCAGTCTTTTTTGTTGGCCTTTTGACTATGCATTGCAATTGCATTGTTATCAATGGTACAAGTTATGTTTGGAAAGCTCAGGCTTGTCTCTGTTATGCCCCACCTGTGGGGCAAATAAATGAAAAATGCATGGTATTGAGGTATTGCAGGTCATGGGCACACTAAATACATGAAGGTACATCATTAAATGACACTACAGAACTAGCACTGAACTTATCTGAGGTGTCGTGTGACTGCCTAAGGAGGTCTCACACCGCTGTGCAATAGCTCTCGTGAGGGCAAGGCTTATGGCTTAGCCACGGAGCTGCTCTTCAGTACAGCAGCTAAGCAGCTTTTGGAGCAGGACCTTTGTACAGGACTACACTAGAGGGTGTTACACAGCTATGCCAGACCACATATCAGCTGCCACGGGCACCTTTGTGCTGTGCTATTCGGCTTACTCTTGTCTCAGTTTCAGCACTGGTGTTCCGTATAGCCTAGAAGAAAGCAATGTGGGTGACAGCAAAGTCAGAGGAGGCAGAGATCAAGCCTAGATGGCATAGGATGAAACTCAGCTGCCTCAGGTGCTGCATCACAGCCACAGCAGAGTTACATATCTTTCTGTGCAATCACTAAAGGGAGCCAGGGAGCAGTGCTGTGCCATCAAGCACTGTCTTTGTTTCCTGCTGTACAGTCACGATCTCAGTGTTATAACATATTTTGTCAGTATCCTTGTCAATGCCATCTTCCTTTGAGCTTCTTTGGAAATACTTGCAAGAGGTGGACACCTCTGTTGTGCTCAGTGTTGTTACTTTTAAAGTAGAAGAGAGAAACTGAGGTTGAGCGTAGTTTTATGCTTTAATTAGCAAACACAACAAATACTACATCTTTGATTTTTTAAAAATGGTTTGTGAAAAATAACATATTAGAATTGTGACGGGCATATGATCTGTGTGAATCTTAGATCACTGACAGCTGTGTGAGTTGTGGTTATAACTGCATGTAGTGCATTGTTTTCACCTCACAAAGAAGCAAACCCCAATCTTCTCTGTGGAAAATTATTAGTAAACCATTATGGTCTGGTATTAAAATAAATTATGTTCAGGCTTAATTTGAAACTATTGGAAGACACTCTTAAGAATCCCACTAATTTCTGTTTAGAGTGCTATACTGATATTCACCCAATCTTCTTGCACCTCTCCAGATTTACTCTCTATTCAGCAAAACTTTTTTGTTTATTTCACTAACTACAAACACAAAAACTAGGAGTACATAATCTTTCAACTTTTATTTTCCCTACTCAATTTCTCCAAGTATTTCCTAATTTATTTTTGACAGCAACCAGAGCAACAAAAATAATTGCTTCCAATAATTATGCCATCATTATATTGTGAGATAATGAGAACCCTATTTAAATGAAGCATTATTTTAGCTGTTTGAGTCATAGTGTTGTGCCTATTCTTTCACTTCTGAGGCCTACTTTCACATTTGTTTTCTGTACATTGTGGTTAAAATTTATCAAAGTAATACTATTCAAATGTTTATTCACATAATGATTAGATTTTAGGTTAACATAGTCTTTACTTATGTAAGGGACTAGTTATTTAAGCTGTTACCAGTAACTGCACTATTAGGCCAGTAGGCCAGTAATTATATATAACTTAAATCCGTTTATCCTGAAAAACCCTAAATAGGCCATCTGTCATGGTTTTCTACTAGCAGAAGTCAGATCTTAAGTCATGATCTTCACAATTTATACCAGAAGGAGGGGGCTATGAAAAAGAGTTAATTGCAACAGTATATTTTAGTTAGTTTGGTGGTAAACAACTATTAAATGGACTTATTTAATCTTTGTTGAAAAGGAAACAAAATTTTCTGGCTTCAGAAGATCTGTCACAAATTTTCATTAATCATCATTTGGATTTTTTATCAACTTATTAGGTGGTATACCCTGTTAATCCTTATGACAACGTAAGCCTTCTTCAAAATATTTACCAGAATTTTCTTTGTTATAATGCTTACAGCTTAACTTTAATAAGTGTTCTAACAAGTACCTTCCAACAGAAGATGAAATTTCACCCTCTAACTAATTACAGGTCTGTAGTTGTTAAAAAGAAAATAGCTGCACCTCTGTTTCCAGAGTTGACTCTGCATTTTATGTCAACTAGCATTCAAGTCAACTATTTAATAATGTTCATCAGTCACAGGATACCTACAGGTTTGTATTGGTGGATATGGCCGTAATTCTCACTAATCATTGAATGGTTTGGGTTGGAAGGGACCTTAGAGATCATCTGGTTCCAAACCCCCTGCCATGTGCAGAAACATCTTCCACTAGACCAGGCTGGTCAGCACTCTGTCCAGCCTAACACTGAACACCTCCAGGGATGGGCATCCAGAGTTTCTGTGGGCAACCTGTTCCAGTGCCTCACCACCCTCACAGTAGAGTGTTTCTTCCTAATAGCTAATTTAAACCTATTCTCCTTCAGTTCAAAGCCATTTTCCCTTGTGTCCACCCCCGTCCTGGTAAAGAGTCCCGCTTCATCTTTCCTGTAGGCTCTCTTCAGGCACTGGAAGGCCGCAATTAGGTCACCTTAATCAGGAGTGCGTTTCTTGCAAACACTGCTTATTAAAAATAAGCATGAGCTATGTGCAGCCAGAAAACAATTCAGCAATTATGTTTTATAAAATTATCTAGTGAAATATGAGGGCAAATGACTAATGGTAATCATAGCTATTGTTACTCACTCTAAAAGAGATTCTGAAAACTGTCTGAAATGGGGTAAGAAAAATTAAAGAGACCAGGAAAGATAAAGTAGCAGTGTCATGCAATGAAGTTGTCACAGATTGTGTTACGAAGAGCAATAATATCTAAATAATAGGATAAGCCTTTATTTGCAGCAGTGATGAGCACAGTCTGGTGTGGGTTCTGTATGACTGACCTAAGAGAGGTGCAGTATCTGAACTGCTAGAAAGCATGAGCTTTCTGTGTTTAGGGTTATCAATGGAACATGGTTTGTGACTGCCCAGATCATTGTATTTGACAGAAGAACTTCTGTTAAAGATGCATCTCTGAAAAAGGGGAGATACTTCTGTTGGACCAAGCATGCTCTTAGCACGCTTTGGTGTGTGCACTTCTGGTATTTCAATGAAATCTGATTTTCTCTTTCCCCTTAAAAACTAATTTAAATTCAGTATTAATTATCCACCCTTTGATACAGGGGTGTTTAATGGTTGAATTATGTCTTTCAGACATCTAACTTTTATAGGGTATAAAAATATTAGCTATTTCTGTCTTTGTCTTCCTATTTTATTTCAATAGTGAGCTCTGCCTGCTTCAAAGTGAATTTTATCTTACACCATAAACATAGCCTTCTTCTTCTATAAATAAACCACATAAGAATGAGGAAAGAGGCTTTTTTGGTCAAATAGGCTTTTAATTTTACATAAGCAGAACGAAGTCTATTTAAAGACTTACTATAGCTTCTTATGTACATTTGTATAACTGCATGCATAACTTCATGAGTTAGCTAATACTTTAGCTTGTTGTGGATTTTTTGCATGTTAACATTTTCTGCTATTTCTATGTCTTCCTTGAAGGGTTTTCATCTGCCGAGGGCTGAGTATGGTTTATCAGGTGCATTTACCAGCCATGTCTTTATTGTTGATTGAAGCTTTGATTTAAGCTGCTTGGCAATCATGCGTGGTTAAATATATGCAAACTCACAAAGCAAAAACATGTACTTTGTTCTTGTTCTCAACTCTGTGTTTGTTTCAAGGCTTTTCTGCTTTCTACTTGGGAGTCTGATGCATCTGGAATTTACATGGAGAGGTCCTGAGGGAAGGGTTAGGCACCCTTTCATCACTCACCTGTAGCAGGAACGTGCCAGGAGCACATACTTTTGCCTTGCTTTTCGAAGGTCTGAGGACATTTCAGTGGAGGTGTTTAACCTTGGATAAGAAAAGCATTTCCGAGAAGAGTAGCAGTGAAATTAACAGCAAGAAGCTTTTAGAAAGTCATATTTGAGGATGTTGCTTATAAAAATAGTTAAAAAAGAAGAAGTAGAACTAAGCTCTGCATAGGCAAATACAGATTTGTGAGTATCTACATGTATAAAGATTTTTTTTAAAAACATTAAATCAGTAGCCATAAATATACATTTCTCAACATTTTCTTCTGAAAGTCTTCATAAATGCAAAATGGTAGAATTAAAATGCTAAAAATTTACCATGGGTATAAAAATGCCTTTGTGGTTTTTCTAAAGAGTCTTGAGTGAATTAAAATTGCTTTCTGCTTTACAGAAGAGATACTCTTTCTTGTGGGGAAAAATAAATAAAAAAAGTGTGACTATGAGGACAAACATACCCAAAATTTTTAAATCTTTAATAATAACCCAAAAGACTATTTTTTTTGCAATCTTTTAAAGATTTCTTATTGTGCTTTGGATATAGTAGCTGTGAAGTGGTGAGACAAAGCAATGTCAGCTGAAATAATAATTGTACCAGTCATTTTAAATTGATTTATTTTCAACTATTGAATTCTTTTAAGTAATGAGTGAAATTTAGATTGTTAGTTGTGACAAAAAAGAATCAAAGTCTTGAAAGGCTAGGGACAACTTAAAATACATATTAGCAGTGTAACAGAAAAGACCAAAACAACAAAGGCTGGCTTTACTTTGAAATAATGATGTGGTTAATTGTGGTACAGCAACATCAAACTAGCTGCCTTATAGTCTCTGAAAATTGATTAGATAATATAGGTAATAATTTAAGAAGATGACATAGTTGTCAGTTTGCAGGCTTAAGTATACAATTGAAGCAGGTTCTAGAAAACTTGGTTATAATAAAATACCTAATGCTCTAGAAAGGCGTGCTGATACTATGATGATGTTTTGAAGGAACTCCATGGCTGAGTTAAATGGCAACTCTGTTTTGTCTTTGCAGATAGGGAAAGGCATTCAGTTGTGCATAACTGGGTTTACTCGTCAAGTAGTGCCCTAGAAGTACTTCTGAAAACCATCACTAATAAACAGGAAATGTTTGAATTCAGAGTTTTACATACACTTAACGCAGAGGTGTTTGATTGTGTATATCGAGTAGCTACACAAGAAAACTGGTACCATTATAGTCTTTCTGTTGGTCTCTGCATTGTTTTTAATGAGACTAGAACTTTAGGTATTTTATTAGGTATCATATTAGGTAATTTAGCTGATTGCTACAGGTATTGGTAAGAAAGATAAGGTTTTGCTAGCTTGATGGCCTTTCAAGCTATTTTAATTTGGTGCTGGACTCACAAACTTACTCCTCTGTTTGGAGGGGCAGATGGTACTCAACAGTTCTGATGAAAAAAAATAATTTTACAGACAGTTATCACATTTTTGTGTGGAAAATAATTTTTCCACCCTGACTTGAAAGAACTACCACTGAACCACCACAGTACTGAATTACACAGGACTTTTACAGCTGTTGTCATAATCATATATATTCTAATACAATTTTTCTTAAAATATTGACTGGCTGGTTGAGAAAAGCCAATGGCTTACCTGTGACACAAAAAGAGCAGAAACTATCAGAGATTTCTACTGCATTCAGCCCATCAGCCTTTACTAAACCCCTTTTTATTTAGCATTAATATTTTGCAAGATTGACTTGAATCCATAACTGCGTGTGTCCCTTTACTTGGCTAAATTATAAATAAAAGTTTTCTCCTCTGAAAATACAAGTAATTATTTTATTTTTAAACAAGTCTATAGGGGATGAATTACAATTTTTTTCAGGCAATTTATTTGTGATGGTGGCTCTTCAGGTGTATGAGCAAGTGCAAAGTCCTCCTTTCAGTTACGATCTGAGCAGTGCATCATTTTGATTGCTCATGGCAAAAAAAGAACCGCTGGTGTTCCAAAGGGTTCTGCACACCAAGAGGAACAGAATAGGGCTGTAACTATAATTGGATGATTCCTTGTCTTCACAGCTGCAGGCAGTGTAGAAAGGATTGACTGATCACTTACTAAGGGGTGATGGTTGTGTCACTTTTTGGAATGGTCTTCTTGCAAATCTTTGGAGGGCTGTTGCTTGAGATAGATGGCACACACTGGTCTTGGGCATCCACTCCATTACATCTGTGGCTCAAGCAGACTGTGGAGCTTTAAACAAACATGTTTTTTAAAGGCTTTGAGAGTCCAGACTTTTTGTCAGCTGACATTACAGAGGATCTGCTGAAGATTGCTAAAATTATGTATACCTGTATCAACTGTATAGAAACTCATAACCTAATGACTTCGAGTCATATGAGTTCATCTGTAGACTTCCTCATCTAATCATCTCCAGTGCAATAAAGCTAAAGCTAATTTCCACTTATTCCTAACAGTTCCATGAAGTTCTGTGGGGAACACAGCTTGATGCATTTCATACTTCAAAAATTATATATTAATGGTCAAGTGTGGAAATGGTAGAGCTGTAGTTATTCAAGAAGGGGCTGTAGTTTGTCTGACTCAGGACCTGGGAAGATGAATGTCTGCTATAAATACAAGCATATCTGGTGTACTGCATGGAGATGTATTGCAGAAAAAATAAACCTACTTTGCAGATGCATAATATTCAGTAACATTACATAGATGCTACTGTGCCGTGTAAGGTCTTTAGCATTATTGTATATATGTTCCAGTTTTATTCAGCCTAGTGCTAACCCTGTTTGGAACACTAGGCACTCAATCTGGTAGGTTAATCTTTTTGTTTATGATGTCTTATGATGGTACAGAGTAACAAGTTTTAAATTAAAAGCATTATAAACAACCAGATTAGAAATTGCTTCAGATGTTGTGGAGAATAAAATAGCCCAAAGTTATTCTTTGTAATTAATTAGCAAATTTTTGCACTGAATACCTCCATTACCAATTTCAAGTGGGGAAAAAGTAGACTGTGAGCTTTTAAACATGTTTATGAAGGTTTCTTACGCTTAAACCCACACTTTAGTAGTGCTGCATTTCCTGAGTTTGTTAGTGTTATTTAAAAGGTATTTTTTTATTGTTAGAAACTAAAAATAAGTTTGCATGCAATTACAGTTGGCACACAGCATTTACTGCTGTTGTGTGTACATTACTTTTTGCTATTTACAATGCATCCTAATGTAACACTTCAAGATGAGTCAGGTGTTTCAGTGTGTCTGGGTATAAGTACACACATTTGTATGTTCTTACACTGTTGATTTGCATTTAATCTTTGCTACTGCTTTAGGGCTGTTTCTCATTATTTCAGGGAATGTGGGGTTTTGCATCCAAATGCTATATGTTTTTCAGGATGGTGCTAGTCTCCCGGTTATTTTGTAATAAAATCCCTTTAAAATAACACTTTTAAAATTAAAGTGACAATTTGAGAAAGATTTAACAGGGAGAGAAGGCACTGTATTTGCTGACACTGAAATGGTATTAATGCATGTAAAGTGTACTGCAAGTGCATAGCTCTTTTCTAACCTGCCCGGTGTCACTCTTCAGAATACTTTAAATAAACATGTTATTTTAAAAATATGTTTATTAGCTTGTTCAGATATAACTTAAAGAGCTGTTTTTAAAGGCATGCATCCAGAGACATGCACTTAATGATTTCAAAGTGTCAATGTTTCAGGGAATCTAAATTATTTTCAGAATTTCAGAAATTGAGAAGGGATAAGTGGAAGGAGAAAATGTTGGGCTGGTGCCAAGCGATAGCTCGTAATCCTCACAGACTTCCAAACAGCACAAGAACACCCGAGGTCTCAGGTGATGCTTCACATAACTCTTCTTTGGTGAGTGAAAAGCTGCATTTCATGATGGTGGCATGCTCAGATGAACTTCAGAGGTGTTACATTTAATTTATTTTAAAAATTGTACTGTTTGCCATTGCTTGCATTGCCTCAGTGTGTGAAACTCTTTGATATTGTAGGTATTTACTCTTTCAATTTGCTTTTTTTTCCACCTTTTTTGTTATGCATGGTCCATTCTGACTTGCATGCTGTCTATAAATCAATATTGATGTTTTGTGAATGGTAAAGTCTTTAAGCAGGAGATGACCTAATATGGATTACTTACATTCTTTGTGATTTTAATCAGTGCAATGGCATTTGGTCCCTGATAAATACAGATGGACAATATCTAAAGGTGCCTCATTTGCTCTTTGTTCCTACCTGTAACAGGAACAAATAATAGCATGTCTAAACTTGTGTTAGACAGCTGGATTTTAAAATTGTTTTCATATCTTAAACATGGTGTTGCAAGAGATGGTTGAGATAGCATGCAAAGCTAGTGATAGCAGATGTTCAGACAATGTAAAGTCAACAGTTTACATAGTGGAGTTAACATGAATCATATGAAATTCAATGAAGTTACTCACTGATAAGAATTTTAACTCTGCAGTTTTTGCTCACTGAAATAAAACCACTTGCATCACTAGACCTCCCAAGGTGAGTAAGAACTGACACTTATATGTAAAGGCTTCAAACTGCCCTGCATCTAAGAGAAAAAATTGTCTACTTGTCTACTTGTTTTAATTCAACTGACTTTTTCATACTACAGCAAGACCGATTATTTGAAACATATTCAGTTAAATATGCCTGCTCTAATTTGTTTAATAAGTGTAAAATAAGCACTATATTGTTTTATCCTAAGAAGCATGAGTGATCAGGAAGTATTATCCTACAATTGTTGAATCATGTCCAGGATGACACCTAAGCTGAAAGGTGAATATTTATTCCTAACTACTTATGAAATGTGGTATTCCAAAGAGTTTTAAATAAAGAGGCAGTTGTTGAAGTTTTGGTGAAAAAAAGCCCCTACTTAATGTGGCAAAATTATGATGTTCGATGGTGAATTATATAGAATGTAAGTTTCTGCCACAGAAGAGAACACAAAAAGGCAGCATTAGAAGTGGAAATTTTTATGGTTTACTATATATCCTAGATTGTTAGTATAGCTCACTTTCATCTGGAATACTTAAACGGAAATAAAGGTTCACCTGAAAGATAACACAGTCATTGGTCACAGCCAGCATGGCCTTCATGAGGGAAAAGTCCTGCTGGTCCAACCTGATTCCCCTTTATGACAAGGTAACCCACATAGCTGATCAAGGGAAGCCAATTGATGTAATCTTTTTGGATTTCAGTAAAACTTTCAATTCTGTTTCTCACGGGATCCTTCTGGAAAAACTGTCCAGCACAGCTGGATAAACACAGCATGTTGTGGGTGAGCAATTGGCTCATGGGTCAAGCACAGAGGGTAATAGTGAATGGGGGAACATCAGAGTGGAGACCTGTCACTAGTGGGGTTCCCTAGGGCTCCAGTTTGGGGGCTACTGCTCTTCAACATCTTCATAAATGACACAGGACTGGAAGGGATAGCTTGCAGATGACACAAAACTGGGAGCTGTTGACTCCCTTGAAGGCAGGGAGGCGCTGCAGAGAGACCTCAACAAATTAGAAGACTGGGAAATCACCAACCATACGAAGTTTAACAAGAGGAAGTGCTTAATTCTGCACTTGGGATGGGGCAACTCTGGATGTAGCTACAGACTGGAAATGAGATGTTAGAGACCAGTGCTATAGAAAGGGACCTGTGGGTCCTGGTTGATGGCAAGTTGAACGTGAGTCAGCAGTGCCCTGGCAGCCAGGAGGGCTAACCGTGTCTGGGGGGGCATCAGGCAAAGCATCACCAGCTGGTTGAGGGAGGGGATTGTCCTGCTCTGCCCTACATTGGTGTGGTCTCACCTTGAATATTGTGTGCAGTTTTGGGCATCACAATATAAGAAAGATATTCAGCTATTAGAGAGTGTCCGAAGAAGAGCAACGAAAATGGTGAAGGACCTTGAGGGGAAGCTGTATGAGGGGAAGAAGAGGGCAGGCAGTGATCTCTTGTCTATGGTGACCAGTGACAGGACCCAAGGAAATGGCCTTAAGTTGTGTCAGAGGAGGTTCAGGTTGCATATTAGAAAGAGGTTCTTCACCCAGAGGGTGGTTAGGTACTGGAACAGGCTCCCCAGAAAAGTGGTCACAGCACCAAGGCTGACAGACATCAAGAAGTGCTTGGACAATTGTCTCAGGCACATGGTGTGACTCTTATGGATGGTCCTGTGCACAGTTAAGAGTTGGACTTGATGATCCTTGTGGATCCCTTCCAACTCGGCATATTCTGTGATTCTGTGAAATTAAAAAGCAGTAATTCTGTGAAAAAGGAAATTTCATGTACATTATACCCACGTTTAATTACTATTACAATTTTAGTTTCACATTTAATTACTTTTACTATTTAGATATTACTAGTAATATGAAGTATCATTAAGGAATTGAGATATGTAGAAATTTGCATATTTTGATTTCTGCTTGACTGCTAGTCAACATTTAATTTGGTTTGATATTCCCGAGATAAGCATTTCAATGTATCGGATGAGATTTAGAAATGATGAACTGGCAATATAGTTCAGAATTGTTGAATCCATAAGGTTAGTATCTTTTAACCTTATTAATACTAAAACTTGTTCAAAAATAAGTTTGCGTGAAGCTGTAGAGAGTGCTGCTTAGCTGATGAAGTGTGTAAGAAAGCCAGAGATATAAACAGCTGAGGAAGATAGTGTGTGTCCTTTAATGTCATGATTTGCTATAGAATAATAATCTCAATAGGAAATAAAACAATAATATCTCTTGAAGCCTGCCAAGCTTTCCTTTTCATTTTCTTTGCTTCCTACTCCCTTAACCATTACTTTCTCTTTCCCTCACTTCTGAAGTAAATGATATTCAGTATAAGTTTTTGCTGGCAATGTCTTTCCAACTTGCAGGCTGTTGACTGAAATTCCTTATTTTACTTATGAATATTTTTAATCTGAAATCTTGTTTCAAATCAATTTTGATTTTGATTAGTAGTCTTTGCCTTTCAATACTGAAAAATTTTCTATTAGGTTTTGAGTAAAGATACAGACTTTAGCACTGGAAAAGGAAATATAATGAAACAGCAGAAAGTAAAAAATATAACAAATTATTTGTTCTAAGGGTACAAATCCACTTCTGAGGAGCTGTTCAAGTCCCTTCTTTCTGAATTAACCTTTCATTTCTCACAGCTCCTCTGTGGATCTGATTCAGCTAAGGCTTTTTAAAAGACTTTCCATTTAAAAATAATCCCCAAGGTGGGTATTTCACAATCCCACTTTTCCAAAGGTAAAGGCAAAGAAAATTACAAAGAAGTCTCATTAATTTTTCATAAAATGATAGAATATGTTGGAAGGAATCTTAAGGATCATCTGGTCCTTTCTTGGCATAATCACCATCTAGACAAGATGGCCCAGCACCCTGCCAGACAAATCTTGAAAGTGTCCAGAGATTGTTTCAAAGGCTCATTGTTCTCATTACAAAACATTTTCCACTTGTATCTAATCTGTGTGGCCCCAAGAGTAACTTGTACCCATTACCTCTTGCCTTTTCCTTGTGACTCCTTGTAAAAAGGGAGTCTTCATCCTCTTTATAGCAACTCTTGAAATACTGGAACATAATGATAAGGTCTCCCTTAAGCTTGCCTTTCCCAAGGCTGAACAAACCCAGTTCTTTCAGCCTTTCCTCACATGGCAGGCTTCCCAGTCCAGTTTATGGAAAAAAAAAAATTTCTCTCTTAGTGGAAGAAAGAAGGAAGCTTGTGGCTAACTGAGATATTTAAAGAGTTTAATCAAATCAGTTACAACATTTCTTTTATTTAATGTTAAGATGTTCTATCTTCATCCAAAGCAAATAAATTTGAAATATTTTAGCAAAACTAAACCAAGTATTATTGGAAACATTTTTCCATTATTATTTTCAACTTAATGATACTATTATATAAGTACTGTATCACCTTAGTATACTTTATTTTAAGAGTAAAGCCTTTTTGTTCAGTTTTAGGTGGAACTCTAGCTTCTTGGTTCTGAGTATACCTTAAAAACCTTAAGACATTCTGTCATAACATGGGGCATAAGTTCTGGATTTGGGCATTTGTATTGTTAATTTTAGATTCATAATGAGTAAGCCTTTTTTAATACTTCAAACAATTCCATACAGTCCATTAACTTGGTGTAATGTGACATAAATCTGGAATTAACTTAGCTTGAAAAAGAGATGATTTCTAGCTATCAGAGAAGCAAAGTTTATTATCAGTTTGTTTCTGTATACATTTTTCTAAACTTTGAAGGTTCATCATAATATTCATTGTAAGATTTGTTTTGAGAGGTCTTTAATATAACTTTTCAACCTTTCAGAATAGTTTCCATGTTCCCACAAGGATCTTAAAAGGCCTTGTCTGGTCCTGCTCCAGTTTGAACAGGAGTGGCCAATTGTGCATAGTACCTAGATCAAGCTTTCTGTTCATAACAATTGTGACACTAATAATTTCCTGTCCAGTAACACATTCATCATACTGCATAGATTTAAAATAATTTTATTGATACTTTTTTGTAGCTGCTACTTGAGCTTTGAGACCAAACCTCTAAACTATTTTAAGTTTTGATCAATGTAGGAAGACTGTATCAATTCAGATTATTATTGCTCCTGTAGTCTTCTCCATTTGCTATTTTTTATATCTATTCAGCAAAAAGACCTTTTCTTAGTTAACTTTCTTTTTTAAGAAACTGGTTATTTTTCCTGGTAATTCTTACTTTTTCATTATTTTATCATATGTTTTATCATATATTTCATGTAGGCTCTATACATTTATACCTGTGTCTTCTGAAGAAGATACTCATTCAGAGAAATCTAAAAATTTCAGATTAATGTCTACATTTTTTCTTTTCTTATATGCAAATTCATACCTTTTTGATCTTTCCCTTTCTCTGATATTTTGCAGAGTTGGGGGAAGAATAGTAATGGTTTTTTTCTTTACATGAAAAGAATCTAGATCTTGAAAGCCCATAATTTTTTGCAATAGTATTTGCAAGTTTTTATCTTCTGAAAGGATAATGGATATAATTGAAAGTATGCAATTAAAAATTATTTCTTCATGAATCACTTGTCTCTGTGCTGACAGTATCCATTTATAGTGTGATTCTGTAAGCATATGTATATATGGTTAGTCCAAATGATTTTGATAGGAATACATAAATATGTATTAACATTGATTAAGCAATTTGACTTGAAGCAGTTCTGTGTCTGCCTGTCTTTGCACAGTGTTGAGTGTTTCTCTGGGTCCTAATTCAGAAATTGAGCATTATTTTAATCTGTGTTCTTACATGTTACGTGCAGCCTCATCTGCATAGGGCATGGGCTGGTCCTTGATTCAGTACACATGAAGCTAATGGCACATGAGCATTGAGCACATACTTAGTGCTAAATTGTAGTTATTAGCACATACCATTTTTCCCTGTTGTATTCCCCACTAGAATTATGGGTGAATATATGTGGAAGTATAGTCAGGTGAGTAACTAGATAATTTGTGTTTGTATATGCAAATGAAATTCAGAAGTCATGGCAAATGATCAAGCACCTAAATTAACTCTAAGGAAAGATTTTTTTATGTGCAAGTAAATGGTACCATCTGCTTCTCCAAGAGAAAGTAAAATATGTTTGTGAATTATCTGTTTGACATAGGCAGATCCCAGGTTGCCATATCTGATCTATAGATGTTGACTGAGCAAGCTAACAGTAGTCAATGGTCATTCCAAAATATAATAAAACAATGAAAAGTGTTTTTTTCTTTTGCTGTTTAACCCTGGCAGGCAGCTCAGCTTCCCCATGGCCTCTTTCTCACTCACCCTCAGTGGGATGGGAAAGAGAAGCAGAGCTGAAAAGTGAGAAAAATCATGGGTTAAGATAAAGACAGTTTAATAGGCAAGGCAAGAGCCACACATGCAAGAAAAATGAGGAATTTATTCACTACTTCACATGACCAGGCAGGTGTTCAGCCATCTCCAGGAAAGCCAAGCTCCGTCATGCATAGTGGTTACTTGGAAAGACAAACACCACTCTGAATATTTCTGCTTTTTTCTCCTTCTTCTTTCAGCTTTATATACTGATCGTGACACCATAGGGTAGGATTTACTCCTTTGGTCAGTGGGGTTCTGCTGTCTTTGCTGGGTTCTCTCCCAGCTTCCTCGCTGGTGGGGTGGGGTGAGGAGCAGAAAAGGACTTGATGTAAGCCTTGCTTAGCAATAACTGAAATTTCCCTGTGTTATCAACACTGTTTCCAGCAAAAATCCAAAACAGAGGCCTAGCTACTATGATGAAATTTAACTCTATTCCAGCCAAAACCAGTGCAAGTTTTCCTCCAGTGATGATAAACTGAGAAGCTGGCGTCTAACTGTAAGTTATGCTAACTATGTGAAAGTTCTGAATAGTGTAGGAATGATGTACCACCAGATGATCTTTAAAGGTCCCACCCAACCCCAATCATTCCTTAAATCCACAATCTTTATATAAACCCCCAAATTTAATTTCAGAACAAGAAAGATCTCCTGATCTGAGTTTGAAGTCTTTGGCTGCCTGATTTACCTCAAGGTAATGTAATGTCTTGGTGAAAATTCTGTGAAATAGGGTCTGTCTAAGTTTCCCTTAACAGTGAATTGTTAATCTGACAGGGAGTGAGGGGATGTTTAAAATCTGTAGTTTAATTTGTTATAAGAAAATTGTGCAATTTACTACTCAAAAACTAGATGTAAGAAAAGAGTAATTATCTAAGAATATGGAGTTGGTTTCATCTGAATTATTTTCTTATTTGTATACCTATGAAGTAGATTTTATTAATCAGGCTGCAGAACTGGCTAGGAAATCCACAATACTATTCCTACAAAACTCTCTCTAGACATCGCTGTTAGAAATCTAGTAGTAACTTTAATAGTAGCCAAACAATATATATCTGTGAATAGAACTGTGGGAGAGATTATACAGAGAAATGTAATTTCAAAAGGTGCAGAATTATTCACCCAGTATAATGAACTATATGATGTCCCTTAATGTCTGTTTATGTTAAAAGTTATGGAAACTGTTCCTTGTAATGTAGATGTTCCACATCTTTCTGCTGCATGCTGCCCCACAGGGCAATTGTTTTAACTATTTATTGCTTTCCAATTTACAGGATCAGCCTAAGCTGTCAGTGGCCTCAAAAGCCATGCCACCCCAGGCCAATCTTATTGATTTTCCTTATATTTAAAGCCAATTAGCAGTTGTAACCTTGTTACCATCGCCTTCTACGTTCTCACCAGGAATGTAAAGTTGTTAAGAGTTCATTTGTGTTTCTTTTCTATGCATAAAGAAACAATTAGAGCAGGTTAGATATAGGCCCAAAGTTTTTGGGGAAGTGTCCCCCAGTGCTCAGTTTCTTCCCCAGTGCATATCAGTGTCATTTATTTATTTAAGAGCAAGGCAGAAGTGGTCAAGTTTTTACTTGTTTGAGCAGTGATTTCAGTTAGGCTTTCCCCATCACAGGCTTAAAATGACAGTTCTCACTTTTCATTTCACTTTTCTGACCAAAAATGGAGGCCACACAGAAAATTACTTAATATTACTTTGCATTTGTAGACACAAAAATAAATATTGGAGAAAAAAATAAAGCTTACCTGAATGCTGGCATCAATAAGACAATAAGTTTTTATTATTGTTGTCATTACTATTATTATTGTTGTTGTTATTGTTTTTGTTGATCATATTCTATTGTAATGTTTTATTTAGCTTTATAACTAAAATTATATTTATGTTTTCTAGGTGTTAGGTGTCTGCATTTACAATCAGTGAAATTTGCAAGAAATTATTTTCTGTAGATAAAATTACTATTATAAGAAGACATCAGCATAAAATGCTTGTTAAATATCTGTGTAGCTGTTTTTGTTAAAGTTATGGATCCTTTATTCTTTCCTCAGAATATTTCATGCATCTTGTTTCTCATAGCAACATGTGTTCACAAGATTGGTTCAAATCTCTTTCGTATAAATTATTCATAATTTGTTTCTTCTTTGTATAGTTGAAGCTGTCTAATTAGTCTGTTTCACTTAGGAAAAAGTGTCATTTCAGTGTAGAATTAAATTTATTTTTTTTTTAATTTTGGAGGGGAGAGCTGTGTCTGAATGCATTAGACTTGTTCGCATAAGTTTTGACTAAAAGTTCAAGAATTTATTTTTCTAGCAATTTTTGATACATTCAGAAAACCTTAGATTTAGTTTGAAGTGTGTAAAACTCCAGGTGTATGATGCTGGGTTATAGATACTGAAACAAAGAGGGGATTGACAGATCACCATTTAGTTTCTGTCTGGAAAGTGAGTTCTAGAAAATAAGAAAATCAGACAGAGGCAAGTAATTAACCTAAGTTTTTTATAAGGTGAAATGGATTATTCTCATTCCAGCTCAGTGAAGCCTTCAGTTCCATCATTAACTGAACACCTTCACTGTAGTGGGGAAGCCAAGATAGGAAGCATCAAAGAAATGTCTCTGCTCTTTCATTTATTACCGAAGTAATAGAAGCAAGGAAAGCTATGAAAGCCCATCATGTTAAAAAAAAAAAAAAAAAAAAAAAAAAAAAAAGAAAAAAAAAGGTATTGGTAGAAGATAATAATGCAACTTCATCTTATTTAAAGTCTCAAGGTAATACTAAGTGTTTAAGTTGAATTGCAAGTTTACTTTTTCCCATTCCTGAGGATTCCTAATTTTTGTATGGTATTTTGCTGTTCCAGTACTTGAATTACAAGATCAAAAACCAGTTTAAGAACTTTACTGTGCTGACTGCTACAGTTTGTGTAACTCAGTTCTGTAAGCAGAAATATGTATGCATAATTTATTTGAATAGTCTATATACAAATACCATTTGCATGCTCAGAGTGAAGTATGTGCATGCAAGTTTGTGCAGTGAATATATATTTATATACTTTTACCTTGCTAGTTTAAATTGTACTAATCATATAAGTTTGTGCAGTTTCTTCAACAGGATTCATCCTCGCTGTGAGGTGATTTGCAAAGTAATTATTAATGCAAAATATACTCCAAAATTTATACTCTAGAGGAAAATAGGGTTGTTCATGCACACACTTAGGCCATTTCATGCATTCGTGTTAGTTACATAAGTTTTGGTACAGACAGGGCTGGAATAGGAAGAAAGCATTAAAGCTACAGGGAGCTATATGTCTCCCTAGATGCATTCCTAATGTATTCTTCTTCTTTTCTGTCCCCACTAAAAGTCTCCCCAACACTAAAAGGGCTTTGGCGTTGGTTTTGTGTCACAGGAGGCTATACGGTGCACCGCACCTCTGCAGCTGGCTGTTCTTCCAGGGCAATGCTGCCTCAACGTATTGTGGAGCCATATCAGGGGTGTCCTGTGAGCACCTAGCCTGGGCAGAGACAGCTTGAGTTCTCTGTTGTTCTTTCTCTTATCTAATAGAGATGTGCTGTAGCATGAAAGGTTAAGCAGGGCCTCTTGCAATCTGCAGCATGTACGAGTTTCCCTTTTTATGAGATTTTGATGGAGGACTGGGGTAGGAGGTCATCTGGGGAGAAATCAGACTTTCAAATAAAAGATAACCTTTGTAAGTGGATTCTTCCAAAAATACTTGGTGGGAAGATTCTGAAATCTAATGTCTCTCTGTTTTCCAGTTGGCAGTGTCACTGAATACTTGCCATTGCAACTGGAATTGTGGTGTCTACTTTAAACAAAGAACAGCAACAGAAAGTGCTGGAGTGGTGAACTGAAGCAGAAAAAGAATTATCATGTAGGTTAAAGCACTGACTTGCATTTTATGTAACTTCTATGTAAGTTTGTGAAAGCCATTTCTACTATATTATTTCAGCCTCATTAGTGTGAACTAATGAACACTCAGGATGATTTCTCACTTAAAATTGTAAGGTGCTTAAATCCTGTAGAGAAAAAGGTGTTAGACCTATCCTGGTTGATAGTGGAAGGATTAAAAAACTCTAGATAATTAATACAAGGGAGGAGGGGAAAATATGGCAGAAGACCTAATTTCTTTCTCAGAATGAATCAACAGATAGGTTGCAGTTTAGTGTTTATTCCACAGGAAATAACAGCTTGAACCAGGTACCCTGCTGCAATCTCAGAGGTGTTAGTTCAATTCTTGATCTTGGAAATGCCGGTTCTGTCAATTTAATTGAAATGGCTATGTGGTCAAAGATAACCATATATGGAAACTGACCATATGACTTCGGTTAACCCTGTTGACTGAGAAAGAAAACTGCATGTGCCCTGGTTAGGCTAATTACATCTGGGGTTAATCTTATATTCCCTCCCCCTTGACCTTTCATAAAGTGTGAGATGGGAGTAATAGAATGAGATTAAAAAGGGGAAATTTAGACTGAAGGAGAAGAGCATACTCTTGCCAATAACATGTCCTAGGCTGCTGTGTGATTTTGTGTTTAGTGTTACAGGAATCCCAGAACTGTGATCCTTGAAATGTGGAATGGAATAATTTGGCCATGATATTTGGATTAGCTTTTTTTCCACCTCTGATTTTTTGTGCATGTTGGGTTCTTTCCTATTTCTAAAGGAAATACACCCTAGATTTTCTTGCCCTGCAAATTCTTTCAAAAAAATCAATGGCATGAATGGTACCAGATCAGTTGACTATAATTTGTCTAATAATGAAGCATTGTTTAAATAGAAGTGTTCGTATTTCATCCTTTGTGAAGATCTATTTTTTTTATAAAGCATCTGTTTGCTATTTCTCAGTCCCATATTTCAATTTTTTTCTCTTTTCAATCTGCATTGACCCTATTTACTTCTTAATCACATAGGTTGCAGTTTATATAACTGAGGTATTGGTTTTTTATAAGCTATTGTAAAAGGTCTTAGGTTTGGCCCACCTTACATTAAGAGGAGAGGCACCAAATACTTTTAGCACTTTTATATCCAAAAGTTAAACACTAGTTCTCTTTCATGATGGTGGGGAGGAAAATAGTGATTTTTTTCCCCGTGACATTTCCTCTTTTCTGTTGTTTTGGAGAAACAAAATTTTATGATGTGCAGTATAATCGTGATCTGACAGAAAAAAAATGAAAAGTAAACAAAAATTGACTTCATAGATGTATAGATATTACAAAAAGAAGGTCTTGTTTTCCATTTATTTTCTACTTATCTCTGAACCTGAAGTAGCTGCTCCTTGTATTTCATAGAGTAGCTGTTGAGTACAGACTCTGACTAGTGCAAGTTGGAAGGTAGGCAGAGTAAATTCATGTGCAGTGAAATTTATAGTAAGAAGATGATCAAACAGGAGACATGTTGATGACAAACTAATGACAAACTCACTGTAAATGAGGACCACAGTGGCAGTACACACGCTTCTGAGGGCTCCCAAGGTGCTCTGTTGATAAACTGGAGTGTGCTACATCAAAACTGTAGACTCAGACTTCATCTTTAGTGAAGAAGTATAATTTTACCTATTCAGATTTAGGCATATGCTCTTCTTGGTAAATGACACTAATTTAGACTACAGTAGTTCCTGATTCTGAAATAATTGAATTAATTTTATATTATGGAAACATGCATTTATTCAATCAGCATTTATTCAATCATGTTTGATGTTTGTTTTCTCTGGGTGATATTATTTCAGCATATGCTAATTGCTTAGTGTAATCTTTGTAATCTATAAGTATTATTGCTCATGAAGTGTTAATAACAGCTGATAAAAACAAAATGCAGAAAAATGAGCTATTTTACGAATCAATTTAAATTATTTTATAATTGCATAGATAATTACTAAATTATCAAAATGTCAATAGTAATGCATGTTGAACTACAGGAGTATAAAATATTTTGAGTATTTTATACAGACTAAGTATGATTTCCCTTCAGCGTTGTTGCTATTGTGGGTTTGGGCCATTTTATTTAAAACAATTATAAAATCCGAGGATCTCATCTTGTGGATAGCCAATTCAAGATAGTCATGTCATTTTAAAGAAGTGCTAATCTCCTTGTACTTTAAATGTCTAATGATGCTCCCTATCTGAAAATCCTGGTTTCTTGCAGATAAAAAAAAATAATTGAAAGCAATTTAGTTTTGTACATGAGAGAATTCAACATGGTTTGGTTATCTATGTATTTATTTGTGGGAGGCAATTAACTGCATAGAGGCCAATCAGAATGCGAAGAGATATTTGTGCATATCTATGTATCCATGCATTCAGAAGTGACTTACAAAATGCCTGCATTAAAAATGTATTTTGGGGTCCAGAATGTACTTTAATTATAAAAAAACACAGTACAAGCAAAGACCCTCTTTTTTAATTTTTTTTCTTATCTAGAGATCACATTATTAGGAATTTTATTTCTAGGGCCTGCTGTTTAGAGGCTTTGTGTTCTATTTTTTGTTTGATTATTGCATGGTACAGGTAAACTCTTTCTTTCCAAAGTATATATAAAGGTGGAAGAATATCTGAGATTTTTGTTTTCTGGTAGCTCATAGGGGATCAGACCAAGTTCACTAGTGATTTTTTTCACATTTGAAGCAGCATAGTGGAATGGATGTGACCTTGCCTGTATACTTTTTGTTCTAAATTGTAATAGTAATAGTATTTATAGTAATATATATTTATAGTGATTTATAATTTATAGTAATAGTAATCTAGTATTTGAATTTTTCTGATTACAAGTTTGTAGTTTGCTTTAATAAAGATTGCCTCCTTCAGAGAAATAAGCTTAAAAGCATTCTGGCAAGCTTGAAGACTTGCAGCATAGCTCTCAGGAGAAGTAAATATAGTTTAGAACCTAATCTGTTAGAACTTCTAAAAAAAAAAGTTAATATATTCACCTGAATTAGATTAAGTAATGCACTTTTGAGCATAATTCTGCATTCTTATATTAGAAGCAGTTTAAAACCGAAGATAAATGTAATAGTCTCCACGATGGCTTCATGTAAGGCTAGAACTCCTGTAGTATCTTTATGTAAAAGAATAAGCAGAATGTATTTTTTTTCATTCAGTGTTGCAAAAAATGTAGTAAGACAGTTCTCCAACACAGCTTAGCAGCTTCGATTCTTCTCTGCAGGTCTATTTTGATGCAATAACTCCAGCAGCTTACCTATCAAATAACATCTGTGTTACCACAGCGTTGTCAGTGGTGTTGTAGGCATTCCTGCTCAGGCAAGCTGACTTCTTCTTCTAGGGCTTTCTACCCACCATCAGTTTCAGATTTAATGCTTTGAATCTCCTTGTAATGAGGTCTGTAAACTATGAAACCTCAGATGCCATGCTTCATGATATATTTTTCTGCCTTTTCTGTCTGATTACAGATTCTAGGCAGAAGATAAGTTTTATAAATAAAAAACATGAGATAAGAAAACTGAGGATCCTTGTGGCACAAAGGAGTAATGTAAAGTTTTGCAGTTTTTGTTTTAGTTATTAAGAAACATTTCATAAACCATTCAATTGCCTTGGACTGATTGCAGCCACCAAGAAGTGTAACTGCTTCATTTATTAGCTGAGTGTTTACATTATTCCATTAGCCATCTGAAGTTGCTTCAAGGACATGATGCTGATGGTGATGATTTTTACTATTATTAATAATAATATTAATATTTTTCCACAAGATTAGCGTTATCATTTCAACAACATAAAATTTTTATATACTTTGGGAAAGGACAAATATTTCCATATCAGACACAAGAATTAAGTTTCTTGTGCTTTGATAAAGAATGAGGCGAGAAAATGCATTTTACTTACTTTTTTTTCTGTCCATGGGGTGTTTAAGGGAGTCAGCAATGTGAAATTGAAACCCAGGACAATTATACATTCACTACCTTCCTCTTCAACCCTAATACTAAATGAAGTCCAAGACTCAAGACTAAGAAATGATGGCTTTTTAAATACATGCATTAGAAGGCTGAGAGTGAAACCCAAATGTATTCCAAGGCGTTTATCTTTAGGTAATCCTTAAGACAATACCAAAAAAAAATAGATTCAGAAGGATGTCTGTGAATAACACGTCAGCTCAAGAAAGCTTATTAGTTTTCTCTAATAGCCTTTCAGTCACTGCCTCAGGATTTGGATGGCCTGAGATAGTTATATTAATGGAAACAGTGTAGTTGAAAATGCTTTATAATCCTCAGTAAAACCTATGCTGTCAAGAGATTGCTGTGATGAAACATTCACAACCATGAAGCTGTTCTTGACATTCATGCAACTGCTTTTTTCTTGGAAACATGTATTTTCGTATTGTGTAAGGCTCACTAAACTGAATTAAAAATGACTTTTGCTTTGCCTTGGAAAAAATAAATTTATTTTTTAATAAAAGTACAGTAATTGCTGTGTTCTTTTGCTTAAAAAAAATTTTTTAAAAATTAAAATTGATGTTCAGGTTTAAGTTTTCAGATTTTTTCTAGGTTCTTGTTTTAAATAGTAAAAATTAAAACCTTTCAGTAAATTTTGAACTTGAAAATCACATTCAGAATATATATGTTACATTGTCCTTGCTGTTCTCTTAAATTTCCCATGATGTAATACATTCTCAGGTGTGCACATCTTTTTTCTCCAGACCTAAAGGTCTTTTTAGTTAGGAGGAGATTTTTGCAGGATTTGGTCTTTCAAATTTCAGAGCCTCAGAAATGGACAGTGTACATGTCTTGGGGGAGAGAGGGAGGAGGGGAAGAATTTAAACACAATTTTTTAATCTTTCATCTTTCACCTCGTCAACTATGCATAAATTTTCAATGTACTTCAACTCTCAGATATGCTGTTTTTAAGATGAATACATTTTTAAATGAGCCTTATTTGTAATTAAAGCTTAAATACTACACATTAGAAAAATTTTTGTTTTGATTTGCAAAATCTCAACTGACATTCAGATTAGAATAGATTTGGTCAAAACCAGTATGCATAAAAATCAGCTGTAGAAGGTTCAGTGATTAAAGTCTTGTGACTGATTTTGGTGATGCACTCAACTCTTTCTTACCTGAGTGGTCATCTTGGTTTGAGATGGTAATCATACTAGTTAATACTTGGTGAGTTAAGAAGAGAAATCTAACCAAATGCATGCATTTTAGTGATATAGAAAAGCATCTTTTTCAATGGATAGGGTAAGTAAGCATATTCATAACAATATTTCCTAACTAAGATTTGTTGAAAGTCTGTCTCTAAAATACATATGCACATTTGAATTGAGGGGTGAGAAAAGCTAAATATACTTGGACTTACCTGAAGTACCTTTATCTTTTTTTTTAAATTCCTTTTCCCTATTCCATTTATCTCACTCCTTGCAGTAGCAATAAGCACATTAACAAAGAAAATTATCCTTTCATACTGCCTTGAGCTCAGATCTTGTAAGATAAGCCAACCTGGGCCTAATCAGTATTGAAATTCCATTATTCGTCACTCAGGTTCTTGGACACACAGCAGTTACATGAAATTGCTGGTTGTTATACTGAGTAGCAGATACAACTTTTAAATAAACCCTTAAGAGTATAAAATATTAACTAGCATGCAAGTGTGTTTGTAATTCTAATTAGGTTTACTTCTTGCTATAGATGAAGACATAATACCTTTGTATGAGGCTAAGTATGATATAAAATAAGGCATACACTATATTTTTGGTGTTAAAGGATGCTGCAGTATGACAGAAGTTGATGTTATTCACTGTGCTCCTAAAAGTGAAAAAATTGTGCTGTTATTGGAATTGTTTTTCTGTTTTATCAGTGTTGAACAATGAGAAACCAGTAATGAAATTCAAATGTAAGAGCTTCACATGTATCTCCACCTAAAGAAGGTGGACATAAAAATGGTCATGTTGGTTCAATGGCTCCTTCAAAAGCTACTGATACCTGTAGAAGAATACAAATATCAATATGTCTGTGACATGCTCCCCTAAACTGAAGAACAGATATTTAACAGCCCATCATAAAAGTGGTTTATTTCATTAATTTTACCATTTGCATTGCTTTCAATATCCATTGAACATTAACTTTTAACACTGACCAATTTCTCTGGCAGAGTTCCAATATTTAATTACTGGATTGTGTGAAGATCTGCTGCTTGCTCCTATTAATGAAATCCCTAGGCTCTTACTGAGATGCATATTGAAATAAATTACCAAATCTTATACAGATTTAGAAAGAGTGCCCTTTATGCCTCTTTCATAGACCATATTAAAAAATTCCAAGAGCCCCAGAGGCCTAGCATGTATTTGCTGTTTCTGTACAATTTTGAGGTTGTGTGAATTTTACAAAGGAAAAAATAAATGTCACTTACTGATACTATCTCCAATATTATTTCCTCTACCCCCTTGATGGTCACAATTAAAAAATTCATCTCAATGCTTTAAAAAACCTGTTCTTGTGGTAAGGCTAAAGAATGTGAAATACCTTCAAAAGCATTTCAAGCAGAGTGCTACTCCTAATTTCAGGTTTCCCTGCAATGGATTCCCAAATAACCACAGCAAGGAAGAAATCTGTCAGCACATTTGCAGGTGCTGAAAAACCAGTTGAATGAAGGTTGCAATAACTGTTCCATTTTGGCAGATCCCACTGTTCAATGCAGCTTGGTGGTGTGTGTAGTCACTTCAAGAAAGAGAGGCAAGGACATCAGCGTGAGTAGTCACAATGCTCCCCTAGGATACCCACCCAGCCATGTGAGCATTTGACTTTCAGCTTCACAGAGGTTACTCTTATATCACTCGCACTATTGTTTGCAAGGGATAAAAGAACAGCAGCTTTTTGGCTGATGACTTCATGATTGAGGAAGAAGCTTGGAAGTTCAGTATAAATAAAAACTGCTGACTTTAGTATGGAAATGAAAAAAGATATTTTTTTTAATTATTTTTTTAGTATAAAAGTGTGGATTGTATTTGGAGGATGGTTTTGGATTAAAATTTAAGCAAGATTTTTTTGATTTTTAGGATGCTTAGGCAGAAAGGTTCTTGCAATCAGGGCAGAAACTTTGGAGAAGTGGTTTGTCCTTGAATATCACTTCTTGTAAAGGTTCCTCTGAATAGATGAAGAAAGAAGTTACATTCATGATTTTGTACCCAGGTTACTTCCTTAGGTACTTGGCAGTAGACATTCTCACATCAGGCATAAGCAAAGTTTATCAACTAAAAGCTCATTAATTCTATTTAAGGACAGGTCTTCCATGATTGCTAAATGACTGATCCTGTCATGTAAATTCAGCAGTGCAGAATGATCATATGTGTTTCAAAAGTAACTGATATGCCTCACATAACCTGATTTTGGATGCCACAACATTGTATATCATTTACAGTGTATTAGATTCTTTGGAATTGTGTGGTACACTTAGCTAAAAGTCAAATTTTTATTTTGGCATGGGACAGAATTTGGCCATAATTTATGCATTCCCTCTGTGATATCTAGGCACTGTAACACTTGCTAGGAATTGAGCTTTCTGCTTTAACTCCCAAAGTCCTCAGTTTCATTTTAAAGTAGTTATTTTTCTGTCTGAAATGGGAAGTAGTCTTCTGTTTGTTTTCATGAATTAGAGTGACAGCCAAGTTACAAGGCAAATGTGGAAATGGCTTTATGTTTGAAGGCTTTACTGGAGTCACATGCTGTCATTGGAAGCTCTCTCACTGGAAAACGGTAATTAACATTTTTTTATGTGATTTTAATGTGATGAAAAGCTAAAAGGGTGGAGATTAAGATGCACAGCTGTGCAGTGACAAAGGACTGAATGCAGGCTGTATGTGACAGCAGCAGAGTATTGTCAGACTAGTCCTGAAGCCAGGGCTGCAGGTAACCTGTTTAGTTTGCGCACTTTACCCTATTTATCCCTCAACTGGAGGCATGATTTTTTTTTTTTGCTAGCATTGCATAGCCAATTAATATAGTGTCACAAGGCAGAGTTTTTCTATTATTCCATATTTTATGTTATTTTTTCTACTTCTGCTTATTTGTGCAGTCCTTTAGCTAGTATACTTGCATTTAGAAGTGTGGGTTTTATTTATGCTTTCCATTAGCTGTGTGAATATTTAATTGTATCTTTTTGGTATCTTTTAACAGCAGTATCAAAGTATTTTAAACTAGGTTTTTTAAGAGAGCTAATACATCTATAGAAATGAGATGCATGGGTTTTGTCTCTGAATCTTAAAGCACTTTCAAAACATTCATCCTGTTTTAGAAATAGTTTGGGGCTTGACATATTATGTGCTTTTTGCTGTTCTCTGTCACAATAGGCATTAGGATGTATAAATGCAGGTACTTAATAGCAATAAACTATGTATGTTTTAGTAGTTTTATACTTATGTAATAATTTTTTGTTCTGTTTTATGCTTATTATGCTGAAGTATGCTAGGTATCATAACTTCCAAGTTAAGATGTCAGGGTTCTTATTAAATATAATACTAGTTTTATCAGGTATGCAGTAAGAGATTATTAAAAAATTATTAATTTCAGTAATTTAATGAGTTAAAAAAAGACATTGAGCTCCTAATAAATGGCTAAATATGAGTATATGCTGGGTAGTTTGTGTATGTTAAGATGTCAACACTGAATTATAAGTTAAGCTACATCCAGCCATATGATCAAATGCCTTATGTTTAAATTAATGTAATACCTTAGTAATTTAAAAATAACACCATAAATAAACTGTCTGGGTATACATTACTTCACTTTATGATTTCTCTTTTCCAGTACTCAAATAGTTGAAAATTAGCTAAAATACAAATTTTACATGGCTTACAACTAATGGGAAATTTACAATTCTCCCATGGCACCAGCAAGATCATCTGTCTCAAATTCCCAAATTTTTCTTTGAAAATAATGAATAATTTTTCCATATTATGCGTTACTCTTTCAAGTTCAGTCAGCCCAGGAATTTTCAGATTCTGGCATTTTTGAAGAAGGAAAATTGTGGGTTTGCATTAAGGAAAACAAAACCAATTAAAAAAAATAAAAAAAGGAAAAGGTAAAGATTCAATTTACTAGGGAAATAAACCTAAACTTTTAAATCAATATTCTTATTTTAGTAACTCTAGGCATGCTTAGGCTGTTTGACTAGGGGATAGGGTATGTGCAGGGTTGCTAATTTTTTTTTTCTTAAACAGAAGTTGACTTAAAAATATATCTCAGAGTTTTCAATCGTATTCCAGGCTTCTGACAGTAGGCTGGTACAGGACTCATTATGAACACTGGTGGTAACATTCACCAGGAACATGAGCATATCATCAGGTACTTTCTATTAATTCATGTATTTCCAGTATTACAGTGTCTTCATTACAACTTTGTGACTGTATAGCCATGCCCACATAGCAGGATTCAATTTACTAGTGAATAAATGAAACCAATATGATAGGCAATTTAGATTATTCAAGCTGAGACTTTACACTAAACCTGTAGATTTGCATTAATGCTTTTGATGTTACCAAATTGAATGGGAATTTAAAGTGTTACTTTCTCTGTTGTAAGTCTGAATGAATCATCAGTGGCACCATTGCACTGGGTTGATAAGATAAGCAGAATGCTGAGCATAGAGAGGAGATTATACACTAATGTACAAATCTTCATGTGTACAGCATCGCAATCTGCATTGTAACAAGGCAGAATGTATCAATGGAGCTGGTTCCAGTATTGCAGATGTGTAACCAAGATTCTCCTAAGAAACATAAAAATGTCAGCCTTGCTGGATCTCCTGCATTTAGGGAAGACTAAAAAATGATTTTTTTCAACTTCTTACCTTATCATATGTGGCAGAGTCATCACAACCTCATGTCAGCAGTGGATAGTCCAACCCACTAAAATAGCTGAACTTGTTTATTTATCAGATACTGTAATTTCGGTATTCTGCTGGTTTTAAGGACTGCCGTGATGCATAGGCCACTGATAATGGTTTGATTTGGAAGGTAAAATTTATGTTGCTGTTTATAACATTGCCCTGTTGTCACTAATTGAGTGTGTTTCTCATTTCATTTCAGGTTTAGGTTGGGGAAATTAGAGTTCTAACAGCATGGCAGGGTTCTGTTTTGGTTTTAATGGAGTGCTTATCATTGCATCCAAATCAAATGAGGAAATCCAGTGTTATATACTATTACCAGATCTAAGTAGAATAAAAAGAGACTAGATATTCACCAGTATTCCAAGATACAGGGTTTATGGTTTAGCTTGCAACTTAGATATTTTTTATATTAATATACTAGTGAAATGCATAATGTTACAAAATCAAAGCGGATGTATACTGGAGTTTGCATCATTTATGAAATTGGAATATAAAGTGATTTATATCTGTCTATTGATGTATCTATATATATAATCTATATATAGATTTTGGGACAGTTTGCATTTATAATTTCATTTCAATGAAACTGACAGTTGTGGAATCATCTGTGAAGTATAGAAATTACTTGGTCACAGCACCAAGCCTGACGGAGTTCAAGAAGCATTTGGATGATACTCTCAGGTGTCCTCAGCTGCTCCTTCTGCAGCTTCCTCTCAAGGCCCTTCACCTTCTTTGTTGCCCTCCTTTGGACACTCTCCAATAACTTAATATCTTTCTTATATTGCAGTGCTCAAAACTGCACACAGTATTCAAGGTGAGGCCGCCCCAGTGCAGAGCAGAGCGGGACAATCCCCTCCCTTGACCAGCTGGCGATGCTTTGCCTGATGCTCCCCAGGACATGGTTGGCTCTCCTGGCTGCCAGGGCACTGCCGACTCAGATTCAAGTTGCCAGGGACCAGGACCCCCAGGTCCCTTTCTGCGGCACTGCTTTCCAGCATCTCATTACCCATAGTTGCTACAAATTCCTTAATTATACTGTATTTTGCATATTACATCTTACAAAGTCTTTCATAACCTGTCTTGATGCATGTAGTCTGAAGTCTGAGAGGGTGTACTTACAGAGTTGCTTGAGAGCAGATGGCAGTAAAATGATTGTGCCATTTTAGGCTTCATAGGAGTTTCAAAACTGAAACTTGGGTCATTTTTACATTGGAAGCATTGCTTAAGCCTGTCAGTATTGGGGGTATTGGTGAAGTTTGAAACAAAAATTTTGTTGGCATTGATAATTTGAAACTTTTGGAAATCGTATTTCCAGTGAATAACAGACTGAAGGAAAAAAATTTCCTACTAAGCAGCAATTTTGTTGAAAAAGTTACTCTCGGTAGTGAAAGCTACAAAACATTCTTTCCAAAATATATTGCATATCTAGAGGGGACTTACTCTGTTATGTCCAGTCCATGCTGTTATAATTTTCATGTTATTCTTTAATACTGTAAGTTAGATATGGTAATTTAAAATAGGTTTTATAGCATCCAAAATTAACACTTCCAGAAAAATGGTTAGTGTGCTGTTATGAATTCCTCAAGAGAACTTCCCTCAGGATTAAAATCTATATTTATTGAAACTGTAACTGCAAGAATCAATCAATAAAACTGCGAGAATCAATCAATAAAACTGCGAGAGTAAACCGCATGGCAGATACAGGAATGAGACCACATAAATCAGTAGTGAATCCTAGACCAAACTTCTAGAACACTATATATGTAGTCCACATTTCAGAAATTCTTTCTCAAAAAGATTTAGATTAAATCTTGAGGCTTAAGCCTAATCTTCAAGCCCTGGGGAAAAAAGAAAAATAGTAGCAAAATTTGGAATAGCGGTTCAGAGCAAGGAGAGAGAGGGGTATGTTACTTCAGAGGCAGGGGAAGACTGAATGTTATAGCAGACTGTTTTAAGAGTATTATAACTTTCTCATAATGCAACATTTTCTGTTATGATCTGAGTAATGATGTCAAGATGCTACTCAACTGGGTGTAAGACAGAAAGATTTAGAGTTCCAGATAGAGCAGGTTGACTAATGGGCTATAATTCAGTTCCCAGAAGAACGAGTGTGAGGTACTCTATGGAGTGCATGATTTAATTTCATGGTTAGGCTGAATTATCATTTTGTCAGTAACAAAATGTGAAGGTCTTTCCTTGCCTTATGTGGAGCCAATCTTCACTTTCCCCCAAACAAAAACAAACTTTGGGGAAAGAGACTGATGAGACAATTAATACTTGTCCATGGTTTTGACAGGTCCCTTTCTTTCCCCAAAGCCACTGAGTCTGTGTATCCTTCTTTAAATGTTTCCTTTGAAGTATCTTATCATCTTAGGGGTTTGTGGGGCTATGCATTAAGATTGTTAAGTCTCTAGAACTAGTAAAGATCAGCTTGTTCTTTTATTTTTATTTTATCTTGTTCTCATTTTGTGCTTGATCATTTAGCTCCTTCAAGTTTTCAGTACAGTACTCAGTGTAGTGTCTAATGAAGTTTCATAGTACTAATCTACTCATCAGGGTTCTCAGAATAATTATTCTCAGGAGCTAAAACATGAAACATGCATGGCATAACCCTTCTCCCCCTCCCTTCCACTCCCTTTTGCTGGCATCCTGTAAAATTATATTCCCACATCGCTATTTAGCATCTGGTTTCATTTCTCAAAATGTATCTGGAGATCTTTATTGGGTTCATCAAAGGTCTTCATAAAAAAATATGAAGTATTTAAATAAACTTTGATGAAACTTTTGTTAGCTAAGTGCATTAAGAAAGAGGGAATTATTAATGTGCTATACACTAGTTTTCTCTATGTATATATATATGACTTGTAAAGAATGAGAATGGGTATGAAATAGTTTCTTCTCGAGGAACATCTGATAAAAAGAAAATTGAAAAATTGAAAAAGAATCTCAACTATCTTTATTAGTAAACACAGTGTGTTTATGTTTTTTGTGATGGTATGTGTGTTTGTATGAGGTTTTGTTGACATAGCTTCTGCATTTTAATCACAGGAATGTTGGAAAAATGAAGTCTTTAGCTATTTAAGCACACTGTGAATTTAGGATTCCATCTGGGTTTTTAGTTTCTGGTTTTGGTACCTGAGTGCAAAAAGGGCTATTGTCTGCCACGTTACATACCTGATAGTTTTAAGTTTGCAATGCTAATGGCAAGAATATGCTGTGTAAAGTGGTACCTTAAGCAGAATGTGTGGTTATTAGCTTTGATAAAATATTGTGTCACAAGTATGCTGAGATACTATCATATATTTTTTTTTCTACAGGTGTAAAATAGGTATACTGACATGTTGGTTTTTTTTAATAAAACAAGTTTATTAATTAAAAAAGTTATTCTAAACAAAGATTAAAATATTACATATTTGCATTCTTGAAAACCTGAATGACACTGTGTTTTATTTCCTAAGAAATGGATGTAGACATTCGGTAGATTTCTCCTACCAGTTTAAGGAAGTAGTAGTTTGGATAGTTAGGTATCCACCTCAATCAGAATGTCTAGAATATGTTTACTTACAAGGACCTTTGACTTATTTATAGTTTGTGGGTTTTTTTGTAACTTACTGTGCTTTTTTTTCTAATTGGCAATTGAAATAAATCTTGTTGTCAAGCACTAAGTAGTGGGACCATACTGTCAGAGGTGAAGTATCTTGTGTAAGAATATGCTTGCTGGTTTGAAAGGAAGAAAATAAACTTCTGAAAGCCATGCTTTCAAGAAGTGGAAAGCTAATCTAATTGACAGAAAATTAGCTGGTCTGTTACTAAAGCTGATCTCTAGCTCTATTTTTTCCACTAAGGCCAAATTGGCCAAGTAACTTCAAAGTAAAAATATAACCACAGATAATCCTAGTTATTTGTAACCTCTTTATATGCTTTTTTGCATAGCTATGGTAAATCACTGAATTTAGTTTCCTTATAAATGGTAGAAAATGTTCAAAATGTTATTCAGTAGCATTAAGGACAGTGTTTAATTTACTCTGAACTTACTGTGTGAGGAAAAAGTGTGGAAAAACTACAAAGGACTCACCAGAAGTTTCCTCAAATATAGATGGATTAACAGTCAAAGATTCATATCACATATGATTTCATCTTACCTTTGGGTGTTCTGAATTCATGAAAGGTTTGCTGTACTGCAGGTTTTGACATTTACATAAAAAAACATATGTCCACACAATTTTCAAGGCTGTTGAATTTCCAGTTAGTGGAAACTGAATTTACTTCCAGTAACTTTAAGTTAATGGGAGCTAAATAATTTGTTTCACATTTGTAAAGATATCTTCCAGGTCTGAATTAGTGAAATACTTTCATAAGTAATATTGCGTAACAGTTCTGTTGAATTTTGTGGAACGTTCTCATTTATCCCCATCTCGGTAACTGAAATGACAAATTTCAGTCTTACAACTCTTCAATTTAGGTCTCTTAATGTAAGAAGGTCCAAATGAAGACGAACTAAAAGGTCTTGTAGCCAGTATGCTATCTTAGACAATGGCTCATTGTGAATGCTACGAGAAGGGTAAGATAAGAGCATGAGCTGTTAGTATGACTTCCCAGACTATGCCTGTAGCATCCAGGATATTGTAGTTCAGGGAATTCCTAGCCAAGGAGTAAATTTTTATGTGTTCCCCTTCTGCTAGTATGTTCAGTCACTTTTTAATCCTCTCTAAGCTGTGAAAAAATTCTCATGTGCTTATTAAACTTTATCCACTTATGATATTTACTTTGCTGTAAATTTCTTATCATCTAGTTTGATTTGGTGTTCTCTTGTTCTTGTACTGGTAGACTGGAAAATAATTTTCTGTTTTCCATTTCTCTTATGATTTTGTGGCTCTCTATCATATTTCAGCTTATTGTCCTTCTTCTAGTTTGAATGGTTATTTAGTTGTTTCTTGTGCAGAGGCCATTCCTTCTGTTGACTATAAAACCTTTCCATCAGACTTCTCACTGTTGCAGGAAGGAAGAGGATTACTATGAATGTTTATGCCTTTGGCATATTGTTGCTTATTGTCTTTTTTTCTTCTTGGCCCATATCTTTTTTACGTACAGTCACTCAGAGGATATATTCACATTTTCATCACATGGACACAACTTCAACTTTTTGTAGGTTTCCGTCACAGCTGTACATTCAGTTTTTTCAACATTAAAGGTACTGAATGCAATGTGAATATTTACCTGAGTCTCAAATTTTGAAGTATAGAACAATATATCTTTGTAAAGGCAAGAAAAAAACCCGTCTTATTTAGCTGCTTCATAAGTTAAAATGCAGAAGAATTTGGGCTTCAAAGAGGTATAAATTAATCTCATTAATTTTCATATGTAATAATAACATTATTAATTTCTCTGAATATTTGAAGAGATATAATTTCTTTGGTATATCTATTTTATATCTATGTTGTATCTATATATTTTGTTATATTTGACTTAACAGTGCTAAACAGATATGAGGTGCTGCAGAGACGCAGACCTGAGTGGGTCATCCGTTGCTCAACAATATTGTATCAGCTAAAGACAGAAGAAGACTTCAAAAAAGAACTTTTGCTTGTTTTGGTTAGCTTAACTGATAAACTGTTTCACAGGAAGCTTAGAGCCATAATAGAGCCAAAGGCAACAGATGGTCAGTGATAATAAGAAAATAGTTTGCCATGGTAGCCAAGATGAATTTGCAAAGATATGGCAAAAAAATATCTTTGAGAGGAAAGTGCTTTTACTTTTTATTTAGTCTAGCTTAAGTATAAGATATGCTGTGCATTGAAATTTCTATACAGTGGTTGCTACAGCAGAGCTGATAGTTTACAGTACATTTTAAATGAAAACTTAATAAACTAGCTGTTCACCAACTAAAGTTCATAATTCACTGAAATAAATAACTCCAAAAAGCACTACCTTTTAATGGTGGTTCTGCTTTGTATCATTTTCATAATGGAAAACATCATGAGCCATTTATTGTATATGTAATTCTTGACTTATTATGCTTTTTAAAGTGCCTAAGAGTAAAAGAGGAGAAATTACACTTAATTTACCAGGGTTCTTTTAGTTACCAAATATACAGGCTTGTTGTCATGGAGATCATTGCACAACTCAGATGCCTGATTCACTGTTGGTAAAGAGAGCACCTTAATGGATTAGCAGGTAAATGTTTGGCTATATTAAATAGCTAAATAAACTGCAGGGGTTAGAACACATTTATTTTAGGATGCAAAGGAAGTTAGTAATATCCCAGCATCTACTCTCAGATTCCAGTAGGTACTTGTAAAAGACACAGCTTTTCATTCTTTGCTCCTGTTCCGGGTCACATATTCTTAGCACCACAAAAGAATTTGTACCCATTATAGCCCTTGGAGAAGTGCCCTGTAAAACTGAACTGAAAAGCTAATGTAAATATGAACTCAAAACTGCATCCTCTTGGAAATTTAAAGAGTAGGAGTGCACTGGAGAAGTGATTTGAAATGGTGTAAAAGTATCTTTTGTTTTTATGTTTAAAGTGGACAAATAAATTCTTGGTAATGACTGAGCATCTCAGAGGTAGGAGGGGGGGTTCTGCTTTACATCTTTCACATCCCATAGCTGATTCAGGGCTGCTGGTGCTAATTTTTTGCCATCACAAAACTGAGGGACTGACAGCAAGGCTATGTTAATGTTTGGTTTGCTTTTTTTAAACCGGAAGTATACCCTAATGTTTCTGCAGTTATGAGCTTGCTCTCTCCTTACTTGCAGAGACAAGTCACTGGCACCTTAAGAATATACCATAGTCACAGAGTGACTCCAGGGATACAGTGTTATCTGTTGTACCAGGGAGAGCTAGGGCATTCACATGACTTCTCTCCCACATAGATCTCCTTATATAATAAGAACTGTTATACTTTGCCTTATACTTTACATCACAGAGGCTTAACATATTTTATCTGTGTAACACTTAGTCTTCTGCTTTTATCTGATCCTTCTGAGCATATTTTAATCCAATTTCCCTGAAAACATAATGTGGGGAAGGAAGTGATCTCATTTCTTGCTCACTATGAGTAGTGAAGGCTGAGAGATTTTGTTGGCTGAGATGCTCATATTCACAGGGACTGTAGCTGTGAGTGTTTTTTTGCATACACTAGGTAGGGGAAGGGAATTCCACTATTCTGTCCAACTAGACTATGTGCATTGATTTTAAAAGAGAGCTGTATCAGAGCTGTTTTTATTGGGGTTTACATTTTCATCTTTTATTGCCAGTAAAGTTTCTCCATGTAATCACAGTATGAGGTTATATTCCTCATCCTGCTAATTGGCACCATATTCAGAAGTTCTGTCAGTTTGTCCTTATCTTTCCTCCTTAGTTTGTCTCTAATGTGGATGAGTAAGCTGAGTTATGTGCTGTAGTGCTTGGATGTATCACAGTTCAGTGGTTTTAGCACATCTATTTTCTTTGAATGCAAAAGGTTAATTTCATTTCAGTGTAGGTTAAATCTGGATACTGACCTTTACAACTCGAAAAACAGATAGAATCATAGTTTAATTAACCTTCCAACCAGGACACATATTTGAAACATAATCAAGAATATGTTTTAAAAACTGCTGAGATCACTGATATCCAGAAACATTATAATCGTCCAGAATTAGACAAAAGGAAAAGTTTATTACTGAAGTGGAGAAGCACAGAGCTGAGTTTGGGGAGAATCAAGGTAAACTGAAAACAGAATATTGAAATTACATCTCCATGCTTTGTCTTTATTCTGAAATAGGAACAGCAAAGAAGATACTGAAAGAAACTGATTCTCTACTGACATTTTTCATAACCTGTCAGCTTTTCCAGCTCACTATGATACTGTTCCATGGCCCTTTCAAGTTAAAACACCAACAAGTTCTGTGGAACAGACTTTTTGTGCTGTTTTGACAGAAACTAAACTCTGGAAGCAAGTAAGGAGAAACAAATACAGATTTCATCCCTTGACATTGTCTTTTCTTGATCACTCATCATTTGTAATCAGTTAAATGCTTAATAAAAATATTAGGGCTTTAAACTGAATCTATAATTATTTTCCAAGGCTCTTCTGTGTAATAATTTCTTCTCTAGTATCTCAGATTGTGAAAACCCTGTTTTGCTTCTGTTTAGTAATAATTGGCAAGAGTACTGTTTCTGTATGAGGAAAAAAATATTCATTTGGAGCTAAAGATGGTTTTCTAGACCTTAAAATGAATCCCTGAATACCATCTGCATTTTTATATTTGTGTATGCCAATGTTTGCATGAGCTGGGAGGTCTAGTTTCCAAAAATCTGAAAGGTAACATGTTGCTGAGGATGTTCTGTGAGCATCAGATTGCAGAATGTGGACCACTACCTGAGATAAATGAGCCAAATCTTCAGTGGACAAATCTCCAGTTGACACTGTGTAAGTCACCAATTAAATACCTGCTTCAGATTCAAGTGGCAAAATACTGTTTATTTTCTTAAAACAGTATAACTGTGCTTGAAGTCCTTTCCAATATAGCCTGCTGGAAATGTGGAATTGTATTGAAGACTAAAAATCCATGCCATTTATCACGCTGAAATCCACTGAAAGGAGAGGAAGTATGGTGTTTATTATTATATTTAGAAAATGACACTAGTGACTTGGATGTAAAGTCATTTCTCATTGTGGTGTGACTAAGCAAAGTAGGATTCCTTGGTGAGAAAGCATAGAAAAGAATAGAATGAAATCACACATACTTCATTGTCGCCTGCAGTAATGGAAAAAATTAAAAGCGTAAGGCATTAACTGATATCGAAGACAGTAATTAAAGTGTTTCATGAATAAGAGACTAGATAATTTCAGTGGTGTTTTTAGCAGCTAGAGCCTTGAAGACAAACACATGTAAATGCGTAGAGTATTGTGTGCAAATACTCAACTCAATTACAGTGTCAGGATGTTACTCCCAACATATTAGTCCAAATTCTATGCAGTAATTAACAGATATGAATCAAATAAATATAGTCTATTCTGTATTCTGGTAAGTAGTTATTTATAGCCACCCTAGGAAAGTTTGAATTATTGTCTGTCCTTATTATGCTAGGGGCTTTTTATTAAGCATGAAGGTCTGACTGAGAGGAATTAATAACTGTCCACAATGTCTTTGCATTATGGTTAATCAGATATCTTAGCAGAGCCGCTTCTTATATTTTGGTCGTATTTTTCTGTTCATTCATCACATCTGGAATCAGAAATTGTGGTCTCAACAGTAAAATCTTCTCTTGCTAGGGTAATGTTTTGTCTTCCCCAGGACAGTACCATTGTTACCTGTTTTCCCCCACCTTCCTCCTCCTTATCCCCTTGGTCTTTCTCTGCATCTAAGAGATTTCTGTTTATAACACAAAATCTGCTTAGAAGAAATAATCAGTAAATGCTGTGCTGTATGTGTCCATCTCTCAACACATCTTGGAGACTGAATATGTAGGTCACGCCTGTCTATAGAAACCTGTCATGAATATATACGTGACTTGCTTGGCAATTCTGCTAACAAATAGGTTAGCAGAAATAGGTTCCTCACTTCTTTTTACCTGCTTTATTTTATGTTTAAAATAGGAGCAATACTTAGCCTAATGATTAAACATCAGGGTAGCTATAAGGAAAAAACCCAAAATTTTGTGCAATAGTTTCCTTCCATCCCCTGACTGAATAAATGAATATATAGCAATAGTTAGGCTTGTGAGTTCTAAGAATAAGCCCAACTTAATTGTGGTTTCTACAGCATTCTTTTATTAATGAATATAATGGATATTTCAGAAAGCAGAGGGGAAAAAATTGCTGTCATAAAATATTTTAGAGGTAACTGAAACAAGGATCTAGCATTGGAACACGATGTCCAGGGAAGTGGTTGAGTCACCACTCCTGGAGATATTTAAAAGATGTGTAAACATGGTGCTTGGGAACATGGTTTAATGGTAGACCTGTTAGTGGTGGGTTAATGGTAGGACTCAGTGATCTTAGAGGTCTTTTCCAACCTATACAATTCTGTGATTCTATGGTTTATGAAGGATGGATTGAAGTACATAGAAAGGAGATTTGAATTAACTTCAGTGTTAGTTCTAAAGCAGAGAAGTGGTTGTAGAGACATATTTTAACTTGAAACTGGTTTTTCTCGAATTTTCTACACTTGAATATATATATCACTCCAGGAAATTTTAATACAAAAATTCTGCTGGAAAGAGTTTTATAGGAATTTTGTCATTCAGGCCCTAAAGTATTTATTTTGCTTTGATATTTAAAGAGGGATGAGTTGCAATGTTCACATTTATGTTGAAAATTACAAAGTGCATAGTAACTAATTATATTAAATGATAAGCTGAAAACTTCTTAATTATTTATTAACCTCAGTTGTTAATATAGCATTAAGATGAATTTAGGGATTTCCAGAAGAAGTAGAAATGATGCTTATGAATATATCTGTGCAATCTTTGTTCATCTTGGATTCAGTTGGCATAAAGTTTCTTCATGTCCTTTTGTTATTTTCAGCTTGTAAGGTTTCAGACATGTTAGCCCCGTAGCACCAAGATTTACAGGGCCTGCTTGTACAGAATAAATTACTCAGTTGGCAACATTTATGATTTTCAGCTGCATTCAACAGTAGCAATCCTGACCACCAAAGTACAACATAAATCCTCTTAATCCTACTCTTGTCCAGTGTCAGTGTCAGTGTCAGTAGTTTCTCTGACCTCTATCGTTCTTCATACATTTCTGTTCTGTGCATGAAGATCTTTGACATACAGGTTTGCTTCATAGCAGAAGCCAGGCATATAGTCAAACAAGTTCTTCTTTATCCAGTTCTGTGTTGTTTGTTTTTTTTTTTTTCTTAGCATTATTACTTAACATATAGAACTTGTGGTTAAAAACTTAATTACTAATAGCTTTCCTCCTACTCTTGTTGCAGTTGGAGTTCAGTGGATTCAGGCTGAATAATTAATCCAATTTGCTAGTGAAAGGTGGCACCTGTATTTTAAAAAGATTTTTTTCCTTTAGAAGACTGGGGAAAGTGCTATTTCCTTTAATTTTTCCCTTTCTTTACTCAGAGGAGTTTAAGTTAAAGGGGCACTAAAGACATAAAACTTGTAATCAGATAAAAGATATAAAAAATTGTGATATCTGAACATACAGCATATAATCGAGTAATGTTTTCTAGCTCTATTGTAATTGAGGCACTTTGTGTATTTAATTAATCTTTTGTACTTTGATAAAGACATGGCTGTTAGAAAACTACTTGACCATCCAGAGTCTTTCATCTCTGATACTAATTGACTGGAATCGAGCAGGTCACAATGACTGGCAGACAGCAAAATGACCCCTGAATTCCAGCTTCTAAAACAAGTTAGTTGGTCCTTTCAATTAAAAAAATCAGCATATAGTCATGTTTGACAAAGATAAAACTGAATGCTTGCCATACTATAAATTAAAAATAAAATTACATGGTCCACAGGTCGTATCTACTTTCTTGCAAAAAAAAAATTGCTATCCCTTACTCCTTATAACTATTTGCTGAAATATGTGTACTGACAACCAAGAGTGTTCTTACAAGAGAGGTTCATTGCAGACACCAGATGTTTGGGGTAGCATTCTGAAGGATGAGAAAAGGATGTCATGGATGAGAGAAAAATCAAGAGCATTCAGACTGATAATTGAACAAACATTGATTGGAGTTCAACACAGTGATGAAAAGCCTTCTCTTCAGATTCGCTGAGTCTTACGGAAAAGTAAAGTTTTATCTTATACTGGGAGCTTTGGAAAAGAGACAGAATGCCTAGTGTATGCAAGAGACCAGAGGAATAGTTGACTGGCTCAAAACAACTGGCTGGGAAGTGGTGGGGGAACAGGGCAAGCTCTGTAGGGGTGGGACAGCACGCTGCTCCCCCCACCCCCTGAGCCTTCTCACCCTGCACTGCGTAGCACATGAGCATTAGAAAAGTCAGCCCCAGCCCACACTGTAATGGGGGTGGCCGAGCATGTGGCCCTGCAGGGAACAGTGCTCTGTATAAAATGCAGGCACGAGACTCTGTTGCTGAAATTAGTGTGAGCTCACCTGGGGGAGGGCCTGAGCAGACCTGAACTGGTGAAAACTGTTCCACATGATGTGCTCCATTACCCTAGATTTAAAAGCTGCTGAGACCACACTGGATCCTAGGGTGGTGACTATCTATCTTTCTCTGTGTCATTTTATTTTCTCTTTCTCTTTCTTCTTCTGTCTTCTTCCCCTCAACATATATTGTAAGCAGGACCAAAAAATTCCAGTCGATGCCTTATCAAGTGCCTTATTGTATGTGTGTAAGTTAAAGACTGCTAAGTTAAGCTTTAGCAAGTGGTTTATTCTATCAGAATGTTCTAAAGTTTGTAAGTAAAAGTTATTTTTTAACCTGCTAGGAATTCTGTTATTTCTCCCATGCATTGCCCAGAGTAAATCCATCTATCTTCCCTAAACACGCTGAGCAGACTGTGGCGTTGCAGTGTATTAAAGTGCTGTCATGTTGTACAGGATAGAATGGAAAATCAGATCTTTATTGATTAAGGATAGAAATGCTTAAATACATTATCTCTAAATGATAGTAATGTCTAAATGATAGACCCATTTGATTAAGGAGTGCTGCAGGGAAATTTATTATGTTGCATTTCTGTTCATCACAGAAAAGAGACAAAGTGATAATTTGATATTACAGTGAGGAAGATTCTATTTCACTTTTTGCTCTTTGTGTCAAACCTGTTTAAGATGGGTAACATGGTGTGAAAATAAGTGATAATTATATCATTGCTTTATTTCATATTTGAAATCAAGAGATGTACAGTGACATATATATGTGTCACACCTGTGCAGAAGTAATTAAACAGGTGAACTGATAGTCATACATTAGCAAAGCAGTTTGGAAGATTAAAACCTGCAGACTGCTGCATTTGTATTTTATAGAAGAGAGAATATGAAAATTAGTGTTTGTCTTCATTTTCTACAGCTGAGTAATGCCGAGAAAAAAAAGCATAAAATGTTTTCAGTTTTTCAAGGTAAGCTAACTTTATCAACCACACCCAGACACAAAATCCCCATAGCATGTCTTTGGTATTAAATGAATGTAAATCAAATGTTAGTGCAATCAGGCAGGTTGTTTATAATTGCCAGGTAATTTAGACATTAGGAACCAAATAGCAGAAGGAGGAAGGTTTTGACACGTGAAAATCTATCACAAATTATATGGCTTACCTATTTTAACTAAAATGCTCTCATTAATAAAGCAAGATGGTGCAAATTAAAGAGGGTGCAGTTAGACATTGATAAAATAATAATTAAAAGCTCTGTATTTTTGCGAAGAGAGGTAACTTGGCAAATAGCAGTGGAAAACAAAAACATTAGTAAGATGTTTGTAGGTGAAGATATATTTCTAAATATAACAATTAAAGCTACAGACACTGTGTCAGAGAAGTTAGAGCCTTGTACTGTCAATAACTACAGTTCTCTGGTGAAAAACTTAACAGTGATGGATTCATGCAATTATTCTCCCTCTCTGTAGGTTCACTTCTGTCTCTAAAGAACAAGCTTTTCAAAATGCCTAGAGAAAATTTTACTCTTTATGGGGTTATGTGGTTTCATATTTTGACAAAATAAGGAAAACATTTTCCCATGTTTGTTTTTCATTCCATCTCTTTTCCTTTGTATTTGCCTTATTTTTTTATATATTTATTTAATAACATCTTCAGTTTTAATTAATATTATCCCTCTGCATTTTCTCATTTAATTTCATTTGTGAATAGTATTTCATTCATCTTGATAATAGCAGGGTACGTCACTAGAGTATGGACTAGCAGTTTATTGATTTTTAAATTATAATTTTCCTATCTTTTTCCCTGTGACGTTTTAATAAGAAGGTAATGGCAAGTTTCACTTGTCCATTATCTGCCTTTGCAGCTTTTAATTTTGAAGTATGTGGTCAGCTTTGGATAAAGACAGGCATCACTTGTCTCTTTAATAAAGTGCTACTAGGAACTATCATTTTAGCAGCCTTTTTTCTTTTTTTTTTTTTTTCTTCTTTTTCATTTCCTCCCCAAGGTATAATCTGAAGAGCCTAGGCAGATAATTTTAGTAGATTTTTCATGCAGTGTTATGCTTGATGCTTGCTGTTCACCAAACAGTTCTTGAGTTGGCAAGAAGAGATACTATTTTAGATGAGAATTTTTGCATACTAAGTATTTTAGAATATACCTATTCATAGAGAATAACCTTGGATAAAATGCCTGTGATTTTTTCTTAAGGTTAAAGTATTGTCAGCAGATGGATTCAGTGAGTGAAACTAGCAGCATATGAAAATTTGGCATCTATTTAAACAATAGGGACAATAATTTGAAATTATGGGGGGTTTAGAGTACATTAACGTAGAAACTGATTAGGATATTGATGTCCCTAGTTCTGATAGATACTGGCATTTGGAAGTGAGCTGTGTGGTATAAAAGTGATTTCTTTTTGAAAAGAAGAGCGCCATGAACTTCTCTGCCAGTAGGTTTAGTCTGTCTATTGCCCTAGATCAAGGAAACAGAAAGATCTACTGCACCAAGCTGTTGCTACACAACAGCATACTGCTGGTCTGGGATATCCCTTTGGTCAGCAGGGGTCAGCTGTCCTGCATGTGTCCCCTCCCAATGCCTTGTGAACCCCCAACCTCCTCGCTGGTGGGGTGAGGTGAGAAGGCAGAAAAGGCCTTGACTCCCTATAAGCACTACACAGGAACAACCAAAAAGGGCTTAAACTATCAACACTGTTTCTAGTACAGTGGAAAACACAGTCCTATACTAGCAGCTGTGAGAAAATTATCCCAGCCAAAACCAGCACAAACCTCATTCTCATTCGTAATAAGCATTACCAGAAATAATTTTCCAATAAAAGCCTCTGACCAGCTTCTTACCTCATGATCAGGTGTTGAACCAATTTCTAGCTTCATAGTTATTTAATTTGTAATTTTGGAAAGGATTTCTAGGAGCTTTTCATTTTGGCTACTTATGGCACAACAAATTAAAATCTGGCTCTTTATGTGATCTGAGAAAGAAATTTCACTTTTGTCAGTTGAGTGTTTAGTGTATGCTGTTTTCTGAATGTATTCTGTGCATTCCTGTGCTTTGTGTCAAGGTTGATTCAATGCTGGGTTTGTTTTTCTTTTAAATGTAGTGGTGTATTTATTCCCATTTTTGAAGTTTTGACCTTGGACGTATGTGCAACATAGGGAAAGTAACTGAATGTTGTAACATGGAAGAAGATATGCATGTAAGTGCAGGTAGAAGCATCACTATGAAAGCCTGTACAGCAAGCATGCTATTGACTCATCTTGGCCTGTGATGGAAATTGCTCTGAGCCTCATTAAATTGCAATTAGCACTTTCAACTCAGAAGGGTGGTAGATCGGATTCTGATATATGTATCATGCTTATTAGCAGCTTATGCTGAAAATAACTTGCAACACTGAGACTGATATGGAGATAGCATTCTAGCAGACTAGATAGACCAGCACAAGATGCAGCTATAACTAACACAGCAATGTGTCTGTGCCATGCGGTTGGTGGCATTGTAGTTTTTTGTTTAGAGAACTAAATGGTGAAAAAGAAAATAACTTCCTAAAACGTTTAACAGTGGAAATACCAATGCAAAAATTTTATGGTTTTCTGTGCTGCAGATCTGGCCACAAGGATTTCTTAAATGCACAGTAAGTAACAGGGCCTATGACAAGTAAAGCATCTTCACATTATGTAAGGTTACCCAGCAGCCTATGAACAGGTAGGTTCCTTGATCAATGCCACGTACTCTTCCACCCACATATAAACATAGCAAACATGCAACTTCTAGGGTAATTAAACTAGCTTTTTTTTTTTTTTTAATGTCACACTGGATTATGTAGTCTGTTTCCACAGATGACAGTCAGAAAGGCATTTTTGAAATGCTTCAACACCCTCAGAAGCTTTGTTTGTGTTAATCCGCTGGTCTTCCACAGTTATGCCTTACAGCAGAGACCTTCAGTCTGTTTAGATTTCTCTTTTTGTCTGTTCCTTAGTGTCCCTGTAGGTGATTTGACATGAATGTTGAACTTCTTAGTGAAGTTAAAATTTCTTAGAATGGCAAGTTGTTTACAAAAAAGGGAGATAAATTTTGTTACATTTTCAAATACAGATTTAAATACCAATAATTTTATATTTTGTAATTTAGTGAGATGATTAGTTTATAAGAAGAATTACATGGCTGACTGTTGAATAGCTGAAAGTGTGAAAAAAATTAGATAAAATATGTAGCAGCACAGAAAATAACTGCATGAAAAAGAAAAGATAACAGTTGGTGATAGGCTGTTTTCTCAGTATTGTTTTAAAGCTAAATTCTGCTTTGACTTCTTTCAGAACTGAAATTCTCTACATCAGAGATGTTTAGGAATTGCCAGTTACTCTGAAACTTTTTAGCATGTTATCACCAGCAGTCCCCCTCCGCCTCCTCCTTTCTCATAGAGAATAGACTGTACAGGTCCAACCTGCCAAGAGGTAGGTTGTGTGCTCTGTCATTAGTGACCTTGTCATTATCTTCTAGGTATAAATAGTCATAAATAAATACTAATATGCTTGTATTTATTTTAATAATTTAGACCCAAACACAAGAAACTGAAATAGTTTTTGAATAATGTAGCAATAGCTGCACCATGGGAGACTGTTACCCTGGCTCTGGCTATTTGCAGATAACTATTAAAGAGTAAATACAAGTAGAATAATAGATAGATAGCAATATCATTTTAGATGGTTTATTTATATATATGCAATATAGTATATATGGATAATATAAATGATGCATATTACATTTATTTTTTGATATTTAATTTTGTTAATAGTTGTTGTTATTTATATTCTATTATTTTAGTTAAGGGCTGCAGCTGTATCACAGTCTTTGATATTCCCATTGTGCTTTTTTTCTGTGAGTTGTCACTTTGAATCTAGCTGTTCATTTGTACAGAAAACATTTCTGGGTTCCACAGTAAAATTATGCATGGTGCCCAGTAATTACAGTGTGTTTATGTCTTAATTGATGATGGGCATTGGAGTATTTGTTTATCAGTAAAAGAAAATGTTGCCTGGTTTGTGATTCTGTCTTTCTGTTTTCATGTTGAAGTATTGAAATAAGTATATCAAGTCCATACATCAATTTTAATAATCCTAATTCCTGCTCTTTCAGTGACTGATGCTCTTATTTGAGATCACCTACATATCTGATAGCTCAGGCCATTAAATGAAAGCAGTTTCTGCTCCTATTCTTAATTCCAGAAGTGAAAAGGTGCTGAGAGGAGCACCTCCTGTGGAGATGCAGTGAGGGGATATTAGGTGGAAAGGCACTTTAGGCAGGCAAACCATGTATGTTTTGCTTGTGTTGTGCTTACATTTAGGAGAGAATTATTTTTGAAATGTATTGTGACATGACTTGTAAATGAAAATCTGCCATTATAATCATGTATAGAACTCCAAGGCTGAAAACTGTGCAGATGTGTGAAGCAGCACATGGCAGCACTGGGATGCAAAGAATAGAGTGCACAGAAAAGAAAACAAAGACAAAATATTCCTTACAAAGGTGTTTTTTTGGGGGTGGTTTGGATGTATTTGTATGACAGAAGCTGTTGCTTAAGATTTTGCTGTGAACTGAGATATTCTGATTAATTCTTGATGTTGTTTTGCTCACTTCAGAGAGATGAAGTGCAATCCATCAGCAAGCTGCCTGGGTCAGCCTAAGTGATGCTCAAAGCCAGAGCAAAACAAGGGGCAGCTGGGGAAAGAAACCAGACAAATGGATTAGTTTAAAATGCGCTGTGCTACCCAGCAATACTTAAAATCATTAACCGTGCGTATGAATATTTATATATGAATCAGAAAGCAACCAGCTAATCTACTGCTTTCCTCTTTAGAATGAGAGCCTGAACTGTTCACATCAGTATTTTAGAAATTTGTTATTGTTAACCTGTTCCTCTACCCAGACAGAGTTTTATTCTCTTGCTTTAAAAAAGAAAACAAAAACAACTGTTTGTTAGCAATGCAAGACACATTTCCAAACCGGAAAAAAAAAGAGCTGCATATAAGTATTAGAAAGTTTAATGGGCTTAAATTGAAGATGGTCACTGAAAATAATATCAGTTCAAGAACCAGTCTTGGGCTGAAGTTTTAGGAGGTAGTTTACTGTCATAAAAAGAGAGATTTTGCAATTGTTTTTAATTATTTTATTTATTTCTTGCATACAGAATTCTTTTCTTGGTATGATAGGGAGAACAGTGCTTATAACATTCCTGCAAAAGCACTTTCATGAACATGTCATAATCTGAAATCTTTACATAATCTGAATCTTTACAAACACAGACTGATTTTTCTTGATATTCTAGTAGAATAGCTACAGTAACTTTTTTCTGTGCCATCAAATTTTTTAAAAGATACCTGATGAGTGTTTGCTGGCTGTAGCACAGGATATAAGAAATGAGATATTTGTTGGTACAGGTTGTCTCATAGTAAGGAGGGGCATTTCATTGTGGACTGTGTAATACAATATAAAACCCAAAAAGCTCATTATTGTCCAGAAGGAGTCTTGTGAGTTGTTTTGCTGTTTTGTTGACTGGAGGAAAACACAGTTTAAGAATTTTAAAAGATATCTCTGAAATTTTGTTTTAACTTTGCTCAAGGGCCAGAACTGTGTGTGTATAAATTTAGAAGACTCAGTTAGGGACATCAAAAATCCTCATTACAGACATTAAATAATTCCTGCTGAGAAGTGTAATTCTAAAAGGTAAATGCTGCTTTCTTTGAAATAATCTGTTTGGAAGGACATGATAAAACATCTCCTTGATGCACAAAAATATTAATAGATATTTGAACAAATACATCTTTGGATTTATCCTTTGGATATGTATTTCCTCTACTCTGCACTGGTGCAGCCTCACCTGGAGTTCTATGTGCAGTTTTGGGCACCACAATGTAAGAAAGACATTAAGCTCTTAGAGAGCATCCGAAGGAGGGCTGCAAAGATGGTGAAGGGCCTTGAGGGGAAGCCGTCTGAAGAGTGGCTGAGGTCACTTGGTGTGTTCAGCCTCAAGGAGACTGAGGGGAGACCTCATTGCACTCTACAACTTTCTCGTGAGGGGATGAGAAGGGGCAGACACTGATCTTTTCTCTGTGGTGACCAGTGACAGGACTTGAGGGAACAGCATGAAGCTAAGTCAGGGCAGGTTTAGGTTGGATATCAGGAATAAGTTCTTCACCCAGAGAGTGGGTGCATACTGGAAGAGGCTCCCTAGGGAAGTGGTCACAGCACCAAGCCTGACACAATTCAAGAAGCATTTGGACAATTCTCTCAGGCACATGGTGTGATTCTTGGCGTGTCCAACACAGGACCAGAAGTTGGACTCAGTGATCCTGATGGGTCCCTTCCAATTCCACATATTCTGTGATTCTATGATAACTTTTAAAATGTAAATTAGTATTGAATGTGTGCAGAAGAATCTTATTATGAATGTTTAGCAAGCTTGTAGGAAAAGCTTACAGAAATAACAAAAATCAATTAATCCTAACAATGTGAGTACTTTGTAAAGATAAATCATTAAATAGAAGCACACAGGCACACAGGACACATTTCAAAAGTGATTCTGCCATAACTTCTGTATTTTGTTTTTTCTTTGTGTGAATAGTCATGCAAGTTCAGTGGGAACTTCAATAAAGAATTCTGTCTTTGATGTACGGTTCTGTAGTACAACATTTTGTGTTCCTATACTTTTTAGGATAAATGTCCATGAAATGCCTGAACCTAGTAATGATGATTAAATTTATTTATTTGTTTTTCCAAAAGCTGCAGAGCCAGCACTCTTTCTATTTAAACTGTTTATTGTATGAACTAGTACTTTGCAGAGTATGGATGCTGGGAGTTTTCAGTTCAAGAGTCAGAAGCTTGTAACTCAGTGAAGGAGATAATGTGCTGGGGAGAAGAATGGATTATGTAAAAAACCTCAAGAGCTGTAGTCAAGAAACAGATTTTGAAAATTAATCTTGAATGACGGAATGCTAAAACAAAGGAAGTTGCAGTTCCAGAGATCACTACACTGTCAGAAAATACAATGTATTTTTTTTAGTCCAAGTGATGGGGATAAAGGCTGCATGGTTTCAGCAGGGAGCTTCTCAGCTGTGATCCCTGTTCATAATTTTGAACCACAAAATGGGAATTAATTTCATGGGTCCATAACTTCTATTATTTTGAGCTCAAAGCAGAGTTCCTCTGAACATTGTATCCAGAATATCCAGACTATATTTTGTATGGTTATAAATGCAGACATTCAAAACTGTATATAATGTTGTTGAGAAAAGATAAGCAATTACCAAGGCTATAGTGGGTAATATGTCATAGAAGTTATATTTGAATCATAGGATACTGCGGGTCAGAAGGGATCATCTACTCCACTTCCCTGTTCAGAATGGGGCCAAACTAAAGGATAAAGTGTAATAAATGAATGCATAAGTTGAAGAGGTTACTTTTTTAAAATTGGTCTTAAAAAAAAGATGAGACTGACAAACAAACCTGAAGGTGGTTGAGTCCTGAGAATTAACTGCTGTGATAGAATAAAATGGAGAGGGCTGTGTGGTCAGGGAGTTCAGTGATGCTAGATTTTGAGGGCAAGAGTCTACTTAGTGCTACTGAAGACAAAGTAAGAAGAGAGGTATTTCAGTATATTAATATTTGCAGTGCAAAAAAAATGATGGCACTGAGGGATGGAATAAAAACATAAGCTACCTACAGTCTGAAGGAAGAGAGATACACAGGTATATGGAACAACAACTGGTTTTAAAATTATTTTTTCATATGGGTGTGCTTACTAGAGTTGAGGTCAAAGCAGCTTTTTTAATACAAAAATGAAAAATAAAAGTGCTTTCTTTTAAATGTTTGATGACAAATTGCCTAAGGTTTCTTTTTGGTCATTTTTGCCATCTCAAAGCTGTTCTGTGCTACAAATTATATGGGAAATGCTACTTCCTAGACTAGACGTGAGCCTTTTGCAGTTGACAGTTCCTGTATTTTTCTTAGCTCTTTAAATTCAGGTTGAAGGGAGATGTGTCATAGTGAAGTTGAAAGCCTTTTGTGGACATGTATGTGTGAAATTATTAATGCATGTGTTTGCCTGCCACAGTGATGCATGAATTGCAAATTAAGCTACAGAGGTGAAACCTTTACTTTGGGATTTGATCCCCTGTTCCCCCAAGTAAGTTCTCTAACAAACCTACACACATGATATCTAGTTCAACTCCTTCTAGGTAAAAATCAATCTTGTTGACATGAATATTTCACCTGACTGTTTTAACCTACATTCTCAGTGTGCTGAGAAAAATACTTTCATGACCTCCTTAAGATATGTGCATTTACCAAGGGGATGGACCCTGTTTCTGAAATATTTTACCTTTTTAGTGCAAATTAATCTGAATATATTGCCAGGAAAGTGTAAATACTGAACAAATTTTTGAACCACTGCTTCACTCCCTCCATTGGATTAATGGATTTCAGCCTGTGGTGTTGATTTGTCAGTATGTGTTGTTTGCAAGGCTGAGAGGGGATGGAGGAGTAGGTGTTAAATTGAACTACATCTCTGCCTGGTTACAGTTTATTGTTCTCAGAACATATCTGGCCAGGAAGTAATCTAGTACAGTTAATTTTGCTGAGAGGATAAATTCAACTTTTTAAGCAGGAATGTGTCCAGTGTGACTAGGAGGTTTTTTGTTAGTTGTCCTGAAGCATTCCTTTTCACACATAAGCACCAGTTTTCATGAGAAGCTCTGATGATAACATTGATTCAAATTTTTTTTTTTTTAAAAACCTGCCAAACAAACCAACGGTAGTTACGTGCTAGTATTAATTTCTTACAGAAATTTCTTTCAACTTTTACTCACGTAATTTGAAAGAATGTTGTAGTGGTTTTTTTGTTGAGCTGTCTTCCATTGTACACTCAGTAGCCAAACTGAAGAAAAATAGAGGAAGAGAAACTCTCTGCAGTCACAATCACAAAAACCATTATGTGGAATCCAAATGACGTAACTTTTCTTCATCTTTTAATTTTGTTTTCCAGAATGATAAATCCCCAGGGCGTTCCACAAGTCGATCAAGTAATATTTCAAAGGTATGTGAAATCTATTTCCTTTGCAAACAATTTAAAGAAAACTAAGTTATCAAATATAATATACAGTACTTTAATCCACTTAACCATATATTCATTATATAATGTTTTCATTATAAAAATCAGATTTTAAATTTTTGCTGCTGAACATTATGGTTACCATGTAAACTCCATCATAAAGTATAAATGTACAATTAGTTTTTACTGTAATTGTGTAATAATAATAAGCAAATAACAAATGCACTTTTTTCACCTGCTTTCCACAAGGGTTTAATGTTACATTAACACTTCCACTTAGGATGGAATTTCTCCCCTTGCCCTACCCAAATCATAACAGCTGTAATGTGTAAAGCTATGAATCTGTCCTCATTTTGAACTGAATTCTGAATTCCTTTTACAGGGATTTATGGCTCACTGAAGCCAGGACTTTACATCTAGATGCTTTTTGGTTTCTAGGAAAAGAAGAAGGGAAAATTTAGGAAAGGCAAAATGTGATTTATACTGGAATTCTTTGGTTTTAACCTACTTTTTTCTGTATTTTTGGTTCAGATGTGGCTGAAATCTATGCCAAAAAGCCAGGATATACAGGAGGTAAAAGATAAAAACTCAGTAATTGTTTGCATCCAAGCCTAAACACTACCATGTATTATGTCTGTATCTAAAGATTTAATATTTTTCATTCAGTGCAAGCACAGTATCTTTAAAAGTCTTCCCTACAATATTTTTGTCTGTGGGGTACACACTGTAAAACTCTTTTCTTCTTGGAGCTATAAAACCAAAAAACCCAACTGTGATTTTAATTAAAAATACTAGTTTTATGTTAGATTCTGCTCTTTTACATTAAGAAGAGGAAAAGAAAAAAAAAAAAAAGGCAGGGAAAAAGTTGTAGAATGTACCAGCCTGTTGTAGAATATGGCTAAATCTCTTCCAGACTCACTGTCTATTTTTAAAAATTATAAAGTTGTAGAATTACAAGCTTGATCACCATGAACTCTATTTTTTATTTTATTTAGTAGTTTCAAATGTATGTCTATAATTACTGTAAGTCTATATTGACTTGGTATTGCTTTTTCTCCTTTTTTAAAGACAGATTTTTGGGTTACACTGTGACAAATCATAGATATAATCACTGCACTTAATCTTTTTCTGATGTATAGCATCACTCATTGTTTCGGATCAATTTTTCTATGTGAAGCTACCTCCAGTGAAGCTTTTCTAATGCTGAAAGATATTTGTTTGGAAATCCAGATTTGTTTGTTGTCCAAAGTTTTTTGTTTTCAAATACTTTTTTTGGAAGGTTATATATGTGTGTATATGTGGAAAACCAAACATCTGACCTTGCAGGTTAATATTGCATGGCACCTTAAAAAAAATTGAAAGTCAGGTAAACTATACTCCAAAGACAGGAGCCGTGTTCTGTGCAGTGTCAGATCTTGCACACAGTAAAAATGTCAATGGAGAGAAAAATTAGAAAGTATTTATCTAAAAATATAAATTAGAGTAATTAACACATTGTCTTTTACTGCTTTCATTTGCCTGTATGAATAAAGTAAAAAGGGTCAGAGTTACATCTGTGTGTTGTGTATTCCACCCTTGGTTGTATGTGGAACTTCTGCCCCAGAAAAAAGTAAATGTTCCAGGATATCACTGGATTTTGTACCAAGCTTTTTTTGAAATTAAGTATAGCAAAGATTCAGCAAATAGAAATTCATATTTCATAATTCTCTTAAGTTGTTTATTCGGAGAGGACACCTGAGGTTTGCAGTGTATGTTTGGGCAATTTTGCATGCTAGGTACATTAACTCTGTATTTTGTGCTATTACAAATTGAACTGAATTGTAGAACATTGAATATGTCTTATCTAGACATAATGAGGAAGAATAGGTTTGATTTGTTTGGTTTTTACCAGACACTAGTCAGTATTTACCTATTCAATCTAGAGATTTTAAAATCAAACATTCCCTAGAGGGGTGGGGTATGTGTATGGAAATCAACACGTCAGTTTTACCATTCACTTTTGCTGTCCTTTGAAAGTGCAGAAATTCAGCATCTTGCAAAGACTTTTCTTGTCTTGCATATGATTTTAACAACTATAGGCAAATGAAAAGACAAAACTTAAAATGTTTAGATATGATTTCAATATGAAATTATTTGTAATAGATGTTTCTAAGTAAAAGCAGTGCCTGTCCAATATGTTTCTGAATATGTGCTGTTATAAAATCAAGCTAACTAGAATATTTAAAAATTATTTTCACATAACTATAGAATTGGGTAGCTCTAGCTGTGGAAGTAAAATTTTATTAGTGTGTGTAATGGAGTTTTTCATCAATATGGCAGGAGTATGGCAAAATTCTGCTCTTCTGTTTGGTTAACCTGACTCAGTGCTTAATCAATCACTATTTCATTTGTGGGCAAGAGTACAGGAACAGTGGAAACTAAATGTAGGAGACCTATAGCTGTATGCCTGTGGCCCTGCTGTTCCACGCCTACACCATTGTGGGCTCTGCTTTATTCACATAGGAGACAAAGGAGGGAGAGAGAGCATTTGGTCAAACTGATTGTTGGTCCACATTTGTGTTCTGTTTCAGCTGTTACAGTGAAATATCCCACTTGTGGGGAAAACCACTGAATTAATTGCAGGTTTTTGAAAGTAATGTCGCATTAATTTCTTACTATCATTCTTCTGTACTCTACCCACTTCTGTCTACCTGTTTCCTGGTACTCCTGACTGACAGTCAACTGTGGCTGTCTTCAGTGAACAGCCACCTGGGAATTCATTCATTCACCTCTGTCTTATATTTATGTATATCAATTAAACTGCCCTGGAACTCCAAAACAACTGCTTCAGTTGGTTTTCCAAGGAGAGACAATTAGGAAAATGTATCAGTGTTTGATTTTTGCTGCACTTCTGGTAATAACCTAGATTTTTCCTGTACAATCAATAAGTCAATAAGCAGCTCTTGCTTTCTGCCCTGCTAGCATTGGGATCATAATAGACCATATTTTGGACTGATCAATATTTCACACTATCTGGTATTGACAAAGTGTAGCAATAGTTACTAATTATGGCTTTCAAAACCTGTCTTCTCTAATACACATAAAGAAAAACATAGAATTATTGGAAATGTGAATTATGAACCAGGCTTGCTGGTTTTAAATTTTTTTTTTTTTTTTAAGCATTAGACATTTTTTCCCACCTATTTCCTATTGTGATGGTAGAAGATCCAACTTTATTCTTCCTTGTAACAGATAGTCTTGTGCAGCGTTCTGGATTTCAGAATTGAAATTTTCCTACCTACATGTTTAAAATCTAAGTAAATTAAAATTTTGACTTGGTCATTACCTCTTTGCCATTGCTTAGTTCTATGCACTTTAGATTTTTTCATTAAACTTATGTCTTCCTAAATATGTATATAATTTAGAGAAAAGCTAGTCAAAAAGGATCTGGTTGATTAATTTTTTGTTGTTGTTGTGGTTAACCAATGGAACAAATCTTGTGTTTGAATTACAATCCATAGAGGTTATGCTTTATATGTTTTTCTGAGGCTGCCTGGTTATGTTAAAATGATTTCTCGAAGAAATGTTTCTAAAATATTGTAATTATCTTTCTGCATGTTAATTATGATTCAAGAGGTCTATAGAGAAGGATACTTACTCAGCAGTAAGATTTTAAATTCTCTGATGGGGACTTTGGCCTTATTTTTCAATGCAGAGAAACTCAGGCTTGGAGCAAGTTGCCTGATTTTTATTTTGGCTCAATTACTTCTCAAAAGCCTGGAGCAGATGTTAGAACACTTTCTTTACAAATCTCTGAAACGTCCATCTAATAAAACTCTGTTGAGTTACATTAGGAAGTGAGGTGATTGTTTTGGAATATTGTGTGTGATGATATTCACAGATCTAATTTAGAGTATGAATAACAATAGAGGAAAAAAAAAGAAGGAAAGAATTGTTTTCACAATATGTTTTGCAATTACTGTACTGATTTCTTGTGTTAGGTTGTGGTTCCCTCAGTGAGATATAAATAAAAAACAAAAGGCACCAGCATGTCAGAGTAGTGATAACTAAAGTTCAAGATGAAAAATTTATTGTCAATGTTTATTTGAGCTTTTCAGTTTGTGATTCTGAAATAAATTGCATAAACTGGGTATCAAGTTCTGTAATAAGTAATATAATATTTATCCTTTTGAATTATAAGTTACCATCTGATCTCTTCCATTGAAATTGAACAGTCTTTCACATGGGTTTTGATACTCTCAAATTTTTTATCCTCTCTGAATACAAGGTGAATGTATGAAGAGTCTTGTATCTCAGTTTGGATGATTTACATCACTTGAAGCAGAACTCACTTCTACACACCATACATTTTTTAAATGGGTAAACTTACCATCATGCTTTTGGAAGCAATGCCAACAGAGAACATGTAATATCTTCTGTCTGCATTATTGCAAATGCAAGCAAAAATGATAGGTTTTATGGTGGAAAAAACATAAAGGTTCTTTTAAAATAAGTTCTTATCATGGACAGCCAGATAGAGGACTGCACTTTGCTAACCAGAAAGAGGATTGCAGCATTTCCAAGATAGCTGTTGCATGACGGAATCTAAAGAACAATTGTGTTACCCCTTGCATTTTGCTACAGGGGACTACACCGCTACAAGTTGGTCCATAGTTCTTATTATTCTTTGCCAATTTCACACTAATAATAAGTGAAAATTCTCTTCCAGATTGGTGGTGGTTGGTTTTTTTTCAAGGAACCACGTAGTTCCATCCTTTCCAAGAGTACTTTCTAGATTGCTGTAGTGAGAAACTGAGAGAAAACTTAGGGCTTTCAAAAAAAGAAAACAAACCAAGTAAAAAAAAAAAAAAAAAAAAAAGTCCTTGCTCTTATAAAGCATAAAATTACAGTCTTCAAAAGTGCTGTTACAGTGACTAATACCAGGTATACAAAACTGGCATTAAAATATGACTGTAAATGTTATGTTAGTCATCTAAATGATTCTTCTTGCTCATAAACAGAATCATTATTATCAAAAGGTGAAGACTAACCTGGCATTTAGCTCTGATTTACTGAAAAAACCAACAGCATAAAGTAAACAAATTAATGAAAAGATTTTGTTCATCAAAACATAATTCATTTTGAAGGAAAAAAAAAGACAAAAAAACTAAACTAGATTAAATTGCACAGTGACTGTTTCTGTGCCTTTTTTCTTCCTAGATATGTTTGATTTCTATGTGTAGAGAATAATATGTGGTTTGTCCATACAATTTATTCTTTATTTACAATAGACTTAGCAAAAGGCATGACTGCAGAATTTGCCTAAGTCTGCCTAAAACTTGAGCTTACAAATAAAATTGCATTAATTACATGTTGGCTCCAGGGGACAACCATTGAAAATAATACATTTTCAGTTTACTCTTGGATGCACTTTTTTTTTTTTAACCTGTTTTGAACTCATGTTCTAATGAAAGGGAAATACATTAAAAAAAGTGATTGTATGTATATAAAAATATATACAGTTATACAGATTCTGCTTTATTAAATCACAGTTCTTACAAGTGGTATATTCTGAGTATACCTAAATGTGCCACATTGACACATCCAGACAAAATTGCTTATATGTGTGAAATGTGTTAAGACCCACAATCTTGATGGTTTTTTATACAAGCTTACTTAGTGTGTAATGCCTGTATATAATTTTAATTTCTGTGAATACATTTTGCTATCACATAGTTCAGTCCTTCCTATGATTGGCAATATCATACAGAAGTAGCTTTGATTTGTTTTCAGTAAACAGAGTATGCTTATTGTTTATAATTATTATTATTATAATTATGATATGTAACATAACCTACTGCATCCTGACAATCTTAACATGGCATTTATTTTTTCACCATGGCACTCAGAAGCAGATTTCATGTATTTGTCCTACAAAGAAATTCAATTAAGCAAACTTTATTTCCACAGTGGCACAAAATGAGGGGAAGGGGGAGTAGGGGGTTGTGCAGTTTGAGGTTTATTGAACTTCTCCTGTTTTTTGTAATGATGTATTGTCAGGGTTTCACTTCTTTTGGTTTAGTCATTTCAGTATTCTTTCTACAACTGTTTTGGTTTGGCACATTTAGGTTTCTCTCTTCCTTTGAGCTGGAATAAATAGATATCAAATACACAAATACAGTAGAGTCCTTCAAATACAGTAATGATATCCTTGCTAACTGGAATTTATGCAGTTTGTCTCCTGCAAAGTCCACCAGACCAAAGGAAGAAAATGGTTGGTGTGTGCACTCGCATACATGTGCACTTGTGGGAGGACGGCAGAAATGTATCTGATTGAGACCTGTTTAGTATATAGGAACATTTTGAGGCTTTTAGTCTTGCAGATAGAGGGATATGTGAAAAGAGGTGCCCTCTTTGGAATAGGAAATCTAAATGGTTCTCTGAATGCTAATACTGATTACCTTTAGAACTTAAGTGCTACAAATTCTAGTGACAAAGAAGATACATGTTTTGTGCTTCACCTTTCCTGCAGGTGAATTTCCATTTAGCTCCCTCCAGCTAATCTGCTGATCTCATGTTCTGCACTTTCTGTGTAAAAAGCAGCACATCCCTTGTTCCAATTGCCTACATCAGAGTATTTTTTCCCAAAGAAATATGAAAAATTTTCATTTAGAAAGTAATGGTGGTTATAAAGATGCGTCATTGAAGACAAACATAAATCAAAATTATTGTGTTACTCTGATACAAAGATTTTTGCAAACTATAATCCATCTGATCATTCAGAGCTTAGCTAGCAGTGCTTCTCTGTCTACAGAAAGAGTGGATTTTTGAGTCAAACCTATGCCTTGAAAATAAAGATTAACATAGATCAGAGAGGAGTCAGGAGAAAACAACTTAAACAAGCAGATTGAATCTACAAGTCAAAGTTGTAAGTACATTTGTTGGCTTCATTTTTTAAAATAGGATAGATTTGCCACTTGCAACTTTGATTTTAGATTTCAAACCATTTTATGAGATGATCATACTGACTTTCAAAGGGGCTGAATGATATTATTCAGCAGAATCATAAGGATATTTCTTTTTGTTCCTTCTGTGTTACTTTTCCCTTTCTTCCTTCTCTTCAGAGGCAAGTGAAAGAAGGGAAGAAGGATAGGAGACAACGAAAAGGTTTAGGGAAGGAATAATTTACCCCCCAAAAATCTGGGAAAGCTAATTTAACAGAAATTGAGTTACCAATTAATTAAATGGTTGCTGTAAAGCCATAAATCAGGCTATATAGATAGTCTTTGATATTTGAACACAAAGCAGGAACTCCATCATAAAGAAACAAATAACAAAAAGGAAAAAAACCCAAAACTATACAAACCAAAACCTAGAAACCCTCTCCCCTAAACCCATGTGCATAAGTTTGAGTTGCCATCAAGACCCAGCTTGTAAGATATACCCAGCTTAGGTCACCTTCACCAGGTTTTTGAACTTTTTAGACCTGAGGAATCATCCACACAGGGATTCATAAAGGTGATGTGTTTCACAAAAAGTTGCATGGTTTACAAAGCAAGTATTTTCAGATTAAAATACAGTCTCAGTCTCCTGCTGAGCTTATTGCCATAAAAACTGCTCTACTCTTCTAAGGTATCCGTCCTGATACCTGTGTGCTGATTTTTAAATAGGATAGAGTTTCATCTTCTTAACTATAATGGCTGGTGGGATCTGGAGGATTCTGTGATGCATCACTGCTATTAGAGCAAACTCAGTAGGAGAATAAAAGCATTAGACATATTCCCTGTCTGCTTAACACCTGTCAATTTTCTGCAACTTTCTACTTAAGCAGTGTTGTAAGTTGACCAGCTTTTGGAAATGCCTCTGGCTTTTTGTATTCAGAACAGACACATCAGAGGATTCATCAGCCTTTCGGTGATATCTGTGAGGCCATTTTATATAGGCTGTCCATTACATCTGGTTTGTTATTTTAAGGCTTCACTCCATTCCTATGTGAGTTGCACTTGTGGAACATGTTTTTACTCAGCTTTTCTGTTAGGTCAAAGTAGAGCCCTTCTCTGTTCTTAAGAAGTGCACAACTTGACTCATGTTCTTGGACTAGTTTCAACATGCAGGGTTAAGCAATATATGGCCTATGAGCACTCTCATTTTTTATTATTTGGAAAATTCTGTAAGATCCTGAACACCAAAGTAAAGACAGTCTTGATTTGAAATTCTTATTGCTTTCATCAGTTGAACTTCTTTCTGTCCCCCATTTCTGTCTTTGCTGGTCTTTTAGCACAAAAGTCCCCTTGTATCAGGTACATGACTATCATCTCACTTGTCCTGAAAACTCTGTATCTACCAGTATTCTGTTTGAAAACCACACTCAATATCAATTTCTGTTGAACATACCAAAAATAATTACAGATGAGTGCCCTGTCGTGTCTGTTAATTGAATTGCATATCCTTGACAAGAGAGTTCATCTAAACTGGCCAAGACAGCTGAAGGTGGTGACTGGGGAATCTCTCTCAACTAACAATGTTTTTGAAATGTCAAACCTAATCAGCTGGAGTTGGCATTATCCCTTAAACCTTGTGTTGATGGCACAGAGAAATGAGCTGCCTTGCTTATAAATTAATTCTGAGACAGCTTTATTTTGAATTACCACATTTAATTCTACTGCTGATATAATTTGCTATGATAAAATTAGTACAGTGCTTGTTTAGTTTTCCCTTTCCAATAAGCTGTACAGTATAGCTGTCTGAAGAGGACATTCCTTCAAGGAATACTATTTTTTAAAAAAAAATCATTATTCTGCCTGCCAAGTGGAATTGGAGTCCTCAGCATTAATCTGATCCCTCTGTTCACTAAATACAGTATCTCAAAATATTCAGTGTGCTGCACAGCAATATAGCCATGGGATAGCAATTACAGCAATAAGATCTGTCTGCCTGTTTCCAACATCTGTTGCATATATATTCCCAGAAGAGTTGGATTGATAAGACAAGAGCAGAATACCTTCAAACTATCCTATTCAGTTTGTCAGATGTGCCTTGAAGATATACAATTCTCTCTGTAAATGTACAATCCAGCTAAATGCCACACTAGGTATCTTCACTATGAGACTGGATTCAAGACATAATTGTTGTTATTTTTTTAATTTGTTTGGGATGCATAGCTTTTAGAGGAGATGGTTAAGAGGGGATATTGCCCAAATAATTGGGGTAAGCCTAGAGGAAGTGCTGGTAGGAGAAAACAGATGCAATTGCTGCTGGCAGAGCAGGGTAGGATGAAAAAGCAGAGGCTTTTTGGGGCAAAGGTCTGGACTAGGCTTCCAGCTGAGTTGAATTTTATGGGTTTTTAAAAACAGCTTGACTAGCTGTGAATTATTATATTCATGTGACATGTGGTAGGAGGGACAGACCTGACACTAACAGATCATTCCACTCCTACATAATTTTCAGAGCTAAGACCGGATTTATTTAAAAAATAAATACCTGTGAGGTACACAACTAAGGATCAGAAAATTAATGTCAGAAACACTACCTTTCTTGATTTTATGAGTCACTCCATCAGCTAATTTTTGTTTCTACAGCATCAAACACTTTTAAGGTTCAGCTGGACAGGGTGCTGGGACATGTTGTGTAGACTGTGCTTTTGCCAAGAAAGGTTGGACTAGGTGATTGTTGAGGTACCTTCCAACCTAGTATTCTATGATTCTGTGATTAGTAGATAAAGTAGATAAAAAGTAGATAAAAAAATAATAAAGAATTAGATAAAAATCAAAATTTGTATTTAAAAGTTGTAGAAGCCAGTTGAATAAGCTTGCTCACAGGTAAGAATCTGAATTATCTTGTGTATAACTTGGCATTTTGAAGTTTTCTTGCTTTGTTTTTGAAGATTTAAGTGGTGCATTGGCTTTTTGCCTTACCAGATGTCATGTTTGCTCCAACGGGGATTAGACAAACAAGCTAAAAGCATTCATTTTTTAAAAAGATTTTTACGTAAATTATTTTTGAAGGAAAAAACTTTGAGTTATGTACAGCTAAACATAACGTCATTATGCCCATGCAGGGGAACTAGAAAGTAAATTTGACTGAGCAGGGCTGAAACAGTCCAGATCTCCTTACAGTTGAGAGTGAAATATAAGATTTAGGTAATCAAATTGGTAATGTAATTTTTATTTTAAAATAATTAGATTTCCACCTGTCTGCAGTCCCAAATAATAAGTGTAAAAGCTTTTCAAGGAATTTGTTTTAATTTTTGGCTTGATTTCAGCCTTCTTAAGAACCGTCTAGCTGATTTCCTGCTTTAATAGCTGCTCAAACTTTCTTGAACCCATGCAGACCTACGGTATGGTTACTGGGACAGTTTAGCCATTCTCCTTAACCCTTCAAAGGGTACTGCTTGTGGCAAGATGCTACAAAAATTCCTTTTACAGCATGGAGATGACCTGACCACTGCTTAAGATCAAGCCAAACCCTTGTAGTATAGAGATCCTGACACTCCTGCAGCTGTGAGGGGAAAAAGAAATGGGAGTTCCTCATGAGGGATGAATTTAGGAGTCCACACTTGACTCTGGGGCTGGATTGCTTCAGCAGTCCTTTAGCTGGAGTTTGGTCTGGAGGGACATTTTTTTCACAAAGCAGCAGCATGTAGCCCAAGGACATGGTTCTGGTGATGAAATCTGCATACTTCCTCATTAAGTAGCTTAAGATATGCCTAATTACATAAAGCTAATCACAGAGGCTGAAGTGGAAAAAGATTATATACCCAACCATAAAGATATACCATAGGTTTCTAATATGCATGTAAGAGAAATTAATACTCTGTCACAGTACATGTGATTGAAATGTTGCTTTTGTAGAAAAGATGTGAAATACAATTTCTCTCACTGATACTTGTCCATTTTTTCCAGTGTTAGACTGCACGTAGGCACAATAACGTTCCTCCTTGTTCCTCCAGACGTTGCAAAAACATTAGAACATAAGGATTGTGTCCAAATGCTTTATCAATTTCATTTCTCAAGTTGTTTGGTTTTTGTATCTCCAAGTTTCATTCATGGTAGTGAAAAATCAGTAATATTGTTGGTGGGTTTTGGTGTATTTTTCTGATATTAATCATTAGGTAAAAAGGGTTACTTGAATTCCAAAAGCTAGAAGATTGTTTTAATGCAAAAGCACCATTCTTAACTCTCAGCTGGTATCCAGTCAAAAGCAAAAATGCACATAGTGGTGATGTATGCATTAAATGTAATGGATATTAAGAACCCTGGATAAAAGTGAAGTGTCAGCAGGTACTTGCTGTATGTAATTATTTTTGCTCATACGACTAATTTTCAAACACCTTTTTGACACCACAAAAATATCTGTGAAAGTTGAGCTAGATATAATTTTAATTACAGACTCTACATGTTACTGAATTTGACAGCTTTTACATCTTTGTATGATTTGCACTTTGTACTCTTGCTTAATAGTCATCCTTCCCTTGAATCTGGTGCACAATATTGTGGGACTCTGAGGCTTGTAGTTTTTTGTCTGCATTTGGTAGTGGTGCTCACAACAGGATAGGTTTCATACAAAAACCTAATGCCCTTAATCAGCTAAGGGAAGATAAGAGCTTTAAGAATGATTTGTGCTGAATACTCTTCCCACAATACTGTGTCTCATGAGGGATCCTGAAGAATCACAGTGCCTTGGATTTACATTTCCATACAGCTCTGCTGCCAGTAGGTGGTGAGGCAAATTGTAATAGTTTGCTGCTAACACCATCAAAATATGTTTTCAGTGAAAGTACTGAGTAACTGAATCTGCAGTTTGTAGCAATAACCTTATGAGCAAAATGTTACACACTAAGTATGTTTTATATCTCTTCTGCTGTTTGAGAATGTGATCAGACCTGCAGAGATGCAGCCTGCACTTTGGTCTTCTCAGGCTCACATCAGTTTAACATTTTCAGCTCTTCTAGAAGATCTGATTGCCTTGAAAACCTTTTAAAACACACTTCTATTTTCTGTTTCATCAGTCCAGCATAGGTTAGCTTTGGGTTCTTCATCACTTAGCATAATGCAAATGCACTTCGTGCCATTTGAAAGCAATCATCATGGTTGTTTGATTGACTGAATTAAAAACAATATCCTTTCCCATCAGATATTTACAGTAGATCAAAATAAAAACTCAAATGTTGAAAGCTGCTTCCTCAAAAAACGACAAAAAGTAGTCATGAGCAAATGAGAGCTCAAACACTTCAATCATTCTTAGTTCCACAAATAGGTTTCGTTTTTGTTCAAGCTTCCTGTATTTTGTGAGCTTGTATGTGTTCAACAGTGAGCTATGAACAGCAGAAGCAGTTACTTTAATTTTTTAATCATGTGGCCAAACAGTAAAATATCTGCAATGTATTTCATGGACAAAGATTCCAAACTGTCTAACTTATTTCAACAGGCAAGCAGTCCTACAACAGGGACAGCTCCCAGGAGTCAGTCACGGTTGTCTGTCTGCCCTTCCACTCAGGACATCTGTAGGTATGTACTGAGAAAAATGTACTCTAATATGGCTGATACTTGTTATTTGTTTTTATTAAATATTGTATAGCTCTTGCTTCTGCTTAACTTTATTCATCATTTACATAGACTTTAGCTTTCTTTTGATCTCTCTGGTTTTGTTTATGCTTTTTAGTCTCATGTTTTTCTATTAAAATTCATGTTCTCATTTTCATCCTTTTTTTTTGTGATTTCTCTCTTTCCATCCACCCTTACCATTTCCATCCCTTTCCTTTGCTTGCTGCTTTGTCTAGATCTACTACCTTGCATGACTTGTCAGAAGATGAGCTTGAACATGCAACCCCTGTCATGGTGCTGACCCCTTCTAATAGGGAGTCTGGTAAGAAACACGTAAAACGAAGGTTTAGGCGGAAAAGAGAGACTGGAGACAATGGTGAGCACACAGAAAAGCAAGTAAAGGGGAAGGACTGTAAATTGCATCCTGAGCCTCCAAGATCCAGCTGGAATGCATCTGATTCATCATCATCTTCGGATGAGAGTCAGTGGGCTCAGGCTAGGAGGAGAGCAAGAGAAAAGGCCAGACTGGCCAGGAGAGGGAGAAGAAACAATAGATCATGCAGTAACCAGGATGGGTCCTCAAACAATAATGCTGTTGAACTTGTTACCTTGGGGACAGTGGGAAAAAAGAAACAAGAGGTATCTGACCCCGAGAATTCTACTTTAAACCACCGCCGAAGGGTTCCAAGGCTTAAGGAATCACATTCTTCAGCATCATCTCAGGAAGCAAAGATTTCCTCAAGAAAATGTGGGAAAAGCAAAGGGAAAAGCTGCCACAGAGATCGTCAGCCTGCGCCTTTGTTTAGACACAGTAAAGATTTGAAGGACTCCTTTGCAGAGGCAGGCTCTGGCAGTGATGTTCTGGCAGTCCCAGACAATGGAGCACCTGCTGGGGCAGGGTTCACTGTGCCTCATGCTGTTCAGAAGCCTCCGGTGTTCTATGATGACTGGTCTGATGACTTAGAAGTATGCAGGTTAGTCCCTAATAAAAGAGATTTCATATTCTTTAGAGGAATTTCTCACTGGCACACTCTGAGTGCCCTTCTCTTGACTGCTTTCTGTCACTGCTTCTTGATAATAAACTGCCAGGCAGTCCACAGGAAATAACACAAGAACCTTTCCTACAGAAAAGTTAGCATATCTTAGTCTGAAAACATACTTCTCTTACTTAGAAACAGCAATCCTACAAGGGAACCAGATGTTTTCCTTTCCTCTTATCTGTCTTCTTGAAGAGGGACCCACTGTGTCCTCTGAGCATTGCTGTGTTTTAAATCTCAAGCCAGAGGCAGAGAATGAAACAGAGTGCCAGATAGCTCAATACAATGGGATATGGAGCTTTTCCTCCTTAGATGATCAGTTCAAATCCAGCTTTGGTCCCTATATGTCATTTTTTCTTGACTTATATGAAATAAATGTATGGTCTTGATTCAGTGTCCTCTAGAGTTTCCATTACCTCAGGAATCTGACTGCTGGTGCCTTCAAAACATCCTCTCCAGTGTGGCATAATTTGTATGGGACTTTGTAGTGCCAACCACCTCTAGACTGTGAATGTGTAGGGGCTGTTAGGTCAGTACCCATCACAAGGATTGGAATGATGCAAAAGGATGATTGGACAGCATAAGCATTAAAATAAGTTTTGGGAAAAGAAATGCAACACCAAGAGTTCTCTTTAGTTCAGAAGTCCAGGCTTCTGAAAATTGGATGTTCTTGGTGTGAAGTGCAACCAGAAGGTGAGCATTTTACTCTGGAAATGAGAGCAAGCTAGCCACTTCTGAGCTAACATCCAGATTTGGAGAACACAGCTGGGAGATCTTGAGTTACTTAATTTAGTGGTAAATGAAAATGCACCATCCCGTAAGTTTAACAGAACTGAAACAAGCATTTCTTTTTTTTTTTCTCACAAAACTTGTGAGCCAGCATTGACTCTCATCTACAAAATGTAAATCAGACTTAGTTTCTTCATACGGTAACCCAAAACTTCTCACTTTTCTTTGCTGGGAAGAAATTTGTGTGGAAATGTAAACAAAGTCAGGATGAGGAAGTTCATTATGCCACATCACGCAATTTCACAGCATAGTCTAACCTTGTAACATGGTACAAAGATCCCCGTTCTAAAAAGAAAAAAGGTAACATGCAGGCATTGTGTTTTTTCACAGCAGAAGATATAAGCCATTACTAATACAGCTAGTGCTGTGCTTGTTATAGTTACCAAGAAATAAATACACGTTTCCATTGTCTGATTGTTGTCTGTCATGATAATTTATGATTCTTCAGAGTAAAGACCAGATGGTTTTGTACATGAGCTTGTATATCAGGATCAGACCACTGGCTTGGGACCTCCTCACCTTTTGGAAATGCAAAGAAGCAGCAACAGTGGTAACCATATTACTTGAAATGTATATGCAGTGTATGATGCAGAGGTGTGCATGGGTCATTACTTCAAAATCTTCACAGTTGTCTTAAATTTCTGAACCACCAAGCCTGCACGTATTGAAGATCCAGTGTAGTACACACAGTACATGTATAATAGGTCATTTAATAATTATTAAGAATCTAAGCTACCTAAAACCTGAAAAAAATATGCAGAATGGACTTAACTGTATGGTGAGATATATATATATATATATATATATATATGAATTAAAGCTTTGTTTATATATATATATATATACATACAAGTGGACTTGTATTTTATCTGTCTTCTCAACCCACTGAATTTCATTATAATTATTCAGGCACTGTTTGTAAGGCTTGAAGCTTGGTTCAAGTAAGGACCTTTTGGATGTGCATGCAGACTTTTTAGGCAGACATGTTTAACTGAGGGAAGTTGAAAGCCTTTGACAAGTGTGTGCCCCTAGGCTCACTGTCAGTGGAGATGATCTTTGAACAGCCAATGTTAATATAGTTGTTTTTACTACCAATTCATTATAGGCCATAGTATCTGTTTTTCAGAACAGGTCCTTGCACCTAATTGATTCATGACCTGTGCTAAGTTTTTCTTCAGATTCGCATCTGAAACAAACAAACAAAAATGGATAATTACATGTCACTGTAGCTGAGCATATGGACACCATTTTTCTGCATGAGAAATAGAAAAAGGACAGAGGACTTGTGATGTTTATTCTAAGACTGGATTAGCAGAGCGGGTTGTGATGTGGAAATTTTGTTTTCCTGGGGTGTTTCTTCAAGCCTTTCATCGTAGCTGTTCACATCTTCTAGTTGGTATGACAACTCTGGCTGAGAGGAATGGCCCTCACCTAAATGGGATTGGGTGGAAATAAGTAGCAGAGAAACAGGGATCTTAAACATATCTTGGTGCCAGTTATTTTGTCTTTAATTTTTTGGAGAAACACTTTTTTTTTTCTTTTATTTCCTCATGAATTGTTGAACACATGAATTGTGGAACACTACTGTAAGCAATTTCTTCAATCTGCATTTAGCAACATGAGCAGGAATGTGACAGGACACACCCAATTCCAGCTTAAGCACATTAGTCAGATAAAGTATAGTACCATGGCACAATATATTTTTCATCTAGTCTAAAGCAAGCCTCTTAGTCACTTCATGTGAAACATTTGCCCTTCTACTGTCACTGTTTCCTTGTTTTCAGTGATGAAACAATGTCATGGCATCAATGATGGTCTTTACAATCTCTTCCCTGAACCACTGCTTTTTTCTGGAATCCATTAGAAGGCAAGGTTTCTGCTTCTGAGATTAGGGACAACATAAATTCTGCCCGTGCTGAGTTGTTTTGGCACATAATTATTTATTTTTTTTTTTTTTTAGATTCCCAGGATAGGCTTTCTAAATCATACAGTTGGATACCCCTTTTCCTAAGTTGCCCTGTGTCTGAGATTTTCTTCATATATACTTTATGCTGGAATTTGCCATGTGGCTTGAGGAACAGCCTCAGAAATAGCTTTCTTTGGTCTGCATGTGGATAATCTCCCTGAAGGGAACAGTTATGTGTGAGACATGATAAAGTGAATGGATTGTGAGGATTTAGAACGATGGATTTTCACATGGGAATTACTAAGGAAAGAAAACTAGTTAGTTGATATTACCACTAGTGCATCATAAGTGCTTTGTGTTTTGACTCTGAATTAATCTTATGGTATTTTTATTATTGATGTTGCTGTCATTTCAGCAAAACCACATGCACTTAAATAAGGCAGAGTCTCTCACTTTGAAAAAAATGCTTATTGGAAGTCAAATTTTGATTTTGTTGAACTCTCTGAATGATTGTTTATGCAGTCAGATAATAGCAGGACCTCATTTGAGAAGTAACTAGAAGAGTATGGCACGCCAGAAGAAAGGTAGAGATGGGGAGAAGAAATAAAGAAAATTATGTTGATTTATAAGATCTGCAGAACCTATTTCAAGTATAATTTTTAAAAATTAGCTTTTAAAAGCTAGTGTGTAAATTTAGAGGCCATTACAAACTTTGGAAAAGACTAATATGGGAATTTCTGTATGTTAACACAATCACAGATAGGAAGAAATAGCCTATATTGCATGTGACAAGAAGCAATATGATTAAGTAGTTTCTCTTTGGGAAATCAAGTGTTGTAACAGAGGGTTTTTTCCATAATGTTAATTAGTAGAACCTGCAAAAAAATAGTATCTTGCATGAAAATCCTTACATTCTGAAATATTCAGGTAGAGGAGTGCTCACAAAGTCAACAGGTAGAAAGCTGCTTGGGAGGAAACAAGTCCTTGAGTTGAAAAAAAAGAGAAAGTTGAACAATAGATGGATATATTTATAGCTTTAAATTCTACCATTGATATTTAATACTAATTTTAAATACTTACACTGAAACCATGATGTTGGATCCACTGAATAAACTGTAGTGCAGAATATGTAGACTTAACATACCATCCAGAGCCCTCTAAAAATCCCTGTAAACTGGGAAATGCTCAACTTCCAGCCTTTAACGTTTGGGTGAAGAGAGTTCCTGCCCTGTTTCTCCCTGGGATGTTAGTGCGTACCTTGTGGTGTCAGGATGACAGGTTCATTAGGAACTAAGTCTCTGAATCTTGTCCTGCATGTCCTCCTCATCCCTTCCTTCAAAAGAACTGGGACTGCTACTTACTTTCCCATTCAGAGCCTTTTTTTTTGTGAGATGACTTTTTGATATCAATCTCCTGCTTCTTGAGGAATATCCTCTTCTGTATGATGGTCTGGTGGTTCATTAGTCTTCGAAGCAATATGAAATTCTGGTTACTTCTATTCTCTGTCTGATGGTTCAAAGCCCCATCTGTCACCTCTTCAGCCATCTGGTTATGCAGTTGCTTTTGGAAGCTCTCCATGATTCACAAGGATGCAAGGAGAGCCAAAGCAAGGCAAGCGTGTCTTTGTTGTGGTTAGACCCATTTATCTGGGGGACAACTGAGTCCTGGCTTCTGCTTCTTTCTCTCAAAACCTATTATTATTTTCAATGCAAACAGGTGAAATCGCACCACTTCCCACTAGAAAGCAAGGGTGAGAGGAGACCCTTGGTTTTAAGGGTCCCATCACTAAATACTTAAAGCTTGCATATTTTCTATATGAGTTTAGTTCCTAAAAGCTTTGACTTTCATTAGGTGGATGGGAGGAAATCTAAATCTGAAGATGCAGTTCCTAGTTCTTTGAACTTTTTCAGTGCAGTTAATCTTGTCAAGACACGTATCTTGAGTGGCACTGACAGGGCATCTGAAGAACACTTACTTGTAACTCTTCAGATGGTTAGATATCCTATTTATCATCTATAATGTAAGACTAATAGAAGGACAAGAAATGTTGACAAAATAAAATACTTAGTGTGCTTTTGGTAATGTTGTTTGCTTATGGGTCTCATACCAATTCATATCACTTTTGCAGAAACGAAGAGAGAGCTTTCCGTGGGCCATTATGAAATTCCACTAGTATGGTGCAACATTTTGAAAATGTGTTTTCCTCTAGTCAGGTAAAGACAGCTGACTGGAAGGGCAGGAGTGACAGGGAAGATCCATACAAATTGATTACATTTGGTATGGAGAATTAATGTGCTTCATTTACACTGCATTTAAATGGAGAGTAAGACCAATTTGTCATTTAGATTACTTTGTGATTTAAAAGTGCAAAGAATGGAAATGAGATTAAAAAAAAAAAAAAAGCCTGTAAAATGAAAGCAAGAGAAACATGGCACACTGTAACCTATTGCAGGCTGAACGTATTCACTGAATCCAACTTTTTTTTCCAATTGATAAATTATGCATGAGCAGAGTTTGATGTTTTTGTGGATTCTGTTTCTGAATGACAATTACTTGCTGGGAGTTTTTAATAAAGATGTTTGCTTTCATTTTAGGTTCTAGCTATTTAAGAGCACTGTAAGCAGTTTATAACTTGGCAAAAGAGAAAATGACCTTTTCTGGACAGTAGAATAGTTTTCCTAAGAAAAAATCGGACAGTACTGACAGCAATTTTGTGCATCCTTTCGCAATCCTGTGGAATTGGTTCCTTTTGGTCCAATTAAGATAAACTAGGAGCTCATGGTATTTCATGCTAGAAGCTAATAATCCTCACAGCCAAAAATCAAATCCAGGGATTCACTTGCTCCAACATTTTCCAGCTCTGCTGTTTCTTTCTGATTCAGCTTTACCAATAGTGAGATATACCCGTTGATGAGATGAGATGTACCCGCTGAACAGGGAAGAATTTTTCTCTGCATAATCATTATGAGTTCATGTGTGCTTTCCAGTGAAGGGCAAGATTTAACTGCCTTTTCAATAATTTCTCAGTAGAAATATTTCTGGAATAGGCATTATCTTCTTTGAGCATATTTATAAGGAGAAAATATTTCCCTCTTTTATTAGGGAGGTCTGTTAAAAGTCCAAAAGCATTTCTCTTCTACTGGTGTATTTCCATCCTCAGGAAAATGACAGTAAGGGTATTGGGCATCTGCATCTGCATTAATTTAATGCCGAGAAATTGCATCATAATTGGTGTAAACACACCGCAGTCACAATGCAGTACTCCTAGTTTTGAGTAAAGGAGCCTCCATTAGTGCCTTAGTTCAGATAAAGAGCCTGCTTTTGAAGCACATATGATCATCATTACTTTTACCATGGTGTAGACCATGCTGAGGCTTGGTCTCAGGGTTCGCCAACTGTGTTCCCTTTGAGTGAAAGTAAACTGCAAGGTGTGTTCCTGGTCCAGCCAGGAAATCAGTATCATATCAAAGCAACCTCCACCAAAATGTGGAGGTAGTTACCTTGGATTTTAGCACTAGCTGGTTTTTTTCAATAGATTTCCTAGATTTGTTACATTTTCACTGCAATGCTTGTTAGCATGGACGTAGCTGTACAGTACCCAGGAATATTAAAGAACAGTTTTTACATTATTACATAATTTATAGCCCTTAAGCATTATTGTACATCATTATCAGTATGCCCAGGCCCCCATCTGCACTTCTATTTTTTAAAGTCACAGAGGCATTCCCCTAGGTTGTTTGTGAGGCTGAAATTTGACTTTGGAAGTCTGTAAAAGTTATCTGTGCTACATTACCATAGCTAAACCCCTTGCCTATATGTAATGGCCAAAAATCCTTGAAAATTTTGTCAGATATTCAGATGCAGTGCCAATTGCAAATATAGGATCTACAGAAAGAATTCTGGTGATGCAGAATTCCTGCAAACACTTTTCTGCCAGTGCTGCTTGACAAGGTTACTAATGTTGCTTGAAGCGGAAACAGGGACATGCTGATTGATTCTTATCTTTAATCACTTTCCTTTGACAGCAGTCATCTATGGAATGATACAGATACTGCCATAGACGAGCACTTGCCAGCTGGGTCGTAGTAGAGCACTAAGTCCTGCAGAATAGGTGTGTTTTCTACTTCACTACAGAGGGAGGGAGATCAGTCTGTTTTCTTAGTTACTGAAGAGTCAGGTGGACTAGTGAAAGACAGGTTAGGGAATCTGCTATTTTTCCAGTAGGGTTAGAGATTAGTAGCTATTCCCTTTAATGAGAGTAAAACTGTTAACTACATGTGAAGGAAAAGCTACAAATCTGTTGGAATCTACCTGTATCTCTTGGAATAAGCAGCTTGGATGATAATCATCTAGACTTCAATTTTGGTTGCTGTGATTTTGCCAGAATAAATCACTGTTAGAAAAACCTGAAAGTTTACTATGTGAACTCTTTGTTTCATACTGATTTTGCTTAAGCTTTTAAACTGAGATTATGTAAGAAATGTTTATATGGAAAAACCCCACAATTTATCGGAAGTGAAGGACAGTCATACAAGATAATTCTTCCTGTTTTTCAGCATCATTTGGATGTGCTTTAAATTCAATTACATTTTGAACAATAAGAAATACTGAAAAATTATTCTAAAATGTCCACAGTACATTTCTTTAACTTTCTATTTTTACATACATTGTTCCCAAAAAATTTTCTAAATTGACGTATTTGAACTATTCTGTTTCTTTTTGAGGTGTTGTTTTGGTTTGGGGGGTGTTGTTTTGTAGGGAACATACAAGAGTTCTGCAACAGTTTTTATGTGAATTATACAAAATGTGTTTTCAGTTTTAGCGTTTTTATTTTTTCTCTGAAAATTTTTTTCTGAATTTGTTGCAATGTATGTGAACCTGCTGTTTAAGAACATCCTTTAAAGAATTTTTGTGGTTTTTTTTTCATCTGATATATGCACACTGTTGGCACTAATTTCTCTGTTTGGTACATCTGTGTGCTGGAGGTTGTAGAAACAATTCTATGCTAGAAAAATCTGTGCTAGGTAATTAAAATACTGGCATATAAAGCAAAAACCTAAACATAAGGATGACAGCACTGTTAGAGTATTATTTAAAGAAGTATACATATTCTGTGATCTCAGTGTATAGGGATATGTCTGTAGGTGTATGTTATACACACACAAAATTTGGTTTATCTGAGTCGGAAGATCAACTAACGGATCACAGATGCTGTGTTGTCTGGTGTACACATGATTTATAGAGCAAAAGCTCCTTTGGAGACTTGTGCTCATCTTTTCCTCTGGAAAAACAAGGTCCTGTTCATAGAGAAGAATCTTTAATCATTAAGCTGTCAAACCTTAAAAAAAAAAGAAAAGAAAAAAAAAGTTAAGCAGGCTCAATTTGTGAGTATAAAGGACTTTTAACTAAAAGGTCAAATAGCTGATTTTCTTCCCTTCCATTTCCAGATAGTCAAAAGTATTGGTTTATAATGAAGGCCATTTATCTACTAGAGGACTAGAAAGTTGAGACAAGCTGAGCATGTACAGTCTATAGGTGTGTCTGAGCAGCTAAAACTGCAGCTTTAAGCGTGATCAGTGCTGTACTACAACTTGTAAATAAATCAGTATAGATTTAGCAACTTATATTTTTTTTTCTTTACTGTAGAGAGTGTTTTATGTTTTTTCCATGCAACTATTTTCCAAAGTATGCAAGCAAATTTTACTGTCAGGATAAGTTCAGCCCTTTAAATAATCAATCTGAAAGTTTCAAACAGTTGTGAACATTTGACAACTGAAAACTAGAATGGCAGTTCTCTGTCTCCTATTTGGTTTAGATATGGTTCAGGTTAGTCTGTGCTTTGTATCCCTACCTCCATTCTGTTTGCTCAACAAATTTCTCAAAACTGTTATTTACAATTTATTTTCTATAATTTGTGATATTTATGATGTACATTATAGATGAATACAGCAAGGAGCAAAGATGCACAAAATTGTGATTTGATACTAAAGGCTGAGGAAGATACTGCAAGTTATCTGATCCACGTTTTAAGAGATGTTAAAACATTTAGCCAGGAGTCTGTTACCATAGCTGTCAGAAACTCATATATCTTTAGACTGTCATTCTGAGTTTAGGTAGCACAAATTTCTTTTAAGCTAATTTATTCTGCTTAAACAAATAATGAAGAGCTAAATTGCACCAAAGAGACCAAAGAGCATTCAAGCTAATGAAAGCCATCCCTTTGGTCATTTTCTCTGGATTTTAATTCCTATTGAAGTTTGTTTTAATTCTAGTTACATATTTCATGGTTATAAAGCTAGAAGAGGCCAATAGATTATTTAGTCTGAGCTTCTGTATAATATAAGTTCTTAGTGTCACTCTGTTATTTGTACATTTGGCTTTTAACTTCTGTCCAAGAAAAGCACAAATGGAATGTATAATGCATATAGTGTTTCTCTGTGGAAGTATTTGGACTAAAGATTACTTCTATTAATTTCAAATTTGCAGTGTCACTTCATTGAAAAACCCAGTGGAGTTCTAGGCTTGTATTTTTAGCTCTGAAAATAGTTTTAAACAATCTTGGCAGTAGTAGAAATAAAGGCTTTTGGGTACATAGCTTAGTTGTCTAATTTCTAAATTGTTTAAATGCTAAGGCTGTAAAATAAATTATTTATAGCTTGAATTTAAATGAACAACGAATACTGGTTTTCCTTTGGGGAATAGCTTTAATTTAAAAAGAAAATAATGTTTTCTATTTAACTCTCAGCTGGGAATGCATTTGTTAGAAAAATAACTATTCGGTGTTTTGAAAATTTAGTTCTGCTTAGGCTGGAGGCTCAATAAGAAATCTCCATATAGGCAGTTTCCATTTAAGAACTAAGCTGCTGATGCACCTAGCTTGGCTGGATTAGTAAAGACAAGATTGTAATTGAGTTCTTGTAAGATGTGTCTCAAAAAATGAGCGTGTGTAAGAAGGAAATTCTGGGTATTTTTCTTCTCCCCTCTATTGCCATGGGGTATGAAATCCTCTACAAGCACCACTGCAGACACTGAAGCTTGTCTTAGGGCTTGGGTGCTTTGGTGTGTTTTTCTGGGTTGGGGATGGGAGGGAGTTACTCTTTGTTGAAGTGAATCTGCTTAACTTCAGCCTTCTGCTCACTGTAGAGCTTTCTCTGCCTTCACAGAGATGCTTACCAACAAAGCTCTCATTGGTTTCAATGGGTTTCCTGGTATGATCAGGAGACTGTTTGAAAAGAGAATAAGATCAGCAGGATATTTGGACATGTGCCACAGAAGAAACCCATCAGATTATGATGTTAGGACACTGATCACTTTATGCAACATAAAACCACAACGTGAAAAGCTCTGTATCCCATCATAAGGTAAAACTGTTCTGGGACCAACCTCTATCTTAGGGTCTGTTTAGAGCTGTAGTTTTTGTTTTCCCAGATGGTACAGCTGTCTGCTTCAAAGGGACAGTGAAGAATGAAAAAAAACAACTGTGACTTTTTAACACCTGTCTCCTAAAAAGTGTGTGCATGTGTGTATACACTGTGCTATATGCATGACACCAGAGTACTTAAAACTGCTCTATGATTCTTTTAACCGCCAAAGAGGTCTTCTTTTTGGACTTCTCATGTTGGATATTTTCAGCGTGGATTTGATTTGTCTACCTTTGAGGATTTGATTGGCATTGCTTACAGACCAAGAACTATTCTGCTCTTAGAAAGAGCTCTGGTATTTGTCTTAAAGGTTTTCCCATACATAAAAGGGAAAACCAGTGTTGTTTCTATTGATTCACCTTCAGACCACATAGCAAATTCAAAGAGAAATAACTAAGTGAAGAGAAATTACAAAATGGCAGAAAGGAACAAGGAATATGTTCCTGGGCCTCAATCTGAAAGGTCATACACCTGACATCTTTTGAATGTCAAGTCTGAAGATGAGAAAGCGGTGTAAATAAACCAGTGCCTTTGCATTGCTGGTTGGCAAGTTCCCTCACTCACTCTTGCTTGTCCTTCCTGTCAGGATCTGTCACTGTGAGGGAGATGATGAAAGTCCCCTCATCACGCCATGTCGCTGCACAGGGACCCTGCGCTTTGTTCATCAGGCCTGCCTGCACCAGTGGATTAAGAGCTCGGACACGCGCTGCTGTGAACTCTGCAAGTATGACTTCATAATGGAGACCAAACTCAAACCTCTTCGGAAGGTATGGTGCTTTTGAATTTAATTATTCTCAAGTGTCGGATGTCCAGAATGGCTGTGTAAAGTTACCAGCACAATTAAAGAAACATCTGCCAGTCAAAAATGGCTTTGTTTTTGCTGTTGTTAATAAGTCCCAGTGATTTTATTCTTACATTTAAGTTAGTTAATTTGCAGCAGCAGAGGATTTGACTATATAGACTCTCTTTCATCACACATACAATGTAAATGCACAAATAAGGGGTTTTTGTTTTAGAGTTTTTATCTTCAGCTTTTTGTTATTGCTTCATCTGCCTATTTTTAAGCCTGAAAGAAATCTTACCATGTTTTGCTCCTGCATAACGAAGGCAAGTTCAGCCAGTAATTTTTACATTGAGCCCATAACTTCTGGTTGAGAATGATACTTGTACCAATGTGGGGACAGCAATTACAAAGTAATGCAGTAAATTCAGCTGCATCTGTTGTAACTGTTACACTCATGGGCAAATTAATCACTTGTACATTCAATTAGCTTATGGAATCTAAAATACAGGGTGACCTTGCATCCTGAATGTCAAATGTATGTTATCTGCACTCATCTGTTTTCTAGGATAAATCAACATAATGCTACACCAGCAGTACAGGGAAGGTAAAGAGTTTGCTAAGCTGTTTTCTTTGGAATGGATCATTTGTCTTCTAATTTTTATTTTAAAATGCTCTTTTCCTGGAGTTTTGTTGCATCTTTGAAGTTTGAGTGAATCTAGAACTGGGCAAGTTTTGATTTAAAATAAATTTCAACGTGAGAGTCCTTGAAAAACATGTAGAAACTATTACTTATGATTAGCATATGCATGTACAGTAGTGTTTCTATGGCAAAAGACATTTTGGTTTTGTCAGCCTTGCATGGGTAGCAGCAGTTCAGAGAAATGAGACTAATGGAATTCTTTTTCTACTAAGTCCCTGATGATAAACCACTTCTGTAGAGAGAATTGAAGTTGATTTGGAAAACAAAGCTTGGGAGAGGAAACAAAACAATTCTCAAATGCCAGGTAGATCTGACCTGTAGGCTGGAAATCAAAACAGATGTAAATAGACAAAAAGATGGCTAAAAACTTAATTATATTGACTTAGGTTTTAGTAATGGCAGATAAATTTTAACTAATGTGACAGGAAGGAGATAATTGTTTAAAAAACCCTGCCTGTTGCATATCTTTGGGGGTTTCTTTCTGTATATATGTTTCTGTTTTCAACCCAAATTGCTTAAATCTTTCATCTAAGAAGTACTCTCACAGCAGCTACTTTCCTCAAGAGACCACACAGATAGCAGTATTTTTAACAAAAGCCGTTTCCTGGTTATGTTAGATAATTCAGCATCTTTTAAAAAGGTGAACAAAATTTATAACTACCAAGGAGAAAAGGAATGGAAAATGTGCATAATTTAATATTAGAAGTAGGCACTTTCAGTTCTGTCTGTTGTCATTACACCTCCTCTTTTTTTTTTTAATTGAAAGAAACTAATGGAATACTGAGAGACTTAGAGTCGTAATGTAATTCCTGCAAGTCTGTAATTTCTTAATTGAACGATTGCCACCTTATTCAGCTTATCATTGGTTCTCAGGTATGTTTTAGATTTCTGACACAGCAAAGATTAGCCTCTTCTTTCAGGCAGGATATTTTGGTTTCTGCTCAAAGCAGTGCTCAAATGTAGTTTATCTGTCTGGCAGTATATGCTGGCAACATTCCTCCCTTCAAATGCAGTGTTAACAAATATTTGTCTTGTATAGTATGGACCCAGCATCTAATTATAGATCCTTTCTTAAAAGTCACACCCATTTCAGAAACCAAAACCAAGGTTTCCAAAAATTTTAACTTTAAAATGACTTATTCTTTGGCATTTATAGCCTTCAACTGGGACATCCTATGTGTGTTACATTAAACTAAACATATCATCCCTACTAAGTGTGTGCACTATCATCACCATCATTCAAAGGTTTGGGAAACACTAAAGAGTTTATGAGAAGCTATTTTGTAAACCAAGCATTTTGACAGCTGTAGCAAAGACAAGGCAAGGGAGGAGAGAATGATCACGAGACCTACCGTATGAGTAGAACTGACTGTTAACTTTTCACCCAAGCATCTTTTATAAAAACCACTGAAAGTGCTTTTTTGGTCAAAACTTATATATTTGGCAAAAGTAGAAAGTTCCAGTGAAACACTGTCAAATTTCTTGGAAGGTTTTACAAAGCCCAGAACCTCAACTGAGCAGCATTCCCTGGTAGGCTGTGTTTTCAGAAGATTGGCACAAAGGGTGGTTACCAGAGACCAAAGTGCTATGGGACAGACAGCCCTTAAGGCCGAAGCTCTCCGCAATCCTGTCTCCTTGATGCAGGATCTGAAAAGCACTACAGATTCTAGGATTTCCAACTTGAAAGCTTTGGGTTTTGCAAAGGCTTGACTCTGTACTAGACCTCAAGAGCCTTTAGTCTCCAGCACTAAGTCTGGCCTGGCAGGAGCAAATCAAAATTTCCAAATACCTGGTATTCTTTGGTCATAATGGCAGCAACATTATGAGCAGTTATATCTGAAAACAATTCAATTCTTGTCAACTCCGTTGTATGCTGAGTGGAAATGGCCAAGTTGACCAAAATTTATTAATTTTGCTAATCAGCTTTGAGGAATTCTGAAAACAGGTTTCATTTCAATGCTTCCTAAACAAAAGACCATAGATTTTGTTTCAAGAGAAAAGTACCTACTCAATTCCATAAGAAACAAATTTATTTAAAAAAAAAAAAAAAAAAAAAAAAAAAAGGAAATTATTTCCCCTAAACTGAAAGTTTCTGACCAGCTCCAGACGATGGCATTTCCATGGCCATTAGACCTGGATTTGAAGTGACATCCTACAAGTGGAAGGGTGTCATCTCTCAACTGGTTCTGATTTTTTTATTTTTAATCTCTCATCACTCATAATATGAAATCCTAAAGTTTGGTTCTTGACTGTGCATTGTTTCATTATGATGAATTTTGTCATAATACCTTTCTAACATTCCTACTTCTGAAGGTCTCCTGAAGCGAAAAAATTACAGACCACCAAACTTAATTACAGATATCTATAATTTTGCTTTTTGCTGTATCACAAAAGCATGATTGAAATATAAACTATTTGATTCAGTAGTGAATGACTATCTTTATTTATGCCTCAGCTTTTCATGCACCCTTAAGATTTTATAACAATTTTTCTGTCAAAGTATAAGGTTTTATAGCAGAATCATGTTGGAACGTCATGTCATACAACTGTTAGCATCCGTAAGTGACAATGTGGGGCATACTAAGTTAACATAAATTAAGATAATCGCTATTAAATCAGTAGATTTGCACCAGTGTGCAACAGGTATTTAATTAGAGAATCTCTGAAAGCACCAGACATCAAATAAAACTTAGTTTAATCATTTTAGTGAGTCTTTGCATTAAAGTAATCCTATTAAGCATTGATCAACAGGCATTGCGTTTCATATATGCGAGTAGGTTAATGACTTGGCTCAATATAAATTTAGAGATTAAATATTAAGCATTGCTTTGTGTGTCTGGTTTATTTCATGTGGTCTCTGTTACATCTGTCTGTGGTTATAAATAATACAGTTGCATTTGTAGCATTACCTCTCAGCATTTGCAATCCATAATGCAGAATTTATAAAGAGATTTTATCGTGGAAAGAAGTAGTGGCCAGACACTTATATGAGTTCCTTACTGAACTCTCTCAGGTAATAGCTTCACCCGGAGAAAACCACTTTAAAAGGATGCAATCCTGGTAAATTAGGACCTACATTTCATATCTGTTGAATTTGGTTTGAAGTGTAGTAGAAGCAGGAATTGAATGGAAATACTGGGAGTTTAAAATGGATTAAAATATCAAAAGGAGCTTAAAATGCAGAAATGTCTTCAAATGGAGATTTCTTAACAGTGTCTCACTATACTTCAAAATGCTTTTCATATTTAAGTTCTGCTGTTGGAGACATTTGGTATCTGATGAGATGTTTTGCTTTGATGCATTATCTCAACAGATTATTCTGTGGTATTGGAGATAAGTATTTTCTCTCCCGATTTTACTTTTGAAATTATTTACAAATAATGTCTTATTTATATGAGGCATAAGCAGGACTGCACATTGTTACCATGTGGTTGCTCTTGGTAATTAAGGAAGACCAAGTCAGTTTTTTTGTTTAGGGAAGCATTATGTACCTGCTGAGGTTAATTTTCTTTCTGATAAAAAGGGCATCTGAATTAATTCTTTTTGAAAATAGAGGCTTGGGAGTATTCTTTTGGAACAGAGTGATATGTTTCTGTTAAATTAAACAGAAGCAAACCCAAATGCCGATAATGAAATGAACTTGATCTTATTTATTTTTAATGTGTACATATATCTTTTAAATGTTTACTCCTCTTCTATTCTGTATTTGCCTATATACTGAAAATGTGATACAAGGTCCCTCTCTGGAGTTTTACGCTCCTGAACTCTGGGAACTTCTTGTGTATCCAGCTATGTCATTAGAGAAAGACAGAATGCTTTCTGTCTGCTTGATATAATTTATTTTATAAATAAACAAGAGTGATAAAATAAGCAGGCCAGCTTTAACTCTCATACAAGATTCAAAGATTTAAGTCCCACTTGGAGGTACGTTTCTCGACTGCCCAGAACAGGGTATTGAGGCCCTGGAGGGAAGTTAGGGAATAGGTTAGCACAAATTTCCCTACAAAGGAAAAGTCAGTTCAAGCATATCAGTGCCCCTTTGTGGTCAGATTAGTGATTAAATCAGTTTGGGAAAGATTTCAGCTGTTTGATATAATGCTGATTTAACTACTAGATCAAAAGCAAATATTTAATAGTTTAAAGATACTCTGTTTGCTATGAAATCATTGGATCAGCAGGAGCTACATAACCAATTCAGAGGTAGGGTTTGAACCAACAGACAACTTGTGGGTAATGCCCAGCTCTAAGGCAGAGATTCAGCAATTCTGCAGGCTCCTTAAAAACAATGTGAACTGTCTATGGAAGCAACAGAAGAAAATCAGAATGTTGCTTTGATCTATGGTAGACAAAAGGAAAGTCTAAAGTGAATCTCTAAGTCCCATTTCACTCCCAGACTTCAGGTATCACTAGGGGTACATCACTTCTGCTCCCCCCTATTGGAGTTATCACTTCATAGGGTGCCTTTTTTTACAAAAGTCATCACCTGCACTACTCTAAAGTCAGGTGTTAGGTCTCTTAAATGTGTGAGAGAGACAGATTCAGCTCCCTTCTCTGTGGTCAACACAGTCCTACAGAAAAAGTAAATATTGAAAAATATGACTGTAGGAATTAATTTTTAATGGGATGCTTTGTGGACAAATCTTCTTTTTATAAAATCTGGTAGCATGTATGAAAAATTCATGACAGCAAAATATGTTAAGGGTGTTGTTTTATTTTTGGTTCAATGGTAGCTTGGTAATTTGAATGTACAATCCTTATTTAAGAGTATGGTGATCACTGCCAAAAGTTATATAGCCTGCAGAGAAAGGCTGCTATGAAATCAAAAGTGGTCATTATTAGAAATTACTTGTCCTGACAGAGTAGACTCTACAAGCCAGAAGTGACCTGCAGAGTCTCTCTGGAAAAACAAAATAAAACCTAACACAAACAAACCAACCCCAAACTCTGAGCAGTCATTACCATATTGCTTTCTGTTTGATTCTTATTGCCCTGTTCTGTGAAGTATGAACCATCTGCCTTTCTCATCTGTTTTCTAATAAGGCTTATGATAAGAAGTGATAGCTAATATTGCGTAGGTCTGGTATCATTGACTTGCTTTGGGATTAGTTCCCTTTCAACCCAGTTTGGTCAATACTTTGTACTGGTTAATATAGAAGAAGATCCTACATTTCGTTTTGATTTCTGGTGCAGCTACACCTGCTCTGGTGTTATCCTTCTTCCAGTAAACTGTCTCAAAACATCAGTAGCCTCAAATAATTTCTTGCAATATGTAGGGTCAGACAATTCACCAGTATGCACAAAGGCACAAAGCTATTACTTTCTCATCAGCTGTCATGTCATTATAGAGAATAACTTTGGGCTCAAGGGAGAATGTGTATATTAAAGGTTTTAAAGTAAAAATAATTTTATAGCATTTATGTTCGATTGTGGTGCCTTGGGGATGCAAGGGACTACTTTGTTCAGACAGTTGCATCCTTAATTTTTGAGAGTATTAGAACATTATTGCTAATTTATCTGTATATAGAGAGCATGCTGTAGTTCGCAGAATAATTTTGTCTTGCTTTTTGTGCCACAACAAGAATACCAGTTCTTAGCTTTCTCATAGTGGTAGAATTTGTGCTAGCTTTTCATCTCCATATGTCTTTCTCTTCCATTCAAAACACAGCTTTATTCACACAGCTGTTCCAGTTCCCATGGACTTCTGACAAGAAATTCTCGTGCCTCTTACCTTGAAACCATAACGTAACCTCAGGCTTGCTAAAAGCCTTCTTACCATGATACTTTGCTGGGACACCCCCCATGCAGCAAATCCTTCCTGGAAGTGGAATGAGATGTTTTTACTGTCATTGCTTTAACTTGCATTCTTTTAAGAAGCAAATGAAAAATCTTACACCAGAAAATTAAAGGAAAACTATGCCCTCTTCTAACTAGTTGCTAGTACCCAAATTGGCTACTTCTGCTTGTAGCATTAACGGAAGCAAAGGGAATTCAGGAGATTGTTTAGGTCTGGGTATTAGAAGTGTTATCCACTATTGCACAGAGCCATGAACACGAGCTCTGGGAGGTACAGATCTTCTGTGCTTTCTCAGGCTGAAGTAAACAGTTTGATCAGAGCTGTTTTACAGATGCAACTTGCATCAAAAGATTTAATTTCCATTTTAGTTAGAGAGTCCTACCCCATCCTGCAGTTCATTAGCCTCACATTTTTTAAGAACTAGGGGGCCTCCTTTTCATTTTTTTATTTCAGCCCTTTCAGTGTTTGGTTCTACAGCTTGATCTCATCAATAATTATAACCAAGGAGGGACTGGGTAGCTGAAGCATTGAAATTAATTAAGAGAATCTCTTGATATTAGCTTTGCAACTAAAGAAAATGTGAATAGATTGGTACCCTGGCACACAACGTATAGCTAGTGATATGAAATTTAAAGAGCATAATCAACTCAAGCATTGACCAAAACCAGTCATTTTTATTCGTGGAGTTTTGAGCAAATGCCATTCTTACTGTTTAATTTTGAAGTTAGTAATTTTACCAGCTCTAATGGGAGGAGGCTGCTATTCAAGATCTGATTAATATATATCATTATGTGTCACATAACTAACACATACAATTTTACAATTGCTATTTGCCTCAAATTTATTTTGCCTGGGACCTATTGATGTGCGAATGATCTGCTCACAGGCTGATTCTTGCTTGTTGGTGGAATGAATGCATGCTAAAAATGGCTTCTCTTGAACACAGTGATGTTCTCTTGAACACAGAAATTCCAGTAATTGATCTAAATTATGTACAAATGGGATAATTATGAGTTTATTCAATATATTTTAATTTTTTGTTGTTAATTTAATTTTATTCCTGTAGCATTTCATTAAAACTGCTTGGGAAAAAAATAAAATAATTTTTTTCCCCAGGAATTATTCAGATCTTTATTCATCTGCTCCAACTTGAATGTGTGAAAATTGCAACATATGGTATTAGTTGGAGGTTTTTCAGAATTAATAGCTTCCCTCAGCTCTTTACCAGAGCACTAGGCTGTAGTTTTGTGTTAATCACTGTAGGTTTCCTCAGCACAAATTTCCTCTGTTTTATTTTTATTTAGTTGCATCAAAAGAATCTCTCTTGTAGGAAAATTAAAAGAGAAGGTAACTGTAGCTATTCAGCTATGGGAAGTCAATATTCTTGCTAAAGAATTAACAATTAAGAGCATCAGCTCCTTTTTTCAGTCTTTGCTGCATGCAATTCAGATGTGTATATACTGTATATATAGCTGCAAAAATAAGATATGTCTAGATATGTTTAAACAGCAATGTATTTAAAAATAACAGGGTTTTGATATACAAACATATTTAAACCAAGCCACATCTTTGTAACAATTTAGACGGATTCTCAGCAGGCTAGACAATTTGACATCGAGGAAATTAAGCAGTGTGATGAATACTTGAGAGAAGGTGATTGAACAAAACTGTGATCATACATCATGACTATGTTTTAGGTGCCTAAAACAACAGATCTTCAGAGAAATTTCACTTCAGTTGGACAGGACTGAATGACTAAAGGAAATGAAGAGGTGTACAAGGCTATGTAATGGAATCTTGGGCTCCAGCATCTTGTTATATCCACCTTGCACTCTAATTTTTCTCCTTTTCCTATTTCTACCATGATATCCCAGTCTTCATGCTACATCCATCACATGATTTCAGAACAAAATACGCTCAGATGTGCAAAGGGAACCCATCTTAGTTTTCAAAGACAGACTCAGGCACAGACTCTTGGGGGATGTTTTTTTATGGTGAGTAGTAGAGGAAGGACTTGTGATTGCTCTGACCCTGGCACAATCCATCTCAAATCCACCACTAAGCAAGTGTCATGGCTGCTTTTGTATTGTCTATTGAATACATACTGCAAAATGCAGCACCTCTCCCTACTTTGGTTGGAAAGTGAAATCTCAGCATAAGTGCCCTTGCAGCAAAGTTATGGTCTATGCTCATGTCGTACGGCAGTTTGATTGATTGATTCTTCTTTTCATGGTTTTCTTTGTGTGTGTGTGTGTGTGTGTGTGTGCGTGTAAGTTGTTGTTTGAGAACTGGACTGAGATTTAAAGGCATTTGCTAATTAGTGACTGGAGGAAATGTCATGCCTTCAATTAGATATGTTGCTCTTTCAGAAACACAGAGTAGATAGAGGCGGGTGTCAACAAGCTGCAAAGAGAATAAAAGTGACAAACTAGATCCTTTTGAGAGAATGATGGCAGAAATACTGTAGGGAGAGCTGACAACAGTAACATTTGTTTATTATTTTCTTGACTAACGGTGATAAAAGTTAGTGTCGATTCTGCCTGTTTTTCCTTGTTTCTTTATGGGTTCTCCACATGTCGCTTGTTTTTTGAGTTTTGAATAATAAAGGCATATGCCTGAAGTAAATCTTTCTAGAGCTCTAGATGTGTGCCTCTTTTCTTAGTACCAGCCATTCCCCATAGTTTTGCATTCTGGTGATAGTTCAGTCCTGATCAGTGGTTTAATGTTTTACCTGCAGTTTATCTCTCAAGATTATCTTTTTAGGCAAGGTAGCTGAAGCTTACTGTGCTAGAAGATAATCATCTTTTTCCTAAATATCTCACAAGGCAAGCGATGAAAAAGCAATTTAAAAAGAGAAGTTCATGGTAGTACTGAAGACTCTATTGAAAAAAGAGTTGGTTAAGGTTTTTTCAGTATTCAAAGATGATGCTTGGAAAATAACACTGTGCCGAGTACTTCTGCATTCTATATACTGATGTAAAACAACTTCTAGCTGATAGGAACTAGAAGGAGACACCCAATATGGAGACATTATGCTGTAACTATTTGCCATGGGGTTTCTTGCATGCGTCTCTGAAGCATCTGGTGTCAGCCTCTGTCCAAGACAGAGCACTGGATAAGAGGGACATAAGATCTGGCTATTCCTATATTTCCAAAGCATAGAAATTTTTTTGTTGTTTACTCTATGTTGGGATGATTAGGATGCAGGTACTGAAGTTCTTTTAGTTGGTAAATGACAAGTGTTCTCAATATTACTTCATATTGCAAAAACAGCTACTTCATTTTAGAAATTAGTCTTAAATTACTAAATTTTTATACTTTTTAATTTCTCAACTTCTATTTTACACTTTTAAGGGTTTGCTAATTGATGTCATATACAGTTAAAACCTGTATGTTTGTGAGGAGTTCATACTGATTATATCACTTAAGTCCAGTGGTTTTAACTGTCACTTTAAAAAAATTAGTGTGCAGTCTTGATTTTGATAAAACTGAATAATTAGTTCTTTGCAGATTATAGCCTTAAGATGTTTATCAAATTGAGATTTTTCATTATGTACTTTTTTTATTACTTCAGGTATGCATATTGCACGTAAAAGTGAATTAAATTGTGTGACTTTAGAAATGCACCCATTTCTGGTTCCATTTTAAATTTTTAATAGGTATTTTAAATACATCACAGACATCCATTTGAATTCCAGCCAGCTTTGTTTAGTGTCTCCTAGGGACAGAAAGAGTTTTCAGGTAAACTCTGGACAGGTTTGCCAGAGAATGATTTGTACTAGCTCATCCAATGAGATAAGCAGATCAAGGTAAGGTTGTGCATAGATAGGGCCATATGATGCACCATGTGACGTGGGATTTTTAAAATTTATTTTATTTCCTTGTTCAGTGGTAAACGTAGCAGGGGTCTAATTATGAACTTCTATTCTTGATCCTTACAGGAGTTTCATCTCTGGGATGTATCTTTTGACAAAAGTCAGTGACAAATATGTTTTCTCAATTTTCTGTAAATCTGCTCAGTTTCTCTCCTCTGAATGTGCTCTGCAATGTGTTTGAGAAAAAGAATGCAGCATAAGTGTTTTCATAGCCCAAACTCTTCTCTTGTCAGCCATGAGACCTGGCACATTCTGTTGGGACTGTCTGAGGGGCACTTCTCGTCTTGTAGCAGGATGTGGTAAGGCATGCCTTGACCTTCCTTAAAATGCAGTGCCTCGGGTACAGGCTGTAACCACATGTTGTTTGGATGGCAGAGTGGCCCAGAATGTCTTTATTCAAATAACACTGTTTGAATTCTCATCTCTTATGAGTACTTCAAATCTGCACAAGGCTGTTTTTACTCCCAATGTGTGCTAAGCCCTGTTGTCCTTTATTACTATTATTTCTTCCTCTTCCACCCACTGTACAAATTCCATTCCCACAAACTACCATGGCAGCTGCTTTCCTCCAGCTGGTAGGTTGATAGCAGTGAACAGCTTACTGTGGAGCCTGAACCCATTAGTACTGCAACAAGCGACCAGAAAACACCCTCCCTAAGATAAATAACTCTGAGCTGTATGTTCAGACTATTGACACATTTTCACTGCTCAGCTCACTTCAGCATACACTGCTCCAGTTCTTTTTCAGAAGTGCTGTCTGGATTCTTTGGGTCTGGTTTCAAATAAGAAAGATCTTTTTGTGTGAGTTTTTAGTCTGTGTGCAGAGGGGCAGTTTCTACAACAGTATCTGGTTAATAATTTTAGCCTTTATTTTGCAGGAGTAATTACTTCAAGATAAAGGTTGGTTCAAAGTATTTCTTTAGATTGTTGAAAGAATTCAGAAAACGTTGCATGATTACTTTAGCTCTAGGTGAGAGAAGAAGGAAGTCCTTCCAGCTGTGGGTGTTGTTTACATTACATACATTGTCATTTTTTTGCTAAATGATGGATAAGGAGAAAAATGTCAGAACAGGAAAAATATTTAATATTGGCAATGTCATACTCATACCAGATTCCCCTGTCAGACCTCCTAACATGCAATTTTTAAAAACAGGGTTTCTGAAAATGCCCAGGAGTTTGAAGTCCAACCATGCACAGCATGTTGCAAAGCAGCCCATTAACTTCACCTTCAGTATTTGGCATCCGCAGTGCTGAGCCCCCGCAGGAGAGAGAGAGACCTTCAGTTGTTGAGGTGTGAATCTGCAAACCCGCAGTGGTTCTGCAGTTGCTTCACGAAATCTTGTCTAGACAAAATTCTGTGGCCAGTGTCACAGAAGATAACCAGCAGCAGGAGGCAACACGTGGACACAAAGTGGTGTAGGGGGGCAGGCAGGCAATAAATCTACAATGTGGAAGTGGGGAAAAGAAACCCAAGCAGCAGAGTTTGCAGAGTGCCGTTGTGAGGTGTGGGAACAGCTTTTGTGTGAGCAGTGTGAAGCTTTTGTGTGAGCAGTGTGAAACTTTCAGTTCTGCATTGGGCCATCATGAAACCACTCTGCAGAAAGCTTAATGTATGGAAGGGAATTAAAATTGCAAATTTGTTTCTGTCAGGAGAGGCTGTGTTGGAATCTAGGATATGAAGCAGCATACCCATACTCATAGGCAATGTTTTCAGAAGATACTAAAAAATATCTGTATTTATTTGTTGCATATTGGTTAATCAAGCTTTTATTAGAAGAGACATGGAAGGAGGCAAATTGTTGTCCTTTAAAATAAATATCAAGGATTTTCTTAAACTATGTTACAGGAAAGGGAAGTGGTTGGCTACAAATTATTTAGAAGTTCCCTATATGTAATTAATTTATTTTTTTTATTTCCCCAGAAGACTCATGACTACATTTTGTAATTACAAGAGTGGGTTATGAAATCAGTATGAAGTTTCTGAGTGAGATAATCTTTAAGAAACAAAAGAAAAACCCAAGGTAGAAACCAAGAACAAGGTACAGTTTTACAGCTGCCACTTTCAAGATTATTCCAAATTCCTCAGGCAGTAAAGCATAGGAATTCAGACTGAGGTGCACACCGTGTTTTAGAAATAGCTGTAAGTAGTAGCTGGGGTGGGAGGAGTGTTTCTGATCACATTTACAATTCAGCTTCTTCCCTTTGTCAGTTCATTCTGGGTTCTTGGTAGGAAGCTCTGAGGCAGGCAGACAGTGTGCTACCACCCTCCAGTGGTTTGCAGAGCGCAGCGCAGGGGTCACGTTCGGAAAGCTTACTCGAAAAACAAAAAGGGGGCTGTGGGGATATTCCAAGCTTTCTGCTGGGAATACACATTGTTACACTTTGGATTTGTTTGGTGACTTGTGTAAAAAGTCTTTTGACTGTTGTTAGACGCTACAAAGTGTTTTAGCACACCTGGTCTGTGAAGCCTAATGATATTCATGCGATTGCTTGCATTTGCAGGACATGGAACCATCTGCATCTGTGATGATTTCCAGTCTCTGTTTGTATTGCTGCCAGGATTAACGAATCTGTGGGTGGTGACAAGTGGATGTACAGCAGTGAAGGGGTGCTTCATAGGGGGTTGTGCAAAAACTACAGTTTGTCTATCAATTTAGTGACTCAGTAATTTACAAATCATTATAAATGTCTCCTCTGGCTGTTAGTCTTCCATTTCTTTCTCTTCTTACAGTCTCTAGAGCACCTTAGGAGTATTAACATGTAAGTTTCAAAAAAAAAAAAATCGCATTTGTGTACTTACTTTTGTTATTTTTCTGTTCTTGGTGGCATCTGATATTCTGTGCATGGCATGTTACAGTGTCATCAACCTGATAGTTGTATTTTTTCCAAGATCACTGATGAAGATAACAAAACATGATGTAATTTATTACTACCTTGCTATCATGAATATGGAAAGCCACAAGAACTGCATAAGCTTCTGAACACAGCAGGAATGAATTTATCAGTGGTTAAGGAGACATTAAAGCGCTGTGTGACAGGAAAGGTAGCACCTGCCAAACTTCCCCACACAACTTCAGGCTGTATCAAGTCCTGGGCTATAAAAATTTTCGATATGAGGCTATTGAAAAAATCCTAAAATAGTGAACTGCACTTTTCTGCTCCAAGACAATATGAATTGCTGGATCATCTACTAGCATCACTCATTTAGTACAGCAGTCACACAGTATTCTCTGTTCAGCCAATCTAAAATATGTGAATAGCACAGGAAAGTTATGCCATCTACCACTGGGATCACCAGGAGTACAACACAAAGTTTAATTGAATTTCCCCTTCTGAGTTCAGCTCATCACAGCTGTAGCTGAGAGAACTGGGACTGCAGCTAGGGCAGGACAAAACAGAAGCACGGCTTTGGAACACACTAAGAGCTGTTAAATGCTCCCGTATATGACACAGGGTCTCTTCTTGGACCTTTTTCCTTTCTTGTATCCCAAGCTGGGAGTACAAGGTACTCTGCAGCATCTTCCAGTTCCATAACCACGATGGTGGCCTCTCCCAGCCTCTGCCACCCAGCTTATTTCTGGGGTGGTAATGCGTGTGTGGATAGAATATCCAGGCAGGCAGGCAGGGTGTCTTGTGGGAGAAGAAAAGGGGCCAGTTAGAGGAAGCAGAGTCCAGTAGGCCTTGGCTTGTTTTCTGGCTAGATTTGATCATGGGATGTTAGCAAAAAGGCCTGCTTTAGCCCTTTTCTGCTAACTCCCTCTCCTCATATACTTTCTTGTAAATCTCAGTTGAAGTTTGCGAGCTTGTTCCTTTACTTACTTATCCTGCTTGTTGGTCATTTGGTTTTGTGTGGTTTTTTTCTACCTACAAAATGTTTACATTTAGACTCACAGGACCAGCAATTGTCATTGACTGGGCACTCACGTCAGCACTTGGAGGCTTTTAAGTTTGTTAGAGCATAAAGTAACTATAATGAGACTGCACATATAATTGATAATGAAAGTTTTGCACAGAATCTTTTCTCCAGTAGACCAAAAAGTGTAGCATCCCATTTGAGATGACAGAAAAATTCTGTTTAAGAACAATTCATTCTTCTTTATGTTCAATGTTAATCTCTTACAAAGCATCCACAGGTAAGTGAGGGGCTAAAGTAAAACCCTTTATCTGGACAAAGACAACTCTTTTTTTGGAAAGAAAGTCTTTTGCAAGACTTGCATTGAATTTTCACTGCAGAAAGGATGAAAGTCTCCAGGTCAAATGCTGTGTAACCCAGTGACTGTAATAATGCCAGACTGTGATAATAATGCCTCAGACTTTCTGGCTGGCCACTGAATATTACCTACATGAATGACAATGAATATAAAGTGTTGGGGTTTTACTACGTTAAAAAAAAAAATAAAATTAGTTCTCCCATTTTTTTTCAGACTTCCATACAAAACCCAGCAAGTTTTCACTCCTAAGTCAATGTATCAGAAATTGAAATGAGGTCTCAGCTGATAAATAAACTGATAGCTCTGTCTCTTTGTATATTACTTAGGAAATACTTCCATTTTCCTAAGGAGTTATTTAAGCCTTGTGTTCATAAAGTGTGATCACCAGGTCAGGAGAGGTGATTCTGCCCCTCTAGTCTGTTCTCATGAGACTCCACCTGCAGTGCTGCATCCCGTTCTGGGATCCCCAGGACATGCTGGAGTGAGTTCAGAAGAGAGCCATAAAAAATCATCAGAAGTCCCTTCCAACTCAAAATATTCTGTTATTCATTAAATTTTGGAAAGGGCTGAGCAAGGTTCTAGAGACTGTGTTTTGAGACAACAGCTCAGAAAAATGCAAGCTTTAACTGCCATTAAAAACCAAAATTTGTTTGTCCTGGTATGTCCTGCTCTAAAACCAGTGGCAGGAAGAAGTATTTTTGAGATTTATTCCTCGTGGTGACATGGCATCGACCCCCCTCAGCTTTACTGCAGTTGTGCTCCTTCAAAACATAACCTGATAGCAAAAAGTGTTCTGAATAGAATGGCCACATTAGCACAGGTGAAAGGCAATCCATGTAGCTTAGATGGCATCTCTAAATCTAGTGATAAAGAATTTAAGGAAATTTGTTTTTCCCCCAGAAACAACATTTAAAAACAAACAAACAAAGCAAACATCCGACAAAAACCAACACAATGCAAAAACCTAACCAAGGAAAACAAAGCCAAACTCGTGCCTTCAAAGTACATGTGTGCCACCCCAGTGCTCTGCAGTGGCCAGGGTTTCTGTGCCAGCCTGAAGCCCCTAAGGCCGGGCACTGATCCGAGCCCAGCTCTGCCTGGTGTTCCCAGGGCCGCAGGGAGGTGGCACTCGTGTCTCATCATGCTTTGTGCTGGTTCCCTTCCTCAGATGCCAGTGTCCGACTCCGAGATTATTCATGGGAACTGGGGCGTTTTGCTTTTAAATGCCGTATTCTTTCATCTGTTTTCAAAGGCGAACGTTTTAGTAGAGAAGGATTTTGTTTTAAAGAAGTGCTAAAAAAAAAAATAAATTATGTCCTCACAAGATTAGAAAAAAATTGCCTGAAGCACTGCACTGTTGAAATGCAGGGAATAGCCTTTTTCATCTTAAAATAGCCTTAATCTAAGCTAGGATTTAGTACTATAATTCAGAAACATATGCCTGGAAGATCCTCCTTGCGTTACTAAGGCTGAGTGCTATCATGTACGATCATTTCCACATAATCACCTTTTCAAGTTTATTGAATTTAATCCTCAATGCGGTGCATTTCCTGTGCTTTTATTTTATGGGAAGACTGTTACATAACTGCATTCCTCAAATTTTAATAATTACTACAAACTAAAGTTTGGGCTTTTTCTTCTCTCATCACCAGAAGTGCAAATTTAAAATAAATATTCATCTTTTTGCCTGTTTATTAACATGTTATGGTTGTACTGCAATGAAATTACTTTATATATCATTCATAAGCAGACAGGAATAGAACTATTCATTCCTCTGAATCTGTGAAAATGAGATGATTGTGAATTTTACAGTGACAATGCACATAGTCCTGTAATGGGTATTACCAAAATAAAAGGATTTGTTAATTTTATTACTGCTTGGGGTTTTGGCAGAAAGAGCCAGAATGGTCTGCGAAAGTTTACTGCGAAATTTTACAGGTCTGATTTTTTTAACTCCTTTTTTTTAATTATTATTATTATTTCAGTGGGAGAAACTACAGATGACAACAAGTGAGAGGAGGAAAATAGTGTGTTCAGTCACGTTCCACGTAATTGCAATTACCTGTGTTGTTTGGTCATTGTATGTTTTAATTGATAGAACTGCTGAAGAAATTAAACAAGGCAATGATAATGGTAAGTATCTTTTACCTTCTTTGGTGTCGTTGATAATGCAGTGGCTGGCTTTGAAAAGCAGCTGTGTAACCAGTCACATTCTGTTCTTAAATAACAGCTCACAGACAAATGGCTACATCAGATGCTTTAATGCAGAAGTTCTGAATGCATCAGCATTAAAAGCTTATGTATGCCCCTGCAGGGAGAACTCTACTTTGTGTAATCATTACAACAGCTTAACTAGCCCGCTGGTTCTTGCTAGGTTAATCTCCTATTATGTAGGTATTTCTAAAGCTCAGGCAAAAGAGATGAGTCAGTTCAAACAGCTCAGTGCAAGTTCAGGTCATTAAAATAGCGATTTATTTATATTACTCACTTGAACCTTGGTAGCAAGTAAGACATGATAGAGCCTTTTCATTAACAAGCTTCCTAATATGAACTTCCAAGAGACCATGTTCCACTTGTGTTAGTCCTTCATGGGGAACTTAAGTAGCATGGAAAGCCATTCCTGGACCCTTTCAAATAGAATTGCACTGTGAATGTCCATGTTCCAGTTGTATGTATTGTGAGGATGGTTAAACAGTGGAACAGAGAGGTCATGGAGTCTCCATCTGTGGAGATCCTGAAAACCCAACTGGACACATGTAACAGAATGCATGTTTAATGTAAGTAGGTTTCGAATTTCTGGGCCATACTTAGCATATGTGGAAAATATATCATGAACTGAATTACTGTTTTCCATTTCAAATCTAAGTAAGTCTATTTGGTCTGAAATTTAGTCTTAAATGTGATCATGATGATAAAAAGCTTTTCAGTTTTGATCTGAACTGACTTTAGGCACAGTAGGGGAACAAAGGTCTCTAGCTTTGTTCTATATTCTGAAGTTAACATGGAAAACAAAACAGGTGGAGCTTTGTGCCTTGCTAGTTAGATAAATATTTGATGATACTCTCAATGCTTGCCTTACTTGCATATGAGTGGAAAACAAGCAACAAGGTTCAGTAAGTCACAGATGAATATTTACTACAAAGTCTTGCTTTGCATTCTTTTGAAATGGGTAACCCTGTTTTTTATCTCAAAAAACCTGGCCCCGAGGACAGTACTAGGAATGGCTTTGAACTTTTATTTACGAGTACATCACCCTGCTTATTATAAGGGGGAAGCTATTTCTGTGGATTAGCTGAATTTTCATAACAAAACAGCTAACGTGAATTTTTGTTGTAATACTCAATGCAAATGAATCACATTAATTATGCTTGGTAGGCTCAAAAAGTATTTATGATTTGTATAGAATTGTGTTTGCCAAATGTAATGGCTGATTTTTTACACTAAAAAATGGAAAAAGAGATGCCTTCGAGCTACTTAAAATGTGCAAAAATAAGTGTTTGAGACGAGAACTCTCTTGCCCCAAAATTTGCTTGTCATAGGGGAGTACTTTTACAAAAGCAAACATTGAGGGGAGAAGGAAGAGGCATGTAAGTAGTTTGCTTTCTTCTCCATTTTCTCTCTGTAAATGGGAACTGCTGGGAAAAAGACAGTGAAGACTGGAGAAAAACTGCTTTATAAACATATTTTGAGGAAAAGAAAAACCAAAAGCCCAGAATACTACTAGTAGTGTTTGTTAATATTCTGTAAGTTAAAAAATCCTTTTTTAAGTGAGTATCTCAAACTATTTAAAGGCTTGGGGTTTTTTTTCCTCCTTATAGAGGTATATAATGCAAATCTCTTAATTGCTGTATTGAGCATTATGCTTACTTTGTAAGAGTGGCCTTGCATTTCCAGATTGACCAAACTGTGGTGAAGTCAGAAGTGGGAGGCAGTTTCTTGGCTGGCCTATGCAATAGGGAGCCCCTTCTGTTTTCTACTCAAGCCATAACTGCCCCAGTAGTGTGTACATACCTGGGCATTCTTAGGAAGTGGTTTTTTTATTTGACTGAAATTCAGAGCTTGATATTCAATGTGTAATGGTGGTAATAAACATAAACTTTCTAATTCACAGGTGTCCTTGAATGGCCGTTTTGGACGAAACTCGTTGTAGTGGCCATTGGATTCACGGGGGGCCTGGTCTTCATGTATGTGCAGTGTAAGGTTTATGTGCAGCTGTGGCGCAGGTTGAAAGCCTACAACAGAGTGATCTTTGTTCAGAACTGCCCAGACACCATCAAAAAACTGGAGGAGAAAAATTCTTCGTGCACTCAGAGCTCGGACATCAAGGATGCGGTGGTGGTGCCAGTAGCACAGACAGGTACAAACTCTCAGCCAGCAGCGGAAGGAACGACATCTGAGGTCATGCCAGTTTGACAAAAGACAGCATTGTTTCTTCTTTGCAGAGTAAGGCGTAGTGTTTTCTACACTACAAATGCTACAAGAAAGTAGAAGTGACTTTGCTTTTTTTTTCAGTAAAAAAAACAAACAACAAAAACAAACAAACAAAAACCATACGAAAACCAAAACCCTACAAGGAAAACGGATCCAGCAAAGCAACTTGTTACTGTATGGAATGTGCCCGTCCGTGAAGTAGTTTCGCAACTAGTCAGCAAGTGTAGTGAAAGTGGAAGTGTAGAAAGTGCAATAGAGAACAGGTTTAAAAGACAATGCCAAACCAATACGACAAGAGTACTTCTTCTTTTTTTTTTTTTTTTTTTTTTCAAACTGGGATGGATGGGAAAGTAGAAACAGACCTGATATAATAACTTTGTTTACAGAGAACCAAGACCTTCCATCTGTTTACTACCAAAAGTTGTATTTGCTATTTATCTTTTTAAATGTATGCTTCAAAGAGTACCGATCCAATCATATGCATTAACAAATCCAAGTATAGAGAGCTTTATCACTCTCTGAGCTTCACGCAGTAGCGCACATTCATGTGACTGTAGCAGAGCCTGAATGCTTGCGCAGCTGTGTCAACTAAGGGTATTTTAACTGTGCCTGTTTTTTTGAAAAGTAAGCAATTCCAACCAGTATCAACTCATGTCTCCATAAGCTTACAGGTATATTTTTAAATACAGCTGTCAGCAAAGTAAGTACAGGGAGGACATAATATGTAGATATGCATTTAAAAGAGCAGCTCTGCTGTTTATTTTACTAACGAGTAAATTAGACATAAATTCTATATGCAAAGTATTGAGGCAGAATTGTAAATGAAAAAAAAAGCAGTTTACTGCACAATTACACAGAAGCAAATTTACTATTATCAAAGGTCTGAAAAAGGATGACACAGTGAAGATGGAAGCCATTTTTGGTTTTATTTTTTAAGATTCACGATACAGAAAGGTAGATGTAAGAGAACATACCTACCTACCTATCTTAAAAAAACATTAGTTTTTATCTCTTTTTTTCTGAAAAGTTAGTTTTTATCTTCCAGGCTGAAAAAATGAATCAATGGTTTCCTTCTGTACAGGTAAACTTGAGGTGTTAGAGGTTCAACAGTTCAGTTGTTAACTTCGTGTTTTGAGCATTGTCATATAAAAATGAAGTGTGAATAGCATTAAAAGGTGCAATAGATAAATGAATGTAGATATAATACTCTGTCCAACAGGGTGAATTATATATAAAGAACCAATTTTGTGATTCACTTTGCATAGCTGTGATGGTGTTTACCATCAGGACACAAGTGCAAGTATGGACTTGGAGTAGTTATGTACTGGTGTGGACAAGTCTGGGGCCTGAACATAATGTATATTTAAAAAAAAAGGTAAAAGTTTTGGGTTTTTTTAATCTTGTATTTAGGTAAAGGAGGAAAAGCAAACAAGCAGATAAAGAACCAGAGTAAAGAGGATATGAGAACACAGGTTCTTTTAAAGGGTGGTATCTGCCACAATTACAAGTAAACTACAGTTTCTACAGAAGGCTTGAAGTTTCTAATGGTAAATTTTCTCTTCATACACTCAAGTATTTACAATGAAAAAGCAGAATGATCCCATTCTTGCAAATATCCAGCATGCTGGGCCTAAGATGTACTGGAGTTTTTATACTAAGTATTCCTTTGTGAATGTTTACTGGCTTAAGGCTCAGGGAATACTGGAAGTAGCAGTATTAGCAAGAAATGTGTCTTTAATCAGATCATTATTTTTTCGTATTGCAATTGCTCATGTAATTTGGCTGTAACTGAGTGATCACCATCTGGCTAGACAGGACATAAAATCTTGGTGCTTGAATGGATCCTAAACAGATGTCAGTATTTGCTGTAAGTTACTCCAGGTGAGTTGGATTAATGTTTAAATTTTTTTATGTAATGGCACACACTTTTTATATAAAATAACTTCTGAATTATACAACTGCAGATCAACAACTGTAGTAGTTTCTCCTTTGAAATGACATACAAGAGAAAGCAAACCATTTCTCCATTTAAAATTGTGGAGAAGACTTCAGAAGGTCTTCAGAGAATAACGACAGGACTAGCAAATGCCTCATAAATGCATATGTTTAAAGACAGTCTGCAATGGCATGGTTTTCAAAAAGTGTAAAAGCTACTTGCTGATAAATCTCATGATATCTGAAATTAGACACTTAGAATTACTAACTGCATTTGAATGTGTGGAAGGATGTTTACAATAAACCTGATGAATCATAGCAAAATTTACTGACAAGGAACATTATTATGAAGGATAATTAAGAGCTTTCTGAAATAATAATAGTTTCTTACTAAGTATCAGTAACCCTGCTCCTTTAGGCAGCTTGTTCTTTGACCTGCTGTAGCATCATGACCCTACTGTAAGTACTTTATTTTGTCAGTTTAAATTCACATTAGGGTTTTTTACGTGAACAAGTATAAAATTTAACTCAAAAAAGAAAACACAGGAGGCTTCCAAAAGCAGAACGGCAGCATCCAACAAAATTATTTTACATTTTTAAAAATACACTGAAGAGTCACCAACAGAACAAACAATGTGAAAAATGTTATACTAATGCCGTCCCCTTCTAAACAGTGTTTTGGCATTCAACCATATCTACAACTAAGCTTACAGTTAAATAAATGAGTGGAGGAACACTTGAGTTGAAATTCCTCATCTCCCTTTGAAGTATTTATTGTGGACAGCAGAAAAAGAGCAAAATGGGACTCTGTGCTGAGATGGACAATGAGCCAAGTCATCAGCAGGCTTGAAGCAGTCTTTAAAGTATTACAGTATTAGCTCGTGCATCCCCTTTTCTTCTTATGTGCACTGCACATTCTAGAGCTTTCAGGGATTTCATGCAGGATTGGAATTTGTTTCTGAAGCAGGGTACAACCTCTTCAAGAGGGCAACAAGCTCTTCATATCACCATGCCTTGGATTCAGGTCTTCATTAATAAGGAAAGTGCACAAATACAGACACTAGACAGATGCTTATCAACCAGCAGTTTTTCATCCCCACACAAAGTACAATTTTCTGTATTAATTTAATAACCATGGGATTCTATTCTAAAAAAAACACCAAAACTCAATAAACAAAGAAAAAAAAGGTATACTGAAGATTTTAAGAGCCAGACATTTTAATTAAGATGCCATCTCAAATAAAGAACCATATCAAACTGCTTGTGTAGCCACAGTACAAATAAGTGTAGCAAATAAACTGACAGTGGAATCAGGCCTGGCTAAACCCACAAGGGCAGAACCTTGCTCTGAGCTGCCATTACCAAGTAGAACTTAATCTGCATTCTTGTTTAAATGAAGTTTTAATGAAGGTAGACAGAAATAATCTGGTGTCAGGTCAGATCTGGAAGTTTAAACGAGACACTCCGAACCTGTGCACATTTCTGTTCCTAAGTTACAAGCATTAAAAAGTTTATTTCAAACTGGCATAAACATACCACTCTTGACTATCATTAGCATTACAAAGATTCTCAACTAGTCCAACTGTGCCATTCACACACTGTTCTCTCTGAAGGCAGTGTTTATTTTTGTTGTGTAGAAAAAATAGTAATTCCCCATCACCAGGGCAGTTTATAATTTCTAATAATGCAATGAAACTCTATGATGAAAATATTTTACTCTGTATATTTGGAATTACAAGTTTGTGTTACTTGTTTAACTCCCTCTCTTTTGCAAAAGAAAAAGTGTATGTTTTTGTGGGTGAATGTGTACTGAAAGATAGAAGGCAAGGGAAACAAAAGTAATGTATCTGCTTATTGTTGTGAAAAAAATGTATTTGTATTAAACAAATGACTCGAATTACTGTACTATTCTACCCTTGTCACTTCGTTATATAAAGCATCACATGCTGAACATGAATTGGCAAGACCACACTCTTGCGAGAAAGTGAGCAATATACTCAGCTGCACGCTTCATACTGATAAACCTCTCTAACTACCAGGGGCTAGTTTTGGGTGCCACAGCTTGGCAGAATGCTCAGGAAAATACCTCATGGTACAAAAACACTTGAAAAGAAGTATGGTTGCTTAACTTGCAGGCATCAACTCTACAAAGAACTCCCAAAAAGCAAATAGGTTAACATCTATAGCATAATGGACAACTAGTACTGGATTTCAACTCCAGGCAGGTAAGAGGAAGACTTACTAAGGAAAGCAGTGCTTTTGAATGAACTGCTTGTTATAGCGATTTTGGAATGTCCAGCACTAGAAACCTTTAAAGGTGGGCTGGACAGTTAAAGTACTTTAAAGCTAATCCCACCTCAGAGTGTCAGAACAGATCTCTTGTTATCATTTTAGACTTTTACATGGTGAGATTTTCTCCTTTTCCAAAAACCTTTAAGATTTTTTTTTTAAATGAAAGAAATATTACAAATTTGCATTATGAAAAAGCCTGTGTACTTTGTCAGGTGTTATACCAAAGTAAGTATCCCACCTTGAAAAATACAGTGTCCCAACCAAGGTACAAATTTAGTTTTCTACAGAGGGTTGTATCCACCTACCCCGTATCTTTCTCATGGATGGTCATCTGGGGAGAGAGTGGGCTATTTTGAAACACTACAATTCTAGCTGGAAAAAGCCATCATATGGCTGATGACTGATAAGAATATATGTTCAAAACACAGAAGTGTTTTAAGAGATTACATTCCCTGCATCCAAGGCCAACTGCTTGTTAATTTCGTTAAAGCTGCCCTAACCAGCTCACTGTGTAAATAATTCACAAATCCCTACAAAATATAATAGAGAAGAAACAGCATAAACGAAGAAATTCTAGTAATAAAGATATATTAACTTCCATTTATTAGAATATGGAAAAGTGGAGCCAAATTTGGTTTCAGAAGTAAGAGACCAGAGGTATAGGGCCCTATGCCTTTTTGCTTTGCATCAATGGCTTGATGAAGGGTATCATTAGAATACAAACCACATTTCTGTTTAGTTTGATGTCTGTAAACACATTAGCAAGGAAACATGCTATGTGGTACTTTAACCAAACCACACACACCCCCCACTCCAACAAATGCCAGCCAATAAAATATTGAGGCTGTTTTGCATGAGCTCTCCTAAAAGTCAAAGAAATTGTTAACAAAGAACTTGCCAAAAGTACTTCGACTGGTGTACCACATCTTCACTGTCTGTGAAACAGAGCTCAGAAAATAACCTTGAATGAGAACAGAATGATTCCAGTCTGCTGGAAAGTGTGGGCCTGGGGACAAACTTGCCCTTCTATCACTTGCAAACACTTATAACTGATGCTCACTGAATCACAGAACTTCCCCCCCCCTTTTTTTTTTTTTTGTTTTAAACACATACAAGGCAATATATATGAAAATAAAATAAGCAGCACTATTTGAAATAAAAACTGAAGAAACAGGTCACAGTAATTTTTAAGTGTGTTAAGTAAATTACTAATTAATTTGAGGAAACATATCTATAATGAAACATGGATCATTACATCTATGTATACATATGCCTGGGAACAACATGATCTACAAAATTTAATCACAGTTCACAAACAGCATAGAATGAAAAGCAAAGTAGCAATGTCTTAATGGCTCTCAGAAGAAAGACTACTTACAGAAGCCCCGAAGATACAGTCAAAAGAACAAATCAGTCTAGAGGTTCAGGCAAAGGCTTTAGTGAATCTTGAAGTGCCACTTTAGGTTTTCTAGCAAATTTTGAGAGCTGGGGAAAAAGAATGGTGTTTCATTATAAGTATGGGTAAGATTTTTTGAGCACTTCATTTCTTAGCAATGGGAATCGTCATTTTATCAGTTTTCAAATCACCATGGTACTGTATTGGCTGATTATAAGTGAACTTGAATATGAGCTGACATTAGTAGGATGTTTCCACCTTTCAGTATTGATTTAGAAAACACTTCAGTTTAAAGTAGTGCTGGTATTTTGGTCTAGTAAGTAAAAAGTTTGATTTTTCATTTAGAACAGGTAACTAGTTACATATTAAACCCTTCCTTTTAACAAAACTGAGCAGTATTTGCAAACAAGCAGTTAAGGCTTAGGGAACTTGATTGCACATTAATTAGCAAAGCCTCCTTACCTTCATGAAACTTACTTCTTTTGGGGAAGAAAGTCTGGAAATCAATTATAGTGAATTTTTACTCTTGAAAGAGCTAGAAGATAGAAAGATAATGTATTCACTGTATCATGCCAAGGCTGACTGAACAAGTCAATTTGAGACAATTCTGTAGTGTGGGCATTTACTTGCCCTTTACTAGAAAACTAAACCTGGAGGATTCCTGAAGCTGAAAACTTTTCCTGATGAGAAAAAACGGGTTGTTTTTTTTACTACCCTTTCCTATCTGCAAGGCGTCTAGCAAACCCCAGTTTTAAAAAAAGTTAAACTCCAATATACACATACTTGTACCCCATACTCTATCCTCACACGTGGTAGCATCACCACAGAGATGAGTAAATACCTTATTGCATTGAAAGACAGACAAAAACCCCATATGAGACTCTATAAGCCCTGAATTACTTACAAATGGCTCAGAAAGTTTTTCATATCCGTTGTATATGTATATGGCACATACTTAGGTAAAAGAAAAAAGGAAAAATAAAATACTGAGGGTAAGTTCCTCACTATATGCTTGTTTCTCCATGTCCCAAATGTTGGAAGTCTCATCCCATCAGAAAAAACTTGTGGAGCAGATGCTGTAATGAACAGTTCCATAAATTTGGTTACAATTTTTTCCAGCACTAAAGAATTGTAAATGAATCACTTTACTGTATACAACCAGCCTTGAGAAGGACAGTGTTTTCTGTTTCTTTTTGGGTTTTGTTTTGGTTTTTTTAGTGGACATTTGTTTTGTCTACATGAAAAAAAAAAACAATCATATTTCTACTGGACTTTGATTCAGCTGATTCTTTCCAGATGAGACCATCAACAGATATGTTCCAGAATCGGAGCACAACTAACAACTCAGCTGCTACTGAAGGTTTGAATGTAATTCAGCCAGTTCCTTAGAGAAGTCTTAGCTTTCCAAGGCTGGCTAGCTCGAGTAAAAGTGTATCTTAGTATGAACATTGAAAGGTACAGGGCAATGAACTGGAAAGCACATTAAAAAATCCCGAAGTTCTTATATAAAAGTGGCTGTACATATAAAAATATTACTTTTTTGTTTGAAATGTTGTATATTTAATATAAGCCCAGATAATTAAAGAAACCTGAATTTTAACTACTACAACTTTGCAGTTAAAAGCTAAAAAAAAAAAACACCACAGGGACATACTGTGAAACAATATCTCACACGTTAGAAGAAAAAAAATCTTCCCTAAAATTAATCTCTAACCAGAAAAAATACGTATGAATAACAGAAAATTATAACAGAGGACTTAACATTAAAACCTGTAAATCTTCGCTATAAATGAACAAAATTCCAAAGCATTCCCTACAGCAAGCTTGTAAGAACAGAGAACATCACATTAATACTTCCCATTCCCACTGATACCAGCATCTGCTTTCTAGATTTGAAAAAAAGAGATTAACAATTCAGAACTCCCGCGAGCATTCATCCTTTTCCCACCGTAGGGAAGAAATTCATCAACATACAAAACCCTAAGAGCTGACTTAAAAGCACAGACATGACTGAATTGTGAAATTGATAGAAGAGATTCCATCACCTCATCTCAGTAACACGGGATGCTAAATGCTCTCTCTACATCCCCTCCACTCCAGGCCTCTCAGGACAATAAACTCTCAGCACAGAAATTAAAATTAAAGAAATAAATAGTTGTTGTTGTTGTTGCCACTGCTGCATTAGTATTCTGCAACAACTTGTCTGGTAAGTTGGTCTTGCGCACCATCAGTTTACGCCTAGGTTATTTTCAATTCAATTATGAATACATGGGTATCATAATACATATGATTTTTTCTGGTAATTCAATGGAAAAAGTTCACATGCAGAAACTGTTCTTTTTTCATTACTTGTGCAGTAGGTCAACCAGAGAGTTTAAAACCCAGCTAAACAAGCAGTGAATACATAGACTTCAATGGAGAAAATCCACTAACTCAATTAAATCTAAACTGTAAACAGGTATACAATCATAGAATCAACCAGGTTGGAAAAGACCTCGGAGATGACATCAAGTCCAACCCTTGATCCAACACTGCTGTGGTTACCAGATCATGGCACTAAGTGCTACATCCAGGCTCATCTTAAAAACCTCCAGGGACGGAGAATCCACCACTTCCCTGGGCAACCCATTCCAATGTCTGATTACTCTCTCTGTAAAAAATTTCTTCCTAATATCCAACCTAAACCTCCCCTGGCACAGTTTAAGCCCGTGCCCTCTTGTCCTACTGCTGGTTGCCTGGGAGAAGAGACCGACCCCCACCTGGCTACAACCTCCTTTCAGGGAGTTGTAGAGAGTGATGAGGTCTCCCCTGAGCCTCCTCCAGGCTAAACAACCCCAGCTCCTTCAGCCTCTCCTCAAAGGACTTGTGCTATTTACTTGCAGTCTGAAAGACAAATGTTAAAAAAGAGAGAATTTCAAACACTTGACTACCACATTACCACACAAGTAATAACTTCTTCTTGTAATGTCTTATTACTGGATTGTTTCAAGGAATATAGAGCATCTCATTCTTCATAACATTGCAAGACAATCTTTTTGAAGCATTCACCAGGATGTCAGCCTAATATACTGTAATTGCTGTGACACCTTCTAGTTACCTTACTACTCATTTTCCTTCTGTATTTTACACGCTGACAAGGGAAAGTGATTTTTTTCTGCAGTGTTTTTACTTGCAATTTCAAACACATCAGATCAGACTTTCTATACAAGCAAAAATTTAAGATTAACTTCTGCAAGGCAAAATCTGTCAAAGCACTGAACAAACCACATATACCACTTTAGTTCAAAGCAATTACCTTGGCTCAGCTTCCACCAGAGTTTAACACCTCAGGTTTTACAAATCAAACAAGATAAATTCCACAACATAGCTCAAAGTTAACAAAGCTATAAAAATAGCAAAGGCCTGCCCTTAACTTCAGCACATTTACTTCTTAAACACAAACACAAAGCAACGATATGATGGCCTAGAGATATGGCTGGTGGCAGAGGAGAAGACCTCTATCCAGGTTTAAGACTTGCAGTCCATCTGAAGGTGCATTAGACCACTAGCACATGCATGCTTCAGGTCTGTTAAATTTATTCATGTTTCTTCTCGAATTTAAGGAGGACAATGGTTAATTCTATATATAACCAAAGCAGACTGGTTTCGTAAAACTTGAAAGGATAGTACAAGCCCGTTTTGTAAAGAGGAAAAAATGTAATATACGTGTTAAGAGACTTAACACTCATCAGCAATTCCTGCTGCACAGCTATGGAAATACACACCTGGATTGATATCTGTAAATGAAATCTAGGAAACCCATGTAACTATTTACCATGACAAAAACTGGATTGTTTAGCACACAGAAGTGTACTTGGGATCAAGTACTAGAAAGATTATCCACCAGGAATAATTATTTCCACAGAATTAACACATATCTGAGCTGTGATTACTACTGCGTGTACAAAGAGTACAACCGAACTGTGACTTCTGAGCCCAATCCAGTACACACTGAGATGTCCTACTTAATGACTGCTGTGAAATTAGTTTTGCATTTGCCCTTTTTTCCTCTTTTTTTACTCACAGTTTTTACAATGACAATCTGCCAACAACTTCCCTGAAAGACATTTAAAGGCATCTAAAAAGTTGCTTCATAAAGCAAGCCTGCTAAAAAGACCTGAGCAACATAATTTTAAAATGAACACCTTAACAGAGATATTAGAGAACAAATATGGACAGGAAATATATTTTAAAAACAGACTGTAGGGACTTTAATTGGCTTCTGAACTGAATTCTGCAACATGGTGTAACTCTCTCAAATTCTCTTGACAAAACATAAAATACTCAGCATCTTACTGAACCATTTCCAGCTATGTTCCTGACACAGATTCTCAGAGAAGATAGAAGAGAAGAGCTCCTTATGTTTAACTGATTATTGCAATTACCAGAAAAAGGTAAGGATTTCTGACCACAAAGTATTCTAGTCTGAATCTAGACTGTTCCTATGACCAGAGAAGTACTCAACTAGCTGGGATTTTAAGATTAAGATTTTAAGTATTTATTTATATTACAAAATTTTAACCAGTAATACACAGCTTTACCCAGTAATACACTGTTTACTCTTTACTGTTTACTCTTTACCATAGGTACACAGTGAGATGATAAAAAAAGCAAATAGCAAAGACTTTAAAAATATAGTTAAATTTTATTTTTGTTTTCAGTGATAATTAAAATAAGTTTCTTATAATTTCCTTCACTGATTCAGCTCTCAAATCAGCTGGTGCTCATTGGGGCCACCTCTTCTTCTTTAATCATTAGAGGCACCTCTTCTCCTTTATTCAAGTCTTCTTTTGCTTCCACATCTGCCACCTCAGGGTGACTGCAAGCAGCATCCTTAGCTGAGAGCTTTTTCATTTTGATGTTTGGCAGTTTCCTCAGATCACCATCCCATTCTCTTAGAAAGTAAAAAAAAGTAATGAAAACCAATTAATAACAGAAAGGAAGGAATGGCAGACTTAAATCACCCTTCCTCAGAAGACACTAACTCAACTGAGGCTGCTTTTCTAAATTATCTCATCAGTCCCACTGCGGTATGAATAAGCACCAAAGATTTCACCTGATTTTGTACACTATAGAACGTGTAATTTCTCTATGAAAAAATAAATTCTTTCAGATTTGACATTCTGAACAAAAAATACACGATTAACTTTACTCCCACAGACTTACTGTACATTCAGTTACTTCAGGGCAACTGCTTTTAGGTTTGTCTCATTCAACTCCCAGTCTGGTAAGCAACAGCAAGGCAGGTTGCAAGAGCTTCTTCATCTGGATGCTTAATGTGCAGATCTAATATGCCATGTACATCATGATTTACGGTAAATGTTAAAATATTGAACAACTGACTTCAAGGGGACACAAGAGGTTAGTAAACATTCACATGGTTAAGTCTGTTATTTCAAAAGGCTGCATGAAGGAGAAAGAGTTATTTAAAATGTAAGTCAAATCCAGTACTCAATTAATAGAATGCTTTCTTAATTATAGTAAGTGCACTTCATGGATAATTTTTCTCAAGGGCAAAGGCAGCATTTGCCAGTTACAAAATGTTTCTGCTCTACCAAGGCAATACAACAACACTTCTATCTGATGTCCCAGGTCAAGAAGTCAGTTGTGTATTTATAAACACAGCAGTGTCTCTTCTTGAGGATTTTTGGCTTTATTCTAACATCCTGTGACTTCAGGTTACATACCACCCCTGGGAGTTAGTGATATATCATTCCATGCAGTGTAAGCATGCCTAAACCTCTTTTTCCTTTAAAGTATTTGATTTGACAGAGCTGTCAGCAAATTTTTTCATTCAATCTATTACCAAGACATACTGACTTGCTGGCCCAGATGAGGTAGCAGCAAGTTTCACAAGTTTTGCAGCTCCCAAATCTTTTAACTGGATGCAAGTCATCAATTTCCTTAAGACTTTCAACTCCTGTATACGCATACCAACACTAGTGTGAACAGCTGAGGTCAGAATTTTAGGTAAAGAGAAAATAATATCTAAGCATATTGAAAAAAAAGATACTTAAATTAGAGAAACGGAATTCTAACTGTTGAATGTAACTCTTTGAATGTTTTAATGAATAACTGTCACCAGTATTTTGCTTGTAACAGCTAAGAAATGTCAAAATAGCAATGCCATACCTACCCTGCTTTTTCAAATGACAAATTCTTTGACAGTTTTGCATAAATTCTTTTTTTTAATGAAAAAAGACAACACGTCAACTTCAGAGACACTGTTTTGCATAAACAGGCTAGTAGTGATGATAATAAAAAGAACTTACCTGAAAAATTTGAGATGCTTTCTGTTCATGATGTCTGGAATTTCTAATAGGAATTAAATTAAGTTCTATTAGATAAGTTACATTATTCAAATGAGTCTCAGTTCACAGAAAGAAATGTGAGCTAAACAGCTGAACATATTACTTCAGAGGAAATTAGCCCAAGAAAATGAGAATGAGGATTCATATTACAAAGTTTCTAGAGCAATATATTATTAGGAAGACTCTCCCTGCTAAAAAAAAAGGAAGTGAACTTTATACCTACAAACTGTTCCAAAATTAAAATGTTACTCAAAATCCAATCCTGCCAAATTCGTAAAAAAGGGTGGCCCATTTCTCTAAACCTACACATCTGAGAAACAGCAAAAAGCACATAAAGTTTCCCTTTAAAAATGTTCAGTAAAGAAATTAGGAACATAAGTTATTATTTTTTCTAAAAGCATAACTAACTTCCTCAACCAAGATCAAGGCCTGTTTTAACAGACATTCATTCACCCATGTAATAAAAAGCCCCAATTCTGCTCAGTAGACCTTAATACAAATATGTACAACACATAAAAGATAAAATAAAAAAAAGCTGTTTCAAAACTGACCTAAATGTACAAGCCTTACTCTAAATTAATAAGTAATTTAGAATAAACAATGAGTAAATTAGTAGTCCATAAGTATTTTGAAATGTTTTTGGAAAAAAATTCAAAGAGCAGCCTAAGTCTCTGGTGCAAACAAGACAGATCAGCAGTACAATTAGAAAAGTCATTCTGGTAATTCAAGTAAGGAAATATAACAAACAGTTGAATACACTTTGTAAAATTTACCATGCAGTAGAAGAATATTCATGTGTGTGTATGATTTTAATATATAAACACTGGAAAGAGTACAGTAAGACATTAGGTGTTTAAACAGAACACATTTTAGGATTTTAGAATATAGTACTCCTTCCTTCTACCTGCAGTGAGACAGTCTGAGAACGAAGAATGGCTATTTGATAACAATTAGTCTCACTCCAATGAAATTATAGTTTCCATCGTTAAATACATGTTCTATGAACAGGGAAACCAGCATTCCGTGGTTACTGAAATGCCTATTAAATAAATACTGCAGTAAATGCAACATAACATTTACAGACACCGTTGGCACCTTTCTCCTCTCAGAAGCCGATGTTCCTCTTGGTTGAACAGAAGCAAACATAACAGTTTTAATAACTGAAAGTTTTCAGTCTTCCCCATTAAAAGAAATAATTAACATGTCCCCACAACAAATCTGTACTGCTTTTGGTAGTAAAAAGAAAGGCAGATATTTGTATCGAGACCTATGGTACAGACCATTTGCCTCCTCTAGTAACCAAAACCTCCCTACTGGGTGTGTAGTTTATCAACTCATGCAGATTTTTACCTAGGATGCCAAAGCTGCTTTGCCTCGGTTCAATGTCATTCTTTTTTTTGGTTAGTCTTGCAGTATTGCAAGTGACCCATGTTTAACATCTTTACTCATTTATGGAGATTTATGCCTTAGAAAGCCTTGAAATCTTTCCACAGTATAAAATACCTCATTACTGTCTATGGACTATTCAGATTTCACAGCCAGCCGTTTTCTCAATATGGCAGACGCTTTCTACTTCTGTAACATTAAATCCACTTTATTTTAGCTTTTAAAATTGTGGTATTTCAGCAACTTTTATACTGTCCCTGAACAAATCCTGAAGATACAGTTCTGCCTTTTTTTATCTTTCTTATTTATCATGCTATCAAATGCAGGGTACAGATGATTTTGCTACAACAAAATGTAGCATGGTGATACCTGTATTACATCTTTGTGGTCAGATGGTCTTTACTATTCAGAAAACTATTCCTTCCTTTCACACTTGTTTATAAAGTTACCAGTTGAAGAACAATACTATATGCAAAATGTTTTGGTAACAATTATGCTGATTTCTGTATCCTACTTCTCAGTAAACAGATAGGGTGATACTGCTCACAGCTGAGCAAGAAAAGGCAAGGCAATATTTACCAAATGCCTTTTTTGTCTGCTGATTCCTTGGTTCTGATACACATCAATGCCACATTACGTTCATACTTTCAAATGAAGCCTTGAAACAAAGCCATGGTTGCTCTTGCTTTCTTTGCAGTCCCTTGAACTGCACTCTTGGCAGCACAGTGCCAAACACTGAAACATCCTAACTCTAACAAAAGAAAGAAGTTCTTCCCTTCTCTCAGGTATTTTACAAGGAGCAGTGCCATTCTGTTTGCCTCTAGGACAGAGCTTGGTGATGTAAACAGTGGGTTTGGCAGAAGTGGCACCACGCTAATTTTGGGCCAACTGTCCCAGAAGCAGCCTGAGATTTGCATTTGTTCCTTCTATCAAACCACTGATTCAACAAACAGTTCTTGTCAGACAAAGCAGGACTAAATGACAAGACTTCCAAATGAAACCTTTTCAATTGACTGTTTTGGCAAAGCACTTACTGCATTTTACCAACTTCTGCAGAACCTTTTCCAAAGAGAATATTCCATCAATTTTATCTAGCCTGCCATCCAGGGCTCACTAACATCACAAGGAAGCGGACATTTAGAAGGGAGAAGAATCTGTGACAAACCAAGATTTGGCACTGAATTGATCTTTACTGCTTTGGCAGTGGCAAAATTTTTAAGCTACGCTATGTGTGCTTGCAATATGTCGCACAATAAAAATCACTGAGTTGCTAGATTAAGAACAGCAGTAGAAACTCTAGACCCATGTGTGTGGAAATCAAATAACTCTACACTGCACAGTAACTGATTCTCTAAATTACGGTGATTTAATAAAAGTTGTTTTACTCAGATGCATCTCCTCAGCATAAAACAATGTCATGGGTTTCGCTGCTACTTGTGAACTCCTTCATTTGCTTTAAAATTTTGTCGCAGGAGCCTGTTTTTCTGAATTAAAGATAGAAAAAATGGACAACAGACATATGGCATGGGACTTCTGGAAAAGAAATGCAGTCAGTCTTTCAGGGAGCAGATACTCGTATTCCTAAGATGAAGTATTCAGCTATTTATGTGCTTTAACAGAACAAAAGTGAAAAAGTAAGCATTTTTTAATGTTTCTGACCCTTTCAGATAGTTTTAGTTCTCTGTCTTCTGAGGAAGAACAAACAGCCTGTTAAAAAGAAGGAAACTATAGATACTCTTTAGACAAAGAACCATTCAGTTACCCAATAATGATCATTACAGAAAACAGCAGCTAACAAACAGTACAGCAGTTACATTAGCAGATACATGGAAATGATACGGCTTTCATCTGAATTAAATCGATTTCCTTGTAATGAGAAGTCTCAAGAATTAATAAAACTAGTGTGTTTAATTTTAAAAGCCATTTTTCCTCTAGATTATTATTATGCTTCTAAGAGAACATGCAAGGTGTTTAGAAGTAAATTATCAAAAATGTATGATGTTCAGATGAAAAAATTACGATGCTTTTCCACTGAAAGCATGCTAACTCTGAGTTCCAAATAAGTAAATAAGTATCTAGGGTTTCCTTTCAATAGCTTTGCTATAAACATGTAAGACCTCATTAAAAAAAAAAAAAAAACACTAAATACACATAAATGTAAACATGAGGAAGAAAATTTCAGTAAAATTAATGTAGATTTATTTAAGGAGTAAGTAAACAAGAAGAAGCTGCTAACAAAACTCAACAACCTCACTGATAGAATAAATGTTCCCTATATAGGTACTATTTATTTAAAATAGACTAAATTTACTACAGCTTTGGGTATTTACCACTTTTGTAAACTAATTTTTACTCTTCTATAAAGAATTAATTTTTCATTAAGATATATATTCAATGGGACAAGAGGAAACACCCTCAAGCTATACCCAGGAAAATCTGCGTTGGACATCAGGAAGAATTTTTTCACTGAAAGGGTGGTTAAGCATTGGAACAGTCTGCCAAAGGAAGTCGAGTCACCATCCCTCGAAGTGTTCAAGAAACAACTGGACATGGCAATTAATGCCATGGTCTAGTTGACATGGTGCTGTTCAGTTAAAGATTGGACTCTATGGTTTTGGAGATCTTTTCCAAACCTAAATGATTCTACGATATAGATACACAGCATTAAATTTTAGAAGACTTTCATATATGAAAACAATACATATTATGCAGTCTCTTCATAGAAAATGCACATGCATACAAAAACAACCGAGTTTAAAGAACAGTGGGAAAAAAACCCAACAAATACTAAGTCAATTACAAAAGCTACACTCCCTACAGCTTCCAGAAATAATAATGAGCTAGAGGCATAAAAGCACTGTTTCCAGCTGATTTCCATTTATGCCCAATCTCTAATTACAGTATTTAGTTGCTATAGTACTTAGCAGAAACTATTTTCTCTGAATGAATACTGTTCTAGACAGAGAGCAAAACCTGCAGCAGCTGTGATAACAAATAATGAATGGTTTGAAAGTGTATTTAATATGTGAAGTTGCACTGTGCTCTCTGAATGCTTTACTTACTAATGCTATAATAACCTCAAATTTTGCCTACAATATTTCTGGATTCTTTGTTATTTTTATGTTGTGCTTGTGCATTTGACATCTTTTTCTCTAGTCCTACTGCTTTTTTCCTTCAACTTTCCACAAAGCAGTATGGAAAAAAAGAACTAAAACTTAAAAGCCAAAACCAAAAGATTTTCTACAACTATTTGATGACATTCATTATATCTATTTTCCTATTACTTGATTACACATCAAGTCATACAGATATTCCTGAATTTCTCTGCCTCTGCAGACTGCACTGCCAAAAATTTAAAGCCATTCATTTTCTTTATTTGTACAATATAAAGAAAGGGTTTTCTGGTTTTGGCTGGGATAGAGTTAATTTTCTTCACAGTAGCTATCACAGGGCTGTGTTTTGGATTTGTGCTGGAAATGGTGCTGATGACACAGAATGTTTTTTTTATTGCTGAGCAGCCCTTGCACAGATCCAAGGCCCTTTCTGCTCTTCATCTCATCCCACCAGCAAGGAGGATGGGGGTGCTTAAGGAGATGGGAGGGCACACAGCTGGGACACCTGACCCCAAATGACCAAAGGGATATTCCATACCATAAGGCATCACGCTCAGCATATAAAGATGAGGAAAGAAGGAGGAAGATGAGACATTCGGAGTGATAGCAAGTGACTGCTATGGGTGACGGAGCCCGGCTGTCTTGGAGCCAGCTGAACACCTGGTCCACAAGTTCCTCACTTTCACTCTTTCAATTCTTTTCCCTATCCCAGTGCAGGGGGAGTGAGCAAGCGGTCAATGTGGTGCTTAGTGCCGGATGGGGATAAACCACAACAGAGGGTAAAGGGAAATATAACACACAACCTAAATCTTGTGCTTTGTGTCCGAGCCACAGAACAATGGAGAATTTTCACGTCTTCCACAACATACTTTTACTGTTAGAAGGGCTGATTACGTCTGAATAATACTTTAGCATTAAAGCCAAGTTCATCACTTAACTGCAACAGGATTATTGGTTAAAACAAAATACCTTCACTGCTATCTTGTACTTGGCTCTCCTCAAAACAACTCTTTGCTTTTTCCACTTTCATTATCCCTTGGTCTTTCTCCTCATTTCACCTGATTACGGCTGCTTCCTTTCAGCCTAGTTCCACCTATCAAATGAAGGTCCAAACAAGACTGCTGACCAGAATTTGTATGCAAGACAGGTGCACTAAATCTCACTTTACTTTCAAAAATAATATCTTCAAAAAGAAAAATAATGTCTAGAAATTTCACTTAGATTCTAGCCTTATGAGCAGAAGGTATGACCACAGAATGATTTCTAATGCTTTTACGTACCCATTCCATAGCCCTCATAGAGTTGCCTTTCACGTTCTATTGTCTGCTTGATGACAGTTTCCCGTGAACCATGCTGTCTTCCTTGTCTACCTTTAATACTGTTTTGTAATTCAATCTGCTCCAATTCAGCATTGAATCGACACATATAACTGAAAGAAATAAAATGCATTTATGCTAGATGTAGTCATGCAAAAATTCTTCAAACAGAATTACTTAAGATAATCTAGGAAGTTATTTTTACTAATTGTATTTATTTTCTCAATTAGAGATATTTCTTAGACTTGAACAATTACTTTAATCTTCAAAGTGGAATCTCCATTTAGAACTTCATTTAAATCATGCAGCTTCCAGAAGGATTAGGGTTTTTTACTTGCCTTTTTTTTTAAAACTCTGTTTGCATAAAACAGAACTCCCTCATATAATAGTTCACCTGCTTTGGAAGACAAATGCTAAATCTAAGTATTCCTAACTTTTAATTGCTCAATTTCACCACTTTGTATATTTTAAAGTAAAATTCTTCTTTGGCATATGTTCTGTGTCTTTTTGCAAACTTCCAACCTAAATGCAAAAAGAAAGCTTTCACTGCTTTTGCTGTATTACTCATGTTGATGAGCATGGAGAACATGCTGTTCATGAACAGTGTAGAAAATACATCAGGGCTTCTGAAAGAAAACTGATTCAGTACACCTGGTTAAGAATACATATGTATCTTATGTTATTTAGCTAGCAGATGAATAATGGTGACAAGACAAAGGTACATATATCCAGCAGCACAAAAATTGAGTCAGATTTTCCTTAGCAGATTCAATTTTTGTAGTTCCTGCCCTACAAACTGACCCACCTCGCTACTGTTTAATCTTCTCAGCAAAGAAAATTAAAGAATAAAGCAGTAAGTAGTGTGAAATATGTGTATTTGATTGCCATGGAATAACAACTAGCAAATGCACACTATTACTACTGTCCAAATAATTTAGATCCTCCACACACTACAAACAAGATATACTTAAATAATTTTTAAAAACCCCACAATACATGACTTATTAATTTTACTGTGAATATATACATCTTTCAATATATAGTTAATGTCAGTAGGAACAAAATCAACTACTTGATATTATTAATAGTAGAATATAAAACATCCTCCTCTGAGGACTTTACAGATGTTATTTTAAGAACATTATTTTTAAAGACAAATCAAGATTTTTAATCTTGTTTTTAACACCAATCTTACCTTTCAATTAGTTCACCAGCTTCCTTCTTTGTGTATTCGATTTTGTCAGGGTCAAGGTGACTTTGAAACCATTGCAGTTTTTCTCCTACAAGAATAAACTTAATATTAATGACTGTATCAGAACTGTAACACCAACACAGATTAAAGTTCCTCAAAGTTTTTTAAATATTACCCCCCACCCCATTTTTCAAGACTTTGAATGGCATCATAGACTCTTTGATACTGTGGGTACGAGGTATGAAGACAACTGTAATAGAAACATTCTCACATCATTTCAGATGTATTTTATACCTTCCTTACAGAAAAGAAAAAAAAAAAAAGACATTTACTTGAAATTAGTGTTTAAAATATCACTGTATCAATTGCTTAGAAAAAGGAAAAAAACAACACAATGCCTGAGTAAAAGTTCTGATCATCACCATTTTTAAAGAGATGAAATTAAAAAGGTGCAGTGTCAATCATATGGAAGAGAAAAATATTCCAGATTGTGTCTCAAAGTTTTGAATTTACATGCTTGCCCAATGTGTTTCTTAACCTACGTATATCATCTTCATTTACAAACAATTAAAAACAAAAAGCATGGAGACAAAGTACAATAAACACATGCACACACTTACAAAGAGCTGTTTGGTCTATATTGCCTTGTTGTCATGTACAGCGACCAAAATTAGGCTATACTCAGCCCCAGATTCAATACTGCATAAATTACTTGAGTGAACATGTCAGGTATTTTCAACAGTCTATTTGAAGATTGCAGGATCAGATTATAGAGGAAGAAACTCTAATTGGACTATCTATGAAGTTGGTAAAGCTTAGAATCTATACTAAGAAGCTGCACAGTGTATTCAGTAATAGAAGTTTCTGCTTACCAATGATACTTAAACGCAAAGCTTTGTCAGTTTTCAACCTAGCAGAAAAAAAACAGGCATGTCAGTCAGGAACAAATACAAATGCCATACAGATAATAACCTTTATTTCATTTTCGAAAAATTATTTTTTTTTCAGTCACAAAGAAAGTCAAGGTAAAATTTCAAACAGAAATATTTGCCAAATTCTGAACAATGTAAAACTTACTCTGTTTCATCTAAAAGATCTACTTTTTGATAAAACTACTATCTGAAGTTTGTCCAGTTTACCTACTATGCTAAACTAAATTGTTGGAAGAAATAAGGACACAAAACTTTCCTCAGAGCACAAAAAACCGAATTTCACAGAACTGCATTGTAACAATTTTCTTAAGTATTTCTGATATTCGGCTGGTATGTTTAATGAGTTTGGAAATGTCACTGCACTGCATTCTTGCCATCAAGCATGCAATGTGAAAAATATCATTCTACTATCTAATAAGCTTGTAATCATTAAAGTTTGTGTTAAGAAACCAAAATTAACAATGTTATAAAACCTATCTCAAAGTATTTTTAACTCCACCTCAATCTCTGGCAGGATACTCCAGGCCTTCTGTACTCTATGGGATGTGTGTACACAATTCTGTTCAGGATTCATTCCCATCCTATTTAGCAGTTCTCGAAGACAAGTTTTTTAACAGGTAATACTCTGCCTCATGCTCTTTTGTTGTGAAGGTGTCGGATTCAATTTGCAGCAATAGATGTTGCAATTTTCTGTTGTTTCCAGAAAGGAAATAAATATGAAATTTGTCACTGGAAAAAATATCTTAGCCATGTAAGTTCAGTGTATTCAAGGACCTCTGATAAAACTGAATTTTTATTATTAGTATTAAAAAGGAAAATTGATAAAGGATGAAGTAAATCATAACGGATATCATTGACAAAGAATAAATAATGCCAAAATTCATCACAGTTCAAAACTAATGTGCTCCTTCATTAAATTTCCTTTACTCTATAGAATTTACCTGAAGTAACACACAGAAGTCTATCACTTGTCACAAAAACTGGAATCAAAAGATAAACCCCTCCTTTCCAGAGACAAACACACTTTCGTCACTTGTCCACAAACTTACATTATTAAAATAAAGATTAGCTTTTTCAAGTACTTTAGACCATGTAAAAGCCACATGCACACACAGCATGTGTGAGCTGCTAAGAATTCCACTAATACATTCAAGAAAAGCCTTTTTACTTCTATAGATGCCCCAGCATCAAGGGGTTTGCAGTTTGGCATACCTGCCAAAAAAAAACAAAAAATAACAAGCCAGTGATTCATTAAAGCATTGTCATTTTAAAACAGAAATTACTCTTGCTTGTGTGGGTATAAGACTGTAAAAAAGAAACAAAAAAGAACTTATATTAGGAGTCAGCTGTCTGTTTAGAAGCCTTCAATAAAAGCTAGGGCAGGCACCTTCAGAGGACCTACTGCAGGGAGCTCTGGTAGTAACAGCGACCAAGAAAAGGACACATACTCCACCCAGTGGAACTCCACGCCAGCAGTCCCTGCTGTGAACCCCTCCATGGCAACACCGCCAGCCGAGCACCTCTGCAAAGCGTTACTATGGAGAAAACTATGATACCATCTAGAAAAGCTGCGTACACAGAATCATGTCATGTATCTACGTTCTAAAACACTACATATTGCCACCTGCACCTCCTAGGGGTCACCAGATCATTTATTTATGAAGGCAGTGAAGTATATAACCACGATTTTCTTCTGGAAGAAAAACCTTCAGTCTCCTGGTATATACAATTTCAGTAAGAGAAATAACAAATGATGGGCTCGGATGTTGCCTTACTGTACTTTTCATAAAAACCTCACCTCACCGACTGCCAGAAGACAATAGGATTAGCAGGGAGGCTAATCAAATAAGGTGAGTCAAAGAAACTTCCTCTCATCTCCTTCCACACAATGAGTAGTATCTTTTGCTCAAGGGAAGGAGAGAATAAGGACAGGGATACAATCTTGTGGCAGGCTCTCATTTCTAGATGATTTTCTCTTCCCCTCGCCTCCCAAAAATCATCTGCTTAGGCACTGAGTATTCATAAGAATGATTTATGGTTTTCTTGATGTATACTAGGTACTTAAAATCTCCATGTTCCTTCAGCAGCTCTTTATCTTAGATATTATATTCAACTGTTCTACTTTAACAACGAATAAGTATTTCCCAAATCAGTTTACTCACTATTTTTACCCATAATATCCACACATACAAACACTTTCTATGGCTCTCAACACTAAGATAGGCATTTCATTAAGAAAAAAATTAAATAATTCATGATTGACAGGACATATTTCATTGTTTCACATTGCTAAATACCTTCCATATTTCTTCATATGCATGTCCACTTTTGTTAGCTTGCTTAAACATTTTAGGATACTTCCATATGAAAATCCCTCTGTAAGACTTAAAAAAAATTGACTTTTTTTTGTAGTTAATTTTTTTCTGTAAACAAAAAAATAATTTTAAAAGCTAACATTTTTTTCAGTTCCTCATGAAAAATCTGCAAGACCACCTCACAAAGCATTACTGCTGCAATTAGCACAAGTAGAAGCATGGTGGGGCAAGGGAGATTAACAAGGCAGACAATGTAAAACCTCAGGAGAATCAAACAAATAGCTCTTCCAGAAGATATTTTAAGGTTACTGCTTACTCCCAAAGGGTCACACCATGTCCCTCTTTCACTGTGAAAACTCATTAGCTCTCATATTTCAGAGCATGACAGTATTAGACTGGTATACTGGTAATGAAAATCTACAGACTCCTAAAGAATTTACAACATATGCATAATAGAAAGGAGGGAAAACAGCAGAAAAAAAAAAAAAATCCAGTGCTAGATTAGCTCAGGTACCAAATCCTTAAGTGTAGAAAAAGCAGTGTTCTACTGGCACCAGTGAAACAGCTTTTGCTGTCTCATAAAAACATGTTTGTAATTATTTAACAGAGCTAACAAGTCACCTAAAGGAATAAGGATTCACATGTAGATTAGGAGAGAATAAAGTGGTAGTAATATACTGGAAATTGCTGCTGCTCGTTAGACCTTGAATGAACTGAGAAGGAAGAGGGATGCAGGCAGGAAAAAGATGTAATTCAAGTAAACAAAACTTAAGATTCTAGTCAATTTTCTAAAAGCAATTGGTCTGTCTCCTCTTATTATAGTCAAGATTGGTCTTTTGTAGTGCAGCCATAGTTTCTGGACAGTAAGCTTATTACTCCTGTCATATTTCATTAAGAATTGCACTGAATTGTATTGAAGAGTATCTGGACAACGGAGGCTGTAAAAGACTTGTGCAACTTAGTGCAGAATTTCTCCCTCCTTTAACCCAGTGCTGCATTTTAAGTATTGAAATTCCTTGTGGATAACGTCTTCCCTTTGTTATTATTTGTTTGGGCAAAACATACTTGAATATGCATTTAATAACTACACGTAATTTTCTTTCATGTTAACATAAATGGAAATATTTACAGTAGTTACTTCTTTCCCTCCAACATACAGAAGAAAGGTTTATAAGCAAATTGAAGTCTAAACTCTCTCTAGTCCTGAATCTTGTCTCCAGACAAGTACCAAAGGAAAAATAAACAAAAACCAAAGAAAACTATACCAACCAAACCTAAAAGAAACCAACCAAACAAAACCAAAGCAAACATTGATACTTCTACAAAACATTCTCATCCTCTAGTAACATGCCATTCCAGGGCTTCCTAAACCCAAGGTAATACCTTTTCATTGAAGAGTAATCAGAGAAAACGTACACATGTTCAAAAAGTATTACTGCACAAATTTAGCCAGCCACAATTAGAGCATCTTCTGGCAAGAAAATCCACAGCTTAATTAAAATAATACAGATAAACTCCATGAACTTCCTAGATTCTCTGATACGTTTTTTTCATGCTGCAGAAGTACACTAGCCTGCACAGAGAAACTATTCCCTTTACTCAGTGCTGGTGGGATCATATCAAGAATATTGCTTCCAGTTTTGGGTCCTATCCACACTTCAGACAACTGATTTCTACATAATAAGAAGCAAGGTCAAAAAGTACCAGATTTGTAAATGGGACTGAGAAAATTCTATAGATTACAAAGCAGTGTCTCCTATTTAGCACCAAAAGATGTATTAACCTTCCAAAGAGAAGCAATTTGGAAAATTCTTGGAAGACATTTAATAGACCTGCAGAAGCAACATGGATGAACTAAACTGGTGTGGGCTACTTCATTTTCCTGAGTGTAGGACTGGAAAGCTTTCCTCCATCCATGGCATCAGAAATTTATTTTGTCTTCTTCAGAGCTATGCAAAACGAACCCAAACTCCACCATTATATTACAGAAACTGAAAGCTAAGTAATTACACTAAAAGGTTTAACACATTTAACTCCCAATATTTAAAAAAGAAACCCTGAAAATTTAACAAGCTGATCATTAAGATAATAGAGATTCAAAAGAAACTGGAACCCTTAACACGTCTCTTAATAACACCAGGGAAAAAAAGAAATCAACACTATTCATGTCTTTCAAGTTAAATTACTCTTCAAGCAAAGATAGTACAGAAAATAGAATACAGACAATCGGAGGATGTTTTTAATCCAACTAATTTTTAAATGTATTTTTAGAACAACACAACAAAAGTGATCTATGAAGTGCACATTTGTGAACAACACTAGTTAATTATTTAGGACCCAGAAGTCTAAGATGTAAAAATTTTATTTATAGATAGACCATTTTACTATCACAGGATGCTTTGGATGGTCCAGACTGACACTATTCTTGGCAAACTGAGGTTAATGTCACTAAATGGAGGGGGGACTCTGCTAACAGAAGACACAGAGATAACAGAATTACTGAACACCTTCTTTACATTGGCCTTCATTGACAAGACCAGCCCTTGGGAATCTCTGATCCAGTAGACCAGGGTTAAGGAATGTTGGAAGGAAGGGTTTCCCTTGGTCAAGTAGGATTGGGTTAGAGAACATCTCGGCAAACCTGACATTCACAAATCCATGGGTGCTGATGGGATGTATCCACGAGTGCCGAGAGAGATGGCAGACCCCACAGCTGGTCTGCTCATGGTCATTTTTGTAATGTCGTGGCAATGAGGAGAGGTGCCTGAGGACTGGAAGAAAGTAAATGTCAACCCAATCTTCAAAAAGGGCAAGAAGGAGGACCCAGGGAACTACCAGCCAATCAGCCTCATTTCAATTCTTAAAAAGGCAATGGAGCACCTCATTCTGGAGAGCATCTGTATCCATAGGGACAACAAGAAGGTGAGCAAGAATAGTCAGCAGGGATTCGCTCAAGGTAAATCATGCTTGACCAACCTGACTGCCTACTGCCCGGACAGAAGAGGGAAGTGCAGTGGGTATTGTCAACCTTGACTTCAGCAAAGCCTTTTAACTTTTTGTTGTTGCAAAAGGAACCAAAAGCTAACAAGGCCCCCTTACAAGAAACATCAGCACAGGTGTCCATACCAGTATACTTCTAACCACAGTCACTATCACTAAAAGATCTGAGTGTGCTGTGTCATACTGAATAATCAGTACATCACTCACTTGCTAAGTTTTCTTGTACACGTTCTTCTTTATGGCAAAGTCACACATGCAAGCACTAAGAAACAATCTTTTGTGATTAAGCACTCTGAGTGGCTGTTATGGTGCAAGGTGAGAGAGTTAAGAGAAAAAGTGGTCAGTTTAGCACTAGGAAAATAATCTACAATAAAAACTTAAAATCAACAGTCAGAGAGCACAGTCAAAACATGAAGCAGCAGGGAAAACTTCCTCCACATTAGGAAACTGCCCAATGCTCAACACATGCTACTTGTAAATTCTCACAGCAGCTCTGCTGGACACTACATGACACTGCTGTGCTAGTAAAGGGGCCCTTTCTAGTTAAAGCAACCCTACAACTTTGCTCTGGATAAGGTTGTACATCAATCCCAACAATAAAATTACACAGTCTCTGTACCAGGAGTTTCCAATTTAACACCTTCAAACATAAAAGTATTTATGATCAGCTCACAGGGTCCATCCAGATATTATACTTTATATGGTTTACACAGTACTGTCCTATACTTTGACAGAAAATGCATTACCTTTAATAATTCTCTAAATAAACAGTCACAGCATAACAACTAACAAGCTGAGAGAATGTAAATTAAAGGCCTGTCTTCCCAGCTATTTTTTTCCCCTGTGGGAGGGGGAAGTAAAACTTAAAAGCAGAAGACCAAACTTGCCATGGAACAGCAGGAAACCACCAAAGAAGGGTTAACTATTCAGCTTTATTCACAAGTCTCTCTTCTGCAGAAAGGTTTCTGGGTTTTCTTTTCTATAAACTCAGCACTTCAGCAGAAGCAGGATTCAGTTCTTGCTGAACTTGAAGTACAGCCAAAGTAGGTGACTAACTTTCATTTGAAATCACTGGCATCGTGCTATTCAGATTATAAAAAGCAAAATACTGTGATAACAAGAGACCTACCTTGTAAGGACAACAAAATCAAGCAGCAGAACTACGTACTTTGTAAAAGCTGATTTAATTAATGTAAACCTGTCAGTTCACATTGCCCACCAGCACACTGTTATACAGGCCTTTCTATTGTTATATCAGCATATCAGTCCGCTTTTCACTACCACTGCCCTTCTCCAAACAAAAAGTATCCTCTATGATATCATTCTTTGGTCCGTACGTAGATTTTCAAGTCAACTTACTTTTCTTTCTTTTCCTGTTTGTGAACTTCCCTTGCAAGCTGTGCAGCTTTTCTGCTGTATGGATGGATAACTTTTTTCTCTTGCTTCCCTCCTTGGGTTTTTCGTGACTTTGGCTGAAAAGAAATCAAAGATACTATACACTAACAAAATCAAGCAAAACTAAAGTAAAAGGAAGATAGGACCATACATCATGATTAAAACTTAAGAAGTCATGTATCTATGTCCCAGAAAGCACTTAATTTATATTACCAGGTTATCAGTTCCACCCTCTACAACAAGATTAGCTGAGGTCAGTACACGCTGTAACAGAACTACCAAAGCACAGGAAACGCTGTAAGAAATCTTATACACTGACTACTCTCAAAGTACCTATTTTGTAGAACTCTGCAGCTAGGAAACTAAGATTAGCTCTCTGTACCTTTGCAGTAATGTCCCCATTCAAGCTTCTATCCAATTGTTGCATCTGGGTTTCTGACAAAGGCCATAGGTAATTTGCACAGCATAAAGAAAGGGATTTTCTTGCCCCTCCCAAAAGACCATGAGAACACCTCACCCCAGGGAGCAGCCAGGGGCCTTCCTTTCCTAGCCTTCATGGCATATGGAGAGAGAATATGACTCACAAATTTCAAAAATACTGTCACACTACTTTAAGTTACGTTACTTTTTGGTGAAAAACTGCCTGAACAGGACTGAAAGGCTTTATGAAACAACACGCAATTTAACTGCGTGCTAAAGAAAACAAACGAAAACAAGGGTTTTTTTCCTGCGTCGCAATAAATGGCGATCAATAAGCAGGAGACTTTAGTACTTCCTATTACCCGTGCTCGCATCAGTGCTTTAGGGCTGCGAGAAAAAAAGATTACGCCAAATAAAAAATAAAATAATAATAATAATAAAAAAAAAAAAAAATACAAAACACGACCCTGAACTCCGCAGGAACTCTCAATGGGCGGCAGCTCCCATCAGTTCCACACCGCCCCCCAGGAAACCAAGCCAGGCCGGGCCGGGCCAGAGGGACGAGAATCCGTGCGGGGGGGTTTTAAACGCACGGCTGGCTCACCACGCCGGTGTCGGTGCACAGCACCGGCCGCCCGCCCGTCCCTCACCCAGGGACCCGCCGCACTCCCGCGGCCTCTCCGGGGCCGCTCCCGGCGGGAAGGAAGGGGCTTAGTGCGCCGCGTGTGAAGCCCCCGCCGGCCCCAGAAGAGGAGGCTGCGGAAGCCCCACTGCTCTCCCTATCCTCATCCTGATCCCAGCCCCGCTCCCCATCCCCGTCCCCGTGCCGACCCCTCCGCACGAACCATGGCGAGCAACTCCTCTTCCGCCGCCGCGGTGCAGCAGCCTCAGCGCTCCGGGCGGGCGGCGCGGCCGTCCCGCGGCGGGGCCGGGCCAGGCCAGCCGGCGCCGGTGCCACCACCCTCGGCGACACCAGCTCCGGTATCACCAGCTCTGGTGTCACCAGCTCCGGCGACAAACCCAGGCTGGGTCTGCCCCGCGAACAATGGTGCGGGCTGGGCCGCCGAGCTGCGCAACGCAGCCCGGTCCGCTACGCTCCTGGTGTCACGATAAAGGAATAAAGGGTGCTGTTAACACAGCATGTACAGATCTCCCCGGAGTGAAAGGCTGGATTGAGATAGTGGGTAATAACATCTTCCCCGCAGCTGAGGTGGATCGCTAAGAAGTTACCAAAGAAGTGGAAAAACGTCAAAAAAATTCTTCTCCTCAAAACACTTAAGTTAGGTCCACTTACGATTCTTACTGCAAATGGCCCCAACCTGGATGAGGTTGACAGATAGGTATCTCGGAAAAAAACCCCAAACTCAACAACAAACCACCACTGAAGAATGCAGCTGGAACACTGAAATCGAGTCACTTAGGCAACTGAAATTAATGCTGCTGCTACCCAGAAGCTTGAGATAAAAGAGAAAACATTGGCAGTCGAAGAACCAGGTGATCATGGTGATGAAAAAATCCCACAGCTGGTGCCTGTGCAAAGAATGAGCTTAGCTAAACTGAAGAAAATGGGACTAACTCCAGAAAAAGGCGATAACCTGGGTGAGAAAATCAAAACATTGCTTGCTTAAGAGAAAGAAACAGCCTCAACTTTTGGATAGTCCAAAATCAAAGCCTAAAATTACAGGAGAATATGCTTGCAGACACCGCCAAAACAGAAAAAAAAAAAAAAATCCCTATACCTGGCACCATGCTTCTGTGACATCTCAAAGCAGATGTGTGTTAAGAATCATCACCTAAACCGTGGGCCTATGGAAAAACACTTTTTCGGCTCTGAGCATCAGAGACACCATCTTTAGGCCTGAATACTTCTTGCTAATCAGGAGTTGATAACTGTTCTATGAAGTGCTTTAATTAATTTCTATAATATTGAATAACTTCTATATGGTTGAATGAGAAGCAATGGAGATCAGTCCTGCTTTGGTTTGGGTTGTATGACTTCTCACCAGGCTTTAGAAAGGGCTTTGTGCCCCTAAACTTCCCTGTCCTTGCCAACTTTATTACATAGGCTGACAGACTTCCCCCTCCCCATAAACCTTACCTCTCTGTGATACTGTAGAAGTACGAGACAAAGATATTACAGAAGGTCAAAATGCGCAGCCAGGGTGGCCATCTTCCAGTGAGGACACCCTGCCACCTGTGAGCAGGCTGCCTTAGTTACAGCCCAGCGTCTGTATAGGTTCACTCCTTACACCTGCAAAAGGATAATAAAAATTACTTTCCAAACTGATGGTTACTATAAAACCAGGATGTACTCTTTTACCATTGTGGCCTACCAAACCTCTATGTACAGTATGAAAGATCTGTTTCTAAATGATAATTAAAAATTCACTGACACATGCATGTGCCTTTATTTTCACATAGTAACGGTTAATACTGAAGTACCAAGTAGTAATTTCATAGTATGTCTTCATTTCAAATTCCCTGTGTAGACTGGTGAACAGAAGTGCAGAATAAAAGTTCTTTATACAATAGAATGGTGCCTCGAGATTCTGATGTTTCTTACTAAGATATAACTTTCTGCAGGCATAATTCATAACTTATCTGACATCTCAGTGGCACTTGTCAAAGACTCAGCGAGTTGAGATCACTCCTATTATGTTAAAATATTTTCATTTTTTGAATTATCAGTAAATTGTTCAGCTTAATGATGATTTTGTTTGATCTTTGATTGTATGACAGGTCAGAGAATGTTGTTTTCAGCTCTGAGTATTGCCAGGTAATGTGTCGCCATTGGAGACTCGCTATTCTTCTACCAGAAAGAGTCAAACATGCTTGTAATGTGCAAATGTTTAAGATGTGTAAGATGTTTAAATGTGTAAGAGCTCCAGTATTAGAAATGTAACAAATCTAAACATTGAGATGTCAGGCAAAACATTCTCATTACTTATTTTCTTCTCTTGCAGCAATTGCTCAAATCTGCAGTCTGGTCTCATAACATGGTGTGCTATTAATATTCTAATGCTTGCCACAAATTCATCTGTTACCAATTTATGCCCACATGCCATAAATTCTTGTGCTAGTATCCTCCTTTCAGATTAAATAGTACTTCTTACATCCTTTCATTGTCTGCAAAAAAAAGTGGGAAGAACAGTTGGGGACCAAAATATAAAGAAACATACTCATTTTAAAAATTCTCCCTAAACAGGATGCTCCCCAAAATTTTACCAAAAAAACATAAGGATATTGGGATTATCTAAAGTAAAGTCTTCATTCAGCTTGTATTGGAACATTACTTATTGGTGCACTTGCAATAAAACTGTTTCATAGACTTACAGAACTGCTACAGAAGGCAGTGACAGTAGCAATCTTGGGTTTTAATCTAATAATTTAGGATGTAGCAGTCATAGACAGGAAACTGAGCATGGAATTTTAAACAGTCCATCCAAGTAAATAGATTTAGAGTTATGCTGTCAAACAGCACAGTAATCATAGTAGCAAACTAGGTAATAGCTCTGTTTTAATACTTTTCAAATCTGCTTGCGACCAGCAACGCACATTTAACTGAGGGATGCTGCAGGAAGTCAGGCAGTATTATAAAATGACAGTGAAAACAATATGAATGTGGGGTTCCACTCACTAATACAAACCAAAGATGAAAAACAGTAATTTGTAGATTCTTTATTAATTTTCATGAGCAGCTTGGAGACTTTAGAACATGCATGGCTGGAAATGTCAGTAGGTATGCTACTCCCATGAGAATACCACAGGAAAACTACTGTGATCTCTAGTTTTCGTTTCACAGAGAAATGCTAGGTGGGAAACGGGGAGGTGTATAACTGGTTTTACTTCTGAGCTGCAGGACATTGTTAGGACAGAAGTTGGAGCTGATAGGTACCCATAGTGCAGGATTACTGAGACTCATTCTACCAAACCTTAAATTTTTAGTTAGAACTTTAAGAAAGAAACACAGACTCTGAGATACCTAATGGCCAGCTCCAAGGGGCTATTCAGCTGTTTTTCTGTCATTGACTATAATGAGACTCCTGGGTGATGGTGCATCTGATCTGATGACCTAGTTACAACCCAAAAACTACTCAGTGTAAATGTGCATTGCTTTCCAGTCTAGTCTTGTTCTTTAAATAGTTCGTAATCTGGAAAATAAAAAGAATGTTGATTTTTAATACATCACTCTCTCCATCTACAAAGGATCTTTTGTAAAATGTCTTGACAGCTGTGTAGAATAATTGCTGTGTAAGTTCTCCTCAATGATGTATTTATCCTGGGGGTGGAGGAGGCAGGAAAAGACACAAAAAAATCTGAATTTGGCATATTAATATCTGGATCTTAATTTACATTTTTTGCATTAATTTTACTAATACCATTGCAAATGCATAAGTTAAAATGAAGGGGTATCTGGCTGTGATAGTATTTCCTATGGTGTTCCGTGGTGCAAAATAAAGTAGGTTTACTAAGTACAGATTAATTATTCTTTCATCCTTGAACATATTTGCTATTAAATTATAGTTATTATGAAAAAAAAATGTTAAATATTGTAAAGCAGTGACTACAGTATGGTACTTTGGATACAGTAGCCATACAGTTCTGAGAAGGAGGCCCCATTATAATGATAATATCATGTATCAAATTTTCAGAAATTTTGACATTTACATGACATGTCTTAGACCAATTGACATGTAAGGGTTAGACTTTCTGAATATTCTGAAAAATCTCTTTTACAGCATTATAACTGCATTAATTAGAATGGCAGTTAAAATTGTGCTTAGCTTAGTTTTAATAAAATACAAATTTCCTGAGTTCAAGGGAATCAACTAAAGGTTAAAGCAATTAAAAGCTGCATTTAGAAGTGAGAAAAAAAGCAGTGAGCAGGGGAAACTATGTCAGTGAGGGAACAGTGAGCAGTCAGACATAGCTTTGGCAGGATCTGCCTTAGTCTGAAATGCATCTGTAGTAGAGCTTTAGTGGAAAGAAACATGTAGAGTTTCTTGAGCATATGTCATATTATCAATAAGACTAAGCAGTACAGTAGGAAAAGAAAATTCCAGTTATGCTTACAGTTATTTAGTGGATTTCCTAAGCTAATCTGTCTTAAATTTGTGATTTTTGTATGTGCTATTGTCTTAATCAATAAAGGATATAACCACATGATAGTAAAGTAATAGAAAATATATTACGAACTTTAAATTATGTTGTGGTTGGGTTTCGTTGTTGTTATTGTTATTGTTATGGGTTTTTTCCCCCCTATTTCACTTAATATACATTTATTGCAAACTTCTGGGTGAATAGTAGGCTCCTAGGAATTCCAGTTTCTTTCTACATACACAGAGTTCAGATTTGCTCATAGCAGTGAGGATTTGAATGAAACTAGTATTGTTTAAGTATAAATAAATTGACTAAGAATTATGAAGCACTGAAAACTGGTATGTAATCTGGGTTATTTTAAAATCAACCTTTGGGAGAATAAATCATCTAACAACTGAGCTCAGTGTTGTAACAGTTAGGTGACTGAGCCTCAGCAAATCTGAGGATACATTCCTTGGTTTAAAAACATACCCTAATATTTGCTGTATCCGGATTTCATAATTAGAATGCCATTTGATTTTAATTTAGCCAGGTTTATACTTTGGCATTACATTCCTGTCAATTCTATGCTATTGTTTAGGTCTAAATGCTATTGTTTAGGTTACAATTTACAGACTGTGAACATGTTTATCTGCATAGCTGAGGCAGTGTTTCTACAAATTTGACTTTAATGACTCAGTGGAGGTCTAAATGAAAGCAAGAGGGCCTTGTTTTGAAACCCATGTCCCTCACGTGGATTATAGCAGATTTTCTAGCATTTGTCTGAAATTTTCTTTAAATTGCTTATATTCAGCAAATTTGGCTTTTGTCATTGACACTGGTGCTGTATTTTGCACTGATATCTTAATTTTTCTGCAGATAAACTAAGAAAAGATGTGAGAGAGGTACCTATTTATGTAATTTACTCTTCCTTTTATGGCTTACAATTATTTCTAAACTATATTGCACAAGAAACTACTAAAACCACCTAATGTTTTCCTTTGTTTATGTTGGAGGCTACCTATTTCTGCATTTCCTGATTTTTCTAGATGCTGCTACTATTTTACATTTTAAATCTCTCCATTCTAATTACACTCAAGCTCTTCCTAATGGATTCCTTTCACTAATCAGAACAGCAGAAGACTACTTATTCCTTTTGACAGAGCGTCCTTTAATCAATCTCTTAAACCTTTTAAAATTAGAGCTCTCGCCACTTTATTTGTTTAGGTTTTTAAGAGGCTCTCTGGTGCACTATATGTTTACAATACACTTCACATTTTGAAAGCCCTTGGTAACACAGTAGCTGTGTAGCATGCTCTACAAGTTTCCAGTTATAAGCTATTGAATGTCTGGGTGGCTAGGTTTAAACCTTTCTAGAGAAAAGAACCTGAAACGGGGATACAGATTAGTAGTATAACATGTAGTCTATACTAGATGATAACATATTGTCACTGTGTAGCATGGCATCTACAGCAAAGAAAAGAAACTCTTATGTATTAGATCCTTTAGATGCTCTAATTTGCATACACTCTTCTGGACCAGATTCCACTCAGGGTGCATGTGAGTGTGTAAATACACACGGATTTTCAACAGATTCTCTGGAACCCACAGTTTCCTTTGGGCCCTTGGTGCGCCCAGTGGCGTAATGCTCAGATAAAATAATCTGAAGTTCAGTATGTGGGAATATCCTGGAAACATGCCTGAAGCTGAGAGAAAAACATTGCTTCTGCCTCCTGTCTGGGCACCCATTTGAAGAATTCCTCCTTATAACCGTTCAAATATACCTATTTGTGAGGTTACAACCAAAATTCACCATTTTATTCTTGTGAGACTTAAGCTATTGTAACTTTTTCCTTGAATAGTGAATCGAAGCTACTCTCCAATAAATTTATCAGACCCGTTCTTGATATATCAGGATATTTTCACTAGACATACACTAGAAATGGAAAAAATAAGGAAAAAATTCTTTGACAATACAGAAGATGGTTACTGAGTTAGCCTAAAAAAACTGTATTTCTGTGTGAAACAGAAAATGTGAAATAATTGAAATCTCAATGTTTTGTATACCATTAAAATTTGAGTGACAGTATATAATTTCTTAATCCTATCTGTCTGCTTTGAGTGGTCTTTATTGTCCTTTTCAATTTTCACTTCAGGCCTTGTAGCTGCAGCAGTTCAGGCTATTACATGAACATATTGTATAATACTTTGGATGAGGTGACTCTAGAAATTCAATCTTGTCTGAGATTCCATCAGGTGTCAGGAGGTTTTCTTCAGCTCCTCTAGCATGCTTATTGGGGTGTCATGTGCCTATGAGGCTACAAGTAGTGTCTGATTTTGCTATTCGTACTGATTTCTTCTTCTTTTTTTTTTTTTTTTTTTAACCTGGAATAGAATTTCTCAATAATGTTGTCAAAAGATGCCACAATATAAATGCCACAAAGCTAAAATGTGCATGTACACAATCATCTGATATTTTCAGTTTAAAATCACGCAATCCCCATAACTTCTGTACCAGCACAGCATGTTATGCCTCTCCAACAATTTTTTTTTATTTTTAAGTAGATATTCTGGATACTTTGGAGTTTCAAACTAGGTCTGCAAGAGTGATCTAGAGATAGTCTAGATAAACATGTTCAAGGCTCACTGCTATATACCTGTATCACAAACTACGTCCTTTTAAATTTTGTTTGACTGATTTGGCTGATTGCCTAGCTTTCCTCATTAAATAAATATAACTTCTCCTTGTAAACCTTCCACCATCCTAATAATTCTTCTGGTTATCTACTTAATCCCTTTAATGATTTCTATTTTTTTCTTATGATTTCATTAGTGTCTGTGTAAAGAAATTAACCTTTTAGAAGAAGAGGAAAATTATGAGCTTGGATTGTTTTCAGCTTTTGGAGCATGTAATTGCTAGAGTTTGGATCATTTCATTCTCTGCAAAGTATTAAAAAAGTCTCTAAAATCGCTTGGACTGAGAAGTACCATGACCCATATTCAATAGTGCATTTATTCCTTAAAAAAAGCTTAACCTGCTTAATAGCAATATTTGTTTTGACAGAGGATTTTCAATCAAGAAAATGGGTGATTAGTAGCTACCTATTAATAATATAAATTTAGAAAAAAATTAAAATTGACACGGTTTATCAAACATAATTTTGTTGAACTCATTTTTGTGCATATGTTCAGTATCAAGAACATGGATTGTACATAATGCTGTATGGAAGAAAATATGGATGGGGTTTCTGATGGATAAATGTAATTTGCTGAATTACACAAGAACAGTTTAGAAATTGAGATATTAGAGGAGGCAAATTATGTTTCATTTAAGATTGTAGTAACTGGATTGGTCATTGTGAAAAATGTAAATTGAATGCACATTTCCACCTATTGTAAGAAACACTGGGAGCACAGACTTACAGTTATTGTGATCTAAATCACTACTGAATGCTATTAGTGTGAGAGTTGTCATTATGCAACACAGGGACTGCTGTGTAATGCACTTCTGTTGTGTGAAACTAAAGTTGTCTAAAGACAAAGATGTTCAGTGAGCTCTGTGTAGTTTAACAGCACTGAATCATGGTCATGAAATCCTGTAAAACTCTCCCTCCACATTCAGAGTTGTTCCTATCTAGCTCTGCAATGGTATAACTGCACCCACACACCAAAGGCAATTTTCCCACTAGCTATGACCTGACAGCAAATTTGGTGACACTCTCTGCACTGTGGCTACCGTACTCTTTGTATATTAAGAATTACCTTGGAAAAAACTCACTGGAGTTTAAGTTGTTGTGCAGCTTCTGGTGTTTAAAACAGGATAAAAAGAAATTATATTTAAGTATAAACGCTTTCACAGTATTACAAGACAGCTGTATGCCTAATAGGCTATAGCTCTGATCTTTCATGTTGTTATTTATCATTAGTTCCCTTCCCTGTGAAATTATGAATCTCAAACCAAAACAAAAGGTTTCCAGAATAAAAAGTAGGAAAAGATATTTCTTTACCAAAGAAAGGAAATTATTTGTAAAAAAAAATTTTGAAACAATTCCAATCAGGCTCTGATTTTTGTCACTTAAATCAGAGGACTCTGAATTTTGGAGGGACTCTGGAAAACCATGTTGCCTGCCCCAGACTCTCTTGCCTCCAGCATACATTTCCTGCCACGACAAATAAAATGTTGCATCATATTTGTTTTTTTTCTGGTGAAGTGGCCCTCAACGTTGCAAGCTGAGGCAGAAGCCTTCCCATCAGTATTGACTTTCACATTATACCAATTGTAATCTGCATGACTAAGCTACGAACCTAGAAGTTCTTGGTTTGACATTGGTGAGAGAAAGGCAAAACATTGGAACAGAAAGTCTCTGTTCCTAAAAGCTCTCCAGCCAGGCTCTCAGCCTTTATAAGCTGACACTTCTGTGATGAATGGAATATGATTTAACATTACCCTTACTTAGGGACAACAGTCATTGAAGCCAGTATTTTAAGTTACAACTCCTGAGGAGTCAGGGTTTTATTACTGATCTTGTAATATGGCATGCTTGGGAAACATAATTCTACTGCTTGGGCTAAAGCAAAATGTAAGTTCTCATTATTTTTAAAATTAGGTACCTCTACATAAAACTGTACAGAAATAACCAAATGATTTCTGTATTTTCTGGTAATTCAAAAGATCTAAACAAACTAAAGGGCAGCTTCTGGTGACAGTATTTCCTGAGGGAATATTATTAGTTTCAAGTTGCTAGTTCCTCTGCCTTGCCTTTTGTTTTTGGATTACAGGAGAGGGAAAGATAATTAAAACCAAGAAGAATCAACATTAACTGAAGTGACATAAACTGAAATAGTACAAAAGGTTCTTACATGTGTAGAAATACAAAGCCATTTTTGCACGTCATTGTCTCTGGAAAAGCATGGGAAACTGAAAAGTCCTTGACTTAGAGTAAGCACTACTTAGCAACAACTAAAACAGCAGTGTGTTGTCAGCATTATTGTCTTTGCTAAATAAAAAACAGCACTGTACCAGCTACTAGGAAGAAAATGAACTCTACCCCAGACAAACCCAGGACTGTATCCACTCCTTATTCCATACCATTTACATCATGCCTAGGTCCCACACTTTCCAATACATTCCATTTAAACGTGATCATATTTCTGGTCATTTGAGATATAACAGATATAGAGAGATATAGATATAGATACAGATATGTACACACAGATATCATGCCCTTGGTCAATGGACCATCCCTATAAAAGTCCACTGAGTTAATTTAGTCCATGACTTTGGGATCCATTTGCCATAACGCTCTTTCAGAGCAGGAAAGATGGTGTGTGGTGTTGGATTGTTGCATTCTGAAGGTCTGGTTCCATCCCTGTTGTGCTTGTCCAGTTTCACCGAAGTTCATTCTGGGTCAGTGTGATGTGAATTTATAAAATTAAATGGTGTCTTTTGGACCTGTGCAAAAATATTACTAACAATTGCTGCACTGTATCACACATGATACAAGTGGAAGTTACAAACAATTATGTCATGCTGAATCTGGAGGCACATTCAGAAACTCCTATAACTTCTCAAAAAGCTGTATGGTAAATTTGCCAAAAGGTTTGCAAATAGACTAGTAATTCCCTGCAAATGACGTTTTAGCCTTGCAATTAAATTCATGCCTAGAAATTTGTAAGTGAAATTTGTTATTTGTTTATGGCAAACACTTATTTGGAACCACATAGTCTGATTCCTGGTGTGTCTCCAAAACATATTTACTTTCTATTTTTCACATACCCTGACTCCCATAAATCTAGCTGAACTGTTAGGCATCACAATTACCTAAGCTCAAGTTGTGGCATAAGTCTGGCTTGAAACTTTGTCAGCTTTAAAATTCATCACAAGGTTGTGAACAACATACCCATCTTGGAGTGTCTGCCAGTCAATGACTGAGTTGTATAGTTACTTAGCTGTACAGTTGGCCTCCAGAAATACTGAAATAATTCATGATGTTGGGCACTGTCCTCTTTGCCTTACTGACAAATGAACAGTCTTCACTGAAGTGTTCACATAATCCATTTATACAATATTTGGAATAAAAGAGCTCCTGAGAAAGAGAAGCATTTATTGGGAAATCTGGCGTATGTGTATAAATGTCTCCCAAACGTGAAGTTTGTTGTGAAACATATTAATTGTACTACTCTTGGTGTTTCTTCATGAAAACAACCAGATCTAGTATTTGATTCAGTGTTCCGTGTCTACTTAGGTACATGAAGTGCAGAATCTACTCAAGTCACACTAATTATTAAATGCTGTTGTTAAATAATGAATTCTGTGGGCAAGTGTAGACATAGATAGATGAATTTGAATTTCACTTTTTTTTTTTTTCTCTGATTAGACCCTTCCCTCCTTTGGTTTACAGACAGCTATTCCTCCTGTAGAGCTTGTGGAAATAATTTTATTTGTATAGGCAGAGAAACAAAACAAATCAATTAGTCATACTGTAAGTTTGGTACCACAAAAATTAGAAGAAAAAGCACTTCATCTCCTGATTCTCCCCCCCGCCCCGAGAAAACTGGAAGCATTTCAAGATGACATGGGCTATAGTGCAGTCTCAATTAGTTTATAGTGAAACAGTAAGAGCCAGAGCAGGGAGATTCAGCTTTACTGTATGGCATTGTGTGGAATCTATGAGCTAAATTAACCTGCTATTCTTGTTTCTAAGGAGTTTTTAAAAAATTTACAACACAGTAGAATTTGAGTGACTTCAAATGGGATGTTCCTTTGCCTCCTTATGCCTCAGTATTATGTCCTACTGCATTCATTTCACCTCTTTGTGCCTGAGAAGGTCATGGAACAGATCCCTCTAGAAGCTATGTTAGGGCACAGGGAGGACACGGAGGTGATTCGAGACAGCCAGTACAGCTTCAGCAAGGGCAAGTCCTGCCTAACCAACACAGTGACCTCTTATGCTGGAGTGACCCCATCATAGAGGACTACAGAATCTGAACTTTTGTAAAGCCTTTGACATGGTCACCCAACAAAGTCCTTCTCTCTAAATTAGAGAGAGAGATGGATTTTATGGGTGGACAGTTCAGTGGAGCCATGAGCAAGCTCTGTTGCCATGAACTGGCTGGGGTCATTCTGTGGTCAAGGGATTTGTGCAGCACTGGCCTGTGCATGCCCAGGCTGTTAGGTGGACCCCCTTGATGTACAATGGTCTCTCGGACAGGCTGTGTATCAACACAGAACATTTCTTGGTACTTCATTGTAGGTATATTTGTTATAACATCAATCAGCTGGTTTGAGCAGATTCACCATGGGTTGCTACTGGAAAGAATCAGATTAATTATTTATTGGTGTTGGGCTGGAGATGTTGCTTAAGTGAAAAGAAAGCACAGGGAAGGAGTATCTGAATTTATTTTATTACTACCATGAAATTCTGCACAATATCAGAGAACTATTAATTAACCACAGATTCCATAGGACTAGTTCTATTTTTCAGGCTTTCAACTTGATCCTATTTTCATCTTCAGACAGCTACTCCTAGCTTAGCACTTGCCAAGGAGAAAAAAATCAATACAGAAGACTCGTGATCAAGTGCATGGATATTACTGCTTGTTGCACACATGTATGCAGAATGGTTTATGGACTTTGTGACTTTGCTATGGCTCCTGGCTTTTGAAGAGTCACAACCACACATAGAAAGTGTGCAGAGAGGCTTCTCTGCATTTAGCTCCCATGGCCATAGTAATCATTAGATTTTGCATGTTTTACAGAAAGAAGTATTTAAACATACACTGAGGGGATTATTTTCTAGAGGATGGTCAGGAGAACTGTTTTCTCAGATCATAAGAGCCATGTTTCTTAGGAAACAGAGAGGTGACATGTCTCTCTGTAAGCAGGCTGTTAGAAGGAGATAGACAAAAGCTTTTGTTCATGATAGAATTCCCTTTAAAAAGCCCACTATGTTGAAAGAGAAGTTTTACACTATTTGGAGGGAGAAGTTGGTCAGACTTTATTGCATCTGTAAAATAAAATCCTGTTGAAACAACTCATTGGCTTGATTTCAGGAGTTTCTGCTGGCAGTCATGAAAATAAAGGTACTGCAGGTGTTTCACTCAAAATAGCAAGAAAACATAAAATTATCTTCTTAAAGAATAATATCCATAATGCGTCACACAATGTTATGCAGATTCTGTAACTGCCTAGTTATTTATTGATTTTGCGTATTTTTCCTTTTTTCAGAAATTTATAGCACAAAAATAAGGATGTTTTTGAAGGTTTTGGTTTTACCATCCTTGATAGATCACTATGATTTTCTTTTCAGACTTTCCAGAGAGATTCTGTTCCTAAATGTGTCAATTTCTATCAGGAAGAATAGGTTTAGTTTGTAAAAGTTTGATGTCTTGAAAAGCAGTTTTATACTTTGTGGGCATTTGCTGCTTTCACTATGGAATTGTTAATCTGACACTTCAAATAATAACCCATTTATCAACAGCTATTACCATCCACTATTGCAACAGAAAAATTTAAGAAGGTTTACCTAAGGACATGGCAGAAGCAGGCACTTTAAAAGAAAAGCTTTAATGGATGGTACAAGGAGCATTTTACATTTAGGCTTGCAATTTTTATGAACTAATAGCAAACAGATTTTAAGCAACTTTAAAATATGTCAAAAATACTTTTGAGAGTTGGTAGAGGGGAAGTCTGCACCTCCAAAATAAAGTGGATCTTTAAAATGAGTGCTAGCATAACTAGGAACGTGACAGGGAGGAAGAATTGCCATAAGCAACCTGAATGGTCACAGAGTTTTAAGAAGCAGAGAGCAAGCTGGGCAGCTGGGCCAAGGTTAGTGTCGCAGCATACTGATGAGTGCAAGGAGGGAAGGAGCTTTATGGCTTCCTTGAATCACCAAGGAATACCTGTTGTAATAAATTTTAAAGAAAGAGGCATTTCCATGCCCACTATAACTTGCCTCAGCTTGGTCCTTGATGCTCTGTTGAGCAATTTAGTTACAGAGACACATTGCTAACCAGGTAAATGCATTTCAGTGAGGGGAATGGGAAGACAAGCTGAAGCTCTCTGTGATATTACTTGATGGGGTACCATAATTGGAAGAACCAGTATGAAATGCCTGTCCACTAAAAAGTGAAGGTCTCGGTATAAAGAAAAATATTATCTACTGTGAGAGGCTCACTCTTTGGAAAACTGTTTTCTTTTTGTTTGTGACATTTTTTTTCTGTAATGTAGCAATTTCTGTAGGAAAATTGAGCTGTCTTGTCTGATACACACTTGATTACTGCTGTGTGAACTTTCACAAATTCATTTTTAGCTGAATCTTTGATAAGGATTTTTTTCCTCTCCAGCACCACGTAGCTTTAAGTCATTTAAGATTTTTAGTGATAGTGACAGATCTAGAACTTGTTCAGAAATATCCAAGAGATCTATTCATGTTATCCCTACTTGAAAGTCTGGGTTACAGTGCCTAATGCTTACTAGAATAGAATTACTGGACATTAAATTTCAAATGTGTTATACTAGCAGGGTAATACCTCAAGCTAATTCAGAAATTGTTTGATGACAGAAATGAGACTCTTTTGTTAAGATTTATTTTTTAATTTATTTAAAATTTTATTTATTTATTTATTAATATTTATTTCTTTAGCCAGTTCTTGCACTGGCATCCAGTTTTACTGGTTTCTACAAGACAAAGATACTGTTAATAACATATCGTTTTCCCGTTTTACTCTAGAACAAGAATTACTGTATGTTAAATTTTAAATCCTTGGATAAACTAACAGGCCTTGTTAAGCTGAATAGCTGTTTTTTTATGGCAGTATCTGCATAATTGTTATCTTCAGTGAATGGTACAGAGAAACTGAACTGGTAAATGCACACAGAAATCATTTATTATCATCATTACAGTTTTTCTTTTGATCATTTGTCATTAGCTTTCTGTAAACATTATATTAGAAAGTATTAGAAATGGTAGGCTTTTGTTTTGTGTTTTTTTTGTTTTATTTTGTTTTTGTTTGCTTGTTTGTTTGTTTGTTTTTTCATGTGTTACCTTAAAACGTCACCTTTTTGGGATGGAGTTTTTTAGTAATTACTAAATGGATCAGAGCCTTGCAAGCAGTAGTTAGAGAACATTTTATTGATGCATCATTTTTTTTAAAACTAGTTTACAGCAGCCTGTGATATGATTAAGGTCTTTTATCACTTAGCAGGTGTAAAAAGGGTTTTGTGTAAAAGCTGTGTTATGTTGTCATCAATTAATGCAGTTCATATTTTGACCTTTCAATACTTTTGACAATAAATTTATAGATGAATTATGCATGTGTTAATACTGTCCTTTTACAGTCTACATTTTCTGTTCACGTGAGAGCCCATTTCTACAGGTATCCTTCAGAGGGATTATTAGGGGTTTCTATTAACTTTTCATTAAAGCTGTCCTTTTATGAAGTTCACCATCTTACCTTTTTTGCTTGTAATGTATTTATCAACTGAAGGTCATCTGATTCTTTGATCATCCTCTGTTCTGCTCTATTTAAATACAGATCAGCATTACACATGTGACTGTAGATGAAAGCATACTATTAATTTAAAAGGACTGCATGACACATTATTTGCCACACCTTAATCGATTAAGAATTATCATCTTGTAAAATCCCTTCTAAAATACACACCTCATTAGTTTACTGAATGAGACACAAAGTCATTAGTTTATTGAATTAGAGAAGGAAGCAAGTCACTTTTTTTTCCTTTTTTTTAAACCTGATGCCTAGGTAAGGTAAGCTCATGCTTCCACTGATCTACCCAAAAGAATTTTACTAGATTAATTAAACTGGATTGAAACTAGTTTTCTTGGCTGTACTTAGAAATGGTCCAGTGGGTGTCTGAGGAGTCTGATCTTGTCTTGTTCTCCTGTTATTCTGGATCACCTTGTGTGTCCCAGTCTCGCTCCAGTCTGGAAAGCAGACATGATAAGAAGGTGTGACAGGCCTGGGATGAAATACCTGCTCCCAGGTATTTCAGGTTAGATATAGTATCAACAGAGAGAAACAGGGAGAAAACTTCTGCAGTAGTATTTAATTTCTTCAGGGCCTCAAGGTAAAAGGAAAAGTTACCCATGTACTCCTTGCTTTACCTGCCTGTGAAGCGTGTGAGTTGAGACTGTAAGCATGGCTCCAAAAGGCAAAGGGCAGCCGGCAGAGCCCTCCTCTTTCTTCACAACTCCTGAATGGAGGTGAACAAGAAACATGTTCTCTCTTTGAGGCTTTTCATTGGTTTCTTTCTCCCCTCATTACACTGGTGTCTGCAGACCATTCACCACTTCTGAACACTTGCCCCAATTTAATTTAGGTTCCTGTGATAATTAGTGAATTATTCAGTATTATTAGTGACCTGTCTGTTGCTTTTTTGATGCAGCAATGCTGGTCAGTGGCTGTCAGAAAGTTCTCAAGTTCACTTACCTAGTGATACAAGTCATCTGACTGATTTTTTTACCTTTGCAGGATACACGTCCCAGCTTCCATCTTAGAGTACAAATGCTCTGAGGTGGTTTGCTTTGTATAGTATTTCACTACAATTATTCACTTCCACACAAGTAATGAGCCCTCTACCTACTGATGTCATTTGAGCTTACCCTTCATACCACATGATTTCAAAGACATAAATGTATTTTTTTTATTTAAGCAAAGGACTAAGGTAAAAAAAAAAAAGGCACTGATGAATGAAACAAAAAAAAATGTCATCTTGAAGTCTGTTTTATATGGAAGTGCTTTTCTAGCAGTCACTTTGAATCTTTATAGCACATTTCAGCTATAGCAGCCTAGGATCAACTTAGCACTACTCTGCCTTCAAATATCACTTCTCCCAGTTGACTCCTATGTCTCATTGCTATACTGGATACTAGCTGAAGCTAGTAATAGCAGGGTTAATGTGCTTTGCTGCTCTAAAAGAAATGGAGGAGATGAAATCTTATACTGGATCATCTGAAATGGGAATCTAAGCTACATATTTATATAAAAGCATTTTCTTTGTCATAAGGAGGCCTTATTGTATTTCAGCTTTTTTGAGCTCTACAGGAGACAGCAATACTAGTGCAAGCTGAACTGGAGTGCTTGTCCTTAAACTCATAGAAGGTTCTTCAATGTGTTGATTCTCTGCTCATATTTTCCTTCTTGCTGAGGAAAACAATTGTATTCTAGCTGCAACTTAGAACTTCCCTTTTCAGGCAGAAAAATTTACATTGGGAAACACTTGTTTTTATAACCGATTGCAAATTGCATATCATAAAAGTTATCCAATGTGTAATAGTTTCAGTTGCATATAGCTTTTCTGACTTGCTAAAGTGACTGCACACCAGACCTTAATCAACCATGTGTCAACATTAAGAGCAAGGTACATAACATTAAACTCCTTGTTTTCTGGACATTTCTTCCACCAGCAGTTGCTACACAGCCAGCCTCTGCCATCTCTATGCAAACCCTTCAGATAAGGCAACACAATTTACACTACTGCAGAGAAGAACAGGCCCATAAACCTCTCTGGATTGCTTTCAGCCTGGATAAGGCTCACCTTTCAGCTGAGATGAATCTGATGCAAATAACCAGTGAGTTCATTTGTGGCAACGTGGGCCATCGTTGCTTGCGAAGCTGCTGTGCAGAGGTTCTGCTCCCCAGGATGCAGGGGTGTGATTACTGCTCTTGTGCTTGGCTCCCACTGAAATGGAAGGGCGTTGGTTGCCTCTGCTTTAAGCACATATGTATTCCTATTGTGATGACATTACTTAAACTTTCTTTGCCTCTGAACTGAGGTGCTATCTAGATAGTAAGCTAGACTCAAGTACAATTGGTAGTTCATTGACTGAGTCTGATTTGAACTTTAGAATGTTTGAACTTGAAATTGTTTTCAGGGCCTCAAAAGTGATGGAATGGAGAGAGATACTGTCGTTAAAACTAATATAATAAATCAAGTTAGCTTAGATATGAAGACAAGCAGGAGAACAAATGCAAGTCACAGAGACTGGATTTTTCAATTCAGTGTTTCAACCTAAATTAAATGTTTACTTCAGGAAAAAGGGATAACAAAGCAGGAGAATAATCCAAATTTATGTTACAAGTATAGTTATTAAGGAAAGTGCAAAATTTGATGACAGCAACTACGGACAGGGAAAGGTGGATGACAGGAAAATATGTTGTGTTTAGCATACTCTCCTCTGATTTCTGAATAATGTTGGCAGACTACCTCGTACAGGCACTTGGGGTGAAGGGGAATGCATAGGAAAAGATACAATTGTGGTAGCATGAAAGAATAACTTGTGCACTCAGCACATGCCCTCGCTTACATAGGAGAAAAAAAAAAGTGCCCCTGCCTAGAGCCTTCCTCTTCACTATCCACTGCAGAGGATCCCAGGGCTCCCTTTAAATGGGACAGGGTTTTTTTTTCCTTGCTAGTTCATTGCCTGCCTGGTGAATGACATTCTCAATACCTATTACTAAATGAACAAATCTTTAAAGCACCTTTATTTATCTATGAACAAATCTATAAAGTACCTTTATTTACAACACTTAAATATTTCCTGATGGAAGTCAATTTTAACCATGCAAAATTTGTACTGGTGTGAAAGTATTTTGAAGCTTGCATTTGTTTGCAGATACTTTTTTGTGAAGTATTTTCCTTGACTTTCTGCTTCACTTTGTATGGTGATATTTGGAAAATAAATCCTCTGTGCAGGGACTTTTTAATTTAAGTAAAGTATTAATAAATTAGGAAAACCTTAAGATTATATGCAGGAGGGAAATAACATTACAAGCTCTAAACACTGTCTTCTTTTACAGCTGGAGTGTCTGTGTCATAATCTTGAGTTGGCAAGCAGCAGCTGGAGGGAGATAAATTTTGTTCACCAGGAGAGGGCTCCCGCAGTCTTCTGATATGACTGAACTTGGGAGCTTGAAGACCACAAGGTGAAGCTACAGAAAAATTAGAACTGCTCAAATCAGTTTATGTTCACAAGTGTGTTACAGATATCATAAATGTTAGTCTTACATAAATTAGACCAATTATAAATAGGCACTTTTTTTAAAAACTGAGGATGTTGTTGCACCTCAGCTCTAGTTCTTCCCTAATAAGGCTGTTGTTAAAGAGCATTAAATATTATAGAAATCAACTTTCTAAACAGCACCACCACCAATGTGCAGATTAATACTACTATTGGCTTTTCCAAAGGAATTCCAGAGACATATGAAGTCCCTTCATTTTGGGGTGCTTAATATGGTTTAAACACTATTATGAAAATAGAAATTACTGTTTCAGAGAGGAAACAGGATTTTTTTCATGTTTTTATGACTTTTTGCTACACTTCAAATAACCTTATGTATCATGAAGTATAAATTTATAAAGTGATACAGACATAGAATCAGTCTGGTTGTATCTCCTCTTATTATACCTCTTATTTGTTAAAAATAAATGTGGTAAGATCTTTATATGAATGCTATTGCCTAAGTAGTGCACCATTTCTGTTGAAAACAATTAAAAGCAATGCTACTTGTGTTTCTAACAACTCTGCGTTTTAGTTCTTGTTTACCATTGTAAATTACAGGTTTAGTTTTGCTTGCAAACTGTGGTAAGCATTATCTCATGAAATCCATGTATACAAAGTAGAAGTCAGTTTGTTACAGTGTGTGCAGTCAGTACCATAGCCAAAGAAAATAAACCATTATTAGTTCATGTTGTGTTTTTACATAAAAGCCTTTTCTAGCCTGTTTGGTGTTTTTTTTGGTTTTTTTTTTTTTTTTTTTTTTTTTTTTTTTTTTTTTGTTTGCTGTTGTTGGTTGTAGAATTCTTTGTATAGTCTTATCTTTTATAGATGTTCATACTTAAGGGGATAGACTGGAAGTTCTATTTCAGCAAAAACAACCCCCAAACTGTGAAAAAGAAACCTTTACCTTTCACATATTTCGACAAATGCCAGTGAAATATGTTGCAGTGTTCCCATAGTTTTTAAGGATATCTTGATCAAGTCAACCTCTCATTTTGACAGATGTGCTCCATTTTTTATAGTGCTACTCTCTTTAATCATTTTCATGGTAGTAATTCAACAGGATCTTTTATCAGGATCAGACCTGTTGTGCCATGTAATGGAATGTGCTGGTTTGAGCTGGGTTACAGTTAATTTTCTTCGCAGTGGTTGGTATGGGGCTGTGTTTTGGATTTGTGCTGAACACAGGGTTGATAATATAGAGATGTTTTTGTTACAGCTTAGCAGGGCATACACAGAGCCAAGGTCTTTTCTGCTTTCCATACTGCCACTCTGGCAAGGAAGTCAAGAGTGCATGGAAAACTGGGAGGAGACATAGCCAGGACAGGAGACCCAAACTGACCCAAGGGGTATTCCAGACCATACGACATCATAATCAGTGAATAAAGTGTGGGGAAGACAGAGGAAGGAGGGGATGTTTGGAATGATGGTGTTTGTCTTCCCAAGTAACCATTATGCATGATGAGGCCCTGCTTTCCTGGAGGTGGCTGAACACCTGCCTGCCCATGGGAAGCAGTGAATTAATTCCTTGTTTTGCTTTGTTTGCATGTGCAGCTTTTACTTTCCCTATTAAATGTCTTTATCTCAACCCAGGAGTATTCTGGCTTTAACCATATTATTCTCTATGTTATCCTGCTGGTGGGGGAGTGAATGAGCAGCTGTGTGGGGCTTGGCTGCTGGCTGGGGTGAAATGAGACCTCTACATGGCCCAAGAAAAATGGAGTGAAAAGCTTAAAAGCAAAGGGTAGTTTGGTGTTGGAACTGTGTTACAATGTGAAGTTGCTTGGGTCAGAGCACATACCAGAATGTAAGACTCCAATGACTCAAAATAAATTTATCTTAAAATAATCAAAACTGCATATCCAAATATCTACCTTATTCCTTTGGGGTTTTTTTCATACAATTAGTAAGGCCCTAAGATCCTGGATGTATTGAATTAATCATCTAGTCCTGCACAGACAGATTTCTTCATTCTGCTTTGTCTCTGGGAAGTGATTCCTCATTCCATCTCCAAAAAGTCTCACACAGGTGTCTTCCACAAATTTCTGGAAGGTCTCCAATTTTAGACTTTTTCAGATCAAGAGTGAAAAAAAGTACCATAGAGTTTGCAGACTCCTTCACTGCTTTTTTCAGCTATCTCTTCTCTTCTGTGAAAGGAAGAGCACTTCAGGGCCCCTGCTGACTGCAGGTGTGATGATGTACAAGGGGGAGATTGGTGTTACGTGCCCCTGAGAACTCCTGGGAACTAACTGTAATTTGTGTGACATAAATGGCCTTGCAGCAGCTTTTATGAAGAACAGACTCCCACAAAACCAGTAAGAGATCAACTGTGCCCTGAATAAGCTTCAGTCCCTGAATGGTCTTAAGGAGCAATCTCCAGTAGAGCATATTGCAATTTAGTTCTGCAGAAGGAATGAGGTTCTGAATTTTTCTTTTCTGAGTTATTTGCAGCGAGGATCAGATGAGGCTCTGCTATCTGAAATGGATTTTTATGCTCTAGGATATTAATTGAGAGAATGTATCATCGAGGCTTCAGACAATTACCTTTATGAGATGTGCCTTGGAAAGGATGGAGTCTTAAAAAATACATAATTGTTTCGCCTGTATGTGGTCCCAGTAGTTACATAAAAATAAGTTTAATTTTCCTGCAGTAAACAGCTTTTCCCAGTTGTGCTAACATCAAAAATAAAAAAAAAAAATTGGAGGGGGGGGGAAAGGAACAAAAGAAACAAAAACCAACACAAAACCATGAGAAAGTAACGCTTTAGATTATATTCTGACCTCTTGTGCAGCTTTGTAATCCTTTGGCCAAGAGGCAAAAATCCTTATGAGTACTAAATGAATCCTAAGTTGGTGGAGAGCCTCATAAAGCCAAGGGAACTAATAGAAGTTAAAATACACTGAGATTACCATCTTATTTAATATAAGAAAGTCTGGATGTAAGGTACAAATAGGCAGTAAAATTACTAGTAGTAGGGATGGTTTTATTTATCTCCTTGCTTAGCTATTTTCCTCTCAGTTAAAGAAACCCCAGATTTATAGTTAAAATTATAATTAATAGTCTAATGGTCTGTCACAGAATGGTTTTTGTGTCCTTGTGGTTCCTACTGAGCCTGAAGAGGTGAATAACTGTCTGAGCATCACTAGGTTATTTTGCTGAAGAAATTTTGCACCATAAGTCTCTTTAAAATCCTTTTGTACATAATTTTGTTCCCAGGGACAGTAATAAATGTTTCCTCAAAAAAATGTCCAATTAATGTGACATTCAAGTGATACAGATATGAGCCTTTTCCTGCTAAGATAAAGCAAATATTTGTTTAACTGGATGTAAGAGCAGGGCCAACCTTCTTTAGTCTTGAATGTCAAATCACAATTCTGATTACTGCCCAGAGGACCTTTTTTAAGTCTTATTATTAAAAGGATCATCTCAATGTGACTACAAGGGCAAAATGAAGCCTTTCTCCTTGTTCAAAAGAACTGAATTTGTTTTGTGGCAATATTTTCTTTTACAATGTTTCCTAAGATTAGCATGGAATTAAGTAATTTTTAAAATATTTTCTCTTCAAAAACAAACAAGATTAATAAACGTCTCACTTTTATAATTATACTACTTTCATAACAGTGGTGCTAGTTGTTATTAATGCATAGTTCAGCTTTTAGAAAAACACTGTGACCATATTTCCTGTCTGCAGTTACATTCTTTCTGAGAAAATCAGGATTTTTACAAACTGCATCAGAATCAATAAGACTATTTTACCATGGATAAACTTTATTAAGTGTTTTTTTGTTGTTTTTGGTTTTCTTCTTTTTTTTTTTTTAAACTGAGATTAACAAAATGAGGGGGCCAGGAGATCATGGTAAGCTTTGGAGTAGAGCAGATGTTTCTAGTATGTCTGAGCCTTGAGAGGTTTAAAAATAGGTGCTGTGGTAAGACTCACTGGCATGTGTATAGGTTCATGGCCTAGTGTGATGACACAGATTGTCTTAATGGCACAGCATGATGCATTATGAGTGAGCACAGACAAAGCTATCTTTATTAAATGTTTAGAAAGAAAATGCTTTTGCATTAAAAAAAACTTTTGAGAGGGGTAGTTTTGAGAGTACCCGTACCAGTACTCACTTATGAGCTGTTACTTACTCAGGTTCAAAAATTTACAATAGGCTTCCTGGTCACATGTGGGATCAGTAATGTTCAATGGTACTGTTACAAACTCATTGTTCATGGCAGATCCTTGAGAAAGGTCTGGCTCTGACACATTCCTTTGTCACTAGCAGAATGTGGGTAGCTAGTGTTAGTGTGGATCTGCTTTTATTTATCTTTCTCTCTTTTGTTTCTCTTCCCTTCTAAAACTGAATATTAACAATAATAACAGCTCTACCTACCTCCAGTGCAAAGGCAACTTTCAAGCAATATATGATAATCATCTTTTAAATTGTGGGGATTATGATTTTATACCATTATTGCAGTCATGTGAGAGAAAAAAGAAGATAATTGTCTAGGACCAGAGTCCTAACACCATGCTAAGACTGTTCAAGACTGTACTAATAAATTTTCTGGCCAGGACTTTTTAATGCAAATAGTATAGGTATAATTTGGCTTTCATCAAAATCAAAGGTTATATTCCTGCACCCCACAGTATTTAAGAAAGAATCCTTCTGGAGACTATGAAATTTAATAGTGTTTATCTTGAATGCTGCAGAGAGGTATTGGGACTACTGTGAGAATCTATTGATATTTTTCCTTTTCAAAAGTACAGCGATAGATGACAGACCCCTATGAATTACAGAAAGGGTTTTTAATTTGTTAATAATCATTAGATAGGGAAGTTTTATGTGCTACTGTCGTGGTTTTGCCCACCAGCCCATCCCTGGGGCTGAGGATGGTTTTGTCCAGGTAATTTCCGGACAAAAAGGCCAATCAAAAGTCCAGTGACGCCTTTGCTAATTACATCTTTAAGAAAACGGAAGAGAAGACTTGTGGCGCAGTTGAAATTCGGGGCAGCAGCCATGTAGAGAAGCGGCAGGCCCGAAGAGGGCCAAGGCCCTCTCCTCCCCCGGCTTGGGCCAGGGGGGGGAAGCAGGTGCGGCACTGAAGCCTTCCCTTTCTCTCTGGTAAGAGAGTGAAGAAAAAAAACCAAACTTTAAAAAGACTGACTACTTGGAGGAGAAACCGCTGCAGAGAAATTCCAGCGAAGAGATAAGGGACTTCCAAGGTCGAAGCTGGCAGCCGGAGGAGAGAGAAGAAATTCGAAGGGGGGAGAGCTGCTTCTTCCCTTTTCACTCCCTCTCTCCAGCAGGGAAAAGACTGAGAAGTAATCCCTGCTACCTGTAAAAATTTGTTGGAGTAAGGAGACTCTCCATGCTGCTGACAGAGGAGCCTGTGGATGTACTAAAGAGAATCGAGACTTCATGAGAAGGACTGAGGTGAGGCAGAGTCCTGTTGAAGACTTTGTGACTCTTGAAAGAGATGATGCTTATGCCGGAGCAAAGATGGCTCAGATAAGCTTGGGATCCGTGTGTGTGTGGATCCATACTGCTGTTGAAAATTTATAACTTTAAAGAAGAGAAAGAATCTCATGCTGGAGCGAGGCGGCCCATGTGAGATGTTGGGATCCGTGTGTGTGTGGATCCGTGCTAGACCCATGCTGAGAAGTCTATCAAGGACTGTTTCTCCCATGGGGAGGGACCTCCATAGGGAAACAGGGGTGAACTCTTAAACCATTATCCCCTGTAACCCTGTGGTGAAGATCCATAGTAAGCAAGTGTCCCCTTGCAAGCCTATGGAAGGAAGACCCTTCAGGACCTGGGTAACCCCCAGCCTTCGGTCTTAGCCCAGGAGGGGGGTAAGCCCAGCCCTGGAAGCTGACACAAAGCAAGAGAGAGAAAGAGAAAAAGCTCCAGCTGCAACGAGAATGCTGCTGCTACTGAAGATTTTTTACTGGAGAGAGAGAGCTGGAACTCTGAAAATGGAGACTGAAACCACTTCTCCTCCTTGGACTGGTATAAAGGGGGGGGGAGTATTTCTGTAAATATATAACACTTTAACTTGAATAGAAATTGTTATAGATATAATTCTTTAGTTTTTAATTTATTAGTAGTTTTTGTTTTACTAGTAATAAATGTTTATACTATTTTCCCCAAATCCTGTTTCTCTTTTGTCTGCAAAAACCTTCTCTCAACTAGTAATAATTGTGTAGGGGGTGAAAAGCAAATTAAGCCAAGGCAAAACCACGACAGCTACCCAGCCTATACTTCCAAAAGGAGAGCTGGAGCCTATCTTAACATTATTGGGAGTGAACGCTTTTCTTCCTAACTGTGCTCCACTTCTTGGTTCTCACACATCTTCAGATCAGTGGATTTTTTTTTCCCTTTTCTCAGGTGTTCACACTGCTGAGAAGGAAACATTTTGTTGTGAGAGCTTCCAGGCTCCAGGAACAGATCTGTGCACCTGGAAAAGGCTGCAATCAGCAGCCAACACAGAAGCAATGTGTTTTTTGTCTCCACTGTGTCCCTGCCAGCTCTCCAGTCCCCCCACAGCCCTACCCAGAGCTGGCTCTGTCCCACCAGGTATCTGTCTGGGATGCAGTTCCCCTGCCTGCCAGACCCCAGACAGGGACTCTGTTTCCTCTCCACTAAAATAAGAGGGATGAAAGTGAATTTTAATCTTTGACATTTGCAAAAAAACCCTGAACTTTGTCAATGATATTTTGTAGAACTAAAAAAACCAATTTAGCTTTCTCATGAGAGTCTTCCTAAGAGTTCATCATACACAAAGAACAGTTGAGAGGTTTTCTTTCCATTTTTGTGGTGTTTTTTTTCTTTTTTTCTTTCATTTTTTCTTTTTTTTTTTTTTATTAATAGTGAGGAATCACTGTACCATTACAGTCAATATGTGGCTCTGCAGCTGGTGTTTCCTGATTGTATTTAGTTGATGCTATCAAAGCAAAACTTCTATCTTACTGTTTATTCAGATTTTTAGTTACAGAAGGGGTAGACTTTAGCTAGCCTAAGGACTTGATTAAATGTGCTACATGAAGATCCTTTTTAATGTGCTGTGTTCTCTAGGAAGTGTGCATATCTGTACCTGTGCATATATCTGTCCACATATGAGAATAATAAAATGTCATTGGATATTGTGGTGAGATACATTTTCCCAAGAAGTATTGACATATATAATAGAGACACCACCACACTGCCAGTCACTGTTGGGCATGAAGCCATAGAAGCATCTACTGCAGCTCAAACTAAATGAGGCCTACTCAATAAGCATGGGTTGTGTTTAGGTTTTTTGTTTGTTTGTTTGTTTGTTTGTTTTGTTTTGTTTTTTGTTGTTTTGTGGGTTTTGGGGTTTTTGGTTTTTTGTTTTTTGTTTGTTTGTTTGTTTGTTTGTTTTGTTTTGGGGTTGTTTTTTTTTTTTTGTTTTTTTTTTTAATGTTCCAGACTGGGAAAATGTTAAATGGATGGTTCAGTTGTTTCCTATTCCATTCATAGAAGTTAGTCTTTTGGGAATTGCCTTCTCCCTGATTTCACTTGCTACTGCTCCTGTTTGCTTTGTATGTATTCCTTGCTGATACTGGGACCAAGCTACACTGGCTGTTGAAGTAAAGTTTAAGGTAGAAAGGTTATTTTATTTTTATTTAACAATTCAGAGAAAAGACAGGGACATTTTTGAAATTTCAAAATATAATGGTGATGACTGCTTTATAAATAAAAATATACATTCTGCCACCATTGATTGACTTAAAAAAAAAGAGAGAAGATGAGAGATTTAGATGGCACAGGACTAAAGAAGTTCAATAGCTGTCTTGATTTAATTCTCCATTGCCAAATTACAATTTGTTGTGTTTTGATCAGTATAAAGAGCAGGGAACACAGTTACTGACTTCATCCAGGCAAATAGATATAAATATAAAATCTCCAGTGTACAGATTAATATTTGTGCAGCTCAGAAACTAGAGGAAGGCCTTATTCAAGTCCTAGCATGATTCTGTATGTTATATAAAGTGAGTTCTGAAAAGAGTAACTACTAATAAAAATTTAATTTACATAAAATAACAATCCTCGGTGTAGGAGTTAAAAATGGTTGAAATTCTGAAAGAAAGGAAGGAATAGAAAATAAATAGCAAGTAGGAAGGAAGAGAACAGTACACTGAAAAAATAAATAGATAAAGTCAGAAGGAATATTTCAAGCTTGTGACTCCTTTCTTATCCTTTTATACTACTTGGTTATATCACATGGTATAAATAAGATTAAATGATATATCACAATTATGCGAAAATTTGTAGACAGAAATAGGGCATAAGCTGCTGTAACTTCTATAGAATGACATCATTGTGCTCTGGATGTAAATTCAGTTAACTTTTTCCTAATTTTATCTACCAAGACTAGCCATAAATAATGTTTAAAAAGCTACTTTAAAATACATTGTTCCAGCACTGTCTATTCTGTTCCATTTGTACTCTATTTAATGACATATTGTAGGGTTTTAGGAGATAATAATCTGCAAAATGCAATAGTCAGTGTCCAGGAAAAAACTATTAAAGTATATCACTAATGAAAACAATGAACAACAAGTTACTGAGAGCTAGACTTCAGAAAAATACCTTACGGGTAGAAGCTATTACCCACTGGTATGTAATAAACTCCTTAGCAGATAGCAGCTTGGGGAGAAAAGGTCTCAGAATGACAGCATTGTGATAAAAATAAGTTGATGATTCCTCAAAATCATAATTTCATTTTGAAAGACTAACTGGAAGGGAAGTATCTTGAGGAAAAAAAATGCACAATGACCGTTTCCAACCACTCATTTATAAAAAGAATAACTTTATTTCTCAGTCTGTAGAAGCTATATACAAAGGCCTATTGGATTAAAAATCTTAGTGGAGAAAAGGAAATAATCACCAGCTAGACCTGAGGAGAGGTTTTACAACTTAAAACTCAAGGCAAAGGCTCTGTGCATTTACTGAATATCTCCCATGAGGGAGACTCCACAATCTCTCTGAGCAATCTGTTTCAGTGCTTGGTCACCCACACAGTAGTTCTTCTTCATATGCAGGTGGAACTTCCGTGCATCAGTTTCTGCTGATTGCCTCTTGTCCTATTGCTTGGCATCACCAAGAAGAGCCTGGTTCCATCCTCTTGAAACCCTCTCTTCAGATACTGACAGATAGTAATGAGGTCCCCTCTCAGTCAATCTCTTCTCAAGGCTGAAGAGGCCCAACTCACTCAGCCTGTTCTCATAAGAGAGATTTCCAGTTCCTTAATCATCATTGTTGCCCTCCACTGAAGCTGCTACAGGAGCTCCGTGTCTCTCTCCTACTGGGGAGCCCAGAAGTGGATACAGTACCCCAGCTGAGGCCTCACCAGGGCTGAGTAGAGGGGTAGAATCACCTCCCTTGACCTGCTGGCAATGCTCTTGCTAATGCACCCCAGGAGACCATTGGCCTTCTTGGCCACAAGGACACACTGCTGCCTCATGGACAGCTTGTTGTCCACTGGGACCCTCCAGGTCCTTCTCCACAGAGCTGTTTTCAGCATGTTAGACACCAGAAGCACTGGTTCATGGGGTTATTCCTCCCTGGGGGTGGGACCCTGCACTTTCCTTTCTTGAATTTAAAAATAATCCACTCTGCCCATCCCTCCCACCTGTCAAGGCACACATGCACAAATTTATTTGAAAGCTGTTACAGCTTTCCAAAGCAAGTGGGTCAGCTATAATGAAGTGCAGTAAGCTTTTGCTTTTTCGTAAAGGAAAAGAAAAAAAATCCTGCTGTCTTTCCATTTTCTTTTTCTTTCCACTATCACTTGCTTAGGTAATGAAGGCTTACTCTGATCAGAAGTATGTTGTATGTTCAGGGGTGTCATCACTGTAAGAACAAAGGCATAACTATAGATAAGTTCAGGATGGTGGAAAATTACACAAAATGACAAGACAGAGTGAAAACTGTCTAAGGAAATCAGGGACAGGTTGTACTGGGTAAACATGGTGAGATGGAAACAATCAAGACAACAACAACCACCCTCAAACCAAGGAGTAAGGCAACCTAGGAGCCAGCAGCAAAGCATATTGCAAAGATATTGCAAACTATGAGTCAAAGAACTAAGGAAAAATATTTTTCCAATCACATCCAGAAAGAGATGTTTAGTTATATTAGAAAACAGTCAAAGTTGGCAGTAAAATAGTCTCAACAATAGTTATTTAGTAAATTATATGTATTTTATTATAGTTTTATGACAGTTAATACTGATATGTCTAAGTAGTCTGTCTTACATTTATTATTCATTATATATTCTGTATAATTCCAAAGTACAGATTGCCAACATTTCAGGTAATGAAAATGGTGCTCAGTTTTGTACACTGGGCATGGTTTCCTAAGTGTAACAGAGAGAGAAATGTTATAACATTTGTATATAAGTCTGCCCAATGCAAGGAATACATGCAGCCATAGAACTATTCGTTCACACAAAATGCTACTAATCATAACCAAGTCAGACTAACTAAACTAATTTATCTTTTACAGCTATGCACGCCAGTAGGCTTGAAAGCCATACTTGTTTGTTTTACTTTTATCTTGGGGCACATAAAATCACAGTATTTGGCAGCATGGGATAAGGGACATTAAATCAGCTTTTATGCTGTTGTTAAGAAACCCATAGAGGATGGGATTCAAGCAGCAGGACATCATACCCAATAAATGGCATATGCAATATACTAATTTAAAATGTCTGTTTGAAATGAGAGTGGCATTAAAATCTGTCACAATGTGGAAAAGGTGAAGAGGCATCCAACTGAAACCAAAAACCAGGATTAGCACTGTCAGTCTGCAAAAAACTCTCCTAGATCTTGTCTTAATTCTGACAATGGATTGGGATACTGTAATCATGTCCTGGATCTCTGTATTTTCTTCTGGTTTCATTTCAAAACAGATAGGAATCCCAGGGATGAATTTACTGGAGGAAAAGAGCTGACTTTTTTCTGTGCCAGAGGTTTCTGGGAGATCTCTTGAATGAGTATCCTGCTGATGCCTCGAAATAGCTGGCATCACACTTGAAGTCTTTCTGCTGTATCTTCTGTGGTGCTTTCTGCCAAAGCCACAGCTCCACCTGGACTGCCCAGAGGACTGTGCCTGTGTGCTAGTGCTCTTCGAGGGATGAAGAGTGAGGTTTATCATCTCCTTCTCTTCAAACTTGTTTTCCTTGCTTGACAACCTGGAGCCTATGCTCCTGCAGACGCTGGTGTGACTGGCAGTTAAACACGCCAGCGGCAGTATGTACTGCATGAACAGTAAGGCGATTGTAAAGGCAATTCTGTACGAATCGGAAGGCCATGACTCGATACACAAGAGTCTGTTCTCCAGTGCCTCTAAATTCAGAGTTTTGCTGAGGTCCACGATTTTATGGAAAACTGGCAGAGGGGAGCAAATTGTGAAGCCAAAGGCCCAAATGGTCACTACTAAGAAATAGCCTTGTTTTGCTGTTAGATTGCTAGAAAGGGGGTATTTTATCATACGGTACCTGACTGCAGCAATAGATATTAACATCAGAGTTGAAACTAGAACTGATGCACATTGGAGGAAGGGCATTACATGGCACATGACAGTGCCAAACATCCACTGGTCAAGCAGGACGGATGTCAGCGTGAAAGGCGAACAGAACAGCACAACCAAGATGTCAGAAAAGGCCAAGTTACCTATGAGAATGTTTATTATTGTCTTCTGCTTGCACTTTAGTAGGGCCATTAGTATAAGCAGATTTCCCATAAAGCCAGCCAGACTTATAAGTGTGTACAGCCCAATAAGAAAGTACTGTATGTCATCAACACTACTCCTATAGTCTTCCCAGGCAGAAAAATTCTTTGAAGTAGCAGAGGTGTTCCTGGTAGGTGTCCTGTTGTTACGATCTTTTAATCCTAAATCCATTTTACAGTCCCTGCTTAGAACGAGAAAGGCATTAATTAGCATCTGAAGGAACAATGATATTGCTGTTAATCAGAATGTAAAGGAACATAAATTTACCTTGTATCACCTCAATGCAAATAAATTACTAGTCATGTTAGTCTACTGTGAGGCAGATCCTGTATAACTTCAGGTCAACATGAATTAGTTACATAGGTTTTGTCACATGGTGTTCAGCATGCCTTGGCCTCCTACCTGGCTGCTCACGTGGGAGAATGGCAATTTAAGGTTCCGCATTATGATGCTGGCTTTTAACTATGCTTTGCTATAGACTATATTGTCAGACTGTCCATGAGGGAACAGTTAGCTACAAAAGCAATTCATCTTGAGTTGGGAAGATTACTCATGTGCATAACAGCCCATCGCTATGGGTAAGGAAATGACAGTCACCATCTGGGCACATGCCTAGTCATTGTATCACAGCAAATTATAATTAGGGCACCTGAAAATACATATGCTAACAACTGCACTAGCATTTCTTACCTTGCTAGTAGAGAACTAACACAAAATAAGTGAGAGCTTTCAAAAATGATCAGGAAATCCACTGTCAGTGATCCAAGATGGAATTTTTAATGTGGTGTGTATAGAAACCAAATTCTATTAAGAGTTGAACATATTTTAACTGGTGCTCAAGCAGAAAAGAAAACTGCCTACAAAACATCTAAAGTAACTGGATGTAATACAAAGAGGACAGTGTGAATTGGAAGCAAACCCCACATGACCATTTGAAAATTCAATTAACCACTAATTATTTAGCATAGAAACATCTAATGTTAAAACATAACTCAGCACAAAGTTATTCTGCCTACAGAATCTTCATGTTTTTGTCTTCAATTTAGAACAAAGAGAAAGACATGAGAATTTAGTTCAAGCTTCAGTTTACCTTAAGCACCTGCATGTACTGAGGTTTCAAAATTCTCCAGAGTGGTAGTGCCGTGGACAAAACTGCTTAATGTTTAGAAATCTTACATAAGAGAAAACAGGAATATCTAAACAATACTAAAGCATATATAATTTGAGCAGAAGGCTAAATTTGTCACTAAAAAAAGGAAGGACTCTTCAAGGTTCCTCTGTAAGCTGTATGGTGCTGACTTCTTCAAAGTGCAAAAATATTGTTCAGCTTCCTCTACACATGCAGATGTGTTCCTTCCTTCACACCACATGTGTTCCTACTGTCATGTGCCAAAGGGAAGCTCAAACCTTAAAACAACCTCAGAATATTTACTGACAGAGTGTTGTGATGAGAAGGCTCCTCAGGTAACAGTAGGAATACTTACTTTAAAAAAGTAATATCTTGCAAGTAACGTGTTGGAAAGAGGTGAAAAGAAGTCAGCCTTGCCAACTTCTCTCAATCTTAAAGTGCTTTAAAATAGCTAAAATAGAAGTAAGAACTAGATATGTGAATTTAGATAACCTAAATTTTATAATTGTGTGCATACAAGCAGAGTGGCATAAATGCATATTATTTGTGTTCAATTTTTCCCAGTCTTTAATAAAATGGTGGGAAATCAGATAATAGAAAAACAGTGCTGAGACTACTTTTGCCTCTAGACCAGCTTTAAAGAGTAGACTAGAGCTTCTGTAAGTGATCAAATCTCTCTATGTCTATGTTGATATTATCAGAAATTTTCATTTTGGTGGGCTTCTCTTTATACAGATATTAGCTAATGAAGTAAATAGTTTTTATTTTTTCTGAGCTAATTTCTCAGAGTTTCTTCTAACCAACCAAAACCAGTATGAGCTGCATACCACAATGACTTCCAAAATCTGCTCAAATTTCTTTCTTTTCCCTAAATATGACTCTACATAACTTTTGCCTGAGGAACCCCCTGCAGAGCCTTGGTCTAGATAAGATACATTTCCATACCTTGGGCTTATAGCATTATGTCCTTGTTATGTCACACTTGTATCATTTTTTTTCTCTTTGTTCAGCATGGAGGAATGGTGGGTTCTGCTGATGGACTCTTTTGCAGATTTCAGTGTGTGCAGGCCATCTCCACACTCTCTTTTGATTGATGAAAGCCATTTCTACTCTATGTTGTGTTTCAATATGAAATATTACCTGCCTAATATTTTCAGGGTGAACATTCTGTTATCTCTGCTCCACCACACTACACACTTAGCTGAGAAGTCTGTAGGAAAAAACCTTGCATAACTGAATAGTTAATAAAGAAATGCTATTAGTGTTATTCCAGGCAATTATCTTTTTGCTTGGACACCTTCCTTTTCCAGTTTATATCTTGCACAGATTAAAAGAGCTTTACTAATGGAACATCCCATTGCCTGCTAGCAGGTTTGAACCATATCAAGAGGTATTTGAGAAAGGGAAATGAAACACTATTCAAGAAGTGGATCTCTCCAAATCTTGGTTAGTAATCAACTGAGAGAAAGAAGACTAATAAGAGAGAAGGAAATACAGTACCATCTTAAGACTCAAAAAAACCCTCAAAAACTCTTACAATGCTCTCAAAGTGGTGATGACTCTGAAGAAATGAGCTTTTCACTTATTTTTTGTGCCTCCATAAGTAATTCTGTGCTAACAGCAATCATTCTGCGTAGTCTTCTCTTTTAACTGATACTAGGCTGAACGATGAACCTGTAAAAGAAGAAATAAACTGGAGTTACTGTTTCTCCCACAGAAACCCAGCAATTAGGGTTGCTTTTAGTGTATCTAAAAGAATTTTCCATAGCAGTTAAATTCCCGCACATCATCACATCTGAAGGTCATACCGAGCAGGAAAGACACACACCAGTGTTTAAGTTATAATAGAAGCTATGTGCGTGTGAGAGTTTTGTTGATCCACGTCGAAAACTACAACTCCCGCTCTAGACTTTTTGGTAATATTTGCTGTCATTGAAAAGGTTCATAGGCCATAGGTTCATCAGTGAATGGAGAAAAAAGCAGGCATTCCTACTGGTAGAAAAGGCTCTCTATCTAGTTAGTCCCTTTCCGTTTAATTATGTGTTATGGTCTGTAGAGAAATCTTTATCTTTTCATTAAGTTTTGCTTAGTTTTAATAAATGGATTCTATGAAGAGAATTGAAACAAATCTGGTGGTGTCACTGTTATTTCCTTCTACCACTTTCAGGTTTGGGTGACTAAAAGTAAAGAGACTTTCAAATCAAATGCACCATAATTATTTTATCTTCTAGAAATTGATATTCCATACAGACAATGCTAAGACTAGGGCCAGAGAACAAAATTTAAGTGTTGTCATGCCGCAACATATTAATTAAATGAATGCTTATAGAGTTCTTTTTGAAGGTTTAACTGAAAGATTGTTGCCAGGCTCTGTAGATTTCTACACCTCCACATGGAGCTCTTGCAGTATGGCTTTAGCAGAACTGCTCATTATGTTTTTAATAGAATTCTTTAAAAAAAAAAAGTGAATACGCTGCTTTTGCTGAAGTAGACATTTTATTGAGGCACATCAGCACAGAAGAAGGTTAGTAGCTGTGCCTCCGAAGTCCAGCACGGGCTCTTCAGCTCCATCCCTTCTGAGCTATGGCTGCCTTCTGCCTGGGGTGAGAGATGAAAAGGTGCCATCTTTCCTATCGTATGTCCTCATTTCCATAAGGAAGGACCACTGGAAGAAGCCTCAACATGATCTCTTCAGGCTCTAGCTGGACACTTGGGGCACCACAGGAGCCTGCAGTACTCTGAAGCCCCTTCTGCACCATCTCCCTCTAATCACAGTTTCAGAGTGGCAGAAAGACAGAGGGGAAGGAATAACACTATAATCTGCTGTTTCAGCACAGAACTATTATGCTGACAAAATTTGCTTTGCAAAATGCCCAAAGATTACCTTATTTTAATTCTGGATGTGTAAAATGAAAGCAGACTTTTGCCCCCAAATTTCAAAAGATGCCAAGTGGATCCCTTGTCTCTGAGCATCATCTCCTGATCAAAAGAAACCAGTTGCTCTCAGCTTGAGTGCCTCTGGCAGTAAAGGTGTAAACAAAAGTGTTCCTCCTGTATAATTGATCTTCAGTCCCCAAACTCAATAGCATGCCACTGATTTCACAGGGCTATGTGCATTTATTGACATTTATCTTCCTGCTTTGTTTTAACAGCTGCCTCTATTTTGAGAGATTTTCTCACTCTCCCTCTTGCCGGTTGGTCAATCCCAGTGCAGCACGTGGCTGTAGCTTTTAGGGAAATGAAGATTCACAAAAATTCCACTGTGGGAAGTAGAATTAAATAATATAGTCTCTTTTCAAAACCTTCTCCTCATATTTGAAGTGTATTTCTAAACTGAATGCACCACAGTACCAGAGTGCTCTTGCACCTGTTTTCAAGCTTAAATTTAGTCAGTCTGAAGGTACCTGATGGAGATTTTCAGCTGTCAGCTCTAAAGGTTGGATCACTTTCATCTTCTACATCAATCAGCCAAGCAAATGAGGTTCCCTTTTTGTGATCCTGGTCTGTGTACACTCCCAACTGTGCCCAGCTACACCTGTATGAGCTCACACCCCGTGAGCTTTACGTAGGTTTGCTTAGGTCTTCTTTAGTTTCAATGGAATGCTTGAGACAGCAGGCTAGGCTGCACGAGGCAGGAGAGACTTCAGTTTCGTGGCAGGGCCCAAGGTGGATTTGAATATTTACTGTAAGACTCAAATCAGCTAACATTGATAAAAACCATTTAACATTTAAGAGTACATTAAAATGTATTTTATAACAGATGGTGTACCACGATCTTGAAGAATTTCAAATAACACCTCCTTAAATCACAATAATTTATGGTATCAGTGTGACTCTCTGATTACTGCAGTTCCTATTTCCACCAAAAGCATGCTTCCATTGCAGTTGATCTAGGGCATGAGATTGACAGGGAGAAATTAATCCATTATGCAGGTGTAGCTGAGTTGGAAGTACCACATAACCCAAAATATGCTAATTTAATATGCTTAATATCTTATACTTAATATAATTATTTCACTTAAAGCTATCACTTAAAATACAAAATCTATAAATGACAATTTAGGGGAGTTAATAGGCTGGCTATTTCTCTTTCTCTAAATATTTAAAGGGAAATTTTCAAGAACACAAAAGTTAGACAGGCAACCATCATCCTCTAAAAGCAATTGTTTTTCAGGAAATGTTCTTTCTATTAGATGAGGTACTTACATTAAAGTTTATTCATGCATAAGAGCTTATATCCTACAATATTAGTACCTATTAAGTTAACTCTGACTGACTGGTCCTTGTATAGTCTAGTCAGTTCCATTCTTGTAACAGGACAATTAATCTTTATAGCTGTGAGCAATTTATAGTCTTAGGGAGGAAGCAAAACGTGAAAATTACCTAGGAAATACAACCTTTCTTGCCTCCATAACACCAGACTTGTATCAAGACTGCATAGAAAAAGTCGGAGGTCTTTAAACTTCTACACAGCTGTAAATAGTTAATAAGACAAGCTGTTACTGCCCGACTACTGAAGCTTAAGGAAAGCACTGAGCTGTGCTGTTACAACTTCAGAAATTATCCCCTCACATCAGTAAAGACTGAGATAAATCCGAGACAAAATTTGAAACCACTCAAGTGTTGCATTTGCGATCTAAGCTAAAGATGAAAAGCTGCTGCTTCCGATGTTGCTCATTACACACAACAGCAAAAACTAGCTTGAAAACCTGTGAGAATTCAAAAGATTGAAACGACTTCAGAAGTCCAGAAAAACTGTGGATTTCTGTGCATGTTAATGGTATGCCTCTTTCTGTGCCTGACTAGAAGAAGAACTGCAGCATTTTCCAGGAAAACAAGAACACAACTTCCCGAAATATGCCAAAGCCAACTAATAAGAATATACCTCCAGCTCCAAGCAAACGGTCTGGAACTTAACGAGTCATTTGCTGGTCAGAACAGAAAACTTTAAATGCACGGCTACGTTTTCTGCGAGGGAGCACAGCAGCTCCTGGCTCTCGGAGGCAAAAGCACCAAACCGGGGACGATTGCTATTTTCGCCCTGGCGCACCTCGCTCGGGATCCGCTTCGCCCCAAGAGCCCGCACCGCCCCTCGTCCGGCACCGCGCACCGCGCTGAGCCCGAAGCCCCGCGATCCCCCCGCGCTGAGCCCCGTCCGCGCAAGCGAACCCACCCTATCCCGCGCAACTGCTGGTAGGGCGCTGCCCCGCTTAAACTTGCGCCAGCCCAGCCCAGCCCAGCCCGCCGCGGCTCCGCTTCCGCCCCGCGTTACCTGCGCGCTGTCCCGCTGCGGGCGCCCCGCCGGGCGGCGGGGGCGAGCCGGGCAGGGCCGGGCAGGGCAGCCCCGGGCCGCGCTCACGGCTCCAGCCCGGCGGGCACGGCGCGGCTCCGCCGGAGCGGGAGGAGAGGCAACCTTAGGCGGGCGCTGCGGCGGCGCCGGGTCTCGCCTGCGGCCGAGGGCCGCGCCCCGGGGCCGGCGCTGCCGCACTCGCCGCCCGCCCGGCGGGGCCGGGGCCGGGGCTGGGGCTGGGGCTGGGGTAGCCGCGCTGGCGCATTTCGGGAGGCCGCTCCAGGCGGCCCTGGAGCCCGGTATTCCGGCGCTGCACGGTGTGGCAATTAGAGTTTCCATGGAAATGGAGTGAGTCGGTAAATAAAACCCCGCGCTCGCCGGTGCTTACGGGATGCTCTCAGTGCCTCACCCAGCGGTCAGGACACGGCATTTCGCAAAGGTGAAACGCGCTGCGAGTCGCGGGGAAAGACAGACAGGCAATCACAGAGCGGTGACCTGAGCTCCCCTTGCTTCGGCTGGAGAGGAGCTCCGCAGGTGTTCGTTCATCCATGCTGCTCGAACACCCTTTACTTTTTATTTTAGAACAGGTGGGAGGCGATGGATTTCCCCAAAACAGTTTTCCTTTCCGAGCTGAGTAACTCGGTTCTTACAGAAGAAAGTATCTGAACGGTGGTTTTAATTTCATCTGAACAATCAGTGGGAAGGCAGAGCATTTTCTTAAGTGAGCAGTACTTTAAAGCATAAAAATTGTCGGGTGTGTCATAGCGCAAAGCATGAAAAGACATGAAAAGACAAATTCTGCTGTTCTCACCAGCTGTTATCTTCTAGCACAAGAAGAGCCATTGATCACAGTCCTATTACAGAGCTACTGGAGAACTGAGTGACATGCAGGTCTGTGGGAGCACAAGTGGCAGAATCTGACACAAAAAAGTAATGACTTTCCCATTTGCCAAGGCGCTACTTCGACAGTTGATATTAACACAGCACTGCAGAAAAGCTGTCAGTATAACTAACCTGTGAGAGACTGTACCACACAGAACCAAAACAGCCAGATCAATCATATTGTAGAATAACCTTTGAAAAGTCCAGTTAGGTTCCTTATTTAACTTGGGTTAGAAAATACTCATTGAGTGATCAAGGAACAAATAACCTTAATCTTCAGCAGATGAGCTCAGGATGGCAAGGAATATTTCATCCTATCTTTCACCCGCTTCTGTATTATCCACCACCCACTTCTGGTGAATCACTGCATGTACAAGTGGAGCACAGGGAGCTGACAGTGGAAGTGACGCGCCAATCCATCTCATCATTTTAAGACAGCTTTCCCATTAGTCACAACGGAGAACAGAAATAATCCTTTTTAGGCCTGAGCAGCTGTTCTTAGCATTTTCGACGATCTTCCCACCTAGTACTGATGGTTTTGAAGCCTTTCACGCAAATATTTGACCTGAAGATAGAAACCCACACCGGTTCTAACATGTGATGGAGGTGATTAAGATTTTCTCCCAGGGTACCCACTTACCTCGATGTCCCTTGTTCCAGCAGAGCTTCCCACATTTCTGGCTTCACTGCTTATAGTGGAAGCTGCCTCCTGGAAACAGTGACTTTTTAGAGACACTGCATCTTTCTTTGAAAACTTTTGGCTATGGCAAACCCATATTGTCTTTGGAAAGAAATCCACATTTGCTGGTAGAGCTCACAGGAGGGAAATTAAAGTTTCTTACATTGCACAGTTGTGATTTATGTGGGATACCATTGTACCTTCATAACAGTACAAACAGTCTACTTTCATATTAGGCCATTTCTAAGATGGGAGTTTACCTAATACAGTTTCCCAAGCAGCCTCCAGAAATCATGTGCTTCTTAGCAGGAGCAGTCAGTAACACAAATATTCCTCCCTCAAAGCAATTTTCTCTAAGAATTAAATATCATACTTGTTTTGTTGGTTGTCTTATTTCAGGAGGGTTCCTCAACCAGTAATATATTGGCAGGTATGGACTTGTTTATTTGTTTTCCCCACAGACCTGTAAATAACACCAGATTTTTCTCAGCTGTATTTGGACAATTCATCCCTGATACTTGCGCACATCAGAGGCTATTACTATTCAGACCATTATAATTTTTTCCTTTTCACTGTTTATGTACCTCTCTCTTGCCAGTAATACTACTGAATAATAAAATCAGTAATTTAGAGATAGGAAAGGTCTAGAAGTATTGAATGTCAGAAGTGACAAGTACAAGTTCCCTAGAAACCAGCCACCATGGGGTTCTTGAAACCATAGAGGAGTCCTTGAGAAAGTAAGAGATGGTGATGATGAAAGATACCTGTTCTGGAGAAGCTGGGGAAGAAAAATGGTGCATCAGAGAGAAAAGACTGAGATTCCTGAGTCAGAAGAACAAAACAGAAAATATAGCAGAGAACTCTGTGGTTATATGAATACAAATTAATTTTGTCATGTTTCTTACCACATTCCCATATGTATCTTTCTTTTGGGAGTATCATTCTAATATCTTAGAAAATTCAGCCTCTAAAGGCTAACCGTGAAAGACATGAAGACTCAAAGATCCGGTGGAAGTCAACGAGAAAACAAAGAGTCTAAGCCACCTAATATCCAATTCCATAGCATGAAGTTGATTGTCCTGAGTCAAAATTTGTCATGAGTCAAAGTCTAATGTTACTGTAAAGTCTGACACCAATGGAGCACCTATCCATGGGGCAAGACAGTGTAAATGGTGAGACATAGCTACTACAGAGTTTGAGAGATTTTGTGAGATACATAAAAAACATTTCTGTTGGTCAAAATTTTTCACCCAACTCTTCATACCCAGCAAAAATACCATTAAAATATTATTCAAAATACCAGTAATCTCTGGCTTCCTTATAGCCCTTCCACAGATTCTTACCTTGCATAAAGCAGCCAGTCTTGGACTGCTGAAGAGGTGGCAATGGCTGAGCTGTCTTTGTGATGAAAGGCAGGACATCTGATGGTTAGCTAATAAAATACTTCCAAGGATGAGCCTGTAATCAGTCATTTTTGTTGCCTAATGTGTCATCACATTTTTTGGCTGGTATTATACACACTGACCCGTCTGGATGATCATGCTGAACTGCGAGACCTATTTCTGCTTCATCTGAAGCCAGGTGAGAGCTTGTGTATGAGTGTACGTAAGTTTGAATCCTTAATGGGCAGCGCAGGGTGGGCACAGCACAAAACATGACTTAGTATTTTAGCCAGGTGAACATAACTTAGGTTACATCTCAAGCAGCCTTTAAGTAATATTTCATGTGATCAGGATAGATTTACACTAGTTAACTTGGCTGTATTGTTGAAAATGGAACTGCAGCAGCAAGACTCAGTAGAGATTAACCACATAATCTTTCATTCAGCTCATTTGGGTTTGTGACATTAGCAGTCAAATGAAGTGTTGTTATGTTTGGTGTCAGATGCAGTTGTGTCGGAATAAACATGCTCTTATCCAAACAGAGAATTTGCTGCTATTCAAATACTCAACAGCGAAAGGCCTATTTAGTCTACTGATGACAGGCTTTTGCCCCAAGCAGCATGAGTTCCCTTATCTTTGAATAATATGAAATGCAAGTATTTCAATGACACTGATGTTCAGTACTAGAAAATGAAAACAACAAAAAATAAGGTTAAAAAACCCTTCAGAGAGTGTTTCCATTCATTTCCATAGTGGTGACTTCAGTTTGTTTTATATAGAATAGAAAGTGCAAATGATTCTCCTAGTGTTCTTCTACTTGGTGTTTTTTAAGTTTTGAAGGGAGATTGCAATGCCTGAGCACATGACAATACGTTGCAATGAAAGTGACAACCTCATTTTAAGACATCTTTTCCATTTTTGAGAGTTGCAGCGAGAAAGAATTTTAATGGATTGATGTCTTGGAATATTTTTTCTACGTTTCTTAAACACGTCTTGTTCTCTTCTCAATGCTTTTACTTCAAAGTAATTCTGTATTCCTTTACTCAGGCTGTTCTGTTTCCTTAGTTGAAATACTTGTGTTCTGTTCATTGCGCATTTCGCAATGTCATGCCTTCACACAAATAAACATATGCACACAAATAAACACAGTCTTCCAGTCCAGGGTGCCTTTGATGTACTGAAGAATTTATTCCCCCAAAGAGGATAATCTTTAGCACAATGGTTATCTTACTACTCCAGTGTTCTTGTGTCCTAACAGTCATCACCGCTAAATTTAAATTTACTGAGAAATCATTTGACATCTTTGTGACCTTGGAGCTCCAGCTGGAGACTCTCAGCTTGGTGTTGACACCGAAGATGCACAGGATAGCCAAGGCTTGCTAGTGCTCGGTTTTCTTACAGAGCATACGTGATGATACATGGCATTTGCTTCACAACCTGTATTTTATATAGCTACAATGGAAAGTTTGAAAAGAGTCTGTCTCTGTTTATTAGAGTGATTATTTTTTAGTGTGTTTAGTGCTCACATGTATGTGAAGTGCTTCAGAGAAGACTGATACAGCTCCAACAGATTCAGTCATCTGAACACAACAATATGGCAAAGCAGAAAGCTTGTAGTAAGACTTGGGTTATAGCATGTGTGCATACATATGTATATGCACTCATAAGTGTAGCACATGTGTTTGAAAGACTCAGTGACTGAGGCAGCCCTTTCCATCGATCCACTGCAGTGTTCAAAGCCTGACCTTGTATCTGTCTGCTGTGTGAATAACTGTGAATATTTGTTGCCATCACTGTGAGTTCAGGTCACTGAGTAGCATGTAGGCTCTATATTTTATCTATTATAGGTAATCATTATATTTGCATAATATAACAGAGGTATTGTGAGGTTTGTTTTGCCTGTGTTTATGCGATGTTTGAAATTCTTGTATATATTAACCACTAAAAAGTGAAGTATTACGAATCACTTCATTTACTGTTGAAACGGAGATCTTCATCACTAATGACAAAATGGACAAGAGAGAAGATCATACCTATCTCAAATTTAAGAAATATCTGTGACAGAAACAGAAACAGAAATGGCATTTCAATAGGGTAGGAAATTAATGTCTCTGTGGTACACTAATCTATTTAAAATAGAGTAGAAGGATGAGAAACAAAGGAAAAATGTACATCTTCCTACACCCCGGTCTTACCAGGCTCAACATCACTTTTTCATGCCAACTCTTCTATATTCCTACCTCCCTGAGTTGTGCAGGGGCACAGGGAATGGGGGTTCTGGTCAGTTCATCACATGTCTCTGCCACTCTTTCCACATCATGTTTTCCTGCTCTAGCATGGGGTCCTTCCCATGGGATACAGTTCTTCAATAGCTACTCCAGCATGGATCCTTTCCATGGGGTACACTCCTTCAGGAACAGACTGCTCCAGCGTGGATTCCCCATAAGGTCACAATTCCTGCCAGCAAACCTTCTCCCATGTGGGCTCCTCTCCATGGAGCACAGTGTGGCTTCACCATGGGAGAGGAGCCACATTCTAAACTGGTCCTAAAAATATATCTCTGCACTGGATACCTGTTGGCAGAGTACCACAATTCTGCATCACAGCTTGTTTTTATTTTTTAAATAGGCATCTTGACCACATTGGTAAGAGCCTTACAGGGGAAGGGTAGTGGGAAGGAACACCCTGGCATAACAAAAAAAGTGCTTTTTCTCTGCTTAGCAATTTGTCTATTGCCTTAAAAATGTCTATATTGGACAATACTTTTCTTTTTTTGGTAGTGTGAATGAATCATTCCACATCCATAGTAATACGAGGCCTCAGTTGTACATATCCTAGAGTGTCACTGATTCAGACAGAAATATACCCTTTATGACACTTTCAGCTTGGATCCCTGTGTGAGTGTACCCACCTTTGCTCTGTTCAGTCAAAGATCAGTGCTAATGACCCATGTATGAAGTTTTTGAGATGCATTATATATAGCTTGCACTTACCTTATGGCTGCCTGCTGTTAAAATGTCAGTAGCACCACAGCTACTGGTTTATAGCAACCTGCACTTTCCTTTCTTACATCAAGGACTGCAGTTACAATGCAGTTGAGCTGAGCTCCTGGAAATACAGTATAAACATCAACTTCAGTGCTGGGTTCTGAAATCTTCCTACAAGACTCCTTCTACAAAAAATGTTGCAATCATTTACTGTGTGCAACAAATTTTTTAGCTATAATTACCATAGTTCCCCAGTTGAGAGTTATCCACGACACAACAGTGTTGCCTGAAGGTAAGAATGTAAAATCATGCAACTCCTTACACCATAAAAATTAATCTGGAGCCTTGAAAGAATTAGGGAACTTCTGTTTTCCAAGAAATCTAAACTCTTAACACAGCCTGCAGATTTTGTCAGGGCATTTTCAAAGTGTTGCTTAAGTTTATCTGGGTAGCTTCTCACAGACTTCTCAACTTACTGTCTTTTATAACCATCAAAGTAGATCAGTGCCGTGCTTTTTGGGAGTGGCACAACAACGTGTTTCAGCAACTTGACATTTTTTATTGATCCATTCATCACTATTCAGACCAGAAGCTGGTTGTGCTGGTTTAAAAAGCCAAACCCAAACTCTGTAACCTGCTCCTTATGCTTAAAAATCTTTTCCTCGTCCGCTTTCCAACAGCTTCTATTTCCATCTTTAGTTTTGCCACAAGATGGCAATAACTTGCAAACAAAATGCTGAAACAGGCAAACCGATTTAAAACTGTCTCCCTTCCTGAGCTTTTCCTTGCGCTCTTCCCCCCACCCGCCTCTTTTGTTTCAATATTTAATTGCATTTCTTTCGGAATTACTAGGCAACCCACCCCCAGATGTGCAGTTTAAAGGTGATGTGCTTGCAGTGAGATTTTCAGGATCTTCTCAGCAGAGCACCATCATGTGATACTGGGGTAAGGTGGAGTTCAGCTTTAAGGGGGAGTCTCTAGCCTTCCTCACCCATCTTTAGGATCTCAGCTGAAGAAATACCAGAGAATGCTTCCCCTTTCCCTACTCCTTCTTCTCCATCCAGCGTCCTGAGGCAGCCTCTGAGCAGACCAAAGACGGGCAGAGCAGTTGCAAGGTGAGTTTCCCCTGCGATTGCTTTCCCATGACTGTGGGTGGTTGTGTGCCGGTTAGGCTTGTGTTTGTTGCTCTCTTAGGTGCAGGTGACAAAATTCGAGGGAGGGGTAGGCTCCAGGCTGGACTTGCAAGTGGCTGTCGGCTTGGGCTGACAGCATTTTTTGCTTGCTTTGGAATAGCTCCAATAGTTTTACAGTCCATTTCCTATCACCTCACAGCACATTATTTCACCCTTTCTGTCTGTTAGTGCTGAACTTTTGACTAAAATTCTCATGGAGAGGCAGGATGGTGCACGTGGTGGGGGAGACTGTGCAATCACCCAGCGGGGTCTGCAGAGCTATGGGCTTTCCCCATCCCAGGCCAGCACTCCTGGGAGTGGGGAGGGTTCTGCTTCCTGACTTGGGAACTGATGGGGTAGGGGACAAGGAACAGTGCAGCTGTCCAGGAGATGCAACTTCATCCCCTCCTGATGTCTGGTCCATTTTGGAGTGGGACAGGAAAGAAGGATTCCTTGTCACTTGCTAGCAGTGCTGTGTTTCTGAGCTGGTTTGCAGACATGCTCTTAGGTTGCATCTCTGCTATGGGGAAAGGTGAGGGAAGAAGGAGCAGTAGCAGTTTCTAGTTTTGAGTTTGATATTTAATAAATAAGCAAGAGCAGAGCTTGTCTAAGGGAGTAGAAAAACCAAGAGCCTGAAACCCAGGACACCCTGTTGCTGGGTGCAGTTTAGTCCCAGCTGGTGAGAGAACCTGCCCAGTTCCCTCTTTGCCTGGCATGGTTCTTCACCCACTCTGCTCCTGCCATCATCCCATCAAGTCACAGGGCTGGACTACCCACCTCGTGCTGTACAAGTGATGATGAAGATCATGATTAAATCCAGATGTGACTTTTGGACTATGACAGTCATACTGCAGGAACCCTGGTTCTCCACATCACCCACACACTTTTCCTTTGGGTAAAGCACCTACTTATGGCTCTGGCTGAAGTGATGCTTCAAGAGGTCCTGGGGGTGGAAATTTCTTTACTGGGCCCTAAAACAGATTTTCTGGACTAGGAGATATCATAAATTTAGTTCACAGAGGCAGCAGGTCTGAGAGAGAATGCCCAGGTGTGTGCCTAGCTGTCTTGAAAATCAGCATACCCAAACCTCAGACAGAGATGCCTTTTGTCTGAAATCACTGCGGTTAACTTTCACAGTAAAATGTCACACAAGCTACATTGCCTGCTGTGGTTTCACGCAGCCATGTGGTGATTATAAAGAACCAGCAGAGATGAGGTGAGCTCATGATGGCAGCAGCAGTGAGAAGTCATGGCATTGGCATGGTCATCCTTTGGCTGACCCTCAGGAGGAGCTGGAGCTGCAAGCCCGTCCCTCACACACTGGCTCTGCCCTAGGGAGGAGGCAGCCCCAGCTCTGGTCCCCAGCATGTGGCTGGTTAAAAGAGTGTCTGCCGCCAGTAACAAAGACGATTCTTCTCCACAGACTTAGATGGTACAGAGATTTCTATTGAGCATCATTTAAAATCAAAAGCTCGCTTATTCAGGGTAACTTTTAATGAAGTACATTTTAGTGGGCAATGTTTCTACAGCTTTTGTGATAAATGCCATATGGAGACGTGTTTGAAACCCACTTGTGTGAATTTTAAGTGGCATTACTTCCATTACCATAACCTGAGGTTAAGTGAGCAATATATTTAGCTCATGGGAGTGGCCAGAGGGAAAGTTCCAGGCTCAGTGCAGAATTCAGTGCCACTAATGTTGAGTTGAAGTAAAGGTGTGTCAGGTTATTGATTAATTGTTTATTAACTGTTTATAAATTTATTTTATTTTATTTTTTAATTTTCCTCCTGAACACATATGCTTGAGTTTCAAATTTTTAAAATTGAGGCCTTGCGAAAGGGTGGTTATTTAAGTATGCCTATTTGTGTTGTGTGGGTAAAGAAATTTTCTTCAGTGTTTAAATTTTGCTATCTTTTGTCTTGTTTTGTGAGCTGCAAAGCCCTGCTAGCTGCGATTAAGTTGTTCAGAGTTCCTAATTTGCCTTTGACTCGGTGCCAGTGCTTCTGTGAGCACTTGGTCACTCAACATCAAGTGTATGCACTAGGGAAAAAAGAATGCAGCAATTTTTGGAGTAATTTTTCCGCCCCTCACATTGGTCAGATGGGCTTTTCCCCGCTCATGTGATGACTGGCTGTCATTTCACTCAGAGCAGTTTGAGAAATCAGACGTTTGCAGATTAAATTTATGAAAAGGAGATGTAAAGTGCAAAGTGAAGGCTGCGCCGATGAATTCCGAAATTGCTTCCCAGCTCGCTATTCTGTGTAACTTGTGCCGGCGGGAAGGGGCCGGGCAGGGGTCGTGTCCCCGCTTGCAGTCCCGTTGCTTCGGTCCTGCTTTCTGCCTCCATCCCGCGGACCGCAGCCCCGCTCCCGCCACCCTGAGCGGGGCCCGGGGCCGGGCGGGTCCGTCCGGGGCCAGGAGCCGTGCCCGAGGTGACCGGCCCCGCTCCTTCCCTTCTCCCCAGGTGGCCCGAGGGAGATGCGGCGCTGAGGAGCAGGCTCGGCTCGGATTCCGCTGCGGGACCGATGGGCGCCTCCTGAACTCGGAGCCGTCTGGATGAGAGAGGCGGCGGCGGCAAAGGGCGGCGGCGAGCTGGAAACAACATGAATACCTCCTCGGTCTTCGCCCCACTGGGAAATATTTCCGGTCACCTGAATATTTCGGAGACGAACTCGCAGATCTTGCAGTTTGAGGACGAGGATTGCCGTGTGCCTTTAGCCATGGTCTTCACTCTGGCCTTGGCTTATGGGACTGTGATAATTCTGGGAGTCTCCGGGAATCTGGCTTTGATTGTCATTATTTTAAAACAAAAGGAGATGCGCAATGTTACCAACATCCTCATTGTCAATCTATCCTTTTCTGACCTCCTGGTGACCATCATGTGTCTTCCCTTTACCTTTGTGTATACTTTAATGGACCACTGGATTTTTGGGGAGGCCATGTGCAAACTGAACCCTTTCGTGCAATGTGCCTCCATCACCGTCTCAGTCTTTTCTTTAGTCCTCATTGCTATTGAGCGCCATCAGCTGATCATCAATCCCCGTGGCTGGAGGCCAAACATCAGGCATGCTTACATGGGGATTGCTGCCATATGGATTTTAGCTACAGCTTCCTCTTTGCCTTTCCTGATCTACCATGTCTTAACAGATGAGCCCTTCAGAAATGTAACATTTGATGAATATAAAGACAAATACGTGTGCTTGGACCTGTTCCCCTTGGACACTGCCAGGCTTTCTTATACTACAACCCTTTTGGTCATTCAGTACTTTGGACCGCTCTGTTTCATATTTATTTGCTACTTGAAGGTAAGATAGACTCCTCTTGCAACACAATCCTCCTGTCTGATGTTTGTTTATCCTTGCAAAGATGACAGTGCTAGGTTAATTTATTCCATGTGTTTCTCTTTGTTGAATTTCCTGCAGATATACATACGGTTGAAAAAAAGGAACAACATGATGGACAAGATGAGAGACAGTAAGTACAGATCCTCTGAAACCAAAAGGATCAACATCATGCTGATCTCAATAGTGGTCGCATTTGCAGTTTGCTGGCTGCCTCTCACCATCTTCAATATCGTGTTTGATTGGAATCATGAAATTCTGCCTGTTGCTACCTGCAGCCACAACCTGTTGTTCCTGATTTGCCACCTCACTGCCATGATTTCTACCTGTGTGAATCCCATCTTCTACGGGTTTCTCAATAAGAACTTCCAAAGGGACCTGCAGTTTTTATTTCATTTTTGTCATTTCCACTCCCGTGAGGAGGATTATGAGACTATAGCCATGTCAACCATGCACACAGATGTTTCAAAAACCTCTTTAAAGCAGGCAAGCCCAGTCACATTTAAAAAAATAAATAGTGATGATGATGAAAAAATATAAAGGAGTAATAAAAAATCCACACCAAACTGCTTAAAGTGTGATTGCAGGTGAAATGTGTCCAAGGACAACTGAAATTACATAACAAGTACAAAATGAGTAATGTTTTTCTTCCTTTTCCAAGGAACTTTGATTGTTGTCACTTTGAAATTATATGCTGTGCATTTTTTGCCCCTTTTACTGCTTTAATGTTCACAGAAGTTGTATCTGAATTTTATTATAAGACATAGTTAGACCTGCTACTACCTATGGTTTTCATCAACTGTCTTTTGTTCTGTTTTCTTTGTACAGTTATGTGCTTTAGCAGAAAGGTTTATTTATCGATTATATTTTTTCAAAGAAGTAGTTTTCTAAGACCATTAGAAACAATATGAACCACAGGGACACTGTCACTACAGAGGACACCCACCAAAGAATAAAATTAGGAAATTCTGATTTGAAGAGTAGTTCCTTTCTTTTTTAATTTAGATTTTGATTGACATTAAAATCCTCTAAAATCAGTGTAGGCATGCAAAGAAAGGATTCTGTAAGACCTGTAGAATATGTTTAAATGAGGACATATGGTTTTTTAATCCACAGTGGCAATTCAGGCTATAATCACTTAGTTTCAAAGAAAGGATTAAGAAAGAAATTCTGTTCTTATTTATGAGAATAAAACACTATAGTAATTCCACAGTGCACAATGGGATAACTCTGGTGTTTCACCACAGCAAATGAAAACATAAATGGGCCTTCAGTCCCAACTGATTATAGCTGGTTTTAATAACATAGGCTTTTTAATTTAAAAACTCAAACCCCATTTTCATCTGCCATCACTGACAGGAGTTAGTGTTGCTGGAATGAAATACACCATCTGTCCCTGGCCTAGGAACCATGTAAAGTCTCCTAGAGACCTATGTCCAGAATCTAAAGGGAGATGGGACTGTTCAGTGTTTGGACAAGGTGCAATACCATCCTTGCAGGTGACATTGAAAATCAGGTCTGGTATTAAAAAAAACAAGCTTCATCTACCCGAGTCTTTTCATAGTAATCAGTGTTGACCTACATAAATTATGTATAGCCTCAAAATATTCTGTGTTCAGATGCAATGGCATAAACCTGGATAATCTCTGTTTTAAGCTGTGCCAGGGGAGGTTTAGGTTGAATATTAGGAAGAAATTTTTTACAAACGGGTTAATCAGGCATTGGAATGGGCTGCCCAGGAAAGTGCTGGATTCATCATCCCTGGAGGTTTTTAAGATGAGACTGGATGTGGCACTTAATGCCATGGTCTAGTAACCACAGCAGTGTTGGATCAAGGACTGGATTTGGAGGTATGTTCCAACCCAGTTGATTCTATGATTCCAATCTCCAAGACAATGGATGGTTAAATCAAGATCTGCAAAACCTAAAAGAAGGATATGGATAAAGTTTGGGTATAACTGGTGTGCTTAGCTTCCAAACTCACAGTTTCTACATTTATTTGAAGTACGGAATTATTTGCCGAATATATACAATAGAGCTCTGTGTGTTACTGCTTAAAATATATATCCTCTAATTACACAAAATATTCATGACTAGATCCCCAGTCGAGGGAAACCCACATAACTTGACTGCTGTAAATGAAATTATACAATATTAGCCAGCTGAGGTTCTGTGCCATACAGTGTACTTTGCTGTATAATCAAGGTCTTTTTGAATAATCAGCTTTTTAAAATACAATATAGACCCTACTTTCTTTCAGGAAGATAATTTTAAATCATTATGGCAGACAAGAGGGTCTTTAAAATGGATATACATGTAAATGCAACATGAATGGAAATCTGACCTGATACATTTCTGAGCAAAAAGATCTCAGGATAATATGGTAAACTATTATGGTGAACTTAATATGTTCTAAATTTGACATAGATAAATGCCTAAGAAATTAAAATTATTTGGGTTGCCAGAATTTAAAAGTAAAAAACTGTGCCTTGTGTTGTCTTATAAATAGTGTAGAATATGTAGCAATGTGTTCTTGTGCATTATAATTCCATGTATTTCTCTACTGGAAGATAATTTAATTTAAAAGGTTTCTGAACTTGAGAACAGAGACGGAATGTAGAAAATTAATTATAAGACAGAAGTTTCTTTCAGAGCTTTGGCCTTTTGTATTTTATGAGATTTCCTTTTTTTCTGTGGTTCTCTGTGTTATGTGTTGCTAACAATTTGACAAGGGTCTCCCAAAATGATTTCCCTCTGACTTTGCAACAGTTTTCACCTTCTAAAGAATGTGTAGTTTTGCAATGAGATACAATGTAAAAAAAAGCCTTTTTTTTTTTTTTTTTTTTTAAGCTCTTTCAATGGAGTGGAAGAAGAAAATTCAATTATTTGAGAAACTTTCCATTTAGTTTGCTGGAAATTTTTGATCAGGCTGAATTAGGTGTTTATACAGAGTAGGTGTTGGAGGAACTTTAGAGGAGGCTGCCGGTGCTCAAGGACCTAAAACAGATGTGTGCTAAGATTTGGAGGTCTACAGTGGGATAGCAACATATTTATTCCTATGTCAGCATTTCTCCTGCTTGAGGTACAGTCTCAGAGCCTACATCCCATCTGATACTGTCTCATACTGTCTCCTGAGAATGTGTCAGTTGTTTTTTGCCTCCCAACACCTGATAAACAAGGTGATCTGTAAGAGGATTCCTTCTGCTCAGCTTTTTCCTCTGCACTGCTGTCCTAGAATCAGGCTTCTTATATGTTTCCTCACTTCCCTCCAAGAAACCTTTCTGAGCCTCTGCTGAGGATGCAGGCTAGTGCATTGTCATACAAATTGCACAGCGTGCTCTGCCTCAAACAACAATGTAAAGGAACACAGTGTAAAGAGTGTCCAGCAGGAAAATGCATTGGGAGAATTTCAGAGGGCAAAATCATTGGTTTTCTGAAGAATTTGTTATGAGGACAGAGATAAAAGTAGTCTCTCTGAGGTGCTGACCTGACATCCGCAGGGCATAGATCATATCTACTGAGAGCAGTATTTTTGTCCTTATATTCGTGACTTGATGCTGGAGTTCTCAAAAGACGCTGGAGACTTTCCCCTCCCAACAACCAGCTACAATATGGATCCTATTTTTTACTTTCAGTGCTCCAGCATGGCTTCTTATCCTCTACATGCTAAATTTCTTTACAGGGTAAGCTGCCGAGTCTCGTGTTTCACTATAATTTTTAAGTCATTCTGGTTTGATATTTATTTCTCCTATGTGCTGTTTTGTCGAACATCCCACACATCAGCACATGGTGATCCCTATCTCAAAAGCCTGAAGATTCTATTTATTCTTTCAGACTGGTAGAGAAGTTTCACTGACAGAAAATCAGAACAGTGAGTGATCTATAATGTATCTTATTATTTATGTGTCATAAATTTCATGTCAAATCTACAGCCTTAAATGACAAATGAAACTATTTAATAAACATTATTATCTGCTTCATTAATCAGTTATTTTAGCATCTTAAACTTCAGTTTTATTTGCCACAGACATTTAAACCTTCTGAATAATCTAAATAAACCAGCACATTTGTATGTCATGTTAATAAATTCCTCTGTATTCCCATATCGTTTTTTTTCAACATGTCTCTTGATTGTGTCATTCTCACTTCATATGGTAATTCACAACTTTTACATCAACATTAAAAAAATTATAATAATAAAGGAAGCAATTAATTGGCAATAATACTTGCCGTTGGTAGGTCAGGAAAGAACTGGATATTAAAAAAAAAAAAAATATATATCTATATGTATATAATCAACCCTGTTTTTATCACCACATAAAGAAATCAGATTTAAACCAGGGAAAGGAATCAACATGACTGGACCCCCCAAATCGCTTGAGCTGATGCTGACTGTATCTCATTACTGATGAAGGTGGGAAGGGTAAGGATTCATACATTCTGACTCTGTGGTCTTGCACTACAGTACTAGCTATTATGAATGGATACTAAAGGCAAAATGATACTGATTCATATTCAGACTGTAAATCATCATATGTTTAAATCCAAGCCTGTATATCAAGTTCTCATTCTGACCCCAGGAAAATGTTCTCAGATCAATGAAACTGGAAAATTTGCTTAAAGTTAAGCATTTGCTTAGGCACTCTACTGAATAAAGGTGCACTTCTGGCTATCAGCTCATACTCTTTTCTAAAAAACAGATTTTATTTTTATTATTGTTTTATTTTAATTTTTATTTTAATTTTTAATTTTTATTAATAAAAACTTTATTATAGCAATAAATTAATGGCATATAGTTGTTTTGCTTTTTTTTTCTGGATTGTTCCATGGATTTTTTTTCTGGGATACAGTGCCTGATAATGGTCCATTTTAAAGCTTTACTTCCTATTTCTTTCTGTCAAAGAATTTATTGAACTAGTGCATAGAGAATGAAGACAATAAGGAAACTTTTTTATTCTTATTTTTAAAGCATACATAACACTAGGAAACAAGAGCTTAAATAGCATCTCTTGTCTGCAACAGATTACATTCATTCAGCTGAGTGGAAAAGGGGGAGAAATAACAATTATAATGAAATGATAAATTTTGTTGACAGTCGTTTTTCAGTTGAAAGATCTACCATGCTGTCTTCATTCCTGTGTTCTTTAATATCTGGTATCTGCTTCCCTGAATCATTACTAATTAGTCAAGTCATTACTAAAGTTGATATGAAAGAAAATTTTTGTCTTCTATCCAGGTTTTTCAGCATTTCAAATGTTTGAGTATTACATATAAGAGGAAAAAATGTGACCAGCTTTAGTCTCTAACACTTTAATTAGTCTATGATCAAAAATTACTTCTATTCAGTATTTCTGTCCATGCAAAGTTGTGCTAATGGCCTAATCAAAGTTGATATTTCAAACATTGGGGAGCACATTCACAAAGACTGACAGAAAAGGATGGGGGCTTTTCTGGCCTCCTCCAGAGGCAACCCGAGGGCATTCACACCTACACTACTCTGGGTGCTGTGCATCTACCAAAATGGCTTTCTCTCCATTATCATTACAGGCTGCTAAGGGACAGCCAGCTTCCAGGGCCAGCACTAGGCCTGGTGACTACTGTTTCCCTTCCTCCACCTTCCATGATGCTTCTGCTCGCACTTCATATTTCATCCTCTTGATAACTGCTTTCTGAGGAAGCTGTAGGAATTTTTACCCTGATTTTGTGAGTGCCTGAGTATATGGTAAAAATCAACTCTATTCAGGGCAGTGCTTTAAATAGTTTCTTTCATTAAAATTATCTTCCGGCAAGTTTCTGTTAGGCAAGTTTCTCAAAATTTAGAAGTAGTACATAATCTACATTATGTGGGATATATCTTCATACAGAACATCCAAATCATTGCAGCAAAACTGACAGCACACACAGTCTTGTGTTTTCCCAATGGATGAGTTGATGATCTGGTTATTTGACACAGGTCAGGCTTAGTTGCAAGAAATTTGCACCTGACAAATGTGTTTGAGACTGGTGCACAGGAGAGGTAAATTAACGTGCCACAAATTATGCAACATTTCAGATATACAGGGAAATAGATAGTTTGGGAAAGAGCCAAAAAGCAGAAGATCTAGATGAAGCCTTGATGCCTTCTGCTAAATATAAATAAAAAGACTTGAAGGGAAACTCAGACTTTATTTAATTTGAAAGCCAACAAACTGACAGGTAAATGCTTTTTTGAGCAAAGTGTTGGTCAGAAAAGTATTTATGTTAAACAGGTTCTCTGCTCCAGTTTGCTGAAAAAGGGTATAAAATTATAAATTACTCTGAAAATATAGGGTTTTAAGATTCTTCACCTTCTAGATCTCTTTTTGAAACAAAGGAAACAAAATTTTTTTGGCACAATTGAAAAATAACAATTTTCATTGTGTCCCCCCACTGCACGAGTCCATTTGTTTCCACTCCTGCACAACATAGAGAAGGTTTGTTTATGGCAGGAGTAACCTGATCAATAAAGCCCTTCTTGTCTCTCTTGGCTCATGTCCACACTGATATATGCTGCTGTTTTTCAGTTTGCAATCTCTCCCCGCTGCCTCCACCAAGCTATGACATTTTTATTATTCTATTTATATTGTTTCTTTATAAAAGCTGTCTGTGAAAAGATGTCCTTGAAAGATCCTATTCAATGTGTGCTTGAACATATGGGTGAGAGGCCACATAGGACTTATAGAAATGTGACTGACAATGTGATGATGTTTCAGCGGATAGAGAAGTTGAAAACCTATTTGTTGCATACTGTCATTCAGCCCTTTTCAATTAAAGTTTTTGTTATAATTTTAATTCATGTAATCTAAATATCAGCTAAGCTTATGTATCTAGTGTTTCCTCTTGGTGATCAGGCTCCAGAGACATTCAGCAAGAGGAGACACTGGGTAACCAACTTGTATTCTTACTTAGCCTTATATACTCTCATTGTTGAGTATAAGCTCCTCATTTATTTATACTATACTTGAAGATATATATGCAAAAGCATTCACTTCTCTCTCTTCAAGACTAGTAAAAGTTGTATAATTAAGAGATATAATAGATAGGACTGGTTTATCTTTTCTGACTTTTATTTCCATTTTTATTATGACTGTAAAGTTTGAGGGACTTCAATTAAGCCTTGACTTCTTATCAGTTTGGGCACATGGGTGTCAATTGCCATGCATATGGCAAAACAGGTGCTGAAGAAAGAGCCTTGAAGCCTGACCTAAAACACTGCAAGGTTAATGAAAAGACTCCCATTGACTTCAATGAGCTTTGGGTAGGTACTTGTTTCAAGTGACACTGAAGTGACATGTATGTCCGAACATCAGCTTCCTGGAGAGGGCAGCAGGCCGTAAGAAGTGACATTAATACACGTGTGAACTCAGCAGAGACACAACTCCTTAGTCATCTATGTCAGTCCAAGGGGCATATCAAAAAGTCATCTTCAGCTGGTACTTATACAATGGTTATCCTCTTAAGTTCTTCTGTGAGTTTTACTCTGATTTTTTTTTTGACACAGTTACAAGTTAAATGTGTCTGCCAAGCTATCTGGCTTATTGATTTAAACCAAATTGCTTCACAGAAAATTGAAGATGACACTAGCAATTATGAGCTACTAAAAGTGGGGGATTTTATAATTATTATTATTACTACTACTACTTCTGCTTTTTTTCACTTTGAAAAAAAAAAAAAAACCACAAACAAACCAAAAGATCACTAACAGCCAGACAGCGTAGTTTATTTTACATCTGAAATTCACTTCAGTCAGTAAGGAATCTCAGCCTGCAGCACAATCTGTGGATTTACCTAGTAAAGGTGCTCCTACAGCAGAAACACCAGCAATCATGAATAAAACTACTGCAAGTAGTTGCTGAAATACAGTTATCTTCAGAATTAGATAAGGGCACCTTTAAGTCAATATATAGAAACTTGAATTAAAATATTAATGATTTTGTGTTGGAAATGGTGCATTCAAATAACCAAGTGACCTCAAGAAATTATAAAACCTGAGCCTGGTCTCATTCATAATGGTCAAATGCTGAAGTAACATCTCTGACATTGTTCACAATGTTATGTTGTGGATGAGGCAGGTAAATGAGATCAATTTGTGAAGCTGTCAGATTGGGTTTTTTATACCCATAGATTTTATGTTACCCAGGGTTGGGGTAACATAAGGAAATTAAGAACCTTGGTTTTTTAATTCCTTGATAATTTTCACTCAGACCAAATAGGTTTGCTAAAGCTTTCTAAGGGTGAAATGGGATTGGATAATCTGAGTACCTGTTGTTTAAGTAAGTTTTTTCTTTTAAGCAGGACATACATGTTGTAGGTGTTAACATCTGAAGCCTTATATTCTACACAGCAGAATATAGATATATATGTTTACTATCACATATAGAAACATTTTAAAATGCTGACTTTAAGTAAATTTTATATATTTATAAAAAAGCCCTAAATCTTTAGCAGTTCTTATGTTCAGAGAATGTTCATAGAAGAAACAAATCAAGCTGTGCCAGTTGTCCATTTGTGCTGACTGTGCAGTTTGTTGTGGCAAAAGGGTTTTATTGACCATGGGACCCTGTCTGAGTATCAGCATCTGCTTGGGAGACATGGGAACCACCAGACTGAGTGAAGTAAAGGTATCTTTGCCAGCAGGATGTCTGACTTGCTAAGAAGTTCTTTAAACTGGGAGTGATGTGAAATGAAGAGTATTACCAGGAGTCTGTGAGGGAATGAGGGAAAAGACTGTCAAGCAAAGGGCCTGGAGTGGTGCAAGTGAATGCAAAGACAGTGAAGAGCTTAAATGAGGTCACCTTAAGCATTTGCAGTTAGGCAAGGAAGTGCCTACAAGATACTAATTTAGGAAAAATCCTCAGACCCCTTCTGGGAAAATGGCATGCTGAAGTGTCCCTCAGAAGTGCCTCTCTCAAGTGTCTGTGCACTAAGTGTGTGCAGCATGGGGAATAAATGTAAGTAGAGAACTGTGTGGGATTGCAGGGCTACGGTCTTGTTGGGATCATGGCAGTGTAGTGGGATGTCTCCCATGACTGGAATGTTGCAATAGAGGAATATAGGCCCTTTAGGAAGGACAGGAAATGAAGATGAAGAGATGGAGTTGCCCTTTGTGTGAGAGAGCAGTTAGAGTGCATGGAGCCATTTTGAGGATGGATGAGGAGCCAGCTGAGAACTTAGAGTGCATTAAACAACACACCAGTATGAATGACACTGTAGTGGGTGTCTGCTACAGGCTGCTTGATGAGGGAAGCAGAAGATGAGGCAAGAGGAAGCCTCATGTTCGGGCCCTGATCCTTGTGGTAGACTTTAACCACTTCCGATACCTGCAGGTCATAAGTGATCCAGGATGTTGCTTGAGAGCATCGATGGAAATTTCCTGACAATGATCATAGAGAAATCAACACTTGCAAACAAGGAAGAGCTTGTCAGGGATGTGAAGACTGAAGGCAGTATTGGTGCAGTTCTGTACTCTTACAAGTTTGGGGAAGATTGGGAGCTATGCAGGTAAAAGCATTTTTATCAGTACCTGAGTAAGGAAAAGAATGGAAACCCCACTCCCGCCTGCTATGTTTGACAGCAGCAATCTGACCAGTATTATCTGGGTGATGAGTATGCTCTTATGTCTGAGCTACGTAGTGCAACATGGGAAGGAGGACCATGGGGCCCAAGAGTTATTGAGCACAACCAAGAGTTGTGGTAATGTAGTATTAGCCTGTCTGGAAATATCAGAGGAGAGCTGAGGCAAATTTGGTGGGTTGAGAACAGGCCATAGAGACATAGAATCCAAATGTTAGTAATTTTTTCATTTCAAATAACCTGTGGCAGGAAATGTATGACAATTATCAGTTTCTAGGCCAAGCTATAGTACATGTGTTTATGGAGGTTTGTGTTTGGGGCATTTTTATTTTTGAAATAAAGCTCAAAATTAATTTGATAGTTAAATCCAGTTTAGTAAGGTGCTGACAGTACAGATCATTCTTTTTCAACTCTAAAGCCATCTGAATTTGAAAGAGTTCTGATTGCTCTAATATAGTTTGTTTACTAGGTACAATACATTTTTTTAAAAAAAGCTATGGAAGAAGCAGTGTTTCTGATGAATATATAAGCTGTGCTACTCACTTTATAATAAAGACACACAACTGTTATTCATACATTTTAACTAAAGATTGGTTTCAGCCCTGTCACACTGGGTATTGCCATTTGACTTCTTGCATGGTTTTCTTAGAAATGCGGTGATTCATACAATGACTATGATTGCAGCTAGGCAAAAAAGAAAAAGGAGCCAGACAAAACCTTTCTGCTCAGAAGGTACAGTTTATGTGATTTCTTAAACCATCTCCCTGCTCCATCAAACACCTCTCCAACCTGTATTTTTAGTTCAGGGTAGCAGAGAGAGAGTTTCGATGCTTTAAAAATCTCACCTAAGGCTTCTACCCATACTGACCCAATCTGAAAGCTATGCTGGTTTTTCAGTGCTCTCTGGAAGAAGATCCCTGCTTGGAGGAGTATTTATTTAGACCTCAAAGTATTCTGCTACTGTGTCCTATAGTTAGCCAGAATTCAAGATCAGATAAGACTGTTTTAATTAGACAGAAGCTGAGATAAACATGTTCTTTATGAAATGTTATTCAGAAACACCTTTTATACAATACTGTTTCTAGAACAGCAAGAAACTTGTTGTAAGACAAGTTCCAAGCGAGCCTGGGTTTAAGAAGCTCTATTTCTGCTTCCTTTCAGTGCTGTGTTTGCAACTCTCTACACTGACCCTCTGCATTCACATTGCAAGCAGCCAATGTTGTAATTGCAGAAATGACGATCACCCAGACCTCTTGTAGGTACGGTACAGGATTAAGCAATCCCTCTCCCCACCTTTCTATTTTCCCACACCTACGCATCACAATCAGTTGTCACACTGAAGGGCAGCATAGATCCAGCTTAAGAACAATAAACCTAGAAATAAAGAAGGGATTTGAATGAGGGAATTGGTCCCATTTATCAGCTGGTTACACAAACACATGTTCTGGTGTCAAGGGCATAGGTTAGTGAGAGGAATGAGTGAATAACTTAAGGATGGGAATGCACAGTGCTTAGGCTGGCATGGCCACATGAAATGCTAGTCAAACTGTGCCTTAACTTTGTAATAAGGAAAATAGCTTTTAATCCATCAGTGTTAGCTCTGACCTGCTATGAGGACAACTATTTTGGGTGGCCACCATTTTGTGAACAGCTGGTTTTGCCAAACAAATAGACTTGGTTGGATTTTTTACAGCCTGAGTGCTTGCTGCTTTAAAGGAGTCTGCTCTTGTCTCAAGATTTAAGCTTTGTGTTCTGACAACCATTATTGCCTTTCCATATAGAAACAACTTTCATGCACACTGTGCTTTAGAAGCTGTTAACTCTGTTCCAAGAAACATAATAATCATGAAAGTATGCATTTTATAGTAAATTCTATAACCATGTGAGTGATACATGGTGTGGGTCTTTGGATCCCAGAAGCTGGTATTTCTGTGTTTGTTTTTTTCTTTTCTTCACCTTGAAACTGTGTGGGAGAGGCAGATTGTTGCAGGGCTACATCCAAGAAGTAAAAAAGTTATACTTCTGAGTCTACAGAACTGTATTCAGGAAACTGCTGTGATCAAGATTCCATTGATCCTATAATTCTACGAATAGGCTAAGCAGTATCACTAGCCCTGATATAAGCTTCCTCCAAACATATTGTAGTATGCCAGTAGGTTCAAATTGTCGTGCTTAAATCAATGTGGACATTTTTACCAGCAATTGCTGTGTTGAATCACTGTGAACTTTGATTTTCAACTCACTTTCAAAGTTTTAACTTAGAGGGAAGTGATTTGGTTTAGCTAAGCTTGCCTTATGAAATCATATATGATTCAGTCTGTATCCCCCCTTGTAAAGTGCTCAAAGACTGTGATATGCTCAAATATGTGACACTAATAAAATGATAGAGCCTATTTACTATGTTCACTTAGGCTGGTTGGTGTCAAATATTTGTTTGAACAGCAGCATTTTCTTGAAAGAGAGATATAACAACTAAAATCCGAAATACAAAATTGTTTTAGCTGAGGTTCAGTGCAGTCCCTAAGATGTGCACATTATGTTAATATTTTGTCTGGAGACCTTTTAGCTGAGTATTAGCAATTAATTGCAAGGACATATATCTGAATTATACATTGGAGATTTTGCAAGCAAATGTGTAATAAATGCATATAAATCCATTGTTAGATGTTTTGGAAAGATTGCTTTGAATAAAGTGACTGAAATAAAAATCTAGAAGTTTTCACAACACTGTTACTTCTAGACTTCTCCAAAGTTTCACAGTAAAATGACTTTGACACTGTATGTTCTGTCACATACTTGAAAACACATTTTTAAAAAGAAATTACTATGGGCTCATATTTTGAATAACAGCCTTTTTCTCAGTAAGTTCATGTTCACAAGATGAATACAAAATCTGAGAGATAAAAATAGAGTTGTCTCTGGATTCAGTAGGAATTTTGCCAGAGGAAAGGGTAGTAGGAAGTGCTCGTTTTGCTTCATGTTCCAAGCTTATTGATATTTTGCTAACACTGGTGCATTCCTGGGTGTTGTTGTTTTATTCTGCAGAGTTTGTTCCATAATTTCCTTCTGTTCTGTTCTTTTTTAAAAGTACTTTCCTTTTTTCTGTTGAGCCCTTCAAATGATCTCACCAGCTCTCTCACTTAAAACATTCAAAGAATTAGATGGTCAGTCTTCTAAAATCTAAGTTTTTATGACAATCTTGGAAGGTAATTGTGTCTGACTTATACAATGTATGAAATTAACAGAACACACTATAAGATAACTTTTTAATAAAAGGAATTGATCAGTATTTTCCAGAAAGAAACTAGGTTTGAGTTCTTTGCTCTTATTTTGTTCTTGCTTTTTTTTAACAGTGCTTACAGTATCTAGAGTGTCCATTTCATTTTTATACTGTGGTCAGCACGTATACTGGGAAACCTAACCCAGAAACACTAAAGGCTTGGTTTTCAGAGACACAATAAAGACTTAATACAGCTAACTCTCACTGAAATTCTTTTTGCTACATAAACATAACAGTGATGAAGATAAAGAAGCAGAAAGTAACCTGTCCAATGTTATTAGAAAAGATCTTGGAATCCATGTTTATCTCTGTTAGTCTCTAGCCTTTAATTATTCTGGCTATTGTACTTGTGATAGTTTAATGGAGGCCAATGACCAAAATGTCATACACGGGATAATCATCTAGCTGCCTTTCCCATAGATCATCCTTATTTTTGTTGCATAACTGACACTGTCATAAGCACAGAGAACTATAGTAAAATAAGCCATCATGAACTGCAACCGCATCTTCACTTTCTTAACCACTAAAAACCATATATGTCTGTAGAAGCATGAAACCTTTTGACAACTCCAAATGGTATAGCTTGTCTAGAAAGAGGTGCAGCAGTATATACCTCAAGCTCTGTACCTTGCCTGTCTTTGGGACAGTCCCATTTGTGCTGCAGATATGTTTCAGATAATTTAGGTAAGAACTGCTGTATTTGTCTTGTGTTACGTGGGGGATTAAGATAACCAGCCTCCAAACTCTGTCAATACACAAAACAGTTGACCCATTTCTCTATCTATGCTGTCTTCAAATAGAAATAAAACCACCTTTACTTTTCAGGTGTGGTAACTTAATGTACCAAGATCCACACAGTTGTCATCACTAGCCATTCATATCATCATCTTAGGTTTTTACCTGCTGATCCCCTCTGGCAACGTCTTAGAACTGCTATTAATTTATAACTTGTGATGCTGAGAATTTTAAATGTAATATTAGGTTGCATTTGATTGACTCGGTATTAAATATCAAGGCCCTGCTGTGAGGCATACAAAAATCCACAGGGAAAAAATCTTCATTGCAATATGGGATGTTCATTCCTTGCTGCATTGAACATTCATGCTGTTGCTGCATAAGAGCTGTGCTCCATGATGCATCCCATGTTCTTTTGTGTCCTGATTATTTCAGAAGTCCTGCTTGGAATTTTGTTACTCCCTTTCAATGACAATTAGTGCATAGCCTTGATGATTCCTGTATTCATGGTATTCGAAGAAAGCTTGAGTGCCCTCCTCTAGCCAAAAAAGGGAAGGATGAATCCTGTGAAAAAGATGGGAGATAATTCTCTCCCTATGACAAGAGGCTCAGGGAACTAGGGTTGTTTAGTCCGGAGAAGAGAAGGCTCAGGGGGACCCTGATCACTCTCTACAACTCCCTGAAAGGAGGTTGTAGCCAGGTGGGGGTCAGTCTCTTCTCCCAGGCAATCAGCAATAGGACAAGAGAACATGGGCTTAAGCTCTGTCAGGGGAGGTTTAGGTTGGATATTAGAAAGAAGTTCTTTACAGAGAGAGTGATCAGGCATTGGAATGGCCTGACCAGAGAGGTGGTGGATTCACAGTCCCTGGAGGTTTTTAAGATGAGACTGGATGTGGCACTGAGTGCCATGATTTTGTAATCACGGTGGGGTTGGATCAAGGGTTGGACTTGATGATCTCGGAGGTCTTTTCCAACCCAGTTAATTCTATGATTCTATGAAAGACTGCATTTTTTATCTTGCAGAACTTTTAAAATAAACATATTTTTAATGAGTGGCCTGGTCATCATATAATTGTATGTGTTCCCAGGGCACTGATAGTAGCCATGCTGGCAGGATTATATTCTTGGATTAATCATCTCAGCTTGGTTGGAAACAGTTCAAATTTGTCTGAGATGAGATGCTGTGATATTTATACATATTTTCTATGTTGCTGCACTAACACCTCACACATTAGATATCTTAAAGTTATCATTACTAATTCCAAGCAACCAATAATATGAGGCATAAACTATATTCTTAATATTGTGAAGACCAAGGAAACCATTGTAGCAAGTACTGGATAATATAAATGGTTTTCTTAGAGCCTAATGACTAAATTTCATTATAACTTTGAAATCTCACCAGCCTGTCTGCTAGTTCTTGAGGTAGTACAGGTGGTGCAATTTAAGAAGCAAGCCTTCAAAACATGGTAGAGGCAACAGGCAACAACTGGAAGCATCAAGATTGGAGCTCTCACCATGCACAGGTGATTTACACTATCTTGATCTGAGGGACAGAATAGTTCTCCAAGGGGCAGGCTATCCTTTAAAGCAATAGCTCTTTTAGAAAATCTTTTTTTCCTGAACCTGAAAGAAATAATTTTATATCCAAGTAAGATGAGTAAAGTCAATTTGCCAGGGTAAACACTCAACCCATAAAGTCCCATTATGACAATTCTGCCCAAAATAAGGCAAAAAAAAAGTCAAATGTCAGTGAAGGTGGCTATCAACAAGAAGCTGTTAGAGCACCGAGGATAAAAAGACAAGTAGCTTTGGTAACAGTTACTGATTTAGTGCCAATATCCTTTTTGACTATAGGTCAGGGAGAGAAACAACATTTGCAGCTATCTCCCTACAGGCACAGATTGCTAGCAGAAGAAACAGAGCTTGCAAATCCTTTGGTAGAGATCCAGTGTGGTAAATGGATGAGGAAAATGTGTAATAGCTTCATTGGACACTGAAATTAGAGTTGAAATAATAGCATATCTGTTTTTGTTCAGGTTTAGAAAGAAAAAAAACATCAAGGAAATGTATGACTTGGACTGTATGTTAATACCAGCTTTGGACTTCATTAAAAAAAAAAATGATACTGCTCAGGTTTATTTAACCTTTGAAAACAATTTTTTCTCTTAATCTTGAAAAAAATTTGATGAAAAATGCTGTTGTGAAACAAGAAAATCACACTGTGCTATTAAATATTCAGAAATAGTTGTTTCAGGATTTTTTCCCAAATAAAGCATAACATTTTGGTAAGGCTAAGAAATCAAGCACTAACAGGCATTTAAAATCCTCTCCTCTCCTCAGGAAAAAAAAAAAACCAAACAAAAAAACCCCCAAAAAAACGCATAGTAGTTCATACAATTCACAGAGTTCACAGAATATTCTGAGTTGGAAGGGACCCACAAGGATCATCAAGCACAGCTCTCAAGTGAATGGCCTATACAGTTGAAAGAAGCCAAGTTTTGTGAATAACATTGTTCCAAATAAATGAAGTTTTTGGTTGTTTTGTTACTTTATCAAAATACACTGATAGCTCTTCTTGAGTTCTTACCCACTCTCATAACATCCTAGACATTACATGTGACTTCACAATAAATGACAACCCTTTTAGTGTAAATGAAAACCATTTGTCTCCTTTCATAATTTTTTTCATGAATTATCCTGCATTCCATTTTTATGGATGCTAAAATATTATTGTAGTATTACAGCAATTGTTTTTGAAATATAAAACTTTAAATAACTGGCCGTCCTATTAGAATCCAATCTCATCTGAATAATGACATGAGACGATAAAGTCCCTTTACAATAATACTATGCAAAATGGGACAGAGGATTGAAAAAGGATGCAGAGTGTCTGTAACTTAACTTTTCACCTTCTCTTCTTTAAGGAAGTGGTAACTCAAGTGAAAAACAGCATAACCAGAGACAGTGCGAAGAAGAAATAGTAGAGAAGCTTGGGAGTATGACTTTTAGACCACATTCATCTTAGAAACTGTAATAATATTTGTTGCTTTAAAATGTAAGTTTGAAAATCACCTAAGATAATTATAACTTCAGGAAATCAGGAAAAAAAAGTCATATATCTTCACTTTTTTTTAAGTAAGATGAAAACTAGAGAAATTCATTAATACCTTGCAAATAACAGTTCTCTCTTCAGTAAGTTAACTCATATTTTTGTAAATTTTTCCACAGTAACTGACTACACACACAGGTCACACTCTTTTTTGTTGTTGTCGTTGTTTGTTTTTTCACTAAAACACCAAAGTACAGTATCTACTGTACTTACTCTGTGCTACTATGTATTAGAATGTTTATTTGAGGAAGAATAAGCAGAGAGATGTGTGGGTGATAGCTTTGTTATTGTAGAAAGACTAAGCTTAGAAATATGCTGTAGTCACTATGGCAATGAAATTAAACTCGCCATGTGCCATTGTAAGGTTTTTAAAATTCAGTTTTTCTTTTTTCCCTTTTTTTTTTTTTTTTTTTTTTAAGTAAATGTAACATACGAACAATAACCGAATGGGTGAGTGTTGATTTACAGCCTGACCACATCAAGCTTAATGCACAGATCCATAAGGGGCAAGAGGCAAAAATGAGAGGAAGAAATGGTAAAAGAATAGATGAATAAGACTTTATCAGTCTTTCTTGACAATAGTTTTGTTAGCTTCAGCTGTATAAACTTTAAGTTGCTTTTGTTCATTGGATATTTAACAACATCTTACTTTGCAGAAATGAAATGCACTTTTCTACTCATGGATTAATTTTTCAGGCACATGACTGGATGGCATAACTCATCTACTGAAAGCTGCGACAGTCTGTTGGGGCTGTTCATGGGACTACTGGTAGGCTTTCAGCTATTTGATAAAGTATTCAGTTGGATGAAAGCAACTGACAGGATGTAGAAATAAATGCATGTTCTGTCTTTAAACTGAGCCAGAGTAATAATGAATTATTATTGGGACAACAGTGTCAGTCCTTAGTCAGTAAAACAGGTGTGACTATATGATTTTGTGTATCCTCATCATATCTGTGTTCAAGTCTGTGCATACACACACACACAGACACTCACACACACAATTTTATAGAAGAGTTTTTCTTGTTTTCTTCTAGTCTATGCATGGATGCATAACCCTGGAATGTAATGCTGTGCACAGATACTCTCTAATTGATTACATTGCCATTATAAAAACTTCTTAGGAGCAATTTTGAACCATAGTAATTGTTTTATTAATATCACTATTTTAGGAAACTAAATGCATTGCAAATCTAGGGCTAACTTACTGCATCTCATTTATTTTTAGCCATACCCATTGCTGGAATTTAGATTTGTTAAATAACAGCAAAAAAACTGCAGTACAAGATTCCTAAAAATGCAGCTTCCCAAGCTGTTGTGCTTTTCTCTTGGCTCTTTTGGGGGCATACAATACTAGAAGAAACCACCTGGGGTATCGATTCAAGTCCTCTGCCACAGCAGAATTGCTCTTTGTTCTACGCGTGAGCCTTTCCTGTTGACATAGCAATGAATTTCTGTGGCTGTTATAAATTGAACAGTTTAGTCAAAAGTATTAGAAGTCATCAAAAGTAGGTAAAAGAGGAGAAAATCCTTTGCATTAACAATAACTTAATTTCTGTCTGTTAGGTGAAAAAGAAAAAAAAACAGATTAGGCACTGTAAACATAATTCATACCAACAAGAGATACAAATCCTTGGGTTTACAACATCAGTAGTTCTTACTCAATTTTTTAAAGGGAGAGAGAGAACCAGATTATGTGTGGGGAATGAAATGTAACAGATTGGATAAAATATGAACTTTTCAGTCCATTCCTGAAATTCTAATGCTGGCAAATGGTGATTTATCTTTGTTCCAAATGCAGCTCTTACAACATTTTGTAAGATCAAGCTCTCTAATAAAATATAACATTGCAAGTACTAATCACATTGCCAGTGAGCTGCTGGAAGGCATTTATATGCCATAATAATGCTATAATCAGCACTCGAAAAGAACAGGTATAAATGCATAACCTAATTAAATCCAGGAAAGTACATATTTTTACAGTATTACTTTCTGCTCAGAACTAAATGAGTACTTATACAATCAGAACTGTCAGTTACTAAAACAAATAAATGGAACTGGTCCTTCACCTCCTTTGTTTCCCTGGCTATTGTGTGTGCAACGCATCAGTAAGGACAGTTAATATCTGCATGTCCTCTCTACTCTTTTTTCCCTTTCATCTCCTTTATTTGTGGAACCACAGGTGCTATTTTCCTTTTTTCCCATCAAACTACAGTTTTCATTATACTGACGGATGCCATTAGGTAACAGGGCATTGCTGAGTGTGGTGAAAATGATTTCTTATGAGACCATAGCCCCATTTAGGGGAATAATTGTATTTTCTCGGTTTATCAGTGTAGAATTCAAATGGCCAGTATTTAGACACTCTTAATTTTTTAAACTGAATCTGATTATTAACACCAGAAACTTTTCTGAACTAAAACACCCAAAATCAATATTTTGCATTGGTTATGACAGAATTATATGCTGCTTTTTTAAATCTAAGTAAAATAACCATTGCTTTTCTTTCAACATTGTAATTCCTGTTTTTTATTGTGTACTGTAATATTTTAAATAGTTTAATCACAAATCTTGAACTACTTAAACATACACACACATACCCACAAAGCTCTTTGAATTGGATGCAATGACAAGTGCATTGCAGGCTGAGTAACATGAAATCCTTTTGTGATGATGTTTTTGGGGTAAATAGCTCATGAATGATACATGGGAAATAGCAAACATAGTTGATCAGGGTTTAAAGAGACGTTAAGATCTTGATCTAACAATGCATACCTTTTCTATTTTCCCTAATTAGTTTAAATTTAACACAGATTCCAATTGGTTATAGTACTCAAATGGTAAATTCAAAATCTTAAATTTTTAAATTCACAAATGTATTAACTAAAATTCAGATAGGAAAGGGTAGGAAAGCATGCACTCAATAACATAACATGAAAAAGACCTCAACCCCCAGTGCTTCCACAGGAATGTCTTCCTACTTTATGACTTTTCTGAAAGCTTGAATAACTCATAGAAAAGAGCAAAGCTGAATTTATGCAGATAATATAACTGTCTCACCTGCTTCCATTATAAACAGATTGCATTCATCGTAGCTGCCCTCTCCTTGATTACATTTCATATTTGAAATTATTATTATTTTAAGTTATTTCCTGTTTGAAATATGGATTTTTCAAGTCAGTCTGGCATGCATCTCACTGAGGTGCCTAATTGCCTTTATATTGGAAGATATTGCTTGAAAAATGTTTGCCTTTTAAACCCAGACTGATTCATGCGTAAGGAAACATCTACGCAAGATTATTTTTCAGCATGCAGGACAAGGTACGAAAGCAGTACAAGGTCTGAAGACTGTAGAAATTAACCCTGAGCACCTAAAAATCTCCTGTTAATCCTGTAGGAGAAAGCTTTCTCCCACGATTGAGACTAATTGCTAAATATGTCAGAAGAAAGAGTAATGATTTTACGTGCTCAGAGACTGTGTTTTGCCTGATCACCCCAGCTGGGACTGTAACCAACGCAGCTGAAGACACCATCAGACAACAACCCAAGGAAGTCTGAATAGAGACTATGAAGGAAGTATCACCTTTTGCACGGTCTTGTTCTATGAATGAAAACAAGAGTTTAGGTCCACAATATTTTTTTAAAACATTTAGTTAATTTACCTACTTTCACTATTCCTCCTGTTATTGAAAAGCAACCACCTTCCATCCTAGCTAAATGCTACAATAAATCTCAGTACCATATGCTGCCTATTCACTTCGGAATAATTGGTTATAACATCACAGCAAAATTAAAAGGTGCAGCACACGCAGCCTTTTCTGCCACACCAATAGGCTAGCTCCAGAGAGGCCTGCGATGCAGCATCCATCAGCCTAAAAGTCAAGTTTAGCACAGCGTACTTATGCCTCTGAGGCAACTCTTTTCTTATTTCCACATGTGGAGGGGTCAAAAGGACCCAAAAGGAAATGAGTCCAAAGCAATATGTGTTACCCTGGGTAAGTCAGTATATCTGAGGAAAGGAGAAGGCAGCCTTGACACAGATGCACAGAGTTCTTGTATTCTCTTGCAAGGAGACTATAGTTGAAATTGCAGTCTTGTGTAATACCAAGAAAAATAATTCTCAATGATAACTGCCAGGAGCACTCCAAGTTATCTTAAACTCCAGTGGGACCTAAATATCTTATTAAACTGTATGTGAACACATTGAACTGAAACTTATGGAATCATAAGAAATTCAGAATAACTTGTTTTTAAAAAAAAGAAAAAAGAAAAAGTTTTTGTTCTCTAAGTGTATTGCCTTCCCATCAATAAACATTTTTGCACATTTGTTTTCTCATTAGTGTTTCTAGCATCCTAGTGAAAATAAATATCATGAGATTGTTTTTTCATGCTAAGTTAATATGCTGGTTTTGCAGACTGGGGAATGTTTTCTCAGCAGGGAAATAATTATTCTGAGAACAATGGACTTTTCTTAATGACGTCTAAATCTTCATAAGATATCCAGGGCTTCAAGCCAAACCATCCACAGCATGACTTTGACTCTCTTTTGTCAGTGATTGTATTGGAAACTACACATTAACAACAATTCTTATTCTACTTACAGGTCTATAATTAGATATATCTAAGTGCTAGCACAGTAAGTGTGTTGAAATAATCCCTTCCAGATACTTGCACAATACTCAGCACCAAGACGTGCCAGATCTAACAAATTCTCAAGCGTATGGTACAGTGCAGGTTACAGTGGAACATATCTGGCTTTGCAGACTTTTGGGAAAATAAAAAGCTGCACAGTTTTGTTGAATTTGTGAAGAAAAGCTACATTAGTTTGCCCATCCAATAATTAATTTTTCTCCTAAGAGTTTTGGTATCAGAATGGCTTCACACATAAATGAAATAAATGAGAACAATTTTCTCTACTCTTATAAACTGGTTTTAATTTAATTCCCTCGCCCCTATCCAGCTTTAATGAGGTTTTAACCAACTGTAAATGCACTAGTGAGGACATGAGGCTAATCCTATACAGGTTCCATCAAGGGCAGCTTGCTTTTTGATCTTCAGCAACTTGGCTCAACCCAAATTTAACCTACATCAGTAGTTCAGACTCAGTTGCTGGAAACTGCAGTGTAGGATAACCAGCCACATCACACAAGCCCATACTGCTCTGGCACAGGTTGCTCAGGCTGCATGTGAGCTGTGGCCCACTTGCCAGGTAAGACTCACAATCTGTGCACTGGTGGGCATGGCATTTTTTGGGTAGGAGGATTGTGTGGTGCCCCTTTACCTGTTGTGCTGGCAGTTGTGAAGCTCGGCATGGATTAAGGCCATGTCATGACTTGTGTCTTTTTCAGTCCAGAAGCTGTGCTGGTGCTAAAACACTAGGTGCTGAAACAAGTCAGAAAAATGCTAATCCCTAAAAGCCATTGGTGTTTTGATGTGTGGCTACAGCAAATAAGAATTTTCCAAGACTCTGGAATCTCTTATGCCTTACTCTGCAGTAATGTATGCAAAGGGACTTCATCTTTTAGAGCCGGTCTAACAAAATTTGTCTAATTTCATGTGGAATAGTTTAGGTGTGTGTACGCAGCCAAAGGACCAGATTTGAGCATAGTGATAGTAATCTGCATTCAGAGAAGAACTTTCTGAGATGCAGTTGTCTGGTTTCCTGCTGTTCCTTAGTGCTAGAATAGAGGTTAAGATATCTCTATCTGTATTTCTTCCAAAGTCTAAGTTCAAGAGCTGGAAGGAATTGTTATCTACTTAAACTGATATCTCTGTCATCATGAGCCCCTAGAAATTCCCCTGTATGGTTATGTTATAAAGCACAGTAGAAAACCGCAGCATATACAACAGAACAACAAATCACAGCATTATCGATAGAAAATGTGTAAAAAAATGTTTCGAAGGGTTCCAAAGAACCATGTATACACAGCTTGTTGTAATAAGCAACATAATTTACTGTGCAGAAATGTTAATATTTCCAATTTTTCTCAAGCTAGGTATCAGTGTAACATTTGGAAGCATTAATTTCTCTGTATTACTTAAAGTGATTGATAGGTATTGATGGATCTTGAGTGGGTTCCTGTTTTTTGTGGGTTTTTTGTGTTCTTTTTTTAAATACACATGCTTCTTATTTCACAGCAAGGATGCTTCTAGAAGGGGTGATAACATACCCAGGGGGTTGTGGTCATGTAAATCACGAGTGTCAAGCAATACAATGTTTTTTCTCTAAACAAAGCAGAAGTGTTACATATAGAGTAGTTTCTCCAAATATCTCTCTGGGGAAATTCTTCCAGGTTTTAAGATCTTACATCTGAGCAATATTGGATTCTGTCAAAGAGATCTGCTGTGAATTCTAATGTTTCAAATCTTGGACAATATGTCACTCTAGTCTTTACAGCATCTTCAGTGCAGCAGTCATCTTTAGCAATTAAAAAATACCCTTGCGTCTGTCTTCTGGATTCCCCAACGCTAGAAATTTAGCACCATTATTACTTTCTATATTCAAAGATATTCAACAGTCTTCAAATCCTGCTTAATTAATAGATATCACTTTAAATGATGCATGTCATCTGAATAATAGAAAATATTCTGGAAAGTTACGCAGCTTAAGTCTGTCTGGGAAGGGGAACATTTCTCTCCATTAATCCTTCAAAATGCTTTTCAAGTTTGATGACTGCCATGTTGAACTCGCACAAAGATCTCTATGGGATGCCACTGATCATCCAGGGATAATGAGATACACAGTTCACTGCTATTTGTAATGTACTGCTGACTGATTTGTGCACACTACTCTAATAGCCTTATGTGGGCACTGCAGGAAAGAATCTAAAAAAATCTGACTTTTAAGGAAGAACAGGTTTTGCCTACCATTACTTTTTCTCAGAAAGAAATTTTGCTGGTCAAAGAGCACACTGATATTTCAGCATGGAACTGTTTGAAATGTGTAATAAATTTCCTTGAATTGTACTTATCTCTTTCCTTTAAAAGAACATTTGCAGGAACAAATGCCGTGGTTTGAACTTGGAAACTGAATGATAGGCATTTAATGATTAAAGTAATGCAAACATACCTCAGCCTGGAGTGTTATAAAGAAATAGGCAGTTTGTGTTCACATTTCATAACACACTGAAAACTTTCAGCTGATGATTATCAAAAAAAAAATTAAATCTTGTATAGAACATTTGAGTGTAACAAAGTGCCCATTTGTCTTTCTAGCATAGCTTTAGAGTCATGATTATTTCCATTCAAAGACTAAGTGGATCATACTTGGTTTGTATTTTTTCCAGTCTCTGTGTGCAGAATTTTTGTCATAAATATTCCTGCAGCACTGATAGGAGGGTTCACTGATATGGTGAGAAATGGGATAGGAAAAAACGCAAGTGCTTTCATACAGAAACCTCAAAACTAAGAAACATTTATTTTAAGGTTTGACTTCTCTGATTATTGAATAACAGAAAACAGTATTTTCTGTGCAAGTTCCAATCTGTCTACTTAAAAAAAATACATCGATTTTAGCTCAGCATTGAATTAAAAAAATGTTTCATACAAGTCTGGTATTAATTTTATAACCCTTAGGAAGAAATAAAATTTCAGAACAGTATTCTTTCCATTTAGGCAATGGAACATAGCTTTCTGTGGTAGTTCATGTCATTATTACCATTGAACTCAATGTAGCTTCAAAGTCTTTCACCCATATACATTTATTGCAAGCAATTAAAGCTGATTATTTATGAAATATAGGTAAGGGAAAAAAGCACATGCTGCCTTCAAGTGTTTCCAAGGCTACAGAAAAGACAAAGGACAATGGATGACTACATATACTAAATAGTTGCTAAAATAAAACAAAAAAATTTCTTTAAAAAGAATTTTACCTTAGCTGAAGCGTATGTTTTTGTTTTTTATGTAAAATCAGATCCCCATCTCAAAAAGCCAAATCCTGACATCCAAGGTGCTTCACAGTTACTTGCCTTTTCCCAGAATCTCAGGTAGCTTCCTACTAACTTATCTGAATTTTGTTTACTAACAAGAAATAGGATCAGCTAAATAACATGGATCTTGAACACCAGCTGAGGCAATAGCTTCCCTCCCAGAGGACCCGGTCTTCATTTTTTTAGAGGCATTTTCACTTAACTACCATGTTTCTCTTTTTGCTGATAGAAGAAGGTAAAGTGAGGTAGTAAGTCTATTATGATTTTGAGGGGAACACTGGGAGAGGGAATTTCAAGCCTGTCCTTACTCCTGATTGTTTGAGATCCACAATGGAGTCAAGGCAGACAGAATATCAGAGCAGACAAAAATCCTCTGTAGTCTTCTCCATCACACTACTGGAGCTGCAAGCAGAATTTCACATTTGGGTAACCCAGCACATTTTCATATCATGAAAGGAGGAGGCAGGTCCACTTCAGTGGTTACCTTCATATCACTAGTTCAACCCCATTTTGAAAGAAAGATGAAAATCTAAAAAGTCAAGCTAACTAAAGCATTCTGTGAGTGGCTGCTGAACCAACATTTCCTGTCATGTTATCAAATTTGTCTTATGGGTTGTGATATGAGGCTGCATCATAATACATTACAAACTGATATTACAATCAGATAATATAATATAATATTATTGGATATAATACTTCCCATACATTTCGGGCTTCACCTGGGAGTGTGAAATATGAATCTATATTTACCTATGTGTAATTTAGCAATCCATTATGTTCAACGTCTGTTGCTGACATGAAATATTAGTGTAATCAATTCTCAGAATTCCACATATATAAATTTATGTTTTCAAGGCTTTGTTTGCTTGTTTGTTTCATTAGAAAGCTGATATTCTCTTCCACGGGGTTAAAGATCAGTTCTTTTCTCAAGGGCTTTCCATAAGTCATTCTACTCAGAAGTATTTTCTCTGGTATCTAAAATGTCATTCATTTCCTTCTCTCTCTGATTTGACCATTAGTAAATGACTCCAGACTGTCTGTGCAATGTATGGTGTTAAAAATATTATCAAAAGATTTTTCATCTTCAACTACGTGATTCTCTCAGGACACAGCTCCATCAGCAAGGTCTGTTTACAGCCTTGAGTGTTTGAAATTTCACAATGAGAAGCAAAGGACAAGGCTTAAAATCATATTATACTGTATATCAGATTATACTATTTCCAGGAATGAGAGGAAGGATAGGGGATGATATGTCAAAATTGTACCAACAGCAATGGATAATTATCTCAGAATTCTTTCAGCATTCATTGGGTTCTACTTCCTCTTGCACTATGGAAAATTAGGATATGAAAACAGGTTAATGGTGAGGCTTAACTTCTGAACATAAACTGACATAAAAAACAGAATTCCAGATTTCCTCTGGTGAATATTATAGGATTGAAGATATTGCCCCCTCTTCATACTCACAGATGAGGAGCAGAGCTGCACCTTTCTCTAATTTTCCACTTTCCATATTGCTTTAGGCCATTATAAATATATATATATATATATATATATATATATATATATATATATATCTTTGCAAACACATAGCTAAACCAGTGCAAAATGGAAATCTTAGGGGACGACCATCTGCAACTATTTCAGATTAGACATTACATGCAAGCTCACTGTACCTGTTTCAAACAGGACACGACCCTTTTGTGCACCTTTCCCTTCTCCCACTTACTCCTCTCTTCCTCTTAAATTTTAATATCAAAGTAAAGAAAAATGCACACATTTGATTTCTTTATAAATTATGCAAAGTCAGGTAAGAAACTTTCTGAACTTAAAGCCTCTGGTGCATAAAGTATGTTAGAAGTTAAGGGATTACAAGGTTTTTTCAGAGGTCATGAAAAGGATGTGTTTATTCCATTTTCACAGGAGTTTTACAAGAAAAAATGTAAAACACCAGTAAAACATAATACAAAATTTATCTTCTTCCTGGATTTGGATAATGCTAAAATAGCATAACAAAAATGAAATAATTTTATTTGCTAGTTCACCATACCTTCTAGTGAAATTAAACTCTGTGCCAGTTTGTGAAGTAAACAAGTAGCATGTTTACCATGTAAACCAGTGAGCTCTGGTCAAAGGATAACTTGCAATTTTTCTAACAGAAGTTAGACCTCACTTCTGCGTTTTTCTACAATTGTTGCACCTTTATGAATTCATGGAAATTCAAGCTTGCTGAGGTTCACCATGGTTCCTAGGAACAATTCAGCTACATGGCCCTTCTCAGCCCACTTAGGCAGAGGAAAAGGGGCTGAAGTAGCCAGTAAGATGTTACATGTCTCAGTAACTTTCACAAACTCACCCCTATTAACTTTCCACATCAGTCCAGTTACACTATACATCTTAACTTTGCCCCTATCCTGTACCTAATAGTCCTCTGGAAAATTGTCCGACTTTCATCCATTCATGCTATGAGATCATCTTACTTTCCCTACTGCATCTGAAAGATGAGCTACAAAAAACCCCCACAAAACCAACTTTGAAAACCACCACTCTTAGAGGAAAACTCCACTGCCAAAAAATTCCCGCACAAAAAAAACCAAACCCACGAACAAAAAAAACACCCCCAAAAAAACCCCAACAACAACAACAAAACCCAAAAACACACACAAAAAAAACCCAAACAAACAAACAAAAAAACACACACACAAAAAAAAAAAGTACCAAAAAAAAAAAAGAAAGTAAAGTTTTGTGAGAAACAAACTGCTAACTGACAATTCCCAAAATACTCCTGGGAAGACAAAGAAACTCTAAACCTACAGCAGTCAAAAAAAGCTAATAGCTGAGGCAAAGTGAAATGCAAATGTGAAGTGCAGTTCTGATTGCATGAGTTAAAGGAGAGTTACAAATTGCCTTGCTGTTTGCTGAGGAATGAGTGTTCTCCTTGGAGAGAGGGTAGGTACAGGCCATTTTACAGTATTTTGATATTAATGGCAATCTCTGCTACATGTACTGGGAATGGAAAACATCTATTGGTTCTTTTAACTTCTAATGCTGAAAGAAAGAGATAAATCTAGGCTGGAATAAGAAAAATGAATTTCAGGATACAGTTCATTCAAGCCAGCAAAGGGCCTGGAAATCTGATCCAGAAATTTACCGAACTTTCCCTTAGAATGAGATGTCCAGTTCCCTAAAACCTACCTGCTTACAGGGAGCATCTCCAAGCACAGGGGACACACAGAGCCCTATCAACTGGCTGATCCCCCTTGTTGCTCAGAATGAGCATCAAACACCCCCAAAGTGGGGGATGCTGACCAGCTTACACACTGGTCACGCTGCCCACCCAGAGACCCTAACACCAGTAGTGGGGTGGCCCACCAGGAGAAAGCCATAGCTTACCAATGCCCCCTTAAAGCAAAAGCAGTTCCTCAACCTGCCCTGGGGACATTGGGCAGTGAGGGGCCATTCCTGTTTGCTGCCTTACAGGGCAGTAAGGTGCTCCAGGTGACAAAGCTCCACAGGTTGTGACACGCATCATGACTACAGTCATGCTGAACGGACTCTGACAAGTACAGAGAGTTAGGTCAGCAGGAGCCTGAGCCCTGCCTACAGAGCAGCCACACTGCCAGCCTTCATAAAAAGTGGGCTAACGTTGTCCCAAAGTGAGAAGAAACAAGTCTGAATGTTCCTCAGCGCTGAACAGAGGGCAGAATTGACCTGCAGGCGTCCACAAGGTTTGTCTTCCAGACCTGTGAACTCCAACTACCATATATCACAATGATTTTATGTAAAACAAAACAAAACAAACCCACACAAAGCCACGGGCACACCACATTCACAAGCACGCAAACAAAAAAGTGAATTCCAGAAGAGAAAGAACACCCCACATGGCCAGAGACATAGCTCCAAACCTCCCAGGTAGGCCAGCGTTCTCATCATGCTCTCTCAAGAGGCCACTGCTGGGGTAATTCCCTATTACAGGCTTATCATACTGGACATAGGACCAGTTGGCAGAAAGCTGACAGGTAAAGGGTGCCCACCTCCACAGAGGGAACAAGGACTTGGGGTGAGCTTCCCCTTAAGTCAGAGGAGAGGGACTCTCACCTTCCTTACAGAGTCATCACTCCTCACACAGCCAAAGGAGAAATGTGGAAAATGGCCCCTATCCTCCAGACCTCAGCCCTGTTTACAGGGAGGTCATCCAGCTCTGAGGAGGAAAGGGGACCAATAATCCCCCTCCATGCTCATATGGGACTGAAGCTGAAGCCCGCTGCCCAGAACACCTCTCCTCTTCTGCCCTTCTCCACTCTTCATTATCTGCACTTCTTCCTCACTCTTTTCACTCAGTCTTCCCAATCATTCTTCCTTTTTCTTGCACCTCCACAGCCTGCTCAAAGACACAGGCATCAGTTAGAGATGGAGACATATAGACTTTCAGTGTCCCTTCCTGCTACCTGGATCAATGGATGGACTCGTGGAGCAGCAGCATGAGTGCGTTCCAGCATGCCAGAGCAAAGGCAGCTCAGGAAAGCCTTGCTCTGCCCTGCCCAGGCACAGACATCCCAGCTGCCTGCTACTCAGAGAAGGCAGAGCCCTGTGTTTCTTGCAGTTTCTTGCTCCTTCATGGATGCCCTGGGCAGCACACCCAAACCCGTGCCCACCACCATGGGGGAGCAGCTGCTGTCACAGGGCCACCTGTTTGGGAGGTGGCATCAGGCAGGGTTTGTGCTCTCCCACCTTTAACTGCCTCCCTGCGCAAGGGGGGCTTTGCTCCCTGCCCTTCTTGGGCCTTCCCTTCCAGAAACAGCGGCTCCCAGCTGCCTGCCCCACATCCCTACCAGAGGACACCTCACCCTGAACTACAGGTGAGCAGGGACAGGAGGAAGAAGCACCTCTGAAGATCTTTGCCCCCAGGGTGTTTCAGTATGGATTTTTTTTCACACATCCAAGCATTGTGGTTTGTTTGTTTGGGTTTTTTCATGGTTCTATCAAGATACATTATTTAGTTATCATATGTATTGTATGTCTTATTCCAATAAACCTTCTTGTTTAAAAAAAGGTTTAAAATTTAAAAATCCTGAAGACTTGCTTATGTGATTTATTGTCTCAGTCATTCTTTGTGTGGGTGTCATTGCATTTTCTTCTTATAACCTGTTCCAAACGTATTCATAACTCTCCATTGACTTCTATGGCAGTTTTCCATGTAAAGCAAAAGTAATTCCTAAAGCAAAGAAGTTTTTTTATATTTCCTGTTAAAACAGTTATTCTTTGCTTCTACTTCAGCAGACTGTTACACAAGATTGTTTCCTCACTTACCATCATGTGAATAGACCTTGAAGTCCTTTCTTATCTCAGCTTTTCCCACCTAATCTCTAACTCATTCTCAGTTGTGCCTTTCTCTGCTTCTCTTGTAGTGAGTCAGTTTGCAGTCCCTGTGGAATCTTTGAGAATGAAAGGAGACTTTTGAAGGCCCTTTTAGTATTTCTTTTAAAAATACTTCCAATTTTCCACTAAATTCTCACTCTCCTTGCCAAAATAGCCATTCTGTTACAGCGTGTTAGCTTATTCATTTTTTTGCTTCTGAAATCCTCAAAATGCCACACCTGGGATATGTCAGCAGTTCTCAGCAAAACTTTCTGTTGTCCCCTCAACAAACTTTGGCGTTTCCCATCTGAGACTTTATCACGTCCTTCATGAATTAACTCAGGTTTTACTAAAAAAAATTGTTCATTCTTCTTTCTAAGTCATATTAACACTTCTAACTAAATCCTACTCTGTTCCTTCCCTCTGAGGTACCTCAGTGTTTCCACTCACATATGTTCACACACTCACACTGCTCTCTTCAGGTAGTTTCCCCACTCACACATTTCACTATCACCTTGAGGCACCTCAGCGTCCTTCCTACACATGTCCCCTTTAAATAGGTGAGCACCCTCTACCCTCAAGAACCTTCAGTGTTCCCTCTGAGATACCTCAGTTTTTCTCCCCAAAAATGGTCTGTTACCCTGATGTTTCCTGCCAAAAATCTCCACTCTGATGTACTGGGTTGAGTTGTGTTGAGTCCCTGCCATGCACTGCTCCCTCTGCAGGAAATGTGACAAATCTCACTCAAGGCCTCTGCTATCACCACTTGCCTTTCCCACTCAAATTCATCACCAAATTCTCACACTTCTCTCGAAGCCCTCTCAAGGACCTCAGTGTTTCCCACAGGACAGCCCCTGCTCCCTCCAGAGACATCGCAGCCCTTCCCACCAAAGCCCAGGGTCCTGCATCCCTGAAGTACCTCAGTGCTCCTGAGGTACCTGAGCACTCTTCTCAGAGGTGACTCAGCGCTTCTGTCTGACAGCCCAGCATTTTCTGTCCAAATGCCTCCTCCATCCTCCCCCGAGAAACTTCACATAAAGGGGCATTGTGGATTGAAGACTAGAATATTAAACAAATTCTGTCTGTGGTGATGCAAAATGAATGCCCGCTGAGGTACTTCAACAAGTTCTGCACTGCTGTACCTCAGAGGCATGTTGGAACATTGTCTACACAAAATACAGTCGAGAGTCTATAGTGGCCAGTAAGATTAACTCTGAAACTTGTTTGCATCCTCTGTAAAAAAGCCTCAGGACTGTTGTTCCAGATTGCCAGCTCACCTACTGAGTGGTCATGACTGACCTGAAGTAGATCCTACACAGAAAATTGTTGCAAATTCCGGGAAGCACCGAAAGAAAATGCTCCATTGAAGAAACTTTATCCATAAATTACTCTGCAAGAAAACAGGCCTGTAGATTAAAAAAAACAAAACCAAACCAAACAACCCCCCACAAAAAAAACCCAAACAAACAAAGCCCCAACACAAACTAACAAACCCCATCTTCCATTATAAAATGTCAAAGAAAAAAAAAGAGGTATGTGGTTGAGTAGGTGCCTTTGATGCACAATATCAATGCTTTGGATGGCAAATAGATCAAGAATTCTGTTTACGGAGATCCAGGTGGCAAATGCCTTATTTGAGGCAGAATATTGAACTTACATAGACAGAAACAAAATATGTGAGTTTTCTTACTGTAACATATAGAAAAACTCCTACAGATGTCAGTGAATATAATATTTTACTGATCTGTTTGTGTGGCAATTCCTAGTATTTATGTTTAGCCTAAGTATGAACCATTAGGACCACAGAATCCTCCCATGCCAGTGTAAAACATCTAGAAGGACTCAGATATTCTGTTCCTATAAGTGGTCAGGAGATAACTGAATCTCCAGTCCACAACTGATTGAAAGACAACTCCACCCTGGGCTGTAAAGAGAATAGGAATTGATTGCCTAACTTCCCTATTACTTGGCCTTTTATCTGCAGCTGAATGTCAGTGAATATGTGACTGAAGTACACATTTTGACTTGTTAGATATGGAGAAGACTTCTCAACAAGTTTTTGCATCTCTCAAACATAAATGTCAAGGAAACACAGTATTTGAAAAATCTGGAAAGTATATTAATATAGAAATACCACCTTTCTTCAGAAAGAGATTAGCTGGTGCAAATTTGTTTAGAGTATATGCTAACAAAACGGAGAACAGAAAATGAAACATTTTATCTGTGAAAACATTTTAATGAGAACATCTAACTATAATTGGCAGACTTGTCTTCTGAACATGCTTCAGACAGGACTGTACCATCTGGAGTTACCAGCAATTTGATGAAATGCCAGATTTCTAGTTTTGAATTCACTGATACTACTGTAATCTATTTTATATATTCTTTATTTTGGATTCATGACTAACATCACAATGTGCTTTTTGCAGAACGAATATTACCCAACAAAAACATTTTTGGTTTTATCTTATAATTAAGAAGCATCTAGGAATATCTGAGTAATCACTGCATTATTTAAACAAACTCTTTTGCAACATGTTTTGTCAATATTATTACTGATTCTGGTCAGCTTCACAAAGGACAACAGCTCCCCAAAATATGTTTTATTAAATACATAATACAAAGAGGCAAATACATACAAATAACAGAGTAGTTTTTTACATTGTGTAACAACAAGTGACAAAGAAGGAATTGAATAAAAAATTACATGCACGTGGCAATAAAGTAGTAAAGCAAAGAAAAAGCATGCTTTTTCTTTCTTTTAGAAATCATCCTTCAAGCATCCTTGTATTTGATTTTCTTGTGTAGAAGTTGCTAAAAGTAAGTGCAATAGACAAGGATATAAGTACGCAAATAATGTAGTTGCAAAAATTCTGCTTTATCTTCTTCGAATTTACTCAGTCTTCTGACTAGCTTTGATTTTTTAAATTTCTCACTATTATGGCTGTGTGAACCACCATATCATTACCTCCCTAAAGACTTGGTCACGACCTCCCTAAAGACTCTAATATTGCTACCCTCTGATCTTTTATATTATCTTTTCCCAAATAGTTTATTAGGTAGCTTAAAGTTAGTTTGTCCATAAAATGGGACTTTATGTGTCATTGTGACATACAACACAAAGTCACAGTCTAACACTCCTAAATAACCTTCTCTTTCACAATCACTGCTTCTCTTTCAGCCTTCTCCAGTAGAGAGATTTCCTCTTGCTACCACAGGCATTGCCTTGTTCTGCTGCTTGATGTTCTAGCATCACAAGTCCAGTGTTTGTCTCTGTGGAAACAACTGCCCTTTCACTCTTTCGTTTCTCAATCTTCTTAGGTTGAAGATGCAAGGAAGCAAGTCTGAGGAAATGGCTTTATTTATAAATTTGCCATCTGAAGGTTCTCTTCATCTGCAACTGAAACTCCTTCCTCTACTCTGACACTGAACAAGCAGGATGGTTACCTCAGAAGGCTAAAAAGCAGGAACACACAGCTGCCTTACCTTTGTGTGTGTCCATGTATTCAGTGTACATGGTTTCAGCCTTGTGGGAATAAGGAGCTAGATCATTTACAATAAAGAGGCAAACCCAAATGAACAGAAAGCAAATCAATATCTCTGGATTGTATTTCCTTTGATTAAATTGAGTTATATGAGTAGGCTAATCCAGTCTTCTCTTCTACCAGAAAGTGCCGTGATTGTTGAAAGTTCTTGAGTGTCACTTTCTGACCACAAGATGGGGGAAGACTTCTTACTAATCCAATTAAGCTCTAATTATTTATCAAGGAGTTCATCACAGGGTATGAAATCAGATGTCCTGTCTCTCTGATGTTTTGCTAATATTTTTTAACTCTACTCTAGTTTTTTTTTGTTTCTTATAGCAATCTGCTTTTGAAGCACCTTCTTCCTCTTCTTGCCCCCAGTAGAAACAGCACAAAGCAAAGTGGTCTTGTTTCTAATATCTAGGAAAGTATGATCTTTGATAGAGGCAGTACACACTGGTTTGCAATGAACACATTGCTTTTGAGTGGGAGGGACTGAACTACCAGGGAAGTTTTGCTTCCTTTTCCATACTGTCTCAGAGTTATGTTTCTCATGGAAGTATGCCAGCTTATACAGAGGGTTTTACCCACAAAATAAGGTAATGATAGTACTGACATCCTTGTGGAAGACAAAGTCCTAAAACTTTTATGTTCACAATAACAGCACGATAGAAGACAGCATCTGAAGAAAAAATGATAGCCTAAGCTTCCAGCTGTACACTTATTGCATACAGATGGTAAATGAGGATAAATTTGATCAACTGTAACTTTTGCAGCATATGACCTTTTTTCTTAATCAATAAAACAACCTTCTCCAGTTTTCTCTGAATCCATCTTGAACAGCAAAAACAATTTATTTATGGCATATCTCCAAAATTCAGAAAGCAAACTTTGGATACTGACAGACAAATGGAATTTTGAGATAATCTAATTAATCTAAGCAATAAAAGAAATAAGATTATTAAGTGATATATAATAATTCCCGAAACAAACTGAAATTCAATCTGAATGTACTGGATGATGTGTCTTGTGGCACACTTTTTTTTTGTGAGAATCATCCACTAAATATCATAAATAAAATACAACATGAATGCAGATCCTACATTCCTTTTTTTCAATAAAATAGTTTTGTGCTTTGAGTGCCATACTGTAATTGAAATTAACCTTTTGAATAGGAAAAGTAAATAATTTATTAAAAGAATTAATTTATTTTTATTATTGGCTAGGATTCCTGTATGTATCTCAGGAAATTTCTGCACAGAATTAAGAGTAAATATAGCATACAGCCACATGTATTTTGTCTGCCTCTTGGGCAGTGGCAAGCCAATTGTGCATATATTAAAAAACTGCCTGGTAAGTCTCTGAGTGTGTACAATAACTCAGAGCATCCCTTCTGTATATGACCTAGTGTACCCAAGCAGATCAGGCAGAGTTCTGTGCAGTAGCCATTGCTCCAGAAATCCTGGATGTTAGGATGTCTCCGGGGAACCAAGCACTCAGGAGCTACCACTCTGACGATACACAAAACCATCTCTGCTTGTTTAGGCCAAAGACACATCTAGCTGAATATTCTGTCTGCAGCAATAGATGATGGTGCTTATCTGAAAGAAAAAAATAATTAACGAAGTTAGCGTAGGTGCTCCTAGCCTGCAGCAAACTGTGGGTAAGAAATTTTCTGAGGCAGTGACATTATCTTTACAATTAATAAAAGTTTATGGTATCCAAAACATTCTGTGGAAAGGAATGTTAGCTCAATCTTATATGTTGTGTGAAGGACCATCTTTCTTTTTTTTTTTTTTCATTTTGAGGTGCCTCATGAAGGTTTTAATGTTTTAATGTCATTGTTTTAAACCTCTTGTTATTGCCAAGAGTTGTTTCCTATTCGTATCCCTCATAAATCTCTCTGACAGTACATCTGGATTGTCTTTTTGCAGACTGAAGGAGGTTGTTTTTTTAGTACAGAATCTTCCCTACACTTGTTCCAGTTCTACTACATCCGTTCTGACATAAGGGATTACATATGGCATTCAAGATGCACAAGCACAATCGATCTATTCTGCAGCATAATATTTTTTCTTTATTTTTTTATCTTCTTTTATCTTTTTTCTTTAGTTTTTTTCTTTATTCTTTCTTTCTCCTTTTGTCTTTGTCTTTCTCTTTTCCCTTTTTTTTCTATCCTATTTTTGCCTATTCTCCCTTTTTTTTTTTTGATTCTTACTCAGCTAACACTTTCATAGACCTGTTATTATAATCCTAAGGTGTCTTTCAAGACTTGTAGTAAGCATGTAAGAATGTATTTAAATGAGGACTGTTCTGTATCATATGTACGATTTTATAAATTTTGATTCTGAAATTTTCCTGACTTATCACCCAACCACTCAGTCTTTCAATGTTCTTCTGCAATTCTTCACAGTCACCCTTACCTTTACTAACCTTATTAGTGCAAAGGCCAGCAAATTTTGCCACTTATTGATCTCCAGATCTCTTTTGACAATAGATAAAGTTTTCATGTATTGTCCATGTCTATATATGTCCATTCTCATTCAAGCTGACAAATGTCACAGGCAGGCTACGCAGTTCAGCTTTTCCACATATTCAGAACTCACTTCTAAAAATTAATCAGAAATAGACCAGAGATCTGAATTCAGAAGTTCTCACAGAGTTTCCCGACACAGGATTCAGGATGAAAGTAATAATAATAGTAATAATAATAATAGGAATAACTACTACTACTTTTTACTGGCTTAAATAAGTGGAGACTCGATATTGGCACTGTTGATCCCATTTGCATGGTACTTCTCCCTTTGCCTGGTCAAAACTAAGGTAATTTCTGTAACAAATGGCCACTCAGTGCCACAGGGAGAAAGGTTTTGATCATTTCATAAGGTCTGTTTTACTTTCTTCCTGAAGCACTGCAGTAGCATTGCTTTTCATCTTATTGTACAGTTCATCAAACAAAAAGAAATATTTTTCATTTTGTGATGTGGAGAGTGGATGTTTTTCTAGTCCTTTTGGACCAAACATGATTCACATGATTGTCTGAGATTACAGGAGACTGGATATGATGAGCCATATCTCTTCCATGACTCTTGTCCTTGGTTCTCAAAGAGCTACAATAAAAAAACAACAAACAAAACAACACAAAACACAAAGAAAAACCCAAAAAACCAACCAACAAACAAAAAAAAAATCCCAAAACAACTAATTAAGTCAAACAAACAAGAAAGAAAAGGAAAGAAACATGGCATGATAAAAGAACTTCTGGGACAGATGGAGGGACTGCATGAAACACTTATTTCATGGATGGGAAACTGGAAGTTAGGAGGAAAAGCAGAGGCAAAGAATTTTAGAAAGTCCTGTGCAACATATATTCATCTTAGTTTCTATTTCCACTTTCTTTAGATCATTTTGGCACATTGAGTACAACTTGTGTATGTGACGTGAAAAGCTCTTGCTTTTTCTCCTTCTGATGACTAATTTCAGAATAATCATTGAGTAAGTGATCTATCTCAACTATATCTGTGTCTGACTGGTGACATTATGAGAAGAAGATTCGACTTACAAGATTTTCAGTTTTGTTTGAAGACACTGAGCTCATAGGCACTGAATTTCTCTCAACAATAAGAGAATATTTCACCAGGTGGGTTTTCAAAATTACTTCTTTCCATAGATATAGTTTTACTTGCAAGGTTTGCAACTGGCTTTTAGCTTTCATGAGGGATGGCATGATATAGATCTTATGTATCACTGAGGAATCAATAACAAGAATTGAGCACTAAGACAATGTGCTTTCAGTAGTCGTTTTTGCTAGGCAGACAAGCTTGCATTTCCCAAAATATTCTTTTTTGTAAGTGTTTTTTTAAGTGCTGGAGATTTTTTTATTAGTCTGGGGGGGGGGTTTAGATACAGAGAATTATAATTGAGTCAAAGGTCAAATGTAAATTGATTCCCTGTGCTTAAATCTGAATGCAATGGAAAGATTAACACATTCTGACCAAACAGATAAAAAAACCCAGTGTATTTTGTGGAACGAACTCCCTGAGTACCAAAAGAACTGTGAAGGCCAAATGAGTATTAAAATTTTTGAGGACATAGTGATTTCCCAAAAGCTATTCAACAATGAGTTTAAATATGCAACTTTCTCATCTCCTGGTCTCCTGTATCTTATGCTAGACTGCTTTCTTCAAACTCTAAAGAAGTGCCTGTTTACGGTTTTCTGCAAAAATAATTTTTTGTTTCAAAGGGACTTTTAAAGACTTTTTCGTAGTGCTTCTGTTATTCTGTTGCTTAACACTGACCTTTTGCAAAAAAACTCTAACACAAACCAACTAGTTCTTCCTCACGACTGGGAGGAGGTAAAACTTTCAGTTTTACTCATGTCTGCAAGGACAGTAATGCTGGCACAAGGAACAGGACAGAAAATAAGAATCGGGGAAAGGGTAAAAGAGCTTGTTTCTCTGTCAGTGCCAGTTAATGCTACATTGAAATTATGTAAGAAAGACAATCTGAGATGTCAAGTGTGTAGAAATCTATAGCAAAACATCTGAATAAAGGGAGAAAGATATTTTAGATACAATTATGACATAAGTGGATTAAAAATTCCAATCTTTAATTACTTCATGGATTTTGTGCCTAATGTCTGTCATATATTGACATTTTAATAAGTGCCTGTCTACCCAAAACATTATTGCAAGCATGAGAAGAATGCTAGGCTCTGCAGACAAAATGAGATGAATTGATTGAGAGCAAGTATTAGGATGGAAATAATGGTCTTCCAGACTTCAGACAGTTGGTAAAGTCCTCTGATAGCCACAAAAACTTCACTCAAGGTTGAGGGAGACATGCCTAAATCATGATAATAAGATAAACAACCAGTTTACTGAAACTTGTTTTATTTCTTATAAACAGGGAAGCCACACTCTGTTTTCTAAATCATATTACTCTCTCCAAATGTGACTCCCTACAAACTCCAACACACTGACTTCAGCTGTGCAAACAGTTGAAACTTCCGAGCTGTTTGTGCATACCAGACTAAATCACATTTATAGATGCAGCTTGGATCCAGTTGGTTTTGTAACTAACCAAATTAGGGTTATATTAGTATTACTCAAAATATTGGACTGAAATCAACTAGAAAAATAATGTAATAGACTCAAATAAATGAATTAGTGAATGGACCATATAAACCCTTAGAATAATTGGAGGTGAACGTGTCCATTGTTCTGTGAAGGAATTTGGATTGCTATCAATGAAATTGGCTGTCTCCAGCTCAGCCATCAAAATTACTGGCTATATTTTGAAAAATAAAGTAAAATATAAGAATATGGTACTATAAGATAAAAGTTGTATATTTTTTCCATATTTAGAAATGTATTTTAGGGAAAAAGTTTTTTCCTATAAGTCATATTTTTTCTTCTCATCTAGTTATGAACTGCCCAACTCTTTCTACAAAGAAAGAACCATGAAACTTGTGTAATTTAACTCTGTAAAATAATTCAAAGCTTTGAAATGAGTAAAACATTCTGTGCTGTAGCTATTTTAATCTTGTTTCAGTACTAGATATCTCAGCTGTGCAAGCGACAATACTGATTCATCTGGGTGGAATGAGATAGGACTAGCAATAGTGATACAGAAAATTCTGTTCATCTGATTTCCTCTGCCTGCCACTGCTCCTGACTACGAATACCTTAGCTTCCAATAGTTCATCCAATGAGTGAAAAAAAAAAAAGGCTCTGAGATAGGAGCAGTAGTTTCAAAACTGCGGTTGTAAATTTAAGCTCATAGTGTTCCTGTTGTGGTACAACTCCCCTTCCTCCTCGCGGTCACTCCAAAATCTCATAGAATCACAGAACAAACTGAGTTAGAAGGGACCCATAAGGATCATTGAGTCCGGCTCCTGGCCCTGCACAGGATGGCCCCAAGAATCTCACCATGAGGCCATTGTCCAGATGCGTGTTGAACTTTGTCAGGCTTAGTGCTATGACCACTGCCCTGGGGAGCCTGTCCAAGTGGCTAACCACGCTCTAGAACCTTTTCCTAATATCCAACCTAAACCTTCCCTGACATAGCTTCGTGCCATTCCCTTGGGTCCTGTCACTGGTCATCAGAGAGAAGAGATGGGTGCCTGCCCCTCTACTTCTCCTCATAAAGAAGCTGTAGACTGTGATGAGGTTTCCCCCTCAGTCTCCTCTTCTCCAGACTGAAATAAACCAAGTGATCTCAGCCACTTCTTATAATGTTTCCCCTCAAGGCCCTTCACCATCTTTGTAGCCTTCCTTTGGACACTCTCTAATAGCTTAATATCTTTCTTACATTGCAGTGCCCAAAACTGCACACAATATTCAAAGTGAGGCCACCAGTGCAGAGCAGAGCAGGAAAATCACCAACCTTGACTGGCCAGCAATGCTTTGCCTGATGCACCCCAAGACACAGTTGGCCGTCCTGGCCACCAGGGCTCTTTCCATTGGCCCGGACACTCAGATCCCTTTCCGTGGTGCTGCTTCTTGTTCCCCAGTCTGCCAAGTTCCCCATAGAGCATAATCTCAGGGAGGCGGTAGTCCTGCATCCTGGAGACGTGCCCTGCACAGCACAGCTGTGTTCTCAGCAGCGTGGCCTCCATGCTCGTGACTGTTCAAGGACACACGTGCACATAGTACGGAATGGGGGAAAACCCGGACTGGATTTTTCCCGGAGTACGGAATGGGGGAAAACCCGGACTGGATTTTCCCGGAGTACGGAATGGGGGAAAACCCGGACTGGATTTTCCCGGAGTACGGAATGGAGGAAAACCCGGACTGGATTTTCCCCGGAGTACGGAATGGAGGAAAACACGGACTGGATTTTCCCGGAGTACGGAATGGGGGAAAACCCGGACTGGATTTTCCCGGAGTACGGAATGGGGGAAAACCCGGACTGGATTTTCCCGGAGTACGGAATGGAGGAAAACCCGGACTGGATTTTCCCCGGAGTACGGAATGGAGGAAAACCCGGACTGGATTTTCCCGGAGTACGGAATGGGGGAAACCCGGACTGGATTTTCCCGGAGTACGGAATGGAGGAAAATCCGGACTGGATTTTCCCCGGAGTACGGAATGGAGGAAAACCCGGACTGGATTTTCCCCGGAGTACGGAATGGAGGAAAACCCGGACTGGATTTTCCCCGGAGTACGGAATGGAGGAAAACCCGGACTGGATTTTTCCCGGAGTACGGAATGGGGGAAACCCGGACTGAATCACACAGAAGCAAACAACCACTTAGCTCTTGAAATCATACACTTACTCCCTGCAAAGAACAGTATCGCTACAAATCTCCCGCTGTCCCCTTTATATGGCTGGGAAGCTCCATTCCCGAACAGCTGCAGTTGATCACCACCTTCGCCCCTCCCACTCCAATCTTGTGATACTCCTGCCGAGGGATTTAAGCTGCTGGAGCTGCACACTTTATTTCTCTGGGTTGTGGAGAAGGGGCTCGGAGATGTCCTGTGTGGTGGGGCTGGTGTCTGCAGCATGGAGTAAGTGCCTTTTTTGGCTGGTGTGACAAGCAGGACTACGGCTGGGCTGTGTATGGGCTTCAGGCCTGGTGCCACAGGTAGGAGGAGAAAAGAATGAGCTGAGAAGAAGTGTGAGACTGATACACGGCTGTGGGAGAAACAGGGCTGACCAGCCGGTTTTCCTCTGGCGTGTTATAAGCGAGAAAGCTGTGGAATGTTTATATCCTTAAGTAATCTAAAGATTTGAGTCCATTTGTAACTCTACAATTTGAATACCCTTTATACTTTTCTTTCTTTTTCCCCTTAAACTTTGTATTTTCCTTTTGGCAAAATGTCTTTTGGGTACAGGGCTGGGTTAACTCCTATTGCAACAGGAGAGGAAATCAGGCTGGCAGTGTATTCTAACCCTCCCCTGCCCCCCCCAAGCTTTGCTTTCCTTGAAAGACCCCCTGGGCACTGAGTTCCAGCGCTGCCTTAGAAGCAGAGCCAGAAGGCAGAGTTACAGCCGGGGAGATAAGTGGTTTAGTGACTCGGGGGAAGCTACCTCAGCAGTCTGGGTGTGGCCACAGCAGGGAGCAGCAGGAGGGGAAGGACAGCCGGGGCTGGGTGGCAGTGCCCAAGTCAACTAGTTTGCAGTTGGTCTCCCTGCCTGAGCTGACGTGGGTAAGCAGAAGTCAGCAACATTGCTCCTGTAGCAGCTGGTAAAGCAGTGCCTGTACCCTGCTCTTGAATCCCCTCCTGTCTTGGGTTTGCATGGCCATGTTTGAGTAGTGGGGGGTTGCCATATCCCAGGTGCAGAATCCAGCACTTGTCTTTCTTAAACTTCGTATGGCTGGTGATTGCCCAGACCTCTAATTTGTCTGGGTCTCTCTGCAGAACCTTTTTGACTTTGAGGGAGTCAATGGTTCCTCCCAGTTTAGTATCGCAGGCAAACTTCAAGTCCTGGGTCCAAAACGCTTATGAAGACGTTGACCCTAAAATGGAACCCTCCAGAATCCCACTAGTGACCAGCAGACAGCCTGGTTACACCATTTACTACAACCCTTTGCACCTAACCCATGAGCCAAATTGCTCACCCACCACATGACTCGTTTATCCATCTGTGTGCTGGACACGTTGTCCAGAAGGATTTTGTGAGAGACAGTATTGAAAGCTTTAGTGGTATTAAAAAAGATTACATCAACTGGCTTTCCTTGGTCAGATAGGTGGATTAGCTTCTCATAAGTGGAAAACAAGTTTGTCAAGCAGGACTTTCTCCTGCTTGTGGTTGTGATCCATGCATGACTGCATTGTCCTTCGGGTGTTTTTCAATACCTCTCAGAATAATCTTCTCCATTGTTTTACCAGTCACTGAAGTGAGATTGACAGGTCTGTAGTTTCCAGGGTCCTCCTTTTTACCCTTCTTGAAAATCAGGACAACATTTGCCAACTTCAGGCAAAGGAATTCCTGTTAGGCCTTGGCCTTTGTGTAATGAGTTGACTGGTGAAGCAGGCCTTAACCATAGCAGGAACTCTTGCATGGCTAAGACGAGGGTGACACTGTCCGTACCAGGAACTCTTGTTGCCTGACCAAGGAGGAGAATAGGAGATATTCAGTCATTGCCTGAGAATCTCAGAATACTCCTTAAATGAATTGTAGTCTTAGTGGAACAGTACAAATGTTACTGGACTTTTGAGAAATTCCAGTAATTACTAAATTGGATTGCAACCAGGATCGAAACAAACTGACTGATGACTAAAGCTAATCATCTTGTGACCCTATAAATATTTGTCCTAAGTATTTGTCCCTCTGAGCTCCCCTAGACTGCAGCATGCATCTCCCTCTCAGAGCTCATGAACTCTCAAGTTTGTGATCATCGGAGAATCATCCCCAGAAGCTGACAGCACTGCCTGGGCTGATATCCCCCATTCTCGGGGCTCAACCCTTGCTCATTGAAAAATGCTAAGACATTTAAAGTGCCTATTTGTCCTGGTTTTGGCTGGAACAGAGTTAATTTTCTTAGTAGCTAGCACAGTGCTGTGTTTTGGATTTAGTGTGACAATAACGTTAATAACACACTCATGTTTTGGTTGTTGCTCAGTAGCCCTTATCCCAAATCAAGGACTTCTCAGTGTCTCATGCTCTGCCAGTGAGGAGGTGCACAAGAACCTGTGAGGGAGCATAGCTGGGACAGCTGACCTGAGCTGGCCAAAGGGATATTCCATACCATATAGTGCCATGCCCAGTTTATAAACTGGTGGAGTTTAACTGGAAGGGGATGATCACTGCTTTGGGACATGATGGGTGTCAGTCAGCAGGGGGTGAGAAATTTTTTTCTCTTATCTCAACCTACCATTTTTTCCTTTTCTTTACTGATTCTCCTCCCCATCACATGAGGGCCAGGGTGGAAAGGGAGTGAGTGAGCATATGCATGGTACTTTTTTGCTAGCTGAGGGTAAACCATAACAGTATTTCACGGAACTCAAGGAAATTTAACAGCTATACCTTTGCATATTTAGATATATTTTTATATCTACCTCTATCTATCTCTCTAGCTAGCTAGCTATCTTCATGTCCATGTACACGCATGTGTGAATTGATTTAAATATCCCACAGCAAGTATACTATGAATGTTGCCATCTCAGATCCATAATTAAGTCACTGTTGTGACTGTAGTTAATCCCTTTGAATCCTGTTGTAAATGTTAAATTATTCAATTATTAGGTGCTGCTAAATCCTTTAAATATAATCCATTGTCCAAGTCTGAGACTTAAATTGGACCTAATTGCAGTTAAACTCTATCAGGAGTTTAAAAAGAACAATGTAAATGAAAGTATCGTGACGTATAAGTGTCACAATAGTATTTGTTTCCATAATTCAAATATATTAAGAAACAAGACTTTCTTTTTAATCATGCCTTTTTCTCTAAAAACATAATTTAAGCAGCATACTGAAATCTCCAAGTGATTTTCCACATTCAAGTTCAGGAGACGTATCATGATGAAACTGTTTTTCAACAGATTCCTTTATTGCATCCAAAGAAGTTCAATAAAGCATTGCAATAATAGTTTGAGTGCCCTCATTTTAGCTTTAAAGGTACTATGGGAACAATTATACACACCTGTCTTAGCAGCAGGAATAGAAAAAATAAATGTAGAAAATAACAACTCCGGGGAGCTTCATCAAAGACTTGGAGGCAGAAAACAGGCTTACAATCACTTTTATCCTAGCCTTGACAGATGACGTGGATTCCAGTCCCAGCAGTGACATTTCTTACCAGCTCAGACCGTGAAAACACGCATTGGAACTACTGTGATTCAAGTGTTCATCTATGAAATTATTCTTTTCCTTTTCCAGAACATCTTCGTGCCTGTGCTGCTACATTGCAGATTACTCACAAATGCCCTGGCTGAATGGATGACAATGTTTACTATGCATCAAGCCTTTCAATATCCTCATTCTAAGAGAAATGTTATCTTACATGTTAAAGGCTAAGCTGAAGTATTCAGATGAAACAAAATATCTTTTTGTCTGAAAGATGCTGCCAGTTCTGCACAAACACAGAGAAAACTGTCAAAACACAATCTAGGTGCTACAGTACAGCTACAAAAAACAAAAATCTTTTAAAAAGCACGGAAGACATGATTCATGAGACAGCTGAAGAATTTTACTTACATAAGTGCAAGGTAGGGACTTGAATATGCTTTTACATTTTTAAGAGACTTACATTTAGCAAATAGAATTAATTTTAATTGAACTAATTATATCCTACATTATGGCATCAATTATTTTACCATTTTTTTGGAAAGGATTTGGCAGATCTAAGGACTTTGTCTAGTTTGGGGAAATTATTCCCTCCCCATCACAATGGTCTACTTTCTTACATGCACTCACAGACCTTATATTATGGTCCATTTCAGGTACATCTCAAGTCCCAGTTCTGACAAAATAACCCTAAATAATATACCCCTCCCCAACTAAAAATAAACCCTCCTTGCTTAGTTTTAAAATGAAACCTGAGTTTGCAGAATCTGTTTTTGCAGGACTGGGATTTAGCAGGATTCCCCCTCTACTCATTCTTTAATTGAATATATTTATAATTTCTGTCATTTCATTAGGGATTAAAATATATTTGCCAGTGAGATTCAATATTAAGCACTTATATGATCATGCAATCTTTAATAATCTCTGTGCAATTGACATCTAATTGTTGTAGACATTTACTTCCATGAATTGCTAAATATCCCTTTTGTTAAAGGGCTTGCAGTACAGGGCAGTAATATCCAGCCCATGCTTCCCATGTACCCTCACTTCAGGATCCATATGCTGTCACTGGAGAGAAGATGATTCCTAACCAAGGTGTTTCTGTATAACTGTGCAGTGAGTGTTTACTGCTGCTGTTCACACATACAGCCTATACAGGCTCCTCACTTATGACAACGCAAAAAACCCCAAATGCCCATAATGTGCCCATTCTGCTTGACCTTTTTTGTAGATAACTGTAAAAAAATACTGATGAATTATATCACATACATATTTGGATATGTATAATTTTCCTACTAAATAAATTCTGCTGGTTGCAACTGCTGTGTCATGTTGGAAATGAAAAATGGAACAACCAGGGAACAACATCTTTGGCCTTTAGATGATCCCTTCAGCCTGCGTGGGGTACTAGTGAAGCACTCATAATATTTGACATAGTCTGGACATTCTGGACAAGAATGAAATGTTTTGAGTGCCCTTTGAGCTGTGGGGCACATGGTTCTCTCAGACCTGAAGGGGAAGTTTATGTTATGGAAAACATATCATTCTCTCCTCTGATTTCATCAGATATTCAAGTCCCAGCTGCCTTTGGCACTTTCAGCATTATCACATGCAACTTTTTCATGTATTTATTTATGGGGTTCCCTGTCAGGCCTATAGTGCACGCTGCTGCTCACTCTCGTTGCCTGGTAGTGAAGACAGCCTAGCTCTTCATTTGGAAGCCTTTCCAAAGGACAGTCTGGAGAAGCTCAGTGTTGGCACAGAAGCACAGTTGTCAGGTGTGCTCCACACTTTGGAGTCTGGGTTGCAGACTCCGGTTTGTTTGTAGGCTCACCGTCACAGTCATCTCCCGATGTTTCTTGTCTTTTGTACATCTTTTGGGATTTCCCATGGATAAGTCGTGTTCAAGATAAGACACTGTGTTTTTTCTCCTCTGTAACTCTTGTGAAGAAAAGCTTTAAGACTGCCAACACGCAGAGGTTGAGGGAGCAAAGGGGAATTCTTCCCTTCTCTTCTGCAGGACAGGACACTATGTATGCTGGATCCCAGCATACCAAGAGAAAACATGCCCCTGAGAAGGCTCCTTCACAGAGTTGTGTGAGAGAGACACCAAAACACCCTCAGGCTCCAAAACTGTATTTATGATGAACATAGAATGCAAATGAACATTTGTCTTGGTGAAGGATGTGGTTAGATTTTGGAGAGCTTGGCACTATTCTAGGGTCATTACATATTACACATAACTATTATTATGTGGCCACTATCAGGGTACTACAAATTACTATTACTATAGTACTTTGATATTAGACAGCTTTTAATTCTTATTCGTTTAGCTTTAATTACATGAATCTTCGGCACACTTGTAAAATACACAAACTAATCCATCCCAGCGGTCCCTTCAGTAAAGAGCAGCTATGACCTCTAGCTCAGTCTTTCGAGCAAGTCTCACGAACAAAAAAATTCGGCCTTGGGTTGAAATCATCCACGGCCCATGCCGAGCACTAATACACGAGTTCCCCAACCCCGCCTACAATCCCTCCCTCACCGGCCCGTCCCTTAGCCTTTGACGCATGCGCGCGGCCCGCGCGGAAGTGTCGCGCGGCGGGGGCGGGGCCGCGGTCCGCGTGGCGCGGGTGGCGGGATGGAGGCGCAGCTGGAGGTGCTGGAGAAGCTGGAGAGCCTGGCTTTCGAGCCCGGCACCGCCAGCTCCGCGCCGGGCGGGGAGCGGCCGGGGAGCACGGAGAGCACGGAGGAGCCACCAGCCCGTCCGGAGGGCGGCGGGGAAGCCCAGGCCCCGCTGCCCCTGCCCGCGGTAGCGCCCCGCTCGCCGCCGCCCGCTCTGCTCGGCACGCCCGCTGCCGCCGGGCCCTCGTCGGACTCGGACCCAGACTCGGACTCGGACAGGTGGGTTCAGCCCTGGGGTTCCCCGCGGGTCGCTTCTTGCTCGTTTAGGCCGCTGGAGCTGTGTCTGAGCGCTCCAGAGCGCGGTGTCCCAGCCCTCCCCCCGCCCCCGTGTTTCAGCCTCTGTAGCTCTGCCTTTCCCATCAAAGACGACATTTCCAGTTATATTTCGTTGGGAGACGTCCTGTTGTATCAGGACTCCCGAAGAGTGCCTGTAAGGGTGTTGGATTTAATGGAAACACGAGTTTAGGTAGCGGCCTGTGGAGCGCCTTGGTCCCCCCGTGTCCATGTGCATGCCTGGCTGGACGTGCTCCTGGCGGAGCGCTCCTGCGGCACCGGGGGCAGCCCCTGCGGTGCTCCTGCTGAAAGAGCCTGAATGCAGGATTTCAGGTGAGGAGTCTGCGGACCGTACCTCGTGCTTTGGGATTTTTGTTTTTATTAAACATTCCATCCTCTACTTGCGTCAGTGCTTCGATGTTCGGTGCAGCTGGTGAGAGGTAACTTTGGTTAGGTGTGGGTTCTGTTGCAGCTTTAGAAGCTTGCACACTTTGACAGTTTCAGTGAGTTTTGTTTTCTTCTTGGGCCAGTGCAGCAAAGGGTGTATGTGCTCCTTTTAACTAGTGGAGGCTGAAGTAAACTCTTAAGAATCTCCACTTAAAAATACAAAGCTTCATTAGCAGGTGATTGGTTAAAGTTTGACTTTGGTTGGTTCAGAGTTTTACCTGAATACAGTGAAGTGATGCAGGGTGAAATTCCTGACTTCCAGGGGCTTCGCCTATATGTAGCGTTTTTTACTTCCAAAACCTGCTGCGTTGATGAACATTAAAGATGCAATTTTGATAGCTTTAACTTACTTAGCTGTCTGCACGTATGTAGCATGTTTTTTCAGTCACCAGAATCAGTTGCTCCACGTTTGTTTCTTCTACCTGCTCCTGAAGAACTTAGACTTTTGCTAAAAGGAACATGACATGCATAGGGACTGGTTTCTTATGCTCTTTATGTGAAATACGAGGAGTCTAAGATAATAAGCATCTCTTACATATGCATCAGCGTGAAATACTGAATTACTAATCTGTGTTAATATGTACTAGAAGATTTGGACAGGCCATGAATTATGAAACTAATCCCTGTTATATGCAAAAATTAGATTTTTTTTCCCCCTTCATTCTGCAGGATGCATTGCTTACAATAAGTATTTTCTTGACTTTCATTTAGCATTATTCTGACTTTGGGATTGTACAAGAGCGATGACTTTGAGAAGTCAGTCTTCTAACTCCCACCTTTGTTTTATTTAGTGATACAGATTCAGATAGTTCATCAGCTACATCCTCCTCTGTATCTTCACTATCGTCTGATGAAGATGATAATTTAGATGAGAATGACAGATCTTATTGCATTAGAACAAAAGATGAGTTACCTATTGAGGTAAGTACAATGTGATAATCTTCTAAACCTTCTCCTTCTAACCCAACCTAAAGTATCTATTTTCAAGTCACTCCTACTAAGTCAAGATGAGGAATAGAATCAAAAGAGAAAAAAAAAAGCAACTCCTAGGCTGAGCTAGAGACAGTTTAATATGTAAAGAAAAAGGCCACACACACAAACAAAGCAAAACAAGAAATTAGTTCACTTCCCATGGACAGGCAGGTGTTCAGCCATGCCCAGGAAAACTGGACTCCATTACATGCAGCAGTTACTTGGGTATACAAATGCAGTCACTCCAAATGTCCTCCTCTTCCTCCTTTTCTCCCAGCTTTTTATGCTGAGCATGATGCCATATGGTATAGAATATCCCTTTGGTCACTGCAGGTCAGCTGTCCTGGCTGTGTCCCCTCCCATCTCTTTTACACCCCCAGCCTCCTCACTGATGGGGTGGTATGAGAAGCAGAAAAGACTTATATGCTGTGTGAGCACTGCTCAGCAATAACGTTTCTGTATTGTCAGCACTGTTTCCAGCACAAATCCAGAACACAGCCCCATACCAGCTACTGTGAAGAAAAATTACTTTACCCCAGCCAAACCCACCTCAGTTAATAACTGAAAATGTCTTATTGTTCGGGTGCATATATTAAGGAGTGTTGGTGGAACTATTTCAGAAACCTCTTGCTTTGAAGTGCAGGATTGGCAGAATGTACATTTTGAGATTTAGGATCAAAATTCTAACTTCGTTTGTGCTGGTCTTTGGCCTTTGAATTGCTCTCACAAAAGTGTATCATTTAAGTCTTAGCAGTGAAATTGATTTAATGTTGGAAAACTCAATGGCATGTAGAATGTTGTGGTGTTTCTATATGAATACATGTCTTGAGTTGTATCATTAAACTGGGAAAATCTTGGCCTTTTTTGAGTTGCTCTATATACCTTTACCAAGCACTTTTGTTAGAGTGAAGATTTTCAGGTGAAGTTTTGAGGAAAGAGTATAAGTTTCTTCTCTTTCAGTGGTATTCTGTTTCTGGTAGTGGCCTTTGAAAGTGCAGTTTAGTGCTAAGATTTGGACTCTACCTCCGAATTCAAAAGATGGTGAATTTGAAAATAATGCTTACTCCCGTTGCTTTATCTTCCATATAGTTCATATTGAATTCACAGCAGTATAGTATAGACATACACATGTTAGTTTGTGAGTAAGTTGGAGGTAGATGATGAGTTCAGTGTTAATCAGCCTTTGATAGTAGATTTTGATCCTTACACTTAAGGAAAAAGTTTAATTTGAGTATTGTGTAGTACTCATTTTTGTATCTGAAGTTAGGTGTTCTCTGATTATCCTCTTGTACCAAATGGTACTTTTAGCTAAAATTAATTTTCTTTGTGAAATAGGTTGTTTTGATCTTTACATCTTCTATAATGATCCTAGTCATGATATAATTGGACAGATAACGTTTTGCCAAATCAGATGATACACATCTGTTGTATTTCATGCTATATTTGTCTCTTGCTGTGTACATTTTTCTTCTACCACGTGTTGAATGTAATTGCAAGTTGTCTTATTTTTTGATTGCTGATTGTTTAATTATTGTGTTGGACATTGAGCTAAATTTATCTGACTTGAAAGTTCAAAAAATTGAATAAAATTTCTGTCAGTTGTTGGCTTTCTTGGGTTAAATAAAATTCGCTTCTACTTCAGTTGCGATGGAAAAGTGTAGAGAAGTGTCTCTTTAGGAAAAGCGTCCTCAAAAGTGGTATTACCCCAAGAGGAGTTCATTTGGAATGATTCTGAGAGAGGCAAATCAAACTAGATTTTTTTTTTAAATAAAATCTTTAGAATGTTAGATTTTTCACAATTGTCAAATTGCTGCAGTGATGAAGTGATGAATGTCTTGGTATATTGTTATATTCTGAACACTGACTTGATGTTTTCAGGAACTACCTCCTGTTGAAGACTTATCAATAGTTCTGCCGGATAACATTGAACTGAAGCTCTTTGGGACAGTGTCCAGCATTATTGAGCAGCTAGGTAGGAAAAATGTATTTACTTTTTTTTAATTAATATAATTTCTGTATAGCTCTGTGTTATTTGTGCACTTAACTGTTCTTGCAAAGTGTCAGTACTGCAGTGTTGGATTTCTGGTGGTAGCAGGTTGCTGAATGAGAACTCAGACTAGCAAATGACATTTATGTTGAATTACCTCTTAGTTGGCTCACATGATACTAGGGCTCCTATGCTTGTGTTTCTGTGTGACTTTCATGTTTAATTTTTTCTTTAGAAAACCTTTTTTCACAGTGTATTTAATGATTTTTGTATTGATTCTGGCAACAATTACTATATTTTAAGAAAATCTTACAGTAGCATGGGCTATATTAGAATTACCTCTGAACTTACAGGAGTTGTGTTACTGAAAGCAAAGATGCAGTACAATGCAGTCCCAAGTACTTGCTTGTTAATACACAAGGACAGGAAAAGGACTTGCTTCTTTAGCGGTGCAGATTCTTTTTTATTTATTTTTATCTTTATTCATCCCACTTCTGGTACCTTGACTGAATGAAAGCTGGCCATGTCAGCAGTCATAGGATAGTATGACTAACATGATTTATAGGTGCTGGAGGGTAAACTTAAAGGGATTGAGATACACAGTAAATGTAAGCTTAACTGTGGGCAATAGACATTCATGGATATTTTCAGATCTGCATGGAGCTTCAGTATTTGGTATATGAAATCAAAGTTTTGCTGAAGCTGGTATTATTAAAACAGCCATAGTATGCTGGTATTTAAGCTATTTCAGGTGTTCTATTCCACTGCTCTATTGCAGTTCTATTGAACTCCTTTCAAAGCAATTTACTTATGAAAATTATAAATTAAGTTAAATTTTTAAGTTAAAGTATTTGTTAAATGGAGTACAACAGAAAGAAAATAGCCTTTGCTATTAATTTTTTCTCTATCATAAAAGACTTCAGGTAATACAGGCAATTCCTTTACAATATTTTTATTAGCGGTGTTAGTTTAGAGTAAGATTTAATTTCATTCATTTGCAGGAAGCTGCTTTGAGGGGATGGAAGGTAGTAATAATTTTTTTTGTTCTACTCTGCCCTTTCTTGCTTATTGATAATAATTGGGACTTCAAGGAGGCTATCTTCAGCTAAAATGGTAGTTTGAAAACAAGTTTAAGAAAAAAAGTTGAATCACAGTTGCTATTATTCTTATTTTTGGTCTAATATGTGAAGGTATAAACAAACCTGTTTTAAAGACTTCAGTTTTGAAAATTTTCCTTAATTTTAATCCTCATTGGTGAGTATAATCTTTTAAAATCCAGTCAGTTTAGTGGTAGGTGAATTCTTCAGCCTGCATCCTACTTCATGTAATGAAAACGTATGAAGTGTTGAATTTAGATTTGTTGGTGAAAGTTGGAAAACAAGCTAGTAATCATAATGAATTAAAAGAGTAAGAATGCCATAAACCTCCAGGGTATCTGTGATTATTTCTCTGCTTTTACTACCTTGCTTTATGACTTCTCTTTCTACATATTTTTGCTTCTTTTCAGTTCTTTTGGAAACAGATGTCTGAGTGGCCTCAATTTCAATTGATTTGTGGCCATATTAGGGACTCTGCTAGCTAATTAGGAGTTGTTTTTTGATTTTTTTTTTTAACTAAATTGATACCTCTGTATACCAGGTTTATATCTAGGGTGAGAGAAGTTGCGGTCTCATTTGGAAACAACAAATATTATTCTGGTGCAACAATCAATATTCTGAACTTTTTCTTTCCCTTTGATGTATCTCAGAAATCTCTGCTCTTCTCCTTAGCAAGTTTCCAAGTTCATCAGTCTGCAGTGAGTGATACTTTTAAGTTCAGTATTTCATACTGTGAGGTAAATTTGAGGCTAGAACCAGTATAGGTTCATGCTTGCTCTGCTCTAAAGGCAAGATGAGAGTACTTTCTCTGAACTTCTGCTCATTGTATCAAAATTTACCAAAACTTTTTCTATGTTTTTGCTTCAAGGTACTTAAAGAGACGAGAAACATTCAAGTGTGGGTTGTAGCCTAGGAAGTAAACAGCTTTGGTGGATATGAGAAACCTGCTCTGGGGCTGCACTTTGGGCCCTGCAAGAGTAGAAGCTGAGGATTTAGGGTGGAGTTGGGGTAGGGGAAACTCTTAAGTCAGATTAGGCTGTAGGTGATAATGCTTCTAGGTTTCATGGGATTGGCATGACTTAGATTTTCAGAATATTTTCTGTAGCCTACTGAAGACTGGGGGGCTATGTCAAATGAATCAAGTTGACAACATTCCCAGAGTTTTTGGTATGTAGTTTTTTGTTTTGTTTTGAGGGAGAGTTTCTTGTGTGTGTTGAGTTTTTTTCTATGTGTGTGTTTTTTTGTTTTTTTTTTGGCTAAGGTGTATTTCTCATGAGGTTTAAACAACACATTGGATTCTTTCACTGTATATTTTATCTTAGAGGTAGGCACAAAAGAAATTGATTCACCAAATTGCCTTAGCATTGTTGCATAGTAGTTCATCATGTAAAAAAGGTTTTTACAAATTGCAGTTATAGCAAAGCTTGACTTCTAGCTTGATGTTTGTCCTCTTGTGTAAGTTTAGCAGGGATGATCTTGTTAGTTTTTGATAGTCTTTGAGTGGCTCTAAATGTTTGAGTGACCTTATTTTCTGATTTAGAGGCATTGAGAAGGCTTATTTGAGCATTCTGTTGTTTTAGAAGTAGAGAAGTTTACCTTCAGAATCAGAATTTTTGAGTGTAATGCTGCTAGGCCATTACATTGACAGCTGTAAGCACAGTTAGTTCCTACTGAATGTAAAGAAGACTCGATATTTCTGTAGACTAAAGCAACAAATGCAGACTACTACCAAAGAAGAGCGATCTCCTATAAAGATTTCACTAAAGAATAAGAATTATATCTCGAAATCTGGAAAACCTAAAGAGCCTGTATGTCAGATCATGTATTTAACGAAGGAAGAACATGCCTCTGTGTCTGTTTGTAAGTGTTTAGGTCCACTAAGTGTTAAGATTTCATATTTTGAGCTAGTAGAATGACGTGCTTGCTCTGATCATTCGTACCATCATTAGTCATTGATTAGTAGTATGAGACTTATATGACGTTAAATTGCAGAAATGTGTTTCAGGTTGTGTATGTGCGTACATAAACAACACCATCAGTTGCTATGAACTGAACTGCCTGACAGCTTTTGTGTTCTGGTTCTGATTCTGAGGACTTACTAGGGAAAGCTATAGTGAACAGCAGTCTCCATTCTTTTTTCTGAGGAGAATTTGATTTGGAATACTAAGGCATAATATATACCTGCATCTGCACTCAAAAAACTTCCATATTATTTCTGCTATGCATTTAATTCTGAAACATCGTGGGTAAATTCAATAGGTATCTTGCACATACATATCTGAGTATTCTCTTTTGTACCTGTCATCTGGTCTCTTTTACTTCTTTACACCAGAGAACAATAATTCTGAAAACATTGTAAATCTTGCCATTCATATATCACTGGAGAAGAGATGTACAATTTTAGTAGTTTCATATGTGTGCAAGAATTTTTGGTTGTGGCACTATGAACTTTAGTAGACAAATAATGGTGTGGTTTGTTTTTTGTACAATTAACTACATGGTATTGAAACATAAAGTTCTAATTGATCTTTTTCTTTCCATTTTAGTAATAATTGAATCACTGAGAGGCCTACCTCCAGTAAATGAGGAGAGCATAATTTTTAAAGAGGATCGACAACCAGCAGGAAAGGTGTGTGTAAAGTAAATGCCTGTTATTCTAATATAAAATTGAAAGTATTCTTTAGTGCTCCAAAAAGTAGAGTTAACTCGATTAAATGACAGATAATATTTCCTCGATATATAATTTTTCTTTATGCTTTTGACTCTTGCTACTTTTTTAATCTCAGGAATTCCTAACCTGGAATTCATTGCATCCTTGCAGAATTACAATGTCTGCTAAGTTCCAAGTATTTGCTGAGGGTGCTTGTGGAGAGGTTGGGGTTGCTTTCAGGTGTATGATGTCTTGGAATAACAGGCTGTACTCTCTTACTGCCAGATAGGGGCAAAGGTGAGAGTGAAGTGTCATGAAAAATGGGGAATGTTTACAGTTCTGTGCTCTGCTGTTCTGGTTGATGGCCAGTGAAGAATGTTTACTGAGAGAGGTGTTGTGTTGAAAATACTATCTTTTCTGTGGAAGGAAAGCCATCATCTACAATGGTTACTGCTGTAATATCCTTGAATGCTAGATGTGAGTGAAACAAACTCAGCCTGAATTGCGGGTGTTCTGTACAACACAGCAGAATTCTGTGCTCTCCCTGGAACTGGGGAACAAGCGGTCACTGACACAAAGGCATCTTGAAAAGGTGACCTTGGAGGAAAAAATGATCAGGAGATCATTCCAGGTGTAAGAGATTTGAAAGCAAAATGGACACAAAAGAATAGAGATTTGACAAAAGGAAGGATTACTAAGGATGTGAGAACTTACTTTTCCACATGATAACAAATGTGAAAATTAGCTGGGGAAATACACTGTCAAACAAAATTTTGGTAATAAAACTAAAGCATGAAAGGAACTTTATTTGATGCCGCATTTTGAAAATATACTGAACTTCTTAAAAACCATTGTCCACAATGAAATGAGCTATCTATTCATGTTGATTAATTTAAACTTTTTGATTTTGTTTCTTTCAGATATTTGAGATATTTGGTCCTGTCTTACATCCTTTTTATGTGTTAAGATTTAACAGCTCTGAGCATATCAAAGAAAAAGGTATTAATGTGCAAGATAGCATGTATTTTGCTCCATCAGTGGAGGACTTCACCCAGTATGTATTTACAGAGAAACTAAAAATGTGAGTCTGATTTCTTTTCTAATCTGATTATCATGTGTTTTTTTAATGTAGCTAAAAATATTGGATTAAACTTTGGTCTTGGGTGAGATTGATACTAAACTGTGTATTTCCTTTAGATATTCTCAACCGTGTTTTAATTACAAGATTGTACTGTTTTGCCTTTCAGAACAATAGACAGTAGCTGTAAACTGCAAGCTTTCAAAGTGCTATAATTACTGAAGTTCAGCTTCTGATTCAATTTAATATATTAAGCTTCCTTCTTTTTTATGCTTCTGTGTCAGATAAAATAGCATAACCAGGACAGATTTGAGTGGCAATGTAGTGTGATGTTCATAAACTTCTCAGTAGTGCTTGTGTATCCCAGCTTGTCTGACGAAAGCAGCATGTATGAATAGGACTTGATGCCATTTAAAGGGATGTATACTCAAAGACACAGACAAAGAAATAAAGCATAATAAGTGACAGCTAGATATTAATGTTCTAGTTATTGATTAGTAATTTTCTTAAATAACTATAGGTTAAAATCCTTTGTCATAAAAGTGACTTAGTTTCTGTTTGTTAGGATTCTCAGTTTCACATCTGACTTGGGTTGGTTAGTTGTCTGCATTCATTACAATTCTGCCCATATTCATACTGAATGATTTTTTCCTTAGTCAAGTATGTGTGGCCAGGCCTGCAGGAGTCTTCTTTTTTTTTTTAAATTTCTCATTTCTGTGTGAGCAATAAGCATATTTTTTCCTTTCAGTGAAGACTAAAATAGATTACTTTCTTGCTCTGATGCTTGTTTGTTTTTCTGCAGCATTTTGATGCCAGCTGGTCTTTGATTTGCACTGTTAAACTTTGTTGCTTAGCACAGTAACTGCACAGACTTTAATCATCTGCTTGCTGCATCCAAGTGAGTGTACTGCACTCAGCATCGGAGATGGAAGACTCATATTTTCGTCTGCTGCATGCTTTGGAAATAGTTTTGGAAACCATTTGTCTTTTGGTAGTACTTGATTGTCATACATGGTAAAAAATTGAACAATAGGCAGGTTATTCACACTTTGTGGCTTACCAGCACAACTGCGCAGTGCATCAGACATTGCTTCTTGCCTCGATTAAAATGAGCAGTGTGAACACCTGTATAGTCTGACAAGACCCATAATTTCTGAACCGTGTCACTAAAGTTACATTTCACTGAAACTATTTTATTTCTGGCTTCGTCACTATAATTTCTTAAGCTCTTGTGAGACATTTGGTACTATTTGTTGAACATACCTTTTCACAAAGTAGGTATTCATTAAAAAAGTTTTCTGATGTCTGACATGTGCTGTAATGTCTGTATGAAGAAACCAAGATGGCATGGATAGTAGAAAAGTTGAGCTTCGGTCAGTGCTTCACAAGAAGGCTTTTAGACCTTAGCAGATTGTAAATTTGATGACCAATAACTTTTATTCTCTGCTTTTTATCAGTTTGTCGCTGTGCACACCAGATTGTAGAGTATTAAAGGCTTAAAGTTTTAAAACTGCTGCTGAAAACTGTGATAGTACTTTGAAAATGAAAGGAATCAAGATAAAGATATGAAAGAAACATTAAGTTTGAAGCTTTTTCTGAAATCTAAAATGCAATCTGCTTGCATTGTGCAAAGTTGAAGTGCTATGAAAATAAGCCTTCCACTTTATAGAAGAATGAAGTGTAGCGTAAAACTTATTGAATGCAAAAAAATTTGTTGCTAAAAATAGATAAGCTCATGTTCATGAGTCCTCTGAGTCACCTTTTGTTAAACTTCCAGATCTTACTTCAGAAATATCTGACTGCGGAAGTCAAAGAAATATATATATTGTTCTTTAAAGAAGATTACTAAGTTCTTTGTAGTATGAAAAGTGGTTTGTGTTTAACTGAAATGGGCAAGGCTGCCTTGGGAGAGTGAGATAAGCTGTGTGAAATTAAAAGGTTTAAATTTTTCAGTCAGTCATTGCAGTGAACTGCCTCAATTCGGATTCAAAACAATTTAGGTTCAAAAGGATGTGTTAACGGTATATTGATCAAAGCTTAACATTGGCTGTGTGAAATGCTTAGTCATCACTCAAAGCAGGAAGATTTTTCAAGTGAAGTCCTAAGTTGACAAGTACATTACTATTCATTTAGATATAATGCTAAGAAACAAATACCTCTCTGAAAACAGATACCTCTTGGTGTATGAGATCTGATACCTTGAAAGTACTACCCTTCCTTCATGTAGATTGTCTAATTCGTGTTTTGAGTTGTTCATTTGTTTATATATATATTTTTTTTTTTTAGGGAAAAAGGTTCGGATGCATCTTGGAAGCATGACCAAGAACCACCACCTGAAGTAACTATAGTGGTTTTTTTTGTTTATTGTTTTTGATTACACCAGCTATATGTAAAAAAAAATTAATGCAGAGTAATTAATTAGCAGGCTTATTTTTTTATGCAGATGTACCTTTTTATTGAAAGAAAAGTTCATGCAGGCAAACTTCCTTGCTTTTTATGACATCTTTGTTTTTGTGGCTGTTCTGATTTTCTGATCTGTCTGTGTGCTCTGTTTTGGAAAAAAATCCACATCTAACATCTTGTAATCCCAATTAGAATAATCTTTGGTTAGTTCTAGCAGTCAGAGTGTACACCAGGCTCTCCAAACTGTGACAGCTGATGAGCTGATAGAAAGTAGCTTTTGCTGTGAAGGTAATAGCTGTTGACAAGGGTGCAGATTAAATTTTACACTACTGATGCTTGAAATTGTCTCTTACAGCCAGACTCTTTTAGACATCTCAGCTTGCAGCTGAATTTATAACTTTTCTGGCTAACCCCTATGGTAAACTGTGTGCAATTGCTGGAGTCAGTTTTCTTTGTGATACTGTGAGGCTTTATTTTTGTATGAATGTTAAATTAACCCACGTTAGGCATTTTTGACTTGCTGCTTTATATGGTAAGCATTCCTTTTCTGACAGGCTCTTAATTAGCCCAGCTTAACTCTGAACTCATTTGTACAGTCTCTCCCAGCCTTGTTTTTGGGGTCATAGGATGACAAAAGCGTGATCTGTATGCTGCAAGGCTGGCAGGAGCAGACAGCTGCAATTTTTCTGTGATGCAGCTTTTATGGAATGTTACATGGAAATAAGGTAGCAATAAATGGTACCTATTGGTGTTCATTATTTCTGCTCTACGGGAGTATGTTGTATTGAAGTCCTTAGAAAAAGCAGGAGTTAGTGAAAGATTTTACATCATGATATGTATCATCTTGCTGTATTCCTTGTGGCTTTTTTTGAGTAAGTATGTCATGCAGTTATGTAGAAGAGGCAGTAGTTGCATTCAGAATTAACTTTTATGTGGCTTTTTTTTAGTAATGTTCTACTTCAATGTTTTTGAAACACATACTCTGTGTATACTGTAAGCAGCAAACTCCCTACTTACAGAATTGGGAAGGGAAGGGTGGGGACCAATCCTCTGCCTCTTTTAAGTCATATGAGCCAGCTGTATTTCAGTAATTAATTCTGACAGATTTCTTCCCTGTCGCTAATAACTTCCTCATTCTAATGAAAGCTAGGATTTAAAAGGTAGCAAAACCTTGTATAACAAGAAGAAAATACAGTGACATTGAATCTACTGTAAACGGCAACATTCCTCAAAGCTGAAAATTCCTTTGGAAGAACATAGCTATTGCAAGTTTAACAGGAATGTTGTTATTAAATATACTACAGAAAATTCCAGTTTAGTGACAATTTTAGACTAGCCTTTTTTTTGATGTTTAACTGTGCTATGTATCGGTTGCGAAGTTTATTTTTACCTATTTTAAAAAATCATATTTCAATTCATCTAGGCTGCAGTTTGCCTTTCAAAAGCTTTTCTTGGCAGTAACTAGCCAGCTCCTTAAGAGATTCGCAGTTCCTTTCTAATTAACATCTAGGCAATCAAAATTTTTTTGTTCAGTACTTGAATATTGCCTCTTTTCAGGAAAACTAGACAGAATAACTTAATCTTGTATTAATTGTCTTACAGGAAATTTCTTGTGCTGAGAAGCCAGCTGACTTTTTTTTTTTTTTGAGCAGGTCTTGGATTTCAGTGATGATGAAAAAGAAAGAGAGGCAAACCAGAAGAAAACCAAGCCTGAAATTGAAGGAAGGAAAAAGCTCAGACCAGAAACAATTCCAAGTGAGTAAATGTTATGGGATAATGCTTTTTGCCAGTTTTCCAAACTGAGTTTGGAATGCACATCTACATTTATCCTAATGATTGATTTTTCATACAGTTAATCACTATTTCTGTGCTTTTCAGTTATATTTGTGAATTTGTGGCTACATACCGTATTTTATTAGAAGAAAAAAGTTATTTACTGTTAAAACAGAAACCCCTGGAAGTCAAATGGTATCACAGCAGAACAGTTGTCAGAAGAGAGTCAAGGGCCCCTTAGAACAGTATTGTCAGACACACAGTGAGGATACAGAACAGGTGCCATTTGGAGTTTAGAGCTTGCTTATTACAGGGGTTGTTTGGGCCCAAGTTCACCTTAAGCCTTTGAGTTGGGGGGGGAATACAGAGGAAGGCCATGTGCAAATTTTTGGAACTCACTCCTTTGGCAGTCAGGGAGGAGACCCAAGTCTTAGATGGAGAATTTATTCCTCTGTCTGAAAAGGAAGCTCTTCCTCACCTATGGCATATAAATACTCCTCTAAAAAAACTTACTAGTGTAGCTTGCTGAGACTCTCTCTGTTCACTTCCTGCAGTCATTAGATAAACAAACCTATGTATAGTTTTTCATATTGTGAATAGCCTTCCTTTCTCCTGCTGTTGTCGTACCTGTTCCAGGTGTGTGCTTACATCTGTGCTCTCTTTGCAATAACCAAATTTTCTTTTCTTGTCCCTCGTGCCTACTTACAGTCTTAAGTCCTAATGCTCCATGAAAATTAGTAGGAATTTTGGTATCCATCTACCTTTCAAGACTTAGCTTTTCAAAGATGAAAATGTTTCTATGTAGTCTTGTGCCAAGGGTTATGTTCACCCAAGTGTTTAAATTTCAGTGATTTTATGTGATGGTATGTCCCTGAATACCTTGTTGCTTCCAGCCCTAAAATCCTTTTGAGTTCATGTTTCAGTTCCAATTCTACAACTTTTTTAATATCTTTGAATGTTCTTTTTGGAATATTTGCAATATTTTGGTGCTCTTCTTTTATAGCCCTTTTCCCATTAAAGCTCTTCTTATATTTATATGAAGAGGCAGTACATTTGTTATGGACCTTAAACATATGCTTACAATGACCTGTAAAGGGAGAAATTCATCTTAAAAAGATGAATATTGAAAGCTAATTAGCTGAAGGTACGGGCTGCCCTTTCACTGGTAAATTAATTTTATTAATTTGAGCTTGAATAATTTCAAGCCATTTGTGTCCTGTGCCTGTGGTGTAATACCAACTCAAGACTGAAAGCTGTATACTCCCTCAGGGTAATACAGTGTTGAGTTATCTTTAGCTTTAAAATGTCTTACTTTTAAATCTTGTTTTTAATAAAAGCTTCCAAAATACTCAAAATTTGAGTGTTCCTATGATTCATTTATACAAATGAAAAACCTGGAGGGAAAGAGAGATTTCTTTTTTAATGATTGAATTTTCAGCCCTCAGGATCATCCTTTTTGTGTTCTCTCATCAATCAAAATTAGTTACTAAACAGTAGACTTGACAGTATTATTTTGTTGTTTATATATCTAAGTAGCAAACATTTTTTGTTGATAAGAATAATTTGCTTGATTTCAGTTTGTATGATTTATGAGGACTAAACTTGATCTTTCCAAAATAATACTACAACTGTGTGTGTTTGTGGGGTTTTTTATTTGTTTGTTTTTTAGGTGAGAATAAAGGATTTCATCACTCAATGCAGCAGCCTGCCTCACGTTATTCAAGGGGATACCGTGGCAGAGGGTTTCCGAGGCATTCATTTCCTCCTCCATCAGGTCCTCGAGGGTTTTGGAGACCACAAGTAAGACCACCCCAGCCGTACTGTTCATACAGGAGGATACACCATCAATCGCCAGTGTTTCCACAACCTTATAGAAAACAATATCCAATGATGCCACAGTATCCCTGTCCTCCTCCAGTTTTTGGTTCTGTCAATAACATGCATCAGTTCCCTCCTCCGCTTCCCAATATGAGTTGGACAGGCCCAAACATGTACAACTTTTCATACCCATTTTTACCACCCCCTCCTCCACCGCCGCCGCCTCCCCCTCCTCCAGATAGCCGTCCTTCCCAGTTCAGGCCTTACTAAGTTTCCATAAATGTGCATACAGAACATTGCAGTGTATAGGGCTGCCAAGACTCTGTTCCCTTGTTTTGAAGATATTTTTCCTGCAGCTATAGAACAAGTGCAGAATTTTGTACTTTGTACATTGATAGAAAATTATTTTTTTCTATGTGTTCTCTGTTTCAAAAAAGAAAATTATAAAAATAACTGAATATTAAATAATTGTTTATTTTTATAATATATGTTCCTTTGAAATGATAAATAAAAAACTTTTTGGAGACTGGTATGTAGTGGAAATCTATTTTGTAATAAATGTAAGAGTTTATATAACTGTGAGTAGTGATGACGATATGTCAAATAGATGGTATTTTAATATATTTAGAGTGGTTGTATATTGCTACGTTAAACCGTTTTTTCTCAGTTGCTGCAAAGTTTGAAACTTACTTGCATGGGAACTAAAAATCTGACATCTAAATTTTAAGCCAGGTTTGCCACTGTTTGTTTAAGGCATAAATTGTTATCCAACTTTTAATACTTCATTAATTTAGTATTAACTAAACGACTGGATCTGGGTAGTCTTTTTTTAAACTCACTGTTAAAGTTTGTAAATGCAGATGGTACAGATGCAGGTTGTTGCTTGATTGTCCGTACAGTCAGAACTGTCTCCAGAAATTGCAAGGTCATCAGCTCTTCCAGCTTGTGTCTAGGGGGAAGGTGAAATTGTCAAGGTCCACTTGGAATAACCTTCATATGTCCAAAAGGTCAGTCCTACAATTGCACTTTATTAGTCTCTATGGAAGCCACTCTAGGATGGCAAGGATGGAAGATCTTATGCTGCATGAGTATTTTAAAAGGAGGTGAAAAAAAGTAGTTGTGTGACAGACATCTTAAATATGTCTTTACCTTTGAAAAGTCATTACTGCTTGCGATCATTTTTGAATCTTTAACGATTCAGTCACTTTAAACCATTGAACAGAACTGATAGAAGTGTGCACTATGTATTTCTATTCTCAAGCTCGTTTTGGCCTCATTACGTAGAGTGTATAATTAAAGGCTAAGTAAACTGGGCAGGTGTTGCTTAGACTTTATTTCCAGTAGCTTAAGAATGAAGCAAAATTTTAATGCACAGAGGGAGGGACTGTCTTGTCAAGATGGTGCTTTTGAGAACTGGAATTTAATTTCAGACCTTTAAGTTTCCTTATCCTAGTATACCTGAGTAACAATAGTGATAAATCTAGAACTACTCTTTCAAAGGTGTGCAACTGAGAAGGTTGTATAGATCTCAGTTCATGACAAGCAGGTACTGTACAGTGGCAATAAATAGTTTCAGGACAGCAGCGCTCCAGACATCAGTGTTTAACTCAGTTCCTTCAGATTTTTTTTTTGTAGTAAAAAAAATGTCCAATTCTAGTCTGTTCCAAATGTTTATGTTTTGGAGGGAAGGAGAAGGGGGTGAATTTCTGGCTATGTAAGCTGTGCCCAGCTATTCCCATTCCCAGTGGTAGGTTGACAGGTGTGAGTAAACTCACTACAGCCTCGTGACTGGCTTAGCATACTTGCTTTGTCTAACCTTTACTTGATTCACCTGGAGCTTTCTTTTGACTTGGTTTAGCTACAACAGCAGTTTGTTAATGACCAGGCGGCTATGATGAATTTGTTTTAAATGTACTTTTTTTTGTCTGTAGTATACCCACAGGTTTTTGCATAGATGGTAGCAGCACATAATTACTCTGTGGAGAGAGTAGGGTATTTGTGGGTTTAATTGGATAAGATAGTTCAGAGGAAGAGAGACCTGACATAACAGGGGCTTCAGTGCAAGCATCTGTGCAGGATACAGCGTAGAGGAGTACCTCGTATATCAGGACATGCAGAGTTGACATTGGAGGCCTGGCTTGCAAACTCCTCCCCACTTGTTTGTTGAAGAAGGTAAAAATACATTTTGATTATAACAGAGAGGAAAAGTATATATTGTGTAAAATGCAACATCTACAATAAAATCCGATGTAGCTGTGAATGTGCAGATAGATGGAGAATAAGCAAGATGTTACTAGTGAGTTATCAGGTATAAAAGTGATCCTGAGTCAATTTTATATTACAGAGGAAAAAACTGTCAACATCATACCTGTACTTGGGATGCCAGTGGCTTTCTTTGTGCCCTGGCATGAAGAGACATCATCAGCCTCAAGATCCAAAGGGGTGGTTGAAGGGTAAGTAACACCAAGAAAAAGGAGTGAGGTATTAGGTAGTGCAGCTACAACAATCTTAATTATTACTACTATTGCAGCTTTTTTTTATCTAGAGAGATATTCACTTTTTCTGCAATAATTGGATCTGGACCAAAGAATAACTTTTTGATTAGGCTGTTAAGATTTCTCTTATACTAAGGTGTACTTGTGCTCTCCTTTCCCATAACAATATTTTGTATGTAACAAAACCCAATATAAAACTGACTTGCAGAATGTAGTTTGACAGAAATATATTGCAGTCTAAGCTATTTTATTAAATCTTGGTAGTTAAGTGCAATACTGTTTCTGTACACACTTGCCCGTTTCTTAAGTTGAAGCAAATTTTATAGGTGTTCTGCATTTAGTGAGTACAAGTCACACTTGGAGAACTTTGCTTGGAATTCACTTTAGTTCTTCATTATGAAATTACTTGATAGCTAGGTATGAGTTTGAAATATTTTGAGGATTGATTTCTTTCCCCAAAATAGTGTTACACCCTATGTTCCTTGTACTGAAGAATAAACATTGAAATAGATTACTAAAGTAGTGCCATCTTAATTTCAAAATAGAGGTAATGTAACTTTTTTTTAAAGAAAGATCTTGAATATAATCATTGGTTATTAAGCTTCCTTATGTAGCTGTTTGTCAGTGGTGTTGCACAGATACTGTCAGATCCTGCTTCAGTATACAGGATGCTTGCTATTGAGAAAGCAGTATAAGCTTGCAGTGGTATGGGGAGACTGGGACCTTAGGTGTTGGCACCCAGTTCTTTGAGGAAGGAAAATAAAACTGAGTATGCTTGGTAGAAAAATAGATGCAGTGGAAATACTTCTTTTGTATCCTTAACTCTTTGGTAAATGTCCTGCTGTCTGTCCTGCTGCTAAATCTGTCTGCAAAATGGTAAAGCCTTAACTATAAAAGTTGGGAAAACTGGCCTGGTAATTTTAGTGGTAAGAAGAGCTAGTTTTGTTTGGCCTCAAGTCACCAAAGACATCAAAGTCATCAAGACACCTTTTGAGTCAGGGTGTTTTTTAGAAATCTGTGTTCCTACCTTACTGTGTTATATCCAATATGTTACTACATTTAAGTGTTAGATCAATATGCTTTAATAACTCCTCTGCTGAACTGCTATCATGTTGGGACACTAGTTCCTTCCTAGACACAAGGACAGATCCTTGGCAAACAAAGCACTTGAAACATCTTCCTTTTTCTTTGCTACTGGAAATTGATTGGTAATGCACACCAGCTCAATTCTTGATCAGTGCTACTTTGGAGCAGGCTGAGCTTTTTAATCTGAAATAATATGGTGTGTAATGCACATCCTCTAGAGATACTCCAAATTAAAACAGCCAACCAGCCAGAAAATAGAAATTGTGAAATGTGAATTGTGCAGACATCAGGTCCTCAGCATCAACATTTTCTCTCTGTCTTCTTTTTAGCTGGTCCACACTAATTGCTAATGTTGGTATAATTTTAACATTCAGCATGTAGTGTAAATTTTTTTTTTTTTTAGATACTGCCTAGGCACTAATGTTACTGATCCAGGCATGAAAAGACAGAAGGACTTAAAAACTCTGTTTGTTCTGGTTACTGATAATGTTTAATCCCGATGCCAGTTGAAAATACCAGTAAATCCCTATTTGCTGGGAATTTCACTATGGCCTGTGTCTCAGCAATTGGTAAGCTTCTGGATTAGTACGTTCATACCTGAAAAGGTGTTGAACCCAGTGTCTTATTGAGTAAAATCATTATATATTATATGTTTTGTTTAAAAACAAAGCCATCTAGCTTCCCTCTGTTACTCTTCCCAAAAAAAGCAACTGAAAGGAGAAAAAAACCAAACATCCCCACCCCCAACAAAACCCAAATATTTCAGTTTCTGAATTTGACCTTCCATGTGTGCAGATATGATTCTGCAGTTCTTGTGGGCAGTCACAGTGTTTTGAATACAAAAAATTTGGAAGTACACTGTTAAGTGATCCTAAGTCTGAACTGGAATGAAGAGAAAATACCATAATGTATTGTCTTCCACATGGAAGAGCTTTACCTGCAAATTAATTTATGTGTCGTGAATTAATCACTACTTATGTTTAAATACTGACTGCTTTTTCCAAATAAATGTAGTTGGTGTAGGAATACTATTATGATATTTTTATTAACTTTAAGCTATTTACTCAATTGTTAAGGATTTATAATTTACTAAGTTGTTGGGAGATTAGAACTTTACAATAGCTTGCTTTCATTCAACGAGGTATAGCTGGGAAGTCTAAAAGCCTCGACAGAAGGCTTTTAGAGCCTTTTTTTTTTAGAGCCTTTTAGAAGGCCTCAAAAGCCTGAAATTTCTTATTTTGTTTTTACTTGTTCCCCGCAAAGGTTACATAAAGCAGTTTTAATATCTGACAAGTTTTGAGTCCAGGACAGAATTTTCAGATGTGACTCCCACCAGCCCTCCATCTGTGCCAAAAGTAGCACAGATTGCTAAGGCTCAGGGCTGGGCTGGGTCAAGTGTGAATCTTGAGTAAAGTAATATTTTCAGTATTTCTGTGTTTCTGGTTCATGTTATCTTATTTTCACATTAGGCTTGAGAAGCTGCAATTGAGTCCTGTCACTTCTGTAACATTTTTAGCTATTCCTCCTTTTTTGGACGTTTGGCATTTCTTTATGGGCTGCTTTCCAGAGAAAGCTTAAGGCATGGGGATGATGGGAGAGACTCAAGAGAAAGAGAGGCTTATGGAAAGATTGGATTTAATTTTTCAGAAGGCTGAGGTTTCCAAATAGAAGTATGGAGCAGTAAACTATTGGAGTGTATAAATTACTGTAACTGATAACATGTGTGATGGAAAACTAATCAAATAGTGGACAACATTCCTCTTAAATTTATAAACAAACAATAGCGATACATTTGCTGTCCTTTAACACCAGTTAAGACAAGAGTAAGCAGCAGGAAGGGGATGAACTTCTCTTGGGGGTGAACAGCAAAGGGACAAAAAAGTTTCCTTAAGGAAAATTCTGACAAGTGGTATGGGGAGCAGAAAAGCACTTGCTGCCACAGGTTGCTCAGAGAGATGATGGAATCTACAGTCTAGGAGGGATTCAAAATTTGACTTTGGACAGGGGCTTGTGTGATATAATGACCAAGTTAGTCTTGCTTTGAGTGGAGAAGTGGACCAGGTGGTCTGTGAAAGCCATCCCAGCCTAAATTATTCTTGTCATTGCTGTCATTCTTCTGTCTTCTCACCAGAGGTTTTTTTTTTGTTTTTTTTTTTTTTTTTTTTTCTTTTTTTTTTTTGTGTGCATAGATGCTAAAAGACATGAATAACCTACCTGGAATTACTGGTATTTGGGAAGCCTAGCTCTTAATTTATGCTGTTATGCTCTTTTGTTATACTACAGATTTTTATATGTAAAATATCCATGCTGTGCTAAAAGTTGGACTTGCTGTGGTAGACAATGACTGCTTCCATTTTACTGGATGTAAGGTGAATTGAATTTTTCCTTTATTAGTTGTTTGGAAACTTACGATAATGCGAGTCTCAGTTGCTGTCATTTTCCCTTAGGGGGTGAAGCGTTCTGTACTGTACTATTTATTTTGAGAATGACATAATGAAGAACAGTACCCAAAATGTTGTGGGGTTTTGTTTTTTTTTTTAATGCAACAAAACACAAATGAAAAAAAACTCCTGAGAATTACTTTTAAAGAATGTTCTCTAAATAGAGATTTTTTTGCCTTGGTGAAGACCTTTTTAGTAGTGTGAGGCACTCAGTGCCATGTACATGAAAAGAAAGAAAAAACAGGGTTTTTTTTGTAGGTTATACTTAGATGTTTCCAGGTTCTGTTTTCCATTTCTTTGCAAGTCAAAGATATAGTCAGTTATTCCTGTTTAATAAATTTAGTGATGCACATAATCTGATTTAAAGGATCAGTGAAGCTGCAGAAAACTGTTGGTGACAGGTTTGCTATGGTGAAAATATGGAAAGCACTGCCAAGGATGACAAGGCTTTTATGGAACAGCTTACCTTTCAAGACAAATACATAATTCTGGAAAGCATGTAATGATATTTCTTTATCTTAATCACTTGAAAGTTTACTCAGAGTTGTTGAATGCGGGGTCTTCATTTGTCATGTTGCCTAAAAGGCTGCAGAGGAAAAAGACTCCAGGCCAAATTAGGTAGGAGGTAAGATAAGCAGCAGAGGTTTTAATGAGCCTCCGGGCTCTGGGAATACAAACCCACGTGCGCGCTCAAACACAGGTGTTACAATTTTTATAATGACTTCCATCCAATCTCTGTGCAGCCACCACCCTGGTCCTGCCCCATTCTGCCCCCCGACACGCCTTTTGGGAATTGAGTCTGGGGGAGTTTTGGGACCCCCTCTTCCTCATCTTCATCTTCCTTGGAGCACGTGCAGTCCTTGGAGGCTTTCCAAAGCTCTGAGCCTGAAGGTCCTTGTGTCTATGGCTATATCTTCTTGCACAGATTTTGGAGTGTTCTCTACAATTCTACCTTGAAAATGAGACTAAACAGGCTAATGGAATTTCGGGGGATTGATATGGGAATTGGGTGACTGAGTTGGCTATGTGTAACTACTGTGTTGAGGTAAGGGATAAAATGCAGCTACGTTAAAATCTACATTCACTACACAACAACTTTTAAAATCTACAAAAAATTAAAAAATCAAAAACACTAAGGCTACATCATAAATGAAATCTGTTGTAACTATGGAACTATTGTTGATTTTTCTGTGAATTTGATGCTTTCTATTTTTTAGGTAATGTTTTGTGAAAATGCTTTATTAGAATTTTCTGTATGACTTCTGAGTTCTAAAATTGATGGAAATTGTGAGTCATAGATTCATAGAATGGTTTGGCTTGGAAGGGGACTTAATCTAATTCCAATCTCTCTGCAGTGGGCAGTGACACCTTCCAAGAGACCAGGTTGCTCAGAGCCCCATTCAGTCTTTCTTAATGCATAATGCCTGCTATTTTTTAGCACAAAGCCAGCCACTGATACACTGAGACAAGAGCGAGCAACTGGCAGACTCTGTAGCTTTGAACTTAGAAACAGAATTTTCTCTGGCTCTTCCTCACCCACCTGAGTGGCGTGAGTACATGGGCATAAAATAACTTGCTCCACCAAATGCTGAAACAACTATGGGAGCAGTTATGAAGTATCCAAGTTTGCTTTTATTAAGTCTCAAAGTTTACGGTTTGCATTATGTTCTAAACAGGAAGATTTCACTTTGCAAGTTTCCTACTGTGGGAAGTAGGAAACAAAAATCAAAGAACCTCCTAATCATGAAGAATGAACTGCTACTTGGTATCAGACTAAGCTGTCATGAAGATCTATCTTTTGAAAGAAGTGGTACAGGTAATATTTTCTTTAGAGAGAAGAAAAATGTCATTAACTATATTAATTTAATAATATTTGCTCAATTTTTAATATGTCTTAAATCTGTTTTGTGAGAATTGCATGCACATGAGATCTGTAAAAAAACAAGTATTTTTGTAGGGGTTAACAGCGGGTCTGTTAGCTCCCTGGAAGAGGAGATTGACTTGGGAAACTTTTGAGTGTGGCCTTGAAGATAAGTAAGTTTTATACACAGGCTAACTGGGGAGTGAGGGTGGACTGTGAGTCTGTAGATTTGGTATGTGAGAACCACAGCCTTGTCCTTGGACGTCTTCAGGTGTCTCACGATTGCTGCCAAGTGTATCAGTAATGATGAGTGGCCAATTAGGATGTTTGTTGCTTTCTTGCTACTTGCTTGCTGCTTGCTTGCTGCTCTTTGACAATGATATAAAAAGAGCTGGGATTTTTAATAAAAGAGGCCTTTTCTTATGTTGCCCTGAATCAGCCTTCTTGTGTGTATTTTACTGGACCGTCACGACGTAACAGCAACATATTTTCTTCAGCACAGACTCAAGAAAAGAGAGTGTATTTTATGAGATTTCACTTGATTCCTTTATGTGAATGTTTGACCTCAGGTAGACTTTCTATAGTACTCAATTTGAAAGTGAAAAGTATACTTACACCTGTTTAACCTTGTCTACTTCATCTTCACACCCTTTATTCTACCACTCGTGAACTGTCCTGTATTACAGTATGCCCCCTTATATCCAAGAAAACTGGTAAGTTTGTAAAGAAGAGACATTTTTGTGAAAAAATGGTCAGCATTTAGTTTCTTGGTTACACTCTTGACTGTGATGTGTTTAATTCATGGATAGTTTTACATGTGTTTATGTACCCTCTAATTGTCAATCTTCACAGCTTTGCTTTGCCATGTAGTGATGTACTTGATCTTTAGTCTTGGTTAACACGTTCTGCAATGTAGAGAACACATGAATATATTGCATTTTTTCCTGCTTCTTGGCACTCTACAACACTGATCTCTCTTCCACTGCTATATCAAAAAGAGGTACAGGACCATGTGCACTGATATTCTGTTTTTGGTGCTTTTGGCTATTTGTTTTTTCCCTTACAGTGTATCTGTTACCTACCCATTTTGTTCTTATTATGGTATACCTGATTTTTGCTCTCAGCGCAACGTTGACCCTGAAATTGCTTGGACTTTAAAGAGTTTCATCCCTCCAGCATAAGGTGATGAAATGGTGATATCAGAGTTTGAGATGTAACAATTACCATACCCTGGAGAAAAATACAGCTCTAGGTAAATTAAGTAGGTCATAATGCTCTTTTGTCTGTGAGCAGAAAATCCTATTTGCTCTTTGTTTTACAGTTCCAGTTTAGTGATTCCTTACTGACCTGAGCGGGAAGAGCATTATCATACCCTCCCAAAACTGTGTGGGTGTGACAGGATAGGACATTTGGATCATTTTATTGTCACCATCAGTCTCTTAACCAAATCAACCATTTCTTCCCTTGAAGGAGCAGGAGGGGAAAACTAGCAAAAAGCTATGGCATTTATCAAGATTTAGATTCCTAGACAAAATATTTCCTATTAAGTTCAAACTAATTTTGGTGGAATATATAGCACACTGATGATTTTATTAAAATTAACCATAAAGAAAGTGTCCTTTTAAGAGAAGAGATGATTCTAGTTAGGTTCAAGTTAGGCCAGTGACTCCTGTGCTCTGAAACTGGTTCAGAGATTCCATTTAAAAGCAATTTCAGGCAGAATCAATCTGTCTAGTATGGAAAACATCCAACTTTGGATCCTGAGAGGAATTCAATTTGTGTTTCAGAGAGAACTCAGGGACAGACACTAGGTCTCTCTTGTCCCAGGCTCATGAACCTAAACTAGTTAAGGAACTTTTTAAAGACCCATCTTTACAAATCTGTATGGTGTAAGGATAGCATAGAAACAAGTGTTTTTACTTAGCAACTTTTTTTGGTGATTTTATTTTTCTATATTGAGCCTTTTTTCTTTAGAGCCAAAGCCTATAGAAGCAGCTTAGTCCTTATAGGTGGTCAACTGCTAATCCAGTTAGCTTGTGATGTTCTTTTGCAGTCTAAGGATAGAGGACGTGAGGAAACAGTGATCATGACTGACTCTACTGTGTAATATAAGAGGAGACATAGAAAATCTTTGAAACTATGTTTGATGTCTTGTTTAGATTCTGATTTTCATAAATAATCTTGGGAAACAAGTTCTCTTTTAATCTAGGAAGATTTTTTTACAAGGTTGGTTTTAAGTGTCATCTAATGTTTTATTTTCAGGAAATAGTTGTAGCATCAATATAAAGAAATATGTGCATATATATGAAATTAAATAATTTATAGTATATTCACTTTAACATATAAATTATCATCAGTAATTATATATGTGAGTATATATGTATAAGGAAATATTTGTTAGTTATTCTGAACTAATACAACTTACCCTGCTTTATGCAAAGTTTTTCAGCAGCAGACAGAAAGTTGTTGAGTTAGTGCTGCTTAACCAGTTACTGGAAGGCTTCTGAATCAAAGCAGTAGAGCATGTTAATGCTCTTATTCCATTGCAGTATTTTGAGTAAAACATTAATTTAAATTATCCCCTGAGAAAGAGAAAGCTTCTTTTTTGGGGAGAATCTGGTAGCATTTTCCTCACCTTACCTGTGGTGCTCAGATGGCTATACTGTGTGTTTTCCCCGTGCAAATCACTGAATGGAAGAAACCATGCTCCTCTCAAGTCACTCTCTGAGATGATTCACTGTTTTGCTCTATGTAATGTGTTGTCAGATCAGGGTTTTGCTGTCATATGGAAGCTCTGCCTAACTGCATTTTAATTTTATTTTTTCTTTTTCGTTTTCAGGGTGTGGTTTAATAAGTGGTTAAGTGATTGTAAAAATACACCTAAATGGTGGCCCTGACCTCTCCACTATGTTACCATTTCTTCTAAGAGTAACAGTGGTCATCTTTTAATGGGATGAGTTCTCTAACTCAGCTGAAGAGCAAGCCTAATAGTAAGACAAAAGGTCTTGAGGGGTAATGTAGCTTACCATACTGTCTTGAAAGGCAAGGATCTGCTGAAATGGGTCGAGAGAGACAAAGATGATCAGAGAGGTGGAACACCTCTCTTACCAAGACAGGCTGGGACACTTTGTGTGGTTCAGCCTGGAGGGAAACCTTATTGCAGCCTTCCAGTACCTAAAGGGGGCTTAAAAGAAAGATGAAGAGAGACTATTTAGTGTAGCAATAGGACAAAGGGTAAGGGTAGATGCAGACTAAATGTAAAGAAGGAATGTTTTATGGTGAGGGTATTGAAACACTGAACAAGTTGTCCAGAGAATTTTTGGATTCCCCATTCTTGGAAACATTCAAGGCCAAGTTGGATGGGCCTCTAGAAAACCTAATCTGGTTGAAGATGTCCCTGCCTGTGGCAGGGGGTTTGAACTAGATGACCTTTAAAGGGCCCTTCCAATCCAAACCATTTTATGATTCAATGACAGTGGATGGTTTTATGTGTTGCTTTGGAAATTTTCAACATCCATACATCTTTATGATGGAACTTCATTGTACGAGAATATTTTCTTTTCAGATCACTAAGCACTGTCAAATGTCAATGGTTAAAAAAATTAATAATCTGGAGCTTTAACCTTACAGCTACACCTTTGAAGTGATTAATTTAATTCCTCTATCATAACTTGTTTCCTATATTCAATTTTTTTGGCATGTATTATTGCATTTCAAATTCCATTAAAGTTGTGATTATGAAAGAGAGTAGTGTTTTTTAAACTCGAGAAGCAATTTAATAACTTCCAGATGTAATTACAGTACCTCTTGATGAGCAAGTAATCTTAATTTTTAAAAACACTACTTGACAAGTATTTTCTTGTCTTCACTGAGATTATCATGCAGAAGCCAAAGACAGTAAGTAAAACAGATACTTTATGAGATGTAAGTAATGCACTTCAAAATTTTAACACGGAAAGATACCTACTTTTATTTGAAAAAGAACACCCCCATCCCCCAAAAAACCCACCCCAAAACAATAACAACAACAACAACAACAACAAAACCACAAAAACAAACAAAAACCAAACAAACAAAAAACCCCACCCCAAACCCCAAAAAACCCTTTTCTTTATGTTACCCATTACTTAGCATGAAATTTTACATCCCTTAATATTTATTAGGTTTTTCTTTGTGCACTGCAGAATCAGAATTAAACTTGCATGTTTTTTTTTCTTTAAAGAAATCCTTCTTCCTCGGGTATGGAAATAATTTTTTGAAACAATATGAGAGGTGAAAAAAGAAAAGAAAAAGGTCTCTACTTGCATCTAATCTAAAAGAATTAACAGAATTTGTATACAGGTTTTCTGAAAAAACCCTAAGGAAGCTGACTATGACTCAGAGATCAGGTACTTGTACTCCTTTGAATAAAATAAAAAACAACTGATCAAAGATAACTGAGTAATCTTTCTTTGGTAGTATCTCCTGAATTCTTCTTTGTATAGGCTAATAAATAGTGCTACACTACAAATGTTTTGTATGCAAATGTCTTATATCTTGTTCAGAAGACAAGAAAGTGGAAATGAACTTTGAATGGAGAACATTGAAGAGCTAATTAGTCAGCCATGAGCACAATAACCATAATAAAACACCGAGGTTTTAAAGTTCCTATTTGTACTCACAAATTTTCCAAGTATCTAATGGGATCTAGCTTTTAAGGCTTAGTCCTAACCAATTTTGATTTTTCTAAACAGAAAGCAATGTGGTCTGTTAGAGCAAAATGACAGACTACTATCTTTGATAGCTTTGGCCAGCGGAGTTCAGTGTGTGCAGTCTTGCAGCTTCAAATGCTTTATCTCTTATGGCATTTCACCATTCATCTCTCATCTATGTGAGATATACTTTGCCTTTATGTTTGAAAATTGTGGTCTAGTTGTCATTCAAGACTGTATAAAGGCCTGACTTATGACTAGAAGATTTATCTTAGGTAGCATTTAGTCATATTTACATGCCTATGTGCACACACAGAAAAAACCCATATTTTTGATTTGCAAGAAGACTAAAGTTTGTTTTTAGATAGAGGAAACATCTGTTTCCTCTATCTGAAAACCCAAAATATATATGATAGATAGATATTTTTGTGATATATATATAAAATTATATATCTAAATATATCTAAACATAAAGATAGCTTTGAAGCCCTGAAAACCATGTTTGCTGCTCAGGGCTATGTGGTCAAGAATGGGTAGAGGAGGTGGCAGGCCATAAGGAAGCTGTATGACAAAGTTAATCTGGCTCCGTTGGAGCCCTCTTGAAAGTTTATGCAACGATTTTCAGTGTTAATACTTGGAAAATTTTGATTAAGGGAATTTTTGAAAATGTTCTGCCCATTAATTTTACATGCTTTGCATATGCTGGGTTTGTGTGAAGTTGCCCTTATGTGTGGCTGCTGTCCTCTTTCTTGCCAGCACTGGCACTTAGTTACATGGAGGGAGGAGTTTTTCCACACTGCAAAAGGTAGCAGCTCCACGGAGGCCAGACTACTTTGGAGATGGAATGCACTCTCTGCCTGTGCTGAGACTGGAATTCAGTTGGATGCTCATGAGTGAATGAGAGTTACTTGTGTGAACTTTGTAACAATTCCCATTTCATCCTAGGCAGAAGAAGTATACATGTAAGGGCTTAAGATCATCTGTAAAACAGATACCCCAACTCCCAGCTGGGGCCCTGATTGTGGTTGAAGTGATTTGGTGTTACAGAGCAATGTGATGTTGTCTTAGCTCTATTCTTAAAATTATTAAAATGTGAGTAATTTTAATCCTGGAAGAATTAAAGAGGAAGAACACTGATAAGAGAGTTATTAATAAGAGAAAAAGCAGGGAATTAGAACTTGATGACTTGGTAAGGTTGAGGATTATCCCATTCTGAGGAAATCAGTTGTTCTTCACTGAGTGATGACTGCCACGAGAATAGAGTGCATATTAACTTCTAGCTACTGCTCAGTACATCTAGGCATCTCTCACGTGTATTCATGAATAAATAACTGCTGTGTACTTCTGAACTTTGTATATACTGATTTGTGGAGTCTCTTGGTACCTGGTAGAAGTTGCTGAACAAAGTGACTCAGAGAAGGATGATTATAGTGCTAACAGCAGAAAAAGAAGACTCTGTAAGTATAGGAAAGCTTGAAAATACCCATAGGTAAGATTTTGTTCTAAATAAAAACACAGACCTAGTTCAAACCAAACCAAAACAACAAAGAAAACCATAATAAGAAAATAACCAAACTAAATGACCAAAAAAACAAACCAACCAACCAAAAACTACCAAAAAACCTTCAAAACCAACCCCCTCGGGCACTCTTCTAGGATCAAATTTGGCCTATGGCTTTTCAGGGGCAATTTCAATTTAGTATTGTGTGCTAATTATTTCCTTCTGCTAGATGTCTTTTTCAGCTTCATTAGTGCCCCGGTCTGCCTCATGCGTAAGTGTATGAATGCTTGTGCTGATCCAGTATGGAGCAAGGGGTAAACCAGGAAAGTATTTATGCGTGTGGGGTTCGAGCTAGAGAAACCACGGAGGACCATGAGAGTCAGGAGAGGAGGTAAGAAATAATGAAAACAGACCAGATTTTTTATCTTGACATATGACTCTCTGGAGTGATAGCTTTGTGGATTTCTGTACACAGAACTACATCTGTGATGTTAGATGTGGACTTCTGGGAAATAAGATTGCATGCATTGTTATTATTATTATTCCTCATTGTGGAAGAAATATTATGGTCTTATTTTTATTATCTCATTTAGAAATACAATTATACTGTGTAATATGCCTGACTCAATATGTAATTTTGCCTTCTACTGCAAAGGAACAAGGTTTGCCTATTAGCTCTCTGAACTATAGGGAATAATACAGCTGAAAATCTACTAGGTGTAGTAGCAAAAGTGTTAGCTCTACTGCTTTGCACAGAAAAGACTGGGAACCTTGTAGATTTTAGTGATAGGAAGAGAAGAAAAACTGCATTAAAGAAAAATACATTTTTCAAAATATATATTGAAATCTATTGTTCCTATTGAATTCAGTGATTATTCCCAAAACCAAGTATCTATGAAGGAGAACCAAACACCAGAGTGGGGGGTGAATAATAATGTCCAGAGAAAAACAAAGAAAGTAAAGTACTACTTCCAGCTTGCTTAAATACCTTTTTAGTGCAGTACTTAAGACTTATACTTGTTACCTTATTATCTTATGATAATGCTCTAAGAAGTTGCAATATGTGCTGTAAGTCAACGTCTGTTCTTAATATGCATTTTTGTTTCTCTACTGTTACTTACTCTTTGTTGACGTCAAATGGTAGTTAGCTCTGAGTGTAGTCAATACTCCTCTGGTGTGGTTGCAAGACACATCATTTTGGGTTCTGTCTCTGATGATTTTGAAAAATGTATTGTCTTTATTCTTAGTCAAAGTAAAATTTATTGGAAAAATAAGCATATTTTGCACTTATCCACCTTTGTAAATAAAGGGAGTGAAAGTAAAGGAATAATTAATATCTTGCTTAGTCAGTTTGGAAATGGTGTCATTTACAGCAATGAGATGCATAGATTGGTGATCTCAGAGAACATCTTTGTCAGTTAAAACAAAGCTGAGGAACAACCCTCTACAGAAAAAAAGCCCCCCTTGCCCATGACAGACATCTCCAGATGTAAAACAAGCAAAAGATGAAAGGGACAGAGCAGAGCAAAGGGCTGAAAAAAGCTCTTTAAGTTTAAAAAATTATAGTAGAAGATGAGGATCTGAAGAGCAAAGAATCACTGTAATGTGCTGTAGTTAAATAGCTGAAAAGGAAAAGGTAAGAAAAAATTAATTTGGCACCTTGCACAGGTACAAAGAGATGTTAGAATAATTTTAAAAAATAGAGAAGCTGCCTGACACTAAATAAGCTGCTTCTGGGCATTTGCAGAAGAGGAGCCACACACCACGCAATATTCAATGAAGCTGTGCAGCTAACAACTAAATATAATCCTGTTCATAATAATCTCAGCTACTTTCCAGAAGACAATGATACCTTGAGAACTTATTAGAGAAATAACTTTAAGGACTAGCCATAAATACTGTACATTTTTATGGTTTAGGATATCTTAAAAAGGGCTCTCATTACAGTGATGAAGTCTTGGGACTTTGCTGGAGCAGGTGGCTTTCTGAGGAGATGATTTAAAAAACAATTTTGGATTAATAAGAAGCTTAATTCATAAAGGACTTGAAAAAATTAAACAGCATAGATAAACTTTTCCAAAACAGATTTTTAATCCTACTGAGGTAATTCTCCCCCCACCGTTTCCCAGGTCCAATTCAGTTTTATGACCTTTTGTACTCTTAGCTTCTTAAATCTGTGATTTCTGTGTCTTCGTTTTCTCTAAATGATGCTTGCTATGCAAATAACACCCTGCTAGGCAAGCTTATCTATAAGTTTATGAAGTGAAACTTTGTGTGTATATATGTTTTACTGTGCTTCCTCTAAGGGCCTAAATAGATGGTCATTACCATGTGTTTGGATGGACAGTTGTAGAAAAATCAAGAGTTATTAGGCTGATGCTCTATTGCTCTATTGCAAATAATCTCCTTCTTTATAGCTCACACCAGTGAGTCGCTATTCATCTAATTTAGGCCAAATATACAGATGTTTTTCTGCTCCTTTGGACTTTAAATACCATGTAGTATGTTGTGCTTATTTCCCAAAATAAGTTGCTCAGTGTTCCTTTCTGAGTGTCTTTTTGATAAAGAAGACATCATGTTTAGGCATGAGAAGCATTCCATAATGACTGCTATGTAGATCATGACAAAGATCTGGCAAAATAAGTATCTACAAAATTAGTTTCTCACAGATGACTATGAAGAAAATCTGTGAAATAATAGTGTGTGATTTCAATTTAGTGTGGCTTCATGAGTACGATAAAAGCAAAAATACCACTCTGTCCCATACCTCTTTGAACTGAATTCTTTCACAGCCTTGAATGGCTCAAGATGTAGTTGTAGTGGCAGTGGGTCAGTTAGCTACTGCTTTTTAAATATGTTTTCTCTTTTACACGTGATGTTATTGTCATGACTTATAATTTAAATTGTCTTCACAGAATAGGTAAGCCTGGAAGGGACTGCAGGTGCTCATCTTGTCCAACCTCCCTGCTCAAGCAGGACCATCATAGAGCACATGGCACAGGATTGCATGCAGATAGTTTTTAAATATTTCCAATGAAGGAGACTTTCTGGGCAACCTGTTCCTGTGGGTGGTCACTCGGATAGTAAAGAAGATCTTCCTCATGTTCAGGTGGAACTTCCTCTTGTCCTATTGCTTGGCACTACTAAGAAAAGACTGTCTCCAATCTCGCTTCTGAGTCTCCTTCTGTGCTTGGTCAACAGCCTGTGAATTTGTTAATTGTACTTGTTATTGCTTGGCTGCTTATATGAATTAAGCACTGTTCTAAGAGCACCTAAATTGCGTGTTTAGTGATAGAAGCTGAAACTGACAACTTTGGATGGCCTGATTTTTATAGAGACTCCCTTATTAATTGTTTGGAGGATGATTCCAAATAGCTTTCATTGGCAAGCTTCAATGACTTTTTTTTTTCTTTAATTTTCTGCTTTTCTTTTGTAATGCAGAATGCATTACCCGATTTTGAGACATGCTGTCCATCCTGGCAGTTAGATTTATGAGTACTTTCGTGACTTCTGTTTTGTTAGGCAAGTTCTGGTTTATATCACCTGTACTCTGAAGTGGAAAGAAGATGGTGTTTAAAGATAAATAAATACAGTATGCTTGCTGTTGTAGTTAGATGTAACATAGCAGCAGCGTTTAGGTGCTTAGCAGCTGATGACTTGCATTATATTGCAAGAAGCAACCTATTCTCCTTTTAAAGCACAGCTTCAGTCTGAGAGAGGGTTCACAGCATGGAGATGAGTGGTGAGTGAATTATTCAGGGTTGCACAGCAGGTCGGAGTCAGAGCAGGGTGTGAGAAGCAGCCTAATAGTCCTGGGAAGATAAGCCTTTGAACGATTTTTTTCCCTAGAGGCCACACTACTGTTCTTTGATTTTCGGTGAGTTTTCATTTCAATAGGGTTAAGATTTAACCCATCATATTTACAAAAGAGACTTTATTATTTAGCTCTGAAGTGCCTGCCACTGTGATATTTTGGTTCCCACCTAGTTGATTCACTGGAATTTGATCTCTGTTAGAGTGGCAATGACATTATTCATACTCTGCTTGTTCATAATCTCTACATTCCCAAAGGACACTTTTTTAAGTGGTACCAGCACGCTGACAGTTCCCAGCTTCCAAAGTATTTGTGAGTTGAATTATTCCAGCTCAAGCTGGTGGCTTTCTCACAATGACAAAAGAATCTCCAGCTCTGCTAGCAATCTCAGCCTGTTCCAAGAAAGAGCTCTTCCTTTCATTGTCTTTATCCTTAGCACATGAACTGCACAGAAAAACTAGAAGTTTCTGCTCATGAACTGAAGAGAGTTTTGCACAATTTGGAGAAGAGTGCAGAGAAAGTTTGAATGGTTCCTTTCTCTCCACTACCCCTCAGAGTTCAGCATTTGCCCTTTCTTCCCGTTCTCTTTTGTGGATACGAGGTCTGGAAAGGAGCAGAAAGGATCTCTCTTTGAAGTAGATGGGCAGAAAAAAGTTTCTTCAGACATCTTTTGCTTTCAGCTCAGCAAAGGTGTGCAAGATGTTGTTGTTAGGAATCTGTAGACTGAAAAAATATTATTGTCAAAATAGTTGTAATGAAAGCAAATACAAATGGTAGTCATAAAGTTAAAGTTAAATTTATGGACTTTTAAACATAGCATTTCTGCGCATGTAAGTATAATTGCATGCTGCAGTATGGTATTAACGTCACTCAAAATTCAGTGATAAAATTTATTGCACAATATTATTTTTAGTATTTTTTCTGAGAAGTGTGATCTCTAGACTGTCCGCACTTTCTTAACCACTTGCAAAAACTCATAAATCATAGAATAGTCTGGGTTGGAAGGGACCTTAAAGATCATCTAGTTCCAACCCCTCACGTGCAGGGATAGCTTCCACTAGACCAGGTTGCTCAGACTTCCATCCAACCTGGCCTTAGACATTTCCAGGGATGGGGCATCCAAAACTTCTCTGGGCAACCTGTTCCAATGTTCTTCCCAGTATTTCATCTAAACCTGCGCTCTTTCAGTTTATAACCATTCCCCCTTGTCCTGTCACTACATGCTCTTACTCTTCAGATCCTGAAAGGCCACCATTAGGTGATCCCTAGGCCTTCTCTTGTCCAGGCTGAACAGACCAAATTTTCTTAGACTTTCCTCATAGCAGAAGTGCTTCATCCCTCCAGTCAACTTCGTGGGCCTTCTCAAGATTTGCTCCAACGGATCCACATCCTTCCTGTACTGGGAACTGCAGAGCTGGATGCAGCACTTCCACTGGGGTCTCACTAGAGCAGAGTAGAGGGCAAATCACCTCCCTCAACCTGCTGGCCATGCAGCCTGCTTTGGATGCAGCCCAGGACACAGTTGTCTTTCTGGGCTGCAAGTGCACATTCCTGGCTCATATCTTTCAGGAAGCTTTCATGAAGTGGAAATGAGGACAAGTGGCCTGGGAGGAATACAGGAAAATTTTATAGGAAGCTAGGGGCAAGGTTAGGGAAGCCAAGGCCCAGTTAGAATTGAGACTGGCCAAGGCTATTAAGGACAACAGGAAGGGCTTCTATAGATATGCTGCAAGCAAAAATAAAACTAGGGATTATGTACGCCCTCTCTGGAAGAAACAGGAGACCTGGTTACCCTGGACAGAGAGAAGGCTGAGGTTCTCAACAACTTGTATGCCTCAGTCTTCAATGACCACTGCTCCAGCCATGCTGCCCAAGTCAAGAAAGGCAAATGCAGGGAAGAAGGAAGGCCCTAAGCCCACCGTAGGAGAGAATCAGGTTCAAGACCATCTAAGGAACCTGAATATGAACAAGTCCATGGGACCCGATGAGATTCATCCATGGGCCTAGAGGAAGCTGGCAGATGAAGCTGCTAAGCCACTATGCATCATTTTTGGAAAATCATGGCAATCAGGTGAAGCTCCTGATGACTGGAAAAAGGGAAATATAACCCCAATCTTTAAAAAGGGGAAAGCAAACCTGGAGAACTACAGAGCTGTCAGTCTCACTTCTGTGCCAGGCAGAGAAGTTTATGTGGAGACTTCATAGTAGCCTTCCAGTATCTGAAGGGGTCCTACAGGAAAGCTGGAGAGGGATTCTTCAGCAGGAACTGTAGTGATAGGACAAGGAGTAATGGATACCAAATAAAAGAGGAGAAATTTAGGTTAGATATTAGGAAGAAATTCTTTACTGTGAGGGTGGTGAGACACTGGAACAAGTTGCCCAGGGAGGCTATGGCTGCCCCAACCCTGGCAGTGTTCAAAGCCAAGTTGGATAAGGCCTTGAGCAACCTGGTCTAGTGGGAGCTGTCCCCGCCCATGGCAGGGTGTTGGGGACTAGATGATATTTAAGGTCCGTTCAAACCCCTTTACATTTTATGGTTCTATGTCTAGCGTTTCATCTTAACCCACCACCCCCAAGTCCTTCTCAGCAGGGCTGCTCTCAGTCTACCTGTATTGATACTGGGGGTTGCCCCTACACAGATGCAGCACCTTGCACTTGGTCTTGTTAAATTGCATGAGATTCCCATGAACCTGCTTATTGACCTTGTCCAGGTCCCTCTGGATGGCATCCTATCCTTCAGGTGTGACAACCATACTGTTCAGCTTGGTGTCACCCTGCAAATTTGCTGAGGGTGCACTCAGTCCCTTATTCTATGTCATTAATGATGTTAAATTACACTGGTCCCAGTACACACCCCTGAGGGACACTACTTGTCACTGATGTTGAATCAGACCATTCTACAGAATGATAAATGTTTCAAGGAAATAATAAGGAATTGAAACTTATCCTGAACTAAGATTAGAATTCAGAAATACAATACTGTGGAAATAATTTTTTTCTGGGGTCTTCTAGGTAACAAGTATTCAGTGCTAACCTGAAAGTCTAAGTAATCATAATAACAACAACTAAATAGCAGTCTTTCTTTTTTTTTTTTCCTCAGAAGTTCTGTATTGCTTTTAATCATTCTGGGTTTTTATTATTATTATAATTATTATGGTTTTAAATTGATCAGTGACTGTAGGTGCTGTGCTATCACTTTTAGCAGCATCCTCAGGTCACTAAGAGTTCTCTCCCAGAGGAATTAAATGGATAGAATTTTAAAGATTACTTGCACCACTGTTACCAAGCTAGCTGACTCCTCTACACTTGCTGACTCAAGTCAGTATTTCCCCTCTTGCTGCTGGTGTGAAGGTGTTGGTTCATCACAGTTAGAGATTATTGCTTGGAAGATATAGCCTAATATCATAAACTCAAGACATGATTGAGATTTTTTTTTTTTTAATTTCACTTGCTTTTTTACAAGCACTTTTTCGGGAACTGAAAATGGAATTTTCTGGCTTTGTTGATGCTTCATTCGTTATCCCTCATTAATATCTGGCAAATATGGCAGTGTTTGGTTTGAAGTGTACATTATTAGACCTTCTTCATTTTTCATGAACAAATGTGTGTGATTTCTTAACTAGTCATTAGTATTGATCAAAGCAATTAAGGCTATCTGAGAACAGTTGTTCTTAGTAGTCATTGTGCCCCAACTCTACTCAGTCCTGTGACAACTTTTATTATTTGGCTTGTAAATGGTATCATCTTCTTCACAGAAACTGGCATTTATTTGGCATTTATTCAGCATGTAGAATAGTGGATCACAATTTACATGATATTATGAATGACACTAAATTCAAATTCAATTGTGTAGGAACAATAATATCCTATCCTATATTGAGCCAGAAGATAAAAAAGCTGCTTCAATTTGAGACACTTGATCTTCTGTCTACAGCATAAGTCAAACCCCAATAGGTTCAGACACTCAATTCTTGGACAAGACATTGCACGTGAAAGGTGTCAGATAGACTGTTCTTATTTTTATAGGTGAACATATTTGTAAAGTGTTTCTAAATGTTTTCTTAACCCTGTGATCTCATAGGACCAAAAACTACACAGTGAAACCCAAATCTGTTTTGGTCCCCAAACAGCTTCCCTTTTGATTCCTGAAGTGCAGAAGCCAAGTACTCGTAAGTTTTTCAGAAATACATCAATATTTCTATAAGCATCACTTCAGTATTCTAAACCTTCTGCTCATAAAGCTCCCATGGGCTTATTTCAGACAGTTTGAGTTTTGGCAAGTGTGAAAATGATTTCATGAACCACTAGAAATAGGTCATGAATCATGATACAAAATTTTTCCTATATGTTTTACTCCTAATTCAGCTTCAGAGGGCAGTTCAACACTATTAAAAAATGTTTAACAGTTAAATCATTTTTAATTTAAGAGCAATCATGTAGAAACCAAAATGCTTCTCATAAAGAAGGATGTGAGAAATTTTGTTTTCGTATGTTATTCCATAGCCTTTCCTAAGGATCTGTTTTGTATGCTGAGGTGACTGCAGACAATCAGCAAGACTGAAGATGATCGCTGTGAGAGATTTAAATACTAGCAAAATTTATTAATTTCTGCCTTTTTTTAGTGTTTTTTCCTTTTGTTTGAGGAACAGACCTGAACACCCTCAACATGAGAGCATTTCTGGGAGCATATACACCAGCATATGTGGCACAAGAAACAGGATGAATTGGAAGTTTTGGTCAGTTCCGAGAGCTGTGACACCATTAGGATTGGTCAGACATGGTGGAACTCATCCCATGATGGAAGGCTGGGCTGGAGGGTTGCAGGCTGGGCAGGTGAGGTGAGGGAGTGGCACTGTATGCTAGGGAGAGCTTTTACAATTAGTGATGATGTGGGTGGGTGGCCTTCTTATATGCATCCTAAAGTTGTCATGAAACATAGCCCAAGAAGTTCTTTCCTGTTCTAGTCCAGAGCCTTGCAACAGAAGTGTTAATGACTGTACATAAGCTGGATGCTTGCCACAGGAGAATAAATCTTATGTCATGATCCATATTTTCAAAATTCACTGCAGTGCATATCAGCAGCTACACTGGCTGTATAACTAGGAACAGTGCAGAATTATCATGTGTTTCTGTGCTTGAAAGATGTTTTAGTAAAAATATAAAGGGTAACTGAGAGAGCAAGTCCATCCCAAGGTGCCTTTCCTGTTGTTACTTTTTAAACTCTGCACGGTGCTCAGCTGTTGCAACTTTGGTTTTTACCAGCCTTTTCTGAACCATAGTCTGAACAGAAATCTGTTGCTTGCAAATATAAGATGCTTTCAGAAAGACGCATGACTTCACATTAAAAAAAAAGAATTGCTAAAGATAAATTCATGAAATAATTTCAGCAGCTGGAGATTCTGTTCTCATGCTTTTTTGGAATTTGCAGTTAGCATCAATAATGGACGTGATCATATCTTTAACCTGGATCTTCATGAGAAAAAACCATACTTGTTTAAAAAGATTACCTGCAACTGAAGTGATTCATGTGTGTGTTATATCCCTGTGGTTCTTACGGAATTAAATGAGAAGCTTCTTAAAAGTGACACACTCTTTGGAGCCTCAGCACGTACCTAAATTACATACCTAATCTAAAGCTATGTTCGGCCATTAGCGCTCTGGCTAGTTCTTTTGTTTTCACCTGATGGGTCTGCTGAGCACACACACACACACGGGGGGGGGGGGGAAAGGGGAAGAAAAATTCCTTGCTGAAGTCAGAACTATGACAATTGGAAACATCAAAACGGAGTCTGAAGCTCTCAGGCATTGACCATCCCGTAGCAGGGATCATACTGATAAATTGCTAAAGTGAAGAAACACTGATTTAAATGCCAATTTTTATTGTAAAGTGTAGAAGAGGATTAATGTGTCTTCAGCATTACATCTGAGATCCTAAGTAACCTTAACCAGCAATATTTTATTACTAGGTAGCTGGTTTAAATGAACTGGAAACACATCAGACATTTTCAGTATTTCTAGTAATCAAGCTAAGTGGATTGTGGATAGACTTGAATTTAATATTCCTATTCATCCTAAGTAAAACAAGTTCATTATTGCCTAAATTGTACCCATAGAAGAAAATTACTACACTGCCATGAAATGAGAGGGATGGAAATAATTTATCTATAGGAAGTAAGCAAAGTAATTTCGTGGGACTAAAGGTCACGTAATTTGGAATGTTGTCAGTTAATTTAAAAAAAAGAAAAGAAAAGAAAAAGAAGATTGACAAAATAAAAGAATGATGAAATTGTATTCTTTTTGTGAGAAATAATGTAAATCACTGAGAACCTGTCTTATAAAGAGCTAATTAAAATTTCTTGTTGCATAATTAAATCAATTGCTTTGAAACTTGAAAAGCTGCTTCTTTAGCTTTTGCTGGGATTTATGGCATCGCACAGGGCAGAACAATGTTTTAAAGCATTTCCACATAGACTTACAATGGCTAAAAGCTTTGACACAGCCATAAAAAAATATTTGGTTTTCATGCAAAAATCTCAGTTCTAAAGAATTAGCTACCTCCAACACTTGTTTCAGTGTCAAATTACCTTAATTTAAACATGTGTTTCATCCTTCCAATCCAAATAATTTTGGGTGTTTCTTTCTGTTTAGCAGATTTCGTCAAAAGTAGATCTGTGTTAAAAAACCCAACAATCTGATGGAAAAATAAACATAACATAGGTTTCTGCAAGACACAAACCCAAGCTTTCATACCAAAGTATGGTGAGGAAAATGTAAAATACTCTGATGCACAAAGATTGGCTCTGTGGCAGAGGTTTCCCTTGGCTAGAGCCTCCCCTTTCACCATCCTCCCTTGCCCTAGGGACCTGCTGAAGTATCCCATGACTTCTGGTTCAGGTTTTCCACATGAGGAATCTGTTGAGCATGGGAGAATTTGGTTTTCCATGTTTTGTTCTGATATGCTGTTCAGATATGGCAGCAATGACACCTGGACCTGAGAACTGAGAAATGTCATCAGGTGCTGTTCTCAGCTGTGGCTCTTACAGCACAGTGTTCTGGTCTGAGTCTGAATTGTTTAAGTGGAATAGTACTGTTTGTGCTCAGTAAAATCTGTCAAGGAAGTTTCATATTCTGTATTTAATCAAGCTACTTAACAGAGTTTGCTCGCAGCAAAAAATACATAAAAAATTTACATTTTTCACATTTCCAGAAAATAGCCACATCAGGCAGTGCTCAGGTTAAGAGATGTGGTCTGAAATAAACAGCAGAAAAGGGGAGGTGCTTTTTCCTATTAGAGGTTTTATCACTAGGGGTAGTGTTTTACAGTTTTGGCACTATGAGTTAGTGTCAGCTGTGAGACTAAAGCTGGACTCAGATAAGCAATAAAGAGTTCTTCCATACAAAATCTTCCCCCTTATTCTGCCCTTACTGCATCCATGAACAGTTGCTAAGGTTTGGGAAGAACAAAGGTGCTGTTCAAGAACAAAAGTTTCTTTTTATTGACTGTTTCTTGGCATCAAGGAAAGCCATATGTTTAGATTACAAAGAAAAAAACTCAGTGATAAAAAGAAATGGGATTTCTTTATATAATATGACTTAGTTTTGCTGCACAATTGAGCTGTCATCTTAGTGATTTCTTTTTTTCCTTTCAAACTACTGTTAAAATATCAAGATGGGAAAATTGAAATATTGTAGAATAGCAGCACCTGATAGCTCTGGTAGTTGGAGTCTGCTTAAGCCTCTATACTTCTACTTTTAAACTTCTCTGTGACCTATTTTGTTAGAATTTTCCTTGTAGAAAGTCTTGGGAGGCTATATGTACTATACTTTTCTAGTACCATAAATGTCTGTCTATTTGAATCTTGGATGAAGACTGAAAGTGAATGTTTACTGTTTCAATCAACTGTGGATATGCATCTATATCACATTTTATATATTTTAATGCATGAAGTTTTATTAATTACAGCCTAAAGAAACACTTGGCTTACGTTTTGTTGTGACTCCCAGATTTTTTTTGTTTACCGTGAATAGGTGAAGGAAAATGCAGAATTCCAGCCAGCATTATTCAGAAATGTGCTCATGTTGCACTTTCAGTTTTGGAGTATGTATTTAACTGCTGGAACAGAGGAGACAAGTACTCATGTCCAGTGCTCTGCCACCAGGTAGTGACATGGGTTGCATATTAGTCCTTGAAGTAGTTTTGTTATTGTGTGATAATGTATGTTTCAAGAGCCTTGAGAACAAATCAGATATTTCAGTGAGTGAAGTAGCTCTAAGAGTCTGAAGTATGTCATCCATGCTAAATATTTTTTCCACTGTACTTCTTGGACTAGTAAGTTAATTATGAAAAAACTAGACATTCAGATTTTCTGCTCTCCAACACAGCTTAAGCAGCATAATGAAGTTATATTATCATGGTAAGATGAATCTATTGGTTAGCCCATTTAAATCTTAAAGATTTTAATGAATAATAATAGTATAGATCCTTATTTTATTTATTTTTTAAATAACAACTGTGTTACAGGAAAGAATTTATAAAAGCCACTCCCCCCCAACAAAACCAAAAACACATAAAACAAAAAAACCCTAAAAAACCAATGCAAAATCCCACAAATAATAAATTAGACAACATAGGTGCAATACAAGTGAAATGGTCTAACAAATTCAGACATCTTTCAGGAAACTGGCAAGACTTTCACTTTTCCTTAAAAAGTCTCTGTTCTGTTTATCTGAATATTGATATAATAGAATCACAAAATGGCCTGGGTTGGAAGGAACCATAAAGATCATCTAGTTCTAAGCCCCTTGCTATGTGCAGGAATACCTTCCACTAGACCAGGGTGCTCCATCCAACCTAGCCTAAAACAAATCCATGGATGGAGCATCCAGAACTTCTCCAGGCAACCTGTTCCAGGGTCTCACCACCTTCACAGTGAAGAATTTTTTCTTCATATCTAATCTAAACCTGGCTACCTCTTTCAGTTTGAAATCACTCCCCCTTGTTCTGTCCCTATGTTCACTAGGACAGGAAGAAAATGGAGGTGGTCAACAAGTTTTTTAAGTCAGTCTTCATCAGCAGGTGCTCCAACCACACCTGAGTTGCAGAAGGCAAAGGCAAGTTATGCCTGACAAATTTGGTGGCCTTCTGTGACAGTATTACAGCACTGGTGGATGAGGGGAGAGCAACTGATGCTATTTGCTCCCTAGACTTGTGCTAAGAATTTGTCACTTTCTTGCATAAAATCCTTGTTTCTAAACTGGAGAGATATGGACTTGATGGATAGACCACTCAGTGGATAAGGAATTGGCTGGATAACTGCACTCAAAGAGTTGTAGTCCATGTCTCAGTGTAGAACTGTGATGAGTGATGTCCCTCAGGGGTCAGTATTGGGACTGGTGCTGTTTAACATTTTTGTTGGCAACAGGGACAGTGGGATTGAATGCACCCTCAGCAAGTTTGTTGATGACACCAAGCTGTGGGGTAGTAGAAAGACCATCTGAATCCACATCTGTGAGTGATAATCTCAGCAAAGAAGTAATAAATTAAGCTACTCTTACGAGAAGAAGAAATGTTAGTGGAATTTCCCCAGCTATTCTTAGCTCAAGTCACAGCTCTGACCATGCTTTGTTTATGAGGAGAAAAGGCACTTGAAGTCAAAAAGTACACAGAGGTCCTAAAGTTTTTTCTAGAATGTCTACGAGGGTAGTAGATTTCTCTTGGTTTATTTTTGGTTTTTATTTTTATTGTATTTTTAAAATGAGAGATTGCCTATGATGTTCCTGATGATATTTAATGAAAAGTGCATTTAAACTCCAAAACGTGGAAGTCAGTAGTAGTATTTAGAAGAAGATATGAAAAATGTTTCATTTTCTCTTAATTTAGGTTATGCTGGTAAGAACAAGCTATAACAGTCTTGTAAAGTGTGTACCACTGAAACACAAACCTGATGTGGTTTGTGTTTATTTGACTGGAATACCATGTTTTCAGTTGCAAAAATTTGCGATCTAAAAACCTGGAAGGAGGAAGGTGGGGAGGCGAGTAGCTGACAATTTGCAGCACTGATGAAGAGGTCAGAGACAAAACTGATGTGACAGTCCAGGACTCAGTCTCAGCAGTGGCAGTCTTCTCAAGTCATCTGGGTAAAAGTCAGGCTAAATGTAAAGAGGACTGATCAGAGATTGATCTCTACTATCAAGATAGTAGTGTTCTCTTTCATTTCAGAGTTCCAGTCCACACTGCATTTGTGCTTCCTCATTCCTTCTGATGTGAACCAAATACTTCTTTTTGCCATGAAGGTACAGTAGCTTGTTTGATAGGATAGCTTGCTGCAAGGTCTGTCCTAGACAGTGCACAACATGATTTCTTTTGGCCAGAAAGACTTCCTACTTGTCATGTATCATCATAATTTACTCCAGTGTCCTCCCAAGCATACAGTGTTTCCTCCAAAGTGTGATAGTAAATGCAGTGCTGTCTGGATATTATTTTAGGTGCTTTTGAGAAAAAAAAATCCTGTTTTGGGTCTGTAATGACATTATGTAAAATCTTGAGGAGACCTAGGCCATAGTACTATGCGTTGGTTTTACATCAGTTGTCTCCACAGATTACTAGTTCTGAGGAGTGGGAACATTGTAGACAGCATGTCTGTAGCCTAGGTTTCTCTCTCCATAAGGCAGCTGGAATATAGCCTTCAAGCTACCTGTAGCAAGTGGTAAGAAAATCAAGGAGGTGAAAATAAACTGCTGACTATCATTATGTGAATTATATTGAACTTGTCACATCAGAAAGTGCTGGGAAAAAGGAGAATTTCAGGCTAAGTAAATGACTACTGGTAAACCACTTCAGGATCCTGGAGCTTTTCTGGATGTAGGCTTACCTATGAGAGTCAGTATGACAAATTGTTATTTTTGAATATGCTACAAAATAAAATCTTGACCCAAAGGATTTGAAACCAGAGAAACAATTCTGCTTCCTAATGCTGATGTACGGTTTAGCAAAATATCTACCATGCCAGGTTTCAGTAAGGTCAGAATTATCATAAGTACATCACTGAAATGTCACATTTTCACAAACAATATGTGTATGATCACTGAGTAGTTTTGTTTTTATATGTATCACATTTCAACGTATATAGAAAAATACTGTGTACCAGGATGGCAACAGCTGAAGGAATTGGGCAAATTGAAAAGATGTCAGTTTTCATACATAAATTGTCAGTTTTCATACATAAATTCTGGTATAACGTAGTTGATTAAACATAGAAAACTTATTACCAGAGGAAGAATAGCTATATGTAAAGCCCATGGACTCCCAAAGCTAGCAAAATATGAGCCAGGATTCAAATCCTGAATATAACACAAAAAAAAAAAAAAACAGGCTGAGAGCTGTAAATGAAGATTTAATATTACCCATAACTAGAATCTGCTACTCAAACATTTTGATTTATCTACAATTTGACAAACTTCCATTTTTCTGTGAATCACCATGGGCCCTTCTGTTAACTCATATGGCCTATTGAAGCCTGAGCAGAATGCATCACTGACGAAACACAATCCCTCTTCCTGTGATTTTTGAGTGATTCTTTCAAGACTAGTAATAAGCTTTAGTATTTGCTGTTACTATTCTTTTCACCCTATTTTACTACTGATGTTCATTTCTTATAATTAAGGTTCTACTTTTATCTTGTGAGAGTGCAGAGAGAAATGGTAGGATCATGCAGCATATGAGCACAGTTTTTTAAGTGGAGTAACAATGGCTGTTGTTACAGAAAAACGTGTCCTGGCTCATGCTGCATAAAATGTATTTGGACTTTTTATTCTTACACCAGGTAGTGTCAGTGTAACCTGTGGGAGAAAAGAAATTATTAATTAAAGAATGATTATGTATATTATTTAATTTGGTTGTATATTAATAATTATATAATAAATTGAATGACATTTTATATAAAATTATAGATAAAATTAAGTATAGTAATTATACAATTATATTAACAAAACAATGATGCATCTAAACAGTTATAAATTAAGCCCAAATTTATCTGCATCATTTAAACACAACATTTGTGTCAGCAGGTAATATGCTGTATGATATTTCTAAATCTAATATAAGTTAAAGATGGCATAGATGGCATGTAAATGCTACAGGAGAAAAAAAAATACGGTTAAATAGATGCAAATATTCCAAGCTGATAAATGTTTAGCTTAAAAAGAAAAAAAATCTTAAAATTGCAGAACTGGTACTAACACACCAAGTAGGAGTTCTGTGTGGTTAGGAGGAAAGAGAGATTGGAAATACCCAATATAAATAAAAGTAATTTGAATTTAAACTTTACATCCTTTGAGGAAGCTGTATGGGAATTTAAATGTTACTTGAAGACTGGAGCATATGCCTTTTCATGATAATCAGAAAATGTAGTCAGCTAATTAAGTTTTGTCTTCATGCTATGCTGAAAAAAGTAGAAAACAAATTTTTTATAAGCTCTAGAGTAAGTTATTTATAGCCATGCTTGACCTCTCCAGTGCCCCTTAAAAGATATAATATTTAATTCAAGAACTTCAGAACTGAATCTATTAGTGAGAAATTTTAGAGAGTATTTAAGAGGCTCTCCTGTCAATCAAGAGAATTATAGTATTTTTTAATGGCCCCTGTCCTTGTAAACTTGCTCTAGATGCTGCTCGCTATCTACTTAGCTTTCTTTCTGTATTCCTAATCAGAAAAAATATATGGCTCACCGTGCTTTTCCTAATGTTTTATGTACACAACACTATGGGAATTTGGCATGTCATCATCCATAGCAATGAACTTTCTAATTTCAGATCTTATACGCAGGTCTGTTTAGATGACAGTCTGTAACCAAATTCTCTTTTTTATTGTCCCTTCTTTTTAATTTTAAAGTTATCAGTATTCCTTTGTGAGATATTTACCAGATATTCATTTAGATTTTTTACTCATTCAAAAATCTTTGCTTTGGTGGATTTTATATGGTTGCATAAAAGATAAAGATTTCAGATTTCTTTTGTGAATTTGTCAAATTACTGCTACAGGAGTCTTTTTGTTTCTCTTCAGTTTAGTACATATTACTTATCTTCCTAGTGGTTGATTTTTTTTTTCTTCATTAATCAACTATTTGAACTCAATTCCTTGAGTATTTTTAAGAACTCAGAACCTCCTATATCTAGGGTCTATGCACTAGACCTGCATGTTTATGGATCATTGATGAATCTCCTTGTACCTTTGACTAATAACCTTTAAACCAACATTTAGTTTTCATTGCTACCCTTTGAACTGAGAGCTGTAAAGAAATGAAGTTGGAGTTGGGTTTTAGCTCATTACTGCTTATTAAGAGATGCTGAGAACCAAACTTCTTCTAAGACTTGAGAGAATAATGTTATATATTTTTTATGTTTCAGGTTCTTATGAAACAATAGTCATGTCTAAGCTTGAGAAGAATGTTATAATAACATACAACCTTGAAAAAATGAAAACTAGAACTATAGATACTACTACTCAACAGATGCATTCCAAAATTAGTATTCCATGTTTGTTATTATTTGGTATTGAAAAGTTTAGGAAAAATAGAAGTGCAACAACTGCTATATCTAATAGAGCCAGTTTTTTATGCCTAGCTGCAGTAGCTCCTTTCTTCTGCTGTGGCCAATATAGAAATGAAAAACTAACAGAACAAATTTGTTTTTTTCCTCCACACTCTGAAACTCTTTTGTGGCAAACTGCAGATCTGTCTTTTTCAGTGGGTGAGAAGTGATGATTTTAATTTTATGTCTATTGTGTTGATCTATTAAAAAAGTAACAAAGTCCCTTAGTTTCACCAAATTTTATATATGCCAGTCTTCCAACATTATTTCAACATAATCTCTCTAGAATCTTCTCACTCTATAGCTTTGATCACTACTTGAGATTAGAAATGTACCTTCTTCTTGGAAAAAAAAAATCCTTAAAATTAATTATGTTATGGTTTAAGGCTAACAAACCCAGTTTCAGATATGTTGTTCAAATAATTTTCTTTATTATGTTTTTCTATGTAGTAGGTTCCCAAATCTTTAAAAATTTTTAAGCCACCTCACTGAGGCGGCTTTCTTCTTCTATTGGCATAGTTTTCTTAACAAAACTGAATTTCAGACTTTTTACGATATTTTTCCGCAAATAGCATTTTGTGCTGGAACAGGCTCCCCAGGGGCATGGTCAGAACACCAACCCTGAGTTCAAGAAGCATTTTGACAGTGCTCTCAGGCAAATGGTGTGATTATTGAGGCATCTTGCACAGGGCCAAGAGTTGGACTTGATAATCCTGATGGGTCTCTTCCAATTCAGCATATTCTATGATTCTATGAAAACTTTATTGTCCTGCACAGTACAATTAATTGCATTTATGTAGGATATCAATTACACATTTGTACATGACTTCTTTATACAACCTGGGATATTTTTAGAACAACTGACCTAATACTTCGCCGAATTAATTTTTTTATCATCTTGCTATCAGTGTTTAAAATTGTGATGCTAAGTATCTGTAGCAGTCTTCATGCAATAGGGGGCAATCTTAACAACACAATCAGTGTGCTCTTCCACTGCAGAAATTTAGAAAATGAGTATGCTTACAGAGCTATAAAATACTCAGCTCTTCTCAATTTCACTTTGCTTTGACCCTAGAATGCAGATTTTCTGCCAGAGCTCCCAGACTGCAAACTTAAATTCCAATTAAAAGAGATGCTCCTGTAGTAATGCAATTATTGCGAATATTTCAAAGAGTAAGTCTCGATTTCTGGTGCACAGAAGAGTATTTCTAGGTCTAGGTGTATTGATTTTTCTCAGTTTTCAAGTATATTAATGTCTAACAGGTAATGTTGCTTTGATACTTCAAAAGGAAGTTTCAAAGAACTGACAGAAATGTATGTAGTATGTGGCCAGTAAATACAGCTCAGTTCTTTTCTGGAATACACGAACTTGTAAATAATAGTTCTGCTTTGGATACACCAAGTCTTCAGAGAAGACTTCACATGCTGTGAACCTCGCAGAACAAACCTACAGCACAGAAACTGTCACATACAGCAGTCTTAGTTAACTCCTCATAATGATGATGATTTTCTTCCAGTTGTCACCTATTTTTAGGGACTTGGTTTTTAGAATATATTCCTGCTATATAAAAGGATAATTCTTTTCTAACAGTCCTATTTAACATCTTTACTGATGATCGGGATGAGGGGATTGAATCCATCATTAGCAAATTTGCAGATGCCACCAAGTTGGGAGGAAGTGTTGATCTGCTGGAAGGCAGGAGGGCTCTTCAGAGGGACCTGGACAAGCTGGAGGGATGGTCTGATTCCAGTGGGATGAGGCTCAACAAGGCCAAGTGCTGGGTCCTGCACTTTGGCCACAACAACCCCTGCAGCGCTACAGGCTGGGCACAGAGTGGCTGGAGAGCAGCCAGGCAGAAAGGGACCTGGGAGTTTGGATTGACAGGAAGCTGAACATGAGCCAGCAGTGTGCCCAGGTGGCCAAGAAGGCCAATGGTATCCTGGCCTGCATCAGCAATAGTGTGGCCAGCAGGAGCAGGGCAGTGATTCTTCCCCTGTACTCAGCACTGGTGAGGCCACACCTGGAGTGTCCAGATCTGGCCCCTCAGGTCAGGAAAGACATTGAGGTGCTGGAGCAGGTCCAGAGAAGAGCAACCAGGCTGGTGAAGGGACTCGAGCACAAGTCCTATGAGGAGAGGCTGAGGGAGCTGGGCTTGTTTAGTCTGGAGAAGAGGAGGCTCAGGGGTGACCTCATCACTCTCTATAACTACCTGAGAGGAGGTTGTAGCCAAGTGGGGGTTGCTCTCTTCTCCCAGGCAACCAGCAGCAGGACAAGAGGGCACAGTTTAAAGCTTTGCCAGGGAAGGTTTAGGTTGGATGTTAGAAAGAAATTTTTTTAGAGAAAGAGTGATCAGACACTGGAATGGCCTGCCCAGGGAGGTGGTGGAGTCACCGTCACTGGAGGTTTTTAATCTGAAATTGGCTGTGGCACTTAGTGCCATGGTCTAGTAACCATTCAGGTGTTGGATCAAGGGTTGGACTTGATTCTCTTGGAGGTCTTTTCCAACTGGTTGATTCTATGATTCTATATTTTATACTAAGAATAAATAGTCCCAAATAACTGCCCATATTTTACAATGTGATGAAGAAAGGTGTTTCTTGTCTCTTAAGAAAACTGTAAGATGTTTAGAAAGCTTTACTCTGTGTACATGTGTCTTGAGGACATAAAAGCTAATCCTGTGCAACCAAGGCTTTGCCTTAATTCCAATTGTGTTGGACTTTGAAAGTTTAACAGACTTCAGAATTTATCAAACTCTGTGGACAAAAAGTCTCCATGTTCAGCTTAAATAAAGATCTTTGTTTTCCCTTAAGGCAGGTTTTAACCTGCTTTAGAATTAGACAGGTCAGACAGAGAAACTCTTCTGTAATTCTCCAATACCAACTCTCTACTCCCAGCATTTTCACCTTAAAAGTTCTGCCAGCTTGCTCAGTCATGAGGCAGTAAGACCAACAGGAAGATGGTGGCTTACTCAAGGTCCTGGAGGGGGCTGGGAGGCTTCCTGGGCAATGGGAAAGTACAGGCAACAACAGTGTTCTGGAGGAAGGCAGAGTAGTTGGCCTAAAGGTAGGCCAACAAGTGCTCTCAGGGGTTCCCATGTTATTTCAGGAGCTGGAGCTATTAATAACCAGTCATGACACTCAATCTTAAGCAATGTACAAGGTCTACCATTTAGATCTCGAGGTCAATAAGTAGCTAGATCACCTCTTCAGAGATGTGTCCCCAGCAGTTAAGAGTGTAGGGAATTTAATCACCCACCATTCAAGCTCAATAAACAGTACGTATGGCACTTGCTGCTTTCCATAGTGCAGAACTAAAAATTGTTGGAGAGTCTGCTCCATAAAAAGACTAAAAGAAGGAGGTTAGGTCTCCACTGATCTGAATTAAAATACTTTGAAGTTATGTTTAAAAAAACACCAAAAGAGAGAGGTCAGGTGTCTACTGTTCTTACTTAAAAAAGGAAAATAGGAATAGGGAAGCAAGAAGGCACTTCAGCCCCATTTCTCAGGAGTATTTAAAAAACTAGTTTTCACTAAATGTCTGTGAGTGTTAGGCACCATTATGAAATAACGAAGAGGATATGAACAATATTCTTCAAATCAGTTAGCTTCCTTTATGTTCCTTCTTCCTAAAGCATTTTTTAGAATGTAAATGTTATGAATTTTATCTTCTGTAAGACTAATCTTTTCTCATGCTTCTAACCAAATGGAAAAAAAACCCACCAAAACTATACCTAAAAAACTGTAACACCTTATGGATTTTTTTTTTCAAGTACAGAACAATGTTTACACAAATTCAATCTTTTTATAGGAGGGTGATTGTAGCTGGTAGAGGTGAATACATGCAAATGAGTTAAATTATTTCCTTTTATCAGTTTTTCCTCTCCCTCCGTAATGTGACTAATTTTAAAAAATATTTGGTTTTTTGAGAGAAGGAAAAGATTAATTGCACTAATACATTTTCTCAAAACAGAATGAAAATACATTCTCATTGGGCTTCTGGAAAGAAGGGATGCCAAAACCCTTTCACAGCAGATTTAGGATAAGATTTTGAATAATAATATTGTAACAGATTAGGAGAGCCTATAATTGAGAGGTCAGAAAGCCACCTGTAATAAAAAGATTTAGATTTGAAACAAGCATTGTTTTGTCAGTTAAACAGAGGTAATTTTCTTAGAGGAAAGTTTAACTTGAGCTTCCTTATTATTACTGATGTTTCATTAAGACATACAGTTCTCACAATTTTAAAAGCTGAAAGAAACAGCAAATAATATTTTGGGTTTTTTTACTTAAATGGACTGCCTATAACAACCAAATTACCTATAACAAATTGCACTAATTCCACCTTACTATTCTTATGGACAGCCAGAAATAGTATGTGGTACAGGCTTGGCTAATTTTTGACAGTGGTTTTCTTGATTTTTCACTGTATTCTTCTGTTTCTGTGTATTTCACACTTGACAGGAGCAAAGGGTGAAATTATGGATCATTAAAAAATTGCTCTGGATTGTCACCATCCAACAGCAACTTGCTGGAGCTAAACAGAGGAAATTAAATGATCTATAAGGTAGCTTTTATTTATTTACTTCAGAAAATGGAAAATCCATATTTGGAGGGAACGCTCAGTGCCAATTGCACAGCAGAATGAGCAATGAGTGTAAGAGTACAAATGAATTTGAAGTAAGAAACTGTAAGTACTACAAATGAAACTGAAATTAAGGAGTCATGAAGCTTCCATCCATGCAAATAAATGACATCAATACCTGTAATGTTTAATCATACATGACATTAAATTGTGCAAGATAAAATTTGGAAGATATCAAAAGATCTTTCCTATATCTAGTACTGCTCCCACAAGGGGATAGTTTCACTGCATACACAAAATTTCCATTGCATTTTTTGGCCAGTAGAAGAGCAAGAAAGGGAAGATTACTGAAACAAACTTGATGCTGATTGCAGCTTCTGTAGGGTATTGAGAAAGGGATTTAGGAAGATCTTCTGAATTCTCAGCAATGTCCTGAGTCTGCTAATTCCCCCCTCTCTCTCAATCTCACATTCACTATTCATACCCAAAATTCCCTGACTGATATGACTGAATTTTTAATTAATCTTTTTGCCAGTTTTCCATTGCTATCTGTCTTTAGAAAGACTTCTTGAAAGTACTTCTAGTTAGAACATATTGATTAATTTAACTTGATTCCTAACTGTGTTTATGCAGGAGAAATGAAAGTCTGTCCCTAAATTCTATGAATACATTTCTATGTAGTATTGAGTTATAGTACACATTTAATGGTAAAATAAATGTTGTGTTTAGTTTATTCACTATAACAAAGCAGTTATGGTAGTTATAATTCTTAAAAAGGCATCAGTTTGTTGTACTGTGTTTATTCTCTGTGCCTGACAGAGAAACTAATGACAACAAAGTCAATCCCACATAAAAGCCCTGAGGCACAGTCTTTGTCATCTGGAAATTGTTATTATTTCTCTAATGCTTTGCAATGAGTGATGAAACGGTTTGAAATAACACAAAAGGGGGCATATGAATTATCTAAAACTATCTAATATATTCAGGGCTTAGTATTTAAAATTACCTCTTGAATCACTGGAGGCACTAAATGTGGTGCAAATGCATTTCACGTGCCTACTTTTCTCATGAAGGAAATGTTAAAAGTAAAGCAGAGATGGTTTCCTAACTCTTCAGGAATCTGAAGGAATAAGGAGAACAAAATTTCTTGCATTATTTATCAAGTGCGGAGTTGTGGAGTAAATCTTACTCTACAGGAAGGAATTGCATGTTGTATTTTTTAAACAGCAGTAGGAAAGTGGTTTTGGAATGAAATGAAATTAAATGAAGCTGCTCCTCAGGAGATTCTTTTTTAATTGAAAGAGTATGTTTTTTTGGAATCTGTTTTCTTTTTGTTCTAATATGAACATAATTATGTCATTGGGATTTTACTTTCTATTCCACTGAGTGAAATTCTCTCGTTCTTTAATTGCTGAGTAGAATTACTACCATGTGGTGCAAAGAAATGGACATGGTAAATTTTCAGACTGCTGGTTTGCTGGGAAGATCAGGAAAGAAATGCATTTTCAGAACCATGCTTTTTAAAGTCTGACTCCCTCACTGTACATTTCGAGTGCATGTTATCAGTTCTTTTTTAGTTGAACATACTCTGCCCTCAAGCAAAACAATTGAACTAGTAACTTCTGAATTGCCCCACCGGTTGCATCCTAGCTTCTTCTACAGATTTGCAGCATGGGTCAGAATTGATATGGGACTATTGTGTCATGTTGCTTCTCAGCAGGTTTTGGTTTTTTTTTTTAAACTGTAGAATCGATCCAGACTGCCATTCTGCTGAATCCTAAAATCAAAGAGGAATGCAGGTGGTATGTGTACACATAACAAAAGCAAAACAATAGTAAAACATCAGGCTAAATTTCTGAGAGTGCTTTCTTTTACATAGCCCTTGTTAACAGGTGATGTTTCTTCAAATACAGTATTTAATTTCAGATAATAACAATAAAGATGAATTAATTTTGTCTATTTATTTTGTTAACCCTCTCTGAATATTATCACTAATGTATAATTCATAAGTCACAACAAAATGGGCTGCAACAAAAAAAGAAATTAAGAATTCCTTGCTTTATCTTGTCAAAACACCTCTTCACCCTGAAGATTAGAAGGAAAAAAAAAAAGGAAACCTTCTGATTTTGATCTTTGATCATTCTGCTTCCTTTACCTTTTAACATCTTATTGCTTCTGGAAGATAATACACTATATATGAGTTAAAAAACTATTCAGGGTTAGTCATATCTTTTTTTTTTTTTTTTTTTTTTTTTAATCCAGTTCTATCTAGTATTTTTGCTGGATAATAGATAGTTTTAGTGCATTTATTCTTATTTAATTATTTTTAATCAGAATTTTTAGACGACTGACATTGGTCTTCTAATTCACAGGCAGTCATTTCTGTTGAGGGGAGAATCCATTGAAGCCTCAGTCCTAACTTCAGTGACTATTACAAAATTAGGTGGGGTTGTATCTAAAATGAGATGTTATCTTTCAGCTAACATGACTCAATGGTATTCTGTTATCTTTTTTTTTTCTCCTATCTGCTGTTCTGATTTGTTTACCATTGCAGGCCCCTTTACATGACCTATATTCAGTAGGAGTTCATATTAAACTTAATGTTTAAGTAAATGACTTAGAAGAAGCACTTTTTATAAGTACTTAATGCAGCTGTAAACACAGATATGTGGATCCATGAAAATATGGATAAGTACCTGAATTCTCACTAGGAAGAAATAGCAAAATGTGGTCATATGAAGTATCATATAGATATTGTCAGATAATATTTCCAGGTACTTGTCCTTGACATCTGTATAAAGTCTATACAATCTTGACAGTTATGCCATAAATTATTAATGTGGAATAATCTTAATTTGTCAGATAGCTATGCTGTTCAGGAAAACTTTCCAAGTGACAAATATTCAAATAACTTTATAATTTAGTTGTTTATTTTAAATGCTAAGCTTATTTATCCCACTACTCAGGCTATTGGGTTCAATGCTTGTAAGGTCTAGACAACCCTTGGAGAATTCTAAGACTGCACATTCTTCATGAAAATGCATGTAGTTAAATTTATTGCTGCCTAATTAAATTATGATTTGTTAATAGAAGGAAATTATTAATCCTTCTCTGAGGACTGAAAAACTACTCTAGCCAATTGTTCTGAATTTATTCACTATAGGTGATATCAGAAAAAAAGAATCACCACTCCTAAATGGGTTTTTATTACTTGGGCAAAAGTTTCCTTTCAGCATTGAAAAGCTGTAATTATATTTTTATGTTTCTTTTATATTCCTTTTATATTTCACATACATATGTGAATTACATATAAGCTGATAAAAGGCTTTGTAAGTCTCCCACCACTTGGATGCCTTATCCTGCAACCTTACCAGAACCATGCCAAAAAAGGGGCAGTTTGTTTTTAATAACATAATACCGGAACATCTTTCCTTTTACTCTTACTTAAATTTAATGTCAGGAAGATGAAAGCTCAGATCCATATAGCTCAAGGACGTTCTGGTAGCACTCATAAGACTCACAGTCTTATGTTTGTTGATGAAATGTTGCCTTCCTTCAGGAGGGGGACTTACCTTGGGAATAAAGCAGGCATTATGTTTGTAAAAGTTCCGTTTCCAGAGTGGAAGTCTTTTTTAGTTATATGGGACAGTCGGCCACCATGGAATGACTATGTAAGGTCTCTTGATGTCCGCCCATGTGGTGCTGCTGACTGACCTATACATATCTGCTGTCTGTGTGTCCATCCTCCTGTGCACCACAAGCAGTACTGCCTTGTCAAGGAACAGATAGTAACACATGCTAGCTCTCAATTTACAAAGCTTTGTGGGATTGAAATTTGGAGGTAAGGAAAGCATATTAAGGATCAGTGTTCACTTCCTGTAACTTTTAAATTTGCTGCCTCCATCCTCCAGCTTATATGTGCAACACAATGTTTATTAATTTATTTTTCCCAGTTCATCACAGAAATGGGCAATCTAATTTCGCTGGAAGGTGTTCTGAGACTTCCATGCAATACTAAGAAATGGATATATATTTTATCACTGGGCTCCCACAGTTTCCCCAAGGCAGACTTCTGATGTGGACTGTGTGCCCCTTATATGCATTGCAGGTTTCTGTTGTGTATTCTACTCTTGCTTCATGTTTGGCATTCCCAGGGATCTGCACCATTTTGCCCTAAATGTTATGAGTGTTCTTGAATTTAAGTAATTAATAATAAGAGAGAATAAAATTGAAAGTTCATTTAATTCAGTACAACAGCAGACTATATAGACCATCATATTTCTCTGTCACTATTTTATTAAAACTGAAACATGTTCACTCAAGAGATAGATGAAGGTCAATTAAAATGTATTCCAAAACAGGGGTGAAAAAAAACAAGGATAGATTAAAGAAAAGTGCAAGTAAGAGTATAGGTGATGCTGTTGGGTTGTGTTTTTTTTTTTTCTTTCTTTCTTTCTTTTGTGGTGGTTTTTGTTTTTTTTTTTAATGTTCTCTAGAGCTATGCTGATTGCTTAATTTTAATATCGAGTGGAACTTCAAGGAACTGGAAATGAAAGTTGGTGGGAAATAAGGAATAAAAATCTTACCTTTTAAATGTTTCTACAGTTTTATTCATTGGGAATAAAGCTGGTAACCAAAGCTAGTTGAAAGATTTTCAACGCAGTAAAAATGTCATGGGGCTCTATACTGAATCTGCAGATACAGAAGGTATTAAGATTTCAGTGGCCAACTAATTACTTTTAGAACAGTATTTCTTTGGGTGAATTGCTCTGGGACCCATGTGTTTTAATTGTGATGAAGTCTTAACCTTGAAATGGTCCAGCTAAAATGTTAGTAATATGGCAGCATTTATGTGTAATACAGCAGTGACTGTTTGCTTTCAACTGTATTGGTGGGCTAGAAATTGAATTACTTCAAGAGTGATAGGTGCCATTCTGTCTTAACAAGCATTATTTCAATGATTATTTATCGAAGACATTTTAAAGTTTTCTTTCTGGCTTTTTGTCTTCCATCCTTGCGTAAAGTTTTCATGTTCTGTGTGCTTGACTAAACTTATCTGACTTAAAACAGAAGACTTACTGTTTCTTTAACGATCAGTCGTAGCCGTTTACTTGGTTCAACTACAAGCTGCAAAGGGTAATTATAGCAATAAAAGTATAAAGTAATTTATTTCTCAACGACTGTCCGTCTTTCTGAGAGGCAGAGTTATGTCAACAGCCACTGGGTGTTAGTCATTTGCTCATCTCAACAATGTTCTCAGCGGTGCCTTGAACAGTCATTGCTTTTTAGCAGTAAATAGGGCAGAGTCTTCAGCAAGCCAGTGTATCTAAATCACTCAAAAGATCTATTATCTCTGTAACAACATATATGGATAAGCACACTGCTAATAGCTGTGCCTATCCTGTTATCCCAATTTTCACAATGTGTCAGAGAGGAAGGAAACAAATCAATGGTTTCCTCTTGAAGCTGAAATGTTTAAGGATAATTGAATAGCAGCTCTTTTGTTTAATGCAATTTTCTTCCTCCGTATGTAGTTGAATGGGCAGATATGAATGCAGCATAGATAAAACAAAAAGCTTTGGTTTAAAAGAGGTCAAATTTAAAATTATATAATGATTTTGGTTTGGGGGTAGGTGACGAGCACTTTAACTGATCATGTTTGTGGAATTTGGATACAATAGATAAATTTTGCAAGGTAAAAATTTTGTATATAACAACATTCAATAGTTTCTTGACTGTTATAAAATTTGTTAACAAGTAGGCTAAGGCATCAGCAATTATTTAAAATATCACCATTACCCTATTAAAAAATACTGCAACTAATACAGCTCTTTTCCATCTGACCACTTTACAAACTTATCTTTGATTTTGCATAGTAATGTAACCCGTATCACCTTTCTTCCCCATATCTATCATACAGATTCCTAACCAAAGCCAAAGCAATTTTCAGAGGTTCACCTTCCTTCCAGTAGGTGAAACTTTTGCAGTGCCTATTCAAACTGAGACAATTATCTGCTAGCAATGTGTTATCAGACTGCAGTAAATGTACCTAAATATCAATACTATTAACTGATTAAAAATTCAGTAATGCAAAGATCCCTTTAATATTGTTGTGATTAGCTCTTAATTGTCCCTATGTAACTAAATACTTAAGGCAGATGATATCTTTATTTATTTAGATAGATGCACTCACAATTGATAATTTCAGAACTCTGTTACTGTAGTTACCGTTTAATGAGACTGAAAGCAATCTGTCAAAGACAAATTTACTACAATCATGGCTGAAGGAGTTCTGCATTTAAAAACCAACACTGAATTTAGAAGTTATGTCATCTTAGAAGAAAGATACCTAGTCTTTACTGCTCTAAGTGTTTAAAAAATTGAATGATTCTTCAGGGACTGAGAGTGAAAATTATTCTTATGGGCCAAACAAAAGGAAAAGTAATACTTTGTCCTATGCCCTCCCAGTTTGAGCTAGCAATTACTGAGGCTCAGACTTCTAATTTTGCTTCAAAATTAGAGTTAAATTCAGGTCTGCTTTGATCCTCTTTAGGTCATATAACTATGCCTTGGCTTTAGAAGTAGTACTGACTGCCTGGGCAAGATTACAACTGTGTTTAAAATGAATATTTAGTAGTATTGGCCAAAAATACAAGTTTGTCTCCTTAGAACTTGATAGTTTTGCATTTTCATGTGAAAATAATTATGCTTTTGTCCTTGAATGATCTGAAGAGCACCTAGATGTACTATAAATGGAGTACAACACAGCTGAGCCCTAAGATCACAATTATTTGATTCTGTACAATTTTACAGCCTTCCAGTATATTTTGTGACCAGAAGAAAATGTTGACAGAGTGTGTAATGTGGGGAAAAGAGAACTCGACTAAGCTTTTCCGCCAGTGATCAGAAGGCTCATTATTGTGTTCTGGTTTTGGTTTTGTTTAGGTACCACTGGTATAAATAAGCAGTGTCATTGGGAATGAGTGGGTTGTATATCATCACAGACAGATGCATGCCTGTCTTCTATTTCCTTTTTCATAGCAGTTTCAAGTTTCCTTCCCTCCTTTTAAATGAGGTCATCAGCCCCCTGTTTTCATCCTCCTCACTTTCAAGCCTCCTGATGTATACCCATGCATGATAGTCTAACTTTATTTTCTCAGTCTGTTCCCCCATCAATGGTCACCTTCTGTCTCTAGCTTGCCAAGAGTGATGTTCACTATCTTGTTTTGCTTCTGTTTTCTTCAGAAGCTCACAGTCTCTTACTGATGGCATTTCTACAAGCAGATAGTATGGAAAGAACAGCCCGAGGAAGGACTAAAAGAGTTATCTGACTCTCACAAGTGGTGGGCTATTGGAAGAATCATCTGAAGTTGTTTACAGTCAGGATACTGAGAAAAAACACAACTTTCACTAAGTTTGAATGTGCTCAAAAAAGTACAAAATTGGGGTAAACCAGCTGTATCTACAAAGTACCAGCAGCCTCTATCAATGACTTGAATGAATGTTTAACGTTTTGGCTCTGAAGCACAAAATGTGCCAGGCACTTTAGATTGCAAAGCACTGGGATACTTCAAGCAATATATTTTTCAAGTAGTAGCTTGCTGTTGACATATTTTAATGGAAAAAAGGTTTATACAAAATTGATCATATGGCATGATATTCTCTAAAGAAAAGGATATCTGACTATAAATGCAGCTGTCAGGCTGATCAAATACTTACAAAGCGCATTGAAGTAGGGCAATAATAATGAAAAGTAGCGAAGTACAGCTTGTGCAGATCAAGATTATAGAAATTTTTGGTTCGTTTTTGCAGAGTGTTGTAGATTCTAGAAAAAGATGGATACATAAATAAAAAGAAAAACAAATTTTGAATATTTACATTTATTACAAAAATAGCTAAGTTGTGCAAAATGAAAGAAGAGAGAATCAGAGAAGTCAGGTAAATTCTAATACATTTTTTTATTTCTTTTATGACCCAGAAGTTCTCTGAGAAACATTAAATTAGTTGACTGATGGTTGGCTTTTTAATGTAATTTCAGAAACTATAAAAAGGATAACTATGTTAGGGTTTTTTTTTAACCAAAATAATTAAATAAAAATATTAAAAAATAAAAATAATTGAAGTGTGAAGACTATATTTAAAAAACAAATTATGTATTGAAAATGTGGGAAAATAGAATAGGAAAGAAATTGATATTATTTGCTCAACTAGAAGTGAAAAAGGAAAGGAAGAGTATTAAAAAAATGAAATTATGGAAAATTATGGAAGTAACAAGCCAAGTCAAAAAGTACCTTGTTCCTTCATCTGGAAACTTCTTCAGCTTTCCAGATTAACTTTGATCTGTGATACTGAAACAGTGTCTTTGTTCTTCTCCTGTATTACCTAATGATGTCTACTTATCATACTTCTAGTCTGCACTATTTTCTTTTTCATTGTTTTTATTTCTGATTTCTGTTTATAGTTTCTTTGTATACAGAAATATGATTTTATATATATTTCTAGATATGATATCTATTATTACATGTATTTGTGTAACTATTTTCTAAATGAGTGATATTTCTGTACATATTATTCCTGTATACAGACCACATGTATTTTTCCATATGCAATTTCTCTGTATTTTTTTATATCAATGTAATAATATATATGGAAACCAAATGCAATTATGTATTTAAATATAACTCTCCTATATATATATCTATAGGTTGCATACACAGATATTTCAGCTGTAATTTGAAGTCATTTACCCATCTATGTTTTACTTTAATCTGGCTCTCTTGTCCTTGTTCTGGGACCTTTCCTGGGCCACTATTTCCAATTAGTTACTTTAAAACTGATTCTTATCTGGATTGTTGTAGCTTTTTCTTAGCCATGTAGATATGGTGATGTTTCTGTGGATATCAAGTATATAATGGTGCTGATGTAGGTAGATTAGAGTTCATCGTGTGCATTTGCAAAACTGTGATTTATATACTTATCTGTATTATTTGTAACTCCTCGCTCAAGATCCAGGAAATATGTTCCATTCAAAAACTGTTAAGTAATCTCTTAGTCTAATTCTGGACAGGAGAGTCCCTAACTGACACAGGTCTTTTAAAAATTCCCTTCTGTTTCTATATGCATAATTTTTTTTTTTTCGTTACTCTACTCTAATCCCTAGGACATATTTGAAAACAATGAGATTCTAAGGCTACAATACAGTGTGAACTCAGAAGTGAAGGATCAATAATTTATTTATGGAGTAGTTGTAGGCACAAACCAGTGGACCTGCTGCTGAAGGGCAGCCTGAAGAAAAGCAGGCACTAATGGCTTTTGCCACCTGCTTTGCAGAATGCATACTGTGGTTGTCAATCAGCTCTCCACATGGACTAAGCCAAATAAAGTCACACTACTAAATTTCATCTGGTGATTTTAGAAGACCTGCTGTGAGGTTTTGTTTTTGAGTGACAGAAATAAAAAAAGGACTTAGGGCATAAGCAGAAAGCAAACTCTATCCCTTGGCTTTTCTAGCTGCTTCTTTCATTGACCTTTTGGGGAAACCTTTTGCTAATATTTTTAGTAGTCTTAACTCCCATGAAAGAGGAAGAGGATTATGATTGTTTTCATTATAGAAACAATTAAAGTTGTTATGCGCAAAGCTTGCTTGTGGTTTAGCCGTTTTATCCTTTAATAACAAAATCCACTCCTAGAGAAATAAACTCAAATTGTTAACAATAATGGCAAAATTTCATCTGTTAAAAAGCCTTCTCATGTTACACATTTAAAGGTGGTAAACACTGAAAAATAATAGAAGATGAATCCTTGCTACAGTAAAATTATTCTATTTAATTTAAAATAGATATGTTGGAAACATAATTTTCCCTTACAAGCTGCACTGAAGTGAAATTGAGATTTATTCTTAGGGTTACCCATTCTGTAAAGTTTTTTGTCCTTGAATGTGGTATGGTTTTATGGCAATCTTGCCCCAGTGGGTTTCTTTGATCTTTATTCTATTCATGGCAGAGCTGCATACTCAATATATTGAATTTTTATTTGAAAAACTAAAGCTGTTGCTGACCTTGGATTTTGAGCTAGCTCTTTTAGCCTGTGCATTAACTACTAAAAAAAGGCCCCTGACAAAATTTTTGTAATTCTTGTATACTACAATGCATGCATTTTACATGAATGTATTTTGGCATACAGTCTTTCACCTCACGGTTAAAAGTACTCAGTAGTATATTTGTTGTAGACAACGTGGTTCCTTTGATTTTAAGAGAATCTCACTGGAAAAGAAAAGCACTCCAGCTGGGAATGAAGTGTTCATTACCATGCAAGTCTTATCTCTGACTGATTTTTTATTTTTATTACTCCTGAAAGGCTGAAACACACAAATAAACTATGAAAACAAAGATTTTTAATGATTTCTATTTCTTCTAGAGATTATGTCAGAATCACATGGACAGTATCTACCAATCTTCTATTTTTTATTAGTCTTACTTCTGTTCTATTCCTTATCATATTCTATAACAAATAGGTATATTTTAGTAAACATTTAGGAATGCCAGTATCTGGCATGAGGCTTTTTACTTTTTTAATTATTTTTTCTTTATCACTGAGGGAAAGTAAAATGAAGTGTTTTGTTTGGATAGAGCTTTTTTATTTATTGTTCTCCTTTGGCAGGTGTGATTTATAGATCTGTAGCCTGCATTGTGTATGAGGTGGCAATTCAAGGGAATGAGCCTTGCACTTGGAGTTTGGTTTTTACTGTCTCAACTGTAATAGGGGAATTAATTCTGTTGTCTGGGCCCTATTCTGGGCAAATTGTATCTTTTGTGCTTGAAAGAACTACTGTGTCTGAAGAGTGGAGTTATTAGTCATAGGCTCATGATATTTTCAGCGTATTTCTTTTTCTCATTCTACTCAGGATTATGAAAAAGTAAGCCTTTGCTGATTTTCTGATATATACACATTTCTACCTTAGCTTGAAAACTCACTAAGTTGAACCAACACATATGGAAGGTGTTAAAGAAAATTTTTAGGCATGTATATGTTTACACTGTAAATTTACTTTGAGTAAGACAGATATTCACCTTACAAAGGTCAAAGGGGGCAGAATGCTGGTATCTACATTATTGCAATATGCATTAAATCTGCATTAAATACAGGTAAGTATTTATCACTGACTGTGAAGTTCTTAGGTATTAGATAACCAGACCTCATAGAAGACTGCAGTTACCTAGGTGCAGCATTTTGTGAATCAAATTTCTCTCCTTTATTTTCCTGGTTTAGGCCCCTCTTTGGACATTACCACCCAAACAACACAACAATACAAACAAGCTGAAACGTGGTCTCATGCTCCAGGTTTCATCTCTGCTATGTTCTGATTTTACGATGTGACATGATATTTCAGGGAAGGTCCTTCTGGAGAGTAGAAGTTGTGAACCTTGCACAAAAAGCGCCCATACTATTCGGAACTGAAAGAAAAAGAAGTAATCTGCAAATATAGTTGGTCTTGAGCAATTATTAACTTTATTAGTGTCCCGAGAGATGTGTTTTTACTAATAATCTGATTGTATTTGTGACTATATATGAAAACTGAAAAAATTATAAAATCACATGTGTTTTGCAGCATGTCCTGGTAGGTTTTTTTAGTTCTTTAATCACTTGTTGTATCGTAGACAACTTACATGTGTAATTTAATTACATTTCAAACAGTAGAAGTTTTATTTGGAGTTATAGTTATTTCTTTTGTAGGAATTTGGAGGTTTATAATTAAGGGAATATAAACCCCCTTAATTTTCAGAGCAAATTTATAAATTAATATACTTTATAAAAGCCAGAAGATTCTTTCCACCCAAAATTTTTCCATTTTTCCTTTTGGGGATTTTTTTCCTCCCCTTGGCTCTATCAATAAAACTAATATCTAGTTTAAAGGCAATAGAAAGTAATATTTACAAAACTATGTTATGCATTCAAACAGGGTTAGGTACTCAGAATACTTCTGTCGGATTCACAGATTTTGAAATGTCATTTAAGGTATATTTTCTGCAGTTTTGACCTTGAGCAATAGTAAAAGTAAATTCAGTGTAAACAGAAATCATCCTTGGATGGATTACGCAGAAATACCAAAGAGACCTGACTGCAAAAGGCAATGTTCCTGCAGGTAATTTTTGAGATATGCATAGAAAATAAAATGCTTGCTCCATAATTCACTTTTAACATCAAAATCAAGGAGTGTAAGAGTGATTAGGCCTTTTAAGTCACAGAACCCCATCCCTTTCTTTGCTGCATGCAAATGTATTATAAATTAGTTAGTTGTATTTTTGAGGCCCATGATTTTGAGTCATAGCACACTTTCCTTTGCTTACAGGGAAGCAGCTTAGTGGCATTTAAAAGATGGAATGCTCTAATGAAACACCCTGGGAACGGATGAGAATTCTTGCAGTATAGTACAACTTCTCTGTCCCCCAAGCATATGAGAAATTGCACAGTACTTTGGAGAATCTAGCGTGCTTTGATGCACTAGAGAACTGGATCCCACCAGATGAAAGAGGAGTACATGGAACATTTAAGTTTGAAAGACAAGCCATATAAAAATACTGTAGAAAGCCTTAGAAACCCTGATAACTGAAAAGTAAGCTTTTGAACTTGAAGCTGAACTTTTCTAACATATGATGGTGACAAAATACTGGCCTGTGTGTAATGGTGTACTGAATGAAAAAGCAATGGATGTTGCTATCCCTGAAACATCTTGCTAGCAGAGATTAAAGCTGGTGGTAAGTTCAACAGTTTATGGAATAAACTTTCTTGGCAGTGCTTTAGAGACCTGTGCCAGAAAAGTGCAATGAAAAAAAATGTAAAATTTAAGTGACATATCACTGGTTTACTATGTTTATGCTAATGAACAAGTCTCCAGAATCTGATGTTCACTCCGTATTCCTGTAGAAGCACCATTACTACATATTAGTTAGGCTGTATCTGGAATAAATGGGTTTTATTTTGGGGGTGTGGGGGGACGACACACACACCACATTTTACCCTACTATATGAAAAGTGTACTGAGCATCAAATCATTCTCTGGAATGAGCTTCTTTGTCAAGTTCTATTTTGTAATCAATGTTTCACATATGAATAATTGGTGTAAGTAACTATTATAATAAACAAGGAGCTCCTGCTAAGGATGCCACCACAGCACAGTCTCATGAGGAGGAACAACTGTTGCTTTGCCCTTTCTTGTGACAAAGAAGAATACACTCTAGGAATTTAGTGGAAATCTTTTATATTACGATTTTATAATTAAAGAATGGGAAGAACTACACCTGTTTAACTCTGAATAATTGTACTTTATGAAATCTCTTGTCATGGATGAAAATCTTCAGAGAAAATTGAATCGTCAAAGCTTGCTCTCTTGGAGATTTGTTATGCTTCTAAAGGGGGAGATAAAAATACTTTGAAAAGCAGAAAAAGTTAAGACTGCTTACACATGCACATAGTTGCACTAAGACTTAAATTTCACCCTGTGCTCTCAAGGTTATTTAGGCTGGGGATTATTGTGTTGAGTTTAGCTTTTCCTGGTATAACAATCATATTTTAGACTTGGTACTTATACTTGCATTTAAAGGATTAAATTCAAGCAGCAGTTGAAGAGATGAAAGTCACCTGGCTTTTCCCACATTTAATTAATTAGAATTGAACCCTGAGGGTAAAACTTATTAATGAAATATAAATGTAAAATTATGCTACCCTGGAAAAACAAATGTGCTGTGCCAAGAAATGCATTAGCTCAGTTTCTTATTTTCCCCTGTTCAGAGGACATTAAGAAAGAAGCAGACCTGGGCAGAGAACTCTGAATTACAATACTATAGGAACTGATGCTTCCACCTATCATCCTGTGACCTCATCCTGTTTTCACCTAATTTTGATTACTTTTCCTTCAGTGTTTTTAGGGCATATTAAAGATGAGATGAAGAAATAAACAAAGATACAAGCCTGTGAGTGTTTAGATAAACAACAGAATATCCTAGTTTTTATTTTGATCTATGCCATTCTTATTTCAAGACAGTCACACATCATGTGTTCCAAGATTCAGTATTTCAGAATGCATAACAGTATTAGTGTAGAATAAATCTTAGTATACAACACTGAGAAAAAGAGATATGGTTTTCTCATGGCAAGAATTTAAAATTTAAACTGCAAACTTTCTTGATGTGTTTGATTTTAAAACTATTTCTTTTTCCTCTGCAGCTTCTGAAGAATTTTTCCTGACAAAGGACATAATTTAGGAAGGTGGTATTTTCAATACCCAGGATAGTGGAACATCCTTGATAACACGGTTTAAAATATTGCTTTAGATCCATACAGCTTTTAAATGTCTCCTTCACAATTTGTGGTGCTTCATCTACAACCATTGCAAAATCATTTTGGGTTTATATACTTTAAGTTTTTCTTTCATAAGGTAAATTAATTTGAATTTCTTGTACTGCCAACTATGTTGTTGAATTAAATCTTTTTGGAATGGTTAACAATATTGGGTGTTCTTTTTCTACCTAATCAAGTAATAATGTGGATCCTTAAATTTAGTCTGTTGCATATTCATGTCCTAAAAAACTTGAACCATACTAGTTTTGCCTTTATCTCTGGTACAAAATGCTATTCTACCTTTTCAAACTGCCATTTATCATTATTTTTTCCTGACTGGTTTGTAATCTGTCTTAAATCATCTTTCTTATTATATGGTTATTAATACTTCTTTTAAAATCTTTTTTCATGGACCCCGTCAAAAGAAATTTCAAGGTCTCAGTGAATTGTATTTGTACGTTTTCTTTCACATATCTTGTCTTAGCCTTCTACAAAAGGAATACGTGCCTTTACAGAACTCATACTCAATAACACTACTTTGGGTATATCACCTGATATTTTCATGCTTTGCTATACAACTTTTGTTCATTTTCTTAGTATGAAGTAACTTCTTTTTTTTTTTTTTTTTTTTTTTTAGCTTTATAACCCTTTGCATTCCAGTTAGGTAATTTTGAAAATACCTAGAGAAAATGCGCTGCACATTTGACTGGAATTAATGATGTCATGTTTCATTGATTCTGCTTAACTCATTTGCTGATTCACTGCTGTTAAGTTTTAACTCTGGAATCATACCTTTCTATCAACAAAATCTTTTAAATTTATAGAAGATTTTGTTATTTTCATGTCTACCAAGCTTTTATCTGTTCTGTCTCAATTTTTTATGTGTTAAAAGTTTCAAAAGTTAATTTTATGGCATCAAATCTGTCCGTGGGTATGGCTGTGTGATGCTTAGCTGCCTACTGAGGTTAAGCCACAATATATGGAAATTTGATTTATTGCTGCTGTAAGGCTTGTATTACCCTGATAAGGGAAACTTTTGCTACACTTGCAGTGTTAGTAGGGCAGGCTTCCTTTATCATCCCAGCAACAGTTTTAGTCCTGGAGAGGAGGTGCTGGCTTTTTTTGGAGATTAGCAGCTCTGTGTTTTGGCCCAGGTTATTTTTGCCCTGAACTCACTAGTCAGAAAAAAGTGTGATTGTGTAAAAGATTTAAGCAGGAGTCAATATATTTTTAGTAGTTGTTTGACACCTGTCATCTTTAAATGGTTTTTCTTGAAAGCTGTTAACCGAGAGCTTTTTTTATTTAGGATTTGGTTTGATGTTGGTAGTACTCATCAATAGAATCCATTGACCTATCTTTGATGATTTTATGTTTCCTACTATCTCATTTCACTAAACTTTTAAAAAAGTTCTGTGATTTTTTTTTTTTTCAGGAGTTGAAATTTATGTTCTCAAAGGTAATAAAACTGAAATAGGTGGTATTGACGTTTTATCCAAGTCATGACAGCTGAAAACTCTGGAGTGCCTTCTGTTTACATGTGTCCCAAATCTTGCCACTTAAATGCAGGAGGACCAAAAGGATACTGAGTGCATTGTAGCTTTTACATAGCTGAAAGCCCAACTCAGAACTCATTTAAATCAAGAGAATTAGCTACTGATTTTGATAATCTGTAGTAAATTTCATTAGCAAGAAGCCCTCCTCTGCAGTACTTAAGAGAATTAAAGTTAATGTTTTGAACTGTAAATAATAAAATTGAAAGAGATTACAAGACAATTGGAAAAGTGTTTCAAATACAGAAGAAAGAAAGAATGAAATTCCAAAATTAAGTAAGTACATGGCGTGGATGAGAGACAGAAGTACAGCTTCATGTGACAGAAGCTGTGGAGGAAGAGATGTTTGCACCAACAGTTACCAGCCTGTGTTCACATACTTCTTTAGAAAAACAGAAATCAAGGACTCCCTGAAAGACCATTCTTGGCAGAGACAAGCCTTTGTTTGCAGCACAGCAGCTCTTGAGATATTAGAATTTTAATCTGAGACCCAGTTACGATGAGCAGTGTTAATTATACATAATCTTGTCAGGTTTTAAATTGTATAATTATTTCAGAATCAGTGCCTGAAGGATGCATTGTTTCTTAAAAAGAAAAAAAACAACAACGCATCTGCTCACTTAGATAAGATGAACCAAGAGTTAGTGTGTTTGTATTTGCTGAGATAATTTGTGAATATGGTCCCTATTTATTTCTGCCAAGGTTTCAAAGTTCATTTTGTTCCAATGTGCTTATAGCTAAGATATTTTCCAAGCCATAGAAGCTGTTTTCTCCTTTGGGCAGTTAAAATTTTTATTTTTTTGATTCAGTTTTCCCACCAACTCCATTTAGCTACTAATGAGTAATCTGCACTCTTTTTGAGGGAACTGCCTCACACCAAGATTTTGGACTTGTGAGTAGAAGTGCAAAAATTGAAGCTTAAAGCTGGAACAACTCAGACAATAGCAGCTGCATGCAGATGAGCCTTTGCAAACAAGGCTGTGGGGACAAGTAAGCAATCAAAAGGATGCTGGTTCCTGTCTGATATGCAAAGTACTAGAAATTCATCAGTGGTGCAGAGCTGATTTTTATGTGTTGCTTCGAGCCATCACAAAGTTTCACTTGACTTGCATCTTGTTATTTTAGATGTCAGTGGGTTTAGTTGTTTCCTCATTCGTTATGGCAGTGTAGAGACAAAAGTTTATATTTTGCTGTAGTCTCTAGTTATACTTCAGGTGTTTCTACTAACAGCAGAAGTTTGTTCTTTTGTCAGCAGTTTTAAGAATCAGAGAAGTCTGCACTCTTGCACTGAAACATTCTGTTTTATTTTTTGAAATAAAAGGTATTATTAAACACAAAGGGTCATAGAGGTTTGAGGGGTTTTTATTGATTTTTTTTTTTGTAATTTTGCCTTTCCTTATGAAGATGTGCAAAGAATAGAACAATTGTACATCTTTCAAAGGATGATGGTTCAGTTACTAAAATGTGACACTAGGATGCAAAACTTTTTCTTATTACCTTTGCCTGAACTAGATTGGTAGCTAATCCAGCCTTTTTTCCCTTTTTTTCCCAATTCTTCATCTGCATCAGAGAGCTCCCAAGATAGATGACCTCACTGCATGTAAACGGTGTGAAGTACTCAAACATTATACAATCAAGGATGTCAGATATATTTATATATGGACTCCTTAGAAATTCAAAGAAACATCCAGGCATGTTTGTTATGCATGTATAGACAGTAGTACAGGCTTTTTTTAATAACAGAACATACTTGTTCCTTGTCTCGATAAGGAGGTTACTAAGAATGAGAAATACTTCAAAGTAATGTTTTAGTGTTGGCATCTGTAGGATTAAAAGGGTCTGACAAAGATGATAAAGTATACTGGTTCTGAACAAACACTCCTCTGATGTACTACAGATGGGAAATCCAGTTAATTTTGAGTAAAAATTCTAAAGGAAATGCTGTAGGACAACTTTAGGAAAAAAATTATTGCAGGTCATTATCAATAATATTGATATGTTTAAAAAAATTAGGGCTTTTTAAAAAGAATATTTGTTCATTATCAGATTCTGCTAAACAGTATCCCACTGAAAGACCTCTTAACAGAAAAGGCAGACCTCTGTCTCTAAGTGCTGTATTTGTCCATTTAACGGTTTACCATCAATGGCTGAGAATTTTCTTCATAATCTCATAATTTCTAGTTTCTTCATAATATCTAATCTATCTAGCTTATTTGTGCAAAAGCATTTCTTGTAGCTGTTATAGAGGAAACAAACTCAGCATATTCTGTTATTCTGTGAAGTCGCTTTTTGCTGTCATGTTTCAAAACTTTATGCTATATTGCATTGTATGTAAACAGCATCATGTGTGAAAACTGTATATAAAGATCTAAGGATAGCAGGAGAACAAATACTGATGAATAAAAATAATTAGGAATACTCAATACATACTACATACCAAATTGAATTGAATTTAAATGAAGAAATATGCATATCAGTAATTGAAAATTTTCTAAACTTGATTAAAAATAAAGAATCTAGAAGCTAATGATAGAGAAATGAAAAAGAAAGTCTTAGAAATAATGTTCTTTAATTATTTATCACCATGTCTTAACACAAACTGTCACACTAACATAGAAGAACCTGGAATACAGGCTCTGCAGAAGAACAGGACAGATTTCTTGAGATTTCTTTCAAAGGACTCCTGGGGAAATACATATACAGATTTTAATGAAGTATAGTTGCATTTTCCAGATGTTTTATTGAAATACATTCAGATGTAAAATAAATCAGTAGGCTGTGTAATGAAATCAAGCTCTGTAAAGCAAAAAAGAGAAGATCAATCTCTCCAACAGCATAGTTTCTAATGGTCTTTTCTTCTAAAATTATAAATCCACCACATTTAAATATTTATGACCTTGGTGCCTAAAAATAATTCCCTAGCTGTGCCTGTCATCTTGCTGAACTCTGTGATAAAGATAAATACCTTTTGGCTTTATGACCCCCTTGGATATTTGTCGTGGCTGGGGGATAAAAGAAAAAGTTATAGCATAGATGAAAGCCACCTATAGTTACAGTACAAATCTGGGGATCTAGAGCCTGGTGTCTGCAGTTTGCCAGGTTTTAAAAAGGTATAATGAAACTTTAAATGCTTCATTTTAGGTATGGAAAAAAATCCAATCTTCCTCCTCCCCTCTCCCCTTTTCTCAACTATAGTTATCACAATTTATTAGTGTCATAAAAACCTAGGTCAAATTATGCTTACCTGATATTGCTGTCTCTGACCTACAAAGCTAGTCCAGAGATCTGAATTATGTAATTTTTTTACATCTATTTTTAAACCAAGATTCTGGTATTTGACTTCTACTTTGTTGTTCTTTTCATCTGTATTCTCCAGGCATTTAGCATTCACCTTGCTAGGATGGGCCAAACATCAAATATCTGTGTCCATTCCCAGTATACCCAGGGTAACTTGAAAAACAGATCAGGCATTTAGTAAGGTTCCAGGGTAGGACTCAAGATTTGTCCTCCTCCAAACTCAAGGTTCCAAATTTGTTTACGGTATTATTTAAAGTTGTGCTTCAATGCACAGCCCACTCCCTTCTTGATTGAAAATGTTCGATTCAATCTTCACCGCTGCTCTTTCTACTCTTGGAACTGTAGGAGGAAACTATTAGAAACAGTGAGACCCAGCTGGGTCCATTTTCTCATTTATGCCAGTAATGCTACTGCAGGTCAAGCAAGACGCTGAGTAGCTTGTATTCTTTCAGAACATGCAATCCATTTATAACTAGATAGATCACTTTTCTGTAACGTTTTAGCATCTTTGTAAATGTAATGATTGCAGTGGTAGATTAGGAAAAAAACAAGGATGGAGCAGCTGACTCAGTTGTGCATGATTAGATTTTTATGCATGCTGTTAGTATAAATATGAGCAACTGCTCATTTTGGAGATAAAGAAGCCAAATGCACTAAATATGACGTCAGGTTCAAAGCTGAGAAGCCATGCAACATTATCAACCTGGCCTTGTTTCTTTTAGCTTTAGTTCTTAGTACAGCTGCGCTGGTTACTTTTGCCTTCATTTAATCCCATTCTTAAAGCAGATCCAGTTGGTAAGACTCAAGCTTTTGTGGTGGGTTGAGTTGTACTTCATTTATCTCTGTCTTCAATGTACACTAGCACATCTGAAATACATATATTTGACTTTAAAAAGAAAAAACTATAAAGATTTACTGATTGTAAAGAAATTAATGTATTCAAAGTGCTGTACCACAGAAAAATCTTGTCATATTTGACTTTTTCTTGTTTGAATTCAGCAGTTGTGTACAAAACTAATGTTTATACAGATTTAATATGTCAAAATGTGTTCTTTATTCTGTTCAGTACTTACTATTTCAGGAATTTTTGCCTGGTCCTTTCTAGGACTTGAAATACTCAGAGAATAATAAATTTTACTTAAAGGAATTATAAGTGTGTTGGCACAACTTCAGTAGCTTCATATTTAAAATACAGGAAAAGTAGTAGTTGATATCTGTGCATTGCTACATCATACTGTTCATTAAGTCATTCAATTAAAAATTAAATACTCCAGTGCAATAACTATTTGCAGCCATCTTAACAGTGTAACCTAACAAAGAGATCACTGCTTGATAACACTGGTATAGTAACTATAAGCTTTAGTAGGTGTTAGTACTTTATATTCTTTTGTCAGCTCTCTTGTTTTTTTTCTTCAGTATTTGTGGCAATGTTGGGACAGGGTTAAAAGCCCTGGTTTGTAAGATTCTTTTCCTCCATTTTTTTTTTTTAATGATTACTACTGATATCAAAATAACAGTTATTTGGTGGTAGCCATAAAAGGAAAATAAGATTGAAAAAAATGAACCCCACAGCATTGAACTGGGTATTTCACATCATTATTGGCCTAAAGAAGCCCAACCTAGGACCAAATTTTAAATTTCCTGTAGCAGTGAGGTACTTTAGTACCACATGTACTGTAAAACTGCTCCCTGTGGTGTGCCATGCACAAGGGCAATGGCTTGAATTAAGTGGCATTTATTCATCCCATCAAACACAGACACCCAAGCTAAGAAAATGGCTCATGGGATTGCTCAGCTCAACTTTCCACATTACGAGGGTCATAACAACACTGCTAGATTGTCTTTACCATTGCCTTTGTGGTTAAATTTGGGGGTTTTAGGTAACAAATTGATTTTTCATTTTGACTTTTTAAAAGGAATTTACTAGAAGGCTATTTGTTGGGTGTATTCTTGGGAAGAAGATGATGAAAAGATGTTATCCTTTCTTGCTGGAAAAGCTTTTTAACCTTGTACAAGGAGTGAAGATTAATTTCCAAGCTTAATTCCATTTTAAGTAAGAATAGTTCTCTGTGGGTTTTATTTTCCTATTATCAAATCATTTTCTGAAGAATGCAACAGGTACAACTCCAGATCTGAAACTTTATATAGCTTTTTGCTATGAGAAATATATCTTTATTTTCCTTAAACTTCATTGGTAAAAGCTTGGATTCTGATTTATGAGAGCTCAGAGAATTAGGTACCAGCATTAAAGAGGCATGAAGCATGAAAATGCAAGTGCTCTCTCCCTTGAAATATAAAAGAATTTCATTATTTCAAAATCTTGTCCCTTTAGGCAGAAAATAATAAATAGAAAACCATTTTCCTCTTCACTTATGAAGTTATGTCCCTTACAATCATAAAAATGTTATTTTTTTATTATAGGATTGAAAATTCAAATTTATAAACATTTGATAGTATCAACTATCTCTTCATCTTTATGATTATTTTGTTGGTTTCAAATTTTCTTATGTGCTAAGAAGTAAATATGAACAACCTGTGATCAAACATACAGCATGATTTCAATCAAGTTAGTAAGAAATGGGGAAAGGCAATGATCCCAGAAAAAGATATTTTGACCACAATGAGTAGTAAAAAGTACATGTATCTGATAAGGATTTAAGTGTCTTTTGGATCTAACAAGTTATTTTTCCAATACAGAAGTTTTCAGAAGAGTATGGATGTGACCAATGCATTGATTTTCTAGGCTGTTACCCATGTATATTCTATAATTAATAATGAGTGAATTTTGTACATTGAATTTACTCAAGTGCATGTATATATACATGTCCAAAACCATCTACATGTGAGGAAGGACTCATGTGAGTAAAGAACAGGTGGTGAAGAAAGATTTCACAGAATCACAGAATGGGTAAGGTTGGAAGGGACCACAGGAGGCTTCACATGAAAAGGGGAGATTTCCTTGACCCTTATTGTGGGGAAACTTCCTTGATCCTTAGTGATTTATTTGCCTGTCAGTGGCCCAGGAAAGCCAAGTGTCTTGTGCCTGACCAGTGTGTCAGTGTCCTGTTACGGGGACCCTTCACCAAACAGTCATCGTCGATCCAGGTGCTATCTCATTGTAGAAGACAATCAGGTTGGTCAAACATGATTTACATTTAGTGAACCCATGCTGACTACTCCTGATCACCTTCTAGTCCTCTATGTGGATAGAGATGGCCTCCAGAATTAGGCTTTTCATCACCTTTCATGGACTGATGAGTGGCTGATTGGCTGGTAGTTCCCTGGGTCCTCCTTCTTGCTCTTTTTGAAGACTGGGGTGACATTTGTTTTCTTCCAGTCCTCAGGCACCTCTCCCAATCACTGCAACCTTTCAAAGATGATCATGAGCGGTCTAGCCTTTGTGTCTGCCAACTCTCTAGGCACCTGTGGATGCATCAATTTAGTGGCATCTGATTCTGGTCCTACCACTAATGCCAGAAATGAAGAGCATCAAAGCTCTGTCTTGTGTTCTAGATTCTCCATTTCAAAGCTGCTCTTGATTTCCAGCTCCACCTGGCTGGTGGTGGTTCTGGACTATGTAAAACCAACACTTCAATGAGATTCATTCTTCAAAATAAAAGGAAAATGTATATTTTTCAGCCATTCAGATAAACAACGGACTGTAGAAATAAAGGACTGTAATTCAGTGACTGCTAATGCTTTCCAAGCTATTCCAACATTACCTATCAAATATAAAAGCAAAATAACTTATTAAGAGAAATATCTACTAATGGGCATGAAGTGTAGAAGAAGATTTTATTTCTACCTTTAACAATGTTCTAAGTGATTTTAGAGACCACTTTTTCAATTGCAAACTTATAGATAAATCCTATGGAAAACTAACTCACGGTGCTTAAACCAAAGCAATTTCTTGGAATCCAACTCATTAGGGTCAAAAGATCACAAGAGATAATAATGCAGATCATACATTTCACGAATTGCTGGAATAAAAACCCCATGGATGTTTGTCTTACATGTACAACACTACATGTTTCCTTTATAATTTTAGCTTTCCCATTTTTTCTTCTGATCTACCTAATTTGTTTATTTTCTAAAGTTCTATAGTGTCTATTGTTGCTTGAAACCTTTAGGTGTTAAATTATTAAAATATTAAGTGACTATAGTAGAAAATTAGTATTGTAATTTTCTCAGGGATAATTGAAATTGCTTTTTAAATTGGAGTCACGCTTTTTGTAGGTAAGTTTTTGTCATCTGATACACATTCACACATATGCATATGACTGTATATGTAAACTATATACAGTATTTTTGTATGTTTAATCCTATCCCGTACAATCAAATTTATTTTCTGGATCTTAATACAAATTGCAAAACAACCTCAATATCGTTACAGAATGCTATTCTGCAGCATGAGCAGTATCTAAATGGGGGTTTGATTTATATTCCCATCACTTAACCTCTTGGAGAGAAAAACATAAAACTCCTAAATGCTAAAAGGATTTTGTAACTTGCAGCTAAATGGTCACTTTAAAAGCTTTTTTATTCCTATTAAAAGTGTAAGAAGCTTGTAGCTCATTGTGTAACTGAAGGTCAGTGTGACTGATGGCTGCACTCTAGAAGTTATTGTGCTATACAGTGCAACCATGAAAAGACAAGCACCAATCTATGTTTTGGCTTTTTAAGGTACATTTGTTTTAATAGGAACTTCATGCTCAGACTGGAACTAGAGCAAAGAGCACGAACACGTGCCAAGGAGCAGCAGGTATAGACTGCTTTGCAAGGGAGGGCAAGCTGGGAGTGGAGGGTGAGAATAATATGGGCTATCTTGCTTATAATCTATCTGCTTTGCATACTGTTCTTCACAGTAATAATGAATTGAAGTGATCTAACTGCAGGGAATTGTGAAGATTGTATGAGAGAGGTGCATAAAAATATTTTCTTGTTCATTTTTGTTTTCTGTTTTAGCCTTTTGTTTTTGGTGGTGGCAAGTTGTGCTACTTGCACAAACAAATTCCATCAAGGCTTGTCACTGCAGAAACCACACATACCTGAAATTAGATGGTCTTTCTGTTTGGGCATGCCCCTTTTTACTTCAAAAAGACCCCTTCAACCATAAATCATAGAATCATAAAATGGTTTGAGCTGGTAGGGACCTTAAAGACCATCTAGTTCCAGTATCTCTGCTGTGGTCAGGGACACCTTCCACTAGACCAGGTTGCATAGAAGTTCAACACAACCTCTGCATGAAAGGTCTCTGTTTGGTTGTGTTTTGGTGTTTGTTCATTTGGTTTTGTTTGTTTGTGTTGTTGTTGTTTTTGTTTGTTTGTTTTTAATATAATTATTACCAGCATTTGGGAGAATTAAAGATTCTTGATTGTAATCTGAGAGATCCTGGTCATTACATATTATTTTTTAGTGCATACTTAATGCAACTTAAAACATATTTTCTTGAAGAAATAAGGCTATTCTAATATTATCCTTTATTTCAATGTATCGAAATGTGCTTGATGGACAAAGTCGTATGGTTGAAAATATATATATTTATATGTAGCTACATTTAAGTAGCTACATATGCAATTTAAATAATTAATATGAGATTAAATACTCATGTATATTTTGGTATAGTTGTAGTGGACATAAGGAAGATGAGATGACTAAATATTCCTTTTAAGACCCATTAATTTTTTTCCAATCACATTTTTTTCCCCAAGGTTTTATTATAGGGAGTCTTTTTTTAAATGGGAGTGGATGTATTCCCCTCTATCCCCCACTCTTCCACCCCCTTCCTCTCCCTTGCCCTCCTCCCCTCACCTTGGTGGAGCGAGAGACTGGATATGCAAGCACTTTTGTTTTCCGGACCAGGTGATTTTTAGCTAATGTTTTTTGACATATTAAATAAGATATTTTGTACATTTTTCCTGTGCTATTTCTGATGTAGATAATGATTTATTGTAGTTTGTGCTTCGTTAAAATACTGTACCAATTGTGAATGAAAATTTGTTTATAGGCAACCATGAAGCAGCCTTCTAGGATGGACTTAAGCCAATTATGTATCTGAGCACAGTGAAGATTTAGAAAAAGTACTGGAAAATGTTTGGTTTTTTTATCTGGGATATTTCTAAAGACGAGGTAAGAAATTGTCTTCTACCAGCCTACTCTGTATACATCACATATTGGTATCTCTACTTCTCTTTTAAAAGTAACCTGTAGTAGTTATAGATGGTTGTTATGGTGGTATTTGTCAGCAATCTTTAGGTTATGCTGAAATAGTCATGAACCTTTTGTGCTGCTAAAGCTATTCTTTCAAATGAAAAGCAAAACAACAACAAAACACCAAAATCCCCCACCAAAACCCCCAAGATAAAAAAACCCAACTAACCCAAAACCATGCCCAAGCAGTAAAAAGATGGCATTCTTTTTAAAACCCTTCAGAGTAATAGATCATTCCAATACTACTTACCTTATGAAAAAAGTGTCAGGGGAATGCTGAAGGAATGAGAAATGCTCGAAGGAAAAAATGACTTTTTGTTTCTAACTAGAAAATAGTATTTAGAAAATGCAGTGGATGTGTCTATGGCCTAGTCAATAGTTGCAAGTAGAATCACATGCCCTACAAGTAAATCAGATTCAAGAATTTTCTCCAGCTAAGCATAGCAAATTCAGCTGTAAATCTGGATTTCCTAGCAAATATTTTCTCTTAGTAATAATAGCGAATCTCAGCTTTAACATTCCTCTAAGGTGAAGCATTTTCACCCATATTATACTGGTGTGATATAGACATAAGTAAGAGTGCTGCACATTAAAGTGATAAGTTTTCTCCCACATCACCAGAATGTCTTTAGGAGCCAGACTGTTAAAATAAACACCACTAAGGTTTTTCCTATATTAACAATATTGTGCTTTTTGATAATATTCTTATGCTGGGTAAACTTCTAAGTTTCTATAAGTGACATTTTTATTTTTCTTTTTTCCTTTTAATTTTTTTTTTCTTTTTTCTGCAGTGGCTCTCTAGAGTTGTAGTGTGTCACAGAATCCTAGAATAGTGCGGTTTGGAAGGGACCTTTAGAGATCACCTAGTCCAAACCTCCTGCCATGAGCAGGGATATCAGATTGCTTAGAGCCCCATTCAACCTGACCTTGAATATTTCCAGGGATAGGGCATCCACCACCTCACTGGGCAACCAATTCCAGTGTTTTACCACTTTTACTGTAAAAAACTTCTTCCCTATATTTAATTGGAACCTACCCTCTTCTAGTTTAAAACCACTAACTCTTGTCCTGTTGCAACAGGCCCTGCTACGTGTTTGTCCTCATCTTTCTTATACACTGCCTTGAAATACTGCAAGGCTGCAATGAGCCTGCTCTTCTCCAGGCTGAACAAACAGAGTGCACTCAACCTGTCTTCACAGGAGAGGTGCCCCAGGCCTCTAATCATCGTCCTCTGGACCTGCTCCAACAGACTCATGTCTTTTCTCTTTGTTTCTACCTATTGCTTGATTACTATATATGAGAATGCCTATTTTATGGAACAACATTAACTCTATTGACTAACCTAATAGGCTATTTCTGAGTAGTCTAAGGATCATTTGCCATCCTTTGTTAATGAACAGTAACATAAGTCTAGTTTTAAGTACCTTAAAACTAAAAGCCTAGGCAGAGAAGCAGAGGGAACAATGACTTGCAAAGTTTTTCCTGAGTTCTTATGTAAACACCTTGATCTCACATCGGAATGTGTTTCTATTTTAAAATACAGCATTTATCTACTGCTATATTTACATCATACTATTAAACTCCTAGGATAAGCCTCTGTGGCACAAGCACTAATAAAAAAGACAGGGTCTAAACTCAGGCTCTGAATCTTGTTTGCATTGGAAGTTGGTAGTTTTGGGGTATTCCTGCTACCTTTCTCTAGCATGAACTCCTCCTGATAAGACTCTACCAGGTTTTGTTTTATGCCTTCTACAGTCCCTCCCTACTGTCCCATCCTATTTTGTTACCTGAAACATTCTTTATACACTTCTGTCAAATCTCTGCACATGAATCTCCAAAATACTGCCACTTTCTTGCCATAAAAAAACAACTCAGAGTTGCAACATGACTCACTTTTAGAGACTCCGAAATGAAACTCAGTTCCTTTGACAAACACACCAGTAGGTGTCTCTTGGGACCAAAATGGCATCACAAGCAGATCAGAGGTCCCCTAGGGCCTTTGTACAACTTGTCCTCAAGTTCAGTCATTGCTCTTTGGGTTAGACACTCTTTAACAAACCTTTTGTAGTGATGACTTGTTCTGTAGCTACAATTTGTTCACTTGCACGGCTTTCTTAGAAAACATAAGTCATAAAAGGCTCTGTATGTTACACTTTGAGCTGATGACTGGAGTGCAGAAAACACAATGATGTTGCCCACCTTTATCTGACTGTTTAAATAGAAATAGCAATGTTTCTCATTGACAAGCTAGTGGGATCATTAGCAGTGGTTTAATTATGGTATTTGAATGAATGTTTCCAGCAGTCTAGAAAAATATAAATGTCTTCTGTGTAAAAATAATTATTTCTGATAACAGGTGTAAGCATTAGCACATGATAGGTATGCATGTCATGTACTAGGTGCTCTAGAAAATTCTAGTTATTTCTTAATGCATTTTTTATTCATTAAAAAAATGTTAAAGGGTAGCAAAATTTTAGTATAAGTGATTAATATTTAGTATTGTCTATTGGAGATAAAAAGACCCTTTTAGAATATGTTTCAGAAATAATTAAACAGTACAACATTTATATAAAAGTTTTTGAGGCGTGAGATTCCCAGAGAACCTTAGTTTGCAACCAGAAGTACATTGAAATAGATGCACTTTTGAGTGAAGTGCCCTCTGCCAGCAGAAAGTACAGCAGAGAAGCTGAACGCAATTGTAACATAAAAAAATGAAGACTATTCATCCAACTAGAGCTACAAAGCAAACCAATTACCCAAGTAGATTTTGACTGAGGCCACGGTAACTCCACAGTTTTGAGCGAGTAATGACCAGTGATAAAGCAAATTACATTTTGTGACCCCAGTAATTGCCCTCAAATGTAATTTTAATTAAAGTATAGATTTGAACTTAGTGTTTCCTTGGAAATGTTATAGGCATCACAACTAAGGTCAAAACACTTTATTTTGTGGAAAATAATTTGTCTCATTGCTTCAATAAGATGTAAACATTTTTCAATTGTGTCTTCCTGGAAAGGATGAAAAGACAGTAATTAAAGAGAAAAAGAAGCTCTTGAATGCCTCTCCAAGCACTGAGAGGAGAAAATGCCTCTTGTAAGCACTTAAAGGCTAACAATATATAAAAGGATTACTATTTTTTAATTAGGTGTTGTGGATTAAACCAGATTATACATCAAATATTAGACATTAATTTTGTAGGGTAATATTTAATTGTAGCCCAGCTCAAGATGGGTGCCTCCAGACAGATTCCCTGAACAAAGAAATTCCTGGGCCTTTATACCCTCACAGTATGTGCACCTGATTTTCATGTGCCCTGCACATACCTCTTGGTCTGATGGTGATTTGTGACCTGGGTTATTTTAACACCTCTTTGGATCCTTTCTCCATGTTCACACAGATAGGCCATTAATTGTTAAAGAGTCTTCCAGCTCTGGCCAGCCTTAGGGCCTCTTAACCCTTATCTGAAGATATCCAGTCTTTCTATGTTTTCTCCTCTGCTCAGCCATTCATGCTAACAAACTGATTTCATTTAAAGTCCACCTATGCCAAGCTTTGAGAAAGGCCCATTAATGCTAAGCTGTAAGCAAGTTACGATTGCACTTAAACCTACGCAATTAATTTGTAATACTTTCTAAATAAACTCAATTTAATTCCCAACATTCAGGTGTTGATTACTTTCTATGAAATTGTATTTATGAATTGGCGAACTCTATTGAAAGCTCCTTGCTTTGGAAATAAGATCTGAGAGGTTTATATATCTCTCAAGGACTGGACTTATATATTCATTCTATAAATAAAAATAAGTTGATGCATTTTAATAGATATTCCAAATGATAATGCCAGACAGATTTGAAATATTTCAAAATGGGACCTTAACTGTATGGAAAGATATTTTATTCAAATGTTATGCATAAGACTAACCTATAATCCCTCATAAATCCTGGCAATAGGACATGTTAGTGTGAGAAGAGTCTTTCACTGGCTTAAACATTTTGAAGTTTAAAATATCCACATGCTAATTATTAGGACAAAAAAGCATATGTAAAATTTCACCTGAAACCTCCCAATACCTGCAGGAGGTTCTTAATATTTTTTAGTACGATTTTATTTCATCTCACAGGTAAGAATACTTATGCCTTAACTGCCTTTTTTAAAATTAATGAATGGGCTGAAATTTTCTCTCCAGGGGTAAAGAACATTCATGTCTTGTGAGAAATGTCCTGTGATTCTTGGTTGTAAAATCTTCTGAGAGACCTCGTTGACATATGTATCAGATATTGACAAACGCTTCTTATTTAATGTCAATGAAAAATCTATACAGGGTTATCTCTTCAAGTAATCTTGGAATTTAAACATGATCTGAGTCACTCATGCATGACCATTGATGTTCGCTTTAAAACTGAATTTTTATACTTCTGGTTGATTCTTTTATTTCCCCACTGGAGAATTACCTCTCCTTATAATTCAATTTGATCTCATATCTCAGAATAATCATATGTACATATGTCATTCAAACAGTCACAAAAATTGCATCTGGATAATTTCCAAAATATGAACTCCCAAATTTGTATAAATTTAAAATAAATTATACCAATAATCAATACAAATTTGTAAGAAAATGGGGAACATAGTAACTTCAAGTAAGGAGAATGAAATCCAGGGTAACAAAAGAACCCATTTTTCTTGCTCTGTTAAGGCAAGTAACAGTGGCCTTGGCCTAACAGGGACTGCCTAGTAGCAATAAAGTGCAAGATTTTTTTTTTCCTGGAATGGAAAGATGTTATATTTATTGCTACAGATTTTAATTTGCAAAATAAAAAATACATTCTGATCCACAGTTTTAAAAGAAAACAACTGATAAAGACACAGTCTGATGGTTATTTGATTTGCGTCATCATTATTCAGATGAAGCACACTATACAATCTGACATTTGTGGAGGAACTCCCAACAGACTTCACAGTTACAGTCTAAATGTGAAAGTTTATGCAGCTGCATTTTTTTCATTAGACATCAGATGTAACATATCTTCCGTAGTTTGCTCAAACTACTTTACTTCTTCAAAATAGCAGTCCACAGACTTTCAGTTTTCAAGTGATTTATTAGTTCCTGTTAATACCTTTTCCTGTTTCCTTTCATTACTCAATAAATTCCCCATCTTTCATTATATGTAATTGTTCCTTCTAACTGATTTATTTAGAAAAGTTTAAGGTCTTATGCAGATGTCTTATTGACAAGTTAACTGAATTCCTCCAGATTTTACCTTAATATGAGCTAGTACCTTAATATGAGCTAGGAATTAGCCTATTGTCTCTTACCCATCTTACCACTAGGGGAACCTTTTATGAACTTGTCAAATTTACCACCTATGCCAAGAAACAGAAGATGTGGCCTTGTGACTATCTCAAATGTCTAAAACTCTCTAAAATGAAAGAGTTTTCTGAAAAGTCACTGATATAAAACATTAACTGAGTACTTTATACCAGCTAGTGTAAAGAGCAGCCCTAATAAAAGGATGATAAAGTATATTCTATATTGTGTTATGTCTAGAATTTTCACTGATACTTAAAGGAAATGCAAAACAGAGTAAGAAGTTGATTTCTTTTTTTTTTTTTTTCTCTTGGTATGGGACTTTTCTATTGATGTCTTCTTGGTGCAGTGATGCAGTCAACTATTCTTGTGACCCATCTGTCTTGCAAATAGAAAGAGCCAGAGTAAGTCTTCCACTCTTTTATATAATGGTCTCTGCAAGCCCTAAAAACATTTACTAAGCAGATTTAGTAGATGCAGACACTAAAACTATTTTAATCAAACCAGAAAAAGTACAAACAAGACAGAAAAAAAAGCAAAAATACTCATTGCAATGGGTAGAAGTACCTATCTAGAATATATTGGTTGTATAGGGTAAAGGAAGAAGTTTCATCTCCCTGAGCAACATGTTCACTTTTTGTTCCTGAAGCTGCCAGCTCTGTGGCTAACAGCAGCTGCTACAAAATATCAAATTCTTTTGTGCCTGATGCCACCTCATACTGTGATATAGCAGGCTTATGCTGGATCTTCATAGTCCAAAATGTGCAAAATCAATCTCTATTTCCAAATAAACAAGATTATTACTAGAGCAAAAAATTATTACAATCTACCTCATGCTCTGTAATGTGGCTGGAGTCCTGAGAGGACACTGAGAACAGATTCAGGCATACATTTGCAGTATGACCATAGACTACTGTGTCACTGACCCAGTTCCTCCTGGCAGCAGTTCAACTATGGTTACACTTAACTAAAGGCAGTGGAATTTGAAGATGTATTTGCTACCTGTATTTAGCTAGAACACCTGCTGCACTGAGATGCTGGGGGGAGCAGACATACCACAGGTGAAGAAGGAGTGTTTGCATTATTATCTTTGTGAAGATTTTAGAGATGAACTGACAAATAGTCCCTTTAATTGCTTACAAGGGACAGATCATGTGAAAGCTTTAGTTTTTTGATTGTTTTGATTTTGTTTTGTTTTGTTGTTGTTGGTGGTGGTTGTTTTTAAGCCACAAAAATACCCTTCAGCTAGGTTTCTGCAGAGGGTAAGGTTAACCATTTTAGCATAAAAGGTTTTGGCCAGTGTGAACCAGTCAAAACTCCACTAGTGGAAAAGTGAAAATTTGGAAATGCTGGTTCACGGGGGTTGAAATCGCTTACAGCAAAATCATCAGTTTGACAAAGGATTTTTGAAATACAGCCAGTTCTGAGGGCAACCTGTCTTTCTGTCTTTTGTTTAGCTGCCTTTCCCTCTTCCTTTCCTCTGTGCTTTGAGAACTGCACAAGAACCCTGGAGTGGACAGATTTGCTACATAGGTTGAGGACCTCCCTTGAAATGGCATGATCTCCCTTGGATGGCTGCTGTAAGTACATATTTCTGTTCTGGGAACATTATGTCCTAGGTCTCAGCCCCTTTAGTCTCTTGCAGTTCAGACAGATCTTTTCAGGCAGATTTATAAAACTGCTTTAAAACTTTAAATCCTACTTTTAGAAGTGCTAGTTCCTCCTCTCCCTAAGCACCTTTGTTTGAGGGGCTGAGACTGCAACCCCTGTGTGACATAAGAACTTTTTTCAGTTTGTATCTGAAATGTGCACTGCCAGTATGCATGAGGTGATGACAGGGCAAAAGGGCTGGTTCATGGGCTCTTTTCTGTTCACTTTTCTGTGTGTCCTTGTCTTTTTCAAAATTCCTTTTTCTTTTAGTATCAGAAATTATTTACTAAGAGTGTGGTGAGGCACTGGAACAGGTTGCTCAGAGAGCTGGTAGATGCACCACCATTGGAGCAACCTGGAAGGTGTCCCTGGCCATGGCAGGGGGTTGGTACTAGATGAACTTTAAAGGTCCCTTCCAAACCAAGCCATATTCTGTGATACTATATTTATTTAGCCTATTTTATACATTACCTTATACACGTAGTGCCATTAAATACAGATTTTACTGTATGGTAAACTGCTTTGAGGAACGTTTATACCCTTTCCCAGTCTCTGGAGATAATCATGCTTACAATGAATTTACTACTATTGTGCTACATAAAAGTTATAAACCCTTTTTTAAGCTTTCCTCCTAGGTCTGATATTTTGATAAAGAGGAACTTACTCTTTTTCTATATGATTTTTTTTTTTACAACTTTTGCATTTTTCAGGTTTGTCTCGAGTCTCTGGCCATGGTCATATTCCACAATAATTATTTTTTAATAACATAGTATATTTCAATTATAGAGGGTAAAAAAAAAAAGAAAAAGAAAATTAACTGTTTCTGGTGAAATATTTGTCAGCAAAACAATGTAGTAAAATACAGATAAAAATATAGTTTTCCAAGAACTGTTGGGCATACATAGACATTTTGTTTGCTTTCCTTTTGTCCTTACACTCACCTCTGTCCCAAACATATTCCAACTCATTTGATACGGAAAATTATCAGCCAATATATTTTCCTTTTTTTTTAATGATGGCAAATAACTGTTTTACAGATGTGTTTAATTATGTCCATGAATCACATATTTTCCTACACTATCTAAGATGTTTACTTGTTTTATTACTGTCTACTTTGTGATTCCCAGAAGAAGGTGTGTATTTCCTCTTGTCCATGACATATTATCAAAGCAATGATGTTCTCGGGTTTTCGGATGAAGTAAAAAAGCAAAGAATTAGGGAGCAGGATGTCTGTTCTTAAAGCAGTGAGGGCAATTTGGCCGCTTTGTGGATATTCTGACTTACGCTTTTTAGATATTCTGCTTTATTGGAGACGCTGTTATTTTAAAATGTTTTCTATGCTCAAAACGGGTAGTTTTGAACCCTTGAGGTCACTTTTTCTTTCTTCTCTTGTCTTTTTATCTTTCTTCTATTGTTTTAAAGCAGATATGATCTTCAGGTTTATAGTAGCTTCTTCAAAAAAATAATGTTCTTTACCAAGTTCGTTTACCAGCTCTCAGTACTTGCATGGACTGCCAAGGTTCCTCTGGGTTAATGAACCCTCAGTGTTTAAATTTGAAATGACTCGCAACCTTGACCACTTAGGTCAGAGGAACTGTGTTCAAAAGCTGCAGAAATCAGGAGCTAGTAATTTAGAGAAAATTATTTGGAAAGTGTAATTTATCATTGCTTTTACATTTGAGTTCATTGAAAGATGTCACGCAGTGTAAGTACAAAGTTATACTGATGACTTCTCTTAATAATGGTATTGTGGGCTGAGTAACAGTGGAGAGACGCAGAGAAAGAAAAGTGTAGTATCCTTAGTGCTACTTGAATCTCTGAGTGGCTCAGCTTTTCACTCTTCCATGGAGTATCTCAAAGTATAGATGGTAGGAGATTGATTTTATTTGTATCTAACCTCAACTTTCCTAAGTTTTGGTGTATCTAAGAAAATAATATGTATTCTATAGAACTTTAAAGGAAGGAAATACTCCAGAAAGTAAGGCAATCAAAACAATTTACTTTTAGATTTTGCAGGAGAATTTGATTAATTTGGCTGACTACTTTTTCAGTTTTATGCTTGCAAAAAATTTAAAAGCATTAAAATTAAATATTTACCCACGTCTGGCTTCATGTATAGCAGATGTAAGAGTACTGTGCACTTGTAGAGATTTATTATATTGGGATGGATATCATTGAACAGATATTGCATAATGTGTATGTTAGAGGTTAGTCAAGCATGGAGATCTCAAAGGGAAATTGCTGCATAAAAATAAACACAACAAATTTATTGAGGTTAGGTATGCAATCTGTATATAGGTTTGAAAGAAATTTTTTTCAGAATCTTTTTAGGATGGCTACTGCCTTTTAATTGTTTTTAAAGGGAAACTTAAGAAACTTGTGTTTCTTAGTAGGTGAATGTCAAGGTGAACTGAAAGGAGAAAGAAGCTGTGAAAAAGCACGTAGAAATTGCCATTTTTTTTTCCCCTAGAGCTCTTTCACTGATGCATTTTTAATACTACTTTCAGAGTGAGAAAAGACATTATTTCTATGTGTTGTTAACATCAAGAAACTGTAAAATAATGAGACAAACTGTTTATTAATGACAAGCTAATGGCACGACATGATATTTTTCATCATTATTTCAGATTTTTATTGAGTTGTCAGTGACAGCATCTAGCCTAGAAGAGTTATTCTTTTTGTTCTTTTTTCTTTGTTGAAGGGTGTTATCTCACTGAAATGATATGGTTGTTTTGTGTAAAGGTCTTAAAAAAATGGAAACAAAAGTTCCAATTTACTGGATGTTTACTTCATTGTTTATACTCTTTTCTTTCTTTCTTTTTTTTATTTTTTTTTTTTTTTGGAGGAAGAAACCATGTACCTGCCAGGCCTTGCTAATGACAAATAAATTAGGTGTTACCACTCTATGACTATGCAAAGTCTGTGTGTTCTTTGTTTTCTTCCCACTGTTGGTATGGGTTGTTTGGGATTATTGGTGGAATCTTTGAAATAAAATCCAGGGGTTTTTCTTATTTTTGTTTCCCATTTTATGAGATATACTTTCTTATGAGAGATTTAACAGGGGCTGAAGTTCATATTTCAATAAATCTATCACTAATAAAATAAACAAAACATTTTGTTAATAGAGAAATGGGCAAAAATTACTTCCGGTACATTTTAACATCTATTTAACGTCTTGTAATTTGTGCAAGAATAGTTAGAGGAGTTTTCAACTAATTGTTCATCAAAAGGAGCTGTTAGCATATTCTCTTCCTTAGGAAAATAAACCTTAGTAAATCTAACTAAAATTGAAAGGCTACATATAAATAGTTGTCTAGGTTATCACTGTCCAGGCATGGTTGTCTTGAGCACAGTTTCATTTAGCACATTTTCTTCACAGTATAGCAAGTTTGTTTCTCACTGATGAACTGCACTTCCAGTCACTGAGTTCTGGTTCTACAGCTGCTGAGAAATAGGAGGGACGGAGAAGTCAGAAAGTGGTCACTGCTGTGTCGAGCATGGTCTTGCCTATGTATTATTCAAGAGGCAAGATTATAGTGCTAGCACTCCTTGTTGAACTGAAATAATCTTTAAGTTAAAAAAAATTATTCTGATGGAAGAGTAGGACTGTAGTCAAGCCCAACTATTTTTCCAAGGAATATCACTTTTGCCTAAACGTTACTGTAGGCATTATTTAACTGTTGAGTGATATGTGTGTGTGCCAGATCTGGACACATGCACACTATTATTTTCATGATAATTTACAAATAGCACAACAGGCATGCAGAGCAAAACTGCACATAAGAATTAGTCATTGGTTTTGGTAGTATATTATACCCTTTGTTTCTGCTCTAGTATCTTTTTTTAAGTCTCATTTTGAATAATTAATTATCTCAAAGAAACATTTGACAGCTACTTTGTAAGGAAGTGTAAACGCAGCTGTAGGAGTGTATTTCTTCATAATTGTATTCATGCTGTTTTTGACAGCCTGTTCAAAACTGTATTTGCAGGAAGTCCTTGAAAGAGCTGCTTCCCTTCAAGCATCCTTGCCTGAGGCACTTCCAAGCATCTTCAGACTCATTCAGACCACTGTTGCCTTTTCTCCAGTCTGGCCTAAAACTTCACAGGGAAATGCATGTCAAAAGGTGCTCCCACCATAATTTCTCCTTTGTATTCAGTAAGGAATAAAAGGATTTAAATTGATTTGATTTATTAAATATAGGCTGCAGACTGTTTTTCTGACCTAGTTATCTACCAGTCATAGTGGAAATATAATTAACATAGACACAAATTATGACTTTATTCTTTTGGCAGTAAAATATCACTCATAATGCACATTTATTGTGGTTGCTATTACTAACCACATTGATTCTCAGCACGCTTAAGGAACACAGTGACAGACAATATTGTGTGAGGTGCTGTACAAAAAGTCATTGCAGAGACTCCAAAGAGTGCCACAAATGTGCTGCCATTAAACAAGCCCGGGGTTGTTTATGAAATGAGTGACATCATGGCTCATCTTTCTTAGTGGCAGGACTAGCGATAACTTTTACATGCAATTTTTCTGGAGAAGCTGTCTCTGTCATTAATACTTGTCTCTTATGGTGTGACAAGAGTGTCAGCAATTTTGGTCATTTTCTCTGATTAGCTGCATGACTTACACAAGGTTTACCAGCACTTTTTTTCTTCACTTTTTCCTTCACTTTCCTGTGAGAGCTTGAAAGTTTAAGAGAATAGTTTTAAAACACATGTGGGAACATATGGATTGGCTGGTTTTAATAAAACTAGCTTGTGAATGTATAGTAAGATTAAGCAAAACAATTAACCATATGACACCCAGATGAAAACCATGCAGAATATTAGCAGGAGTTGCCTGTCTATGGACATATTTAATTATTTAGATCATTCTGCACTTGAATTCCCTTCATGTCCAAAGTCCTTAAAATAGAAACAGTGTAAGAATGTTTCTCATCCCTTAACTTGCAAAAGAAATAGCTGAATAGATAGAATTGATCCTCTTCATGTAAAACCATTTGTTAAAGTTATGCCTAATATGAGTACCTGCAAGCAGACCCACAACAGAAGTCAGTCTGTGATGAGAAAAGAAGTTATAGCTTATTCCTTTTCAAAAATTATCTTTTTTTTTTCTCTAGAAACTGTATATGCATATATATAACATATATTTTATGTATACAGTTGTAGACTCTGTAAACTATGGAGAGAATTGGGGAGATATGTTTCATGATCAGATTACTCATTTTATTTCTAATGTATTAATTTTTTTTTTTTAATTTATAAGGTTAATAAAGTAATTGTAGCAGTTGACTTTTAAATAGCTTCAAGTCCGTCTGCCCTTAATTATGTCTGGAAATTTGCTTTCAAGTCATTCTCTGAAAGAAACCCTGGAGTCAATGAAGTGATTCCAGGACTTGAATTTATATTAATATGAAAGAGTTGCTAATATAGTCTGAAACATATTACGACTTGATAATATACATTTCTTAGGAAGATAATCCTGTTCCAATTTGTCTAGAACAGAAAATAAAATATTATAGAAGCAATTTTTATATATGTATGTAAAGTTCCTTGGAAGAACCTCTTCTTCATTGTTATATACGTTTTCTAGATTTATAGTTGAAAATTTGCAATAATAAATTGCAGAGTAGTACAAATGGAGATGAGAGATTTCTTAGCATTACAGAGTCTAACTGTGAAAAGGCAGCAGACTCTCACAAATGTACTGTCTAGCCATGCAGTAATGACGGCAAAATATTCAGTCATCTGTTTTAAAGAATTATTTTCTCTAACCCTTGAGATAAAGGTAGCTCTTTAGAGTCATTACCATAAGAAACTGAATCAAAGCAGAAGTTGTCAGCTGAAACTAGAATATTCAGTTTTCTATCTTTTGAGTTATTTTCTTTTTGCTGTCATCTATCTGCCCTTTCTCCTACTATTTTCATAATAATATATTATGAAAAAATATTAATAAATTTGGCAATTCCTTTATCTGTATTTTACACTTGCATGGCTATTTCTCTGATCATTTTGTATATGAATGTATAGCAAGCTTTTCATAGCAAAGTTTGAAAATGTTCTCCAGTATCTAGATCCATGTTAGATATTCTTAGATGCTAAACCAAAGGTAAGCTCACAGGCTGAGCCTCTACTTCTACTCCTAATATTGTACCTTACCAGAATTTATGATTCTAGTTTGATTAAAAATCTTGAATCTAATTTTTATTGCTGGATTATGAGAGAGACTTGATCATCAGCCCCAAAGCATCTTCTAGGATATGCTCTAGGTCTGAATACACATTGTTCTCAATTCCAGGCAAGACTACAATGGTGAGGTCAATATGTCTGCTATGTCTGTGACCTGCAGTTTCTAAGAATTCAGTGAGAATGATCTCTTACTAGAAAATAAAAAAATCTTACATTGTCATGTAAGATCATGTTGTCATTACAGATCATGTTGTGGAGGTCAAGCACTTTTCCTTGGTCAAAAGGATCTTCTCTTGATTCAAACGTACGGATTATGTTGACAGAGAGATTTGCACCAAGTAAAATATTTTGTGAATTCAAGTCAATATTGTAATATTATTTTGTCTGAAAACAGATAAAATCCTCCCCACACCTCCATTTTATATTTTAAATATTTAAATCAAAATGCCCTAACAATTCAAATTCTTTGTTCTGAAATGTAATTTACAATAAAGATTTCCCCCAAATAAAAATGATCAGAATTTTTCTTTTGGGTTGAATCAGTAATTTTGTGGGGACCAAGAAAGGTTACCAAAATGTCACTTTAATGAATTTCATTTTTTAAAGATATAAAGGACCCAAATAATAATTTTAGGTGTTATGTTTGTTTGTTTGTGTGAGGCTTTTTTTATCCCCCCAGGGAACTGCTAAACTTCAGAACCATGTTATTCTCTTGTTCTGCTTTTTTTGTTGCTTACTTTTTTTCCTCTACGTCACTTTCCTCTTTTGCATCAAATTTTTACTTGGTCTCTTTTTTGTCCATTTTACAACAATTTTTTCATCTGGAAATCTACATAGCAGGTCTGAACTAAGTAATTTCTACAAAATACATTGGCACATTACCACCTGAAATGCCACTTATTCGGGTGATCATCTTGTGTATGAGGGAATTGTTTGAAGGTCCATTTTTAAAAAAAGTTAGACTAAGATGTACTTATGAGTTAAACTTGTAAATCTATGATAATTGTCTTGGCAGTTTATGGAGAACAATTGAACCTTTGGCCTGAGACTGGGGAAGGAAATGTTTCATGAGAAAGTGAAAGTCAGGTGAGATATTATGGTGCTTATTGGAGTAGCTAAAGAATCATCATGCTTCATTATTGTGTTATTTTTACATATATAACAAAAATAACTTTGTTAGAAAAAAATATTTGCAACACGTAAGCCATTAATTCTTTCTTTCTTTCAAAAATTTACTTGTAATTAGTGGCATTATGCAAGAAGGTTGTAACATTTTTATCTGTCTTTGTCACAGAAAATCACTTAATACAGGCTATTGAGCATTTTCATCGTGAAGAAAAATTCAGCCATTTGTCTGAGATTTCCTGATGCATTAGATGACACCTGGAAATTTTGGACCAGTAGATGCTCAATATGTGCAGATCAGTCTTAGATACAGAAAAACAGATTGATGCATCTCTGATTGACTCTCTATGTGTTAGCTGATATGTGGTAAGTCAGAGGCATAAAGAGCATTGATTTTACTGCGTGGGAACAGTGAGTCATCAAACTCACTCTTCACAGCTATGAATCAAAAGCCAAATAAGCATGCACATTTTCATGCATACAGTAAAAGAAAAAAATGAAAGGGATAATTATATATGACTATTCAAGATTTACTATCTTTTTCATTTCTTTTATAGTATCTTTTTATTTGATTTACACACAAAGGGCAGAGGTGAACAAGATGGTACACATGTTTGTTGAGTTCTGGGTTTCTTCCCCAGTAAGAGTAGATAGTATTTCAATTTGAAAAGATGCAGAAACACTGCTAGCAATCCACATGCACAGAAGTCACAGGATCAAAATCACCCTGTAGTTAAGCAACTAATGTCACTGTCTATCAGCTGGAGGTGAGAGGAAGTAATTTCTTTCTTCGAAAATGTATGCAAGATTGCTAATTTTTTACGTTTATCTTGCACATCTTGCATGACTACACTAGTGCTCCCTTCACAATGCATCCTTGTTACCCACAAATTGCTCAGACTAAAGAGTCTGAGGTAAGTCTGGCTTTTCCAGTGCCCAGTTTCTGACTGATAAGTAATGGGAACCATTTCAGTGACATCCTAAGCTTGCTGCCCTCAGGCATCACTAGTAATGCTTTAGTGAAAACAGGAAGAAAGAGATGCTAAGATGTAGATAGACTTGGATCCACACATATAATAAACTGAAAAGTGCAACTACACAGTCAAAGGGAAAAGTATTTACCTCTGGGAAAGTATACTACCCTAGAAACTAGAGATGTGCTATGGAAGAGCAATTATCTGAATCAAAAACATTTCTGATTGGGTTTGGACACAGCAACTAAGCAGTCTCATGTAAAGCTTAAAGCACAGGCTCAGTCTGGTTAATGAAATAATTGTTAGCCTGTTTTGTTTACTTGAGACATTCCTTGAGAATGTTCAAGAATCAAATCTGTTCTTACCGCATATAATAGCTGTGTTTTCAGTGTATGCATGTGGGTGGGTAACCTTTTGAACTGTCTCCACAATGAAAGCTTTGGAACAACAGTAACTGCAGGTAGCCAGCTATATTTGTTTAAATGAACTTCTGTTGCTATTAAAGTATTTATAAAAACCAAAAGGGCTGTGGATGCAGCTTAGCAGATATTTGTTTGTGTTTTAAGGAGATAATTATGCAGTGTCCACCAAGCTTCTGTGCAATCTACAATAGTAATTATAATAATTGTACAAAAATACAAATTACATTCCAAAATATGTACCCCATTGCAAATTATTCTCTTCTACATTTTAAACTACTTAGAATAATAATGCTCTCCTAAAGTATTACTGCTTGCATTGTTTTCACTCTGGTTTCTTTTACTTTTTTGTGATTATTATTGATGTTCCTTCACATTGCAGAGCAGATTCACTTTTTCGTCCAGCTTACGTAAGCAGCTGTCTCAAACAGAACCACTGATGCAAGAGGCAGCAGACTCATCTTAATCTATGTACCTATCTACTACTAGTAGCACATGAGACATGTACAGGTGCAGTACAAAAATTTCCAGTTCTATCATTTGCAGTTGTAGGTGACACTATAGTGCAACACCACCATGATTTTTGAAGCTTCAAGTGCTTTCATCCTGCTTCTTCACACAGGCAAACTACAAAATGTTAATTGCTTTTGGACACTGTGTCTGTAAGTGAAAACACAGATATATTGAAATTAATGCAGACTAGAAACTTTGCTGTGTCATAATTGAACCTGACTTAAGGAGAGAGAACTTTTTGACACCTTTCTGTCTTTCTGAGCTTGACACTGGTAACTGCTTGGGATTAATCTACTCTACACTGGGCTACAGTGGTGCTGGGACAACACCTCCACAGTTAGCAAAGCTGTATCACATGCCGTTAGTTCAACGACAGTATCTCATTTATCTCCTTTGTTTTTATTAGTCTGTGTCAGAAATCGGATGACCCAACAGAGTCTTTGCTAAAGGCATAATCTATCAATGCCCGAAGTGTAAATAAACCACCCTCTTGTGTCTGTGTTATTCAAGATTGTCTACAATGTGATTCAAGAAAAACATATTTATACTTTAACCTTTGTAACTAAAAGCATTTACAGTATAGGCGGATCCTAGCTCACTTTCAAAATGCCTGGAGTGCTAAGAGGTGAATAATGAAGTTTCCAGATGTATCTGTTTGATACGAACAGAATTCACATGAGAAGTGGGCACTGAAAGCATGTTTATGCCTCCATTGCAATCAACAGAGAGAAACAGGAGAGAATAGGACATCACTCCACTCCTCCAACAGGGCTAAAACTTTGCAGATAAATATTTTTCTATAAATTCCACTTTTTCTACCAACTCTGAAAAGGAGCCTTCGATGAACAGTTTGGAAACAGGCAAGCAAATCTCCTCAGTGCTTAAAACAGATCTTAAAGCAGAATAAATCTTTCAAGTGGGACACAGATAAAGAAACACAGCCAATCAAACCAATAATTTAAACTCAATAAAACTTACACTTTTGATGGATTTTGTTTCACAGGAGAATTTCTGTCTAGCTCTAAACAAAACTGCTAACATTTCACTATATGGGGAACCGTTCCATAGGCAAGCTCTCCTGGCAGCTCCATTCAAACTGGAAGAGTTTTCCTATTTTCCCAATAAGGGCTTTTGGCTCCTCAAAAGCATGCTATTTACCTTTTTAAAGAAAGAAAAAATTAGTGTCTCAGCCTTCAGTGTGTAATGTGATTATTTTTGCTACATTAATATTTCAGCTAATTCATCAGTACATATTATTGACCTGCAATAACATCAGAGGCTCCATTCCTCCACAGAGTTCCAACTGGTTTTGCACTTGGTGAAAACATTAGGAGGCGCAGAGGTTTTATATTTGTAATGTTGAAATGAATTAGAGATCAGGGCAGAATGTTTTGCAAATAGATGAAAGACATAGAATTGGTTTTGTATTTGGCAAATCTTCTGATTCTATCCAGTAACCTCTCAGGCCTTTAAAAACCTTGGGATTTTTGTCCTTCCAAAGAATATAACTTCTGAAATATATTTAGTATAAGCCAAACGGTGAAATATTTTGATAAAAAGCATCTGCCTTGCTTTTCTGGGGAAAGATGAGCATGAGGAAGGGCATATTTTAGCCCAAATTTAAAGTCATATAGGACACAGCACATCCAGACCTGGCATTTGAGTAAGGACTCCCAGGTGACACGGTATGGAGTAGCCTGACAGTCACAGGGCAGTCCAAGCTGGCATCATCCAGTGAGCATGTGAGAAACTTTACATATAGACACACATCTCAGTTGTTGCCTCAGACTGTGCACAGTAGGCACTTTGAGGAAGCAACTTCTGTGTCTGCTGCAGACTTGGATATGTTCACAACTTGCCCTTAATACTTTGAATTTATCTTATTTCGTACTTTATGTTATGAGACCTGCATTTCCTTATTCCACAAGCATAAAAGTACTTTTTAAAAGAAAGAAAAGGAAGAAAAATAGGACGTATATTTCCCCTCCTCCCAGTGTCCATTTATATATGTTCCCTGTGTGCAGAAGTGTAGCTTTTAAGATACGTCATTTTGTAGGGTTTTTCTGTAAGGATAATGTTTTAAGGTGAATAAACACAGTTTCTGCCTGCTTCACACAGTCGTTGCCTTAGTAACTGTGGCATAGTGCAGCTGAAGTGTGCTAATACCCTTGAAAGGGAATTTGAAGGAAGCAGATGGGCTGTGATTATCATTGGTTGGATCTATTAGACCAGTAGATTGTGAAACACTAAAAATAATATCTCCAATTGCTTAAAAAATTAATTTTTGCAAGTGGAAGCATTTTCAATGTGATTACTGAAGATATATATAATTGTATTTGCAACTTTTTTTTTTTCCCAGTTTATATGATGGGGAAAGATGCTACTTTCCTGTCTTTTACCTGTAGATGTACTTGATAACTTTATTTTTGATGATTTCTTCATTTCGAGACAGTAGCTGCTGGTATGAACAAAGTGTGTTAATATGTTAAAAAATTAACTAATCCATAATGAACAAAAGAATAAATTTATACATGAGTGACAAAAGATTAACTTGAAAACAAAGACAAGACAAGCAATACTAAAATGTCATTACAACAAAAAGAGGAACAAAGGAAAAATCTGATACTTGCAACTTCGATATTTTTGTGGAATATGATTTCTCTCCTAGATGAAAGCTGTGATATATTGTATCAGGGAAAAAAAAGCTGTTTGGAAAGAAACATGGAAAAGTTTTGTAAATTATCAGCTTACCAACTTACAGAGTGCAACTTTATTATCATAGCTTGATTTACCCTAAAGACAGTCCAAAGGAAATGAAAGTGAGTGACAAGACTTCTGCTTTTTCAAATTTTAAGAGAGAAGTTCTCCCTATTTCTTCATAGGAAAATTTGCAGGCTCAGTGTTAAATATTCTATAACATTTGAAAATAATTGGCCACTAAACTAAAAATTACTTGTAAGGAAACAGTATTCATGTAGCAGAAGCTTCTTCTCATACCCATAAGAGCTTAAAGTTCTTCCCAAATGTAAAAAAAAAAAAATCTAGCTTAACAGGAATCACATATATGAGAAGTGTGAGAGAAATAATCCTTTTTTTGGCCCTGAATCTTCTGTATGAAAAGTCTCCATTCTTGGTGTTTCAACAGTATCAAGTATCATAGACACTTGGCAGTCAGGTTTCACATTTATATAAGCATAGTACCTGGCTTAGTAATAGCAATGGATGGCAACCACACAGAAAACGTTGAAAGCTGCAGTTCTCTAAGGAAGTCTGAGATCCCAGGAGTTTCTGACATGATCACTGAGAGGGGTGCAGGATCATTTTTCATTTTTCCTCAGATGTAATTCTTGCATGGTTTTGTATGAGTGTATGTTATCTTCATTCTTTTTTCATAAAACTGCTGTCAAAAATGCTCTGATTGCAGCTTATTTTCACAGCTGGGATGCCTGACTGTTTGTAGCGCTCCCTCTTATGGTCTCTAGGAAACTGAAAGAGTTGAGGGACTGGAGGAAAAGGATAGGTATGAAGTTGGAAAAAGACAAGATTACATCAGCCAAGCTCATGAGGGGCTACTTTTGCTCCTGGAAGAAACAGCTTTCAGAGGAGAAGGAGACAAGAAAATGCAATTGCCAGGAAGAGTATACTGTTAAACTAAAAGGTATTTTAACTAATAAAAAGGTAGTTTAACTAATTTAGTTAAACTGAAGAGGTATTTAAAGCTCCTGTCCTATCTTTTATATACACCTGTTGGTGCCTGAAGCTTAAGGGGCTCCCCTGTAAATCTCCCTCACATTTCAAGTAATGCAGCTTTCTGTGAAAGCTGTGCTTTATTTTGACATAGGCCTATATAGGAAGGGGGAGGTTGGGGTATTTACTGAACTCCACATACCCTTTGAAAGTTGAGCATGAATTTTCTTAACATCTCAAAAGTTTTTCATCAGTGGATGCCAGTAAAGACCAGTCACAGAGCCAGGAGGCTGAGGTAAGTGCTCACAGATATGTGGTACCCTCAGTAACACTCTCAAAATTTGATTTATTCTAGAGACAGACTCATAGAAAGTGTGTGAAATCACGTCATACTAAATCTCTTGTCTATGGGCTGGCAAAGCTGGAAACAGGTGAGAAATATTTATGTTGTCCTGGTTTTTTTTCTATTTGTGCAACTCAGTCCAGCTGAATACATTGACATGACTTAAACGTAGTGTAAATCTCTCATGCACTGTTACAGCTTCATGATTTGAGGCCCAGAGAAGTGTCCAAGGATTCCTGACTTTTATAGGGGTCAGCAGGTCTCATTGCCATTTTAATAGTTTTGTTTTTGACATGACTTTTATCCATTAGCTGGTTGATCAGCTGATGAGCTGAGCAGAATAAAATAGGGCATGATAGAGAGAACATACGGAATTTAGATAAGCAAGTTATGAATGTAAACCCTCATGGGACTTTTAAGATTCGGCATCTTAGTTGGCCAGATATTTAGTCCTGGATATGTTCAGGATAGTTGACTTGGCCACAGTATACATGATAAGAAGATGAGTGACAAGTAAGATGAACCACTTCTTAAGGTTTCATGCCTTATTTGATTAAAGAAGTATCCATGTTACGATCTGCCCCAGAAAAAGAGGGTAACCCAGGTTCTTTTTGATGAATCCCTTGGGGTGGATTTGGGTAAAACAACACCGAATAATCAGTGTTTGTAAATATATATGTAGGGTTTCTTTTAGAACAATTTTGTTTCAAAGGTAAACAAGTATGTTGTCATTTTGGGTGTTATCATCTATAGTAATACAGCAATATTAAAGCATAAAAATAATACTTAAGAATGTAGCAATATGAAAGCATAAAAATAACATTTAAGAAAATATATGAGGGAGAGAAAGGGAAAGAAACTAAAAGGGTCCTAAGATGTAAGTAGTCACCATCCTCTGGATCCAGCAAGAAAACTTAGTTGCAGTTTCCATATCTGTTTGTTGAAGAGTTGGTCACAGTCCTGTCTAAGCAACACACTTGATCTGTTGGGGCTGGGGGAAATCGCCTCATAACTTAAAGATTTCATGGGTTGTTATACACTTCATGCTCAGGTGGGAATGCCTTGTGCCTCCCCTGGGGTGGGGAGTTTACAATGAACAGTGTCATGGGACTTGTCATGAGTCTCTTACACCTCCTAAGATGTTACAGCCGCCTACTATGTCAGCACCAATCATGGTCAGTCGGGGTCCAACATTTGAGATGCATAGCCCAGGCTAGATGAAAAATTTCTTTGAGTTTCTTGGAGGGATTTTTAAAGCAGAGTCATCACATAAGGTAGGAAATTGGCATGATAAAAAGGATTATCCCACCCCATAGGATTTGCTTCTTATTAGCCTCCTCCCTTACCTGGAAATCCAGTTTGTTAGCTTCAGGTATGCATACCCTTCTGCACCTGGGATAGCTGGGCAATGGCATCCACTTATCTCATCAGAAGGTCCTTTCCCTGTAGGAATATTCAGAAGGGGATGGGCTTTGCTGGGTGAGTAGCTGTTTCTTTTCAGTTTGCTACAGTGGACAAAAGTCTTTTGGTGATTTTATGATGTTTAAGCCATTAACTATTTCAGTCTCTGACAATCCATCACTGTAATACAACAGTGATGAACACTATAAAAAATCCTGAAATAGAAAATCTGAAGGATATTGTTTATATATATATATATATATATATATATAATAACAGATATAGTTTCAAATTTTTTGTGGTCCCAAATATGTGACAGAACACATAGGAAAAAGGACTACACATAGTAAAGGAATTGGGGAACGCTGGAAATTAGGCATATTTTGGCAACCTTAATTACAGGCTTTTTAAGGATTAGGATTTGGCTTTAGTCTGTTTCTTTTGTTTCTGTAGTGTTTAAAAAAGAATTTAATAAAAATGGTCCTATCTGACATTGCCTAGTAACTTCTAATTTGGAGTTAACATGACACAAGCTCACAGAAAGCTTTTTAATTAAATACTTCAAAACAAGAAGGAAATTCTTCAAAGAACTTGTTTGAATTAAAGTGTCACTAACTGAAACTTAACTGAAAGGGAGTAAGTTTTTTTAAATACAGTAAGTTGAAAGATCTTGCAAAGCTGTTTGGAGGTTGACTTACTGTAGTTTATGATGTTAATTATAGAAAAGTTGTTATGGAGATCAAGGTGAGAGCGACCTTCTCTGCAGTGTGGTTACTTCATTTTGTATGGTTACTGAAACACATCACTATTCTTAATGTCACCATAATTTCAGAGGAGATCTCTCTGTTTCTCTTGTGTGCTAGCAATAGCTTTTGTTTTCTTAGTCCTTCCTTTTCTTGTCTCTGACTCTTAATTACATTAGTGGCTATCAGTATTAGATTAATTTCAGGTGCAGCTGAAGTGCTTGAGAGACTGATCTGTTTCAATTATCCACATCATGTATTCAAATCAACCCTTGATCCTCTCCCTGCAGCTTTTTAGGTCATTGAGTAAAGATAGTCTCACCTGCCATGCAAATAAGAGTTCTATTTGCTGATAATTTATTTATATTTCTGTGTTGATATTAACAAGACTCGATTAGTAATAAAGAATCAGTAAGTCAATATTTTTCATACCAAAAGCAGAAATGCATTTTTAATGGGAATGGTAAAACTGAGCACTTATTCTGGGTTAAAAAAGCTAAAAGGAGAAAAATATATGGGGGAACATTCATCTGTTCCACAATAGTATCATAAATATTTTCATTTGTATGCATTCCAGAAAAAAAGGTTATTTCAGTTAAACTAGTACTCATCAAAAGCCGGGAAAAAAGCATTACAAAGAATGGGTTAAAAGCAAGTCACAAGCATTGTCAAAACCCATCTGAAATTTCTGCACAGGGTACTCTCAATTTTAGAATTCATTCTGGCCTGTGAGGCATTCTGTACCACAGCTCCCACAGGAATATCAATATACCTTTAAACTAAAGACATTCAAACACACACTAAGAATAGTTTTCTCTTTTAGTCATGAACTTCATAATAATCTTCAGTATTTCCTATAGGCTCCCCATCTTCTTTCTTCCTTTACAGTGTTTTCTGAGGTTACTTTTTTCTCCTTCTTGAAGTAAAAGTAATTCAGGAAGAAAACATATCCAGAGATTTTCTGTTAAATGTCTTTCTTTTTGTGTGGATATGCATATTTACATGTCTAGTGTTTGCTTATTTACATATAGATATTTATACCTTTTTTTTTTGTTTTGTTTTGTTTTGTTTTGTTTGTGGTTGGTTGTTTTTATGTACCTGCATCCTCTTGGAAGAGAAGTTTTTGTACCTACACATACTGCTACCATTTCTGCTCTTTCAGGGGAATGTCACAGGTCTGCATATTCTGAGGTCTTAAGTTATCGCTATAGTAATATATCCTGATTTCTGATACAGTGAAATTTCTGCTGCAAGGTTCAAATCATGACTCCAATTAAAATGAAACTCGTCTTTTAGAAAGATATCCAGCCCCATTTAAAAGACTTTTCACAAGTAATCTATGTTCTAGGGATTTTGTTTTGGCAATTGATTCCTTATTAGGAGTCTTTGTCTAAGACAATCTCAACCTTGCTTGCTAGGTTAGAGGATCCTCTACCATCCTTCAAGTTCTCTTTGCTCAACTCTTTCCTGTTTGTGCTCTGTACCTGTATGTCCCCTGCTCTATATGAGTGGTAGGAGAATGACATCTGTGATATTAATTTTACGGGAAAATGTGTCATAGAATGTTTTGAATTTTTGCAGCTTCATAAAATTGTTATGTTATCTCAGATAGTTGAAGCTGTGTTACTCAGGTTTTCTTACCAGAAAATCGAGAGGTACAAGTAAGTGATACACAATACATCTGTTTCTCAGGAAAAAAAGGGTTTTGACAGCGTACTTCAGGGAAAAGTCAGGGAAAGGTTGATGCAGATAAAATGGTCATGGAGAGCTACTTTAAGGCTGCTAAACGCTTTGGAGCTCTCAGCAGTGCTGAGTTCACAGGGATGCTGAAGTGCCTCTACCCAGCTCTAACCATGTAGCTGTAATAGCTCAGTTCTAAGCATTTTCTTTTTGGGTATAGGCAGATCTACGTAAGCAGAGGAGAATTCTAGTGAGCTTCTAAATATGTAGGATGTCATAAAAGCAGGGCAAATGAATGTGCAAACAAATGCATAAAAAGCCACAGAGAAGAGAAAATGAAGCATTAGTTCTCTCAGTGCTTTGTATATGATGCTAAAAGTGTCAAGGCATGGTCAAAATTAGTACAATGGAAAAGACAGTAAGACTTTCCAGCAAATCTATTCAATCCTTATGATAGTCCATAAAACAGGTTAAATAACCATTTTCCCTATGTTTTTGAAGGGTTATTTTCAATAAATCCTGCCTTTTGGAGGGCTCTAGTTCATCTCTTGTGTTACTTTTCAGATTCAGGAACTTGTGATTCCTAAAATACAGTAAAAACACACTGACATTTGAAACTTCACAGTGATTAGTAAAGAAAAAAGTAAAAGTAAATAAAAAAATAGAAAGAGGATGCTACAAAACTATTTTGTTTACAATAACCTAGATAAGAAATCAGAAGTACCTCAGGAAAACACCTAAGCACCTAAGTGCTTCCTCACGAACAGAAGCCGAGAGGCAGGCACTGATCTCTCCTCTGTGGTGACCACCAATAGGACCTATGGGAATGGCATGAAGCTCTGTCAGGAAAGATTTAGGTTGGGTATTAGTAAAAGGTTCTCTGAGGGTGGTTGGCTACTGGAACAGGCTCCCCAGGGAAGCGATCACAGCACCAAGTCTGACAGAGTTCAAGAAGTCTTTGGACAATGCTCTCAGGCACATGGTGTGACTCTTAGGGCTGTTGTGTTCAGGGCCAGGATTTGGACTCAATTATCTTTGTGAGTTCCTTCCAACTCAGAATATTCTATGATTCTATAATGCAGACTGTGCTCCAACACTGGAAATTACTTGTAGTATTCCTTCTGTAACACTGTTTGTGTTAGTGAAAAGGATACTCTAGGAAGACATGGTTTTCAGTTGGGAATTGATGTCCAATAACATTTAATGACAGTATATTGGCTAATTCTGCTAGTTGTCTGTAATTAGCTATTACCTTGCTGAATTTGCAAAATTTGCAGAATATTTTCCCACTTATCCCCACAGTGAATATTTTTTGTTGAAACAGGGTAGAACTTGTTCCAGATTCTTTCCCACAGTTCAGACTGGGGGAAAAAGAGGATGAAAAAAAAATTGAGAGGAAAGATAAGTGAGAAGTCTTAGATCTTTGTATACAACATTGAGATATTGCTCATGAAATCCATAATTTTTAAAGAACGTTGATGCACTGGGGCAGATGAAGAAAAGAGCTATTGACATGTTCCTAAGATTAGAAAGTACCTTGATGTGAAGAACTAAGCTTGATCTGTTTACTTTATCTGAAATAAAATTGGGATATCACTTAATTGCATCATATGAGTATATAGTGGTTAATAAAAAGCTCTTAAATTCAGCAGAGAAAGACATAATTAGTGTCTGTTAACTGAGCCACAGAAACTTGCATCAGGAATTTGGAACAGCTTTTTAACAATGATGATAATTAAATGCTGGAACAAATTACTATAGGATTGTTAAATTTACCATCTTTAAAGTGCTCTGCATGTCTGGAAGGAGCCATAATGCACTTATTCTGCATTTCCAACTGAAATCCTGCTGGTTAGGAGAGGAGGAGGGTGCTACTGTCTCCCTCATTCTTATAGTAAATGTTGTGCCAAAGCCAAATTGGATTGCTTTATCAAAATTTTCCCTTAATTAAACACCAATTACTCCAGCTGAACACAGGGATACATGATGGAGATCTAATGACCTGTGATATGGAGCATGACAAACTAAATTAGTGGGGTTTTGTCTTTTGATTTGCAAATCTGCAGACTTCACGTAGAGTTTTGAAATCTAGAGCAGTGATGTAACTACTGACTGTGGGCTTGTTTTCTCCTCATTTTGTGAGGGTTGCCTCCCTTAATCAGATTTAGAGTAGATGTTGTTCATAACCTGCATGTTTCTGTGTTAGGAGTTAAATTATTTTTTCCTGTATATTGCATTTTTAAGTGAGAAGGTTGTAATAATTTATGGTGTATAATAAGAAGATCTTAATACACATTTTTGTAGTTGTCAAAGGATCATAAAGTAGTTTGAGTTGGAAGGTACCTTTTAAATGTTTTCTAGTCCAAGTCCCCTGCAATGAGCAGGCACATTATCAACTAGACCACGATGTTCAAAGCCTCATCCAATGTGACTTTGAATGTTTCCAGGGATGGGCACGTACCACCTCTCAGAGCAACCTGTTCCAGTACTCTCCATCCTCATTTGAAAAAAGTCTTTCTTTCTTTCTTATATATAGTAAAAATTGACCCTCCTCCAGTTTAAACCCCCTGTTCTACTGCAACAGGCCCTACTAAAAGGTTTGTCCACATCTTTCTTGAAGGAGCCCTTTAGGTACTGAAAAGCTGCCTAAAGTTCTCTCAGGAACCTTCTGTTCTCCAGGCTGAAGGAGCCCAACTCTCTCAGCATGTCTTCACAGGAACGGTGCTCATCTTCATGGCCCTCCTCTAGACTCGCTCCAACCCTTCCTGTGCTGAGGATCCCAGAGCTGAACGCAGGAGGGCAGGTGGGGTCCCCCCAGAGCAGAGTAGAGGCTCAGAATCACCTCCCTCACCCTGCTGACCACACTATTTTTGATGCAGCCCAGCATGTGGCTGACTTTCTGGGTTGCAAGAGCACATTGCCGGCTCATGTCCAGCTCTCATCCACCAGCACCAAGTCCTTCACAGCAAGGCTGCTCTCAATCTGCTCAGCCTGTATGGGTAGTGAGAGTTGCTTGGTTGTAGTTTTCTTAACACTCCTAATCTTGTTTATATTACTTTTAGAAAATAAATATACCTATTATTAATGTACAGGTTTTCACCCAGGTAAAGTGCGAAATAGTCTTGGCAGTGCAAATACCAGAGTTTCAGAAAGCATGAAATCTGTACTCACTTGTTCTGCATGAAGGCTTTAATTAAATAAGATAGATAAAGATGAGTAAATATCACACAAAAGAAGTTTTATGTAGCTCAGATCTCCCACATCCAAGTGTCCCATGCTCTTGATTAGCTATATGATATATCAAAGTCAACATGTTCTTCCAAAACAAAATCAGTCACTGCCACAACTCCTAACCTCTACCAATTAGTGGGTTTTCCATTAATTCATTCACAGAGGTAAAATCACATCTTGTAAAGATCAAATTGGTGTGGTATTCCAAACATGAATGCATGTTTTTGTAACTATAAGTGAAACAGTAACTTGAATTATCATAGCTCTGTATTGTTATTCCTTGCTGTGTGATCTCATGGAAAATAAGTGCACGTTCCCTCTATTGCCATTACTGACATTACTATATAAAGATATAATTCATGCTAAAAATCAGGATAAATACAAAAAAAAATTAATTCTGCAGTGTCAAGAAAAGACTTGCTTCAGAAACTTTGAATAGCATATTTTGAAATCATACTTTTGAAATATTTTGTTTCAGTGAGGGGCAAATGTTATGATTTATGACACATTATGTTGTTAGACATAGAAAGTATTTTCATTTTTTACATAAGACCATGTACCTTAATAAAATAAAATAAAATAAAATAAAATTGAAAGTATGAAGGCAAAATGAAGAAAGTGAAATTAAATAAAGCTTTCTGACCTGCTAATATAAAATTTTTTTATGATCTATTGAAACATACAAGGGAACAATTCCTTTTCAATTAATTTACCTTAAATACAAAGAGATAATATTAATATAAATTTATATGAAATCTAGGTGTTATTGCAGATTTGGCACTAAAAAACAAACAAAGACAAATAAAACAACCCATCAGAAACCAGTTGTGGCAGGTTGCTAATGTCAAGTGAAAGCCACCCTGCATCGTTTTGGGAAGCAGATTCTCATTTTTTTCCTACGGCCCTTTAGAGCACAAAATATGATGATGATCCATTTTGATGGATGCTTAATTGCTTTTGCATGCATTTCTGATGTATGAATTCATGGTGGTTCCTAGTAAATATTCTGTGTCAATAAATCATGTCAAACGAGTCTTTGTTCAGGAAGGCAGCTATGCATATGATAAACCTTTACTGAAGTTCTAAGGCATACCAAACCTGGAAGAAAAGGGATGCTCAGTGAATGAGAATAAAAATCTGGATAGAAACATTTATTCAAAGGGGTGTACTTTCAGCATGATTAATCACCAAAAGCTTTTTTTAACTTTAGTCAGTGGATTGACAAATAAACAGTAAAAGTATCTTCTATCTTTTTAAAAAAAAATTCCTTCAGGTCTCCAGATAATAATCTCATGTTTGATAGTTGATTTATTTCTCATGTCATATCTTGAATTCTCTATTTGGCAAACTGTCTCTGGAGTAAATCTTAGTGCTACAAATAAGTATAATTGAATAGATCTGGCAAAGGTCTCTCTATGTAATGGTACATTACAGCAGAATTTTTTTCTTTCTTTGTTTTAGATATAAAACATACCCACTATTTTTTCAAGATCTGTTGTATAGCATAAACTCAATCAGTTTTAAAGCACATATATGCTAAACAGGTGGTCTTCTTCTGGATGCTTACTTGTCTTGATACATCTTTAACTGAGTGGATTGAAAAAATCATATTCTCCATTATTGTGAAAAATGTAATGTGATTGAGGTGTCAGTAATCAGTGGAAGATAGGACTATGTCAATTTTCAGAGACTCTGGTTACATTTTTGAAAAAAAATAGTATCAATTGTTTTTTGGGTTGTTTGTTTGTTTGTTTTACAATGAATTTTCAATGGTTGTTAAGCTTGGGATGCTTTTTCTTTCTTTAGTTTGTGCAAGGATGAGTCATCAACTAGAATCAATCTCTTAAGATGTAAAGCTCTTTTCCTAAAGATACTGAATATATCATGTTGTCAGATATAACTTTTTTAACAATCATCAGGTATGATTTTTCATTATATCATGAAGCAAGTTGACATAATCAATAACTGTTCTGCTTTTAAAGATAATTCTCAAAGAGACTTAGTGTTATATTTAATTTCAAGTGACACCACAGAAGAAAAGATGTGAAAAAGAAAACAGGAAACAAAGAATTAGGATTATAGCCATTTCCTGTGAACTTTTCTATATAGTCTACGAAATAATGCTTTAGGACAATTAGAGTCAGCATGTAAAATATAATTATCCACACATTTTATTTCTACTGGATCTACATTCAGAAGATAAAATCCTGATCTCTTTGAAGTTAGTTGAAAAATTCTCATTAACTGTCATTAAAATATTCTCATTAGCGAGGCTCAGGATGAGTTACTGCTGAGCATTGTAATTATTAGCAAGCGCAACATTTGAAAATATCCTCCTCTTCAATGTGAGGATATTTTTCCATTCACATAAGCTTGTTTGTCTGCTTTTTGTGCTCAGAGTCCAAACTCTTGAGGACAGAAATTAGTTTAGGAATATTTTGTACAGTCTCTCAACAAAAGCATTTGTGTTTTCAATTTGAGCATCTGGGTGCTATCAGAATGCATAATAATTGCATGCAAAGCAGCTAGGAGGAAAATTGCATACAGAAAGGCAATTAGCTGGAATATGATAATACAGGCTACCACCTACTCTGGCTTTTCACGGTAATGGCTGTTGAAAAAGACTGAGCACCTTAGTTAAGCATTTCAAAGATGAAACAGCGACAGGTGCTATACAGAATCTGAGAGCTATTGTTTAAACTTAAGCAATGTTGACTAAAACTCTGATTTCACCCTAGGAAGCCAGTTAATTATAGCTGAGGCTTTATTCAAAAGCTGACATGACATAGCTGACAGAATTACAGAGGAAACTGAGCTAGTCATTGACATCAATGATATAAAGTACCCTGGTGCTTCTTACCTCATATGAAGGAATAGTTACAAATTGCTGATATGGTTGATGATGCACAGCAGTTAATGACATACACAGTGCATTTACTGTGGAAAAAAAAATTTATATGTATTTGACAGTCTTAGGGCTTTTACAGAGGATAGTGCTGTCCTGAATTAAAATGGGTATATGAAATGAAAATTGCATGATTAAATTCTTTTCTGGAAGGTAGGTCTGAAGTAATAATAGGGAGGAGGGAGGGGTTGCATTTAGATAAATTTTAAAATTGTTTTCCCTTTCTTTGTGTGCTAGAAATTCAGATTTTTTTTCTTCTCTGATAGAGGTTATTTTATTTAAGCTCCTGTCCAATTAATTCAAAGTGAAGTTTAAAGTCTTATAACAGAAAGTCTTGTATCTAAAGCATAAGGTCTTCTAACAGGAAAAGAGATAAGAAAGCAAAAGGATAAACGATAGCTATGTAAAGAAACAGATATTACAAGTAAGGAGAATACACGGCTTCATTCAAAATTTGTAAACTAGCTAATCCTGACAAAATAATTAAAGGCAAAAAAATACCAATCTCCAATAGAAAACAGATTGCCAAAGTCCGAGTGGTCCTGTGGCCTACGTCCCCAGAACACAAGTGCTGGTTTGGCAGCAAAACAAGTGACTGATTAAAAAAGCAAACTCCCCAAAAACTCCCTGCAGTGCTGCCTTATTACTTACCCACTTTTGAGATATGCAGGCTTACTTTCCTGGACATTGAACCCACATCTCCTATTGATAGGATTGCACCCTAAACTGAATTAAATTGTTTTTTTGGGGCAGGGGTGGGTATTTCTCTGTTCTTCATGAGGAAAGTGCTTCTTTCTACACAAATTATGTAAATTCAAGAATTAGAAAGAAAACCACACCTAATAATTGGGATATCCACCCGGGGAAAGGGAACTAGCAGTTTCATGTTCCTATGATGGTGAATATTTAATGTATTAATTTAATCCTTGACCTACTGAAAAATTGGAAGACCAGTGGTTTTATATGATCATCTCCAGAGAATTCAGGGGTTTCAGTTGGAGAGAAAGTTCTTTGCTAACCTCCCACGATGGAATTAGGACATCCTATAGGACTTTCTAATGACTATTTTAGCAAGACATCATCATATGGGTATGGTTTTGGTCAGCTTTTGGTGCCCTGTAATGTTGGTTCAGATGATCTCACTGTACCTAGCAGACCTATGCCCAGTCATAGATCCCAGGCTATTATCCCAGCAGCAGTGAGAGTCCAAGTTGCACCCACTTGCATCTTTTGCTCCTTGGATTAGATTAACAGTTGGCATAATCCCACAGCCTATGTTCTGGTTTAGAAACTCCTACTGAGAAAAAGGTGGGGAGGCAAGCAGACTGTTCAGTTTGCAAGCTTCTTTTCTAGACTTCCCACAGCATTTTGCAGACTCCCAGTGCTGTTTGCATAGCTACAGGTCTGAACAGGTGCCAAACCTTCTGGTGCATTTTACAAATTGGCAACGAGATAAGCTCTGCTGCCACACTGACAAATTACGCCGTGGGCCAACATGTACTTCATCAAACGACTTGGTAGACACTGCTGGGGATGTTTTTCATTATCTGATCCTCAGTGAGAGATCAATAGAAATCTGTTAGCAAACACTAGAGCCTAAAAGAAGTCAAAGATCTGAATCACTTTTGGTTTTTAATTTTGTAGACCCTTAAGTACAGCATAAAATCTTGGCTACCAAATAAGTCTTATGATTCACCAATTAATTTTATTTAGGATTATAACCCTGTAGGGATGTTAGCCTGTGCTACTAATTACTTACTTTGAATATTGCCTCAGATCCAACAGGCACATAAAACAATATTTATGAATGTAGGCAGGAAATGACTAGTGTAACAGTATCCAAAAATATCTCAGAATGTTTTGGATGTTTGAGATTCTGGTAAATTTATACATATTAAGGAGAATGCTACTATGTGGACCAGTACCTCAGAGCTGAGACAATAAAGTATATCTGAGGTCTGAGAAATATTCAACCTAATTGATATCAAGGTATCCAAGTAGACTTTATCAATGGTCAAAACCAATGCTAATTACAGTAAATTAATGAAAATTGGTGGAATATGTAATAAAAACCAGATAGTATTTATTCTCTATCAGGTGTAATATCTTATTGTGAATGTTCCCAAAAGTATAAAATTTAAGTGATGAATTAAAATCACGGGAAATGTGTTCTTGACAGTAAAACTGCAGGTAGTAAATTTGTCAGTGATATAAAAGTGTAACCAGCCTGAAAGAGCTGCAATCATAACCTTCTTCCATAGTCTCTTCATTACTTGCATGTATCTTTTAAATATAGCCTTTGTAAAATACTATCTTATATGGTTTTAAGATATATTTCCCTACTGGTACTGTTCACAATTTTGCCTCATTTTACTGTTACTACATTGTTTCACTATTTGTTTTTGCAGTTTTCAGTCATGGATATCTTATGCTTATTTTATTGATGGATTAGGAAAAAAGAATGCTGTGAATTGGCATACAGCAGATGTTCTTAGGAATAGCATAATTGTTCAGCTATATCAGCAATATTTTTTCCCTCCAGGACATGTTGGTCTCTCTCTTTAGTGTCGTAATATGCATACATTAGCTTAAGTCACATGTTTACCACACACTATTCTAGGTATGTGATGTCTCTGTGAGCTGGTATGCCAAATATTTACACAATAAATAGAATTCACTTTAATAAAATATGAAAATTGTTATGAACAAATTCTTGATCCTATCTTGTTTATTTACTCATTTATTATAAAATTATTCAAGTAGAATTTCCTGATATATCAGTCTTGAGAGCAGAAGGCAAATGGCTTTACCCTATTGTCCATTATTTTAACAGAAAAAAAGAGATGCCTGTTGAAAAACATTTCTTTTTTATGAACCTGGAAGAAAATATACAGGAAATTATTTTTTCTATAGAGCTTTTTCTCAAAGACTTTCAAAAAAAGAAACATTTTCACGAGTAAGTAGCCATTAGTGGTATTAGCTCTTTCCATGTTTATAAGAGTCATTCCCTTAATGCAAACAGTCACTTCACAGAAAATTAACTTACTTTCAAGGAATTTAGATTAGAAATTCACATATTCAGGTGGATTTTCAGGAATTATGATTAGGTTAACCACCCACATAACATCTAAGAGAATAGTTCTTTGTTTAATTCAACAGCACGATGATCCATTTTTTATTTTAGAAGACAATCCTTATTTCCTTTTCTTTCTGGAACATGAGAGAAAGCAGCTGAATCAGGTCTCTGTGAAGGAACACAGAGTGTATAAATTACCATTTAACTCAGTTCAATGTTCAGTTCAGTGGAAGCACAGCAGTAAGTCCACATATTTTGGCAGCACCTGGAGAAGGGCCTTTCCCAAATTCTGTAGAAGTGTTTTTAAGGAATACATTCAGTGCAGATAGCTCGGTGTGCAGCTGCAGTGAGAGCTTCAGGCTGAGCCCTGAGTGGCTAGAGCTGAAGTGCCAACCTTTTGCATAACGAAGGATGCAGAGACATGGACCAGACTCTCAGAGACAAGGCAGGAGCCGACAACTCCCAGACTTTGATGTGTTCAGATTGTGAGGGTATCTCAGGGTATAGAAGCCCAGTGGTTCCTCGTCTGGGGTGCCTCCTCCTTGGCATCAGCTAGAGCTGTTATTTTGTTATTGCACCAAGATGATGATGATGATGATGATGATGATGATGATGATGATGAAATTATTTTAAGGATTGAGACATTTGAAACGCTGCTATAGAAAACCTGGGGTCGAGCCAGATAGGGAACCTTGTCTGACTGTGTGTGGGGGATGCATAGCTGTGAAGGGGCTTTGGTCCCAGCTCAGGTGGTGTGAGTGTGACTGCCAGAGTGGCTCCTGGATGGTGGAACAGGGAAGTTTCCCTAACAGTGTCTGAGCAGGTTCAGTAGACTTTAAATACGGGAATCTCTAGTGTGTATGAGACTTACCCACAGTGTGCTACTGATGTGTTTGGTGCTGCTGAAAACTGTGTAGAATGCAGGTTTTAGATACCTGTGGTAGAACTAGCTCATGAAATGAATTTTTTTGTTTGCCTAGGATAAGGACTGCAAATGTAAGTGATAATCAGGATCATTGCTTGAAAACTAAAGCTCCTGTCTGGAGCAAAGTAAGAAACACAAAATGAATAGCTTATGCTCATGTCATCACCACCACAAAAGAACGATGATAAAAAGTGCTTGAGCTGATTTTTTTTTTTTTTTAATGTATGATTTTTCAGTCATTTGTCTTACATCCTCTGAACAGATCAGGAGGGTGAGAGTACGGTCACTACCAAAACTAGGTCTAGCTGGGATGGGGTTAACTTTCTTTATAGCCACTTGTAAGGTGCTGTGCTTTAGATTTATGGCTAAAATAATGTTGATAACATACCAGCATTTGGCTGTTGCTGAAGAGTGCTTGCAAAACCTCAAGGCTTTTTCTTTTTCCCATTCTTCCTTCCAGCCCACAAAGCAGGCTTGGGGTGAGCGAGAATGTGAGGGAAGACGCTGCCAGGACAGCTGACCCATCCTGAGCAAAGAGGTATTCCGTGCCACATAACATCATGCTCAGCAATAAAAACTATGTTAGAGGAAGAAAAAGTCGAGATTTTCTTTTACTTCAGAGGTAGGTATATTTCAGAGAAGGACTGGACATTGCTGCAACTATGGGAGATGGTGAGCAAGCTCCTTTGCTTTGCTTTTTTAAATATTTTTTTTCTCTTTCCTTCCCTATTAAACTGTCTTTTATGTTCATCCATAAGTTTTCTCACATTTGCTCTTCATATTGATTTCTCTTGTCCTGCTGGAGTGAGGGGGACTGAGCAAGTGGCTCAGCTGCTGGCTGGGGTAAAATCCCTGCACTTGAGAAAAAGGGATTTTGCACTTTTGTAATGATCAATTATTTCATACGGATCAGGAAGGAAAACAATAAATACCCTAACTATATTACATAAAATGAAGAGCAGAGATGCTTTTTCAAGTACCAAATGTGAAGCATTATGCAATGACAGTGACTTAGAAAAAAAATTTTGGCAAATCTTCTAAGGAAATAACACTTGAAACATCCTTGGTTTTATTACAACTAGAATTCACATCCTATAGCTGCATGTTGGTCTGTCGTACTAAGCCATCTGAATGAATAACATCAAATGACCATCCTACTTCTACATGTTGAGTATTCCCACTCGTCCACTATAGCAGAGTGTTCTAAGTCAGCTTTCTAAAACTGAGTCTGGCTCATCCTTTATGTTGGCAACATCATAAATTTATTATTAGTGGTGAGATCTTCTTAAAATAAAGCAATTTTAAATTAGTCTCTCAACCCCAAAGGCAAGACTGTACAGAAAACCTCATGGCCTCTATCATGTCATAAGAAATATCCATTCCTAACCACCTCTCAGCATATTGCACTGGAAAATTTGTTGTTGATCCCCTACTAAAGAATAAACTGGGAAAGAGAATGTTAATAAACCCGGATTTAGCAATGTTAATCCTTATGAGGAGGCTGAAGGCTACTTTAAAATCATTTAAGTGTCCATGCATTTCTAATAATAATTGATACTTTTTCTGGGCTCTCAGAGTAATTGTTACAACAAAACTATGAAATTAACTCTTGGATGATAATTGATTTCAAAGAAAGAAAACATAGTAACACCCCAAATCTTGAATGTGGAAAAAACCAAACAATGTTCAGTAATATGACAAACAAATTACTCCAGGAAAATATCCCCCCCAAAAAACAAGACCTGACATAATTAAAGAATGAGCACCAATTGGTACATAAATTGTGATTGAATTCTCAGGAAAAGATAATCCAATAGGAAATGTATTGGTAGGAATTTTGTCATAGAATCATCATGGAATCATACCATGGCCTGGCTTGGAAGGGACCTTAAAGATCATCTAATTCCAACCCCCCTGCACAGCAGGGACACCTTCTACTAGACGAGGTTTCTCAGAGCTCCATCCAACCATGCCTTAAACATTCCAAGGGATGGGGCATCCAGAACTACTTTTCTACATGCCTGCTCACTTCAGATCATGGACCTATCTAGGTGTAGAAAAATGCATTATTTGACTTATTTTCAAGAAGTGCAAATACACTGCATGAAGTATAGAGGAAAAATAATTCTCCAGTCACGTAGTTTGTACTTTGACAATGTATCATCCTTTGAGACTAATGGAAAAAACCTATTCAACAAATTAATAAAAGAAAAAAGAAATGAAAATTCTTGTGTACAGCACATTCAGTAATTAAAACAGCAATTTGTGCATCAAGGAAGCTATAATTGATTCCAAAGTTTTCAATCATTTTATCCATCTGCCAAAGCATTACAAAAGTGTTTTAAAAGTTTCTGGAACATGTCCTTACCAAAAATTAGTCTTTCCATCTGCAATTAGATTTTTTAGGACGTACTTTTCTTAATTAAGAAAATACTTACTCATTTTATATTCTTACAGATGATAAAAGGGAGAAAGTAAAAGGTGTTTTGATTCTTTTAAGAAAAGTTGGAAGCAATTCACTTGATAGTTTAGAAAGATAAATAAAAACTGTGGGAGGACTGTTGTATATGGAAGAAATCAGTGGGAATATATATGTTTGAGGAATCTCATATGGTCTATTGTGCTGTCTTCAAATCTTGTTCTCTCTGCTCCTTAAGCAAATATTCTTGTTACTTGTTAAGCTACATACAGCAATAATTTTTTCTATACAGAATACAATTTATCTCTTTGTTTCAAACAATGAACAGCCCATTACGTTAAAAAGTCTTTAATGCAGATGAATAATAACTTTCCTAGTTAAGGTATGTGCAAAATTTCTTTATCTAAATTTAGTACAGTGAAATTTTAGTAAAATGGAATGCATATTTTATAATTAACATTTTCTTCATTTACTTATCTTCTACTCTTTGATCTTCTCCATCTTTCATTTTGGAAACTATTCTGTTTGAATTCTTAAAGGTTTCTTTTTTAATTAATATTCTGCATTCTAAATTCATGAAAGAAGTTCCAAGATTGATGCTGGTTAACACGACATGGTTCTAGATTTAAAGTTGTGTTTATGTGTTTGGAATCGTCTTGGAGACAAAATAATTCTCGATTGTCACATGGAAACAAAGAAATAATCTTGCTAATGCCCAAAGATAAGTTACTAACCTTTTGCAAAACAGATAAAAATCCCAGGTATATAGCAGGTTTTAAAGAATATTATTAGCAACTCCCTATTTATTTAAAAGGTGATTAATGTAGGCAAATGAGACCCTTCTGTTCTCAATTTCTTATTCTTTCATTATGTCAGTTTTGGCCAGTCACTGGACAAAATATATTTCTCTAAAATGCAAAATTAGAAATCAGTGTAGTGCTCTGCAAGTTAGAATAAATCTGTCCTTTCACAGTTTGGACTAAAAGTAAGTAGAATTTGAAAAAAAAACAAAACAAAACAACCAACCAATTAAACAAAAGCAGACAAAACTCCAACCAAACCAACCAAACCCAGAAACAGGTCACAGTATTTAGAGATTGTTGTCTACAACTTCAGCATGATGGGGAGGGCACAGGTTGGTGCCGATTTCTTTCCACTGTCTGGTGATAAGGTGCAAAGGAATGGCTTAAATATTCCAGAGAAAATTCAGACTGGGTATTAGGAAAAAGTTCTTCACTGAGAGTGTGGTCAAGCAGTGGAACAGTTCCACAGGGAAGTGGTCGTGGCACCAAGCCAGTGTTCAATAAGTGTTTGGACAACGCTTTTAGATATTTGGTTTAACTTTGTGTTCAGCCTGGAGATGGACTCAGTGGTCTTCATGGGTTACTTCCAACTCAGGCTGTTTTATGATTCTGTTCTATATTTCAGATTTAGTCTTTAGCACCCATACACATTTTCAAGATTCCTAATGCATTCAGCAAAATTTCTGAATTGAAACCTCCTCATCTACTGTTCATAAAATAATTCACAAAGTAATGAACACTTCATAAAAATGCATGTGTAGGTAAAACAAAAGGGAGTGTGGGAAGTTAAGTGGGGGAGTGTGGGAAGTTCCCAGGTAGCAATGAAAATGTGAAGTGACCTTTTAACTCCTGCAACTTTAAATTTGCTGTGTTGAAGTTTGTCACATCATTATCTGAACACCTTCTGTGATGTTCACTCATCAAAGTGACTAAAACACATCTTAGAATCTCTTGCTTTCCTCAAGGAAGAAATCTGTATAGTAGAACATATATTTGTGGGGATTTTTTGTTGTGTTTGGAGAGTGAGTGTACTGATTTTCGGTTGGGTTTTATTTTGAGGGGAGCAAGGGTTTGGTGTTTTTTGTTGTTGTTGTTGTTGTTTTGTTAATTTTTTTTCACCTAACTTTCACAACAATTTCTATTAATGGTAAGGAGAAAAATTCAAAGAAACATGCTTCACACCTGGACCAGCCAGAGAAAGCTTTCATAATACTTTTTATCTAAGAGAGTCTGTCTCCTGGTACCAGATGACTCCTTTATATAACTGTATTTGTATGATATATATTTTATAGCCTGACAAGCCAGGCAGTGTTTAACCATGAGATTATGTTAGGAAGAAGAGAGGGGAAAGGCAGTACAGAAAGAGAACTGAGCGAAGGGAAGAAAGGCAGTCCTGTTGGGGAAAAAAATGCAACAATTATCCAGATTTTAGAGAACAACTTGACATAAAGTCAGTGTATTTTCAGAACAAAAGGTTGGAAGAAGGGAAAATTCAATTTTCAAGTCCTCCTTATGTGGAAATTTAAAAAAATCTTTAAAAAATTATGATTTATTATTATCGTAATCAACAACATCATCAGTACCTTGCTGTAGTGAGAAATATGCTCTCGCTTTCTTCTCTTTAGGTCCAGACTTCAGGATCTTCATTATGAAAACACTTAGCAGAATGATATCTAGCTGAATGGAGAAGGAAAGGATTTAGTTCCCAATTGCATTTTTCCTGTGGCTGACTTTAAATAGAAAAGTTTTTCTCATGGTGTCAGAGAAACTACTGAAGCAAGAAGTATAAATAAAAGTTCAAACCTTCAGGTTATAAAAAGCTTTCAGAAAGTAGCTTGGTAAGAGATAACAGGCAAAACTTCAATCCATATGCAGAAGTAAGTATCTTAAATGTTTGAAGAACTTTCAGTTGTACATTCTCCTAGAAATATGTCCTTCATAGTAAAAAATTCATATAACAAATATGGGTTATGATAAATATGTATTTAGATTTTTGATAAGAAAACATGAATACAAATGAAAATTCTTTACTGGTAGAGTAATATTCAGTGTTGACATTAGTAATCTGGCTCTACTGCTTAAGATTTATTGTTATATTTCATCAGTTTCCATAATCAGCTTAAAGATGGTTAAAGTTACTTTCACACTGTTGAGCTCAGAAAGTGTTATAGTGCATGCATGTAGCTTTGATCAGATATTTTATTAACTGATCTATTCAGACTGTCTCAAAAAAATATGACAGTAAATTTGCTGGGCTGAACTTAGAAAAAAGCAGTTCATGCATATTCTAGATATACATTTTAAACTGATTTGCTTTAAAAATTTGTGTTATGCTTATACTTCTGAATCTTGGAAAATGTATAAGCAGGTCATACTCTTCTTTTTTCTTCTGTGTTTTCACAGATCTATTTGTTTAACTTTTAAGTAATATATATAACTAATGTAAGGAAAATAGTTCAAAAAGAAAGACATATGTTTCGCAGGTGAAAAATCATTGTAACGAAATAGCAGTCTATAAGAGTAATGCAAAGAGGTCCTTTTCAAGGATATGTTTCCAAAGTATAGTGATTGAGAGTATAACAAAGGCATGTTGTGTTTCTCATATTTATTGAAGTGTATATTTTATAGAGTGGTCTTTTCCTACTGACTTAGCACCAGTTCTTCAATAGTTCTGTTTTACAATAAGAATCTTACTACTTAATAATTCTCATATTTGGAGTACCATGTAACTAGTCCTTTTTCTTAACTTACTTTTAATGCCATGAGTTCATCACTCTGACACCTTTGCACAGAGGATCAGAACCTCATGTGCTTTCTGGGCATTTAAAATATCATGAATTGACTTTAAGTGATACAAATTTCTATTAAAAATCTGTGAAACTGGATTTTAAAACTAGAAATTACGATTTTACAGTATACTTACATTCAGCATTCATGGCTATTCCTGTTTTCAATTGAATCAGAATAGAATCTTTGATTTGAAGGTGCATGTTTCTTTTTTTTTTTTTTACACAAATAGACAAAACTTTTTAATAATACAAAAACGATTAATCTTTTTATTTGTATTCTTTCCCAAGCATAAATCTATATTTCTTCTGTGAAGATATATTAAGAATACACATTCATGGATGATAAAATGGAACATTAATTTCACTAGTCTGTATTATGCAGCTTATAGGAGAATGTTGATTTATACAGATGGTGTTCAAGGAAAAAAATGTTTTAAGGAGAATTTAAATTTTACAGTGTTGGTAGTTTTAAAATCCTTAGTATGGGGCTATTAATCTACGATGATCTGTACAAGCAAAGTATATTCATTTCTTTCTCCAAAAGCTCTGAAGCAAAAAAGTGGGTTTTGATTAGAATTCCAGGGTGAAGAGGATCATTCCTCTTTATTGAATTTTGTTCCCTAATAACAGATTAGGAGAAGCTGCAAGCATCTCTGTCATCTCTAGGGCTTTAATTCTAGGATTTAAACCCAGTAAGACCTAAACAAACTCTCATTCGATGAGGCTCAAGCTGCTGAAGGGAAGCCCAGGAGGAAAGAGTACAGATTTCGTGAGTTCAGGAACCCATGTAGCTCCCCCTTAGCCTCGGCATGACCTGGAAGCCTTCAGCAACCTGCAACTTCTCTGTGGTGACCAGAGGGAATGGCCTGAAGTTGTGACAGTGGAGGTTTAGGCTGAATATTAGGAAAAGGTTCTTCACCCAGAGGATGGTTGGGCTCTGGAACAGCCTCCCCAGGGATGTGGTCACAGCACCAAGCCTGACAGAGTTCAAGAAGAGTTTGGAAAATACTCTCAGGCACATGGAGTGACTCTTGGGGATGGTCCTGTGCAGGGCTAAGAGTTGGACTCAAGGAACCTTGTGGGTCCCTTCAAATTCTGTGATTCTGTGATATATTTTGTGCAAATTAATTTTTATAGCATGTGTTTGGAAAATGGTGTCTATAAAAGTAGTGATATTAATATGAACATATTTCATTAATTTGCACAGAGTTACTTTGTTCTTATTTAGGACTTTGATGATGGAACCTTTGAATACTAAGCAAACTTCTTTCATGAATATGTTGTCTGAGGACTTGAATGGATGTGTTTACAGTAAACACAGAAGAAGATGACTGATTCCCTCTCTCTGAATCACAGCTGAAGAAGTAAGTTGGCTGTCATTTCAGTTTTTTAGATGGAATATCTGACATGGTAAGTATGAAAGAATCCACAGAAGAAGGCTTCACTTTGTTTTTGGAAAGTCTATGTTTGAATTACCGGTTGCATTAGTAAACATTTGTGTCACACAATAAAAGGCTTTTTCACTTAAAGAGCAGTCAGGAATTCATCATACTGGAGATAACTCCATCTTCAAGTCAAGACAGCCATGGAAGGCATTTAACAGTAAGAGAATCAGTGATGTTCTCTCTTCTGATAGAAATTATAGCTCTCGAAGGTGTTGATAGAGCACACTGTAGATATGACTAGAAAATTACTTGAAACAACAGAAATATGGATGCATCGGTTTAATTTCTTGCTATTTTCATTGTTTTTACAAGATGATTGTTAGCCTAAAGCATATTTATATTGTCTCAAATCTCTTGTAACCCCATTTTCTTAAAGTATGTGTTTGTGATTCACATTTGATCTCTAACAGTAGACAGAACAACTTTGGTACTTGTTTTTATTGAGTGAATTCTTGTCTCCATCAGTCCTTTCACCCTGAAGTCTTTTGGAAGTCCTGTTGTCACTTTCTAATCCTGCATTCTGAATATTTTTCAACTTCGCTTTTCTTAAAAAAAAATAGTTTTCATCAGATGTTCCAAACTAGATTTTTTAGACTTTTAATGATGCTAGTCACATATTTATTTCCTGCCAAAAATAAAAAAGGAGAGAAAAGAGACTTGGTAATCTGGGCACTGATGCTTTAATGAGACAATTCTGTGTAATCATGTAAATCCCTATTTGGCTGGCTTTTTTGGATGAATTAGCTCGTTCTCCTCCTGCTAAATGGTAAGCCAGTATGTCACCAAAAAAGAATTCTTCCTATTCTATGTCATCACAATTTAGCAGAAATACTGTGTCACTGGCATTTGCATATTGCTGTCCGATACTCAGTGTTGCTTTTTTTTTCCAAGTCAGGCTTCTGTTCTAACAGAAATGCCAGTCAGAACATTCATTTTTTTCAAAGATAGCCTAATGCTAACACAAGAGTATAAAATTACTGACTCTCTTTGATGGATCTCAGAGTAGCAATTATAATTGTTCTTGTTTAACAGTGCATTGATAGAGGAGACTGAATCTCTCAGGATTCCACAATGTTTTCACTTATTAGGAACATCCTAAACTATGCTCTACATTGAATTTGCATTTTAGTCTATATCATAAAGGTGAAATTTTCTGAACTCTATAGAGTAGCTTGCAAGGAATATCTGCAGATTTCATTTTAGTCAATACTTCCACAACAGGATATATATGTAATGTCATTCTGGTAATATGTTTAGCTTTTCCTATCTCAGATAGGTTTTGTTAATATACATATATATATATATTCAACTGTAGGAGTCTTTTGCTAACACTATTTAGGTATGATTTATGGCTTGATATGAGCTATGCTACATTCACTCTTACATTTTTTTTTCTTGATCAAGTCTTGTTTATTAGAAATTACTAACTTTGGAGAACTAATCTAATCCAAGACAACATTTACTTAAATGATGTGACTTCATTGACACCTCACTCTATCCCAATGAAAGAATATTTTTGAAAGCTATAGGTGTGCCAACCACATATTCACAATTACTGTAGCAGAATACAGAAAGATATCGTTCTTTTTGCATTTTAATAACCTTCCGTTTGCTTTTGCTTTCAGACTACAGCAGACCCTGATTAAAAACTTGAAGCGTATTTGTATTTCAAACAGTTTACTGAGCACTTCCACTGTAGTTGCATACTTAGCCATGTGTTCCTGGTAAACCCTTGCCATTTTCCCTTGGTGGTAGCAGTGCCTGCTGGAGAGCTGCAATGCTCCCTTCTGTCTATCCTCTCTCTAGCTTGCTATGTAGACCAGAAATCTGTAGTGGAGGCAACAAGCTGTGACAGGCGTTTACAGTCCTGGTGCTGCTTCAATTCTGTCTTATTATTAGAAATAATAGAACTACTGTCCAAGAAAATAGAAGTTTTTAGCCTATTCTTACTTCAGAATGGAGAGTGTTAGCGTGGTCAGGCTGCTAGGAAGCCTCTAAGGCAGCCTGGTGTGTCCTGCAGATAAAAGAAGGATTTAGCAGCTTAGTCCCTCTTCTGTGCCATGTCTTTTCTTTTGTTGGCACAAGCTTTTGTGCATGTGTGCTGAAATGAGTTGGGTCAACAATCCTGTTTAAAGTTAACAAGGAAACAAACAGAAATGGTTACTTTAAAATCCAGCTGACAGGTCAGGCCTGATAATACTGACAAACTCTGTGATCAGAGCCTTTCCAAAGAGGAATTATTCAGTAGCATCCATCATATCTATCTTCAAGGTGAGACATTGTTAGGATGCCAGGTCTCAACTGATAGATTGCTTAGATCTTCAGTAGCGTTCCTGAAATGAATGAAAAGCATCCAGTTGAAGTTAAACCTGATATTAAAGGGTATACTCTGCACCAAGTTTAAAGAGCAGATTTTAGGAGAACCATGAACACTGAACCACCTGTTTTTGTTAAATCATGTATATTGCACCTCTCTGAAATCACATTTACAAAGGAAAAAGAACCTTTTAGCACTTAAGGGGAAAAAGCATAAAAAGCCTAGGACCACTTCCCAGGTTAATTATCTGGAGCATTTCACAGTGTAGTTCCACCTTTTTATTCCTTGTGAATCAAAAAATGTGATTTAACAGATGTCTTTCCTTCTTTGTAGTATTTTCAGTATTGAAACACAAACCAGATATTTGGTCATACACAAATATATATATTTTTATAAGGAAAAAAAAAAAGTATTAATTTTGGATCTAATTTTACAAGAGAGTACTTCCTGTCAAGATATACCCCAGTCCAAAGTCAGTCAGTACTCGACTCTATATAAGGTAGATAGATATGTAACGTATATATAGATAAGGTATATATATATGTAAGGTATATAAAGATATTTCCTATATGTACCTTATAGAGAGTATACCTGAAGCAGTGAATGGTTTATAAATATTATTCACCAAATAAAAAAACGATTCAGCAGGTTTCTTAGAGTGTCACCTTTTAGCGTGCTGTTTGTGTTGTACATATCACGGTATGTACAGTAATGAAAAATAATGCATGAGAATAAAGCATCCTTTGGGATCTTCCAGACAAAATATGGACTTAAGTAAAAAGATTTCAATATATTTGCTTTAGAAATGGCTGGCACCTGCATGCCCCCATTCAGATCGGCTGCTCCACAGTATTATGCAGAAGAGATGGCCACCGAAGAAGTGTTTTGATTTACCAAGTCCTATGACTATTTATAATTTATAATTATTTACAACTCATCTGTCTCATAGGGCTGTAGTGGCCTATTTTAAGGCAGCAGATATATGGCTCTTGAATGCATACTACAGAATCTTCCTCGGACCATGTATTTGGTTGAATTCCTCCTTTTGTCATCTGCATGTTTTCTCATTTTTTAACAGTGGCCTTCAAGACAGTACTTACTGTTATTTTCTTCTGACTCATGCAAATGGTGACAAGAATAGGGGCCAAAAAGTCTTGATCACCCATGTTCTCTGAAGTGAAGAAAATATTCAAATGTGAGTTGTGTAGTTACAATCTTCTCATTTATCTTTTTTAAAAAATTGCCAGTGAAGTTATTTATTTATTTATTTTCCCTTTCCACCATATATCATTATAGTTGAAATGCTGCCTGGACTGTGAGTACTAAAAGTTACTAAAGCAGCTCCATATAGCAAATAGAGATGTTTCTTGTTTCAGTTATAAAGAATGTTTTTGCAATGTGGAAACATAATTCAAATTCCAATAAACTCTTACTGATATTTTTAGTCAGGTTTACTAACAAGTAAATGAGTAAATGACTAGCACTGTTGAGTTAATTCTTAACTGGAATATTTTCATTTGCAACAGCTAAGTAGTAATATTTAGTTACTGCTTCTGTACATGGAATAATAAGCAAAAAACATACTAAGAGGTTCTTCCTCCTAGACTGACCTCAGCCATCGTTTGTTGTTTCTGTTTTTTGCTTTTTGTTGTTGTTGTTGCTGGTGGTTGCTAATTGCTTTTTCTAGCATTCCAAAAGAATGTAATTTTGGCTGAGTGCGTTTTCTGCAGGTCCAGGTCTCATTTTTCATGACTGTGGTACTGAGGTTGATCCAACTGCAAGAGGCTTCGGGGAAAACTGAGTTCCTTTTTGGTTTTTCCTTCCAATATTTATTTCTAATTTTTTTCCCTCAAGCAGGTTACAAAATATGCAATTGGTCAGATTAGATTTAAATAGGGAAAATTAGGCACTTGTGATTTAGCTGTTTGTGTTCTCAGGCACGTAAAACTCACAGGTTCATATTGCTGAAAGGGAAGGTCACGTAAGCCATTTCCTGGAGCTTTAAACATTCATTTGCTTAAATATTTTGTCCTATTTTAAATATATGTTTTCAGATATTTTTTAACATAATAATTAGTACAGCAGGAGCCAAATTCTTATTGGCTTTACAGATCAATCTTTTATATTTACATAAATTCTACATCAACAGTGGTATCACGGTTACATAATTACAATTTAACCTTGCAAGTGACTTATCAAATTATATGACGCTAAACCAGTGCTGGGACTGAGTATACATATCCCAACCAAACTAGCATCATATTCTTTGTTTTTCAAATAAGTGCAAGTTCCTCTGTATAAAAATAGTATTCCCTGATCAAGAGACTTGTGCAATTCAAAATTCTCAGGCCTGAAATGTCTGTCTTTGTTTTTCCCAAAACCTGAAAGTATTAATACTTTCAAAATATTGTCATGATTTTGTGATTTTCTGGATCAATTACTCCACGAAAATCTGATTTCAGTAAAATTCTCTTTGTGGAGGTGGTAATCTAATTCACTTGCTATAATATCTGTATTTCAGTGAAACAGGATTTCAAATGGATTTCATTCAGAATAAAGATAACAGAAAGAGTTACTCCTTTTCAAGACTGAAGAGAAACTACTGATGTTATCAGTTGGTGATCTTGGGATGGATTATATACCATTAAATTGTCTTTTTGAGATGAAATATAATAATGCCATTCAAGATACTCTCCTAGATTTGTTAAAAAATACTTTTTTTACTTTTTTTTTTTTGTTTTGTTTATTTAATTATAAATGAGAGACTGCAAGAGGAAAAAGGCAAAGGACAATCTTTCAGAATTTCTTTTTTCTGCAGAAGAGATGAAAAGAATAGTGACCACTTGTGAAAGTGATCGTGTTGCTATCTTTGAGTTTTTATTATTTTTTCTATATATACATTTGAGGATTATTTTTCAAATACACTTGGAAAAATTATTGCTACAAAAGGTTTTATTATGATGTGTTTTCTTTCCCATTTCTATGACCTTCTACAAATAGCAGTTAAGTATTTTGTTAAAATGAAAGATAAAAGCATATGCAGGTACAGGTACTATGATGATGGATGAGTAAAGTGAGAATTTGTTGATTGTTAGGTAATATTATGTTGTAGGTAACCTATCCAGATGCTCAGGAATATTAGATTTGTCATTTTGTCTTTTACTTAGTTTTATTATTCAGGTTTATTAAAATTTTATTTTGCCTATAAAAAGTTTTCATATACGTAAATTCAACAAAGTCTGAAGAAAAAACCCCAGAATTTCAAATGACTTTCATTATTTTATTGATCTTCTGAAAAGCACCTTTGATCACCAGTCATGCATTTCACTTGTTACTGTGCTTAGAATTTCTAGTAGAAAGTGTTTTGATTCTTCTTATTTTCTTCCTATTTTATTGTGATGCGCTGTTTTAAACAATTTAAATGTAGTATTTGGATGTAGACTGTGATGAAGTCCAGTCTCACTTTCTATACACGGGTCTGGATTAAGCAAAACTCCCCTGGGAAACTGTGAAGAGGAATGCAAAAGGGAGTAGGACTGTAGCTGCCTGATGCTGTGATCTCCTCCTCTCTGCATGATTAGTAAGCTATGCCTTGCTCCATAACATCCTGCTGCTACTTGTCTTCTCCTGAGTTGGATCAAAGTAGTGGGAGAAAGTTGCATACATAGAGGAGAGAAAGGTGAGGTGAAAAGAGCAGAATGTGCCCCTAATGCAACTGACAGCTCCATCCACTTTTTATTATTTCAGAGGTACCTAAGAATTCACAAGGTGAATTTCTCGTTACAGCTCATAAAATGTAGCTGACTTCAGGGACTGCAGAATTAGAGTTCAATATACTATTCTAGAAAAGTATTATACAGGCTCTTTTCCTTCTCGCATCCCGTAGTTAGCTATACACATATATAAATGAAATAAATGCGGTTCTGAGTGCGTACAGGTGCTCTTGTAGAATTCGAGCATTATGGATTCAATTTCATATCATTGCTCAGCTTTTTTAAAATACAGAAACTCTGCTGAGATTAAAATTGTAAACCCTCATTTAACAGTCCTGTTTGTTTCCCAGGAAATTTTTCAGTGCCTGAAGAGTTACTCAGGGAGTCACGTATGTGAAAATTTTTAGTCTTCTCGGTCTTGTTTTTGTTGGTTTGTTTTTTGGGTTTTTTTGGGGGTTTTGTTTTTTTTCCCCTCTCTTCTCTTTCAGTCTCTTTAGAAGAGGTAGCAGGTCTCCGTATGTTAATAAAATATTTTTATGCTCATTTTCCTGACCCAAATTTGTTTAAATTGATAAGTCTAGAATAATTTTACGTTTTTCTGTATACTTCCCTTGGTAAAAAATTAAAAACAGGAAAAGAATCTGTTAGGCTGAAACATAATATTGCAACATTAAGACAGTTAATAAAATAAAAATGTAACATCTGATGCCTGAATTACTTCCCTGTTGATCATTCTCAGCTGATGAAATAGTAATTAATCATGAAGTTTGTAAAGTGAAGAATAACAAAATCTCTGGGCAGACTCTGAGGAACCCTGCAGACTCTGAATTATTTACCTAAAATTAAGACATAGCATAGCATTTCAAGTAATGCATTTCTCATAGCCTGCTGCAGATATTGGTACTTCAAAATTATTTTGTTGGTAAATCAAAGAAGATTTACCTAAAGGACATTGTTTTGCCTCATAGTGTTTTGGAAATATATGACTGTTTGGATCAGGGGAATTCTGAATCATAATGCTATATAGCATCCTACTTTCTGGAGTACCTGTGTAAATATGAAACTTGCCTTCAATTTAAAAACAGGGGTTGCAGGATCTCTGTGCATATTAGGTCCCTGTAGTACTAAGCCATCTGAATGAATAACATCAAATGACCATCCTACTTCTACATGTTGAGTATTCCCACTCGTCCACTATAGCAGAGTGTTCTAAGTCAGCTTTCTAAAACTGAGTCTGTCTCATCCTTTATGTTGGCAACATCATAAATTTATTATTAGTGGTGAGATCTTAAAATAAAGCAATTTTAAATTCATACTTTGGTCTCTCAACCCCAAAGGCAAGACTGTACAGAAAACCTCATGGCCTCTATCATGTCATAAGAAATATCCATTCCTAACCACCTCTCAGCATATTGCACTGGACAATTTCCAGTGAAACCAGATTGTTGTTGATCCCCTACTAGAGAATAAACTGGGAAAGAGAATGTTAATGAACCCAGATTTAGCAATGCTAATCCTTATGAGGAGGCTGAAGGCTACTTTAAAATCATTTAAGTGTCCATGCATTTCTAATAATAATTGATACTTTTTCTGGGCTCTCAGAGTAATTGTTACAACAAAACTATGAAATTAACTCTTGGATGATAATTGATTTCAAAGAAAGAAAACATAGTAACACCCCAAATCTTGAATGTGGAAAAAACCAAACAATGTTCAGTAATATGACAAACAAATTACTCCAGGAAAATATCCCCCAAAAAACAAGACCTGACATAACTAAGGAATTGGTACATAAATTGTGATTGAATTCTCAGGAAAAGATAATCCAATAGGAAATGTATTGGTAGGAATTTTGTCATAGAATCATCATGGAATCATACCATGGCCTGGCTTGGAAGGGACCTTAAAGATCATCTAATTCCAACCCCCCTGCACAGCAGGGACACCTTCTACTAGACGAGGTTTCTCAGAGCTCCATCCAACCATGCCTTAAACATTCCAAGGGATGGGGCATCCAGAACTTCTCTGGGCAACCTATTCCAGTGCCTCACCACCCTCACAGTAAAGAATTTCTTCCTCATATATAATCTAAACTTACTCTCTGAGTTTGAAGGCATTTCACTTTGTCCTGTCACTCCATGCTCTTGTAAAAAGCCCTTCTCCATCTTTCTCAGGGTATTTATCCTCAAGTAGCATCCAAACTTCATAGCACTGACTACAACTGTCATTAAAAGAGATGACATTTCATGCTTTTACATATAATAATACTGGTGTATGTTTTAAATGTGAAAATGTCTCCGATTTTTCATGAGTGTTTGGCTGCTCTCTCTCCTGCTGCTTAGGTGTGCACCAGTGTGGGAAAAGTGGAATTAGGAAATCACTGTGTCTTAGTTAGCACACTATATTTCTTAACAATCAATGCTTTATAGAGCAGAGTAATTTAACCATAAACCAAAACTCAGTGTGAGACCTGTCAGTGGAGGTTTTGTCTCAAACAGCTGACACTTGCTACAGACAATGAAGTCTAAAAATTAGGTGCCTGGCTTAGCACATCTCTGCCTTTTTTTTTTTTTTTTTTTCAGTAGCTTTAAACTATTCTTGGTTTTGACCTCCTGTTCTAAATAAATGTAGATGTGTATTAGCTTTTCTTACTCACAGTTGGGTGCTACAGACTCTCATTTTAATAACAGATTCATTCTAGTGCCTAGTTATCAGCAACATTTTTGCAGGTTTCTGAATCACTCTTTGAGACAGCTGCTTGCACTGTCAACCTGAGAGCTGTCTTTAAAATCATACATCCTTGACATATATAATTAACCAGCCTGGAGAAAGGTGGTTGACTGAAAGCTGCACAGGGTCAGAGAAAAAAGCCATACTCACAAAATGTAATTGACCTAAACTGAGCAGGAGAAATTAATCATGCTTTCAGCCAATTCTCCTGACATCTGTGTCTCTCCTTTTACTAGGTTTAATGTTTTCATTTTTCCCACACAAGTGTCAGGTACCTGTCTGATGAAGATGACCACAGGTTTGTCTGCTTTTTTTTTGACAGTATGCAATTGTCCACCAGGAATGAAGAATAAGAGGACCAGCTTTCAATAGGTGGAAAATAGTTTGAAGAGTTTCAGCAATGGTGTTGACGACAGATCTGAAGAAGTGCAGGTAGTAACCATTGTGGATGTGAGGAAAAATATCCCCTAAAATATTTAGAAGGACAAATATAACTTTAAGCCGTATTAATTAAGCATCTGGATTGGGGCTTTATTGACTGGAAATCACTAATAATAGGAATTTATTTTAATTCAAATATTAATATGCATTTTGAAAAACACAGACATTTTAAAAAATTGTATCCAATCCTTGATTTAAGAATTTTTCCAAGTAAGCCATATGTAACTGATCCTGGATCAATTAATATTAGAAAGTGGTTCTTCTATTTGCCTAAAAGCCTTTCCAGTCACCAAAATCAACACATTTTTTTGACCATCAATGGAATACCATGCTTCCATATTTAAGCATTGTCTCCCATTTCTTCAGTGAAAGGAATTGAGGTGTTAAATAAGGAATTATTCTAAATTGTAATTTCTGTCAATTTGCATTTCTTCTAATATATTTGAAAGAGACCTGTATAATCTGAATTAAGCTAGTCTCATGTTTCAAACAAATCCTGTGCCTGTTTCTTTTTCTGATTTAGATTTTATATTACATTTGGTCCTGCTGGAAATTATTTTTTCCTCGCACACTATAAAAACAAGTTTTGCACGTATGACTGCACACAGAACACTTCATTAATGTTGAACATTGCGGTGGGATTCTTAAAATGAATCAATATGTCAAATTTCTGATTGCATGTTTTGCAGATGAGGCATACAATTTTGTCAGAAATATGATAATATTGTCAGAAATATGCTTTATCCTTTGCATAGATCAAGATGAACCTGTGCAAGGGAGAACCACTGAGAGGGTTCGTATGAAATAAAGAGCATCAAGCTCAGGGTACTCTTAGAGTTGGAAACATTTATATTGGAATAGATAACTTTGGAAATGCTTCAAATCAACTTCTTGCATGTTGATGCAACTTGACCACCTAAAATATGTCTGCCCTAAGTATATATTTTTCTGTTTTGAAAACTGGGTATATTCTAATGCAAATCAGAACTTCAAATCTTCAAGCATAGATAAATTATTCTTTGGAAATACTTCACCCACTCTGAGAACACAGCGGCCTTGCACATGTTTCTAATAAAGAAGGAATTATAGTAAAAATTATGCTCATGTAATTCTTACAAACATAAACTTTGCCCAAAGAAAGCAAAGTCTAAATGTTGTTTAGCGTGATCTCTTCTGCAGAAAGGAAATTTTATAACAGATTTATTTAAAAGAGTAAAATATATTATCTTAAACTCCAAGGTTAGGGGCACTATATAGAGGTGAAAGTATTTTGCAGTTACAAGTGCTGATGTCTCCTGTTGGGACACAGTAACTCAGTCTTCATAGTAGATTCTACCATAGACCACTTTCACTGTCTGCTAGACCAGGCCTAGAATAGTAGATAACTCATGTGGAACTTTTGTGCAGATTATACACATGCTACAAATTTAAGAGGGCCACTATATTGTGACATATTCTGATATCACACAAAGAGCACTGGTTATTCCTGTTTTCATAACCTGTCTTCATGGGAGGAAATAAAGCATTATGAATCTGTTCTACAGTTTTCACACGTGGTCAAGTCTACCAGCCTGGAGGGAGACTGGAGAAGTGGCTGGTGAAATAAATATTATAAGTATTTAGTGCTCATTTCAGTTGAAGAAGTTCTCCCAAGTTACTGGACAAATTGTTTGAATCCCAACCTCTCAGGGTAGCACTGGAAAAAAAAGTAACAGGATTCATTACTTGGATCTCCCAATTTAATTAGGTGAAAGAAAAGCTCATGGTTGTATTTTGTAATTTATTCTCTGCTTTTTACTTCAGGCCATATACAAAAATAGTAACTCCTTCTTGCAGAATTTGTTGCTGTACTTTGAATCTACAAAGCAATATATGTAATAATGGGAAAAAAAGGAAGTAAACCCCTCATTTGTTTATTTTGTCTTGAGTGCAACACCTCAACTTCAGATGAATGTACATTTGCTCGACAATTCTATTATGCTTAAGACCTCTTTCTAGTAATAGTTGTATTAGAATATTTTTAAATTTAGGTTTACATTAGCCGGTGACTGTGAACTATTCTCTAAAAAGAATTCCATGAAAATATAAAGCATTGCCTTTAATTATTTAATTAAAATTTGTGTTCTCATTTAGAAGGAGTCAATCTGATGCCTTGCATACCAAGAAAATTTACAACGATACAAGAGTGTCATCTAGTGAATGATTTGGGTGTAGGACAATTGCCTCAATAGTATCCAGATTTTGAGTCATAGTATCCGTACAGCTGGTTAGACAGCAGGATTACTCACAGCACTTTAAAACTTTCCTTCAGATCAACAATGCACACTAAAAAAGAATTATTTGAAAGTTGTACTATTATTGTCTCTAAAAAAGTTAGTTAAATTCTGCCATAATCTATTTTATTAACTATACCAATATGTTATACATCAGTGGAATAAAAAACTCAAGATGAATGTGAATTATATACCTTCTTGTTCTTTGTTTTTCAGTATATCAGTGATTGACCAGGAAAGATAATCAGGAAATAATTACAGAGTTGTAGCTAAAAATTGCTATTTCCACTAAATGGACACTTTGAGAGATTTTAGTAATGAGAAATGGGAGAATGAGGAACTAAACTGCATATGAGAGAAAAAAATCTACTAGGCAGTTATTGTTGATAATTTTTATCCTACAGATAACTAAAAATTGAGGAGTGGGGGGAAAGAATGATATTTTGAGTCTCAGGCCTTTATTTTTGATTGTAAGGCCAAAAGAATTCATTTTTGGTATTACATGTGCACATAAAAAGTACTATTAAAAATACTATCAAAAAGCAATAATTGAAGTTTATTAGATTTCTAGTCTGAAAAATTAAATTAAAATTCACTGTAAGGAAATTAAATTTTCAGTTGAGAGACCTAAAGTGATAGCAAATTCTGTTATTATCCAGTCCAGGAGAACGGTTCATCTGATTAATTTTAGCTGTGCTTTTATTTTATTCTTATTTGTAATAATTTCCTAGCTCTTTCTCTAGATTCCTTTCAGTTATAGATTCATCTTTTAAACTCAGTCTTTTTTTTCCCCCCAATACTCCTTGTGTTGCCTAATTTTTGTAATCTACCATTTCATTTTCAAACACATCTGTTTTTCGTCTTTTTCCTTTCAGTCTCTAGAGAACACTTTTTAAAATCAGTGTTGTAAGGAAAAATAGCAACAAAATGCAATAGCAGTTGTAGAAATAAAAGCTGTTAAATAAGAGAAGTGGGTCCCAGTCAATAATTCAGTCATTTACATTCAGTCAACTGTTATCAATAAACTCACATTTTCAGTGTGGGTTTATTGATAACAGTTAGAGGTTCAATACTGTTCTGACCATCTGAAGCATCGAACTGCTATGCCTTAAGAAATGCTATGCCTTTTGATGCTTATGCATTGAAATGCTATGCCTTGCATTTCTATGCATCGAAATGCGAGCCTGTAGGCTTCAGAACATGGTTGGCAGAAAGCTACCCTTTTCTGATAATCACACAAAACAGAATTATTCATTCAGTGTAATACAACTACAGATTTGTACCTGTGCCCAGAATACAAGTCTGTGAAAACTGCTTTAAAAAGTTTCAGGATTATATTTCCATTATTATAACTAAACCCTATTTTGTTGGCTGAATGTTCTTCTCCTCAGCTATGGATTCATTCTGAACCTAGAATAATGATCATATTTTTAAAAATCTTTCAGCTTGTCTTTAGTTTGTGTATGCTGATTCTTTCCTTTCAGAGTACTCTCAAATTGCTTTGGTTATTATCCAAGCTGTGGGCAGCATTTTGTTATCATAATAAAAAATCATAATCTATTCTCTGTGTAATATATGGCTCTAAATCTCCTAACATGTTGTAAATACCCTTTAATAATTCAAGAATTAGAATTCTTTTATTCTTTCATGCTTTATTCATGAAGGAACATTTTTTCAAATTATGATCATTACGGATCTTCCCTCAAGAGAGAGGGTCACTCTTGGACAGTGCTGACAACAGCTGGTCGTCTGTTATTTGTCAGACTAGTTCCCACCCCTGTTTCTTATTGTAATGGCTTATATGTGTAATCATCTTCTCCTTCAGGGAATGTATCTCTTTTCCAACGTAGGAGACAAACACTGTGCAGTCATAAAATCAAGTTTGCCTAGAATTAAAGGGAAAGATTTTAAATTGTACCATTAAACTCATGCATAAAACACTGTAATCTAGCTCTAAACCAAAATACTCTCTTGACTGCATTATCAGAGGCAATGTAGCAAGAGCTACCACGCTGCACTGACAACATGGCAGATTTCATTGGTCTTCCCAAACAAAAGCCCACAATGTTTCTCAGAGTTCTGGGTGTGCAATTTCCTTCCTTAGTGGGACGTAAATAAACTTGTAATATTTTATGTATATCACTCTAAAAATTGCATCTGCTTACACCAAATTTACTTGCCATCTGCTGTATAGATTGCCATGTCTTTTAGAACAATAAATCTATTTAGCAGTTTCTTTGTCATGGTGCTAAGTTTCCAACTATATTTTCTATTATATGCTGGCAGCATGCTCAGCGCTGCATTTCCTGCCTGTTAACAATCTATAGAGGATGAAGTGTTCTCTGGCACTACATTGAGATGGTCCTAATTCAGACACCCGTGGGAAGAATTCAGCAATTCTGTACTGCTGCAGATGCAGTGTGATACTGGAGGTCCTGCAGCCCCAGGGACCACAAGGCAGCAGTAGCTGGCCCTTAGCAAGAGGCAAGTGACAAGGAGAAACACCTATGCAACTGTGACCCGAGGACCTCACCAAAACAATGATAATAGCACCCAAGAAAACCCCATTTGGAACCACTGTGATGGGCTTCCAGGTATTAGTATCATTATCTGCCTGGGTCAGTTTGCTAGATTCTATCCTGACTTTTTCCATTTGACCATCAACTGGCCCCTTTCTTGGGTCAAATAGCTGCCAGGCTTTTACAACTAAGAGCCAGGTTCTCTTTCAAGAGCCCTACTGGGCATTCCTACTTACGCAGCTGACAGCACTTATGGCAACCTCTTCCCAGGTGCTCCCTCTGGTAGTTACATATAATGGAGATTTCCTTAAATCATCTCAGCTGGGGATGCAGTGCACTAGGAATTCAAGTTGATCTTATTTAATTCCCATGGAGAGGTGAGTAGCTAAGGCTTTTCTGGAAAGATTTGAAAAGGAGGTTGAAAACAGCAACTTGAAGCTACTTAGAGACAAATAGAGGAGAAGCAGGGTAATTTTTATCAAGAGGCTAGTAGCCCTGCTTCCTCGACTGTACCCAACAGAAAGGTTATACTTGTGTGGTCAGGTCATGATTAATAGCAACTTCCCTCTAGGTAAGTTCCATCCTAATGAGATGAGATATGCTTGCTCATGGGGTTTTGTTGTTTATCACAGAGAATGAACTGATGCTTGGCTCTTGACATGGTCATAGCTTGTAACAGTGTGTGTGAATAATCCTCCCCAGTTTATGAAAATAAGAAAAATACTCTGGTAAATTTCACCTCAATTCTCTTTAGTCAACCACTTCTCAAAATGACTCCAGGTGAAGTAGTTCCTCATCTTAATCTTGCCTCCTCATTTATATCTGTCTTCAGGAAATTGAGAGGATAGAAATATTGAAGCAGATGGGACTCAGAATAAAATAAGAATGATCTCTCAGAGCAGATGATATTTCAGGAAGACAGTGTCATTCCATTGTTAATTTTTTTCTACACTAAAGTGGACTGAAAATGCCCACCTTTTATGTGTATGATGCAAAACTGCAACACAGGAAATCAGAAAGAAAAAGTAAAAATGCAAAGGGCTTTTTAATAAGAAAATTTAATTAAAGGCTTCTGTGTAGACTACTTAAATTCTGTGGTGATAACAAACATCTAAAAATATTTGAGAAAAATAATTATTTCCTGGAAATAAGTTAATTGGAATTCTTTGAACTGTACTTCTATTTGAAGGGTATTTTGTTCTGTTGCTTCTTAAGCATTGGAAAAGGGAACTATAAATCAATTTCATATTTTTTGGACTGTGTGTTTATGATGCTGGTGCTTTTATGTCTTTACTCTGCTGACCAGTTTCCTTAAAAAAACCTGGTCTCAGATAATTACTATAATTGAGAGAAGTGTGCAATATAAGCACAGTGGGAAATCCCATACAAAGAGAAGTTTTTGACTTGAAAAAACTTAACATTTGAAATACCTCATTTTTGCCTGTGATATGCACACAGCTCTTCAAAATGAAAAATTAAAATATCTATATTTGCATAATGTACTGTGGAGATTTTCTTTGTGGAAGAGAAAATGAGGCCATTAAACTAAATAATACCCCAGAATTGCAGCTTAGCAATTGAAATGAAGTTCAGTCGAACTGCAAAACCATTGTGAGAATTAGCTTCATATGGGGGACTATATAAGATACTTTAAAGTCTGAGGTATTTTAAGATTCATGTCTTTCTCCTGTATGAGTCTGAGTTATGTGTAAATATGTACTGTTTTCAGGTTTAGCTGGACTGACTTTCTTTCTTTTGAAGCTTTTGGGACAGATACAGAGAGTTATATTTTAAAAGTGTCCACGGTTCCTATATTTTTTTCTCCTCTGCCCCCATTCTGGAGTGACTTCCCAACTTGACTAATATGAGTGTGCTAATGAAACTGTTGCTGTTCTGGGTGTAGATCTGCAGCTGCAGATGAAGCTTTAAGCTGTAAACCCATTCCTCTTAGTATATATTTCTGCAGCTGAGTTTTGAATACTATCCGTATCCTTACGTGAAGGTACATTGTAATGTTCAACTTTAAATATTTTGAAGCATATTTTGAGCATAAGGTTAGAGTGGAGGTGTCCTGAGATCTCCAGCCCCCAATATCCTGGGATCAGATGGGTGTTGCTTCTGCAGAAAATTTTTTCACACTTGGTGAAATATGCTTTGCATTTTTCATAAAGTCTTGGAAACCTGCAGCATGCTTTAATTTTTTCCTTTTTTTTTTCTTTTCTAACAAAAAGCACTGTATTTAATAAAACACTCCACACATTTCAGTTTATCTAGTCAGAGAAACTGTTTTTCAAGCTTTGTTTTGATTTTTATGGGATTGTTTGTTTGTATTGTTGTGAGGGGGGTTGTTTGTTTGTTTTTAACCAAACTGCATAAAAACGTGCATTTTTCGCTGGCTTTATTATTAATCCACAAAGGAGGTTGCATATGATTGCAAATTCAGTATTATTTTTGCTGTGAGAAATAACTACATCCATTTAGCCTCAGCCTAGTTTAAAACCTTTGTATTTAGACAATTTGCTATAGGAGGCTCTACCCTCAGAGTAGTTATTTATCAGTTCATGTCCATTAAAATGATTCATATATATGTCAGAAGGAAAGCATGCTTACTGGTTTTCTCCAAGCATCTAGAAGTCTCTGAGGATTTTATGTAATTCATATCACACTGAACTATTTTTCCTTGTTTTATTTTATATTGTCTATTCCTAGTGCTAGAGGAAAATATTACGTAGTTCATCATGCCTGTTAAAAACCTTATGGTTAGTTTTTAACTAATGGCCTGAAATACAGAACATTATGTCTCACAAAAAATAAAAGGCCTTGGAGTTTGTCTTGTTTTCCAACATGCAACATTTTAAATAGATAGCAGTTCTGAATCAAAACAGTTATTGTAAGGAATCCTTTAATGAATCATCCTCAAGCTGACTTAAACAAGAAATACAAAGAACTTAATTTAAATCATAGAATAATTTCAGTTGGATGAAGTCTCCAGAGGTCTGTCGGTCCAAAGTTGAATTTAAATTCAATGTTTTGCTAAAAGAAATTTAGCCTGACATTTATTATTCAACCTAAGCAGCAGACTATTCCATCGGTTCAAAATAATCTTTCCAACATGTAAGATAAATGCCTACTTATCAAGTATATATTGATTTATGCATGCTGGGAATGATAACTTGTACATTTTTTTTTTTTAAACTGCAGGCAGGCTTTAATTCACTAACAATTGTGCAAGCAAATTATGTTTTACAGTTTGTGGTAAAGATAAACTGACAGCTAATATGCTAAAACAGTGGGATCATGCCTAGCTTATATGCTTGAAGTACTGCTCTTTAGCAGTTCCAAGCACCTGTAAATTCTGGGGTTTTTGAGTTTGTTGCTAACTTTAGAAGCTCTACATTTTAATATATTCCATTTCTCCAAGTAGTCATTTTCCTTCAACTGGGGAAAAAAAAAGAAAAAAGCATAAGTCTGAAGTATATAATCTTTCTACTAGAAGACGATAGTTTTGATCAAACTAATCTTTTATTTCTTTTTTTTTTTTTTTCATAAATACCTGGAAAAAAAACAGGTAAGATTTTTGTAATCATATTAAAAAGTCATGTATTTTTTCTTTCAGCATTATTTTGGCTATATAAAAAATTGATATAACCTAGATTAAAAAAATAAGCCACAACAATAAAGGTAACAAAGGCATCTACTCTGATAATGTAAATTCTCTTTTCTAAAAGAATAAAATCAGGCCCTAAGTATAACTGTTTTCTTTTTCTGATCTGGGAGGATAAAGAAAGATTGTTCTGGTAGTGTGCCATTGTTATTAGTTGTGATAAGCCTCAAAATGGAAGATGTCTTTCTCTTTGATGAACAATCTAAATTCTCAGCATCCTGTCTTATTATTAAACTCATTCACGAAGTGCTGGAAATTTCCAGAAGTATCTGAATTTCCTGAGGTATTAGTGTAGCAGGTGTAGGTCATTGAAATTGACTGTGACATACAGGAAATTGTAGAGATGGGAAACAGGTGTTTCTCAAAGAAAAGAGGATGGAAATGGGAGAAACACGATTTGAAGGAAAAAGGTGCACACCAGCCAAGCACAGCCAGAAACTTTAGGTTTTAATTGATGATGTTCTATTTTTAGACTGTGAAACAGAAGTTGACCTTCAACTATAGCAGTAGTCTTAATTTTGGTATTTTTGACTTGTTGATTGCAACTTTATTGCATTTCACAAAAAAATGCTTTGTTTTGTTCTGTTTTAATTTAGATGTATAGAACTTTTTGTATATTTGAGAGCATTTTATAATTGGAAGAAAAGAGGAATACTGCCCCTGAAAATCAAAATACTGATGATATTGTATTTGCTATGCTAAACTGATATCATAATGTACCTTTGAGATAGGATGTTGCGGGTTTGGAAAAAATTAATAGATTTAAAGGAATAAACCCATTTATGAGGACAGGTTTCCTGAACTAATAGTCATCTTTTTCTTCTCCAAAAAACAAAAGCAGCAAACCCAGAAAGTTTTCATAACTAAGAAAACCAATCTTTCAAAATTTTTACTGCACACGAGTGTCCTCGTCTCACAGTGAGAGCCTGCCCATAGCTGGATTGTAGCTTAGCTTAGCGATTTCAGTAATTCACACATGCCTCTGTATTCTGTTGAATTAAGACATTACATTATACAAGGAGTCTTATTTTCATAAGTGCACTCATATGAGGTTTATAAACCAGTAATTAAATATAGAGATATCCTGTGGATTTTACATTAGGTAGTATTGCTTTCTGTAACGTGAGTTATACTAAATAAACATGTCTGAGAAACAGCTATTTAGTTGTTCACACTGGATTTAAAACTTAAGAGAGTCACTAAAGACTACCAAGACATCAACCTGTGGCATCCCATCTCTAGACGTGATTTGGTAAATATTAGTTTTTTGTAAGTATGAGCCACAGCAGGCTCACAGGTGAGAGAAAAAAACATTTTCCTAGAGGCCTAGAGAATATGGTACTGAGCTTCTTTTGAACTAAAAAACACAATGAAAGTGGCTGCACAGATGGCAAAACTGGGGAAAGGACTATATTCTGGAAGAAAATGGTGATTCAAAAGCGGTTGTGTAGAAAGCATTTTATATTATACTTGTTCTGAATCTGCTTTAAAGTTGTTTGTCAGAGTTGTGTGTGCTATTTAACACCACTTTGGCCATACTTTTTTTGTGGTAATGATGTGCTGTCCTTATCAAAAGATGTCTGTTCCACTTGCTGCTTGTTAGCTGCTCCATTTTTGCTGCTTCTTCCTGCTTCTTAGGAAGGGTCTGGTCTTGCACCAGATTTGTTATCTCTTTACCTAGAATCTGCCTGCCTTTTGCCTAAACATACTTCCTGTGGTGTAATGTAGTTCCTGGCTTCTCAGGTTTTTTGGATAGCTGGCTTGGCTCCTGCATCCCTTTCTTACTTTAAGTTCTTGGTGACATCTGTATCCTGAAAGAGGATACAGGCAGCCCATCCTAGGTCTGACAGAGGTCCATCAGGTCTGCTATGCATGGGCAGCAAGACCAAAGAAGTGTTTCTGGAGTGGCCTGTACTTGATATCCTCAACATAAAAGGAAAAGAAACAGGTTTATGCTCAGATGAAAATGAAAATGGAGTTTAATGTGCAGAGGGTGTTGTACTGTACTTCAGATGATGATTCTTAAGGTAACGTAGCTGTTCTTGTGGGCATGACTTATTGAGAAGCACGAATAATCAATATGAACTTTTAGAGGTTCTCAGCCTCTGTATAAGGTTAGGGAAGGATCGAGGTTGTTCACCACTAGTTGTTTGCACCTCTTTTCTTTTTATGTTTCAATTTCTATTTTTTTCTTAATTTTGGACTAGTATTTACATGTTGTAATAAGTTTAACTGGGGCTGGTAGGGTTCTATTTAAGCTGTGAAAGTCCCACAGTTTTCTTCTGCAATAAAGTAAGAAACTATTATAATATATTCAGGGATTAGGAAGCTGTAGTTGAATTGTACTGCTAAAGAGGTTTTAATTCAAAAAGAACCCTGTTGTGAAAAAATATCCATGTTATTGCTCTATAGTAGCTTTACTAGTATGTTTCCAGACTCAGTAACTAATGAAGCCTTGTTTTTGTTAGAATGAATATGTGAAGATCTGTGGGTCTGTCAGTAAAACTGAAATGTTGTGACTTTTGACCTTCCCAGTTCTTGCTTTTTTAGCTTATAGTAGGTTATACTGGAATTTTTCTTATTGTTTAGGTGAAATTATAGATATGATTCATTGCATAGGAACAAGAGAGCTGTGAACTTGAACTTGGAAGAGCTCTACTGATTTCACTTTTCTCAATGAGATTTGCAGAAACTGAAACAAATTTAAATTTGACTTCTGTGAGTTTGAATAAATTCAGCATATCCAAGCTCTAGTTTAAATTATTTTGAGTTTGCCAAACCCTCTTTTAATTATAGCAGTTCATAAATTCTTTTGTTAGCAACTTCTTCTTGCTCTAGATTTTAAAAAGTGTTCAGATTTATATACAAACATTTCTCTATATATGCTACAAAGGTTTACCTGTAAATGCTCATTATTCTGATGTGTATGCGCATATCTCATATGGGCAAACATCAAGAATACATTAATATTTTTGTATTCCAAAGTAACACTGGTCTTGTTCTTTGTTTACTATAAACTTCTGAAATGTTTTGCAGAAAAAAGAAATGGAAAACACAGATGCTCCTGAAAATGGTAAACCCCTTAGTTGAGCACCTTCTAGCAGGACAGCCCTTTGCTTTTGGTGGCTGGGGAGAACAGGGGCAGGAAGGAGACCCACAGGGAAATAGAAAGCAAGCTCTGCTTGATCCTGGATCTGTAGAAGCTACAAGAGCAAGAATGGCATAATATTGGGAGCTGCAAGCTCTCAAGAAACTGGTTTTATCTTACAGATTCAAAGGGGAAAACATATTTAAACAGGGCCCTTAGCTAAAGTTTTGAAATATGCCATTTTTAAAGCAATCTACCAGAACTCAAAGTACTTGTGGTTAATATAATTGGTCCTTAACGCTACTGGCTACACAACCATTTGTATTTTATTATTCCTTAATTTAATGGTATAAAACACAGCTTTATCAGGCAGAACAAGTGAGTATGAGTGCTGAATTAGGAGTTAAGGATAGTTTTTTCACATAGCAGAAAAACTTTGAATGTGCTATGCAAATAATACTACCAAATGATTAAAAATAATATGTAAGGACTAGGCTATTTCTCACTAAGGCATTAAAAATATTCCAAAATTTGAATTTTCATTACAAGTATTCTTGATACCATGACTTCTCCAAGGTCCCAAAATTCTCATAGGGGTGATAAGAAGACATGTCCACTTTGTACATTTTTTTAAGTACACATCTGGCAAGACAGAATATTTAGAATATTCTGAAATACAGAGAAGTGAAGCTATAGAAGCATGCTGTTTAGAGAAGCCATGTCTAGTGTCATTGAGAGAAATGCTTTTTTTAACAGTAGCTGGCTTAGTTGTGTCTTACTTGGGAAAGGACTGTGTGAAAAAGAAATGTTTGAGTAACATGGAAAATTATTAAATAATAGGTTTTCCTGATTTTAACAGGGAGGGGAAAAAAAAGCCACAAACAAAAAAAATCCAGAGGTTACATCTTGCTCTGGAATGAGACATATTGAAAAGAGTGTGTTTACAAGATATTTAAATTCCCATAACATATGGGAACTTACATAATTCCCATATATTATAGGCATTGAGATACAGGAACAGGGACTGCAATACCTAGTGCTAAAATTGTTTTCATGCTTGAACTTTATATCATTATTTATATAATCTTTATATAATGCTCTTCATATAATTTATAAATTACTTAATTATTATGAATATAGTTTTACCTTGTAGTCAAACCGTAGGTAATTATTCATGGAAAATGCATTCATTCATAATGTCCAAATTCAAGCAAAAAAGGGTGGACAAAGAATGACTTCCTGCTTTTCCTGCATAAGAATCTCTCTATTGAATACAAACCTGTCACAGAAAAAGGCATAAGAATGGCTCGCTTTAGCAGACAATTTTGGGAGTTCTAAAAAAAGATTAAGTGCTTTACTGGGTCATTTCTGTGAGATAGTCAGAAAAAAAGATGAGTAAAAAGTAATTTTTTTTTTTTTTAATGGCATACGAACTGCTTAAAACGTCTTTGGCCTGCAGCAAGTAAAATTCTTATAGCAGTAGAATCTCTATGCAGAGATGGAGGAGAGCACAGGACTTACATCAAGTCAGATAATTTAAAGCTGTGAAGTCATAAACTGTTCTCTTTTCAACCTGTGTTGAGATAAGAAAGGAGAGATCTGATTATTGTTGAATCTGCTGCTAATCATAATTTTATTGAAGATATTTTCATGCATTTTATTTTTATTATTATAGAATATTATTGCCATATTTATTAATAATTTCTAAAAATACTAAGAAATATTTATTTAATTTCTTTTTGTTATAAGATTGCAAACTTGCAAATTTAGGGGCTTCAGGTTGGGAAGTACTTGCATTTAATTTCCCCCCCTCCTTCCACTCCCACTATTTATTTTCGCCTCCTCGCTATTGCTTCATTTTTATGCTCTGATACCAGGCTTTTGATCAGTTTGCTCCTCTTTTCATTGTTCAGAGATAAATTTCTTATGAAGGTTTTGCGTAGAGAATCCTGGTATCTGTAAGCTTTGCTGTCCCTGATAAATGCCATATCCTTCAATATCAAGAAGACCCACTGTTTGAGCCCCAGAGATAAAAGAATCTGGTTCACGAAAAACCTGCAAGCTTGATGTTTCTACTCTACTCAGTCCTTGAATTTCTGTTTCTTTTGGGTGGCTGATACAGCTGACCAATTAATCAACTATAGGTCAGAGAAGAGTGAAGGATTGGCTTTTAAAACTTCCTGGACAAAAATGGATAAAAAGGTTTCTGATTTGCATAAGTCTTTTACACCTGTGATGCCTTCTATAAATACAATAGTTTCCTATGTGCACAAAATAATGGTGCCTATTGTTTCAGAGTTAAAGCAATGTCTTGAGCTCATTCAGAAAAGAATCATTTGCTTAGAAAGACATTCCTGCTAGTCTTTGGTATCCAGCTGTCAGTGTACATAAGCTCTTAAAGCTATTTGTAGCACTCCCTTTTCCTCCATAGAGTTCAGATATAAACAATGACAGCAAATCAAATCTGCAGAATATACTTTTGAGAATTCCAGTATTTTCAGATTCCTTGGAGGGGGCGTGGCAGTACTTCACATTCAGTCAAGCCATATTTATGTTCTTCTGTTTTAAATTCAACCTGAAGATGTAGGAGTTACTAGTGGGTTAATGCTTTTGGACAACCTCAGGCTAAAGTAATAACAGTTGGGAACAAATTCCAGTTTGGAAAGTAAAAAAATGTCATGCGATATTGTCCGTTATTAAAATCAATGCATAATTCAGCCTTTTTCTTTTCATGAAAAGAAGAAAAAATCTTTTAGGCCTAATCTGTTTCCAGGATCCACATCTGTGCACTTGGAGTACATTCTTTCTCATAATAGCAGCTGATGAGACAACTTATGTTTACTCGAAACAAGGCTGAAAATTTAAAAAAAATGTAGATGATTTTTTCCCCTTACCCTAAATTTCACACACTCAAGAATGCTGTTAAGTACTACTTTGCCTAAAGCAATAGCTACTCGACATTAAGAAAATGTGAAAGTTGTATTTATAATCAAAAGCTAAGAGTGTGGGAACGTGTGGTTTCAAGATGTGTGAAGAACGGCCCAAGCACTTGAAATTTAATGAAGGGCTTGCTACAGATTGCAAAGCATTCTTTCCTCACATCTTTAATCTTTTTGGTACACCTTTGCTTTCCATGTGCATCCATCCTAGGGCAATTTCTTAAGAATATCTACTTTTCAAACATACTTTGCTGGCCTTTAAGGAAAATGCTGTCTCTTTTGTCCACTGAACACCCAGGGACCGCCTCACCCAAAAGTTCCAATCTGTGGGTTTCCTCCTCCTCTGTCTTTAGTAGAATATAGCTGGGGCCAAAATTCTGGAAAAGACTGTTCTTGGTACACCGTGGATGGCTGGCAGGGTAAAACAGTGATGGATGTAAAAAGCACAGAATCAATTCCACTAACGTTTTTGAGTATTTTGGGAGAGGGGGTGTGTGTGTGTATGGGGGGGGTAATATTCTTAAATATTCACCGGCTAGCCACAGCTCTTCTCCTATCCTTCCTATTTTGGTAATCCTCTTTGAAACATGAGTGCCCATTTTGGTTGTATTGTAAATACAGAGGACTGAGGAAGGTTTGTTTTGTTTTTTTCCTTGAATTGTCATAGTTATGGAAGCAGGCACTTTTATCTTCCTGAGAAGTCTGACAATAAACAATACGGTAATTTGCAATTTTTCCTAGTAAGAGGTGAGAACTGAGTCTGTTGCCTCTTTGAATCTATCCATAATTTAATCAGTTTATACTAAATGAGGGAAGGATTCCCAACATTGCTGCTGAAGGTAGAAGAAGGAACACATGCACTGCATCTCCCACCCTAGCTGATTATACTGTAAGGTAGGGTAGGAGCTACAACTTTGTCACATCACACTGCCATACTCATTTTCATTAATAAAACCAGGAGCAGCTGGAATTGTCTAGTGATGTGCCGAGCAGCAGGGGAGTGCAAAGGAAATGAAGGCTATTGAGTACAGCAGTCATATGAGGAGGGAAAATGGGCATTAAAAGTTAGCACAGCACTAGTGAAAGGGACTCTGCCTAGGAAGGATCACCTCACATGTATGAACTGAATGTGGGAAATCATGTAGTGTTCACTGACTGTATGGTGGAGATTCTCAAACACTCAGGGGGTTTTGGGCTTTGATACTAAGTTTCATGAGAAAAGTCTAAGAAATTCCAGTTAAGCAGGTACACTTTCCATCACTGATTGTTGGACCTCTTGGGAAGAATTCATGTTTCTCTGTATTATTCTGCACGTGAGTTTGTTGGAGGACTGACCTCTTACTTAATCTTCTGTAGTTTGTTCTGGTGCTTTTTACTGTGTAGGCACACTCTTGCACCTGCTAAGTCTTTGTTGCCACTGTCCCTTCATATAGTACTGGTGTGAATCTTAAAGTTATGATGGCTTTGAGACACAGGTGAATGCTGTTCCTCAACATGCTCATTCCACTGAGGATCATATTCTATTCAGACTAAAGATACTTTTTTTTTTTCCCCCTTTAAACATTGTAATTCTTAATTTGTACAATGGGATGTGAGTAGGAGCTGGTGATTTACTACTGTTACCATTTGGATTTTTTTTTTTAAATACAGATATAAAATAATTTTTAATAAGCTATCAAAATAGAGCTTCACAGAACACACGACATCCATTTTTATGTAAAGTAATTTCTAAAAATACCTATCTTATCCTGGAAAAAAATGTTTGACTAAATATTGAAATAAAATGTAGCAGTTGCTACAAACAGATATTCCCCCTGCCCCCCACTCCCCAACGCTGAGGTTAGAATTTGACTATTCACTCATTTAGGGAGAAACTGAAAAGAAACATGGTGACAGTTTAATTTTTAAAAGCTGCCATACCTTTCCAGGTGGCACAATTGGATAATATTTTAGCTACGGGGCTTAAGGAAGCTTAAACCTGACAGATATGCATGTGCAGTTAATCAACAAAACGCTTTTTCCTCTCAGATCTTGCACCTAGATGGGTTGCCTTCAGCTTATTTGAAAAAATACTGGATTTTTCCTTTGTTTTTTATTCCCTTTCTTTCCTGTATTATTTAATCTGATATTGCAGCCTGTACAGCATATTACCTTCAGTAAAATGAGAGTAAGACAGATTTTGTTTTCAGTAATTTTTCAGTTGTTATTTTTCTCTAATGTAACTTACCAGGAGGTTCATGTTTCTTTCACAAAATTGAATGAAGGAGTTAGACAATTCAGCATTGAAATAGTGATTTTTTTTTTTTGAACTTTAAACATTTCTTATCCTTTTCTTAACAAAATAAAAAAGCAGATTCTACGAAAAATCCCACAGTTACTTATCAATAGAACAGAACAATAATCAAAAGTCAATATTCTAAAGAAATTCAACATCTTTTACAATTTTGACATTTTTTCTTTTTGTTCCCTGCCCCCCCCCCCCTCCCCAGCACTTGCAGTCAACTTCTTTGTAAAATACATTTAATTTTGCTTAAAGAAGCCAGAAAGATGCTGCTAGAAATTGGGGAAAGACTACTGAAAGAACAGAGGGACAAATAAAATTTTAATCATTGAAGTGTTATGTAATTAGAAATAATTGACATTTTCACAGCATCCATGTGGAAGTACAGCTGTCAATTTTTGAGAAGGAACAAACTAACTAAATAACTCACAATAACATCATGTTCACAGAATGTGCATTATTCCGGATACATACTGACTGATCTAATTGAAAAACCAGTAAGAATATTAATAGTTTGCAAACCTGAAAAAGTAGAATTATATCCTCTGTTCTAACATTTCGTTTCTTAGTTGTGCTAGTTGAAGAAGAGCCCCTATTTTCTGTTGTTTATATCCCCAACGGAAAAGAAAATTTACATTTTTGGGTGTTATGCCTTCATTTAATGAAGGTAAAATTAATGGAGACCTGAATGCTGTCAGACCTTCTGGCCTAATTTTTGCTCTTGCTTCCTAACCTTTCCTTTCCTTTCTGTGCTTCCAGTTTGTTTTTTTTTTGTGGAAAAAAGGGGCTACAAAGAGAAATACCCACAGTTGTGACACTGCTTATTCACATCATTTCACATAACAACTTTGCCACGACCCTTGCTTTGCAGATGCAGTTATGTCAATCCTTGCAGCTTCTACAAAGCAACGGGTAAAGTGCCATTCCTTCTGCTTGCCCAGGGATGTCTATGTGATAATTTGATTATAAAATATATTCTTTGCATGCTAGAATAAAAAAGCATGGCAAAGCTGTTTGTGCAAACTTATTTGTGATTCCTGCATTAGAAGTACTTATTCAATAACAGGCTGACAAACACTCCCAAGCAGTTGCATTTGGTGAAAAAGAGATAATGTTGTGCTAAGAAAGAGGATATAATTATTCTACACTCCATCTTGCCAGGGACTATGAATGCAACATTCTCTGAATGTATCTGCTCTGAGTGACTTTCAGTGTACAGCACAAAATCAATATTTGTTCAAGCAGAAAGGATCTGGATGTATATGTATACACACACATACACCCCTAGAGGTAGAACTAGAGAAGAGAGAGATGAGCTTTCTTTGGGTTATACAGAACAACAGTTTTCTGATAAGAGGCTCCCTGTTTCTGCTACAGACTAATTAAAGCAATCCATGCTTTATGGACTTTGCCTCCAAATAATTAAGATATTAATCATTATCTTGACTGTCCTGATTTCTCTTCTGCTGATGCCTGATCTTGCTAGTAAGTATTATGCTATATATGCTTTAAGACTTGACGTTTAGCAGTTTACAGCATAGTGTGCTCTTTGAGGATAAGAACTGTAAAAGCTTTTGTAATTGCCTAAGAGTATGAGAAAAAAAAGTAATTTGATTTCAGCTATCAGTGAAAGACGGTTTGCCATATTCTTCCCTACAGGGAGAATATAAATTTGGAATGTTTGCCTTCTTAGGCTCACAGGTATGTGCCTTGTCTACTGGCTTTCCACCAGCACGTGAGCCATTTCCCTTCTGGAAGGCAGTAATATGGCACTGTACTTGTGTAATGGAGGTCTAGTGCAAAGCCAGGCTTTATCACTGTTAACACTGTTGTCTGCTGATGTGGCTAAACGGCTTCTTGGCTCATATATCTCTGCAATTGCATATCTGCAATAACAATAAAGGAATGCTCACCAACAATCTCACTTCCATGATAAATGCAGTAGACCATGGGATAGCACTGGTGTATTTTCATATTTTATCCTATATTTTCATTTTTTTATTTGAGAGGAGGATTGTGGTGTGTGTATAGGATTTCAGGATATTTTTTCATGGAAAAAATGGTAAATCTGGAACTTAGAACTTTATCAGCTGTTTGTAGATGGAGTATTATAATTCATACTTTTTTTCTCTGATACTGAGGTTGAGAAACAGGAACTATGTAGAGGCTACAGATTGAAAGAAATGGGTTTGGAGAACAGCTCAGTTGGTCAGAGCATGGCACTAATAATACCAAGGCTGTAGGTTTGTTCCTTGTATGGGATGTTCACTTAAGAGCTGGACTTGATCCTTGTGGGTTCCCTTGCAACTCAGAAGATTCCGTGATTCCTCTTGTGCTGGCACACAACTTTACTAACAGCAGAACTATTTGGCTAACAGTAGACTAATTTGGAAATGAAACCATTGATTTTAGGAGGCAATTTTTTTTGTTTTGTTCATAACACAGTGTCAACCATCAGGTTAACCCATTCATCTTAATTAGATGAGAAGCATAATAATAGTATTCTCTAATTCAAAAGTATTTGAAGCTTTTGTGCAATGGCTAGCCATGTTGATTGATTTGCAGAGATGACTTGATGTACATAACTTTTCCTTCTGTTAAGAAACATTATGTGGCTTAGATTTGTAGCTAGTGTCACCCTGTTAGCAAGACCAAGTGATTGGCATCGTCATCTAATCTCTTTCAGCCTGATTCTGAGCTATGGATATAGTTGGGAATGAGATGCATGAAAAAGAAGAAAGGAAGTTTTTAAAGTGTATGAACATATAATTGGAACAACAATTTATCTGTTGCAAGATTCAGTAATAACATGCCTACTCTGTAGATCTTGCAAGCAGCTGCACCCAAAATAATAAAAAGTTGTTGTGTCAGATAATTTCATGCTAATATGGTGCCCTGTCGCCTTTTTGAAGCACAGAGTGGGACGTGGCACAGTAAAGCATCCTTGTGTGATATATGCAGAGTTTTTGGGACCCTTCAAGGTACTTGTTTAAATTATGCTGAATAATTTATGGTAAGTTGATTAGTTAGTGTTCCATTCCAGTGGAACTTGTGCTGTCTCTCTGAATCTGGGTTTCTCACTTGCTCTCGCAGTACATCCTGGAAAAAATGCCAACAGAAGTCTTATCTCTTGCATCTAAATTATTTCTCTACAGCATCTTTCTCAGTTTGCAAAAAATATTTCTTCCATTATCTGCCCTATTTTTATGTCTTGTTTTGTATCTCCCACTGCATCTGTAATAAAAATTCTGAATGCAGTGAAATGTATCCCAGCAGTGTAGGATTCATAAGGTTGAGAATAATAGCTAAGGAATACAGGGATATAAGCAGTATGAACTGATACTGTTACTCATGGTACTATTATGGCACCTAAATGGGACTCCATAAAGCAGAAGTTGAACCAAGAATTCCTTAATTTTAAGCAGGTTCTAGCATTTACCGTTTTTGAAGCATTCTGACATCCTGTTTAAAGTATTGCCACATAAGCAGAGCTCACTGGCTCCATATTTTTAGGGCTAGAGCTGAAGATTAACTGATAGACATGAGCTTTGTAAGGTTCCAAACAAAGCCCCATATTTATGGGTATGCACAGGATGAAATGAGCACATGTGCTTTCCATATTTTAGTTTTTCTTTCTTTTTTTCCCCTGGACTAATTATCTCCCCCTTCAATTTAAAACCTGAAACCTTTTTGGAATTGAAAGCAGAAATTTCAGAACTAAAAATACTCGTTTAGTCTACAAAATAGGCAAGTCTGTCTGTGGGGACATCATTAGATTACATGAACACCAAGGTTGAGCAGTCTTCCATGGTTATCTTGAATTTTATCATCATTTAGGTCTTTATATTGAGTTGGAAAGGGAGAACAGCAAAAAGCAATGATAATAAGCAGATTAGAATTATTTTATTAGAATTATTTTAAACTAATATTTAAACATATTTCATTTCCACAACTTCAAAATATCAAAAAGAAAAAAAAATATTTTTTTTTAATTGCATGTTTTAAAATTAGCTATCCCTGATTTGAAAGTGCCTGTGGTAGGAATTAAGTACACCATGCCCACCGCATTGCATTAGTATAAAAAGAAGTGAAAGACCATTTTATAATGAAGTGCAGGATCATTTTTCATGCTTACGTTTGAGGTTCATGATTGAGTATCTCCTGAAATCCCATACTTGTCATGCCCAGTTTTGTACTGTCAGACACGATTCAGCTGGAGTTTGGCAACTCTAAGCTGACACAACAGACAGGAGAGCCTTTTGGTGTCCCTCATTGCTTGCTTTATTCCACTGCAAAAATAAGCAGGGCTGTTTGTTGTTACAGAACAACTATCCATCATACATAATTTATCAGTACCACTTCAGATTAACAATTAAAGCTAAGGTCTTGCCTCCCAAATGTCTGGGAAGTGATCACGTAGTCATACAGAGATCCTTTACAAAGTTACGAGCTGTGGCCTCTGAGTGCTTCTCTACTTAGGTAAAGTGAAATGGTCTGTCTTGAACCACTAGTGGGTGAAGGCTCCCCAGGGTCTGAATGGAAAAGAGACTGCTTGCTCACATGGCCACCACATCTGAAATAGAGAGTGAGTCAGTGATTGATAGGAAGGATCAACTGCTTCTGAATTCTTTCTGGCTTTGTGATCCATTGCCTTGCTACTGCTTCTGAACACTATTTTCTGTGTAGAAGAAATTATAAAACCATGTAGAGAAAATACAGCAACCAACCAACCAAAAAAAGGAGAGTGTTCAGAAAGCTGCCTTTTTCCCTTTTGGGGTACCACCTCCTTGTGTATCCAACCAAGAGGCAATGTGCTTGAGATAGTAGCTGATCAGTCACAGGCAGGGGACCAAAATCTTGGTACACAAGACAATGACAGAAGAAAGGTACCTCTTTAGAGAGGATAGTAGAGCAAGGGGTGGGACTTTTCTGAGTTCTCCAAACTGTGCTAAGTCTCAAACTAAGAACAGTTCTAGAAAACAGCAGAAATGAGAAATGTCACATAGATTATTATGTGTAAGATGTGAAGGATTCACACTCCTTTTCTAGGCCTGCATGTTGCCCACCTGTCTTGGTTTGAGACAATTTGGAGCGGCAGGAACCTCAGACGGAAGTCTCCTTCCTCCAATTCAATAGCCCTGGTGCTCTCCAATAGAGAGAGAGACTCCAAATACACCTGGATGTAAGTTAAAAAAAAAAAAACAAACCAAACTCTTTATCAAGAAGAATGTTAAACAACAATGCTGATAAAACTCGGTTAAGCTAACTAGTGAGGAAAAAATTCCCAAGCTCCCACATACAGGACCAAAACAAGATGGCAGCCAGCCTCCCCCATCTGTTAAAACCTGGCAGGAACAGTTTGGAGGATCAGTGCTGGAGTGAGGCTGCAGTGCCAGCACAGGCAGTTGGAACAGGGCTGCAGACCTCCCAGGTGACTGGAAGGACCCACAAGACACCTGACAGATCGAGCCAGATGAGACGTGGTTGCTGCAACTCTGATGGTGGTTAAAGTCCTGATCTGCTGAGGTGGTGGTAGAAGCCTGGGAGGTAGAAGTCCCGTGGAGTGAGGGGAAGGAGACACTCAACCTACCAAATGAAGTCAGAGTATGGTAGTTTTATTGGGCTCAGGGTAGGTGGGAATGCCTCTGGTACCTCCCCTGGGGCAGGGAGTTCTTCACTGGATGATTAATACTGGATCATGGGACATTTCAAGGGTTTTTGACACCTTCTAAGCACAGGTGGATCCATTATGGTAGTCAGCAGAGATGAATATCTTCAGGCTATGTATGTGAGTTGTCCTGATGTCTCCCTGAGAGGAGTTATCACAGATGAGTCACTTGTGTAAGCACAAAGAAACAATATCCAGGTAGCCTGAGGAGCCCTCTGAGTCATCACACCGGTGAATACATTCTTCTCCTAGGAGAGTACCACCCTTATCCTGAGCCCCTCCCCACCGTCTAAATTGGTAGGCATATTTGGAGAAAAGAGAAAAAGTGGATACCAGAGTCTTTGTGTAACCCAGGACACCACCATTACTTGCCACAACACGGGAAGCCGAAGGGATCGCATATGAAGAGGGAGTTGTTGATAACTGATGGTTATTTTGAAAGTTCTTGTAAAGAACAATTTCTTTTTTTTTTGCTCTTAATGCCTTTAGCAGGTGTGCCTAATAATAGGTGAGTGTGTTATCAGAAGAAAAGCTTTCCTTGATATCTTTTTACATGGTTGTATCATTGATGAAAAAAAATAGGTAACTATGGAAACACAAAACCATCACTGAGTGTCTTCTCCACTCATGTTTATTTTTAACACTATTGAATTGTGTAAATGGTTCTTCATATGTAGAAAAAAGATTTTTCTGAGTATCTTTTCTTACTGTGTAAAAAGTGCATATAACTTCTGACATAAACCTGCAGTGATTTAGAACAATTTTCTCTAAGGATATATAAGGATTTATGAGGAACATAAGATATTTGCATGAAATTTTCCCCAACCTTTGAGAAGGTTCAATCTCTCTTTCAAATCTTGTAAAAGGAATGAGTGGCAGCTAAACTCCTGAAATGAGGAAAAGATGGTAATCGATTTTGGTACAAGAAACAAGGTTTAGTGGGTTTGAGTCCATAAGCACATGCTATTGCATTCTTATATAGACAACCATAATTTCTGCAAGTGCCAGCAACTGAAGTTTGTAAGAACTATTTGATTTCTATACCTTAAAAAGAGTAGAGAATTATATTTACATATTTAGATTCCTAAATAGTGATTTAGAAGGTGAATATTAATAACGAATGTTGTATGCCTTTCTCAACTGTTTTATCTAAAATCTAAACATATCTGTAAGGAAAATTGTCCATCTTATTGGGCTGTATAAGTTCATGCTGCTGGTGAAAAGCAGGGATGCTATCAAAACGCACCTCGTAAAATCAATCTGAGATGAACAAGAGCAAATAAATAGTGATCAATGCCATCAGAGTGAACACATAATCTTTACCTTTGAAATGAAATTTTACTCTCTGCCTTTCCTTTTCTTCCCTCCTTTCTTCCCTCCCCTTCCAAATTTTCCCAACAGCAGTAGATTTCATTCCATTGGTAACCTACATGTAACTTGAATCCAGGAGAATTTTGTAGGCTAGATTTGACAGAATGGGGACACACATTTACAGGAGGGAAAAAATAAGAAGACATACACCATGCTTTATTTTTCCCTTCTAAAAACATTGCTATTTTAAATCAAAGTAGCTGATACTTAGCATATTCATATGCCCTGAATATGAGTTCTTGTAAAAATCATCTTTCTCTAAATAACATCCATTGCAGATCTCAGATACTTGTCAGTTGCATGTAAAGCAGGATCTAGTAAAATCTCTGAAAGTCTCCTGAATTATGCTGAACAATTATTTTTAGGAAAAACAACCATTTTCCTTTTACAGATTTCCATGTCAGCTTGCCATGCTTCTTTGTGTTGATCCTGCTATTGCTTCAGTAGTTTGCGTAAACTGGACCTTCCAGATTCTGTAGACGAATATATACAATATCCTAAGCCAAAGACTTTAGAGTGTTACTAAATTAATGAGCGTTGTGAGAAATACAATACTCATAAATTCTTATCAGCTAACAGAATGGTAGACCAACTAAGAATTGTATTCAAATAATTACTTGACAAACTTTGGAAATAGAACAAGGAACACAGTTTGCATATGAGTGACTTATCCCTCAGTCAGGCTTCTGAAACTGTTCATTTTAAGAGAAGATCTCTCAGAGAAGAGAGGGAGAAGGCAAAATATTGAACAAAGTTTTGAGATAATCAAATATACCAGCCCAGGAAAATATCTCTATTTACTGATTTTACCTTAAATCTTTCTGAACAGTGACCTAAATTACAAATATTTTCTGTAGGGAATAATGTTGAATTTTTAGTTTAAAAAAAAAAAAATCTTATGAAGATTTTTTGCAGGTGCTGGTTTTGCCTGGGGTAGAGTTAATTTTCTTCACAGTAGCTGTTATGGAGCTGTGTTTTGGATTCATGCTGAATACAATGTTGATAATAGAGGTGGTTTAGTTACTGCCTTTTCTGCATCTCACCCCACCCCACCAGCAAGCAGGCTAGAGGTGCACAAGAAGTTAGCAAAGGACACAGCTGGGACAGCTGAACCCCCTGACCAAAGGGATATTCCATGCCATATGGATTTATGCTCAGCATCTAAAGCCAGGGGAAAGTTGGTGATGGGCCACAGCTCCAGAACTGGCTGGGCATTGATCTCTTGGTGGTGAGGAATCGTTTTATTGCTCTTTTTTTCTTAAATTAATTTTTCCTTTTCATTACATTTTTTTTCCAATTATTTATCTGTTTGTTCTTCAAACCACAAGGTTTTTTACTTTTACCCTTTTGATTATCTTTTCCCCATCCTGCTGGAAAGTGAGTGGCTGTGAGTTATGCATAAGTTGTTGGCTCTTATGTGTAAGATGTTGGGTGAGGTTAAGTTATAACAGCAGAAAAATGGTGATGAATTGTAAAAAAAATAAAATTATTTGGTGATTACATTTGAATTCTGGAGCATTTATTTTCTTAAACAATGTTTTATTTGTAAAAGCAATTTTTTTTTTCTTAGATTAGAGTACTAAGTTTTTTTCCACTTTATTCAATATCACTTTTGTATTCACTAGAGGATTTCAACTACAAAACACTTAAGGTAGTGCCTTTATTGAGTAGAAGCATTTTTCTTTTACAGTGTTTATAAGCATTTACAAAGAAAGGTACACAGAGCTTTTCCTAAACACATAAAATGAAACCCATCCTACGTATTTATTTATTTATTTCCACTATAGTAGTTGTCAATTATATTTTTCAATTTAAGTAGTAGTACAAGAGTATGCCAAAGGCTAAGTTTTCTTTCTGGCAGAGGCACTTGGAGACTTTTGATAATAACTCTTCTTGGGCTTTCATACTCTCTTAGGACAAGTTAATATTTCTAAATCATTTTTAGGAGCTCCTAAAAATGGGAGAAATTAATTAAAATATCGTCTTTCACAGTCATGGCAAAAGGCTCTAGAGAGCCTTTGAAATCTCACAAGGGACTTCCATACCAAGTTATTGATATTCTTTACATGCTTTGTCTCAGTGTTTCCATCTGAATCTGCTCTATTTATGTGAACCCACATCCATATGATCCTGTTGATCGTTACTACAACTGTTTTTGGTGAATGATTTACTTCTCAACCCATTGATTACTTAACAAATATCAGCTCAGTTCACCTAATAATGTTTGAGGAATTCCTTTTGAAGGCTTACTACTGGCTGTGTAATTATAACCCTCACATGCCATGTGATGAAACCTGCATTCCTGTGTGGGACTGTTTAAGACTTTCCTTCCCTGATCTTGACTAGAATGTTTTTCCTGAGAGAAAAAAAAAAGCTGTTTCTAAGAAGGGTTTCATTGAATCAATTACATTTTGGCAAGGATTTTTTCCTAGTCAGTCAATATTTGCCAAATTAAATAGTGTCAACAGAAAATTTTGTCAGATCCTGATCTAAAGGTAAATAAAATTTATGTTTTTCCTGTTATAATATAAATATTTTTCCTTTTAATTGTTTATTTATTTTTAACTCAGTCCTTAATTTTTTTTCTCCTAACTCTGTTTTGAAATGGAGGAAAAATGTAATATATCCTTTGTATTTTGAGGAAAACATGAAAGGAATTTAAATAAGTAATTTTACACTGAAATGGCTAAAATTAGATTTCTTGATGAGTTTATGCATCTAACAACAGCTTTGTGGGGAAGGAAAATTAAAATGAAACTGTCTAATTATATTGTACAGCACAATATGTGTACGTCCCGTTTAATTACTAGTGAGAATAACTTAATTTATAGGTGAATGAAGAACAGAATGTAAATGAGAAACACAGTGTTTTTGTCTGCTGATATCAGTACATCAGACTGATATGTTAATGTGACATATGCTTATTATGGTGGATTTTATTGAAGCATTATTAATTTTGTGTAACTAGCAGTGCAGAGAAGTGGAAGAAAAATAATAATGAACTGTCTTCTTGCAATTTTTTTTCCTATTTTTTTGAAGAGGATAAACATAAGTATAGCAACTTCAGAAGCAGAATAAATAAGAGTTTGAGGTTAACTCTATATAGTTTTTCTTGAAACAGACCATTTCAGAGCATGCTTGTCCCAGTCCTAGACTTTACTTTTTCTGTGTACATTTCCATGAAATTCTATAGCTGCCATCATTATTTTTGTTAGCACACAGTATCTGCTTGCAGTTTCCTAGGAAATGTTGAGTGGTCTTTAGGGGAGACAGAGAAAACTTTAAAAAAAAAAAAAAAATTGAGTCAAGGTATTAGATCTCCATTTTTGTGAAGGATCTGAGAAATAGCAGGGAGCACAGCATATAGCCAGATCATCCCCTGACAATTAATAGAGAATGTAGAAGAAATCGTGCAAGAAAGACTAGGGACCTGTTGTCACTGTCACTTGGCAGGGTGCTAAATTTCCTACTTGTGTAGAAAGCTGACAGGGCTATCTGTTTGTGCCAGAGTTCTGTATTCTTCTGAAAGTGGCCTTTGACTGCACGAGCCATCACATACTAGTTTGTTTTGTTGTTTGGTTGATTTTTTTATATCATCAGTGAAACCAGCCTTGAAGGAGGCTCAGAAATCTTGCAGATGTATCAGATCCAAATTTCAAAACTCTTATTACTTAAATTCTGTTTCCAGAGTGGGAGCTGGCCCTTAAATGTGAATAAAGGTGAATTTTACCCAAGGAAGTTCAAGATTTTTCTCAAAGGTTGTTTACTGAATGGGACTAAGGACAAATTGGTTTTGAGTACCTACTTCGATGTAGCATATTGGTAGATAATACTGAAACATTTAGTCAAAAATATGTTTGCTGTGAGTTGTTAATCCCCCCCCTTTTTAACAAAATAACTATTAGAGTAGACTGGAATCTAAGCCTAATAAAAAGCTTTAAATGTGTTCTGGAAAAGACATCTGAAAGAAGGTGTCAACCCTGTCTCTGTAGAAAGCCTTGATTAATCTAAAATAACAAGGGGTCTTTTATGATTTCAGGAAATTAAAAAAATTAATTGCATGTTCTAACTCTAAGAGGAAACCTGTGTTCTGAAGAAAATAATTGTGGTATTAAAGTATAAGGCCAAGCTGAGTTTGTAATCCACATATGCTTTGTCTTTTAAGCGTAAGACTTAGAGGGCAGGAGTTTCTTTTTCTCTATAGCAATTGTTCCTTTTGGTCAGCAGCACTAGTAGGGAACCCAAATGGGTAATGTATAAGAACTACTTTAAAAATATACAGGTGTTTGTAAAATACTTTGAGAAGCTTTCAGGGAAAGTGCACTACAACAAGTGAAAAATGGTAACGTTACTGAAACTGTTCATTTTAGCTGTTTGATATCAATTGGTAGTGTTTTGGAGATACTTACTGGAGATATTTCTTCAGGGATATTTTAACAGGCCCTCCTGGAGTGTCTATTGATCCTACCCCTTTTGCTACAGAATATATTTTAATGTTCCAATTCAGAATGCCTTGCTAAGATAATGAGATCCTAATTGTATTGAATTATGCTTATTTCATTTTTACTTCCTCTTACGAAATTCACCTTACTTTTACCAGAATTCCAAAAACAGAAATTGGCTTGAAAACTGGATTATTTAATTTTTATTTCTAACATCCAACTGTTTATCTTATTGAGCTTTATCATGCACATTTTAAATCAATATGTTTACTTATCACAGTGATTGCTAGCAATCAATTTAAATAGTCTTAATTTCCCAGTTTCTTGGACGATCTCAGTCTCAGCCTTCTGTGGAGGGAGTTTGAATTAAGTTTTTGGAGGAATTTTTCCTCATATAACGAGCCAAAATAAAAGGGCTGGCTCAAAATTAGCCCTTTAAGCAGTAGGCTACCAAATGTTTCTGGTGCCATTTTTTCCTGGGGTAGGGCATCCCTTGCCTGTGCTTCAAAGCCATAAGGTCAGTGTTATCTCATCCTAGACAGATATTTGCTGCTGCAGATTCCAACAGAAGAGAGCTACTGTGGATCAAGATAGGAGTAGGAAAGGTCTTTCCTCTGGGTTAGTCTTTTTTCCTGGTAATAAAGCGTATCTTTAGGAACTTAAAAAAAAAAATGAACTAATCTGTCTGTTCTGTTTGATTAAAGGCTTCTACCAATGTTTCATTCTGTTTCTCGTGTTCTTGTATTTCTGGGAAGATATGTGGGGGTGGGAGGAAGTATGCCTTCCACATAATGAATGGCATTTCTAAATATACAATTTTGAACAGTATTTCTAAACTTGGACCCATCTGTTTTTCTAACCAGTTGTGCAGAATCTAATCAGAACAGGAAACATTTAGTAGATTGAGGTGACAGTGGAAGAAGAAAATCACTGTACCTTTAGCTTAACCTTTTGTCTAAAAATGCGTGCTCCAGCTTGAAAAAGAAGTATGAAATCTTTAAACATAAAAAATATAATCACAAGATTTTAATCACATGGCTTGTGCAGTAAATTAAATATACCTACTATTGCAATAGAGATCTGATTAGTACCCTTAGACATAATACTATTTGAGGCTCGACTTCAAGTCAGGCTTTGGACTAACTAATGTTATGGACAGGGGAAGGAAAAACATGTATGGAGAATGTAATACATCAGAATTGAGTGAACTGGGAGTCTATAAGTAAGGAAACAGTTATTTCATCTGTTAGGGGACTGTAGGAGTAGAGTGACTGCCTGGAACATTAAAGGTCATTCATTACTCATTCAATACATACATTTTGTTCTTAGTGAAATAACAATGACAAAGAAGGAAATAATTTTGCAAAAATGAGTTTTTCATGATAAAAATAATCATATTCGATATATAGAAAGGATATTGAAAAATAAGAGACTAATGTCTTGATCTTGTGATTTGTGCCAGCTCAAGTTGATTAGACGTTTCAGTAACAATCCAGGCTTTAAAATGCTTTTAGTTTCTTATATGCTGAAAACCTGAATGCTTTTTTTGACATGATGAAACATATAAAAATGAAATCTCTGGTCATTTTCATGTGAAAAATTTTATTTAAGAATGTGTTTCAATTTTCAGAACATTATTAGAATTTGCAGGATAGTTTAAAGTAATTTAAAAGGCAGTGTCATTTTTATGACTTTTTTTTAAAATATATGTGTAAATTGGTATATTTTCCCCAATACCACGTGCTGGGGTGAAAATACCCATCAAAATATTTTGTGATAATTGCAGGTGGACATTGTATTTTAATTTTGTTCCTTCTCAAATATCTCTTTGTCTTTTGTGTGTATGTGTTTTCAAGTGTTGTGTGCTGTAATGGAAGTCAGAATATTTTTTTTGTCTGTGTGGTCAGCTATTACTGTAACAAATAACCTTGTCGGTTAATACTGAAAACCATAATGTAGAGATGACTGACAATGCATTCAAGTTTAGACTGAATTTCAGAAATATGTTAACTAATTTGTGAACCTAAATTAAGAAGGAAATAAATACTTGAAACTCTTCACTTTGAACTTCCATCTCAGAAAGCGTAGTCTACGTATGCCAGTGTCAGGTGTCTTCTTTTTTTTTGGTGTTGTAATAGCGCCATGCTATTGTGTACATATGCCTTAAAGTTGAGCACAAATCCTCTTTCTGATCCATTTGGAGCAGCAGGTTTTATTTAGTTTTAATTGAAACAGAAGACAGTCACTTTAAAAACCCTTTGTGACAGCTTTTGTTTCTCTTTTGCTAAATGGAGAGGAAACACTACAGAGCTGTGTGACTAGAGCCGTGTAACCTGTGCAGTCACGCTAGTGTAACCACAGAATGGGGGAATTTGACAAAGAATTGGATAAATTTTGGAAAATATGTGAAATTGTCAATGTTCCTGCACACAGAGGAGGGATTGGATTTCTTTTTACAACTTAAATGTTCTTTCTCTTCTGATGATGTAGTAGAATTTTTATTATGGATTTTTTTCCACTATTCTCCCCCTGAAGGTTTGAAAACAGTTTTTAAAAAGTTGTTTTACATCTCTGAGAATGGTACAAGTTGTGGGTTTTGATTTGTATGTTTCTTGGTTTTATAAAGAGGTATAGTATTAGCAATATTTTGTAATGATAGTGGGAGAATAGCCAGTATTGGAAATGGCTTTACAAAACAAAAAAAACCTCCAAACCTGCCCTCCTAATTTTGTTCCTGCATGATAGAAGTTTATAAAGTGTGATGATTCAGTGTTCTGTAGTGTTGAGATGGCTGATATGATAGACTTGGATAGTGCTGCATTCTGATATTTATTGTATAAGGATAGCATGTCCTCTGTTTTCTGGACTATATCCTTGTTAATTTATGTTTTCCTGAATTTAAAGTTGAGAAAAGGAGTAAGATTATCTCCTCCTTCACCACCTGCAATTCTCTAGCATATCTTTGCAGCATTTAAAAAATATATTACTTATTTGACATAATAGTTTAAAACCCATTAGGTTTTCTCTTTTCCAGCTTGTGTGGTTGCACAATAGGATGTATGCTTCAGTAGAATGGGTTATCTGATTGCCATGGTTTAACCTGGCAGGCAGGTACACGCCACACACTGCTCACTTTCTCTCTCTCTGCCCTGCCCCACCCTGGCTTAGCAACAGTGAAAACACCAGTGTGTTATCAACATTATTCTCATCCTGAATCAAAAAACCACAGCACTGTACCAGCTACTAGGAAGAAATTAACTCTACACCAGCCCAAACCAGACACTTATTAAGGCTTTCTAGGATTTTGCCAGAATCCTTCTAGCAGGAAGAAAAAGTGCATGCAGCCTTCTAAAATATTTTGAAGGATCACTTAAAAGCACATGCAAGTTTTGTAATCCTTGATTTAATCTCTTACGTTTTATTGACATGTGTCAGGTTCCAAACACGACGTTCTGGGCAACTATTGTCTGCCCCTGGCTGTCCTGTGACCCTCATCATACACTTTTTGAAAAGAATTGAGCAGAAATTCTGGCAGATTTTGCAGTTTAATTACGATGAGCAGACATTGTGCTATGTTGTCATACAGTATTTTCTAACACTTGCTCAGGAGAATGGATAACTGACAGATTTCTTGTTGCATATAAGGTCACTACTGATTCAACAACAAGCCTTGCTCCTGAATCTTTCCCTGGATTACTAACACATATAATTAATTGAGTTTCTGAAGATTCTTTCTCTCTGTACTATTAGGAAAGGAAAAAGCAGCCAACACTACTTTTTATAGCTAATTCACTGGGGAATCTCCAAAGTTTCCATTTTTCCATGGAGTCTTTAGTAGTGAAAAACCCACAAATCATACAATTGTATTAAAACTAATTGACTTACAAGATTTAAGCATCAGGACTTAAGGGATTTCCTTGTTTTATTTTAATGTATACCTGGTTTTGTTATAGTTTTGTTATGATGCTGTCTTGTGGTAAGATGTGACTGTGTATTAGCCTTTCCATTCCATGGTCTCCATCCTCCTGAGGGTTGAAAGAAAACCTGGGTGTAACAGGACCCAAGAAACACACTGATTACCTTCTAGTGTCTAGTCTTCAGTGTGAATGGAGCCAAAGACTACACTGGCTGTGGTCTTATGGATGTATTTTTTTTCCATTTTTCTTAACAAACACAACAATTACAAAACAAACTAAAAAGGTCTCTCTGACAAAAGTTGAAAGTTTTCTGAGGGGGTTTAGGGGGCTTTTTAAGTCAGCAGGAGAAGCTGACAGAGTAGCATGTCTTTGTAAAAAGCATTTTCAATAGAATTATGTGTGAAATCATATTGCTCTTAGCACAGTAGGAATTGATAAAGATAGAAACTTCAAGCTGTTAGTAGAGAAAGTTTCAGTCAGTTCTCAGTGTAAAACATATTTCTGGGTTCATCTGTGTTAAGTTAATAAGGAAGCAATCAGGTTGGAGCCCATGACTATTTCTGATGTTTCTGTTTCCATGGTGTTTGCTGCTTTCTTCCCTCTTTTGTCTTCAGACACACACACACACACACATACACACATATCCTCAAGTTGTGGAAGGGAGGGGAAGAAAAAGAGACAGCATTGGCAGTCCTTCCTTCATGTCTGTCAGTCTTGCACACCTTTTTGTTTTGGCTGATGAGTGCCTGCATTTACCCTGGTGTGTCAGGAAGGCAGAAAGAAGTCTGATGTTTTGCTGTATCTACCTTGACAGATCTGGTGAAAGCCATGTTGAGTATTAATCACACTGTGTAAGGTTAGAAAGGCAATAGACAACTAGAAAACAAAACAGAAGATTCAGTATAAAGGTATATGAAATAAAACTTTGAGTCAAAAGCTTCTCTTTTCTCCCTGCCCTGATGCCTTGCACACATCTTGGGAATATTTGTAGCATTATTCTCATCCACACATTTAGTTAGGGATAATGAGTTAACCTTGACAAGGCTGGAAAAGGTTTCTATAATGTAGCTAGCTTTGAACAGCAAAGTGATATCCTAACTTACGGCTTTACAACTTCTTGTCTGTAATTTCCATCTCAAATTTACATGACTTTTTTTTTTAATTTTGGAGCTAGTATCAGCAGTCAAGGCCACTTTCCATTCTAACTTGATTCTCAAGAATATACAGACAAAACTTTGTTGATCCTTCTTTCTCCCTGTTGCAACAGCCTTAAAAAGAATGGGATATTATCCAACTCTATCCATAGACAACAAAAAATAATAACTGAACAAAACAAGTATTGCATTGTGAATTACAGAGAACTCAACATCTCTTTCTATACATCAAAGAGTGAAATATTATTACTCATAGGTGTGAAGACAGGTGTTGGATTTGGGTTTTTTATGGTTTTTGTTTGTTAGTGTTTTATTTTTTTTGTTTACTGAAATAGTATGACATTTGCAAATAAGCAGAAACTCTTCCTAGAAACTAAATTATTAGTAGAGGAAAAAAAGACTCAAGAAACACCATCTGTATACCTTAAGTATGAAATCAGAGGCTTAAATGAGGGACTGTGACGATGTTTGAGAGTATTGTAGTGGTAATTTCTTACCCTGTTGTGAATAACACCTGTCTATACTCACACACTGTTCCCAGGCTAGTATGATACTGAGAGATCTTACAGCAGATTCTTGTTCCCATTTTAACTGTGGAAATTGAAGTAAGAGAGAGATCTTCCTGACATGCCTTTTTTTTTTTTTTCTTCAAAATGACCTCAGGCTATTTTGTCTTCCTTTCCAAAAGAGGAAAAGGCCTTTAGATTTAAAAAGAAATTGATTTCTGTCATCTTGCACGTTCTAGCTCCTAAATACCTAAAATACTTGCAGAAGTACAAAGTCTATTGCACTATATTATATGGAGATCTTCCCTCAGTCATACAATGGATGTGGGCTGTTAAAAGATTGGTAAATAGATGAAGTAATACATCATAACAATTATATCTATAGTCTAGGTTTTATCAATAGTGAGTCATTAACAATAAATTGGACCTGTTCCTTTTATCTGAACATTGCCTAAAATAGTTGTGGCAATGTATGGAATCTTAAATCATTCTGTTATGGCCTAGAGACTGCCTGTTATCTGCCAGCGTGGTATATGGGTATAGCAATGTCTTTTTGTAGTTTTAGAGTTCATATTGAAGGCCTTCAACACAAGGTTGATGAAGTCTGATTTTTATTTTTTAACCTTCTGCACACGGGCACAACTTCTTTCCCCATGTTAAATTTATACAGAGCTAGGAGGAAAGTGTAAAAATTAAGAGCTCCAAAAGTTAGAATGGCTTATCTGAGAAAACTGCAATATCATGAACATGTCCCATGACTTGTCTTTTTTTTTTTTTTCTTTTACCTACTTATTACATTATAAAACTTGGAAGACAAAATTTGGATAGAAAAGTGGCATTAAATTTTTATGTGTTTTTTTTTTTTTTTAAAGGGAATAGAAATTAGTGCACAAGATCAAAAAACGTCTGTAAGCAAGTAACCACAACAATACTAGAATGAATAAGACTGAGTAGCAAGAACACCTACCACCCTGCTGCCATTTGAAGGTTGTGATATTTTGGTGTTGTTGTTTTTGTTTTTTGGTTTTTCCTGGAGCCTACTCCTATAACTTTTACTATGAAAGAAAGATATCTCATGGCAGTGCAGACTTTTTACTGTATTATTATGCATAGTTCACAGAAGGTAGGAAGAATGTGGTCTCTTCTTTATTCAAATTATTCTTCAACAAAATTTTTATGGAAATATTTCTCTAAACCTTGGATTTCAGTGCAGACTATTTTCCCCACTGTTTTAATTGCATTCCAGCATGCTGCTAAAAACTGAAATACAATTTGAAGAAACTATTTATACACTCTAAGGTTCAGTATCAAGTCTTTGAACTGCTTAATTACTACCAGCAAACAGTACATGAATTTCTTTATTAAAGCCTTCCTTTTTTTCTTTCTCAGCAGCTACACCTGCATTCTGAATAGTTGCAGAACAAATCTATTTCACCAGAACTCAGAGGGGTTGTAGAGTTTTTCCAATAGTAGCAACATTTAACTCTGAGTACTCTTAAAAAGGAAAAAGAACCAATCCCAAAAAAACAGACCCAACCAACAAAACAAAAAAGATGTGCACACACACAAAAGAGCAAACAAAAAAAATATATAGACTAATAAACCAATCTATGGAGGAAATTGTTAGCTTCCTATTGCTTGAAAAGCCTATTAAAAGTCTGTTAAATTTATAGGTTTGCTTGCTGGCTACTTCTGGTGCCTTCCCAAGAGAACTTCAGCTTGATGTTGTTGCTATTCTTCTGAATTCTCTCCCAGATGCAGCCAAATGTTAATTTTACTTTCTCAAAATTTAGTGATTTGGGACTTCAGAAGCAACTGCTATAAATAAAAGACTTTCAGAGAATGATGATGAAGTCTGAGGTAACAAAAATTTAAATGCTATTACTTATATAATCTTGCCAGATCGCATGAATAGCAAAGGCTTTGAGAAAATATAGATGTAAGGATATGTATGCATTTTAGTATTTATGCAAAAAAATGTTTTGATTTAAGCAGAAAAATGTTACAAGGTCTAAACTAATCTTGTTCCAAAAGGACATTTGCTTCACCCATTTTTCTGAACTCCCCATGTGCTTCTTAAATATAGCTCTCAGTCATTTTTGGTGAAGGTGTACAGCATGCTGAATATAGTTGATTCCAACAAATACACCTGCTTATTTCCTGCAGAGCTCCCAGCCAGTCTGTCTGTAGAAGCTGTTGTGGTCATTGCTCCAAAACTGAATCACTGCAACTTAATAGCTTTAGTGTAGTAGATAATCATGCAGCAGTAGCTTTACAAGTGATCAGAGTGAAGGCCCAGTTATTCAAATATCTTCTCTCCCCTGAAAAATTTTGTATTCAGGGAAACATGGGAAAGGGGAGTGAGCACAGAATGGTAAACTTGAAGATATCTCCTCTTTAGGGGGATTTTTAACATCTTGGAATGCAGTGTTGATAACACATTTATTTTCCCAACAGATTAGTTTCCTAAAAACAAGGCTATATTTTAAGATGCTTAGAACTGACATGTTTGGCTGAAAATTGCTGAGTGTCATTTTCAATTGCTTAAGGCTTTTGATTTCTATAATAAACACAGAAACACTGTATTGAATAGAGGGTGACTCTGCAGAAACTGCAGTATCTCAAAACATATAGCTTGTTGGGATGAGGTGAATTTAAGCATTGTCATTGGTCAGTAGAGTAGCTAGGTTTTTTGTTAATTTGTTTGGGGTTTTGTGTGTGTGTTTATAGGGGGGTGTGTGTTTATAGGGGTGTGTGTATATATATATCTAAAAATCTACTGTCTCTTAAAATATGCCACCTGTACTGGGTATGTTTTGACCTAGAACTTGGACTGAATTGCTCTGGGGATCTCAGGACAAATCAATCCATGATGGACACAGACAGGCTGGGGGGAGAATTTTTTCCAATCAGTGCAAAGGTGGCAGAAGTGAGGATGATAGCAAGGTGAGAATAAGATAAATTTAGATTCTGAGAACTCAGAGGGACTTTGTTATTAAGACAATGCTCTTCTAATCTCAGTTCTCATTTCACTTCAGGGAATAAAGCTTATTTGGGAAGCATGTCACATTGCCTGCTCACTTGGGTCGAGGTTTCTGGCAGCTCACTAGCTGCAGTCTGGACTGCAAATGATTATGAACCCATAAATGTAATGCCAGTTTTCAGTGGCTGGAAGACATCCTTGGATGTGGAAAACGGTAGTGCTGATATATTTTCTTCATTTTGGTCCCTCTAAGAGGGGTTTTGAATTAATTTTATCCAAGATAAGAACTGTCACTAGTTTTTTGAATTTTTGATTGTGAAAAATTCTATAGATTATGCAACCACAAGAGAGAAGAATTACTTTTACTTTGACAAAAACATGTAATTCCATCCCTGATATCACTCGCTTCTACTTTTTCCAGCTTTTGAGATTTCAGAGTAAGAGGGATGAGGGAAAGACCACATGGCATTCAATCTTCTAATCTCACTGCTTAAACTGTATATCTGCAACTAAGCCCAAAAATTCATGCAGTTAGTCTCCATGTAATTAGTTATGAAGTGGCTAAGGTTGGATAATAGCTCTTAATAAATTGCTTCCAAAAGGATGGAGAATGTGTTTGATAGATTTTTGTTGTTTTACTTCATTGTGTCAAGGCAATATATTCTACTATGTTATTCCACCTAAGTCTAAACTGACCCAAGGATTGTGTGGTAAATTTAAAAGTGAAGAGTGTTTTAACAAAACCAATTGGAAAGCTAAATCTGCACAACTTATTTGTGTGGTCTAGATAACACATAAAAAAAGGAAACAAAACCAGACTTACCTAATGAAAGTTGTCCAAAAAATTGTATCTTATAGCAATAAATAATACTAAAAGAAGAATTGTACTTGCCTTTCTTCAGGCCCAAAGCTCGACCAAATGGCATGAAGAAATGAGAAGTTTTCTCAGAAATAAAACTAGGCAAAGTTATTATTAATACAACTCCTTAACTGATCTAACGAATATTTTAGGGGAGTAAAAGCATTGCAATTTTTATTGAAGCAAAGTATTCGTGTTTTGAAAACTTAAAAAAAAATGTAAAAAAAAAAATGTATTCAGAAGCTTGCCTAATAAAGGGGGAAATCTGGCATTAAACTCCCAAACAAACAGCAAATTAAATATTCCATTTGGTCTGAGACTTTTTTCTTGTGGTTCAGACAGTACAGTAAAAAATCCATTATTCACACAGCTCAGCTCTGCAGTAGACTCTAATACAAAAATATACTACATCAGAACTGTGACAAATTGAGAAAGAAACATTAAACTGATAAAGCAGTTCTACACCAGAGGACTGTACCTTAAAAGTGATATTAAACAGCACCAGAATTTGTGTGGAGTCATTTGCATCTTAACCCATTTCTAAATCATACATGTACTCAAAATTATGTTTGCTTTTTTTCTTTTTCCCTCTCTCTGTTTTTTTTTTTTTTTGTCCTCCCCTAGATATGTGTATGAAAGCAGCACTCATTTTCTGTGGTGTTTTTTTGTTTTGTTTAGTTTTTTTTTTTTTTTTTTTTTTTTTTTTTAAGGGAGGGAGGCTTGGTTTTTTTGTTTGGTTGTTTTTTTGTTTGTTTTTCCCCATTGACTTTATATGCAGAAATTACAAATTATGTAATTTTTCACTGTGAGTGCACAGCATTATTTTAAGGAAGGCCTGTGAAAAGCTGCTTCTGCAGTGGGAGCTCCGCAGTATCACTAGCATGGTAGCTCCAACAGAAGGCTGCAAATAATTTTTGAGATATTTTGACAGCTTTTTTTAAATCAATATCAACAGAAATCAAATCCTTTGTGTTCCTATGTGGTTTAAAGGGGGGAAAGAAGGCATGAAAACCATCCCAAAGTATTTAAAAGCTACTAATGTCATATTGAAAAAACATAGGTTTAATTCCTGTCTTTTTTTTTTTCTGTGAAAGAAGAATGCCTTTTCACTGGGTTATAACTTCAGTGTGTCTCTTTCCTTGTAAACTGTTGGAGTGCTTTTGTGGTGTGGGCTTTTTGTTTTCTTTTTTAACCAGAATTTTGTTTCTAATATAGTTTTAAGTTTTAAGAGATCCACTTTTCTAACTAAAAATAACTTTGACAAATCCTCCAACCAGCCTCTGCTGAGGAATAGCATTCCTCCTGGTTTTAAAAGTATATTTAATATTCAAAGCATGTTTTATTTTTTTTTTGTGCACTTGGTGCAGAGCAGTAAATATCAAAGCACCGTAAATTAACACTTTTTATAGGTAGTATACTGACACTTTTCTTAACAATGACAAAAATATTAAAATTTCTGTAAGTTTTAAAATTATTTTATTCTAACAGTTGTGCCAATAACATAAAAGGAGCAAAACATGGCACTATTAGTAATTGTTATCGGAAACAGCAGAGTACAAAAGAAGTGTCCCGAAGCCGTATTGTTGACTTCCTAAGAATGACTTGTCATATGAACTGTTTGATGAAAGACCAGGAGATATTTGTCTGTATGCACTCTAGTTGAGTAGATGACTTAGCCCAAGCACTGGGCTTAATATTTACGAAAGAACGCAGGAAGACACAGGTTTAAAAGCAGCTCTGGCATTTTCCAGTTCTCAGAAGTCTCCCATGAAACAGTTTCTTTCCAGCTTCCCCAGCTCTGACACTCTGCAGATCCTCAATAGGCAGAAAATATGTGCCATTTACAAATCAGATTCTGGTGGATCTTTTATGATATGAGAAGTGGCCTGAAGTGGTGTTTTGAAGAACTGGCAGTCTGTTTTGGATGCATTACCTAAGACAAACTAAAGGACTAGAAAGTGTAGGGAACATGGTACTAATGGGAAAAAAAAAGAAAAATCATGGGTTCTTTCTAGATTCTAAAGCTACTGTGAACTATATTAGGAGAAAACTGAAGGCTTGTGGTTAGTATGGAGTTGCTGAGTGATGTGCTTAGTAAGAAAGGATACCAATAACTTCAAAAGCCTATAGATCTCCCACAATGTATTTTATTACCATTTTGTCTTCACTTTCAATTCTCTGTAGCACTTGCTGGAAAAAAACCCCCAACAAACAAACCAAGAATCACTTTCTGTTTTATCTGAGCCATTCATCAGTGTTGTTATATGATCAAACTCAAAACATTTTGACTAGTGTTTTATTTTTAGACTTTCAAAGGGAATAAAATAACAAGTTCCTTCCAGGATTTTCTGAGAGACTACTTCCACATCTAACTTTTTACTTTTTTTAAAATTTCTTGGGAGATACATTTATCAGAATGTCTTTTAATGTGCCACAGAAGTAATTAATATAGAGAATTTTATTAGAAAAACTGTGGCAATTTGGGCTGCAGGATAAAATTTCAGCTCTTGCTGATAGCACTAAATACAAAGGAAACAAACTATTTTCTGGAAAGAAATATTCAAATGGCATAAAACATAACTGTTATTTTTAAAGTAAAGCCTAAAGTATGTGTACTTGTGCCTGAAGCTGTGTTAATTCGTATGTGTAGTTTGTATCTCAAAATCCATTAAATGTCTGTGCTAGGTTACTAATATTTTTCAGATTTTGAAGAAAAATGCATGAAGTTTCCTTTTCAGGGAAACAAAAAAGTATTTTTATTTGGCAGAATGAGAATATCACATTGTGGTGAAAAAATATGCAGCATGGTGTGACAGATGGTGAGGACTGCAAAGCAGCCATTGGTATTAAAACTGAACTTAAAATGACATAGGTTTTTCTCTGTGTGAATGGATGACACATATAAATTGAGTTCAATAGCATTTGCCTGATGCAAATGCTCTCTTGTTTGTTTGGATGGAGCCATTGGAAATGGACTGATTCTGGTTTTGGGAGATAGGCAGGTATGTGTTTAAAAGCCTGCCTTCTGTCTCTGAAAGGATTTGCTTTGTCAGTGCATTTGGGGAATGTTGCTGTTTTGTGCCTGCATTCTTAAAACAATTGGTTTGCTGGGCTCTGTAAATAATGCTTCAACAGGGCACTTTCTACCATCCATTTTAAGCATGGTGAAGGGATGTATCTGGGAGTGAAATGGATTTTTTTTTTTCTTGGTGAAAGGATGAAAATAACACTTCATTTAACCACGTATTTTAAAAAGGCTATCCAGAATTTTAAATATTAGATGCTTGCACTTAAGCTTGTGAATCAATGACTAAATATAAGTGGTTTGATTTTTTTTTCTTTTCCAAGGTATTCAGCACTTTTTATAATTTTTAAAGGATATATTGGGTGCTGAGTGCCCTTAAAATTCTGATTATTTCATTTAAAAAACACTAATGAGATGAGAAGGTTAAACTAGACTGACCTCTAGCTTTAAAAATTGTCCTCTGATTTAATTTTATAATCCTTGCTATACCAAATATCACATATGCTTTTGCAACTTTAATACTTGAATTTAATGATTTTATTGATGCACTCTCATTATGTGCTTTGCCCATGACAGGATGGCACTAAGAGAAAGATAAAGTGTCAGTTCTGTTAAAGCAGATAATTTTCTGGGTAGGTATACACAGGGGTCAGGCTCAGCACTGAGGAGGATTGATGTTGTGAATAACACCTAGCTGAATGGCAGAAGCTAGACATGACAATGTCTTTCAGAAATTGGTATAAATTCTATTTAAGGAGGGCTAGGCCAGCTCGAGCTGTAACAGCTTAAAATTGTGACCACTGGCTAGATGCTAACTTAAAAAAAAAAAAAAGGTAAAAAAAAAATCATTTTAGGAGTGCTACAATGACATCTTCCATTTCACAGTTTTTAATGCAGAAATTTATAGAAACCTAAAAAATTATATTATTTTAAAAATCTAGTCATATACTGTCTGAAACAAAAAGAAAGCTTTTGTAAAATTGGCATAGTTATTCATAATTGCCTTCATCTCTGGGATCATATAATTTAGGAATATTCAGGCCAACACTTGGATGTCAGTTTTTAATTTGTGCTCTCAAAATCAGCAGTTTCAATTTGTGCTTTCAATGTGTAGTTTTATAAATAGTAGCATACATTGAAAACAAATGGAAAATACTTTTAATTTCAGAGACATGTTTATTCAGGCATTTTTATTTTGGTATCTTCCAATCTTAAAAAAAAAAAAAAAAGGTACTTTAGAAAGCCATTGACGTGGGACTCTTTGGGGAGAGTTGCAAGAGGAACACATATGGATGAGGCCATATGTTCTTAAGATCCTACAACACCTTCAAATTTGCTGACTTTCTGGAACTTTTGGATCTATTTCTGTCCAAACCCAGTGTGAGTGCAATTAGGATATTTTAAAGTGAAGAGACCTAATCTAACCACCTTTTGCTGATGTCCCAGATGAGATATTAGGTTTTGAACTCTCAGTGATATTTAACTGGGTTTTCTTACCTGGTTTCTGAACCTGCCCTGCATAATTCCTCTAAGGATACATACTCCCACTGCTTAAAAGTTTTGTAAAATGTACTGGGAAGTTAGACACTTGCAAAGAAATCAATTTTCTATTCCGAGAAGTGTTCCACTTGATGGATTTCATACAGGAAATGAGATGCATTAACCATTTACCTTCAAACCCAGTCTTTAGTTGTGCCAGATTAAGTAAATTTTAAATAAACTATGTTTCTATATAAAAAGACATCAGTGAAGAAAAGGAGGGTTTTGGCTCTAGAATTTAACTGGCATGGATAACTTCTTAATGGACTTATTTGAAGATTCTATTCCTTGGTGTACATTTTCTCAGAGTGTTCTCTGAGGGACAACCATTTCTTATCCTGGTTTATGCATGCTGGATTTTATAGCAAAAGCTTCCTTGAAAACCTTCAAAAAGTCCAGGAAAATACATTCCTTTCTGATATATATTTACATGTAGATATTTCAGAAAAGAGCTTGGCACCCTTTTAAATGAACTGAGGAATGTGTCACTCATCTGGAATTATAAGTAATAATATTTTGACAGAATCTGAAATATCTCTAGGTAACAATTTCTTGGTTTGACAAAAGGTAAACTATCCTAGCTTTCAAGAGAATTGTTCATGGTGAAATATCTTCCTATGTGAATTTTCTGTTGTATATAAAATTGCATGTGATCAAACATGCTAGGTACAAACATCTAAATATGTGAATATACCTCATGACTGATTCATGTCTTGGACTAGCTATGGAGGCAATTTACTGTCCTCTAATCCCAATAAGTTTGAGGTAAGTATTGGTGAATTGAGCTGTTCAGAGAGAGTAGTGCAATATTCATCATTCTTTAATGAGTGAGATGGTTTCAATCCCTTATGGACATCAAGAGATGAATATAATTTGGTTACCTAAAGGACAACTAACTTCCTGAGTTTGACCCTCACTGGTTATCTCAACTAATTCCTTCCATTTAAAATATATGCCACAATTCAGAATAACAAAGAGAGTTAGGAAAAAGAGTTCTAAGTAAATAATTTAGCTATTACCAGTGAAAAATTCTTCAATTATGCATTATTCAAAAACCTTCTAGCTACCCCTACCATGAATAATAAATATTGAATAGTTGCCGTGAAAAGGTTCCTAACACATTGCAGCTAAAACTTGTTCAGGTTACTGCAGGAAGACTCAAAGTATATTTCTTTATTCCCTTACAGGCTTTTTAAGTTCAAAATTTGCACAAAACTTCAGCAAGAAATAACTGAATTGTAAATAAGTTGACACTGAATCCCTGCACATTTTTTATCCATACAATGTGAATAGAGGGTTTCTCCTTTCTTTCATACTGTTATGAGCACTGAAAAATTATTAACTTATGTAACTATATTAGACACAATTTCATAAGGCTCACATTTTTTTCTGAATTCTCAAGAAAAAAAAAACATACAGAAAGGTATATAATTCCTCAGTTTTAAGAAGTACTTGGAAGGTACTTACACATGTTTTTTATCTTGATTATTTCACTGTGCAGGGTATCAATGAAGAATTTCACTTGGCATACTGTAGAAAACAGGAATGAAAAAGTATAGTGAGAACCCTGGCCCATTGTTGGATGCTCTTTTCCTTTTTTTTTTTTTTTTTTTATTTTGACACTCTTTACCTGGTACCAAGTAGAGGTTAAACTTTGGAGAAAAAGTACCTGAAAGACTTATGTCACAGAATGTGAAATAACAAGATGAGAACAAAAATACCATTTTTTGCCTTTGCCTCTGATCTGTTGTGATTCATTTTTCAGACCTGTTTTCATTTGGAAGGTCAGATTTGTTTGCCTGCTTGACCAGGGTGCTTCTCTTTGAGAACTGTGGTGTCAAAATAATAGTTTTGATACTACCTATCTGTGAAATCACTTGAAAAACTGAAGATAGTGAAGAAAATAACAGTTTATTATCAAAAACTCGTGCTGTGAGTTTATATATATATTATGTATCTGCAGCAGTTTCTTAAAGAAGTTTCATGCATTACTCTGATTTCGATCCTACCTGCCTAAGAGAGGCTTTCTAATTAAGCATATATTCAGTTTCTAAATACCACACTGTATGGCTATACCCCTCTATATTAATGATAAAAACCTATGGCAGATTATGTATCTTTACATCTCAAACTTTTTAATTGTCACCAAATTCATATTCCTATCTTTAACAAAACAGCCATAAGTGAGTAACCACCTTAGAGAAGGATTCACATTTGCACTGTGGGCTAGATGATACACACTGTATCAAAAGCTAGAAGCTGTGATTTACCAAGCAATCATAGATCATAAAACAAATAAATCCATGAACATAGGCTTCTGGAGTAGTTAGCAGACTTGGAGCACTACTAGTATCAAGTAGCTTTTTAAGAATTTTGTTTTTTCTTTTTTAATGCAGATGTTGTCACTTTGTCTTGCTTTACTCAAGGAATTCCTGTCATTTACTGTCTACTGTTATGTTGATGAGTCACTGTTAGGACACACATTTATGTGAAAAAATCATTTTGACTGAAGTTATTGAGAGCAACAGCAAAAGTAGTAGTTCTATTCATTTGAAAAGAACATGAAAATATTCTTCCTTCTCCTATCAGACAGAACACTGTTTGATGTAGACAGAAGAGAAAGCTTAACAAAAGTTGCCTATGATAACAGTTGGTAAACTCATTTAGTATTGTAAAATACTTCTGAATCTTAATACTAGGTGGTCTTAATACTAGGTCTGATGGGGTGTATCTGCCATCTGGTGTCTAAATATGCAGTGCAATTCAAAGGTGATGAATTGGATGCTCAGATGTTGAGGGTTGCCTTCTTTGTCTTCAAGCAAAAAATGTTTTGGTTTCTATGAGGTCTCCAAAGTTCATCTAATTTTGCTTACCCCAATCAGTTACAGCAGACATAATCTTAACGAATGCAATTTGGAGGGTGTAGGGGGCGGTGGAAGAAGGAAATCCATCAAAATGCAGCAATAAACATGCTCAGTTTGATCAATCCTGACCACCAAAAAGTGGTGATCTCCCTACTGAACAGTGATGATAGTGTCTTGCTAGGCTGCCAAAGACAAAGAATAGTTCAAACTCAGTACTTGTCAAGGAAAGGAGGACTGCACCCGAATGTCTGGTTGAAATCACACTCAGATATAAAACATCACATCTCTGCCTGATTAATGTATAATTTACACCAAACTAGACATCCTTGAATTTACATGTGTATGTAATTAGACTGTGAGGAATCCATCAAAATTGTCAAGATTCTGTGTTTATTTCTTTCCTCCTTCCCTCTGCCCTGTGGCCTTTAGTGGTTACTTTTAAAATCTTCTTTCCTTTTATCCTTTACTGCTATCTTGTGGTGTGTGGAGGAAACGTCATTTAGTGTCTTTTTTTTCTTTTCCTTTGCTTACTGTTAATAAAAATGTTTAAAGAATTTGATTTAAATCAAAGAACAGCAATTAATTTTGTTTTACATAGGCTTCCACTAAGCCTTACTTTATATTTAAATATTTCTCTGCCTTTAAAGTACAAATGGAGTATGAACACCACTGAGATATATTTAAATCCAAACCCTGACTTCTTTGAGATAGAAAATGTAGTTCTGACAACTGCCTACTTGTGACACAACACTTAGAGTAACAAGACCCCTCAGGTGCTAGCGTGTGAAATTATTAAGTATGTATCCTTCAGAGTACTGTTTATATAATTCATATCATACCTTTCACTTACAGCAAACGAAAACTACACCTCAGTTACTGTTTAGGGTGTTCCCCTCCACAGCCTCCCGTTGAAGAATACCTCTGGTGCAGGTGGTCTGGTTTGCGAGCTGCAGTTCAAGATGCAGAATGAGATGAGAGTGAGAGAGGCAAGAGAACTGCACTGAACTGCCAACCCTTTACATAACGAAGGGCACAAAGACCAGTGGCTCCAGCCAGGTGAATGGACACTGAGAGACGCAGCAGGAGCTGAAGACTCGAGGGGAGAGCGAGACTTGCACTTGGGTAAAGACTGTGAAGGATAAAAGCCCGAGTTCCTTTGGTAGGGTTTTTGGAGGCACCAGCTCCAGCTGTCTCTGTGTTGCTGCATCTTGAGTAAATTTCTTAGTGGAACGAGACATCTAAGAACTGAAACTTCATGGAACTTCCCATCTGCAATGGGAAACCATGAATCAAACCGATAAGGAAACCTGGTGAGTGTGGATTGTGCAGGGAGCCAAGTGGGTCTCCCCTCGGGCCACTGGAGCCACCTGTTGTGAAAGGGGTTTCAGTCCCAGCAGTGAAGTCTCTGGCCTTGGGAGTGTGACTGCCAGAGAGTCTCGTGAAGCTTCCTTAACACCCCGACATGTTTACAATCCATCTCTTGAATCCTAAGGTAGACTGTGACACGGACATCTTCTGAAGAATTAGAATAAAAATCTATAGGTAAGTCAAAGTCAAGGGGTCTAAAAGAGTAAATGGGAAGGAGGAGAAAAAAACCTAAACTATAACAAGTTCAGGATGGATACCATAAATGAAATTAGTGGAAGCACTGGTTTATCAATTGCTTTTAGTTTTATTTAAGATGGTTACGGGATCTGACATAAACTTTATTATTGAAAAGGGACTTTTCCAGAATCCACTTTTGCAGACAATATACATATTTTCTTTTAAAAAAGTAAATAATCAGATTTGCAGAAAAAGACAACAAAAGCAGAGTTCTCATTATTACCATCTTTGGCGATAAATTAAATGCCAAAATTTTCAGATTTCTGCATTTTTTCCCATACAGATATTTTTTGGTGTATATAGCATTTATATAGCTCTTCAGCTTTAGTTATCAACAAAAACAATGTAATGTTTGTCCTTCTGCTCTTTATTTCCCATATCTTTTATATGTAATTCAAATTTTTGATTTCTGTTTTCTGAATTTCCTCTGCTTTCTGCTTAGTTTTGAAAGCTGAGAGACTGTTTATATAACACTAATTGAATTTACCGCATCAAAGATGATTGCTGTAAGTAATACAAACGTACAACATCTGTTATGTTTGATTGGTTTATCTAAGACTACTTCTGTAGTCTGGTTTGTAGGAAAGACGTTTCTATAAAAATTAGGAAACCAAAAACAGTAGCCTAAACACGTCCCCATCAGCTGTTTTCCCCTGCCCTCCCTCTGTCCCCACCTGATGACCAGTCCAGGTAAGATTCATTGACATTAGAAAAATCAGAGATGCCTAGTACCTTTCTTGTGAGGCCTCATGCTTTTGGTAGATACTTTCAGGTTCTTATTTTACAGTAAATAATGTAGAAATTAAAATTTTAATTATTTGTTTTAATACACTAGTTAAAATTGTCCACAAAACATTACGTATTTCCGTTAGCTGCAGTGATGCTACTGTTTCTGCAGTTTTTTGGCTTCATACGAGTACCTTCTAGAATTTGTTATTTTAATGAAGACTGATCACCACATGAGAACTCATGCAGCTTCAGAAATGCAGAATACAGTGGGGACCTTTCATATCCATCTTTTTCTAAGCATTTATCACTATTTGTTAAAGTATTAAAGTCACTGGCTAAAAAAATCCTGTAGTGGTAGGGATTTAAAACCCTTAATCACAAAGAAAGATGAACCAAGTTTAAATCTAGTCAAACAATAGTTATAACAAGATTATTCATGTGTAAAACCAACTCAGTCTTTTAGCATAAGGGTTAATGTACACAATATGTGAAAAAACTCATGTAGTTCTATTAAAATGCTGAATTAGTGGTATGTTGTTTTGTTTAGCAACAACTAACAATTAAATTTGTTATTTTTTGAACCACTGCATGATTACAGTATTCATTGCTGGCAGCACTAGGTCATAAATCTTTAGGTCTGTTCTGCTTTCTGTGTGTAAGCTTAGTCTATTAGAGTTATTAATTTTCTTCCAGAATATGCAGATTTCAGACCCAAGTATTCAAATATTACTGACCCTTTTTACTTCTTTTAGTAAACTTGCTGTGTTATATGTCAGTTCTACTGTCCTTTTCCTAAAAAGTAACTTGGGCTGCTTAAAGTGGTGGGAACATCCATAAACTTCTGTTTGTCAGATGCTTCTGCTAAAGTCTATTGCTCTTTGCCTACCAGTTCTAACAATTTGGGCAACAGATATTGCTTTCACTTACATTGTACTGACTTTGGTCACTTTCTTGGCCTGCTTAATACAGGAAAAAGGTGGCTATGCATGTGCAACCAGCCTAATGTTGTTATGCAGTGAGTTAGATCACCCAGAGGGTGTATAATTACCCTTCCCTTCATCTACTGTGAAATGCTGGCCAATATGCCCAAAATTTTCAGTGTGAACTGAAGGAAGAATACCTGTACTCCCTCAGTACAATTCTCTCCTGGGCTTGATCAGAGCCCTCTCTAGGCACTGGGAAATTAGGAGGAACCTTGCCACTGTCCCTCAGGAGGTCCTGACAGGTCACTGTCCTTTGGTAGCACCTCTTCTCCTTACAGTTGGGAGCGAGATGATCTATACTAGAATCCACTCCTCATAGCTGTCTTTCACACTTGTCTAGATGGAGACGAAAAATGCATTTAAAATGCCCAAGTGTCCTATTTTTAACAAAAAGAATGATGAGTTATTGGGCGGGTAGGTAGTGGAATAGCACACTTTAAACCAGTCCTTGAAATGGTTTAAAAATTAAAAGCTGAAGCTACAATGTACACAGAGGAAATAACTCATGGAAACAATAAAACCAAACTGTGGGAAATTTAATGACAGAATTCTGATATTCAACTTATAAATAGTATCTGCTAAAGAAATAACATATCTGATGTTTTGCTTGTGTGCATGGACATTTGTCAAAGAATAGAAGAATATAAACTGTCCAATGACTGAGAAGTACTGGGAAAGCTATAAAATATAAACCTAAGATTTAAAACAGTGACAGGATGTATGTATGCATATAAATGGAAAGAAGATGCACAAGAGGTTTTACATAAAATATTTTCAAATAAAATTCTAATTTCTTAAAATAATAATGATGATAACTTTTTTTCAAGTAAGATCTAAAATAGTTATATTAACAGTAGAGTAGTTCCCACAATCCAGGCCTGGGTAATGTTGTATTGTCTGAAAAATATTCTCTTCATACTTGTGGTAGAAAAGGTTATTCCAGACAGTGAATTTCTCATATCAGATTACATCATCCACTCAACAAGCCTTCTCATTAACTGCAGAAAAATCCATCAAGTCTACAAAGGAGTCAGGTTGCCTTTTTCCTCTTTGTTATCCACATTTATTTTTCTGAAGCTTTCCCATAAAACTATTTCTCGGCTGTTTGTTATTTCCTGCTTTGATGAAGCATGAAGTTGTTAGTTATACCCAGTGGGATATGTCATTTTCTATAAAAGAAATTCATTTAATTAGCATTCCTGGAGGAGTTCAGTCTTTGAGTGAACAGTACCTCCCTGAAACAGAATGTGCTCTGGGGGTAGATGTCCCACAAGGGAAGATTCTCCAAGGCATATCTGATGAAGATCACCACCCAGACAGTAGAAGCAGTGGTCTCCAAGTTTGTTATTTAAATTAAAGCTTGTTGTTTGAATGAATCCTGTAACACACCACTTCAAAGGGTCTGTTAACTAGAACACCAACATTTTGCTGGGATACAAGCAATGATGTAATTCCTTGCTGTACTTCCAAGTGTGTCTAACATGTTTTCCGTGTGTATGAAATTAAAATTCCTCTCTTCTAACACTTAGGTAAGTCAGTGTTATAGAGTTATAAGACTTTAGTCTTCATTTTTTTTTTTTTTTTGTCTCTACTGCCATTTAAGTTAAAACCTCCTTTACCTGAATAACTTACTTGTCTTAAGTAGCATTGCAGAAGGCTATTTTCATGTACAAATTCTTGGTTATGGTATCTTATAGCAAAAATGCTATACCCAAAGGGAAATGAGATTTATATCAGGGTATGAATGCAATTATATGAAAGAAACATAACTGAAATGAAGCCCAGAATGAAATCTTCTGAATGCAAAATCCAGAAACACAAAATTTATTTAAAATAAAAAGGGAAGCTGATCATTTATATACTTGTATCATTGGTTCTGATGATAACTGAATGATCCTTAGGGATTAGAAAAGTGAAATTTTCCACTCTTTTGTGGAAGGCAAGGTAGAGGAGTGGGGAAGGGAACATGTGGCCAGACATATTGCTAATGTAGTGATAGAGGTTAAGTTGGTATAGAAGCATGGAAGTCCTCTGGGCTGTGGAGGGCTTTTGCAGGCTTTGAAAGTATGTGTCCCTTCTGGATCTCAGCTGAGCAGTTGCACATTCAGTGTTTCTCCATTCCAGTCCCAGTATTTCTTGGTAGAATACTCTCTGTCACGCTCTTCAGGATGTTGCTTTCTTCACTCCTTCCTACCATCAAGTATTTCCGCTGGGATGATGCAAAGTGACCCCAGAAGTTAGTATGTATGCCTTGGTGTTGAGGGATAGAGAAGGAAGAAATTTTAAAACAAAGGCTGATAAACATTGACCTAGATCAAAGGAGCTGTGCCATTTCAAAAGATTGCAGAAACTCTTCTAGAGGCATGTTTTCCTTGACTTTTTCTTATTAGCCAGGATTCTGCAACAAGTGCCAGTATGATCAAATACAGAACATATGTTAGAAGTAAAAGAAGTGAGGTGGGCAGGTGAAAGAAATAGCTCTCTATTTTTTTGAAGTAGGCAACTCCTTGTTTTTGTATTTTCTCTTTTACTAGACATTAGGCAAGTCCCTGCCTCTTTAAAAAAAAAAAATTAGAAATCTGTGTTTTTCAAACCATTATCTGATCCGTATTTTTCAGACCTTTAGTTTGAGTAAGATCAAGAGTATATGTAAAAACTGTAAATTACCAATGTTTTTAGCATCTTTTTCTAAATATGTCTAAAAGTCCCTGGGTAACATCAGATTATGATTTTGGATTTTTTTTCCCCATCAATGTGTATGGGTGCAAACACAATAGGAAAGAAGTGGAGTATAAATATACAAGCTTTGTGAGGCAGTTTTTGGAAAATGGCGATATTTTCCTCTGACAAACTGCTTTACATTTGTTATTGTTTCTCTTCCCAATAGACTTTTGTGTCTTTGATTTAAGAGGTGTTAGAAACTGCTTCTCTACATCAGGACAGATATATTTTTGGTTCTTAATGAAAATAATTTATTGCTGGCTTGGTATTTGTATTTGCTATTAAATTTTAGCTGTCTCTTGTCAAAAACTATTGTATGAATTTTTTTGCTCTTGTAGAATGTATTCTAGGTAATGAAGGTATTGTTCATTTCAGGTCACTGAAACTATGATGTCAGTCTTAGTGTTTTCCTCTTGAAATAGCTTCTTTTTCTGAGCTGATACATTATTTTTCTTTCTAGTTTAGTTTATTCTGAAACGACATTTGGCAACCTTATTATTTTCTGCTTTCATCCAAACCAGGATTAAACAAATTTAATTATATGCCATGTGAAAACCATTAAAATGGTCATAAGAAATCACTGAATTTAACAAAATTGGTTATATAATTTCTCTCTATTGTGCTTTAGTTTCCAAAGAAGGATAAGTAAAAAAACCCTCTGCCTTTATACAATGTTTACAAAAGCGTTTCAGATAAAAGGAAGTTTAAAAAACCTCACATACTTCCCTAAGATGCCTCACCTTTCCTGTCATCAAGACAGTCTGTTTCTCTTCCTTTTCAACTTGAAAAGTCATATTCTATGGAATAGAGAATGAGAATACAGAAAAGAGGGCAAAGTTAATGTATTTCCTTCCAAACTAGCAGCTTCCAAAAAATTATGAGCTTGAAATCCTTCTGTAATGCCACTTTCTGGCAGTATGTAGAAATTAATTTAAAAAATGATGTGCCTCATAACCATCCCTGTATGTCCTATTGCTACCATAACTGAAGTGTTGATAAAAGATGCTGTTTATTTTAATGACAGACTGTGTTGTTGGCCAAATGGCATCTATTGTTGGTCAATAACAGGCAATTGCAGTCTAGTTACGTTCACCATTTTCTGAATCACAGGTTGCTAATAATTTGCATTATATCAGCACTTTTGGCAACCCAAAGGACTTAAATGAGTGCAATGAACAATTTTATTCTTGTTTTTGAGTCCATTACGTTTCATTATGTCTTTTGAAAAATATATGATAGACTTCAGTAGACAGGCATTTACAGATAAGGTTGTTGTGCTTTGGGTATTTTTGGTTTGGGTTTTTTTTGGGCTGGGTGTGAGTTGTGTTATGTTTAGTTTTTTTCATATTATAAATAAATGTATGTACTCTTTGTACTTTTACAGCTGTTTTTTTAAAAGCGAAATAGACAAATGACCTCTTATAACTTTGCCAGTTGACATTTTTCCATGTATCATATGATTGTAATTGCTGAGTGACTGTGCCTAGTAACTTAGAATCTCCTTCGTGTTCATGGTGGACTGAACTGTCAATGCCAAGAGCCTTGAGACTTGTTGCCTGTAACAGAGTGGAGACTTCACCTCTTTCCCCGGAATATCACACCCTTCCAAGAAAATGGAGAAAGAGTACTGCTTCTTTCAGCTCCTTGACATGTTCTTTTCATGTCTGAAATGTTTATGTAGTTTTTTCTGTTGAATTTCTGCTGCTCTGATATAATATAGTCAGGTATAGTCTTTTTTCACTGGCTCTTCAGCCCACATGGTATCCCAGTGAGCCTACGTTTCTGACTCTTAAAACACAGACTGGTTGTAAACTGCAACATCTATATGCTGGAAAGGAGAGGCTCTGCAATAAAACCTGCAGTCCTATTGGGATAACTTTTCAGAGTCTACAGCATTTGTAGCTGTTCTATGAATTCTAAGTTAATAATGATAGAATTCCATGGTTAGTAAAGTATACAAAGTGTTGTGCACTGAGGTAAGGAGGGGTTTAATAGTTTGGTGAGGCCAGTAGTAATCTCTGTTGCATAGTATCTGCTGGAGACATATAGTTTAAACAGAATCTTTTGTGTACACAAAAATCCCCAGAAAACAAAAAAAACTTAATCCAAAAAAATCAAATCAACCAACTAAATAAACAGAAATCCAGAAGAAAAGGAGAAGTCTGAGTTTGGGAAAAAAATGGCAATGATGCAAGGGGAAGAATTTTTTTTTATGGAGCAGGATGTTGAAAGTTCTCCAAAGAATTGAGGTAGAAGCTTTTTGTCAAGAGGGAAAACTGAACCATGTTTCCTCAGAGCAATACAGAGGATTCTTCTCTTGACATCAATAAAACATCAAAATAGTAAGAAGTGTCATGAATAAAATAAGAAAAGAGAATATATTATACTACATGGGAAGCAGAAGTTTTAGAGAATTGTGGTAGAAGGATTGAATTTTGGATTTTAACTTATTTATTCTGAAGGTTTATAGGTATGATTGGCATGGAAGTTCCTGTGTTCTTACTCAAATATTAAAAACTTTCTTGAATTATCAAAGAAAATGAGTAGTTAATAAGACAAACTATCAGTATTTATTTATTATAACTGAAGCAGAATAGTAGTAGTAGTATACCAGAACAACAAAAGCTAATAACCCCATTCTATGAACAGTGTTTAGTGAAGTCCAGTGATTTTATTACTACACAATAACTTTGAGAAATGGCATTTACTAGAGGCATATGTTTGGTTTTTAGAACATGTTATTAACACAGATTACCATATAATAAAAGCTTTTATTCGTTCTACACCAATTGATTGCAAATAGGGAAAGTGAGGAGAGCAGAAAAAAGGGGATGGGTTGGAAATGTGGTATACACAACACTGGAACAATACTATTGAAAAGATTTTGTCTCTTAACCACAGATACAAAGATATTTCACCTTGAGAGCAGTCTATCCTCAAAACGGTGTTACAGAGCATCCTTTGTGAGACGTAAGTCTCAAATCAACTGGAAAAAATGATAATACAGTAATAACTATGAGCAGTTATTTCAATTATTCTGCAAAATATGGCAATTAAAAATCTATGAATTTTTATTGGTCTGTATTAAGTATTGTAGGTAGACCTGTATCTGACTTCCAGAGTTACATGAAAAGGTCTATTAGAAAGGGACAGCAAACTGCCAGGAAAGATGACTTTCAGTTTTTAATAAGTATTATGAAGCTGTCAATTGCATAAATGACAATTAGATTCTACATTAAAAGGCTAGCCAAATATTAAGCTGGCAGGCTTAAATGAGTCCCATACAAATAGAAAACACTTGAATGTATTGTTCTTTCATAACAAAAAGCCTACTACACTGAAGAATGTACTTTAAAAACTCCCTCAGACTGCCACTAGATGGTGACAGTAACTTTTAAACAGTGTGGATTTGATCAGCTATGTTGAAGTGCAATACTGCAAATTGTTTTGCAGAATGGTACATATGGTCTGGAAGCAATAATATCCAACAGCTCTGTAAAATCAGGGAGACATGTAACCATTTTTTATTTCAAAATAATTTTTAGAGTCATTGCTGACTAAAGGCATAAAATACCCTGCCTTACACTCTAATTTCAAAATATGCTGTGTAGTGTATTTTAGTGAGGATGTAAATATCATGGACCTAAATTTTATAGTTCAAAAAGGACAATAACAGTCATCGTTTGGAACACTTCAGGAAGTTGCAAAGCATGATTTGGAACACAAAGTTATGGAAATGTTCTGTTTGAGCATGTGTGTTTCCATATTTCCATACTATGCAATCTTACCATACTATGCAATAGTTTCTGGTTTACAGATTAGAACTGGAAGTTTTGGCATTGAGAAGGGTGTGTAATTTCATGAAAACACTTTTCACGTGAAATATGAGCTGCAATTTGGAAATTCTATTCTGTAAAACATCTTACCAGGCATTAAAGTACACACATACATGTTTTGCTGAATATCGGCTACTTAACAGCTTTGAGTTCTGTTAATATTTACAAAAAAATATTCTACAGATTTCAATGGTCTTATCAAAACAACAAAAAATTACATTAATTTTGAACTGGATAGAATTTAATCTCTGGAGATTAAAACACTTTTTTGGCCCAAAAAAATGCATGAGTTGAAATTGGAATTTAATTTGGCTTCTTTCAGAAGACAGACAAATTGTTCCATAGTCTTTCTCCTCCTTCTGCAACCTTCTCTTCCCTCAAATTTTTAAGGCTACATATAAATCTTTCCAATTTCTGTTAAAATCTGTGTAAGGTAAATATCTGTAACTAATAAGCATTTTCTGTTAGTGCCATTTTCTGGCCTTTTAGGCATCTTTTATTGGTTTTTCGTGTTAATCAGTGTGTATACAGCACCATTCATCATCAAAAATTTTCTCAAGGTGCTAACTGTGAGGCTTCTGGTCTACTCATGTATTTAACAGAAGATTTAATAGGCTGCCCAATTACCTCTCTTAGGGACATGCAATCAAATGCATGCCCATCCCCTTTCATGTACCTGAGGTCCAAAGACCCCTATTTACATTAGGGTTCAATCTGTTCCTGTTTAAGTGTAGTTACCTATCCATAAGTATTAACAAGTAACCGCCTTAACAGATGCCATAGAGTCTTCCATCACTTATTTTCCTTAGCTGAAGAAAAATTTATCAATATTCTTCAATGTAATAGGCCATGAAATTGTAAATTTAAGACATGGTGAATTCAGGTTGAAGGTCTTGTCAAAATCACTGACAGCAAGACATAACTCACCTCAGGTTTGCTCAGTTTGCAACCTAATACTTGTAGAGATTTAAAACTCTGAGAGTCAACCAATTAATATCTATCTAATAAAGATGACTAGATGACTGTGGTTTTCAAAAATAGCTACCTTCTACTATGAATAAAAATATTTTGTTTTCTATGTTGAAAGCTTATTTCCTCTAGGGTAATGTTCCCCATTGCTTCACGTTTCTTAAAATCACTTGCACGATAATTATCCCTTAACAAATCTGCTTGTTATCACTTGAACATCAATGTTGAATTCCATCTTATGAGAAAGACTGATACATCAGACAGTGTCTCAGTATGATGAACATTAGTAGTTTAGTTTGGAACAGAAGTCTGTTTTTCATGTGAATAGTCTGGTTGTCTTGATTTCTGTGCTTTGGTTGATGTTGTGGAGAAGTCTCTTCATACTTGAACTGAATTACCCTCAGACAAAATCAAATTACAGATGCTTTACAAGAGTGCACTTAATGCCCACATCAGTGGGCAGTTGATCCCTTGAGCCACTGTGGAGCTAGTTGAAATAACCTATAAAATTCCTACAGTGTAGGTAGTAAATTAGTACGTTCTCAAACTATTAATACAGATATTCTGATCCTGTTTGTCTATGTTATGTGCTAAAATGTGGTCTTATAGTACCATATTCCAAAATTTTTGCCTATTTATAAAATTGTAGGTGTCGGGTTTTGTTTTGGTTTGGTTTTTTGTTTGTTTGTGGTTTGCTGTTGTTGGTTCATTTTTAAGGGTTTTTATAGTAGTACTAGTAACACTAAATCCCTTAACTTTGCCAAGCAATGCAATAATAGCTGTGGGGGCACAATTATAATCTCAGTGGTTGAATAAAAATATTCCTATCGCCAAATAAACCATATATTCAAAGGTATAGCTAAGGATTGATAAGAGTGAGGTGCTATACCCATAAAGTCACTTCTTTAAGTTATGAATGCTATTAAAAGAAGACCAGATGTTCCACTGAGCTGATTTTTCTCCCAGTATTTTTCCTATAGGTACTATAAGAAGTAATTATTCTGGCTTCAAAATAATGAAGTCAGCTTGGAAGGCGACAAGTTTTCAATAAATATGCCAAAAATTACCTCTTTTGTAAGTGCTGTTTCTTAGAGTTAGCTGAAGAAGTATTATTTTCTTGTTTATTTCTTTGTAAGAAAGCCATTCCAGCTAACTAGTTTGTCAAGATTATTGACCCATGAGAAAACAGCACTCATTATAGACACAGAACTACTGTACAAGCTTCAGATAATTTGATGTGAACACTGTTCATAATTCATGATACTGAAAATTATTTATGCCAATAAATATGCTGACACGTCCCTACTTCATTTATCAAGTCTGGCTCTGCACTGGTGGTGAAAGTTCTTATGGCAATATTTCACAATATGAAACAAAGAATGGGCCAAACTATGCTCTCCAAATACCTCCCAATATTTAATATAATATTTCTGTAGGGGTTTAGCTCACTTTACAAAACATCATGAACTTTTAATACCTTATAATTACTTTCTTCAAAGGCATATGAATTGAAAAATCTGAATCACGAAGTGTAAATACTGCCTTCTATGTTTGTACCTTCTATGTGTTTCGGTATCCCTGCACTGTTTCAGTGTGGTCATGCTTCATGTATTTACCTAAATTCAAGTGTTTTTCACATAGAATATTTAATTTCCCCTCTTCCCTTTCAATCAGCTGTTGTATTTACTCAGAATTGAAATTTTTGTTAGTAAGTCAGAGCAAAGCTTTGCAAGTTAGCACTCCTTTATTTGTTTAATGTATGTATGTGCTAAGCGGAACGTTTCCAGCAGGGAAGCCTACAGGAATTCCTAGAAACATCAGTAGTTTGGATCACCAGATAATGAGACAAAAGATATAATAGATTCTCTTTTGAGCTAAAATGCGTCTCCGTTTGTTCCTATTGATGCAGAAAGACAATTGCCATTTCTTTTATACAATGATGGAAAAGCTGGTTATATGGCCATGAGTGGTGCTGTTGATGGATATTTTGCGCTGTATGTACTTCCCTTGCTGTTAGAAAAATGTTTTACTGGAACCATAAAGTCTGTAAAGTGAAGTTATTTGTTTTAATAAGAGAAGAATGTACTAACTTTGTGGTCACAGAAACCACTAATAATAAAAGACAGGCCCATTTTACTTAAAAATAACAACAATACACCCATCATCAACCCCAAAACTTTTCCTGTTAACTTTATTTATCATAGCTTATGGACTTTATTTCTCCCTAGACATCTACTATTTATTATTTAAGAGATGTTTTCAGAAGACATTAAAGGAAGAGAGAGATTTAATGCTGCAAAAAGAAATTGACATTCTATTACTTTATGGTAGGAATTACAGAGAAAAATTATTCAGAATGGTGCTGAATAAGTGAGAAGTAATGTGCTCTCTATATATTACATTTGAAGCATTGCCTGCTCCAGTTGCTTAGGATAAATAAATCAACCTCCTTTAGTTAGAACTTTTGTAATTATTTTTTTTTTAAATGAGAGTTATATGCTTAAGCTATCCTTCAAAATTGTACCTAATTTCTTGAAAATTGAAGATTATAACATAAATACAACACAAGCATTATTATATGAGTAAAATGAATTTCAGGGACAAAACCAGGGAGGAAAGGGTCATAAAGTTTAAAAAGTACCTGTGTGATGAGATATAATAGAAAGACAAGAGGAAATATAAAAGTAGCATAATGGGTTATTACACAGACTCAGATAAATAGAGAGAATGATTATCTAATAAATTTTTCAAATTATTTTGTCCTTTGAAAACCGCTCTATCTGTAGAGCACATGCAAAGAGGGGTGTGGTTATCATGTAGCCTGATAAGTCTTCACTGGGCAATGGGTGAAATTTAGAGCAATAGAGCTTTTTTTATGTTATTTTCATCCAGACAGATCCAACTTACAGACTGAACAATAACTCTACAACAAGCCTAATGGGAAAGAGACACACTCACTTTGCATCATGAAACGTTGCCTGTGACATGCTGAAAAATAAAGGAACTCTCCTTAAATCTTTGTGGAAAACCACAAAGAATTGCAGTAGTCTGCAGCAAATGATTGTGGTTTCTCTACTATTAGTATCAAAAATAGCTGTACATCTCATCTAGATGTTTCTACCTTGCTGATGGATTAACAATTAAAGGAGAGGAATAATATGGGATATACTTTTTTGAGAAAGGTGAGACAAGACTATCTGCATGTAAAGTACTGCCCTTCTCATTGTCAATACCATACAAATATGCACCTCGTGTATTTCAGAATTTTATTTAAGATTCATCAGTTCCCTCACTTAATTCTCTTTGCATAGCTCAGGTGAGTAGATATCACTGCAAAATATGGCCATTTTGGTTAAGACTAAAATACATCTATCCTCTGCAATTGCTGATTTTGGTAAGTAGGAGTTCGTGGGGTTACATGTGTTTTTAGGGATAGAGTATCAATATTAATCAGCAATGCAGTTGCATCAAGAGTACACTGCAAAGCAGTGCTAATTGGAGATATGTCATCTCCTAAATATGATGGTGCCAGACATCAAGTAAGTGTAAGTCTAGGACAGGCTCAAACCTGTGGTGTGTGCAAGTATCAAATCTGTGAGATTCAGCCCCAAAAGAACTTCATCTTTCCTGCACAATCAGTCAATACCTATATTCTTCCTGGGTCACTTGTCCTTGCTTCCACCTTCTATACCCTTCGTTTTTACATCCAATTTTTTATTAGGAGCTCCTTTTTCACCCGTGCATGCCCTCTGCCACCTTTACTTGATTTCCTGCTCATTAGGATGGACTGTTCTTGAGCTTGGAGGAGGTGATCCTTGAAAATCCACAAAGTCTCCTGGTCCCTTCTCTTTATAAGAGTTTCCCATAGTATTCTTTCAAGCAGAAGCCTAAACAGGTGAAAACTGCTCTCCTAAAGTGCCTTTTTGCCTTATTTCCTCTTCTCAGTACCCTGATCTCCATCATCTCATTATCATTGCAGCCAAGGCTACTCCCCAGCCTTATATTGCCAACCAGTTCTTTCTTGCTTGTAAGTATGAGGTCTAGCAGAGCATGTCCCCATATTGACTTCTGTATTACTTGTGTCAGGAAACTTGTGTCCTTGCCTATGCCTGCTGTGTTGTCTCTCTAGAAGATAGTGGTGGTTCAAGTCCCACATGAGGGCAAGACCCTGTGAACATTAGACTTCTTCCAATTGTTTAAAAAGTCCTCATCTACTTCACCCTGATCAGACAGCCTGTAGCAGACACCCACCCCACGTACACCTACCAATCCTGACCCATCAGCTCGTAGCTAGTTCATTGTTTCAGCTTAGTTCCATGCATTCCTGCTGCTCTATTCAAAGGGTGACCCTTCATCCACACCTAACTGGCCTGCCTTCCTAAAAAGCCTGTGTCCTTTATAGTAGCACTCTAGGCCTGTAAGTTGTTGCACTACACAGCTGTGATCTCATTGAGGCTGTAACTTTGCAATTGCATGCAGGCTTCCAATTGCTATTGTTTGTTTTCTGTGCTGTGAGCGCAAGTGCAGGCTCTTTAGAGAGCATCCAGTCATACTGATTTCCCTGAAAAAGTATAAGAGCTTTTGCCATGATGCTGTGCTGAAGACTTCCAAATATTTATGTGCATGTGTTCAAAGTGGACCCCTTTCGTCCCTGTATCCTTTTCTTGCCAGCCTAGTCCACCACTGTTATTCCTGGTTTAAAGTTCTCCTTACCGAAATGGTCAGCCAGGGGCAAACATGGTTTTGCCCCACTTGGTCAGGTAGTTCCATAAAAAGTATTTTCTTTTTGTTATGCAAATATAATCTTAATTAAATACTAAATCCTAAATGTAATTTCTCAGCTATCTCTGTCATTGAAGAATAAATCAGTGTTGTGTCAAACACTGAAAAATTGTTAGTCCATCATTTTTCTGATATACTAAGATGACAATAAAGAATCTGGGGTTTTAATACTGATAAGAAAATGGCTGATCAATTTGTCTCTGGGGCAGAATTATGACAGCCTAGTGCCATTTAAGATTCTTGATTTATTGGCTTTTTTATTTCTGAAATTTTTAGTAGTCTTGATATTCAAACAGATTGCAGATTAACCTTAAACATAACAGCTTTCTGAGAGAGAGTATCATGCCTTCAGTTATGTTTCCTGCTACTTGTATCTTTCTTTCCCTCCTCTTGACCCCTCAGTTTTCTGATGACTATTTTCTCTCTCCTCTCATTGCTCTTTTAAATTTTATTTTCCTGCTTTGTAAATGAACCAGAAAATTTTTAAACTATATAATATGTGAATATATTATAATTCAGGGAGAAAAAACCTCTTCATCTCCTAGCGTCTTAAAAACTAAATATTGTGGTACTGTAGTTTTTGCAAAGTATAAAATTTTGGTTACTATTTCTGGAAACAAATTGATGACAGTTAATAGAAGAGGTTAAAATAAGCTACAAAAGGTGTAAGATAAGGTTTTAAAAGAAACATTTTTGCTTCTCTGGGACCTTGAAATTAACATAGTTATTTGTACCTCTGTGTATTCACTGAAATAATCCCTGATGATCAAATTCCTATCTTGTCACATTGAAATATAATATTTGCCTGAGCTGGGCATGGAAGAAACATAGTTATATATCATTTCTTCTCCACACTTGCTACATTGATTGCCAAGTAAAGATATTTGAAAATAAAATAATCTCCTTTTTATTTTTTTACTTGATTTTTTTTAAAGAGCTGCAGAGTCCATTTCCACATGTACATTAAAACTCTTGTTATTCTTTGTAATTGTTCCCTTAATTATTTAAAATCATATTCTTTCTTGATCAGACTTGCCTGGGCTTCATTGTGGTAACTGTGATTACTGAGGAACTAAGAGCAGGTTAAAATCATTCAAAGCAACAAAAAATCATTCAAAGCCATGTCCTAACTGTCATAAGGCCATATTTGCTACAGTTAACTTATTTCCAGCTCTTCTTTTTCTTTGAGGCAAAAAAAAGTTACTATTCAATTTTTTTTTTAATTTTTTTTTGATGTGGTGTCACCAACATTGTGGTGATGTCACATAGAAAATCTTGCACTTTGTAAACTTTCTTCCATTTGTTTATTGTGGGAAACGTGTTTCATAACTCTTAAATTTTCATTATGATTAGTTGTTGGAATTCACAATATGTTTTATGCAAATCTTATTTGGGCAGTCATCACTTACATGTTTTATAAAAGGAAACAAGCAACATGTCTTGCTGACTGTCTTCTGTGCTTTGCAGAACATGCTTGAAAAGTGCTCCATTGTCAATGTAGCTACTGTGTTTAAAAGCTTTTTAAAAGCCATATAAAACTACTTGAGATAGAAATAATGGTCATTTCTTTACCAGCAGTGAGAAGAGAATGTGCAGTCAACAGCAGTATAGTAAAAACAGGAAACAAAAAATCAAGAACTTTACTAGATTAATTTATCGTACTGTCAATCACATTGTACTAACTGAGCTTTTGAAAAATGACTGTCCTCACAGGATTTAGTGATATGTGAATAACATTGCTGAGTTTTTAATATTCTGATTAATATACAGTAAGAAAAGTCATATATCTTATGATGTGTAATATAATAATAAACATAATCCTAATACAGAAGTATAGTGATACTGTCCTGAATAGGCACAAGGTGTACAGAAACATTTTTTGCTTCTATAAGTCTCCTTTTCCAACTGGGAACTACTGAGAGTAAGTAAAATGTACAAGTGTATTAAAAGAAAAAATCTTGCTGTTGTTTTTCAGCTTAAGTATGTTGTTTTGTAGCAGATTGAGGTACAGTCTTTATAATAAGGGTGTATCCTGCTTTTAATTTTTTTCTTTTCTTTTGTTTAAAAAGAACACTTATGAAAGATGATGAGAGATTTAGGTGGGGGAAATGCTTCTGTATGTGTAGATAAAGGACAGAACTGAGACAATGCACCAGTGTTGTACTCTGAGTATATTTGGATTTTGGATTAGTTGATATCCACTTGGAATTTGAACATTTTGCAATTTTTCTACTTTAGAGTACATGTGGAGGGATGAACTTTCAGTGGCATTCCTGACTCTAGGGAGAGTTATCAATATGGCCACACTCCTGTGCATCTGCTGCTGGAGCATAAAAGCAGAAGTAACTGGCTTAGCCATGCATCTAAAAAGTGTAATGGACTGTATTATAGCTTGGGTTAAGGTTTGACTTACATAAGCAAGAAGAGAAGATAATTGAATGGGTGGAAAAACACTTGGCTTGTATTTATTCTTCTCTGACATAATTTTAAAATGTCACTTAAGGCAGAAGGTATCCTTGGGCTAATCTGTAAGTGTGTCATTACAGATGGCCAACAAATGTTGTGCTATTCTAGTATCAAAAAAGAATATTTGTGTATGTGCTAATACAATAGACCCAATGAATAAATTTGTTACATTTAAATTAGAGCGTTTATTATGGGAGAAATTATGAAAAAAAGTATTTACAACACAGAATGGTTGAACAAAGTCTGTTCTTATTCTGCTGAGACTTTCACAATTCAGTAGTCTAAATTAAAAATGAAAATCTGAGGGAAGAAAAGGAGGGAAGAAAATTCTTTTAGCAGATGGGATATGAAAGCAAAAAACAGTTGGAGAGTACTTAGAATATAACAATGCTTTTTTTTTTTTTCTGCTTTGAGAGTAGAACAGAAAACCAGTTTCAATAGGTGTCCTGTTAAATAAGTACTTACCTACATGAATTACAGATGCGGCTCTTGTTGGGGCATGTTTTTATCTCTGTGCCACACACATCTTTAGTTTAAGATCCTTGTAATTCTAGTGTGCAGCCTTTAACATTTATTTTGTCTTTTCTCTCCTGTGATGCCAAGCAAACAACTTCTCAGCTCCCCTGTCTGCATTTTTGCATCTGCTTTAGCTTTGCATGTGATGTGCCTGGCTGCCTCACTGGAGTCAAAATGGTTCTGAAAACCTTTTCTTATAATAGGCCTCCATAGGCCCCTTTGAAAAAGGTTTCTAACCAGTTTTCTGGGTTATCCTAGTTCTAGGATACCTCTTCTATCCCCTACTCCCCATTTTTATTTTCCTTTTTCTTTTGGACAGTGGTTTGGACAAAAGGTTTTTGTTGTGTGGAGACCACTCTGATTTTCTCATTCTTTCTCAAACCTTCTTCAAGTAATGCATCTTCCAGAACAAAGTGGATTTAAATGATTTGGATGTGTTAGTTTGGTTTACCCTGGCTACAGATCTTTCTGAGGTTTCTTGTATTTGTCTGAATAACTGAGAGACAGGACAGATATCAAAATTGACTTGCCATGTCTTTTTTTTTTTTTTTTTTTTTTAAATCACAAATCACTTGCTCCATGTAACTCTGTAGAAGTAATAACTGGCTCTTTGTTTTGGGTTTTGGTTAGTTTGTTTGTTTTATTTTGTTTTTAATGCTCATTTCATTAGTATGTCTCATTAAAAAAAAGTAATTTTATTAGTGCCTTTCTAACACATGCAATAACATTCTTCATTTTTCTAGATGAGAAAAATGAAGTAAAGGGAAAAAGGAACAGAGTTGCTTTGTCTGCTGTCACTGAAGACCATTTTAAATTTCATTTTCCTCTGGTAATATCAATTATTTCTAGAGGGATGGGGTCTCAGCATCATAATGATAAACATGTGGGAAAAAAATCCCAACAAACTTGACTTCAGCTGGATAGGAAATTATTACTTCATCCTGGTAAACATGCTTCCTGGAGAGTTCCTGCAGAGTTTTGAACCTGTTCTTGTACAAATGATTTTTGTCCACTCATACTGATAATGGACATGTTCTTCTAAAACACTCTCCAAACACCCCACTGTAGTCTTTGTCTGGGTTAATGTATAATCTTACATCAACATTATATAGACAGAAAAACATGTTTTTATTTCTATGTGTTATAAAGCCTAACTAAAGTTACATATGTATGTTGTGAAAGTGTCTATATGCAAATGTTTTTGACCTAATACTTGAACAAGCTAGTATAATTTTTGTAGTTTCATTTACTACTGCTTATAAGAACCTTGATCAACTTCAGTAAAGATTACTGAAGGCAAAGATATCTCTAGGTGGGTTTTTTTGTTTGCGTGGTTGGTTTTTTGTTTGTTTCTTTCTTGCTGTTGTTTGGTTTTGGTTTGGTTTTTTGTTTTGTTTTGTTTTTTTGGAGGGGGGCTGGGTTGGTCTGTTTCTTTGTTTTCTGGTGCTTTCTTTTTAGGAATAGTAATAGGAGCAAAAAATTACCCCTTGTTGAAAAAAATTTCCAGCTCTGATAGAACAGTTCTGAGATATACTACTCCTTCTTTTATTTAAAGGAAAGTAAAGGATGCTGCTACCATACCAGATCAAGGCAAGTCAGACACTAAGGTGACGGGGGGATGGAGCAAGTAAGTAATCTTTGAGTTGAGCCCAGATGTTCCTAAAAATTGAGCTCAAGTGACACTGCCTGGATGGCCAAGAGGTGTAGCTTCTGCTGGATTCTGAAGGAGTCAGTGATGCTTATTAAATAGTTAATCAGAAAACTAAGCAGAGGGAAGGATTATTTTCTTGTTTTAACAATTATTTTCAACAGTCTGTTTAACCAGAAATAGTGTTTCTGGTTAAAAAGATCTGTGCTTATAAATATGTTAATTAAATAACAGTATGCAATATACTCTAATAATAGTTTTATAATCCTAAATATAACATGAAATGTTGGGTTCATTCTGTCATAACTGACTATTTTTAATCACATAATACCTTGGAGTATACATAATAACAAACTTTCTGTGTAACAATTCTTTCAAAGAATGTGAAGATAAAGTTAGTGCAAGTAAACATATTAAAATATAAAGTATTTCCAAATTAAATCTGATATCAAATTTTCCTGTGACTTTTTCTAAGATGTTATGTTTCATTTTAGAAAATCCTTTTGAAATCATGTCTGATGCTGACCATGTTTAGTCTAAGTTTTGTGTTTTGTTTTTATTTAAAAAAAAAGGAAGCCATGTTATCAGTCCCTTAATTTAGATGCTTATTTTATTTCAAAGACCAATTAAATATTAATTTTTTTTTGCCAGCTACAGATAGAGGATTAGAATTATTTATATACAGGGAATTCAGAGATGGATCTTGAAATTATCCCCTGGCTTGCACAGATAGAAATGTTTAATAATGCTTTTGATAATTGTATCCAACTGCATGTATATTGTGACACTAAGCAATTTCTTATATGTGTCTATTATCAAATTCTACAGTATGCTTCTCAATACAGAAAAATTTCAGATCCGAAATTTTTAAGTTATCAATAAAACTTTTGTCTATGAAGTTGCACATAAATGGATACGAGGGGAATGACAATCTTATTCTAACCTCTATATTATGTATATTAAATTGAGATTTAGTATCTGATTTGTTCAGTAGACATGTTTATATGTCTCAATATGCTGTGAAAGAGCAGTAAAGAAAAAAGGGTTTTCTAAAGAGTAATCTGTGCTTCTCATTTAGACTTGCTCACCAGATTACACTGAGGACATGGAATATAAAAAAGTATGGTAAAATAGTGGTGCTTTATCTTCATCAATTCACTAGTTTACTTCTTATGCCAGATCCTCTCTCATTAAATACCTGGATGGTTAGTCAGAAGCATGGGGATTTTCTCTATACATAGCTAGGCTATCAACAATTTTTCTTAAATTTACTTGGTTCATTTTGTCTTCTTGAAGCACTCGGTAGCTGAGGAGGGAAGAATGTTTTTATTCATTGCAGGAATTAATTGTTGTTATGAATACACAGTGCCTGGTAAAAAACAGAGGCAATTCTGTTAAGAAATAGTAGAACAAGTTATTTGGTGTTTGTATGGGAAGTATTTCTACTTATTGTTGTCAAGCAAATCTTCTCAGTAAAGATCACAGTATTTCAAAATCTGTGCTAAATGGCACTTGCAGTGAGAGGCAATACTAAGATCAAGGCTAACCTAGATAAAAATCAAGACAAACCCTAGGAAGCAGATGATTTGAAATTAACATTAAAAGGCTATGTTAATCTGAATGTTTCTGAAAGTGTAAGATAAATCTCAACGTTAAAAAATCATTGGCTAGTATAAATTATGCATAAGTGCTTTGTTCCATGGAGAAGGATGTCTCTAGATGTTTTGTTGTTGAAACCCTATTCAGATTTTCTTCTGGAATGAAGAGATGTACATCATCGATGAAAGGAAAACTTAAAAGGGTTCCCACACTTCATGTGCAGAAAATAAGAATTATTAGAAGGACACTTGCTAGTTCTGTATTGTCAAATTCACCATAGAGCAACATTTAGCATCCCATATGAAATTAGGATGATTGATGATCAGAATCTTGGCTCATGACTGGAATCAAATAAACAGCTTCCTAAATGCTGTTGAGCTGACCTCAGCTTTATGTTTCAAATTATTTTAATTTATTCCAAATTCTGTGGTCATCTGAAAGGAAATTTTTTTTTTTTTTTTTTTGTCATCATTATGTGGGGAAGGGAAAGGAAGCTGAACAAGAACAAAAAACCTATATTAAATCCTTCTAGGAGCCATACTTTTCTGTATGTGCTGAAATTAACTGTATCGTTCCCACTTCTCCTATATTTATTTTTCTGGCATCTAAACAGAAATTAAACTTTCTGATTTAAATATTAAAATAATTAAACTGTTGTGGTTCTATCTTACTCCATACAACATATGCAAATGGATTTAATAGATGATTTTATTTAGTTTCCCAGATTATGATTCAAGTCATATATGTTGCCTTGAGTTTTGGTCTTTTTGATTTGAAGTTGCTTAGCTCAAAAAGCAATAAAGCATATTTCTTTTTTGCTCGTGTTTGAACCTATATATAAAAACTATTTGTAATTCTGTCATGTATGTGTTATGCATTGAACTTAAGGGCAATATGACTGATGAACAAACGATTGGAGAAAGAAAAATAAAAAAGGAGTTGGGCTCAGTGAGCTTTCTGAGTCCCTTCCAGCTCAAGATATTCTATGATTGTTTGGCCATGTTGAGAACCCGGGATACCCTAAGAAAAGTATGAAAGCTTAGTCTTAAAAGTTTCTAGACTGAATAGATTCCTTCTCAGTGTGTGATTTTAGTGAAGGAGAAAAAAAAATAGAAAAAGGAAAATCTGCTTAATATTTAAATAAATTAGCTTTTTGTTTTGCTAACTAGCCTTTATTTCTACTTTCACAAACATGCTTAGTTACAGAGAAGACAGGTTGACAAAATGTCTTTAAATCTTTTGTTGATGAAGATTAAAAACCAAGTCACTGAAATTGCTGATTCAGTTGCTTTCTGGGTGCTCATGGCTTTAAACTCTTACTGAATACAGTGCTATTTGCATAAAATGCTGCACTAGCTAAAGAGCTTTACAGCTTTAATCTCTGACCTAACAACTCAACAGGCAGGAATCCTTTTAAATTGTATTATTACAGGGTAGGATGAATACAGTTGGGATGAGGATGCATATTGTTCTTGTATTTGTTGTGGGTCAGAGTACATGCCTCTTTAATTCTGCAGGAATATCTCTAGAATTAATGAGCTCTAAACTGTAGAAATGTAAGAAACTCCTTCAACCCTGGGGTCCTGTTCCTTTAACCAGATGGACTAGTCAAGTTTAGAGGCATTAGAACAGCACTATCTGCTTGGATTTGCTTAGTGAAGGAAAGGTGCAATGCTGACTCCGCAGCTGCTACATCAGTGTCTGCAAAAAACCAGTGATGCAATAAATTCCCAATGATTAGGAATGGAAAACAGACTATAGAAATGAACAGAAATTACTTCACTTTTGGTAAAGTGCCAAAAGCTTATCAATCTGAAGCAAGCTGGTCTGTCCCAAGCTTGTGTATATATTGTAGCTATGAATGAGAAGAATCAGCTGTTTGATTTGGCCACCTATATGAAAATGAGGTACTTCTGCCAGTAAAGAGCTTCGTGAGCAAAAGTGAAAGCTAGAATCTCTAATGTGCTCAAGCTGTAAAAATATGAGGCACCTTTCCCTTCTGCCACTGCCATGAATGGCCCATGATGATTATTTTTTTGTTCTTATTATCTTTGAAATTTTCCTTTACATAAATGATGGAAAGGTTTAACTGTTTGTATTTGTTGAAGAAAAAGAAAGGTAAAAGGTAATTAAACAAAGATGAAATTACTAAGTTTTTTAGTCTCAAAAAAACCTGCTTAATATCTCAGATTAATCTCAGGGTGTACTTGTACACTTTGTGTTAAGTTGGACCTCAAATTTGAACTGCAATTTACTTCAAATCCATACTAAAATTTATTTTATAAGCTGAGTCCTGTAATTTTTTGGATGCCCTATATTAGAGCAAGTAAACACACAGGTTTTGTTTCTCAAATGGAAGAAATGACTAGTCAAATATCAAAGTGCTTTAGGAAAACATCTATGCCTTGAAAAGATGCCAACTAGAAATACTGGGGCTATTCTGTTTCCCAGGAATTGTGTGATGAAAGGATCCAAAAATTAGTCTTCAGTCTTACCTAAATCTTTCCCTTACACCTGAGAACTGAAGCATTTCTTTCCTCTCTGTTTCAATCCAATAATAAGCAGATTAATTTAAGCCATCATGAGAGCAGAGCAGGAGCTCTCAGATAATTGCCTTTTTTGCTGTTGAACACTGCTTGCTAATGATTTCTGTGCCTCTTTACTGCAATCTGAGCTCCTCCTCTGTCTGTGGACACAATAGCAGGGATGTCTGGAGAAGTTTGGATGTGTTATCTGGAAGAAAGTAAAATGAATCATCCATTACAGTTTACCTTGAGTTACACACTAGCAACAGGTTGGAATAATGAGAGAAACAGATTCCTATCAAGCAAACCTAGCTTCACTGCTTTCTCCGAAATAGGAGTTTCCATGATGCCCTCACTGTAAATAGTATGGTTTTTGTTGGGGGCAAATTACCATGGATGGTTGTTTTCCTTCCTTTTTCATTCTCTCACATATCTTTGTGGTGTACCTCATTAATCTGTTTTTCCCACTAACAATCATCTCATCTGCATTATCTCCTTTTTTACTCTTCCTGCTAGTCACTAGGGCTGGCACCAATCCGCATTATACAGCTCTCTAAGCTACAACCCCTTGCCTTCATATCTCTGCTTCAAGGCTTTGAAGTTCTGAAGTGAAGGTTGCCATTAGGTAGGTCAAGACAGTAACCAAACAGTAAGGGAAAAAATGTTGAAATAATGACTTACAGAAAGGTCACTTCAAGCTCAGATACATCTTTCTTATTCACCTCCAACAGTGCTTTATGCAGCATAATTGATATTCATAATTGATATTCTGAAGGTGCTTCAACATTGTATCATCCAACATTTCAGATTAGCAGTCCCACAAAATTTGTCAGAATCCAGTACAGCATTCCTTTTCCAAGGTGTAGCTGTAGTTCAAATGTTTGCCTTGAACTTTCCTACCTGAAGAGTGGGTAAGAAAGTGAATATCAGCATCAAGGAAAGTGGTCCCATTTCTTTTGCTGCATGAAATGAAAACTTGGTTATCCAGGGCTACCTAAACTCATCTGACAGTCAAAACTTGAGTATCTTAGTAACCACCAGAAAGTTATAGAAGTTATATAGTATTTTCACAAATGGTAGGCTGACATTTTTTTATGTGGTATGTTTTGTCTCAGATTTTTTTTTTTTAGAGAAAACAGTTCTTATTTAATTGTCAAGTGATATGACAGTTTAGTCTGTTTTACATAGTATCTGGAGTGATATCATAGATCAAATCTAGGGGTGATTGCGTTAGAACTTCTTTTTTAGATCCTCAGAATTAATTTTGGCCAAGAGACCAAGTAGCAACTAGCCATAAAGCTGGGAAATTTTTTTCTAGGTGAGGACTAACATGATTCTTGAGAATAACTCAAAGAGATTTACTTTCACTTATTATCCCGTATTTGCTCTTTTGGAGTCTGGGAACCTATCTTCTATCAGTAGTAGCATGCAAGTACTCAATCAGCTCCTTGAAACTAGAGGGTGAAGAACACAGAAAAGGGAGGAGGATTGGTTTCTTTTAATTTCAACTACATCTGAATAATTTAATCCAGAAATAAATTGAGTGTGTTATTCATTAGAGTTATCAGCCTGGAACATTTCTTTAGCAATAAAAACATTTTAAAGATGTAAGAAAAAAATATCCCTGACTTGAAGATATAATCAGTTGATTAAAGATTCTACTGTTTCTATATGAAAAGCATATTTCAAGTGGTTAAATTACAGATGCCATACTTTTTTTTTAGTGAGATAAAATTGTAACTTTAATTATTTGCTAGTGACAGGATTTTAGTCTACAGTCTTGAAACTGTAAATGTAAAAATTTGGACTGAATTGCAGATTTAAAAGTACTTGTTAATTGCCACATAATGAGGCTACTCTTTCTTGCATCAAGATAGATTATAAAAGCAGGAAAATTCCCAGGATAAGTATGCCAGAATAAGGAATAATAAAATGTTCAGTGAAAAAAACATACAATAGAAAAATATTCTTCCAAGTTAAAGTTGAGGCAGAGTATTTTCATGGGGTCATAGAATCAGCCAAGTTGGAAAGGACCTCTGAGATCATCAAGTCCAACCCTTGATCCAACACTGCTGTGGTTACTAATGGCACTAAGTGCCACATCCAGTCTCATCTTAAATACCTCCAGGGACGGAGAATCCACCACCTCCCTGGGCAGCCCATTCCACTGTCTGATTACCCTCTCTGTAAAGAATTTCTTCCTAATATCCAACCCAAACTTCCCTTGGCAGAGCTTAAGACCATGCCCTTCTGTCTTACTGATAGTTGCCTGGGAGAAGAGACCAACCCCCACCTGGCTGCAACCTCCTTTCAGATAGTTGTAGAGAGTGGTAAGTTCTCCTCATATCCTTCTCTCCAGGCTAAACAACCCCAGCTCCCTCATCCTCTCCTCACAGGACTTGTGCTTGAGTCCCTTTACCAGCCTGGTTGCTCTTCTCTGGACCTGCTCCAGCACCTCAATATCCTTCCTGAACTGAGGGGCCCAGAACTGAACACAATACTCAAGGTGTGACCTCACCAGTGCTGAGTACAGGGGAAGGATCACTTCCCTGCTCCTGCTGGCCGCACTGTTCTTGATGCAGGCCAGGATGCCATTGGCCTTCTTGGCCACCTGGGCACACTGCTGGCTCATGTTCAGCCTCCTGTCAACCCAAACTCCCAGGTCCCTTTCCTCCTGGCTCCTCTCCAGCCACTCTGTGCCCAGCCTGTAGCGCTGCAGGGGTTGTTGTGGCCAAAGTGCAGGGCCCTGCCTTGTTGAGCCTCATCCCACTGGAATCAGACCATCTCTCCAGTCTGTCCAGGTCCCTCTACAGAGCCCTCCTGCCTTCCAGCAGATCAACACTTCCCCTTAACTTGGTGACATCTGCAAATTTGCTAATGGTAGACTCAACCCTCTCATCCAGATCATCAATAAAGATGTTAAACAGAACTAGGCCCAGCACTGATCCCTGGGGGACACCACTGGTGACCAGCCACCAGCTGGATGCAGCCCCATTCACCAGCACTCTCTGGGCCCAGCCCTCCAGCCAGTTCCCAACCCATCACAGAGTGCCCCTGTCCAAGCCATGGGCTGCAGCTTTTTAAGGAGTATATTATGGGAGGGTCAAAGGCTTTGCTGAAGTCCTGATAGAGTACCTCTACAGCCTTCCCTTCATCCACCAGGAGGGTCACCTGATCATAAAAGGAAATCAGGTTGGTCAGACAGGACCCCCTAAACCCATGCTGGCTGGGTCTGATCCCTTGTCCATCCTGTAGGTGTTGTGTGATTGCACTCAGGATGATCTGCTCCATAACCTTGCCAGGCACTGAGGTCAGGCTGACAGGCCTCCTTCCTGGGCCTTCCTTCCAGCCCCCTTTGTGGATTGTCATGACATTCACCAACTTCCAATCATCTGGGACCTTCCAAATGAGTCAGGGCTGTTGGTAAATGATGGAGAGTGGCTTGGTGAGCTCTTTCATCAGCTCCCTCATCACACTAGGATTCCATCTTGTCCCACAGACTTATGAGTATCCAAGTGGCTCAGCAGGTCTCTAACTGTTCCCACCTTGATTAAAGAGGGGGTATTCAGCTTCTTATCCCTGTCTACAAGCTCCAGAAGCCAGCTGTCCTCAGGACAACCTGTCTTACTGTTGAAGACTGAGGTAAACAAGGTGTTAAATACCTCAGCCTTTTCCTCACTTTTTTTTTTTTGCTTTGATGAGTGACCATAATGGCAGAGCTGCTTCTTAGTGTATGGCGTGGCCTCTGAGCAAGGGATAAAAACAGTCTGAATATGAGATGGTCTTATACTGCTTTACATATCTTACTTACAGAAAAAATTCTAGACATACATACATTACACAGGATTTAACACTTTGGAGAAAATTACTAGTGGTAAAATTTCATTTTTTGTTTTTTAACATTGTGAAATGTAGAAGTAAGGAGGTGGTAATCTGCTTTGTGTTTCACTTTGAGGATATCTTTAGATCATGAAAAAACATTCACAGGAGCTGGGAATGTAACTTTCCAGGGATGATAACCTATTTAGCAACTTTGAAAGCAAAATGCGGCTTTATATGCTTCATTGCTCTAAAATGATTGTACATGTAAGTTGACAAAATAATATGCAAATGAACCTAAATCTCATCTGTAAATAAATGGAAATATATCTCACCCACTCAAAGTTGTAATTTTGAATGAAAATCTGTCTATTGTTAACAGTTATGCAGAACAAAGTTAATAATTCATTAGTTCAAGTGAACACCAACAATATTTGAAAGTAAAGTTGATCAAAACCTGAAAGACTTCTCAAAACAGTAACCAAAAAGGAAAAGCTCTTCTAGCGGCTCTTTATAGCAATGACATGGCCCTTCAAGGTTACTTGTATTAAGGAGGCATGTATTTAATCTTTATCCTTCATCTGAAACAGCTTACAATTATCAAAATACGATTTTTTGGATACTTCAGTGAGATCTCACATTTTTCAAGCGAGAATAATAAATATTTGTTCAAATTAATCTTCTAAGAAATTAGTGTGAAATCCTATTGATTAATTATAATACATATTATTGATGTGTCAAAATTGTAGGAAAAATAACAAGTAAACTGCAACAAGAAAACACATAAGTGATAAAAAGAAGTTACTTATAAAAATTCTTCCAGTTATTATGATTTCCCAGCTTGCCTTTTCTTTATGGCACTATTACTGTGATTGTACAAGTAGGGCCATGCTTTTATGTGAGCCATTGCCTCTTACTCTCCTTAGCTGACCAGGTACATATAGACCATTCAATTTTAGCATTCTCTGTGGTTAGGTTAGCTGCTTTAGTTCTTTAGTCTTATGGGTTTGTTGTTGGATCTTATGTCATATTCTTCCTCAGTAAAATGGCATGTTACAGAGATGATAAATAGAATAAAAACCCCAGACATTACTTTGAAGGTTCATTTTTGATTATAATGATGATTTGAGTTTTTCTAAGCTCTAGAAGTCTGAGAATTTTGCACATAAATACTTATTTATTCACCAGATTTTATTCCTCCTTCAAGTTTTCACACACTTTTCTCTTTCTTCAGCATTTCACAAATATGTCTGTTTTTTTCAGGTATCAAATAATTAGAGCAGGAAGGGCCATTTATTTACATATGTTCCCTTCTGGAAAGTTTTCCCCTCTTAAAGACAACTTCAGCAAAATACTAAAAGTTGAAAAAAAGGTATTTGAAATTTCATACACATTTGATGGCATTTGCATAACCCTATGTATCCATACAATTGTTTGTTTGTTTGTTTTACCTAACACAAATAGAATAGTCAACATGTTCAAATAGTAATAGAGAGTAACAAAACTGGAAAGAAAATCGGAACCAACTGATTTCATATTGCAGAATTTAGGCTGATAGAAATTTTCATGGGTAAATTAAAAAACCCCAAAACAACATTAATACATGTTAAAAGATATGATGATGTTATTCTACAATTAAGTGATTTGTCTCAGCAATTATACATAACAGAAAAAAGGTAAAAAAGTAATTTAATAATTGCCTTACTCTCTTATATGCTACACAAAACCTCATTATAGTAATTTACTAGTTATTGTAGTTGACAAAATTGGTCAGTATATTTTCTTGGTGTGTTACAACCCACCCTACCAGGCAGGAGTATCTTTTGTTTTATTAATAAATCCTTTGGAGTGAATGAAAGTAAAACGATACTAGATGATCAGTGTTTCCACATATATGTGTATGTATATATATGGTTTATTTTAGAAAAGTTTGGTTGCAAAATAAAACAGATGTGTAGCCGTTTTGGTTGTTATTATCTATAGTAACATGGCAATATAGAAGCATAAAGGTATTGCAAAGGAGAACGGGTATTTGGCTGTTCTGGTTGTAATATAGCAACGTAACAGCCCAAATATATCACCCAAGAAAAATGTGTAAGGGAAAAGAGAAAGAAGAGAGAGAAAAGAATAGGAGTTTAAGGGAAAAGAGAGAAGGGAAGAGAGAGGAAAAGGTGTTTATAGTCACAACTCAAAGCTTTCCAGCGAACTCGGTTGCTCTAGTTGTCACTGGTGTCTTGGACTGTCAGGGAGTGGCGAGGGAGAGAAGCCCACGAAACATAAAATTCAGTGGGTTTATATCCCATCAAAAACTCTCCTGGTGCCTCACCTGCCTGTGTGTGTGTGTGTTGTTTTTGCACTGTTACTCTGGTTTTGGAGAGAGCTGGAGGTGCTAGGTTTTTGTACTGTCTTTTATGCTGGGGGTGGGGATGTGCTTTGGAGGCACCCCTGCTAAGAGAGAGGCCTTATCCAGGGTAGTGGTGAGGGTGTGCACAGAGGGCTCTCTTTGACATGACCTGGCTCATAGGAGATAAGTAGCACACACCCAGAGAGTGCCACTGGTCTCCTTTAGTCAGGCATCACACATGCAAAGTGTCGCCCCGGGTCTTCACAAAGCTAAGAGTTTGTGGGCTACAGCCTCCTCCCCTCAGCCTTTATCTTCACTCTCCTGGCTTCTTTAAATAGCTCACTATAGTTGCTTTAAGGCAACTAAAAAAGTCCAGTTCCTCATATGGTGAGGTCCAGTTCCTCACTTGAAAGACAGAAATAAATGGTTCTACAGGAGACAGATGGCAAAATAATTGCATGCTGAATTTATTAATATTGAATAGAAAGAGCTACAACATCAACAGTTGTGAAAAATGCTGTCATGGCCAGGCTTACCTTTGTTGTAACTCACACATGCAGTTTTGAAAATGTATCCCTCAACAGCTGTCATCTTAAACCATAGCTGTACAGTAAATTTTAACTTCTTTGACTTTCTAAAAAATGAGTCAGTCACTGTGTGACTTATTAACATAATTAGTTGTCATAAACATGCAAGCTTAAAGATGTACTTGCTAATTAGGCATCTGAAATGTGATGTTTCTTCGCCTTTCCTTCCTTCCCCCCTCCCCCCTTAATGGTTTTTGTTTGTTTTGTTTGTTTGCTTGTTTTGGTTTGGTTTGGGGTTTTTTTTGAGAGAGAAGTGAGAAAATTACATAATTACTACCCAAAATCTTTGATCTGTCATCCTGAAGCATCTGACCTGGGGGATTAAGGTGAAGTGGACAATTTCACATTACACAAATATTGTTGATTGTGGATTTAGTGGAAAGTGGAATTTTTTAAGGTTTTAAATAATTCTTTTCATGCTGTTAAGAAGACATCTGAAAATGTCAATGAAAGGTTAGAAGCTATGCTCTTGCTTTCGTTTTATACATTACAGAAGGCTTTCTCATGATCAGATGAGTATAATATCATCTCTGTCATCTTGTGATAAAATCTGTAAAGGAATTCACTTACCCTGTTATCAGCTGTGCACTATCTAAAGGAAATATATCCAGTTCAGTGCTGAACTCCCAGTGAAATGAATAGGAACCTCGTGTTTTACGTTCCCATGAAAATTCCCTGGTATCTAAGAGAATCCTGATAACACAACAACCTTCAAATCTCTGGCTTTTAAGTAATGCTTTTGTATATTTGCACAGGGATAAGGAAAGTAGTAAAATGTCCAGGATAACCATTCTTTAACAGGGATGGGATGTTCCTTTGTTGCAGAGTGCTTTGATTGCTGCTATTTTTTTCACTAAATGCAGTCATCTCGGAAAGCAGCACCCTGACCTGGCTGGCACCGCCACAATCAATGCCAGCTTGCACTGCCCACTCTTCCCTGGGAAGAGCCCTTGGCTCCGGTGGTGTAGGCAGGAGCTTGCGTGTGGCCTGCTCAGCCCCTTGGCCGTGGATCTCCCTCTCCCACACTGCCACTCCCAACCCGGCGAGTCGGCAGCGACACTCCCTGTTCGGGAGGGTATTCAGGGCTGTGCACAGGCTGTTCCTTGGCACCCACGTCCCACGAGGGCAGGAGCAGGAGTGCTGGGCTGCCAGTGCCAGGCAGCTGTGACCAGCCTATGATTGCCCTAAAGACACTGTGGGACTTGAGCTGGTTCACAGTTTTAACACAGTGTGCCAATAGCTAGTAGGGTATAGATAGATTAGGTAGTTTATAAGATGGACAGATAGGCAGAGAGATAGGAAGACAGACGGACCGACAGATAGATAGATAGATAGACAGATAGACATTAATAGATTATAACTTTTCTTCAATAAACCCTTCAGTTTCACTCAAATTCATGGGTTGTGTGCATACAAACAGAGGGATTCAAATCCAAAACGCTGAGATGAAGTGCACTTTTAAATTTCGGAGGGCATTTTGATTACCTCTTGGCAGGTGATAGCTGCTGCAGGTATTAGAGCTGTCTTTCCTCTGATCCTTCTATCTGTTTAAGATATAAGACTCATAAAATGGAATGGTTTTCTGTGGTTTCTTCTGTTTGCCATGGGACACTTGCACTGGGGGCAGGGTCTGGAATCAGAGGCTATTTTTTATTTCCTCTGGGAAGGCTAAAGCTACTGTAGGTATAACACAGTGTGCCAATAGGTAGTAGGGTATAGATAGATTAGTAGTTTATAACATAGAGGGAAAAAACAAACTGTGATGGAATAATGCATATTTTTAGTTATCTGCTCCTAATGAAAAGAAATAGAGCCAGAAATGATAAAACAGGCTTCTGCTTGAGCAAGGTGTCTCACAAGGGCAATCCCAAACTCCTGCTTATTAACTGCATATTACTATAGTGCATATGTCTAGAATTTTTGTTTAAATTATATCAACTTTATTTTAAACACTGCAATCAACATCTTTTACACAACGTCATGCAGAACTCCTGTGGTAAACAATAAATCTGGGGCTTGTACCGTTTTTCACTGGAGGGTTTAATGCCATGACTCCTAGCAAAGTATCTAGTGGCTTCATTAAAAGACCAAGTAGACTCTGCTGACCTCTGCAACTGTGTAAATGTCATCAAAGAGAAGCTAAAAGAAATGAAAGGAGTTCTAAGATGGTCTTGCTCCTTCTTCTTCCTCCTAGATTTTTTTTTTTTTCATTTTACAGTTTAGGATCAAAGAAAGAAAATTTTCCTCTGATTAGGGTCAGGAACCCTCAGTTGCAAGTGTGTATACTTTAGGTCTTCTTTTTGCTATTATTTTGGTTCCATTAATGTTTTTCTCCAAGAGAAAGCTGGAGACTAGCACTGTGTGATTTGGCATTTAAACTGCTGATTAGGGCTTTTTTACCTGTTAAGAAATGGGACTTGCAGGATCTGGCCACTGAGACAGTGTTCTGTATGCTAAAGAGTTTGACAAATTTTCCTGACTGTTCTGATTGTGTGAAGACCCAAAACCTACACATCCACAACAGTTTTGAGTTGAATAAAGAACTGACTTGCAAATTAAAGCCCCTTCCCCTGTTCAGGAGACAAATGCTGAGCACGGGGTTGTGGATTCAGTATGGGGTTTATATAGGATAGTAGAGTTAAGAGCATAAATCCGGACTTGGATTGTTATGCTGATGTACACAGACACAAGATCAGAGAAGTTTAGCACCAGCCTTTTAGCTACCACCACCCAAGATTCAAGGCCAAAAAGTTTTATTGAATTTTCTGTGTAATACTTAATAAGAAACTATTACAGGTGCAGATACTACAAGTGGTCTTTCAGCAGTTAACAGCTCAGAGTTTATGAACACTAAGCAAGCATCAAGTTGGCTAAAAGAATAAAAATAATAATAAAAAATGTGTTCAAGTAGCAGGCAGCCATGACTGCAGACTTTTGTAAGTTGGATACCTGCCTACTGTGTGAAATTAAAGCATTGGCAGCTACATTTTTTCCAACACAAAGATGAGTAGTATTTTTCAGAGTATGATTAGGATGGAAGTGAAACCTCAAGTGTTACCGGCAGCAATAACATTTCTTTAAAATTATTGTCTTCTGTGACTAAGGAACAGGAGAGTAATGTCAGACTGAATTTGCTATATGGCTATTTTCATTTCATTAAGAGTTAATAAGTCAGACAGAAAGAACCCCTCAAAGTCATATGCAACACAAACATTTGATAAGTAACTTTGGCTTACTTACTGTTTAACTTGATTGAAATTAGTGCATGGTAATAATTAGCAAACATATTGACACTTTTCCAAATCTGATGTGTTCCGTGCCTTTAATAAAAACAGTAAGGCAGAGGGGATTGAACTGATGCATTACCCCAACTCTTTCTCTTTTTGATACTGTAAATTTTATTTTTAAAGTTACTTAGAGGAGAAATGGTTGACAGGATGCAATTTGTATTTGAGTAATACATTCATTTAAAAAAGAAAACAAAAAAAAATCCAATAAAAAATCCCTTCCCCCAAACAAAAGCAAACACCTCCAAGCTATAGAACTCACACAGTACAATCTAATCTACAATGTTGTCCTTGACTATTCTTAGCAAGAAATATTAAATGAAGCTTTTATACTTAAAGAAATTATGAACTTGTTTAGGAGAGTCAAATTCACCTAACAAAAGTGAAATTGAACATTGAGTGGTAGGCATCATAGGAAATCAAAAAGCTCTGCAAGGGCACTAGTAATTACCTGATTACATCCTTCTGGATTTAATCAAAAGGTTGAAGTGCATATGAAACTATATCACCCAGAATAACTACGGCAAACGAATTACATATGTTTCTCCTAAAAGCAGAGCAAAATTTTACAAACTAGTTTTTGAGGCTCCAAAAAGCAGGCAAAAAAATCCACAAACAGAAACCCCCCTCACAAAATTGAAATGGATTTGGATTTTTGTTGCCATTAGAAAATTCGGTAGTTATAAGAGCATGGAATATAAATATGGCAGGAAGTTTCAATTAACATTTAAAGAGATGTACATGTACAAATCTGTATAGCACATGCTCTGGGTACTCATGTTCCATCCACTATATTTCTCAGAAAGAGTCAAATACTGAACTCATATGTTTTAATTCACAGAATATTGCATTGTGCATTGGTGAATGAACACCACTGCTCCTGCCCCTAATTCATTAGCATGTCAGCAGAAAAGTGGATGTTTAAAATTACTGACATACCTGGTATTTCAAACTAGGAGCAACACTTGAAAGAGAACCCTCTCTTCTACATCATGTCCTGTTTCTCTGTGCACTCAATAAAGCTCCGTTTTCAGAGTGCTGTCTGCTTACTTTCCTGTTTTCAAGTAACTTACAGTTTGATTCATTTAGATTAAAGTTGACTCCTAGCTAACTAGTTTATTTGAAACAGTTATTAGCAATTAATGTGTCTGAGTATATTTTAATTTTATTATTATCTCTTCTCAAATTTAGCTGGAGTGATATTAACTGAATTTGAAATGATAGAGCATTGAGTTAGGTAGTTTCAAGATTATAACTCTTTGCAGCCATTTTTAATGCTGTTGTACAATTAGAAAATACGATCACAACTCTTCTGTGGCAAGAAAGCACAGAGATTTCCTTAAAAATCCTACAGTATTTTTCAAAACAAACAAACAAAAAAATAGTTGTTTTACTTTTTTTGTCTAGTTCTGGATCTTTTTTGCTCTTCCAGTTTGGACCTGAGCCATTAATGTGCTCAGAAACAATTCCAAGGTTTATTCTATAATCACGAGAGAGAAAAGTTTACACTAAAATAAATTTAAAAAAGGAAATTTGTTAAGATGTTAAGAAACATGCAGAAAACAGAAAAGGAATGTAGTATTTCTGTTTCTGTATTTGTTTAATATTATCCATGCAAGGAGCTCTGCTTGACTTTCTTTCTCATCCAACCTGTCCTTGAAGGGATCACCTCTAGGAACAGGGCATCCACAACTTTTCTGGGCAACCTGTTTCAGCTTTATAGAGCTTTGTTACCTAAAGGTGTAGATGAGTCGCTAATGCAGGTATTTTTGAAAACTCTAATACAACTGATACAGCTTTAAAAATATGTGCATATTTACTGTATGAAAACTTAATGCCATGAAGGTGTTTTGCATTGAGTTGCCATGATTATCTGTAGAGAATAGCAGACAGCAAATCATCTTAACTATGCAGCCCTCCCAAAGAAACATAATTAAAAATGTAATTTGCCCCTTTGCATGAAATGAGTTTTAACATGAATACTTCAGTAAACAAATCTACCTATACAATTAAAGGAACATACAAAATCTATTTAAAGCTCACTGAAGGAGAAATATGATATAAGGTCAGCTCGGTGTTTCCTCCTACAATCATTTTCACTGCCAATTACACACAGGTGTATGCTACATAAATAAGAAAAACTATGAATGTGATGGATATGATTATTATTCATCTCAAACATCCTTTTTCTTTTTTATTCTCTGTTCTAATTAGATAGTTTCCAGCTGTTCAGCATTTGCTGCTGAGATAAGCCATTGGAGAATCACATCCCAAACAAAGCACAACCATTCTGAATATAACATTCTCTTAAAATAATATTGGAAAAGTTATGGTAAACATTTAAAAGGTGTTAGATAGACAAGACAAAATCAGGACTGTAACAAAAGCAGGGAAGAGAAATATTCATGTAAACTTAAAAATGTAAAATCATAGTGAAAACCATATATGCAGTTGGAGGAGAATGTAAGCTCTCTTGGAAAAAAAAGAGACTTGGAAAAAAAAATTACTTTATGTGAATGAAAATTACTCATGTATAATTCTCTAATGGCAAAAATTGGTCATTGTCATCACCATGGAAAAAGCTGCATCTTTCTGCTGATCAGCTGTAGTTGAACCTAACTACAAAACCTAACCCAAAAATGGGCTGCACTCTTAAAGTCAAACTGGAAAAATGGTCATGAAATGTTTCATTTTTTGGTGGATGACTGCTCTTTTTTATTTTTCTGAAAGTGATTTTTTTTCCTTGTTACCAAGCTTGCATCCCTCCGGCAACAGCTAACTCACCCTTAAAGATTTGTGATCGCAGGGCCTCTGTGATCAGTCTGTGCTTGTACTGCTGGGTTCTGCTATTAAGGTCAGGTTTTATTGTCCTCAGTGGTCAAGATGTAATGTCCTGATGATGTCAAAAGCATTTTATTAGCACAACCTGTTCACAAGTATTTTCCATATATTTCTGTCCTAGAGTCACTGGTTGAGTTGTTGACTCTACAGACATACACACACATATAGACACAAACATTTTCTATCTATCTATCTATCTATCTATCTATCTATCTATCTATCTATCTATCTATCTATCTATCTATCTAATGCTTTCAGAACTACTGGGTATTCATGTCTACTAGTCATCACAGCAAGACTAGCACATAATCAAAGTTGAATCATGAATACTGAATGGCTCTTGTTGTTTTGTTTGTTTTGAAAGTATGGGAAAGTCATACATGGTAAGCCAATGTATGGCAATTTTATTCAGCTGTCTTTAAAGTTCTGATTTAATTTCTTCATTTAAATATATGAAGCAGTGTGAAGCACTTATTTTGGGTAATCCATGGGGAAAACCACAAATATATAACATTATGAGCTTCTCTGTCACTGTCCAAGTTCTGTCAGCCTATGTGTGTGCTGACACCTGAGGCAGATGGGATACACAGGGAGGATAGCAGGAGACCCTCCAGCAGCCACCAGTGGGCTGCACAAACACTCAGCTTATTTCTGAAGTGAATGGATGTGGCTGCATAGGCTGCCTGTGGCCAGAGAGTTAACAGACAGTAGTTGATTGCTGGAGTGTTCCCTGATGGTCCCAGAAGCTGATAATTAGGGTTAGAGGCACCTGCTGCAGCTCCTCCCTGTTGCCTTCACCCAATCAAGAAAGCAAGTTTCTTCCCCCAGGGCACAATATGAGCTTTTTTTTCCATTCCTGATGTTTTTCCAAAGGATCAAAAAGATTTTTAAAGTGTTCTCCTTCAGCTTCTACCAGTTGTACAACTTGTGAGTACCAAGCAGAATATTGCTGTTTTATTGAGCACTAGTAAATACATAAAGACCTGCAACTTGGAAAGTCACCTGTAAGTGCTGAGGTTTTATATATTATTGAATAAAATCCTCTCAATGTTTCAGTTATACAGCTTGAGAAACTAGTGTAAGCATTGAAATACCTTTCTGCTTTCTATAATTAAAAAAAGAAGGGTTTAAAGACTTAAAGGTTTATTGCTAATGAAGATGTGCAGGAAAATTTACAGTATAAAACTTGAGCATTCAAAAAATGTAAAGAAAAACTTAAAAGTTATTGCTGCTGTTGGAAGAAGTTTACACAATTCTGAGAAACTTGTGATGAAATGTTTTAGGTTTTTCAATACTGTTTCATTATTAATCAGTAAAGATTGTTTTGTGATTTGCTAGATTACTTCTTTATTTTTTCCTGTTAATTGTAGCTGAGTATGAAAAATTTGTGTCTTTTAAGTACTAGATTTAGAATTTTGCCTACTTCTTGTAATGTCATTTTTGATAATAAGCTTCCTCTTTCTCTAAACATTTAGTTTGTCATAGAAGCTGTAATTGTAAGTTAATTTAGTGTTTCATGTTCTTAAGAGATTTTTCACTGAGGAGAAAGTATAAATAAAATGCTATGATTTATGACAAAAATAATTACAATCCAAACTTCAGAGGAGAAGGAAATACACAGGAAGACTTCAGATGACAAAATTTTGTCATCTCTGCGTAATTTCCCAGGTTTCTCAGCTTTCTGCTATTTGTGACAACTGGGAGGTGGGACATGTCTCTCACTGAAGTTATTTGGAAAAAATATTATTCTTGCTGAAATTTCAAATGTTTATCAGAGGCCAGCAGGAAATTTAGGATAAGGTTTTGAGCTATTACTATCCTTAATGCACATATGCTCACATTGGACAGAAGTGAATTTGAGATCCTTCCCTTTCCTCATGCCTAGAGGTTCATGTGTCTTTCAACTTAAGCATTTTTTGAGAGCTAACCTTAATACTATTTTTTCTGTCCTTCCTTGCCTATAAGCTCATGCTTATCTATCCTCTCAGGTTCTATTTCATACTTTCTTAAGAATTATATTAGCTCCTAGCCAAGCTTGAGGATTAAAAAAACATTCAAATAAGTGTTAGCTTAAAAAACATTTATGTCAGGCTAGGTGATTGCAGGTTTGAAGCTGCTCTAACATTCTGGGAAGTCACATACAATAGCTGTCTTAAACAACTACAGATTTGGTGAGTGTTTTCAAAATCCCACATCCCTGGCAACAGTATTTGATTTATGCACAGTTTATTCCTTATAATGACAGTTGCTTTGGCTTTCAAACAAAGCAGATTGTGGAAAAGTAGTGACAGAAATTCAGAAGTGCTAGCATTTAGAGACAATCATAACTGCTGTCTTTTATTTGAATTAATTTTTCATCTAAAGTTATCTATGCATCCCTGTACTACATATTTTTTTAATTGCTTTCTATATCTTCAGTGATAGCAAGAATAAACAGTCAGAAACCAAAACTCATGGTGATGGGAAGGGCAAACGTAATCAGTTGTTGTGTTTCTGAAGCAGAAAATAAAGGTTTTAGCTCTGCTGACATCATTAGTAGGGGACAGGCTTAAGACTCTCATGCTTATGCCATCCTACCACTCCTTCCAAAACAACAAATATTAAATGAAATTTTGTAGCAGCTCAGATTTGGGTTAATATCTTGGATAAAACTGTTACTTTTATTTATTTGTATAGAGCCATAAAATAGTTTGCTATGAGCTGCAGAAACAAAGTTGAACATCCCTGCTTGCAGAGACTCGAATGTAAATAATGCATATTTGTAACTGAGGTGATAAGACACAGCATACTCTGGCATATTTTACCAATGTTTTAGGATAAATTTTTCAGTTCAGAACTTATGTTTCCACTGACTTGTTGGAAGAGAACTTTCAGGGCTGGAGTTGGCTAGCTTAAATAGAATATTAATCTGCCCCATCAAAAATGTTGGGGGAAAAGAACCCTTAATGTTATTTACTGTTCTTGAAAATGAAATTTATATTAGTTAACATCATGCGTGGAGAAGATTAAAAAAAAAAACATGAAGGTTTCTTGCTTCAATGGACTAAAAGGATAGACTTGGATGTGTAAACCTAAAACAGTTTGTAGTATATGCTAAGATGCTGCTTTACACATACAAAGGTGTGTTAGCATTCTGTGTTGTGGACTGGGTATATGTACATACATGCTCTATGTGTGTGTGCCTACTGGGAATAGGTGTTTGGTCTTGCTATAGATTGGAACTTGAGGCATGGACTTGTGTTGGACTAATAGATCTGGGTCTGTACCTCTAATAAAGAGGTTGCTTCTGGTTAGAGATGATTTTTCTGTGTACTCTTCTGAAAATACTATTAATTATTGTTCCACATCTGATCAATTTCCCATCAAAAGTAGAAGCTTTGTTCACTGTATTGCTTTCATGAATATTTTCCTAAAGTTCATTTTTTTAAGATCTAGGAACTTAGGTGTACTTTTTCTTATACATCTGAAGACACATCAACCTTTAAGAAATTCCTATTACTTCTTACCAACTCTTATTCATTAGCTAGAAAGAGCTTCATTAGTGTAATGAAATGATAAATGTTGTTGAACTTCTCTGTAGAATTCCTGGCAGTTTCATTAAATATGAATAATTTAGTGGTCTTTTAATTAAACTTTTATGCACTGTTCATGAGCATGATAATCCTAATATGTAACTCTAATTAACACAAAATATTGTAATATTTGTTGCAATGAAGAGGTTTTTTTTTTTTTAAATAAAGACTGCCTCCAGTTTAAATATCAAAATACCATAGTCTAAAGGCTAGCAAGAAGCAAGCTTATCAGTCATCTGTTAAATAAATTCTCTCAATCTTTATTATGAGAATTCTCTCACTCTTTATTATGAGAATATCTTTCACAAATATCCTAAGTTACTATTAATTTTCTCATTATTTTAGTGAACAGTGTCTTCTTTTTCCTTTTCTTGCAGACAGTTGAATCTAACAAATCATTCCAATCACACTGTATAATTTCTACAGCATTCTTGAATGACCTAGATGGATGGTGTATGTAGGGTTTTTTCCCATTCATGTATAACACACTATTTGTCTCTGCTAACATCTAACTCAAGCTAACAATTATCTGCAGCTTGAAGACTAAAATCGGCTGTATATTCTAATTACATGAACATTTTAGGAGGTGATTATTTTTGGAAACCTAATATAAATAAAGGAAGAAGCAGCTGTCATATGTCTAGTGGAGTACTGAATTTTCCAAACAAGAGGTTGAACTTGATGTTCCTTCCACAAGACTTCTCATTAGCTAAGCTCCTTTATTTATTTATGATTTTTAGAGGAGCATATAAGTCACAGGACTTGAACTGTATACTTCTATACCTCTTGCTTCCAACAGCATAGCTGAGGTGAAAGGCTGAGAAAAATCTCAGTGCCAGAACTTTAAAATGGATTCATAAGGAGATTAAATTTCTGAACTGAGTACAAAATGTTGCGCTCTTTATGCTGTTCCATTTTAGGTGGTCTTGGCTACTGGGTAGTAGCCAAAACACATATTTGTTTCAGTATTGTGTCTTCAGCTAGTAGATGTGATGCTAGATGAAAATTCTTGTTCCAACTCCAAAGCAACAAAGTACCATTTTTAAATGCTTGCATATTTTTCATATTTAACTTTTATTATTTTACACTTTTGTTCTTCTGTCCCTCAAAAAAAAGTCTGTGCATGACCAAACACTAGAAACCAGCACCCTGTGCCTTACAAGGGCTGCCAGTGCAGTTTGACAGGGAATAATGAAGTGAAAACTAAGGATCTGCGTTAAATGTTTTTTTTGCTTTTGTGCACATCACATTAATTCAGGTGTCTGAGTCACAGGCTGATTTTCTGAGTAGATTATTGAATCACTCTTCAGTCATATCCTTGTTTTGCCCATAATGTGTTGCAGCCAGAATTGTTGAATCACCTCACACGCTGAGGTCTGCTTGGCCTCTGTCAGCCTAACAGTCTATGAAATTTGAGTCATTGATCTGAGCACAGTGCATGTACAGTGTTCAGAGAATTAGCTGCATATGTACTCTTATAAGAAGAAATTAGTGATTTTTCTCTTATTTTTAATACTTCTTTTTAGTTATACTTTTCCCTGATTAATGTATAAATTGCAGAGAGAGCCTAACTGTGCAGTCTGAATAAATCATTGAAATGTTTAGTTAAATAAAATCTAAAGATCTTTGTATGAAATTTATTTATACTTCTAGACAGAATAATCATACTACCAGTAAAATGAGACACAGAACAAAATCATTACAATAGGGACCTTATTTGGAGGTTTGAGAGAAGAGGGTGACTGAATAATATACAGGAAACTGCAATTTCAACAGCAATTTAAAGGTAAAAAGTCTTTCTTTCACAAAAACCCCATAGATGTGGTATGGCTGAAGAAACTTCAGTTTTATTTACTGAATGATTACAGAATTGTTTCTAATTTGCAAAGATGATGCTGGAACTGAAACGTAAATTGTTCTCAAGGGTAATTCAAAAGGTTCTTGAGCATTTTGAATAGCATTCTTTTTTATGTTATACATGTTATGTTCTTTTTGCAACTGAGTCACACTTTTCTGCCTTAGGTAAAATAATTCTTCCTATAGAAGGAAGTATCATAAAGACTGATATCTTTTGGTACTTTGAAAGATATTAAGACAGTGACAGAATTATCTATATAATGCAAAAATAGGAAATTCTTCTGACGTAACTTTTTTCCCATTCCTTCTGAGAGAATGTGATATTGCTGATGTTCTTCAAACTTCACTTGTGGTGACAGGGCAATGACTAGGCAATCTTCAATGTAATTAATTATTGTACCCAAAAAGGAAGTATTGAGCAATTAGCACTTGAAAAAAAATGACTGGAGCATGGAGGAAAGGGAGGGAATGCCGTCATGGCCTAAATTTTCCATGAACCTGAAATTAAAATCTTGGCTGCTAAGAAAAAAGAAATATCCAAGATAAAAGTAATGCTCATTTAATTCAAGTACTGCTGACTTCAAAAAGTATTCCACTGAGCCTGAATGCTTGACATAAAACAGTTATAATCTCAGCAATAACAACAAAATAACCTTCTCTCCCCTCCTAAAGTCTGAGGTTTCATTACAGAAAACATGCTTTGAGAAGGATTTTCTTGAACTATCATGTCATGGAAGTTGTGTAAAAAATCTGCTTAGATTATGTATCGTAAGTAGTAGCAGATCAAAGACTTTGACTGAAAATTTCCTAATGAGGTGTAATGTTAACACCCTGTAAATTATGGGCTAACATAGGTATCTTTTTATACCGTTGGACTGATGTTTAACTTTTGATTACTCTCTGGTCTAAAGTAAGCTGTATATCATTAAGCAAGGCTGGTAACATCATTAAGAGAGGTTATAGAATCTCCACCTCTGCATACAATAAAAAGATAAAAAAGCCCATCAGTGTTTATCTGGCAGCCGTTTTGGTGGGAAACAAGGACATCTAACAAGCTGTGGTCCCACACCTAGCGTGATAGTGCCTATGTGGTTCATGAAATAGATTTTATAGGTTCTTATTAGATGCTACTGAATTGTTGGTTACAAACTCTGATTTGTCTCTTGGTCGTGTTGTTCCATCTAACCCTCTTCCTCTTTGATGCTGTTTAGATTGCTGGGGTCTGCCAGTTTGTTGTCCTCTTCTCAAGGGGTCCCTCAGCTATCTCTTGCAGTGCTTGCTGTCTTAAATAGTAGGGATCTTGCACTCATCTAGCACTTTGAGAACATCTGGGGAAAAGACAGGGGAGCCATAATTTTACTCAGTATTTCAGAGCTATACCCTTCTATTTGTAAATACAGAGGCCTCAAATTTTTTAGCTATTTTTACTAGTGGGCCATCCATTCAGAGGAAATATAGGACGTTTGAGCATGTGTGGCTTTTCCTCCAGTAAGCTTCCACTGAGTAAAGCAGATTTTTCTGTATTCCTTCATTTCCATTAACCATAATAGTCTAAAATTCTCAGTGTTATACAATTGGTTTTTTCATTATTTTTTTTTCTAAGCCATTTTTATTACTCACTTTGAAGAGTAAAATCACTTAGCCCTTAGTGGAGGCCATTTTCTTTGGACAGAGAGGAAGCAAAGATAAGATAAAAATGTCCTTCAGCTATGAAGGGATACACGTGTCCTATTTATTGCAGTATTTCAACTGATCCCTGCCGTCACCTCAGATCAAGCACTTGCTTGGGGGGACAAAGGTGTCATCTTTATTAAGAGGTGACAAATAAAGCCAAATGCTCTGGGTATGCAGTTGCATTTGGGAGTTTGCACTGATCTTTCAGTGATATGCAAAGCTGTCTATGAATATTTTATAAACTATTTTCATGGTGTGGTTTCAGATAAAATTCAATATTTCATTTTAAAATTGTTTTCAGTGCATGCAGCAGAAGAAATATGATTTAGTTGTGTAGAAAACTGATTCATAAGCAATTAAGAAATCTTTATTTGAATCCTATATTTTTGCATAAAATAATTCCACATACAAAATAAATATATACTGTAATTTACAGAAAGATTGTTACCTTGTTTTGGGATTCTGGGGAGGGTGTGAATGTGTGTGTTTTTGTTTTTCTCCCCTGAGAAAATGTCAGTGGTGATATTTGCCACTGCCAGCACAAACTATCATTATTTACATTCCAGTATAAAAGCGTCATCAAACATTCAAATGCAAGTTAAACCATTAAATAAACAGTGCTTACCTTGCTATTAAAACTAAAGATGTCCTGTCCACCTTCAGTCACTATTATATCTAATGTGATCTTATTCAACGCATATTAGGTCTAAAAGAAATGATTATTATAATTTTTGTACGCATAGTAATATTTTGCTTGCAGATATTTGATTTGAGTGTATGCAGTTTTGTGTAGTGAAGCCTCTTGGGTACATTCTGTATACCAGATTCACTAAGAATTACTCTGCACAGAACAACTTATTATCTTGGAAATGGTCTGCACAGAGCTGCAGCTAGATTCTTCCTGCTGCCTGGTTTGGGGACAGCATCTTAGTGTAGACTCAGCCCAGGTATTAACAGCTTTCAATGCACCTATAAAATCAAACCCACTAACTAGGCCAGTGGAACTTGACTGGGTTATAGATCTGAAAATGCTACTGTCTGAAATCATTCCTGTGCTGTCTGAGCCTATGCTAGGCTCTTCATTAAATGCTTCTGGCTCGGAGCTTTGCACCTGTCAGAATAGATACATGAAATTATATTTGAGCCTTTTTGAACCCTTTGAGATTGAAACCTTGTTTTAAGCCAGAGTACAGCAAGTACTTTCCTGTATTTGAGCCTTAACACATCATGCATTTTACAGGAATAAGCTCATGTTTCTGTATATGAGAATAAATATGCATACTGCAAACTTTGTCTAAGGTTACTCAAGCAGTTATTGAACTTCAGAAGTTTTTAACTAACATCACTTTTCATCTAGACTGACATTATGTGAAAGATCCATTATCTGTATTATTTTCTGAGTATCTTCATATATTTTATGTTAATGACACAAATATAGTAATTTTAGAGTATGGATTTCCAAGATGTCAAGTTACAGCTTAACAAAAAAAAAATTAAATCAAAATGACGCAACTTTTTTTACCTCAAAATCTCTGAGATGCAATTGTATCATGTACCTCCTGTGACCACAGTCTCTCCAAATCCCTTTATCTCCTTCCGAATCACACAATTACACAATTAGTATTCAAGAATAAATTGGCAGTCTTCTAACATTTCTAGAAGTTCTATATGCCAGAAGTTCTCCCTCAACCTTAGCTCATTTATTCTAGAAACTGTGTCGAAATAGGACTCTAGAGAAGAAATACTTTAATGAACTCAATGCATATTGAATTATTCTTTATTCAGTCCTCTCTGTAGATGCTCCAAAAGAGCCTTGCAGAAATGTGTATCATGATAGTGCTTTGCAATTTTTGATAGAAAGCATAAGACAAAATGAAATCTTCCAACACTCTGGGTATGCTTAATTTGGGCTGTTAAATTTTGCAGGCAAAATCTGTAGTACTCCCTCTTGGTTGTATATATATTTCATTCTGTGCTAATTAGTGCATAGCCAAATTCAGTGAAGAAGGAATTCAGTGGAGTGAGAGAAGTTGAGCTATAGTGTATGAGATGGTCAACTGACTTAGTTTGTGTAGTGTAGGTTGTGTTAAAAAAATGCCATGTGCAGAATCACTAAAACATGCAATCACTGAAAAAACTCCCACCCATAATCAGAAAAAAAATTCTTTTTTTCCTCTGAGTGTATATTATACAAAGGGAACATCTTTGGAAGAGTTTTCTTTGTTCATACTTAGTTAATAACTCCATGACATACTCATCAAATATTCTCTGGGGGTGGAGGGAAGGGGAAGTATTTGATGTTTTTGATTCAAATATAAATTTAGCCATAAAGTATATTTCTGTTTTCAAGTAACTTTATAGGTATAAATGGCTGCAAATTTAAGTCTGATTTTCAGAACAAGTAATAATCTTCGGTTTTTATGAGTTTGCATAAAAGAAGGAAAAACACCAAAAAAGGCTAATTGTGTGTTACAGTATTGTGAAACAAAAGAAAAGCAATGAAAACTGAGTAAGAGGTGGAAACATTCACCTAGAAGCAGTGTGCTAAGATATGTATATGAAAATATGCAGGTTCTTTTTTGCTTAATTAGAAAAGACTCTTTACTAACTCCCATTATTTTGATTAATATCTAGATTAATATTTAAATAGTAATTAAACAGTGTTATAGGCATAACTCCACTGTTGTCCATGATCTTTTTATTGTTATGACACTTAACAAAGATAAATCAAATGTTATCTCAAAATCTTGTTATAGGCAAAAGAGAAACACACCTTTTAAGGAAAGTCAGAATTTTTTTTTTTCTTAATTAAAATCTTAACAGATTAATCTAAGAATTATCTTTCAAAGTTCTTAATTATTACAGGAAGAGAAACAATAATAAAACAAATACTACTATAGGAATAAGACCTAGTAAAATTAAATAATAATACAGTTACATGTTCCTCCCAGTAGTTCTTAATATTTCACTGCAACAAGACATAGTGAGGAGGAAGAAGGGAGAAAAATGTCAGCATCCTTTTACTTCAAGAAATTTAACCATGAAGTTTTCTTCTTCCTTGCCCTAGAATATAAAACTTCAGGCATTCTTATACATTTGCTAGGGTATCTTTGCACCTAGTTTCTTCACTGTTCTGCAAGTGTGCTCATGGTGCATTTCATTAGATACTTGTTTAGGTATACATATGTCAGGTACAAAACCCAGTTTTGTCTGAAATTCAATTCTTACTTCTTCAGCTGACAGTTTGCAAACCGAGGAATTTCCATTGGCAGCCTGTGCCCCTATTCTTGTCCCTATTCTATCCTGCACCCAACACTGCCACTTCTAAAGGCCTCTGTTGCCATGCCAGATCTCTATTAAAGCCATAAATAGCCCACTCTAGACAGAATAGCTACTTGCTGCTACTACATATATTAAAAATATAAGTGTACCATAGCAAGATAAGTATATGTAAACCAATTAAGTACGTCCATCTGGCTGTTCACAAATTCCTGTTATAGCTAAACAAAGCAAAGAAGAAAGCTCGAGGCAAGTGAAGCCAAGTTCAAAGCAAGCAAACCTCATAAGCGTTAGTCCAGAGGCCTTGCCAACTAAAGAGGAATTATGTGACCTACTACTAGTGTTGGAAATACTGTGTTCATAGGACCACAGGGCTACACATTAACAATATGCTATATTGTTAATTTACCTCAAAAGGGACAAATTTGAACAATGCTACTACAACACAGGTGTATATTTTTATTAGGTATTTACATCTCATTTTAATTGCATGAAGAAAGAGTATGTTATTTGTAGTCAGTACAAACATTGACACCAACGTGACTATGCAGGTTTCTAGTCAGAATAAATTGTTAGATTTTTTCAGACAGTTATGTCAAGAAGGTTCTGTTTATAGTAAAAACATTCTTTCACATCATTTCGCTGTTGGCATGCATAACAGCAATATCTAATGTTTGGGGGAAATAACTTTCACTGATTTCAATATTTACGGAATACTTTATGAATGTTAAACAATATTTGTTTTCTTGGGTTTTTTGTTTCTTTTTATGAAGGCATAAAAATGTTGATTGACAGCATTTCAACTAAAAACCTGTAGCTGTTCAAAACCCCTAGTAGGAAGACTTAACATTACCCTGAGGATCCAGCATATCGGTTTTTATACCTGCAACACATTTGAAATTTTAAGTCTCTGTAAAATTAACCCACAGACCTATTTTGGTTTATCTGCTGGTTTGGATTTTATGGATAAGATTGTATTACTTATTTTCCAATAGTATTCTTTGCTTAATTAATAAGCTGTAAATTGTTAATGATTTTTATGTGTTTGTTAAATATAATCAGAGGGGTATAACCCTACAATACATATGTTATAATTTCTAGATTTTGATATTTTTCATATTTTGTTAACTCTAAAGATAGGTCTCCAAACCCTCTGAACAACCTGTTTCAGTGTTTGACAGCTCTCACTCTGATCTCTTGCAAGTAGCTGGAGTTTCTTCTGCTTCCATTTATACTTGTTTCCTCTCATTCTACTGAGTGCTTCTGGAAGAGATCAGACCTATCTTCTCTCTAGACCCCCGTTAGGCAGTCAGAGGCAGCAATTAGATATCCCCTGAACTTCTGACCTCAGACCTCTTTCAGCCTCTCCTTGAAGACGTCTGATAGGGTGGTAGCCTCCCACCTTTTTGCTTGAGAGAATGGTGACCTACCTGAATACAGTTCATCTAGTTACTACTCTGATGCTGCTTTTCAATGGCAGAGATAGATGAGGTAAAAACAAAGAGATAAAATAGGTGACTATAAGTTAGTTATAGAATATAGTTCAGCATTGCAACATTTCACTTTCTCATGTGACCCAAAATATGGGACATTCTCTTTCCTACAACAGTGTTTTTCTGCACACATGACTAAGGCTGAAATACTTATTAATTTAAGGTTTTCATCCCATGAAACAAAAGTCACATTAAGCATTATGTTTCATTGTTTTTAAAGAACTGTTACAAGGTTCCAAAAAGTTAAACTTTGTTTTTATTGAAATTACTTAAAAACTGGCACAGAACAACAGGGAGTAGGAACTTAAAAATGTAAGAAACCAATCCCTTAATAGATTACTGAAAGACATCTAATTACTCCTTTCATGGGGTGACCAAATAATCTTTCAAAGTAGTTGGAGTGAAGAGACTTTCTCAGTCTGAATATACATTCAGTGTTACTCCTGGGATTGTTGGATTGAGATTTGCTTTGGCCTGAATCTATATAAAGTGCATACTGTTTACTGTTTATGCCAGGATTATCTTTCCTTTAACATGGAACTAGAATTTTGTTTGCTTTGTTTTTCACATAAGGATTTTTTAAGAAACTTGAGTTATTTTCCCAGTTGGTCTTTTCCTTATTTGTTTGTTTGGGTTTTGTTTGTTTTATTTTGATTTATTTTGTTTTCTTTTGTATTATTTTTTCAAAGGTAAACAAGCAAAGGTCCTCTCCTTTAACCCTTGAGCCTGTATACTTTCCAATTTAGGATCCATTTATTTGCTTCAGTTGTAGTCTGAATTCATCTTCCTTGAAAACAAGTTATGCAGTCCTCATGTGGGCCTATGTGTGTTACTGACTGGGGTTTTGTGTGTAGAATTAAACTTATTTCCACACAGGAGCTGTAGTTTCCCACTTTGTTCCAGAAACTTATGGTACAAGAAAATAATGATCTGGTATTTTCCTCAGGTCTTTGTCTCTCTTTTCAATATTTACATTTATATTTACTTTCCATATACATGACTCCCCAGATTCCTCCTGGCAGGAGGGATCTGGGGAGTCATGTATATGGAAAGTAAATATAACTGCTCTTATTCTTCTTTTAGTATTGATCCTTAGGTTAGTGCTGAGGCTAAACTCAAATGATTGGCATTATTAACAAAACAGACAATTTTTTTTTTTTTTTTTTTTTTTTTTTTTACATAATACTTCTTGTACTCTGCAGCAGCTTTGGATTCCCAGTTAGTGCTGCTCCTGTTGAGCTTCCCTTGGACTCTCTTACTCCCTATGGGAGAGTCAGTCTTCCCTAGTGATTCCCATTAGAAAGATCAGTGTTGTCTAAACGAAGCCCTTCAAACTAGCACAAGTATAGTGAGAAGAAATGTAAAAAAGAGGCACTAAATCTGTGGTTTAGAACATTAAAAAAAAAAAGGTAATTCAAACAAAACTTGACAGTCATAGAACAGGGATATGCCTAAGCACAGCAGTAAATGAATGTGGTTAGTGTAAGGCTGTTTCTATTCAGAGTGCTTAAAAAAGCTAAAATAGATATTCGTATAACTCAAAAGGGTTTGGAATTCCAAGAAAAAGATAAAAGCAAATTATAACAATTATTTGCAACCCATGTAAATTAAATTTAACTCTAATCAAAGAATATCTATGATTTTGGTAGAATTATGAATTATAGTGAAACGTATTTTTATATATTGAGTTTTGGAAGTGTTAGGGTCTTTTTACAATATCAGTTTCAACTGGCTTGAATAATAATATTGTAATGCTTACTACATATATTTGGAATTGAAAATAGTATATTGATTATTTAGACAAATAAGATACTTTAAAATATTTTGTAAGTGTGTATTTGATCATTTGAAGGGAACAAGAAACCATTAATGTTTTGCAAATTTAGTTTTCTTTTAACCAAACATACATATTTAATTTGTTAGTGATGACTTTTTTATTTGTATTTTACTTCTAGTACCATAGTTCACAATCTGCTTTTACTAAATTCTTCCTTTACTTGTACTAATTTTGATTTTAAGCAAAATAATATGAGCCTTGTCAGTGTAATAAAAAAAACCAAACAAACAACCATTGGGTAGCTGCCAAATTTTCAATTAATTTTCCTTTTAATGAAGGAAACTTAAGAAATCATTGGAAGCAGCACATAAGAAATTACTTATAAGGCTGCTGAGCGCTGTATGGGAATGAAAAGATGGGAAATTTGTCACTGACCAGGGGTTATATACTACATGAAAAATAAAAGTAATATGGTCTTGCATCTAAGTTTCTTTCAAGGAAAACTTGTGAATCTTCATGTTCCTGAACAGAGTTGTCATCCAACACTTTGGAAAGCAAAACAAAAATGATGTGGCTTGCTATATTTGATTGGAAACCATCAGGCATGGGCAAAAATGAGTTAAGGAAGATCGGATTTACAAGTGAAAAATAGTACCTTTTTTAAAAATAAATTACTCTGAGAAAGGAGTATTAAAAAAGAAAACCATATTTCAAATGGTGATTTATATACTAATTTTATATTACTTTTAAAAATAGTTTTACTATTAATAATTACCACTGATTGGTTTTCTGGGTTAGTTTTCTGCACCTTCTATTATTACCTTTTTATATACTTATGGACAAAATAATTTTATTTCTCATTATAAGGTGGAGTCATTTTAAGTTCAGAAGGATCAGTCTCCCTTTGTTGTAATGACTCAGAGAAAGTGGAAAATTTTTCAGATAAAGTCAAGTGAAGGACAGAATTTGAACTGATCAGAGCAGTATTGACTCATGCAATTTTTTCTAGTTTGTAGCCAGTCATTTAATAAGGATTTTTTTGATAATTTTTTAATATCTTCTGTCCTCTCACTGAGCGTAGTATTGTTTTTAGTTGTTTCAATTTTTAACAATATGTTTTGTGGTTATGGGATGTCATGAGTATATGCAGATATTAATAGGAAGAAGAATGGATACAGAGATGAAATTGGAGCATTATTCTGGATTATAGGAAACTAAGTAGGTATTGGCCTTAATAAACTGCCTTATCAATTGTGTCAGACTTCTTAGAAGAAAATTATTTGATGGAGAAATACATTATGAAAACAATTATAAAAACATTATATAACAAAAGCTGATATTGTTTGGACAACAATGGGATAAGGGAGCTGTGTGAAATAGTAGCATCTCTTCTAGTTTCAACTTTCTTCATCTCTCTTCTGCTCTTGTGCTTCCTCTTCATGGCCAACTGCTCTGATCCTCTTACCCATCTACTAAAGGGATAATAGTAAGCAAATGAGGAACAGTGCTGAACCCAAACCCCAACTCTTTTCTCACAAATAAAAACATTAATTATTGGTTCGTAATTCTTTATAGTCACCAACAGATTAAATAAGCAGACTTTACCCTTGATCTGATTTATACATCATTATTTACTCATTGCTTAGTTAAATGTTGTTGTTCAAGTAAAAAGAAGAACACTGGAAAATTTTAATAGGACCAAGATTTATGTTGTAGGCATTGATTCAAATTATCTTTAGTCTTTTGATAAAAATTGATAAGCTTGAAAAAGTATAAGATGTTATTTCATTTAAAAAAAATCGCAAACCAAAATATACTAGTAACAAAAGAAATTATACCAAGTTTAGATGCTCTGAGACTCTTGAGTACTGTATTTTGTTAAGGCTGTGATAGCTAGCTCCCTGTCAAGTCAGTCCTGGCGCCATTAACTTATGTATGATATATGAATGGAATTATGAAGAAAAATACCATGAAAAGGAGTAAGTAGTGCATAAGGTGAAGTGAAATGCTCAGGAATTTATTAAAGGTGGTTGTGTGGTAATGGAAGGGCAGCCTGAGCTATGGATATTGATGTGCATCATAGACAAAGCTTCTGAACATAGCAGTAGGGAGAGTCAGCCAATGCCTGAAAAATCCTCTGGTGGCACAGACCTGGTGCAGAAGCAGCTGCTAGGTGGGTCCATTTTGCTTGTGTAATCTTGCAGCAAGACAGCCCTGCTGGCCCCCCACTGACTCCCAGCACCGACAGAGAACTCAGAGGTTTGCAAGGTTTCTTGCACAACATGAGCACAGTAACCAGATTAAAAAGAGGAGAAATACTTCTGTGGGATGGTGTTCGTAATTACACTGAGTATCGCATAGCTATTTAATTTTGGGAAAATATGCACGTGTCTGATAAACTCATGAGTCAAACAAAATTATTTTAGGTAAGATCACTTTCTTGTGCAATCTCTGCTATTTAGAGTTTAAAAAAGGGTCAAAAGCATATTTAATTTGACTGGGATTTCTAAAACTGTCAACAAACTCAAACATCCACAAATGTAGAAATTAGGATCAAACATACAATATATTCTAATATTTGTCCCTAAATACAAAAGTTATCTTATTTTTTTTAAGGAATGATTACCATGATCTGAAAACCAAGTAAATTTTGTCATCAAGAAAAAGTAAGAACAATTGAATATTAGTAAGTTCTGACATGAAAAATCTTAAATCCCATGAATTTTTAACTTTTACAGTTTTTACGTTGTACTGATGTTCATACAGACTTGTCCATGAAGATACATGTATGCAGCGTATGGGTGTATGTGTGCACTATATGTATATACACAAACAAATATAGTAAAGGCCAGTATTTCTGCAAAATAGCTTTTTGATCTTGATGCTGCTTTTACGTAGGAATTTCTTATTCTAGAAGCTTAAGTTACTTTTAAATCATCTGCATCCATATTTTTGACAGTAATTTTTGTTATGCTTGGGAACCTTCAACTTCTGGGGTCTCTAGAAATGCTTTGAAAATACTTTGAATTAGCTTACCAATGATGATTTTTATTTTTAATTTGAAAGAAATTAGTCATTATTGTTTGTGCCATGTAAATGCATAATCTCTATTGCCCACAATAAGCTCAGAATCGGAACTGATCTGAACCATGACCACCTATGTTTTTATCTTGTGTATGTCTTTCTTAAGTGAATACCAAAACTCTTTCAGGACTCCAAAGTTCAAGTATTGATAAAAAGTTTTTAACTGTTGTAAAATTCATGAAAAATCCGATAGATGTTGTTGTCTGGGCTATCCAACTGGCCTTTTCTACCTCCACTACTTTGTGATATTCCATATTCAGTGGAACACAGCACTGTCTGGCTCTTGCACTACAGTAAAACAATACTAAAGGTAGAAGAATAGCTGTATGATAATGAGCTCATTGTCACTGTGTTGTGCATCTGTGTGCATGTGAGATGGCAAGCTGAGGGCTGTGGATGCTTCTCTTCACAGAGAAGACTTTCAGCTGTGATTTCAGGAGGGATATTAAAGCTGGCATTGCTAGTAATTAGATGCACTCATGGTTTACACTGCAGTTTTGGATGTGGAAGTAACACTGGTATAGACAGTGATGGTCTAAGTATATATGCACAAAATTATCTAACTCATTTAACTAGATTTGACTTAGTTTAATCAGTGACTTGGTATTAAAAATATGTTAAGACTTCTCTATCAATCAAGGCGAGATAAGCAGAGATTACGGCACTAAATAAACACTATTTTGACAGTCTTATATTGCAAGAGATATTAGTGCAGTATTTCCCAATCTATGGAAAAAACCTAGCTAAGTGGTTACACTTTTCCCCAGTTTAAATCTTGCATTTTAATTCACCATTGGTTTCAATGAGTTACTTAAGTAAGTGGCTACTGGGTATAAATGTACCCCTTTACCTATTTACTTTGTTGAATAAACTCAGTTTATTCTTGTATTTAATAAACATTTGTAAGTGCTTACCACTGAAATTGTGTTCTTCTGCCAAATTTAATTTTGCTTCCTTCTACATTGTAGTATCTATTCTGGTATTTTCTCTCTTTGAGACATATAATCAAGTACATTTTCTTCTTTCTTTTTGGGTCAGACCTTAATTTACTATTTTATTTCCCCAACTGAAATGCGGCTTTCTGTTTTCATGTTTTCCATCAGTAAGACTTTGGGTTTTTTTTCTGTCACAATATTATTTTAAGAGTGTCTACTTCAACAACACAATCTGTAGCTCAGAAAAAAAAACAACACAGCATTAAGGGAGAAATAAAATCTGAAATGGTGAAAACTTTGGAACCAGTATATCTCTACCTATCTAAAACTGAATAGTGTTGTTTTGAGAGAAGGAGACTGTGGGGGAAGGCTACGGATTGTGAGTGGCTGGGAGCAAGCACAGCTGGGGAGAAGAGTGTCTTCTGTTGGACCTCATGTACATCATGTACATTGGACCTGCATCCTCCAATCCCATATATATATCTGAGAATATCACAGATCATGTGGGTGCCAGCAAGTTAAAACCTCAGTTAAAATGTGCTGTATTTCAAGTTTTATAGTGTCTAGGTTTTTACTGCGTTGCAGGAGCAGTGGACTGATAGCAGTAAATCAATGTTTATTTTTCCCTCTTCCAGGCCCCAGGTAACATATAACACCAAATTAAAGAAGCAGTATTCATTTTCAGGTATCCAAATAGCACAGTTCTCTTGTTTAGTCAAAGCTGCCTGAAGGCTGAAAACACTAGCCTAATTACAGTTCTTAAAGCAGAGATCATTTGTGAGCACAAATAATACCAAGGAAGCAAATCTAAGAAAAACAAAGATAGGTCCTTGGAGATCTAAAAGTCATGATGGAAAGAAAAAACATGATGGTCTGAAGTGGTAGATTTTAATCTGATGAATAGCAACGTATTGAAAAGTATGAGCATTCTGTAGCAGCTGTGTTGTTTTGTGGTCAACAGTCTTAAAATAAAGCAAAGAAAATAAAGGGAAATGAAGGAGCAAACTCAGCATTGAAGGCATATCAAGTGCATGCTTCAGAAGAATAATAGAAATAAAAGAAAGAAAACTGTCAGAATAGGCCCTTTTGGTACAAATATCTAGAATCTAAATTTACCTTACATCTTTAGAGGTATAGGATTGAAAATTAAAAAAAAAAAAAGATATTTTCCCATTTAAAAAAACCACTCGTAATTATACCTTTTGTACTAGAAGGTACTTATTTCATAAAAAAAAAGGCAGGGAAAGCTTCAGAATGGGTAAAATCCTACCCTCTAGAGTGTGCAGTGGTTATTTTCCTCTGAATTTGAAAGAATTATGATTTCATAAAATCTCCCTGACCGAACAATAATGTTGCCCAGATGAGAGGATTTTACATAAAAATCCTCACTGATGCTACCAGAGCTTTTCCTGTACAGATGGGAACCACTGAATCATCTGGCCATTATATTGTATTGCACAGGATTTAACAAGATTGAAGAGAGTTAAAAAATATAGGATAAAAATAAGAGACACATAACTATTTTGCTGAAAAGAGCTTAAAGAGAGGGAGAGATTGACAGAGGCTCTCAAAGCACCTACTGGTAAGCATTCATGTAAAACAAGAAATGATTGGTCTAGATGAAAAGCAACAAATTAAACCTAGTAAAAATAAATGGTTCGTACAAGGCTTGCAGTTTTATAATTTATATGTCCATAGTATGATAACTCTACATCTTATAGTTTATCATATTAAAGCATGATTAAGTATTTAAGTAAGGAAAATAGTAAAAAACAACCCACCAAAACCTACAAGTGCCAAAGTGCAATTCTGAATTCTTCCAGGCTGAGATATGGAAGAGGTGTTTTTCCACATCTTTGTTGATTTAATGGCTTTGTTAGTCTGAGACATCAAATACTCTGTGGAGGATGAGGAAAATGAATGGTATTAGTGAAGCTGGGAGATTGCAAACCTGGTCTCGTATAATATTCTTAGCTGACGGAAGTTTCTATGTATTAACTCTAAAATTAATTTGCTAAGTAATTTAAACAACAAATTTAGAGCAAGTTACCTAACCTACAGATTGAGTTCTCATACAAAATGAAAGCATTCTGTTTCTTTCTCAAATTAGCTCCCCAGGTAGCTACACTAAAAACCAGAAGGACACAAAAAATATCACTCTTAAATCAAATTGACATCAGAGAAAGTTTATATTTCATAAGGAGGAATTGATAACCAAAGACTCAGGCTGCCTGTACCTGGAAGCTGCTTTTTTCACCAGGGAGTTATGTTATCACAGGCAAGTTTGAGGTTGCAAAGGAATTGTTTACTCATAAGAGCAAGATGGATGAGTTCAGTAGATTGCATTATCATGTTTGAAAGCATTGGATTACTTATACTTGTTGAACTTAGTTGTAGTGGGTTCCTCAATGCTCTGATTCTTCTACTGCCTTTCTAAGGTCTTTGCATTTTCAGCGTTGCTATGACAGGGACTAATGTGAGGAGGGAAAGAGACTGTTGTCTTTTAATATGATCTCCAGGTAATACAATAACTCACTAACAAAAAGAACTTTGATCATTGCAACAGTACCTCAGCAAGCTTAACTAGAAAACAAATGCCTAGCAAATAAAACAAAAATACACAATTCTGAATAGTTTAAATGATTAGTTTCTGCGTCAGGATATAGGAACTATGCCACAACAGACTGTATTTTTTTTTTCTCCTAAAATGTTTCAAATAATAATATTCTTATTTCTACCTTAGGCTGCTCTTTGGATAACTGCTAGACACACTTCAAAGTCTTTGTGTTAAGCCACTGATACTTCAGGATCATCAGCTATTGCTGGAGAATATGGATGAGATAAGGGGTAGAATTATCACAGATGTTTCTGTAAAACTGTGTTCAAGTGTTTTCATAGGTACTTTGTTCTCAATTCAGACTTAAAACTTCCTTAAAATTTTCTGTATACCTGTGCATAAGAAACAGAACAGCGTGTTAAGCCATCACTACCAAAAGGGATGATGTCATGGGTATTTTAGCCAAAATCATAGGCAGTGTATTGTCACGTTTGAATGCTGCCTTGCATTTATTTCCTACAATTTTTGACACTGTCTGTGAAGCATATATTCATTACATAAAATATGTAATGTGAAAACACAAAGTAAATCTTGAGTTTTTTTAGTTTTGGTAACCTTCATTTGAGTTGAATACTTGTAGGAGGAGTAAATATCTATTTTGACATGGTATCTTCAGTCTGGTTTACTGAACATAATGCAAATAGTTTAATTGTTTCCAAGACATCAGGAATTCTACTTCAAATACTGCACATACTGATGCTCCACTAAAAACTTTCAGTGTTCTTTGCAATAGGTGCTACATCAGAATTCATGCAAACCTGCTCCCTAGAGTTAAAAATGGGCAAAACCTCAGCGATACTGGTGAAGCCCAAGGGAATAAAACCTCGTGTATCTTTATGAGGGGCATGATGTCAGGATAGCAGCTTTGAAATATCTGGAAAAATGTAAGATAGTCATTATTTGACAAAACTCAAAAGAACATTAAAATGAGATCAGTATCAAAGGTGCCAAGAACTTGGAAATTAAGCAGGTAAAAGCAGTATAGGTATAATTTTGAGGTTCATATTGAATTTCTGAAAAAAAACAAACAAACACATGACTAAAGTACAAAATAAAAAGAAATATAAAAAATATAATAAAGCAAAATAAGGACTATATAACTAAATACTATAACTATATCAATGATTTTTTCTGTATTACGAAAGTGTGATGCTTTCAATATTTGTGAGGTTTTTTTAGGTTATTATTACCAAGAGATCATTAAAGTTAATAGTGTTTTTTATAGCACTGTTTGTTTTAACATAGCTGGATATAAACAGATTGAAAACTTCCTTAATTCTTCCAGTAGCTGCAGTCCACAAAATCAGAAGAATTAATCATCTGTAGGGAAAAAAATATGTGATTAGAGTCTTCCTTTAAGTATATGTCCAATTCTAAAAAGGAAACAACTTCATTTTTTCATCTTAATTGGGATTAAGGAGAATAAGAATTCTCAGGAGAATACTTTCTTTTCTAAAAATTCTGATCTGAATTGTGCAGTGGAGTCCATAGCTCTTCATAAGATCATTCTATGTATGCTATTCACATCCTGAATTATGCAAACTTGCAAGAGAAGGAGGAAAGCAATATGGAGAAAATGTTAAATGTTCTACAGATTGCTCCACTTGCTAATTTTTTCAGTAATACAGATTACACTTTTACACTTCTACATTTACTCTTCAGAACACTGCATGTGACAGACATGATATAGCACACCAAAGAGTTTCTGCTGTTTCATGTTTGATGAAAAAGGCACAAAAGATAATAGAAATGAAAAGCAGAGCTGCTAATGTCAGCATGAAATTTTGGGCTGTATGAGGCAGGACAAGAATATGATAAGGTGTGCCAAAATACAACAAAACATTTATAGTGAGAGTTTTCTAATTACTTTGTTTATCTAATCAAAACAAACACTGCTGGAAGAGCTCAAGTAGAACAGAAATGATTATTCTTCAAGTCTTGATGCTTAAAATAGGCAGTTAAATTCTGAGAGAGTATATCAAAATAATTGCCTCATTGCTTAAGAGTTTACTGAAGGAAACAACGTAAGAAAAGTCTCAGTCATATGATAAATAAATACCATTTTATTTAAAATCTCCAGAATTGTCCTTTCTAGGAGATTTGGAAGACTGTAACAGGAATATAAAATAACCATTACTCATAAAAAGAAAAATGTTTGGTTGATGCAGAAATATCTGCAGACCGTACATAGTTGAGTTTCAAAAGAGTGCAAGATGGAACCAGTTGGAAAAATCAATTACAGCTTGGATCAGTAATAATTTTACTTAATTTGTTTTAAAGACAGCCCAGGGAAAGAATCAATATAAACTGAAGTGTGCCTTATGATCATTTTGCTAATACCATGGAAAAATCTATTTATCCAAAATAGGTTGTAGGAACTGACCTGTACGCAGTATACTATCTGCAGACTGGTCATTAGTATGTTAAGAAGACCTGTTGAGCATATATAAGTTTAATGAATAAGGAAAGCAGTGTAGGGACCTTGCTTGGGTTTAATTACAATGAATTAATTGTTTCAGATGTGTGATGAATGAGGGATTTGAAAGCAATATATGAAAGCTAGGATAGAATTTTAAGCAGGTTGACCATACATTGAGGTGAGGTTTATTGATCAAGCATTGCTTATAGATTTGAAATGGCACTTCCATATCCTAACATGAAGGGCTAGTCTTTGATGAAAATGAACTTGGTAAATACTCCAAAGAACTGGATAGAAATAAGACCCATGCACCAAAATGTGTCTAAATTGACTAAATAATTTTGCTATTTTGTTTATATGACAGTGCACTTTTTCATCCTTTTCTGGCTACGATTTAATTTTGCAGCTATTGCTGTGCTTCATATGTAGTCACGCACTCTTTTATACATAGCCAAACAGATCCACTGGACTGACTGCAAACTTAATTGAATGGATCCACAAGCAGCAAATCAAATCACTTGCTATACTGCTTTTAATGTTTGAAAAGAAATATGTTACACTACTTTCATTTTTCTGAACGGTTTGTTTAACTTTGTGTCTTCGTATTGTTCTGTTGGAATGCTTTAGTATACTCACAGTGTGATGAACTTGGCTTTGGTTTTGCATATTTTGTTTTAAAGTGAGGCTACTCCACCAATTACTGTACCACCAAATTAGAAAAGAGAGCATAATCCCACAGTTTAATACTGTGTTTTATTTTAAAACTGTATTTCAAAGAATCCTTACGGTAAATAAATCTGCACTACCAATAGGTTGCATATCATCTTAGTCTGCTTTGCTACTACAGCCCTGCCTTGGCAGCGGGGTTGGACTAGATGATCTCCAGAGGACTCTTCTAACCCTTACAATTCTGTAATTCTGTGACACCTGTACCTGATCTAGTGTTAAACTAGCTACTGAGGTATTTCTGTGTTCCATGATGGGGTTAGCAGCCACAGCTGGAATACTTAAAATGTTACACTTACTAATTTTGTCTTGCATACACAGACATTTAGACTAATATATGGTCCTACAAGAACAGCAGTTTTAAATAGGAGAATACAATTTTGCTACTTTTTATGGCTGGTCTAGGTAATTCTCCTAATAGGGCTTTGTACTGCGTGGCATGTAACACAGGTTTGAACGCAACATGATTTTATTTTTAAGAGCTTTGGGTAATTATCCACTATCCAGTTATTGTTGCTAATTCCACTATAAGCTCTATTATGTCCAGTAAAACCTATACGTAGTGTGTAGTATTGGAATGCATTTGAACAAATGTGTTGTGCTGTTGATTTCTTTTTTTTCAGCTGAATTTTTGGAGTACTATCTAACTGAGCTGAGCAAATACATTGGGCGATTAACTCATTAATTTTGCTATTCCTGTATTTGCCAAATCACTGCTTCTCAAATATATCCATTATTCAAACTTATGTGGGAATTTATTAGGTGAATAAATCTTCATCTCTAGACAACTTTTAATAGAAGATTATCAATATTACCAATTTACATTGGGTTTATTCTGCTTTGCAATAGATTAAGACATTCTAACATGACTTGCAAATTTTTATTTTTAAACAAATATCAAACTGAGTTTTCTTAGTCCTGAAATTCAGAGTGACAGTTTTTGTTTACAGTTTCCCATTCTTTGGATGGAACCGAAAATGAAACAATTCGTGATTCACCTCTCAAAGTTTCTCTTTTGCTTCTTTCATTTAGAACAAAATCTTGCTGAGTGCTTTCCAGAAAAAAAAAAAAAAAAGGTAAAACATGAGGTGATCTCTTTGTACCTCTTTTTCCTTTCCTCAGTATTCTATGTACTGTTTTCTTATCCATTCTCTGTCTCTAGCCCTTCCACTTGTTACAGAAATTTAATTCTGTTCTCCTTTCCTCCTTCTCACCTCCTTTTTTTTTCTACTCTTTAACTCTTTCTATTGTCTCTTAAGTCACTTCTTTTTATTTCTACTTCCTGTACTCAGCTGTCTAGAGAACCTTTTTGTCTGTGATCTTATCCTGCCATTTAACGTTTGGTTGTTCCATCAGTGTTTCTCTCAGGAAATATCCATTCCTAGGAATATAACACTGAGTCCTGTGTTTCTGTGTTTCAACCCCATGTCTTCTGCCCCTGTTTTTAATATTGCCACTTCAATATTTGTTGTTAGTCACTTTACCTAATCCACACCTCTCTGTCTATATCACAACTTCAGTTTTTTCTCTATCACCCCTCAAGATTGTGAAAGACACCAATACATTGTGAGTAAAATACTTCCCATAGGAAATATGCTACTAGTTGCAGAAGACTAAATTTATGTTGTACATGATTGCACGTGGAGTAAGGGCAGGCTTTCTGGGTTTATTCACCTGGTTCCTGCCTTGAAACTTGACTTCTGTCTTTTTGCTGCTTAGTGAACCACTAAAAACAAACACTTCATAGGTGATTAGCAATTCATATGCCCAAAGAAAATAGCTTTTGCAAGCAGACATTGTCTCACCCATATTTATTCACTGAACAAAGAGCTTCTGGAGAAAACCAGTTGTGGTGTGTGTGAACAGAAATTGTGCTAGAATGTAGATGCTTACAGAAATGTGCAAACTGACTATGCATATTGCACATGCATTTCAAACCTGGTGATTTATTTAGCAACGTACTAGTCTTTTCTTAAAGCTTGCTAGTGTAACTTTATATGAATATCACTTAATATCTTAAACATCTGTACTTCCAAGTAGCACCTAATGTATTTTTATAATGTGCACTATGTACTGTGTAAATCTTTGAATTCTGAAACGTTAGAATGATATTGACTTCCTGGCTGAAAACAAGTAAATGACTTAAAAGAGATGCAAATGTAAAAGTGTGGTGTGTATTTTGATCCTGTGTCAAAATATTGACAGTATAACTGTACTATATGTATCTCTGGACTTTTTAGTGAAGTAAAATGGTGTTTGTATATTCTGTAGCACATGCTGAGCAAGTGAGCACAGCAGGGGTATTTTACAGAGACTATAAATAGTTTTCCTGAGTCAATAGTATTGGATTATATCAGGCAAGCAGGACCATTCATGCTAAGAGGCATGCATACTGTGATTTTTCTGAACTATCTCTAAAGTTCAGTTGTGTGCCTTTTTCTATTATACTAAAATATTAGATCATCACAACTGATGACTTGTAATCATGACTTTTAAACTGACATGCTGATTGATAGGCAGGATTATCATCTGATTAAGAATAAATAAGAAATGGGAAACTTCTATTCTCAGCAGTGCCCCAGATTTCTGTAGTGACTGCTTAAACACCTTAGCCTCTCAGTATTCTTTTCCCCATTTAAACAAAAAGAGGGCATCATTGTTTTCTTTTCTTGTGGAAATATACAGGAATAATGTCTCCTGTATTTGTGAATAGTAAAGTAATCAGATAAACACAGGATAAACACAGAAATTTATTTTATAATGACTTTCAACAACTTCTTTGTTGTTTCTAAAAGAAAAAAAATAAGGTCCTATTTTTTCCTAGCATTTCTTTTCCAAATTTCATTATATTCATATGTGACTAGGTAACCTATTTCAAACAAACTTTTATGAATTCACAGAAATGAAGAACAAGGGCCTACTTGGCCTGTTTCTGACTCCAATAGAAATGACATGAAGGGTATTATAAACCACAAAATAGGTCTTTTAACTGAATATTTTTTGAGCTGTAATACACTATATTTTCTCTTTCTTTTTTTCTTTCCTTTTTTTTTTTTTTTTTTTCCTTCTTGTGTAAAGCACTTAGAGAAAATCTGATTTTTAAAAAAATCTCAACTTTTCAAATATTACTGTACTGGTGAAAATAGATTTTCTACATTTAATTGGATAGTATGTCATATGTAATTAAAGATCCATCACTTTAAATTAACTAAATTTTTCTTGTGAGAGTCAGAGTTTCTAGTGTGACCTATGAAAAAAAGGAAAATGAAATAAAATTTGTGCAGAATATAAGACTACGGCTTTAATTTTTCCCCAGAAACCAAAGTAAATAGGAAATATGAAGATACGTGGTGGTTTTTTTTTTTTTTTTTTTTTTTTTTTTTTTTTTTTTTTTTTAGTTAGGATTTGCTGACATGACTGCCACACTATCCCTTTTACATCACATCATTCCTCTGTGCAGGAGCAGCGGCAAAATGGTGGGAAATTAGTTGCAAGGGCAAAAGAAGAGATTAGGATGCAAGGGATGTAATTTCTATTTTTCTTATGCGGCTTAGCTTGTTTATTTGTTTGTTTTGTTTATGGGTTTTTTTGGGGTGATTGTTTATTTTGTTGTGTTTTTTTTGTTGTTGTTGTTGTTCCATTCAGATTGGTATAATGTTGTCTGGAAAGACAAAGGAGGATCCTGGTTGAGTAGAACTGTGAACTAACTGATGTGTAGAATAATGACATTGTCTCCCATCTGAAAAGTTCACTGCATTCTTTACCATATCTACTAGTTGTAATATCAGTATGAGCCTTTGATGAAATTTATCTCCTAAAGAAGTGAAAAATTCTGCAATATCAAAATCACAAAGACAATAAGCCAGAATAGTTGCCCAGTTTAATATTCCCTGTGCTCCTCCGGGACAAGCTGATTGCTCCCAAGGAGAAACAGGGGGAGATGTGCCTATGAACCTTATTATATTCTCCTCTTGTTCTCTAGAACTGTAGGAAAATGTCTCTTACCCCGTGTAGATATCAGAGTTCACAGACCTACCTGCTTCAAAGTGAGTAAGTGCATTCTTTGAAGAACTGGTTCCTTTATATTCTCAGTACAACTTTGGATGGAATCAGATATATGATGAAATACATGGCTAGGAGTGAATAAGGCTACACAACAGTGTATATTAATTTAGACGTTTGTTCCAGTCATGCCATCACTATTTTTATTGGCTTATTCCCTAGCAAAACCCACTTGAAAAAAAAAAAAAGTAATCATGCTTCATCTCCATCACACAGATTTAGGACAAATGCAGGAAGTCTCAGATTGTAGGAGAAATTATTCTGTAGCCTTGTAATGTTTAGACAATTCATGGATGCTTCCAAACTGCACAGGGCCTTTGAGCACATTTTATGTTTGAGCACTGCCACAGAAGTCTGCAGGGCTTTATAAAGTTTTTCTTGTAAGGTTTTATTCCTATAATAATGCATAAAATAAGCAAAAGGATTACACTTATCCATTGCTGCTCAAGGGGATTTTTATTGATTGGGAACAGGTTATGTAAACTGCAGTGATAATGAATATTAATTTGCCAACTTGCCTCAGTGTCAAGTTACGTGCATTATTGTTCTGAGTTTGGTGGTAGTGTGTTCTTTAACAAGGTATCAGACAGATCTCCCTGGAGTTTTTATGTGACTTTTACAGGTCACTGCCTCTTGGAAAACACATAAATATGTTAAGGGAAGAGAGACTCTTACAGAACTTTTATAAGGCTGATATAGGGTTCTTTCTACTTTATCCATAAAATTTCAAAAGCTATCCTTTCTGTAAAATAAGTTAAACAACTATTTTCTATTCTATCACAGTCCAACTAAACTCCTAGCTATATGTCTCCAGAAATCACCCATGTGGGACTTTGAGGAAATGAGCTTCAAAATAGAGAATATTCTGTATTACTGGACAGAAATAAATAATGGAAAATGTGTACAGATGTCAGGATTACTACCACAGAAATTCATAGGTAAAAAGTCAAAAATCAAAGTATCTGAATATGTTGGAACCACCATCTTAAAGAACAAACAAGCCTAATCCAAAGACTTAGACATGCTTGTTAATATATAATTAATATAAATTAAATTTCTCGTGATGGTTTTAATGAACTTTTTAATGCAAAATAGCATGATCTATTTAACTTTATACACATTTGAATACTCAGGATTTAATGAGCCGCCAAATTCTGAAATGTAGAGTTTTAGCTCTTTCATTTGTATCAGTGAATACTTTCAGTGGCAGTTTTCTCATTTGGTTATTTGCTTTAAGTGCTCCAGTCAATCGAATGAGGACTGCACAGCAGAAGAAAAAGACAAAAAGTTTGAATTAATGTTTTTATTTAATTCTGGCACCAAAACAAACAAACAAAAGAAAGAGAACTTGTTCCTTCTTTCTTACCCTTTTTACAGGCTCCTTTCTTTGACATGCAATGCTAAGGTTCCCCAGTAGATGCCCTTAGAGATCTCTTATAAACGTAATGACTAAGCGCTGAAATTGAGTATCTGCAGCTTTCTCTTTGTGTGGAGTTTTTGTTTTTATAGAATCTGTATTATCTACTTTCGAGTGGTATTATGCTTTCAGATTTCAGCGATAATGAATAATGAAATTATTTGATCCCAAATGAAGTTGAAAAAAGCTGGATGATAAGAAATTAAATATTTATCCTTATTGCCTAATTATTTTTCAATAGTAATTTTTAATGTGGATATTAATTCTGTAGTGTATTATCTCTTTACTGTTTAATCAGTTGTTACTTTATATTCACTAGATGAGAATGGGGGCAATGTCATCTTGTCAGAATTACTACCACTGCAAAGCTGCTACACACTAAAATGAACTTATACCATTTATTTGATTATAAATAATGAAAAAATCTACAGATCTAACCTCAGAGTCTAGGCTTTTTTCCCCTCCTGAGTTTACATCTGTTGTTTTGTGGTATAAATTTGAATTATTTTGATGAATTTCAAAGATAGGTTTCTTGTGTGTGAACAATATTGCATATTCCTTTTATTGGAGTCCCTTTGTGAGAACCCACTTTGAGGAGATATGGGAAAAACCTTAATGTGCTTTTATGATCCTTTTTGTCATTTGGGAGACCTCCTCTGACAGATGGTTGGCACAACCTTTCTCCAAGCCACAAGTAAGCTAATTTTCTTCTATGCCATTTGCCAGTGTCTGTCATTGTGGTGCTCATGATGCCCTGCTGTTATAAAAGCACCAGTCCAGGTCTAAGTACATTCTTGTGCTTTTTGTTCAGGACCGAGTTTATAGTGGATGCATTATCATCTTTCATTAAAGAAACTGAACAGACATTGAGTGAATTAGACCGGTGGGAAATGGGGGAAAGATGTATATGTCCAAACTTCATGCTGTGTCTGTGGAAGAGAGAGAGAGATTTGGAGGATTATTCACGCTATCCCATATCAGAGCACCCTGAGAGTTCCTTTGCTGTCACTGACTTCAAGCTAATCAATGATCTTCACTAGTAACAGCTGCACTAAAGGGGCAGCTGCTGTCTTCAAAAAAAAAAGAAAAAAAAAAGGCATAATTTGTTCAGAAGTGGAAATGAAACCCTACAAATGGCAGTACTTTGGACTGCATATTTTGAAATAAGATTTCATTACTGCTTGAATCTATCAGTGACTAAAATCATTTTTATTATCAGGCTACAAATGCAAGTGTGTTTAAAGTACTGCATATTCTTGATTCAAAGGAAAATTTTTTTTTATTTTTTTTTCATTATTATTTTTTTTTTTTAGTCTTGTTTACTACGTTGTAACTGTCAGGTTAGTTGGGACAACAAATCAATTAATACTTGGTAGTATCGGATTTTTATATCTTTAATTCTTCAGTAAGTATTCCCGGGAATGTTTTTCCCAATTTGAATGTTGAAAGACATATCACAGAAAAATAAATTGAACTTGCACGTGGTGAGGGGTACCAAGCCACACGGAAGTCACTGAAATAATCTGAAGAGTGATTAACAGTGCAAGTTTCTGACATTTCATATTTTTTTCCCTGACTGTTAATACAAAATCCCAAGCACAAATTTTTAAAAAAAAAATAGCTTTAGAAGTGCTATGAGTAGAAAAGCCAAGAAAAATAGTCACTTCTGAAATACTATCCTTACTCTCTAATTCTGCATTTATTTTTTGCATGCAATGCTGTTTGCAAGGAATGTAACTCCTTCTCCAGAATTATTTGCAGTAGAAAAGGAGAAAAAAATGAGTCAAAGAAAGTGACTGTTGTTCTAAGTTTAGGGAGTTATGGATAAGCTGTAAAGTATGAGAGCATATGTTTTGGACAATCCTGGGTTTGGGCTGCTAGCTGAAGTTAAACCACAACATGGACAAATACTGAATGGGTTGCCAAACAACTTTTACCCTGTGTTGTTTGCATTAACTTCCCTTTAACATGTTGAGACTTTGGTCTTCTGTTTGTCTTAAATAAAATTTTCTGCTGTATTGGATCTTCAATTAAGCAGCATCTGATAAATACAACATAGGGAATCTTTGTTATTAATACCTATAGCCTTAAAAACATAAACCAGCATTGAAGTTCTTCTGTGTTTCTCCTCTTTACAAGAAAACATCAGTACTTGCTGCATGTGTTCTCCTTTGCCCAATGGCAATGCTTCAAATATGGTAATTGGGGTAGAAAAATAAAAACCAAGCATGATTGATTATCAAGAACATGAGACCTGAGTATACCAAACTGAAAATTGTGTGCCATGTTATATGGGATTTGTGAGATACTATCATAAAGTATCCAAATTAAGGTTATGGAAACCAGAAACATACCACTAAGCAGCAGCAGTCTCTCCGGACTAACAATTAATGGCTAAACACAGCATAAATTCCTCATTAAAGTAGTGTATATTGGTTTGCATTACATGGAGTAAAGTAATATCCCAGTGCAATACTCTGTGGATGAAAATATTTGAATTGCTAAAAATAATGATGTAACGTATGGGTCACAAAAAAAAATGATTAAAAAAAATTCATTTATCATATTTTTTGAGTGTGTAAAAATAGTGTCAACACTGAACGAAATGGAGCTTGTAAATAGTATCCATTTAGCAGAAGACAGACATCAGGATATGAACAGGCAAAGTTTATTTTCCAACTATAGTCCATGATAGTTGATACAGATCTAAATTAGAGAAAAAAATAGAAAGAAAGTATTCACTACAAACACATCAAAGTAATTTTAATTAAGTATAAGCTTTTAAATTGAATATCATGGAGAGTGGACAAAGATGAAAGATAAGCACTTTCAGATAAACACTCTCAAAATTGCAAGAATGCCAAGATACGTTAATGTATTACTCTGTTGTATCATTATTTAGTCTCAAATTTAGGAGTGCAAGTCCTCCCAAAATACAGAGATTTTCAGATTTTTTTGAGGGTCTTCCATGTGCTATTTTTGGTCTTATTTGTCTACTAATTTGCAAAGCCAAGCAGTAAGTTATGGTCTGTCAAACCTTTCATAATTTGATAGATTTCCTAACTACTTCATTAATTGGGTTATATAAAACATTCATGTAATTGTTGATTGTTTCATGTACTTTCATAATGGCAAATGAGAATGGATGTGCAAGATCCCTGTTCACCCTCACAATGTTTCAATTTCCTCTCAGTTTTGAAGAAGTTGGTTTTGGGTTTACCTCTGTCCCAAGGGAGTTTCTGGTGCAGCTGTGCTAGTAGACTCAGAATCAGTTTTGTACTGCAAAAATTGTTATTAACGAGTGGAATTTTATTCTGTCTGTCTGTCTTTGCAAAGAACCTGACAGGGCTTAAGATAAAAAACAGAGCAGAAGTAAAATAACAGGGGTTCAGAAATGCTATACAGATGCCAGCCAAGCTGCCTTCCTGATAACTGGCAAGTATTAGGGGTTTGGTCAATGCAAGTCTGGTTTATTGGGCTTTATATTCTACACTCTGTATGTCAAAGTTAATAATGTTTCTTCTTGCAGTGCTTTGACCTAATTAGCAGTCCAGTAAGAACTGCCTCACAAAATAGTAACAAACTAATGCAATCCAACTTATCCCATTTCCTGTGTTAACTAGTTCAGATTTTTAGGTTTTACCTAGTTCTGTTTCTCACTACAAGTTTATTCCACATGTCGCCACAAGTGTAATTAACCTAGAAAGCTGATGTACGTCAGAGCAGCTGACCTCTGTCTGGCTTTACCCTAGTCATGGGTGATTTAAAGACAGTTTAATACTTTAATCTGTAATGCATTTTCCCAAAAGGCACGAAACAGGTAACCTATAATGGCATGATGAGTAGATACTTAATTTTCATAATGATTTCACATTGAAGATGAAGTAGCTACTCTTTAGAAGTGGTGGAATGGGTAGCAAATTAATTTAAAAGTAATAAATCAGATAACTAATCCTGTTATCTCACAATAAAGCAGATTCAAGTGAGACTACTGTTTCTTTGCTTGGTTTCACTTAAACATATTTTTAATTTTTTAAGCTATTAGCTTCCAGTTGGAATTTTTGTTTCGTTTGTTTCTGTTCATCCAAAGGTACCTCTTTTCCTGCTTATAAACAGAGCATGTAATTAATGGTCTTATCTCAAGGTGATTTTTTCCCCCCCTGTATGTTATTCACAACTAAATTACGATTCCCAGTAACACGTTACTGTGTCTGGCGTGGGCTACCAGCGAGCTCTGCCTCGACACTCAACGCACTGAAATTTGGTATGGACAGTAGGGATTACCGGCCACAGGCTGTGAAAAGCCTCCAGCACGCTTGAGCTTTCAGATAGCCCGCTGATATATTAAAGCTTATAAATATTGCATAACACCCACCCTGCCTGAAAGCGTGCGAGCACAACAACCCTCTGTGCTTGGGCGAGGAACCACTCGCTGTTTTTTCACAGCAGTTGCTCTTCTCGCCGCGGCGGCCGCGCTGCCATCTGCCCGGGGCGATGGGTGCCGCCGCCCGGGGACGCGGCTCTCGGGGGACAGGGGGAAGGGGGCGGGGGGAAGGCTAGGGAAAGAAAAGGAGAGGTGAGACGTCCCCGCGGAGGGTAAGCCAAAGAGGGGGGAGAAGGGGAACTCTGCTGGGGCAACACGCCCCTCGCCCCCCCCCCTCCGCTTCCCCCCATGGAGGGCGGGGAGCCCTCTGGCGCGAAGGGGTGGGGAAACGCGAGGCGCTGTATTTTCCTGTCCCATAAAAAAATTAATAAAAAAATAAAAATAATAAAAAATAAGGCAAGCGGGAGGCTGTAGGCGCGGGTAAGTCCGGGCGGTGCGGGGGCGGTGCGGGGGCGGGGCGGGGGGCGGGGCGAGCGGCGGGGCCGTGAGGGCGGGGCAGCTCCCGGCGCGAGCGGCGGCGGTGGCGGCGCGGGCGGTGCTGTCCGCGCGCGGCGGTGCTGAAGGGCGCGAGCCCCGCGCCGCCTCGCGCCTGCTCCGCGCGCCTACTCCGCGCGCCCGCCGCTGCTCCGGCCGGGAAAAGCGCCGCGCGTGCCGCGGGAACTGCTGCGAGTTCTGCTCCGGACCGGTGCCTCCGTCCCTGGATCGCTCTTGGCTTTGTTAAAGGAAGAAGTGTGCCTCTCTTTCCGATTTTGCACGGGGACCCGGCGAGCTGGGCTTTTCTTTTTTTTTTTCTTCTTTTTTTTTTTTTTTTTCTTTTTCCCCCCCTTTGTGGATTTTAGTCACTCTTGGACAAGGTAAGCAGCATTACTAATACCTGTCTATCTGTCAGTCTGTATTTCACAGAAATGGGTGCCAGATGGGATGGAGAAGCTGAAATTAAAGGCAGAGCAAAGTTGGAACCCTGTTAGGTCGGTGTAGAGGTGCAGTTTTCAGTGGAAAGGGCTCCGTGAACAAAAGATGAATCTGAATGAGAAGTTAAGAGGCTTATTTTTATTGAAAACTGGCTCTTAGGATAATGTTTGGATGTTTGAGATTTTTTTTTTTTTTTTTTAATCTTGAATATTATTAGAATGTCTCAAAAGACGTTTCAGAACCTTTGTATAAATGCTGCGTTTGGGGGACTAGACAAGCTCCAATTGATTCTGTCTGGGGGAAGAGGGAATATGTGAGGTCATTCTGGGAAGTAGAGAGTAAAGTAGGAATTAAAGAGGATTTAGAAGCATAGCCCCATGTTGCTCTGTGTTCTTGTGCGTGCCTGTATGCGTCTGTAACAGAAGGACGGTGATACCTTGTTACTCGACGAACAATTCAGCGCTGTAACACTGTGAACTTGTGAAACAGCACCTTTATGAAAGGGATCATCACCACCTCTGCCTCCAAGGTCAATGTGCTGTGTGTGTGTCCGTGAAAGTTGTGGATTTTTTTTCCTTTGATGTTGGCTGAACATCAGGCCTGCTTCCAGGCTGCAGCTAGGCGTAAATGCAAATCTTGTATTTAATAATACTGTATTATGTTGCATTTCTACGACTGCTGTTGTCAGTAATTGAATAGAACTGAGAAATGTGGGCAGATGAAATGTTCTTTCAGCACTGTTTAACCTTTCACAAGCCTGGTAAGGAGCTCTGCTTCAGAGAGGAGTTTGCTGCTGCTTCTGTGAGAGTTGTCAGAGTTGTGCACATGCAGAGCTGAGTGCCACACAGGGATTTCTGCACACTCGGAGCTGAGCGCCATGCAGGGATTTCTGCACACGCAGGGCTGAGCACCACATAGGGATTTCTGTCTGAGATTAAGGCTGATTACAGAAGGAACAGGCTGCTGCTGGTAGCCAGTGCTATTGTGATGGTTGAACAAAACAAGCAGGCAAATGAAGTTCCCACCTTGTATTTTTCAGGATTATGTAGCACTTCAAACTCCTGTGGCTGTGATAAATTTTCTTGGGAACTGGGACCTAAACCACAAGTGTTTCTCTACACAGTTGTCCTGCACAAGTTGTAGTAACTGTGAGCATAAGGTAATCTTTGCTGATGAGATGAAGCTGATGAAAAGAGGCTGTTTCATAGTATTGTAGTTCCTTTTTTTTTTTTTTTTTTTTTGCTCCTGCATAATTTACCTAATGTTAAGGTTGGTTGTTTATGCTCTAGCTGATAAAAAGCACACAGTAAAAAGACAACCATCGGGCAGCAGCACAGAGCTACTGATGAGTAAAACTGAAAGAAAGCAAATTAAGGACAAAGTTGTTTTGGTTGTCAAGGCTTTCATTACATTTGGGTAGAATTAGGAAATATGTTTTACAGTTCTGTCCCTCTGCCCCTCCCTCTCTCTCCAATCATAAAATAACTATTTCTTTCCTCTCTCAACATTAGGGAAAGTTTATTACAGAACACTTGCACTGCTTACAAATCTTCATTAATAGTCCATCCATAAATTAGGACAACTCTTATCATGTGTCACTGATGGGAATAGTAATTTGCTTTGAAATGTTTTGATATAATTTCGAATTATGCTTTTTAATGTATGGAGATTCAGGATGCTTACTTTCTAGAGTAGGCATTACAAAAATATTCTGAAAAAGTTATTTTGAACCATGTAGTGTAGACAGTACAATAAATGAGGGGAACCTCACCCCAGCAGAATAACCCCCAGCCCATTAATTATGTGGCCGAACTTTTGATCTTTATACAGGGCCTGAACCTTCAAATCCTTGTTCAGTTGAGTAGTTTTTATTCATACGCATAGTCCTGTTAACTGGAAAAAAGACTATCTCCATCATTACATAATTAAAAGTCACTGACCTTGCTGAGATCAGTCATTTTGCCAGCATCAATCAGATGATAAACTTTGATGCTAAGACATTAATCCGGTGCTTTTAAGTTTATGTCTTATACCTGATTTTATTTTCTATGTAATGTTTTGCCTTCATTCATATTAGGTTGTTTTATTTTATAAATCATGTTTTAAAAATGGAGATTTTAAATGGTATGTAGACTCAAAAGGGAGCAAAATGGTACTGCTTTTTTTTTTCAACAAAATGGTGTTCTAAATATACATATACATCCAGTGTGGCCCATAGCCTTTTTGGTCACTGGTTCTAATTAGAAAAATTCTGTCTTCAATAATAAACTTTCTTCAAACATATTTGTAAACTTGTAAGGATATGATTTGGTATAAAATGCAGTTCCACTACCTTTAACACCAACACACAAAAGCTGAAAAAACCCCACATGTTAATGACTTGCCAAACAGCTGACTGCAGAACTAATGCAAAATAAGGGAAGAGTTTTGTCATAAAAACAGGATTCAGGGAATCTCGTGGTATAAAGAGCTACTTTATAGACCCTACTTGTGCTGAGCAAAATAACCAAAGATGTGGGTGTGAGGGAATATACCTATAACTATTAAAAACATCAACATATGCACAACCTGTCAGGGTTCCAAAACTCACTTTTAAAAGTGGATCACTTGGTTATTTGCTGGGTTATGGCCTTTGGCAGCAGAAAGTAATCAGTAAAAGCCCAAATGCTGTGGTTGATCAGTTCTAGGTGTGTTCTAGACTTACCTAATCATGTCAGTGTGTCATTCAGATTTTTTGTGTGTGAGTTTATCCAGTAATCCTCAGTATTTGTTTAAAAAAACAAATATATTTGATTTTAGAAGAAAAGAACTGTTACAATCACACGAATTATGCCTTTAATAAATACCAAACTTTTGTTTTCCTTACACAAATGCATGCTGTTCATGACTTTATATAACATTCTGGAAAATGTAAATTTTGTGTCACTTCTCTGATTTTTTGAGACCAAAATAGTAATGAAAACAAGGCTCTGCTGAGTTTTGTTAGTTATAAAAATAAATATAAAAGTGGTATTCTAATAGGAATAGTTCTGACTTTTAATGAATCTGAACTTGGCTTTGATTTCTCAAAGGTAACAGGTCAAATGAAATTTAGAAATTCAATTCTGAATGTTTGTCTCAAATCTGGCAAATATTATGGGATAATTCTGGACATTAGATATTGCAGGAGTGAATCACTGGCTCAAGGGGAAGCAATGAATCAAATGCCACTCTTGACTTTGTTTTTCAGGCTTTCCAAGCAAAAGTGGGACAATAATCATTAATTATTCAGAGTAGCTTGGCCTATTATGGTACTTAATTTTAAAGTAAAATAAATTGATTAGCAAGTTTGTTTGTAAATCTGTGTAATCCCATTTTTCACTTCAAATTTTTTTTTTTTTCCTTGTGAAGCATAGGGAATAGCTGTCAGCAAATGAAAAGACTGGAAACTTGTCTGCATAAGATATTATACATATTTAATACAGCGTGCTTTTCCTTGCCTCTTGGTAGACAGAAAAGACAAAGAACAAATTTATATTACTAGAAGAGCAATAAGCTGAAATTTTTCTCTGTAGTAAAGAGTCATTGAGAAAGCTGTGGGCTGACCAAAAGTTGTAAATATTGCTGTGTCAAACTCAGTCTTACACCTCCAATATCAAGGATTACTAATGCCCAGGAAAAATGTTCAAGAGAAATCAAATCCACAGGCTCGTTCTGTTTTCTGCTATTTTTCAAGATCTTTCTTTATGTTTTGGGTTAGCTGAGTAACCTCTAGTCACAAAATCCTGTCTACTAGAAGGTACCTTCTTACATTTATTAACAGATGTGTCTTCATTCAGATGGACCAATGCAGATCAAGAATTTTCTGTACAGTTATAGTGGCAGAACTACTGCAAAAATTCTCCCTAATTGCCAGTATGTCTCATTTCCTCTATGTCATTGTTACTTCTGTTTGTATTGGCTAAATGTACTGGCCAAGAGAGGTTGCTCTGGTCTAGCCAGGTATGGGCCTTACCAAGTGGCTATGGGAATGGCTTGAAAATATGTATTTGTTATCTATTTTTAGCTTTTCTTGATAGCAATGTTTCTGCAGGTATTTACCCTCACTACCCTATTCAATTAATCACTCTTTTTAGCGTACACTACGTGTAATTAGTGGTGAATTATTTGGCTGCATTGCTAAGCTGTGCAAAACTTAGGAAAATAAGAAGTTCTAAAGAGTTAAAAGAGGGGAGAGTTGGCAAAGCTTGTACTGACTGCTTGAAGTAGGTTGAAGTTCACAGTTTATTTGCATTTGAATTAAGTGAGGTTGGTGTCCAACAGTGCTTTTCAGAGCAGACTTCAGAAAGACTTTTTTGTCTAATGAAGTTCTTGAAAATGTTAGATGGAAGATGAAGGATATTTAAAATACTTCTTTCTTTTCCTGACAGGGAGACATTTTTCTCATTTTACTCCAAGTGAGGTTTATTGTAATCTGAAATATTTTTACCACTGAATAGGCGGTCTTGTGCTAAAAGCCACAATCATTTTTAGATCAGCATATTAAAAACTTTCTGAAAGTATTTTTAGTTCCTTCATACAGAATTTCTTAATATCTACAAAAAGAAATAAAATAATCTGGAAATAGCTCATAACTTTAATCAGATAAAATATTATTCACTAGTGAAAATGTTCTTTTATTAAATGATAGGAACTTCTAGATTATTACTTTACATACATTTGCATCCATAAGGAAACAAAATATTTTAGAGTCTTTCTGCATTGTAACTCTGAACTACGTATCCCCATAATTATAACAAAACTTTGTCTTCCTACATAATATGTAATTCATTATACTTCTAATCACATTTAAATAAATGAATGAGCAATGAAACAAAAGCAGGTAGACAATTCTTACATGATGAGTAGTGGAAATAAACTTTGTTTTCAAAGAGCTTCAAAGTTTAATATTTCAAGTTCTATTTTTTTTATATATTTTCTTATGTAAACTTTACTTAAAACACCACTATAATGGATAATATATGTTACTTATGAGTTTTATTAAATTTTGTCAAACATAATTGCTAGCAAAGAAAAAAAGCAATTTCACGTCATTCTGGTGCAACGGAAATCTTAATTTATAATGAGTACAACTTTTGATTCTGGTACAGACTGAATATACTGAATATACTATTACAATTCTATAAGTAATTGAGGACTGTATTTGATGACAGTCATGTCATTCCAATGATAACAAGAAACTTGGAAGATTCAAACACATTTAGAATATAAACAGAAAAGACTAGTATCTACTTTCTGACAACAAACTTTAGGGTAATGGAAAGATAAATGCATGTGGATGAATGACCAGTTCACAAATGTCTATCTTTTAGAGTTGCAGAGTCCAAATTTTTATTAATACGGCAGAAAATAACCTATTGTACCTAAGTAAAAGACAAGATGCACCATGTTGGTTTTGAAAATGCTTTTTGCATTTATCTTTTAAGAAAAAGAGATTTCTTTTTGTCACATTTTGTGGGGATTTTTGTTCCTTCTGCATCATCATTCATAGCAGAGTCTATTGTTTTCCTCCTAAGGGTCTGTTTTGAGTCTTGAATCAACAAAAAGCAGAAGCTTGTAAAAGACATGAAGTTTGTACTGTATCTTGGTAACTATTCACTTTTTATGAAAGATTTGAGATTGTTGAACCTGTGGAGAGAAATCTGAGTTAGGTACCTTTGGTAAAGGCAGATATTCTCAGTGGTTTCCTGGTATTTCTCAGGTCTGGGAAATGAATGCTCAGAAGGCTGTCAGAAAGACAGTATCAGTGGAAACTCTGGTATTATCAAAGAAAGAATGGTTTGGGTTGGGAGGGATCTTAAAGATCATCTAGTTCCAACCCCCTGCCATCAAAAGGGACACCTTCCACTAGACCAGGCTGCCTAAAGTCCATCCAATCTGGCCTTGAACACTTCCAGGGATGGAGCTTCCACAGCTTCTCTGGGTAACCTATTCCAGTGCCTCACCACCCTCATAGTGAAAAATTTCCTTCTAATACACATAATCTAAACCTGCCCGCTTTAAGTTTAAAATCATTTTCCCTTGGCCTATCTCTGCAAGCCCTTGTAAAAAGTACTTCTCCATCTTTCTTGTAGGCCCCCTTTAGGAACTAGAAGACTGGAGGTTGAACAACCCCAGCTCTCTGACTCTGGTGATATCCTATACAGTAGAGGTGCTCCAGCCCTTTGATCACCTTGGTAGCCGTTCTCTGGACTCCAACAGGGCCACATCCTTATATTGGTGTCCTCAGAGCTAGATGCAGTACTCCAGGTGGAGTCTCACAAGGATAGCATGGAGGTGGGAGAAGCACCTCCCTAGACCTTCTGTCCACAGTCCTTTTGGTGCAGCCCAGGATGCAGTTGTCTTTGTGGGCTGCAAGTGCACATTACTGAGTCATGTTGAACTTCTTGTCAACCAACATACCTAAGTCCTTCTCCTCCAGGCTGCTCTCAATATATTCTCCACCCAACCTATATTTGTGCTTGGGATTGCCCTGAACCAGGTGCAGGACCTTGCACTTGGCCTTGTTGAACTCACAGGCCCACCTTTCAAGCCTGTCAAGGTTCCTCTGGATGGCATCCCTTCCCTGCAATATGTTGACTGCACCACGTGGCTTAGAGTCATTGGCAAACTTGCTGATGTTGCACTCGATCCCACTGACAAAGATGTTAAATAGTGCCAGTCCTGATACCAACCACTGAGGAACACCACTTGTCACTGGTCTCCACTTGGACATCGAGCCATTGACCACAACTCTGGGTGTGACCATTCAGCCAATTCCCTATCCACCAAGTGGATCAAATCCATTTGTCTCTAGTTTAGATAAATAACTTAAATAAATGAAATTTAAATTAAATTTAGTTATTTATTAAGTAGTGGCATCTTAGTTTGACAGCAAGCCCTTCTTTTCTCTCTACTCTGTTTCAAGATGAAAACATAGATTCAGATCATCATCTGTTTTTGCAGTGGAAAGGCCACAGAAAAAGAAGAAATTCACTTCATGACAGTACATTTGGTTTGTCCTTGTAAAATGGAATTAAGTTGCATGGGTACTCCCTCTCCTTGCAACAGCCAAGGTTAGCCATAACCTCAGCTTCAGAGAGAAATCGATGTTTTTAATCTTGAGGGCTGATTTTTAAGTTGAAATACAGTTCATCACATTGCTGTTCTTCCATATTATCAAGTACTTTGACAGAGGTAATTCTTATTTAAAATAAACTACAAGACACACAGCACCAGGTTAACATATTTTGATGACTGATTATATTTCTTATTTATTTCCTATGCCTTTTAAGGTGAATGAATCTTAGCAAGTATAGTGGAGAGTTAAAAATATTATTTTTAAAATTTGTTGGTCCTCTAACATACATGTTATGTTTCTGTCTTCCATTTATACTACCTTTATATTCCCATGTAGTTCAAAAACCCAGCAATAATTAGTGCTATGGTAGTATTTCAACACAAAGATTATATTTCTTCTTTAGATTTTGTGATTTTTTGCTCAAGGCTGCTTTTGATAAGCTGTAATATTCTTGTAAAAAATTTTCTACACATTGATGCACATGGGCTGATTTAGTTCTTTCCTTGGGACACTGAAAGAAAGAAACATAATTAATATCACTCCTGAGATTTAACTTTTGTCTTATGCTAATTATTTTTTGAACTGAAGACAGTTTTTCAAGTGAATTTAAACAGTGTTGCTTAGCTGTAATTGCATTTTAGTCTAATGTCTAATAATAGGCTGGTTCTTCTATTTTATGCTTGGAGAATTATTGTCACAGAAATATTTCAACAGTCTACATTTGTATGTTCTTGTTGCAGTCAGTGGGGTGGGGGCAGGTTAGCTGCACCTTGGGGTTTTCATTTGAAACATTAGTAGAGTGCTTCAAGCATCAGATCTCAAAATTGGTGTCCCCAAAAGACCAAAAATCTAATATTTTAATATATTCATGTCCTTTATATCTTTTCTGTGTAATAGTCATATCCATCTGCTGCTCCAGGCTCTCAGTAATCTCTTTCATGCGTAAGTAAACTTTTAAAAAAGCTGCTATGCTTGTCTTTGTAAAAATATACATTATATACATATAAAACCTTAATAAATCTATACTGAAAATTTGATTTATATTTCCAAAGTCTCAGGCACCAATATAAAAAAATAACAACCCCTGTTGCTATGATTTCTGAGGTAGAATAACTCTCACAATAGTAATGAGATACAAATGAAATTTTGTGATATAATTTGCTGACTGTGATGATTTAGAGTACTTTTATTAATTTGTGTGCTGCATCAGACTCCTTCATGAACAGTATGAAATACTATGACCAATAACTTTGGTTTTATAATTCTCTGCTTTCCTTTTAAGGGACAAAAAGTCCAATTTTAGTGAGTTATTCTTATGTTTTTGATAATCTGGGTATGCTCCTGGAGTTATCATGTGTAAATGGTGGAAAAAAGACTAAAGTGTTGATCATGAAGCTCTTAATATTTAAAACAATAAGCAGAGATTCTTCTACCTTTGTTCCTTTTTTTTTTTTTTTAATGAAGAAAGTGAGGACAAAGTGAATTTCCATACATGCTTGGTAGTTCTCAGTTTTAAAACTTGTGTTATTTAAGTACTAACATTAAATATTTTCCATGAAAAAAAATCTTCACTAGAAGGGTGGTCAGGCATTGGAACAGGCTGCCCAGGGAAGTGGTTGAGCCACTGTCCCTGGAAGTGTTAAAGAAACATATGGATGTGGCACTTAAGGACATTGTTTATCAGGGAACTCAGCCTTGCTGGGCTAACCATTGCACTCAGTGATCCTTGGGATCTTTTCCAATGATTAATGATTCTATGATTCTACTCCATTTGGGCTCTTCCAAAAAGAACTACAAAAAGAGTTGTAATGTTATATATAAATATTGCAAAAATCATTAATAGTTGTTGGGGTTTTTTAAAGAATAAAAATATGTAAAGACTAATTTTAAATTTGCCATGCATCTGAGATTCTTAAGGTCTCAGATTATTATTTTGATTTTCAACATTAATTTTCTTATGCCAGCATGCAGCAGAAGCATGCTGGGGCATTTTGATTCGTATCCATCAACAACCCTGTAAAATCCAGTTTGGTGTTTCTAAGAAAGGAAAGTATTTGGTAATTTGGGGGGTTCTTAAGCATTGGTTTGCCATTTCTCAACAAAAGTGGATTTCTGAGGTGACTGTTGGTAAAGTCAACTGATTTACAAGCCACAGCTAATATGAGAAATCAAAAAGGAATACCATATGCTGAAAACAATTTATTGCTATCACTCTAGTCAGTGAATATTTGAGGAAAAGTAGCTTCTCAGCATACTCTTTGTTTTGCCTTTAGACCAGGTTTGTAAACCAGTAATCATTGTGAATTTTTCATTGGTTTTGACTAGTGTCTGAGGGATCAGTTCTCTTACAGTCCTGTAATAACTGCATCAGAATTATTTGTGTGGAACAGATGTAATGGATTCTAACCTTCTTTTATTTCTGGTATTTATGTCCAGCAGTAATTATGCACTTAGTTTTTCCTTTTAAACTGTTTTTTTTTCTCCCTATTTTTTGATAGTCATCTATTTCACAAACGGTCCCTTGGCCTCAAAAAGCCGGCTTTTTTGTTTTCAAGATTGCGTATTTAATTATCTATAACAGGATATAAAATTGTTCATCATGCAATCTTGCATAGAATACACAGTGTCAACTATAAGACTTCACAAGTTAAAACACCTCCTTAAGTAACTTAAACTGAGGCATAAAGAAATAAAGAAGTGCTACTTAAAGGAGGCAAATTGTTTTCAGTCAGCTTACAATGCAAATCTAAATGAATATGCAATTTGCAGTGAAGGTTCAGCTGATTTACAAATGTGAGTGATAAAAGTGAAGCTTCAGAGTTGAAGTTTCTTGATTAAAAATGGTGCATCTAGGCAAACATGTAAATTTGTTAATAAGTACAACTGGAGGAGAAACACCCAGAGAAAGGCTTTTCCATAGTAAATATTTTTACAATATATTTATCATTATTTACCAGTACATTTATCATATTTACAATAATTTTATCAGACAAAGCCAGTGAGAAAAAAGCTGGGATTATCATTATCTCTATCTCTATATCTATATATCCTTTAGTTTTTGAACATGAAAAACTACCTTTTAATAAGTGTTGCTCATAAATTTCTAATTCAGGACATTTCTGAGTTTACCTAGCCTCTCAAGATTATCAAGAAATGAAGTACAGAAAATAAAAGGCTGTGTTTTCTAGAAACTGGATGGTAAGAATACTTCTACTCCATTTGGCTTGTACTAATATTCATCTATACTCAGGAAAACCCCTATCACTGCTCACAAATGAAGGGTCAGAATTTGGCAGACCTGGGCTTAAAAACAGAGTGGAAAATGAAGACAAAAATATAGTAACTGTGTATATAAATGAACAAAAACCTTAGAATGTGTTCTTAAATATTCTTAGAGGGGAGGGCATTATAGACTGAGAAATATTTTTTCTCTTGCTCCACATTAAGAGACAAACTTTATTCCTTTTCAGCAGGAATAAAATTTTAGTGTAAAATATTTAGGCAGAGGGCAGAAGCCTTTGACCTATTTGAATAGAACATGAACAGAAACTGTTCATGTTTGCTGGATATCATAGCATTTGCTAGGAGTAAAAACACTGAGGAAATAATCTTAAACCAGAAGAACATTACTCAAGGTCCACTAAAAGGGAATGAAGTTATGAAGTAGCTGCTTCCCTTAAATGTGCAAAGGAGAGAAGTCTGGAATAGCTTAACTTGTGACATTGTGGCTACTTTTCTTGTTAGCAGTCTCTAGTGGGAAAAAATTGTGGATTTACTAGTGGAAAAAGAGAAGAAAAAAAATAGCTTTTTTGTGCTCCCAGACTGACTGAAAAGTGGTATGGTTACATTTACATTAATATTATCATAGCAGGTTTCATTAGTGAAAATATGAGGATAAATCAGATGCCATATGTTCAGCTCCACACTTAATTACTAGAAGACCACTTCTGTAACTAAGATTATGGCATTGTTTTGAAATTTGTTTCCCCTTCTTTATCTTTTCATGTATGTTATTTCTGGCCATATTCAAGAAACAGTATAAAATTAGAGCCAGTGAGCAAATATAAAAATAAAAGAATATCAGTGGTAAAAGTCTATATTACTAAAGAAGACTCCTCAATCACTGACTGCTCATGAAGGGCTGTTACGGTGCATGTGTATTTTTTTTTTTGTTGTTGTCACGTAATGAAACAAAATAAAACACTCACCCTAAAACTGAGAATGCTGCTCTAGAATGAATGTTTACAATAGATAAAATAATAGAAAACTGAGAGTCCTAATAGCAAAAAAGTTTCCGTTTTGCTGTGGGATTCTGGATCAAGTTTATTGTCACAGCAATATAAGACAGATACCAATGCACTCAGCTTGCTTAAACAGCCTATCAGTTATATTTCAAGTGTGTTTGTTTAAAGTTTTCTGTGTTCACTTTGACATAATAGTTGAATAGATTAATAATATTAATTGAATTGTGCTGGGGCCACTCCTGCCTCCCAGTCTTTCCTATACTTCCACCTTTGACCAGTGTGGTGGTGATTTGAATGGTGAGCTGGACTAGGGAGTTGATCTGGCTAGAAATTAACCTTTTGCTCCATTGCCCTCCACCTACCAGTTGGAATATCGTGGCAGAAAATAACTTTAAGCTCTCATGGAATAAACCAGCTTCCTACAAAATTATGTAAAACTGATCTGAATTAGTGTGTTACTATAGACATACAGTAGACTGTAACAGTAATTGTCTGAGATAATAGTTGAATAGAGCTACACAGTCCTATGACTTCAGTCACTGAGCTGCAGGTAACTACTCCCTCCCCTTCACATCCCAAGATATAGTTTAAAGCTTTTCTCTCAGGGCTTCTGGTGGGATACTTTATCCCTATATTAGGTTTTCTAGTGGGTGATGATAGGATTATGGGAATGTTATTCTAGAAAGAGATTGATTTAAAGCAAACAGTATCTGCGTTTATCGTCCTGAGCATGTTTCCGATACCTCATTATGGTTTAAAAAAAACCCAGACCCAAAGCTGGAAGGGACTATCTTGCCCAGCTTTGTAAATGGTTCTTCTGGGGTAGTTTTTAAATATTCTCTATCGAGATTATTATCTCCCTTAGGCTTTTAGAGAAGCCAAATCTGGGCTAAAATGTAGATGGTAATCCAGGCTATGTTTCATGGATGAAGTTCAAAGAAGTTAAGTAACTTTGGAAATAAGGGATAATTTTGAATGCCTTTAATGGCACCTTCTCTCTGGGACATCTCCTCAGGGTATATTGTGCATTATCATATTGGTCACTCAGAACTGTAGGACACTCAGAAGCCATCTTACTATTACGGATCATGAATAGGGAGCAGTACTCAAATTGGAGCTTGTGCAGTTGGTGTGGCTGGATTTAAGAACAAGAGGCTGCCCGAAGCAACCAGCTTTAGGAGAGAACAGCAATGGCTCTGCTCGTTTCCAAGTGTTTAATGTGGAAATTGCGGCCACTGGCTGCAGTGTCAGTGCTGAGGGCTGGCAATCCTTTATTAAGTGAAAAATTAGGGAATATGAGCAGCTGAGGTTTGGCAATCTTTTATTAAGTGAAAAATTAGGGAATATGAGCAGTATGCATTGCTACATGGTATATCCCTGCTACTTTCTTTGATTCATCCTCTTTTCCCTCATCTCCTACACCACAACATCACAAGATGAACGGCGAACTTGATGCATCAGTTTGGTCCCCCGCATTTACTGCCTTTATCCTTCTTTGACACTCCTTCCTGCTGGAAATTTCTATTGACACTGGAGAGAGTCCAAGGCCTTCTTTTTGGAGGAGCCAGACAGAGGTTTGACCTGTGTTTGCTATCAGCTGTTGTTTGAGATGATCTTTGTGCTCTCTTACTCTGGAGGATAGTAATTGTTACCTCCTCTCTTCATTGAATGTGCAGATTCCCTCATTTATGCAATTTTAAGACACTGAAGATGAGAAAGAAAGGTAGATTTTTCCCTCTATATCTAGGCAGGGTAATCCTGATTTTTCAATATGGGCCAAATCTGCAAGACTGTAAATAATTTTCAGATTCCATTACCTATTGCTGAACAAGAGGTTTTTTTTTTTTCATATATGACCTCCTGCAAAAGAACTTTCAAAAATGTTTTCTCTGTTTTGATAGTTTTGTCTGTTTTGTGGCTTGCAGAAAATCTCATCTGCATATCAAGAAATGTTTGAAATTGCTGAAGGGTAGGCATTCCCAGACCTTCAAAATACAGAGGCAAGAGAAGCTTTCAGTTCTAATAACATATGGTTACTTACATGAGTCAGCACCGCGGATGCATTCGTGCCTTCGGTAACTGATTCATCAATAAAGCGTCTGTGTGTAGCTGCAGCACTTGGACATTTGCCACCAGTCATCTGATAGGCATTTGTGACAGAGCAGTTGGAATGGAATGTTCAGTAATATCTCCTGGCTCCTGTTCATGAGCGTTGCACTTCACAGAGATGTCCTAGACAATCCCAGAGTCTATGCGGTTGACTCAAAAATGGGAAATAGTGTCAAGCTGGGATGACAATGGGAGTAGAGACTTACATTTCAGGGAAGTGGGGTGGTTACTCTTGAGGCTGTAGCTTCAGAGTGCCCTTATATGAGAAGAGAGATGGGATGTTCTTGCCTATGCACACAGTTCATACCAGATGTGATACAGAGTGTCTGGTGGTGACATCTGAGCACTAATTTCTTGCTGAAATATATATATATATAGTTAAGAGGCTCTTTCTTGTGTTTCCTGGTGCACTGATGGAGAAAAGTTCATTCCAGTCAATTTTATATTGACTTTTTCCTATATTTCTATTGTATAAGTAAAATTGAAGATATTTACCTTTTTGCCTTTCCAAAAATAACCAAAAACCAACAAATAAAACACTCAAAAATTTGAAACAAGTAAAATGTACACAATCATTTCTTTAAAGTTAATAAATGAACACAAAAAATTTGTTTTCAATGTATGAAAACATTGGTCTTTGAGGAGAAACAAAATATTTTCCTTCCACATATTACCAGTTCATCTCCACATACTGTCTGCTCCTTTTTTTGTTTGTGCCATCCCCATTCCATTCTTCTTAGAAGTGACACTTTTTTTAGCTAATGAATTATTGAAAAAAATCTTATTTTACAATCCTATTTAGCTACAATCTAATCAGGACATTGTAGGTTTTCTGATTTGCTGTCAGCTTTCCAGCATGCAGTTGGAAGGCTTTTGTCTAGCAGATATATTAGAGCAATATAAAAATATAAACAATAAAATCCAGTAAAATAGTATAAGACAGTTAAAACGTAGCAGGAAATGAAGTTTCTGATCCTATTGAACAGGATTGTGAGCATTACAGTAAGAGAAATGCATTGTTTTATTAGAAATACCTATGCAAAATTTAAAGAAGGCTTCAGTTGTTTCATGGATAATTAATATGTCCTATAATGATGCACTAAATTTACTAGATATGGTAGAATATAAAAGACCAAGTCAGCTGTCACAGTCAATTTTTTTTTTTCACTAGGTATGATAGGATGAGGTTTTTTTTGTTCTATAAAATCTTAGAACTTTATGTGTTTCCTTCCTATTATACTCAGTCTATTAATTTCATTTGCATAAGGAGAGAAGATCCTTCTTTTATTCACTTGGACTTTAATGTCCAAGCACATTGCACTGGGAACTCATGTCAGCTTTATGACTGACAGAACAAGTGTGATTTTCTGTAATGTGCTGAATTCAGGCTCATGAAGAAAATTGACCTTTTTGGCAGTAAAGAAGAAAGTGAGTCAAGTCATCACAAAGCAGGAAAAAGAGAGGAGAAAAACTCCACAGCAGTTAAATTGAAATAGAGAAAATACCTATAACTATTTTAGCTATTCAATTATGGAGCACTTTCCTCTATTTGTATATTTCTGTGAACCTATATGAATGGACATAGATTTTTGTTTTAAAGATAATCACAATCAACTTTGAATTTCTTTCATTTTAGTTAACAGAGTTATTTTAAAGTTTTTTTTCCATTCTTGTTAATGTTTTCACTAAATCCTGTAAAAAGGGTAAAATTCTGGACCCAACATATTACATGTGGATTTTAGAGTTGTTTTCATGTTGTTAATTAGGTCAGGATTTCATCAGTAGATAATTATATTAATGTGGGCCCTAGGGGAGAGTACTGGAGGGCAAATGTATTTTTGGTTCAATTCTGATAAGGACAAACTGCCCTCAGCTACAAATAGTCCTTGTTTATTTAAATAGCTGCAACATTCATCAGTACTTTTGGCTACTGATTGAACTGTGTTTCGATCCAATTAGACCAAAATCCATACAAATCTTTATTCTCTGCAGTTTGATAATTTCATATTTCTTATCAGTGTTTGCACTGTTGTGTATACTCCTCTCTGTCATACCAGAGTGTGTCCTTCTGTGTTTGAGGAGCTCGTGGTTTCTTGCACATCATAGGCTTTCCCATATCACATTTCTCTCTGATATGCACTCTAGTTATCTTCCCAACCTTTGAAGGCTGCTGAAACACTATTTCCCCTGCTCCCAGCTACCTTCTGTCTTTACATTTTTTTGTGTTAGGACTTTTTAGTACTTTATAATTTTTTTGTTACTTCAAATCCAATAAGAGGTTAAAAACCCAAACCTGTCCTTTCCAGTCTTTGCCATTAGCGTGGTGGTCTTGAGCAGGTGTGTTGACTTAACCGAAATGAGTTATTGAAAAAGGTCTTTCACTGGGTGAAAAAGATGGGATCCATGTCTGTTGGCTAGAGCACTTTACTGCAGTGAGTTTCAAAGATGTAAAGGGATAAAATCATAACATTAAACAGAATACTTCATACAAAGAGATGATAATGGCTGTTTGAATTAATGATAGATGTATGGTTTAGCATGCATTCACGGAGTTCAAGAGCATAAAGATTTCAATGATTTTGTTGGTAACTAGTGTTTTACCAAATGCCAGAATTTCCTTAAATAACAAAAGGGAACATAATAAGAATCCTTGAATAACATAAGGGTGGTAGATTAACATATCATAGCAAATATGTAGAATTTCAGTCTTTAATTTAGCAGTTTACCTGTTCAAAAAAGAAGTTGTATCTTAAGTGACCATTCTGCTTTTTCTAGGATAACTGCTCAAAAATATACAACACTTTACTGTAGAAGTGTCAACACTGCTGTTTCTTCCGTTTAATTAATATCAGCTGTATTTTATTTAAGGAGACAAAATCAAAAGCTTGAAAACCAAAATACTTTTTTTTTCTAGCATGTGCAAGGTACACAGTTACACAATAGTATATTAGGTGGTAATTTACAAATTTTGTAAAATATTAGCATTATCAAACTATTCATCAGAGTTCTAGGCTGACAGGTTTTCTGTTTCTGAGTTCATAACATGAAGCAGTTGAATTCCCATTGGTTCAGATACTGCCATGATGTAAACATTAATCCTCTAGGATATTAAGGAACCAGTTGTGACAAATTTGCTTAGTGAGAGAAGAAAGACACCACCTTACTAACAGTATAACTTCCACAAACTTGCACTTGCATATATCAGTGATGCTAAAACCACCCTGACATTGATATTAAAATCTTAGGAAAAAAATAGATCAATAAATCCAACACAGATCCATTAAAAAAGGTTCCTCTGAGATGTGTGAAATACAATACCTTCATTTTGTTCTTCTTTCTGTAATATTTAAGAAATTAAGAGACCGCATGAAGAACATGCTAAGAAATGTTTGAAATTTTCATTTCTCATTTCACCATAAGTAATTGAAACTTGGGTCACTAACAATAAGGCATCTATCAGTCATCCTTTAAATAAATAAATAAATAAATAAATAAATAAATAATATACAGAAAGTGGTAAGATTAAATTAGAGCACGAAGTTAGCAGCAAAGATTTCACCTAATAAGTGTCCTCAGTGCCATCTGCGTTTTAGGTGTTTTGACCTTTCACAAGTGCCCCTGGCACACTCAGGCCACTTGCGTACAGGCTCACCTGAGCCACTGTAAGCCTCTAGGGCCAGTTTCAAAGAAGCTCTTCTACGAAAGCCCTGGGCAAATGAATCCTGCTTGCATCACCCTCACAGATACTTTGCTGCCTTGGCTTCTGCTGTTACCCACTGCACCTGGCAATGCAAGTGGTGTGAGGACACAGAGTAATAGTGAAAGGCAGGGAAACCTGGCCCTTGTCCTGGCTGCTGACTACAGAGGTGCCTTGAGGTACTTGCTGGCCCTTGTCCTGGCTGCTGACTACGGAGGTGCCTTGAGGTACTTGCCTTGGAGACACCTGACAAGTTTGTAATGTCTACACAAAGACCAAGTGCAGTAACACAGGACCAAGAGTGCCAGGCTCTACACTCCACTTGCTGTTTGTGCAGTATGATGGTTTTGCAGTTTAAATCTGAAAAGGAATGAGGGAGAAATGGGCAGCAATCAGCAGAGGCAGGATTCATCTGGCATGGCAAGTGCTTTTCATGAGGTTTTTTTAAAAAAGTATTTCACTGCATGTGTGTTCCAGCACATGTGCTGTCAGCAGCATCTCTGGCTGTTCCAAAATGACTGTGCCAGCCTCTTTTGGTGGGTGAAGGATGAAGAGCATGTGCCTGAGCAGTCAGTGGCTGTAGCCACATAAAGCAGCAGCTGAGAGACGGAACAGATTGGTACACAGATGCACGAACTGTTGGCTGCCGTGGCAGGGCTGCACTTCACTGTTGCAAGCCCCAAGCCTGCTGTACGCAGTTAAGGTGACCTAACAACTCTGGTTCAGAGCGTGGCTGCCACTTCTGGAGGAGAAATGGAGGGTGACAGCATGAGGTATGCAGTGCTCAAGAGCTGTCAGCAAGTCCTGGGGGCAAGAGCTACCATCATGACACTGTGATCTGCTTTCCACGTAACATTTTGACAAGGACAAACTTTGCTTAATATGGTTTATAGCTGTATTCATAGAGAGACTATGATACTGTCTCTAGTACAATATCTGTCGTAAGGTTTTTGATGACACAAGCTCTAGGAAGATATGGGGCATTAGGGTACAGTAGAGGCAGGCTAATGGGAAAAGACATGCTTTTAGCTAAGACTATTTCTACTTGTTCGAAGTCAGTGCAATATAACAATCTCTATTTAGACAAAAAAATACTTTGTTTGCAGGTGCCTTTCTGCCATGAAACCATAAGTGTAGATAAAGGCATCTTAAGAAATGATAGCAGTGTATTCTTTCCTGGACAGTTATTTGCATCCATCATTATATGCAGTGAAATCCTCAAAGTCAAAGGCAATGAAGCATGGTTCATATTTATTACTGTAGCGGTATTATAAACCTATTAATAACATTGAATATGGTGACAGAATTTATGATCTTTTTCTGATCCACACAAAATAGATAATTAATTTTATGTCCTTTTTTTTTTTTTTTAATTGAGATTAGTAGTATGTAAAAGACAGAGATTGACATGTCCTGAGAGTATACAGTACTACTCCTTGATATGTTAAAAGTGACCTGTCAGATAATGCCAGGTTAATATCTGAGGTGTCTTCTCTTTTACAGGTAGGAAGAATGCAATGATCAAACTAGTATTTAAGATTTCATTTATTATACTTTGAAGAGGCATTAAGTTGATCAGATAAGTTTATTGGGGTGAAAGAGTTACATTTTCAGTGAATTATATTTCTGTTCTTGATGCCAAATATCCTGGCTAGTCACCATTTAACCCAGAAGAGAGTATAATAGCTGAGAAATTTTGGAAAAAAAGTATTTGAAAATGGGAAATGTAATAATTTTAAATATGATACCTTTTAAAATAGGATATTCTCATAAATTGTGTATATTTTTGCTCTTCGTATAAACTCTGTCTAAGCCAGCTCATATTAATTAGATTTTTTAAATACGTTGTGTAAATATACATTATCACATTTGGAACTGGTTGTGTATAATATGATATTTTTTGAATCTTTTCTGTGAAGATTACAGTATGGGGACAGGAAACATAGTGCTAAACTCTCATAGTAACAACCTCTATCCTAGTCCAACAAAGAGGAGTCAGGCAAAGATAATTTTTACATTATCAATCAGCTACTGAGAAGATTAGAAATCATAATACTTTGAGAAGAAGCACTCACTATGGTGTTGTGAAATATATTTATCATTATTAGATATTCATAAATAAGGTGTCAGAACTGGGATTTAGGTTGTTTTTCACAAAATACTGAACTTGCAAGGGTGAAAAGCACTATCAGAAGAGAAAAGGGAATTACAGGTTTGCATTGCATTTTCTCACGAATTAAAAGAAATTGTCTCCAGCTCAGGGGTAAGTAGCTGATCATCAGGGATAATGGTGGGAATTCTATTTTCATGTAGTTTCCTTTGTTTAAAAGAAAAAATTACTGAAAAATATTTGAGGATTCCAGTTCCCTTACTTAAATGAGGTAAGTGAGATGCCCTCAGGTATTGCTTCTGTCAATTCAGAAGGTATAGCTCTCCCAGCAATACTTCTCACCAAAGGGTTTTAAGGAACAAACTTGTCACAGAATAAAAGAATCCTCTCATAGATAATAATTTATCAAAAAGTTTTAGAAGTAACTGAAATGGAGAGAAGTCAACAGCGAGAAAACTGCAGAGTGCATTAGATTCATGAATGCTCTGGAAATGTGCTAAAAAGTGAGATGACAGAGCTTTCTGAGAATCAGAAAGGAAAATCTAAATTTGATGCCGAAGAACTTGCTGTGCAATGAGAAGTAAAGAATAACCATTATCTGTCCCACATCCTCCACTCTGGCACCTCAGGTTTTAAGGCAAATCTGGGGCTGACGAAGAACAACACTAAAGACTCCTACAACATAGATCAGTTTAATGCTAAAATAGCACATTAAGGTAATTGTTAATATGAGAACTAATGCACATGAGGAAAGAAACACAGCATCTTAAATATTTGCATGCAGTGAGGGGAAAAAGAAACACCCACACTCTTAATTATTTACATGCAATGAGTAGCTGTAAATTAGATGTTTGCATTCATAGTATGGAAGATATAGAGTTATTGCTAGTAGTTGTTTAAGAATGTCAGTTCAGTGTTTATTGGCAGAAAAATCATATACAGAATAAAAGATGTACTGGAATTTTTTTTTTTTAATTCTCTCTACATTTTAGTCTATAGGCTGTATTATAAATAAGGAATGTGAAGAGAAAGAAAAAGGAAAACAGGAAAAAGCAGAGATATGGGTTGATATCTATTTAAAAAGAGTGTAACCAAATAAATTAATCAGATTTCTAAACATATATAAATATAAAGAAGCAACAATTTTGACACCATTGTAATGTTATGAAAATAAAAAATATACATTAAAAAATGAAGGAGACAAACTTAAGGAGCTAAGTCCATCAGTGGCTATTAGACAAATTGGTGAGCTGCAGTTTCTAGCTCAGGCAGTAAATGGACTCGAGGGAATATACTATGTTATCCCTGTCTCTTTACTTCTTTTAAGCATCTACCATTGGCCACCAATTTAATAATAAGTAGTTATTAAACAATATTTGCCTCTGTTTACGGTATCACATCAGTGCTTAGTGCAAATAAAGAACTGAAGCAGCATTTATGGAAACAACAAGGTACACTTTGATTTATAGCTGTTTAATGACAGAGCCTGGTGAAATTGGGGAAAAGTAAAATAAACATTTTAAGCACTAGAATGGTGAAAATATGGGGTGGAATTACTTCTTACTTCCGTAAGGCCTTAAAAGTAACTTAAATAATTTCAGAATTAAGAAGCAGCAGACTATTCATAATTATATTAATCACCTTGTAAGTTATTATCTTGTCTTGTCCTGAAATCCTTACAGCTATGTAGGAAATGTTTTGTAATAGGTAGAGCTTATATTTTCTTAAGTATGTTGCATGAACAAACACATCACTGGAAAAAATGGTGAAGGTAAGAAATGTATCTCCCTGACAGTCTGATTTCACAACTTTCATAGCAAAACCAAACTCGTTACACTGCTTTCAGGGTGATGCCTCAGCAACGTGACAAACTCACAAAGAAAACTATCTGTTCAATAGCATTTCACTGAAATTGTCAAACATAATTGAATAACGCTTATTTCTTGGAACATTTCTTTCAAAGCTGGTCTCTCCATGGTGTTCTTTGGCTGTGCATTTGCTTAATTCAGATCCTAAATTTCAGTCTGTGCCAATTTCCCTGAGAGATGGAAAGTGAAATTTGTGCCTTCTTTATCTTTGATTAAGTCCCCACCCCTTCCAAAGCTCTGTGTAGTATATATACTGTCTGGGACATTAAAGTAGAACTCTTTCTTTCACTTTTCCAAGCAGTGATAGCAGAAAAATACAAAAAACTAAGTTGTTTATACTCAAGAGCCCTATATTTTAAAATATTTATTAAAATCTGCATTAGTATTGCTTAAAATCTTTTATTTTCAGCATTTTCCTGTGAAACATAGTTTTGATTCTAAAATTTAACTAAATTAATAATTTGTTTGACCCTGAAATTTCTTAAGCCCACTTATTTTCAGTTCTACTGAAAAATACACTACTTAATATATCCTGTGCACTTAGTAAAAGCATACTAAGTAATTGTAGTCATTCATATATTCAAGTTTAATGATATGGAAAATTTGACAGCTTAAAGCTCAGTATGTCCTGAATGACTTGAAACAAGCTAAAAAGAAAGAGAAGATAAAAATAGTCTTATAATAAAAAAATAAAAGCAACTGCTTTACAAATATAGAACTAATGGAGTTAAAAATACAGAAGAATGTTATCTAAACACTGAAACATCAAATTCTGCCAGATTATAATTAATGAGTAAATAAAGTCTAGATCATATTGCAAAACTGAGCTCAGATATATGTCATTTTGCCCTAGAATGCATAGCATAAAAACACAATTTCTGATCCGTTGATAATACAACATTAAAAAAAAAAAAAGTACAGAAATCCTTTACTTATAATTTGTGCTGTACCTCCGAGAAGAAAAAAGAAGAAAGTAACTTTAGGTAACATGAATATATAGACTTTGTATCTTATTTCTTTCTCTTCCCCTATGTGCAGCAACAAAATCTGAAGATGTAGTGAAGCTTTGAAAAGTAATTTTTATTCCTGCTCTTAAGTTCAACTCTTTAATGTGTAAGCCTTTAAGGACAGATCATAATTTTCCTTAAAGTGAACACTTAGTACTGTTTTAAGGAGAACTGTGGTTTTGCTAGTAGTTTTAAAAGATATGCAAGAAATTCAATTTATGGTACTTGGAAAAAAAGTGGATTTTTTTAATTTCTGAAAAGGCAAATAATAACTGCAGACACCCTGTATAATTTGGGGATTTTAGGTGGCATATGCCCAAAATGCTGACTTTTAAATTTATGTCTTAAGTGTTCATCCAAGCAATGGCAATGAAGTCAGAAACTGAGCATGTAATAATTTTTTCTTCTTCTGTACAAGTGTGAAGAATAAGCCTTTCAAGGTCAAACAATTTTCAAAACTATAAGGACCCTATTCTTTTCTGCCACATGAGGCTAAAATATGTACAGTTTAGATGGGAGGGTGGTGGAACGTGGCTGCCCTTACCATCTTCTGTGAAATGACTGTTCTCCAACCAAATTTTCATTGTATGGAGAGATATTCCACAAGTGCATACAGGGAACAAAGCTTCAACCGTGCATAGCTAGTTTTAGCATGCACAAGTGTGAAACTTGAAAGTCAGAAATAAATTATTTTCAAAGGTTTTTTTTGTTTGTTTGTTTGTTTGTTTGTTTTTAACAAATACCAATAAAGGGATGTTTTCTTTGAGATTAAAAGTCAAGATTCTGAGTTTTCTTCTTTCTTTTTTTTTCCTTTAATGGACTTATTGTTCTAATAACAGTCATACTGAGAACTAACACAGAAACAGTGAAGGAAAATGCCATACCGCAGTGTACTTGAAACCTCAGAGTTCTGTAATAAGCCTTTTTATTGTTTCAAGTCCATAAGCTTTTTGTTGTAATAATCCCATAGTAAAGGTCCACTGGTACATCTCATTAACAGTTCTATTTAGGTGGAAGTATGAGGGGAACCCAAGAAAACATGTTCACAGTGTTATTTCCTGTCTTCTGTATAGTATCCAGTTACAGAATAGGTATAAAAGAACAAGCTTCAAGTTATTTATGTAAAATAACTCTCTGTAATAGAGCTTGTTTTCTGTGTTTCAAATCATTCTTTGCTTAATATATTCTGTGCGAGCTCTCTTAGGAGAGATACTTCTACTATATATATTAGAAAAGCTGGAGCACCAAGAAAAGGTAATTGAAGAGGAAACTGTTGGAATAAGCAATGATAAATGAGAAGAAACGTTAAGTCTGATTACTAGGGAGACCCAGAATGAAACGGGTTTTGGTAGAACAAAAGTCAAAGTAGTATGGTGTACAAATGTCAAGCTTTGATTTGAGTTGCAAGTGAGAAAGCAAGGCAGGCTGGTAAAAAATCAGCTGGAATGGGAATGAAACAGACAGCAACCTTTAAGAGGTTTTACCAAATTTGAAGGAGTAGTCCCCAAAGAAGCGTAGCAGACTTAAGTAGGATCCTGTTACTGAGACTGTGAATAGAGTGAGACTAGAGTCCATTTACTACCTTTAATATCTCCACAGGAACTAATTCTATGCAGTCTCTAACTTCAGAGGCAGAGACTTTCTGCGAGAACTACTGCGATATGAAGAACGATAGGAATCAAATCCACAGTTTGTGTAACAGTATTGCCAGGAGCATGACTGTAAATGATACAGGATAATAAGTGATCCCCAATTTGTTCACATTTTGTGCTCAGCTGATTTTCCATAGAAAAGAAAATGTCAGGCAAGACTTTAACATTCTGTACACACGCTGTGCTCCCAGGGCACACTTAGAATGTTTTGTACTTATTCCTGTATATCTTTATGTTTATCAGAGATTTATACGTTGTTGGGGTAAGTGAACTAAAAGCAAGGCAGAAAGGGGAAAAAAACCAAACCACTCGTGTAAGTCAGCCTGCATGAAAGTTGTTCATCTCTGTCCCATATTGCAGGATTAAATAATATAGACTAAGCAGACTGACTTGGGAGTGTCTTGAAGTGATGAGAATCCATTTTATATGTTGTCTATTTAACATTATAGTTTCAACAGAAATGCTGAATATTAGTAATGATCATTGCATATTTCTTATAGATTCCAAAAAAGCTGACAAAATGAACATTTGTAGGTCCATTAGAAACCACATAAAGAAACTCTCATGCCATATGTATCTATAAATGTGTATGATTGTTATAGGCCTTTAAGGTTGTGAACAGTGCATTATGAGAGCCTATATTTGAAAGAAAAAGTTGATTGATGATAATTTTTTTTCCTTCATCTGAGAAAATGTTTTGCATTTTTAACCACTGCTTTTCTATTGTGTTCTGGTTTTTTTTCTGTGGCTTTTCCTGGTTGTTTCCTCAGTGACTCTCTCATATGATAAGGAAATGCTCCTTTCAGCACAACCTAATTGATATTACATCGATATACACAAACAAATGCTACTATTTTTCTCTTTGCTGTTATGCCAGATGGATTGCCCTATATCTACAATATTTATTCAAGTCCACAAATGGAATATCAGTACTGTAAAATTTTATTATACGGCTCATGCTAAAGTAATATGACATCACTGAACTCTTACATTTTATTTTGACAGAAACAGACCTGTAAAGATGTTCATGTGGTGGTCCACTGTTTTACTTCTTGGATGCATTTTGCTGGGAGCAGACGGGTGGCCAGTCAAGGAAGGATATGACTTTAGGCCTTATCAGCCCCTAATAAGATTACGCCACAAGGTATGGATTATTCTCTTACACTTCTTGCTTTTCTTCGATGGTCAAGGGATAAATTACACTCCAGCCTTATCTTGCTTGTGTTTTTTGGAGTAATTTCAGAAATTAACTTTTACAGTAACAACACCTGCAAAAATATATACTTGATTTAACAAGTAAACGAGCAAACAAGAAATGTTTTGACTTGAAAGCCCAGAGGGTGAGCTAAGATCTGTTTTAGTTTCACAAACCAGAGATTAAGTGTATCAGCAGAAACTCAGAGAGAGATATCCAGGAGAGGCTGTCTCTTAAAGCAATTGTAAGCATCTGCTAGAGGCAATGACTTGTCCCCAGCCCTCACTGAATTTCAGACCAAGCAGCAAACAAGGGAACTGCCCATCAAAGAAGCATGGGAGGAAAAGGACTGTAATATTTCCATGGACTACCTAGAACTAGCATAGATCTGATCACTTAATTCTTCTTGGTATAGCAGTAGTTATGGAAGCAACATCTGAGGAGCCTTAAGGCCTACTGTCAGGCCAACAAAGATACTAAAGAACCTTTCTGAATAAAAAAAGTCTGAGTTATAGCCAGAAACTCTAAATGTTAGTTTTGGTTAATGTTTCAAGATCTGGCTAGTTTTATCTCTCAATACTTTTCATAAAAACATGAAAAATAATTTTTGTCCTCAGTTTGAAAAAAAGGACCCAGTATCGTGTGATTCTATCTCAGTGTATAAGGGAGAGGAACTGATAACTGAGTTCTCAAACAAGTAAAATATTTACCTCTTCACTGATAATTCTATACTATGTAGATTAAATATGAAACATTTTCTAACTGATGGAAGATAAAAGTTCAAAATTTTAATTTTATTACACAATTGTGTATATGGGCTTTATGAGATTTAGATGCTCTATGACCTTAATGAATGTATGTGGAACTAATAATATGTTGTTTTTTCTTAATAATACTTTAATCCATTGATAATGCTTGTATAATACTTGGAATAGGTGGTCATAAACATTTAAAGTTTAATATTGCAGGGGATCCTACATACATGTTTTTTATGTAAACAACATAAAGAAAAAATATTGAAAAACTTGATACAAAATCTATTTTGGAAAACAAAGAAGGTATGGTAGGTTTTTTTCTAGACAATATATCTAGATGAAAAAAAAGGTTTGTGTGTAGTTAATACTTTGGTATTAGGGATATGTTAGTATAAAAAGCTAGGAATGCAAAACTTTTCTAAAGTAAATTTAAAAATCAACTTTGGCACAGATATGCAAATTTAAAACATGTAAATAATATGGTAAAGAAGACTTTCTGCTTCAATCAAGCACTTAATAATCAAGTGCTTAGATTAAGTTATGCAAGTAGAACACTTACTACAAACAGATGATAATGAATATCAGCAGAGTCATATTTGCTTTGATCAAGCAATATGTATGCAAGTTTATATGTGTGAAAATTAAAAAAAAAAAAAAAAAAGAGTAATCACTCTTGCTCTAATAAAGGGGAATTTATCTGACTTGGATGATAGTCCAACCAGAGCAACTCCAAATGTCAGCCTGCAGGGTAAAACAATCCTGTTGGTACTTAGATAATCTCTTAAATAATAATTTTGTTCGTGTTGAGAACAGACATCCATATCATAAAACTTCTGTTGTTTTAAAAAACAATGATGAGCGATTTTAGCTTCTCATGCACGGAAATTACAAGTAGGCATTTAGCCTGTACATACTATAATCTGAATGCATAAGAGAAGCATTATAAGGGAAAAAAATTTTCATAAGGGAAAAAAAACTTTATAAATAGGGAAAATCTTTTCTGCATAAGAAAACATTATTTTACTATGAGGGTTACTGAGCATTGGAACAGATTGCCCAGTGAGCTTGTCAAGCCTTTATCTCTGCAGATAGTTAAAAACTGTCTGGACATGGTCCGAGGCAACCTGTTGTAGGTGGCCATGGTTGAGCAAGGGGGTTGGACAAGGTGACCTCCAGAGGTTCTTTGCAACCTCAAACATTCTTTAATTTTGTGCTTCATTATAATACATAGCTAATAATTACATATAATAAAATGTAACTAAGTTTTTTTTATCAATTTATGTAGTCAGCCTAATAGCTGGGGATTTTACTGATGAAACCTCAAAAGGTTAAAAGCGATTTTTAGATCTTTGACAAAAGTTAAAAAAAAAAGTTTTTTGCAAAATCTTTTAAAAGAGATTTACAAAACGTTTTTGAAAATATAAATGTCATAATAGTGAACAAGATACAATATTCCCTAATCCACTGCTTTAATTGCTTGATATCAAAATATGTGATTAATTAAATTGGAGAGTTTTTAATTTTTTTAATACCAGCTTTGATTTCAAATATCAAATTTTTAGCACAAATTTAGTTTCAAGGTTGTTCAAAACCTTTTGAAATAATTTTACTTAGGAAATCACTGATATAATCTACCTTTGTTCTGTTCCTTAACTTCCCTCCTCAACTTTCAAAAACCTTCTCCCTCTTCAAAAGCTAATGAAGCCTTCTCTATTGAATGATAGTTATCATTTACTTGCAACAAATAATCCGCCTGTCATAACCTAAGGTGGCTGACAAGTGTTTCAGGGATTAGTAGAGACAATTTAGCGGAGTTGGTTAGAATATGGTGCTAATAACACTAAGGTTGTGGGTTTGATCCCTGTATGTGTGCCATGCACTGAAAAGTTGGACTTGATGATCTTTGTGGGTCCCTTCCAAACTCAGAATATTCTGTGATTCTGTATGTATCAGGTTCTATTAACTGCTTTATACATCATTCCTCCATATCTGCAATCCACTCTTCTCATACAAAGATGTTTAGCCCAAGTGGTTGTTTGGTAAGTTTGTGTTGGGATGGGATTCAGATCTGTGTGGTTCATAGAATCCTGATTTGCAGAGAAAAGCAAGCCGTGCAGGTAGATCACTATAAAGTCTCAGCATGTTTTTCCAGGTAAGATACCTGGCTTTTTAGGGAGCTCTGAAAAATTAACTAAAGATCCAATTTAGAGATTAGAGAACCTTCCAGTTAAGGAAATGCCTTTATGACTTTTTGGATTTCTGTGTACCTATGATGCATTCAGAAAGGGAATATGAACATACATTTATCCTTAATGGCATTATGTGGGTTCCTGGTTTCAATAGATTTTTGGGGTGGTTTTTAAGTTATTTATAATAAATTAAACATGAGGACAGATACCTGAACAATTACTTGATGATATCTCATGCTATACAGACTATGCTTTATGTATCCTAATTTTTGAGTGTGAACTGCAGTGTTTCCTTGGCTAATGTCAGAGCAGTGTGGTGCTATGTGAAATATACATGTTTTGACACTAATCATAAGTTGGATCTAGTTCTGTGGATATTTTTGATTTCCCAGCTTTGCTCTTCATAGCCTTTAAATATGCAGCCATTTCTCACTGTGTAGAAATGTATTTTTTTGTGTGTTTAACTTGATCCATTGGAATTAAGGACTATTCTTTCTCAGACTTTTTAATTTATCATATGCTGCATTAATGAAAAGGTTTTCTAATTTTGTTATACATTAGTTCGAAGTGCTCTAGCATTACAGTGGAATTTTTAATATCTAGTACCTAAGATGAACTGCTGACTTGCAAGTATTAGGCTTATTTTTCTGGAAATTTTCTAACAGAAAATTGATTAAATATAGGCCTAAGAACTTGAAGCAGTTCATGCCTAAGTATAATTATGACCCAAACTATAATTATAATAATGTTCATTATCAAGGCTGTTATAATGGCAATGCAGATCAAATGTTTGACTGCATTGCTTATATATGAAATATTCAAAACCAGGAAGAGATGAGTTGTCTTGAACCAGAAGTGAGAAAGAATATTACAAAGCACTCCTGCAAGTTTTATTTTCACTTCCCTTCCCTTGCGTAACTTCCATGGTTTACACTTACATGGTTATGCTGGAAATTATTAGGCTGTGTCTGAACAGCATGTGAATTTCTTGTTAAGCCAGGTAACCATTGGTCCTTCATTTGTCAGAACACTGGAAAAGTTTGTAAGGTATTTTCCGTTTGGGAGTCTTCTTGCATTGCTTCTGAGGTAGTGTAAGAAATTTGTTAATACCTAGGTTCCCACCTGATATCATTAGGAAGTATTTCTAGCACCCTAATGATTTTTCTTCTTGTCATTTGCATACCTCTGACACCAATGTTTTCAGTGAAAAAGTGAATGCTCTGAGATTTCCAGGTATAAACAGGCAGGTGGCAGCCAACAGGAACCAACTGCTGGCTGCTGATTCTCTGTCAGAGTCTAAGAAACATGGAATATAGCCTGTATATCCATATGTATACTTCAGAGCATGCCAAGTCTGCATATCTAACGTGCACACACAACCCTCTTGGCAAGCAAGGTGATTCACATGGTTTAGCAGGGAATAATACTGGCAATCGTGGCTTGTTGCTAACAATCCCATCATGAGTGGGGAGCTGTTAAGTTTTACTCTCAGGAGACAGTCAGTGAAGGTACTAAATTAGTTATTGTCCCTTGTTCTCCTTTTACTTTGGCTCAATTTTGAATATATGGAATTAGGACTGTTACACTTATAATAGTCAGGGCTGTAGTGCCTCACTGAGAGCAAAGTCTGCTTTGGCAGCATGGACAGGAGTAGGATCAGGGGAACCTGGGAAGAGAAGGCAGAATCGAGGGAATTCCAACTTTGGCCTGGGTTTGACCCCCAGCCTTAGCCTGGACCTGTGCCCTGGCCTGTATAGAACACTCCATCAGGAAAGAGATTTTATTGTCCATCTGAGCATGCAGGGTGCAGCAAAGGGGATATGCTTTGATTTTAGCAGCTTTCACGGGCAACTGTTTTTGCCACGTTGTTTCAAACTGTTTCTGGTCTTGTCCTGATTTTGTCTTGTGTGACCAAAGAAAGGGCTAATGGGAACTGAGTCAGATGTGCAGCCCTCACTCTTGTCTGTGATATTTCTCTAGACTAAAATATTTCTTTTAACTTCCTGTGAAAAACCTGCCTTTCTCCCTTTTTCCTTTCTCCTTCCCTTCTTACTGCTGCTGTTCACTGTTAAATTCAGCCGTTCAACCCTGATTCTCATTAATTTAGGCCTCAAGATTAGGTCAGTTTAGAGGAGCTTAGGTTACATTAGAATTAGGTCCAATTTAGAGGTGTTTGGGCAATAAGGACTTGGTCTGAATGAAACAAAGCAAGGCAAAAACATAAGCATCTCTCCCCGTTTATTAAAGATTAGTTTGAATGTATAAGCACAAAGCACAGAAAGCATGTTTTGTTTTTAGTTTTTTCCTCAAAAGTTATAAAATATAGTCCTAAATAACAGCACAGTGAAACTCCTGTGTTTTATGATTTTATTCTCATTTAGGGTTTCATGACCAAGAAAGAAATGCACAGAAAGTAGTACTTCAGGATTCAAAAATATCCTGAGCTTTCCTTGCGTGGTCTATTTCCAAACAATCTGAGCTTTTATAGTTTACAGTGTCTATCTGGAAAATCTGTTTGCTTGCAGGATCTGATACGTCATAAAATTTGATCCTCTAAAATCCTCTCTCCTAGAGAGAGAGAGTGCATTATAATTACTTTGTTCTGTGGGCAATAGCATTCAAAGGCATAGGTTGTTTGTTTTTTTTTTTAAAGTCTCATTACAATCATTGTACATTAACAAGCTAATATCAATTAAACATATTATTTTTGCTCTCTCTCATTGCATGCTCAGAGCAATTTTTAAAAAGTCTTAGAAAAGTTGCTTCTAAAAATCCCTTTAAAATTTCTTCTATAGTCCTGCTTTCAGCTAGTCAGTCATTAGGAGATGAAATGTCAAAATCTGAAATTAAGTCAAGTATGAATCCTCCTTTCAAGCTGCCTACTGATACTCATTAACAACATCTATCTGTAAACTTTTAGTCAAATCAGTGAGGTTAGTGAAAGAGCAAAGGTGAGTCTTACCTATTGCTCTGAACCTCTTGCTGGAGCTGTTCCTGTTGCTAAACATCACCACGGTGAAAAAGATGAATCTCAGTCAAATATTTTAAGGAATTATGAGATTCACATCCATTATCTACCATTTGATTAACATTGTTTTGTTAATCTCATGTGACAGGGTGGAAACATAGAATAAAATACAAAGTAGTGGTATCTGAGATAGTGTGGTTATCTTCTTCAGTACTCAGCTTGGCCTTCTCGCATTGCTTTCTAGGAAAATGATTTCCAGGTAGCCTCTGAGTAGATAAGACAATGGTTTTTTTACTTTTCTTTGGGAATCAATGTAAATACAATCTGTGTCAGGTATTATTTCAGATTCTTGATTAGCATTAAGTTTTTTCGTATTCTATTGTGATGGCAAATCATCACCACAAGTTGCAATCACAGTAGTAGCAAAAAAAAAGCCTGATGAGATTTGTTTGATATGGTACATGGGGTGGATTTCTCCTGCTCAAATTTGTGCTATTTGGATTTCTAAGGTCATGAAAGAGGCCAGGTACTTGAAGTTTGTGTTTATGAGATGCGGCTTTTTTCCATTACTTCCTTGCTGTCTTTTATTCTTCTAGTCCTTAAGACTACTCTGTTTATAATTCCATCTTTTTTCTTTTTTTCCTTCTCAGTCAATTGCTTTATTTTTCAATTCTTTTTCATTGCTTCTTCTTCTCAGCCATTTTCCCCATGGATTTAATACCTATTTTCATTACCTAGAAGATGTAGACTTTTATTATTTTTATTAAACTTTGGTTTGTTAAAATGAAAGCTATATCCTGTAGCATAGACAATGCTTATAATATGAAAAATAATACTCAAAAATCAATAAAAATTATTAAATGATAAACATGATGTATAACAGTTTTATTGGTGTACAGACAAACTGAGCTGTACCCTAGACTTTTTTTTTTTTTAATAAATAACGATCCACTTAGCTTATGGTTTATTTGCCATCTTTCTGATTCTAATTATCTATTTAAATTCACTTTTAAAATTAAAATAATGATGTACTTTAAACACTTGGATTTTTGGCCAAGTTTTAGATGGGGGGGACTGCAGGGGTGGCTTCTGTGAGAAGCTGCCAGAAGCTTCCCCCAAGTCCAGCAGAGCCAATGCCAGCTGGCTCCAGGATGGACACCATCACTGGCCAAGGCCGAGCCAATCAGGAATGATGGTAATGCCTCTGTAATAACATATTTAAGAAGGAAAAATAGTTACTCTGCAGCTGTAATTGCAGACAGAAAAGAGCAGACTGAGAACACGTGAGAGGCACAACTCTGCAGACACCAAGGTCAGTGGAGAAGGAGGGGGAGGAGGTGCTCCAGGAGCTGGAGTTGAGATCCCCTGCAGTCTGTGGTGAAGAGCATGGTGAAGTCATGTAGCCCCTGTGCCACTGCAGCCCATAGAGGACCACTGGGATGGAGAGATCCACCTGCATCCCACTGGAGCAGGTGTGTGCCCAAAAGAGGGCTGTGAACCCATGGGTGTTGGCAGGGATCTGCAGACCCGTGGAGAGAGGAGCCGATGCTGGAGCAGATTTCCTGGTAGGACTTGTGATCCTGTGGAGGACCCTCACTGGAGGAGGCTGTGCCTGATGGACTGCATCTCATGAAAAAGTGACCTACATTGCAGCAGTTTGTGGAGAGCTGTTTCCTGTGCGATGGAATCATGTTGAAGTTCTTGGAGGACTGTCCAGGAGGGACCTCATGCTGCTCCCTGAGCAGCAACAGGAACAATCTGTGATGAACTGACAGTAACCACCATTCCACATCTCTGTGTGCTGCTTGTGGGGAAAGGAGGTAGAGCTTGAGAAGGAGGGAAGGGTGGGGAAAACATATTTTTAAGATTTAATATACTTCTCATTATCCTGCTCTGATTTTGTTATTTGTTAATTTTATTAGTATCCTCAAGCTGAGTCTGTTTTGCCCATGATGGTATTCAGTGAGTGATGTCTCCCTGTTCTTATCTCAACTCATGAATCTTTCCTTATGTTTACTCTCCCCTCTCTACTTGTGGAGGGGAGTGATAGAGCTTTGGTGGGTGCCTGGCATCCAGCCAGGGTCAACCCACTACAGTTTTAAACATTAGCATACTGTGCATTTATACAGTAACGTATTCCCAACTGAGGAAATGCAACATTTGTATACAGCAATAATGTTTTGTAAGACAACTGTTTGTTACCTTGGGCTTTAGTGTAAAATCAAAGCATAATATTTGTGTACTATTAGACTCCTTCTAAATTGGCCCCAGTTAGATTGGCTAAATATTAGGTCTTACATCCATGTTTCTTTTCAATATCTATATTTTAAAACACCCTTAATACTTTGTGTTGTAGAAAAACAAGTTCAGAAGAAATTAGCTTTTTAGAATTAGGAAAATTTCTCACTCATTTTAACTCTTTCTTCTTCGTTGCTTACTTTGTTCTATTGTGTTTTCAGTAGTAATTTTGAACTGTGATAATTTTACTAAGATTGTTATGTGCTGTGGGAGCACAAATCTGGTATTTTTTAGATAAACCCATATTTGATGAAATTATACTATACCTTTTTTTTCTTTGCTTTTACAATATTTACTGTTCTGATTTTGTGTTACCAAGAATGTCAAGTTAAAAAACCCATCTGTACTTCATGGGAACCATGGATTTTGTTCTCTTGCAGTATCAAGTATTTGCTAGCACAATATGTTACTTATTTCTTTAGCATTTATTTTCTTGAAAACTTTGAATTTTTTTTTGTTTGAAAGCTTTGCAAGGAACCATGGTAAAAAACATTGATCTGTGTTTCTGTATATTAAGTTTAGGTATATGTGATTTATCTTTCTTCAGCAGCCTTTTCTTTTGAGAGTTTTGTAACTGGAAAACTCTATCTCCATTGTTTATAAAGCAAAATATCAGTGAGAAAGTCTAATAGACTTCTGTCCTCTTATCTTGTGGACTTACTGAATAGTCTATGCTTACCTTAAAATGTCTTCAGTTCTGGGTAGGGTGACTGCTAGATTACAGTAGTTGTCATAACATCTTATTTTTACTCTTTCTCTTTTATATTGTTGGTGGGATCATATAGATAGTCCAGCTTAGGCTTGTATTTGTTCCTGATAACTAATTCCATGGTAAATCGTACCAGACAAGAACACATATCCATCATTATGCTCAAATCCCTTTAACCAAGAGCTAAGGGAATGGGGTGTCTTTCAGTTTGGTTTATTTTCCATATCAAAAAAACCCAAACAGCAGCATCAGCAACAACAACAAAAAACCCCCAGTCTCCTTTCAAATAATGGGGCTAAACATTAAGATGTCCATTGAAAACATTAAAGGTTTTGGTAGCTATGCTTAGGCCTACAGAAAGAAAATGGAGTTTAATGATAGCCTAATTAAAAACTGTCATAATTATACCTCTTTTTTTCAGTTATTGTGCATTGATAAAAACTACGATTAAATGCTTTTAAGAACATGGAAGATGAATGCCTAAAACATAAAATTCAAAAGAAAGATCTCCCAGACTTTACTAATACAAAAATGTTGCTATTTGACCTCATTAAAAGTGGTCATAGAAAGGTTTGGGCTAGAAGGTGTCTTGAAGATCATTTAGTTCCTACCCTCCTGTAGGGATGTGTTCAGGGACATCTTTCACTAGATCAGGTTGCTCAAAGACTCATCCAACATGGCCTTGAACAATTCCAAGGATGGAGCATCCACAACTTCTCTGGGCAACCTGTTCTAGTACCTCATCACCCTCACAGTGAAAAATAAACTAAACCTAGTCTCTTTACATTTGAAGCCTTTCCTCCTTGTCCTGTGACACTGGGACATGTCTTTGTGAGAAGTTTCTCTGGCTTTGTTATAGGCCTTTAAATATTGGAAGGCTGCTGTAAGGTCTCCCCAGAGCCTTCTCTTCTCTAGGCTGAAGAACCCCAAATTTCTCAGCTTGTCTTCATAGGAGAGGTGCTTCAGTCATCTGAGAGTCTTTGTGGCCCTCTGCTGAGCTCAGTCCAGCAGGTCCACGTACTTCTCATGCTGGGGATCCCAGAGCTAAACACAATGCTTCAGGTGGGGTCTCATAAGATTCAAGAGATGAGTAAGAGATTTTTGTTTCACTTGACATACCTATTTAGTTTTTTTGTTATTTTGAAGTTTTCACTTAATGTGCTTTGTTAACTGCAAAACTGCATTTATACTATTCATATAAATGAACACATAATGTTTAAGCAGTTCGTTTGTATGAACTAAGTATAATAACAAAAAATATTTCCTTAACATTGCATAATGTTAATAGCATCTGCTTAATGTTTATTGTTATTTCTATCATATAACCTTATGGAATTGAATTCCCCTGCTCAGTGCATGTAAAAAAATACTAATTTGAAGTAAGAAAATCTTGCAAGCTCATACTGTACCACTGCTTCCAATGAAAACAAACCAAACTAAAATTGTTAGTCATTTGTTTAATTTATCGCTTACAACTCTGGCTATGTAACATGGAATAAACAGGCTATAATTCAAGTGTATTGTCTAGGGAGAAGTAAAGTCTATCACTCTCTTGAGGCATCAGCACAATTTTCAATTTGCTAGTGTTTCATGAAAATGCCATTACTTTGTATTACTCTTACCTGAGGATTATTTGCATATATCACTGCAAGTAATAAAGCATTAATATTATCTAATAGAATTTATTCAACTTGTTGGTATATCTACTATTATTTGGTGTTACATCATTGATGTAATGATTCTGAAATTTTTAGTAACTACTATAACCTGATCCCAAAAGTTGTGAAAGACTAATCCCATTGCAGCTGATAGTTTGTGGGTTTTTTTTTGTTTTTTTTTTAAAGTCTGAGAAACCATTACATTGGCCAGTCTGACATTGCACATAAAGGTCATGCATTTATTTTTTTGTACCTTCATTCCTCTTTTAAGTGGGGCACAAGTAAAGCATTCCTTTCAAAGACATTACTATACCTTCAAATATTTTCTATGCCTTAATATTTTCTAATAATTTCTTTTAGTGGCTAATTGTTAACAATTGGAAAAAAAACCAGTTTACCTTTTTTTGTTTTTCCAGTGACTGCTTCCTGATATATACTCCACAATTAGATGGAATACAAAAAAATACAGTGAAAGTCATTGGTTTGGTACAAGGAAATATTTGCAAGACATTATTTGTAGTTTATGATTCATAACAAACTCTATTTTATTTGTGCCTACTAGTATCAGTCTAAAAAATAGAAGAAGAATAGATGTCTTTATATATATATATAAAGAAGGAACTAACATTGAAAAACACGCTGTTATCCATTAGGTTAGACTTCAGATATTTACTGAATTGTTATTTCAGCTCTCTGCACGTTTTTTTTTTAAACTACTTATTTTCAACATGAATGCCAGAAGAAAATAACTTAAAGCTTTACAGTACATTGCTTAGTTCACAGTAGGGAAACTGTAACCAACTGTAAGTATATCTTTAGTGTGTATATAGGTGTACTTTATAATTCATTTTGAAAAATCAGTTGAAATACAACAATCAAATACCAAGTTAATCTTGAATTTTTGAAGATTCAGTAGAAAAAATATGATCTTAATTTTAGTTTCTAGTTTCCTAAATGTCACACAGTGGGTTATATTGTATAATATTTCCTCAAATCTCTGGTTTATATGAATGTATTTCTCCAATATGGAGTTTTAACGCTTTACAAAAGGGCAGGTGCAATCAATTAATATTTATATAATGAACTTCTCTTTTACTCTGCATCTTTCTTTATCTTCATCTTTATAAAATGAATGGTAGAAACAAACTATTATTCCTAGAGATGTCTCAGCATATTGGTTTTAATCAATACTGGCAGACTACAATTTTACCCATAATTATGTCTTAATGCAGACTAAATATTACTTGCATTCCTGGATTGTAAGAAGGTAATTGATATTTATGCTTTCATTCCTATATTCTCCAGCTGTCATTCTTCCTGCAGATTTTCTTCTATCTGGACAAGAATTTGCAAAGAGGAAAAATAAGACTTGAATGAGCTTCAGACAGACTGAATAATAAAATGCAATGCACATTATGTGAGTTTTGGAAAATTACACTTTAAAACCATCTCTGAAATTTAAAAAAAAAAACGAATAGGGGTTTTAGGCAAATTACTCCCATTAATGTCATTGGGAATTGTGCAGCTAAGATCCATCTGTACTGTGTAGTCCTTTTTTTCGGAAAAAAATAAATAGCACTATATTGTTAGGAAATATACTACTTTTCGGTAATTGTGGGGGTACCTGGAATTTTAGGAGCTCACATAAAGGAGAAGATAACAGAATACCCATTAAATACTATCTCTTAGAATCTCCAGTGATAATTCAGTATGCTAAAACATTGCCTCTTGGAGCTCTCTTTCCCCCTTCTTTGCCTACTCAAATGTGGAGCGTTCTCAGATAATTTCAAAATGAATATATATACTGAATATGAATACCCTGTGAGCTATATGAAATAAGTGTATTCATCTACAGCATCTCATCAACTGCCCTGTGCTATTGCATGTCTTACTTAGTAGGCTGGAAGAAAACATCTTTTGCAGTCTGTGCATGGGAAAGTAATTCTACACTGAATGTCTGAGCATTTAAAGTTTAATGCAAACTATGCACAAATAGCAGTAATTACTTCTGTAAAGCCATTATTTATGTAGCACTCATAGCTTCCTCCAATTTAGCTAAGAAGAGCTGTAGCCTGGATTTGTCTACATAGATTGACTTATGCAATCTTCAGTATATGAACTGTTTTGGTCACAGTGGTGTGTTTTAATGCAAAAGTATACAATTCTTCTGCTACTCAAGCCATGCACTAAGCATTTTAATGATTAAAATGTTATAAAACCAACACCACCACACAGCAATATAAAACCGGTAGAATTTTCTGTCATGTGCTATGAAACTGCTTATAAATTTTGTATGTATTTGGTCTGTCATCAAAGAACAAATATGAAGACACCATATTAAAGAAGCTATAGTTACATTATGTTTCTGTAGGAGTGAGCTGCCTAAGAAATTTACCCAAAATAAGCTTCAGTTTTACAGATTTTTTTTTTTTTTCCTATTCAACTGAGGCCATTTTTTCTAGGACAGTTGACCTAATGAAGTCCTAATGTTACCATAATGGGTTACAACCAATGGAAGAATTAATCCTTAAAGTCAGAATGAAGATTGTATTAGATTCTTTTTTTTTCCATTATGGAAAAATTGCAAAATTTTGGAAACAGGCCTTTCTCTGCTTCAGTAAAATTAAGGAAAAACTGTATTTGGCCTTTCACTACTGTTTTGTTGGGCCTGTAGAATTGTTACAGTTCTTCTTGGACAAGGTCTTACATTGGAAATAATAATAATAATAATAATAATAATAATAATAAAAGAAATAGAAAACTTTACAGTCCTATTTAAAAGAAATTATTTAGTGAAATCAGAATTCTTGAACTTAAAGATAAGATAAAAACCAAGACTCATTCTCAGCTTCTTTCAACTGCAACAGTTAGGAGGGCCTTTAGGCCTGTCTCTAGGGTGCTTATTTCTCTTGGGAGCTACCTGCAGCCTGCTCCACACAGGTCTTTTTACACTAGGCAGCAGTTTTAGAAAATGTGTCCGTATGAATCAATAACAATTCTACCAGAAGGAATAGTTGCTTTGAAAATGCATTAATGTGTCTCTCTCTGCCTATTTTGAAAAAAAAAGTGTTATTTTGTAGAACGCAACACATGGTGTGTACGTTTGGTGTAAACAATATAAATGTGTCATTAGCAGGAAGCTACTTCGATTCAATTGGTACTAAAGAACACTGGGATTTAGACTGTAACTTTAGCCCAGAACAATTGTTTCACCTTGTGAACAAAGGCTTTGCTCTGCTTTACATGGTCCAAGGCTGCCTTTAAGACTAATATGTGCCCTTGCACCATCTAGGTGATTTTCTTTTATGTCAGATAGGCCTTAATAAAAAAACCTGTGGGTTACCCTCAGTGTAGAACTTTTTCTGTCCATTTTCCACACACAAAAGCACACATTTTTTTGAAGCCTGGTCTGGAGGGAGTTTTCCTTCCAAGTGTGTGGGCATAGACAAAATTATTTGTAAGTTTTTCATATCTTTATTTCTTCTCTGCTTGCACTTTGGCTTGTCATGTGCTGCATGCAAAGAGAAACAACTGCTTCATATGCAGCATCCTGAGTCTGCCTTGGTTGTTCTTTGTGATCCTCAGGGATCTAAATCAGCAAAACAAGAATCAAATCAGCACATTTTTCAGCTCCCCCAGCCCCCAGGGATTGGGCTTTTTTTGTTTTGGTTTTGGTTTTAGTGATACAAATCTCATGTATCTAGGCTTGCCAAATACTGTTGGGTTTCTTTCATATGGGTTCATGAATTCAAGTCTTTGCATCAGATTTTCTCCAGAGGCCTGTAAGACTTATTCTAAGACTATAATATCTAGTAATAACTACTCCTGGGAATGTTATTAAGTCTGAAAACTTCAACAGCTTTATATATTTCCTTATTTTTGCCTAGCAACCTAACTCTACATCTTGTTTCCTTCACACAGTCTTATATTCATATTATGCCCTAATCAATACAAGAACAACCTGTAGCATATCATTTTCTCAGAATTTGTTGCTATAAATGGTGCCAATCTCTAAGAAGACTGGGCTGTGAATGCAAAATACCAGTTCAAGAATCCTACTGCAAACATTAAACTAAAAAGCTCTCTGCAGTAAATAGTGTTCTGACAAGGGCAACAGAAAAATGGTTCACTTCTTGCACACTCTTTCTTCCTTACCGTAGTAAGCAAGGCCTCATTTACTGTTGCTTAACAGAATATCTTTACAAATGTGAACATCACTGCCTCTGCTTTTCCTACATTTTTAAATTGCAATTGTACTGCAGTTGCTAAGTCTGATGAAGTCTGATTCTATGAAATTTCTTTGAAGACAAATGTTCAGCCAAATGTCATTGATCAAATTGGTTCTGAGAATAGTTTACCAGATCGCCTTGTGCTGTATGTGCACCAGTACTCTGTGGCTGCAACCATGCTGCTATTTCACCCATGAATAAAAAGCTTCTCTACAAGTGTAATTCAGACTTCTTGTAATTAAAGTTGTTGTGTTAATATAAGTGAATATATTATTGTTCAAATACTTGCTTCTATATGGTTTAACATGATAGAAATAACTATCTTGATATCTCTCTCGATGAAATATTTCTTTAATAGCAATTATTTATTTAATTTTCTAATTATTATTATTATTAGTTACTATAGAGTAACAAAGCACCCCTACTACAGAATTAGCATTGAAGGTAACGAACACAAAAAAAATTTTCTGCATTTTCACTACATTTTATGATATGACTAATGATAATTTTTCATTATAAAATGTTAATCAAGCAAATAACTTTGCACTCCTTTTTTCAACAGAGCTTTTGTAATTAGGGGTTTATGTTTATTAAACTATTTAAATTTTTGTCACATATCAAGGACAATCTACCATATGTTTTACATTAATTAGTACTTTGTTTATTTTAAGAATTCCATTAATTCAGCAGCTACTTTTTAAAGAGCCAGCATGGAACAGGAAACTGCCTGAGTTTTGCAAAGAAGAAATAAGGCTCCTCTTCTTTTTAAGTAGCCCACTCTGGCAGATAGATATCCAAATCTTCAGCAGATGATTCAGGCAGAGAGAAAAGTGAGTTCTAGATACAATACAATTATGTGGTTTGTCTTATAAAAAACATAGAATTAAGTGGAAGAGAATATACTTTCATGTGCAACATCCGTTGGTTTATAAATATTGACTTTTCTTTCAAAAAGAGGAAAATAAACATAATGCACATGATACATATTTAAATGGGGCTAAGTAATGAGCTTACTGTTTCTAGCATGGTTAGGGTATTTTGTTAGTCCTAGAATGACATCTACCTTTACAGATCATCTCTGGTTTTTCTTATAAATAGCTTTGCACTTTCTTAGGAATCACTGTACATCAGGAGTCCCCTTGGCCATCATTCTCTACACCTCTTATTGCTGATATGAAGCCCTTCTAAATAAGACTTGATACTATGCCAACCATATTTAATAAACACATAATTTCTGAACAATGATGATGTCAAAGTGTTAGGATATTTTAAGAGATGTTGATAGTATATGTGTGTTCAGGCAAAATGAGAAAATAACATAAGAAAAGGAGCATTTACACCTTGGGAAAGCATTTGTGAATATTTAAATCAGTTTCTAAGCAGAACCTTTTTTGATATATATTGCAAATAGTTTATAATTTATGATTTGTAACAATAACAATTTGTGTGGTCAATCACTCATGATCTTTTTTTGGTACATAGACATAACAGAAAATTCAGAAGATATGACATTTTCTGCCTTTTCATCCACTGTGCTTTGATAAATTTACTTTAAATTCAGTCTGTTGGACATACAAGAAAGGCTTCTTTACAGTTCTCATTTGTTCTGCATTGATACATTTCACCAGGCTGATATGATATAATGCAATATAAACAAACGCATGCAAAGCCATGCAAGTTGTCCAATTAATTTGGTTGGAGACTTCAATTCAAAACTATTTTGTTATATTGAAGCTGATAAAACTATCCTGGTATGAAAGATGATTTTTCCTATTTACACATGGCTCCTAGCAATAGGTAATAATATAGTATTGTAGTTAATTTAAATTTTATTTAGATATTTACTATAATGTTAAAATGTAAGGTGAAAATATTTTGCTTATATATCATAGTGCAGTACAGGAGAAAAATAACAGAAATGTGTGTAAAAGTGGGTCTGTAAAATCCTCCACACCAGTGTTTATACAGAATTAGTATGTTTTTCTTCATACGGTGATGTTTGTACATTTACATACTTTCTAATAGTGTATGGGTAGAATTTTTTTATTTTCAGGACAACTAGTGTCAAAACCCTAGCGTGCTGCACAAATGCAGTTGGAAAGAAATGTCATGATAAACAATTGTTTGTTTACCTCTCTTACATTCCAGGACCCTGAGAGGTTTGTTTATTTTTTTGTGTGTTTCCCATCAGGATGAGTAGTTCCTATTTCCCTGAGAATCTGAACTTAATTTTCCTAAGTTATAGGTGCTTATAACATTTAATGAATAACATAATTGATTATTTCTTAGTATTTTCTACAGAAATTAATTCACATACTTTATCTTTCAATAATGAGGAAAAATTTTTATTTAATGCACTTTCAGTATAAATTTTTCTGCATTTTTTAACTGTCATGTTTTCTGTTGAGAAGTCTACTACAGAAGGGTTTCTCTGGGCAGAAACATCTGACTTGAGAGATGCTACACCCAGTCTAATCACAGGTTAATTCTGAAATAACTTGAGGCTTGTAGAAGTTTCTTTCCATCTGGATGCTGCTACCAAGCATGTTGCTGTCCCAAGAAATATCACATGAAGGCTTGTCTGTGATATGCTAAAAGAGTTTTTTCTTAGTAGTTTTAATGACAGCTTAAAATTAAAATTTGAGTCTTTTGAGAAAACTAAGCCATGAAGAGCTTAAGCAAAAATCTTCAGCTGAAATTTAAGAAAATAAAGATATTAGAAAAAATAAGGTCTGAAAAGATATTTTCAGCTAATGCCTCCTTTCCTTGAAACCTTAACACATTCCATTAAAAAAACTAAACACTCTTTTTAATTTTAAAATTTCATCTGAGTGATTTTCTTTCTTCTCCAAGCTTTGCCAAGCTTGCTGAACTCTGTTCTCCCTGAAAATTAATTCTCATCCTTTTTACTATTTCTCTTCTCCTTTGATACTAATATTTGATTTTTAGTATTGCTTTCCCACAAGTTTCTCTGATCTAGTATTCAATTCTTGGAATAAGTCTTCAGGACCTATTTATTGTAGAAGAAGCAGCAGACATTATAGGTTTTGCAGCTTTGTTGGAAAAAAAAATTCCATTCTTCTGATTTCAAATTAAAGGGAAAAACTAGTGAGTTTTGTGGGACTTAGCAGAGTCCGTGGAGCCTATAAATTGCAGCACCTGAATGCTAACATAACTTGGCTACATTTTTCCTCTAAATGGTGGTGGTTGGCTGGTTGGTATTTTAATAAGCACAAATTGCTTATTATGAATGAGATTCCTCTGCATTTACACTGGCCTATTAAAGTCTGTTTCGCTCCCTGACCTGGAGAAATTTGAAAAGATACTTTCCTGATAGGTACAGGTTTTGACAGGGTTATTTTTTAAAAAAAGACAGTAAAAGAGTAATTGACTTAAATTTGTAAGATTGCATTTCAGGGAACAATACAAATATTGCATCACTACCCTTATTATTTCACGAAATGTGAAAAGTTGAAAAATTACAGTTCAGCTGTAGATTACATGGCCTCATTGCTTAAGTTAATGGTACCTCAACATTTCTATGTCCATGTAAATTAGAAAATACTTTTGCTTTATTGATTACAGCTTTGTTCTTCAGATCAGTTTCAAATTTCCTTGGTAGAGTTTAACCAGCTATGTGACTTCACAGATTTAGTTTCAGGTGGTATTTTTCTATGTTACTCAAAGATAGCTTATATTCTGAAATTATTTGAACAGTAACTGAACAAAACACTATCAAAAGATATACTATTAAAAAACATATGCATTGACATAGAAGTATTAACTTCTTTCTGTAAATTTATGTGTCTAGATGCATTTAAGACTAAATGAACCTGTTATGAGCACAGTGATAACAAATTCTTGGTGTATATAGATAAAATAAACCACTACAATTTGTACTGAAATACACTCTCTTTGTTCTCAATATAACACATTAAAAATATCTCTTAGAAATTGCAATAAAAGAAAAAAGTTATCTAGTTTCCTCTTTTTGTTAAAATTATAAAAAAAAAATCTATCTTATAATAGGAAATAAATTTAGAAGAGTTTTGCATTTAGCCTATTCCTAATGCTATTTTTACTGACATAAACTTATAAACCAGTAAATATTTGAAAAATTGCAGTACCCAAAATAAAGAGCATAATTTTGAGCAAATATTGTGTAAAATCAAGGCCTGAAATTTTGGGGACAGATTATTGCCTTGAGTAAATTCTCATTCTTCAAAATTATGCCAAGTTTTACAGGGAGTTGTGGAGTTGAACTATGAGCATCTCCCATGATAGAGGTAAAGTGACAGAGACTGAGTGGCCTCTTTGGATAATGTGTTCCAGCACTTAATCAAAGTCATTGTGAAAAAACAAATATGTGAAAAATAGTGAAGGAGTTTAAAAATAGTGTGCTGATTTCACCTTTGAGCGGGAAGGAGGATGAACTAGACTATCTCATTTGGATCTGTATGTCTATGATTTTATAATTTTTGTGATAACTGATTCTGCAAATAATATATTTTTCTGCTTTTAATTGCAGCAGGAAAAGAATCAGGAAAGCTCAAGAAATAAAGGTAAGTGACAATTATTTTAAAAATGGGGGCATTCTTATAATTATCATAAATCTAATATTCATTATTGGTAAAAAATATCCAAGTGGTTCGTTTGCTGAGTATTTTGGTATTTGAAATGACAAAAATATATCCGGGAAATAGGTTGAAATGTAGAAAGTATGTGTATTAGCTACTGTTTTTAGAACTCTGAGATGAACAAGGCTGACTGTTTGGATGGGATAAGTTGCACACTTAACTTCTCACTAAGTTTGTCCCTGCCTATGGATGCTTATTATACTTCAATAAAACATCAGTTTAGCTTCTTCCTTTCCATTCAGTAAATCTGTAATTGGATGTGATTCCAGTTTATGTACAAATTAATCATTTCCTTAATAGGTTGCCTTGCAACATGACTGTTGTGGGTGTTTTTTGCTTACAAAATATTTTCACTGCACCTTACTCAGTGCCAGTGACTAAGTACTATGTGAAATAGAATATCTAGGTTAAAGAAACAGCCTTGTTTTGAGAAAATTAGGACTTCAGACAACCAAATTATGGATTTCATACTTGTTTTTCTAATATAAAGTCTGTTAAGAGACAGAACGTTGAAATCTCTCAGTTAAAAATTTGCTAAGCAAACAACGAAAGACAAAATTGCCAATAGTGGCAAAGATTGTTCTCTTCATATTTTACTTCTTTATAGAGGTAGGTTATGAGATACTTTAAAACGGAAAACAGAGAGAAGGTAGGAGAAAGAACACCAGATATTTGCTACAAAGAGAGGAGGGAATTAAGTGACAAACTAACCTATATCTTTTGTATTGCCTTAGGAAGCCATGTGTAACCATATCACTGGAGTTAGCTGTTCTTTATTCAGTTATTTATGTACTGCAGTACCCATTTATCTCAATTGCCTTGTTATCCCCTCACGCTAAGGTTAGACACAAGCATCAAAAGACAAACTAAAGCTGATGGTTAATTGGAGTTGTGTCAGGACAATTACATTGTTCGTGATGATATGATAATTTACATCATCTGAAGGACCTATAATCCTTCACTTGAAGACTTTGCATGGGAAAAATAACTGAACCAAAAAATCCTCTTCAACTTCAACCAATTTGTGATTTATAAATTTCTTTTCTTAGGAAATACAATATAAAGTTGAATCATCTCTACAAGTAGTGACTGTATCCATGATGTATTATTCAAAAATCTTTCATGTGTTATGACTTAATACAAATTATAAAAAAGATTGTGAAAACACAGATGAGATTACAGAAGTAAGATATTTGCTCTAAACTTAAGTATTCACAATTAGAAACTTTAAGCATTTATCTATAGAGAAGGATCCTGAAATGGGCCACTTTCTTGTTTTTCATGATTTATTTCAGTTATATTATGATGTTTGACAGTCTTTTTCCCCTACCCAACCCCATCCTGTTGCCAGGTAGTCATTATGGTATGTGTGTGAGGGATAAGTAAAAGTAGGAATAAACTAATGACCTAGGTGGGAGTGCCTATCATATTCATTAGCTGTTAGTCTAGTTAACTAATCATAGAAACAATTTTCAAAGGCTTATAAAATATCACCCAAAACTACATCCAAAGCAAAGCAGTAAACTCTACTTGAAGAAATATATCCATTGTCTCCAAACAGGCAGTGAAATTGGTGCACAGCTACACAAAGTTTATTGTGATTCTATATGTAAGATCTCTTGTGGAACTTTTCAACCTACTAAATTTCTGCATGATATGCATGTCTCTGCCTAAACTGGCAATTCAACTTGGAAGATTTTAGTGGTCTGGAAGACTATTCATGCACAGAGTAGGCTTTGCAGCATAAGTCTATATCTATATCTACAGATATACTTTATTCTGTAATGCTTTTTTTGGATGCTTTTATGATTGCAGGTTTTTTGATGTTCTTATTCTTTAAATGATTTTGGGTTTTTTTTGTTCACATGCTCTTTCTTCATGTCATTGCAAATTTTCAAAAATATATTTTTATTTAACTTGTAACTTACAGTATGTAGCATCTTTAAACTCTTTCTGCTTTAAATACTGGTTGATGTAGGTGAAACAAGACTAAATATTTAAGCATAAATATTCTTGTGTTGGCAATGAACAACTACCCTTCACAAGCAATATCTAAAGGTTTTGAGCTCTGCATGTGTTCTTGTGAGATACCTAAATTATCCTCAGATTCTCAGGACAAGGTTCTAACAGTCTTCCTTACACTCTGCATATTGCAGCCACTCTGTGTGGTAAAAGAACTAAATGTTTTCTGTGGTTCCTTTACTGCTCTGACACTTTCAGAAAACGTTCTGTCTTCTTAATTCAGAGGAAAATTACAGCTCATCTCTACCTAGTGAGACACTGGAGTCTCTGTTGTGCCTCGTAACTTCCACTGATATCGGTATTTCAGTGTCTAATTTTTATTAATAATTTCATTACATTGTATTTTTATAAGAGGAGAGGATGTTGCAGCGTAATGAAATTGAATACTTTTTGACTTCAGTGGGATCAACATATTAGTAACAAGGACCATTCTGTGTCTTATATTATGAATGCCAGTAATTTTTCGTTTTATTTTATGTATTGCTATAACAAAAAACTGATTACTATTCGTATTTTAGTAAGGATGTTCTTATTTTTCTGTAGTGTTTGTTTATTCTCCTGACACTTTCCTGACCTGCTTGTTTTTCCCATCTGTTACTTCTGCTGTCAGCCTCTAAGTCAATCACACCAGAAGAAAAGCCAATACTCAAACATACCCTTTTCTGACAGTAACCCCATCTCTCTTTGATCTGTGATATTCCTTTTCTTGTTTTATTTAAAAGGTAAAAGATCTTTTTGTATACTGTTTGAGGAAAGCAACACTGCTTTTATATAAAATAATGTTAACATTTTAGAATTTTAGTGTATGCTGGCAAACTTCCTTATACCTCTGAGAATTTTTTGTGCATGAAAATGATTATCACCAGTGAAAAATACAAATGAGATTAGTTTCATAACACTTCTGTAATATGAAAGAAATACCAAGGCAAATAATCACTAACTAAACTTTGCTGAATTTTACTTGCTGGCTTGGAATCACAGTTTGACCTTCCTTACCTCTCCTTTCCAGTGTTAGCTCCTTCAGACAAAAAAAATCAATTTTATTCCAAATAGTGAAAGATAAAATAGATATTTTTGTAATGAATTGAAAAGATCAGAAATTGTGTTACATTTCAGCAATGTGAAAAATTTTCTTCACGGCCTCTGCTTGACTTTGGAGACATTCATGTACTTTTAGTAAAGAACATTACGAACTTTAAAGTGGAAATGCTTTCTGACAATTTTATTCTAAAAACCTTTTATTTCTGAGGTACCAGAAGGTTGACTAGTGAAATAAATCAACTATTTGCCAAACTTGAAAGGCGTCTCTATTCGTTTGATCAGAAAAAGCATTAGCACCCAGGAAATAAGCTGCAAAAAGCATTTCAGATGAACAGTTCCATAACTCAGTCATAGTTTGAATTACAGCACAATACTTTTATTTTTTGAGAATTTAGAAGTCAATATCAGTATAGATAAGCAGTTTGTAATACACGTTTCCAAAGAAACCCAGTAAATCAGAGAAAACAAATTCTGATTATCTGTTGAGAGTAAGGTGATTGTTTTGCTGATATTGAAGAATGATATGATACTGCACACAAGTTGTGTAACGTTAGCTATTTATTTAAATAACATAAAGAACACTCACTGAAAGATATAAAAAGTGCTCCACCTAAGATTTGGAAAAGATGCACTTTTCATGGCATTTTCAAAATGTGCATGCAAATAATTTTAATGATGGTAACTTGAAGACTTTTACATTAGTTAAGTGCACTTTAGATACTGAATGTATAGTATGCTGCTAAAATATTTGCTAGCTACTATTGATCTGAGCTTTAAATGGCACTAACACTCAAAACTAAACAGCTTAGAGAATTTTGACTGACATATTTTTAATTACAACTTGAGTTTCTAATTGTGCTTAATACTTCTCCTTTTATGCTTACCTTAGTACTCAGAATGTAAAACCATTGTTGACTCACAGATCAGTTTCAAAAACATAATTCTCTGTGATTATGAACATTTTGCCAGACTTTTCTGATATCATTAACAAACATCTGTTCCTTTTATAATCTTTAGCTACCAAAACTAAAGGGGAAACCATATTGGCATCTATTGTGTATCTTGTTTTTTACTCCTTAAAAAGTTAGCATACCTGCACTTGTGGCCCTGTCTGGGATTCCAGATTGGTGTAATCATTTTCTATCCAATGATAAATGTAAGACAAGAAGGAGTAAGAAAAGCTTAAGATAGTTCAATATTGAAAGAATTTAAAGGACAAAACCAGTAAGGCCTTAATTAAAGCAATAACTTGTAAAAATGAAATTGTATCTGGAGATACTCTCAAATGGCAGTGGGTGAACAAACAGATCTATCCATCAACGTCTTATTATTTTTGATGACAGACAAAGCTATGTACTTTCTGATGTAGAATACATGACATCAACATCCTTTGTCATATTAAACCAATTAACTGTGGCAAAAACCCCACATCATTACTTTCTGTAAAGTATCCAGTGACTTCTTATGTGTGCTAAATCAAATTATTCTAAATTTGTATTTCACTAGTGTATTATTCATGTATTAATTGCTTATTGTTAGAATATGAACTGGAATCCTCCTGGTCTGAATTGATTAATGTCTCAGTTTGTTACATTGTAATAACCCATCTCTACCAGAGCAGTACATTTCAGAAAGAAAATGTAGTATTTTAGAGAATATGTGTAACAGCAAGCAAGTTACTAAATATTTGTTCAAGAATGTTGTTTTCACTGAAATGCAGCTACTAAACACTCTGACCTACAGTGTTCTTTGAAGTTTTTTTCTTTGTCATTATGTTCCAACTTACCTGAGTGAATAAACTTTCAGGAGTTATTACGAGGTTTGTTTGAATTAAGTGTGCCAAATGCTATCCCCTTTAACTGTTCCAGTTCCCTCCAAAGCCTAGTCAACCAAAACTCTTTTGTCACTTCAGAATTAAGTGACATAAGCCATACTACAAGTCATAAGAAATACAGTTCTGTTTTCCATCTGAACTGTTTACATTTCCTTTTTTTCATGCTCTTACAAAAGAGCTACAGACATAATGTTATTAACTGAAGGTTGTTGTGGGTTTTGTTTGTTTGTTTGTTTGTTTTTAATTTATTCTTATCTTGGAATGAATTTAGCTGTGGCATTTATAAAAATGCCTTTTATTTTGCCCCCTAGGTTCTGTTTCAATTCAGTCAAATTATGAAATGCATTGAAAAGAAACAAATCTCCTTATGTGGGAAAATATTTTTAATATAGCAATTAATCTTACAGTATTATATTTGAACAGGCCTGAAGCTCATTGTGAGAAAGTAAAGTATGAGCAAGAACGTCAGATGTCATTTCCAGATAATATCTTTGATAACAATGTGATTACCCAAACATAGAAAGTATACATTAAGAGGAAGGTCCGTGTTGTACGCTAAAGCTTTGTGAAAAGGTTATCTTATTCCTTTTAAACAAAGCATTATTTGATGACACTGAATTCCAGTTTTGATATCTGTAAACACAGCACAGTATTTGTATAGTAATCTAGTCAGACTTGCTACCAGTGTAATGCCATAGAGATAAATAGTATAAACAGTAAAAACAAATATATTTGACCCTCCAGTTGTTGTCTTGAGGTAAATGTATTTTATCTTAGTCAAGAAAGTAATTAAAAGTGCTCAAGTAATATCAAGGGAATACAACATGGTGGAAATATTTTACAGAATTGCTGCATTTACCTTCCAGATATTCCATAAACTCCACACATGGAAAAATTATCTGCAGTTTTAGTATGGCAGTGTCAAGGAAAGGACAGTATCCTATAGAATTTCTTGAGTGTTATGCTACACATTATGTCCACATTTCTGCATAGGAGCTATTTCCAGCTTCAGGTTGGTTGGCTCCAAAGTTTCCAAATTAATTTTTGCTATAAGCAAATATATATATACTAAAAGAATAGTAACTAAAACCTAAAAGAGCCAGAATGAGTCTGAAAAGTTTTTGTAAATTACACAAAAATTCACAGCTGTCTTTATATATTCAAAAGATGAATTGATTCATGTGAGATGGGTTTGATTTACAGCAGCTTTAGTAATTATACATACCAAGAATTTCTTTCTTTGGATTTTCTTTATGGCAGAGAAATGGACATCTGACTTTATTTTTTGTTCTCATGTGTAATGCCTATGTCAAAATTCCAGGCAAGAACTCTTCTGAAAAATGGTATATCTATACTACAAAGAGATATAATCATTATTTTTCTATGTAGTAGAATAGTAGAGGTAACATAAGAGATCTAGTATTTTTTACAAATACATCTGTGTCCTCCTAAAATTTAGGTTACATTCTGTTAAATTGTTAAATCTATTTCAAAGTGGATATTGTGAACATGACTAGAAAGAACATGTTCAGAAGTATTCACAAAGTTTCTCTCTGTAGTGCACAAACATTTCATTTGAACAGATACAGCAGAGAAGAAATTCAACACTGGGAGGGGAGAGCTGAATACTGACTGGAATACATATTCATTCCTATTAAGACTTAAAGAAGTAACTCGAAGATGAATGTTTATTTAAATTTTAAAATAAATGTATTAGTAGTCTGAATTTTAACGCTGTGTGACCCACAAAAGGTTTTGAATACCAGTACAGTTTGATTTTTTTTACGTAATTTTTTTAAAGCTTTCATGTAAAAATAGCTACTGTTTAACTTGAGCATTATATTGCAAATGTTTTAGATAGTTTCTTGTATTGTTTCAGGAGTAGGCTGAGAGGAGTTAATGAATATGACTAGGCTTTAGGTTAGTCTATTCTTTTATTATTAATAATATCGAGGTTTTCAAGTTAAAAATTAATGCTAAAAAGTTTCTAATGCCATATATCAATAGTACTAGCTTTTGCTACCTCTTTCATCCTAAAAGAGGTATGCAAACCACAGATGGCTTTGTGAAGTAATTTGAATTAGCTCTTGAGCACTGAAGACTTGCAGTAAATTCAGAGAGATAATGCAATGCAACACAATGGGAAAGTATACTTGGATCCTTTAATATGCTTATATATGCATTAGTGCAGTGTCTGTGGGCTATGTGTGTCATGTTTCTCACATGTAGTGAATATTCATTTGATTACACTAACAGTAGAAATCTAAATGTAAAACAGGTGAAGTTTATCTGCTTTAAAATGTTACCTACCTCTTTGGCGTACCCTACTCCTTTGCAGAACCTTCATTCTCGGAATGAAAAGCAAAATATGATTTGCATCAGCACCACAGGTATCTTGGTTAAGTTTGCCATATAATAGCCAGGTGGGGCAGGCTATTTCACAGTAGTTGTCATGTAGAAGGCAATTGTTATGATCAAAAATAATCACATGAGAAAGTGCAATTCATGTTTTGTGGAACAGACTATTGAAGCAGAATAATCTTCCTATCTTAACAACTTGAAGTTTTCCTTTTAGAATAGATTTTCGAAAAGAGCCGTGTATGTGAGAAACTACCCCAATACTGTTACACTAGAAAATTACATTTTATTTGTAAAGAAGTATAAAATGGAATAGCTAAAAAAATCCATGAAGTATAAAATGGAATAGCTAAAAAAATCCATGTTAGTATTTTTGGGAAAGTGACTTCTTTTATTAGTTTTTATTTGTCTATAGCATAACCCTTTCTTAATCAGTAGATCTGAGTATTTTCTCACTATAACCTTATCTAAAATATTCTTCCGTGATACCTTGTTACTGAGCAAAACAGAGGCTAGGATATTTGTATCACTGAATAAGATATACATAGAGACCATTTTAAAAAATCACAGAGATATTTACAAGCTCTAAAAAAGGTTTTTTTAGATATAAACTTAAAACCCAATATAAGCAATCGTTTAATTAGACCATTCATAAAGAAGTGTTTAAAGTTGAGGAAGGGTTATCCTGAAAGAAAAAAAGTAAAATCCATGAGAAAGACATATCAATAAGAAGCAAAAGATCTGGTATTTCAGAAAAAAATTCTATTTAATTTATATTCTTTTAAAATAAATACTTGTATATAGGTGTCTTTTTAACTCAGGTAGCACGGCAATGCTTTTTCTTGTATATTTGTGGCACTAATAGCTATCAACATAGCTTGCATATAGGTTTTCTGTGCTGTTTATAGGCTATAAACGTTTAAGAACACTTATGCAGAAAAAAACTGACACATTTGTGTTACATGGGAGAAATTTCTATACTCATGCTGTCTAAAACAGAATTACATTTTGCATTCATTTTGAATTTTTCAGAATGCTATTGATTATATATTAAGAACATATTTTCTCATATCTGATATCTCTCGCAAGCCACTCAGAGAACAATCATAACTTGCATAAACTTTAAAGATGAGTCTATTGAACACAATTTCCACCTCAATCCCAATAATTGCAGCACTGTATATCATCCAGATGCTAGTTGAAACAATTACAGTATTCATTTTTTGCCTTAGTCTTTGAATAGCAAGGGTTGATGTGTTTCATTATCATTAAGGTCATGTTCTAGTTTACTCCAAGCATACCCTTTTGCCACTTGCTTCAGACACTAGAACACAATTAACAATGTCACATCCTGTTAATGTTTACATCATAACTGGAAGCAGATATTACAGTGAAGTGCAAATTAAAGACTGCTAAAATGCCTGCCACTAACAATTATGGTGGGGCAGTATAAAATTCCTCATTTGTTCCAAAGGTCAGATTAATAAAGCTGCATGTCACATTATCATAAAGGGTGGATCCAGCTGTCTGTTTTGATTATGCTTAGAAGTCTAGTGTTTCTAAGGAAACTTTGCAAGGAATGAATACATCCATTTTAACTAGCTGTTTAAATGTGGGTAATTATTAGACCTTGTTCTGAAGGGATCCAAACCAGAGGTTGCAGTCACTCAAATGGCTTTCTACTTTTTAATATACAGATATAGAAACTAAATTTCTTTTATAAATTCCTTTCAGGTTTTAATCCTTAAATTTAAAGTAGCTCCCCGAGTATGAAAAGCTAATTCCTCAGATGAATGAGCTGTAAACTAATTGCATCAAATGCATCAAATATTGAAAATAGACCTATCCATATAAAAATTAGAAGTAAAAGCAACTGAACAATTTAAGTTAAAGATGTTAATTCTATTAAAACAATGAATAAGTATAGCTTAAAATTTAATACTCTAGGGTCAAATTAAAATTATGTTTATATTGAAGCTATTCAAGTTATTATCCAGTTGCAGACATCTTTAGCAAATCAATACAACTTTGTTCCTAATAATAAAAGTTCTGAGCATTTTTCAAAATAGCTTTTTAAAGGTTTGCTGAAATGTAAAAATGAATTTGAGATTAAAAAAAAGTGGTTTTTTTTTATTTTTTTCTTTAAATACACATAAATTAATTAAAAAACTCAGCATCCTGTGGAGAAAAAAGAGACTACTGATTTGGCAAGAAGTTTCCAGTAGAGTTACCAAGATAGAAAGCTGAATATATTACTGAAGGAATTGAATGATTTTGAGGTTTATATTGAACATAAGATTAAATATGAGGGCACAATTTCAAGAAACTGGAATAACCTCTTTGCTATAATCAGGAAACAATAGAGGAAAATTTTAAAAAAGAAGTTTATCAAGTATATGATAACTTGAGCAACCAAAATGTCATAAAAATCCAGATGTTCATAGCATATCAAGAAAGGTTTTCCTAGCAGAGATAGAGAAATAATAAAAAGTATTATATATGACACTACTTAAACCTCACCTGACATAATGTAATGTTGAAGTTTTAGACTGAATTCAATTTAATCATGAGAAAATACAGAGAAAGGTTATTCTAGTGATCAGACAATATTTTGTAAGTAAGTTTTGCAAAACTCAAGAACACAGTGTGTTTTTCATAACAGAATGGAATACCTGAAATTATGCTAGAAAAATGCTTGAAAAGAGCATGGAACTCCTGAAATGAAAAGTAAACTAGATTATAATTAGTTTAGAGACAGTACTCCTTGTATGCAGCAAGACATATCTCTGTGTGCAGTTTATTCCTCTTTGCATGAATTAGTAGAGTATCAAGACTGCTATGTGTGATTGTGTGCAAGTGACAAGGTAAAAAACCTGTTTCTGGAAGAATTTCTCTCATTCTGTGAAACTAAGGAGGGGATTTGGTGCTTTGCATGTACACAAATTTGTTTGAATTCATGCTAAGTGATGCATTAAAGAAAGAAAAACCTTAGCAAATTGCCTGAAACAGATGGTACAAGGAGCCCCTCAGCCTCTCCTTTAAATTGAAGCAAGACTTCCTCTATCTGAAAGACTCATCTAAGGTGCTTATAGGGCAAGGTAATACTTTTCATTTGGGTTATGATAAAAATTTCTGATTTTTTGCCTTCACTTTCCATTGTAAAGATATCTCTATTTGTGCAGCCATGACCAGGATCATTTGCTATAAAAACTTCTTTTTCAGTATTCTTTCCCACCTGTGCATTATTTTGCATAAGCTCTGTCTCCATTTTTCCTACCGTTTTTATGATTTGACATGGCAGAAAGTAATCTGTGTTCTCAGGAGAGGACATGTGTAAGGCTTAAAATGCAACCTCCCTTGAATAACCAAGGTTAGGATATGCCTTTGAACTTTCAAAGCTTTTTAGAGATCAAGTATTTGAAGTAACTTCTAGTTTTTTTCATAGAAACATAGCTTTCAGTTTCAGATTCCAAAGAGGAGTGGACTTTATGGGACAGTCTTGAGTGAAATGAGATAAGGTGAATATGCACTTTGGATCCCGTCTTTACAGGCATATTTTTTGTAATTTGACCTATGCTTTTATCACCTTGGAGGGCCTGATTAATCTTCAAGCAATAATTGTATTTTATTAATTGTGATTAAAATATTTTCTAACTTTTAAAATGTTATCTGAAATCATAATAGGATAAATTCTTATGGGTCTTTTTATGTTTATGATGTATAGGTAATTGTCAGAAAGAGTTTGTCTTTCAAAGTTGTAATAGTTGGCAATAATGTTTGCCAAGTTTTGTTTTGTTTGGCTATTGAAAGAATAGCCATATGGCGTCATTGCAATGACAGCAACAAACTGTAGTTCTGTGTGGCCCTGCATAACTACATAAAGGGAGGCTTTTGGCTGTTCAGGCAAGAGTTATTGATCAAAAAGCTGTTTATCAGAGTTTCCAGCTTGAGAAAGAAATACAGTAGGACAGATTTTTGTCCAGACTTTTCTTGCACAGGGATTGGTTAAAAGGTAAATCCATGGTTGATAAACTAATGGCTGATTGTTGGTTAGATAATCTAAAAGATTTGACACGAATGACTGCATGTCTAAATACCATTCTGTAAGCAAGTGTCTTTGTATTCAAAAACAAAGTGATAGAGTAGGATGCTTTCTTCTCTTCATGCTTGCTGGACTTTGTAGTACATAGAATTTATTTGCACATACGGTGCCCAGGCTATAAATTTTTGGGTTTCTAGTATTTGGTATCCTGCCTAAACTTAACCTGAACATAGACTTATAATGATATGCTGTCAGGATCTCAATACGAAAATTCTCAGTTGTAAGGTTCAAATTACTTTCTATTTAAGTTATGTGCAAAGAACACAGATACAATTGTGAATGCTGGCCCACTATCAATAATCAGTCAAATCTTGATGTTTTCGTTCTTTTAAAAACTGTAAAAATCAATGAGAATTAAAGACAAAAAATTCATTATGTCTCAGAAATAAATAAATCCAAGAATATTAAAGGAAGCATTTTTCTTAGCTTTATAAAGTCCTGCATAGAGCTGATTAAATTAAGGCTCTGAGAAGGTAGGAAAGTTTAAAGAATTTTAGTAAATAGAAAAGAATACAAAAATCCCATTTGTATTATAAGTGCCACCAAGGTTCTAGTAAGCACACATTGATTCTTCCTCATAAAACATAAAAGCTGTGATTTTTTAGCTTTAAGGATAATTTCTCACTAAAAATGTATTACAAATAGGGAAAAAAGAACAATAAAAATATTCTGGTAGTATAATCATAATTTCTATGCTCAAAGGACAATGTATACAGTTTGTGATCTTGTCTAAATGGCAGTAATCCCACTTTATTTCCCTAGAAACATTGAAAAATCTTATTACTTTTTATAATTGTAACTGACATCTCAAAATAAAAGCAATACATGGAGTTATGATTATAATTAATGAAATAAAATCTGCAGAAGTCATACAGAATGATAAAAGCTAAAGGGAACATATTTATATTTCCTAAAGTCTTTCCAGGGTGGTTCAACATGCTCCTGTGTAAATAAATATTCATAAACATATAGAAATATGTTTATTATAGATATGAAATATATGCTCACAGACATACACATAAAATGTCACAACTGATATACAGTAAAAAATATGTAGAAATAAAATCTCTACTCAGAACAGAAATGAGAATCTAGGAAAAAAACATTTCTTGTGAGTATTTAGTAGCCTTTAAATACATATTTTAAACACTTTTTGTCATCTACTACAAGTGTAATAAAAATAGCAGGAAATCCTGAGCCTTCTCCCATCCATTTCTTTATTTCCACTCCAAACTGAAGTGCTGGATTAGGGAAGATTAGGAAGTGTAGTTCAAGATTAAAACATACAAGCTGAAGTATCCAATAGTATAGATGTTTCTTCTTTTAAATCTACTTTTATAGTGTGTTTGGGGTGGTTTTTGGTAAAGCATGTCATGTGACTCTGCATGACTTCATGCACTCATTCTGGATCAATGCACTTTAAAACATTAACATTTTTCATAGGTCTGTTTTCTAACATACTTGCTGGACATACTGATTGTTGAATTTGCGAGGTGTGTGACCTGTTATGATCCTCTTTGCTTGCTTATTAAGAAAAAGAAGTCTTTTGATGTGCCCACTTATCTTTATAAGCAGTCAATTGCAAATTACATTTCTTCCTTTCCTTGTCTCTCCGGAGAGATATTATGAGATGTGAAGCCTGTTTACTTTCTTTCAAGCTTTTCTGTACTGACTGAGATTGCCCTTTTCCACATGTCTACTTTATTCTTCCAATTGTAGAAATGCTTAGAGTTTAGGGGAATCATAAATGCAAGCAAGCTACATGCTTGCCATACGGAGCATGAAGGTCAGTACTGTTTCCCACACCGGGATTTCAGTATCCTATCAGACACTTTAGCAATCTGATCTAGTTGCTATCAGAAAAGTCAATATTTGCATTTTGTTGAATATGCATGGCCACCAGTGTTTGGAAAAAGAGTTATTTGGTATCTGTGCTTGTATGATTATCTTGTTTGCATTCACAAGATACTATCTGCAAATCCTCTAATGATTCAAAGACAACGTTGTATGAAGTTATTTCGTTATTAGGATTAATTCATTGCTATTCTAAATTAAACAGGCTTAGAATTTGATGTTCTTTAATTTCGGCTAGGGCACTGGAAGGACAACTTGAAGAAAAATGTCAAAAGTGCTTTAATTCATAGAATGTTAAGTGTACACAGAGAAGCCATTTTAGTTCATGTTATGTTTGTCTCTCGCTTTTTTAGGAATTTTGAATGGCATTAGTTGCTGAGATACTTTGGTTTGCCTGCAAACAGTATCATAAAATACATTCATGTCTTTTAAATGGTCTAAAAATTAGATAATTAATGGAATTTAAGAAAAAATTAATTTGAGTATGAGGATTTTTTTATCTAGAGTGAAATTGTTTTTTCCAGGCCATGGAGTCAGAAGTGTTCTCTATTGGTAAATTCTTATAAATGTATATTGAGCTTGATGGACTTCAGTGGAATTTTCCAGGTGTGCTTGATCTTGATGGCAGACAGAGATTTAGAGCACATAATTCTGAAAGATTTGAGATGCAGAAAAAATCCTTTTAAGAGTACCATGAAAGTATCTTAGCAGTACATTTGCAAAATTGCTCCCTTATGCTTTGGAAAATATTGGGTAGAGATCAGTCATTTAGAAATTTGTAGCTCTTTTCAGAGTGATTCTGTTCATGAAAGTGCTCTTGCTTTCTTTGCACAGAAAAGTGCTACTTTTATTGATTAAGCAGAAAAGGTGGGCTCTGTTTAGCACAAAAATAGTGGCCAAAAAATCCTGCTGTCTTCAAACAGGTGGAAACAATGCATTTTAAAGTTTTCTTTTGAAGGGAATACCCATCTGTTAAACATAATTTTGACCAACCTGTTTAATCCTGCTTCTGGCCATCGAAGATGGCATCTGTAGAAGATGGAGCTGGACATCGGAGCAACTAGGGAAGTACTTTAAGGTAGTAAGAGGGAGAGCTGGGCACTTCTTCTGGCACTGTTCTCAAAATGGATATCAGTGAACCAATTTAGTTGATTGTGTCTTAATTTTCCCTTGGTGTTTGACTCAGGACTTGTGAACTCTAGTAAGCTTTACATAAGAATCACATCATGCACACAAAGAAAGCTAACAGAATACTAACTTTTTATTCTGTCCTGAATGTTTTATAACTTCAAATGGTATAGAGGCCCAGAGAAGCTGAATTTAGTCATGGGGTGGATTGTGGTGATGTCACTTTGTGAAATGTTAGATATTCTACTAAACAGAAAGGAAAACTTTCTAGAAGTCAGTGAACAGGGGAACCTAGGGGCTAAATGTGCTATTATTTTCTAAATAAAAAGTCAACAGTAGCACTTTATCAGCCACAACATTCAACAACAGAAGCTGCAAGGATAACATTAAATTTAAAACTGTCTATAGGATGTATGTCTACTAATTTGAAGGAATACTCATATAATATTTGGTTTTGTTAAAGTTATGGAATATATATGCAATCCATCCAGCTATTGGAAAATGATCTTTATTTGCAGTATCTGTATGCCCTCAGTTGTTACTGGTTCTTTTATTACCAAGAACTCTGTGAGATAAGGTAAACCTTTCAGAAGCAGGAACTGAAGTCCATAGTATATGAACTGAATTTATTAGTCTTAAGTCTGTTAGCCTTTCCATAGAGATACATGACCAGGAGCTTGAAATACACATTTTATTCATTTAAATGCCAGTGCTTATGTATTGATTTCTGAAATTTTATCATGTCGTGTAAAACATAAACATTTCAGATATGTAGAATTTTTCCACTAAGGTTTACAAGGCACACAGAAATGCTTTACTTTTGGTGTATTGCGTTTTATTACTATTTTTTCACTGCTAAATGTTCCGTAGTTTCATAATTTTTGTGTGGATTTCTGTTAGATTGATTCTGCTTTTTTGTCCTGAGAGAAGAACAGGGTATGTCTTGCCCTTGTTAACGTTTTACATTTCAACGTTTTTTTCTGGAGTTAGAAACAATGTCATCCTGAACTATATCAAAGTGACTTTTTGGCTGGTGGGTTGAAAATATTTGGCTACCCCTATACTAAATAAATAAGCAGCAAATGATAAATAATGAAGTAGTCATTTTCTTCTACTAAATAATGAAATTCACATAATGAAAAAATAAACCATTCTATTTTACCTGAAAAATTGATAACTAGTTTGTAGGTTTTACATTATTCAGATAACAGAAAATGTGCAATACATTTGGATTTTATCTGCTACTTCCCTTTAACAATACAAGATTTAGAAGAATATGTTTTATTTGCTCACTTCAAAAACCAGAAATATTTCTGTTACAAAATAAGTATTTGACAAATCAATGTATATTTTTTGGCCTTCCGTGGAGTAACAATCGTTGAATATAGCCTAAAAGGTAGTCTGAATATTCACTGAGATTTCTTCAGAGATATGAATGTACTGGATAATTGCGTGGTACTAAAAATATATTTACTGTTTGTATTTTAATGAGGGAGCTGCAGTTATTAGGTTGTATAACACTGTCTGCCTTTTCAGTAATAGTTAATGTTTACAAAATTAGTTCTACCTTGATTCCAGTTTGCTCAAATCATCACATGCTGGTATTGACAGAGGGCCCTGTGATTGACATGCAGATTTACACAGAAATGTCTTAAGGAGATGTCAAATGCTTGACTTTCTCTTTTATATTAATTGTGTTTAAGAGAATGTGTTGTGGTGGAATTGCTGACTGAACTTTTGCAGTGTGGTATCAGTGAAGAGATTTGGCTTCAAATATACAGTGTAGCAAAAATATATTCCCTACTTAAAGCAACTTTATTGCCAAAATGATACAAAAAATTTCTGGATGAACCTATGAGCTGAAGTTTATAACATTTCTATCTTTTTTGATAGCATTGTATTCTTTTCCTATATAAGTAATTATTTTATTAAACTAAAATACAAGGAAAAATTATTATAAAAGGAAATTAGTCCACTGCAGTGAAGACTTTGTACTATAAGAATTGTAAAACCTCACAGTTTTATGCCAGGTGAGCTAACCTTACTTTCCTTTTCTTCACTTCTCTTTTCTTTAATATCTTAAAAGTTTTGAGCAGTGCTATGAAAATTCTGTTCAAAATAATTGATTAAAAGCCAGCAAATCCAAGCAATGATTTGTGTTTGAATGCCCTAAAATAAAGCTATAAAGCTTTTTCCTTTTCTTTTAACAATTTTTAACAGTTGTGAAAAGTTAACAAATTTTGACTTTAACTGTTGACTGATCAAATAAATGTTTGAAAAGATGTTGAAGTTAAGGAAATAAAACATTTTAATTTGTTTTAATTATTGTAATTTTTTTTCAGCTTATTGTTTGGATATGTAAATTTTATACCGCATAAAATAATTTCATTATTAAGGTAGTGGGAAATTTTAAAGAGAAACTCAATTGTGTACAAGTTCCTTTTGATATGCTAAATGATGGATGAACTTACACCCCTACTGAAAATGCTGCAACAATGGTTGTGTACTGTCTAATACTTTTAATATAATATTACAAATCAAAAGGTATTAAATGACATGGAAACACTTTTTTTTTTTTTACTTCAGTCAATAACATGATTTCTAATAGATGAGGCCAAGGTTACAGGATTGCATTTCTTAGGGGACTTAAACAAAACACATCATCCAGTAAATATGACGGGGATTTATATGGGACATATAATTTAGATACCTGTGCAAGCTTTCTGAGGAAAATTTCTGTGCATACGAACTTTCAAACATAAGGGTTAACCTTATGTTTATATTCTTTGCATGTAACCCTTATGCAGAATAAGAAAGTATCTTCCTGTGCTGCGAGATTTCAAAAGTAAAAATCATATCTTAATTGGTGGGGGGGAAGCTATCAATGGTGCCCAATAGAATTTTTATCTGTAACACTCAGTTTTTTTCAAATCTTCGTAAAAGCACAGAGCAGATAACCTGGTTTAGATCTATTTTCCTGCCTTGTGTAGTGTAACTTTTCAAGGACTTCCGGAAAAGATCTAATATCAAAAGCTATATTGTCCATGATCTGAAAATTTGTGTGAATAAAAATTGTGGTACATGCTATTAGCAAATTATAATATGCACTACAGATTTATTTTTATTTCTCTAAAAATAGAACTTGAGTTAGCAATTACTTAAAATTACAATAGGAGAGCAAGTAGTCATTACAATTATTTTGGAGTATTTGGGAAAATATTAGTCTTTTTTCACTACAATAGTTGTTTGGGTGAAAAATCTTTTCAGTTAGGCTGGGCTTGAAATACTAAAATATCTTTGGCTTCTGATGTCAAAATATAGAAGTCAGTTTGGGAGCAGCAGTGAGAGACCAAAAGTATCTGATAAGATAAAGCATCAGTGAGACAGATGAGTGCACGTGAAAATTGTAAATCATCTACCTATAGCAAGCATCTGATGAATCTGGTTGGAAAAGGTTGATTTTATGGTTCTAATTTAAAATTAAATACATTTGTAGTGGTATGGTTGTATAGTCTGGCAAGAAAAAACATAAACTAGAGCCTGTAAATCGCTAGAGCTACAGGTTTTGAGTAGCTTACTCAGAACAACTTGCCATCCCCACCCCTGACCAACACTGGTTAGAAGTTACTTTCTAAAATGGAGATTATGCTCATATGTTTTTCATGTAGAGGTTAATATGCCCATCTAGGATGTGAAGGATCTGAATTTGATTCAGATCCTACTGATTTTACTACTGAAGTTAGACCAAATAATACAGCTCATAGGTTGGGCAAGACTCTGAGAGAGAACTTGACCCCATAGGTTATCAGATATTTATTTTGTTTAAATTCATCTTTAGATTAATTAATTTTTTAGGCAGCAGAACAACCACTGAGCTTCTTTCTTATGTATGAACTACCATAATTAATTTAACTCCTCCAATATGCTCTTGAATGCACATTTGGCTGCTGCAGGGGCTATCTGCAGTTATAGCATTCCACCTACATCTCTGTATTGAAGATTTCCTCAAGTATGGGTGATCTAACCAAAGATATTAAAATCCAGTAGCCTAAAATGAAGACATTATTTTTAGCCCACGCAGTACTCTTCTGCAGCTAGTTCATGCTCCAAGGGTTCTGCTAAAATTACAGACTTTCTGTGTGTTTATTTTTGGCAGTAAATGACAGTACATATTGCCTATGCAGCACATTAAAACAGATTTTCATAGAGAAATCTTTTATCTCTGTAAAATGAGACCTCGACTGTACTTTTTTAATGTCCTCCAAAGCCTTAATCTGAAGACTTCTGTAGTTTTCCATCAGCTTTTCTTGTGGTACTTCCTTACTCTAGAATATACAAAACTACCCCAATTTATAAACACTAGGTGGATCACAAGTCATATTTTTCTGTATTTAACAGATATTTTGCTGATTTTGAATTGAATTTTTGAACTGAAAAGCTATCCCCAGTATAAGATTACATTTGTAATCCCTTTTTACAGGGGTTACTCCTTGCTTAAAGGAGTCCAGACTTTGTCTCAGAGGAAGCCATTAAAATATTGGCAGGCCACTAATCTGTTCTGGGATTTTCTATTGTTTATCTAGGGCAAGTCTAACTGGGTAGTAATTGTGTTTGTTATTTCCATATTTGGAGGAGACACTGATAAGATACACAGAACAAAAATAGTATACAAGTATACAAGTATACAATACAATAGAAATTAATAAATCTCAAACAAGCATGAACGAATGAACCCACATTCTAAAGTTGGTGCAATCATTCAGAAGTAAAACAAATACCAAAAAGCAATTTAAAAAATCTGATTTTGATCTTGAAGAAGACATCAGTTACTTGAAATTGTCTTTCTTGACTTAGCTGTACATGCCTGAAATGTCTAATTACAATAGAAAGTGGCTGTGGTATTGTCAAACACTTATATTACACTTTAAAATGTCTGTGAATGGTAAAAGTTTATATTATTTGCTGACATGATTTGTAAGTTTGCTTGGGAATCACTAATTTCTGCTCGAGACAAATGTTGGAAATTTAGGACTGTGGACAACAGACATTAAAAAACATAGGCAATCAAGACTACATACTTAAGGTATTAGATTTTCACTGAAACTAGTGTGCAATCTACAGGAGAATGGGCAAAAGTACTAGATTTATGTCAACAGGCAGGAAGATGATTGTATTCATATTGAGGTTGCCTAACATGACAAACAGTCTTCCATTTGAAGAAATTAATCTCATATTTGTTGATTTTTCATTTCAGTAGCAGGAATCTATTTCAGTGTTTCTATTGTTCTGGGACGTGGCGCTCTATATAGAGAAGAAAGGCAATTTTTTTTATGTCTCCTAAACCATCAAGGTTAAAATTGGAATTCTACCTGGAAGACAACAGAACTCAGGCAGATCACAGTTCAAATTCTGATGTGAACTTCTCTCCTATCAGACAACAACAGTCTGTATCAGCCTTTGTCTTTCAGAGTTTACTTCTGTGTATAAGGTGCATTTATATACCAAAACAAAAAATCTCCACAACTAGCAATGCTGAATACAGGTAGAGGAGGAAAGACTGAGAAAATTAAAGGAATACTCCTAGCTACAGTCATGACATAGATATATAGTATTGCCAAGAGTCTAATAATAAGGAGCATATATTTTGAATATTTGTGTTCCATCTCAGGGATTGTAAATGTTACTACATTTCTAACAGTTTATCATTATGTTCTTGAGTGTAGGGAGACAGCTATAAGAATTGAAAAGCAATTATTTTCAGCACATAATTGTAGCATATGTTGGATTAGTGAATACAGAATATTTTAATACAACGGAGGGTATGCTTCTGTTGACTTAGTTGTGGTCAATATTATTTGTACGCATTGAGACTATTTTAGACAGTTTAAAAACCCAACAAATAAGTAAAGTCAGAACAACACTTGAGTCTAAACTATCTTGTCTTCAAGGTTGAGAGACAAAGGTAGAAATGCAAAAAAGTCATCAGACCTCAAGTCCAGTGTATCGTAGCTTAGACAATGTGTTTTAGAAACATACCTATACCTATAAATATTAGAAATATTAGTAGCATAAAAAATAGTTAGAAAAATAGAAGATCTGAAAACAGTATTTCCCTCTTCTTTCCAGAATTTCATTTGATATAATTTCTTGTAGCTAAAGTTGGATTGGATATTACAGAAAAATTAATTTCAATAGTTAATGTGTGTTTATATGATACAAATTCTTTTTTTTTTTTTTTTTTTCCTAGGGGCTGGTCACATAATCCACCACAATAGGAAATAAACTTTCTGTGCCACATTTGTAGTTAATAGAAATTTTATGGTTTTATCTGCTATGCTAGCAGTCACTTTCCTTTCATTTCCCATCTATCTGTACTGTCCATAGAAGACAAAATTTTTGAGAGGCATATTCTTTGAGAGGCATATTCCTTGAGTATTGGTGGGGTTTTTTCTGTATAGAAGATTTCTCTTTGGACTTTTTTTTTCTGAGTGCAACATAGTAAAAATGCAATTAAACTGTAACATGAAAAGTACATACACTTAAAACTAAATGAGATAAAGTGCAAAAGAAAGATTTGCACATTATCTACTTTCTGCAGAAAAAATTAGGTTTATTTTTAAGTCCCTGAAACTTAAGAACTGGAGCTTGCTTAATACATATTGGGACTTCTTTGGGCAAATTTTCAACACACAGCATGAGCTCAGTATTCCTACTTAGGGCATATTAAATAAGAAATTGTGACCTTAAAAGGTAAATGTTCTAATTTCTGAAACCCAGAGAGCCTTTTTAGTAGTAGTTGTTCCAAGGTACCATGCAGCAAGACTGTGTCATTGTTAGGAGCAAAAAGAACCAACATTGTTGTAACATTGTAGAGTTTTGATGTTAATTTATTCAAAGTGTTCAGTGCACTCTTATGCATCTCACAACTACAGGCAGCAGTCTGAAAAACCCTGTCTGCTACCGAATTTTCTAGGCTCTGGAAAAAAAAGAAAAAGAAAAAAGACAAATGAGGAAACACAGAGGAACTTTCATTCTTTCCCTTCTTTGAAGAAATGTTTTTTACCTGGAACCTTTCTGTGTTCTGTCATTTACCCTAATAACTCTGGATTTTCTTCTGTGTCTGTAAGTAGGTAGGGTGTCAAGTCCACAGTAACTATAGAGCAGAGGTACACCCCTAAGCCTGATTATGATGGGATCACAGACAAAAAGGAACACTTCTAACCCTGAGGAGGAACTACAAAGATAGGGAAGGTTTCACATTGGTATGCTGAGAAATATGAAGATCAGATGAAGGAGATTTCAGGCTGGCACACAACTTTTAGTACAGTTTTCTGCAAACTTAACCTATCTGCGATTTCAGACTTCAAAAGAAGTTTGATGTTAATGTTGCGAACGTGAACTCTTCGTGTTCTTCTAGTGCTGTAATAACATAGATGACATGAACATTCACAGAGGTCATCTGTGATTCAAGTACAAGTTATGGAGAGAAATTAATTTTGAGGATTGCATATGATTGTATTTTTGTAGCTCTGACCCTCTCAAACTTACAGTGAGCAACAGACATAAGCCTTGTACAGACTTTTATAAAATTTTAGGCTTTATTTTTAACACAGAACTTAGGGCTATTTAAAAGATGCTGCAGATGATTAAGCCTTAAGAAAAATGACAAGCAAAATTATGCACTAGTGAATACAGCTAGCAATGAAATAGGCAAAAAAGTCCAGTGGCAGTGCAAAAGTGAACTTATCTTGCATTAAAAAGATAGTGACTGCCCTTGATGACTAAAGTGAAACTATTTACTAGCATTAGTAAATGCTAGTGCTTACTTACAAGATATAGACCTATCACAAGGAGTTTAACTGCCTGATGAATTTTAGATAGCATTAAAATTGTTTTGAAACCCTTTTACTCTTTAATAAAGCTCCTGATGGTTATTCTACTTCATATAGATAGGGGTTTTGCCTTAATTATCAGCTCTGTCCAAAGGTAAATTAGCTGCTTCCTAGTCAGTACACAGTTAACTACTTGTTAGCTTTTAGGACCATCTTTTCCTTTTTTTTTTTTTTTTTTTTTCCTTTTTTCTCCTGCCATTCCCCTCATAATAACTTTTTAAGCATATTGATCAGGTTGAGTCAACTTGGAAACAGAAACTGTAGATATATATTTGTTCTAATCAACAACTTTACAAAATTAACTACTTAATTTGTATCTTGCAAAGAGGAAAGAAGATGATTTCAATATGTGCAGCACATGAGTAATGTCAGGCCAACCACTACTGACATGCCAGCATGCCATTTGATTTATCTATTTGGTCAACTCATCATATACTCTGACTATTACCTGGTAGCATGTTATAGGAAACATGGATTTACTGTGAAAAAGGAGAATGTTTTGGAGCAAGGAAAAGTAAAAAGCAAAGGCAAGAGCTGAGAGATAGAAGACAAAAATCTGTGAGAAAACAAGTTTCGTTAGGCTGGTGGGTCAAAGAACAATCTATATCCTTTTTTTTTTTAATCCTTATTAGATGTGACCACAGGATTTTCATTTTCTCACTAATAAAATGATTTAACTTCATAAAAGAGATGGAAAAAAGGCAAATTGTATCATAAACTTCATGTTTCTGTAAAGGGAGGACTGAGTGCCTTTCACAGAAAACACCTCAGATTCTCTTATTCTCAGGATCTAAACAGAAATGTGTCTTAAAAGTTGAATCTTAATCCTTATGCAAGAATGAAGCTTCATACTAGTTTTTGTCCATATATCTCAGGGCTGAATCATGTGGGCTTTGAATACGTGAGTCAGATTAGTTAATATGCAGCAGGGGGTAATATGCCTGTCTTTCTTCTTTGGCTTCCACCTCTTCCTTGGAGGAATGAGTGACTTACATGGACAGTTTGCTATTGATGCACAAAGTGGTGTGAACAGCTCTGTTTTACTGCAGTGACCAGGAGAGTGCCTAGTGTTTAGCAAACTAATTTGGTATTAACATGGTTTAAATCTACCTTCTGACTGATTTGTACTAAATGAAGCTTGGCTATCTTAGATGAATTTTATAGAAAGTCATTCAGTATCACTTTGTGTATGGTGCCTTTGTAATAGCGCTACTTCATGAAACATCAGTATTATTCTGTGGCAGTAATTTGTTGTTTATGGGAGTGTTATTGTGTAAAAACGGCTACAGTGGTATGATATCCTGTGGGAGAACTAAACTATTATCATTCCTTCTTCTTACCTTTACAAGAATTCAGCAAATGAATATGAACATTATCTTTGTGTGGGTGAGGATTTTTTGCGCTTTTTTAAAACTTTATCTCAGAATAGCAGAAGGCATTCAGAAGATACTATTATTTAAGGCTGGAGTAATAGAAATGGGAAAAAAGAAAAGAGAGAAGTTCTAAATTTTTTACTTTGGAAATAATAAGACAAAATGCTGTTCCAAAATGTGGTAAAGGACAGCAGAGAAGAGAGATGTGCATGTGTATTAGTACAGAATGAGCAGTATTCATAATTTTCCTTTTCTGAAGTGACATTAGAAAGAATATCATTGCACTCCAAGAAGATATAAGAGATGAGGTTTCTGAAAAGATTATAAGACTTTTGTACTCTGTTATCTGTTGTCAGACTTTTATATAGTTAAAGCTTAACCCTAGGTGTACCCTATACAAAGAAGATTTTTCCTACTGAATACCATTAATGTGAATAGTATTAATGGAAAGCAAGCTGAGAAGGGAACAGAATTGCTTTCCAGTACACTACTGCACTATATCAGAAACATATGGTGAAGACTTTCTCAATATGGAGAAAATTGAAAGTATGCTCAGGCTTGGACAAATTTTTTACTGAAGTTGCTGGTCCTCTTTTGTTTCAGAAATGAGTCAAAATTCTATGATGACAGTGAATTGAGACTTCTCTGAATTAATTACTATTTGTTCAGAGCTGAGGGGCTTTTTACCCTCAGTAAATTTTACTGCCTTCAAGTATTTTAAATGTAAGTTGTTTTGGTATCCTGTGTCCTCATAAAAAATCAGACTACTGCCTATTACAGTTGTCTCAACCACTTTACCTGGTCAATTTTTCCAAGTAAATATCTTCCCATGGAGAATTTTTTTCAACAAATTTGTATTTTCTAATAAAATGTATGTAACTGAAAAACATTTTCTGATTCTGGCAAGAACAGTGTTTCCAATCAGCTTCATTCCATATAATCATTATTCTCTCAGTATCCATAGAATCAAAATGCTTACTGGTGCATTTTAAACCCTTCTGTGACCCTGAAATATATTGACTAGTAAAGAAAGCAAGTGAGATGACTTTTGCTGTATTTTGTGGGTTTAGCACATGTACGAAAACATGCAATGTGGACTGAAAATCTGAAGTTCAGTGTCTCTCTAGCAGAAAATTTTATTTATCCTTATTTGTTCACCAGGATTATTCATTCCTTAATAATTTAGTTAATTTCCTTTGATTTTATGAAATACTTGAAAAAAGTATGAAAGATCATAATGATTTTTCCAGTGTTCTTTATCAGAATCCTTATGAAAAGAAAGAATTTAGTTATTCCTTCATGTTACTAAGTGTGCCATGTATGTTCATTACAAGTTCAATTTTTAATTTTGTGGAATGACTCGTAGCATGTTATATAGACAGGATTGATCAGAATCCCAGCAAACACAGAAGGAGGACAACTGTAGTATAGTAACATATTATTTGCATGACAGGTTGACTGTAATGTAGTATTTAGCTTTAATATTAAAGATGTGCTTAAGCCTTTTTTAATAGCTTACTTATAGACTGAATTAATGCAAAATTGGATTTTCAGAGAAAATATTAGGGAAGTTAGGACAGGTAAGAAACATAACCATATAAAATGTGGAGAAGCAGTAAAGCAATACACACATCCTAGCTTTACTTTACCTTGGAAATTTTTTTTTTTTTTTGTACTGAAGTAGAAAAACCCTATAGTTCAATACAAGTCTCCTGTGTTTCAATTTTTTTGTTGTTTCAAAACAGTTTCCCTCATTTTCTTTGAATAATTGGATCACTGAATGCTTCAATCAAGGCCACACAGAATCTTTGAATACCACAAACCAAAGTGGGGAGTTCCATAGAACTCTGACAGATAAATGTTTCAGATAACAGACATGAATGGTTGCTTCAACTTTTCCCCCTTTTTTTATGTATAAATTATTGGGAACAGAACAGTACGTCATATAAATAGAAGGATATTCTAACCACTGGAAAACATTTCAAATAACTTGGTATTGAAAACAGGTTATGGTGGATGTGTAGATTATTGACATATTTGAGATCATAATAAAGACGTCTTTTTTCTAAATGCTTTGGCTGAATCAAATAAACAAAAGGAACATGATGTTTTACTATTTTGTTATCTGTGGTTTTTGTATTTCCTTAGATGTGAATTTAGGAACCAAAATCACGTGCTTAAGGTCTTTCATTAATTATTTTCCTGTCTTTGTGTCTTCCATCAAACCTAAGTTCAGTCATTACTGGAAAATCTGGCTTTCTGTGGCTTGAACAGGTGTATTCTTTTGCTGGGTAAAAAACTGGATGGCTGGGCCCAGAGAGGTGGTGAATGGAGTTATATCTGGTTGGTTGTCAGTCACTAGTGGTATTCCCCGGGTCTCAGTATTGGAACCAGTCCTGTTTAATGTCTTTATCGATGATCTGGATGAGGTACTATGAATGTACCCTCAGAAAGTTTGCAGATGACACCCAACTGAGTGGAATTGTTGATGTGCTGGACAGCAGGAAGGCTCTACAGAAGGATCTGAACTCCCTGGATCAATAGGCTGAGGCCAATTGTATGAGATTCAACAAGAAGAACTGTCAGGTCCTGCCCTTGAGTCATTACAGTCCCATGCAATGCTACAGGGTGGGGGAAGAGTGGCCGGAAAACTGCCCGGCAGAAAAGGACAGTGGCAGAACATGAGCCAGTGCCCAAGTGTCTGAGAAGACCAGTGGCATCCTGGCCTGTATCAGCAATAGTGTGGTCAGCAGGATTAGGGAAGTGATTGACCCCACTTTTGAAGGTGCACCTCAAGTCCTGTGTCCATTTCTGGGCCCCTCACTACAAGTAAGGCATTGAGGTGCTGGAGCATGTCCAGAGAAGGGCAACTGAGCTGGTGAAGGGCAATGGAGCCCAAGTTTTATGAGGAGCAGCTGAGGGAGCTGGGATTATTTAGCCTTGAGAAAAAGAGGCTCAGGGGGGAACCTTATCATGCTCTACAACTACCTGAAAGTAGGTTGTAGAGAGGAGGATGCCAGTCTCTTCTCCCAGGTAGCAATCAGTAGGACAGGAGGAAAAGGCCTCAAGTTGCATCAACGTGTGTGTACCTGTGTGTGTGTGTTTGATTGGATATTATATATCCAATTTATGTTATATATACTACTTCCCTTAAAGGGTGCCCAAGCATTGCAACAAGCTGTCCAGGGAAGTGGTAGAGTCATCATCCCTGAAAGTGTTCACAAAATGTGTGAATGTGGCACTTGGGAACATGGTTTATTAGTGGACCTGGCAGTGCTGGCTTAACTGTTGGTCTCAATGATCTTAATGGTCTTCTACAACTTTAATGATTCAATGATTCAGTGCCAAATTGATTTTTAAAAGCATTAACCTAAAAAAGCATAAACAAAAACGTTATTCCCATGCTGGTGGTTATCCCTCAAGAAGTCTAAACTGGAGTGAAGGTTCTTTCCCCCTTGCACAAAATGGACTAGAGAAAATAAACTTAAGGTTGCCTGAATGATCTTGGGTCTTAATTCAGAAGTGAGGAATAAAAGTATGGCCCTTGATCTTGACCCTTAGATTCTAGGGACTGAATTGAAAATTGGGAACAAAAGTAATACTTTCTTCGTCTGCTCTTTCTTGTGGCAGGTCTTGTCTTTAAAAGGGGTCTGTTGGATATCATTCTGAGACTGCACATTATTTTACAATCAAAAGCACTGAATACTCTCCGAGAAATTGTCAAGACAGATTTTTCCTTTTTATGAAAACATAATATTAAAAGATAAGGAAAGATAGGAAAATCATCCTATTTGCTAAACACTTTTTGTCTGTTGTTTGTTATTTAAACGTTTGTTCAGTATGAAGTTACCTTGCTCTCAGTACTGTTTTAAAAATCTGCTGTTCACTGTGCAGATTGAATAAACTAGGAAGGATCACTCATGAGCTATTTGTTAATGTCTGTACCATAAAATGATATTTCCTTGATTTTACTGAATAGAGCATGACTTCTCATTTTTACAGAACTCAACTTAAGCAGATTAAAATGGCAAATAGTCAATTTTCAGGAAAAAAAATCCACCCAAATAAGCCAAATAAAACTCAGACCTTGAAAGTCAGATGAGTTTAGTCATTAGCACTTGGTATACTTTCTGTGTGTTAGCTGCAGGAATCTCAAGGTACTGACACAACTTCAGATGGGGCACTTAACACTTTGCTGAAGTCTCTGCACATTTTTTTCTGTTTCCACTAGCATCACTGCTTTGGAAATCTTCAGCATCTGTTTTACAATAGCACACAGGTATCAAGTTACAGGAAAGTGTGTCTCCTTCTATCTGAAAAAAATCAGTTTGACTTGACTGATGCAGAATCCACAGAACTTTCATATTTTTTTCTTGCTGAGTTAATTTTTGGTGCACTTGTGGTGTTTCTGTGAGTGGAATATTACTGTCAAGACTGTTGTCTATTCAGAAACATTCTTCAAGCAGGGAAACCTAGGTAGGGAAGGCATATAATGCTTGTGGGGGTGAGGAAGAGAGAGTACTATATAAGATCAGTACTTACACATTGTTAAGCATACATACTCAGACAAAATTACTGCACTGCAATAAAAGTTATGTTGAAAAAAAGAAATAGGCCATATATATTGATAAATAGAAAACATTCTTTCTAGGTGATGGGCTTTCCAGCTCTCTCAAGAAAGGTATAAGAGAGCTCCAGAGACCTTTACACACAAATACATTATCCATCATTTTGCTGTTTTCTAGAAATTGTAGTGCTTACTAGTGCTACTGTGAAATTTGTTTACGAAGACACACATAGCAATACTATCAAACTGCCTTTTAGCTTTAGTTGGATATTCAAAAAGTGATGCAGGTTAACTTCTGTATGAAATAATGAGTAGGTTTAAAGACACAAGAAATCTGTGTTAACCTGCATGACTAGAAGTACACTGATGTCCAAATTATTCAGAAACAGCTATGGTAATTTATGGTTTAATTTATTTAAAAGTCATTCCTATTCGTATTTGTACCTTTTTTTCCTAGACTGTAGTGCTGTGCTAGTTCATCTGCATACAAAATGAAATTAAGACTCTAAAATAAGCTCTTGCCATGACTTTAAATGAACGTAAGAATTATGTGCATGTTACCTTACAGCAGTAGTAAATAAAAGCAGTAATAAAAAAACCAAAACAAACATTTATAATTCATTTATACTTGTGTGTAAGGATAAGTGCATAGAGTCAAGATATAACCTGTTTATGGAAAATTAAACCAGTTACCTGGAACATTCCAGGAACTTTAATTATCAATTAGTTTAAATTAATTTCATACAGATCTCATATAGATTTCTTTGACAGTTTTCAAACTGCTGTGAAGGCAGACCCTAAGCACAGAGAAAAAAATATTATTTCAGTCATTTAACTAAACTGTTTATGATAAAAAATTGTAAAAATATAGTTACAAAGGCATTGCTATTTTAAAAGTATTTGTGATGAAATATTTATTTCTGCTGCAATAAATAATTTAGGGGTACCAGGCATAAACAGGATTTGTTGACCTGAAATAACTTTCAATTCAGTAAAATAAACAAAAAAAAATCAGTAGCTCAAAATAGTTATTCCCAAAGTAAAATTTATTTCTCTAGTTATAACAAGTAAATTTGCATCTGCAAGTCTCTTCATAAATTGCTTGAAATTACTTGAGAAAGTATGACATGTAGCAAACAATTTAGCTTTATTAATGGGCATAAAATTAGTCTTCCTTTTGGAAATTCCATATACAACAAATATTATACCAGGATTTTAATATTATTAATTCATTTAAATCATTTCTGTGCTTATGTAGCTAAGCCATTGAAACAATTGACAGGGACTTGGTAGCTATGTTGACCATAAGCTTCAGTTTAACTTTCTGCCATCTTCTGATGGGAAGAAATGCAACAGCTGAACCAGATATGAAAGTTATGAATCACTACAAGTGTTCTTGCACACAGCATTGTCTTGAACAGTAGTTTAAAATTATCTTTTCTGTTTTTGTACAATTAGTTCTGTAGCTTATACTTCTGAAATGCTTAAGGTTCATCTACTACTGGAGCCCTAGATTAATCCATATGTAGCAATGCTAGTGGGTTTTATCAAATTCTAATATTATCCGAGAAAAAAAGTACTATTTTTTCCATGTTTATAAGGGCAATTTGTTACTAGACAGAAGTTATATGAACTAATACAAAAAGCATGACAGCTGGAATGTCTGACTAGAATTTTTCTTTCTTTCTTTTGGAAGCTAAATGCTTTCTCATTCATAAAGATATATACACTCTTCTCATAAGATTGATTTTCCATGATGTAGGAGATAGGACTTTGCATTTTGACTTTAGTTTGCTTTTACATATTTATTAGACAAGAATAATCTATTCTGTAGTGAACTATTTCTACAAAGGCTACCAGATATAAAATTGAAACTGTGTGTGCACTATATTCTGTGAAAGAAATTAGTTTTATATTTATTTGAGTGGCCATCTCTGGTGTATCAGGCATTTTTAATAGACCTATACAAAGGTGGAAAAATAATTTTAAATGGACTCTTATGTAGATTATTGCTTTTATAGATTTTTCATAAAGAAATATTCTCATATGTCAAGATGAAGATTTTTGATACTTCACTTTTCCATATGTTTTTTCTTTTCATGGAGTAATATTTTCTCCTAAAAGAGATCTGTAAAATCATTTTGCCTTTTTATTTTAGAACAGTCTAGCTTTCAGCATGATTTTTGATAATTGTAGATATTTTGAGTTAACTTTAACACCTCCAGAAAAAAATCCCACAACTTTGCTGAATGTAGGGAGCAAATAGGATCAGTCCTGCTCTGAAAAATATACACATTGCATTGTGCTATACGTCACTTTTAGCTTACTTAAAGTGGCAGAATTAAGTCATGAATGTTTAAGCATATTTTTACTTGTGGTGGTTTCTAGAAGATGGCAGGACATCTGCTATCAATGGAAATTAGTGAATGAATTCATTATTGAACTTCTTCTAAGTTCCTGGGAGATTGAGCAAGTGACTGGATGGGCAGGAACCTGCCATTTAGGGTCAACCCACCACAACTCCTTAGTAACAGCTAGAAAAAAATGGACAATGTAAAATTTACTAGGAGCAAATGCTTCATATCAGTAAAACTGAAAATACTTGACATTTCTTTTTTAGCTTTCGTTGAACAGTAATGATGCTGCACTTTAACCATATGGTTAAATTCTGCTCAATGTCTGTACTACTTTTTCTAGTAGAGGTCCCTGGGGAAGGTAGCAGAAAGACATCACAGCTCTTTTCTGCAAGGGAAGCTTTGAAGAGGAAAACTCAAAAAAACCCATTGTTGTTTCAATGCCTAACACAGGAATTGCATAGTATCTGTATAATTGCATGCTAGTTTGGACCATGGATAATTGAATGACCTTTTTTTAGTGACAACTACTTGATCAGGGGATGAGTCAAATTTTCTCTATAAAATATTGTTTCATATAGAAACACCTTTAATCCCAGCAAAGCCACATATACCTATGAAGGAAACAATAGTATTTTACTATACTATTAAGTCAAAATGGACAAACCTGTTCTTCAGGTGAAAGTTGCCAAAGACGAAAATTTAATATTATCGAGTGATACAGCAGTTACTATCTTGGTTCTTGAAACCAAATCCTAACAGCCTTTCTAATTTTTAACTAAGTAAAAGAAAAATTCCAGTCAATAATTTCACTGAAACTTTTGTTTATTTTGATCATTGTTGCTAAAGGTAATCACTTTGGTTTTTGAATAAATAGTGAGCAATACACAGGTTGTTTTGTCTGACTGAGAACTAAGCTAGCCCTTTATGATATTCAAGCCTTTCTTCAAATAGGCATTAAAATGAGTGAAAGGTTGTTCAGACTATGACCTTTTCAAAACTGCTGTCTCTGTGATGCACATTTTCTGCTCTTGGTGACACTGGGTAACTTGTTTGGCAGAATGGAGGATTGCCTGCTGTGCTGCAATTGAAAAGCAATCAACCATTTGAATAAAGGTCCATGTATCAGTGATGAGACAAACGTGTAATTTGTTTCCCTATTTGTTTTAAAGAAACTCTTTTTGCCCTTGGTTTGATTTTAAATGAATAATAAACATTTTTCAAAAGATAAAGATAATATGTGAGAAAGACACGCACAGTAAATACTAGGTACAGCTAAGGATTTAATTGAAAGTAATGAATTGCTGGCTTGAAACTGCTCAAAGGACATCAGTCTATATTTACACCTAGAGCCAGCAGTACTCTTATTCCAAATTTATTCAACTGTTTGTGTCAGACCTGTGTGAATTTTCCATTCCCCTGTATAAGGCAAGTAGCATATCTGTAGCCCACAGATCGTTTTACGAACTTAATGGTCCCTGGTCAAATGAAAGGAGGGTGATTAAGGAAAGAGATTTTCACAAGGCTTAGTATTGTGCCCAAAGATCACCTCCTACCAGTGAGAGAGGATTGGGCAACCCTTTCTTGGTTCCCATGAGCATGTGAATCTTCCTTGCTAGGATAGCAAGGTCACCTGAGGGAACTGGCAGACCCTTAGGCTATGAGTTTGCAGGAGACCTCGCTTTCTGGGTCCTGGGCACAGGGCCAGAGCACTGCCCAGCAGGCCTGCAGTGGTGAAGTTAATTTTGGTACAGGCAGGAAGCTGAACAGGGTGCCTCACTGGAGGACAGGCTGTGCAGTGGAATTGTCAAAGTCATTTATAATGCTCTGATATCAAAACAGGGGTTTAATAGCTCTACGAGTGAGCAAAGAAGTTTATGCAGGCAGGAATCTGCAGAAAACTTTTTTAATTGGAGGAGGCAAGGGCCAGGCAGCTGCTGCCCTGATGTAGGCACCTGGAGCAGAGCAATCCCATAAAGGGGCTGCTACTAGGAAGAGGGAGGAGCAGGTGAAGGCTCTGGAAGGTGGGAAAAGTTTCAGACTAATAAGCAAAAGATCTTTTTGTTTGGTTCATGTTGCATTGTGATTTGTCCTCATTTTCTACTGTGATGTTTTTGTTCCGTGTCTTCAATTTGATTCAAGCAGAGGAGGTATGATTTGATTTTTCTCTTTTCCAAGGAAATTAAATTCTGTGAATTTTGCTGAAGATGGCACTAAGTGCTGACAGGAGAAATGGATTCACATGGGCAAAGATGCTAAACTGATTGTTTCTGGCTGACAGATGCACTTTTTTGGGAGATTTCAATATTTCAAATTACTAGCTGCGTATTCAATATGTACAGACCTTGGTACTATTTGGTATCATTTTCTTCTCCTTTTTCTCACTGTAGTTTTGCCTTTGCAAGTGTGGTACTTTGTCCTAATTTGTTCCAACATACCTTTACAGGACAATAAAAAAGTGACTTTATTTTGAATAGAGACCACCATTCTCTTAAGTGTATTTAGCTTCGACCTTGAAGGTTGAAAAAATCCTGTAGTCATAATGTCTGTGTCTATTTCTGCTAGTCAGTCCTTACCAATAAATATTAAGCATACCAGAAGATCTGTCAAATGATATGGAGGCGCAAATCTTTACAATGGAACTTTTTTTGTGTGATTGCAGAGGGGTCAGGCAGGAAAGAATCGAGGAGAGGACAGTCCAAGACACAGCCAAAAATTAATTTTACACACAGGCAAAGTAAACGGTTGTATAAAGCATTTACTTGGCTGAAGCTGAAGGAAAACTATGACACAGCAAGCCAATGGTCAGCAGCCTGTACGAATTTCTTTTACCCCTACAGGTGGGAGCAGGGCTGAGGGGTGTGAGTTGCAAGGGGCTACTGCTGAGGGCTGTGGGCTGAAGCTGCAGGTGCTCATCCCGCCCCTGCATGGCTGTGGTGCTTGTTTGTCCTTGGTTTTCGCCTTTGCATCTTTGAACCACTAGTGCAGCCAATGCAATCTTCTGTTTTGTCTCTGACTCTGAGTAAACTTTGAAGGAGATCCAAATTAATGCTTTCAGTGACAGCAGAGTTTAGGAAAAAAGTATGTGCCACAGAATTGCTTGACAGAGTTGTTAAGAGAAGCTCTTTCTGGGGTGGAAAAGGGAATACTCACTCTTGCTTTATCTTTTTCAAAGCAAGTTTGCACTTCTACTCTTGAAAACCTCCTGGGAGGGAGAACAATATTCTAACAAAAGCTTATTCCCACCCCTAAATTTTTTAAAGCAGTCTTGCTGTACGACTATTTTACAAATAATTAGAAAATAGAAAACATTGATTTAAGTAAACCTTGAATTATTTACCTTTCTGTAATTATCTTGAACTCCATATTTTTAATCCTACTTTTTGGTTTAAAACATTCCCTCACAACATCATATCCACCGTTTTTTTTTTGGTTTTTTTTTGTTTTTTTTTTTTTTTTTTTTTTTTTTTTTTTTTTTTTTTTTTGGTAACTCAGTATGTGCAGGCTTACTTGTTGTTGCTTATCAGAGTGACACAGCACATTCTTCTGGCTATATATTGGTCATGTTTTGAAGCTCTTTGATCTTCTATCTCTTTGACAAACATTACAAGGTTATACCTTAACAGTACGAGGCAGGAGAGTCCCTCAGACTTGTTCATCTGTAATTGAAGTGCTGATTAACTCATGCTCAGAATATTTATTTTCATGATCAACCTTTTGTGAATAGGGATATAGTTCAGGCATTTCTCTATTTTGTTAATAGTAATTGTATTCAAACTATGACCATAGTTTAAATTGGTAATTTAATGATTTTCCTTGTGGAGAAGGACCGTAATTTTACAATTTTTCTCTTTTATAAAATCTTTTTCTCTTCTTACCTGTGATGTGGCAAAATTTACTACTTTCTCTTCTATCAAATTTAATTAGACAAGTGGCTCTTTGTTTCTTTTAAGAGGAATGAGCTTTGTACTTGACTATTGTACCTTGTTTTTTTAATTGTCAAGATTGTTATTTTGCAGTCAGGAAAAATCCTATCACTTAAGTAATTTTTCTCAGCTATAATTTCTTGCCATAGTTCCCTCTTTCTCTTTGTCCTTCTGCCTCTAATATTCCATGTAGACAAAGAACTTCATAATGTGCTGGACAGCTAATTAATTTATATTTTTTTCTTCCTGCTTAAACTTAAGCTCCTAGAAAAGCTGAGAGCAAAAAAAAAAAAAATCTTGAATGTGAAGAGATGAGAAGAGACTATTAAGTGTAAAGATGAGACACCTCTGAGTTTAATTTTAACTTTTAAAAAATGTGAAATTGGATTGTTTTTTGCTTTGTTTTTAAGGTAGAGATTTTAAATCTAGGGTCTCAAAGGTGATATTTTGAGATCTGGGGGTATATGTCCTTTTACCTGTATGAGTTTCAGGTTGTAGTTAGTGGTAGGAAAGACTATTTAAATTGAAAATAACTTATAAGTGTTAGGGATAAGTCAGTTGCAGAAAGACAAGTGAATAAATATGGAATAATAATTTTTCTTGTTTTAACAATTTGCAAGAAATGTCAGGATGTAATTTATGGAAGATGCACATTAAAATTACTTTGCATGCATATCCATTAATAAAACCAGTTGTTTCAGTTGTTAAAACAGTATTCTTACGGTATTGGTTCACACAACAGCCAATTAATCAAAGATGCTATAGTTTCAAGTCAAGACATGCTAAGGTGAGGCCCTCTATTACCATGTTTGGAAAAACAGATTGGCAAGAACAGTTTGAAATCTTTATCTCTTTAGTTTGTTAAGATATGTGCTGTTAGTTAAGAGGTGGAAAATTATTAACATAAGCATTATATTGACAAATTTTGATTTATTCTAAAATAATCCACTTTTTTCTTTACATTTTGCCCCCTAACAAAAATATTTCTAGCCAAAATAAAAATTGCTAAATTACTGAATAATTTCATATACCAAGAGTGCTAAATAATGAGTAATGCAGATTTAGTATCATGCTCAGTCTATGTTATTACAAGCTGTTCTTGTTAGTGAAATCAAAATTTGTCAAAGAACTGCTGCTAAAATACTACAGTTTAAGAATAGAAAAAGTCTAGACCTTTAATATTTATGAGCAGATACTCACAGTTCATACTGAGGTCATGCTCAGTGTTAATGCCCTATAAGTGTTAATGATAAGTGATGATCAATCTTATTTTCTACTTTTTTCTACCATTTTTTCCCTTCCTTCTTCCCTCTGATGTCCCTGACATGTTTTCTGTTTTATGTGAAACTTGAGACTACACTGAACACTTACCAAAGTAACAATTACAGTCTTGGTTAGGCCTTTCATAGGCCTTTGTATTAAACAAAGATACAACTGTAGAGTTGTATTTGTCATTTACAAAATGGTTTTAAATAAAAGAGGGGTGAATAGGACACCAGTAATAACCATTAGTTATTTGTACGTAGGATATCGATGCATTATCTCCAAAAACAGCTCTCAATTTATTTTACATGACACTTAGATAATGCAGCAAGTTATGATGGAAGCCATGAATGCAAATTATGTTAGAGAAATAAAAAGTAGTAAGTCTGTGAGAGAGGGCTCAGCATACAGAAACCCTGTGTGTGTTCCGGCCCAGGGCCAACTGTAGAACATGGTGATTCATTCTGTCATGAATTTCCAAAGTTTCCATGTAGAATGTTACTTTAAACTGATTAGTTAAAAGGGAAAAGTGTAGATTTCTGAGAGCCTTTTGCATGCTAACACATCCACTAAATTCCCAACTGTAAATTATTCAAGTGTGACCTACAACTTGCTGAACTCTGGGTGCTATAGTACTAGCCTTTAAATAGAAAACCTCTTTGAGGAATCCCAACTGACAACTTGAAACTGTATTTATTTTTTTTTCCTTAACCACTAAAACAGTTTCACTTTCTCACACTTTTTAAAATAAAAAAAACCAACTTTTATTTTTGTTTGTTATTTCATTTTATATCTGTTAAGAGTTTTAAATTTCAAGAGAAACTGAAAAATCTATGGGACTGCTTTGGCTGTCTTGACTGTAATACTTTTTTACTAGTTCTTGAATAAGATATTTCATTTTAACTTAAGGCTATGATAATTTAAATGTTTCCTGCCTTACTTTCAAATGGAACAAAATACATTTTTTTCCCCTAGTACTGTAGGTACTCTCAGAATGCATAGATATTATAGTTTTTTGGCTGAAAACTGAGTGCATGTTGCTAATATGGGTGCATATTTTCCTGTTGTTGTGTTGTGACGTTTGACAAATGTAGATTTACCTGTCCTCACATAAGCAATAACAAATTGATGGAAAAATATTAACATTTATGGCTAGATTGTTTGTCATCCTGACTGGTTTTCATTCTCTTAATATTGAATATGCCGGGCTGCTTGCCTTCTCTACTAAATTATTGAATTATATCTAAATATAGAAACCTAAGTTCACCTTTTACTAGTTCACTTCCTAAATTTAAATGCTTAGATAGAAGAACAACCTTCAGGAACATTTGGTGTTTGTGATGGCGATGGTCTCCTTAATGGGTTTTGCATGCTAAACAATAAACCTCAGAAAACTAAAAAACTCCAACCCTTTTCCATTATTATGCTATCAAAAGTATACCTCCATTAATAATAATTCTAGGAAGGAAAAATGGTAGTCTTGATTTCCTGAGAGTCACTGAAACAGGCATTTCATGAATGGGCCATATTGTTTGAAAATATAGGGGGTTAATTACAAGATTCCTGTAACATTTTAGCAGTTCTATTCCAAGAAGAAAATTATAGAAATACCTTTTCTTGAAATATAAAATGAAAAGAAGGATTTGTCAAATATAGTGATTTTTGCAAGTTGGGCTGGAGCAATGAAAAGCAGCAGAAGTTGGTTTTACTGAAGTTGTTTTTTTTTGTTTGGTTGGTTTGCTGTCTAAACTCGTTTATTAGTATCTCATAGAAGCTATTTAGAATTTATTTGTTTGTTTAAATTTTCAGAATTGGGTGCATTTTAGTTCAAATTTATGTTTGTGAACATTTTTGTCACCTCATTTGCAATTGCATGGATTTTACTTATTTTTTTGTGCTATGAGTGATCTGGTAACCAAGGGTTGGTGGACTGTTTCAGAGTATCCTTTTAAACCTTTCTTCTTAAATATCTTCTGCATGTACTATAAAACACTTGATAATCTACATAGCTGCTCCTTTTCAGCACAGAACAGTGTTTTTTAAACCTGCTAAACCTAAGGCTATAACTTAAGGCTTCTGACTATGTCTGGAGGAAGAATCCTGCCTCTATTGAGGTCAGTGGGAATTTTTCCACAGACCTCAACTGAAGAAGTTGCATATGAAGATATATGAGGATGAAAATATGTGTATTGTTTTTGAATAGTTAATGGTCTAAAATTGAAACACTCATAAAACATTTCATAACAAATATAGTTTTTCATTAAGGCAAAAATATTGCTTGTTTATTGCTGTCCATAATTGGTATACATTGACATGTACCAATATTATAAATATCATGTCTGTGTTATACATCATGTATATATTATGTAAATCATTCTCCCTTATCTGAAAGGGAGATGCCTGTTTTGCATTCAGGCATCAGATTCAATTATAGTGCTAAAATGAAGTCCCAAGCATAGTCTTAAATTGGTTGTATTTTCATAACAATATACAACAGTGTATTGTTGAGTCGCCACACACCTGTCAATAATTCAGAGAGTTTGTCAGATTGAGATCTTTATTTTCCATTCAGAATGAAAAAATAATAATGATTTTATGGACTTTAGCCTTGAACCATAACAATTCCCTCACTTCAAAGTTGTTCTTAAGTTCTGTAATATGTGTGCATGACCTATGCTTTAAAGCACTCTTGGACATTGCAAGACCTTATTTGAGGTTGGCACTAGTAGAAGGAAAATTGGTTTACATTAATTTCTGTCAATTAATGTCTGTTTCTTGTAATAGTGGTGATACACTGGCCCAAAAAGAAATATTTTCAAAAACTTATGGGAAATTTTTAAAATTGAATTGGGTTTGGCTGTTTCAAGTCAGTTTGGTGCATGAACAGTTAAACCTACCATCAGTCGGGTCTATACATGTGAATCAAAATCACTGTAGTGTAGCTGAGGTGAATATAACATCTGAGGTGAATATGTAGTCCTCTTAACTTTGTGCTGAAATTGTTATCAAGTAATATAACAAAAGCATGTCATTAGATCCAATTTTATGGTTGTGTGCTTTCTGTAGTACATTTAGTCTAGAAAATTTGTACTGTATGAGAAAGCAAGAAATCAAAGCACAGTTGTCTAATAGACCTGTAAGCTTAAGAAGAAAAAGTGGTAAGTTTTTTTTCTGCCACTAAAGTGAAGAACATAAATTCTCCGTGGTTACAAGAAATGTGCGTCAAACTGTGGAACTGACGTGTTAGCACTTCAGTTCAGGAAATGAATTTAATATGACCAAATTATTACCAAATTATGCATTATGATTTATTCGTTCACACTATTTTTGTATGGGTTAGCCAAGTATCATTCAGCTAGTCTTTGAGGAGAAGGAATGTATTGGAGGGAATTATAACACTAGGTGTTTGTTCTGGAGGTTAGGAGTGTGGGGTCAGAGAATAAAAGGAAGTAATCACAAGGGCAATGTCTTATTTTCACATTTGGAGGCATTTTAGTATTTTTATGCTTATTTTAGGACACAATTTTGCTATCAGAACACCTATGGAACTGAGGTTTGGTCATTGCAATTGACAACTCTGTTTTCATTTTTCATATCATACCCTTTTCGTTGCCAAGAAGCCCTGGTTCTATGGCAGTCAGAATAGAAACTGAGGATATAATAAGGAAGTATTACTGTTCACTGAACTTTGCCTTTCTGTCAGGAGCAGATCTCCTGACAAACAGTCCTTATCTTACGTGGTGGCAGCAACAGATGGGATAGAAAGTGGACAGGTGGCCTTGGTAGCCTAATGTAGACAATCCATTTCCATGTTTTAGGAGCAGAAGGAACTGGAAGCTGTGGCCAGTAGAAACTCCTTTATCTTTACTGCAGCACTCTTAAAGCTTTGTTTGCTATCCAAATCACTTTTGTCATCATTGAAATTCTGCTAGAGGCTCATTTAACTCCTAGCCACCATTCATTTGAATGTCCTGCTCATCCATGCTCTGTTCCCTAAAATGTTACTATGTTGCCATGACAGAGGTTTTGTTGTTTTATTTTTTTTTTTAAATTCTCTATGTTGGTTAAGAGCCTTGACCCAGCTCTAGTTATTCTTGTGTTCAGTCTTCATGTGTGAATATCTGTTTTATCTTCCTGTCAGAGTTTGTGGAGCTTCTGGATGATGTTTTTAGTCATTTGGTTTAATTTTTGGTTGTCTTATGAGAAGTATAGTGTTGGACTTGATAATCCTTATGAGTCCCTTCCAACTTGAGATATTCTATGATGTAAATTCTCAAGAATGCATTGTTCTATTACATGCAATAGTACAGTGATCTTAAGGTGAAAAATTTCAATATGCACTTAAAAATACGTGATTTATTGTGGGGTTCTTTTTAATGAAGAGTAAATCTTGTTACTAGATCATGCTCTTAATTACAGTTAGTATATGTCAATGAATGAAAGCATAAAAGTTATGATAAAGAGACTAAATTTTTTTTATTTCAGGCTGACCTATGTTAAACATTAGTCAAGGATGGAATATCTTGCATCCAATTAAACCAAATGTAATTAATAAATCAAGCTTGCTTTCTTTTTTTTTTTTTTTTTTTTAAGGTTACCTTGGTCAGGATGGCCATTTTGGTTCATGTGAAAACAAGTATTGTGGTCTGGGCAGACACTGCGTTGTGAATGGGAAGACTGGTCAAGCAGAGTGTCTATGCATGGAGCACTGCAAACCACATTACAAGCCTGTGTGTGGTTCTGATGGAGAATTCTATCCAAATCACTGCGAAGTGCACAGAGCTGCCTGCCTGAAAAAGCAAAAGGTCACCATTGTACACAACGAAGATTGTTTCTTTAAAGGTAAGCGTGGCTGAACAATACCTGGAATATGGCTATCGAGTATGTGTTTTCAAGCAGTTCAATCAAATCTCTATGGAGTTTGCACTGAGTGTACAGTGAATAAATGAATCAAAGTTAACACAGTAAGTATTGCACTCCGGAGATATCTTATGGTTTCTTTTTTTCCTTTATTTATACTCAGTGCTCTCAGCAATCACCCCCTTTTAACCTGAATAAACCAGTTGTCTCTTAGAAACTAATCTGTTGCAGCTTACCTTACAAATGTGGTTGCTGACCTAATTCATCTGAATGCACTTACAGTCCCAAAGCCCTGGGATGTTAGTCTTTATTATGGGAAAAACAGAATTTATCAGTTCAGAGGGGTTTTGGAAGGTTGCAGGATCTGTGCTTGTATTTGGTATTGAAGTTGGTGGACCAGCAGCTTGTTCATGGCTAAAAGGGTCTTCCTTGCTTTGAATTTAGACAAGGAAGAGTTTACTTGTATACTTATGATAGCATGCAAGTTTAGTTACCCTTTAATCTTCTGAATGCTGAGCGATGCCAGCCTGAATGCTGTGTGATACACCTTGTATTAAGTATTTTATGCTGAAGATGTCAACAATAGCAACTTGCCTTTTTACTGTGTAATTTGAGCACACCTTGCAGGTTTCTGGAGGTCTGCCAGTACAGACATTGATTAAGCATGTTTATGAATACTTTATGGATTTGCAGCATGTTTTTACTGGTTAAAATAGGTGGATGGTTTTGGAGGGGAGGGGAAATGTTTTTAAATAAGACCCTTTTTAATTAGTCTACCTAAGGATTGAATTGATTAATTTTTTTTTAAAGACTGTCCTATTTTTTTAAAAGTCTTCTATGCTGTGGATATATTTGCACTCTGAGTAATACCAGCTAATAACTACTATCACCACAGAAAGAAGTCTACTAAAATATTTCTGTTAAACGAAATTCACCTTTGTAGGGAACATTCATTTAAATTACAATATTGCACTTGAATACAATTTTTTTAAGTTCTGGTTAAAATATTAGTATAAGGTTGTTCAAATGAAACCAGTTTAAAAATTTTAAAAGTTGAATTTTTCACTACATTCATCATTGAGGAACTGTCATTTAAATGAAGAGCTGGGGCTTTTTTACCAAATCCAAGCTCCCATGAAGAAATACAGCTCATTGTCCGTGTGGAGATCAGTGCCAAGTTGTGGCCTGCAGTGGTCATTACTGGGGCTAAAGGTGTTCAACATCTTTATCAGCAACAGGGACAGTGGGATCAAGTGCACTCTCAGCAGCTTTGCTGACCACACCAAACTGTGTGGTGCAATAAACATGCTGGAGGGAAGGGCTTGGGAGGTAGTCCAATGCAAACCTCATGAAATTCAGCAAAGCAAAGTGGGAGGTCCTACACCTGAGTCATGGCAATCCCAGGTTGGGTGGAGAATTGGTTAAGTGGTACCCTGTGGAGAAAGAAGTGGGAGTGATGGTTGGTGAAAAATTCAACATGAGTTGTCAGTGCATGCTCAAAGCCCAGAAAGCCAATTGAATCCTGGGCTGCATCAAAAGATACGTGGCCAGCAGATTGAAGGAGGTGATTCTGCCCCCCTACTCTGCTCTGGTGAGACCCCACTCAGAGTACAACTCACAGTTCCTGTGTCCCTAGGATAGGAAGGACATGGAACTGCTGGAACAAGTCAGAGGGGTGCCATGAGGTTGATAAGAGGACTGGAGCACCTCCCTTCCATTGACAGGATAAGAAAGTTTGGGTGTTCAGCCTGGAGAAGGTTGCATGGAGACTTCACAGCAACCTTCCAGTATGTGAAGGCAGGCTACAGAGAAGTCAGAGGCATTCTTGATCAGCAACTCTAGGGATAGGTTGAGGGACAGTGGGTACAAATTGAAAGAGGGGAAATCTAGGCTAGATAGTTGGAAAAAAATTTTTACTGTAAGGGTGGTGAGACACTTGATGGTGTCAGAAGGGCACTGCCACATGCCCTCCTTGCTAGTTTAGCAGACATCCTCTAGCACAAACGATCTCACTTCAAAGAGCTGCTTCTGAGGCCAAATACAAAAAATACAAATAAAAAATAATAAGATATATAAATGATAATAATAATAATAATAAAATAAAAAGAAATACAAAAAAGATCTTGCACTCAGGAAAAAATATTCTGAGCATTTTGTTTAGTCTTTCACAAAATTCTTCAATATAGGCTAATCTGCACTGGGGCAGGGCATGAGGAGAAAGAGATTCCTACAAGGATACCTGCAAGATGATAAGGTAGTCACTGTCAACAATGACTATATTATGACAGCAATTAAGTATTTTTACTTTTCTGGTTTATTGCTCATCATTGATTTTCAGATCAAACCACCATGTCCTTAGTATTTTTTTAAATATATTTTATCTGTTCTAAATTTTATCTCTAGCAGTGCCATGTTTTGTGGTTTTTGGGTTTCAAATCCTCCTATAGGGTTGATTTCTTCTTTCTCCCCCTTCCTCTTTAGGGGAAAATATTTCTTCTTAAATAAGTTTCAAGTTTTAGGTTGGCTATGAAGCTTAAGATAAGCGAAGCTGAGAAATACACCTTATTTAAATGAGTAAGCTTACCAGAAAACACTTTAGTATTCTGTGTGTGAAGAATAAAATTTTATAAGCAAATGTTCTATATACCAATTTAACATTACAATGGCAGTTAGGTAGCTATAATTATTTAAATAATACATCTTGTAACAGAATGATTTATAGTTGATCTCAAAAATCATGAGTTCTACTTAATGGTTTGAAAATTGCCCTTTTAAACACTTACATGATAAGTGGAGTTAAAGGATTGACTTCCTAAATGAGAGAGATCTTTGGCTTATATGTTGAAACTCCATTAGCATCACTGAGAAATGTGTGCCTTAGCTGAGCTGTGAGTGGAACAACACAGACAAAAAATATAAAATCCTTCACAGAGAGCATTGTCTGAAACATTTTTGAAATGTATTTTAAGGTAGTGTAAGTTAGTTATTTCAAAGCTGTACTCTAGTGACAACTCTGACTACTGTTGACATGCTGCTGAAACTTCAAATTCTTGTCCATTACCTGCCTTTCATTTTAGATTATTTATCACCAGATTCATTAAACTCCCTTTTCCCCTTTTTTTCATTGTCACTTGCTAGCTTTTTTATTTCACACCAAATTAAATCATCTATTTTTCCAAACTGTGTGCAACACAGGCATAAAAGGTAATTGAAATTGAAAGTTTTAAGTATCTCTTTGTTTTTCCTGCATGATTGAGACTGTTATGCAAATTGTACATTTTTGACATGGATCAAGATAATGGCCGCACTAAATTAGAAATTACTTTTCCTCCACTCTTGATTTTTCCATCAGTTACTTATTGGCATGTCATGAAGCAACAGATGAAAAGATTTTTCTAATGGCTTGGTTAGATGCTGACTGTGACCTCGAGAGTTACTTAATAAGCTGTCTCAATTTCTTCTCATATAGAATCAAAATGTATTCTGCAGAGGACGTGTTTACTTTTAATCCATTTTCTATATATCTAGATTAGAAATATTTTGTATGCCTGTAGAGTCTTCTATTTCCCACCAGTAAAGTCCAGTGTCCTGTAACTGGATGTTACTGAATGACAGTTTTGCAAACGCTTTCAGAAGAGCTCTTAGTCCTTAACTATAAAAATATGAAGTATTTAGGATTATCCTAATAATAGAAAAGAACTCTTTAGAAAATGCTTTTTGATCTAAGAAACTTTCTAAGAATATCAATGAGGAATAAAAGAGATAATCAACTGCCAGGATTCCGAGTTCAGTGATGGGAAGAAGAAGAAACATGAATGAGGAACTAAAGGAAATATTAATGACAGCATTCAAAATTCAAAGGTTAGATTATTCATTAGTTCTGATATTGACCATATGAGCTGGGAATTCTGATATGCTGATTCTATTGTGGTTTGGCACTGCTTTTGTTTGCTTAGTGAATAGGTAGTTCATCAAGGGCATGAACATAAGAGCATGCACAGGCTAGGTGGCCTCTGCATGCTCTCTGCTTCTGGTGTCCTGGATGTTCTCAAGTGATGCACTTTGTGTTTCAGAGCAGGTTCAGTTTGCTGTAAGAAAAGCAAATCAATCACCTGACTCACACCATGCTTGATGCATTTGTCTGAGCCCTCCCTGGCTGTTGCCAGCTGTAGCTGTAACAAGCCTCAGAGAGTGGCAATTCAAATGGATGCCTCCACACCTACCTTTATTCTGTGAAGTGGCACTGGGAAATTAATGGCTTTGTGGGGATTTTAGAAGGCTGAAAACATCTTCAGCTTCCATTAAGTTCAGTTGGACTCTTGTGTGGGACAATGTACCAGGTAGTGAATGTCACAATCTGGATGTCAAATAAGCTTCATTTATATTTTCATTTTTGTGTTAATTTCTTTTGCTTCATTTGCCTAAACCCAGGCCAGTAAATCTAAATGAGAGATTAAAAAATTCCCCATGACAAACTTCATCTCATATTTTCTTTACATGCTGAGCTGTTTGTACGTCTTACATTATATTTATTTCTATACAGTGATGCACTCAGTCACTATGACAAATGGAAATTTGCTTGGAATCTTCAGGCATGTAACAAATACTCCTGTGTACTATGAATTTTATAGAATATTTCTGGAATAAAGATTACTTAATATTTTTAATTATTATTTTTATTTATTTATTTTATTTTTATTTTTATTTTAGTTATTTATTTTATTTTTTGTATTTATTATTAATAAATCTTAATATTACTTAATATTTTTATTTATAAGTAGCTTCTGTGGTATCCTTATGATTTAAAAAATATTTTAAATTCTTCACTTTCTTTTTTTGTCTCCTTTTTCATTTGGTGAATATTTGAATTTGTTAAATGTTCTGTGATCTTCAGATTTCCTACTGCTATTACTAAAATGTCTAGATTTCTGAAGACTGCTAAAACATTTGCTTTTCAGACTGTTCCCAAAGAGAGTAGAAGCTTAGGCAAGAAAGTTTACTCCTGAGATTGAATTGTTCAGGGCAGTGAGGATAAGAGCTGACTGTGGAAAAATTTAAAATAAGTATGGGCAGACTGGAAGAAGTGCAGAAGACATTAGCAGGAGTGACCAAAAGTAGAAAATGGCTTGAAGAGGTTATGGTGGCATCTTAAAAAATCATTAGGGCATGCTAAGAGTGGATATGAGTAGGCTACTTTGTATTCCAGTAAAAGAAATAAACATGATTAAATAAGTAAGCAGGAACAGATTCAAAACAAGCTTTGGTGTTTGATATACAGCAGATCTCATGAGTGAAAGCAACATTGGATTTCAGAAGCAGATTGTGAATACTAGGGTAAAGGCTGTAGGCTTTCCTTTTGAAAAAGGGCTGGGGGGAGTGAGTTGAAGTGAACTAAATCCCAACGGTAGCCCACAGAAAAGATTAGAATACTGATGTAGCCTCTACCATGACTTCAACAGGATTAGTTCAGAGATTTTAATTTTTTCTATCTATACGTGATTTGTGCCCTAGGTGAGTGTGGTCTTAGACTGGGTCCTGAAGTATTGACACATTAATTTAGAAACACTGACATTTATTTAATCTCATTTGATGTTCATGTACTTCAAAAGCAAGCAAGTCTCTGTCATCTTACTAGTTTCACTGCAGGACATATTTTATCTCGTCTTAAACATAAATCTTGAACAGTCGTTATTTAAAGTTGGTCATTAGGCAATCTTTCAAAAGAAATTTATGACATGTTAATTTGGTAATATAGTGCTGCAGTATTTTCATTGCAAAAGAATTTATTTTCTAAGATGTATTTGTTTTTTTACTTTGGCTATTATTTGACTTCTCTGTTAAAATCTCAAAAACATCATTATTACACTCTTTCTGAAAGCTTGAATTCCTGAAGATAGCATACACCCTTAAGGTTGCTGCTGATAAACTGTCAAGCTTCAGCTATAACCCAAGTTGTATGCTCAGTGTAAAATGGATGGTGAAAAGAAATACCAAAAGTCTTTCAGAGCCCTATCAGAAGTCTGAGAAGTGAGTAGGGTTCTGCTTGATCTCAAAAGAAGTTTAAAAGAGGATAGGAATTATTTGACTTAGATTAGTAATTCAGCTGATGATGTCATATGGTGGCTTAGTGCAACACTTAAGAAATTAATCTTAAATACTGAATTTATGCAAGGATTGTATATGTTTTTAACTATTAACATTAGTAATTGCGTGTTCAGAGAGAGTAAAAATCAATGCTAATGGCAGGTGTACTGCTTCTTTCAGCACTTTGTTGGAAAGTGATGCTCTAACCAATGGAAAACTGGTCTTTTTTGATGTGCTTTCAAACCATGCTAAATTTTAGCACTGTTACTGTAGTCTTCTCTCCCCACATGATTCATTTTCTTGAGTTGCATTACTCATGAGATTTGGGAAACTGGTTGTTTTTCCTCCAACATCTGTGCAAGATTTGTCACAAATACCTCTTTTAAATTCTACACAATTATCTTGAATTTTGTAAACTAACTGGCACGAAAGGCCTGCATATGTAATATTTGCTACTAAATTTTCAGAGTGAAGCTAAGTTCAAGATAGTTATGAAAACCCACACATAACAAGCTTAATTTAAAAGCTAAACATTCAGCAGACCCTGCATCATTGCTATTGGTAATATTGTATTGCTTTGCAACTAAAGTTTTGACCTCTATTTTTTCTTCCCTCCTTTGCATAAAATTCATACCACCAAAAGTAGAATGGGGCAATGACAAGCTTCAAAGGCTTGGGGTTTTTTTGGCTAGTTAAAGACATACTGCAAAGACATCCCATGTTTTCAGCGTCTGGAGCAGTCCCAGTCTTTCTGTACTAATTCCTTCAATGCTGGAGTGTGTTGACCAGCTTTAACCTGTCGTATATTCTGCGTTTATATAGATGAGGAATTGGTGTTCTCTAGGTAGTATCTGTACAAAACTTAATGAAGTTAAAAATTTCTTGTAAGGTCATCACTGTTGTTTGACATCACACAAAGAGATAGATCTGTGGACGTCACAGATTTTCAGTGGTAGAAAATTTTAAAACTTAATGCTGCCAATAATGATGGTGTAGCATCAGATGATTTCTGGAGGTCTCTTTCAACCTCAACCGTTCTGTGGATAAGCATCTCTAAAAAACATTCTTACTTATTCATCTTCAGCCTGGTTTTGAAAAGCAGAATGTAGCACATGGTGCTAAAATTCAGCCAGTAGTTTCCTGTACTGTTGAGGAAGAATTGGAAAGATCAGAAGTAGAGTTCTGACAAAGTGTGACCAATGGAAAGGTGGCATTAGAGTTCTACTAGTGCCCTTGCTTCTAACCTCGTAACTTAGACCTGCAGCTAGAACACCACTGGTCATAAGAGAGATTGTTTGCTCTCTTCCTGCTTTTTCAGTACTGTCATAAGTGTTAACATGTTGCTAGCAGTACAAGGATTGTACAAGTATAGTTCAAATCATCTCTGTATCCTCAATTTTTAATATCAAATTTGATACTGTGGGATAGGGAAAATTATTATGCAGCAAATCAAACTAAATTAAACATTTTGTCATAAATTTATAATAAAGGAAGTCTTTAGGCAGATACATAATTTTTCAGTTTAGAGTAAGCACTAGGTGCTAATTCACTTTGGCTTGTCTAATGTAAACTTTTTAAAGTTTTAGTTAATAATGTCAGAATGATCATTAGGTCTTGTGGGAAATACTTCTGGTGGAACATATTGTTGGCCTTTAAAAACCATTAGCAATTGGATACATATACAAGGCATTGGCTTGATATTTGTAATTCAAGTTGGCTCGTATACGTTATACCAACTTAAAAAAATCTGTAGCTTTTTTTACAAACACTGAAGAGAAGTAGGCATGCAAAAATGATTTTTAATTTCCATTTCTGGCTCTAGTAGCTAATAATGGGAGGGGTAAGTAAATCTACAGTAGATGAAACCTGTAAGTTAAAAGCTTTCTCTTGTGGCTTGCTGTTTAATCTCTTTGAACACACGATAAAAGAAATATTTGTGGGTTTATGGTAAACTAAAACTAGGAAACTAGTGTTGCCTTTTCAGGATAATTTGTTTGTTTTTAATGTGTAGCACCTGAGAAACGGACTATGGTTCAAAGGAACTTTATTAATCTACACAATTGATAGTGCGTAGTTTAGGTAAATTCTGTCAATATCCATCAATATTGGGTTTCTTCAGCTTTCTTGGAATCTAATAGAAAGTGCAGAGTATAAGTAATGAGATGCAAGAGCCAGATACTTCCAAATTTAAAATCTTAGTAGATCACTACCTAGATGATTTTCAAATTTTCTTTTTGATTCATCTCATCTTGTGACTAGAACACATTGTGGTGCAAAGATAACTTCCTAGTACCATGCTTGTGATGGCAGATATCACATTCTTATTATGCTTTTATTTTTTAAAGTGACATGAACAAGTGTTAGAAGTAATTAGAAAACAATTAGCTACAAGCAGTTTCTACAGGCAAAGACTTGAGCAGTATACTCTGCTAATTGTGTCATAGACAGATAAACAAAATAAAGTAGCACAATTCTGATGAACACTGTAGTGTGTATATATTGTATTTATTTCCAGGACTTGGCAGTTTTTGTATAATAAGTATACTACCGTAGTTGAAAAAATAAAGTATTTATGCCACTGTAGCCAGTGTTTATACTGTTACTATTGTAACAGAAAGCACTGTAAGCAAAAGAGAATAATATAAAGTTTGGCAGAGCGCCATAATAAGTGATTTAATGATAGCATTTTATTTTTTTATGGAATTGTTGATACCATACAATACTACTTTTGACATAAACTGCAATTAAAATAGAGTATATTATCAGGGACAGACTTTGTTCTGAGATAAAACAGACATGGATCATATTGAAATTTATATGGAATGGCCAAAAGAGTTCTCCAGCTGAAACTGATTTTAAAAGATTAATTTCAGGAAGTCAAAATAGTTAATTTTGCCTTTATGCAAGTTAGTTCTCTCTTTATTTGATTCTGAATTTCTTTTGCTGTCATTGAAAACAGAGCTTTGTTACTGGTTATTTATAATTAATTTCTATGAAATGTGTAAAATTTATAGTTTTTGAAGTTTTTACTTTTCATTAAGACACTAGCCTTCTCTCATGGTCCTTAGCAAATGTACTTTTCCTGATACTCAAGCACAGAATAAAAAAAAAAAATTATAATTTGGGTGATGAAATCTAATTAGATTCTTTAGTTTTCTCTTTATCTGGAATGATAATATAGATTTTGTTTAAAATTGTTGAAAGCAAACAACAGAAAGAAAGGAAAACAGATTGCAGCAAAAATAGGTTAAAGTATAGCCCAAAGAAATAAGCTAAAGTAAAATTATACAAAACTTCCACTTACTAAGAATGATGCTTTATATTTTCGCATGTACTTGTATTGGCTTTGGGTGCAATTAAATCTTGAACTATATACTGCCAGGAAAGTTTGTTTCCCTCTGGGCTGGAACAGATGGTGGAGATTTTTTTTTTCTTTTCACCATTTAGAGACCAAGTCTGCTGAATCTCAACAAGAAAAAGTATTTTTGCCAAAGGAAACTGCTGATGTTGGTCTTAAAGCAGTAGAATTCTTAGCTGTATTCTCTATAGGGTTATTACTAAGACTCCTGGTAGATAGGCAGTCTATAGAAGTTTTGCTATTAGCAGTGTTTTAATACAGATTTAATATCAAACTAATAACATTAGTTATACAGAATAGAAAAAGAGCTACCGATTAATAAAATTTTAATTTTGCATTTATTATTCAGCCTTTGTTTGCCAGGATATTTCACTGTGAAGGAGGAAGCTATTTATTAGCACCTCCTAGTCGTCACTTGGATAATATTAGAAGAATAAAAATCTAAATGCACAGAGAATAGCAGAACTGTTGTTAATCATGAGCACAAGTAAATTCTATATTCTTAATCCCACCTTGAAAAGGAGAAAGAAGCAGTCTTGGAATCTAGTGAAATGGCAAGCCTTGTATATCAGGAAAAAAAACCACCTGAAAGTCGGAAAAATTATCATTGTAGTGTTAAATACTAATTATGGTCAAGAAGTTGTTTCATTAGTGCTTTTAAATTTAAGTCAACTCCTAAATGAATCAGTTCTATGTTATTTTCCTATTCCACCTTCTCTTTGATAGAGGTCCTTGATTTTCAAAAGGAGCATAAAGATTTTTATTGGTCTCTAATGATGCAAACTATAGTTGTACAGTCATCATTTTAGAATATCAGCTCTGTGCTGTTAGATTTGCTGTTGCTTTATCATAATTGTAGAAGCATCTTAAAGTGTATTTGCTTAAACAGATGGTGAATGGCCACACAGGGAATATATCTATCTTTTTTACAGTATGATGAAGTTTTAAAGCACATATTTTGGCTATAATAGTTGGGAAAACATATTTTTGTGATAAATCCTATAGGAAAAAAAACAAACAAACTGGTAAAAACTTTTAAGGTCCCTAATACTACTGAGTACATGACATTGATATAGACTAAATACTTGAGTGAACATAAGTGACACATACTATCTATAGAATACTGATACTTTCTTTAATTTTTACAATACTTTAAATATCTTTTAAAGAAATTAAAGATCATGTGTTTTAGACTTTTGTTTACAAAAAACTCTGAAGTACCAAGGACTGTAGTATGGATGTTTCTCTGACACTACTATTTGAGTGAACTCAGGATCTAATTCAGGATCTTCCTACTGAGTCAAATGAAGATTAGGTTCATTGATCCTACTGAGTCTGATGAAGATTAGGTTCATTGAAGTCAGTCAGTTGAAGAATACTTGTTATATTTACAAGCATGAAAGATGTGAAAGGGAGTCCAAAGGAGAAAATACTGGCTAAGAAGTTTGGAGTTTTTTTAAGGCTTATTTGTTTCAAACCAACCAATCAAACAGAAAAAAATCCACCAAAATCCACCAAAACCCAACAAAATAAAACCCCAAACAAATGAAAAACTACTAAACCCACACTGCTTTTACTAATAATGTGATGTTTGCTGTTATACAAAATGCAATCAGGTCAATGTTCTGAACTCTGTTTTCAGATCACAGATCTCAGACTAAGTCTTGAGCTTCCCACTTGTCTTGTTTGATAATTTTAGTACTCAAATAGAAGGTACAGAATAACAGTAAAGAACAGCAGTAAGGGGAAACACTCTGAAGATTTTAAATACTCTTTCCCAGACCTCATAGTTTGGGCCCTGAGCTTCAAAAAGAAGCTGTAGCCTATGCTTTTCATAAATCTGTCTAGTATCCTGCTGCATAGCTGTTCCGGTGACACATTAGGATCCCTGGACCATTTACAGAGATGCTGGATGTGTTTAACATCAAAACAAAAACGTATAGTCAATCTTTAAAATATTTTTTTACATGAAAAATAACTCATTGACAACAGTAGACACATTAACATGTAGCAGAAAGCTGACAATGAGGCTCCTAAGTTAATGTATTATAGAGTGCCTGTAAACTGAGCATGGGCTTTTTGTGTTGTTATGCCCCAGGATTATCATCCCTAATGATGCAGAAACCATGTCCCAATTTCTCCCTTACTTGCTTAATATATTCCACAGAAAACGAGGATTAGGGAAAAGGACACAAATTACTAAACTTGAATGCTGTTCTGAAATGGTTTTAGGATTTGCCTGAAATGTAAATCCAGATGCAGAAACCCTGAAGAGCTCCCAGCTCCACTGTTCTAGACATAGGCATAGTGAAATGGTGCAGCATTTTGTTAATGTCTGTCTCTGAAAGGTTGTTTGTTTGGTAAATATAGCAGCTGGTGTCAATTCCTCACTTATATTGGATGTGGTTCACCTACTCTGTATGTTTTGGAAATTTGCCTCACAGTTTACTAATTTTTTTTAAGATTTTCTTGTATGACTCCATTAAAGTGTTAGAAAGTTTTAAAATATTCCAAGATGTTGATACTTTGAAAAAATAAAGTTAGACTTTCTTAATGTCCAGTATTTGTAGAGAATAAGTAGTTGAAAAACAAACAAAAGGAGACGTCAGAAAGAATTCTTATGACGTTTCATGTGCTTGTTGTGGTGGTTTGAGGTTTTTTTGTTTGGTTGGTTTTTTGATGATTTTTTTTGGTCTTAATTCTGTCTATATTAGACTAAGAAATAACACTGGAAATAAAATAGAGGTATTTCCATTGATCTTTTGCTCTGTGAGCTTAGAATACATTATAGTCCTGTCCTTGGCAGCAGGAAGTCTATATTGACCAGGGATAGATATTACTAGGTAAAGTCGTGAGTTAACAGGGGAGACTCAGGAATTCAACTGAATAGCTAGTTGTAACAGCTTGCAACCTTTATTTGTTTTTTTTTTAGTTCATAGATAAATGGACATGTGTCTAGGCACAGTACGTATAGCCATTAGAGTTGTCTTGATATTCTCTGTGTAACACTAACATGTGCATCTATACATTGAGATGAGTTAAAAAACCTTCCACTTCAGCCCCAAAAATAATATTAAAAAAAAAAAGTTCATTTTTTTAGTTATTTTACTCTGTTGGCAAATATCAGTGATGATGGTGGCAACAAAGACGCTTTCAAGCCTCGTGGGGCCTGGATGTGCATCTTTACATTTCTTTCATACCATGAATGATCTGTGAATGGGACCAGTCTGTGGTGTCCACTTTGCATACTTGCTTCTGGAAGATGAAAGTCTGAGTAAATAGACTAAAAAAGGGTTGTTTTCCTGAACAATGCTGCTATTTAGATGATCAAAGGATTGGGACTCCAGGATGCATTGTAGATATATTTTCAGTCTACATGAACAAATTTCCGGAGTTGTATACAAATATTTTGCCAAACATTCTGGACCTTGCTTGAAATTAAAGGAATTTTTAAATGAAAATCGTGGCACAGACAGATATCTAATTTTATTCTTGTTTTTGGTAAACTTTAGACAGTGCTTTCTTCCTTGTTTGAGAAAAGGAATGAGACTCTGAAATGATAATGATAACACAAAAAATTAATGCAGAGTTCACCTGATGAATGGTTTGGTATTTAAAGGTTCTTTTATAACTCATAATTTAAGGACTTGAATTTTCAGTGCAGAAGACTGGAGTATTATTATTTCTAAAAGCCAAAGGATAAATCAAAGAAAAAAGGATCTTAATTCTCTGTTTCTTGTAAGAGAAAGTGAGTCATTTTAATATGTAACCCTTATTATTTACTTATTGGACTGGTGGGGAAGAAAAGATTCACTTTACAATAAGTTGAGTGCAAATTTTACAGAAATTATTTGTGCGTATAAAAATTAACAGGAATGTTTTTGGAAAATTCCTTTTTTCCTTGTCACATAAGAATATTTTTAAAAAGTTATTGTTTTTAAATTATAATAGTGAAGGAAACAGATGGATAAAGCTTTTCTTTAAATAGAGCTGAGTATAGGCAATACTACAAGGCCAGGATGATCAACTGACACACATGTAAAATGAAGCCTAATAACCCCCGAGAAATTACATCAGTTTAAATGCATTTACAATATTTATTCTGAGATGCTAAAATGGAATAAGAGTAGAGTCATAGTCCTTAATTAAAAAAATCAAAACCAATCAATCAACCAAAAAAAACCACCAAAATGGAAGAACACCCTACAAAGCAAAGAAGCTGTCATGCTGGAATTCCTGTCAAAATAAATTCTAAAAATCTATTCCTGCAGGCATTGCACCATTTTCCTTGGCATAAAATTGTTGGCTACTCCAGTCTCTGAATTGATTGGCCTTGTTCTTTCCTTCCTCTCAGACTTAAGAGATCAGTGGTACTCATGATAAAAAGTAGCCTGGAAAGAACCACCAATATAAGTTTAAAGTGGTTTAGCTGAGTACCAGATTACTAGATTAAAAGATATCCTAGAAACAGGGGTCTTACAGTAACACAAATATTCACAGGCTGTGATTATTGTTGCCCCTTTAATCTTTTCCTTGATACAAAAAATTGAGCTAGGTAATGATGCTCTCTGAGGGCTGAAAATGGGCAACTGCTCCTTCACTGTGTGTGTTTTTTTGTTTTGGGCTTTTTTGAGTATCTTCATAAGCAGTAGTTTCTCTTCTGATGTGTTGGAAAAATGGAAAATTATATGTTTGCAAATAAAAGGCTGAACAATTATCTAATAATATTTTTTCTGCATTTCTCACTTATTGCTTTCCTAACTTCAGTAATGTAGGAAGGTTCTGTTAACTTGATGAAACATCTTTCACAGATTATTAGAATTTTCAGAATGAGTTGTGCTCTCAAAAGTACTACTGAATGCTGAGATGACACTATGCACAATTTGGTCTGCTTATTTCAACAAATCATTATGTTTTGAAGTTGAGATTAGCACAGTCCTAACATTAAATTTTTAGTGTGTGCACATTGTAAATACTCCTAAATTGTTACTCCAGGAATGATGGATCAGGCCTCTGAAATGTAGACTCTATTACAATTGCCAGAGAAGTGAATCGTGTTCTTTGCTTTAAATTCATATGCTTATTTGTGATTGAGGAATAGTGATGTTCAGCAGAGTGTGGAGGTCTTTTAAGCTTCAGATAGAGTTAATACTGGTTTGTGATGAAATAGAATACAGGGACAGAGATTTCCTGAGGAATCCCATTTCTTCTTGACAGGCTTTATATGTCTCAGTCCAGAAACAAACCAAGTCTACTGGTATATTTTGTGGGTTTTATTCCCTGTGGGACAGTCCTAAGTTGAAGAATTTTCCCCATGAATTATTTGGAGGGATTTATTTTCTCTCCTGTAGAGGATGCACATCTATTATGTGAAATATAAATTCTTTTTATATTTTAGGGACCAAAATACAGCAGGGATATTCCCTGAGTCTTGGAATTTTGTTATTCTGCTTTGTTTTCCATTTTTGGAAACTGCATCCACGAGTTTTTTTCCCCTTTCTTACATAAAAAGTGTGACAGTTGAGACAAATTGCTGTCACCCCTGTGTTCTTTTATTTAGTACTCAAAAACTGCTTGGTCTTCCTTGAAGTATCGTTGGTCAATGTTTTTTCTAAGATTGAACATTTCTTCTCACCTTCATTGGGGGCTTTATGGCTGTAGAAAGAATTGTAATGCCCTAAGATTTCAGCTGTTGTGGTTTAACCTGCAGGCAGCTAAACACCACGGAAAGGTGCCTAGAAAATAAACTCAATCCCAGACAAAACCAGGACAGAGTGAACTCATTTTGCTGTGCAAATTGTAAGGTTTTATTATCTGTCACTGTTTATAGTGTAGTAGTTGCTGAAGGCCAGGTTATCTAGCCAGCTTCTTTGTGTCAGTGTATATAGCCACTGAAGAAAACTTAGTTTTTAAGGTAAATTAATCCAAAGAGGTTCTTGTTTGTGTATGTATTTGTATACGCAAACCAAGAAATAATACTAAATTTGTTTATATGTTTACACATATTAATATGTTTACAGAAAAATATTGGCTGTGAAATCGTGTCTTCAGAGAAGGAAGATTTACCATCACTAATTATGCATGATTTAAAAAAAAAAAAATAAAATCCAGAGTGACAACTATGTAACCAGAATTGATAATAATTAGCGAATGTTCAATGGATGTGTGCTATCACAGTTCTCTGGACCTGTCAGGGAGATGAGAGGTACAAACAACATGGTAGTATGGGCAACTTCGAAGGTATTTAAAATAAACAAACAACAAAAAAAAAAGGGCGGTGGCAGAGATCTTGGGTGGAGTAAAAATTAAAAGTTTCAAGTAATTAAGAGGGAAAGACCATTATAGTTTATACATGACTGATAAGAGATGGATGAAAGAAAAATCTCAGAAGTTCTTGAGGTTCTTAAGGGAAAAATGAAAATTGGCTCATTGCTTCTGCCTCTGCTCTTACTTTCCACTTTTTTATGCTGTCTCAGTCTCCAGACGTTGCTATATTGTACCACTTCCTTTTAGTAGATACCCATTTGTTACAAAAATAACCTTCCAAAGGAAGGATTTATTTAAAGGAGCCTTGATAGTTTTTCCTTGTGCTGCTGAGATTGAGTTTTCATCTCTGTTTTGAATCTCTGCAGGGAGTATTTTCATCAGTATGAACACTAAATGACTGGTTCAGACTTGCCTATGGAAAAAAGTGCCTTGATTACCTGATAATCATCTCTGCTCACAATAAAAATTTGTCTGCTCTGGGCAGCATTTTTAAGTGTTTTGGTCATCTGAATTTTCTTGACTGCTAATAAGATGCAGGAAGAGACATCGAATAGTTTTTGGATGGATTTCAAAGTACAGGCATTTAATAGCATTTTTAACTGCATTTGCAGGCAATAGCACCATTTTCTTAATAGCAAAGAAACCTCTTAAAGGTAGAAACTTATCAATTGAACTGTTTTCAATTTCTTCCACTGACATCCAATATCAACTCTCAAATACATCTCATACTGTTATGAGAGTCATAGCAATTCAAGCAGTCTAATAAATATACAATTATTTTCTTAATTCACAGTTTAAAAACAGTGCCTTTGAACAGTCTTCCAGACATGGTTTTTATGGGATAATTCATAAAATTTGTATTCATATCCATAAGCCTTTTGCTGACTTACTATACTTCGGGAATGCACAATAATTTTCTTGTGGTTGCAAATCCAAAAATCTTCTCATTTTAATTGAGTTTACATTAAAGAAAAAAAAAAAAGGGGAAAAATTAGATTCCTGTTAAATTGTCTGGTATATAAAAGTTTGTCTATAGATATAAGTACACTGACCAGTTTAAATGACTGTTAACTTTGTCACATTGGCTAGGATTGAGCTGGATATTGTGTAGCAAGGGTCAGGCAAGATGTAAGTTCTGTAGAAAATTACTGCTGTGTCATGGAAATAAAATCATTTGCATTTGCCAGTGCATAATAATTTATGCAATTTTTATGAGGGCATAACTTTTCTTTAAACTCTATTTCTTCCACCAGCAATATGAGCTGTGTTCCATGGTCTGCCTGAAGTAATAACTTGCCTGGAGTAGCATCACTGTTATGTGTCTGTTCTACCTTATTTGCTAATATAGAGAATAATGGAAATTGTACTTATCTGGTGTAGTTATACTGGTAGTAATTAGTGGGAGAGGCACGTGGCATAGCCAACTAAAGGCAAAATTATTGGGGGACGATTACACGTGTGTGTGTATGTACTCACACACCCTCTCTCTTCTTCCTATTGCCCTTTTTCCTGGAATCATAGAATGGTTTGGGTTAGAAGGGACCTTAAAGGTCATCTATTTTCAACCCTCCTGCCATGGGCAGGGCTGCCACCTGCTAGGCGGGGTTACTCAAAAGTCCATCCAGCATGACCTTGGACCTTTCTTACTGCAGACAGGCATAATGCACCTGTGTCACTTAGCAGGTCTTCTTCTGCTCTGTCACTTTGTGGAGAACGCTTTATTTATACTCTACGAATTCCACTGCTGAGTATAGTCTTCCTGTAGTTGCTTGACCAGATAGAAGCTACCAATCACCCCCCACAAAATAAACACAAGGCAATCAAATATTTCTGTTTTTGCTCACATGTAGTTTTCCAGAGTGGGGCTCACAAAATCCATATTTAAATGCATCCTAATAAGTCAAATTAAGTATCTGAAATGGTTTGAACTAGTGTGCACAATAAATCAGTTTTGTTGTGCATGATACGGAGTTCTAATGGTAAACTAGTAGATGATTTTTGGATTTACATTAATAAGTCAGTAGTCATTAAAAAAAGAAGCCTGAATTAAGAACATTTTTTGATAAGACAGGTACTTAGCAGAGTAGACTTCTTGCATGTGTTAAGAAGAAAAGATTAATTCCTCTCTAGTCATGCTGAGAGCAATGCCCAGCAGGGGGAAAAGAGGGACTGAAAATAAAGTCTGAGAATGGCTATCAGTGATGGATGACTGGAAAAATTCTTTAAGAAATATAATCAGAGCTCTATCAGGAGGAATAGATGAACCTGTGACTCAGGCAATTTTAATGCAAGTAGTTGTAAAATAATGTATCTCTGTAAATCAGTATCAGGAGAGAAAAATAAAAGCATGCAAATTAAACTTAGGAAAAAATGCGAAAGTAAGTAAGAAGTCCTAAAGAAAATAATTTTGGATTTGCTGATTGCAACCTGCAACACAGTTCATTTTATGAACATAAATAGCATCCAAGCCTTGAGCAGGGAAGGGATTTGGGAATCTCAAGACAAATGCTGTTTTAGAGTACATCTTGTGATTGATATGCAGAGTTGTTCTGTATTTAAAAGAGATATTTAGAACATCTATTTCTGAGCTCTGCATCCTCTATGTCATCTTTCTACAAGAAGGAGCTATGTTATTTTGACTAAACAGTTGACAGCAATAGTCATGGAGGTATTTAAGATGTCCCTCGGCAGATGAATGAATTTAAAATACAAGAGAAAAAACGATTGCAGGAAAACTACATGAGATCTTTAATTGAACAGCTAGTCACTCTGTACACTACCATAATCCTTTAGCTGAATTTGTATTTTGTGTGCTAGTGATTCGTCCAATAAATTAATTAGATAAAGCTCCCTTGAGTTCCTACTGCATTTATCATCAATAATTTCTGAAAGCAGTGTCTGCTGTTGTTCAGTGCTGGTTTGAATTTAATGCTGGATGGCAAAATGGACCTTGAAAATGCAATGTGGTGTTCTTTTTATGCTTTTCATTGTAATTTAGACAAGTGAGAAGTAAACATAGTCACAGGCCTAATTATTTTGTTGAATAATTTTTAAATAGAAACTAGTACTGCTCAAATATAAAAAATACTAAACTGACCTTCCTTGTAAGTATTATAATTTTATACATCGAAAAATATTTTTAGACTTGCTTTTCAGGAAGTAGACAAATATTTGAGTAATAAGTACAATATATGCAAAGTGTATTTTGCCAACATGTCTTTAATATTCCGTGTACCTTATGCAAGGTGAAACTGAGTTAAGTTTTGCAGTTTGTGTTAGTGATTCTCATTATTTCTAAATTGTTTATGAGCTGCAAATATCCATAACGAGTTGGCTGAAGTTTTGTTTTATAAATTTGAAGGTAAGATACTATTTGAATTGGTGATCAAATGCTTGGATTTTGCTTGTTTAGCATTTTATGACCTGAAGAATATTACACATGATGTTTCCATATGGGATATACTTTTTCATCATGGCAGGTTTAATGACACTAAAGACCCCTGAAAAATGAATGTGCACAGATTTTGTGATAATGTGTATAAAATGTGTTTGCAGATAGCAGTAGGAATAATTGCACAGGAAGATTTAATTCTGTGTTTCTGCTTAACAACACAGCCTGACTCACTGTTTCAGACACATTTACAAGTGTTATCTGTCATTTTAATGCTTTAGAGAGAAGCTTTGAATGTTGTGTACCTACTTCACTGTTTCCTGTACTTTTCAAAATTTCACTCAATTTTGACTAAACCTATTGGTTAACTTGCACTGTTGCATGCTCAATGGAAGTCAAATTTGGCAAAAAATAGTCTGCAAAGGTCTAATCTGAACTGAATGCCCTGAAATCCAGAGATAGAAGTTTTGCACAGAGATCTATTTTGTTATTTATATCCTGCTGGAATTTATGTAGAACAGAAAACAAAGGAGGAGGTACCTTTGCCACTACTCACAGCAATACAGAATTACAGAATATTTCAGTTGGAAGGGACCTTAGGATCATCTAATTCCAAACTCCCTGTGACAGGCAGGGATGCCATTCAATAATCCAGATTTCTCAGGGCCCTATCCAACCTGATCCTAAACACACAGTCACAGAATCTGTTGAGTGAAGAACCTTTTTCTAACATCCAACCTAAACCTTCCCTGACACAACTTCAGGCCATTCCCTTGTATCCTGTCACTGGTCACCACAGAGAAGAGATCAGTGTCTGCCCCTCCTCTTCTCCTCAGGAGTAAGTTGTGGACTGCAATGAGGTGTCCCCTCAGTCTCCTCCAGGCTGAACACACCAAGTGACCTCAGCTGCTCCTCATACGGTTTCCCCTCAAGGCCCTTAACCATCTTTGTTGCCCTACTTTGGACACTCTCTGACAGCTTAATATCTTTTTTATGTTATGGTGCCCAAAACTGCAGACAATAGTCAAGGAGAGACTGCAGCAGTGCAGAGCAGAGCAGGACAATCCCCTCCGTTGACAGGCAGTATGTAAGTTCCTTATTCAAAGTGCCCTGGGACTTCTGCAGCTTTTGAAGGTAGATGATAGGTTTGGTGTTTCAGATATGTAAATATTAATGAGTGATTTTTGGGTTCCCCAAAATGTATCTGAGTCTCTGTTGTCGTTCTCGGGGGTTCCTAGGGGGGTCCTCCTGTCCTGCCGGCTGCTCGGTGAAGGTTTCCAGGGCTGAGGACACCCCTACCCCCTCCGCCCGTCCCTCGTGGCAGGGACGGGCGGCGTAGGCCCTTATGCCAGGAGACAGAGACCACACAGCACGCAGGGAGTCCAGCAGCGAAGAGCAGACGAAGAGCCTTTATTCAAATCTCCCGCAGCTTATAAAGGCTGCGGGGGAAGGACTGGATTGGCCATTCAGCTAGCCAATCCAAAGAGACAATATAATAACTATGACAACACAGAAACCAATGAGAGGCGAGTTAGTTCACAACCCCGACAAATCTCTCCCATAATGGACCTATCACTGCAGTGAGATTTAATGGACTGTTCACTCTGTCTCCTGACCTGCAGTAGAAGTCACAAAAAGCTGACTCAGCTGAAGTCACTGAGCGTTTCTTTCCTTGGCTTTGTTATGGCTGGTAAATTTCATCACAGAGGGAGGAAAGGAGTCATAAGGAGGCAAAAGTAATACCATGTATCACATCACTTGTTTCAATGTCAATGGGTATCACTTTGTAAGAAATACTTAATGTATTCTATGTCCTTACCTTACATCATCATTTTATAGGAGTTTAAATTAGATTTTTATAACTTAAATAACATCTCCACTGTTTGAAGAATTCTTGGGTGTTTTCAGGGCAGAGACTATGGTTTTGGGGGGGAGGATTTGGGTGAGAGTGTAAAAAAATATTATTTACTAACTTTTTAACTGATACTGGCTTAGAAGTCTCTTGCAAGTAAAGCAATACTTTGGTGTAATGGTCTTGGCATATGTACAAGGAATTTACCCTCTGATTAACTTGTGTATGGCTTGGATTTTTTCCAGTTCATTTTGACTGGAATTTTCAGCAGAAAACATTAACCCGCAGGAACAGTGAGTGTATATAAACCTTACTACAACTTATTTGTTATTTCTAGCAACATTGTGGGTACATGTTGAATGTACTGAAGTATTAAATTCTTTGGAACAGAGAACTTTAGAATTGGTACAGTGTGATCTTGTTTCACTCTTTACTTATGATCATGAAAATGCTCACTGACATGGAATTTAATAGTTAATTTTATTTTAAATATTGAAACAACAGAAAAAAACTCTTGGGTGTTATCAAGAATCTATTTTGCTAGAAACTTATGTTTTTCTTCTTATCCAAAGTTATTTTATGAGTGTCTCTCCTGAGACTAACAGATAACAAAAAATAAAATGTTGTTTACTTTCAACAACTTCAAGTTTTAAATCTTACATAGCCAATAGATAAAAAATATAGAAATAATGAAGGCTTACTTTGGCTCATATATTTAATATTTCATCTTGAACAAAACCATCCCTTTCTCAACTGCCATATGACCTATGCTTCTGATACTTTCCTAGTATATACTTCTGAGTTATTCAGTTGTAAAATATATTAAGTTACATAATTTTATGCAGCAATTTGTGGATAACAAGTGGAAACTTCAGGTTTTTTAATCACATGTTCAATTCTCTCTCACACAGCCATTCATAACTATGTTTCTTGCAATTCCAAGCCACCTACTCTATTGTTGTCATTTATAGATCCCCTTCCCTTCTATTTGAGCATTAAATATTAGTATACTATTTTTCAAAGTAGAACTGTACTGAGGGAGGGAAGAGATTAGTTTTATCCCAGTATGCACTTATAAAATTAGTCTCCTTAGCTGTCTTAACTTTTTTTTTCCTTTAAGATAATTTCTTTTTCATTTCCCTTGCCTATTTCTTTGCCCATTTAGTTCTACATTATTCATCAATGAAAAATGTACTTTGTTAAAAAACTTTTATCTGTAATTTATTCTTTTTCAGTTAACTTTCATGCCTGTGTAGCTTTTTTATTTTTCATATGACTTAATATAATCTTCAATTTTTTTCTGAATCTGGAATTTTAATTTTATTTTTTTTTAAATTTATTTTTTGAAATTTAAAAATTTAAAATTTACAAATTTAAAAATACTTTAAAAATATTTAAAATATACTGGAAATTGCCCTCTCAGAATATAGGTTATTGAAGTCTGTTTTACTAGTCTCACTGTTGCTGTTCTCCCTTATTTATTTCTTTTTTATTATTAATACAGTATTATCTAGTAACTAGCTTCAGCATATCAAAATCCACGGGACTCAGGCAGCATATGTATGAAATTTTCAAAGTAAATGTTCTAGTTCTCTTTCCTAATGGGGAAATGTTCTTGTATGATTTTGGTTCTGTTTTTTTAATCTTGGTAATTGTGGAAAATTACATTTAAACCACACTGGGAATTAGTATAAGATGAAAACATATTGTGGTAGCAGAAGAAATGTGTGGGAAAGATTGATTTAAACAAATAATTGTAGAATAAAGGGTGTTGTTAACACCTGACACTCAGAAAATTCTCCAGCTGTATGACTTTGGTAGTCCAATAAGAAAGAGACCCTCATAGTAACCCTAATAGTAACCAAATACTTCCTCCAATCCTAGCCAACTCCACCCCAGTTCCTAAGAGAGTAGGACTGAATGAAATCCGTATTTGTTTGTTTTATTTAACTGTCTCTCTGGAATCTTAGTTAAACATTTAATGCCAGAAACAAGTATGTGTGTTTCTTTAGACAAGGACCCAAGAGCTTGTTGCTGCCAAAGTGCGTGACTGTCACTTGGAATCTGTCTAGCATAGGGTCAGAATTTCATTTTTCCATGTATTTCATCTGTAGGGACTCATTTTGCTAGGTGTACTCAGATGTCTGTTGAAGCAATTGTAAAGCTCATTGAATGGGGTGTACTGGTGTCCCTCTTTCATTCCTCCTGTGGAAATATGGGAAACACGAATCAGATGCTCCTTCAGCTTCATTTGGGGGAGAGTCTAACTCCAGAATCATAGCTCACAAGAGTAATTAATTTTGAGGTTTGCTCTATTCTTGTGGAAAGAGTCTTACAAAGTTAATGTACCAGTCAATTGGCGGAAAACAGTCTCTAGGTGGCTAGTTGGAGCACTAATGTGAGAAAATCAAGCCCTAGTCCTTACACCAGTTACTGTTTTAAGATGTGGAAGTTCAATTGAAGAGATAAAGGGGTAGATTTTTCATAACACTCTCAATTCTCATAGCTGAAAAATCTTCCTGGAGATGTAGTATCTGAGAAGGAATAATTTGTCTAAAGAAAGTTTCAGGTTTTTAATTTTTTTTTCCTGTGAATGTCTCAATTGTAAGAAATATTCCCCACTGTTTCACCTATTAAAGACACACTCCATTTCTGGTTACTTTGTGAGTCTGAAGGCTTTTGTAAACATCATCTACATTAATTTGGAAAGTTTAATACTGATTTGAAATGGTGTAACTAAGGGCAAAATGTGGTCCCAAATGTGCTTTGATATGAATGTGGTGGTTATGACAGAATCTCTCAAAATTCCTTAACTATGACTATTAGAGCTAAAAACTTTAGGGATACAATTTGCTGCATTGCCATAATTAAACTCATTTCTTATTGTAATCTGCCTTTAATCAGGCATACCTGAGAGCTGAAATTAACCTTTTTAAAATTCTCATATTTCATGCCTGAGAGGTCCTTGAAGTGTGAGTATATCAGAATGACTTTTTTGATTATTTTATTCTGCAGTAGAGTTTGCTACTTTTTTTTTTTTTCATGGCAAGTTCTTGTTTAAATCAGCTCTCTCTGAAGTAAACCTTTTGCATCTGTACATTTGAATCTGTGTGAGCTAATTACTTTCAGAATAAGGTAGATTCAGTTTGTAAGAAAGTTAGACTTTTTGATTTGAATTACTTTTCTTAGTTCTGTTCTCATTTACATTTATAATAAATATTTTCTATAACTCATAGTAGAATTTCCAGTCAGAATATCCTCAAAATATACATCTATAATTGAAAAATATATTTTGTAGAAATTGGTGCTATAGATACAAACTATTGAGCAGCAGAAGTCCTGAGATACTATTTCTTGGTGATTTAGGACTTTCTGGTATTCATGGGCTCTCTCTGCTTTTTTTCACTGGTTTCCTTTTCTCAGACATTAAACCTTTGCTGTTTCCTGCCATACCCTAATCTTGTCCCTGCCCTGGGTGCCTCTTTGGCTTCTCTTAGTGTGTAAAGTTCTGGACTATCCTAGTTTCAGATTTGCAAGAGTGTCACAGCACCAAGCACTTTAACTCTCATCTTAGAATATTTTCCTAGTTAACTAAATATCTCAATTTTTTTTCTTTTAATAACATTACTTTTTTAAAAAAAAAATTCCATATGACAACTAAGTCTTCTCCAACTATATTATTTAACCTTACAATTATATTTGTATTTTGGGAGTTTTTTGGTCCTTGCTGAGACGAGCAGTTCATATTTAGTTCACTTAAGTCTTGTAACATAAAATTCCCTCAGGCATTTAAGTTCTTCACTGTTCTTCAAGCCTGTTCTAGTCTGACAATAATTTTCTGGTCATGTGCCCAGAACTAAACATGCTGTTCCAGAAGCAGCTGTGGAAGTGCAGGATACCAAGTACTCAAACAGTGCTGTGAGTAGATTTTGATATACACAACCTAACACAGCAGAAAGTTTCTTGCTACCAATTCACAGCAATAAAATACATTGCTTTTTCTCTTAACTCCCCTGATTTGATGTTGGTCTGGAAATTTCTTCTTTTTCTTCAGAATCTGTTCTAAATTATTTGTAATGGTCTAATACAATTTAATTTTGGGTGGATTATGTTTTGAAAATCTTTATCTCATTGATATTGCATTACCCCGGCAAGATTTATGTATTTCTTCACCTTATTACTTAATGAATCTTTTAGGTCATTATTGAAAATGCTGAGTCCTAGACTTAGTAAAGTTCTATATATCACCCTAGATGGGACCTTTCACTGTTCAGTACACACTTGAAACTTTTGAATGTGGATTATTAACACTTTCTTCTCTTATGAATTCTAGTAAGTATGAGTTACATTTGTGACTGTGCTAAATCACTCACTGAAATAGGAATAATTTTCATTCATTAGATGCTTTTGTTTTCCTATTCTCTGTGCTTTTCTGAATAACTATGAAATTCAATCAGATATTGTATTTCAAAATAAATGATTGTTTTCTTTCCTGTGGATTGATGCTTTTTCCCCCTCCACTTTAAAATTAACTTTTGATATTGCTTTCCAATGCTATTTTCTCATATTATTAATGCAAACTGCTATAGGCTGGTTTAAATGCAAATGAGTCAACACATTTTATAGATCTAATTCTCTAAAGTGAACAAGCATCTCTTTACATCAGTTCTAGAAAAAGAAAACATGAAAAGTCTTCCTAACCAGTGTGGTATGTCCCCTTTCATAATATGCAGAATGTAGTTTTCAGGGCCCTTATTTATTGCTTCATTTTTCATCATTGAAGATACATATCTAAGACTTTGCAGTGTAAGACATATAGTTACAGGTAAGTGGGTAATCTAGCACAGAATTTCTTATTTGGACACTTTCCTGTGACAATAATGAGTTCTCTTCTCTTGCACATGCCCCTTCAGTGCTAATTCTTCAGACTTTGATGAGGATAGGTGGAAAAGCAGGCAATACTAAAGTGAAAAGCCAGCTCAGGAAAGGAACATACCTCATAAAATGCCTTCCGAGTACAATGTTTTGATTTTTATCTGAACATGTAAAACTCTTTAATATATTATATTGAGGCAAAGGTGTAATTCATTTATTTGAGCCTGAGCATTTTTTCCCTGAGCCCTTTCTGTATTTAGGCTTAATGATGTGGTTTAGCTCTTGTTCCTTTGATACTATATTGGAATGGGTACTGAAGTCAAATTACATTTGAACTAATCAACATTAGCTTACACTTAAACTTTATGGTATGGTTTATACTTTCTTCCTATTTCTTTAATATTTTAAACATTGCAATTTTTTTTAAGAAATAAACTAGAACAAGTTAATATGTGCTGCCATGTTCCTCCTATGTAGCTGGGCTGGAGTTCTCAGGTGCATGAAGGACGTTTCTCTGCATGCTTAGAGTAACAATAACAGTGCAATACAACCCCGTTAGGATCTCGGGAAGAATAAAGTTGTGAAGTATGCTTATTGAAGTGAAAATCTTATTTAGCCACCAGAGTCAATAAAAACTATGTTGAATACATTAATTTTTGTGAATTTATACATTGAGTATTGCAAGAAGAATTATTGACAGGAAAATGTACCTTGTAGTTGCAGAATGAACACTATTCTCAGTCAGGTTTCAAGTGAGTTTGCTGGAGACAATCTTTGTATTTATGGGCACAAAAAATGTTCCAGAAATTTTAGGAAAGCTGTAACCTTTAAAACCAGTGGATTTTACATATATTATTATATGAGGCATCAGTTGGCCATTATTGAATTTTTAAAAAGAGAAAAATGACAAAAGTATTAAAATCCAAATGCTTAAATTTTGTCAAGGTTAGAATAATGTAAAGCAGGGCTTGTCGTGGAAAATTCTGAATTAATAATTCTACGTCGAATGACAGCTAGCAACTGTCCCTTGGCAATGAAGTAATGGCAATAGTATTTAGCTTTTATATAGCAATTACTATTTTCAAAGTACTGCACGTATTTAATAGATTTGGTAGAGGGGAAATCAACTCTTGTCTAAAGCTCTTGAATTACTTTACATTGTCTCTCAGGACTGAGTGAGGAACCCTACACAAACGAGAAGGCCTTAGAACTAGAAAGAGTTGCTTCAGTCCTGTAGAAAGAGATGAATATCTCCTTTTGTGTATTCAGATTATAAAAAGGACATGACTAGAAGTAGAGACATTTTTTTAAGGATGGAAACTAGAGAATATGAAATTTTTCTGCTGTTAACTCCATCTAACCAGCAGGACAGATATGTCATAGTACAGTTTTCATAGAATGAAACTATAATCCAGGGTTCTAGAAACTAAAGAAAATTTTCCTTTGTATCTCCTCTTTAAGTGCAATGTGTCTTACAAATTTCTCAGGTTTTTTGACAACTCAAAGTCATGCAACTCTCAAAGATCTTTTAAAAATAATTTATTTATATAATGGAGATAAAAAACCAGGAATAGATACCCTCATGAGATCAGCATTGACCTTTAGAGAGTTAGTCCCTACAGAAGAAGTAGGCTTTTTGCCATTTTTTTATGATTTTATAGTTCAGTGGGAAGGGATTTCTTCAGAAGCTTTCTTCAGTGCTACTCAAGAATATCTGTAATTAAGTAAAAATGAGATGGAATGAATATGCAGCAAAAGACTGTAAACATGTTTACACATTTTGATAAACATTCCTGCACTTTTTTCCACTTGTAGCACTGATTCATCTGCATCATACTAAATGGAAATGAGAAAGATGTAAAATTAATCCACCCTTGTAACTATCTGAAGAGAGTAATTATCTTATGCTTACAAGCTGTTTCTGGAATAGATCTTTCCCTAGCTACATTAAATTTTATTGTATCTGTGTTCGAGTCTCAAATTACAGTGGATCAAGTCTTTTAAAAATATAAACATTGTAGATCCACTAAAGTCAGTGGAGCTGTAGAGATTTTTCTTTTACAGGAGCAGTGCCCCAAAGTTTACAAATCTCCATTGCAGTTTTGACCTTACAATACATGATAGCAATTTATGTGTGTTTATTGTGAGAAATCAGTGTGATGATGCTGGGTTAATTGTGTTCAGTTCCCATAGCACAGGTGTTCAAACTGTGCAGCCATGGAACTAAGCCCTTCACAAGCATCACACTGTTTGCATAGCAGAAGTTCAAAAACAAAATGAAAAAACCATTCGGATTTGACAGCTAACTCTGTCATCTCCTTGAAAATCAGTTTAAGACTTTTGGGAAATGGAGAATGCAAAATTGGCAAATTAAAGGACAAAAAGCTAAAGGCAAAGGAGTGTTTGTTTGTGGTTTTTTTGTTTGTTCGTTTGTTTGTTTTGTTGTTGTTGTTGTTTTTTCTTTTTCTTTTTTTTTGAGCAAGTCATCATTTTTTTTGGCTAAGTCATCTAAGGCAGACTCTGACAAAAAAAAAAGCTAAAGACATCTGGATTTAGTCCCGAGAAGCTGTTATCACGATACTAGTACCCTCTACTAATACCCAGTATCCTGTGAGCTGGGATTATTATCAAAGCTAGAAAGCTCTCTTATGCAAATTTCTGAGATAGGTAACAGATTGTTTTTATGATAAATGTTCACATGCTTGTCAGTAATAATCAAGGATAGGTTCAAGAACCTGTGGGAAATTCTAGCCAACTCAGGTCAACACTTGTAGAAACATTACAAATATAAATAAAATTTGAGAGTTAACATTTCAGAAGTCTAATGATAGATTGTTTTTTGAAGTTGTTTGCCGAGTATTAGAAATCTAATGCTGACAAATAGGAGGAGGAAACCCATTGGCTGGATGGGAGGAACAGAGGAATATCACTTTTTGCAGCAGTTTGAACTTATATTGAGATAACTATCTCATGAAACTGCATCTTTACCTTTTTCAAGTATTTTCTTCTACATCTGTGCTATGACTGCTTCAGAATATTACTTTAAAAAAACCCCAAACCTACATTTTTAAGAAATCAGTGAAAACAGCTTCTGCACAGAGTGCTGGAGAAGTGTTAGAGGACACACAAGAGTCTAGCCACATAAAGCTGAATATGAAAAATACTACTCGATTTTTGAACAGTGTAGGAACTGAAGAGTTTGTTAGGATTTAATATGATTAGAAATGTCCTCCTGGAAATTCATCAAGTATTCTCAAAGTGATTTTTTGAAAACTGATAGAACTGACAGAAGAAGCTACTGCTAAGCCAGGACTTTGAAAACTTTCTAAAAGATCTTGACCTTCTGTGAGTTAATTTCAGTTTGTTAAACTGGTAGCACATTTCAAACCTGTTTTTCAAGAGTATTATAATGATGTCCTGATCTTGTGCGATGTGAGTGATGTGAGTACATTGTCTGTCTCTGAGCATAATTACTAATCACATTGTATTACAGAAAAGAAATGTAGCTATTAATATTGTGTAAATCAATGAGATTCTTTAAGTGGAAGTGGAGTCCATTTGTGTTAAAGAAATGAGGCATAAAAGAATTGGAAATCTAAGCTTTTTTCTTTTAGTTTTTTCTCCCAGTAATTTATATTATGCATTTATATTTTTGGTATTAAACTTCACCTAATATTAAAAGATAGTTATGTTAGTAACATAAAAGTAAACTTTCAGTAAATACTTCTGATTAAAGTGCCATTGGAATATCAAATAGAAATTGAAGTTCTCAGTCAAGATTTTTCTAGATTTTACCATGACTATGTGCATTGCTTGTGATCTGATTTGGATCTCAGTGACCTGCTCTTGAAGATTTTTGTTCAAAAATTTTTACTTAAAAATACCGTCAAATCAGGTTTGAGATTATAAAAGGGAAACCCCCAAAAGTCTCATTTGTTTTGTCATAGATGCTGACCAAATCTGTGTCTGGGAATCAACGAGTTCTATCTTTTCAGGCTTGCTAGATCATCACTTTCTGTCTTTGAGACCTATCTGCTGTTTCTGCCTTTGTTTACCATGTTTCTGAATTGAGCTAGGGTAAAACTGGAAATTAATAGCTTTTGGGAAGCCCTAGTCCCAGGAGCTCTTGAGAAAGGTAGGGACTCTTCCATTGTTCTCCATAGATAACTAGAAAAAACTTGTTGAGATTTTGCAAGCCTTTAGGGTTATAGGAGTTAGACATCAGCACCAGAACCTTGTTTGAAAATTCTTAGGTGATTCCAGCCTTAAGAATCTCTTTTGATATCTGCATTGGGATTTCAGTTTTGTTTTCTTTACTGTAAATGGAAGGAAAATTATACAATATTTCCTCTGTGAGGTGTTATAAAATCCACCAATAAAGAGAGTTGTATAAAGGTTTTTCCAAGAGAATGGAACTGTGAAAAAATGTCTCTTAGTGAGGAAGATCATTAAACTTAGTAGTATTCATTTACTCTGTCTATCTGTGTTTTCTAAAAAAAGAAACTTGCATTGAATTTGAGCTTTTCTTAGACACTGAGGGAACCCTTAGGGGAGAAAAAAAAAATCTGTTCTTTCATCTCTTAGAGACTGTAACACTGTAGGCAGAGATTTAATACATTGCTTACTATAATTCTTTTATTATTGTGAATTGTCTTCTGCTGAAAGCTGAAACCCTTTTTTTACAATAAGAATAATTCTTGATACTTGATCTATCTGCTGCTGCATCAAACTGGAGATCAAAGTGTTATTCCTAGATCTTCTCTTATTAGAGTGCAGGATTGCTTTAAAAAAAAAAATCTTTCAGTTATTGCTTCGTTATTTTATATTACAATAAAAGCTCTGAAGTGATTTTCATTTTTACCATACTGGCTGTTTCAGAGAAAATGTAAGAGTAAAAACATGAAGAAGAAAAAAGAGAAACATAATTTATTTATAGTATCATAAGCTTTGATTGTGGTTGAATCACAAACACAAGTTTGAGACTATGTCAGATTTCCCTTTGTCCAGTTTCAAAGCTGGTATTTTTCATTATCACTTAAGTACTTGTTGTGCCTTTGTAGGAATTAGGTCAGTGTTGAAAAATTTTCCATTTTTCTTATGAAAGGGATCATATAATTCATCTTCTTCTTCATCTCTTGCTTATCCATGCTATTACCCACTCTTGCAGCCTTTACTTCCATTTTGAAGCCAGGTCCTAAAATATTTTATAAAGAATCTTTCTTTCTTGAACTGGTATTTAAAACAAACCAACAAAACAAAACAAAATTCTCTGCTATATCTTATAATAACTGCCTGATTCTTGCTGGGTTTGATAAAAGATTGTAGGAGAATCCTTTTCAGTGTCCTTTTTAGACACGTTTCCTAGAAATATGTAGAACTCTACCTCAATGCCACTTATTGTCATAGCCAGATGAGAAGGTCAAAAAGCCCCATAATTTATTTTTCTGGTTATAATAGATGGCTTTGGTAAACTCTGGAAGATAGCTTGTTTAAAGAAGGCACTGTGAACTATAAGAAATACTGTTAAATTCGATTTTTACTGTTTACTTTTCTAGGAAGTGCTGTGCAAAATAAACCCTGAGCATGTGATTTTAAAAATGCATGAAGGCTTTTGTCCCTAAAATAAAACAGTGACCAAAATTTATAAAACCATACCAAATGCTTTTCTTCTGTTGATAGCTGAATGCAACTGGCCTTTTAGACTTGAGGAGTACCCTGTCACCCATTGCGAGACACCATGCCTGACATTATGGGAGTAGGAAGGAACTGTGGCATTGTTGGGATTGAGCCTATTATCAAGGCTGCTTTGAATACAGGGCAGAGTTAAGCAGTAAATGTGTAGCTGCTGCACGAGTGCAGCATTTTTGCTGCTTCGTGGCACTGTGCACTGAACCTGTTTGGCAGGCTGTATGGGGTGGTCACTAGTGATGTCAAACACAGGGTGATGAGTGTAAGAGAGATGACAGTGCAGCGTCTCTAGCCCTGCTGGACTCAACAAGCCCTTATTTATACATCCCAGCACTGACAATGGATGAGATTACAGGGTAAGCAGAATGAGTGTGTGATGAGCATAACCACAGGCCGCATGAGTAGCCATGATGTGATTCACAGTACTTGTGAGATCTGATTATTTGTTGAATAGCTGAAAACATCTCTATCAAGATTCTTTGATGAGTCAGAGAACTTCATCCCTTTGTCTCTGGTGAAGCTAAGCCAGTATCTGAGCTCACTGTCTATTCAAGACAAATCTATAAATCGTGTCAGGATTTATTAGTAACAGTTATTAGTGTTAACCTAATGCAAAAATACTGTGCATCTTTGTCCATCTGAATTCACAAATTCTTTCCACAACACATATCCAAATTTTTACAATTTCTTGGTCCGTGGAAGTAGTGTGTTACAAAACAATTCAGTTCAAGATTTATAATTTCTTTTTCAAACTGTGTATACCACCAGTAGCTGGAATGGCAAGAGTTACTTATTGAAATATGCAGATAACATAACACCTTTATTCTATGACTTTATTTAAACTGGTTCTGAGTAAACCTGAAAGATATTAAGTTAAAGATTGAAAGGACTTTTATTGATTTTAAGTCACTGAGGAGTTGGGAGGGGATGATACAATTTTATAGCTAATAATAGAGTGATTCAAGATCCTTCAGGGATGTTGCTGTTTGAGGACTTCAAGTCAAAGAATATATTCTTATCTAGACAGGAAGGATTGCTCCCTCCTGCTCAAATAATTAACTCTTGGCATGTTTTTCTTTAAAGTTTAGATGTCACGTTTTGGAGTATGATTATAAGTAGGAAACTTGAGTATATACTAAAATCCAGAGTCAAAGTTTTGCTTCACTGTCTTGTATATCCTTAATCTATAACTAACAACCTAATGATATCAAGTAGAAAGCAAGACCACTAGTTCTCCCTAAAGCAAAAAGTAATTTAAAAAGAATGTTTTGGAAGTCTTAGCTATGCAGGAAGGAGTTCTATTTGGAGGCCTGTTCAAAACATTAAATAGAACTCTGTCAAGGTCTATGGAAATATGATGGTGTTCTGCTCCAGTATTTGGCTCTTCTCTTCAACAATACCTTCTCTTGCAAGAGATAAATACATACAACAGCAGACATACTTGCTGGGAAAGAAAAATGCTAGTGAGGTATGTAATTTCAGTTCATGCATCTTTTGACGAGGATATGTGCACAAAAAGGTGCATGTCATGTAATTTCTGTTGTTTAGTGCACCTGAAAATGCAACCTTTAGTGCATCCTGAAATGCAAGGTAAGTTTTGTGATTGGCTTAATATGAATTCTAAAGAGGCAAATTTCAGTTGAAAAGTAGAAATGCAGAAGTAAGTTCTATAGAAGATTATCATTCATCTCCAAGTCATAGGCCATCTCTTTATACTTTTAATAATGTTAATATTCTAGAATAATTAAAAAAAAAAAAAAAACACCAAAAATAACCAAACAACCCCCTTCAACCCCAAATATGTGTTTGTACTGGAAGAAGAAACTGTATTCAAGTCTTCAAAGTGTGCTTTCTTTCTCCATGTACTATACGATTTTAGTTGTATGGCTAAATTTAAGTCTAGTGTTCTGCCATCTGTCTTTTAAAACACTGTATTGTGTTAATGATTTTTTTCCTTAGTCCCTTGTTGTAAACAAAATCTGTTGTTGTTTCTTGCTTGAGTAATTTTTCCTAATCTTTTTTACAATATGTCTTGGCACTACAGTCAGTTTTAGATATGCTTTCACCACATGATAAGTTAATGACCAGAGCTGATGAAATTCAAAACAATATTCTTACAACATATCTGCTAATGTAGTGGGATATTGACTGCAGTAAAGCTTTTATAATCTAACTATATTTAGTGAACCACTACACTAGCTTAAAGAGATAAGAAATTTAAAGTTTAGTTGTGAGTTCTGAGGCCACATTTGTTTTCGAAATCTAAGGAGAATTTATGTTTTAGTTTTTTTCAGTGTTAATCCTGATGGTATTTCTGAAAGAACTGAATAGAAAGCACGTTAAAACATATATATGTGCAAAATAAAATTTAAGAAGCATGTGTAATTTTATATCAACAGCTGTAGTGTATTCCCTTGAAGACTGATAGGGAAAGTTACATGCCTATACATACTGTTTTATATAGGGGAAAGAATATGGAGATAAAAGACAAAGTAGTTCTTTGTCTTAGAGACACTTGGAGTTCTCCATTACAATTGCATTTGATATAAAAGGTGTTTCAAACTTTATGGGAATACCTCTTAGAAGTTTAAACCTAAATTCTTTATGTAAATAAAATAATATATTAAACATTCGAGTACAGTTTATAAGCCCATTCCATTTGTACATCAAAGCTATATTCAGATTTGAATGTTTCCCCCTATAATACTGTGAGTACTAAAGCCAGTTTCTAGTCAGTATTATTTGCTTGTGAAAAGCCAAAACCACTCTGCTTAATAATGTTGTTCTCATGTGTCTTATGTATTTGCACACAGTCGTAGATCATTTCAATAAGATTCTAGTGTTTTTTAAAAAATATATATTATAATATACTCAATGAAAACTTGATAAATGCATACAAAATATATAGGCCTAAACTTCCATATATGAATCGCCTTAATAAAATCAATATAATCTTACGTAACACATATTATATAGGCTCATGTTTTGCTTAGGGTTTCAGGGAAACATTATAAAACTTTTGATTTTAGCTACTTTTGGAAATGTTGAGAGAAAAATGAAAATTGAAAAGGAAAAACTACCAGCTGTTCGTAATGGCACAGGGCTATTATAAATGACAGAATCTTGAGTAATTAAGAGAAAGTACCTTGTGCCTAAACCATCTGAGGCAAAGAATGACACATTTAAAAAATAACAGAAATAAAATTTCTTTTTATTATTTTGAACGCCCAATATTCTGCTTTACAGAAAAGATTTGCTGGTAAGGTGGTTTTACACTAGAGAGTTATGTAAAACATCTTTGTGTACTGAAAACAAAGATCTCTCCCCACCTTCACTCATTTTCTACAAAATTCAAAACACGTGAATTCTTCGTTTTCTCAGTTGTGGGGATATCTTCATTAGAAATTCAGTTGAAACTTAGGTATTAAAAATTGTATTAAATCTTCCCTGTAGATTTTCCTTCATTCTGATCTCAGTCTCTTTCTAATATTTTAAAAGGCAGTTATTCTGTGCAGAGGAATTTTAAGAGAATTTATGAAAGAACAGATTTCCGTTAACATTAAACAACATACATGTGTAATTAGGTGGACAAAATTAAATTACGCAGTATTCTTATATGGACATTTTGCAAGCAATGTTTGAACCCAGTTAAAAAAAATTCAGCCACCTATTTCTGATGTTTTCTTGTTTACACTATCATCTGTTTGGAAACAAATATTCACCTCTCTCATGTCACTTCGCATCAAAGGCTCCTCGTAATGTGTTTCCAGCTGGGCTAATTACCTCTAGCTGTAGTGTTTCCAGTATTTTGCCAATCTCAATTTTATTATCAGTTAATCTACTATAGGTAATGAGAAGGTAGTAATGCTTATATGTTTATGGAACTGTAACATGCCCAGCAAGTCCTGCCCACAGTTAGGACTGGGATGTCTAACACTAATTAAGTGTTTTCTAATGTGTGTAAAACGATTCTTTACTGACTACTGCAAATATTGAGGTTTGCTAAATATGGGGGACCCTAAAATTTCTACTATGCATAGCACTGTATTTTTGATAGTAATTTTATTCCAGCAAAATCTTATTTAAATTTGTTTGTAGAGGGAAACAGATAGTTGATATATAGCCATTTCACTTCCTTGGACATGGTGTCAGCCTTTATGGCATTAACATAGAGAACACACTTAATCTCCTTTGAATTCTGATTATCTTAAACTCATGGATGTCCTGACACCAATTATAAGGAGCAACGACATTTGAATTTCTCCAGGATGAACACTCTTGGGTCCTCCCATGTGATGTAATAAAATGCTCTCATATCATATTTCTTAGAGTCAGGAAAGTGAAATGGCTACTGCATGTGTATGACTGCTGTAACATTATGGTTTAGAGACTATTCATAATACTTAGAAAATGGTAAAATCATGTAAAGACTAAAGCTAATTAAAAACAAAACAAACCCAACCTAATTTTTTAAGAACTTTAAAAAAAAACATACTATATATAATACATATATTCTAAATGTTTTAAGGTTAAATTTTACTCACTAAAGATTAAGCAAGATTAAGGAATATCCATATATTGATATACAAAGCAGTGCTTTTCCATTACACTTAAACGAGCCTGTTATTAAAACTGCTTGAAGTAGTCAGTCCCTTTAATGAGTAGTGTGATTCAATAATTTGCTTTAGTAATTCAGCAGGAAGACTGAATTTTGCAATTCCACCATTCTGTAGGATCACAGATGCAACTAGGGGTCGAATCATACAGGTGCACATAAAATGCAGGCAACTGTTTACAAAGTGCTGAGGTACCATGGAATAAAATGAAAATGTTCTTTTAAGAATACGATTTAAACAACCTCAACTGCAAGCAGAATCCAGTCTTAGAAAGAAGCAGATATCTTGGAAAGAGGATTGTGCATTTCCTTTATTTGTCCTTAACTGAAGTCCTTGTCTTGAATCTTACGGGCTGCCATTCCTCTAGGAACATATTTCCCTCCCCTCAAAAAAAAGGTATGCTGTTCTTCATAGCCTTAGCTTCTTATAATAGCTAGAAACCTTTTTATATCCTTTTTCCCCCTCAAATAATATTAACTGGCTTTAAAAAACTAATAGGTGTAGAAGTCAACAGGTGCGGCCCTAGAAAGTTATTTGAGGGGTATTCAAATATGATAATATTTGAAGGATTTTTTTCCTACCTCAATTCCTAAAAAGTCCCAGATGTGTATGCTTTTAGTAATCACTTAACTGAGATTTCTAGCATTACTACATAATTACATTTATAAAACTACTGAGTGTATTCAATCAAATGGAACCTACTCCAATATTTTTATTTCATCTTGCCAAGTTTGCATTGCTGATTTTGACCTGATATTATTACAACTAATAGTATTGACTGTTATTGATTGGGTTATCTATAGAACTATGTTGTTGTATTGCTTTGCTGCATATAAACACACTTCATATAGATGTTCAAGGGAAAGTGGAAAGATAGATACAGGGAATTTTGTGGGTTTTTTGGTGCTTCTGATTTGATTACTCAGTATATTGCCTTGAATATGCAGGTGGCAAAATGCGAATACAGGGCAGTAACCATTATGTTCATTTACTTTGCCATTTGGGAAGCACAGATGTTGTCTATATAATAATAAAGTGCTTCTAGTTGTAATAGTCCTGCTGTTAGGTCCCCCTGCTATTACAGTAGTTAGTTGCTTTGGTGTATGTGAGACATCTTTTTCTGGGAACTTGTACCTGTAGTGTCTATTTTAGTGTCTATTTTTTTAATCTATTTTCAAATTTGTAACTTATCTAAAACAGGGGGGAAAAGGAAATAAGTTAATTTACTGTATGTTCTTCATAAGATTTTTCTAATTTGCATTTCTAACTTGTTATTCTTTAGGAACGAGTTCCCTTGCTGTATGAACAGATGTACCTAACATGAATTTGGAATAATAGACAAGAAGTACTGCTCTTACTTTTTGAGTCTTGCTTCTTCTGTTACTTAGTTCTGTGAATTGCTGTTTGCTACTTTGCCTAACGAATATTCAACTTCAATATTCAAAGTGCCCTGATAATGCCACTTTTTTTTTCCACTCACATAACCTGAATGATACCCATTTACTGATACGGTTGAATCCATAAGTCCCTTACAACTGCAGTCTCAGTGGCTAAAAGATTTTGGCTTTTGGAGGACAAGCAGGAAATTAAAGCTGAACAATGAAACAAAGGTCAAAGCTCCAGGGAAGATTAAAACTCCCACAGCATTTAGTAGAACTACCTATATTTCTAAGGTCTCTATTCATCAAACATTTCCTGTCCTTGAGTTGCTAAGGCTTCAGGGCAGCTCTGGAATCCTTAGTGACACTGCTAAACACGTAGTTATGTCTGCCTAAAGTTAAAAAGGAGGAAAAGAAAAAAAAAGGAAAAATCTACCTGAAAGATGAGATATGTTGTAACATAAGGCTGCAAAGTTGATGGTCAGTGGTTCAAACTCAATTACTGATAACTGTACATGGAAATAAAAGCCTCAACTCTGAGAAATGTTTCAACATGTTTAAAACTGAGCAGCCTGGTTAATGACAATAGTCAGCACTATTGCCCCTCCTCTGTTGAACTGTGCTTGCTAAACCAGCTCACATTTTGAATATAAATTGAAATTCAAGGTCTAGGTTTTAACCATCAAAGCCGTTGAAAGGATTAGTCTAAATGCATGGCTACGCCCTCCCATAAGAATTGCATTCCTCTGGAACAATGAAACTTCCAGGCACTTTAGGATTCCTGAACACAGCCTGTCAGCCCAAAGCTATTCAGTTCACTTCTGTTGTAAGAGAAAATTGCAACAGAGAAGGACTCAAATACTGTCAGCACTGTTGAACAGAGAGGCATCATAATATAATTAACAAGCCATTCACATACTGAATAATTTTCATGTTGTAAGCATATGATTTTTTTTTCTTCCTAAAATACATATTTTTCTGTTGGTTCATTCTATCAGTATTGCTTTAATTTTATTATGAGTAGAAGAAAGTCATGAAGTTTGCATCCTTTTTCCTATTGCTGATCCTGCACAGAGAATTTCAGTTGTTCTATTTCATGCTAAAGCCTTTGAAGACACTCATCATAGGCATTTAAAGTAGCACAATACAGAATATGAAGTAATTCATAAAAATCTAACTGAATTGAATATTGAGAATATTGGACATATTGAGTTGTCTTTTCATATGCCAAAGTGATGTGCAAATCTTGCTGAGTTACCAGCGTTGCTGTTGGCAGGGTACAATTTATTCATAAATTTCGCTGAGTATTCATGATGGCACAGTACATCTGGACCTAATGAAATAGAACAAACCAAAAATATTTTATTTGTCTTCAAAGAAAAATGTTTTCATCTCTCTGGAAGGATTTTTCCTATATGTTTGCAACATGCAGCTCTCTCAAATAATTAATATGCGTTACAGAAAAAAATGGTCGTTCCTAAACCCAAAGTCACGCATAAGTTTTTTTCTCTTGTCATATCTGTTGCTTTTTAATCTCTCTACAGGTACACAGTGACACGAACATTAGTTTCTAACAGAGCAAACATTCCTGTTGGATTTGGTTTGGTGTTTTCTGTTTGTTTGGTTTTGTCCTTTTTTGTTTGGTTGGTTGGTTTGGTGTTTTGGGTTTGGGTTTGGTGTTTTTTTTCATTTTTTTTGTGGTTTTTTGTCTGTTTTTTTTTAATAAAAAAGTATTACAGTGACAAAGTATTAAATTGGTATCCTTACAGCTGAAAATAGTCTCTCGGAGCCAGGATTGTCCTGACTTTTTTGGTAATAAACACTACAATCAGTCATACAATCCAGTCACCAAAAAGAATGCTACTTAAATGAGTTTCTTAATGCTATGCCACAATGACATTCATATACATCTTTTTTTCTTCTCTTTCTCTGGTAGAAATCATCTTGTTCTTGTATTCTGTGAGGCTTGTGAACAGCTATGCTATGTAGTGTTCTTCCGAGTACTGTTGGTGTTTTCAGATCCATACTGGCTGTCCCTCCTGAGTTTAGTTTACAGACTATGGAATAGCAAGTTATTCAGCAGTCAGTGGCTTGCTTGTACTCTACTTAGTCTCGTCTTTTCCTCTTAATGAACAAAACTTTTCTTAGCTTTTTTGGCCACGCTGAACATATTATGCTGCTCAGTTGCCTTACAACATTCTTTTGGTAGCCTTTTGAATGCTCTATTATGACTCAGCTGACTCTGAGAATATCTTACCTTAGCAAATTCTAAATGTTTGGTGAATTATTACATCATATTCTTCCAAAAATCTATTTTTATCCGAACTATCAGTCTTTCCTCCCATAATCCCAAATGTAGCATATTACTACAAGTTGCCCATTACCATGGGTTTTGTAACCTTTAAAAAGATTTTTTTTTTGGGGGGTGAAGTTGTAACTATTGGGTCAAGATTTTATTGTAGTTGTTGAATAAAGTGTGTCTCCTTTTTTGTAGTTGTTCCATTTAGCTTTATAAAATCAATAGAAACTGATTAAAGCATCAACTTCTCCAGAGCATGCAATTGAGAGAAATCAGGTTACATTTTGATGTGTCTGTCTGACATATATTACTGGACATATAGCACCGTTAACTAAGTCTTCTCCACTTGTTCTGCCTAGTTCCAGCATTTTAATTCTGGAATCATTGTTGAGAAACTCTGCTGAGTAGCAGATGTGAAACTGCTTCCATCTAGTCTCTGACTGGAAAGACCCATTGCAGAGTAGAATGGACAGGGGAAAGATGCAGGCAACATTGTTAGACAAGCATCTTCAAATAACCAGAGGAGGAGAGATAGAAGAAAAAATATTTTTGCCCCCTTAGCTTCTTCTGGGATTGACAGATAACAGGTTTGTCTCAAGACAAAATTGTGGGCTGGGCACACTGATCTGAGTCAATCAATAGAGATGTTTTACTGTTCTTATTTTAGTTTAGCTAGTAATCTAGATAGATTAAACTCATCAATTTTTGTAGTCATGATAATTTTATGTGAATCAACATTGGTACCTCAAATCTTTTGGACTACAGAATTAAATCCAAGAAAATTAAAAATGGTAAATTATTCAGAGCCCATTTCCTTGAACTGCAAAAACTGCTTTGATACTTGAAATAAAATAATATCAGTGCTGGGAAAAGCCTAAAACAGAGGATGAAATGTTCCTCAGAAAGAAGAGTTTTAGGAGGTTTTGATTCTGTGTTAACTAGTCCAGTGTTTTCTGGTTTTGAGTGATCTTCTATACTGTGCAGAAGTTCTATAGGTATCTGGTAACAAATAAGGAAAAACAAAACCATTAGAACACTTAACCTCATTGTCTGGGATACCAGGAAACTAACTGCAGCTATCACTTGTATAATTATATATGATTAAATCAAGGAATTTGAGGATGTTTTGAGGATGATTTGAGATGTTCAGATAACTGGTGTACCAAATAGTCGTAATCTTCATGAGAATGACAATTTCTCCTAAATATTCTTTTCTCTACATGGATGATAATTTTAAGCAGTCTACGCATATAGTACTTGCAGCATTTCTGAGTGCAAAACCACATATCTACCTCATGTAGAGCATCACTGAAGACTGTCCAAATGCCCACCTAGACCTACACTTAAATATTTGAAAGAGAAGTGGCAATAATATGGAAGTATGGCAAGCAGTGAGGAGTCAGGTATCTTGTAGCAAAGCTGGTGTCAGCACAGAGAGAAAGCACTTTAATCACCTATATGGGAGAGAGGCAGACAAAACAGACCGAGGCAGTGTGTCCCCTCTTCGTAACAGCATGTGTATCTCCTTCAGCAGCTGAAATACCAGAATCTAGATTAACTTTTCTATCCATGTGAATTTTTGAACTAATCCATCTACTCTCATGATGAATTTCAAGCCAAGGGTTTGATTTATGAGGAAATTGCATATGCAATGCAAAGTGTTCTTTAAGATATACTGTGGACACTATTTAATTCTAATATATAACTGTAATATAAAGGTTGGGAGGAGGAGGAATATGTTACTTAGCATAATAACATGAACACAAAATACTAGAGAGATGAAATGAGAATGGAAAAAAATTATATTTTCAGGAGGTTTGGAGGTTCTGAAAAAAGTTCAAAGGATATTACTCTGCCTGTAGAAATATATCTTGAGTATTTTTGCTGAGGATTCAGTGCAAGATAAATTACTTTTCCCCATAAATTATGTCATATTTCTTTCTTGAAATAACTACATCCTGTAATTCTCACTAGCAGAGGTTCAGTGACAACAGTTGTGTTGAATTTTTTTTCCAGTTTATTAAAAATAGTTTTAATTAGGAATTATAAGCAATTTTAGTTAATTGATGCTTGGTTTTGCTAGGATCAAATAGTTTGACTGAATGATTTAAAAAATCTCATCACACTTTCCTGGTTTATATTAAAAATATAAATATTTAAATATTTATATATTTTTACTCTCTTGTCATTGTTCTAATCTTCTATTTTGGAACTTCATGGTCAATGACTTGCTCATAAACTAATCTGTTCCAAATAATTATTATGTAGGCTTGCTCTATTGAAAAAAGTGTGATTTGTGGATTTTTTTTAATCAAAATTATTTGCGTATAAATTATATAGAATTGGCTTGTACTTATATCTCATCGACTACCTTGAAAAATAGGATAAAGTGGTACTGCACCTTACATTTGATATTTTCAGGAGAATTCTACTCTCTGGAAGGAAGCCATATGTTATTATGTTTTGTCTTGTTTAGGCTAACCACAATTTAATACAATTAATTATCACATTTTATAATAGTATATTAAAGAAGAACTTGACTTTTTTAGATGCAAATATTCAAGCCAGAAAAGCAATCTATTTCACCTATTACAGAGAAAAATCATTACAATACCTACAGGGCTTTCAAAAGATAAGTTAGGTGTATTTAGCATCAATGTTCCATAAAAATATCTTTTTAGCATGGAACAGAATTCAGGAGTTCATCCCACACACACTTGTTTAAAAACTCATTTAAAGTTTATCAAGTCCAATTAATTATTAAATTTTTCAACTGTTTCACTTCCCACTTTCTTAATTTTTAAATCATTGAAGCCCATAGTAAATACAAAATAAAAGGTATAACTTCTTTTTTGGTGTACTTAAAAGCAAGCAGAAAAGTCCAAATTTTTTGAGTTAAATTATTTAGCATTTGACTAGGTTGAAACTCAATTAGACTTGGGATAAGGAACACTTATCTTCAGATGATATTAGTAGGACATAATTCTTAATTTTCTAGCTACTTTTCTCACAAATCAACTCTACAGATATTTTCTAATAATGTAGCGCTCACTGTGGGCTAAGAACAGGGCATGGAAGACAGCTTTGAAATCCAGCAGCAGTAAGTATATGTGACAAATTATTGACTTCATTAATTGAGTTTTACCCATGGAGCCTTTAAGATTGAAAGAAATTCTGTAAACCAATTCTTCATTTGGTCAGATAAGTTTGTAGAAGTTTGTGGTTTCTGCCAAACCTAAATTTTCTCTGTGTGTTTGGGTTACAATAATTAATTGTGATAAGTAAAAAATAGGTTTGTTTTTTTTTCTGTTTCATTACTTTTCGTGAGCATTCCTGTTGGATTTGTAGAACAAATATGCAAAGCAAAACTGCTGCTATTTTCAGCAAAACAGCAATATTATCGTTGATTGAACTGGATGAATCCTGTTTTTAATAAATGCATGAGGGGTCATGTCCTTCAAATTCCTTTTGCATATAGCCACTCAAGTTCTGGAAGTATCTGTGTTGCATTACTAAAGAAAACTGTTTTTAAGTACGCATCAGACTTGAAATCAGGGGTGACTACTTTCAAAACTGCACACTGTTCTTCAGAATGTACTCGTCTACCTAGCAAATCATACAACTCATATATTGTTTTTTAAATTGCTGAATAGATTTGGATAAGTTTGATAATATTAATAATATGTAAATTAATAATTATAGGAACAAAATTTGGGAATAGTTTTGCTAGTTTTGGAAGTTTATCAGAAATTATATTGTATGATGAGGTAAGAATTCTTAGAGGTCACTTTAAGATAAGTTTTGCAATTTTAAATAAGGTTGATTAAGGCAAGCTTCACCTTAAGCCTAGAACACAAAAATCCATTAACATTTTGGAATTGCAACTAATATTACTATCTAGACAGAGTTGAAATACCCCAGTAATTATAATTTTGACTGTTCACATAAAGATTTTTTCTTAGTAAAAGAACAGATTCCACAAATATCTAGACTATTGTTCTGAAGGGGCAAAAAAAGAAGCAGTAAACCGGTGCCCAAACACCATCATCTTAATCTGTTTCCAGTGTGTTTTTAAAAATTAGGTGGATCATAGAATCAGAAAAATATTAAAATATAAATTATATTAAAATTCAGATATTGTTTAAATACTATTAAGTCTTGACAGAAGATATTTTTAATTGGTTTATTGTTTCACTAAAAACAGGAATTAACTCTCCACTTGGTTTTTGTAATTACAACAATATAAAATGAAAGGGTTCCTTTTTTTAGCTGAAGAAACATAAACATTTAATGGAGCTATAAATAAGTTATTGTCTTTTTAATGTATAATTTCTGAGACTTCATAGCTTGTAACTTAATATTATATTAGACCATCAAAGCCTTTGTGGATGAGAACAAAAAATGTTGTTCTTATTAAGATATTTAATAGAATCTACTTAAATTGATTCTCGGTGTATATAAATATTCTTAATCTTTGCAGAGATAATATCTCCTTTCCATATATATTTTTATCAAGGAAGAAATCAATTTTTTGCATAGTAAGAAAATATTCTGAATACACAAAAAATGTGTGTTCTAAAATTTCAGTCCTAGAGTCTTTAGACTCAAAGCTGTTAGATTTTATACAGGCATGGAAAAGCAACTCTGCAGAGAAGGAGCTGGGGTCCTGGTGGACAGCAAACTGTCCATGACCCAGCAGTGGCCAAAAGACCTGGGGTGCATTAGGAAGGGCATTGTCAGCAGGTCAAGGGAGGTGATCCTGCCCCTCTACTCAGCCCTGGTGAGGTCACATCTGCAGTGCCGTGTCCACTTCTGGACTCCTCAGTAAAAGAGAGACATGGAGCTCCTGGAGCAGGCCCAGCAGAGAGCTACCAAGATGATCATTTATGAGGAAAGGCTGAGAGAGCTGGGCCTGTTCAGCCTCAAGAAGAGGTGACAGAGAGGACCTCATCAATGACTGTCAGTATCTGAAGGGAGAGTGTCAAGAGGTATCACTACCCCCTCGTAGTGCCAAGCTGTAGGACAAGAGGCAACGGGTAGAAACTGATGCTTAGGAAGTTCCACCTGAACCTGGGGAAGAACTTTAAGGTGTGAGTGACCATGCACTGGAAAAAAATTGCCCAGAGAGGCTGTGGAGTCTCCTTCACAGAAGATATTCAAGAACTGTTGGGATGCAATTCTGTGCCATGTGCTCTAGGACAACTCTGCTTGAGCAGGGATACTGGACCAGATGACCCACTGTGGTCTCTTCCAACCTTTTCCATTCCATGATTCTGTGAAATAGAAAGCAAATTTCATATTCCTTGTCCCACTCTTCCCAAGCATATGACTTATGAAATAAGCAATGCTTAACTGTGCGCTGAAATACTGGGCTGAAAATTTACAGCTAATATAATACCTGTCTTGTGCAGAAGAACATTCACCAGCTTGTGTTTTGGCATTTCTCGGGAGTATGATGTGACTACAAAGAATCCCCTGTATTATGCCTGTCCTAAAGAAAGCAGTATCAAAAAGCTTTCAGCAGTGAGGAAAATGTAGGACAGAGAACTCCATATGCCTACAAGGCTGGTAAATAGTTTCCTGCAGTACTCTACCATTTGTACAGATGGTATTATACTGACAAAAGGTAGTTTTCTGTATGTGTTTCCATAGCTTTGTAGTTGCTGATGACATTGAAGCTTCAGGACAAGCAAGATGTACCTTTGACAGACAATTTTATTAATCTGCTGGTATCCAAACTTAGCTGTTAAAAGGGAAGTGATGACTCCTAGTTATCTTCAGATAGCATGTCAGTTTTTCCTAGAATTGTCAATAACTGTTCCATTATGATGTGTACTAATAGGAGTTCATATATGGGGGAGGTGGGGCAGCACTGCAGGAAAAAGCTCTACTGTTTTTGTGTTTTATTCTAGCTGTTTTTACCTTTGCTTTGCTCATGAGAAACACAAGCTAATGGCACCTGTTAGTAGACAATGAGGAGGCTATGGATTGTGAGGAGCTGGGGCTGCAGGAGACAATTTCAAGTACATACACAGACAGTAGCTATTTTAAATCTGAGCATAATGTCTTTTATCATAAGTGTTTCTATGGGCTTCTTCCCAAGAATGAAAAGCAGGCCTGCACTATGTGTGATGATCAAGAGACCATTAACGTCTTGATGTCTTAGCATGGTCATGTCTGACAAAGTATAAAAGAAAACGTTTGCTTCCTTTTAACATCTAAGCAGAATGCTCCTAATTTAATGCAGAAGTAACCTCTTGTCCCCAGCAAGAGGTTGAATTTGGGTTTTTTTGTAATTTACATGAGTCATACCTAAGCAAAATCCTTCAGCCATCTGCTGCCAGTCAATAAATCCTTTTTTAATTTCCATTAATTCTTGTTAGAAAGATTGAAGAAATCCACCCATCTGTTTGATAGAAACGTTATGTCCACAGGGAAAGCACATCAAGACTTTTATCACTTTTTGCTTTAAGGGTGGGGGGAAAGATAATCTAGAGCAACTGCAGTAATGTGTGGAAATGTTCAGTGTGTGCTTTTGAGAGAATCTTTGCATATTAATTCATTCCGTGATTGAGGAACAGCGTATTCTGATAGTGCAGAAATTCAGTGATAATACACTAAAGTGCAAGGTCTCTTTTGCTTTCAACATAATTAATTCTACCGTAGTGAGTAAACCAACTTGTTCAACAAGTCAAGGAAAAATTAGTCATAGAGAAATAGAATGGGGTAAGGGAAAGAGATATGTGTGTGATCAGATTCTGTGAATATGCCTTTAGAATATAAGTTCTTCTGAACAGATAATGTTTATATTTGCTGGGCATGACATAATTTTAGCACAGAACAAATAATAATCTAAATAATCTGGAGCTGATTTTAGTGTCAGATAGCAAAAGGACAATAGTAGAAACTACATCTGTTTTGAGACCTGCTCTTTAAACAGCCCATTCTTGTTGCTGACCAAATATTTCTGTTCTGAAAAATTATTTTTCTTCATATTTGACAATATATACACCAAGAAATGGTTATATGACACATGCTTGATAAAATTCTACTTAGAGGACTATCTTTGGCATAAAAAGTCATCATCAGTATTGTGTGATGAGAAAGAGTTTTGAAGGAAAATATTTACTATAGACTCTGTTCCAGGTCATATCATAGCAGCATATATTGATGTTGAAGTTAAAGAAGACTCAAATAACTGGCTAAATATATACCCACTTGTGAATGCTAAATTGGAAAATTTTCCACTGAGAAGGTTCTGAGTGTTCCCCGACTCTTTTGCTGAGATACACAGCATAAAGTTAGTTAATACTCAGATTGGAATTTAGATTCCTGTATCTGACCCTTTGCAAGAAACTTTGTAGCAAATCAGCAAGAGTGTTTTGTTCAGCATGGATTGCAGTATATGCTTATTTTTAATGTATATCTTCAATTGGTAGAAGTAAGAAATGTTTGTTACTGGTATGTGTTTTGCCTTCAGCAGTATCTGTTGATGATGTTCTGTGGTCATGCATGGATAAAGAAGTTGGTATGTTCACCCACATCCTTAATTTTGTCTTCCTGTTCTGATTTAAAATGTTTGTTAAAAAAATTTGAATTATTTGTTGTTGTTGTTTTTTTCAGTCAAATCTACTTAATCCTTTAAATGTTTGTCCTTACCATTATGATTTTCTTTTTACATATTTGATCTCTCTTTCCCCTGGGGAAAAAAGCAGAATAACAAATTTGTTAACCTGCCTGTGGCCTTCACAGCTCAGGAATTGCTTGGTCACATTTCAAATTTATTCTGCTAAGGCTTTTTTTATCTGTCTTTGTTTAATCCCTTAAGACTGTCAGAAAATGGGAACCTAGAAGATTATGCCCAGTTAAGATATAGATGGATTTCTCAGTTTATAGCCACAGTGTCTGCTCTCAGCATCTGAAGTATGCCTGAGATCATGGTTTGTAATTAGAAGCTTCCACTGTGAAAACCAACAGGGTTTATCTGAGCCAACAAATGGGTTAAGAAGCCTTTAGCATCAGAAATGTCAGTGTTGTGCCATGATTGTCACCCACTGCCCTGGTAAGGAACACGACTTGGTGAGGTGATCTCACTTTTTGCAGTATGCTTTAGTGTCAGGCCTCTCATATTTAAATATTTTCCATTTCCTTTTCTTCAAATTCCTGGTGCCCTCTGGCACTTGTTCAGTATCTGAGACTGAGCCTGCCAAGATGCCTCAGGGATATCTCTGTAGCTTGGGCACTCGTTCAGGCCCAGGAAGTTTGTCCCCACCATCTTTAAGGCCAGATCATTTGCATTTCAGGAGTGCAGGCTCTGAGAATAGATGATAATTTACTTGGATGGCACACGCTAATTTACTGAACATGAGAATTACGACCATTATTGCAAAATATTCTCTTCTTAATGGGATAATTTCTCTATTGCTTGGCATAGGTTAGAGTTTGGGTATACACCTCTGGTCTCTGGTGATACATACCATGTCCAAATAATTTTTAAGCACTATTCAACAGAAATAAAAAAAAAAATTACGTTATTCTTAAACTTGAAAGGGCCTTCCAGAAGAGGCCTCTTCACATCCACAACTATTCAGAATAAATGCAAGCACTGTTTGGCCTAGGTAATAGGTTCGTATTTAGTAACTAATTTCCACCTTCAGTAGCATCTTCTCATATTACTGATACTTTTTCATAAAGACTTATGATGCTATGAAGCTGACCATGTATCAGGTATTTTATCTGAAATACAGTCCTAAAATTCTTGACCATTTGTCTTGGTGGATTTTTGAAGAATAACAGATTTTTTTGAAACCTCTTACAAGTCAGAAAGGGTGGAATTGCCTTTAAGTCTTTCAACACACTTAGCTGACCTACAAATGTAACTAGAACACTCCTTTCTTGGAGAGCTGTATCGTGGTTTCTTGCAGTTTCTGTTTACTCACACAGCAGTGTATCCTTGCTGAATTAGCTATATTTAACAGCTCTTAATGAATATCCTTATTCCCAGGAAGGACTCAAAGTTATTTTCAAGTGGTCAGGGAGTCACTAAATTTTTGAATTGACATAGTGGCAGTTCCTTAGAGTTTTAAAGAAACATTAATTTAACAAATGGGGAGTTATTAAAGAATTGAATTTCATGTGTACTTGCTTTCCATTCTTTTCCTATTTAGTCCAGTCAAGTGTTATATTATATGCAGTGTTTGCCCAAGGGATCATGTTCCAATTTGCATATGGATATATTGGTCTGTTTATTAGAAGCCAAAAAACATTTCTTAACTCAGTGCAGTCACAAAATATAAATGCACACGTGGACTTGGCATCTCTGAGAATTCTGGTTACTGGTAATTAAATTTTCTTAACATTTACTATCTATTTGTGACTTCAAAAATATATTTTGAATATATGGGAGAGGATCTCAACTATCTCTTCTGATAACAGAGCGGGTAAAGTTAGAAGATGAAATAAGCTTATTAATTTATAAAGGTGAAAATCTGTATCTTAATGCGGTTCATTTTATGTCCTGACAATACACCTAAAGGAGGAATAATGAATTTCTAAGAAGTATGAAAGTGAGAATTTTTGGATTTCTGCTTTCTTTTAAATCAAAACAGAATTCAGGAACATCCTCATCTCAATCCAGAAAAGAAGAACATCTGTACTTGCAACTCTAGAAAAAGTAACAGAGCAATATTACTGATGACTTTTAACATCTTCATATTCATACAAATTTTTTTTTTTTTAATTTCTAAAAGACCATTTTATGTCTATTCCCCCCACTTCCTCTTTACTAGATAAGGAATGTAGAAAACAGAAGAGAAATAAGGATTTAGTTTCATTCTCAAGGTAATTTGCATAGTAAGTCTGTCTGGAAAGCCTGCGCTATATCACTAAATCCAGCTTTTTCAGGGGGCAGCTGGAACTGTCTCATAAAAAAAATTACTCTTGCAAAGCAAGAATTCTTTAATTCAACTCTTTTCTCAGGGTAGGAGTGGTAATAGTAGTAATAATAATAACAACAAAAATGATGTTGCTTGCCTCTATTACATGAATGTTGTGGTACCCCTTGTTTGTAAATGATAGAATTCAGTTTCTGAGTTAGGTAACAGAAAATATCTTTTTCAAAATATTAATTTTTTATGTTAGTGTTGTTTGGTATAAGAAGCTAAAATGGAGGGAACTTTATCTAAATCAAATCTATGCCTGCTATTTCAAGCAACCAACCAACCAAGATGAAATTTATATAAAGTTTGTTTGTAGTTTTTAAAATGAGCTTCCAGAATTAATTGTTTTCTAGTAAAAAAAAAAAAAAAAGAAAAAGAGTATAATTGTTGTTTATAACCATAGCCACAATTATTTCTATGCAACTGCTAGTATTTTATTGTAGTATCCCACTGTATTCCTGCTTCTTCGTAACAAAAAAATATAATAGCAGCCAAAATTGTTCTGTTATGGATGTAGATATCTTAAGCAGTATTATGCAGAAACAATTTTCCCATTCTTAATTGGGTAATTAACACCTTTCAAAAGATTTAATGCTTTGAACAAATACTTATCTGCTACCTTATTCAACTTAGCTATTGCTTTATTATTTTTAATACACATAAATATATCTATTTCTATAAATGCTCTGTTTGGCATAATTTCCCAGCATCATATTTTCTATGGAACTGTAACAGAGGGTCACATTGCATGTCAGGGGGTGAGTTTTAATGGTATTTTATGTTTAATGTGTCTACTCTTATTTGTTAACTTTTTTGACAGTTGCACCTGGTGTTTAGCACTCTGAAAATTGAAACAAAATGAGTTTTCACAATATGTTGTTGTGTGGAGTTTCTATGTTGTCCATGCTTCTCATCTTCCATTACTTTCCTGCTGCTGTAGTTCTGTTAACCAGCACTTCTGCAGGTGTCCTTTAACATGGGTAACTGGAGTATTGCATCTGAAACTGGAACTGATTTTATTCTAAAACAATACATTGTATCTCATGATAATTTTTCCATTATGTTAAGGAAGAATTTGAATATAATTACTGCTTCAATAATTTTGAATAAAAATGGCCCTTGTTTTACCTAAATTATTATGTTAGAGATTTATTAGGTATATCAAGTGCTACTATTAAACATCCACACTTATTTGTTTTCTTAAGATACATAATTTTCTTTCATAGTTAAGGGCCTCTTTAATCTGCAGATGTTAGTTTAATTCAGTCACTGAAAGATTCTCTGCTCTTGCTGTACTCTTGGCATTTGCACTTTGCCTAGGTTGAACTTATTGGAGGGAGAACATCTCCTTCTCCATAGACCAGCTGAGCCTGTATGGCTTAAAGACTTGGCACAAAGTATAACAAAATATTATGGTAGGACAGACCATTTTAGTATAGTTTGAGATTAGAATTCTTCTAAAGAGAAATACCTGAAAAAGCAGCCTATAATGTTGCCCTTTTCTCATTCAGTATTTGTTTATGGAGATTGTAAGCCTGTTTACTTTAAAGTCAAACTTTGGAAGGAGGAGAATAAAAATGGCAGACACAGATGTAATTCTTCTGTAAATAGACAAGAATTGCATCTGTTTTGCAGATTCCTTATTTTGAAATCTTGATCTGCCTCTCTTCACTTATCTGTGAAAAGGAGATTTATAGAATGAGAACTATCAGTTTACATGGTATGTTGTGAGGGGATAGATGCACCTAAAATTGCTCTGTGGCCCATATTAGTTGACAGGTTGAAAGTCCATATTTTAAAGTCTTAGATTTTATCTTGCTATCACTGTAAGTTTATATAGATAAACCAGATCCCCTATTTCAGAGTCTTTATATAAAATATAGTAACTATAAGTATACCTGTTCAGGAAGCAATACATGTGTTATGAAGTACAAAAACAAATTTCCACAGTCTCTTAGGACTCTCCTCAGTGATCCCTAAAATGTTCTCAAGAGAAACCATTAACTAGGCAACCCAAACAAATAAATTTTAGTATTATCGTGGAAATATTTTATTTGATTGAAACTTTCCATAATAATGCATATCTGGAATATGTTTTTAGCACCTAATAATGGTAAAAATAGTTTTTATAAGGTATTTTCATCCATAAATTGTCTTTCAAATCAGCATTTGTCCCTTAATAAAAACATAACTGGATTTTTAAATATATCTATTTTTATCCTAAAGACTTAGGATAAATAAAGAAAAGGAGACTTTTGCAGTTTAAGAAAGATGAAAAGAAAACAAAATGTACTTTTCAAGGAAATACATGATTACAGAATCATTAAAACTATTTAAACTCCAATTTCACTACATGCTTACTTTGAGAGTTACCTCTGTTTGGGGTCTACAAGGCCTGATATCAGAATTCATAAGCAAAATTAAGTTAATGCTGAAATAACACATTTGAATGTGTTCTCTTTGGTTCAGACGCAAAAGCTGGTCTGTAGATACCTTCCTTTTAACATGTTAATTGTAATGGTTGACACACATGTGGTACTCTTCATTTAGACAACTTAGTCTGTCAAAGATTTGTCTTGAGTTAGGATTAGGATACAGCCATCATTGGGCTTGGGAGGTAACTGCATTAACTAGTAGCAAAACCCTATCCAACAGTCACAGAGAAAAAGCAAAAAAGTTATAACAAACTGAAATTAGAATTAGGACAAATTAAAAAAAAAAAAAAAGGAATAATCTTCATTCTTCTCTAATCAAGCATTATATCATAATGTTTTTGGTAAAAAAATAAAGCCACTGAGTGTAGCATTATATGACGCCAAATTTCAGCAAATTTCCTGCCTGAATTTCCAATTTCTTATTTTTTGTATAAAAAATATAAATTTTAAAAATTGAACATGTATTTTCAGTTGTTGCCTTTGAACATCAGGTTGGTGTCTCTATATGCATGTGTGTATATACTTCCGTGTAGACTTTCTGTGCTCTTTATTATGTCTCATTTTTAAGCTTGCTACATTTCAGTAAGTCCATTTCTATTTAATTCTTGCTGGACTTACAAATTGTGATAGGTTAGAAAGGTTAGACAGTGAGATAGAAAGCTGGGAATTTAGATTTTGGGCTTTAGCTTTACTTTATATACAATTATAAAATGCTGATGTTTCAGATAAATCTAAGCTTTACTCGCTCTGTTATTTTTATTTTGGTTTTTTTATTTATTTTTTTTGTTTTGTTTTGTTTTGTCATTGCAATCACAACTTTATGAGGGGAAGAAAAGAGACAGGCACTGATCTCTTCTATGTGGTGGCCAGTGACAGAATCCAAGGGAAGTGCCTGAAGTTGTGTCAGGAGAGATTTAAGTTGGATATTAGAAAAGGTTCTTCACCCAGAGAGTGGCTGAGCACTGGAACAGGCTCCCAGGGAAGTGGTCACAGCACCAAGCCTGACAGACTTCAAGAAGCATTTGGACAATGCTCTCAGGCACATGGTGTGAGTCTTGGGGATGGTCCTGTGCAGGGCTAAGGGTTGGACTTGAATACCATAGCTATTATATAAAATAGAAATGAAGTTAACTTATAAAAGCCTTAATTGCACTTTGTAAATAAGGAATAATGCTGTCCTTTCCTCAAGTACTATCAGTTAAAATGCTCTTAATCATTCTGATTTTTCAAAAATAAAAATCATAAGATTTTTATGACAGAAGTAATAACTATTGGGAGACAAGACACATACAAACAGTTTTCCAGTGCTTAAACAATGAATAGGTCAGATAAACTATTCAGATTTTCCTTACAGAAATATGACTTAGGTTAAATAGCAGTAGAAGCTGAATAAATTTGCATGAAGAACATAAAAAAATAGGTAATACTATTTCAATTTTTTCTTTTTCAGGACTAGTTAGAGAAAACATTATATGAAGTGATAAAGAGTAAATCAAAAAAGTAACTATAAAATGAAGCAAAGTACCAAAATCAGCATTTGGGGAGGTGGTGTGTGTTGAACTTCTAATTTTTAGTGCGGAGAAGTTGTCATACCAGAGATCTCTTGACAGTATATAACAGGTCATGTAAACCTTCACCTTCAAGATGACATTTGAAAGGAATAACAGGTGGAAAATAATGAGCAAAACATAATTTTCCACAGCTGAGAAAACACTGAATGTTCAGGTCGCATGAACTGCATGTGAGCATCATAACCACCATAAGCAGTGCTAGTCTGTAACTGACAAATGCAAGACTCTTCTACAAGACTGAGTCTGTCCTGAAAACTTATAAATCCACACTGCTTTTAATCAATTATATCACTTCTCAGAATTTCTTGATGTTTTGAGTGCTTACTTCAGGATATTATACCATGAAAAAGAAGAGATGAAAATAGGTGTATTTAACAAATGAAATTTTTTATTTTCTTGTATCCAGATCAAGCTTTCAGATCAGTTTTTCTATTTGTTTCACACAACTTAAAAAAATAACCTTCCATTTCATAAGTAAACATTAATGCATAACATTAATAAAATAATCTGGGCTTCCTTGTCCTTTTTGAAAGAAAAATTAGGAGACAAAAAGAGAAAAGCACTGTCTCCCAAAGGAAGGCAGTACTAAAAATGAAGGCTGAGACAGAAGTTTAATGCAGCACTTTATTTTCCACTCTAGTGGAGTTAACCCATCCGTTGCTGTTAGTCTTCCTCCCATAAGGCTTAAACAATTTTTGACTTGAAGTATCTAAAGTGATACTCTGAAAGCTATGAAATGCTATAGGCTCACATTAAAAAAAAGAAAAAAAAAAAAAAAAAAAAGAAAGTATGAAAAAGTATTCCAAACCATCCGGGAAACACTTATGGGATGTAAGCTTAGCCAGAAAATCTATACAAAATTCTGCTTTTGCTTCTTGGGAAGCATGTGTCAGCAGGCTCTCTTATTAAAAACAAATAAACAAAAAGTTACTGAAAGAGATGAAATATTAAGTCACTATTTTCCTATTTCTGAGGGCTTCCAAGAGATGCAGAGTATTAAGAGGTTTCTGAAGATGAGGTGTCAAGAAGACGAGGTCTCAAGACTGGGTTAAGCCTAACTAAAACAGCACTACAGTTAAAAAAAAAGAGACATTCTGTTGCTCCATTTTTATTTCTTCTCCACCATCGCTTATTTCCCCTACTTTCTTTGTTTCACCTTTAGCACAGTTGGGTTCTAGTGCTAATTACAGAAGTTTTTACATTCAGCCTTTTGCTATAGGAAAAATAGAACTAATTTTATGTGTGTGTATATATGTGGAACCAAAAATTTGTTATTGTTAATCAAATTAAAATTTTAAGTCTATTAGCCCAATTTATTTCATTAATTCAGAAAAGCCTTAATTACAAAGATAAAATTTCTTTTAAAACCCTTACCAATATTCTCTTGAAATATTTATCTTATGCTTACACTTTTTCTCTGGGTACTAAGGTTTCAGTCCTTTCCTCGGGAAGAGGAGGAACATGAAGATATGGTGAGAGGTTCTTTCTATTCCATCTCAGCCTGTCTGTGGCTTAGTTTTATATATTTCACTATCAGAACCTGCTTGGGGAACAGTGTTAAGTAGAAAAATGGACAAATCAACCCTCAGTGGAAATACAAGGCTACTATTTGATAAGAATAAATTACCCATTTATGGTTTTGAGAGAGCTCAAACAGGATAGGCAATAGTCATTTGAGTACTTGGCAAATTTTGAAACCGAGCTCAGTCCGAGGCAAGACCAGGCAAGTCTTGAGACTGCCTGCACTGTCAGGTCAATACAAAGGGGTTTGTGGTTTGTTCATTTGTTTGTTTTTAAACCAGGAAGAAAGGGGGAAAAAAATGGGAAAAAAAAAATCCTACAGGGCTATTGATCTTTTGAGGAATGAATACAGTATAAGTTAAAGCAATTCAGAGAAATATGAGCTGTTGTGGACCAAGGTCAGGAAGTGTATGTGATGAAACTGGATTTTAGCCAGCCTAAGGAAGATACAATAGAATTTTCCAGGTTGAGTATCATAATTCTGTATTTGTTCCCTTCTTTCTCCATCCTTACCACATATAAGAATGTGATGGTTTGACAATAAAAGGAGAAAAACAAGATTTATAAATTGAAACTCAAGTAAAGGAGCATGCAGTTTGCCTTTGAACCCACACCGGAATATAACCTAACCACACTTGCCTGGGACCAGCATGAGTATCTGATCAGGCTGATAATTCTTAACAATTTCATGCATCACTTCCAGGTTTAGTGTTTCTCTACCTTATGTTCTATAGGCTTGGAATTGTATTTTGAGGTTCAAAAAAATTTTGAAAATGATCTGTCATACACATTGACAGTTATAACTTTAAATGTTTTTTTTCCTTAGGCACTCTGAATGTGTAAAGCTGAGAAGCTGCATGACCAAAATTTGCAGTCCTAAACTCCCATGTTTTTAAGAAAAATGGTAGAAAATTCTCACTTTTTATTTAAAACATAGCTGCAACACAGAAAATTTTTGATGTTAATCCCTGTTTATCTCGTTTGAGTGTTAAGCTTTCATCTCTACCTGCCTGAAGCTCTGGACCACAGGTCAAAAGTTACGTTTACAGAGAGCTGACATTGTTTCTCTTCAAGTGTGGTTCCAGAGCTTCAATGGAGACCAGAGAATAAGGATCAAAACTTGAGCTCCAGATTTGGAAAACAAGAGTTTGATATTAGAAAATAAGACATTGTGAAATGATATCTGAACCTAAAGTTTCTTTCAGATAAACCTAAGCAATTTTGGTGGTCTAAAATGTGTCTTTAGGGCTACAAGTAAGATTACAACTTCTATGCTTCATCTATAGATAGATCTAAAAGATAGCTGAATGGATGAAGACCTTCAAGTTGTCTCTAGTGTTACATTTGAAATTGAACTCATATCAGATCACCTCTGTACTGATTTCTTCATCCTGTGTATGGGGGTATATGTACATATCTGTATTACTTTATATATGTCTGTATGCATAGATATGTACACTATCTGTGATTAATTTTTCGGTTTTGCTCCATGACATGTAATTTTGCAGTGGATTGTTTTGGCTAATTAGATTATTCTGAATTTGTTCAGTGCTTGTGGAAAGTTAAAAGTAGGCTTGTTGCTTATGAGATCTATTCCATTTCCAAAAAGCTAATTTATGTATATATCAGTTGTGGATTACTTAAAACTGTTCATATGTGTTACGGTCCACTGAAAACTAGCTGCCATTTCTGGTAGACCGAAAGATATTTAAAAGAAAAATGGCTTTTTGTAAACCATTTCTGCTATACAGATAAAACTTAGCTCAAAATCATAAATATCTCAGAATCCAGTTGTTTATCAGCAACTGATGACTTTTATGGAGATAGACACACCATGAATATAAATGATTCAATAGCTCTCCGACATAAGAGTTGTTCCTGCTATGTAAATGGGGATGCTCAGGAAAGGAAAGGTTAAAGTGCCTGTACTAACTATGAATGTGGTGAAAGAACTGAGAACACGCTTACTGTGATTTTTAAATATGTTCATTCTTGTCTTCTATGCATTCTTCTATGTTCATTCTTTTCTTCTATGAAAACTACAAAATACAAGAATCTGATATCTGACTTTGGATTTATGGAATGTTCCCTATTTAGCTATTATTTTAGTTGATTCTTTAATATTTTTCTAAGAATGTCTATATTTATTTGCCATGTTTTCATAAACAACTAGTTAGTTTGGATATATCTCTTTCTCTTGCAAATTAAATAAGACTTTAGTTGTCAAACAGAATTTTTTCCTGTTACGGGCAGATACCATCTATTCAATACTGTCTAGAAGGACAATACACACAAAGTCTAACTTACAGCTGTTTCCTAGGTAACAGGGATACATCTACAAAACTGTTGTACTAAATGGAAGGAAACAGCAAATGTTTCCACTTTTCTACTGTTTTTGCCCTAGGAAAATCACTAATTCAGAAGTTGCAAGATATGGGACCGGAGAATTATTGTTAGATACAAGTGTGTTTGTTTTGTCACTTTTAGGTTTGTGCACACCTTCTATGATTGCACAGACAATGTCAGAAAACTTGCGAAATATATCATAGCAGAGGTTTTTTACTTAGTTTCTTTTTGTTGTTTTTTTGGAGGGTTTTTTGTTTTTTGGGTTTTTTTGGACAAAAAGTACAGTGTAGTAGAATTGGTCCTTTCCATGAATGAAACAAACAGAAAAGCAAATTTTATGTTTTCTTGTTCTATTATTGTTTTTTAGTAGTTTTCCAGAAATTATCTATTGTTTTTTGTAGGAAGCCTAGTTCAAAAATGGAAGAAAAAAAGTACTAGAAAACTGAATTAAGTTAGTAAATTATGCACAATGTGTTGGTTACTCTTTCATGTATGTGATTATATAGAATTTAGTAGGTCTTTTTGGAAGTAATATAACTGTAGTATATTCCCAGTAGTTTCTTTCTCAATTATGTTAAGCATAAATTACTTTTCCTCACTATAAAGGTTGACGTACTTAATCCCCATTTGCCATTTTTGTGTCATTGAGACAACTATTTCACAACTAATGCTTACTAAATTAGAACATAAATAAAGAAACTGAGTTTTTCTCTGTGCTGCTACTCCAGCCTGGGGGAGATCTCCTGTAAAGAGAGCCTCATCCTTGTTTAAACATCTGCTTCACATTTACTCAAATATTGCAGTAAAAGGCAGTCATGACAATGAGATAAGAGGGTGATTTGTTAACAAAACTGCATTGTGTTGACTAGGAGTGCTTCACTGTTTCCTTGCGATCCCTTAATCTGTCAGCAGCATCCATTGATCATGTTTGTCCTTACATTCAAAACACTGGTGTAAAGACTACTTTCAATTATGTATGAAATGAAAGTGTTTTAATGTAGAATAGCTATGGAAACTTGATTTACCACAACTGTGATTAGCTTAAATCATAAACTAAAGACATGAATATTTTCTGTTAGTAATCATACAGTATATTGCTAAGTTTGAGTTACTTTGCGGGATAAAAATATTTCCAAAGGACATAAAAGGAACAGGAAAAATAAAAATGAAAAGTTATCTTAGGGTGGAACATGTGTGAGAGATTATAGCATCTTGTTCTTGGGAAATTGCATTTTTTTCACTGATGAGGTAATATAAACCTTATATACACTAAAGCAGTGTAATTTAAGATATTTTGTTGACACAGCTTTACTAGGTTGAGTGTGTGTGAACCAAACACTTAACAGCCTTCTGTTCTTAAGTTATGAATGAAGTTTCTACAAGAAGCACTTTAACTTGTGGCAATAGCAATCTCTCAAATCATATTGTATTAGATAGCATTTATGTTTTATACTAAAAAAATTGGTACAAATACTCTTCCCTTCTGGAAATATGTAAAAATAGTTGATAAATATGTAATATATAACTATGTGCTCTTATAGGACAGAAGTTTATGCTGTGCAATGAGAAGTGTACAAAAAACAAAATGCTGTAGAAAAAAATGTTGTCTGTATTCTTTCTTGTCTGTCTGAACAGGCACTGTGAGAGAATTCATTAGTTCATTCTTCCTTAAGCTTGAGATCTAAAGTGAATGTTTAAAGTGCATCAAAATGTCTTTACCGGATTGTGACCGAAATTCCTTTAAATTTTTTTTTTTTTTTTGCATTATCTCTGCTTTTGAGATAAAATTAGGAAAAACAACCAGATATTGGAGTGCTTTTCATGATCATGTGATACAGACATTCTTATTTTTTTCTATATGTTTACAATGTTTGTTAAATCCCTTATGGAAATATTTGTTCAATTCATGCAGAAGTTGTCCAGAATAAATAAATAAATAAAAAAATAACTAATCTTCAGTATTCTAATGAGCATTAGCATGACTGTTACCTTTGAAGAGATGAGAACCTCTTTTCAATTCTTGATGAGTCGTTAAAATGAGAGACACTGTCCCATGCCTCAAGAAAAAAAAAAGAATTTCACTGTGAATATTTTTTTTAATTTTCCATTTCTTTTCTGAACTCAGACATGTAGTGTCTCATCAGTGTTGCTGTGACAAATCCATGGTTTAATAGATATTATTAAGAAATAAATTGCTTTACTTATGTTGTGTATCTCTAAGGTACAAATAGCTCCTTGGAGAATGAGATTGTTTGAACAAGAATGATTTACAGGGGTTAAAATCTGAATGTGGTAACTAGGTCTGAGCACTATACTATCTAATAGGATCTGTCTTGTCTTCCTCATCACCCCCATCCCTGCCAGGACCATAGGTAAAATGGTCTTAGCCATCAGCTGCAGCAGAGTAAAGACAAACTGTCTCTCTGAGGATAGCACAGCCAGGAAAGTTATTTAGGGGAGACAAAGGTGATACTTGTTTTCTGGCCCAATCTTTTGGAGTTCACCCAAATGAATTAGAGTACGTTAAAGTTAAGTGCTCTTTTCCCTCCCCACCACCTGGAGTCTGCATCCATTCAGATGGAAAGGTTTGCTCACTGCAGCTTCAGAATGCCTGAGGAATAAACATGTTTCCCTACTGAGTATTTCTGCATTAGACTCCTGAAAAGCAGTCGCATAGAACTCAACTCTTACAAATTGTATGGCCTCAGTCTCCATGGCTCTGTCAGGTGAGGACAAATATGCAAATACTGTGTGTAGCTTAGGCTGTCAGTTAAATACAACCTGATTTTTTTTTTTATTTGTGTTTTTTTTTATTATTTTTTTTTATTTTTTTTTCCTTTTACTTAGATAGCTACGTAACAGGGGTGGCTTTTAGAAGAAACAAACAAACAGAAGGCTAGAGTGTTTTTGATTCTGAAAAACATTTTGTCTGCTTCCTTTATTTAATTTCTGTCATAAATCCTTCCCTTCTGGATCTCAGTCTCACTAGGATGGTGAGAAGCAGTTGGGAATTTTTTCTCTCTCTTCCTCATGCAATGGTTATGGAGGTGTTCATGTGGTACAGCCACCATAATATATACACCATTAAATATACTAAAATATATAAAAAATATACTAAAATAAATATACTAAAAAATATACTAAAATATTTATGAGACTCCAGTCTCATAAATGTAAGTATGATGTTTCAGAAATGGGATCTACTTGCAAAACAAAACAACTGCCCAAGCAGTTTTGGTGAGGTAAATAGTTGTTCCTCATTAATAGTTTTATCTTCAGCATAGTGTCTAAAAAGAAGAACACAAAATAGCTTTCTTTGCTAATCAGTGCATTGCTCTAGCCTTGACTTCACTACTTGAAGCAGTAGGTAACTGTAAATATATATTTGCAACAAATGCATGGTATTTTGCTGGTACATATTTACATATCTCATCTTCTAAAACTGCTTGAAATCCTAAGGTTATCTTAATAAAAAAAACCCCAAGACCTTCTAAACTGTTTCTCTATTCAATTTAAAATATGCAGCAATTGATCTAATAGAACTAGGCTTGCACTATTTTATGCGTTAGTTTAGAATAAACACTGTCTGTAATTACTATATGTAGGACACTTTCTGTAGCAATTTCCACTTTATAGAAGACTTGATAATGAAAAGAATAAACCAGATCTTGTCAAAGATATCCTTTCTCTTTCTCTGGCTATACCACTTTTCTTGTTCAAATAAGTTTGGTATGTCCAGTAAATGAAAAGGTAGAGCTAGCTTATAAGCATTCAAGCATAACTTCTGCTTTCTGAAGTCAAATATTATAATGAAATATATAGTGTTTCATTTTCTATCATATTTGCATGTTTTCCTGTATATATTACATTTCTACTGTTATACAAAATGCTTTATCAAAGGTAACACTTCAGATGCACCTTTCCAGAATGGTCTAAATAAAAAAAGTACAGGCTACGAAACTGATAAAAGTTTCCTTAGTTTCTATACACAGAAAATTTTGTCTAAGAAAGTATCTAAAACTGCAATAAATTTTTTACCTTAATCTGAACACCAGATAAGGAAATGGTATGGATCAGACTACTACAGAATTAATTCCTTATCTCTTAAAGCAACCCTGTTGGTATTGTTATAAGAAGTTAATAGCCTTTACTTTTTCAAATTTTTTATTTATCTTTAAACTTTTAATAGGAAATCAAATTCAAAATAGTCTTGTTTTTGTATATTTTCTTTTCAGGGGATAAATGTAAGCCTACTGAATACACTGAAGTGAAAAATATGTTGCTGGATCTACAAAATCAGAGATACATTGCCCAATCAAAAGATAAAACCATTGATGAGAAAATGGCTTTAAAGAAACTCCTTGTAGATCAAATGTTCAATTATTTTGATTCAGACAAGAATGGACTTGTGGACACTAATGAGTTATCTCAGGTAAGATTCAGATTTTGTTTCCATTAGCATAGTAGCTATTGACTGGGCATACACACGTGGAATATTATGTCTTAGGATGCTTTACTTTAGAAAATGTTTGTGAGTCTCTGAAGTGGAAAACTTCATTTAGGAATTATTCAGAAATTTTGCAGTGATTACTTGGAAATTTTAATATAATGCTTTGGAATATTGTGCAGTGGATTAGAACACTCTAGACTGTTGTGATCATGAGCTGTTTTATCATCTGCAGCATGCTACCATAAAGTCCAAGAGTATACCTGTATTATAGAAGTTGAAAACAATTCAAATGATGTGGTAAATCACTTATTTAATACTAAAATATTATTGCTTCATCTAAGTTAGGGCTAGAGAGGTACAGAAGTAATCTTGCAAAGTTCATGGCAGTCTCTGAACAGTAAACTTTAACTAATACAGATGTAAACCAATAATTGCTGCTCTGGTAGGCATAACAGCGCTAGCTTTAATCAACCTAAAAGGGATAATTCTGTTAAAGAGTGTTATTAGGGCAAATGTACTTTGATTTACTAAAGGTCTATGTTTAAGGAACTAAACTATAATAATGGGTCTAATACTAGGCATCAATTAAAAATTTAAGAAATGTAAGATTTCTACAGATGTGTCTTGATAATTGTGCTATGTTTTATGGGGAGTGGCAGTGTTAAGAAATATTTACAAGTGAATATATAATGCTTAAGGTGTAAGGCTGGAGATATCATTTCCATACAGATAACTTTTAAAATTTTAGTGACAATTTCCAGGACCAGAGGCTGGTTGCAAATATAGGTATCCTGTCAACTACCAGTAAATTACCTGTTTCAAAAAAACTAATTTAAAAATATTATTTTTCTATACTTTTATAAGATTTGATTTTCCTGCTGCTTTTTAGACTCTTTCAGAACCTCAGCTTTAAAGGGAAATTGGTGCCTGTATACGAATTTATAATAACAACTGTAAAATAGTGCTTTTTCACAAGTATGGAAACAGGTCAAATGGCCTTAAAACCAAAACATGGTACTATGTGGTATTACTATAATTCACTGCAGAAACATGAAATTATTCTGTTGAAAGATTATTGTAAAAGAAAGTAATTGTTATTGCCACTTAGTTTGTTATTTTATATTTTGACAAGAGACACAATAATTAACCCCTTGAGGGACCCACACTGGAGCATTGTGTTCCTTGTGCGAACTGCTACACACTGTAGCAGTTCATGAGGAACTACATCCCATGGCAAGGACTCATGTTGGAGCAGTTCATGGAGGACTGTCTCCTGTGGGAGGGGAAGAGTGTGAGAAGTCCTCCTTCTGAGGAGGAAAGAGTGGCAAAGACAACATGGGATGAAATGACTGCAGCTCCCATTCCCCATCTCCTTGCACTGCAGGGGAAGGAGAAGGTAGAGAATATCATGAGTAAAGTTGAGCCAAGGAAGATGGGAGGGATGAGGGAAAAGTGTTTTAATATTTCGGCTCATTGCTCATTTATTCTACTCTGCTCTTGGTAATGAATTCAATTATTTGTGCCCAAGTTGAGTCTGCTTAGCCCATGTTGGTAATTGCTAAGTGATTTCTCCCTGACTTTATCTTGGCCCACAAGCCTTTCATTATATTTTTTCTTCCCTGTCCAGCTAAGGAGGGGAGTGACAGAGAGGCTTTGGTGGGTCAACCATCCACAGGCAGACATCACTGTACTCCTGAAAACATTCTAGGGATTAAAAGACTTTCTCTCAATTGTGCTCACAATACAGTCAAAATTTTAAAATCTGCAGAGTTGTCATCAATAATAGTGCCTGTCTATAATTTAGAGGTAATCATATTAAGAGGATATGGAAAGCAATGTATTTGTTGTAGAAAAGAAGGACTCCTGGAGTTAATTTATATTCACATAAATAGTGGACTTCAGTTTTTAGTGCATCTTAAATTTTACATCTTGTCAATCTTGTTGTGAAATCAGGCTCTTGGATTGCATTTATTATCTCATAGGTGTCCATATAGTCATCCTACCTAATGGAAAATTGAAATGAATCAGTTGGAGATTGGAAATGGTGACAGCAAGACTCCAATTTTTATTAATGTATTTTGGATCTGTAGTCATAAGGTTCTTCAATTTGCATCTTGATGCAAGAGAAATGAATATTCCTCTGTCGAAAAAGCAAGAGTATTGTTTTTATTAAAAAAACTATTTCAAGTAGTGAGAAACTTTTTTGTTTGTTCGGGTGTTGTGTGGTTTTTGGTTTTGTTTGTTTGTTTTTACTCCAAGTATTATAGCAGTAAATTAAAAACTGGCAGACTTTTTTTTCTTCTATTTGAACAATTCTAGCACCTGGATATAATATTTTTCATGTCTTTGTAGACTAATCCAGAATTGCAGTTATAAGTATTTTAACTCTGTTACACAGTGTAAATGTAATAGAAAAATGGTGGGATTATGTAGCTCCACTCAGGCTGAATTAACAGGGTTTTTCTCATATAAATACTTCTCTGCCTTGACTGCTTTCATTGCTGAGCCTAACTCTTCTAATGTTTTAGTTTCCAAATCCTATGTTGGCAAGTGAGATGTGGCTTGATTTTAAAAGGACTTAATGATGACGGTAACCTTTTAGACCACTGTTTTGAGCAGTAGATACTAATCAGAAAGAGAATATATCCTTTCAAAAGTGCAGGCTGTGAAATAGGGAGGATTTTCATCATCTTAGCATCTCTGGTCAACATATCTGCAAGTTTTCTAGTATAGTGAGGTGGTTCCTTGAAGTGTTTGTTTTGCTTTTAAAGCACTTTGAAACAATCCAAATGAATCCAAAATAATAGAAGATAATTGAATCTTCCTGTTAGCTATGAATATTCAGTTGTTAATAGACTCATTTGTTTATCTATTTTATCTTATGCAAAACCAAACAGGAATTTAATAAAAAGTTGTAAGTGAAATACCAGTATTTCTATCACTGTAGACTACTTGATTACTCTATATTGTTTTGTTGTATAGAAGAGAAAAAACAGCAGAAGTGTTATGAGTAGGCATGGGACTAAAATGTATTTTTTCAGTGATGGATGTCGTTATTCCTGTATGGTGGAATTGTCTTTTTATAAACAGTAAGCCTATTCTGGTTCCCTTCAGGGAAAGATGCATAAGCTCTGAGAGTGCTTCATCTTGCTCAACAGTGAAATTCAAGTTCCTTCTGTGTGTGAAGGGAAATAATCTATACTTGATTAGACTTAGAGTGGCTTTTCTTCTATTTATGTCTTACACTACTGAACTAAGAAAGCAAAATTTTATAGAAAAGGAAAGTCACAAGCCTGAGAGCAAGCTGAATATGTAATAATAATAAATTTTCTGTTTCCTTTCCTTCTTTTTGATGATCTGATTTTTAGATTCAAAGAAATAATTTAACATCCTTATTTATGAACTACTATCTGTAATTTTAAATATCTGGATATATTTCTTTTATTTACCAGGTTAACATAGGCTAAATTTTCATAAAAACTCATCCTCACTTCTGCATTTTATTTGAATTTTCTCAGTGTCATTTAATTCCAGTGAGTGAGACCAAATAAAACCAATTAAGAAACAGGGAAAAGAACCCCTCACTCTCAGGAGATTTACTAAGTTTGTAATTGTTTCAAGGAAAGATAAGAGCAAGTTACAGGAACTACTGTAAGATTAAGTATGCTGTTTTCTCATACCAGTTCAATATGCTTCTGTTGCAGGTGACATCAAAAATTCAGACTTCTCATAGAATGTAATGAACCTTTGAGCAGTGTTATGGATCCATGTGTGTTTGTAGATAATTACACAGGATTGGTGTGTGTGTATGGATATAAATCATCCTTACATAAAGCATTAATTCAAAAGTTCCAATAAAAAATGTACTAAAGAAGAAACAAATTTTAAGTAGGAGATTAAGTACTGTTGTCTTTATGGCTGTGTGTAGATATGTTGAAAATTCCTATAAATCTCAAGAATACATCATACCTGAGAAGTACACTCTCTATAGAAGAGTAGAGCTGTATCTATAAATTACATAGTTTGTGTACAGTAACTTAAAAAATGTTGTCTGAGGGAATTATATATTTAATTGGTTTGTTTAACACAACATTAATTGCAGCCAAATGTAGAGGTAAGATCACATTTTAGTTAGTTTCTTCCTGTTATTTATTCTTTAAGTTCTTTTTTTCAGAGATTTTCTTCAGGCACTGTCAGTTACCCTATTTGCTAACAACCTCTTGCTTGTGAATTGAGAACAGATGTGTCCTTTTATATGCAACAACTTGACCTGAATTGTGGCTCCATTTTATACTTCAAAGGTTAAGATTCCTAAACTAAGTTCCCTATGTTGTGCTATCACTAATATAAAAAAACCTGAATATGTGCTATATTCAATTCTAGATTCAAAACAAAACCAAGAATCCCATGGGAAACCTTAAGATTGGGGAAAATTAAGAGAGACTCTTTTAGGGATTAGTAGTGAGCTAAAGTTTAAAAGCACTATGATCATCATACTCTTAAAGCTTGGTCTCTGTTTTTCTGCCTTTGGTGTTATCAAAAAGAAGCACTTCCCATTATATTCTTGCATAATGGATAGTTGAGTTACACCACTGGACTAGAAATTAGCTATTTAGCTACTGGAAAGGCATATAAGGAAGAAAAAAAAAGCTTCTAAGAGATTTTAAAATGACATTTGTTCTATCCTATATTTAGCTATTAGATTAATAGCTTTGCATATATATTTAAAATATACAAATATTTCACATAGCTGGGTAGACAGCCTGAAGTCTTTTCATCAGTCCAAATGGAGCATTTAGCAACCTCAGAGCTACCTAAGCATTGCATAATCTCTTAGGTGATTTTGCAGCTGTGAGAACCTTAAGACATCAGATTTTGTGGGTGCACCTAGTGACTTAAAGATAGAAGCCCCCAGTTTCTGAACCTGGGGTTACCTAGGGTATTCCTTTCTCCAGCCAGTGACTGCGTGGTTAGGCAAAGCAGTTCTACTTCTTCAGCTACTTCTCTCTGGTTCAATGATTCCTAAATTTTGTCCTGTGAAAGTGTCCTTTGCAACACAGTAACAGGCCATCAAGGAAGTAGGACCAAGCTTCATTTCCTGGATAGGTTCAAGGGCTGGTGCTAACTGGAAGTGGACATAGTGCAGGATTTTGTTTGCACTCCTTGTTTTCTCTTGTTTAAGTCCAAAGCCACAGGCTCAGAGTGCTGGTAGTTTAGTTCTGAGGTGTGGAATTTTACCCATGTCATCTATGTGGTCCTAATATCTATTCCGGTCTTATACTGTGAGCTAGGCATCTGTAACATCAGCATTGTATTTGCAGACACCTTACGTCTTCTGAGCCAGATTAGGTGTTCCCCCTGCTAAGTGCGGAATTGGAAAGGCAGGGGAATGTGCCCATCTGTAAAGTAGATAGCAGGGAGAAATCTCATATCTGAGCTGTGTAACTTGATTAGCATAGGATAGTATTGCGATAATACTTTTAAATGAAATTTAGTATTTAGTCCATGCCTTTATGTGCTATTTTGTGTGGTCTTAGCAGCTCAGATATCCATTTGCCCAAGGATCTGTATGTCATGACCATTCTATGATGCACAAGTCCTGTATCTTTACTCACTCTGCATCAAATTCCCGAACAAAACTGTCTGCTATAGGCATCAAATACCAGATGGTGTTGCTACCCTACAGAATCTGCTGGTAAATTATAAGAATACTGATTTATCTTAGATTAAGGGAAGTTAAAGCAAGAAACAATTTGCCAACCTTTATTATCATCTTGCTTTCATAACTGGTCCATTCTTTCAATTTATACAAAGTTATACTGCTGTGGAAGATGGTGGAACAAGTAATTGAATCTCTTCTGCAGTTCAGAATTAATCTGGAGAACTGTTCTCACAGTGTTTGGTGTTTGATATATTTGGTGTTTTATCAAGCACTGAGAGATCCTGTTGAGATGAGATACCTTTAGGAAAGATGAACTCATGTTAACTAAGTGACCGTATTAGATTTAAAGGAAGGTTTTGTTTGTAGTTGTATTTCTGTAGCATTGTCTTTGGAGAGGAACCTAAAGACTATCAATCACAGACAGGCAAAAAAATCTTTGATAAGATTGATGATAAATGATTGATAACATTCCAGGTAAGGTGGACTAATAAAGGAAATGTTACATTATTTGTGATCTATTTGCATAACAGCTGCAGATTTTTCATTGTGACTGCCAGAAATCAAATTGAAGTGAATAAAACTTCATAAATAAATAAATAAATTATTACTAAAATATTAAATCTGTTCTGCTGTGCAATTTGTTATTTCTAATCAGATTATCTTTCCCATTTTCCTAAAATTTGGAGCTGTAGTGGCTAAATTTCTGAGAGGTTTTGAATTTAGCTAACAGTATGCTTTTTTTGTGGGAAATAGATAATTGTGTGCTATACCTTTAAGAAGTGCAGTATTTTCTAAAGAATGCAAGTCCTTCCTTCATGTTTCAAAATGTATTCAATTCTCAAGGATAAGCTTCGTATTTTTTAAAAGCCATATTTAATTTGAAATTTTAGATAAGTTTTTAAGTTTTCAATATTTATGGGATTTCACAATGTGCTATGAACAGAGCAGTACTCTTGCTGTATATTTTGCCTTTTACCAGTTGACGATATGGAAAGTAAATACTTCACTGTCTTTATGGAAATGCAAAGTAAAAACTGTGAGCATAAATATTTGAAAACGTTCTCTGGTATGAATTTTCAGCTCAAAAGTTTGAAAACAAATAATCCACGTTTGACTTGTATGGCACAATCATAAAATTGTGCAGATAATCTTTATCAGATTTTAATTTTTAGAATATGTATTTTATTTCTAGCCTATGGCTTACTAAAAATTTTGCCAGTTTCTATTCTCCCTCCCCGATGAATTGTTGTCTCTTTAGTTTAACAAAGGAGTAGACAAGTTGTGTTTAAAGAAACAGTTTCCTTAAATTCTACTCTTCTCTCCTCCAGAGATTAATAGATTAATAAAATGTAAAATTTAAGGCACATTGTTGGATCATCTATGATATAAAAGTTTGATTAGATGACGGTGTATCATAGACATTAGATTTTATTCTATTTATCCTTCTATTTTAATTAAAAAAGTAATGTCTTCCAGAAAAGGTCTATTAGGAAGTGTGCAACCTTGATTTGAAAACATCAAGGAGAACATAAAAGACACAGTATTCAAGGTTAACTGTTCCTATGGCTTTTCTTTTCCAGTTTTATAGGGGTTATCAATTTTTTTCCTATCCTATTAATGATTTTCAAAACTGAAATATTTATTTCTTCCCCTGAGAAATTACCTGTGCAATGTGATATGGTCAAGTCTAAGTTTCCCTTTAAAAAATAAACGAACAACAAACAAACAACCTAACAAACCTTTCCCCCTCCCTCAAACCTATAAAGATTGATTTTTCCCAGTTCACCTAATGTAAAGTGTCTCAGCAGACTTTGGTTTGCTTTTATGGATCCCTTCTAACTTGGTAAATTCCCTTCTAGTTTCTCAACATTAAATTTTAATCTGTTCAAGTCAAAACTGAATACTGTGTTTCAAATTCAGTCCCACCATTGCCTTTCTAGCCCTAGTTACCTTGTTACACTTCAAAAAACCATACTACTTGGTTAAGCTACAGAATGATCCTGGAATTCATAAGGCTTCTTTATGCCCAGCAAATCTTGCCACTTTTTTTTCAGAGAAAATGCTTCCCAGAGCCCATTAATCCTCATTAAGGTATGAGATTCTTACATGAGGGTTTTATGAGGTTCCTAGTTTTAGATGAATGACCTTATATTACATTATACAAAAATGCAGGTACTTTTTCTGAAAACATTCAACCATGTGATCCATTTCATTCCATATGCTGCCTTGTCCTTCTCCTCATTATTATTGACCTCAACAGTTCATACCATCTACCAATTTTGGTTTTTTACTTACTTTTAAATTATCAAAAGAGATTAGGATGAAACCTCACATTTATAAAATCCCACTGGATTGTTTTAGCTATTGATGACTCCTTACAGACATCTACTTTTTTCAGGTTTTGCAATTACTGATAGTATTATTCATGCCGTATATGCCTTATTGATACTGCATAGTATTTTTATCTTGTGATTATGTAGTGTGCAAAATTAAAAATACCTATAAGAAAATATTATGTTTAGCAAGCTGCCTGTAAATTAAATCTCTTATATAGGTAAAAAAAAAATGAAATTGAGGTTCTCTGACAAGCTGTATTTCCTAGAAAATGGTATTAAAATATCATGCTGTGACAGCATTTAGAAACACAAAAAATATTTGCAGTCTTAATTTGTGAATTCCACTGTTTATTTTTTGAACCAATACTAATATTTTTTCTTGACCTTGTATCATTATATATCCTATTTCATGGAATTTCACTGATACTTGAAGATTTGTTGAAATGTAATGACAACATGAAAAAGGTCTCCTCAGCTGAGTTAGAGACTCTTGTGAACAGGCTGTTTGATCCTGATGATTATAGAGTTTGATGCCAACATAAGTTGCTAAACGACTTCTCTGTTGGCTAATGGCTTGGTAACCAGTCATATTTACTTTGCTAGAGTCACATACAGGTTGTAACTTTATATCACAGTTGATCTGATCTAACTTCAAGCTGCTACAGAAACAGGCAATTTTTTGAAATCCAAACCCCTGCACCTTGAATTGTACCTGGTTGTGAGTCATATCTCATGTGACAGGATATTAATCTCCCACCTCTTCAAAAGGAAACCCCAACCAACTGACCTAAAGCTCCACCAAGATTAATTTTGCTTCTGACCTCAGAGTTGATTTGATCCACAGGTCCCATTGCAGAGCTGGGAGATAGCTAGGTCCTGCACAAGAGAATTCTGATTGGAACAGCTCTTTTAGCAGCAAATCACATATAATTAAGATTAATCACAATATTAAATCACTTCTGTACCTTTTGAAACCTGTCATCACAGGCATGTTTGGAGGATTTATCAACAGTGAGTGTATTTTCCAAAGAACCCCAAAGTATATCACCAGCATAAAGATGTCTGTACATAGACAAATATTGAATCTTCCATGTCTAATCAAAATCATAGGTTTACTGAGGATGAAAATGAAATAATTGCCAGGATGATAAAATGTGCATGTCTGTAATATCATTATCAGAAATAACACATTAATTTGATCTAATATTTTTTTTAAATTATGATTATTCTTTTTTCAAATAAAATTGACCAATTATAAAAGAAAAGTATCATAAGACAGATTTCAGTTCAAAGAATAGAAGCTGAGAACACTAATTTGCAATTTAAAATGGGATACTATAGAGGCAGGTGTTTTGGGACTTTAAAAAAGGTTTTCTTACACCTTAAGTGTAATGTTTCACCCTTATTTGTACAGTTGAAGCAAGTGAAAACAGGTGTTCAAAACGATTTCAGATAATGAAAGGAACAACTCTTCTCATCCTAAATGTGCCTTTTCCATGAATCAGCTATTATTTTAAGAACGTTTCAGGACCTTGAAATCTCAGTGGTTTCTGGTAAAGTTTTTGTTACACACCATTGAATATTTAGTACTTCCTGTATAACTATAATGGGCTTAGAGTTACTAATTTTTCCCAGACTACATTTTTGTCCTTTATGCACCAGCTGCATGATCTACACAATTTTATTTTTTCTTAATTCAGTTTAATGTGAACTCAGTAAACAGGCTTTTAAAGTGTGAGAAATAGTAAGCACTAATATTCAGGTAGCATAGTATGTATTTTTAATTAATAATAACAAAAGATGGTTTAATGGTGTTTTTTCTTGTCTATGTAAATGGTTTTCATACTCTCTAATGTACAAACAAGGTGATTATCCTTTATAATGCTTTTATAATAATATATAGGAGATTACTTCTGGTAGCATAAAATGTTCGGGTCTTTTCTCTTTCCTTTACTGCTCCTTTTATTCTCAATTTTTCTTTTAGCTATTTTGTATTTACATGAATAGTAACTGAATTAATTCCTTTGCAGAGCAACTGAAACATAAAAGTCCCTGTATGCCCTGTTTTCCAGAAGTTATCCTATGTTAATACAACTATAATGGTTTAACAATTATTTTGGGAGATAGGTCAAGTATTGGAAGAATAATTATTTTACATAGGAATTAACTGTAGACATATTCAATTTTTTCTGTGCCTGGTACAAAACTGTGTACAAAACTCTTACAACAAAGAGTTGAATTAGTTTTGGTTCTTTGAGTTATGTGATAATACTTTTAATATATGCATCATGTAAAATGACAATTCTGAATTACAATCAGCATCTTAAAAATTCCTCAGATGGAATCTAAGTAGATGTCTCCTACATTTATAGACTTAGACCAAAATGCTGCACATATTAAAGAACATTTCTCTAGGGTAAGTCTCCTGGAGTTAAAAATCTAATAGCTAGTAATTATGATCTATTTACAAATTTTATGTGCCCCCATTAAGAAACAGAAACCTTTTCAGGTCAACTACTTATATAACAGGTCTTTGGGGAGATAATAGGTTTGTCCAAAGCCTGTAAGAAGTTGATACAATTAGCAGGATAAGAAGAGTTTATATTAGTTATTTTTGAAAGTGTCTGTGCTTGGTTTCAGTGGTTAGGAATTAGACTGAGAAGAAAAAGACATTATGCCATTTGAACTTGTGAAATTATTATTTCAAGTATATTTGAATGTTTCTTAATCACCATTCCATCACATATAAAGTAAGATCAGCTTTAAAATTCCCGGTGCCTTTATAGTGCTTCTGTCTATCCCTGCTATATATATCCTCTGTATATTCTAAGAACTTTTGTGTAATTTCAGAGTCTGTCCTAAAGGTATTAACTTTTAAAACTGTAATAAATAATTACAAAGTAACTGAAAATCCCTGACTTTACACAGTTGCAGTTCATTGCCCCACAGCAACTTTAAAATGATCTATTAAATGATTATTAGAAACAATTAATTATACCAGAGAACTCTAAGAGCTCAAATGCAATTTCATGGTTATAATTTTCTTGTCAGGTAATAAAACGGTATGAGCTTGGCAAGGAACCATCTGACTGCTCTGTGTTCGATTTGCTGAAATACGATGATTATAACAGTGACAAGCACCTGGCTCTGGAAGAGTTCTATAGAGCTTTTCGTAAGTACCAAGACTAGCCTATTCTTCTTTCAGTTTTCTCTTTCTTGCTTCGTTTTTGTGAAACAGTGTTTTTTTAATTTTTGAATCTTTGCTTATCCAAATGCTGTACAACGTATAAGTCATGATATAGCAGAAATCAGTGATACCTACTATCAAAAGTTCCAGATTTATGAGGGATTTTGGTAATGAAGAATTCGTATATAATCTTTCTTGATGCCAACTTGCATTGCTAAGTCTGTGGTGCAGACAAGTGGCAAGTAGTGTGGTCAAGACATAATCAATAGAACCGAAATACTTCTCCACACTCTGTATTTATGACTGCTGATAAGACCATTCCTGACAAACCCAGCAACAAATGTACCACTTCTATTATGTGTCTTATGTCTTCATAATAGTTGAAAGGAGATAAAAGGTTTGTGGTGTAGTTTTGCAAGGTATTTGTTCTCTCAGTGTCAAAAGGGTGTCAGGACAATTGTGTATAGGACTTAAAACATCTTGACCAAAAACACTGGAGTAAGAGTCAACATGGCAGTGAATAGCAGAAAGAAGAAAGATGTTGAGAGATTTTATATGGTACGTTAAATACAATATCCTTATATTCTGCTATATCCAGATCAGAGCTATGATTTTTCACTCTTATGTACCTCAGATCTAAGACTGATCCTTGAAAACTGACTTCAGTTTCAAAAGCTGTTGCTTCAAATTTAACAACCTGGCAGCATAGAAGATGAAATGTGTGCTAAATTCTTTCTATAATTATTTCTTAATTATACATTGACTGGTCCATTAATGTATGTTCATTGAGACTAAAGCCTGATGTTTTAGTCATCTTGTACTTTATCTTTGGGCAGATGAGAGCTCTCAGCCACTTTAGGTGATGCCAAATGAAAAAAAAAGATCCAAAACCACTTATAGAGTTTAAAACTAAAAAGTAATGAATGCACACTAAAAATGGCTGCATGACAAGAAGAATAAACATGAAATGGATAAACAAGACAGATTGCCTGAAAGTTTCTTAGTTTTGACAATTTTTAATTCCCTGAAAATCTTTCAGAAAGTGTGATTGATTTTGTGATACTGCTTAGCCGAACAAATATCTTATTGCTCCTAAAAATAACTTGATCCTGCTTCCTGAGGTTATCTGACTGCCTTTCTTGCATTGTCCTGCCACTCACACTCTCTCCTCTGAGTCACTTACTAAGTCAGCAGAAAAATACTCACCCTCCATATCCCACCCCCAGTCCTGCTGAATGACCTGAATTGATGAAGGGAAGGGTCAGACCATGACTCATGCAAAAGAAGTGAGAGTACAGCCAAGAAAGGGCAGGGGGAGAAAGTGGGAGATTCTAGGACATTATGACAGTGAGATAAATTAGTTCATCTATAGCAGCAAAACAATAGGAAATACCTAATTTCTTTATTTAGAGTTGTGTTACAAATTTGGCTTACAAAAATGTACAGAATTATATAGCATCTATAGAAAGACACCCACACATTATCTATGATTATATGATTAGGTGCTCTGCTTCTAGATCTTGATTATGTGTACACCATGTGGAAGCATTTAACATTTATAGCAATCCATGAGGGTTAAAGACATGTTTAAAGCATTAGCATGCTTTTTTACAAACACTGAAACCTTATATTAATGGAAGCACAACATTTTTCTTCCAAATAAGACTTCGATGTGTCTCTGAGGGACTATTTTGTATTGTTGTAAAACTTCAGACATAAAAATAATTTTTTCTTATATGTTTTTAATGAACTTTTGAATAATAAAAATAATTTCCATATTGTATGCTAAGCATTGCCTTATTATGAATGATAATGAAAACATTAGACTACATAAGATTAGGAATAATTAAGGTTTCTTTGTTGAAATACAGTAGTGGAGAAGATCCTGTTTAAAACTATAAGGCTATCTTGGAAGATGATATCTAGACCAAGATTCACTCTCCTACGTAGTTAACAAAATGCATACGTATTCACAACATTGTTGAGAAACAAAACCCCAGAAACAGGTGGACTTCATTGTAGGTTGCCCAAAAAGCCAAAGGACTGTGACATGACATTAGACTCTGTAATTAAGATAAAATAAATACTCTGGAAATAAATTTGAGGTAGATACACTAGTTCCATTGCATTTTTTCTCAAGACAGTTTGAATTCAGTTGGTTTGACCTACTTCACTTAACAGAAACAATATATTGCTATAAAAGTATACTAAGCTAAGCAAAACAGAAACAAATTAAATGAGCCATGCTGTCATTTGACTACTGCTCTTGTGGCTAAACAAGCTGACCCAAAGCTGAAACCAAGCTCTCCACACAAGCCACGCTAATCCAAGGTAAAGTGAATGTGACAGCCTCTGTCCAGAGGCCTGTGTTGTTTGCTTAGGGCAAAGCTTGTGAGCTGTCACTAGTAATGGCAAGTCTGGATTTACGAGGATAGGGAGAATTAATATAGACAGGGAGCCAGATCCATGCATGGAAATATACACAAGAAGCACTCATGGCACATCTTCTACATACTATTCTACACACAAGTATCTCCTCAATTAAGCATCCACCTACCACAGAATTAAACATTTTAATTTTCTTCAGTAAAGTGACATAGGAATATTTATTACAAAGCAAAACATGATTTTTTCCAGAATTTTATTTAAGAAGTTAATAATTTGAATTTTGCATTCTATTTTATTATATTGTAATGATATATTATTACTACATTATATTGTGATTATATATTACAATTTTGAAATTTTCCTTTTTACAATGTAGAAAATATTATTTTTCACCAGCTTAGACACTTTCAAACATGTAGAACAAATAGAAACCAAAATAGGAAAGATTTTTTTAATTATTTTTTTAAATTATTTTCATTTATAACGAGAGAAATATTATAACTAAGTTCTTGTGATTGCAGAGCATCATCTTCCAAAAGATTATGGTGTTATTTTATGCTTAAAAACACATAGAAGACATAACTGTTAATTTACATTAAAAAATTCCTTGTCGAATTTTTTACCTCTTGAACAGTATTCCATTAAGTGAACTTGACAGTGTGTTTTTCATGGGTTTTTTCATTCCTTTATCTCTACCATTTTCACATATATATGAAACCTAATTTCAGACTAATACCTACTATTCATAGTGGATTTGCCTCTATCCCTAATTGTAGTGGAGTTCTGGATTTGAAAAATGTAAATCTCTCCTTATTGAAGTTCATCCAACTTCTGGAAAAAGTATTAGTGACTTTTATTCCCTCAGAATACATTGCAGAAAATTTGGCTTTGCAATGATGCAGAAATTCAAAACTTCTATTCAAAACTTCTGCACAGAATTCAAAGGAGCTGTTTGAGTTTTTTTCTTGTTTATTTTTGTAGCAGAAATGAGAGTCTGTTTCATTAGCATTTGCAGGTAGGATTTTTTTCATTGGTATATTTAATTAGAAATTTTCCTCACAAACACCAGCAATTCTGTTTTTTCTCCAGTAGTAGAAAAGGGCAAAGATTAATCATTGGCTGTTTTTAAGGTATTAACATGCACATAAATCTATATCTATGTACATACATATACATGCTTGCTTGTTTTCTGTGATTTACTTTTGACAGTCTAATTTTATCTGACCAAATGAGTTCACAATAAACAGGACAACCAAACGTAGATAACTATATGCAATGAAATAAAAATCCCCTTCACCCTTCAGAAGGTCAGGTGCTGAGGTAGTAACAAAGAAAATGTCTGAGAGAGTGCTCTCTGCCTTGAAAGTTTGTGCCAAGTCCAGGTTCACAGAATATTGCAAGATGCTCACTGGTTTCTGTAGGGTTTTACATACTGGCAAAACTACTGTGGTTTTCTGGGTATAGGCTGTTTTCAGTCACACTATGAGGGGTAATTTTTGGTGTTATGTCATCTATCTGTGAGTTATTTCTCTATTATATGCCGTAACAGTTTAACTAGATCAATAGTGTGTGCAGGGAGGACCTCTGTTTCCTTTAACAAAAGAAGATAAACTAGAAAGTTTAGCTAGATTTTGAGAATTTGGGATGGAAGGAATCATGTCGTTCAGTCCTCCACTTCTTTAGCCACGTCATGTAAAATTATATCCTAAAAGTGATCCAGCTCCATCTTAATGTTTTGTTTTGCTTCTTTCCTTTTTTTCCTCAGCCTCAAGACATTCTATTAGCAAATGTGGGTTTTTTTTAGACAGGGAAAAATATATTTAATTTTTTTTGAAAGAGCAGGTGAAATTGTTTGTTTGTATTTCATAAAAGGAGTAAATCTATTTTAAAATTGTGTGCTGTACAGAGAAATGAATACAAATGCCATATATGTACCCCTAGATAAAAAGGTGTAGGTATATAATTTAATCTGATGGGTGCTTTTTAAGGCATCCACTTAAGACTTCAAATTCCTGTTTGAAAATGCCGTCTTAATGTCAGTTTTGAGAACAGCTTCTGGACAGTTCCACACTACTGAGTTCTATAGGTACTGCAGGGCCCTCACCAAGGAAAATAGTGGAAGTAATGGAAAGAATTGGAAGAATTCCTTCCTTGGTGACTCCCTCAGATATATCTTTGGTTTCCACTTTTAACTTCCCAAGGCAAAAGTAGTATTATGTCTGCATTTATTACAAGGACACTCCAACCATAGTAATTGCAGTGATCTTACAGGTGATAATATGCTTTCACTGTGTTCAGAGAGAAGGACCATTTTCCTGCCTTGTATTTATTGTATATACTGCCTAATATTTATTTATTTATTTATTTTAAAATAATTTATATTTTATTTTGTCTTAGTTGATGTTTTTAGGACTTGGTTTGGTCCTAAGTCAACAAAGATTAATTAAATGCAAAAGTTTTGCTCATAAAAGTCCTCCTGATCCATATGCTGGAGAATGTCATAGAATAAGGGGAGAAATTCACAAAAGCCATGGGAGACTATTAGGAAGAGAGACTATTTACAAGAACATGAGACAGTACAAGGAGAAATGGCTTAAAAATGAAAGAGGACAAGCTTAGGTTAGGTATTAGATAAAAAGTCTACTCTTAAGGTGATGAGGCACTGGAACAGTTGCCCAGAGAAGTTGTGGACGCCCCATCCCTGGAAGTGATTGAGGACAGGTTTGACTGGGCCATGAGCAACTCGATCTAGTGGAAGAAGTCCCTGCCCATGGCAAATGGGGATTAGAACTAGAGGATCTGTAAGATCCCTTCAAACACAAACCATTCAGTGATTCCATGATTTCTAAGCTTTTTTTACCCTATATTTGGCAAAATTTTTGTAGCTCACTCATAAAGTATGATAAGGGAGAAAAATTAAAAAGGCGGTACTTGGCAAGGGGCTTCATGATGCATCCCTTTGGAAGGCAAAAATGCATAACTATCCTAGGAAATTGCATCTCCTGAACTTGTTTGTCCTAAAAGGAGGAAAGATGGGCTTCTATATCAAAATCATCTCTCTTGTAGGTTTCCAATGCTCTGCTGATTCTAATGATCTAAAGATACAAAATTTGGAGAGAGTAGGATAATTGCAATATTAGTTAAATATGACAAATGCATTATTTCTCTCTCAACCTAGTTTTTGTTTTAAAAAAGTGCAATGTAGTTACAAACTGATTTCTAACTTCAGAAAGATAAAAATAATTACTAAACTACCAGCCCCTAATGAAACACACCAATTATCTATGAATTCAGTTTTGTTTTATAAAAGTGAATAGATTAGTCAAATAGCTAGGAAGAATACTTAATTTTAAAAACATTCTTAGAATAGGACTTTTAGGCTTACTTTTTTTTTTTTGAAGTGGAAGATTGTTTTGTGATTCTTACTGTAATCTCAAAAGCATTTCAAGAAAACAGTTGAAAAATATATATGGAGGTTTTTTGAAGGCAGAATATTGCTCTTTAACATATCTGTTAATCCTATTAGTCTAGTCTGTAACAGTTGCTAGTACACTTATTAGATAATGCAAGTTGTTTTAGTGCATTCATAAGGTGCTTCCATAAAAAGATTCCACTGTGACAAATTGATACTTCTAACTGGTATCTAACTTTGTATTCTGAAGTCATATATTGAATGTAGGAAAATATAATTTACGTGTTATTATTTAAAGTCATGAGAGTAGGATTGGTTTAATCCTGTAGTGATAGAACCACTTAGTATGTTTGAAGATATGCATGAAAAGATCTTTTTTTGTTTGTTTGTTTTTTTAATATTATTTCAGTAAGTCTTGATCTCTTGTCATCAAGCATTTGCCTGGTTAATATAGCACAGATCCCTTAAGTGTTTGGAAGTAGCTTCTCATATGCTGTCACTGCTAAAAGTATTTGGATGTGTACAGAGTTGAGTGTGTCACCTCAGAACCTGGGCTGCTACAACTCCATTTAAATATTGACAACAGTATGGGTGAGGGGATAGAATATCAAGTACTCCAGTCAGTTAAAGCTATTTCAGTGGTCTGTGATACTGTAAACTGTGAAACTTCTTCCTTCTCATCACTCCTGGCTTTCTAAATGTTCAGAAATAAACATCTCATAATTGCATATAATAATTATTTATGTATTCATTAGAGAGTTGCTTGTGACTTGAATTCAGTAGGAATATTTATGTATGTGTGGGCTGCATATATTTGATAAAATTTCCTGTACTGCTAACTCCACTCCCTCTGGTGACTGGAGCCCTTATTTGGTTGGATAAATATTATCTGAGATGTGTAGATGTGGGGCTTAGGGACATGGCTTAGTGGTGGACTCGGTAGTGCTGGATTAACAGCTGGACACGATGATCTTATAGGTATTTTCCAACTTGAATGATTCTGTGATTCTATCTACAGCCTAAAAACATGTATGCAATTATCAAAATATATTACAGATGCTGTTGGAGTTTAAAGAAAAAAACCAAACACCCAAACAAAACACCCCTCTTTTCCCCAATCTCCAACAAAGAACTTGAACATTTTCTACCTAATGAAATAAGGAAATAGGCTAACAAAATAGCCCTGTGCCTGTGTTGTATACAGTGTTAAATTGTCAATAGATTCTCAAGCTGTTTTTCCTGACAAATCATGCTCGCAGAGTGTCCAATCTTACCTTAAGTAGGTTAGCAAGTGATTTATATGGAAATGCAATTCTGACCGTAGTAAAAAACTAGGTATCATACAAAGGCTGTGAAGCAGAGGTACACGTAGTGCAATATTGTGTCAAAATGTGTTTAAAAAAAGATGCAAAACAATGAAAACCTAGAGGGGAGCAAAATTGCATAAGACTTCTCTATGAACTTCTTTAATTTGAGAATTAGGAACCTGATTGCCTAAGATGGTAAAGATCCAAACAATTCATCTGGTTGCCACTCTGGCATAATAAATGATTGGAGAAAGTTTCATTTCATAAAAATTTGTTTTGCATTACAATTATAATTCTTCCCAGTTGAGATGTGGTAGAGACATATTTTTTGGAGGGAAAAATTATAGAGCTTTAAAACTTGCTGAACACTCTATTTATGCAATGGTTGATGCTAAACAAAGATTAATGTGTTCTTGCTTATGAATTGCTGAGTTAATGCCCACTTTGAGTAGCAACATATACATGTTAACAACTTCTCTGAGTTACTACAAATGTACACCTGGTCCAGTATTTTTGCTCTAAGAGTGCCAAAGGAAGATTGTAAAAGAAACAAAACTATGTAAGATTCCTATAACATATTTTCTCTTCTTTAGTGATTTTTGTCTTGCAGACTGCTTCTCTTTAATAGGTCTTGATGGATGCCTCACTCAGAGATTTGATTGCTTTTACCCATGTGAAATTAGTGTCTACAGCATTCTGCTTCAGAGACATTCACAATGTACTGAGTCCTAGATACAAGTGATCTTTTTTATTTCATAGCGCCCACCTCGTGTTCATTTATTTACTTCTTGTAGGATAAGAAACCATGAACAATTGTTCTATATTTCTAGTCTCTGAAACACTTTTGTTTTCCCTTCAGTTGCTGACATATCTTTGTAGTCAACTCTTTTCCATTCTGAAACTCTCCAGTCATGTAATAGTTGCTTGTATGGAAAAGCACCCAATCTTTGGTCATTCTTGTTGTGTTTCTCTGTTCTTTTTCAAATTTTACTGCAAGTTTTTTTACAGGGGGAGGGACAAAAAGTAAACAGTCAAGTTGCTCATGCGACATGGATTTATACAGTGGCATAGTAATGTTTTTCTGTTTGAGTACTAGTCTTTGCCTAATAATTCCTTTTACTGTCGTACATTGATACCAGTATCATAACTGAGGCCTTCAAGCAAATCAACTTTTGTGTTTGCTTCCTAAACTACCTGATTATCCATAAATTCTGTCCCTGAAAATTTTATCACTTTATTTTCTTTCCGCTTCTCCTGAATGATTTTGAACAATGAATTGAACATATGAGTTCTAGTGGCGGTCCAGCTGCAACTCCACTGGTGACTTTTCTTCAGAAGAGACCTGCAAACAGATTCCTTCAAAGGAGAAGTGAAAGAAGATCATTTCCCAGCACTTGACAAGATCTGATGCCCCTTTTTAGTGAAAAGGTGGCTCAGAAAATATTGTGAGTAGGACTGCAGTATAGAAGACCAAAGTGCTAAGAATAATAGCTTAATCCAGTCAGTCTTTAGGTTGTCCTTTAACCTTTGTGCTGATCTTCTTAGATGCATAGCCTGCTTTGATCTTGGGAAACATACCAGGGATGCAAAGGTGAGAGCGGAATACCCACAGTCCTCTTTGTTCTAGGAATATGTCACTGTGTTCAACATGAAATTATGGATGTTTACAAAAGCATCTATTCTTAAGAGGAGTAAAATACTACTCAGTGAATAACAAAAGTTATAAGCCTCTCTACAGTCAGATAACAGACCCTACTTTGAGTTCTGCTTGGTTTCTTTTTCACTCTAAATGTCAATAGTCACTTCAGCCAGTCAGTAGGGTTTTTTTCAAAATCTCCTTCATAATAAAACTGCTCTCATTTGTGCTTACTTCTACGTTAAGATTTCTGTGAGGAGTTGCTTTGTAACTCTAATCTGCAGATTTTAGGGAAATCATGAATAACAGTTGCATGGACACCTTTTTCATTGTGTGGAAATATGGTATTTCTGCTATGCTTTAGACTTTCTAACTACATTTGCAGTTCAGCTAATTTAACCCTGAATTACTATTTTAAAATACTGTTCTTATTTTCCTGACAGAACTGGATGAGGAGATAGTTTTTACAAAATTGGGTTGTTATAAAACTCAGGCCAAGTCCACATATCCTAAATATTTGGAAATTCTATTACCATTCTGAGAAAAGAACTTTGACATTCAAAAGTGAAATGCAGGTACACAGTAAATAAAATTGGCAAAGTATTATATTTATAAACTGAAAGCTTCATGCATAAAACTATGAATTACCAAGGCTGCCAACTCTCCTCTTAAAATTCCCATTTCATTATTGATTAGTTCCAGAAATACTTCATAGATTGAACCACTGCATTTTAAATGTTTCATTTGAGGTAACTGCAAGTATGCAGTATTGATGTTCATCATCTGTATTTGCAATAAACAGGAGTATTAAATTTGGATCTATATGAGCAAAATTACTTGAAAATATTTACGCTAACTCCTAGCATTTAGATAAAATGTTTTTACTTGAATAAGTCGTGTCCAAATACAACAAACATACATAAATTGATTTTTGCATGAATTCCCTTTTTCTTTTTTTTTTTTTTTTTTTTAGACAAATTCAACAACTTTCTACAATAAATAAGGTCAAAACCAATTATCACTGTTACTTTAGTGAATTAACACTTCCATGTTCTCTGGATAGGAAAGCTATATTTAACACATAGCTTTATTTCCTGTGAAATTTGTTTTCAAGAGAAAAACAGAAAACATGAGAAGCAGTAATGGGCTAAATGCCTTTTTAATTGTGTGTTATTCCTGATGCACGTTACTGACTGTTATTACCCAAATACCATTTTTATTAATTTATTGTTGTACATGTAGTTTACAATATACAGTAAAAGCATAGCTTATAACAAAATTTGGTTCTGTGCCCATTTTTTAATAATATAGTGTTATGATTTTTTTATTTATTCTTCACTATGACTGCATTGGAAACATATGGTCTAGATTTACAGATGTTTTGAGGTTCATTTTAATCATTCAGTTATTAATCTGAAAAACAGATAAGGAAGCATACTCTGATAATGTTTACCTTAAGATACTTTGGAATATACCAAATATCTACAATTATGGTATTTTTGTATTTGAAGCAAATTTTTGAAGGCTACTGGAAAGAGGACATTTGATAATAGTCAAGGCATTACGTCCTCTGCTTCCCAATGATTTAGTAGATCCCACAGAAACAAGGAATGTCAAAAATTCATTGCATTTTGGACAGTGAAGTGCTTGTATCAGTCAAGCACTAGATATTTATGCTGCGGGTAAATTAAAAAATCTGAGCGAGCTTTAAACTAATTATTTTTGATAAAAAGTTGAGTTCTGGGCAGTGCATTACGTAGTTTACATGATCTAAAGCACAGCAATCTACAGCAGGAAAGGCTACTCCGAACTAAACAAGATATTTTGGATATCTTTATATCCCACAGGGAACCCACTTTGAGTATTTGGCTACTAAATTTTTCTGAGATCGTGTGTTATTCAGTGAGACAACCTTTAATTTCAACTGATTTCATTGACAGTAACTAGAAAGTAGGTAAATGATAGCACTGGTGACAAGAGTTGTTGAAGAGAAAACACAAAGAGTCAGTTTAACACAGTGATGGATGGAGAGTGAATTTTTTAAGCAAAAAGATGTAGAAGATGTCTATGTAATTGACAAATGATCCCTCGGAGCCTAAAACTGAAAGCCATGATCCTTGGGTCATTTCTCTTGGCTGCCACTAAGTAACTGGGGAGTCCACTGCAGAAATAGTGAATGATCCTTGTAGAAAGACGAGAAGCTATAGCAACTCTTAGGCCTACAGTTTCTTATATCAATTTGAGATTCATACACTCTGAAGCTCTAAATGCATGTAAGCTGTACTTTCAGTAGTTCTAGATGTTGGGTTTTTATTAACATCAATCTTTTAATATAATTAAGCTATTAAAAGAAGTTTGTATTAACTTTACTTGACTTTCTGTTACTGCATTATGAAGCAAATCTTAATTATATCTGCTCATATGCCTTAGTGTTCTGTCTTATTTGATAAAGAGAATGGAAAATGAATCATAAACGTAGTGCAAAAATAGCTTTTGTCTGTTAAAACTTCTGCATCTTTTATTATTGGTGCTGAAAAGTGTTTAGTGAATAAGGCAGATAATTATAATACGAAGAAAAGAGAAAAATAATGGTAAACAAACGTGTTTTTAAGTGGAAAAATTGCCTTTGCTTTTGCATCAAAGCTCCTAACTAGTGTAATGTATCAAACTAACAGTTCATTCAATTCAGGTTAATTGTTTGGCTGAACATGGCTGCATATTCCTCATGCTCAGGATAAAGAATACATTTGCACAGGTCCTGAGTACTCTTGGATGAAGCTGAAGTAAACTGAAGCTGTACTTTGAACAAATGAAATGGTTGGATACCATTTCATAAAAAAGAACAGTACCATGTTGGGAACCTAGGCCTCTTGAACACTTTGGACAGCTTAAGCTCTTTTTGCCTCACTTCCCATGCCGTGACTATACAGTGTCAGCATTATTGCTCCCGAGACTTACCCTGAGACACAAAGGCATGCTGGCAGAGTTTGTAAAACACCTAACTGTCCCTTCAAAGCTCTTGATGAAGACTTGAGAGATATTGTTCAAAGCTTTTCAGAAATCCCACGGAGCTACATGAAGTGCATCACCTTTGCCTTTTGCAACCCTCACCACTACCATTAGTAATTCAGATTTGTCACAGACTGCTTCATAGCTGGGATTATTGAATTGCAGAACACGCCACAGGGGAATTCTGGCAGGCACTTGGCCAAGCTCCTTTATTCATGTTCAAATTGTGGTCTACCTGAATCCTTGTCTGCAAAGCTGACTTCTAGCCAGCTGAATTTCTATATGTTTACATGGAAATACTCTGTCCCAAGTACAAGACTTTTCATTTGTCTTGGTAGAATTTCACAGTTTGTCAGCCTAGTCCCTCTGCTTATATAGATCCTTTTGAAGGGCAGTCTTGCAGAGGTATGCTTCCTGTGAATTTGATGCTAGCTGCAAGTTTTCTGAGTGCATTTTGTTGTGTCCTCCAGGTCACCAATGAAAATTAAACAGCGTCAGCCCATAATTGAAACCCTTTGTAGGGAGCTGACCCTTAGTCTGTAAAATGCTGACCATATCCTTTTGAGCCTCAAGATATGGTAAGATAATTAAAATCCACTCATGCCATCCACACTTCCTTAGCTGGGACCTAATAGTATTCTGAGTGACAGAATCAAAACATTGCTAAAGTAAATGATGTTCACTACTGTTCTATTAATGATATAGTTCATTATTTTATAATACAAGCCAGTTCAGGCTTAAATTCCAGCATATATCTGCAAAATGTTCCCTACACACAGCTTTTTTTTACTTCTCTAGGAAGTCCTCTGATGTTAATGTTGCCTGTGTCTGTCTTTGCAGCCTGCAAATTTGTTGATATTGTATTTTTAGAACCTTTTTATAAAATCATCAGTCATTCATTACCAGTCTCTATATTTGAATTTGCCATGATCACAGGCTGCATAATTTGAATGCATTTATTTAAAGTTCAAAAAATTAACATGTAGCTTTATCATAAAACACATTCATGAATACTTATGTGTGCCACTGTTTTGATAGAAAACATTATTTTCAGTTTTATGGCATTCCTTTTTGATCATTTCTAATATCCAGTACTGCGTGAATCTCATGCTGGTGATGTGCTAAATATTTATAATTGGTCTTATAATGAATTATTATTGACTTTACCTCATTAGATTTCCTGTGAGGATTTAGAAAATGTAGTATATAATCCTCCCATATGTTTTTTGGTAATTATCAGCCTTTTGTGCATTCTTCAAATTGAGAAGTTTATGTTTGAAGGTAGTCAGTCATCATGGTATATTATTTATTTTTTAAAGTTTTTCAGATATTTTAAAGAAAAATACCATCAGTGGTTCAGTCAATGAATATAGTTGATAATTAAAGTCTCAGCATGATAAGGTGTCTTTCAGAGTTGCATTAATCCTGAAGGTGGGAGTGTTTGTTTAATTCTTGACTTTTTTCAACATTACCTCTTAACTCTATTAATGTTTAGCTACAACCATATTTACTACATAAAATTCAGTTATGTCCCATTCATATAGAATGTAAGGGCCAAATTATGACTGAGAGGTTTGCAAAGATTAAGAAAGTCTGTTACCAGTAGTTTATGGTCACTAATCAGCAGCTTTCATAACACCTGCAATTTTGTGAGGTCCTGCAAATTAAAAGCTATTGAAAGTATCCAAGGTAGAAAATGAATACAAACTGTTTTTTCAGCGGCTGAATTTTTGACAGAACTTTAGTTAAAATTTCACTGTGTGGAGAAGACTTTGTCTTTTGTCTGTTAGATGAGTAACAGATGACCTTGAGAAGGTCTGTCTCCAAGAAAGGTAGGGGGTTGACAAAATTCTAATGCAAAGGTTAGTGTCCTGTGAGGTTGGAAGAAGCGGAACTTAAATCTGCATCTGCAATATGCATTGGCTTGTTCTAAACATGACTGAGAAGATAAACTGTGAAACTGCACAGTTGTGGATGGGATGCTGGGAAAGCTTGTATTTCAGCTGAGGCAGTGTTCCAGAGATGTCAGGACTTAACTCTGTAGACAGCAGAATGATGTTCCAAGTCTTGGCAAAAAGCTCTACTAGAAGATCAGAAAAGAGTGATCTAAGAAGTGGTTTCTAGAATCTTTGTTTTATAGAAATTTAAAAGACTCGGTGACCCAGTATCTGGGTCCATAGAAGTTGACCTCTAGAGGATACACATGGAGAGACATAATCACAAATATTGTTATGTATTTGATACATCAGTGGAAGATTCTGAGTAGGTTTTAGCATTGATTTATATTGGCTAATTTATTTCTGATCCGTGTCTTGAAAATAGCTTTTTTGTTATCTTGGAACAAAGTGAAAGTCAGTAGCAATAGAAGACAATCTGGTTAAAATTTCCATACTTAAGTGTATATACTTCTGCTATTGTGACAGCAAATTATAGTCTGGTAGCATCTTCTAAAGGCTGTGCTACTGTTTAGACGTGCATTTGGGAATAGATAGAACTTGCCCAGAATTCCTTCAGAAGGTGGTAAGAATGCATTCCTGCAAACTGACCTGTTAGCACACTAAGATGTGCTGCCAGACCATGAACCCTTCCCCAATCACCTTACCCAGTGATGAAGCCAAATAAGTTAACTCCAGATGTAACAGAAGCCAGTTGATGCTGACTTCAGTATCTAGAGTTATTTCCTAAATAGCATATCTGAATATATTTAAGGAGAGACAGGAAGAACTAACAGGATCAGTGGATATGAGTAGTGATGTAGAGAAGCAAAAGGGGAAGAAGGGCTGGGAAGAAATAAAAGGAGATGAGAATAAGAAGAGGTGAAAGGAAAGAGTGAGAAGAAGGAAAGAAAAAAGCAGAGGTTATTCAAAATGCTTCTGAGATTCTGTGTAGTGATTTTCTGTAGGGAAAGCAGCTACAAGAAAAAGCAAAGACTTATTAATAGATTTTAAATGGAATTAAATCAGAGAAGCTGCCAAAATACTAATTTTTAATATAACAGCCTGTGAAAGGTTGTGTATATGTACAAATTGAATGGGAATTTTTTTGTGTGGTTATTGATTTGCAGATAAACACTATAGTCGTTGAATGTCAACCTCCATGTTATCTTTCTATGAAGTGTCATTTTCATATATTTTTTTTTCCTGAAGAGAGATGCTTTTTGAAGTTATTATAGGAAAGTAATCTTTTCATCTTTTGAATAGAATACATGACCTCAAATTATAAGTATTTTTGAAGCATTTCCATGGGGAAAAGTATCCTAGTTTTAAGAGTTTTATCTGTCTTGATGAATTCCACTTTAGTTGGGCTATTTCAAAGCATTCCTTAAGCTGCTCACAGCTGCAAGTACATCCCAATTGTGGAAATTTGTGGCTTGATCTGGCCTCTTTGCATTTCTTCCTCACACTTCTCTGAAGGTTTTGTTGCCACTCATTATAGATTCTGGTACAGCAGCAGAACATTCAGTGCTCTCTTCAGCAGAAGGATCCCTTCCTAGTAATTTTTTGTGTTTACATCATTCCAAAACTCAGTGAATAAATGCAATGTTGCTAATAATTCTTTTTTGATTCTTTTTTTTTTTTTTAACAAATCAACCCACATTGATATATAACTGAAGAAACGTAAGTAAGAAAACAAGCAAAATAAAGACTTTCACTTGAACATTTTCTGCCCTGCCATCTAAATATAATCTGAAGGCAGTGATATCTGTGCAATCACCTATATGCCCAAGATGCAAGATCAATGGCATATCCAGCTTAGGGATTTGGGTACCTTTCTCTGTTTTTCAAAGTCTAATGAATATATTTACAGTGACTGTAGAAAGTAATCATATCTTTCTTTGCTTTCTCTCATATGTTTAGTCACTATAGTAGGCAGCATTTCCAGAATCTACAAGAAAAAATGTTAAAATATATTTTAAAATATGTATTTCTGGTGTAGATAATTTCCAGTGCACAGAAACATGTCACAAAAGAGTTGGTGAAATGCACAGAAGCTGACAGGATGCATAGAAGTAACAAACTGAAGCTTTTCAGAAACTTGGTGATCTGCATAAGTTGGTGTTAATGTGATTTTACAAGCAAAACTAGAAAGGTGTTTTGGAAATGGTGCATTGCATTTGACAAAGATGAAATATGTTCCTTCCCCAGAAGAAATAGGATAAGTCACGTTAGTAATGACATGGAAAATTTTTTTCAACCTCAGTAACTTCCAAAATTTTTCAGTTAATATAGTTTTATATATATATATATACCTTTTCTGTCCCTCTTTTGCTTTTTTTTCTCTTTTGCACAACTTTCTTAATACCTTTTTCATCATCATTGCAAAGACTCGGCACTGCAATTTTGGAAGCTCGTAACTGAAGCTCAGTCATGTGCATCTAAAAATACGAAATTCAGAAAATTAATCTGTGAGATTCCATAACAAAGATCTGAGACTAAATTTACCATCCCATCAGTGTTACACCAGCACTTGATAACCTTGCTTTCTGCTGTTATAGTCGTTCTTAGCAGTACACTAGCATAGAAAGAACTGTTTTTCTATTTTAAAGAAAACATCTAAAACTCAAGGGCAGACAGCACTTTTTTACTGTCAGTGTCAGTGTTGTTGCGGAGATTCATCGTATTCTCCATATTCTGAACAAAGCCACTTATTCTTTGCTGAGTTTATGGTGGATACAAGTTTAAAATGTTAAGTGTTGAACACTAAATGAGCAAATTGGTTACAAGTCTATGAGGTTTTTTGAAATTCTAATGAATGTCATTTGAACTATATATGCTAATATTGCTCTATGATCTGCTAGATTCTCATTACTGCTTTATTTATGCACAGGTAATTTTTAGCGCATGCTCTCCTCTCCTCTTAGAAAAAAGAAGACATTTTTAAAGGATTATTTAAAAGTAACTCTTGCCGCAAGAACAGCTCTGTTTAAGAAAATGTATCAGAAAATGTTGTAATGCTATGCATGCACAGTTATTATTCATAAGTGTCCATACAAATGATCAGACAGGTAAGATGTCCTAGCTGTGGGTGTGATACCAGGTATTTTGGTGTATTTTCTTAAACAGTTATGTATCATTTTAGGTCAGAAGACTTCTCATATTTTTTGGACTGCCATGGTTTCTATAATTTTAAAATGGGATCTAAGTCTAAAAATGGCAGTAGGTTATTGGGAAATTATTATTTCATTTACTTTTAAATCCTTTTTTAAACATACTCTAAGATTAACTTTTGCACCAACTTTATTGGCTAGAAATATATTGTTGTCTAACTTGGAATACTGAGTCTATAAAAGCTGTGAGTTTATATACACACAAAAGCCTAAGATACCATATCTGACTACTTTCACATCAACAATTTCAGTAACATGCATCAAATCAAATTTTAACCCATCACAATAACTCTGAAATTTCCCTTAGGATTCATTGAATGGTGCATGAAATCAGTTACAGAACATACTGAGAGGATATGTTAAGGTTGAGCAGGCAGTTTCAGTCTGCTGAGATGATAGTAGGAACAGGAGGGAGAGAGACTTATTATGTACCACTTTGTTTACTGTCTCTTCAAGAGATGTAAATGCATAACAGCTGGAATTCCATTCTTCTTCATAAGGAGAAAGAACTGTTCTGTCAATCAGAATATGCAATGTTTGTATTTTTTTTGCTTGTCCCTAATAAATAGTCTGTGAGAAACAGGCTGTGGACATTATGGGTGCAGATTACTGATTTCCCCTACAGCAGAAGACTTTGAAGCCATTTAGATCAGGAGTTGGCTTTCTTGGCCTGTGTTTTCCTCTAGGCTGAAAAGGTTTTCATAACAATTGAATGGCCTCTGCAACTTCAAAGGGTTCTCGTAACAACACAGTTTGTGGAATGAACCCTTTATCTGCACTACTGTAAATATTTTTAACATATGTAGTAGTGATACTTTTCAAAACACGTTCAGGTTTACCTGGTATTCCTGTAGTACTGATACAAGAATTTTAAGCTAACTAATACATATACATATTTCTTTGTATTTTCCAAAGTGACTTTAGCCAGTTTGAGTGACATATCTTTACAGGTTTTTTATTTCATATATTTCCTGTCCATTAAGTAATTCTCCAGCTGTCTGATATGGTTCATGTTTGATACAAAGTAACCATGATACGCTTGAGAAACTCCAAGAATGTATTTGGATTGTCAGTCAGTGCTGCTAATACTGCTCTTCTGGTAATTCTGATCTTGAATGATGTATTCAATGAGGTGCAGCCCACAGCTTCATGGAAACATTCTCTGTTTCTGTATTTGATGACAAGGGAGCCTTAAGGAATCGATGACTCCTGATATGCCTATGAACTGTGCTTTTGAACTATTTTTTAATGATCCTAGTGCCCCGAAGAGCAAGTGAAAGTATATGTTTTATTGATTTTTATAAAGATTTCAGTGAATCATTATAGTGCATGTTTCACTCCTTTATAACTTGAGTTCTGTTGAGTGCTTTGCACTGTGCAGATTTGTGAGAAACACAAGGTCTTGGGGAGGAGTTTAATTCAATGGACATAGTGAGTGAAATTCACTTAATTGAAGTAAGAATTAAATTTAAAACGTGCATAATGAGCTCTGAAATTTTGCTTTAGCATTATCAGTTTGTGAATTTGAAACTAACAGAAAGTGATTATTGCTGATTTTCATAATGATTGGCATCATTAACATTTTAAAAAGTTAAAACGTTTGTAATATGTGAGCAACGACATTCAGAGGAAATCCTATTAAAAGCAATTAAAAATACCAGAAGGGTAAAATTATTTTAAGGAGGTAGTCCACACTGTTTAATAATTCAACTGCATTGCAGTCAATTTACTTCTTTCATTAAAAATATTAGGATACCCTAAATTATTTTCCCTCAATTTCATAATGAACTTTAAAAAGTTTGCTTTATTTAAAAAAAAACATAGAAATTATATTTGCTGGGTGATTTGTATGTAAAATGAAGAAACATGCCTCAAAACTATAAAAATTACTGTATTGGTCCCAGGTCCAGCTAGTCCAGTGTTTGCTTTCTACGTGATCTTAAGTTGCTATATAGAGAATTGTAAGAATCACATCACTATAACTTGTTCTTACTCTCCCAAGTGTTTGTGTAATCTCTTCCTGCACATGTAAGCTTCTGGAATCCACAAAAACCTTTGGAAAATATTTTTTTTTTTAGGTCTATCACTTCAAACATGAAAACTACTGTCCTTTTTTTGAACCTGGCCTGATCTATATCCTTGTCATGCTTGTCTTTCCTCTGAGCTTTTACCCACTTTGCACAGGACACAGAGCTGTATATGGTATTCATGTGGACAAATCATAGAGCAAAATTATGTGGCTTTTTGTTTGCTTTTAGTTCTTTTCCAAAGAACTCCTAATCACTGATTTGAATTTTTCTCTGCTAGAGAGGACAGAGTTGATAAAACTGCTTATCATGACTCCACTGTTGCTCTCCTGACAAGTCAGCTTACAGCCCATTGATCTAGATTCAAAGGATTGCTTTTGCTGTTGTTTAATGCTTTTTCCCTCCCATTTAATTTATCTACCATTTTATTGCTTGAGTTCTCAGTCTCATAAAGTCCTTGAGCTACTTCTTACAGCCTACATTCATTCTTACTACTTCAAAGAACCATTAAAACATATAGACTTTGGTTCAGTGATAAGCACTTTATTAGTGCGTACATCTGTAAACCTTTGTAAGATATAATAATCTATAATTTATTTATTAATTTGATTTATTTCAGATGAAATTTTCTTCAAAAATTTTCTTAAGCAGTAATTTTTGGTCCCAAGAAAATCAAAGATTCAATATTTAAAGAATTTGATGTTAAAGTTCACTGAAGTAAGAGGCCAGCTGACATATTCTGCTTTAGCCTTTGTACTTTTAAAACCTGAGGCACTCTTAATGTTTATAGTTATTTGAATAAAAAATACTCTATCCTTGTGAGAGGAAACAGAAACCATGGGGTGTTAGCTTCACATTTGTCTTTCAGAGAAGCTGTAAGTTCTCTCATAAAATAAATACTTCCTAGGATGACCTATCAATCACTCTGCATTAAATCTCATTGACTAGTACTGTAAATAAATGCAGAAATTATTGTGTTTTTTGTCATGGTTTCTGATCATTTTCTTATCGAATTGGTTCATAAAGGACTTCCTAACAACATGAGCTATTATAATATTATAATTTTCAATAAAAAATGGTTTTCTAGTCTCTTGTCAGCTGGCATGATCAAACCACCACATCAGCAAAGACAAAAGATGAATAAGAAGTAATAGTAATGATAATAGTTTTCAGTTTTGAGTAACAACCATATTGCTGTAATACAGACTGAGAATCCTCTGCTACCCTGAGCATAAGGCTGAAAATAAGTCTTGAATGTTAATCCAGACTTTGCAGCTAAAACATTGAGGAGCTGTGAAAGATATTTATGCCTTTTTTTATTATTATTATTCCTTGCTTATGTGTGTGCTGTTAAACGATTTTGGGAACAAGGAAGACTTCTTTGCTGGCATAAGACCCTGGAAAAAAAACACTCATGAATTATGCTCTGTTACTTTTCATACTGAAACATTCTACTAAATATGTGAATAATATGTTTACAAAAAATTCAAAGTGGAAGATACAGCCGAAAATGACAAAATTAGTCATGCTAATGGTGATGTGTGCTGATTTTAAAATTGCTGTAAAAGAAGAGCAAAATGACACTGATGAAAAAGCTTTTGTTATGCCATTTTGAGTAAATTGAGATCATTACTAGAAGTGAAAAAAGGCACATTACCTAACTTCATTTCAGCTATTTCAAGCCAAGAAGTAATGTTATCCATTAAGTACACAGCTTACTGTAGTTCATGGAAAAAAAGGCTTCTTTCACTGGTTTCAAAAGTTGTTTTATTTTAAATTAGGTTTGAAAAAAAAACAAGCAATATAAATACAGGCTTGATGTGGTCTTAATTTTAAATAGTGGGTACTATTTGGCATAATGTTCATTGAATAGTGTTTTGTGGCTGCTATGAACAACTGTGTAGAACTTAAAAAAGTTAATAAAAAGGTTCAAATTGCACATATATTAATGTAATTAAATTAACCAACACAATCTACAGCTAAGTAAGATCTTCCTCCTTTAACAGATAATCAATTATAAAGTGATACACAAACTACAAATGTGATGTCTTCTCATACTTTTAAGGTTTCAAAACCTTTTATTCAGAGTGATATCGTGGCTGTTCTTTATTCAACCCGATACAGTAAGGAACCACTTAGTCTCAATGAATTTTATATGCTTTAGTGTTTCTCTTTCTAGTAGCCTGATTTGGTATTCTAATATCACAGATGAGTTTTATGGTTGTGTACAGACCCATACAGACTATTTTGGAACATTAAAGGAGTTGAAGATTAGGGTTTTTTTCATGTATAGGGAAAGAACTGAAATAGCCCAGCTTCTACTATCTATTATTTAACTTCTTCAGAAAACTCAAATCCAAGTATAACAACTCTTTTCATAAATGTGATAAATTTAGGGCATCAAAATGTTCCATATTATGCACATTGACCCAGTGTGCAGGATTAAGAAAACAGAAAGGTTGGTCAAAGCACTGTACAACTATCACTGTCTTTTTTTCCCTAAGAAAACCCTATCCCCTTGCTCTGATTTAGACGTGCAATGATATAATTTTACCTGTTGAATTGCAAGAATATTGACATAGCTTGACTTATACTAAGAATGACAACCCAAGATGTATGACTCTTGAAAAAATAAGGTTCCATTATTGATTTATTGCTGTTGGGATATTTTTGCAAATGTCAGCTTTGAAAACTCCTTTTTCCCACCTTTCTTAGTTTACTTACTAAATATTGGTCAAACTGAGAAAATTTAAGAACTTACACTCTATTCTAATTGATCATCATTTGCAGTTATTAATGCTTAACTGCTTTTGCTTGGATTGGTCAATAAATTTGAAAACATTTTTTAAAAACAGCCGCATGTGGAGCTAAAAGGCTTATATGTGAACACACTCACTGTGTTTGTGTTCATGTCTTTTGGATTGTAAGCTATTTAAGGAAAACTATTTAAATGCATTGTCTATATCTTCCAAAAAATTCCTAAGGGACATGTAACAGAGATGAACTAATACTTTAAGCTATACAATGGTGTATATAATAGTGATGATATGACATTGCAAAACAGAGCATACCCCCAAAACCAAAAGTTGTCTGATAATTATCCATTTTACTTGATGATTCATTTAATATCAATTTGCATTTGATTTTAGTAAGTACTGAAGATATTTTAGGAAACGACCAGAAAATATTTATATTAGAAAGTATTCAGAAATTTATGATAGAAAAACTGTTCTTAATTTGATCTAATTTTAACTGAAGGACACACAGAAGTAGGTCTGTCAGGATGCAAAAGTAGGTCTATAACATAGATTTTAGATAACTAAAGAGAAGCAATGAGAAAAGAAGTGCTTTCATAATTTTCAGTAAAGCTCTTGGTATGATTGCACATTGGAATCTGTGTGGGCAACTAAAATCTGTGGAGCTAGTAATGATAAAATGAATAAGGAGCTGGCTGAAAGGGAGATGATATGGGTTTGATGATATGGGTTCAATTACATGGGAAAATACCACTATGAGGAGTTATTATTGAAGTTCTACAGATACTACCTGGGAAAAACTTTTTTAATGCTTGGAATTGGATAAAATTGAAGCCTGACTCATTAAAAAGTATGTGAAAATTAATGTTTCAAGTACAAGATCTTATACTTGGTTGATAGGAAGAAATTTTACTTTAAGCCAAGAAGTAATCTAATGCAAAGAGCACAGTAGAAGAAAGTTGTGTAGACCTGACATTCAAAAGGCAACTGTGAGGAACCAGATGAGATCTATGTGAAAATGGCAATTGCATTCTACAGACATATTGACTGAAATTGTTCAGGAAAAGATATGGATTAGTTGACACATTGCACTTCATTATTCTAAATATTGTGTAGAGTTTTCTCTCATGTGTTTTCAAGAAGGTTGAATTCAAGCTGGATAAAATACAGTGAGAACTTCATAATTAAAACATGGTAGGAGGAACCAGAAGAACTTGGCTCAGGACCATTAATCAGGATGAAGGATAGTGGAGTTTGCAGAATGGCTGCAATAGCCAGGAAATTTGTCAAACCCTTTCAACCATATAACACACATTCCTCAACCAATGCAGGAGTGTCTTATATTTAAATAATTAGTTTTGGTTTGGTATTTTTTGTTTGATTGGTGCTTTGTTTGTTTGTTTGAGTTTTGTTTGGGGTTTTGTTTGTTTGTTTTTTTAAAGGATTTTTGTTTTGTTTTGTTTCTGTGTTTTAAAATCTTGGATATTTTTGAGCCTCTTCAGAAAGATTTCCTTTTTCCTGGTCAGTGTTAAAGTTTGAAAATGTCTTCCCACTATTTAACACTATTTTTGTTCTATTTTATGATCACCTCATTTTGTGTTGTTTCCAGCCAGATATTTTTACACAGCTGTCTGCTGTCTTCATCTTCTAACTATATATCTAGCTTTTATTTAAATGTTTGGGTTGATTGAGGTTTTTTTGTTTGCATCTCTCTCCTTTGTCTGAAAGAATGTATCCAGTAATTTTGTAATTAAGAACAAGGGATGCGTGTCAGATTGATATTGCATCTGGAGGAGTTACAAACAAGCTGACTAATAAGGTAGACCCTAGTAGAGCATTCACACTTCTGGTAATGGCAAACTATAAAAGGTAATATCTGATGGCTACTTATATATATTACTGTTCTTTAACCAACAATATCCACATTTACTTTTTTGCTTGGTGACGGTGTCAGTAAACAGAATTCATTTCACTTTCATTTTTTCTAAACTTTTACTCTGCCTTTACATTTAAAATTAAAAAACAAAATGTGTGTGACTGAACTTCAAATAATTTTTATTGATCTACAAAGACAACATGGATGCAAAGCTACAAATTGTCCTAGCTGGGGATATCACTCAGTGACCTGACATCATTATATGTTGTCTCATATGTTGTCTCAGAATCAGGTTTTTATTTCTTTCAAGGAGGAAAAAGAGATGGTAAATGCATCATTTGGTTCCTGGGCCTATCTTTTATGTTTCCAAAGGAATATCACGTAGCCTGGGCTCTGAGAGTGGTGCTGCTCTGTGCACCTGAGAGTTTTTTGCACAGACCACACCCTTCAACCCCAGCAGTGTTTGCCTCTTTCAACATCACTGCAGACAGTTAATGGACAGGGATTTTCAGGGAGTGACCTGTCAAAAAGCTCTGCACTAGGTACTGCAAGCTTAGGACTTTTTTGGGCTGAGTGGTACTTTTTTTTCCTCAATAAGGAGAAAAACATCTGATAATTTCCCCCTTAGAAAATAAGAAAAGTTATAATGCAACTTATATACATTATTTCCTGTGATTGAATCATTTATGACATAAGTAATTTTATAATATATGAAGGTTTTTTACATAAATATTGTTTAATATTTTGTGGGAAAGAAGTGATTCTAGTGCATTTATTAGAGTAGATTTTTTTTTCCATAACTTTTAAGAAATACATAACCTCAGTGCATCTACCAGTTCCAGGTAGTAAACTGTTTCCTAATTTTGCAAAATTTTGCATTTGGCTGTTTTGTATAAGCATGAGATAGCTGTTGTAATTGGCATCAAAATATATTGTACTGAAAACTGAGAACTTTTAAAGAAATTCTTAGGGAATTCCTCAGGCAAAATTTGTGTTATCCTGCATTATTATTGTTATTGTTATGGTTATAATTGCTATTAATAAAGTTTTAAAAGAAGGAAGTTGAACTATTAGTGTCAACAATATGATACAGTAGTCTCTTAGTTTTGATGTCAGAATATCATCTTTGCTGATGCAGTAAATTTTAAGTTTTACATTTGAGAGGTGTTCTCTTTTATAGTGTTGTGCTCTAATTAAAAATTATAAATATGCCTAAATAGTGACTGGCCTTATGTATACACATATACATAATAATACCAGTGTTATTTAAACAAAGGCTTTGAAATCTTGTAGAATTTAAATTATCTTTGTCAGTTTATCATGTGAGACTTAGCAGTCTTCATAGAAGGCCCTGTAACACCAGATGATTTCATGATCACTACTTCGTGCCTTGAAGTATATTGAATAATGCCTTAAAAAAATACAGATATTTATCCCTTTATAAATGGAATATCAGAATACTTCTCTACCTTTTGAGATCTTTCTGTAGCGAACTTGGTAAAGAGGCAAAATATACGTACTATTAATTGGCTACCAGTTTTGAATCAATCAGGAACTATGCAGTTATCTCTCAGTAAGTCTGCATCACAGTGTCACTGAAAAACCATCTCCTGTAACACAGAAGCTGAAGTGCTTCTGAGGATGCAGTAGGTTAAAAAACTACAGTAAATAGCAGAATAGTCAATTTAATTTGTATATATTCCTTTTCTTACTGTAACGCATTGTGTCGGGTAATGCATCTAGTTAAAAAAGGTCAGTCTTATTTGGGCATGTCTGGTGGGCACTGTCACTTCCATTTTGAGTCATAGAGCAATCCTCCTAAAAGGGAAAAGAATCAGGATGGGCTCTCTTTGGATCTAAGTATAAAATTGTTGGGTTTAATCACATTTTTAACAATTTAGTTTGATTATTTAACAGCAAAGTTTACTTTCCTGAGGATATTGATATACTTTTCCAATGCTTGCAACGCTGGGGGGGTTTGAAGTGTTGCTCTTATGAGGCTAAAAAGAACATATAGAGGATCTTATCTTCCTTATAGATTCCTGCTTTGTTATAATGAAAGTATTATTGTCTTTCTTATATGAAAGTATTTTTGTAATTAAAAAAGAATAGATACATGATGCCTTTTGTAGTTTACTTGAAGAATGAGAGATAAAAAAGGAGACATTTTTCATGCTTTAGCAGCTGAGTGGAAAAATTACTATTTGGATGATTTTCAATTCCCACCTAATTCTTTTGTCTAATATGACAAAATCCTTACAGATATAGAATTTTGATGTACTATGTTTGGTCAGGCACACCCCAACTGAAAAAGCCAACTCTCAGATGATCAACGTGTAGACTAAGGCAATTACACAAGAAGAGTATACAGTGTCATCAATTTGATGTGTATCACTCCTTTTTTATGCAAGTGTCCAAATGAGTTCTGGGACATAGAAGTGAAGTGGCCTTCTGTTAATATTGGAGCTATTTAGTACATAGATGGGTGGAGAAAGATTCAAGGTCTGGACTCTTATCGCACATCTAAATTTTTTAAAGATTTTCCTAAATACTGAATAATGATGAACTGTTCGTTAACATGCAAAAAACGATTTTGAGGGTTCTGGCTACTCTGGTGCTCTGGCATTAACTGTCAGATAACTTCCTGTGTCTGACTTTGGATACATCATCATGTGTATTACAGTCTTACCTCTGAAATTCATTTTCACATTAAATACTTCTTCTTACAGCATGATACTTGTCAGTCAGTGTAATTGAAATGTCATGCTGACCTTTATTTGAAATCCTCTGAAATTCCTGGGGTTTTTTGAAATTCTTTTTACTTTCATTCCATTTAAAATACTTAAATTGCTGGTGTTCAAAAAGTGCATGCTAATTAACTGTATGAAACTGCCTGCTAATTGATCTTACAAACAATATGTCTTTTGCAGATGTAGTTCAACTGAGTCTGCCTGAAGATCAAAAAATAAGCACCACTGCGGCAACAGTGGGACAAAGTGCTGTCTTAAGTTGTGCCATCCAGGGAACACTGAGACCTCCCATCATCTGGAAGAGGAACAATGTCATTCTGAATAGACTAGATTTGGAAGATATCAGTGTAAGTAACACAAAGTTCTATTTAACAGCTTATTATCAAAACTTGTAGTAAATAATAGAAAAGTAATAATTAACAAGCTCCTTACTCCTGATGCTTCAAAGAAAAGAAACTGAAATTATATGCGTGCCAAATTCTGTTTTTATTTTGCTTTATACTTGATACATTGCTATTAAATATAGAGAAAAGATGTTTCACAGACCAATCATTTAAAAGAATAAATATAGCAATAAAAGCATGTAAGGACTAAATTGCAGCCCAAAATACAGTCAGCATTATACATTCAGGGTTATACAGTCTTCAAACATCTAGAAGAAAAGAGAAATTTATGAAATGAAATTTTTTAAGAAATCATACAGTCTGTGCAAACAGATAATAACAACCTTATCTTCTAATAGTCCAATGGAAATTGATTCTTTTGCTCATTCCTCCAAATATTCAGCACTGTGTATGATACCTCTCAGAGAATGAAAAAAAAGGATATTAGTATAATTTATAAATTTTTTTTTAGGAAGGCAGATGTTTGCCACCTAACTTTGTCTTGACCTTAAAATACAGAGAAAAATAGAAAATGAGAAACATAATTACATCTTCTGACAAAACTCTAAAAATAGCTTTCAGCTGTATTTTTTGTGCTTTTGGGTTTGGTCACTTTGCTTATGCCATTCTGTATTAGCAAAGTTTTAAATGTGGACAAATTGATACATTGGGAGTTGTGCTTTCTGTCTGACCCCAGTGAGTCTGAAATCCCTGGAACTGTTATGTGTGCGGAATACCATCACAATCAAATATTTGGTCTATTTTTTTTTTTTTTTAATGATTTTTTTTTCTAAAATGGCAATTGTTCTCACGCATAATCTTTGTTTTGTTTAATTTTTTATTAGTTCTGTTAGTAACCTGAGCTTCCTCACAGTGATGCTCTGTAAAATAAGGGACAATTTCAAACTCATCTTGCTTGAGTGGTAGCTTTAAGTTATTTGAAATGCTTAAGATAAACCCAGCATCATCTGAAAAGTTCTCTATTAAAGAATAATTGGTTTTGTTAGTTTTATATTATCATATGACTGACATTCAAAAGTGTCTTGCCCCTGTTAACAATCTCCTTTCCACAATAGTTGATACCTTTCTGTAAATATGCATGATCAAAAACATTATTTAGAGTTCTTACTAATTGCTTCTAAGAATAATAACTGGAATGAGCTGTAGATAGAAACAGGAAGATGCATCTATACACAGAGAAATAGAAGGGAAATGATGAATGGAAATAATGAACTAACAGGTCCATTTCAAACTGAAAGGTTCACTTGACTGCTTTTTGCAGATATGAAAAGATCAAGTGTTTTCTAAGCTTGATACATACAAGTATGAAGTTTGCAGATTGCATTAAGCTGAGTGGTACAGTTGGCACACCTGAAAAATGGGGATGCCATCCAGGGGGACCTGAACAAACATGAGAAGTGGACCCACAAGAACCTCATGAAGTTCAACAAGTCAAAGTGCACCAGGGTCAGGACAATCCAAGATAGGAGTGCAGACTGGGAGAAGTCACTGAGAGCAGCCAAGAAGGACTTGAGGATGCTGCTGGGTGGGAGGCTGAATGTGTGCTCTCGCAGCCCAGAAGGCCAACTGCATCCTGGGCTGCATCAAAAAAGGAGTGGCCAGCAAGTCAAGGGAGGTGACTCTTTAAATTTCCCAAGATCAAGCCTGTTTTGCCCACCATGGTAATTATTAAGCAACCTCCTTGTTTTTACCTGAACCCATGAGCTTTCTCATTCATGTTTCTCTTATTTTCTCCCCCTGTCCTGCAGTGGGCTGTGGGGGGAATGACTCAAAGGGCAGATGGGTGGGAGCTTGGCCATTAGCCAGAGCACACTTTTGAAATATTTATCACAGCCAGGAGAAAGTTGAGTGTGGAATTTTGAAGACTCATGGGATGCACAATCTGAAATGAGGTTGCAGTAGTGATCAGACACACAAGCAAAGCTGAAATTGCTACAATTGGCCATATTTGTTTATATTTATATTAGAAGAGGAGGAATGTGTGACAGTGTACTGGAGTGATAACCCATAAACATTAAAATAAAGATCTGAAAAATCTTACTTGAGAGCCAGGATTATGTTTGTTTGTGCATTTTGTGTACAGGTACAGTAGAAACTTCTAAGGGAGTAAAAGCTTCCAGTGACAGGAGTGCATAATTCTGAAGATGACTGTATTCATCACTTATTTGTTAGCTTAAGAGAAATATAAATAGACTGAAATGCTTGGAGGTCTTCATAAACAAAAATTATAGTTCAGTAATATTCAGTCTCTTAATATTAACAGTTTTGCTATGATTCAAATATAGAAAGAGAAGGTCAAATCCAATATCCATGGAGTGAGACACTAAAATTAATAGAGCTCAAATATATCTATGTGATATTAATCTAATATCTCTTTCTAGGTAAGCTAAAAAAGATAGGAACAAAGAAGTGGAGTCTGGAAAAAAAAAAGAGTGAACAGAAAGACACTGGGTTAGATTGGTCCCCAGAGTTTCTTTTCTTCAAAATTTATTTTACAACTCACTGTTTCCACAGATTTGATACCTATATATTTATTTCTAGATCTATTTCTGAGCCTGTTTATCATATATTTACTTTTTTGGATCTTGTTTAAAGATTGTTATGTGACCATAATTTAGTATGCATTCAGGCAAAGTAATAAAAATAAAACCTTGGGGAAAAGAAAAATAGTTGTGAAAAAAAAAGTAGTGTCTTATATTTCACTATAGAAAATGAATTTAATACCTAAATAAATATTACTTCAAAGGAACAAATCCAGAGTGTGCACCAATGTATGTCACTATCTAATCACTGAAGAATGTGTTATATTTATTCAAGCAATTTTAAACATTCAAAACCCCTAAGTCCTTGTATAATTTAAGATGTCCCCAGAGGCAGTGTATACCAGGCTTTACTATGGCTATATTATAAACTACAATGATATTTGCCTAACCTGGGAATTCTTAATTTACTCAGTTATACAAGAACCACACCTGTGCATCGCAAGACTAATAATGTTGTGTAAACAGTAATCTATTTTGTGACAATAACAAAACAAACACTGATGGGGAAGATAGTTCGGGTTTGGGGTTTTTTCTTCAACAAATGCATCAACATAACTGGAAGTCAGCATATATATATGAAACCAGTCAGACTAAGCAGTATTGACACTGTGATTTCGTAAATCATAGCAAGTGCTCATACTTATAAATGAAGTTTTTCACTATCCAGTTGGCAATATGAATTAAGTTATTTGCTTCAAGGAGGGACAGACTCAGAACAATATTATGTCCTACTGCTTTGCCAAATGGAAAAATGCAACAAGAAGAAGGAAAGGAGTCCAAATCTAAATTGAAATTGATGGTTAAATTTCTATTTTTTTTTTTTTTTTTTTTTAGTATCCTACTAGTGTACTGAAAGTATACAGGATATATCTAAAGCTGTCAACCGTGGAGTGGCGGAGTCTTAATGAGCAGTGTTTTATATACTCTAAGATAAAGAAATATGAAGAATTTCAAAGGATTAGAACAGAAATTTGTATTTAAGTATGCATTTTAAAATTTTCTATTAAGAGTGCAGTCATATATTAATAATGTAGTTGTTAATATTCAGTTGATAATTTTAAAAGTACTTAGTACTCCTCAATTCTTCTTATGGTACTTAACAGTAGCAAGATGCAATACTTCCAAAAATAGTAATCTTTCTTTTACTGAAAGTAAAGGGAGGCAGGAATAATGAGCATCCATCTGAGTGAAATTACGAAAAATTATATGCCTCTGCAAGTTTTACTTTACTTAAATTGTAATATGATTGGTCTGTGACTCACTACAGAATTGATATCACAGGACATTTTACTGATATTTTAGTACACATATAGAAAGGCTTTTTTCCCCCTTGCTGTTATCCTGCATCTTAAATTTAATATTTATCTTTCCATTTACCTCTTGGAATATGTTTTATCTAAGCTATTATTAGAGAAAATAATTCCAATGTATGAAAAATAGCAGATATATTTCCCAAATGCCATACATACTACTTTTTTAATGTTAATTCATTCAGGTTTTAAAGCTTTCATTTCTTATTTTACTTTGTTGTTTTTCTGATATTTTCCTCCAGTTTTACTTTCAGATTATTCCCTATACACATGAGCAATACACTTTTCTTACAAGATCTCAGCCCTTTGTTCTTACATGTATTCAAGATCTACTGAGATGATTTGTCCACAAGCTCAGTTTAACAGTAACTTCAAAAGAGTGTAGTTCAAGTTTTCCTTTTGATAAAAACCCATGGCATCTTCCTTTAGGCAGCCTTCATGGAAAGCACATAATATTTCTGGTTTGGGGTTCTTGAAGTTATGTGTAGGTTACCTTTTTCTTAAAACTTCTTGTTTTATTCATCTTGTTAAAATTAATTTCCATATTACAGCTGCCAGTATTTTTTGGTCTCATTCAACAGTTGGCATTCTCTTCTTGATATATTTCCCCTTTTCCTCCTAAGGAAAAACACAACGCCAAAGACCAATAATGGAGAATGCCACTGAAAGCTAATGTTCTCTAAAGAACATGATAGCTTATATTCTGTAGAGTTCTGCTCAGCCATTGATTACAAAAAAAGTTTCTAGATTGTCCAAAACACTAAGTGTGTTTTCTAGAAAGGATTCTTGACATCTGACCTCTTTTTTTTCTTCCAGTTTTTCATCCTTTATTCTCCTTTTTTTTTATTCTTAAGAAAAATCTCAGGAGAACCTCATGAATTATTCCCTTCCACATTGTTTTTTCCCATGGGAGGCTATGGACCTACATACAAGCTTCTCTTCATGCATGGTTAAATTGTTCTTATTAAAACACAGTTATGACTTTAGGGTGATGGTTCAGAAGTATAAATGCCCTATCTGCCAAGTATTTGAGTGAGTGTGTGTGTGTGTGTGTGTGTGTGTTTGTACTTTTGACAGAATCCCAAGTGAACCATAAATGTTAGGGAAATATTCCTCAATCTTTTTTATCTCCCCAAATAGAAAAACTCTTAAAAGCAAAAAACTAAAAAAAAAAAAAAAATAATTATTGGGATATAAATTAAAGGACTAAAATTTAAAGAAAGTGAGGATTAATAATCAAAACAGAATAGTGTCCCAGTTCTGTCCAGGACAGGGGCAGTTTTTGCAGTATCCGGATGGGAACATATCTAGGATCTGGAGTTTATTCTGTGCCACCTCATGCCATTTTCTGGGAATGAGGAAAGAGTTCTCTTCCAGGTCAGGTAGCCTGGCAGAGAGAGGGGGATGGGTGAGCAATCACTTGTGTGAATCACTTGCCTCTTTTTTCTTGTACAATCTGTCACTAGTATTGTTGCTGTTACTGTTCATTCTGTTATTTCATTGCTATTTCCAGTAAATTGTTCTTATCTCAACCTCTGATCTTTACCTTTTGTGCCTCCAATTCTCCTGTCCAGCCCCCCACAGGGGGAGGTGGAACTTTCCAGTGGGAACCGTAAATTGGGGAATACCATTCCTAAACCATGACAAATAGATATTCAAAATTCGTGGGAAACCAGTTCCTTTATTTGCAAGTGTCCTAAAAGAGGGAATGCCTGCTTGCAGGGATGGCTTAGTCAATGCACTGACTTTCTGATTTGCTGCAGCAAGCTCTGCATGCTCTTTCTCCATTCCTCAGGTGCTTTTTCTTCTCCCTGACATTTTCCCACTGGCTCTCTTACCCTGCAGAATCTTTGCTGGGGTCTCTCATCCTTATGTGAGGAAAAGCGTAGGAGTTCTATGACATGAAGGGAGATGATGCTCCTACTTTTTGGAAGACAATAACTCATAGTCCAACAATGAAGAAATCAAACTGTTCCGTCATAGTACCATAGTCAAAAAGCTACCAATCTTGTTCAATACAAAATCTGGGTCCCGACCAGTTTATTTTGAGCTTTTATTTGTAAATTGCAGTGTCAGATCTTCTATATGGTCCAGCAGTATTCTGTGTGTTACAACCAGGATATATGAAGTTCACTTTAAAAGCCTACTTGCAGGTTTTCTGTATATGTTATGGCTATGACACTTCTTAAATGCATCTGTTACATCTTTCTCATATATTTGCTACTTTTTTTTTTTTTTTTTTTTAAATCAGGTAGTTTGATTAGTTTAACAGTGACTCATCAAAGTCAGCACATTTCTATTTTTACCTGTATTGAATTTCCCTTTATCTTTTATATGTTTTTTCTTTTAAGTAGGAGGTATAATTACCTTTTCTGTTGAATGGGTTGAATACTATTTTTGGTTTGGATTTTTTTTCTATTCCACCTTAAGCGTAAAGTGAAAATAGTTATTGTCAAAAATGCCAATCAGCTTTATGAAATAACTAATATTTTTTTGTTTACTTATAGTTAAGCCAAAAGTCTTGACCACCAGTGCAATCATTGCATTCAGTCCCCTTCCATCCTTCTTTTTTCCTCTTCCTTTTTTTTTTTTTTTTTTTTTTTTTTGTTTTTTTTTTTTTTGTATCTGATTTTGAGTCCTAATTAACTCTTTAGTGCTGGGATAAATCACATGTATGACTTGCAAGATACGGTATGTTTTATTTTGAATATTGAGGCTATTTTAATATTTATTTTAGTTATGACATGATGACTGCTACTTTGGACTATACATTGTGTTTTCATGACACTGTAAAGGCATGTATAAATCAGGTACCAAAACTGATCTGTAGGCCTCTGGGTTAGTGAAGTAGTGCAAAAAAGATTGGGATGAGATTTCATTCACAAAGTATCAATTCCCATTAAAATAATTTGAATATACCTCTTCCATAAATCTAGCCTAAATGAAGTTATAGTACTTCTGAACTTTATGATACAGCTTATTATGTACATTTTTTATGGTGGGGACTATTTTTACTTTGAGCCCGCTGATGATTCTTTTTATGAAGAAATGTTAAGATCCTCACAGGCTTTCTCTTCTCTTATGCTCAATTAGTACACTTCATTGTATCTTTACTACAAATGAAAGTAATTGCTTCAGAGGTGAACAGAACCATGTTCTGTGGACCATCATCTCCTCTTATGCTTTCAGCAGTGTAACTGAGATCAGGATCTGGTCATTTTTCTGTTACAGAGTGGGGCAAAGTAATTGCATCTTGCAGAGCTGAGTCCCTTGTCTTGCACTACTCATAATTTTACGTTCTAGAGCCGTTTTTACTGTTAATATCCAAAAGAGCTGAATCTGTTGGTATTTTTATGTTTGGTTTTCTGCATTTTAAAATAAAAACTCTTGTGACAGTGAAAGGTGATGATATAACATGTAAATCCTTTCCCCCTTACCATAAAGAAATACATGAAAATAACTCCAGGCAAGCCATATTAAACTAGCTTGAAGACAATGCTATACATTTCTGACACAGACAGAAATTGTTAATAAAATGAGAAAGGGACACTGTGGATTTCTGAATTACTTGATTTTTCCAAACCAGTTTCTTAACACATTGAACACATTGTTAGAAGAGTAGCTGAAATGCTAAATCTGTACTCCTAGATGTTTAGGAAGAGCTTTTGTGGGAGATGAAATATATAAATATCAAAGGTGTTCAAAACATTCTTATCCTTGTTCTTCATAAATATGTCTTCTTGTAAATGCAGTTGCTTCTAAAATACATCAGTGATACTTTAACTTCTGTTTTATTACTGTTGGCATTGCACAACATAGTTGTATCCCCCCTCGCCTGTTTTAACTTTTGTATAGTAAATAGTGTTTAGCAGATTCTGTAGAAACATGTAACTATCTTAAGGTACAGAGAAGCAATTTCATTTATGTTAATGTTTTCCTTTCAGCAAGCTTTTAGATTCATCATGATTTTTCTACCATATTACTCATTCAAACGCTCTTTCTTAATGTCCTGCTATAGTAATTCCTACTGCTTTTTTTCTTTTTTTTTTTTTTTTCAAGGACACCAGAACTTTTATCACACCTATCTTTTTTTCACTTTTGCCTATCTTCCCCACATTTTAAAATTAGTGGTAAGCTGTTTAATATTCTATGTTATAAGCTGACTTGAAAATTTTTGTAAGCATCACTTTTTCATCCCCATAGCATCTTTCTTCCTCAACTCTTTCTTTTCACTTCAAGTTCATAGTTTTCTCTGTTCTTTTCTGTATATATATGTATATTTAGAGATGCAGGTTATGTCTACAATCAATATTTCTGTTACTAGAAAATTCAGTTTGGGCTAATCATTTCTGATTACTTCATGAAAAAATTGCAGTTTGATTTTTATGTAAAGTTATAGAATTACTACTTCCACTTTTTCTGCTCTATACATTCCATCAGCTGGGTGAAACCCAGAATAATTTCTAAATTACTTTATTACTAGTTACATATTTATTTCTCCAACTTGTCCAGGTCATTTTGCAGTTCTTTTTCTATCCTACTAGACTTAATGCTTTTCACAGCTAAGAAATACCTGAAAGGGTTTTATAGTACACAAAAAGATTACTAAGCTTTTCAGATTATTATTTTAGAAAAGAAATATCAAAAGAACAACCTCTACTAGGCTACAGCTAGCAGTAAAGGTCATTCCTTCTTAAAAGCATGAGAAAGATGCTTTGTTAATAATGGCCTCCTGTGGTTCACAGCCCTGACTTTCAAATCATTTCTATAGTACATTAAATAGGAGGGCCATATCACCAGTAATAAAAGTGCTTTGATATCCAGGAGTCTGTTTCATTGAACAGAGAGTTACATACCAAAAAAAAAAGAAAAAAAAAGAAATTCTTTCTTCCCCTCCTTTGCAAGAAGCCCAGGAAGAAAAATTAGGATGCATAGGACATGACCGCCTTTTGGGAATTTGGCTCAACTGGCATTTATATATTTTAAAAAATAATAATAATTAAAAAGAAAACTGCAGAAGTGTACCAAGGTATTTACTCAGTACTGACTCAGAAAGAAAATAGCTACCCACCTGAAAAATAATCGATACTGCTACTTGCAAAGGTGAACATGAAGCAAATTACTTATCTAGATCAAGTCTGATTAGTTTGTGAGCTCTGACTGGATAACAACAGAAGGGGTATTTCTGCCATGACTTTCAAATGATGATATGTAAGTTTTCTCTTAATCAAACTGGTCAGTGATCTGCCTATCCATACACCTGATAGTATGTGGCATCCATTAATTTTTAAATTTTAATAAGATATACTTTAGTTCAGACTGATTTCTCTTTCACCATACCAAGTCATGTGCCATATGTTAATTTTATCATCTTCATGTGTATTCTTCCTTTTTCATGTTTATACCATTTTTAAACAGTTATCTTACTAGTCTAGAGCTTCTTTGTCAAAAATTTACCTTCAGAACTTTTTCTGTTTGGGTATAAAGAGTATTTGTATCCATAGCAAAGAGTTTTCATTGTTCTGTTAAAAAGGAGAGATACAATAAACTAAAGATTTTTCTAAATTTAGTATGAATTGGGGAACAGATGCATCAGTGTTGTCCATCTGATTCTCCTTTTATGTATGCCTGCCTATTGTAGCACTTCAAACTATAACAGAAGTATGAAAGTTGAAACAGCGCTTCTAAATAATACCTAGCTTGGTTTGTTATAAAAAATTGTCCTTCTCTAAGGAAAATTCAGAGGAATTGACAGAGGATCAATGAATCTGCATTCTTTAGTGTACTTTTGCAGATACAATGAGATAGAAGTGACTGGATTTTTTTACAGTTACCCGAAAGTACTTATTAAATATGTTTTGGGTTTGCTGGTGATTAACATTTTTCCTCTAGAGTTTTCTAAGGGATATATATTGATGTTTTCAAATGATGTTTTCAAATGATGTCTTAGCATTGTCTGATTTAAATCAGATTTATGTGTCCATTTACTCTTCAGAATTTTCATAAGAACAATTTTTATGCATTTAATTTCAAATAGTCCTGTTAATTGAGAGGGCGCTATGTCTTCCTTTGTAGCATTTGGGCTCCTTCCAGGCAAATGTCTCTCTTTACAGACCTGTTTATGTCAATGAAAAATAAAACAGAATTGCCATACTATGGCACAGTAAAATATCAATGCCATATTACTTTTTTTCTGTGATATATTTTTAATTTTTTGCAGCAATTTGGCAAATATTAGAAACTCTGTGAAGTTCTTGCTATTGTCATCTATAGTTAATGAAAGATGACTGAAATCCCATTTTCTCTTTAAGTCTTTGACATTATATATATCAGTTTTAACATCAGACTAGAAATTAGTTCATGAAAAAGGGCTTTGAAGTTTAACATGTGAAAGTTGAACAATTAACATTTTAAATTAGAGCAAAAGGGAGGCAGATCAAAAAGTCACCTTTTCTCCCACCTCTCTGTATTAATAAAGATCTTATTTCTGACATGAATTCTATGATCATAGAGTTGGCAACAGTTAATGATAGTTATAATTGGAGTAAAAGATAATTGAAACCAAGGGTTAGCTAGAGAGATTAGCAGCAGAAAAATAACCCCTGTACATTTCAGTCTTGCAAAGTAAGATCGTACTGTATATAAGAAAAAAATATGTGATGGTATTTCAATAATACAGTTACATATGGTGACAGTAGCGTAGAAGCTTACCAGTCAATAGTGCTGTCCCATTATTTAAAATAAAAACATAGAATAACGTGAAAAGAGAAGAGTTAGTCTGTATAGTTTCCCTGTTCATAAAGGACTTGTACCTCTAAAGAAATTTTGGATCTATTACAAAAAGCAGTACTTAGGAAAGCAAAAATTAATTACAGTAGACAAATGTAAACAATAATGGTGTTCTGACTAATAAAGTTATTTTGGTGTATCTTGTGGAAAGTTGAAATGTGCTAAGAAAGTGTTAGCTGTTTTTGCAACAGAAGAGAATTGGTTACTGTGATTGGCAGAGCACTTGGGTGTATCATAGAAGAGAGAACCTTTTACTCAATTCAAAGAGCACAGGAATATGGTTGTGATACTCTTATTTGCATACAAATCTTTTATATAAGTGTTTTATTTAACTGGAGTTTATGGTCTTATTTTTAACTGGGCAATTGAAAGTACTTGTGTTTGATTTTATTTTTTTTCTTCTTTTACTGTTCTAATGCATAAGAAAAACATGTACCTCAGGCATTTTGCTCGTAAATAATACACAGTTTCTACTACAAGTAGCAGGATATGGTAAAAATTATATGTATAACAAATGTGTTTATTAAGAACAAAGTTTTAAACATCAGCAAGATTTATTTACTGCATTAATAACAGCCAGAAAATATTTATGACCACTATTCACAATCCCTTTAGGAAATGGGGAACTTCCAGCCTTACTTCTATGACTTGAACACAGACTAGATCAAAAAGAAATATCTTATTGGTCATAATGTATAGAAAATAATGGGATTTTTTTTACTTCAGCATTATGCTATTATCTTTGTGTATGAACAGCTATCAAAATATATGATATCTGTAGGCTTATCATAACATCTTGTCTTCATATTAGTAAAAGAACAGAAGTCATACTTGGTACAGCTCCACAAAATCTTTTTGTCAGTGCCACTATATGCTGAATTTTTTTTTTTTTTTTTTTTTTTTTACAGACAATTTTATGAACACTGTAATTTGTCTTGTTTTATACCAGGATGTTTTTGCAGTGGCTTATAATGTATCTGACCAGAAACCATAACCAGGGAATACAAAGGTTACCACTAAAAAATATCGTCACATCTCGTTTCTGTAGGGAGGGTAAATAAAACAAAACAACCAACCCCTCAAACCAATCAACAACCAAACAAAACTCCCAAAAAACTGAGCAAACCCAAAAGATTCTTACATAACTAGTTTCTGTGGTTACAGTGAAAAGTGGCTGTGAATGACCCTGAGGTGTCTTTTCTATCACTGATATCAAGGAATTGATCTTGCCTAGTAAAGCTGTCTTGTGATAAAAGATTAGACTGATGGACATGGAGTGTTGTATTAGTGGTTTGAGCAAAGACAGTGTGCATGTACCACTTTGATAACTAAAATTAGTATTAAATGTAAATTATCTCACCTTTCACTTTCTTATTAGTGTAAATTCAGCATTTGCTTGTAGTACTCTTGCTCGCACTGAGTGCTTAGTTCAGGTTGACTGGGATTTTCTGTTTGTTTGAAAGGCTCTAAGAAAAATATTTTGGAAGTATTGAATGTGTCAATCTGACTAGACCTTTGTTAGGTGAAGCCTTTGTGCTGGCATTTAAACTGCCAATATTTTGATTTTATTAGCAAAGAGGAGAAGATGGCAATAAATGGATGTCAATCACTTTGTTGTATGTATTCCGGTGTATACTTATAAGAAGTCTTTCATATAGGAATTCCATTCAAAATCTTTCTAAGCATGTATGTCCCCATTTCTTACATAATATACTTGATAAACTGATACAAGTGGCCCTTGTATTAATAATTCAAGTAATGTGTGACTCTTTTGTTTCTACTGTTGTCTGTAAATCATACATTAACGCTACATTTAAAATGAGAGATCAACTTAAAGGAAACTGTTCAAATTACAATATGATTTTGTCCCACTTTGTCCATTAAGAATGAGCTAAAACGAATCATTCTGATTTTTATATCAGGTTTGAAGGTACTAGGTTTCTTTTTTTCTTTTTTTCTTTTTTTTTTTTTTTCCCTTATCTTGTCTTTAGTTACCATATAGTAGGAGATTCCCAACAAGTCTCTATGTTTTTTGGTTTAGGTAGTTCTGTCTGCAAGATATTTGAAAGTTTTATGTGTTTGAAAATGTATTTTGTAGCCCATTCAGTTTATCACATGTACTCAAGTGATTTTGTGATAAAACAAAATTTATCCCGCAAGGGATTGTATAAAGCTTGAAGATACTCTACCTGCCTTTCTGTCTCACTCCTGGATGGTTCAGAAATATATGGGATGGACTGGATGAAAACTGGAGGAAAATTTTTGTACTACAAAAGTCTAAGGGTTGGGGTTTTTTGTGGGTTATCTTTTTGTTGTTGTTGTTTGTTTGTTTTCTGTAGATTCTCTTGACTTTGTGAGGAAACATCTGGAGAAATTTCTATTTTATGCAATAGGAAGATCAAAAACTTCAATAAACTTTATAAATTTAAAGCTAAAGTGCTTGCATTCTAAGTATTTGAAAACAGATTAAATCTTACAATGTAATTATGAAGAGCAGATATTTTTAGAATCAGGAAAATCAGTAAAATTCAGTGATTTCCCTGCACTAATCCTAAGAATATAATGTCTCTAAAGAAAGAAAGTAGAAACGGAGATGCTCTTGCTTAGCTCATTCCACAAATCTGATCCTAAATTGAGACCTTAAAGCATAAATTGAACCAGTACTGCTTCTTTGGGGCCTCCTGGCACTTAGACACACTTTGGAATGTGATCTAAGTAAATTGCACGATCAGAGCTAGTTTCTCTTTGAAGAAGCAGCTTGGAGTGTAATAATAAATACATCTACAATTAAAGCTGATTTAAAAAAAAAAAAAAAAAACAGTTTAAGGAAACGATAGTAAACTGTGGTATCTGGATAATTATAAATTCATGTCACTGATTATGAGGTGAACTTGAAAAATATATCGGACATTAAAGTCAGATACTTTATGCAGTTAAATCTGATTATATAACAATTTGTTTTAGAAAGGAGTAAAAGTTGAATGGTATGTGAGTGATTCCGACGATCTCTGTCTAACATGAAGCAATAAAAAAGACAGCTGTATCAGAGCATGCTGAAATCTTCATTTAACATAAGCTGCATCTACTCGGTTGGAGATTTTGAATGTCTAAATAAATTAGCAGTCATTATTGCAGATTCATAGCAAGATAGCGTAAAGTTGCAGAGTTTTGGGGGAAGTAAAAGGTTAGTGATGTTTTATGACTAGCCTCAAGAGCTCTAGTACTTTGGTAAAACTGTCACTTGTGTGTAGTGACTCCCATAAACAAGAAAAAAATCCTAATTCTCTTTACACATCTACATATAAAATGAAGTCATTATTCTCGCTGATGATCTAGTAGTAAAGGGTTTTATGGCACTTTTCTGTGTCATCCTTCTTCAGATTCTTAGGAAGCTTGTAACATTATTAGGTTTCAAAATAGCAAAACCATGTTTTAATCAACTGACATCTTTTTTGAAAAGCACAAACGAGTTTCATGTTTTCTGTAGAAAAATGAATGTTACTATTTATTAGCTGTTACTATTTCCTCAGGAAGTAAAACTGCAGTCCTTACTGTATACCAGAGAATAAAGGGAAAATCATACATCTCTAACAAATTATTTAAACAGGTGCAGTGTTATTCTATTCATTTATAGTCAGAGAAATAATCTGAGATTTGCTGAATACAGACAAATCCTGCTCAGTTCAACTAATGATCTGGGCTCATGTGTTATTTCAGGAAGAGGGAATAGAAGATGATCTCTGCATTGACCATTTGTAATAGAATCTTGGGAAGGTATGCACACAGACTTTCTCAACACTTGAGATTTAGTTAGATGTTCTGAATTGCTCACCAGATGATCACCTTTTTACCCAGTAGCAGTAGAATCGTGCTAATAAAGCTATTTTGCTTTAGTAAAGCTAGTAAAGCTATTGTGATGAAAAACAGCCCTTTGTAAAATTCACTCATGATTTGTGTTTTTCTTTACAGTCTCCCCAGTGTCAAGAAACAGAGGGACCAATTAAATGCCTTCAATGTCTAATTGCAGCTAGGAAATTTGTTTCCATGGTCAGCAGAGAGAGTTAGGTGGTAACTAAAGCAGGGAGCAATGATGGATCCATTGAACTTTCCAATGGAAGGATTTTGCTACCTTTAGCTTTCTCAACTGACTGCAAAAGAAGCTTAAAAATATTAATTTCCCTTGATTAAAGCTAGCCTGCATTAATAGCCATGAACAGTTGTCCTGTATCCTTCAGAACAGAGCTTCCTTTAAGATCCTGTTGCTTTCCGCTCTAGATACTATAGTAGTGCTTATTTTAGACTGTGCATTTTCTTTTTTTTAGACTTTGACATGATTTACAATTTTCTGTAAGGCTGTTTCTTTGGCTAGTGGATTTACATTAGATTCATGATTCATTCTTATTGATACTTTAAAATATGAAACTGAGAGAAGGTATGCAAAATATGTGCTTGTGAAATTTAGGGTTTGTTTTCTCAAGATAGAAGCAAAACTAAAAAAACCTCTTGAATTTGTGCCAAATGCAATTATTTTCAGACTTTTTTGTGGAATTTAATTTCTTTCTGACAGGCAGTAAAACACTGCAGAGTTGCATTGCTTTTCCAATGTGAACAGAGAAACTGATTACTTGGAAAATAGGAGTTGTAACATTGACATTAGCATGAAAAACCTGAGCTGAGTTTATCTGGCAAACCAAGCATACATAAATAATTATTTTTAAAAGTGTTTCCAGTTAACCCTCAGAAGGTTATCTTCTCTCTGTGTCCTTGTAATAAAGGAAGTTAAAGATACTGAAAAAAATGTAAAATATTAACAAGAATGTGACATTAGTATTGCTGATACTTCCATGAGTTGATCGAAATCAAATGCAGAAAGTTTGGAGGGGGGTATAGGAAATAAAGGGAATTATGGTATACTGGCTGTGTTTTATAAGTAAAAAAATGTTGTTTCTAAAGTATCTGGTTGTCTGCAATTATTGATGCAGCTTTCCCTTAGCAAACCAATGCAAAATTTTAATCCTTAGGTTCAAATTTTTTACCTGCTCAGTTCAGAAGCAGATGACACGGTTTTTTGCCTTTTCCCATAAGAAAATCAAGATTTCCCTTTAAAAAGGATGTAAACTTCCACACTCAAAGTGTATTGTCATTGTAATTGAAAATTGTTTTGTTGATTGTCATTAACCATCAAGAAAAAGGAGTCCAAAAATATAATTTTTACTTTGTTGCAGATTTGTCAAAGACTGCAAATAGAAACACAGGTCATATGAAATTTAAAAGCTATGAATTCAAAAATATGGGGTTTTTGCTAATTCCATTTATTAAGGACCAAGTAAGCTATTTTTTTGTTTGTTTCAGTATAATGTAAGTGATAATTCACATCTCCAGTTCACATAGCCTGTATTATTTTCTTATTGTTTTTATTTTTCTTTTTTATTTCATTCCTTACAATGTGGAGTTCTGGAGTTAAAAGTAATATTTTGAAGTTCTTTAGAATTTGAAAAACTAAAGGATGGAAGACTGTATATTTCTTCTGACTTACATGAAACAGGTGCCATAAAATCAGTACTGTGAAAGTGTATAAGTGTAAACTTTGGTGCATGAAAAATCACTTTTTTACCGTGTACCAATGTGGAGGTAATGGATGTTCAGGATGAACCCTTCGGATCACTCAGTCACTCAAAATGTGGAAAACCCAGGCACCAAACCCTAGTTTGAGTTTTGTAGCATTCATGAATTTCCTGTTGCATACCTATATTTTATTTGGGGCTCTAAGCACTAGATCTACAGTTATTTTGTGAGGGAGTTAGACTTTTTTTTCTAGAAAAACCATGTTTTCTGATTAAAAAAAAAAAAAAAAAAGGAAAAAAAAATCTTCTGCAGTTTTGGGTATAATGGCTTCAGACCACCTAAATGTAATCTGCATTCTTGATCCATTTTCCTGAACTACTTAAATCTCTGAAGTGAATTCTCAGTTATACATTGCAAGTGAGATTTGGGCAGTGATCAGTGTGGATTGACTTAGTGAAAAGGAAAATAAAGACATGATATTGTTTATTTGGGGGAGATGTTTTTTAGGGGAAAGTTGTGATCTTTATATGAGAGAATACGCAAGATTTTAAGTACAGAAGGTTTTTACAAAGAGCAAAAAACCCTAAAAAGTTATTTAGGAGAACAATATCTTGGCAAAAAATGCTGGGAAAAAACTACCCGCAAACCAAACCAAAACCAATCCCAAGTTCTGTGATGGTTACCAAGTTCAAGCAGTCTGCTTCATTATACATTCTCCTGTGGGGAAAAGCTGGGAACAGTCTTTGTAGAGCTGTTGATGAAAAAGTGGAAGCAAATGATCATAAACTTTCTTATATGCAAAGAGTTAGCATGTGGAAGCAAGTTATAAAACCAAAGGAAATAATAGTTGATTTAAAAACAAAAATCACCTTTAGGTTTCTGTTGTATAAACACTAAGACAGCAAAGGAAAGATTGGGTATCAAATTAAAGCTTTATTCCTATACTATTTTACTCCTTATTCCTATACTATTTTACTCCTTATTCATGACATATATCATGATTCTTAAAATGCCAAGTTCTTCAACAGAACAGAGTTACATTGGAATAATTGTTAAAGTAATTGTTCGATTCTGTCTTTTTATGTATGAGAAAAATAATTAGAGTTTCTCAGTGGAATTCTAGAGGTATCTTGCCATTTTTATTTGAACAGTAGGAGACTGAACAGAAATTGAGCTTGTAGGTTTTTTTACCATCATCAAATGTTCTGTATTTGTTGTTGTTGATGTTTGAAAGCTCTGTCTGTTTCAACCATGTTTGTGTGTCATTACAGATGCAGGTGTTTTCAGGGACTTCGCTTGTGAGTTAGTCAATAAAGCACTGAATATTTGTCAACATGCAGTGTCAAATAGCTTTGTTTATACTTCACCATCCCTTTTCAAATGCTGCTTAGAACATCAAGTTCTCTTTGTATTGAGTAGTAATTAACAAAACAAACATTGAACTGCTATAACAATAAACTAGGGATATTTATTTTGTAGTTGTAAAGGAAACCCAAACAAACCAACCAGACAAAACCTATACTAACAAAAAAAGAGCCATCCATAAAATTCAATCTGAGTTATGAAATGGTGGTGTCATGTGTGAATATTACTGAAATACTGATGTCTCAGTAAAATAACCACAGGGATGTTTAATCCATTGTTTCTGAGAAAAAGAAGAAAAAGCCATAACACAGGCATTCATTTACTTAAAAAATAACTATGTTACCTAAAGATATCATATGCCACAGTGAGTCAGTTAAAGGGCTGGAGCAGGTAAGTGTGCATCTAATATTGTATCATAAGGAATGTTAAAGTAGTCTCCAGACTGCATTTTAGCAACTCAATTTTTATACAGTCCATCCTATGTCCTATTTTGTTCACAAATGCCTTTGGCAGAATGTAGGCAGAAAATTTTAGACAGCAATAATAATAGCCATTTTCTAGATAAAATGTGAGGACCTGGCTCTTTTGAATAGCTGTTCTTCCATCTTCCACTAATAATGCTCTCGAAGAATAACAGTTAGAAAACATGTGTTTCTCTTATAAGGAAGAAAAGTAAATCAGACTTCCGCTTCATACACTTTAGAAAGAGATAAAGATCAAAATACTTAACTAGGAAATCTATTGAAGTTAGCCAGGTGGATTATTTTGAAGGGAAATCCAGTTGTATCGGTTCATATTATCAAAGCTAAAAATTAAGTCTTTAAGAGGGTTCTTTTTCAATGTTTGCAGTGGTAACATGGAATGGTATATTGAAGGGTTAGTAGCAATATTGTCTGTGCAACCAAAGTGCTAATACAGAAAGCTAGAGTTATCTTAAGGAAGGCAAGTTCTTGATAGTATTACCAAGGTGGGTTAATTTTTAGATGAGTTATTTTTTTTTCTCTGAATGAACAACTAGCATAATCATCTGAAAAACAGATTTGTGTAATGCAAAATTCAGTTTTTCGTCTTTGGATGAAGAAATGCAGTGAGACATATGTTTTCTGAATAATATTTTGAGTACTTTTAAAGAAAGAAGTCTGCAAAAATAAAGTTCATAGAGATTTCAGTTTTCATGTTTAAATTTCAGCCTGCAAGAAGACTCAAGATGTTATAATAAAAGTAATCTTAAATGAAATATGTGCATAACACATTGAGACATTGAGATCATGTTCTCTGGGTAAGAACATAAATTGGAAAGTAAGGTCTTAAAAAAAAAAAATTCCCAGTAAATTGGGAAAGTCATAGGTGAGCTCATGGAAGAATGGAAGAATAGTCATAATGGACCAGAGGTTAATCTAGCCCAGTATTTTCTCACTGATAACATTCAAAGGATAAAATGTAAGAATAACAGAGCACATAGTAATAATTTTCTATCTAAGTTCTTTTACTGTGCAATGTACAGGTTTCCTGAGTGTATTGTAGCTGAGGTTTTTATTTTTACAGGCTTTTGATAGAGTCTTCTGTGGACTTGAGGAATTTATAGAGAAAAAGCTTATGAAGAAACAAGGAGGAATTAGTTGGGGAATATAAAAGTCTCTTGGCCATGACATGGTAGACAAGTAGCCTAAGAGGAGGCGGGAGGGCACAAATCTGGAGTACAGCCATGGATTTCAGGGCAGCAGACTTCAGCCTGTTCAAGGATGTTCTTGGAATAATTCCATAGAAGATCATATTGAAAAGAGAAGTGTTCCAAGAGAGATGGTTGGTTTTCAAGGAGCTCTTGACAGAACTCAGATAAAAGGAAGAAAGGTGTAAGGACAGACAGGTGACCCAGGGAGAACCTGGGGATACTATTTGAATGTGCAGATCATGAAACATAAAGCCATCTCAGAACTGAATCTGGTAAGGGACATAAGGGGTCTACAGAGTTTCAGGACTGTATCAGCAGCAAAAGGAAGACTATGGAGAATACAGACCTGTTACTGAGCCGGTCACGTATCATTTCAAAGGATGACAACAGTTCGATAGGATGTCATTTAACTTCTTAATTTTTGCAGAGATTTATTTTTTTCTTGCTGATCAGATCCAATCCTAAATAGCTTTTCTTCTGCAAACAACTATTACAGCTAAGTAAACATATTGCTTCTGCAGAGTTTATCTAGTTGATAAAATAAAAACTGTATTTTCTTTTACAGACATATGTGGCAAGATTAAGCAACACCATTCACAAGTATAATATTTGAATTTCAGATTACTGTCAGATATTCTCATTTAGTATTTGTAATGTTTGATATTTGCATCACGGCTTTGTTGCCAAGATGATGAGCATAATTACTGCAGAGAAGCAGGCTTAATTGTGATAACCTTGTTTTTAATCTTTCCTGGTAGGATTTTGGAGATGATGGGTCCTTGTACATTACTAAGGTTACCACAACTCATATGGGAAATTACACCTGCTATGCTGATGGCTATGATAAGCTCTATCAAACTCATATTCTCCAAGTGACTGGTAAGGAAATATGTTCTAATTACCAAGTCATGAGAGACTTGGGGTTTGGATTTCTTTAAGTAGATTTGTTGCTGCTGTTTTACTTTTTTCGTATTGTGTTACAGCTTATAGAAAAAAGATATATAATTTTGTCTTCATTATTACCTTTAAATAACCTCTCAAAACAATAAAATATAAAAATTTTCATTTATTAATTCCATATCAATAATAGTTATTAAAAGGTGTAAAGATAGACTAGAGGGCTTGCTTTGCACCTGTGATGTTATGAAGAATAATACATGTTTTATAGATGCATATAGATATACACAAACAGAGTAGGTTTTGGTTTTAATTTATTAATTCTGGAGAATGCATTGGGAAAAATAAGTGTCTAAGTCTCTTGTGCAAAGAATGCTTGTTTAATACAAAATTAAAAATATGCACTTTCCTAAAGGTTTCATAATTGATGTAGGCTTTTACATTCACATATATCATTTTGAAATCTAACCATGATTTTACTATATGAACTTCAGGCACTTGGATTTGAAATCTTTATCTTTACATATTTCTACAACTGTTCAAGTTCTAGGGAACACTTTAGTAAACTCTGTACTTGGACAAAACTTGACTGCATTGTTACTGGTGCCCTGAAGACAGGCCTTTACTTTCTCTAAAGCTGCAGTATACTCTCCCACTGATGAAAGGTCTGCTATACCTTATCACCGCTGAGGTTTAATGTCTTTTTTTTTCTTTGAGTGACCCTGCACTTTCATACTTTTTCAATTCATGTTTGTCTTTGACTCTTAATTCTCCATTTCTGAAGTAAACTACCAGTGTTTGCCATTTCATGTTGTTACTTTATTCTATCCAGCATCATGTTTGATCTCAATCTTCTCCTCCAAATTTACTTTGCATCAACAGGCTCTATTTCTCTCCTGAAGCTCACAACCCCCAGTTTCCTGGCTATTCTTTGTTTTGTTAGTTGTTACTCAGTTGTGTAAAGCCTTACTATAATTGACTTTTCTTGACATCTCATCCAAGAATGCTGAAATATCTTGTTATTCCTATCTTTCAGTGATATGCATATGAAATACAGCTTCCAAGATTAATTTGACTTTTAATATGATTTATTCTTCTTTTAATAGCTTTTTTTCTTTCCCTCTTCTGTTGCTAATATCCTTCCCCTTTAAATTACTTTGACTTTTAGTGCTTGTTTGCAGTTTTATAAACATGTTGTCTCTGCTGGTATGTTTCACCAGAAGCTGGCTTATAATATTTATCTATCCATATTTATTTTTTTTTACCAATTTCTTCCCCTCCTGGCCCCCAAGACTTTGGACTTTTCCTCCTTCAAATTTTTCTTCTGGGATTATTTTCTGTCATTTAAAAAGCCAGGTAGCAAATACTGGCTAGACTGAAGTGCAATTTATTCATATTTTAATTTCTGCAGACATAGCAGAGTTATTGGTGAGTTGAACATATTAGAAGGTCCTTGACCAACATTCCTCCTCTGTTTTATGGGTGTGGGTTCACCCTGAATTATTAACAAAATTATGTTCTCGTCAACACATTCCTTACCTATCTAAACGTGTAAATAATCCTGCAGAGGTGCATTGCAGCAGTTAAAATACTAGGATTCCCCATTTTTGGCTCAGTTTAGTACACAGTGAGGCAAAACTCCACTGAAGATGAAGGTTTTCTACAAGATCAGAAAATCAAGAAACATAATTTGAGAGAGGACAACTGTAGATTTTTCTGGTGATGGAATTGTCAGTTAAGATACTGGTTTTTTCATCTGGAAACCACTGTAAACCTCAGATTACTGCTGTTCTAAAAGTTGGCACTGGAATGGTACCTTGCAACACGATTTTGGTTGTTGATATTTTGGTGAACAAGGTATGGGAAAAGGAGGCCCTCTGAGCAACAGGATCGTTTAGATTTTGTTGTGGAAAAACAGAGTTAAATCCGTTGAGATTAAAGGTCGAATGAACAGCTCTTCCACAGTTTAGATCTGTACTTCTAAGCAGTAATCTTCTTAAGCACAGGCATGATGGTCAGTACTTGTAGCTGTGATAATGACTAATTAATATAATGATACTCGTATTAACTGGAGAGTCAGTCAAAAGGTTAATGGGATAATGAGGCTTCATTGATCACAAAGATGTAACGTGAAGGTTCAGTGAAAACAATGTAATTAGATTTTGAGTCCTTTTTTGATTTCCATTTATATACAGCTATATATTTCTAGAAAAAAAATTATATTGATTAATATGCAGATATATATATAAAAATCTGATTTATTTTCAAGATTAAAACCTTTAAGATTTTTTTTTTTAGTTTTGAATTATCTGGTACAGTAGTAAAGAATAAGAGAATTAGCTTTCTTTGGAGTTGTAAAAATACAGTTAATGAACATTTTAAAAAAATTGCTTTATTGTAAAAAATTCAGTCTACTCCTACAAATAATAGGGTAAATATTGTAAGAAATATTATCAAAACTTGATATTTAACATTTTTTCATATAATCTATAAAAAAATCCCAAAAATACAAAGTCGTAGGGGGGCAGGAGTACCCGTTTCACAATCTAATCCTAATTATTAGCATTTACAAAATACTTAAAACTTTCAATGTGTACAATTTTGAGATTATATGACTCTGAGACTGTATGACTACATGAATCTGAGTCTATAGGATTGATTTTTATTTTTCTTTTAATATATCATTCATATTTAAATTAATTCCATCAGATATTTTTCCTCTACTGTTGTTGACATCACATGACGTGAATCCCATTAACTAGGAATTCTGTTCTCAGAGAGGGATTGTTGTATGTAATAGTCTTATTATCACTGAAAACAAAGAGGAGCTCTGTAATTTGATCTCTCATAAAATATTTATATCAACTCCATAACTTGTTTGTTAAAACCTGTCTTTACTTAATTTGTACTTCAGAAGAATTTGTATCATCTCCCCTATGCTTCTTTATTAGTCTCTGTATTTTGTCCACAGCAGCCATCCAAACTTTTATGGGCAAATGCTGGTAAAAACTGGAAAAATTCTTCCAAACAAATTATTAAACGGTGCTTAGAGGGAAAAAAATCTGTAACAAACTCAGATATTCTTGTGTGGTGTTATATTTGGTAGGGGGGTTCCTGTCTCTAAAATGCCTTTTGATAGTATTAATGTATTCAATTAGCCACTTTATAGATAAATATTCAACTCTTTAATACAACAGAAGTGTATGCATTGATTAAGTGTAAAAACTGAAGTTTATTAACAAAACAGGATTTTTTTTCCTTAAGTTTATGTTATTGTTAAAAAGGATTATTAAAAATTATGACTCTTTCTTGTTATTAACATTCTTGGGATTACATTAATATGATATCTATATCTGACAGTAGAAAAAAAAAAAAAAACCTTGCAAAGTGCTACTGAAAAAACTGAAATACCTAGAAAGTTTGTGTTTTTTCATTAACTTGTTGTTAATTGTGTTACAGATTCATGCTGTCCATAGCCAGAAATGTTAATAGTAATGATCACATTGACAGATATAGACATGATACCTAGATTAGTTTAATAATCTTTTTCATGATTCAAGTTTTTCTATTTTTTAAGCATTTACAGGGCATAGCCTAGATTTTCCGAAGTGTAAAATTGATTAATTTCACTTTTGGAAGGTTATTTCTACACAGAGAAGCAAGATGTCATTAGCCATATCATAAACAAAATGGAAGACTGACTTCAAAATTCAAACTTGCTCTGAAAATGGTACAAGTTTATGGTTTATGTTACAATCAGCTTAATATATATGTAGCACCAACATGATTTTTTTCTTTCTGTTTGTGTATTAAAAATTATATCCTACTCCCTGAGATTTTACACTGATTTACAAGTCAAGTTCTTTGAAGATAGGTGACAAGAATTTTCCCCACCTTGGTTTCAAGACAAAAGGTCAGCAGTTTCGGTACATTAAAATAAAGAAAGGGGACCCCAGTCCCTAAGACTGATGTAAATTGGGTATTTATTATGTCTGAAGAATTGTTTACCAGCCTTATTTTTCCAAAGTATCTCAGTTTAATAAAAGTATTATTATATACAGCAATAGAAGAACCTAGTTCACTAAATATATTACCTGTTTCTTTTTTAAACACATACATTCTCCCTGGATTCGAGACAGCTTGAACAGACTATTTTTTCACTTCCCCCTCTGCCATCCCCACCATTAGACCCGACTGAAATAATATTCAGGAGGTTTTATAGCAAATGTAAGATTTACTGAACAGTTACATATGCACCATATTTGTAGCCAAAAGTCTCACATGGCTTTTTGAACTGAAAGATAAGGGATGTAGGATTCACTCAATGATGAGTGAATTTTACTCTGCCAAATACAAGCATGCAGTGTCTCCCCTCCATTTTTAACCTATGTAATGATATCTCCTTTGTAAAGTAATCTAAGTTAGGTTAAGACATTAGAACATACCTCTTTAAAAGTCATTGTGAACAATCGCATTAATTGTGTACTTAAAATTTGACTTCTGGTAATATTTATGCTCAGTTATACAAAAAAAAAAAAAAAAAAAAAAAAAAAAAAAAGAAACGTTATTCCAATGAACCCAAAGAGTTTACATCAAACTTGTCATACCAAATTAACTTTTTAGACTGATCCCACATCTGCAGTAATATTTCTCCTGTCCGTGTGCCTCAGTTGCACAATTCTTTCTTAGTGTTATACAGCAGATAGGCTTCGGGATAACAAGAAATAAAAAGTATAATGCAAAACAAGGGGTGAAAAATATTTCTAGCTGTATAGATAACCTATCAGACAAAGATTTGCTGAGGACAGTGGGAAATGGCAAGTAATAGAGGAAAGGTAGGGCAAGAAATGAACTCCACTGTAATGCAAGAACCTCTGTGCCTGGGAAAACACTGCTAAAGGGAAAAGGATCTACTACAAAACTAAGAGATAGTAAAAGAAAACTCAGACATGCTTTCCTTTGAGCAGGTCTTCACTTTCACATCTCCTAACAACACCTGAGTAGTTAATTTAGCAACAATAACATCTTGTCATTTACGGTGGGATTTTGTTTGTTTATTTAGGAAATATTTTATTTTAGTTGTAATATTTTCTAAAACTTTCTTAACAAGGAAGTTGCCCCAAAAAATCTGCCTTTTGCCCAAATTAAACTAATATGTTGGATCATTAAAAACGTCTCTTCACAAGTGCTCAGTAGAAATCTGCCAAGGTGTGGTAGTTAAATATTCATAAGCTTTTACATGCAATAAAATATTTCACTGACAGAAAAAAAAGACAAGTATCCTGTCATAGATAGTGAGAATGCAATTAATACAATGCCTAAAAGTTATTTCTGTTGCTGAGATACTTGAGAATGTTCATTTATGGCAATCCTGTTTCTAAGGAGATTTTCTGAGACAAGGTGGAGGAATAAGCTATTTGGTTTTGCTGCAGTGGGAGATCTACAACACAAGGTGGGCTACCTAAAGGACCTTGTGTCAAGGTTCTTAGGAAGAGAGGTAGAGCGAGACTTGGAGGTGCCAAAATACATTTAGACCACTGAATGTGCAGGTGAGGGGGGCTCAGTCTGAGGAGCACAGTAGGGAAGGCAAGGTCTCATGGTGGAACACACAGATGCTGTGAGAGAGGAGATAAAAGGAAGAACTGGAAGGGGGAAAGGAGTGGGAATACCAGTCTTGAGATGAAAAGTAAAGATCCAGCAAAGTCCCTTCCAGAAACTCAATGGAAACCTTAAATCTCTGATTTTTGTATGCTTTTTCTCTCAGCTGGTAGTCTAAGAAACTAGCAGCCAAATTTTAACCTTATTCCTTGTTATTTTATTATATTTTTGCAGTTTGCATATTGGGGTTATGTGTAATTTTCTGTGTATATTATTTGAAAAGGCCCTTCTCTCTCATTGGGTTTAAAATATCCCTGAGACTAACTGATTTTTGCATCCTATCTGAGATAGAGTACATTTGTGTATTTTTTGCAGTGTAGAAATTTAAGGAATTTCTATGCTCTAATAGGACTGCATGCTGGGACATTTCCTGCAAATAGCTGGATAGCATTTTAAAATATTTAATCTTGTGCTAAAATAGACACAGTTAATTTTTGATCTTGTTATCTTCTTTCATTATTAGCTGATACTTCATCCTCTATCCAGCTGTGTTTTGTGACACAACCTAAGTATTCCACATTTTTAGAGCTGTATTAAACAAAATTTTGGAGAATAGAAAATATACTTCTTTAACCTTATTACAGTTAATTTTTTTTATTGTTTGAAACAACCTCAAGCAAATTCTCTCTAATTGTTTAATTAAAGATATGTAGTTATTCATCTAAAAATTTACATAGCTGGATTTTTAAATCTTGCTTAATCATTGATTCCCAATAGGAATATGTCCACTGTGATATCATTTGTCCTCAATCTGCCAATACTGGGTTGTGGAATGTAGCAGACTTTTTGTTGGCAAGCATATACTGCAGAAAGTTTTCAAACCTTGAAAAAGTGATGTCAATAATTCTTATCCTTTACTAATAAAGAAACTAAGAAGACTAGTCTTATACAAAGTCTTATACTAGTCTTATAGAATCGTAGAATTTGCTCAATTTGAAGGAACCCATCAGGATCATTGAGTCCAGCTCCTGACCCTATGCAGGACACCCCAAGAATTGCATCTGATATCATTGTCCAAACATGTCTTGAACCACTCCTGCCAGGTTTTCCAGGCATGGGGGAGGTGAACCACGTGGAAGGGCTGCCATCTTGACTCTGTTCTGTGACAATGTATGGTTTTTTCCAGGTGGGGGAAGCCAACCACCATCTCACTGGTCCAGTGAGCAGAGCTTGGGAAGTTTCTTCTCATCAGTTGGTTTAAACAAATTTTATCAGTATTGCTATTAGCATTCTCCTTGGTAAAGAGGTTTTTGGGTTTGGGGTTTTTTTTGTTTGGTTGGGTTTTTTGTTTGTTTGTTTGTTTTTTCACTTATATCTGGACATATTTTGTCTTTCTCTCTTTATTGGAGAAACCACGGGTATTGAATCTGAGGGAGGAGACTTCTGTCTGAGGTGTCCACCCCTCCAAATTGTATCAAACGAATACAAGAAGGCAAATGGTATTCTGGGCACAGAAGGTTCTGTCTGAGCAGGTATAAACCTGAGCAGGTTTTATACAAGTAAAATGGATTGCTGACAGGTGTTTTGGAGAAAAAGGGAAGATGAAGAGTTAAGGTTTGTGAAACAGGACAATTGCAGACTCTCTACATCATAAAATGACTTACTGGTTGTATAGTATTCATATTTTATAAAGAAATCTAAGGAGAAATAAAAGTCTTATTACTCAACCACAAACTACTGAATTACAATTGAGGCTTTTTTCTTTCATACCACAGGCAGAGAAAACAGGTTTTTCTCAGTGAACATTCCTTCTGCTTCATAAATTTTCTGAGACAGAGCTCCACATTGAATGTCATTGAACATCTGACTAATACCACATCTGTGTGTTGTTATATATAGCTGCAGGAGTCTTTAGAATTGCTTATAATTATTTTTCTTAAAATGAAGATAATGCTGTTCTTCAATAAATTAGAATTGTTTTCTGTCTTCAGTTCCACCAGTTATCCGAGTCTATCCAGAAAGCCAAGCAAGAGAGCCAGGTGTGACAGCTAGCCTTCGGTGCCATGCTGAAGGTATTCCCAACCCACAGCTTGGTTGGCTGAAGAATGGAATTGATATCACTCCAAAGTTGTCCAAACAGCTGACTCTTCAAGGTAAAGGGGGATATTTACTGCTTTCTGCTGGTTGCTAATGTTTTATCAGTGCATCCTTTCCATACTAGGTGCCCTTCTGGCATAGATTTAACCAAGGGTTGAAGCCTAAGCTAAAACTAAATTATTTCAAAAGATGTCTTTCAGTTACTCCTTAAGGCAGATATCTTCTCTTCTTTCTCTTTGTTAGAATAATGATTGTACTTAATGACAGGATTACAAGTAAATTCCAATATTCTCTTTCCTATTCAAAAATGTGCAGTATCTGAGTGGAGTGAGTGGTCCAAGACCCACTTCCAATCAGAATTTGTCACTACAAGTAGATTAATGTCATTCAATGGGTATTCAACACTAACAGTTAAATTGGGAATCAATGTTTTATTCTAATATATTGATGTCAATCTGATTATTTTTTCACTAATTTAGATCAGAAGATGGCCCAAATTTTACCTTTATTGCAAATTATTTGAAAACATCAGGGTTTTTGACTGAAAAGAATCTTAATTAGATTTGGGGACCTGATGGTGAAGAGGATAGGAGGAGACATACCTGAAATGGATGTGCTGTTTTCTCGGGACTATCGGGGGGAGTGCAAAGACACTTTACACACACACACAAACCCTGCCCCCATCCCCCTCCCCCAAAAAAACCTGAAAAACCAGAACCCCACCACCAAACTAAACCAAAAATAAACCCCAGCCAAAACTATAGTCTTTCCTTTAAGTAATCAACAGTTAAGATTAATCAAAAGTCAATCTCTGAATCTTCAGGGCTCAACAAAATTGGTGGACCTATCCAGCATAAAATCTTCATGTTTCTTCAGTACTTCTGGTGATTTTTGATCAACTATAGAAAAAACCCCCTCATGCTGTTAGTGTTCCATTCAAAACCTTTTCTCGTTCGTCTGCAAAAACAGAATGTGTCATTAGGATAGGCACTCAGCCAACTCTGGAAGAAGCAGTGGGACGAGCATGAAAAGTGCTTTTCTAAAGAGTTATCTTCCCTGCAGGTGTCATAGTTCTCTTTTCTTTCATGGACAACTGTCTTGGATATTTGTGAAAAATTGCCTTGCAGAAATAGTTTCCACTATGAGTAGAAAGTGATGGAATCCTCTTCAACAGCAGCAGGCTGTTAATTTCTCCTGTAGGGATTTGAGTGGCTTTTTTTTTTTTGCTTAATCTCTGTTTCATATATTTATGATAAATAAATAAAAAGGGTTCTTCTCTAAGTAAAATACATTTGATTCAATTTTCTTGAATGTACTTGTGTATAATTTTGAAAATCTCAGTACATTGTCCCAGATATTTTCCTGAGTTAAACTATCTATTCATTAATGTCAAGATAGAAGGAATACTACATTATAATCTGTCCCAGGTTGGGACAAGCATACTATACTTAAAATGCAATGATTTATTGTTCACGTCATTAGTCATATCACATTATTTGAAAGACCTTTGCCTGTGAAACCTAGACTGTTTGTTGACATTCCTACGCAGGCTGATGCACAGTTCCTGAAGTGGTTTCCATATGCTCATAAATTGATGTAGGTGTAAAATTTCACTGCACTTGTTTTTCTGTTGTTACACTGCATTCACACAAAAGCAAAAATAGGTGCCTCTGGTTATGAGAAACAAATAACTTTATTAAAATTATTCTTTACACTGAAATTTTAGCCTGTTGTGTTCCATGGAAAGATGGATTATTTGTGTCAAGACAATGATTTTGTCAAGTGACCAAATGCAACACAATAAAAACCTAACAATTACCAGATTTTAGAAACAGTTATAGTAATTTAAAGATATATTAAACCTTGGACTGATATTTGGCTCTGAAGTGCAAAATCAGCTGAGGTAGTCTGAATATCTGTGAGATGAATAATAGTGCATGTAATTCACTAACCAGTTGAATACCTTTGGACTAATTTGGCATGCCTCCAAGTTATGAACTCAGGAATGAAAATGGTTTAATTAATATGAGCAGAGAAACCCTTTTGAATTTATAATCTGAAGGCAATGTACCATGTCTGCATGTTGATTTTTTTCCTCTCCTTTCAGCAAATGGTAGTGAGGTTCACATTAGCAATGTGCGCTATGAAGATACAGGAGCATATACTTGCATTGCAAAGAATGAAGCAGGGGTGGATGAAGATATTTCTTCTCTTTTTGTGGAAGATTCTGCTCGAAAGACCCGTAAGTATTATGAGAAGTAGAAAAATATATGTAGCCACGACTTAAACATTTAATTGGTATGAAAACTATGAAACAATAAATAAATGAAAATGAGCTTGTGTAGATAGCTGATTTAAAAAACCTGTAGTTAAATAATGGTGTCCAAGAGTCACTAAAGGCAGAGTAAGCAATCTGATGTTTATTTAGAAGTAGAATGAAATCTCTGATTCATTCTATGAATCAACCTATTTTTCACATTGCTGTGAAATTTTTGATAGTTTCCTCATGATAGATTTGTTGCATATGAAGGGAATGTGAAGGGAAAGAAGAAACATTAGTGTGGTTTCTAGGGGCTGATGGGGGTGTGGGAGGAAGACTTTTTCCAGTCTATCTTCCTGTATGTTCTTGAGATATACCACGAGTCAAAATTGGCCCTCAGGATATGAGAGTAATTACAAGACTAGAGTGGCAGAAGGTCCAGATCAGTTCCAGCCTGCTCTTGTGCCTGAATGACTGTGGCTCTTCTGAAATGCGGAGCAACAGTGACCACATTCACTTACTAAGTTGGGAGTTCAATGTGCCAAAAAAAATCTCTACCACTGCCAAAAATAGGCATTCTTCATCCTCTCTTAAATGGTAGTGGGATCTATAAACCCTGTTAACCTACTGTTTGTCTACCTTGGTACTTCTTTCCTCTGCACGTACTTCCCTCTGCTCAGAAAAATCCATTTCTGAGTTTACACTTTACCCATTTGTTTTGTTTGGTTGGGATTTTTTCTTTTCTTTTAAATCTGTTACTTTAATGGATACTACATATTCATTAGAACTATATCTGGTAAAATGATAGTTATTTTACTAGTGAGTCTGATTGCATTAACTTAAGGCTTTCATGTTTATCTAAAAGCTTATTCAGCAGTGCCAAAGTACTCAACAGGAAACTAGAGGCAGAATTACTAGCACTGCAAGTCTGCCTGACACTTCCAAGTCACAGGACATTGAGTTCAGTTACATATAGGTTTACTACACTTCAAATGTTTCAGAGGAAATCTTCCATGCAGGAAGATTACCAAATGGTAATATCTTTACTTAGCTGCTTTCAGTAACACTAATTATGAATATCTTTTCAAAGGTCTTATCATGGAGGGTTTTTTAAATGTCATGAAAATGACTACTCAGACATTTCTGAGAAGGCAGCTGAGGATAATTAATTTTTTTTGATCATGCTGAGTTTCTGGTAATCTGGTGATATGAAGAAGCTTGGCCACTTCCATTTGCCTTTTGCATTGTGCAAAAAATGTTACGGATGTTGCCAGATTACAAACCCTGAAAAACTCTAATTTAGTGATGTTTTAGTTAAAACTTGTATGGACTTAACAACAAAAATATTCATATCCAATTGTCCAGTTTCAAAGTGTTTTAGTTGCCTAATTGTATCTTCTGAAGCCCTGATGTTCTGTGATCATGTAGGGACATCCACACCTATGCAAAATACTTTTTTCCGGACTTGTAATGTGATGCAATAATTTTAAGTCCGCTAACTTTACAGGATTTGTTAAATCACAAGCCATGCTATGAACGTTCCTTGCAACAAATGCTTTAATATCTACTAGCACTAAGCAGTTGGGATGACTACTGGTGTCATGAAGGAAGACAGAATACAAACCCAACTATTTCTAAGACAATTAATCTAAAATATATAGTGTCCTTCCTTCCTATAGAAGTAATTTACTCAACAAGTTCTGTGTTGTATGTTGAAGAAAGGTGTTTACCAGTTCCTTGGTGTCTGAACATGGTTTCCTAAAAGTTGATGCATGTGTAAGTACTCATGTAGTCTATAGCTGCATAATTTTAGCGTTCTAATGTAGGTCCAACAGATATTCATATGATAAGCTCTACTTTACTTACTTTGGGTCAAAACCCCATTTCTGTACATGCAGGAAGTACTAAGGTATGCACTTAATAGAAAAAAAAGTTACTCTCAATATCCTTATCACAACTACATAGATAACTTGCCTTCACATGTACAAATTTTGATTGGTGCAGTTTAAAAGAAAAATGCTGCCATTTTTAAAAGAAGCTCCTTTACAGGGAGGAATTTCTAGCATTAGAAAACTGATATCAGGAGTGGAAGGACCTCATTGTTAACTAATCTCTGCTTGTTTTCATATTTCCTCCAACACACTGGTTTGTGGAGAAAATTAGGGATTATTAGGGAAGAAAATGGCATAGGTAAAATCACCTGGATAGGATTGTGGGCTTTTTTTTTACCCCACGCACACATATTAAGCACAATGCTACCGGTACTTTAAATTTAAGCCTGCTGATTAGGTCACAAGTTACATTCTAAAAATAGCTTCTCGTGAATAGAAATATGATTCCATATGACCTCCTGTAAACTATACCCGTAGTAGATGACATTTTTATAAATAATTATTTGTTTTGTTTTGTTTTGTTACTGGAGAGTTCCCTTTTGAAAATCTTAGGATATTGTTTTGAATAAAGTTAACACAAATTCTCGCTAGCTTGTCAGTTCATCTAGGCTTTTCTCTTTTGTAATGTCACATGAGGTAAAAATCAAAGCAAACTAAAAGCTTTTCCGAACATTGAGTTGATTTGCCATTGAGAGGTTAGGAGAATTTCACAGTTGAGCTCTAAAATATAAAGTACAATTGCATTGCCTTGAGCATGACAGTAATTTTATAAGCCCCATAAGGAATACAGAACATGATTCCATTATTACAAGTGCATACATTTTATTTCCTAGAAAGTCTAATAGTCAAAGTAAATGTTCACTTTTGTACTTATCTGACCCATTGTATATATGAAAACTTTCAGGTTTTAGAGCTACTTTGCAAAATAAACTAAATTTTTATTATTTTTTTTCTGTGGAATCTCACTTTCAATACATTCTAAATTTACAGAAAACTCAGTACAGTGCTTTGAGAAAAAATTAATATATGTGGCAGAAAGGGCAGAACAAGTTCACTTCTTTGTGAACAGGTAGTGTAAACAGCTCACAAGAGAACATATATTTTCTGGCACCTCTGATTGAATTAAAGCCAGTGCTATTGGGAATAAATAGATTATTAAATAGTAAGCAAAGCCTTCCTTCACCTGTGTGTCCAAAAATGCTATCAGATTACTAGGTTTTCAAAATTTACAGGATTGGTTACAGATGCATGTAATGCATGTGTCTATATTATAAACAGAAAAGCAACTGAATGAATGGCAAAATGAAAATATACAATGAAGAGTGTGAGTTAAAGTGTCAAGGTTTTGTTTATTTTAAAGTTTCCAGTTTCAGAAACTTAAAATCCAGTTGCCAAGAAAAGTCAATATACTTTGATGATAATGGTTCATCATCAAGATGGTAATCTTGATTAGTTGGAAGTGAATGGAAAATACTCTGAAAATGCTTTGTCATCCAGATCTGCTCAGTAAATGTAGTTTTATACACTTATCAATTGTGTCCCAGCACATGGACAGTTTTTTCTAGATTTGTGAAGTTGTAATAGAAATTTTTATTTTATATTACTATATAAACATCTCTTAACTGACAATAAATATCTGCTGCTCTCTATTATTAGATCCTGTTCCTAGATTCCTCTCATGTTTACAATAAGAGTATCATCTAAAATATTTCTGAATGTAAGAACTGTGCTGCTTTGAATCTCCAGAGGCTGCAATTTTTTTTTTAGTTTTTTTTCTTTTTTCTGTGAATTACATTTTTCCTCAAGTTTGAGGTTAAAACCATCAGGAGTGAGATATAGGTGGTCTGGGTGATAGTTGAGTAATCCCTGCGGTGACTGGTAAAAACATTCTGGGGATTAACAGCCTTGTCTAAATCTCCTTGAAGACAGAAGAGTCTCCCCTGCTGTCATGATCCTCTAATAATACCTGAGAGAGCTCAGCTGTGTTGGAAGGAGTCTTTGGCATAATCATATTTGTAAATACAAATAGGAGTTTAAAATCTGGTTTTAGTTTCATTCCAATGTATTTTGATTTTTCAGAACAGGTACTTAATGGATTCATAGAAATAAGCATAGTGGAACCATTTTATCTAAATATTCTATCTCCTCCATTTCACAAGACATTAAATTGCATCCTGTTCTGCCTGAGTACAGATCTAACGCTTTGTTTGCCTGAAGTGTGTCCTCATAGATATGCATCTACCTGAGTTAGACATGCAGAGTCAGAAAATCCCTCATTTCTCTAGGTATTTTGTTTTATTCTTTCACTAATATAGAATAATCCTTAGTTTCCATTCTTAAGTCAGCTTTTCCTTCAGTTTCCTCCTTCCACTCTCTCTTTTCCCTTCCAATAAATTGACCTCTTAATAATTCTTGCCCTATGAATATATGAATATTGATTAATTTTTCTCACATACACTAAATATAAGTTTCTTGTAATAAGACAGTTGCCATAGTACTCAGTCTTTTTGCCTTGAGGTTTCTAATTGGGTTTGGTACAGTTTTCTCAAAAAAATAGGAACTGCTCTTTGCAGAAGCAAATGTATTATTTGCTTCTTTAATGTTCTATGTAGAGAAGTATATATTCGGTAATGTGGGTTTTCTCATATCTACTGATTATTTATCACATTTTTCCATTAGTATCAGCAGTGGAAGTTTATGTAGATACATGTTTATCTCCCATATGCCCTATATCCTATCAGAACTCACTTTCCAAATCATGTTCTTTCTCATCTGCCTCAGTTAAATGTAGTTTGTATTGTGTTTTCCAAGGGGTCTAGATTTGCATTTGGCTATAGGAAAATTTAATTTATTTTACAGATGTACTTGACAAATTAATTCAAACAACTTTTTAGAACTGTTATTTATCATTACAGGTAATTCACAGACTTCTTAGGAAATGGTTTTTTGTTTGTTTACACATAATTGATGAAAGTGCCTAAGACAAAATTCACTAGCTGTTTCTCTGGATGCATTCCGGAACTTCCTTCTTCACCTTTTACTGATGATTTAACAATGAAAACTATGTTTTCAGATTAATAATTTTGGCAGTTTTTAACTCAATTAACCTGTACTTTACCACTATTGTATCACTCTAATATTTAATCAGAATATTCTGTGTTAACAAATTAGATGTTTAGCAAAATTCTTGGTTACAACTAAATGAATTTTTACATTACTAAACTCCTAATCCCACCAAATAATATAATGAGGTTTATGTGGGAAGACCTGGTCTCCCTAAGAACATATTAGCTGACTTATAATTATGTTCTTGGCCTTTGATTTCTTACTGAATTTAATTCTGCTCAAATGTTGTCTGTTCTTTTATCTGGGATATATACCCCAGTCTAACTACCCTACAGCTACTTCAGTTATCATGTTTCAGGGAGTGGGAGAACTACTAGGTGTATATGTAGTGGTACTTTATGACTTTATATATTCTGATTTTTTTTCAAAACTAATGGCACTGTTTTAAACATTTGAAACAGTTTTTTGCAATTATTTTCATGCACTGCATTTGGACCTAGTTATTTTAAATATTTGTCTTGGCTACACACTAGTTATCCTCCTTTTTTTTCCTTTTTAAGGTAGAAAGTATTTAATCAGCCTCTATTTTCAATTATTATCCTGCTCCTGTTCAAATACAGAACAAAAATATTTATAGAAGAATACTGGTAATAGTCCATTTAAAAACCCCAAACTGGATCATATCTGTGCATTTTAAACCTTGAGTATCTCTGATACGACAATGCTTTTCTTTTACCTTTAGGAACTACCTGTGACGATTTCCAGGGCCTTTTCTGCAACTATGTTGTAAAGGAATATCAAACTACTGGAACTTCTTCTGTTAGCAGAAAAATGGGATGTTCATTCTTTCTAAGGCTATTTCTTTTCTTAAAGGCTCCTATTTCTTTCTTTTTGTCAACAGGCTCTTTATTCTAGCATCTCTGCAGCAACTGATAAAGATGTTTTTTTCATTTTCTAGCTTTTATACGTGCAGACTCATTTTAAAGAACACTCAAATCTTTATTAATGGATAGCTTTCTCCTCTATACCAGTGGATTAAGCACCATTTAAATCACGGACACACAAACTGACAGCTGCACTGTAGATTTATGTTAATGACTAGCTTTGATAGTCACAGACACAGATTGGATCAACCCAACTCCTACAAACCATAAGGCAAACTAAAGTCATCAGCTTGCTTTTGTTGAAACACTGGGTGGAAACTGAAGAATTTAAATGCAGAGCAGAGATAATTTGGCAGTGTATCTTGACAATATATTAATGGAAAAAAGTGGAGTGAGCAGCATGTTACTGCCTTTTTTGTTAATACATAGGACAATAATAATCACAAATTGAGGATGAAAAAATTACAACTTCCGTCTGTGGGATTCATTTATTTAATCAGGTTCTATTCAGGTAGTATTAGGATCAATGGAATTCTTAGTCAAAGTAATATTAACTGTTATTATATGGAATATAATACATAAATAAATATACTGAATAACCATTTTGTTAACTTAGAAAAAAGAAAGAAGACTTACACTAGTAAGTGATATTCTATATGTGTCTCAGATTACACTGACTATAGATATTTTTAAAGAAGAAAATCTATCAGTAAAGCAAACAAGAAAATAAAAAGTATTTATCATCAAAGACCAGGGAATATTTTCAAGAGTAATTTTCAAGTATTTAGAATTCTTATTTTAGCTGCTAGTAAAATATTTTGAAGTAAAAGAACTTTAAAAATCCATTTTTTTTTCTTTCTTGATGACTTTCACAGGTACCTCAGTTGTGCTTCAGTTTCTTTTCTGCTTCAGTTTATCATAACCCCATCAAACTGAAGTCATAGATCATGAAAACACATTTTATTCCCTTTAAAGAGAAATAGTTTTATGGGTTTGTTGTTAATTTTTATTTTTTTTTAATATTTTTCTATCTCTTAATTATTGCCAAAAAGTCACTTTATAAAATGCAGTTCAGTTTGCCATTGATTAATATGACTTCTAAGTTGTTCCTCTGAATTTTATTGAGACGTATGTGTGCACCTTGGTGAGACATCTGTCATGATAGGGAGTTATCAAATAATGCTATTAAGAAATTTTCAAGACTGTTTTGACAGTACAGGATGATATTTTAATATTTAATAGCTTTTAATTTTCATCATCAATCATAGACTCTTGTGTTACTCAATTCACCCACTGTGACATCATCATACATGGCTAACTAACTTATCCTACTGATTATTTCACGTATTCACAAAAAGCAGGATAAAAGCTCTCTGCCTCATGCACTGTGTCTTGAGACTAAACTTAAAAAATAATATACTTTTTCTATGCCATTAAGTAGATCTATTTCCAATTGCCTTTTTTATGTAATATCATAGTCGTATCACCTAACAAGAGATTATGTGATCTGAATGCTACTGACTTGACAGGTTTATGGCTGTCATGAGCAACGAGGCACCTCCACTGTCTTGAGCTGGGAATGAGACTAAAAGCCTTTTGAGGGTGATTTATGGCCCAAATTCTCTCTGAAAGGCTTTATGCAATTTTAATAGAATCTTCCTGTCACATCTGATACTGAATGGTACCTATTTACCTAATTTCCTCAGAGATAATTTATGCTGGCATTTTATTTTATGGCAGAGCTAAACAAGTTTATACTTGTTGACAGCATCGTAGGCAAAGACTTCATTTCAAACTTGCAAATAATTCAGCACATGAACTATTTTTTCTTCTTGCTTGTGTGGACTGGACTGAGTTAATGTGCTAAGGGAAAAGACTTAAACATGATTCATTATAAAGATTTATGGAAAATATAGAAAAATCAGCTAATGTTTTCATATTGGACCAAAAATGAAGTGTCAACTGTTGACTTTTAACTGATAAATAATAGTTTAATTTACATAAAACAGATACTTGGTTATTGTATTACCTAACCTGAAATGAAATTAAAATGCATGTCACACAAGAACAGAATGGAATTTTGATAGAATTTGTAATGACATAATTATTTTTAAAATACTTGAAGCTAGCAAGCAATAGATAACTTTGAAAAAAAAAAAGCTTCACAAATAAATTTTTTTATATTTTCATTTGTATGTAAAAAACAACATATCTGAATTTCTTACAAAATAACAATTAAATGAAAGCAGATATTTGCATAAGGATTTTCATTCTGCTTTACTGTGGAAGCTGAGCAAAACTTCACCTTAACCTCATCTTCACTTAGAACACAATTGTTTTAATATACAATTAATAATTAAAAACTCGTTTGGCTCAGCAGACAGATAGTAATGATGGTATAATTTACCCTATAACATATGGGCACATGTTTATACATGAGAGATATGAGAAAAGAGAGTAAGATAATAGATACACTCTCTTTACAATGTGTTTATGATTAATCAGAACAGTTGACAATGGTGGTGGCTATCAGTGAAGTAAGCAGACAAAATCCCTTCAAACATCTTGAAATTACTTCTTTTATGCAATTGAAAGTACAGCAGATTATGACAGGACAACTCTGAGAAATAGGGTTGAATTACATGTTTTGTCATATGGTCTTATTGCATCTTCCTCAGTGTCCTGTTTTCTATTATCTCTACTTGTGACCTCTTGCCATCATAGAATTGAAGGCATGGAAAGGAACAGTGGTTTCCTATCTGATGCTGCAAAGCCTAGGAAATCAGCTGATATGTAACAGTTTACTTTTATCCATTGTTAGGTTTGGATAGAAATTCAGGTAAAATATTTAAAGTTCTTTGAATACAAAGCTTGTTTTTGGATAAGACAAAAAAACCAGCAGTGGTTCTATATTCATGAACAAGGATTATTCACATTCCCCCCCCCCTTTATTGGAATAATATATAATGTATAACAGTGTCTTTTTGCTGGTTTCCCATATTTTTAAAACCATTTTTAACTACATTGTTCTCTTAGTGCAGCAAACAAAGAAATTTTTCAGAAAATTTTTGAGTGTCAGTGCAGATTTTAAAAGCCCACTGAGTGTTTTCTTGGGTAAGGACCACTAAAGCATATGATACAAGAGGGAGAAGTGTTTCTAGGGAAAAACTGTATTTCAATAAGGTTTTTTTTCTTAATATGATTACTCTGATCTGTTTTTTCTCTGGGTATATAGTATTGTGTACTGATTACTAATAATAATGCCAAAAGGAAGCAGAAGCATTTAATCTTCAAACGCACTGAATGTCAATCTTACACACGCGCACACACCTTATTTCCAAATTGCCTTGAGTGTTCTAAAAAAAGAAAAGTAGAGAGAAAGAACACTGCAGTTGAAATCTTTGAAATTGTCTGTTAAGACAGAAAAGTAAATGTAATGACATTTATTACAGATGTGATAAGAAAGAGAAGGATACATAATTTATTTGGAAAGTGATATTGTAGTACCCTCATTCATTTAGTAATAGAAAAAACATGGATTTTTGCAGCTGTTGTTTCCATCCAAAATGAGTAATAGTTTATACTGCTGTTAGTCTGCTGCATATTTTCATGAAGTACTAAGGACAGAGCTTAGTGAAAAATGTGCAACCTATTACCATTCAACCAACACAGACAATGAATAACAAAGATGAAGAGTAGGCTTTCAGATGTTATGTTAGCTACCCATAATCAAAGGCTGGGGTTGAGCACAGAACCACAGAATAGCTATATAAGAACCATGAAGAGTGATTTTTATGGAGCTGTAATCGTGCTTAAAAAAAAAAAAAAAGAAAGAAAAAGGAAGAAAAAAAGAAAACCTCTTTCAAGAAACCCCTATTCTGCACTGCTAGGGGAGGGGGAGAGAGGCAGCGTTCTTTTTGATGACAATATAAAAGGCCCAACAAAAAATGATGCAATAAAATAGTTGCTTTAATGAGGTATAATAAAAAAAGGAATATAGAGAGGGAGTAAATCTGCATCACTTCACATGCTGTACATCCCACACCTATGCAGCATGGGATTAGTTGTGGATAGATTTTCCCATGGCAAACTGCACAGATCCTGTCCATGAAGAGGATCCCTCTTCATCCCATTCTGTGGTGGCTTTTATCTGGAGTAACAAAAAAACCCATATATCTTCTGAGAGGTTTCAATGTTATATTTGACCTCCAAGTGTGCAGCACAGGCTTTTTATGGGCATTCCAGCATATACCCTTGCAGCAGCTATCCATGCTAACATGTAGGCTTCCCAAGCAATAAGTACAAGGCCTAATATAGCAGATATAGCCTGCTCAAGGTCATACATTTCTTGAATATAATGTCTTCTGCAAAGCTCCCAGTAATGTAATAACTCTATGGAGTTATAATGTAATAACTCTATGGAAACAGGGCACAGGAGAAGATGGTATTCTGTCTTGAAACCAGAAAATTTTACTGAGATCTATCAGTAATTATATATTCTTACATCTTGAAGCTTACAAATGTTTGTGAATTGAGTATTGGGTGTGGCTCAAAAATATTAATTTTGCTTAACCAAAAAGAAAAGCAAACATTATGTTTCTTAACATACTCTCTATCTGCAAATGTTATATTTGTTCCAGTATGGAAATCTTCATCTCAAGTCTTGACATCTTTCCTGAACAGAAGTTATAGGACTCAATAAAAAAAAAAAAAAAAAGTGAGGTTTCTTGATCTGTGTTAGGTGAGATGATGGTTGTTGTTTATGATTTTGTACTGCACTCTTAAACTATTTCTCAGTTTTCTTCTATCTGATTTGTTAATTTAAAAATTAACACATGTGGAGCTTTTAAAGCACTTTTTTATCTTGTCCTTTTTTTATGCTGCTCTTCTTTAAGTAAAGCTTAAAATCATATGTATCATTTTGCATTAACACAAATTAGTATGTTCTGTACTTAGCATCTTAAATAATTTCATTTGATGCTGTGCAGTTCCACATAGTTGCATAATTGTAATTACTTTTTCTTTTCTTTCCTGTGTCACCCTTACAAAAAAGACTGGTAAAAAGTAGAACTTTATGGCTGAATTTATGGGACCTCAAGTGACATATATTACATGGTTATTTCCTCACAATGTGAAGAGAAAAGTAATCTTAAAGAAAATCCTCCAGGTTGCCCTGGGGAAATTAATTTGCTGTATTACATAAAAAAGTCTGTGTAAGAAAACACAAACACAGAACTGTGACCTGCATCTAGAGCCATTGTCTGGGCACGCAGGGATAAATTTTAAAGTTCCAGAACCCACCTGGAGCTGAATTTGGTGAGGGATATAAAGGGCAAATAATGGACTTCTATAGAGACACCAGCAGAAAAAAGAAGGCTAGGGCAGATGTGACCCTGCTGCTGAGTGGGGTTGGGACCTGGTAGCAACGGATATGGAAGGGGCCAAGATGTACTAAAGATCTTCTGCACATCAGTCTTTACTGGCAAAACTGTCCCCAAGAATGTGACACCAGTGGGAAAGTTTGGGAGAGATTTCATCCACTGGCAAGGAAGCCTTATCTGTGGTGCATAGGATCTGATTGTGACTATTTGAACAAACTGGGCATTTATAGGTCAAAGGGCCTGGATAGGATGCAGCCACAAACACTGGGCACGCTGGCCTGATCAGCTTGACTGACTTCTGTAGTTGGGTGACTGGCAGGGTGGATGAGGAGAGGGGTGGCTCTTGTTTAGCTTGTCCTCAGAGATCTTTTGGACACTGTCTCCCATGATGACAGCCTCAAAGACAAACCAATGTGGTACAGACTAGATGCTCATATGGGGGTGCCAGATTTAGAACCAGCCCCACAGGCTGTGCCACAAGTTCCACACAGGGGCCAGTCACCTGTGTCATACCACAGGGCTATTTCTTCCTCTCTCCTTTGTGTGAAAGTACAAATGATCGAGTAACACTTCTACAAAGGGAAACAGCCCCTTAGCATGCCCTCTTTGAAGTTGTCATCTTTTAGACAGAAAGACTTGACTGCATAGTGCTTGCAAAGCAAGTGTCATGTTTAGCTGACAGTTATCGTCCCAGTTTCTTCTCCTTTTGGTCATGGAATATCTTGGAGGAGTCTTCAGTGGCTTCCAATCTACAGTAAATAAAAGTTATCTTCTCTGGCTCCAAAGTAATAAGGATATAGTTCTCTCATTAATTTTCTTTTTATGAAAATCAATACCTTTTTCTTCTTATGTAAGCTAAACCAATTCAATATGTCTTAAACCTTTTGGTCTATTCTTTCTGTAGTTACAGTACTGTTGATCTACTGATTAGGTCTTCATTTTAAAGATAATAGCTCTCAATAAAACATCAAACATATTCTGTCTCATGATTGTAACTTACAGTCAGAGGTCTAGTTTAGGAGAATAATCAAACAGTTTAAACATAAGCAGCCAAATGTTATTGAGAAGAGACTTGTTAAATACTCTTTTCATGTTTGCCAGTGAAATAAACAGTAAACCAAATGCATTTTGTGCTGTCAGCATTGGATATAAATCTAAGAATCATACTGGTATTAGCACTTTAGTCAACAAGAATTTTCTTTTGGAGTAGCTGGATGTCTGGAGGACACATTCTCAGCCAATGCAGTCACGATGTCCTTCAAAGCTAATCTCTTCTGAAAGTAGAGAAGAACCTTAAATCAGAAGAACACATTTAATGGCACATGACTGAGAAATATTTAAAACCTATTGACTTCATTTTGATCTTAGGAGCCTCCTGATATAAAGGTTTAATTACTGAGTAAGGGACAAGATGGCACACTGTTAATCTTGGCTGTTGGCAGTTCAGATATTACAGAAAAGGCAAGTATTATATTTAAAGATAATTCAGACAGTAGTCAAGAAAATAAAGCTCTTTAAAGGTAATAAAACACAGACTGTGTGTGTTTGAAAGCTGCATGGATGTTCTGTGTTGGGAAAGAAGAATTTAGTATTTAGTATCACTTCAGCAGTATTATTGCTACTTTCTGCTTGTTTGAGGATCTCTCATTTGTTCACTTCAAACCACTGAAGGTAAGAAGTAATAATCATCTTCATTTTGTCAAGGGACAATTTAATGACAGTTTAAATACTGTGTCTAAAGTCACATAATGAGGTAACTCACAAATTCAGACGATGTGTGTCAAAAGAGATCAGGAGACAAAAAATAGTAGGGGAGGAAAAACAAAAGCCCAGTTATGCTGTTATCCCAAGCCTCTAAATCATGAGCTTGTTAGAAAGTAGACAGATACATTTTCCAAGGACCCTTGTACGCATTTGGGACTCTGGATGTTCTTTCAGAGCTCAAGAACGAGAAAAATTCTGCACTGCATAAGACAAAAAGCCCATCTTCATCCTGTCTTCAGCAATGTCCAGTAAAAGATGTTTGAGAAAACCACAATACCCAGGTCTTTTCTGGACTCATAGTTGTTCCTGGTTTCACTCATAATCTTCAGCTGTCAGCAGCTGAGGGACTTTTGTGTACCAACATACTTTTCAATAATATGTCTTTCATTACTTTTTGCAATTTTTTTTAAAGCATACTAATGTTTTTAGCTTTTGCAACACTGTGTTTCAATGAACATCAGCATTTTATTATATGACTTGTATGTGTTTTCTGTGGTTTTTTTCCTTTAATTTTTTTAAATTATTGTTATTTCTTAAGATCATTACAATAGGGTTTGATTTTCAGTGATAGTATTTTAAAAATCTTATTTTGTGGCAGGCTGAGCTCTAAATATTTAAAATTTGCAGAATTATATTTGTTTTCTTGTTCTTTCTCCCAGGTAGAAAAAGCAATACTAGGATATTATACTTTTCATTGGTCTCAAGGGTCTGAAATTCAATTGTAAACAAGATGGTCAAATAAAAGCTTATATTTTTGTGGAAAAATCAGCTTAACATTTATTTGGTTACCAGGCCATCTTAAAGTTCCCATCTTGGTCTTCCAAAGATAATGGCAAATGTTATACAGCATGACAACTTTGCTAGCATGGTAGTGTTACAGCGATATGGAATTACATCTTGTGTGCATTTTGGTTTTGCATGTTTCTCTCAAAAATATGTCCTGAAATCTATGTCTTTGAAGTCCAGTATGCTTAAAGGCAATTATTAAAATTTCATCACCTGTCATTAATATAGATCATTTATGTGTATGCAAACTGCACATGCTTTTTCTAATGGATTATGAAACACACAGTTGATAATGGCTGATAGAGTTAACTTGTGGGGGATGTAGTGGAAGTGATGGAGTTTACCCTGTCTCCTTTAACTCTTATGGCTAATCACAATTTTGTCATGTGACATAGAGAACTATTGTTAATTCACTGTTTCCATTCATTTACCCGTGGAAGTGTTTTGGTGAATCAGAGATTAAAGCATCATAATTATTTCAGAATTGAGAGGTCATTTCATGTTTTCTTCTTGTTCATTTATGTTTTCTGTTCTTTCTCTCTTTTACATGCTGCAGTTGCAAACATATTGTGGCGAGAGCAAGGTACTAATAGAGATTACTTCTGTTCGTAAATCTGTATATGATGAAATGTTCATCTATTGTTTACTTTGTGTGTGTTTGTGTCTGTGTTTGCTTGTACTCTACACTTGCAGTAGTTACCTTCCCCTGTGCAATATTTGAAGGATTTGATTTAAAGAAAAATTAAAGTGGAAAATAATCCTTTAAACGCTCACGCTTTTGTGAACTGCTTTTACTTTTGGGGAGAGAGAAGAAAATAAGCTGTTCAAAACGTTTAGACAATTGCTCAAAGGTATTCAACAAGAATCTTAGATTTAAAATGTAGACTTTTAATTTCTATTTGTTTGCTGACATGATAAAGCTTCCAACCAGTGAGGCTATTTTCTGTTTGGATTGATCTTCTTGTATGAATAAATCTTATTTGACAAAAATATAACCTAAACAGTTTAATTAAAATTGAGATACCTGTTGTTGTTTAATGAAACCGAGCATTTTATTCTTACACTCAGGAAGGGTTTGTAAATAAATGTTGGGAGGGGCAATGGATGTTTGTGATTTGAGACAAACTGAAGGATAAATATAAATACAGACAGAATCAAGTGTTATTAACATAGAAAGTATGGAAATTGTATTTTACTGGAAAAATATAGGTATTGAATTTCATATATATGACATAATCTCGTAAAAATTAATCTCATAATACAGAAAAATACAATAATCTAAGTTTTGTCATGAGCTCCCATTTTGTTGCTCTAAGTAACCTGTTCTTTACTTAAAGTTGCAATTTAGCCATTAATATATTTCAGGAGTAAAAAAATGTTTTCAATTATTTCCGTTGGAAGATTGATAATGCCTTAAGTTGACCAGGCTTTGTTGTGGATTCACGCCACAAATGGTATTTCTGCACATTTCTTAAAGATTTGTTTAAAACTAATTTAAAGATTCAAAAATCTGATGTTTCACTTGCCTAATTATATACTTACCTTTGGTATTCCCAGTGTGTTTATAATATGGACTAGTTGGGTTTTTTTTTACTCCTGTTTTACCAGTTGCTCAGCTGGTGTAAACAATTACCTCCATGATTATAATGGAGCTCAGCTGCGATCCTCCTGCTCTATTGGCCTTGCAGAGTAGAAATTATGTGTTCAGAGTTTCATACAATTCTACTGTTAATTAAACTAATGTGCAACAATTCCACCAAAATTTTCAAATGTATGGTGCTCTCACCTCCTTCTGGGAAGGTATCACTTGTGTTTCTCAAAACTGAAAACGTGATTGGTACCCCCTTGATTGCCTTTTCAAGTCAAGTCCTCTGCTGCTTTCAGTGGTTATAAAGCACTTAGGAAAACTTAAATTCTGTGACAAAAAAGACCAGTTAAATAGCTTTCCAGAGTGCTTATGGTAAAGACATTCAAATTTCCCTGTGACAATTGGGAAACTAAGCAAAAAGCAATCTATAGTAGCAAATTTTCTACCTTCTACAGCAGATTTTCTCAATCTCTCCTGCATTTCTCATTGGCTATCCTTTGTGCTTTCAACAAATGTTGTTACTAGTTGCAATTCTGGAAATTGTTTACAAGAGAGCAATACCCTGAGGATGTTAATAAATGTCACCACTAACTTCTCTGGGCTGTACATACTCTGTCATTTTTTTGTTATCAAAGTATTAACAGATAGCAAGGGAGGGATGGTTAATTAGTAGGACAATCAAATCATGAAACCATAGATAGTCTTTAGTGCTTACAGTGCATATTTCTATATGGAGTGCATAGTCAGAAAATGCATCAGAAAACCTAAAGGGATTTTGAAGGTACAATAGTATTACAATAACAATACAATATATAAATAAAGGCAAAAGAACACAAACCACCACTATTTTTTTAAAATCAGTGTTAATTTTAAATATCAATTCAGTCTAAATTAAGCAAATTTATTTGCATTTATTGTTATTGTTTCTGTCACTGTGTTACAAATGTGCTGAGTTGTATTTAGTGAGGGAGGGTTGCAAAATTAGTCTTTACAGGAATAGCCCCTGTAGTTATGAAGTGTAGTGGCTTGCCCAAGTGACAAGATATCTGTGCAGATTAGATATTTGTAAAGGTATCTGTAGCCACTCAGTCAGATGAAGAGTTTTGGGTCATAATACATTGGAAGGAGGGATTGACTAATTGGATCCACAAGTAAAGGTTCTTTATGTGAACTGAGTTCCTTAACTCAGTGTTGAAATGGAAGACAATTCTTACTGTGTCTCTTTCACTGATTTTGAAGAACAGTTTGGTGTACATTACTATCCACACTTTGGAAATAAAGACTGAAAAGTTAGGACTGGGATATTATACACAAATATTATCTGTACAAGCCTGCCTTGGAGTATTGGCAACTGAGGAGGAAGTTTTAGGAGCCTATTTATCAATATCTGGATCACCTAAGGCTATTATCTGATTTACTTCCTCATGTTCTGGTATTATTTATCCTGCTAATAACTGTAATATACTTTAGTCAATGAGTTAAAGGAGAAGGAAAAAGCCTATTTTGTCTCCAGTCAGTTTCACATATTCATCACCCAGACACAATCAGCCTGTTGATCACTGTGTTCACTAGTAGGGGCAGCCTAACCTCAGTCAGGCTTACCCACAAATTTCAGCTGTTCTTATAGGATACAATATCAGGCACTTTCTAATGAAAGGCCTTAACATACTGTCTTATATAGGCTCTATGATTTGCCTGCAAAAGCACACAGAAGTGCCCACTGGCCGGAGTGGGAATATTGTCCTGAGTACACCCTTTGCTCTGAATATACATGATTGCTGAGTTTTCTGTGAGCTGACCCTGCTTCAGTGCTACACCAAATGCAGCACAGACGAATTTCTGTCCCACTTTTGGTAACCTGTTAATAGATAGAGTCGATATAAAGTGAGGAAAACCTTGCCTTTCTTTCTTTCTGAGAAAACATGGCCAGAAATGGGAAATGATTCCGCAAGATTTCTCAAAACTTATTGAATTTGCTTGTTTTGGTCATAGTATGACAACCCTTTGCATATTACTACCTTATAAGTGACTATATTAGCTATGTGATTCCTAACAATTACTGGAAACTCTCATGCATGTGTGTACATACATAAACCTAGACACAAACGTGCACTTCCCCCCACCCACTCCTAATTTTCTCATTATTTTATTTTATATTAAGTCATTTTCTCTCTCTATTAATATAAGTTTTCCTTCAGAATTTAGGATAAGCAGAATTTCAGACTCTAATTTATTTTTCCTGGGTTTCACTCCCTTGTGTTCCTTTACCAAAAATTATGTCAAGTGGAAGCTTAGGCCCTGTACCAGGGATACATGTTTGTTTTTATCACTGAAGCCCACAGTTTAGCTGTCAGAGTGGTTATAGTGATAATTGTATGAGTACTTTGATTTTCTTAATGAAATTTTACAAATATGAGCACATAGCAAATCAGCAACTGTTACCTTAGTTGACACATCATTAACTAAGGAGACCATCCTTTTCTGTGGTCATGACCATGATCACAAATATTATGAGACTTCATCCTACAGATCTGGTTCCCACATTCTCCAAAAACTTTACATCATACTTCTCATTCAGCAGCCCTGTGGAAAAAGGATTGAAAACATTTGTGGCCCTTCAGCCTTGGAAGGAATATCTACCCAACTTTGTCTTTCCAATAAAATACAATTGACAATATTTCCTTTTCTGACTGAAAGAAGTATCAAATAAAGGTTTATAACAAAGATTCAAGTCTTCTCGTTCAATGTTATGCAGAAATTATGTTAACTCTTCCATCCCTCAGCAAAACAAACAAACAAACAAGAATACATGGAGAATTTATATTAATTTGATTACAGTGTAGATGATTTCACAAGATCAATTTTATTACTGCAGCTATCAAACTGTGTATTTCTAGATCTGTATTCTCCATTGCCAGTGGAGAAAACTATGTGAAATTCTGAATAATGTAACACTTTTGTTGTAGTTTTACAAGAAAAGACCCCATAGGTTTAGCTGTGTTACCACTGCATGCATTAACAAATTGACCTCAACCCAAAACTGTGATTAGAGTTTTAGTTCAACAAGGATTTTCTTTTTTGTCATTATTCAATTTTATACATTTCAATGTGTTTTTGTTCCTAAGGTCTGGGAATTGGGAACATGTTTTATGTTTTTTATGAAGATGGAATCAAAGTAATACAACCAGTGGAATGTGAATTTCAGAGACATATTAAGCCTAGTGAAAAACTCCTCGGTTTTCAGGCAAGTTATTTTAAAAAATTTATTTGTAGTATTTTCTCAATTATAATTTTCTTTAGATAAGAATTTATTATTATTAGTTTAGTGTTTTCTGCTTGATAAATTTATGTCTTCTCAAATAATAAACAGCTTATAATGGTGAACTCAAAATTTCCTATATTTTCCTTGATTGAATTCAATGTTCCAGTCTGTCTTTTATTGAGTATTCCCTGTATACTTTTCAAACCCTTTATTTTCTTTGGTTGTCTTTCTCCTTTCCCAGTCCTTTAAAAACTCTCTATTCTTTATTTCTGAATTTGTTATTGTTGTTTTTTATTTCTTGACCCCCAACTCACCACTTAAGTTCATCTCTGTGAATCAGGGATTGATTCTCTCTCTAGTAAATATAAGATCTAAATTTATTGGTTTTGAAGGTTTCTTTTTTTTCTCCATTGGATATTTGTCTATACTAACGTGTCAGCTATTGTGAAGCAAATCCCTGTGCTGATAAACACTCTCACAGATCCCCTGTGAGAGTTACTAGAGATGATTGATGCTTTATAAATGACTGAAAATTTAGTCAGCTGATGACTTAGAATTCCTATCAGTAGTTTCAAGAACTTTATTGTTAACATATTTATAGCTAATATTACCATATCCCTTTGTAGGATATTCTCTGTTTCCATTTATTCTTGTGAAGTTTTTCCTTTATTGCTAATAAAATTGCTAGCTGACGTCTTGAATGTTCTCACAGGAACACTTGGTACTAGCCACTACATGAAGATTTACTCGGTATGATCTATCACCTTTCAAAAATAATAACTTCTTCTCATTTGTATTTGAATGAGTGAGCTTGAAATGCATATTAACCCATGAGTTGTACACTTTGAGGTTTTTTCTCTATGTTTTTTTTCTTTAATGCCTAAAGCACACTCAAATAGCAGCAGAACTGTCTCAATAGAGTTTGCCTCTTCAGTTATCATTATGGATGTCAAAGGATGCTGTACTCAGCAACAAGATTTATTTTAGTGTGAATAATTATACTTTGAACAGCTAATCATACCTTGATTTTTGCTGCTTAAGTGAAATTAGGTTGACACAGCCAAAAATAAGCCAAAAAGCTTTTTTAATGCCTATTTAATTCAAAAGCTGATTATTTAGGAAGTCTTTTAAAATTTTATTGGTCTAAAGTGCAGCCTAGATTTTAGGTGATTTTTTTATTGAAATGTGGCAATAATCAGGATGGATAAGTGAAATTTTAGAACCTTTCAAACCTACAGCAGCGTAATACTTATATTCTCTGGGGAAAAAAAAAATAAATACCAGGAAATAGGCTACTTGATAACTTTAATTTTAAAGGGGGTATAGACTTGTCCTTCTTTAGATGTCTTTGGTTTGTAGGTAAGTGTAGTAAATAAAATTTAATGGTTTACTGGATCATCATGGTTCATAGGAAATTGTTAAGACCCTTGTCCTCTCCTTCCCAGAATCTCCTAAATTACTCAAGTCTTCCAAATTAATGTCAAGTGAAATTTATTAGTCCGATAGAGGCAATTCTAGATGCATAGGGACAGACCTCTGTTTTCTGATGCAAGATATTGCTTAGGTAAACCAGCTTCAACAGCTGTTTGTTTAACCTGTTTAACTTGTTGACAAATAGATCCTCATGTAGAGTCTTTCACTTGTTAAATGTCTCGTCATTCCGAAGTACTTGGGATATTTTCCTCACTAACATGCAACCTCTACTTATCTTCTGCAAATTAATGGCATCCAAAGCCTTTAAATTCTAATTCTTATTCAAAAGTGGTTTTGTTTTGCATTTCCAACAAATCCCAGTTAGAATAATTATTTCAGCAGACTGGAAAAAAAGCAACTGAAACAGATGCTTTTTGTGAGACCAATGAAAAAATCCTTTTGGCTCTAATATAAACTTGATTTCCTATTCATTACAAGAACTAGCACATAATGACCATATTTCAGTGAACAATGCCATTTCACTTTTGAATATATGCTAGAGGTGGAGGCAAAATACTTAGTTTCAAAATAATGTGACTACATGGCAGAGCAGTTTCCACAAGAAATTAGCTCGAAGCATACTTCCCAATTGCTTTGATTTCCACACTTACAGCACAGCAAGTGTAGTAAATGTTAACATTTGTTTTCAAAAAAAAAGAAAAAATAAAAAAGTCCACAGTCTGATTTTTAGTACAGTGTCAAGTAAACAGTAACTTAATAGAGAAGAGGTGTTATATAAATTCCTGTCTTAAAATATGCATTGTTGTTACCTGTTGATATCATCTTACTCTTTGACAGCCATCTCATAGTTGGATATTTCATTATACTTCTTAAAGAGTTTGACTCACGTATTGTTAAAACACTGAGGACCCTTGCAGTAAGTGCAAGTTAATAAACATAGAATTTGCACATATAAAGCTACAAGTACATGTTTCCTATTGAGATTTTCTTGCCCCAGACTATCTTGAAAAACTTTCTCTAAGGATTTACTCTCCTCCATCTGCTGACTTGTTACAGGGCAAGTCACTTTTTGATTAAAAAGTCTGGAGGGAATACAACAATGAAGTAAATTAATGTTTTATCAGATGTTATCTTTTTTTTTTTTTTTCAGAGAGAATAAATTAGGAAAAAGTAAATTGCTCACGTTTTAATTAGAAGAAGAAAATGCTGGGTTTATGCATATATTTTAAGGAGAAATTATTTTAACCAATTACTCAACCACTGGGGAAATTAATATGGAGCCTTAGAATTACTGCCTGTTAAGTGAAAGAAATCCAAACTGTCTAATCAGATAAATACTAAGTTTTCAAAAACAAGATTTCAGTTCTGTTGAAACAGCTTCAGATAAATGTAAGTTTAAATAACTAGAAAAAAACTGCGTAAACCAATTCAAGCTGGGGAAAAAATATTCTATTTTTGGTGTGAACATTTTGACGCATAATTTTCACTATTACTTTGGAAAAGCAAACTTTATTGCTTTTATTTTATCCTCTCTCTCTTTTGGGGCAAAGTGAGAGTTGTCATTGGATTATAGAAATTTATTACAACATGAGCAATATTTTAGGATCAGTAAAGTGCATTCATATATGTAGATATATATTTTATTTCATATTTTGTACTTTAGCTCTGAGAAAGTGTCATGCTTTCTGCTTGCTGTATTTAAAGTGGAACAAATTCTGTGAATCATGCCCTAATAAGAATCATGCCCTTTAGATTCTAATTTAAATGTGTGTGTGGTTATACATATACATGAAAGACTGCATTTGTATTGGGGTTACAATGAAATAATCTTGAGAAATATAGTTCAGTCAGTATTTTAGACTCAGATGGAAGGAAAGGTATGAGGAAGTAGCTTATCTCTGGATATGGTTTTAAGGGCTTAAGTTAGAGTATTTTGGTGTTCTGATATACTTCCCACAAGGAAAGGTATTATTAGAGTAATCATTTAGACTAATCCGTATGAGTCCATATGAGAGAAACCCAGATTCCTTCAGCAGGACTTGATGTTATTTTTGAATAATATATTGAATGTGCCCTTGTAGAATTCGCAGTTCCCCATACTGGTATAAACTGAGGCCCTGAGAGACAGGACTGAAAAGAATGACATTACATAGACTTGTTACAAACATTTACAGATGCATTGTTTGAAGAAGGTGAGAATTCTCTGAGAATAAAGAGAACTGTGCAGAACAGTCTAGATGTAGTTTTCTGTTAAGATAAATATGGAACTAAGACAAGGTGTATTTAGAATAGATATAAAAAATAATGAGATCAGTGAAACAAGTTACACTTGAAGTGACAATTGCCCAGAAGGCAAATGACAATAGATCATTGATCTGATGATTGCACATCATATTAGAGACATACTTGTTTATGTTTACACCTCCTTTTATGCAACAAAAAGCTTTTAGTCACTTTTAAGAAGGAGAGTCCCATTTGTCCCATGCCTATCATTCTTTAAAAAACAGATTTTAAAATTCTCCCTTAGAAGTGCCTGGCTTTCTGTCAGTGCAAAGTAAATCTTACTCTTGTACTTATTTCTAAGTTCTGAAGTTCCTGAAGATGTATCATACCATGGTATCTGAGTTTAGCAGAATGTAATTTCTTAAAGACCTTTCCTTTGTTGAGAGTTAAGGACCACGTAGGAGCAAGCAGTGGCTTTTGATCTTCTGTAAAGAAACTCCCTCTGTTAAAGCTGGAAATTGATTTATTTTTTATTTTGGCATATAAAAATTGAGTGTATTTTCTAAAACACAGAGGCACAGCAGGCAAAGAATGTTAATGATACAGAAAAGTTAGTGTTGAAATGCACCATCTTCTTGAAGAGCATTGCTTACTACCAGATATGTTTTTTTGTCACATAATTTATCCTGTTCCTTTGAAAAGGAGCCTGATGCTTAGAAACAGAATTCGTTTAAGACCTCATCAACTCCTGCTGCTCATTCTATATTGAAGTCATCATCTGCTGACATAACAATTTTCAGAGCAACCAGTTATGATGTGTCAGGCAGGGCATTCTAAATTAGAAATAAGCAGCAGATAAGTGGTAAAAAGAAAAAATACTTACGATTTGGTTAAATTGTCCCTTGTGATGCAAGGAATTTAAAATAAGTGGGAAAGGAAGAAAAGGTCAGGAAAATAAAAAACTTGACACATGCTGTACCTCTTCAAGGAGAGTATTTTTCAATTCCTTGCTTTTACATAATTTTTATATCCATTAGAGGAAAAAAATCATTCTATTTCAGAGATTTCACAGAATATGCTGAGTTAGAAGGGACCCACAAGGATCACTGAGTCCAGCTCTTAAGTGAATGGCCTGTACAGGGATCAAATCCACAACCTTGGTGTTAGCAGCATGCTCTTACCAGTTGCACTACTCTAAAAGGAATTTCTAAATATAGTAACCTATTTGACCAAATAACTTAATTTTGGTAAAAACAAGCTTTAGCTGAAAGCAGATATTAACAAATGGGTAGATAAATATATATATATATATATATATATATATATGATTATTGGTGCATATTTCTATGAAATCGTGAACATGTAACTACATTTAGCTATTTGGAGTGAAAATGTATAGTTATATCTTTTATGAAATATAAATTCACCAATGTCAACAGGACTTTTTTTTTTCCAAATTCAGCCGTTTGCAGGAATGGAAGAACAGAGAGGAAAGAAATTATAATAAGATGTCATTTGATTTCTACTGGGTTTAAGATAGGCCATGAGAATGTCTTATGGCAGAAATAGCCAAACTTCTTGGTCTTTGAAACAACATATCAGTATTACATGTGGCCAAAAGAGCAGTCCTCTCTAACTGCTGCTGCTTTGCCCCTGTGCCGTGTGACAACTTGCACCACACCTCCTTCTCTTTCTCTGCATTTCCACATTGTCATCTATCCAGTTATGTATTTGCCTGGCTTACTGCTGTGCTCTCAGCTGAAAGGGTAAGCTCTATCTTGCACTGCCTTCCTCTGCAAGGCATTGTGATAGTGCACAATGGGGAGCTGCTAGTTACTGCATAGGAACAAGGCATTATGTGTCTGATTTGATTTTCTGTTTTTAAGGTCTCCTGGTCCTTGCTTACTTTATTTCTACGTGTATGGTTCTTTAGAATTAACTTTTTTCTCAGGCTAACAGTGCTAATTTCTTGAGTTTCTATAGAACATCCAAAAAATTTGGTCTAAAGTCTGCATTAAAGTGACTGGGAATTATGTGGTACTTACAACATGCCATTTAGTTAATTTGAATTTATGTCCAAATGTCAACTGTCCTTATTCCTTCCCTACATTTTCTGAGATTTTATTTTACAGTTAAAAAAGAACAAGAGTATAATTTCTCTTTCTATTGTGTTGTTGACTGTTTTGATTCTTACACTTTCTCTGTTTCTTTTGAATTATAGGATGAAGTTTGTCCCAAAGCAGATGGTGATCCTGTTCAGCGGTGTGTATGGGCAACTGCTGTTAATGTAAAAAACAAGTTCATTTACGTAACTCAGCCCACACTTGACAGAGTTCTTATTGTTGATGTACAGTCTCAGAAAGTTGTGCAGGTATTTATTTCTCATTTTTTTAAGTCAATATCTAATTTGTACACAAGAATTTAAGACTCGCCCTCATATTTTCAGATATTTCAGTCTTGACTTTGACAATATATTCAATTAATTTCCCTATCAAAATTAGAGCAGGATAATGGGGAGTAAAACAAATCATAAAAATACCTTCCCCTCAGCTCTCCCTTCTTCCTGGGCTTAACTTGGTTTCTGAAACTCTACCTCCTCCCCCAGCAGCAGTGAAAGGAAATGGGGAATGGAGGTTGCAGTCAGTTCATCATATGTTATTTCTGCCACTGCTTCTTCCTCAGGGAGAGGAGTCCTTTCTCTGCTTCATCGTGGGGTTACCCCCATGGGAAACAGTCCTCCATGAACTCCTCCAACATCTTTCCCATGGGCTACAGTTCTTCATGAACTGTTCTAGTGTGGGTCCCTTTCCACAGGGTACAGTCCTTCAGGAACAGGCTGCTCCAGCTTGGGTCCCTATGGGGTCACAAGTCCTGCCAAAAACCTGGTCCAGCATGGGCTTCCTGTGGACTCCTTCAGCCGTTCTGAAAACAAGACTTTTTTTACAACCAATTTGATACATTGCTTCAGGAAGAGAGACTAAAAACCCATAGTCTTAGTACAATCCACAGGATTTGAAAGATTGGACTGCTTTCCATGGCCTCTAACTGACATTCATGTGTTATCTTCCTTTCCTACAGACGAGGGATGAAATAACAATGTAATTGCATTTATTAGCACTTAGACTTCAGTGGAAAAAATACATTAAGCCTTTTGAGTGAAATAGGTGAAGGTTCTTTTTAACTTAGGTTTTATGAAATGGTTTGACTGCTAGACTTTTCTAATTTGTCTTCAGTTACATTAGGAATTGTTTTAAATATGGATAAATATATATTATTTTCCCATTATCAAAATGTTTAGAGATGCTTACCACAAAGATATAATTAAAAAGATATATTCAGTAAATTAAAGACTCCTTAAAAGTGCAACCCTTCCCCTGAAGTATGTAAAGCAATTGTCCAGTTTTTGGATAGAGCCAGGTAGATTACTGTTCTATCACATAAATATTCAAGTTTCCGTAATGAGCTGAAAAGCAGACATACAGACTGTGTAGGTTTTACACAAGGCTTTGTACACTAACCCTGTGCTACTTAGTGAATACATTGAGCTAAAAACTGGATACTCCACAAGCTTTCATGCAAGTCCAGGAAAAAAAAAATCACTGTTAAAGAAATTTCATTTGGAGGGATAGACTAGCATTGCTTTTCCACTACTTTAGTGATATTTGTATTGTGAACTTAGGAAAGTATCGAGTAAAATTTATCCCCTCTATGGAAACCTGTCACAACCCAGGGGAAGAAGCGGTCCAACCACAGAGCTAGGGTGAAGCCAAACAGTCCTTTATTACGGGGTAGCACCGCCTTTTATAGGGTTGTGAGGGAAGGTGGGTGGAGCGAGGGAGGAGTATGCTAATTAGGGACATATAAGGAATATGGGGTGGTGTTGACCATATATGGAATTGACCATATAAGGGACATAATGCTATTAATAAATATGTAATAAATACAACATATAATAAATATAATAAATATAAATATTAATAAACAAAGGTACACCATAATGTAGCAACAGGGAAAAGGGTGTTAACATAGGGTTCTGAACATAGGGGACCCCTCATAAAATTGACAAAGAGGGGTAAATTTCAAGGGTTCAGAATACAACAATATGAAGCCTTAGATTTAACACAAATCCACACAGCTCGGGTAATCACTTGAAAGTAGAACGAGTATAAGTCTTGGAAGTTTCACGGACTTCTTCCTTAGTCTCCAATTTGGGCTTCCCCATTTCATAGCAGTCAGGCTTTTGGTTCCACACAGAAACCTTTTGCAGGAATGAAAGTCTCTATTTTGATGGTTCCAGGCAATTAAGTATTCATAATAAGTTATCTTTCCATTTGACAATACTTAACACAGACATTTGGTAAGGCAATATACCTAAGGAATAACAGATGAACTGGATAAATAAATTAAAAAGACGTTTTGAACACTTGAGCAGAATTTCTGCTAGTTTTTTAATGATCTGAATATTATTTCCTAGCATACACTTAGCCAAATACTTGGGGAAAGTACAAGGAGACTTGCTCTGTGTCCGGCTTAACTATGCTGTTATTCAAAATAAACTTAGAAAAGCAACAGTAGTTACAAAAAAACCAAATAAATAATGAAAGCATAAAACCTACACAACCTCTTTGCACATAATATAAAACTGTAAAAAACAGAACCACTGCTGATTCACAGATCAGATTTAGAGTTGAAGTAATGCTAATTTGGAATTTAGAGACAAGTCAAGAGATACTTTCTTCAGCATTTCTTATAACAAGCATGGCCCTATCCTCTTATCCTTTAAAAAAGAGCGTCTATTTTTTGGCTTTATCTTTTGCAAACAGCAAGAATTTTCTACCCATTAAATGTTGCTTTACTCATATGATATGCACATACACAAACAGTTGTACAAACAGGAGGCACAGAAGGGAATTTAATTTTTCAGTCAGATCAGTCTGTTTTCATTATTTATAGGACTTCCTAGCACAGGAAAAAAAAAGGTAACAAATTTTTAGAAAATAGAAACAAAGCCGTTCAGAAAGAAGAGCATTTTTCTTGTTAGACTGCATTTTCTCTAAGTGCCATGTTAATAAAGGGGATATTATTTACATACCTGTACATGTAACTATTTGTAGTCTACATCTTAAATAAGAAACCACCTTCTACTCTGTAAATTCAAGTTTTAAAAAGCCATACATTCTCGTGGGAACTAATATGGAGAAAACTTCATATTTTTAAAGTGAGAAGCACTCTAATGAAATGTCTGTCACTGTGTAAAAAAACCCAAAAAACCCTCAAAATGTATTTGAAAGGGCATTAAGTCATGTAACAGTGCTGTTTTCTGTGTAGAAATAATATTGGTTTGGTTTTGCTTATTATGATGTTTTCTTGGAAGTACTACTATATGTTACACTTACACCTTTCTACTATTGAAGTTAATGTAAAAGACGTGGGCACATATGTAACAACTAGATTTGAGGATGATTTATTTTTATGACAGCTATATTCATCAAAATAAGTACTATAGAGGATTCCAGAGCAGATTAAAATGAAATGTATTGAAAATGTCGATGGTATACCTTTAGAGATAAAGAGAGAGACTTTTTAACTTATCCAGGTAATTCTCATTATAACATGAAGAGAAGTATTTGCTTTCATTTGTAAAAAAAAAACAAGCACTGTCACCAGCAATAATCCAGTATTGCATAGCAGCACAACACTAACTGGGATGACTGAGAGGTGTGGTGAAGTCAGCAGTCACTATTGTTCAGTCCACAGTGTGCTGTCAGCAGATCATCCTGGCTAGCTAGAAACAGCTGTGAAAGCTGGCTTCCTAGATGCTCATCTCATTTTGTTACTGGCTCCTCTCCTGAGAGCTGTTCTACCTGTGCTTGACCCCACAGACAATTCTTTATGCTCCTCCTGGCTGTGCCATGACCCTGAGCCTGAACGCAGCTGGCACTCCTTCGGCAGAACATGTTTGGGTCAGACCTTTGTCTGGGAAAGCCAAAAGGAAATTTGACATGCCTGAACAAATTAGCTATACAACAGCCCAAGTATTATTTTAAACAACTTGTCCTCTAGCGTACAGCAGAAAATTGTTATCAAACACGCATGACCTCTTTCAAGGGGTAACTTCTGATTTTAAATGAGCCAGTAAGCAACGTGGCTTCATTTTCCATTTTCAAAAAGGAAAAACAAATTCTGCTTAGATGAAGCGGTCGCTTGCAACACCTCAGGAGTACAGTTAAGTATCATCAGCAGGCTCAGACAGCCATTAGTGCATTATCTTGAGGATCTACATCATTAGTTTAAATTAGGTTCACTTAATTAGCCAGCTGGTACTCTCCTTGACACACTGATAAACAAGCTGTACTTTACAGTTCCATAATGGTAAGACTAAAAAACAATTTCTACCTATTTTTTCTGCTTTAATGATGAAAATAAAAAAGTAATCCCCCCAGTTGTTTACCTTGTGCAGAACGTCTCTTAATCAAACACACTGTCCTCCTGTTCCATACCTCTGAAGTTTTCCGTTTTCATAACAAAGAAAGTTGAGAGCTCAACTGTCTGAAAGGTTCTAGGGAAAACACTTTGGTTCTGATCACAAGTCCATGAAAAGCAGCAACTGTAACTGGAAAACATATGAAAACAATCTTTCCAACTTCAAAAAAATAAACCCATTTTAGCTTTGGGTGCAACAATATTGTGTTGATTCTATGCAGTAACACCTTCCATTGTTTTCAGTATGTGGCTTGAGAATGTGCTTCCCCTTTAACCGTTTTCCAGTAATTGGTGTAGTTTTTCAACCAATATATATAAAGTGAGAGTTACGATAGGGAAGGGAGATAAGTCCCTTTTTACTTGATTTAAAACCTTTGTTTTCAGCTTCTTAATAGCTTCAGTATAATGCAAATTTGATGCCAAGTGTTAGAGCACATATTGAATAAAACCCACATTTTCAGCAATTCAGTAACTCTGAATTAATCAGAGGGCTGTTTCAACAATTGACATCATAATTTTTAAATACAATCTGAAAACATCGGGAAATGCATGTCTACTCATCATTTTAATTCAAGCACATAAATTATTTTTCCTTTGGAAATGTGACACAAACTAAGGGTTTCTATTTTTATTATGCTTTAGGCAGTAAGTACAGATCCTGTTCCAGTGAAACTACATTATGATAAATCACATGATCAAGTCTGGGTGCTGAGCTGGGGAAACATGGAAAAGAATTCACCAACTTTGCAGGTGAGGTGATCAGAATTCTTATATGTAATAAAATCTAGACAAGTTGAATCTTTCTGTAATTGCAATGTATTTTGTGTTTTCCTTTAAGTATTATTACCAGGAGGGGCAGCGAAGAGATTTCAGGTAACCCATAAACAAGTCAGACAAATGATTGCTAAAAAAGTTAGTGATTATTTTCAAACCCTTAGTCAGAAGTGACAATGGGAAATTGATAGAAGGATAAGGAATGCAGCTGAAAGCAGCAGCATGTTCTGTAACTGCCAATCTTTTGAGAGCAAATTGTTGCTCTTTATGATGGTTTTGTCCCTAATCAGAGGTTAAACTGCACTTTAGATATATTTCTATTTCACTAACTTTATATTGACGTTCTGGGAGTGTCAAGCTCCATCTTTATTGATTTTTTTCAGATGTAAAATATTAAAAATCTTAAAATCCTAAAATTTTCCCATGCCTCTGAGCAGTGACAAGCCTAGGGACAGTCACTAAGGAAACATCTCAAGAAGCTGTTATTGTACTTACATTACTCCTTTCTCATTAATTTCTGTTCCTTATTTAAAGTAATCCATTGATACCATGATGATCATCTTCCTGTCATAATTTTAAAATTCACTTTTATTTCAATTTGTTTTCCTTTTCTTCAGAAGTTAATGAAATCCTTATGTATTTAATATATATTTATATATAAGAAAAAGAAGAGAAATTCAAACCGAAAAATTAGTAACTTTTGAAAACACCTTTTTAGCACCTACAGACTCTTATTAACTTTGAGCATGCAAGTAATTTGTAGGAGTTTAGCTGTCACTCCTCCCCAGAACTGATAACTGAGTCAGTCTTACCATATTTTAAAGTGACTGATCATCCTTACTCTCATTTTTCCTGCAAGATAGATGATAGATTATTTTCATTTTTTAAAAAATCCACTCTTAAGTGCATGCATGTGAATATCATAGTGGCTATTATATGGAATTTTCCTTTATTCATCCGTAAACATTTACCTCTGAGAAGGTCCAAGATTCAAAAAAATTTGGTTCATAACAATGTAAGGAATATGTAAACTCAATTCAGCTTGCTCTTCTGAAATATGTCTGTGCAATGTTGAATTAGCTCATGATTGACAAGAATTGGGAGTATGTGCAGCCATACCTTCCAGTGGATCAGTTGATAGCATCTTATCTTTTCACTCTGGCTGAAGTGCTTAAGAAACTAATCTGATTCTGGGATCTGGTGTTAAAAAAAAAAAAAAAAGTTTGAACTAAGAACTCCTAGGGGCTTTAGTAATGTAAATGAATATCTATGGATTCAGGGGTAATAAAAAAGAGAGAGGGGAAAAGTAAATATGAAGATTAAGTCAAATCTGAAATTAATCTCAAATCTGTAATGCTGATTAACTTCATTCACTTTAATTTGCATTTGTTTTCTTGGTAACTGAAAGATAATATAAGAGAAGGAATACAGAGGCAACACTGTATTAATTCATTTGGATAGAGATCAAATTTTGAAAGGAAAGGTATTTCTCTAGTTTATACTGATGTTACTTGGCAGGTGATAATGCAAGCCAGTGGGAGTGTTTCTCATCACACAATCCATACTCAGCCAGTGGGAAAGCAGTTTGACAGAGTGGACGACTTTTTTATTCCAGCTACAACCCTGATCATCACCCATATAAGGTGAGTTTCAGCTGAATTATTAATAACTTTCAAACGAACTAAAATATTTTCTTCATAAACACTTATTCATAAACAAACTAAATTCAAGTTGAAGTGAAAACAAACTATATATAAGAATACACACATTTATTGGCATTTTTCTTCTGTGTTTCACCAATTGTTCAAAAGTTCAGCTGCTCTGTGTAGTAAAATTGAGGTGCAGTGTCATCTGGGGTTTTCTTGAGGAATTGATAACTATAATATTCAGATACTTCTTTAAGTTAGATGCATACATCTTAATTTGTGAAAAATACATATTAATTTCCTCTACTGCTGAAAGCAGTTGCCCTATATAGTATTTACCACATTGTATTACATATGTATTGTATTAGAGTTATTATTTTCATTAAGGAACGAACAAAAAAGAAAAAAACACACTTTTGGAGTTTTAAATGGAATTGTGACATAACACAACTTAGAACTGACTTCTCCTGCTTATTCAGTTCTTTTAAAGGTTTGTTGTTTTTTTTTTTTTTATGTTTTCAAAACAAACCATGACTGAGGATGTAACATGAACTCTGTTAAGGTGCATGAATAAAATTGCTCTTACTTCATGGGTGCTGATTACGTGATGTTAAAATGGCTCATACTATAGATATACCGGTAAACACTGTAAATTCTTGGGACCTTATTATTTCTCTCAGTGAATGTAGGATTGTCTTTGTGTTTGGCCAAAGAACAGACTGGTTCTGGCTTTGATAGAAATACTCTAAGTATGGACGAATGGAAAAAACTGACCAGCTGAATTTTAAAAGACAGCTATGAGAAATGCTATGGGAAAATGAACTCTGTCTCAGTCAGACACAATGCAATGGGACAGAGAAAGGGAGTCTGAGAAAAGCAGGGCAACACTTAACGCAGGCATAAAGCTGAGCTCTTCCCAAGACCTCTTAACTGAAAGTCTATTTGTCTTCTTTAAAGCACATTATAAGACTTGGATATATAATTTTCTATTTTTTTCTTCTGCAACTTTTCTACCTGTAGAGATTGAATATTTCTGCAGTCCAGGACTTGTGCATCAGAGTGTTGCATTAATGCGTATTAGCACTTCATGTGTTTAGGACTGTTCAGTTTCTTTGCAGGCTGACACAGACCCCTTTCATCTCAAAACACCTCTGCCAACAATTAAATCCATTGTTTATTCTGATATTCCAAGTTCAAGTTTCTATAGAAATGCCTTCATTAGATGTCCTTAACTGACCTACAACATCATCATTCATGTCTAGCAAAAATCTCAAATCATGAATGTAAACATTCGTTCCCATTAACAAGGATATAATTTTTGATTTTAGTGGGGGGTAGAGTCTTTGAAATGTGAAAACATGCAATTTAGGCTGGTTTTACAATTGATTTCAGAATTCACTCTATATGTGTCTATGAAAAATCTAGTCTTCTGTATCAAAAAACATTTGGCTTCTCCTAAAGATGGTGTAGATGAGAGATAATTTTTTAAAATTTTCTACAAAACTCTTAACTAACAAGTAAATTAGAAATCAGTCATATAGATACTTGAATTTTTATGTAAATAGGAAATTAAAAACTTGAAAGGAATAAACATCATAGAAGGAGGAGAATCAGGACAGGGAAAAGAAAAATAGATTCAGTCCAAAGCTAGTGTTGAGCTCATCTTGTCTAACTCTCAAACTAGTGTAAATTATTTTGCCTAAATAGGTCAGATATGCACTTCATGCCTAGTATATTGAGTCACAGCTACCTTCAGCTGATGAGTCCTTTCACCCATCCTATATGTAACTTAAAAGAAAAGAGAATTAAAGAATAAAAGAGAACCCACAGAAATAAAAAAGTAATATGAAATTCAGTTGAATGCTGAAAGAATAAAATTGGTTAAGTGACTGCAGATATAAAATAAACATGTACATCAATTCAGGACTAGTGAAATTGTTGTTATTTTTTATTTTCCTGTGGTGTTTTTCCTTTTTTCCATTCACATGCCAGATAAAAATGAAATAAAATTTCGGAAGTCTGGTAAAAGACCTGCAGTACTTTGTCCAGTCCTAAAACCATAGATTTGGGGAGTTAATGTACAAAATCAATTCAAGAGCTATTACTTGGTTTTACTGATTCATGAGCCTACTTGAAATGCAGTCTAATTCTGAGTGCCTTTTCTAGAAAAGAAAAAAACCTCACTTTTTGTACACATTATTTGTTGGGTTTTTTTTATGTATTCTTTGAAGAGCTATTTATGTTAGTCAGTTGTTAAATGAATTTGCCTTCCATAAAATGTCTGGCCTGAGAGTAGTTTGATTTCTTTTGTTTAAATAAATATGAACTGTGTGAACAGAGTGTCAGGAAAGATTTTAAAATTAACTGTATTCATCAAATCAGTAGTGATATAGAAAAAATCTCTTTTGAATTTAATATCACCAGTCAACAAAAAGCCATTCAATAACAGCTTGTGTTTCTTAAGGATGTTATCAGACATAAAAGCTTGAGCTTATTATTCTTCGGAGTATATACCAACAGGGGAGCAATTTATGAGTGTGAATTGCAAAAAACAGCTACAAGAGAAATAACACCACTGGCTAAATTAACTGGTGAGTTTATTACCCAAGGGACTATTAACTCTTTGTTAAAAATCAGTTCCCTTTGGCCATGCAACACCAACCCCTTCCAGAAAAAATTAAAGCTTTTTGTAACTAGGTGCATTTGTCACCTGTAAGCTAAAATTTTGAATTATAGAGCGGAAGACAGTATGTGTAGTTTACCAAATTAACATCCAGAACCAAACTTACAGCATGAAATGTGCACTTCTAAGCAAAAAAAGACATAGCACTTAAAAGAATGGATTAAGTTTTGTAGTACAGTTAACAAACCATCTGCTACCATTTACAGTGTATTATTATCTACTGCATATTCTGTCCAATCAGTTATTCTTTAATCACTATAAAGATCAAGGGGCAGAAGGTAGATAGATTGGCTTGTTGACATCAAGGAACAGAAGTAAGAGAGAATAATCTAAAGCTACAGTGGGCTGTTATTTTTTTTTTTTTTCATTTTAATAGTAGCTAAAATGGTAATTGCTAGTAATGCATATATAAGTATTTAAAACTTTTGTAATTATTGACAAAAAGTAAAACAGTTTTATTTAAGAAGTGATGTAACTATACATTTGCTTTACCTAGGTGAGTTATTTTTATATATGAAAATGCAAATGGGCTGCCCATTACTAAAAAAGAAAACTTTGCACATCTTAATGCTGTCTTGGGCAGCAGGTAATTTAGGACACACCTCCCCCAGACAAGGCATTTTAAAGGATACTGTAAATTTTGGTCTGAGGTAAACAGTAATTCATCCCAAGGAAAAAAAAAAAAATTCCAACGTTTTACCTACCACTGATTAAAGCAATGTTTTGTTGTACTTATTATACAGTAGGAGTCAGGGCAAATAACCTTTTGGTTCATAGCCAGCAAGCATAATTTTCATGCTCTGAATAACTATGATGAACCATCAAAGCAGCAGCTAAAAAAAGTAGGCATGAATTAAAAAACAGAGGAAGAACAGACCAATTCTGTTATCTTTAAACCCTCTTTTAGGAATCACACAAAATTTTGGCTATCGCCCTTTTGTATATGCTAACTATTTATAAATATATATAAATATATATGTGTATGTGTGCGTGTTTATGAAGAAAACAAAATAGCTATTAGTTTTAGTGCAAATCTACTAATTATCTCCCTAATAATGTGTAGAGCCCCCCTAGATAGCAAATCCATGGTTGTACAGAGAGCCTTAGCTGCAGATAGCTCTGATTGACATACCGTGATAAAAATAGAGGCAACTGAATTCTAGAATTTCTGTGTGTTTTTTTTAAAAGACTAGTTCACCTGCTAACTGTAAGAGAGAGGTTGTCTCATGCCTTTAAGCATTTCTTCATGATGGGAAAAAAATTCCTTCTTTTTCTCACTAAACAAGCTTAGAGTTTAGAGAAAGTAACTTTTACTTGACTTTATTGGGTTTCTTGTGCCAGCTAGTTGTAGTGTAATGCACAAAAGTTCTTAGCCAATTCGTAACTAAAAAGAGGATAATGATATAAAACTGGTATTATGTTATATATATCATATATGATATATATGATATATAAAAATGATATTATGTGTGAGAGTACCCTAAAAGAAGTTTGTTCAGTCTTGCTGTTTGAAATCTAAAGTTCTGAAGGGCACAAATCATATATTCTTCTTACATATCTTGAAAAATAGCCTGTCCTGCTATTATCATTGGCTATGTTTTGTCTCTGATAAGTGCACTCACTGTCAATATACATTGAATTATACCAAGAGAATGAGTGAATATAAAGCATTGTTTTTCATGCACACTGTCATGCCCATATTTTCAGTGCACACAGCTTGGAAAAAAGTCTCCCCCTACTTTGAGTTCTGTTGAAAAATTGTCAGACGCTGGGGCCACAAAAGTAGATAGAATGAGGTCTATTACTCTGTAATAAATGGTACAAATCCCAAGCTGTTTTTCTTCAGTTATTACTGAAGCTTTTTTGTTTTGTAGATACATCTTATAATAATTGAGTATATATTTTCAATATTTGGCCTTATACATTTACTAAGAAGACAATTTTATTCAGTGAACTGTTTTCTGTGCCAAAGCAGTTCAGCATAAGCGATGATCTTATACTTAATGCTGTGCTAATACCACTCCTTATCATAAAAATAGACGTTTGGAATTAGTATGTCTGATGGCTGCAGAAGGATGACTTGTACAGTACTCATGAAAATATATTCTTGGAAGCCTAAGGAGCAAAAGGGTTGATTATTTCAGCTCCACTGTTCGTAAATCGAAATGAACAAAAGATAATTGGAATAAATTAATGTCTGTCACTACACTGCTGTAAAATGTTTCAAAAGCAGTATTAAATGAACTCACTGTAATGGAGTAACTCTAACTTTTTAGATGTTTTAATCTTTTAGCAAGTATTTTAAATGTCATACAGTTACCTGACCTAACAAGTGGAAGAATGAGCAATCAGCTCACTGGTGAGATAGCTCAGTATCTGAATAGAGTTAACATATTCTCAGTTTGAGTTTTTTCTCTCTTTTATATCTCTGTTGTGTATGGTAATAGGGGAAGCAGTCTTTCCAAAAATTGCACTTATTCATTTGTACAAAACAGTCCAAAAACTAAGCTTCTCTTTTAGAGGTAATTGGAATGTACTGGCAACGCATTCCTGTGAACCTTCTTAAATGAAACCCATGTGGGGAAGTGATTCATAAATTCACATTTCATTCCAGAGTTTAGGCCCCTACAGAGGTGTGAAGTAGCTGATGGGTTGTGAGAGCATTTTCTGTATTTCAATGCAATTAAGCAAACAGAAAATATTATTTTTTGCTTCAAAACCCCTACATAATCAGAAAAAAACTTTCTATTCACTGGTTTGCAAGTGAAACAATGGAAGTGTTAAACACGAGTCAACTGTAGACAAAAACATGAACAGAAGAGATAGATTTAATTTAGGGGTTGATTTTTTTCACATAGACAATATGATTTAGTGCAAAGATGGGGGGAATTTAATATTTTACAAATTTAGTTATCAAAGCATATTAGAGTAGCATAAAGTTTTAGACAGTCATCAAGCTAGAAACATATAAGGTGCTACTGGGAAAATAGGGAAACAGCTTGAAAGCTTGAGGAATCAGAGAAAGTTCAGTAGTACCAGGGCAAGCAGGGAAGTGCTAGAAAGTTCTCTGCAATTTCTAGTAATGATTGTGGAATCTGTCAATGAATCCTACATGGTGGCACAGCTCACAAAGGAGGTCCAACTGAGTTAGGTGTTCATTCTGCAGTCTCCCAGTCTGTGTTAGTGAAAGTAGAACTAAATGGAAGCCTTATAATCATTCTTTTCCCTCTCTGTGTATTTGCCCCCCCAAAAGAAGGACCCTCCATTAATGTACTGCTTTTGAAAAAGAAACTCATAGGATCTTTTGGGAAAGACAGAGAGGAGACACTAAAAACTTTTTTCTGCATAGTTTTTTGCTTTAATAGTGGAATTTGGAGCACCTTTGTTCCAGAGGGAATATGCAGAATGACAGATTCAGCTCAAACAGCTTTAAAGCATTGAAACTTATTTTGTCCAAAGACCACCACTGGCATCAGCAACATCTATTGAAATAAGTGCCTTTTTGAAAATGGCAGGTAGTTTTAGTGTGGCAAACCTATACTCTTCAGTTCAGTCCAGCTCCGTTCACCTGTCCCCAGCCAAAAAGGTAGGAGTCCATAAATGTAGCCACAACATATGTTTAAACTAGGGAACTCTCAGTCCTCTAGGTAAGATATACCATGTGTCCAAATTAAAACTTCAGCTGTATCCTCCTTCATCTCTATTCCTATAATCTAACTGAAAAGGACCAGTGTTTGCAGGCTTTAAATTGTGTTAGGCATTAAGGATTCCCAACAGTGCCTGCAGGTGAGCACCTACTGAAATGATGAACTGCCATCACTCCACAAATGCATTTAAGATCTGCTGTCACTGAAATGATGTTCTGAGGTGTACATAACATTTTTTAATCCAGGACATTTTGGAATTCATGAAGAAAATATTTTTAAAGTTTTTTTTCTGTTCAGTATTTATGAAATTTAATTAATAATTAATTTCACATTTAAATGTATCTAATATAAAATATATTAATATTTTTATTCAGTGCATTTTTATAATGCACTGAAATCTGGAATGTTTCTAACCTACCAATATATATATATATATATGTACACATAGAAAGACACATATATAAAAAATTGATTTGGAAAACTATTCTGTTTCTGGAATCAGTTATTCCTCATGCCTTTTCCCATGTCAGCTGACCATACAATACTGCTTGAACCAATTTATTTAACTCATGCCCAAATCTTTTCCTCTTGGGTAACTTGAGTTAAACTTCATGAAGCTCTCAAACATGAAATCAAGCTGTCAATAAAAAAAAAAAAAAAAGATTGTATCAAAAAGTGTTTCCAATTCAGTGTGGCTATTTTGAAATGAAAGTTCCCTTCAAATGTTACATAAACAAGAGATTGCAGACAGCCTTGTAGCACTATAAAACTATAACATCAGTAAAAAAAATAATTCCTTGTATTTTACTTGCCTTTCCTCATTAGCTCAGAAAATGGCTAGAACTGGCTTAAGTCTAATCAGCAGTACCACAGTCAAAGATAGTTTTGTTAAACTGTAAATGTTTGGGGTTTTTCAAAATGTAAGTTTTTTTCTTTTTTAGCAGACTTTATTACAGGAATATTTACTGTTAGGATAATATTATCTCTCCATCTGAAGTGGCCAAAACATTACTATAAATAAATGTTGTACCTGTCTCCTAGTACCTACCTGCTTTTAAAAATTCAGCATTTGTCAGTGTGTGAAAGTACATGAAACAATGAAATGTATAAAAATGTAATCAAGTATAATGGAAAGCCAATCTCTGCAATTATGGCACTTAATTTGTTGTACCCGGTGGTTAGAAGTTATCTTAGTGTTGCCTAATTACTCACTGGTTTTCAAAAAAAGCCCCAAACTATAAAAATTCATCTATTAGCTTGGAGGCAATCTTGAAATGATGTAATTAACCATTTTTTGTATGTTTGTTAATAAACAACCAGAGCACAATTATTTTAAAAAAATTGTTCTGGGTCTGGCTTGGGTGGAGCTAGGTGTCCTGATAGCAGTCAGAATTGTGCTGTGGTTTAGATCTGTGACACTAGAATAGTGAAAATTTGATTGGAAATTTTCATTTGTTCAGTTCTACTTTAAACGTTCAGATTTTCTTAACGTCAGTTACATTTATGCTTTCCTATTTGATGGTACAAGCCTATTGTCATGGTGTAGGAATGCTATTCCCCGATTTAGCGTTCCCATTAAAAAGAAAACCATGAGCTGATGTCCTGCCCTATCCCCTCTGGTGGGAGACAAAAGGCAGAGGTCAAGAGCTGAGAAGAGCTAGAAACAACGATGGGATAAGAAAAAGAGCAGTAACAGCAACAATACTAATAACAGAAGTGTTCAAAGAGAAGGTCATTTACATGAAGAAAATGCTCATTGCAGACTCCAGGTGACAATGACAGACAGGTTCCCTACCCTGCCACACTCTTCTACCTGAAGCCACATCTTTCTTCTTGGAAGCAAGAGTCCCTTACTCACAATCCTGGCAGTGAGGTCAGGTGGTACTGAATAACTTTAGGCTGTTGGCTGTGCCCACTCAGTTCAGTGCGCTGAAGCCCAGAATTCCTGGGCTCAAGCAATCCATCAGGCTCAGCCTGCCTGGAAAGTGGGACTACAGGTGTGTGCCATGCCCAGCTACTCTAAAAAAAAAAAAAAAAAACAAACAAAACTCTGTCCTGTCTGGAGATAGGACACCTATTTTAAAATTTTTAGTGATTGCACAAACCAAAGGCTTTAAGGAGACTTCCAAATCTACTCAAATAGACTGTTTTGTCTGAGTTCCTTCCATGGGCTCTCAACAGTCAGCATGTAACATCTTGTGGTGAATAAAATGCCCAAACTTGCATCTTAACAGAACCTTCCCAACCAACCCTCACCTCCCATATTATCTACAAATTAGAACACAATAACTTGCCATGATAATCTTATATTTTTAATTCAAATGTGGTCTCTGATGTTTTTTATCTGCACAAAATAATATTTCATCATAATCTTTTCATTAAAAAAGTATCTTTTTTTTGTTCAGTCTAATATTTTTTTTTATCTAGGTCATTATCAAAAAAAATGGGAGAGAAAGGAATTTTGGTGAAGTTCAGTATTTGTTCTTAAGAGTATTTGCATATCCCCAGCTATAACAGTATGTGAACTTCATTTTTAAAATGAAGCAGAAGATCTTTTGAGACTGTTTTGACATATGTAATTTATCACCTTTGAAGTCCCTATCTCTGCCTCATTATTCATTCTGTACTAGTGCTGACTATTTCTTTTGACATATATAAATTTGGTTGTGCATTCCATATGACATCTGCCCACCTTGATGTTACCACATTTTCTGAAGTGCCAGATCCTCTTAATCCTATCCTACCTTGTACTGACATTTAGGAGCATCTTTAGAATGTCTTTTGTTCACTGTGTCTGTATAGCTAGCCCTTTCTTTGACTTTTATTGCTTTCAAAATGAAGTGATTTTTTTTTTATTATTAAATTGCTAGCTCTCCTTCCCTAGAAGGTACAAAAAAGAAAACCACACTTGCTGCTAATATTAAAAATAGATTTTTGCTGTACAGCTTCCTGTATGATATAAGATGAACATTCCTAGATTCTAAAGATGTAGGAATTAGGGTCTTTCCTTTTGTTCTAAAATTTCTTCATTTGTTTCTCATCATCTCTCTTATCACTGGACAAAAATTTGCAATAATTAAAAAATGTGTTGTATATACACATCTTGCAAGTGCTCCACAGGAGAGACCTAAGCAAAATTAGCAGATTCCTGCATCACTAGTACTAGTAAGATGCAAATATATCTTCATCATACCTTCCCTTCATACATACCCTTCATATATCTTACAACTGAATATTAAGTTCCTTTCTGAATTAATCTATGAAGACCTTCATTTATTTGTATCAATATTATTAAGTAAACTTATGAGGAATATATGACTAATGATGGGTTAGATCTCTGCTTCCATCTATTTTTTAATCTTAAAAAGGTATTCTTTAATCCACAACCACAATTAAAAATAAAAATAACATTGATTTTAGTGAAGGCAAGTTATATCTATATGTTAATTTTCCTCTTTCATCCCACATATGTTAAAAATTTCAAAGAATACCTGTTACTTTGTAGACAATTTTTCTTGTAATTAGAAAGGTACAGATGAGATGTTTAACCTGCAACTCTCTAAGAACTCAGAAACCCAAAGTTTTCAAAACCAGAACTTCTTTCCAACCATCAGTATAACAAAATTGTCAATATTGTTATAAAATAAGATCTGCCATCAGATTCTCTTTCTCATCAGAAATAACCTTTTAAATCACCTAACAGAACTGATAGTGCTAATCTTGTTTTACTTTAAAGTTACTCATTTTCCATAAGACTGGCCCAACAACCTTCTGTTCTGCTGTTTTTATTTTCTTTTTTTTTTTTTTACGAATTCTTTCCTGTTCTTATTTCTTAAGACTACTATGTTACTACTTCACAGATGCATTATCACAGTCACACAATATTGCTGCAAATGTTATTTCTCTTTTTTAAGTGGCACTTTTAAATATTTCATTTACAATAATTGCAGCAGCTAAATAGGTAAAATGGTGAAGAAGGCAGAAATATTTTACAGATGTGTGTGTGAATGTATATATCCACACTTATAAACACTTACAAAACCAGGGAATTATCAAGATTTTCTCCAAGATGCAAATATTTCCTTGGATAGGAAGATGCTTTGTGCTTAATGCTGTTACATTCAAATACCAAAAAAGAAAAAAAAAGCCTTTTCTGATGCAAAAGAAAACTATGAAGCAAGTGTTCTTAATGTTGTAAAGAGCACTAGGAACTTAATTAGGAAAACAAACTTAGAAGGTCAAAAAGTGTTATAGAACCCAAAAGAAAGGCACCATTTGTGCTGATGAGCAATATCTATTGGGTAAAATCCACTTAGCTTTTTGTTATCATCCAATAAGCATTTTTGAACTGCAAAAATTAAAAAAAGGTCTTTTCTGAACAACCTGCCAGAAGTGGACTATTCTAGGCAACAATAATTTTGTAAATCCTGAGAACAAAACTGTTATGCTCTTGTAGTGCTGAGTTTTTGAAATCAGAAACACTGCCAAAATTAAAAATGTGGGGTTTTATCTAGAGGTAAATTTTTTATTTCTCTTTCATAATACTGTAATTATAATAGAAAATGACATTAAGAAGTTGTATATTTTAAAATCACTTTAAATAAGAAAAATATAATTGTTTGGTGATTTGAATGGTATTAATTTAAGCCATCTGAACTAAAATAAACCAGTGTGACCAGTCTTCCTTAGAACCACCTGTATATGAGTATAAAAGGAAGAGTAGTTCTAATAAAGTAAATAATGGTTGCAGTGTTGTATGTTAAATATGTTAAATTCTTAGAAAATCTTTAGTTGTGCTGGTGGCAACATGAAGTATTGGTGATGGCAATTGAGCTATACAGCTAAGTAAACAGTTCTTACAACAGTTTTCCTTTTTTCCTTTCCTTAATTGTTAATATTTCCTTCTCCAAAGCTACTGTGGATTACTTCAACAGAAAAAATATTTGGTATATAATACACTACTATTTCAGAATTTTGTTTAATTGGTAGTAGTTTCCCATGTTGGCAGGTTAGATGTTTTTTATAGGATCAAGGTGCTCTCTGAACACCTAACACATTTTCTTGGGCAGTTAATGGCATTAACTTTTGAGTCCAAGAAAACCCTTGGTCCGCAGATTTGATAAACGTTTGTAGTAATAGAACTTTATCTTCCTGGGTTGATTTTTGCATAAATTTTGAAAAAAAAATTATTCTAATGCATAGATTGTAGAGTGGCTTTAAGCACAATATTTATTCACTCAGGATAATGTAGATAGTGTTTGTTTTTTTTTTCTTTCAGCATCATCATTTTCCACATTGTTGATCTTTCTGAACTCAGGAATAAATACAGTTTTTTGTTAATATATTCATTAAAAGAAAAGTGAAATTTCTGCTCATTCCTAGGTAAAATTTTCCTGAGCTTTCCTATTTTTTGTCTTTTTAACCAGTACTTAGGTATTTCCTCTTTTCTGGTGAATGAAGTTGTGGTGGTAAGCAATATATATGACTTGTCTTAAGGAAGAAAATAGCATAGGAAAGGGCAGGTTGTTATTTTGCCGTTTGTTGGCAGCTCCACATTAGCATTTTGCTTGGCTATTTGTGCATAGGAGATGCAAAGTAACTTTCTCTGTCTGAAGAGTGGAAAAAATGATACCTTACTAAAACAATTTTGAAGAAGCAGTGCCAGAATTCAAATGATTTGGGCACTTTGTATGGATATATCCGGGTAATTATTAATTCATAGTTTAATTGGCTAGAGCTTCCCATTAAAGTAAGATTACATCTTTACTATTTTTGTAGATACAGGTCTCAGTCTTATCCTTCAGTATGAAGAACTGCTGAAGATGTAGTATTGTTACAGGATAAACTGAAAGGTTTTCAGATGCAGCAAATGAATATAAACCTTTGTCATACAGGACTGCTCTAAGTCCTGCCTTGAGTTTCTTCTTCATGATTTTTCTCTTATGATCTTTGCTTTTGTATGCTTTGCACAAAAATCTAGCGTACAGCTCACTGTATTATAAAGAAAATAAATAAAGGTAAGACAATTTGGGCCCAACTGTGGTATAATTAATTCAAATAATAGTGCCTCAATAGGCTTGAATTTCTTCCTATGTTATCCCTGCAGGGCCCCTGCTTTGGAATAGGAAAAATTGTGTAACATAGGAGGTGTGCAATTCCTTTACACAGCTTTTGTAGTTCCTGTCCACAGAAACCCTTAAAAATTATTTTTTGAAAAACAGGAAATTTCCTAAACTTTTAAAATCAGTAGATATAGCATGGTTACTAGCCACGTTCCATTATATTTAGTATTTCTTGAAAAATCTTTGTCATTATTTGAAAATTCAGTGTTTGAATTCAATTCCATCTTGATATTTTGTAGTAACTATGGTGTTAGTTCTAATAGACTATGTCAAATATTTTAATAGTGACATGAAAATACAGTGCATTAAGATACTGTGATAAACAAAGTTGTTCTTGGAAAAGTCATGTACAAGGTTTGCATGCACTTCTTAGAGCTTTGCAAAACCCTAAGAAGATAAAAATGAAATTCAGACTGAAGAGTTTTCATTTGTCTGTTTGATGACTCTCTAGCCTTGAGAAAATATTGAAGTTGATTGTTATGGTTGGAAAAATACACTTTTTGTGGAAAACAAAGTGAATTAATGGTTTTCTGTTAAAGCTACCCTTTGAGAGCTGTGAAAACCATCTTCAGAGATCCCTGAAAATTCTGGAGGGACATCTCTGCTTTTAGGACTGTTTTGCTTATAAACTTACATAACATTTTTCTCTCCATCCAGGTACTTACAATAGTGCTAGCTGGTCCTCTAAGCTGCCATTTTAATTTCTGACCACAAAAGGCAGCTTTAGTAGACTCTACAGCTATATGATACCTGAACTTATTATAATGGCTCAAAAAACAAGCACATTTCAAACATAATTGTACCTCTTAGTCATATCCTGATATAGTGTCATTTAAACCTCAATTTTCAAAATCTATGCAAAGTTTTATAAGACTGTATTTGGATATTACGTTTTCATGCTGATAGGATGCTTATGGTGAGTGTGAGGTTCCGATTGCAGGCACCTGGATTTAGGTGTGAAAATGCAGTGTACCCATGGGCACGAACTGTCTGTCTTCTGCTATAATGAAGATCTAGTCTATACAGATAACGGAGCTTGGAAGGCAATTTTTGTCACTCCCTACAGGCCTCTGGTACTGATCATCTTAGCAAACCCTTTGGACTCTGTTGACTGTATGGACTAGATTTCTGCTGTCAAAAATAGCAGCTTAGATGTTTAACTTACATGCAGGCATGCACAGTTATGAATAGAAATGTAGGTGTCTACGGGAAAGAAATATTACCCGTAGAGAGTGGGTTTTGTAGTGCGAGTTGTGGTGAGGCTGTACATTCGTGATGGCAATTCTTCAACCTCCTAATTGACTGTGGATATGATCGAAGAGGAGGGAAGCAGCTGTGTTTAAATAGGATTGCAGAAATATGTTTTTTCTTGTTTATTTCAAAGCAGAACAGGGTAAATATAAATAAATTGTTATGCTTATCCACTCTGGAAGAGATACAGTTAAGAGATGTATTGTTTTTTGTAATTTTTAAATTCCTGGTTCATATATCAATTTTTAATAAACAGACAAAAGACTAGATTATAAAAAATACAGTATGTAAAATTAAACCGGCTATTTCGGCAGTGTGCTTATTTTGTATGTGCACTTAATCTAAAGTACACGTTTTTTAATTTTAAGAACTGAGTAAGTCACTAAAGATTTCAGTCAAGTTTCTGTCTTCCAGGTCTACCACAACCAATACATAATATGTTCAACCCAGTGATATTTCTACAATACATTTTGTAATTAATTTATTGAAATCTAACCTCTTTCTATGGAACAAACCCGCAAAAAAACAGAGCAGGAAGCTGTACACATTTTAAAATTTTAATCACATTCAAAGCATTTTTGGTATAGATAGAAAGAGCAATGATGTAATATATATATATAGGAACAGTAATGCATTAGAGACGAAAAATATGTTCATCCCCCAAAAGCAAAATATTCCCACTGAGCTATGCAAAAGTCAAAGCTACTTAGGCTGAACAGACTTGATAAAAAACTTGACAGGAATTGTATATAAAACCAACATTACTTTTTCAAAACCATAATAAACTGTTGTTTTATATTAACAGGAGGTTTCAGTCTGGTTTGAAAGTAGCTCACCACCTTAAAGGACAATGATTGAATAATTTATTTTGGACAGTGAAAGGGAGCCAGTTATATAACTCCTGTTGTGGTATGATAATCTGCACTTTCATGTTTTTTTCATAAGAGAAAGTTGTATAGCATGTAAGGAAAAGAAAATTGGTTTTTATCTTTTATACCTGTCACAAGCAATGGAACTTAAGGTGATGGAAATTTTGTGGAATAAAAAAATGTGAAAATTGGGTATGGAAGTGGGAGGAGAGTAAGACTTGTAAAAACTGATAATGTGGATGTCTAAGAGTAATACCTTATAAGATTTCCAAAATTAATACTTTTTCAAATATGAGTTTCATGTTAGTGCCTCATGTCATAAGTTACTTCTCAGTGATGGGCAAGTACCCATGAGCATGTTATTCCACTTGTTGAAAGATTTCCCCTAGTCTGAGACATTTGATATCTTGGTGAGAGAGAGGAGTAGTTTTGGTATAGCATTAATCTGACTTGCTCTATGGATTACTTTTTTCAGTTTGACAAAGAGAATTTTCAGGTTAATCATTTGGCAGTTAGTTTTGTGGTTAGGGAAATAGGATAGTGGTAATTATGACAACTATTTTGGGAAAAGAATTCCTAGGCTTACTGTTCCCTCTTGTGTTACAAACAAGCTTACAATTCTATAAAACTAGGAATAAAATCCTATATTTTAAATCCTTTTGAAGTGCTTTAAAAATAGTTTAAAAACTTGCCCTTGAATTTATTTTGTGAGATAATAACAAAAGTAATAATTTCTAATGTGTTGTTAACTTGAGCACTGTGATTATGCTACTCTTAAATATGTGGGCATGTTTTATCCTTAAATTAGAAAAATAAGGCAGTCATTCATATGAGCTGCACCTTTTTTATTTTTTTATTTTTAATGCACTTTGCAGTTAACAACTTGTAGGATATTTTAGGATATTTTTCCTATCTCTTTTAAATTGGTTCGGACAAGTAAATTTCAGTTTCTTCAGTTTCCCTGTGTATGGGTACTGTAAAGCTAATTTAGTACAGCTGATGAGTCCCTGTGGTGGGTTATCCCCAGCCAGCAGCTGAGCCCCAACCTAGCAAGAGCGACAGCTACTTTGGAAGAAGTTTTATTGCTGAACATAATGTCATGAACACGGCATGGCTATCCTTTCGGTAGCCAGCTGTGTCACTTCTCAACCTCTTCCAAATCCCCAGCCAACTTATGCGGAAGGCAGAGTAAGAAACAACGAAGGACTTGATTCTGTTGAGCCAACAATTCTCAACAGTAACTAAAACAGTGGCAGGTTATTAACACTTTTTTTTCCCCACGAATTTACAGCACTATACAAGTTGTTATGATAAAAATTAACTTCATCCCATCCAAATCCAGCATACTACTCTTACAGAAAGTGCTATAGAGTTGATAAGTATTGTTATTTCCATTTCTCTTAACTGTTTGTCACAACATATGGTTGAAAATCCTGAAAATCTGGAATTAAAATCTTTATTATTTATTCATATGGAATAAGTGAAGAAAGAAACAATCACAGATTTCACAGTTCTAGCATTTACTCCAATTGGAATGATATGACCACAGTCTACAGATTCCCATTTGCATTAACTGCAAAGTAAATTATTGGAAATGTGATGATTTGCTCTCAAGTCTGTCAGGCTTACTTTACACGTGATTCCAGTGTACACTGTGACAAACGCCTTTATGTGCTGACTGATATTGTGCATGATTTCACTGCATAGAAGAGACATGAGGGTTGAAATTCTCATAAATATTAATCAGGGATTAATGAACAGTGGGAGGCTTCTACCTATCAATCTATATGAGAGGAAACTTTGCATTAAATATTCCATCACCTATCTATAAAACATTAGGGAAAAGTGAAGGTACCCTCAGCTATCATTTGTTGTTTTGCAACAGCCTAATCACAAAAAGCAGGCTAGCTGGACATAGGTGACAGACAAAATTTCATCACGTGATTATGAATGGCTGTATATTTTTAATCCTTTTAGATAGCCAAGAGCTTTAGAAAGTTAAAATATTATGGTAGCTTAAAGTTGGGTTCAGCTGCCTATAGAACACAGTGTAGTAGTGCACACTTCTTTACTCAGATTTAATAATTTTGATTTACGTTGAATGGAAAAGAAGTCTTAGGATAGTGAAAGCTCAGCTGTAAACATGCGTTTACTGAATTTGTTTGCACAAAACCCCTACTAGTACCAATTTTGTGAAATGTATCTATTTTGCTGGGTCTATAGACACTACTGGGGGACATTTTCTTACCCTTTTTTATTACATACAGCTTTTTTGAATCCCACAAACTACTAACCTGGGCAATGCAAAACCATCACCTTAGTGACTTGCAATACTGTTTTCTGACAGATTTGTAAAGTATTACTTTTTTTTTTACAGTTGGTTTTGCCTCTTCATCAGAAAGATGAAGGCCAATCTGGCAACGGCAGTTAATAATCTGACACTGGTATTCTGAGAAGGTTCTTAATACTACCCAGAATGAAGTATAGACAGATTCACCTGTCTGGTGGTTAGAAGGCAGCAATTAGGTTATTGGACACTGGACTAAAATTTATTTGCAACTGATCACTGCTGTGTGTAAACAAGTAACTGTTTTAAAGCAGGTCACCATGATCTATCACTGTTCCTTCAACTTATCTAGTATGATCTTCTACATTTAGATCAATAAGCTTTAAAAGAGTGACCATCCCAGCCTTAGAACATCTTTCATCCCAAGTGAAATTATAGCTGTTACAGTTGTATAGTTGTAACATTACAAGGAATTCACAAACTTCCTGAATTTAGAGACTGATCTGTTGTCAAGGGGACATTTTTTTTAAAAGTAGGTGTGTGTGCATGAAAAATCAGTATTTGTAAAATTATTAGTAAGTCATGAGAAATTTAAAATTAATTACAATGAGAAAAATTAATTAAGATAAGAAAAAGTGTAAGAGAAGTTTTCAAAACCAACTCTTTACAATGTATGGAAAGGTAGTGTCACAACCTCAGGCCTGCAGAAAGACAAATTCTACTGCATACTACTCGTGTGTGTGTACGTGTTCATGAAATAAGGTATTGTGTCAAAACACAATTATTTCATTATATTTGAAACTCGTGGCTGTTTAAAGTCTCAGCAAATGGATGAGTAGTATAAGATTAAAATCTACTGTAGTTATGCAATTTTCATTGTATGGGCAAAGCCAAAAAATTGGTCTTTCATATATTCATAAGCTATAAGAGACCATGAGAACATTTTGACTTTTTTTCTATACTGTAGATTTTAAACATTTCAAATAGTTATCAAGGGATCCAGATAATAAATCTGATACTTCTGAATCTATATCTTTGATATCTCTATCTTTGATAGTAGATATTAGCATAGTCTTTGCCAAGAGATTCCTAGCACAGAAAATTACTTGCCTCTCTGGTAGTTTGTTGCAATGGTTTATTGTTCCCATTGTTAGAAAAAATTGCATATTCCTATTTTAAATTTATCTGGTTTCACTCTGGAATCATTATTATGTTGAATTCAGACTTTTGAATAAAATAATTGTCTCCATTTCTCAAATAATTGTCACATTTTTCCTTGCCCCTGATTTTTTAATATTCCTTTTTAAAAGGGCAGAAATGAAACTATATAAAGCATTCTTAGTCTTGTCTCCCTAATACAGAATACAGATATGAGTCTGCTACATTATTCTTACTCACCTCTCTCTGTATATACCTCCAAGGACTTTACAAGGGCTTCAGGGTCTTCAATTTTTTGACTCGTTAGACTCACATTTTATATCGACCTGCATGTCTGCTATGATCCTTAAATCCTTTCATGGTCACTACTTTTTAGGTTATTATTCTATGTGCACGTCCTGCATTATTCACTTGTGTCAAGTTACTCAGCTTTACACTTGGCTACCTTTGAATACATTTGCTTAAATGGGCAACTGACTATAATACTGATTTTTCTGTCATTATGTGCACCCTTAGCATCATGGACACGTATTTACTTGGAAATCATCAATGAAAACTTTGTGCAGTATCAGTATTTGTACCAAGCAGAAACAAAAGTGCCCTGCAAAATGATGATTCTACATTGACAGCCACATTTTATAGCAAAGAAATTATTTTTCTTTCAGGTATTGGTTTTTATTCCAAGAAAGGTATACCCTCCTGATATTAAGTTACCTTCAGATGGTTTTCTAAGAAAAAAATAAATTAGGTTTGTCTCACAAACCCATGTTGACTGCATTATATTAATGGTTTTCTGTAATTCATTCTCATATCATCTATTTTATTATTTCCCTTGGATATGCATCAAGCTATTCAGCATACCTGGGATACCTGACTTTGTCTTATGAGTATTTCAACTATCTTTTTTTTTAGACTTTCCAAATTTTCCTTATATTCTGAGATTTAGTAAAATTTTAACAGCTAGTCAGCTCTTTCAAAATTATTGGGAAGAAATTATCTAACCTGACAGACATATATTCCTATAAAAAACCTGTTTATCACCTTCCTCAGTTGCCAGTGGCTTGGAAAATACTTTCTCATCTTTAGGTAACAAATGTATATTTTCTAATTGTTTATTGTTTGGGTTTGTTTGTTTGTTTGTTTGTTAACTATACCAGACATGGAATTCTCAGCTTGCTTTATCAGTTTTCTTCACTTCCCTTTTTTCCTTCTATATCTTCCCTCCAAAACTTCATTACTTTTTCCATCTTTATGCCTCTGCCTAGCAATTCTCAGAGACCAAGAATCAGTCACACAAAACTCACAGGCACACAAATAGACCTCTCTTAATTTGTTCAGCTTCTCAAAACTCCAGCCACACAGCTCTCACTGAGGCAGGCAGACAAACATATCAAACACACAGCTTGCCAAATCCTTTTACATCCAAGAAGACTGGCAGCCTTGAAATGATTTTTTCCCCACTTCCTTTTTATCTGTATTGTTGAGCTGTTTGGGTATTTATGCTTCTATCCAGCTTTACTGAATTTTAATTGGAGCACGGAAATGTTACAGGCAGTATGACAGCCAAGAAAGAATTGTTTAAACAGTAGTATTGAAAAAAAATCCTACTTTTCTAATAAGTTCTAATAAATTTCTTTTGGGCAGCCATACTTCTGGTTTTGGGAAGGGTAACTCCTTTGGGAATGTTTACCAACTTCATGCTTTGCCACTTCTCTCACAACCACATCCAAAGTTCTGTCTGTTTTTAATATTCAAAAATTTGACAGGATGATTTCCTATGCTCTTATTCAAAATTATATATTTTTGGTTTATGTACTCTCTTACATCTGTCTTCTTAGGACATTATGTATTAGGAAATTATGTATTCCTCTTGAAATCAATAACATTTAAATGCAAAAATATCACATAAATTGATCACTAACACTGCTTAATCAAATAATAACAAGCAAGGGAAATTTCTTTTAATCAAATTGATTTAAATCCTTCATTTCAATCACGTTTTAAATCAGCAAGTAAGATTTACTGATTTAGATAATTGATGCTAGTCTTGTTTTGCATCTCTATTTTACTTCAGAAAAAAGAGTAATTTTTATGAGCTGGAATAATCTTTGGAAAAAAAAAATTGGCAGGCAGCATAAAGATTTCTTTTTCTTACTTGTCCAGGTGGCATATGATAACTGAAAACAGTTCTTTTAGTTTCAGTTTGAAATATATTTTTTTAGATTCTAAAACTAGTTTTACAATAGAAAATGATTTACAATTTTTTAGGTTTTTTTTGGTTAAAGATGACTTGTGTTTTCTCTTAAATGGAATAGAAAATAGAGTGCAACTCAAAACATGCAGTGAAATTTTAAATCTTTTTCCTTAGTTACATGAAGGTACCATAAAATATGACATATATATACAATAAAATGTATCAAATATAATAAAATGTGAAATGATTGATTTATAACAGAAAAACATTTATAACTATGCTTAATACAGTTGCTGAAAAAAATAGGCCAAACTTTTAGAAATATTTATGTATTTAATCATGTAGATGATGTCTGATGGGATTTTCAAAATCACAGTATTGATTTTGTATGTGTTTATGTATATTGGAAAATTTCACTTAGATATAAGTTTGTGGTTTTCTGCCTGCATAAGCTAAAACCACCTCTGTGAGAGCCCTTTCTTTCTCTTTTAAATAAGATTTCCTACGTTTTCCCATTACTATAAATTGGTACACTGAAAGAGAAATAATGTTTTCAAACCCAAAGTCAGTTTACCTAACTCAAACACAAAATATTTTCTCCGTGTTTGCTTCTGAAATTGAGATCAAAAGCAAAAAATGTCTATGCTGTGTACTTACATTAAAATAGACAAAATAATAGCTGAAAATAAAGTTATTCAGTACTTGTCATCACAATGACCTAAAATTAGATATTTTCCCTTTTTTCCTATTGTAAACATCTGTGGATAGTTCACTGATTGTTGCTCTACAAAGGAGGCTGTTATGTGAAAGATAATCAATAAGCCAATTCCATGATCCTTTTGCAGCCACTGCTAGTGTGAAACATGTAACAGTTATTTAACATGGAGACATTTGAAATGTCAGTGTTGTTTGCTATTTAACCTTTTCTCTTACAGGATAATTCTGTACATAACACAACACAACTCTGTTTCTTATAACTGAAAAATGTTTACTAATTAATAATGGAATCAGGAATCAATGAATATATGGCTACCCAAAAAGATTAAGAAAAGGATATTAGGTTGCAAAAAAACCTAAAAAACAACTTCTGCCTCATGACCCTAGTCTTTCTCTATGAAAGAACAGCAGACCTCAGAATAGAAAAGTAACAGTAATTGTTATCTTGATGCAACTTTTCAAAAAGGTTCTCTCACCCTTTTTCTAACCAAGATGATTGAATTCAGATTACATATATTTATAAGTGGCTGAATAATCAGCAACAAAAATGATCTCACAATCAGCTTAACTTGTAATCTCAGATAGTCTTGTGTCAGAGGAACTGAGGGAACAATGTCCTGAAACCCCTTTTGCCTGTTACTTTGGTGGTTCACTGATTAGTAAATACACTGACGTTGCAAGTATAGTGTGAAAATTTTGTGTTATTGTCAACTTAATTGTTGGAATATTCTGTCTGACATAGGGGTTTATATCAATAGGATGTGAAAGGTATTTTTAAATTGTGTATGTAAGCATGCAGCTTCATTCTCAGATAAACGATTCAGGGGAAAATGTCAAGAAATGTGCCAAAGGAAAATAGCTTTTTGGGAAAAGTGCTGTGAAAGCTACTTAGATAAACAAAACTAATATATACGACTCCATAATATTTAGAATTATGGTTTTTTTGCATATATATATGTATATAGTCAAGTGATTGTGCAGTCAGAACTTACACATTAACATTAAAGAGTAGTTTAAAAGGTAATAAACAATCAGTTCTAGGATTTTAAAGTTTAACCATATTCATGTTCAGTAGGAGTTTTTGATTTACGAAAAAGTATACAAGGTCATTTAAATTGTAAGAAATATGATACTTGGATAGTTAGGAGGCATAAACCTAAATCCTTTCATGCTGTTCATTTCTACTGAAGTAAAATAAGGAAGATTCAGATAATTATCTGAATAACAATGAGCACTGGGTTAAGCTGATGTTCCCAAGAAAGTCAAAGAACTGTATGAAGCAAATTCAAATATTTTGGATGTACTATCTGTTGATACTCAATCTTTTTCTCCCTCCTGGCTTTTGTAAGAGTTAGAAGTGAATAGATATGCTAAGAGTAATATTTACCTTTTCCCCTATGTCAGTAGGAAAGAACTTTTCCAATTAATCAGATAAATGGTTTTTAGATATTTTATTTGATGCGCTCTAAACTACAAGAATGTTAAAAATAAATATTATAAACTGCTCAATGTCTGAAACATCTGAAGCTGAGATTTATATAACAATACACTACTGCGCATATTAAGTCATCTTTGCTTATAGTGGCCTTCTCCATTCGTATATTAATGCACACAGCAGATCTGACTTTGGTTTTGTGCTTTTACTTTCAGGTTTGGGTATGTTCTTCATAAGGATGAGCCTGTGCTCCAGAAAATTGATCTAGAAACGATGTCGTACATCAGGACAATTAGTTTAAAGGATTATAATTGCATCCCTCAGTCACTGGCTTATACACATCTTGGAGGTTATCTTTTTATCTGCTGTAAGCCTGATACTACAGGGGCTGTCCTACCACAGCTCATAGTGGATAGTGTTACTGATTCCGTGATTGGTTACAATGGCGACGTGACAGGCACACCACATATCTCTCCAGACGGGCATTACCTTGTCAGCATTGACGATGCAAAAGGTCTCATGAGGATCCAATCCATAACGACGAGAGGAGAAATACAGGATGCGTTTGACATTCACACTAATTTGCACATATCCGATGTAGCTTTTCAGCCATCGTTCACTGAAGCTCATCAATACAATGTCTACTGCAGCTCCAGCACACAAACTGACGTTCTCTTCATGGAGCTCTCCTCTGGCAAGGTTAAGATGGTGAAGAGTCTGAAGGAGCCCATCAAGGCAAGCGAATGGCCTTGGAACAGTAAGAACCGTCTTATAAAAGACAGTGGCCTTTTTGGGCAGTATCTCATGACCCCTTCCAAGGAATCTCTGTTTATCCTGGATGGACGGCTCAATAAGTTAAATTGTGAAATCACTGAAGTTGAGAGAGGAAACACAGTAATTTGGGTTGGAGAAGCATAAGGTTCTATGTTAGATATTTACAGAATTATTAGTTTTACAGTACATTGCACTTAAATTACACCATTCTTCAAATTTACACCATTTTAATTTTAAATTGCAGGACCCTTTTATACCTGTTATTTCTTTGATTTGAACACAATTTGAATCAACTTCCACATAAAAGTTACTAAAACAGTGGCTATTTGATAATGGCAGTCCTTATCAATTATCATCTGATATTGTGTTGTTTGACCAAAATTACTAAATAGTGAAATCAGTGGTAAGTATAATAAATTATTTTAAAGGAAGCAGGAAAAAAAAAATCCCAAAAAAGCTTCAGAGAATTTGATACTTTGCATTTGTAAATGGAAGACTTTAATATGATTCAAATTTTGTTTTGATTTGCTTCAGACACAAAATAAGAGCTGTTGTACAACCTTTGACTCCTTAAACTGAAATATTATGTCATGTTTTGTCTAGTCCACTGTTAAATCTTTTTGTGCCTTGAAGCGAAAGTCTCACATGAAAGATAAACATAGAAATTATGAAATTTATTCCCACTGTGGCTACAGGATTGCTTGTCATTGGAAGGAAAGTTTTGGTATCAAATTTCTAGTCTCAAGTTGTGGAACACATGTGGGGAGAAAAAAACAAAGAGAAATTTGCAGTGTTTTCCAATCACTGCATTTTGGAGTTTATTTTTATGGTGAGTCTTAGTTGAGAGAGCTGCTTGCAGAAGCTTAACCTTTTTTTAGAAAAGAGTAGATATTAGGTTTTTCAGCTATCACAGGGTTGCATCAGCAAGGAGTTTCAGGTCTACTGAAGAGAAATATCTCACATCCTGTCAGAGTAAAACACATTCTAAAAACCTGGCATCACAAAGCTTCACTTATATCACTGAGGAAACTGTTCATTAAGACTAAAGAAAATGCATTTTAAGAAAATGAAAATGCAGAGAAGTGAAGTCTACAACAAGTAGATAACATTTTTGCTTATTCATTTTACCATTGATCCATATTTTTTAAACCATTCGGTTAGCTCAACAGGTTTTCGGTTCCATGCATCCAATTGGATTAGCGCAAAAAAAAAAAAACAAATAACAAAAACTTTGTATCTTTTATAGTTTGTTTACTTAGAATTCTAATATTAAAACTGATTAAATATGTAAATGGGAAAAATAAGGTTCTCAGAAGTAGAGTAACAAATCAATAGGATCAGAAAGCCAGCAGTAAACAGCTATCCAGACTCAGAGCAATGACTTAGAAGTTTGGGAGTATTTTTATTTTTATTATGTTTTTGCTAAAGAATGCTTATAAGCTCTTAAACTGACCTCCATTTACTGAAGGCAAACAGAAAAAAATCTTTTTTTAAACAAAATTTTACTCCAATTTAGATTGTGTAAAATTGCTTAGAAATCTGGGATTTTCTAGCATTGTAATCTTTGTGCATTTAGCATCCTGCCCTGTGTGGTACAGTAGATCTCTCTTTAGCTTGAGCAAACCGCCTGGTAGGTAGATTTAACCGAGATAAGAGTTTGCTTACATTTGTAGCTACTGAATCTGTTTTCCTTTTTAACAGCTCTTCTCCATTGTGAACAAACAAGAATCATGTAAACTGTCTGTTACTCACTTAATTGCAGTAGTCTGCCTCATGCATTTTTTGTTCTGTAATTTATACCACGTGAATGTTCTGTATGTAGAAAATGCTTGACAAAAGGAGAATAAACCCCATAAATTTTAAACAGTACTGACTTTGGTGAATAGTCCAATATAACCACACTGAACTGACAAGTAACACAGACTTTATTTGAAAATGCCTAATATTTTATATATATATATATGTGTGTGTGTATATATATATATGTATAAAAGCAGATGTATATGCAGTGTGGAAAGAAAACTTTTTAGAAAAACTTAACTAACTGAAAAAATTTCCTTTGACTGCTACAAAGAAAAGATCATCCATTAACACAAGCTCATCTATTAGCATATCTATAGCACAAGTACAGGCTTGGAGGAGAAAGTATTGAGACTAGCCTAGGGAGAAAGACTTGGGTGTGTTTGTGGATGAAAAGCTTAGTATGACTCATGTGAGTTTACAGCCCAGAAATGCAACTCCATCCTGGGCTGCATCAAAAGAGGCATGACCAGCAGGTCCCTTCCAAGCCTAACCATTCTATGATTCTATTAATCAATTAGGTAGAGAGTAATTAGAATGCAGACAGATGTTTATTCTCAAGTCTAACCTCTGGAGATACAAACCTCTAGTCTAGAACGTGTACCAACATGCAAGCCCAAAGCAAGAAGCCTGCACTCCAGTAGCACAGCTAAACAACTCCCTGTCCAGTCTGCTCCACGTAGGGAGATTCTACACTTACTGTGCCCTCTCCTGGCCCTTTAACATTAAAGATAAGGGTTGAATTCCACAGTGATCCCTCGACAATGAAAATTTTCCTGTGCTGTACATTATCTCTCTTCCAATCTCTATCAAAGACCAAATCAGTTTTCAGTTTTGGCAGCATCTTATTCTTTTATATTAGCAATGTTTTCCAGCTGGAGCAGTTTGAAAACTTGATACGTTGCTCATTATGTGAAAATGGAGACAAAAACCTCTACTAATAAACTTCATAGATTTGACTATGTTAGTAACAACACAGTAATTTGTGTGGTACAGAACCTGTCCCCATCAGCTTAGAATTCTTGATTAAAACCAATTTCTCTATTCCCAAAACAAGAATATTGCTGACTGTAGCTAAAGCAGTTTGGTAAAGGACTACTGCCAATTCCCAGTATTTTTTTTAGCTAGTCCAATGTCATAGCTCAAAGACTGCAGTTTGCTTCTGTCGCATTGTTTGGAACTTAAACAAGTTTCTGACATATATGTCATTTGATCCCATTGAATAAATGAAAAGTGAAACACTGTCTTCAGTGTTTCCAGGTTTTGGTTATACAATGCAACAACAGTTGATTTTGAATCTTGTCTTTCCTAATTGCTAATTAGGAAAGCAGAGGAAACAAATGCCTTCTCTTAGTCTGTGGTAAACACTCCTTTTCACAAGCTATTACAAACTTTCAATATTTAGAATTTCCTTACAGAAATACATTAGAGAAAAGTAGTGGAAGATAATGGAACTGTAATGGAAGAAGCCAAGTGTACATTACGACAAAGCCCTGTCACAGCTGCTCAAAGTTTTCACTACGTTCCTGTACACTAAAAATATGAGAAGAATGTGTGAGGACAAAACGAGTGCTCTTCGCTGGGCATTGTGACGATAGACCTGCTTTTCTTAAGGTAATTAAAACTATATTATTTATGAGATCTGGAAAAAAGGCTCTCTCAGGCTATTTTAAGAGACATCAAAGGAAAGAAAAAGAGGTGTAAAAGTAAAAAAAATATCCTAGCTTTCCCTTCAGTTTGGTAGTAGACATTTTTGATAGTTCATTCCCAGAGGTATCTTTAAAAATAATATTCCATACTGTTAAGCAGATGATAGTTATTTGCTGCACTACTTTATGTATATCAATCAATACATATGAGAGATGAAAAATTGAGATTTAGTACTGTTTTTGTTTTGTTTTTTTTTTTTAAACCTCTTTGTAAAAGTCTCTTTTATAAACTAGTAGAAATTTTTATTTCAAAATATCGCTTTTTTTGTGTGGTCCAGAATATTTTCATCTGTCTTCATTTGTATACTTTCCATCTACTTGGTTTATAATATCAAACTGTGAGAGATATTTCTAGTTAAACAACTGCTTAAACTCTGAGTTTTTATGGAGACTTCCTCTCACACCATATTGTCAAGTCAGGCTGTTTATTAAATACAAATTAAATCTTATATGGTAATTTATGACTATCAGTGTATTATTTAGATTTTAAATAGTGACTCTTCATCAGCAGTTTCAATTGCTTTCAATTAACAGAGCCTTCTAAGCTTGAATATGGTATTTCTTTGTGTTATTGAACAGCTGGTTGGCTTCATCAAGGTAATGTTTGCATTTCAGTTAGAAATGGAGCATTCTGAAATATAAATTACAAATTGCAAATTATGAATGTAGCATTAAGAAAAGAATAGTTATTACGTAATTTTTCCTACTTACCACAAGATACTCAGTTTGATTTTAACTGAAAGAGAGTCATCAGCTTAAATGGGAAATTTGATTTTACTTGATGAAAAACCAATAGCAAAATACTTTGCAGGATATTTTGTAAATAAATTGGTGGATTTCAACCATTAATAAAAAAAAATTAAAACTTTCATACAAATACCAGCCATATGTACTAATTTCTCTCCCTTTTCATCGTATTTTGAAGCGAATACCTGTAATGTATTTCAAGAACTGGAAAAATGAATCAATCAGCTACTACAGGAACATGCCTAATGAATACTATAAACACTGAAAATTGCATTAACTAACATTTTCACTTATTTTCCTTATTGTGTCAGTCATTCTATCAAGCAGCCTTATGTATGATCAATACTTTGTTAAATATCTTACAAGTCAATTTTGGCTGATTTAGCTTTATTTTGTAAATGTGTGGATTTGAACCAGGCAATGCTTTATCCTGGACAAGAACACAAAAAGGAGTAAGATTTCTCCACTCTTCCTGCAGCTACATTTTACAAGAAAAGGAAAGCCACATTTTCAAAGACATTTTTAAAACATCTTTGCAAAATACCAGGTTTTATGGGATGATTATCAGAAACTTCTTTCTCACATTTATTTATAAAATCCTTTAAAACTTTACTAAGTTCTCTGTTAAAAGAGTAAAAGTTTCCAGCATAAATTAATTCATGACTATACCATTTGTTGTGATGTAATTAGCTTCAATAATTCTACTTCTTCTTCAATAATATTATCCAGACTGTGTGTGTAAACAACTCTCACCATTTTTTTGCAGTGAAGTTAGACAAATACTTGTTCACGATGTTGTTTTCATGGCTGTTACAATTCAAGTTCAGCTTTCTCAAACACAGATGGCCCTACTGAAAGCTTTAATGTGAGTGAGGGGAAGAGCTGGTACCTCAGTTTCCATTTTTTGCTAGCAGCTTGATGAGGAGAGCTGACATAAAGGGGCTTTTTCCGCCCAGAGAGGAGATATCTTCAAGGAGGTCTAATAGCAACCTGCTAGTACCCCTTGGAGGTTATAATAGACATGGAGCTAGATTCTTCACATCTCTTCATAGCAGGAGGACAAGACAGAGCAACATACATTAAATCAAGAGTTTCAGGCTGAATATAAGGAAAAGCTGTGATGACAGTCTAGCATGGGAGCAGGTTATTCAGAGAATCTGTAGTTTTCAACACCTGTCTGGATTGTGCCCATCTAAATTTTAGCTGAACTGGTTTTGAGCAGGATGTTGGACTAGAGACCTACCAATGGCCCTTAGAACCTGAATTGTCTTGTGATTCTATGGTTATGACTTGGGGATGGAAACAACAGTAGACTTGATTTGTTTCAGTTTAAGTTTCTGAATGAGCTTGCACAACAGGTATTTAAATGTAAACCTGCAAGTGTTAATTTTTGGGCTGAAGTATGGCCTAAGCAAAACTCAAGAAAGAATATGTTTTGTCACTTAGCTCTGAATATCCCATTTAAACCAAAGATATTCTCATTTTGAAATCCGGAACACATTTCTTGGCTTCCAGGAAATCCCAAGCTGATAATAGAACTTGCATAGGTAAGTGCTCCTTTCAAAATATGTGAAAAATAGCTTTAGCAGAGAAAAGGAGGACTTGAGAAAACCACTGTAGACAAAATCTCTTACTGCTCCTAGTATATATCCAAATGTGACTATAGCAACTTAAGTGTATCCTTGGTCTCAGCTTTTTAAGTAAAACTGTTCTGGGCATTTATAATATGGTTCAGTAGTGGAAAAAAAAGATTTTTTTAACTTGCTAACCAGTTTCAGATAAAAGAGCTCATGTCATAACCATAGGTCATCCCTTCAAAGGAAAAAAAAAAAAGGACAAAGTCCTATTCACCTCTCATCAGTTTGCGCTTCGCATTTTGGTCTTCATCTTAAGAAGGTCTTTAAGCAATCTACTAAGACTTTTGTTTCAAGGTTAGCAACTGAAATGTAGAACATATAGGAATTACAAAAGAGATAATTAAACATTATTCAGCTGTAATGACCCATAAGTATGAATTAAATTTCCCGTGAATGCAGTTGTTAAACAGGGAAAACCATAGGCTTAACTCTGAATCTAAAAATCCTTATTTCAGCCAAACTCAGGAAACAATATAGAGCATATAAGGTGAGAGAGAAAAAAGTAATTCTGTACATTAATATCTACTATTTCAAGAGATGTGAGATGGATTCCAGCAGTTGAGAATCTTTGCACTTGTACCACACTGACAGTGTTTCACTGTGACTGAGTGCCCCACAATGGAGGAAGACTCAGAGGAGAAGGGCAAAAGTAATGAGCTCAGGGAAGGATGTCAAGAATGACCACCAACTATTGAAAAGAGAGCTGAACTTTTAGATGGACTGGAAAGTAAACTTCGTTTTAGGTACACAGCTGTGCCAGTGAGTCAAAAGGTTGTGTAAACAGCTTTCCCTGAGATAATTAGTGGAAAGTACTGCTGAGCTAGCCAGAGCAGCATAGGCTGAGAAAGTATAGAGGTGGCTTAACCTAATGGTCAAATGTGAAAACTAGCTAGCTATTGAAATGAACTTTGAAGGGAGCAATAAGCTTGTCCTGGTTCAATCCTCGCACTTCTCTGAGTGACTGGACACATTCAGTACCATGATTGATGAGAATACAGGGCCTGGCAATGAGAATCATGTTTTTATGGTGATTCAAGTGCATATTGCAATAGCTGTATTATGCGTCAGTTATGATTTCAGGGTACTGCTGTAATACTCTACTAAATCACAATTCCATGAAGCACAAATTATATCAATTAAATTTGATATTAAACTTTAAACCCTCCTAATGTGGAAGGTATTGGACTTGTAATGTTCACATGTTACCAATCCATTTTACATAATACTGAAATTAAAAAAAAAAAAAAATCAGTGCTTCATGGTATCAAAATAATTAAATTTTGGAAGAAATGGGTAAAATCAGAGTTATGCTGGTGATAGGAGTTCTTTCATAGTCAGTATCACATTAAGCAAAACACGGTAAAGGCAGCAAAGACAGTGTGGTGAGCTATTCCATTCTTACACAGAGGAAGGAAAAGATTATGATGGGTCAGTAACCTAAGATTTAAACCAATAAGGCAGAGATGTTTACATTCCTTGGCACAGGTAATTGAAATCAAGTTCCAGATTGCTCAAGGGCTTTTTATTAGGGTGTTTTTTGTTTGTTTGGTGTTAATTGGAGTTTTGGCTTTATTTTTGGGGGGAGGGGATTGTTTTGTATTGTTAAAATAGTAACCTAGAAAGAAATCTTCACAGAAAGTACTGACAAGACTGTGTGTTCAGAACAAAACCCTATTGACATCAGTTTTATACAAATTCATAAACAGGAGTTAAAAATATATATTTCACTTGAATATCTCCTGTCTGTCACCTTTAAATGGGTTAAATGCCCTGTTGATGTGCCACTACTTTAAAAATTATTTTAAACTGTCTTCATGGAGCTATCTTTCACAAAGTATGACAAATTCAGTTACTGATAAAAGACTGAAAGATACTGAAATTGCTTTTTTCTATTTAGAACTAATGCATGAAAAATTGCTTCTCCTAGCTTATGAATATTAAACTTGTTCTTATTTTAATCTAATAGATGAAAAAAATAGCTTCTTGTTATTAGTCATGATGTTAATGTTCTTATTTTTAATCTTCCTAAGGTAGTGTGTCCTTTACACAAGGATGGACAGTAGTTCTCTCATTTTGCAAAACTTCTTTTTATATTTTTCTCTAGTAATGAAAACTTGGATATCTACTTCCCTTTTAATTAAATGTCATTAAATCCACAGCAAAAAAATTTTATTTGTCTGATACTTTTCAGTATTTTTCTTGTATGAGTTTAAAGAAAAATTTTTTTTAGAAGAGAATCCACCATACCCCAATAACTTCCTAGAATCTTCCACAAGAAGATTCCCTTCCCCACTCTAGCTCCCATCTCAGTAGACTTATACTAAATCACTGTTAATGATACAGCCATATACTGTGAGGAAGTAGAAGCAACAGCATATTTATATTGAAGACTGCATAAGGAAAAATTATTGCATAAATGAAAAGGGAAGAAGAGCTAAATCTCCAAGTTATAGCAAAATTAGTTTTCAAGTGTCTTAATTAAAATTGTAAATAAATAGCCATTTTTACTATGCTTACTGTAAAGATTAAGTAATGAGATACACTTGTAAACTGTACTTGCTCTTTCCAAATAAACCTTTTCCCAGCACTTTGAGAGCAGAATGATATAATTTACTGCTGTTTAGGCTGGACCAGCAGACCTCCATATCCTCTCCTCCACTGTTTGGTGCCTTCTGGGTTCTTTGTACTTTCAGTTAAGTGGACACCCAGGGTGGCATTCCTGCTATCTTAGAACCATAGAATCGTAGAATCAGTAGAGTCAGAAGAAACCTCCAAGATCGAGTCCAACCTTTGAGCAAACACAACCTTGTCAACTAGACCATAGCACTAAGTGCCACTTCCAGTTGTTTCTTGAGCACTTTCAGTGACGGCGACTTCACCACCTCCATGGGCAGCCCCTTCCAAAGCTTAACCGCTCCTTCAGTGAGGAAATTCTTCCTGATGTCCAACCTGAACTTCCCCTGGTGCAGCTTGAGGCCATTTCCTCCTGTCCTCTCACTAGTTGCCTGGGAGAAGAACCCTTCTGGCTACAACCTCCTTTCAAGGTAGTTGCAGAGGGAAATATGGACACACCTGAGCCTCCTTTTCTCCAGAATAAACAACCCCAGCTCCCTCAGCTGCTTCTCATTGGACTTACTCTCTGGAACCTCCATCAGTTCCATTGTTGGACACACTCCAGCACCTCAATGTCTTTCTTGAAGTCAGGGGCCAAGAACTGGACACAGTACGAAAGGTGAGGCCTCAGCAATGTCAAGTACAGAGGTACAATCACTTTCCTAGTCCTACTGGTATTAATATCTTGTCCTCTTTTACCGTGTAAGCTTAAATGTAACATTTAGCAGTGCTGTGATAGTGAGCCTCTTTCCCGCTAGATTAGCACGACCCTTTGAATTGTATCTTATACTCAAAGCAATTTTGACTGAAATGATTCATCATTTTTCTCTCAAATCATATTAAATTTCTAAAAAACACTGCTTTTACTTTCCTTTTTTTTTTTTTAATCTCTTTACTTTGGCTAACCTCAGTCTTGTGATGAAGAGACATTTTTCTACTTCTGATGGACTTTTTCTAAACCACAAATCAGAAATCTTTCATTCAGTATCTTTGTAGAGCTGGGCTTTTATATCCCCTCCTAGAAGCACTTTGTGTGTACTAAATAGGAAAGCCATGGAAAAGAAACATCATATTGGTCAAGATTTGTGTAGCAGGACACTGAAGCAAAAAGTACTACAGTACTTTTTCCTGCTGTTTCACATGCTGGATGTGCCAATAATTACAGATAGACAGACTAATGGATGTTGTTCAGTGCAGTTTGACTGTGGCTGAGAGCAAGCAGGTGGAATACTGACTTCAGTTTAGCACAGGAATCTTCTGTGGTTTTGGACTCAATAAGTGGTAAAGACAAACCTCGGTTCTAGATTCAAACCCAAATATCACACACAACTCTCCAAAATATGGGGTCTAGCAGAATTCCAGCCAAAGCCTTGTGCTTGGGAACTTTGCTCAGAGTTAAGAAGTCCTTACTGCTGCTTTAGTTTTTCATCATTATTTTGTTTTTCATTGTCACTTTTAATACTGGTTTCGGCACCCATAACCTAATGTTTTTCAACAGAAATATTACTACTTTTGTCTTCTTGCTATATGCTGATAGCAGAAATGATTATATGTCCCTAGTTTTCATGGTTGCCCTCATTCTGTTTACTGACATAAGTAACTATGCATAAGATGCAGAAAAGCTGTGATAGTCCAAGGATAGAAGGTAGGAGGAGATAAACTGCTTTTCAACTACTTGCCATAATTGGGAAAAATCCAAAAATAGTTGTACATAAATGCAGCCCTTCTTCAAGAAAACCTAACTGTCTGATGAGTTTTATCTAAGAAGTGAAGGAATTATTTGATCATCACGCATACATGAGAGTGTCTAATATACCATCTAATGTTTCGGAGAGTATTTTTCTGGTTTCCTAAACATTTTACATATGCCAAGGACTGAATATTCTCAGTTCAAAAAATGTGATGGTTTTTTAAGGATAATTGTTAACACCATAATACTGCCTTTTGTTTGTTTGTTTGTTTGTTTGTTTGTTTGTTTTGGTTTGGTTTTGTTTTTGGGTTTTTGTTTTTTAAATTAGAAAAGTTTTTTTTTGGCATCTGCTAAACCTTATTGTATTTAGAGGTTCAGTTACTGGCTGTAGATTTTCATTCACTGAAACTGATCATTATTCACACACCTAACAGACAGATGATAATTTAGTAATATTAAAATTGCAGAGTTAAATTTCCCTGTTGCTTCACCAAATATACTTCTATTTGAATTATAGACTTTGGGGGATTTGAGGGCATTGTATTCCCACCTTCTCTCTAATCTTTTCATATCAGTATAATTGCAAACCATTTTTCCATTCTTCAAAAATCGTACTTTTTTTCCTGAAACATGGACATATGATAGAAAGAAGGAAAATAGAGAACTCTTCTTCTTTTTATTCTAAGCTTCAGTAATTCTAAAGTATTTTTCCAATTACTAGTTTATACAAGTGAACAGTGTGGTTGCAATTCAATAACTTTCGTGTTCAGATAGTGTTGTATTGCTAGTTCTGATAGTGTTTGCATTATTATTTGTACTTGAGAACCAGTTAGCTTGTAGATTGAGCATAATTTTGTAATATTACTTTTCACACTGACCAGAACAACTGTGAAGTCTTTCATCTAAAAAAAAAAAAAATTCTTTTAATCTGAGTAAAATGTCTTTTTAGTATCTAAAGTTATGATTTCACAGAGCTCAATTGCATTTTACCTTTAATTTTACATTTAATATGGCTTTTCTTTTCACTACATATTGAGTAACAAAGTATATTTACATTAACATACTCTAGCACTAGACAATGAATAGGGAGGATAACATTAATGTTGTGATTAGTGGTGGTCAGCAAAAATTTCTCAACAAAAAAAGTAAATTAGAAAAATAGTGAAATATTTTAAAATTTCATCTACACCCAAACCATTAATTTAGACTGCCCCTATTATAGGTGGAATTCAAAAGGAGGAAATGGACTATATGCTTTCCTATTGACCTTTCCCCTTCTAATTCAAAATGATATCAGGTAATATTGATTTTAAATACTGTAATTCTTTTTGCTTTTTCAAATACACACAATTTTAGGGATATCACAGATGACGAGACCATTGCCATAAAATGCTATTAATTAAATGCATTTAATTTTCCTTTAAAATTTAAACAATGTGCTAAACTACTTCTTAGGTTTCCCTTTTCAATGTTCCCTATACCAATATTTTTCTTTGTGCAGTTAGTTTGACCTCTGTCTTCTCATCAGCAATGATTCCACCCAGAATAGTTGTTTTAGTGATTTTTAACTAAAAGGAATATTTCTCTCCCTGTGCAGAAATAATATACTTTCCTTGCTTCTTAAAGTTGAATGAAGTCATTTAGTTCAAAGTTCTATGAACTCCCTTTCTCTTGATTGACATCCTGATAATTTTCATTTCAAGAAATGTCCCTCTATCAGGAAATTTTTGTCAGCAATGCTCACAGGAGTTGCCTTGGCCTTGCATATAAAATATTTAAAACAAAGTGCTAAACAGACAAAACTGAGTTTCTGAAAGTGCTGGATATCCAAGGTTTGTGGAGAATGAAATAAGCCTCTTTCAATTTTAAAAGAGTGCTACAGAGCGACACACCACAGAGTTATTACAGAGAGGAAACTCAATGGTTTCATTCAAAGTAGACATGATGTGAGGATGTTCATGTTGTCTCCAAATGAATTGAAACATGCAATTTTATGTCTTGGCTTACTGGCGAGTAAAATTTGGTACCAGACTTAACTGTTATCTCAGTGTTTACATGTGCTTAATACAGTTTGAACACATCTATAAAAAACCAAAGATGTTGGGGGACTGGACTGAAACAGAACCTAAATTGCACTTTGAAGGTGGGAGAGGCATTCACAATCCACAGGTGAAAGCCCTGGTTCCTCTAACACAGCATAAGGAGAGTTGACACCTCACAAAGACTGATAGTACCATCAAGCTGGATGGGCTTTCTTGTTTTACCCATCCCAATGTAAATAAACTAAGTGGTAAATTCTAGGCTTTTTTATTTGGGTGTATTGAATACTGCAGATGCATTTTTTATTCATTTGATCAGATTACTTATGTTAGAATGCCATCAAGGACAGGATAAGAAGACCCTGCAGAATTAGACTTCACTGTTCGGCTGACAGAAAGAGCCTACTCTCTGCTGACATAAGTCTGAAATAAATCCTCAAGCTGCTTAGCACTGTTGAAATTTAGTCAGATCTTGATATGCCCAGAAATAGATACTTTGTCTTCTAGAAAATATGTTGGAGGAAGCTGACATGCAGAGGAGAATTTAGGGTCCCAAGTTCTGGAGGCAGGTAAACCGAGTTTTTATGGATCTAAATTTTGTACTTAGGCATTCTACGAGTTTTGTAGGTCTAAAAATGATCAGGAATCACAGTTGAATTCACAACATGGGAATGGAAGTTTTGTGAGAAAACATAGGTGTATCAAGCACCATAATATCTTGTGCCTCAGCAACCGTGCCACAGATAAACTTTTTTTCAAATAAAATTTTTCAAATTCTAATCAATATAGTGCACATGTTGCTACTGCGAGCATAAATGAGGCAAATATTTTCTTCCATTTATAAGACACACATACTGTGGCTGATTTCAAGGCAGCTCAAGCAAGCCCTGACCATTTCTGATCCATAAGTTTTAAAAAACTTGAATGAAAAAGTACTGGGAGAAGCAATGACATACCAGGAAATTAGTTTACTTTGTTTCCCTTTTTTAAGCAACATAAATGACAATATGAAAAAGCTTGGGGAGCTCTGCACTATTTCACTGCAATAGCTGCCATTTAGTTTCCACACTCTTGCAGATTTTTAGCAAATGCCAGAGTTGCTAAGAATTTCTCCTTTGCTGCACAAAATGACTATTGTGGCTTGTCTCTTGTCTCTGGAAAAACATGCAAACAGGGCCCTGCAAGCAGGAAATAATGGGACGTAACAGTTTGTTACATTTTTACTGTCAGACTCTGGTTAAAAAAAAATCAGTATAACTTGGACAAAAAAACTTTAATCGGCTTACTGGAAGCCTCAGTCACAATACTGGCAACTGTTAGCATTCCTTTGTTTTATAAAATCTGAAAGATTTTCTTTTTCTCCTTAATATTCTCTGTTGCTGATACCTGAATTGCAGCAGTATGTGGCTGTATTCCATATCACATTTTTATGCTAAGCAGACGCATTGTGTGACATTTCAAGGCAAACACCTTTTTCCCATGAGAACGCAGTGGGATCCACTGGCTTACTTGGCACATGATGCCAGATTGTCTCTGAATTTGTCAACAATTATTGTCACAGTCTCAGGCCAGATGTTACTAGCAGAATCTTTCCAGTTACTGCTGCTTACTATTCCTTCTTAACATACAGTGAATAAAGCAGTGAGGGAGGAAAAAAATAAATTTGTACTGCTTTTGAAAGATCTTTTCCAACCTAAATGATTCTATGACTCTATATTCTTAAATGAGAATTTGGATCACTGTGTAAGTAGTGCCACAACGTTCTGCTGAAACTGGCTTTCTAGTCTAGGCATGTTACAGCTGCTGTGGAGCTTGTCAGGCTCAGAGAAGGCCCCTGGGACAAGGCCACCTTTGCAAACAGACCTGAGGCTCAGTCACACAACTGGAGACTGAACAAAAATCTTCCCACTCATATGTAAAAGTCCTGGGAACTTCTTGCAGAGGACATGCTGCTTACAGGACGTCTAGTTGAAGGAGGGTCACCTGAACAAGTTGAGGGCAGAGATACAGGTTCACAGTGGACTGCAACACTTGAAGATCTAGTTGCGTAGCAGAGCGGTTGTAGGGCTTGTCTTGAGCAATGAATAGCTCTGAAGCTATTTTATGGTTTTGGTGCCCAAGGTCCAGAAATGCAGCCTTCCAGCTGCAAACAGAGGAAGTCTGTGGATCTTCTTGCCTTGTAGCTGCTAAGACTAGCATTTGACGTAGAGGGGACATGAAGGAGATATGAGGGCAATGGCACAGTGCTTTCTGAACCACTGCAATGTGTCAGGGCCCTGAAGGCATCAACAGGTTATGCATCCCTTCCACCTGTCCCCCCAGGGCTGCCTGTGCTCAGGGCCATCCTTGCTGTGGTACAGATGTGTGGCCTTGGGTCAGACTGCTGAGAAATCAGTTAAGGGGTGAGAAACAAGCTATGAGAAGCCCCTTTATGGCCCTCTCTCAGCCTGGGAACAGCAAGCAAGCTCAGATCCTTGCATAAGCTGTGCTGTCTGGCCCTTTACTGATCCTGACCTTTCCAGCTTGGCTTCCTAGCTTGTTCTATCTGTTTAGAAGTTTTTCATATTGAATATATTAGGAATAAATGGAGATTTTGACATAAGATTTCATTAATACTTTGTACAATGCCATTAGTATCTTCCTATAGCTGCTGGGAATACCAGAATACTATATTTCAGAACACTGTTTGCCTTTTCTATAGCTGTCTCCACATCAATGAATTGGGCATAGCCTGTATTCAAATAATATTCCTCTGCTTTCTGGCTTCATGCATCCACTGCTATTAGGTTTCTAAGCACCACAGATAAATTGTAGACTGTTAAAAATTCATACTGTTTACTGTTCATACTGTTACTCCAGTCATTGCACTGTCCGTAGTTTTTCTATACAAACCTTTAATGAAGAGGTCTGCTGGATTCAGCTTTTTAGGAAAGCTCAGTGAGGGATTACTGCCTTCTTGACCCAGATTACGCTGTCACGAGTGAAATGTTAAGAGCTCTTCACTGCTATCAAAGCTGAGGTAGCCTTGCAAAAAGGCATAATTTGGACATTTCAAGACAAAGAAACCTGAAAGTCAAATGCAAATGTAGGTTAACTGTCTCCACAGCTAGGCTACACTTTAACTGGTGTTTCTTGGGTTACACTTTAGACTTTACTAAAATACACTTTGTTAAATATTTTTTTGAGTTTCTAGGTCTCAAGAATACAATCACATTTTTCATGTGCAAGGTTATATGAGATAATTAGCTGCAGCCAGGTCAGCAACAGTGTTGGCAGTCTAAGCCTGGGTAGACTCTCTCTTAATATCTTCTCTGCTCTGTGGGGACTTTTGCTGATGGAACTGAATGACAGAATTGACTTATCTCTATAAGAGATTTGTGCTTTTAAATTTGTTAAAATTTTGTAACTATCATCACTAAAATGAATTTCAATGAAATATATGCAAGGGGATTTCCTGCAACTGAGTTTTTACTTTTTACATTAATCTGTAAAGTTCTCAAGGGAATTTGCATAAATCACTAAAGCATGTACAATTGAGAGTGCTTAAGAATAGTTGTGTTTCTTCAAATAGTGTTTTTCCCCTTTCTTTTTTCCTCATTTTTCACCAATTCATTTTATTGGAACACGTTATCGCCATAAAAAAACGTATGCTAAGAATGAAAATTCATAACAATATGTCAAGGATGGTTTGGATGGAGCTCTGAGCAACCTGGTCTAGTGAAAGGTGTCTCTTCTCATGAAAGGGAATGATCCTTAAGGTCCCTTGCAACCTAAACCATTCTATGATTGTATGATGAAACATGTTCTTCTATGTGCTAAGTGTTAGAATAATTTCTTTAGGTCTGTAGGTGGAATTAAAACACTTTTTTTGTTCACTGAAAACTCACATACAATTCTGCATGTAACCAGTATGCAATTTTCTAATACAGTTTCTTTTTTATTGGACATATCAAACATGAAATGCATTCAACAATATCCAAGCCTCCAAATTCATATCCAGTCTATATAGAAATTAATGATTTATTAGATCAAGAACAGGTTTGTTTGGTTGGTTTGTTTATTTGTTTACCCAGATGTACATTTAAATTTAACCATGAACTCAGAGATAAGTTATTGCTTAACAAGAATCAAATGTACCATTGGAGAAACTCTTCCACACCAAAGCTTGAAGGCACACTCTGATGAACAACGCCACCATCTAGTGGTGAAATTGTCACCCAGCTTCTCACACGGCTGGGAGTGAAACTTCCAAGATTTGTGGCACTGCAACATACATCTCTTGGGGATGTGAGAACTTCGAAAGCAAATTCTATATCTAACTTACTTGTACTGTGATCCATATGTTCAGAGAAAATTCATCTTAATACTTTTAAGGCGCAAAAATTTGACATTCAATTCATGGTAGTTTCTGGAAGTGTCAGGTTGTGTAGGTTTTTGTTTGGGTTTATGGGGTTTTTTTCAGCAGTACTACATTTTTTTCCCACCTACAGAGTGCTTTAACTGCCATAATACATTTTTACCCAACTTTCTGACCTTACAGCTTTAATCTCTTATTCAGATCCTTCCATTTTTTCATTGCATCCTAGGTCCCGTTCAATTATTTACTGCTTTTCAAACCTTAATGACCAAACAGTCAAATTAGTTGCATGATCTACTAGAGCAATTTGGTCTTTCAGTGAGCTTGCTCTGACCATTATGGTCATATTTTCCCTACCTCTAGGATGGTAAATATGACCTTCTCGATGACTAGTGAAAGGCCAGAAATTTTGTGTTAACCTGATGGTAAAGCTCTCAGGACTCATCTGGACTTGCCTTAGCTTGAGCAGCCTTTAGCTCATTTTAATAATTCTCTTTTGATCTATTGATAAATTCCTAGCTTGCTTTAGTTACCCCCGTGAATAGATTTTACTTTAAAGGTCTGACAGAAGAGGTTATTCATTCTATGCCTGAAGAGCTATAGCCCCTTATGGGAAATAAAGCTGAAGGAGTCTATGGTGCAACTTTCAAACTTTAGTTGGGAATCAGTGAAAGAAGCAGACTGTGATAACAATGTAAAAATAGCCCCTGGTGAATGCTAGCAGTGAGGCAGAAGGGATTCTGTACATACACCCAAACTGAAGCCCTGTTTGGAAATATCTCAGGATGCTGATGGCCTGCTGAAACACTGTTTTCCACCCCACTTCTTTGCTTTATGGAGATAAGTGCAATCAACCTTGTGACCTAAGAGCCATGAGAGCAGTGAGCACAAACTTCTGAAGAAAAATGGTAATTATTATTAAGTGTTGATATCACCACTAAGGCTTTACAGCATGAACTGGGACTATGAGTAAATATTACTAAGCAGTAGACTCTATTTTAATTAGACTGTTTAGATTACTAGGTTAAAAAAAAAGCTCTTGGCTCTGTGTGTAACATTATGTTCTTTTTTGGCCATAACATGTCTTTGAGTATAACATACCCCTAACAGGCACTATCAGCTCTGTATCAGAACTAAGAAGATCTATTTCACCTTTCATTTCATTTCATCCCTCCACTGTTCCTGAAAACACAATTAGTCTGCAAGACCTGTCCATGGTAACTTCCTCCTATTGAATAGTTAAAATTGATTATATAACACATCAATACTAAAGGAGAAACGACTGGAAGAACATTTTTGACTTTCAAGCCCTTATTATTGTTGGCTTATGAAATCCCTGGAATAAAAACTATGTCATCTATGATGTCTGTAATGCCAATTCTCTCTCACGTGATGTACTTTTCATAGTAACATACAAAAAAATGACACTGTCTATATCCACTGACATGCTACTTGCTCTAGGTTCATGATACTCGCTGGAAACTGTTCAAAAATTCTCAGCACTGTAACAGAACTAGAAATGGTGTCATAGTTCTAAAGAATTTTCATTACAATAATTATCTGCCTATATACCTACCTACCATTTGGCCTTGCCTCTGAAACAAAAGATGGGCAGAATGTAGGGAGGAGATGGAAGGTGGGATGAACAGTTCAGGATCTTTTTATGCTGTTGAAGATGGAATTGTGACTATTCTGGATTTTCTACTAATGTAAGTTACTGCTATCTGCAGAAAAATAGCCCCTACAAATTTGCATAAGAAAGAAAATCAGCCGTTTTCCTGGAAAAAAATGTATTGCCAATACAACAAAATACTTTTGTCCTCTAAATTTATCTCACTCTTGCACAGGATTAGAAATTTCTACAACCCCCCACACTAATCTGTTACTTGAAATGATGTAGCCAGAGCCCCTGAATTCAATCCACCTGAAGTCAACAGCCTCACAACTTTTCTATTCCAGATAGCATAGTCCGAATACTTTAAACCCACCTTTTCTAGGGGGGAAAAAACCCAACCGAACAAAGAGCAAACAAATAAGCCAGGATCTTTATCAGAAACATAGTTACACAGCAGAAGAGTCATACGACAGATGAGCTTTCAAGTCTCCTTCATCATAAGGAAATTAGCAGACAGGATTGTTCTGTTAATCTACTGTTGGTTGAGGTGAATTTTCTTCTTACTAATACAGTATTATCCAGACTTAATTTGGACCAGTGACAAATGCAAAATCTGTTTGGCAGAAGCTGCCTTAGTTCTCAAAAACCCTTTAGGACTTGTGGAGTGTCAAAGAGAAGGATTAAATTAGGACATTCCAATGTGCTGCAGATGCTATCTGCAAATCTGTCACTTAGATTATTCCTTCAGATAAAAGTAAATACATACATATTTTAGAGTGACATTTGTAATAACCTCTCTTCTTGTTCACAATCATGTATTTTATTCTGTATGAGCCTAACTTCTTTCTTTCTCCAGCTGTCTTTCGGAGACTTCTGTTCCACTAGCAATTTTCCAGAATATTGTCTTCAAAGAAAAATCCAAAAATGTCACAAAGCATGACTTGCCTAACAAATCCTTACGTATTTTACCAAACTGGTTAATCCTACCTTTTTGTAATGGACACCAGATAACTTCAGAATCAGAAGGTTTTTTATGGTGAAGACGTAATGACCTGATTCAGATATTAAGTGTTTACTTATTGTTTTTGGGTCAAATCTTCAGACCAGTTTGTGAAGCAGCATGGAGAATTAACATCCCTGTTTTTCCAACAGATATTAAATGTGATCTGTAGTTCAAATCTCTAGTTCAGAAGAACCTTAAATTCTCATCAGAAGATGGGAAAGATTACTCTGCTTTCCCCTCTTTCTTATATGTTTCTTAACAACTACTACAGTCTTCTACTAAAGCAGTACATGAGATTAGATATATTTTTGCTAGGGGTCTGTAGAAGTTCTTACAGCCACTAGAACAGAAGATAAACTGTCTTTTAGTGTGTGTATAGTTTAAACTATGATACAACATATAAGCTTTGTGTTATCAGCAATAAAAATATAATATCTTTACATTACCATGGTCCTACTGTATTACAGCATACTCAAATTTGAATTTTCACTAACAAGTTAGAGGTTTTTTTAGCAAATTATTTGCTAATCTTTGTTCACTTGTTCACTGTCTTTGAACAGTGCAGTAGGGAGAGGAAGTATCAGGCCTACTTTCTCACTAGATCCCTCAATTTTTTAGGCTATCTCTTAGAAATTATTTCAAGCAATAAAGCTCTTGTTGCAGCCTCATTCAGTATGACCAAAGTTTTAACAGAACCTTTGTCACTGACAACAAAACAAAAAACCCAGAGGGAATTTTTATTCTGCATTACTCATTCCTAGTATTTATAAAATGTTTTATTGTCCTGTTGGGATGTCAGTGAGATGCTTCATAAATTTCCATAATTAATCCCCTACCCATCATTATGATTAGTGCCAGTTGTTAAGGGTATTTTCTTTTAAGACTAATGCATATGTTTTGTTCCTTAGGAGCAATTTCTTGATAACATTCCTAGAGCAAGGCACAGCTAAAAAATATTTTACCCCACAGACAGCTTTCAAGATTTTATAATTTTTTAGAAGACATGCTACCAAAAAGGCGTTTTACCAAAGCACTTCCGAAAAAACTCTCTAGTCCAGCCTGGTCACCTCACAAACAGGGACAGAGACAAGACAGAGGTGTGAAACACTTTCTTTGCTTCTGCCTTAAGCATGGATGATGGACCAAGGAGGTCTCAGTGCCCTGAGCTGGAGGACCATGGTTGTGAGAATGAACAACTCCCAATCAACCCTGATCCTGTGCAGGATCTGATGCTCCAGCTGGATCCTTACAAACCTCTGAATCCTGATGGGATTAATCTCAGAATCCTTAAAGAGCTGGCTAATGTCATTACAAAGCCTCTCTTGATGATTTTTGAGAGGTCTGGGGAATCTGGAGAGGTCCCAGCTGACTGGAAGCTGGCAAACGTTGTCCCAGTATTCAAGAAAGGCAAGAAGTAGGAACCCAGAGACTACAGGCCTGTCAGTCTCACTTATGGTGAGAAACATAAGTTATGCCTGGTAAACTTATGGAGAAGATTATTCTGGGAGGTATTGAGAAACACCTGAAGGACAACTCTGTCATCAGATCAGTCACAGCCAGCATGGCTTCATGAAAGAGAAGTCCTGCTTATCAAACCTGATTTCCTACTAGGACAAGGTAACCCACCTAGCTGATCAAGGGAAGCCAACTGATGTAATCTTTTTGGATTTCAGTAAAGCTTTCAGGTCTCTCTCACAGAATCCCTCTGGACAAACTTTCCAGCACAGCTGGATTAACACAGCATGTGGTGGGTGACAAATTGGTTCACGGATTCAGCACAGAGGGTGACAGTGAATGGGGGAACATCAGACTGGTGACCTGTCACTAGTGGGGTTCCACAGGGCTCCATCTTGGGCCCTGTGCTCTTCAACATCTTCATAAATGACTTGGATGAAGGACTGGAAGGGATACTAAGCAAATTTGCAGATGACAGAAAACTGGGAGGGGCTGTTGACTCCCTCAAAGGCAGAGTGGCCCTGCAGAGGGACCTCAATAATTAAAATACTGGGCAATCACCAACCATATGAAGTTCAACAAAGAGAAGTGACACATTCTGCACCCAGGATGGGGCGACTCTGGATGTACACACAGACTGGGGAATGAGATGCTGGAAAGCAGTGCTTTCCAGTGTAGGAGTCCCATTCAATGGCCAGTTGAACATGAATCATTGTGCCCTGGCAGCCAGGAGGCCAACCGTGTCCTGGGGGGCATCAGGCAAAGCATCGCCGGCTAGTCCAGGGAGGAGATTGTTCCGCTCTGCTCTGCACTAGGGTGGCCTCACCTTGAATATTGTGTGCAGTTTTGGGCACCACAATGTAAGAAAGATATTAAGCTACTGGAGAGTGTCTAAAGAAGGGCAAGGAAGATGGTGAAGGGCCTTGAGGGGAAGCCATATGAAGAGCATTTGATGTCACTTGGTGTGTTCCTCCTGGAGAAGAGGAGACTGAGGGGAGACCTCATTGCAGTTACAACTTCCTCATGAAGGGAAAGAGAGGCAGCCACTGATCCCTTCTCTGTGGTGACCAGTGGGAGTACCTGAGGGAATGGCCTGAACTTGTGTCAGTGAAGGTTTAGGTTGGATATCAGGAAAAGATTCTTCATCCAGAGGGTGGTTGGGTACTCTAACAGGCTCCCCAGGGCAGTGGTCACAGCACTAAACCTGACGGAGTTCAAGAAACTTTTGGGCAGTGCTCTCAGGCTCATGGTGTGACTCTTGGGGATGGTCCTATGCAAGGATAAGGGTTGGACTTTGTGATCCTTTTGGGTCCTTTTCAACTCAGCATATTCTATGATTTTGGGATTAATATGTCTGCAGTTGCAGTTTGAGAGCAGTCATTTTTATCCTTGACTAAGGGGGACATGCTGACCACCAGGTGAGGGAGTCTTCTCCTTTTACCCAGCTGAACATTTTATGTAGCAGCTGCAAAAGCAGTTAAAGAGCAACTGTAACAAAAACTGCCTGAGACAACAGCTCCTAGCTTTACTTGGAGCCATGAAAATCAAATATTTGGACTACAGTCTCCTGTAGTTATATGGAAATCCTTGCCTATTTATTTTAACTTTGTTGAGTTTTAAACTGCTATCTAGAACCCAGAAATACTTGTTCTGCTAGAATCAATGAATTTTTATTGAACATTTGATTCTGAAAAGATGGGGGTTTATTTTTTGTATTCACAGTTTTTCTTAATTCTACCCATTTTCTAACCAATATGGTATCTTTGTTCACTTGTTACTGACAACCATAATTAGATTTATGTCCTGTTTTTAAGGATTATAAAAAGAATGTGGGTTTGAAAATAAATTTTTTTCCCTTGGTAAAACAAATAACTTTTAAAGAAAGTAAAGAAGTAAGGATATGCTGGGACTGTAAACTAAATAGGATTTTGATTGATCTACTTGAAGTTTATTAAAGCTAAACTAAGATTCTTTTCAACATCAGTGACAATATATTTCTTTCAACTAAAAACTTTAAACAGGATATATAAAAAAAAATTAAATTATTTTCCACTAAAAACTCCGCCCTGCTTCTTCTTTCCCCTCTGTTTATTAGTTGTGATCCTTACCCCCAACTCTTCTTTGCAAATCTCCTTATTCACACCTGTAAGTGTTTGTCTCCTGGGGGTGTGATCACACAGCTGAAGCTGTTCAGGTACTTTCAGAAAGAAGGAAGACTTCTTTCTCTCCAGGAAAGAACCTTTGTCCACAGAAACGGGATTTTGTTTAGTCTCCAAGAAGAGACTACACTAGAGGTCTTTTAAGATTTCCTACCCCAGATTCAAATTGACTGTTCTTGTTCTGTTCAGCTGTTACATGAGAAACAAAGTATTCAGCTACAGGCGAGTTACGGAGACCCTTTCTGTCACAGCGGGATGCTAAGGTAATTGTATGATGGATTTCATGTCTTTGCTTTTGAAAGAAAAACTAATCATTTAGCTAGAACTAGAAATTTCAAGTGTGTTTAAAATGTGCAGTGATGTCTGTAATGATGGATAGACCTGTATATATGTTTGATATGAGCTGCTGACTTTAATGACATATGTTATTCCTATTAGTTCTGAAAAGATGATCGAGATGATATTGTGAAACAAGATTAGATAGTTTTTGCATTAACCTTTTTTTCTTAAACTTTGTGCACCTCCTGGGAGTTCCCAGGTGGTTTATTTTGCTTTCCATGACTTAAACTGGAAAGTGGCAGGGATGAAATGTGCCCCGAACAGGCTATTGTTAGAAGTTTTTCTGCTTTCAAATGCCAAGGTTGTAGCAACCCCTTAAAAAATACAGAAGTCACTCTACAGGCAGCTTGGTGTTTCAAAGCAGAGTCTGTAAGTGGAGCCGGCAATCTCCAAGCAATGGGAGATGCAAAAAAATTATTAACAGAGAGAAAAAAAATAGCAGCAGTGAAATTATTTGGTGTGTTGCTAACCTAACTTTGTTCAAAAAGGGATGCTTTGGAGGTACTAGAGGTTATTTTTGTGGAGGATTAGTCAGAAGAATGCCTTATCACAGAGGACAGAACATAATTATCTGGTTTGTAACAGCCAAATGCATATCTGAGAAAGCAAAAGCACTGAAAAAGTTTATTTCTTCTTGCTCCTAAATGTTTATATCAGTTTGCTGATAGATTGTATTTCTTGCTTGAATTCAGTTTTGTAGAGGTTGCTTTCTATTAGAAAACTAATTCTGACTTCTTTTCTTTTTTCAATGCAATGTTATCTTAAATTGTTCGGTATAACAGTAGTCCACTCAAAAGCACCATCTAGATGTGGAATGATGTTGTGTAAAATGTTATTTTTCACTTAAGATTATCAGTCATGCACCTGGACATATTGTGCTACCCCAGAAAATAGATATTTTTATTTTTAATCTACAACAGGCTACCCCACATGTATTCTAAGGTTCCCAACAGAGATGTCTTCTTGGATGAACAAAACCAGCATAGGCTAGTATGGAGTCTGTTGCAGGTCTAGCCATAGCTGTGGGCAATTTAGAGGTACAAATAAGATGAAAAAGAGTGAAATTTTCAAAGGTGATGATATGCCTGTTCAACTCTGAAGTGGCACATGTGATCACAGAGGTGGTCCATTTCAGCGAACTATGGAGCTTTGAATAGAGTGTGAGGAGTTGCTGGTGCCATGGTCCTTAATAGTGTTCTGTTAATATCTGCATTTAAATAAAAGGATTAAGAATTTATGGTGTACAGAATAAGCAAGATGCCTCTGAATATATTCTGTGGAAAATGGAGAAAAAAAACCATGTTGTCAGTTTGCTTTTTTTAGAGGATATAAATAAAAGAATGAAGAAAGAAAGGAGAAAAATGTGTTAGTTAAGTTGTGGAAATCAAAATAAAGAACTTAAATCTTGACAAGTAAAATGAGAATGAGGAAATGCATGAAGTCGTTATACAGTGGGAACTGGGATCAAGATCACACATAATCTAGATCAAATCAAAACAAGTGTTATTTTTAATTTAACACACTGATGTGAATAAAAGGGACCCAGGTTTACTGGGAAAATAATTAGGAATATTCTTCTTTGTACCTTGTTGAAAGCATGTTTCCAGTGGAAAAAAAGGCAGTGTTAAGATAGTCTTGTCGGTAACTAATGAGACCTTTTTGTGTACAATTTGCAAGTTGAACCCCAAGATGAACCCTGAAGGAAGATAGCCAGCAAAATAATAAAATTGAATGCTTATATTGTTGGTTGAGAGAAAAATTAAAAAAAAGATATTTGCTTTCTGAGTCTGGTGTAATAACACTTAGAGGGGGATGTGGATTCTCCTAATTTCCAAAAGCAGAAAGTTAGTGGTGGTCGGGGTAAAAGACAGCAGTGATGGAAAAGCTAGCAGTTTATACAGTCTGCACAGTGACATTTAGGCTGAACATTGGAAGTCAGTGGAGAAGGTGGTGAAATCGCTTTGTGCATGGAGTTACGAGGGTGCATATCTTAAATATTTTAAGTTGGGAGGAAATTTTTAGTTAAGGGATTATGATATTTGTTTGCCACTTCAGATGCACTGGATTGAAGGATCACAAATGTAACATAGGATAAATGCAAATGTTCTCTATAGTGTTTTGGAGGCTCATTATGCTCCTTCAAGATCTACAGATAAACCAGCTTCTTAATCATTGTGCCAATAATATATATATGTATTCCACCAGTTTCCACAAGTTGAGAATTTGTTTGTGATGTTATTATCATCTGATTTGTGATTTTTGTTCCATTCTTAAAGCAGAAATGTTTCCATTTCTTCCTTTAATATTTTTTTTTCTTTTATACACTTTCCCCTCCAGAATCACCTGCTTATAGCTATAGTGAAGGAAATAATGAACTGAAATCCTTTCATTGTACTTCTTCCTTTGAAAGTCTTTGAATAGGACAGATATTTAAATATATCCTATTAAAAACACTTAGGTTTTTGTACTGAGAGTGATCTCACCTTGCAGAATATTGATATTCTTTTCACGAGTGGAGGCCACAGCGTTTCTTGTTTCTAAAGAAAGCATTTCAATTTCACAGATGAGATGCATAATTCCAAGAGAATATATTCTGAGAATTCTTTAAAGTTCCAATTAAAGATATGCCCCTTAACCACAGGAGGCAAAAATAGTAATAAAGCTGCTTTTCAAACTACAAGGAGGAGGAAAAATTCAAATATTAAAGTAAATTCCAGGACCTCTATTTATAGACTATATTCTTTGCAGAAAAATACTCTAACTCCTATGGGGGGAGGGAAGGAAGTGAGCCTCAGAGGATAATATTAGTTGTTTAAAGTATGTAGCTTAATCTTTTCATTAAAGAACTTGAGGAAATGTCATGTTTACATCCCATATTGTCTCATTCTATTTGAAATATTTTTTAAGTTTATACATCTCAAAATAAAAAAAATCAATAAGGCTATGTGTGTTTAAAATTACGTAACTTGAAGTATATTTTAAATGTTTTCAGAATGGGGAAGAGCTTGAGGTTTCTGTTCCCTTTTTTTTTTTTTAATTTTATTTTTTTTTTACTGCTTGAATAAATCCTCTCATGGATAAGGTTGTGAATTACAATGGTAGAGTGAAGTAAAATGATAAGTGAAAATGATGGTGAAAAGTGAAATGAATAATAAGTTAAGTAAATATGCTCTTTGTCAGGGATTCCAGTATCTATGTGCTTGAGGGGGTGGTTTGTTGTTTGGCTTTTTCACCCTTGCAACATCCTTGTTTCAATGTAAATGCCTAACTTTGAGTGATTCAATCTCCAAATGGATCTTGTCCCAACTAAGAATGCTGAAAGCACTTGCAAACATTTAAAATGGTAGGCAAAGCTGATACTATGGCACAGGTGGACTTTGTTAAACATGGAATGGTTTGTTTGTTTCATTGTTTTTTATGGTACTGTTATGTTTAAATGTTATTGAATGCTTTCAAAGTATGAGAAAATCATGGATGTTATTCTGAAATTTCTGCATTTTACAGTGAAATTTTAATAGCAGAGGGGATTAAAAAAATCAAAACATGAAAAAGTCCCACAAAAAAAGCAAACTGCAACAGGAAGGGACATGGCAAGATTGAAATGCTATATATTAAACCAGCAGTTGCTGGGTGTCTCCTACAGTAAGAGCCAGTTTGCTCACTTTTCAAATTTGAAACCAATAAATAGTCACAGAGTAGTTCAGTGAGCTGTCATCAGCAACACAAGACAGAACTTGTACTTCCTCATGAGTAAGTAGGTAACTGCACTGAAAGTCTGCCTGATTTTTTTCAATTAAATTATCTCTTTTGTTGGAATGCATTGTTTCTTGCAAAAAATTATTGTTTGGGGGGGATAAAAGTGTAAAGGGGAGGGGCACGGCAAAGTCAGTCTGTTAAAGCATTTACTTGGAAACAAGAAAGTGGTTCTGATGTGTTTTTTTTTTCTTTTTGGCCACCATGTGCTTCTGAACCCTCAGCACATCAAATGAGTCCTTAAACCCATAGTGTTGATGGCAACCTGGGCCGTAAATGTTTTTCTTCTCTTGCATCTTTTCTTCAGAAGTTCAAATTTATAATTTTTCTTCTAATATGAGATGAAAACTTTGATATTGTCTCATGAAACTGTACTCCTGTCCTCCAGACAGCCCTGGAGGACAATGAATGATTGATATTTCAAAACATTCAAAATAATGCACGTTATTGCTGGCAGCTCTGACAAAATGAATGTTATTAGCTGAGTCCCACAGGGCAGGCTAGTAGACCAGCCAGTCCCATAGTGTGAACATATTTATCATCTTCATTGTTTTTGAGATTATGAAATGGACAATTCCTGAGACCGTGGGTTCTGCAAATAGTAACTCCACCATTAAGGCAACTTCAGTTGCCCAGTGCACAAAAGTAAACATCTATGTAATTTCTGAACAGTTCAAAATTTAAGTTAAAGAAATGTGGTTTAAGACCAATTAAAAGGATTCTTCCAAACTCTTAGAGGAGTCACTGGAGAAATTTGATTTTTTTTTTTTTCTGGCTGCAGGTTTGTTGATAACCTTTCAAAAAAAAAAAACAAAAAACAAACAAACAAAAAAAAAAAAACCCAAACCACTGAGCTCTCTGTTAATTAAAGAACTCTGACATTCAAATAATTTTCTTCCTTCCATATTCTTTTAATTGTTACTGGTTATTTCCTTGGTTGCTTTCATTAGTGGGTCAAAGTCTGCTTAGCTAGGGGTTTGACAGGTGTTCTGCTTGATTAAAGACTTTAATAACAAAATAAGGAAATAACACCCACCCATTCTAATTGTAATATGGAAGGGAAAACAATCTTCTGAATAGCCAAAATTTTTAGTGCATGACATAAGCTGGAAATACCAAAAGAACTCATTGGATCAATGGATTAGCAGAGATCACCATGTTTATTTGCGAAATCTTAGCATTCTATTTTTTGTTTCTCTAGTAGAACAGAAATTCAAAGCTGAATGGACCTACTGTGGAAAAAAAACCAAAACCAAACATAAACACCCAAACCAGGCCATCTTTAAAAGAAAACCAATTGCAACGTAAACAAAACACCCTGAATTACTCAAGTCTGTTATACTTAAGAGGAACACATATGCACATAGAAATTTGCTAAGAATTTATGAAAACATTTGGCTTGTCAATCTTACCTAGTTCTTCAAGCTCTAAAATACTGATCAATACTTGCCTTTTAGGACCATACTTGAACTGTCTGTCAAGCTATATTGAGGGTTTTATACCAAAATATGATTTAGGTGGAAAAATGAGCCATGAACTGGCACTTCAGAAGTTGCCACAAATGCCATCCTTGGACTATCTATATAAAAAAAAATCTTTATGGAACTGTAGGTATTTTCTTTTGACTTATTCCTATTTTATATGATTAATTGATACATCAGAGTTTCTAGTGCATATTTAATTCTTCTCAGCCACTGGGGAGCTAGGCAGTCTTTCCTTATGCAGAGGAACATTTATATAATACAAAAGATTTTTGAAACATGTAGTTCATACAAATGCCATTAAGGGAAGGGATGTCTTTGCTATTTTCTAAGGGCCTGTTTAGGTTTCAAAAATATATTTGTGAAGTAGTTATAACCTGATTGCAGTTACTGAGCATATGTCATAGTAAAATGTCATTGTATAATGATACTGAATTATTTTAATTAACAAGACACATGATATTGTAGACATGAATAAAATTTTAAGTTTAACAAGGAGACATCCACTAGGGGATCATAAGTATCATTCAGTGTAAAAATGCTCCTCTACTCTGCTGTATTTTCATTATTCTACCTTTGAATCCTGTCATCAGAACCACCTTCCTTTCAGCTAAGAACAGATGCATCTCCCATTGGAGACCACCTCTCTTATCTAGTCAGAAGGATCACTTTTAAGTTACATGAGGTAAGAGGTAGTCTCTCTTCCTATGAAGTTAAGTGAGCTGTCAATCTCAGCCCCTGCTGACTGAGGAGCAGAGAACTGAGATCACAACAGTACTTCTGATACACTTGGATGTCAGGAAGAGATTCATTAGAACTAAAATGTCATTCTTTAAAGCACTGCCTTCAGTGCAGCAGTTGCTTTTGTTCTCTGCTAGGCTTGTGCTTTCATTCCTTGGGGTAGCTAGACCACATATCCAACAGCAAAATGGATTTAGCTCTCTTATGTAGAGCAGACAGACCTTGTGATGATAAGTCTTGAAAATTAGTGGAAGAATAAATCTGTATAAATTGCTGTATCTTAGTGAGGTTAGAATTAATGCTCTTTAGTACTTCTGTGTTGGTGGTTTTAAACAGGTTTAATTGAGCATGAGTGTTTCTCACAGCTTTCAGTGTTAGTTAACAAAATTAGAGGTGCAATGAAGACTACTTCCTCCTTTTGATTTCCTTTGTCCTGTTCAAATATCCCATTAAAATAATAATCTTTTAATAGTATTCACACCACCAAAAAAAAACCAAAACCCAAGAGATCAGAGAATATCCAATGTATCTGAGAATTCTCAGAGTCCATGCAAACTACATTTTTAATATCTTTTCACTTCTAGAGGGCTTATAGAAGGACGGATTTTCATGCTGAGACTTAATAAGACTCTCTTTTCCTAAATGCCAAAATAAAGCTGCCACAGCACGGAGGAAATATTTTAGTTTTGTAACCATGCAATATTACACAATATTTTCTTTTAGGCAGATGTGTTTTTAGCTGTGGAGTTTTAAGAAACTTTTTATTTTACTATAAAATTAATAATTCTTCCTGTGTTTAAGGAATAGTCATTTAAGCCAGTTGTGTACTGTGGATTCAGGACTCTAGTTTTCCATGTCCCTCCCTGTGAAATCAACATAATAGTCTTCCTCAGGTATGAAATAAAGATAAATCCATAATTCTTGGTGAAACTGCCATACCTTTGGAATGGGTAGCTATGAATATCTAAAATGGACTTATAAGTTCTGTGACAAACTCCAAACTTCTCACTGGAGTTTTGCATGGCTTGTAAATGAGGAAAATTTGAAGACTGCAAACTGTAGTAACCTTGCTTCTGTATGCTAGGGAATTGCTGATTATGCTATATATGTAGTTGCAAAACAGCAGTACATCAAATAACCTTGTGAGTGTGCCTAAGCACAAAGAGTCTTCCGTTTCTTTGTAGTGAAGGAGTGAAACAAGTTTGCAGCAGTTTTGGGGACACAGCATCTTGGGAAAAGCAGGAGTATGAGAAACTGCTGGCAGGCTGAAGTTGTTCAAACACAGCTGTCTTTGCTGGAGTTCTGAAAGGAGTGTTACACCTGTGAATTGTAAAATTCGCTGCTGATGTTGTCATCAAGACACCTGCTCAGGCATACAAATAATTATGAATAAATCAACCTTGGGAATTTTGTATTCTCTGCTGTTTTCCACTTACTCCGTTCTCAATGAAATGATGGCAGCACCTAGAATCAGTTTTTTTCCAGTCATTAGGAAGTTACAGCAATATCTCTTTCCCCAGAGTTTTGTACCATTATATTGTAAGTATCCTATTCAGTGTACTTTTTATACTTATGATTTTTATAATTTTACACATATGGTTTCACTATTTAATGTATGTGGAGTTCTCCTATAAGAATAGGAGAACCTACCATGTCCTCTTTGTTACAAAAAAAAAAAAAAAAACCAACAAAAACCTATTCAGCTTCTGAAGGAATGTGCTGAGAACCCTAGGAAGGAGAAACACCAATTCAACAGTTTGAGGGCTTTTGGTGAGCTAATGTCAAACGTTACCAGAAAGATTCTCTTCCTGTACTTATGTCTCACTCTCATCTTCTTCTGCTGCAGACAATCTAATATGCTCTACAGAGACAACAGCTTGCCTTTATCACAGTAATCCTTTACTTTAGGGCTTACAACCAGGAAAGACTTTTATTGCTCTTTTTATCTGGAAGACGCTGGCTGTCATAGTACTATGAGAACAATTGTTGTAGAAATCAGAGTTCTTCCCTCAGACTAACACTCCTCAGGATATTTGCATATGTTTGGAAGGCTTTATTTACATTCTGCCTTCATGTGGGTATTTTTTAAAAAACTAGAATTTTCTGTTGACATGAAAAAACTTCTTTTAATTTACAGTTATTCTTACTCCAATGGTCATTTCAAACGCAGACCCTATTCATATCCATTTCTCAAGATGGGTACTTTTTCACGTTGTCAATTCAGACCTATAACAGTGTAAGCAAGAAAAGCTGAATTACAGCTCAGTAAGGCAGAATATTTTGTGCTCTTGAACAAGAAGGTATTAAATTCAGCAGTTAATAATCTTTGACAGAGCCTTTTTTTTTTTTTTAACCTATTCATTCCTGTTTGCTTTCCTTAAACTAAAGTAACAACATCTTTGTGCTGAGAATTGCCTCAAAGTAAAAACAGGCATGGGAATTCTGAAAGTAATTTTATAAAAAATGTTGTCAGAGGTACAGGACATTCAGACAATACTGAGTACCCACCTTATAGAAATCATGCTCAAAGTGATTTCAGATTGGAAATCACAGGAATCCAAAATTAGTAGTAGTGCTTGAAATTGTAGGCAGGTTAAAATTAAATGATGTTTTCTTTCATTTAGGTCTGAATGCTGTCAAGAATCAGTAACTGACATTCACTTGCTGCTGTTTTCCAAAATGCTAATAACAGTTGTAATTGAATAAATTTCTAAAGGCATTTATCTAACAAGAGGTGTAACAGGTCTGATTAAAAGGTCTTATGCATAGCACAAGACTTTGCTGATGTCCTGTGTCATTGCTGCAGAAAATGATATTGTATCAGCCCTTTCATAAAACAATTAACTTCTATTTTTAGATGACTCTGGAAGGCTGTTCCAGAGTCCTCTGTGGCTAAATAGTTTTTGTCCTAGACCTACAATACTGTGGTGGGTTAACCTTGGCCAACTGCCAGACCCCCACCCAGCTGCTCTCTTGCTCCATCTCTTCAGCAAGACAGTAAGAGAAAATGAGATCAAAAAGCTCAGGGGTCAGGATAAGGGCAGGGAAATCACTCGATAATTACCATCATGGGCAAAATAAACTTGACTGGGGAAGATTAATTGCCAATTAGACAAAATGACAATAGAACAGGAAAGTGAGAAACGAAGACAAAAGTAAACCCACTTTCCCCTCATCCCTCTTTTCTTCTCAGGCTCAAATCCACTCATGGTGCTTCTACCTCCATTCTCACCAAGCAGCAGTGTGTATATCTTCTCTGTGGTCCTATCCAGTGGGATAACCTGTTTCACCACAGGCTCTCCATAGGCTACAGGGGAATTTCTGGTGCCTGCAGCACCTCCTCCCACTCCTTCTGCACTGACCTTGGTGTCTGCAGAGCTGTTACCCTCACATTTTTCTCAGTCCCCTCTCTTACAACTGGCATGCAGCACTTCTTAACCTTTTTTAAATATGTTATCACAAGGGCACCACTGTTGTTGATGGGCTCAGCTTTGAACAGCAGGGACGCTGGCTCTATCTTGCATGGAAGTGGCTCCTGGTCTCTTGTCACAGAAATCATCTTTGCAAGTCCCCACAGTCATAACCTTGTAGCATAAATTCAGTACAAATATCCATTAACAAATTCTACTGGGTAGTATAAGGCTTTTCTCTATCTACTTTCTGTTGTGACCCTTTCCCTGAGGAGCAGTAAAAGTGAACTGCCAAATACCTATGTGACCTGATGTTTGGTATCCATGCTTAAACAGAAAATTTTTCAAAGGATATTTCTCTTGGATTTTCCTGGTTCACAGAGAAACTTGTTTAATATTTCCTATAAATTAGTTTTAAGTGCCACTGAAAAGTATGTGAAGAAAGAGGTACTGTTGGGATTAAACATCCTATTTTCTGTAACCTTAATAAGTGAGATATACTTAGCTAAATTAAAGTTGTATGTTTTCCTTTGGCTATAACAAGGTACTTTTAGAGATGTGATTGTGTTCAGCTTAGGTTTGACTTAAAAACTTACAACAGTTTTCTTAAAGTTGGTGACATAAATATACATACATACATATATATATATAAAACAGCTCTTAGGTCATGATATTTCTTCCAACTTACAGATTTCACTAAACAAATCAATTTTTCTGCTAGGAAAATGAAAATTGTTAAAATTACCTAGCATTTATTAAAAATATTCTGTAGCAGTGGAAGAAATTATTTGTAGTTTATAAATGCTACTAAAGTAAACAGACTATGACATTTTGAAAATTATTATACCACTTCCTGTTAAAAACAAAGTACTTCACGTCAAAGAGTATGATCTTAATACTGTAGTCACACATAAGCATCCTTTAGAACAACCACACCTTATTACTAGTTATTCAGGAATAAAGGAAGCTTTACAAAGCTTTTAGGTATGGTAGCAGAAATTTTAATCAACTATGACAGTTATGGATTGCTAAAAATATTTGCACACTGGAAACTGAACATCATGCCAGCTATTTTGCTTGTGGTTTTGGAGCATTAAAGAGACCTGCTTCTATAAAATAATGTTTTTATATGATATGCATCACTTGTTGCTCCAGTTAGGAGTGATGACCTCTATTTGATTAGTTGAGCCTGGTAGAGTAAGATTTTTATTTCACTGAATATTGGCATGGAATACCCGTGCAATTTTCCTACTACATGAAGCAGTCCTTAGCAGTGCTGCAGAAAACTCATGCTGTGATGCTCTGCATGTACTTTCTTTTATTGGTTAGTACTATGCCCAGGATTTGCTTTACCACTACGATGAGTTTACTGAGCAGTTATTTATAACTCGCTCAAGTGTGCCTCAACCCTAGGGAATTGAAGAAAGAAGCAAGTGGAATATCCTGAGTTGGAAAAGACCAACAAGGATCATTGAGTTCAACTCCTGGCCTGTACAGGACAGCCCCAAGAATTCCATGTGCCTCAGAGCACTTTCCAAATGCTTCTTGAACTCTGTCAGGTTTAGTGCTGTGACCACTTCCCGGGAGAGCCTGTTCCAGTGCCCAACCACCCTCTAATGGAAAAGCCCCTTCGTTATATCTAAACCTAAACCTTTCCAACACAGCTTCATGCTGTTCTGTTGAATATGGCATTATATCTTGTACTTATTAAAGATTTTCATTATTTAAAGTCTTATCCTTTTATGAAATCACTTATTTAGTTCCACTTTAGGAATGCAAAAACTTGAATTCTCCTTTGTATATATCACAGGATCTCCATGATACAAAGCTTTATGTTTTTATATGTATCTCTGAAACCCTGATGTGAAGAACAGCTTTGAGCTGTAGAGCAAAAGAAATGCTTCCTCTTTTTCTTTCATTCCTCTTCTGTCTAAATCTCTCAGCAAATGGTTTTGCACTTTCTGTACTGACTTATGCATCATTTAACTTGTTTTTGACCAAAGGATGAATAGTAGGCATGGCATCTAGTGAGGGTACCAGTAACAGCATAGCATTGCTTACAAATAAAGCCAGTAATCTTTTTATAATTTTGAATTTTCACTAAGAATGGGTTAATGAAGTATTTCATTTGACTTTATGGACGAAACAATTTAAGTCAAAGACTCTTTATTGGCCAAGAATTCTGAATTTTTTTAAATGTGTAGAGGACTCTAAAAAAGAGGCTTGTTGTCACATATTTTATATGTGACTGACAAATAAAACATTTTCAGGTCCCTGAATAGTTCCACTCTACCGGTTATATCCTCTTCTGGTGACAGCATATAAGTAAACAACCATATTTAATTGCTGTTATGGGATCTCCATAAATCTCAGTGATGAACGACAGTAAACACATTCTCCACAGAAATTCTAAGCATACCATAATTTACTATCAATGATGACAGCAACAACAAAAGATTTAAGACTAATTGGAAATAAAATTTCATAGGACTTGACATAACTTACTTTAGCCCAGCTTTCCATGACAAAGAAAATATAATATTTACTTGTTTTTTTTTTTTAATCAGAGTTCTCTACTTCTTCTAAGTGAAAGCCCCAGCTCTGATTTTAATCTTCCAATGGGCTAAAGAGACAACATTCTTGGAGTTTTAACACGTCATGGAGGTGCAGAAAAAAATTTGCACTTAAAAACGAAGTTAGGACTCCAACCTCAAAAAAGTGGAAGTAATGCATCTGTGAAAGCAAATTGGAAGAGATAAAAAAATAAATTGTTACCTGGAATGTTACATCATGAGAGTTCAGTTAAAATCTTTTTCAGAACACTCTCAAAAATAGATTCTGGTGTGCTTAGCTCCTTTCAAAGTAGCATCGGAACAAGTAGCATGACCAGGCTGTTATATCTAAACCACTACTAAGTAGAAAGTATCCTCTTGGAATTTTACTAATTAGTAAGATATGAACTTTGTGAAAAACATGTGTATAAAAATAAGTCTGTTTTATCTGTACAAACTTAACACCTTTAAGAACTCCACAAAATTCAAATACAGAATACTTGATATGAAAATGTATTCTTCTTTATATAAAGAAAATGCAACTTGAAAAAATGTCAGTCTTGGAAACTATGAGATTCTTTATGGGATACTCTCTTTAAAGACTAGCACACACAAAAACATAATTTTCAAGAAGCAGCTGTGTAAAAGAATCCTCCCTATTAAATGTCATAAACTTTGAAAAAGCACTTATACTAGTTATAAAGTATGACTGATCAAATAAATTTGCAGGTTTGAACTTTTTCTAGATTTGATTGAGGTTTCTTCTAGGTAATCCAAATTCTCCTGGAGAAGTTGCAGAGGTTACTGTACCTAAAATAGCTGAAGAAACCGTCTTATAGTTAACACACTGCACTCTATTCTACTGAGTTTTACCTTTTTTGTATATTTCCTTTGACGTTCAGAAAAACATCTTTACAGGTTTTTGTCTGTTTGATAAGTCTTTACAGTTTTTCAATACTTTGCAAATACTAAAATGTATGTGTGACTTTATTTGTGCTCTAACTGTGAATCATATTCTATGATGATTTATTTGGGGTTTTACTCAACCTGTGTGTACCAGAACTTGGTACTTTAGCAGAAGAGAGAATGTAATTGTAGTATATGACTGGTAGAAAATTCAGTGAGTTTCTAGTTTACTCAAAGCTACTCATCAAACCGCTTAGTACACTTCTCAGTTTAAGATGGTGGATGCCATGTACTTATGTTATCTAATAAGGAGCCTTTTAGCTCACAGACCTTTAGCTCTACATTTTAAAGAGCCTGTCTAAAATTTTGTTTAACTTGAAATATTCAAGAGGTTCTATTATTTTTGAATGTATGAGATAATTACAGAGATCAAGTAATGTTCTATTTTAATTATTTCTGCAACATCAAAGTAGGAAGCATAGTTGCGCAACAATAGAGATCTGCTGGGTAAAGGACGTTATGACAGCAAAGTAGAAAAAAAATTATTAGCATAGAAATTATTCTATCCTACATGTAAATAAATTTACAAGAACAGGCCCATGAGATATTTTACATTCAACTACAAATATTTTTGACAATATTTAGGAATGTGACAAATTTTATACCAGAAATAAAGCTATTTAGAAGCTGTATTAACTCAGAAAGGAAGCCCTTACGAGACTGCCATGCTCTTTTCATTACTTAAGGGCAAATTCTCCAGTCTTAGGCCAGTTCGAGACACAATGGTAACAGGCAATAGGCAGAACACAAAAGAATGCATCATCCTCTAAATTCCAGTGAAGGAATATAATGTTGCTCATATGATTTTTTCTACTGGCCGGTATGTAAGCAGAGCTCAATTATTATGTGTAAGCTTCTGTGCTCAGAGCAAGCTCTTTGTTCCACTTTGTTTCTTCTTTATCTGTCCATTTCCTTTGGTAATGATGTTAATACTATGGTTACTGACAAATCATTCCATACAACTAGCTTCTAATATGTTTTGGAAACAGCTGCCTTTTCACCATGGACACTTCATCAGCTTCTGTCAAACAGTAATCTTTTTGTAGAATGTAGCTCAGCAAGTTTAGCAAGATGGTAGTGGGATAAGAACTGACATAGTTACACTGTTACAGTAACCACCTTTGTGCGACTGAAATTGGCTCATATATCCAGATGAGTGAGCTGTGGTTCCAGCTTGACCTCATAGTGAAGAAATACCTGGGCGCTTCCCTTAAGAGGAGTTTTGAACCTCACCTCCAACTCTGTAGAGAACTATTTCATCTACTGAGGGAGCATCAGTTGAGAATTTTGATTTTTCATTTATTTGTTTATATGGTAAACTTTGTGGGCTAAGCTCTTAGGTTTCTTTACAAGTGGGAATATGCTTTTTTACTTTGAAGAGTATTCTGAAAATACACTTAAAATCTGTACTACTTACATAAGAGGAAGTTACATAGATGCCAAATTAGGATTATCCAGATATTTGTTTGGAGGGTGGCCAGTATTTCATCAAACAAAATTAAGAGCATGCCTATATGATAGTATACTAGATTTTTTTTCCTCCCATTTGGTGGCCATAGCTAGTTGCTCAGTAACCTCAATGGCAATTATCTAGCTCTAAGTATTCCTTTGGATGACAAAGAAGAGAGCTCAGGAAGCAGAAAAGACAGGCCTATCTGACAATTCATATCCAGACAAGGGCAATGAAGTTGGCCGAGTGTCTGGAGCACAAGTCTTAGGAGGAACAGATGAGGGAGTTGGGATTGTTTAGCCTGTAGAAAAGAAGGCTCAGATGTGACCTTATTACTCTCTGCAACTACTGAAAGGAAGTTGTAGCCAGGTGGGGGTCAGTTTCTTCTCCCAGGCAGCTAGTGACAGAACGAGAGGAAATAGTTTCAAGTTGAGCCAAGGGAGTTGCATATTGGATATTGGGAAAAAATTCCACTGAGAGAGTGGTCAGGCATTGGAACGGGCTGCCCAAGGAAGTGGTGGAACAATCCTTGGAAGCTGTCAAAAAATATGTGTGTGACAGTTGGGAGCATGGTTTAGTGGTGAATGTGGCACCACTAAGATAATGGTTGGACTCAACAGTCTTAGAAGTCTTTTCCAACAATTCCATAGACTAGCAGTGAACAAAATACATTTATGTGAAACGTCCCACATAGTGTTTTGAATATCAGTCCGGAATAAATTGACCTTTATATTTCATTCATGAGACAGAATGTCCTTAGCAAATCCAGAGACACAATTGGATTTGTTTCCAGATAAAAGGAAAAAGTTGGTGAAGATGCTAAAGAGCCACAATTCTGTATAAGCTGATTATCAGTAAAGTGCACCTCTTCACTTCTTTTTACATGCGTTAGTGTTGCCAAGAGATAATGTAATACTTTTTTTTATCATGTCATCTTAGGCTAGTGAAAATTCAGCTTTTATTGGCTTGGAACTTTTACCATACACAGGCTTGAAAATGCCTGTCCAAAAATAAAGGTATAACCACCTTACATGGTCACTGTGTAAAGATTTATGTTATGAAAAAAATTACTTGTGCTTATGGCACAGACCAAAGACGTTTTTAAGGTGGGATGCCAGTTGTGTTGGGGATTGGATTATCAAGGCTTTTGGGACTTTGTATCAAAACACAATTTTACTTTAAGAGTTAGTTGGCTAAAACTCTAAAAATCAGATTTTGGCTTTTACTTTTAAATAGGATTAGTTAGTGAAGTTCAAGTGTCCTTAACAAACTTCCTGCTGTTTAATGCACCATGTGAGTGTTTGAGCTGGCAGGATAAAGTGTCATGATCTCTCTTGCTTTTCACTTATGGCATGAAATGAAAAAGCATTACAATAACAATAGCAGTGAGTTGAATGATTTAAAGTAGAAAAGAAGAATGTAGTAGCGTTTTGGCTTTAACTGCGATTCTGTAGCAGGAGCATTTTTGAAAGGAAAACTGTTTGCAAGAAGAGATTTAGACACTGAGATCCAGAAGAGGATTCAGGGATGTGAATCCCCAGCTACGAGTTCATTTCTCTACAACCTACTTTAAGTCTAGGCACTAGAGCAAAATAAAATTTAAGACCGTCCTTTCCTTAAGAGCTTTTTCAAATTTTTCAGTAGTGTAAGCCATATCAGAAATTCACTGGCCTTAGGATAAAGAGAAAAAAATCTTAGTTATTTCAGGAGCCTTGAGGGAGAAAAATTTCTGTCCCATGGCAACAAAAGTGGTTTTGAGGTTGCAAATACATTTGGTGGCTGAGTCAGAGGAGGTTGGAAAGGGGCTGTAAAATGATGCTAAGTTGTTTGAGGAGACTGGAAAACTTTAATGTTTTGTTGAAAGTATCCACCACCTCCCCAGCCCTGTCAAATTATTTGCTCACCACTCTGCAGTTCCTCTCTCTTAAACCTGCCAAGTTCACACTTCTATAAGAAATTCTTCTGCCGTAGAAATGGGAAAAGTGTTTTGGTAGGAGACCGTGTTTTTTTGTTGCAGCAAGAAGGACTGAGTCAGTAATGCCACTTATGGGTGGTAGAGCTGAAAGGAAATGGAAGCTTGAACTACTAGCAAATTTTAAACATTCTACTGCCAATGGCTCCCTGTACATTTCCTGGAGAAACTGGTAAATAAACAAAAAAAAAAACAAAACAAACAAACAAACAAAAAAACAACGAACCATATTTTTTGGTTTGAGGAAGTGAAGCATCTACATTACCAGTGCTCTGTCTTCTGTAATTGGGCTGTTTTGGGCTAATTTTGTGTGTGTGGGGGGTGGTGCTAACAAAAAGAAAATCTATATCTCACTTTATGCTGTGAGCCGATATATAAAGTATTCTGCTGGTAAGCAGTCTGACTTTTTGAAAATCCTGTTCAAAGTGCCAAGTACTTGGTAGGATGATGATTTCATTGGTGAAAAACCAATAAACACCATAAGGCATGGGCAGACTTTAACAGCAGAATCCTGAGCACATAGGACCTTAGCTAGCTGCAGTGTTAGGTAACTGCTGAGTGATCCTCTCATATTCCTGTGTTGGAATTTAGAAGTCTGATTTTTTTAATTTTTTTTTTTAAATTTTTTTTTATTATTATTATAATGAGACAAAAAGATGTAGGTATAGACAGAGAAGGACTTGTAAAACAGCTGGAACCCATCAGAAAACACTGCCTAGAACTGAAAACATTCCCTCAAATCACATTCCTGTCTGGTTGGAGTTGTACATATGTGGTATGACAGTCTTTCAGAACTGTTGAGGAGAATCTGAAACAAATGTCTGTTCTGAACAAGCCTGTGCTGCCTTTGATTCATCAGCTCCATGCAGTAGAACTTGTCTGCTCTGAATAAGCATGACCTGAGGTGATCTCCAAATAGATTAATTACTGAAGTTAAGGCAAGTAGTGAAGAAAACACAACTGTAGAAAGGGGGTAACAAAGTAAACAATCAAGTAGGATATTTTCAGCAGCATATAACTCAGTTTAGGTCCTTTGATTAAAATATTTATATGACTTCATAGTTACTAGAGCTACGGAACTTTTAAACTTTTTTTGTGAACCCTCTCTCATCTTGCATCCAAGGACATAAATAGTAAAATATAAATCTCTGTAGTTTATGCATTAGTTAAAATCAAGAGATGAATTAAAGACGCAGCAATCTTGATTTCAGTTAGGATAACTAGCTTAGAAACCTTTAAATATGTATTAGCTGTTGTGTTACAGAAACAGTAGAGAAGTAAAGGATTTTTCATGCTGCAAGCTTATTCACTTAGAATAAAGATATGAAAGTGCATAGAGGCAGAAAAAATGGCTAAATATCAAAGCTCATAGAAGAACAAGACTTCCCTTAACAACTTTTTTTTTCATTCAGATATGAGTAGTTAGGAAGAGGTACAGTCACACTGCTATGTAGTCAGTATAGTGCTATATTTAGAGTAGGTCACTATCTCCTCTGGGAAGAAAATACAGTTTTACCATGTTAAAGTGGAAGTCTTGGGCTGAATGCTTTAATAATAGCAATAGCAATAATACGGCCAGATTTTTCTGAAGAATTTTTTTTCTTAATTTCAAAGTTGTTGATGTATTGCTTTCTGCAGTTCCACCACTGCATCTTTCTTTTTATATGATTTTCAGTGATTTTTACCTTCAAATATACCTTCCTTATATCTTATAATTCACTCTACTACCATTTGATATCAGCCAGCAATTTGACTCTAGCAGTAAATGCCAACGCTAAACTCAGAGGAAATTAGGGACTCAGTTTTGATTTAAGCAATAATTCAGTCTTAGTGAAGCATAGTTATTTGTTCTGTTTTTATACACTTTGCATGAGGTAAAAATATAATCACAGTCATACTTCTTGTGAGTATACTGGTACGATTTAAGCAACTTGAGGAAAAAGGTATAGGGTATAGGTTTCAGCTTTAAGAACATGGTCTTTGTGGAGAGCCTTGAAAAACTTTCGGCAGATACTTATGTTTTAGGGAAATGAGATATAAATGGAATGGAATTTTTATTGTCAATAGTACTATTTCTAGTTCTAAGAGAGTTTCCTCTGTTAGAACATACTTTTTCTTGAGAAAAGTGTCATTAGTGAGTCATACATCTCTTTTTGCCTCCTTCCAAAAGTAACCTACTTCAGTGGTTGGAGTGGGGTGTGTTGGGTGAAACCGCACAAGGTTTTTCTTCATATTGGCATTAGTTGCCAAGCAACAAAGGTGGTTTAGGTTATATTTGGTAACCTTAAACAGAACAGTAACTCGATAGTGTCTGGGGTTCAAACCAATTGTTTAAAATTCAGCATTTTTACACATTTTTTCTTTAGGAAATCATATTATTTTTAACATTAATTAGTTCAAAAATTATACTACTAGTTCTCTATTTGAAATTCAAAATTTTTGTATGATTTTTCTTTAGGAAATTTTGTTATTTTTAACATTATTTATTTCAACAATTATACTACTTGTTGTCTGTAAGATATAGATATTTTTGGCTCCTTATTGATCTTGCAGGTAGAACTCATACAATCATTTTTGAACATTTACATATCTGGTATTTTGGCCACATAGGTCTTAATTTCCCTGGCAGTTGATTGAACTTTATTATATTTCCTCATGCACTTGCAATTCTAGTTTATCAGACTATGGCAGTTCTGACTGTTTATTTGTTTTAAACTGTAGCCATGGACAATGATGTTCACATGCTACAAGATCCATTTACTGTAGTGAAGGCTTTTGTCTGTCCATATTAAATAGAACTTGAAATGCCTTCTTGGATAATTAAATGTAGTTCCCTACTGACACAAAGCATGATCCCTCTAATTTATTTCTAAATTATTATTTTACCCTCTATGAGGTAAGAAGATTTCTCCTTCATGTAGTGATAAACAACAGCCTGGACCTCTGTCATCTTTGGGTGTTTGACAGTGACTTCCATTTTCTGAAGAGAATCTTTGTGAATTTTTTGAGTGATCATACTGAGATATTCACAGTAAAAACATGGATTCAGCAATGCTGCTTTGTTTGTCCTATACTGCAAACAGTGTGCTGTTAAGGACAAGATATCCCTGAAGGGTTTTATCACTAAACTTTGAAGAATGCTTGGCGGATGAAAACACATTATACACTTTTCAATTAAACACTGCCGCTTAAGTTATGTGATAAGTAGCATGTGCATATTACTCTTGAGTATTTCTGTTCAATGGTGCTTTGAAATTCCTGGCTTTCCACCTATTGTGACACATTCTCATATCGCATTTACCCCCTGGGGAAATTCAAGAGCAAACTAGAACTTTATTAGAACTTTGGTTTTGGCATCACACTTAAATTAAAATATTCAGACGAAGCCCAAGAGTTGTTCTATATGAAGGCATTTCCATGCTGGAATAAGTCTTCCTTCAAAACACATGTTCTGTGGTGTGTCTACTTATATGCTCTGGGGTTGCGATGTTGCTCTACTATTCTGTTGAATTCTTGAGGATCAAAGAAAATGCCTACACTGTAGTAGCCGCAGGCAATACTAAAGATATCTCACTGGAAAAGGTACCTTGCATCCAAAGGACTTCAACTAGAAAGATTATAGGAGTAGTTATATAGAATTTGTAGGGAGGAATGCTGAGAGTAGGGAAACCTTTACCTTTTTTTCTGTAGTAATTTGAAAAGTATTTTGTTAATAGAGAAGAAAGGCTGAAGAAATTTGAGAGATTAACTGAATGGATTAAAAGACTATTGTGTGTTTTACTTAGCTTCTCTCTGCTAAATGTGGTATCAATAAATTGGACTTGTGTATAAGGAGAGTAAATAATGTGCTGGCATGGAAAGAGAACTTGAGGATGGTAGTGGAAGGGAGAAAATTAGATAAACAAAGGTAAAATTTAGAGTACCTTAGATAGACAAATCTGCCAGAGAGAGCCCAAAAGCTTTAGAAACACAGGATCATGTTAAAGCTGACAGACTTCTCTTTTTCTCTGTTTAACCTCTTGCCTCAGTGGCTGCAAAATGCTTTCACTTCCAAGAAGACTTTTGGTTAAATATCTTATTCTATTTTTTTTTGAAACTACTTTGTTTTAAAAAAAAAATCACTGTGAAAGACTGCTTTCATAGGGAAAAAATGTACTAATAACGAGAGAGTCTAGAACTATAGATTGTATCTTGTCACCTGACAAAACACCCAATCTGTGTAATTCTGGTTGTCTATAAAAAATGTCTTTGTATAACCCGAGAACTGAAAGTCATCAAATACTTCCTAGCATCTCACAAAAGACTTTAGGGGTCTTTTTTTCCCACTGAAGGCCTAAAGTCACAAATAAAGAGGAAGATGAGTTTTATCAAGATTGTATTTGAAGCTAAAGTTTGTGCATGTACTTATTTTTGTGCTTTTCTAAAATTTTTTTTTTTTTAATCACTTGACCTGTGACGGCTTCGGCTTGATGTATGATGTCAAGTAATCTTGGGCAAGATTTCTTGAAACTATAACAGAAGCAATTTATATTTCAGAACATTTATTTAACTTAATGAAATGTGGAGGTATTATAATGATTTTTAAGTTAGTGCTGCTGTGCTTTCTTCAGATAGGTCATGTGATTTATATTTTGTGAAGTTCTGGGCCCGATTTATTTTTGTTTTTTAAACTGAATCTCACTGTATGGAATTCCTTTTCCACATGTTTTCAATTGCTGGTCTATATACAAAAATTGTGAAGATTTTAATTTTTTTTAATTTTTAATTTTTTTCAGTACCATGTGGTTCTTTAGCAACCAAATTCAATGCATAGGTTAATCTTTAAATCTTTACTTCAAAATAGTGTGAAATGATCTTTTTTCATGATTTTTCATCCGTAATCTCACTGTAGCAAGGGAACCAGGAGAAAAACTATTTAACAAATAATTTTGAAATATGTTTATTTAAAAATAGCTCTACAATTAAAATATTATTTGCAATGTTTAATGGAAAATATAGACCACCATGAGCATAGGGATTAGCAGAGACTGTACATAAAAACCAAAATAAATACCCTCTAAAGTAATGGCAAATTAAGTTTGTGTCTGCTTTTACTGGTGACAGAAGAAATATTAAATTCATCCAACACATAAACTACAGAACAAAACCAGATGAGTTCTGAATAACTTTAGGATTATTAAAATTTGTACACAAGGTAGGCATAGAAATAGAATAATTCTAACAATATGACAACTTTATGCATTCATAGACAGTATACATTAATGTATGTAATATGAAACTAACAAGCTAGATCGGATTACAGCTTGTATGAAACTTAAAATACATTAAGAAGTTCAATTCTGTTTTTAATTGCTCAGGTAAATAGACAAATGTTAAACCTGACAATTTTATTTCTTTACCTGTGGGTGCTAGGTACACAGTGGTTTTATCAACTCAGTGTTGAGAGTTTTTTGTTTATTTTCTTTAAATATAAAGTAAGAAACACTTCCCAAATTTTTATGCATTGTCTTACAATCCATGCTGGATCAGATAATTTCCTTGATTTTCATGGCATCACATATGAATTCAACGTCATCTTGCAAAAGGTTGTACTGTTGGATGTCGCTGAAAAGATCAGGATTCTGAAGAAGGTAAAATATAACATGCAATTATGTGCTACCTTTAAATTGATAAGCATGTGTGTGCTAAAATCTTCAATTTACCTTCTGGTAGTCAAAAAGATATCCATAATAGAAGTAGCCCTTACTTGTAGGGGTATCAACTTACAGTTATTTATGAACTACTGAACATGTTCCTGGAGTTGGCTAACTTGCTCTTGAAGACCTGTGCAGACAAGTGAAATGTAAACCCCTGGCTTAGCTGACTTCTATGAAATTCACTTTAGTCAGTGTTTCAAGGAACAGACTACTGAAGTGAAGAACTACTTGTAATGGTTAAGAGAGTGTTTCAGAAATTAAAATTAACTTTGGAGATTTAAGGAGAGATGCTGTTTTATTTGACCTATATTGCAATAAAGTAAAAGCAGTCCAGTCAACCTTAGCAAAGCTTGATGAATATCCTGAGCAGGGATTTTTTTTTTTTTTTTAATGTAGTCCATCTCCTTTTTGAAGTGTAAAACACTGGATTATCTAATGCATTTTGTACATCTCTAATGCTTGTTTTGTTACATGCAACCAGCCAGCATCTTTGGATAAGGACAGTATTTTAAGCTCTTCAGATTACTTTATATCTTGTCCATGTTAAAAAAAAAAAAAAAAAAAAAAAAAAGATAGTGTGCAGTTTTCCACACCCTTCATCATCTTACCTGATGCCACTGTACTGAGTTGTTGCTAGAGTTTTGATATAAATGCTCTACCCATCAGCATCTAATAAGCAAATCTGGGAGAAGGGGTCGGGAATAAAACTTTTAAATACAGTTAAACTGGTTGGAACTAGAGGATTTTAGACAGGCGAGAGCAAAACAAAGTAATTTTCTGTAAGAACAGGAACTGTCTCTATTTTACAAAAATAATTTCCATATGTGCTGAGTTGTTTGATATTATTTCTTTAAAAAGTGAACTAAATTTAAAAAGATAATCATAATAGCATATATACCTATTGAGTATCAGCAGTATGAAAAATAGGGTAACATAAGCTTTTACCCAAGTGTCTTCAGCTATTCTGAGCAGCCATCTTCATATTGCAGATTAGTTGTTCGTTATGTAACATTCCCTTCACTGCTGTAAACATAGGTGTTTCACTGATAAATATGTATTTCATTAGTTAGACACACCACAGGCAGTTACTGCTCCAAAGAAATTACCATTGACATATAAAATAAGAAGTAGTTTTTTACAATTGGATCACAGGGAAACGATGACCTGCATTATTCAATATCATAGTTAGTGCTCCATGTGTACAACCTACTAGCGTATGTTTCGGCAAGTGAATATTTCAATAAAAATGAAGTCTTAAAATTCTTCTTTAACTCCCTGTGCTGCATAATGCAAGTCCATCCTTATAACCTCTTTCGGAACCAAACAGACCTGTTAGAATCATCTAGATTTAATTCTTATCCTTCTCTAGTAAGATTTAAAAATAGAAATTATCATGCTTTCTGTAACTTGCTGCAAAAAGCACTGGCAAGAATGTATTTACCATTGTGTGGGTTTTTCTCTGCAAACCAGGAAATGTGACTTGGAAGAAATGATGTTGTTTGTCACTGACGTGTTCTTTACTGAAGCTATTTTGGGTGGGTGGGCACAAAACCCCTTCTGTAGTTGCAAAGATGTTAGCCTACATGAATCTATAAGAAACACAAGGATATAACTTGCTATGCTCAAAAGCATTGATTCTGAAATATCTACTGATGTTAAATATGTGTGAGTTCGTGGGAAGTTTTTCTTTTGTGGGGGTGTTTTTCTTAAAGCACCTAGAGAAGGGAAATGGCATTCTGCCATAAACACTGATATTAGCATTACGTTGCACCTAGTTCTGAATTCAGTGAGAATGAGTTCCTAAAAGAAATAAATCTTCAATGTTCCTTAAAAGAGGAACAGACTGTTGTGATGTCTTTCAGAGAGAAAATATATGCTGAAATAAAATCTTCCTATATCTTTGGTGAGATGCACTTAAGCAGTGTTCCTGTAACATGTGTCAGCTATGGAAAGAAAATTTACAACTCCTCTGGAAGCTTCAACAAGATATCACTACTATTAAATAATGAATAGAAAAATATGGACTCATATCTACTTGATTCTGTTGCAGTACAGCAGATTTAAAGGAAGAAATACAGGGTAGTAGAATTCCTTTGTGCAGCTGGGTGTTAACACTCAAATACCATGAAATTGCAAGAACCGTGGAAACGACAAATTTCTAAAAATTGACCCCATAAAATATACAATACTCAAGAAAATCTGAGATGAGAAGCAACCTTTATTGCCTCCATATATTACCACTGGTAACCCAGGAATATTCCACATATGAGACCAAAAAAGAGTACTTGTACAACATAAGACTGACATGATGCTTAATAGTGAAATATTGGAAGAATTTACATATAAATTATTTACTTGTTTCTTTGTTATTTTCTAACATTAATAGCCAAATGTTTGGTGTATATAGCCAGCCATACATAAAGACACACGCTCACACACACACCCCCATACACACTCACACATATAGGGTCTTAATTTCTTTAGGTGGACAAAATAAGGATTTCCATTCACCAGCAATAAAGGTATCCAATTTGAATTTCAACAGCAAATGACAACTAATTTGATATTCAGTAAACCCTCTTCATCTTAAAGCAGAAGTTATAGAAATTGATTCCTGTTATTACATACATCGTATGTAAGTCTCTCTGACTTTCCAAGGTAGTGTGAAGAGATGATATTGCAACTGACTTAAGATCTATATTTTGTAGCATGTTCTAATTAACATTTTTAGACCACTATTATTTTGATTTTAAATCGGACATCTCACCCATGTGCAAAGAAATTGACCTTTTGTGGTCTATTGCAATTTAAAGTAAAATATTGTTTCCTTCGCTCCTGCATATTTAGTTGCAAAAGTCAGCTTATGTGCTCTGTGCAAGAGGAATTCTTCTTGTGCAAGCTGTTATGTGAAGTTATGTATCAAATTGATTTTATGGACATTAAAGCATATAGAGGAACCATTTAATTTTTCCTTTAAGGATGCATTTGTGGATTTTGGTGGTTTGCTAGGTTTTTTCTTCAGTATGATGTATTTAGTGATGTAAAATTAACCAAATGCCTTCAAAGAGCCTTTAGTGGATTTGTAATAAAACATTCTGTAGTTTTAAACAAGGAAAATGAAGTTGTTTCTCTTGTTCTTTGAGGAGATTGATCAAAGGACGCCAGAAGAGTTGAATGTGAAATTTTCAAGAGGAATAGGCTTTGTTTTTTTCTAAGACAAAAAATTCATAGCCCATTTTTTCAACATTTAGCATCTTGAAAGGTGGAAATAATTTAGAAGTAACGTAATGGAGCTGCAGTATAAAGTGTCGGTAGAAAGGACTTGATTGCGAAGGTTTAAAAAGATTAGAAGAACTATCTATCTATATGAAATCTTGTTCTTGAGAGCTTTGAGGTTTTATATTAATTCTGTCCTCTCCTGTGCCATCAAAATGCTTTCTCAAAACCATTAAAAATGCATGGTAGATATTTTCCTTTTGCTCCCCTAAAATTATTTTCTAATAATGTATGCACATTTCATTATTTGTGATTGAAATACGTAAAAAAAAATACATTTTCATGTTAAGGATTACAAATTTTTAAGGGTTAACTAAACTTCTACAACTTTCTTGAGATAACCTATATTCTTGCGACTTGTTTTAAGTGGAGAAAGTTTTTCTGATGGCAGTTGAAAATGTGGAAACCAGTGAGGTGTTTTTGGTGTGTGGGAGGATTATTGAGAGTGGCTGTAATTTTTTGTGCATTGTTTTGTTTTAAAAAAACTACTTGTATGGTCCTTAAATGTATTTGGAAAAAAAACCAAACAACAAACTGCTTTATGGTGTAAAATTTCAAGGATAGTTTTAAAAAAAGAGGAGGGGGTGTGACAGAACAGACACAATGCTCCCAGTTCTGAGAGAAAAGAATGCTAACTAAATTTCTAATTATTTTGTGGGTTGTTTCCTCTTCCACCTCTGGTAGTTTATCTTTTCTTTTCTGGTGTTATGCTGGGAAACTCTTGGGAATCAAAGACCTTTGATCTTCCTGATGCGTGGTTCATGGATATTTTTCTTTCCCCCTTCATACAATGGCTCTAATATAATGATATTGCTTTCCCCAGTAACCTTGTATTAAATGCTCCCTCTCCTGTCTTGGTTCAGGAAAATGAAGTGGAGAACTGATGCTTCCATAGGAGTAAGTTAGTTCTGGTCTTTCCTTGTAAGCTTTATCAGTGCTGTGCCTGGTGCATCTTCATCCTACCTATTCCCTGTGATAGCCCCAGTGGGACAGGATTCAGCTCACGAAATATAGTAATCTTGAACAAGGAGATAACCAGAATTCTAACAATAGAAAGTTTTATAGAACTTAATTATACAAGAAAAAAAAAAAAAAAAGGAAAAAAGATGAAGAAGGAGCAGATAAAGTCCAGATCACTTTAGCAGGTCTGTCCCACACTGTTCCAGGAGCCAATACACAAACACCATATAAACTAATCCCTCCACAAAAGGTTGTTACCCATGGAGTGGCAAAATTACACTGTAGTTAAGATTCAGTAGTTTTCAGTGTGTTGTATATTACAGATACAAAAATAATCTATGGCATGAAAACCCCCAAAATACTTTACTAGTGCACAGAAATGCTTTAGTTAAGAGGCATTTCCATTACATTTTATAAATGTAATGTTTTAATGTTCTGGGCTAGTTTTTTTAACAAATAACCGAGCAATTAATTTATACCCATTTAACTGGATATTTTGAGTGCCAAAAATTACTTTTGATTTTTTCAGTGAAATAGGTGATTAGTAATGGCTTTTTATCTCCTAAAAATTTCTGAATCTTTAGAGTTTTTATTATGATTGTGAAATTAGCTTGTTTCTTTGAAAATGGCCTTATATGCATATTTAAGTAACACGAAAAACTATCTAAAGTGTTAAGAAAAACTAAATATTTTACAGAAAAGTAGCAAATTATTTTTCTTCTCTTTGCTAGAGTTAGTGATTAGATCCCATTGCTCTTGTGAAGAAAAAAACCTATCTCAAATTGCACAGAATGCTGAAAAAGAGAGTACCCTGGTGTGATGCAAATTGACCAAAGAGCTGCTGAATGCTGAATTCTAACAATACTTTAAAGAGCTTTTTTCTTTTGGGAGGTTAGTATTAAAAACTGCAAGTAGAATAAGACTTGATAGGACTTGACTACTGAAAAAATATAGGCAATTTGAGATTACTTAGAATTACTGAATAACTAGCAATATTGTAAAAGCATATACTAAAAAATTGTGATAGTTTTCAGAATAATGCAAGATTATTGTGAAGTTTGTCACCAGGGGACATGTAAAGAAGAATTAAAATTCCTAAATAATATCGTTTTTTTCCTGACAATTTCTCAGAAATATTAAAAGTTGACCATTTTAATATTGAAATTAATTTAATATGTTGATTTATTTAGATTGATGGTGGTATGTGGAGGTAAACATATAAAATGCTTAAAAATGCTTACAGTCTGCAAAGTTCAGTGATACATCATGTAGTTCCTAATAACTGATTGCTGAAAGGTCTCCCCTGCCTTGTTCAAGCATTCAGGGTGGCAACAAAGGTATTATATTCATAGAGTAATGCTATGATAGATTTTCAGAGTAGCTGGCTTTGGAAGCTTCTACAATTTCTTTTTTTGTTTGTATGTGTATTTAAAACCAAGATATTTAATTTGAAATATCCCGTATTAAAAGAAAGATTCTGAAACATTTGGCTTAAGCAATTAAATTTAGGAAAAAAAAAAAACAGTTTTTCATAATAGGGAGAAATCTGATCTGAAATCTGATTTTCAGGTGGTTCTGGTTGACACATAGCTTGTAATTCTCCGCATGCAGTGACTGAGCTGAAAAACATCTGTCAAATGTTAAGTGTCATTAAGAATTGAATGAAGTATACTCTGAAGTGATCATAAACCCTCTTCTTTCAATGAGCTCCCTAAACAGTAATGAATGGGGAGTCAATCAGAGGGTCTGCTAGCTGTTGATGTCGATTCTTTATGAGATGATTTTGTTTATAAAGGACTTCGAGCAAAGTTGGGGGGAGAAGAAAAGGTGTTTAAAAGGAACTTTTCTGGGGTTAAACAACAAATCATCAGTGTATTTGATACAGTCTTCAGTAGCAGGGAAAACATTGCTTATCTAATGGAAAAATAATGATGCAGAAGTTTCTGAAATATAATGCTTGGACATTTAAAGCTGTTTTATTAAACCATATCTAATCAAATCTTCCATGTTTGCGCAAGCCCTCCAGCTATTCATGTTCACAGTTGTTTTAAATTAAATGTAAATGTGTTCAGCTGATATTTTCTTGGGAAAGAAGCATAAAATTATACCTTGCTATTAAGAACACTCTCTGTTCCTGTGTTGGGTTTGAACGTCAGGGTTTGGTAGTGGGGGTCTTCAAGGGTGGCTTCTGTGAGAAGCTGCCAGAATCTTTCTCCATGTCCAATAGAACCAATGCCAGCCAGCTCCAAGATGGACCTCCCACTGGCCAAGACTGAGCCAGTTCGTAGCAGAGGTGTTGATAGCAGGGAAAGAGATGATGATAGTAGGGAAAAAAACCTGCCACGCAACAGCAGCTGGAGAGAAGAGTAAGAATGGGAGAGAGACAGCCCTGCAGACAGCTAGGTCAGTGAGGAATGAGGGGGAGGAGGTACTCCAGGTGCCAGAGTAGAGATTCTCCTACAGCCCACAAGGAGGGCTGAGGTGAGACAGGTTGTTCTTCTGCAGCCCATGGAGGTCCACTGTGGAGTTAATATCCACCTGCAGCCCATGGAGGAGTCCCTCACTGGAGCAGGTGGATGCCCACAGATGGCTGTGATGCAGTGGGAAGCCCAAATTGGGTCATGCTCCTGACGGGAACCTGTGGAGAGAGGAGCTCACCCTGAAGCAGGTTTTCTGACAGGACTTATGACCCCATGAGGAAACCCACACTGGAGCAGTCTTTTCCTGCAGGAGTGCACCCTAGGGAAGAGACTCATGCTGGAGCAGTTTGTGAAGGACTGCAGCCTGAGGGAAGGACTCTCAATGGAGAAGTTTGTGGACGACTGTCTCTCATGGGATAGACCTCACACTGGATCAGGGGAAGAGCATGAGGAGTCCTCCCAGAGTAGGAAGGCATGGCAGAGACAATGTGTGATGAAATGGCCATAAGCCCCATTTCCCATCCCCCTGTGCTTTTAATGGGAGGAGGAAGAGAAAATTAGGAGTGAAATTAAGCCAGGGAAGAAGGGAGGGAGAAAGTGACCTAAGATTAGTTTTACTTCTTCTTATCCTACAACGATTAAACTAGTTGCCCTGAATTTGAATCTGTTTTACCGGTGAAGGTGATTGCTGAGTGATATCTTCCTGTCCTTATCCCAGCCACAAACCTTGCATTATATTTTCTCTGTCGTGTCAAGTTGAAGGGAGAATTGACAGAGCAGCTTTGCTGGGCACCAGGTGTCCAGCCAGGGTCAACCCTCCACAGTTCCTAAAGGTAGTGTGGACATAGAAAAAGAATTTTGTAGTCTTATTTCTTGAAATTCATATGGGGCTGAAATTTTAAAAGTAAATGTTTGACACAGATAGTTCAGTTACACTAGAGATTGAAACCCTCTATTAGATCAAATATTTACTCGTTCTTTCTAGCTATGTACACTTATGTTGGTTTAATTACCTGGAAAGAATATAAGGAATCATATAGATGCTGAAAAAATATGACTTTTTTTTCAGTAATATAAATGACTTGGATAGTTCTTCAGAGAGTTTCTCAGCACTTCCCTATGTGATCTAGGAAGACATATCTAATGTGACTTTTGCAGTCTCCTGAACATAAATCTTGCTACCATAATGTTTTGTCATAGAATACTATCTGCTGTTATTTGTTTCTTGAAAGGTGGGTTTTTTTCTTCTTGCAAGGTAGACAAAGACAGACACTTTTCTGTGAGTGATAGTTCCCACAGTGCCCAGTATTATTCTATCCAAGTAAAATGGTTTTCTTAAGACTTACTTTAAACATCTCTTTCAGCTTCACAGGCCAATTGTATTTGTTGTTTTGGCATAATAAATTTAAGAATAACTCTATCTGATTTTTTTTTAATTTTTTTTACGTTGTTCTGAATTTCTTTGCTTTCTCTCCTGCTGATTTCCCATAACACTCCATTTTTACAATGCATCAGATCTGTGCAGGCAGAAAGCCAGTGAGAGAAATGACTATAAAATTCTGTCAAACACAATGTTAACAATAACAAAAAAATTCCAAAACAAAGTGATAGTGGTAGAGCTAGGGATGTTCTGAGTTAAAATTAATTGGTAATTTTAATTCATGAATAGTTTATACCTTTGGGTACTTTTTAATTGCATTTTAATTCTACGTATTTATGGGTGAAGGTTCCCATTTTAAGCATAAATTCTGTGTAGAATAATCTGCTTGGCTGGTGACATGTAAATACTTCAAATTCATGACTGTGCTTTTGTCTTTCACGCAAGGAGCTGAGTCTAAACCACAGAAAAATCACTCTGCTGATTTCACTGGAATTTAGAAGAACATCTATATTGGTAACTGAGAGAGATTTCAGTATATTCAAAGTAAAAAAAAAAACAAACAAAAAAACAAAACCAAAAACAAAACAAAACAAACAAACAAAAAAATCCCCAAAACTAAACAAAAAAAAACCCTCCCCCAAAAAAAAAACACCCGACACCAAAACAAACAAACTAACAATTATTGCATCAGTTATCCTTTAATTGACTTAGGTATGACATGAGAAAAGTGGTTTTAAATTTCTACTTTGCCTAGTAAATTATTACTTGCAGATTACACACAAGGATGAACTGAATTACAAGAGCTGGGGTTTCTTTATTTGTTTGGTGGTTTTGGTTGTTTGTTTTCTTTTCTTTTCTTTTCTTTTTTGGCTTTGGGATTTTTTTATAGACCTCGTAAGAAACTGCTTGTTCTCACAGGAAGAATAAGCATAATTTTTTCCCTAGTTCATCAACAGAAAAGCTGACAGTTAAAACATGGAACTGAATTTTTCTTATTCCCCAAAGTCCACAGCCTAGGCAAAATGGCAACAAGAACTTCATCCATGTATTTCAGTGCTTCATAAAATGAAAGAATTGCCCTGTATGAAGAGAATAGTTGTAATCATTACATGACTGCAAATGCTTTTTCTCTGCCTGAAGCATTCTAATGTCCACCAGCACAGTTCTTTAATCCTCCAGCTTGCTGAGTTTTCTCTCAAATTCCCAGAGCGAAAAACCATTTCTGTGTTAGATTATCTGAGGCTACTTCATTTTCTACATATTTCCTGCTCAGTGCAGTACATGTAATGCCCCTCAGCTATCTAGTTCATATTATGACATACAAAAATACCTACTGTTGCCTAAAATTGGCACTTAAAAGAAACCCCTAAGACCCTGTAAGTTTTAGCACGCAGGTGTTCTTTTATTACAGTGTGCTGAATACACCAGGAATCAGTTTGCCAAAGTGCACAGAAAGGTATCTTCACTACAGCTTAAATGTCTGCATTAAATGATTTATCATTTTCACTTCCTGCAATCCCTTTACATATTTCTGACATTTCCCAAAACTTCTTATCATATATACATATTCTTATAAGGTCTCTGAGGGACTTCACCAAGGGTCTCTGATGGTTGGTTGTGCCTGGAGCTCCCAAAGTTCTCAGTCACCACTTTAAGAACTCCTTCAAGACAATGCACTGGGTTATAAAACAACTTAGTTGTTGTTATACAACAACTTATCTGCTTGGCTGCTTTGGTTTCTTTCCTTTCTTTACTGTGTAACCAAGGCCTTGATTTAAAGAAATCAGCCAAGCAAAGGCAAGAAATAGCAATTTTCTATGGTACACTCTGTTGCAAGCATGCCTAGTGCTTCAGTAACTTCTGTTACATCTCAAAACTGGTGTCACTACCACTCTTCCTTTTGTTTCCTGCTTTCCAAATCCTATCTTTGAATGAGTAGCAAGTCAAAACCTTTCTGAACTTCTTATCTGATATTTTTGTTTCTTCTTCAGTGAACATAGTTTTCTGTCAGAACACCACATTTTTCTTTCATCTGTGTATTTGAACAATGCCAGCACATTACCTATTGACAGGGGAATGCTTTTTTGCAAAACTAAAGTATGAAAAGTGGTCTGAGTGACAGAAAGGGCACATTGGTTGTTTCCTCTCTTTCACCCCAGGCAGCATGTCATGAAGCTATCTATAGAGGGAGAAGATTAGAAACACCAAAGGCTCTACTAGAACTTATTCTGGCTACTGCCATAAAAGATGACAAAACACATTTCTATAAATACAGCAGAAACAAAAAGAGAGATAGGGACACAGTACATTCTGTATCAGATATGGGGAGAAATAGAATGACAAAAAATGAGAACAAGGCTGAGGTACTTAATATCTTCTTTGCCTCAGTCTTTGAGAACAAGACCAGTTGCTCTTTGAGTACTTAGCCTGGAAAGCTGCCTGCCTGGTGGAAAAAGATCTGGGAGTGCTGGTTGACAGTGGCTGAACATGAATCAACAGTGTGCCCTGGTGACCAGGAAGGCCAGTAGTATCTTGAATTATATGAGAAATATTTGTATTGTTTGTATTTGTATTGATTGTATTTGATTGTTGCCCTATACTCAGCACTGGTAAGGCTGCACCTCAAATTCTGTGTTCAGTTTTTGGTTCCCAATTGCGAGGAAGACATTGCGATGCTGGTGTGTGTCCAGAGAAGGGCAACAAAGTTGGTGAAGAGTCTGGAGCAAAAGTCTTATAAGAAGCAGCTGAGGGAGCTGGGGGTGTTTTGCCTAGAGAAAAAAGGCTGACAGGGAACCTTGTTGCTCTACAGCTACCTGAAAGGAGGTTATAGCCAGGAGGCTGTAGCCAGGACTAGAGGAACTGGCCACAAATTGCGTAAAGGGAAGTTTTATTTTATATTATGAAAACATTACTCAGAGCGTTGTCAAGCCTTGGAAGATGCTGTGCAGGGAAGTGGTAGAATCACCATCCCTGGAAGAGTTAAAAAAAAAACGTGGATATGGTATCTGGGGGCAGGTTTTAGTGGTGGACTTGAGAATGTTGGGTTAATGGTTGGACTCAGAGATCTTAAAGTTCTCTTCCAACCTTAAGTTTTCTTGGTTCTATGACACCATGGCAATCTTTAGAGTCCTTTAACAGATCCTAGCAGAAGGAAATGCAATCAACATCAAAAGAATACATGGAAATTCAGATGGTAAGAAGACATATTTTTTAATTCGTATGCCAAGTCGAAATAAAAGTCTTGTAGTGATTTCCCACAAGTGACCTGGTAGAGGTAACGTCTCTTTGTTGTCAGTTTTGCTTAGCATAGCAAATTGTGAGGGAACGGAAGTTGTTAGGGATGTGGGTTTTGACTGATTATAATGCTCAGTCTTGGTCTTGACATCCTTCACAGTCCAGGTGACTTGATATATCGTTTTTAACCTGTGCAAGCAGAGAACACAAGTAGGTTCTAAACAGCAGAGAATTCCAAAGAAATCGTTTTCTGGCAAATGCTCACAATTGATGCGACCAAGCTAGCTAGTGCCTAAGCATTAATGTTTGTCATTCCTGTGACACCAGAGGTGTCTTTGCTGCCCCAGACATCATTTGTCGTGTGTGGAAGGGTCAGTCTCTATTCATCCTTGGATGAATTGTATGCCTTTGCATGTTTATGTTTTTCCTCTTAAATCTCTGAGCTTAATTTTGACAGCAATTTTGCCTTTCCTACTTAGCTTGGCTTCAGTCTAGGTATTTTCTCACAGCTTAGCCTAGATTTGACAACATGAAAAATATGTAGCTGTGTTCCCTCAGAACCAGACCTTGCAGTGGAGAGAACTGAACTCTGGAAGGAGAGTCACACAGGCATTCCACTTGCAGTGTTTGTGGGGAGATGGGGAGGAAGACAGCAGATGAAGGTTGTCTTCGGTTTCATAATATTTGCAGAAATAGAAGAAATGTGAGGCTAAGTAGTGTTAGCATGGAGTTATGATGGGTTTGGTTGCAATCAAATGAAGATATCACTGCTCTTTGCTATTTCTGTCTCTGAAAAGAATAGTAAAGGTGCTTTCTAGTTTTCCTAAATGCTGACTTAATGCAGATAGTAAAGGCAACAAATGATGAAGCAGGAACAGAGGATGAAGATTGGAATGGAGGAAAGTAAGAGAGGAGAAGCAGCTGTTCAAATGTATATATGTATATAACTGATGGTAAACTGTTGTGGGAATTATTAGCATGAGTAACTTTGCCTTTGGATCAGTAAGTAGAAGTCAGACAAATTTGAGCATGGTGTAAAGAGAAGGGAGATAAGGAGATGAACACTTTATTTTTTCCAATATTATAAAACAAAGAAGATTATACACATGAAAAGATAATTTAGACAGTAAGAACATGAACTTGGTATAAAATTGTACTGAAGACAAAGGAGGAAAATGGAACAAATACCTGGTAGAAGTGAGGACATGTAAGGAATATCAACCTAATATTTCTCTGTTTGGGAAATTCTGATACTTATTGATGAAAGTATATGGTTCTGTTGACAGGAGGAAACAGGCTGATTTCCTTTGACTAAACAAAATAAATAAATGCCTGGATCAAACTTTAATGGCTTAATAAAAATGGTGTGTTTCTGTTTTCCTCCTATTAAAGTAATTATACTTTGTCAGTGATGGCTGTCCAGTTGTCTGTCCTAAAGTCTGTTGCAATATCTTTCTATTGTACAAATCACAGGACTGCCATATTGTCAGGTTAACATCATATTTTGCTAAAAGTGCACACACTGTATAAACTAAGGAGGACACAATTTTTCAAATAGATGTTAAAACCTGTTTCCATTTGTTATCAGGAAGTTAAGTATAGTGTCAAGATATCTTATAAGAGAAGAAATAATTGCAAGAGTTAAGGCTGGTCTTCCTTCTCAGTTATGATACTGTTGTAGGCTACTTGAATATGTGATACATATATATGGCTACAAGCCAGGATGTCATGGAAGTGGTGTGTGAATGTGATCATGTCAGTACAGATTTGTAACTAATCCATCCAGAAAATCCCACAGTAATGACATGGTCAACAGATGATTTTCACTTTCATGAGGAAGGCTCTTCATGGCCAAATGTTAGGACTGTATCTTCAAATACACTTCCACATAGTGCCATCTCTATCATGGAAATTCCTGTCTTTGTTGATTGAATTCCCCTGGTAATTCTTCTAATTTCTCCAATATTAAGACCAACTGCCCTAAAATTATAGATGTTAGAATGGAAAATGTTCAACAGCAGTAAATAAGCTGCAGGAATTGGCATTAGGCAATGAATGTTCTGTATGGAAGGGGACTTCTGAGCATAAGCATTTGAATAAATGTCCTTTGGAATGATTAATGTTATTGGAGAGCATGTCTAAAAGACAGCAGCACCAGTAATCTATTTGCCATTCATTTCTCTAGAACTTATAAAATTATTACCTTCTTAGAATATTACCTACTTCTGCATGTAATCATAAAAATTTATGATGTATATCTTTCAACTGCTTGTGTAGCAAAAAATACTGAGTAACCATAAAATATGGTTTGTAAAGAGAGCAGAAGCCACATCCTCATTTTTAAAGATCTTTTTATTTTCAATTAAGGTTATGTGGTATTGAAGTAAATTGTCTGCCTCAGTTTAAGAATACATGGTCTATCATCTAGCTCTCTATTCTTGTTATTTGCTTAACGGATGAAGCACAGCAACTATGTCACATAAATTCATGCTTTACTACAACAAGGCTTTTCAGACACTATGAATTCTACAGAGGTGAATTTTGTTATTTCAACAAAAAAATCTACTTGGTTTTGTTTTTGTTGTGGTGATGGATTTGTGTATAGTTTCTGTTTTGATTTTTTTGTTTTGCTTGTATATTTTTCAGGTTGGGTGTGGAGTAGTTTTGTTGAGATTTTTTCTGTGGATTGTATCCATACATTTGCTAACAATCTGTACAAAGCTAGTATTTTATAGGAAGCAAAATGCAGAATTTAGCTGTATCTTTCTCATGTTAACTTGTCCTTTTAGTGTTCTGGACTCAGGGGAAAACAAACAAAAGTGATAAAATATGGAGAGTGTTAATATATCTTTAGCGAATACAGGTAGATAATATAATAGAAGCACTTAATATGATTTTGAGTGAACTTACCCAAAGGTATTCTTGGAAAGAACTCTTCAGCAATTCTTGTATCCCATGAAATTATTTTAGTATCAAAGTCAGAGACATGGGATGAACATTCAAGTCTTGGGTTATTTCTATTTGGTTCTTCGCTTAGTTTTTATTTGCCAGTCCTACCTAGCCAATCTTCCTGCAGCCTTTAAGAGGTAAATTAATTAAAACTATCCCTTGCTTTACTGCATGAATTTCCAGAGTAGTAGTATACAAGTATACTTTTATCAATACAATTACTGGTACTACTGCGTGTTGGCAAATCTATTGGTATTCCCTTTTTGTTTTCCATATCATTGTAGTGTGATACTTCCTTTAAAACCAACAAAAATACTGAAATAAATTTCCTAATAAAGATTATAGAAGATTATATTAACAATAAAACTTATTGCTACAATCCTTAAGAATAAGACAGAACTGAAAAGCATTCCTGCACATAACTCTGCTCCCCAGCCTATTGTGTAGATATTTCAATACATTGCTAATATATGATTCTAAATTACTTCTTCAGATACATCTGCAAAGGCATGACTATGTTTGTAGTGAAACAGTTTTAACATAATTTCTTGAAAAATTGAGGTAAACAGCATGCTTTAATTTTCACAGAGGATCCTGTTGCAGAATTAAGAAAGAAAATAGGAAAATGGGATTCAGATTGAGCTTATGACCTTTAGACATCTTGTACATATTTTTGCATACTTTAAAAACTCCGGAAAATACAAGTCTGTCTTGACTTAACAAAAAAAAAAAAGGCGCCAAAGTGCACAACATGAGGGCTATGCTGGAGCCAGATGCCTGGTTTCTGAAATAATCAGGATTTGTCAGTTCTGGAGAATCACAACACAGTGATATAGAAGCTTTGTGCATGTGAGGTAGTTTAGCTTAAACTGGACTGCACTGATGCATGGACTTTTTATAAATACTTACCGTGCAAGAATAACTTTGAAAAGGTAATAACAATGGTTTTCCTCCCTCAGGATGCTTCTTGCTCCTGCTAAGAGCTAGGATGAAAACACTGGTGGTGGCATAAAGGACAGAGGGCTCATGCAAACTATTCAAGCTGATGTATTACTGTTGTGAAAGGATTAAAAAATAGAAATATTCAAAACTAAAAAGATGTTCATAAAGCAAAGCATGTGGCAACTTCAAATCTTCTGATGCAGATCATTTAGCAGACTTCACTGAAATGCCAATAGCTTTCAACCTCAGCAATCATCTCTTCAGACATGAGTTGTAAAATAAATGAGTATTTTTCATGAGGGACCTGTGTGAATACATCGATACCTCTGGAAAGTATTGGCTTGTCCTTTCCAGTAACTAAGTGAAATAAAATGAAAAATTCAAAGCCCTAGGCCCTCTTGGAACGCAGTACAGCCTAGAACTCTTCAGTTTTGTTTTTTTTTTTTTTAATGAGCTCTACCTTTTCTACTATATATAATTCTATTCAGGTAAATTAGATACATATACAAGGGTGATAACTGAAACTGCCATTTGGGATGTGTGAAAAGTTCAATATTAACTTCAAATTCCTGTTAATTAGGTTAATCTTTCCAGAAAAAAATAGATATTGTTTCATTAAAAAAAAAAAAAAAATTGCCGTCTTAATTGCTGTAGCACAAGAATTTTTTTTCTTAAATTCTCAATTTTTAGAAGATAATGGGGTTTGTTGGATTTATTTCTTCACCTAAATAACTAATTAACAATTAAATAACTAACGATAGCTCTAATTTGTGTGTTCTGTAAGGATTGTATTGTTTAGAACAATTTGAAAAAAAGTAAAAAAAATATAAGTTTTTAATTTTAAAGATTAAAAAATATTTAATTTTGGACTTGATGCTGGTAATGGAAGTACTTTTAATTTATCTCATACATTCTAATTAATCATCCATAGTTTCCTGGAAAGAATGTGTGGAAGGTTGACAAAATCTGAAAACTTTTTAACATGGTTTGCAAAAACTTTGTTTGGAAACAGCAAACTCACATGGAGTGTTGAAAGCTCTTCAGAAATTAGTTCTATGTTCTGTCTATAGTGGTGTAAACAAGTAACTGAATTTATGTGGGCCACGGGAACTTTTACTTTCTCCTTCAGACTGGCTTGTGCACTGTATCCTGCAACGTCAGCCTGTGCCAGGCCTGCTACAGCTACAGCCTCTCCTCCCATGTCCCCATAAAGTGTCAGCCCTTCTCACTGCAGCCTTTGTGAATGAAGTAACCATGTGTTGCACACCTTCACAGCTTCATACCTATACATCCTCTATATCCTGAAAGCTGTCTTCCTCCCAGCTCGAGGTCACTGGAGTTTACAATCTGTTCTAATAATGTCAAAAATAAAAAGAGCTAGTGGGGTCAAGGACCTAGTTCAGTTTTTAATAGGAACATCTATCATCTGTCATAGCAAATAGAAAAGTAAACAAAACGTTGTCAGAGATCAGTCTGTCTTTCAGCTGCAGAAAGAAATCTAGGAAACAAATGGGAAAATGGTGGAAAAATCAGTTAGCTGTAAATCACCAGATAATAAAAAATTACAGGCAACTAATTTGAAAGTCACTGGGAGAGAAAATAGTAGACAGAATAAGTCAGATCACAGATTCCCACACTACCTATTAAAATTAAATAATTTTGCCTCCTCACAGCTGTTTAAATCACAAATGGCATAAGTAAACATGTCTGGAACAGAGGAGCAGAGTAAGGAATACCCATACCGGTGCTGCAGCACTGTAGCCTGAGAAGTAAATCCCGTGTGCTTTCCTACCCGTGGGAGGGTTAGTTCAGTTTTAATAAACCACTTAGGAGATGGTTCTCTTTTGTGTAATACAAGGAGGGGAAAAAAATCCGAGATATCAGAAATCGCTAAACTTCTGTCAATCAATAATTCAAGTTTTTCCTTTATCTTAAAACCTGCAGAAGTGAGTTTCACTTTCTTAAGTTGTACTATAATTGTAGCACTTTAACCCCCATGATCTTTTTAATTTTGTTTCATCTTAACTTTGATCCATCAGCTTGCTCTTGTGTTTCTTCTCACACATTTCTATTACTGTAATTTGGAATTGAACTTAATTTGGGGCTGACTTTTGCGAATCACTTTTCCTTAAATTGAGACTATAGGCTTTGATTGATGCTTAGGAAAAGGTAGATCGGTGAGTTTAGCTCTGATGTCTGTAAGGAATTTGCTTAAGATTATTTTACCTGTATGTTGAATATTTGCCTTGCTCGATTTTAACAATCATCTCTTTTCCTACGCAGGGAGTGCAGTACAGCTGCTCAGCATACATCAGTCTTCAATAAGTTGCTCTCATAGCTGAGTTTTGTTTACATGAGAACTACAGGGCTTTCTTTGTTAGCTTATTGCCTTAAAGGTTTTGTTTAATATAAATCTGGTTTCTGAAACTGGCGTTGTGACAAAAGAAGTATTTACTCAAGTGGGGATAGGAAAGATACAATTCACTGTGAAGATTATTCTAAATAATGAATAGCAACTAAATACAATGAAGTTAAACTCACTTTGAGTCACTTACAATGATGAAATCCATTGTTAGTGAAAAGGTAAGTTAACAATGTACCTTTACCAGCTACACTGTTTACTTTCCAAACATCCTAAGCAGAGAAAATTTAAGCATTTTCTTTTAATAATTTCTTCAAAAGGACACATTTCAAGCAAATATAATTTCTTTGAGAATGTAGACCCAGTTAGTCTTATCTCTAGAAAAGACCACTTTTACAGGTAAGGATTGAAGTGCAGTGGTGCAGCACAAGGCAGAGTTACTAACAGAATAATAAAAGGTTTTTGTCTCTGGAGTTTCATTAGCAAAAATAAGGTTATTGTGGAATTCTAGGTGTTTCAGCATCAAGTGCAGAAATAAGGAACACAAGCAAGATGTTTTCTGGCAAATATTTAATATCTAGGGAACTAATTTTCCTAGGTTTTTCCTGTTTATGTCTCAAAACTTGTGACACTTGTTAGACTGGAGGTTCCAACGTCTCATGGCTGTTGTCAGCTGAAACTGAACTTTTTGGTGTGGTTACTTTTTGGGGTTGTGCGGGTTTGTTTGTTTGTTTTTTTTTTTTTTTTTTTTACTGGGGAAATCGACTTTCTTAGCTTATATTTTCTGTTTAATTGTTTTGGTGCTTTCAAGACATTAAATTTGTTTCTAGATAATGTTCTCATGACTAAACTGTGGTCGAAATTATAGTACAAGGAAAAAATCCCCAGGCTATCTATTGTGGTATATTTGTACATACCTTTTATTCACTGCACTGTTTGAAAATTATTTATTATTGCTTCAGGCTACAGTTAAATGAAAGCTCTGAACTTAAAATTTTCATCCAAACCTTTTGGTGATCCACTAGTCTGCTATCAATCTTTGCCTAGAGATCACAATCATAAATGTGAATGAATGCAACTGAAAAGATGTTTGACCCCAGTTTTAAGGAACAGGTGGGGCATCATAATTTCTCATGCAGTCTCTGTCAAAATAAAATCTGTTACTTCAGGAAACAAGGAAATTAATTATAGAGCCATTGACAGTTCCTATAACTTCTTTTGTGCTGGGCAAGTGAAGCTGAAATACATATCGATCACATGGATCATTTGTTGGTTGTCATGCAATTGTGTATGTTAATCTTGCTTTGTCAAAAGTGGTGCATATTTTGACTTGGCAGTGAAGGGGTGAATCTCAAGGCTGTTTTCCAAATTATAACATTTTACTACCTACGTGAAGGAAAGACACGTCAAGAAGTTTGTGTTTAACTAAAGAAATAACTCAATACTTTCTCAGATAAATGAAAACTGATGGGCAATTTGGAACAGTTTTTGCCAAGAGGAAGTTTCAGGTCCCAGTGAACCTTGTCCTCTACAGACAGAAATGTTTTTTTTAACCTTGTGTGAGTGAAAAAGGAGAGAGAGATAAGGATAAGTGAAATACTGGAAATACTTGGCAGAAATCAGATCTAGGAATTGGTTGAATCCAAGCTGAAATCTAAATGTTCTCAGTCCTCATTTTGTTCAGATAAAAACCCAAATGTTACATTTCCCAGAAAATAAATGAAAGCCTTGTAACTAGAGAATGATCAACAGCAGAAAACCTTACTCTTTTGTATATCAGTTATTTTTTTCCAGAAGCTACTATTTACAGAGCACAAGGCAAAGGGAAAAAAAAAAGTGAAATAAATAAAAACATTGTGACTAATACATTCTAATACTAAATGGATTATATTCAGGAAACAGGAGAGATTTCTGAGGCCTCATATTTCAAAGAGGTTGTCTCTCCCAGGTAGATACTGGAACTGCTCCTTCAGGATGGCTTCTTATGCTGAAATTGCTTAGTACTCTGTGGTCTGGGGCTTTGCTTGCTGATATGATTCAGGAAAAAACCATTGCAGCTGTGGTATTGCTGTTAACTAGCAAAACTGAGTGAATATATAACACAAAATACAGAAAAAGATGTTTGACTTCAAGTAGGAAGGGTAAAATTCAAAAAGGGTTTAAGGGAGCTGTAGTCCCACAGAGCTGAAAATGTCGACAATTATTCAGTATAATTGAAAAGTGGTAAGTTTCAATTAGGTAACTCCAGAAATCTTCTGTTTCTGAAGGCTCTGTGAGTAATTGCTTTCAAATAACTTTAGACTTTGATTCCACCTTATCTGGAGAAGAGAGTCTTACAGAGGATCTGGAGGATTTGCCTAAAGAATCTAGAGGCAATTAATAAAAAATGAGACACCTAGCTGAAGATTTTTGTCTTAAAAGTGCTATGATTAAAATGAGTAAATGAAAACTAGTAATATATTTCCTTTTACCTAAGCCTGTGCATGTAAAATTCAAGCACCTAGATTAGGCTTGTCATGTAGACCTCTACAAGCAGCTTTGAGAGTCAGGTCCAAGCCAGAAGCAAACCATCCTGTCTGAGGTCAGTGACGACAATTTTCCTCTGAAAGTGAGGTTTAGGCTTCACTGGTCTGGTGCAGTTATCTCTTAATCAGCTGAATCCCTCCTAAGTGACTACTTTGCAGCACTAAGCTGCTGACTGTTTAAGAGGATTACAATGTATTTGTGCATAGTTCTCATTTAAGCATTCTTATACCAATTTTGATTTTTCAGAAGTGATTTAGAATAAATTACTTCTGATTAATTGTAAAATAAGTTGACAGGTTTACAAAGGCACACATGTTGAAAATTGATTTTTAATTAGTAACTTTATTACAGTTGATCAAATATTGGTCACTTTTAAAAATAAATAAAAGTATTTTTATGGAAAGAGGAAACTAATGGCAAGGGTGTAAGTAGATTTAAAAAAAAAATCAACCCTTCATTTTTCCTCTGATTACTACAGTAAAGTACAACCAAAACCACGAGTGATCAACATATTAAGATTGTGAATTCCTTATACTTATGGATTAAAAATATTTCTTAGTGATTAGTGCTGTGTTTTGCATTAAAATGTTGTTACTAAAATGGTTGTTGGTATTTCTCAAATTCTTAGCTAGCATGTAAGCTGACCACTTCAGCATGCAATGTAGTCAGTAAAATTCTGCTTTTGGAATTTATCTGTTTTCTGGTAACCAGGTTTGAGAGTAGAGGCGGTTGCAATCAACAAAATTAAATTAGTGTTATGTTTGAAATTGAATGGGTGTTAATGTCTCTGTTCATTTATAGGCTCATTTGCTAAAGTATCAAAGCTACGGTCCCAGAATAACAATATGCCACAGACAAAGTTACTTTAAATACTAGCTTTGTTGAAAACAAACATAATACTATCTTTTTTAAATTTTTCCTTTATATTTAGAAGGGGAAAACTGTCTTATAAATGAATCTTTTTTCTCTAGCTTTTATTTTATTTAAAAAGTGTGTTCATGGTTTAACATGCTGCTCTCATTTAGTTTCACAGTAGATGCATGTATCAGTTGAGCCAAAGTACTTTATGATAAGGTGGGGAGGAGTACCATCACATTTTCATTGTGTTCTTTAATATGATATTTGAAACTAATGCCTGTTTATTTTGTCTGTGATCATTATGTTCTAACTTGAATTTCTTGCACAGTATTTCACATTAAAAAAATGGGTAAAATTTTTTTTTCTTTTGAGGGGTGTGAGAGCAGAGTGCACAGGAAAAGAAAAGAATAGCTAAAGAAACAATGAAATTGGAATTTCCTACAGGGACTGTCACTGAGATCATTCCCTTCTCCTTCTCATGAATGGATGAAAGGATCCTGATCTTACCTCCTTCTTTTAAAATGCTGCAGCATTTTAAACCTCTCACATGTTGAAACTTTTTAAAAGAGAAGAAATATGGGTGTATATTTTACGTGTTTCAAATGTTCAGTAGAAATTATTTGCTCTTTTAAAACTTTATTTTGTTTTCCTGAACTTGCGTTGTTCCTCCTCTCTATTTGGGGCAAAAGTCAGAGCTTATGTCTCAAGAAGCTTTATGGTCATTCCCAAGGTCTCAGTTTTGCTATGCATTGTTATTTTATGGCTGTCACAGAAATTCTAACAATAACAAAGAAAGAACACATTGAAATAGTAGGTAAAGGTGATTTAGTTTGTTTTTGTTTTTTTCCAGTTTACTTTTAGATTGAAATTGATGACTTGTATTTCTCTTTGTGACAAGCTAGATGATATAGTCTAATAGTTCTTTCTGAGAGCTGTGCTAGGCATGAATAGAATTAAATAAATCCAGGAACTATAACGAAGTCTGATGGGGACAATATATTATTACATTACTAGTATACTGTTCCTTGGGCTAGCCTTTGACTTATATTTATTTGCTTTAAGTGACACTTTATTAGTTGCTCTTTCATGTTATAGGAGTTAGTTTGGTTCTTATGAAATAACACCAACGTCCATAGCTATCTTATTAATTTTGTTATTTATTATCAGTTTTGACAAGAAGTCAATGTAAAATAGGTGGCTGAAGAATTCAAACTATGAAATAAGCCTTTTTTCTTCTACAAAAGTTCATCATATTCGGATACTGTGATTTTTTCTTTTTTTTTTCACTTCATATCTACAGGGAAGAACTAAACAAATATAGGGTTTTTTAAGCCAGTCATGAATTCAGAAGGCATTGAATTTAGGAACTACTAAAATTGTTTATATCAAGAAGATGGGGAAATGTTTTGAAATGGTATCAGATAAAAAAATAAGCATGGTCCAGAAATGTCATCATTAACACTGGGTCAAAATAACTAAAAGTTAATTTTAAGAATCTAATACAAAATATAAACAATATTTGCATATGAGGAGCATAGGTTTCGGCCAATCTATATGCAAATAGACTATATCTTAGTTGTTGAAAATACTTACAATGGAGAAGGGAAACCTGACGATATAGACCTAATTTGTGAGGCTATGTTGATGCTAATGCTATAATACGGCTTTGAAAAATTAGAGGCAACCAGGATAATTTGGGTGTATCTGATACACAGGGGTTGTTTGCTTGTATATGTGGGATGTTGGGGGTTTTTTATTATGTTTATAGCAGAGATGAGAATGCTTACAAGCAACTTGTGTCAAATGCTGCCAGTATGTGTGATGAGCCTGGGAAAACTAAATGCCTAGTCATCAAAAATGCAGTCTAATAAAAAGATATACACTTCATTAGAAAAGAGTCAAAATCTGTAGGTTTCAAATATTCTATAGATTCAGCAGTACATTAATATAAAATTTGCTTTTTAAATATTTATTTACAATGTAATTCATATAACAGATCTCAGAACTTGCATTCTGCATCACTGACTTTACAGGAAATCTTTCCTTCCACAGAACTGTCTTATATTTTCATTCAGGTCCCAGATAACAAAAGGAGGGCAACCACTTAAATGAGTGAAAACTCAAGCCAAGTTAGTCTTCTGAGGTTTTGGTGTTTTTGGTTTGGGTCTTTTAGTGGGTTGGTTGGTTGGTTTGGTTTGATTTGGGTTTTTTGGGGTTTTTTAAGTGCAACAGATGATTTTCTTCTCTCAGTTGTGTGATGCCTTTTTACTCCCTTACCACTTGTTCCTGCATTACAAAAATGCTTCAGTCACTCTTAACCATTCTCCACAGACTTTTTCCTCTACCATTATCCCTGCTCTCTCTTGCTCACATGCCTGTTTTTGCATTTGCGTGTTCTGTGAATTGATGCTGTGATATCCACCTCCTTGTGTTAGACGTGCAACACATGCATAGGTTACTCTTCGAAATTCTGCAATTTCAGAAATCATATATAAAATTTAGGAAGGAGGAAACAAAAAGTAACATTCTTCCTTTACTGACAGGGAGGTGGCTCATGTGGATGTTGAAGCACTGGCACTGGTCAGATGTTGCATCCTTAACTGCAGAAAATAACGTTGGAATAATTCTCTTTGCTCTCACTTGGTTCTCATTCTCATGAGGACTCTGTTTCTCCTGCTTGTTTTCTTGTTATGTCTTTTCTTGTTATGCCTTTATATCTTTTTATTAGATTGTTCCAAATTTCTTGGATGTGTTCTTGTTTATATCCTGTAAATTAACTTCCATATAGCCCTAAAGACTATATTCCTTTAATGACCAGTAAATAACCTTCTTGATTTGTGCATTTACTCTCAGAGAGCTCTGTTAGCATCCTGGGCTCCTATTATTAGGGATTTCTGCTGAACTAATATTATTCTTGTCATTCTGAATACTCAGTAAATAACATCCCATGTTTATATGACATGTGTCCTTTTTAACCTTTTGTCATCATATTGCTTCCCCTCTCCTTTCTGAGCCACATCACCAAATGCTATTGAATTTGGAAGTCATTCTGGCAATAAGAAGTCATATTAAGGGCTCTCTCCAAAAAGAGTTTAGAAGGAGTATGTTGGCAGAATGTCAAAGGACTGTGGCTATTCCCCACAACAATCTACTTGCCTGTACCCCAGAGCATTGCTGTTATGGAACAGAACCTGTGACATATAGACACACTATTTCACTGAAATGCCAGGGGAGAAAGACATCTTTAGATAAAATAGAAATGTTCATGACTGAGAGGATTTACTCTAGGATTTACTTTATTCTTTAGTCGTTTCCAGAGATAAGCAATATATAAACTTGATTATTAAAAACAATTATCTCCTTTATTATTTTGTTATACTTTATTGAACAGTTTTCACTTGCAGCTAATGAGAGAAGGTAATCAATAGGTCTCAGACTACTTGAAATTGATTTATACTAGGCTCCTTCTACAGTAATTTATTTTTGATGTGTGATAAAATCCATGGCAAGCAGCAAAATGCATTTGCAGAATTAAATCCCTGTGTTAGCATAACTGTAACAAGAATTTAACAATAACTGCAGAAGCATAGCCACAAAGTGACAACAGTATCCTGGATTATTTTTTCCCCTGTCCTCTGAATACATGTGTTAAAGGTAGATGCATTTTTATAGAGAAAAGTAATTGCTTACACTTTGCTCTATCAGTGATGTTCTGTATGAACACAAATCCGTCTCAGTGAAAATCACTGTGCTTTGCCTGATCTCAAGCAGAGCAAATGAAATGCTCATTAGATGTGCATTATCTACATTTTTTAATACATAACTGTTGGGAAGAAGTAGGCAAAAAGGTAGCAAGTATTTTCCTACAGCTCTTTATGCAGTTAAAATTGCTTAAAAAGGGAATAGTAAAGATACTATTTCTAAGAAAGCTTTGGATTTTATATGTTCTACACTGCTTGAGCTCCTGAACTTGACGATACTGCCATAATGTAGTTTTACAAGTAGTTCCTTGCAATGATAAACATTACAATGTAACATTAATAAGCTATGGAACCATTCTATTATTCTTTAAAACTAGTCTAATAATATTCTTTAATTCATTAGATTGGCTGATATAAAGCTGAGCATATCAAACACTAACAGTTGAAACAGCTTTTCAGAGCCTTCTCTTTTCTTCTGTTCATCAACATAAATAATTATGTAATTCGACATATCAATAGTCTATAGGTGATTGTCACTGTCATGTTTAATGATTTGCAATTTGCTTTTTTCTTAGTGTGTAAACCAGAGTTTGGGAAAACTGGCTGTGTCACGTGCCCAACTTGGGCTATGATCTGTCTGCTCTCAAGGCAGACCTCTGGGAACTGGCAGCTGCTTGGAGGTGCCTGTTGCTTCATTAGGACTTCTCTGGATACATTAGGGGGACTATTCATTTTTTTCTTCTCTGGGAACCTTAGTCCTACATCTTCTGACAATTTTCAGATGTCAGAAAACCATCACTGACATTCAGGGAATGGGACATAATCAGCTAACAGGATGTGGCCATCTCATGATACAGAACGTTGTGCTGTCAGCTACATTAAACTAGAGTAAAGTTTCCTTTAAATTTTACCCAGAACCAGTGGATATAATTATAATTTTTCCGGCTCTAGTGGTGATGCAATAGATAATTATTGGATGTATTTGAGCTTTATAGCGTTTGTTGACTTTCAATGTGAACAGGTGTAATTTAGTATCCCGAATATTAAGACTTTTCATATATAGGAAGACTAAGGAAATATTACATCCGTGGGCAAGTATAAATCTTCACAGGTAGCAAAAGGGAAAAAAAAAGTCTTCACAAAGAAGATATTCTTAGGGGAGGTGAGACTGTATTGACAAATGACTGCATATATTTATGACAGCAAAAAGAACAGTTAGTAGGATGATCTTTGGCATGAATAATAGCTCTGACACTTGAAAAGAAACATATTCATGTCATAGTAGACATGTTGATTTAGATTTCTCCTTTATAAGAAATCTAGAGAAGTTATATTTTGAAAAACGTAGCATGCTTGATCAATGGTTCTCTTTTGTACCTTTCATCTTTAATAATTTAAAATGTGAAATGCTCACTAAATTAAGTCAGTGATTACTAGAGTATGTTCTAGTTGAATGGATTTAATTAACAGTTCTAATTGCAGTAATGTCAGAAGTCTGAAACAACACTATAAGGAATTTGCATCAGTTGCCTTACTCCCGGGTGTTTCAATCACTCAACAACAATATACAAGTAGTTATGTTTCAAAATCTCTGAAATGTTTAATCCTGGGGGTTTTTTTAGATAATTCTTAGATGCCACAACTTTTTGATATTGCAGGCATATTTCCATTCAGAAAAATAATTGTAAGAAGGATGAAATCAGTTGCAGACAGCTAAAGAAAACTGAATGAACAATAAACCCATCCAAACTATGATCTTCCAAAATATAAAGAATTTTTCTAAGGAATATATAAACATAGATTTAGTAAAATTTTAAAAATGGATATCTGTGTTTTCTGGCTCATTCAAAACTTCCTTTCAGACTGTAGAAGGCCCCTGCCATAACCATTTAGTAGAGAAAGAGAAGGAATATGTCAGTCCTAGTGCTGAACTACCTGCAGCAATTGGGTTTTCCATTCTGCCTGTGAGCGTCATAGCAATAAGCAGTGAGGATGACTGTGCAGCTGCTTTTGTCTCTGTGCTGCCTTTCTGTGGGCTAGTCTGACTCCATATCACCAGTGTTTTACCTCTTGGCAGTGACGAGACCACTAAGAGCAGATGAGTGACTCTGCACCCTGCTCCTGCTGTTCCTAAGACTATTCCTCCATGTGGTGGAACTACACTGGCGTGTCTGCAAGGGGGGTTTGCTGCTGCTCTAAACACCTGTACCCAAATGTCTTCTGTGGGCACAGCTGAAAACTTGACGCACAGACTTCACCCTTCTCATAATTTTGACAGAAAGTATCTATATATCTGATATTTAAATGCATTAAGATGCATTTAAATTAAATAATATGCATTAAGATGCATATTGAAATGCATTAAGATGAATTGTCATGCATCTTAATGAAATTAGCAATAGGATAAATTATTTATACACAATGCATATTCCTGAAACACTCCGGATCCCAAAAGTACCTATTTAACGGTAGTTTGGGGGGTTGGTTTAGAACGTTTGCCAGTTAGGCTATATTAAAAAAGTAGTTTTTTGCCTGATAAAGGTTTTTTTTCCTCTAGAAAAATTTGAGACAAATAGAGAATTATATAGTTTGAATATGCCATTGCATTACATGTATATATGCAGCCTTACTGTTCCTCCCTGGGTAAGAGGGGGATAAAAAGTTAAAATGATAAGGTGAGGTCTTACATGAAACTAAATTTTCTTGGTCATCTTTGTCTATTATACATCTCTACATTTTAAGTAGAATATTATAAAATTTTGTAATCATCCTACTTACAGAAACAGAGAGGAAAAAACTCTTTACAATTTATTTTAGTAGATTCCAGTGATTCTAGTACCTAATGGAAATATGGTAATCATGGAATAAATGTTCCCATCACACTGGAGCAGATGATACTGCCCCAGGGGCTGTGGTGTCTGAATGAGCTGTTTTAAGTTTTCAGCAAGTGAGAATTCTTTGAAATAGTTATGGCCCTGGCTAGAGTTCAGTTCTCTTAGTCAAGACATAATGCAAGACTTGACCAAAAACCTTCACACAAGAAAAAAAAAAAAAATCACTATTACTACAGTGAAAAAATAAAAGTAGTGGCATAGAGTTATCTTTTGTGCGTGTCAAATAACATTTGCTTTGAGTTTTTTGTTTGTTTTTTTGTTTTGTTTTTGGTTTTTTTGTTTGTGTTTTTTTTTTTTTGTTTTGTTTTTTTTGACATAATATAAAGATGGATACCAGCAGCTGTCAAACTGTGGGGATGATCTCCTTTCTGAGTGCCAGGACTGAACTCAAATGTTCGAAGTAGTCTTGGATTCTTTGTACCCTGGAGAGGTAACATGGCCTCAGGTTTTCCCAGAAATCTCTCTCCAATTAGTTTTAATACTGAGTATGGGCAAGCCAGCTGAAAAGTTAAGTAACTTTCTCTGACTTCTCCCAGGTTGCAGTAGAATCATGTGGATGATTTTCTCAAAGTTAAGATGCTTGCAAAAAACTCCAATAAAAACAACAAAAGAAAACAAAATAAAAAACAAAACTAGAAAAACCCTAACCAACAAAACAACCAAACAAAAATCCAAACAAAACCTAAACCAAACAAAAAAAAGCAAACACCCTAAAGTCATAGGAATAGAATATGTTTATTTACACAGGTGCACGTGCACATACCTTATTCCATATATTTATCTGAATATATTTATGTGGATTATATCCTCATCTGTCTTCCTTTTTGACTTAAAAAATAGGTCCTTTTCTTAATTAGTGTAGTCTCGGAATGGCTCGGGATAGACAATTCTGCCTCAAGAGACCTGAGGAGTCTGCAGAGCTTTCCCAGGAAGGCAGTGCAGTCACAGGAGATGGGTTGTGCAGAATTAGTGGGTACTGAATGGACTTGAAGTATGTCAGGGTGGTACTGGCCTTTGTAGGATACATACCAGGGAAGGGAGAGTGAAGGAGCCTTTCCGCACATTATTTTTATGAAGGCCTTTGTACTGGCCAGTGTAGTGGTTTTTTGTCGTTGTCTCATTATCCTGTGATGGGATGTTGCTGTTTGTGTTCCAGCATCACCTGCATTGAGTAAACATGATTTATGTTAAATTGAAGAAAAGATACAGTTAGATAGATATATGAATGCATATGGATTGGTAGATGGGTAATAAGTGAATTTTTCTACTTTATGTCCAGGAGAACTTTCTGAGTAGCTGCTTAAACATGTTGTAATTATAGCTCAGTTCATGACAGGCTATATCTACAGTAATTTCCCAGAATATAATCTAAAGTTTCGAAATTGTGGAAGACTACACCTTTAAAAGTTTAAGGCCATTGATCTCATCTTTTGAGGAAGAGAAGTGTTTGCTGAAAACTCAGGTTGGAGAGTAATAAATCCTTCAGAAGCCAAGAAATGCTTGATGCTAGGAATAAAACTGAGGGTCTCATTTAGAGTAAGTAGCAGTAGGGGTGTGCTTTCACCTGCAGGAAGATTACATCCTTTAAATCAAATTTCATTCTTAGGGTTTTTTTTCCTCTTTGCTAAGAAGCAGAATTCATTCTAGACCATAGGAAAACCCTTCCTGTTGTTTTGATGTAAAGCCTTTGGGAGCCTATAAATCACAAATAACTTTGCTGTTTCACTTCATAGCTCCCACATCCACAGTTCCATGTATTCAGTATGTCATTCAAGGTGGATAGAGTTTCATCAATCTTCAAAATGTGCAATGGAATAAAGTCCCAATGTTTAATTTTTCACTGTGCTCAAAATTTCAGTCAGAGAAGAAGAAAAGGAAGCCATAAAACAGATTAATATTTAGAGAATATAAAGATAAATCCTTACTCATACCCAAAGGAATCAAAATTTTGACTAATAACAAAAATCACTTTTGTACCTCATCTCAACTCAGAGTTTTAAGAGAAGCCTTCAGTTAAGAAAAAAACAAAAAGACAACCAAACAAAAAAACTAACCAAACAGAAACAAATAAACCAAGAAAACCCCCCAAAAAAGCAAGCAAACAAAAAACCAAACAAATGCCAAATAACAAAATCTTTGCTGTGAAGCTTCTTCATTTTTGGAAGAGGCTGAATGAAATTTATTTCCTTTTCTGTTTAATACTACAAGATTAATTTTTATCATTTAAATACCCTTTATTCTTAAATAAATAAATTTTAAGCTGTTAAGAGGTTGACTAAATAGATGATAAGAAACAGGGTTCTGGCCTATGCCACAGGAAATCCTTTCCAATTTCCATAGTAATACTTATTTCATTTTCTCTACAACTAAAAATAAATCATGTCTTTAAGGGTCTGTTTGTTAGTGAAAAGTTATCATTTACTTTTGATAGTAAAACAACTACGTCTAATTATGTTTAGATATGTTATCAAACTCGCTTGTGTCTGTCACCAGCTACCATACTATTTGATCTTATTCTTCATTATGTGACACAGTAGTGTTCATTTTGCCATTATGCTCACAATTTATATACATACTGTGTATGTAGTAGAATAATTTAGTGCTAGCTAATAGCTGCTGTCTGTTGAGCTTTAATCTTATACATAAAACCAATGCTGGTAATTTAGTCTCTCTAAAAGCATGTTCTTACTTTATTCCTAATACCCCTATAATTATGATGTCAGAAAATGTGTCATGGATTTGTTTAGATAAAAAAACAACCAACAATCATAATGATAAATAAATAAACTTCCCTGAAGTGCATTTCAATATAGTTATTTACAGCTATCTCCATAATAGGAATATACTATGGGGAAAAACCAAAACAAAAAATTTGCTATGGGATTTCCAAAACGTATATGGTTTTAAAATTCAGTGTGTTAACCAGGGAAAAATAAGAGAAAATAATGTAATTAAGAAAAATACAGGGTAAAGGTGACTACATCTTCCACAGACGGGAATTTATTCTCATGTGCTGTAGGGTAAGTGGTTGGTGTAACTACTTGCTCAATTGCTGTAGTTAGGTCATCATTTGATTCCATGATCATAGTTTATACTGCTCTTGAGTAATTACTACGTGCTGATAGAAAACTTGCATTCAGCTGAGGAAAGAAAAAGAAAGTGCAAAATTTGCCCTATTTGAGGGATATCCAAAACAATAATCTCTAGATTTTATTTTTTTAACTTATAATCTCTCCCAGATTCTGTCACAAGCTCCAGAGATGAAAAGAAACTTTTGAAAAGCTTGTGAAAAATATTTTCATAACATACTACTGTAGCTGTGTTATGGTTATTCACCTGAAGGTCCATTCTGCACTCCAGTTTGCTGCCTCCCTTTCCATTTAATAGAAAAGTAACCTTTTAAAGACCATCTTTTGTCTTGCACAAACAGGTATAATATTTATACCAAAAGGTGACTGTCAAATTTGGTCAAACTGGCAAAATGAAAAAAGAAAAGATCTATCCTCCCTTCTCTTTATGCACAGGGTTGCTGATGCCAATTATTAAAGCTAGAATACAGATTTTATCTTTTGAAGAAAGCCATGGGATGAAGTAGGTGTATTGTCTTTATAACTTCTTTATAGTACTGATTTAGCTTTTCCATTCCTTTCTACCAAAAGTATGAGCTCAGAAACTACTAATTAATGCATTTTGTAATTGAAATGTTTGCTATTTAGAAACTGTCCAAAACTCTATTTAGATTCTCTGTCATACACCATCACCAGCAATTATTATTTTATTCACACAGCCAAGACTTCAGATCCAATCCAGCAACAGTTGGTGGTATAATCCATTTTCTCTATTAATCTCTATGACAGCAAACATTCTCATTAAGGCATCACATCATCCATTTGCTTTCTTACTCACCCATACATATTAAAAATGATTGTAACAGGTGAAATCTCATTACAAGCATCAGAGCAAGTTTTAAGCACAGATTAATACCAACTAAAAAAACCCAAAACCACAAAGCCAGAATACCCCTGAAACAAACCCCTCAAATTAGACACGAGCAGATTTGGCTCTTGAAATTTCTCAAGGTGGGAAAGAGACAATAGTGAGCACTGTTATGCTGCTAAAATTTAGTGATGCAAAAGGAATAGGACAGATATAAAACATGTTCTTTAAGCATTCATCTTTTCTTTTGAGTCACAGGAGCAAGCACCCAGAACTGGACCAAGATAGGACTCCCCAGGTGCTAGTCTAGCTCTAGGACTGCTCTGATTCTGCAGCAGAGTTTGGATTACTTGCTTTGAGATTTCATTTTTTTATTTTTATGTTAAGAGTCAAAAGAAATTCAACCCACATAATATATGGGAAGGTTTGTGGCATTTATTAACTTATTTTTGGTAGTGTATATTATTAATCTATTTTGGTAATGCATTTAGTATGCATATTTTATGTGTATTAAAGATTATCAAAAAGTTCATACCATTTTTCTGTATGGGAAAAAAAACCCTCACATTTTATGTTTTCTGAAACCCTGTGATAAGAAATTACTGTTATAAAATTGCTGCCAGTTATAACAGAAGTCATTTTTAGTTTTCTAAAATTAATAAATTTTTTTCCCAGTTAGGGCTTAACACTTCCTGGCAGATGATTAAAAGAAAGAGTCTCTGATACAGATAAATAACTTTAATTATTGTTCTATTTTCAACATACTGCATACTGCTTTTGTTGTAATAGCATCAGTTTTGCTTGTTTAAAATAAGAAAAAAAAGAAAATTAAAGTCAAAACCTACTCATAATAGTCTTCATCAAATAAATATTTTATTGGATTTCTGTCTTCATTTTAAAACCCCCATAAATTAACAAAGAAACCAAACAAATGCCCCACAAAAGATTATATCAGCATATTTTTCAAAAATGCAAGGTCAGAAAGTACTATTGGATCAGACTATAGTCTGTGTATCAGAAACTGCTGTCTGTTTTGGTGTACTGTCAAATATATAATGAATATGTAAAGAGAAACACAGGATCATACACCTTTCTGTAAATTACACGTTGTCTTATAATTTCCATAAAGCTACCCAAGACTTCAAAGGATGACTAATCTAATAGTTTTCTGATAGTTTTCTCTAATCATGAGCCAACTTTAATTTCTGTGTTCTAGCTGAGGTAGAATTTTGAACTTAATTTACTTTATTCACTTTGGGCATGCTTTTTTGTAAGGGGAAATACACTCTTGAGTCTGAAAATTAGTCTTCCCCTCAGAGATAATCAGGGTTCAGTTTGAGACTTGAAAGTCAAACTTTTCAATGTTTGTAATGGTTTCAGCTTTTTCAAAAGTTGTCCTGATCAGCCAGGAGTAAGATGTTTCCAGTAAAACTCAGTTTGGGATAACAGAGGTAACGAATTAATTAGTCATGACACAGTCAAATATTAGTTCTCCTACTTGAATATCTAGTTAAAATCACCTACTTCCAAGAAGGTGGCTGGTTAGTCTTAAAATTCATTTTAAAACTGTCCTAAATGAGTGTGATGTGCAGGTCAGTGTAGTGTGTTTTGTGCTTGAAAATGGGTATTTTAAAAAGATTATGAAATACTAAGTCTTATTACTGGTATTTTGAAACTGTATATCTCTGAAACTATATATGTCCCAAAGGAAAGTTACTGCTGCCGCCACAGCTCCTAAATCAGTCCTTGCCTAGAAAAGGTTGCATAATAACATAGCTTGCTCTTTGCATGGGTTTCAGCTGTCACCAAGAACCAAAGGTATCATCTTCTTGGCTTGTATTGATCAACATGGCCCATATTCATTAGGGATCCTATGTACACTAGGACATCATAACTTTATCACTGACAACACCAAGTGGCAGTTCCTACCTCCTTTACTCAATTCCCTCTGCACAGACAGTTAACATTTGTCCTGCAAATCATCCAGCCCACTTCCGGCCCACTTATCAACCAGCACCAAGTTTGTTACCTACTATCCCTTTACTGATATTTTTGAACAAAGAAAAGCAAACAAAAAAATCCCTTAATGTTTATTAAGATATTCTTTAATGACAATAGAATGACGACTTTATCTGGTTTTAGAAAAACTGACATTTTAGAGAAAATACCCACACAGCATACAAGTGTGATTTTTTTCAGGAGATAACCATTTTTATGACAATTAGAATTCTTGTGCTCTCCCTTTACATGAAATATACTGTCTTGTATAAGCCTGAGCAGAAAGGTGCTGCAGAGGTGAGCACTGCAAGTAGCCCAGCTCCCGTCTCGGGTATCCAGTGGAAGCTATCTGCTATGCAGAGCTGGAGGACAAAGAAAGCAGAGAAAATGTGCCCTCTGTCAGAAAGGGATAAACAGATCATATGCTCAGAGAAATTAGAAGTCAGAGATATGAGAAACCCTTCCATTCACCCCTGTCTGAGAGAGCAGCTGAGTACTGTGCGGGAATATTAAGCACAGTGCAGTGCAGCATTACCCAGGCCACAGCAATTACTCCTTGGTTATGTGGCATTGCAAATATCTCAGTATCATTTAAAAAAACAAATCAAGTAGAGCACTCAGAAATAGCTGCTTTGCCAGGATACATGTATGTCTGTGGTTTTGCTATACGTAAGCCCTAATATAGGCCAAAATACTGTCATCAAAATGTCTTTAGGTAAACGTTAATTTTTTTAAAAGTTAAAAACATTTGAGAGGTGTTACTGAAGTTTAGGGAAAACTCCATTTGATTTCACTTAATTATAGTTTTTAGCATTTTGAATCTCAATATGTTATATGTCATAGAATCAGCCATCCTCAAAAGTCCTGTTGTGTCTGGAAAATTACAAATATAGATGAGATTGTTAAAAAATATATGAATGCTTCATTACTTAAAATTAATCATCTAGTTTTCTGTACATAGTCTTATTCGAAGGTGTAAATAACCCCCAACAAACACTTAATATCATGTAAAGGCTTCATAGATGTTTTATTATGGAGTCATTGGATTTTATTATGGAAACTGTGTCTTCCTTACTGATACTAAAAGGCTAAACAAAATTATTCAATAGGACTACCTGTAATTATAGCTGCTGAACTGTGACTTAAAAATCAAGGAATAGGTTTATAGTAATTAATTAATTAAAAAAGTGAGGTAATAAGACTGCCTAACGTAAAAGATTCTTGTATAAGGTAAAAATGCCAACCTAAGATAACATACATCTATTTAAAATGATATTTCAGCGTAATGTCATGAATGAAAATAAATTTTTTTCTACAAACCAGTTTGCACCTTATCCTCACAAACTTTTTGGGGACTGATTCTCTCAAAGCTATTGGTATGCTTAGAATCTCTCAAGGAGGCAGAAAAGGAGTTGTATAAACTATCAGTGAATTTCAAAGGTAAGTGGGTGGCTATCTCCCTTGTAAACTTCCTTTAAAAACACAGGCTTGTAAACACACTTCACACAGAGAGAAGGTAGGGTAGGCAATTAAATTTAGAAAGATAACTGTCTCAGATTATTTTTTTTTCAGCAAATGTAGCTTTAAATGAACACTCTGTTCCAAGAAATTATGTTGAAACAAACAAATTTTTTTGTGATAACGAATACTTCCTATGGGTCATGATAAGGAAGCTTGTGAGTGATGTGTTGTTAAATTCAACCTGTGTTCTAATGGATGTGATATGGATGGTATGGATGGAACAAAGATTTCTCATTTTCCAGATAATTTTGTTACTCTTCGCAGGGTGCAAGTAGTTAGTCTCCTTTAGAAAGGTCTGTGGTTCTTATTATTCAAAAGCCTTTCTTTACTCTGTGCTGTACTCCACACTGCCTGTTCCTAGTTATCCTCTGAAACTCTTCAAGCTCTTAAAAAGTCCATTTGGCCACTGAAATAAATCATGAGCTCTGAGAACAGTATGTGGGTTTACGGCCAATGTAGCATGTACGAACATCTGAAAAAATTTAATATTTAATATTTTTCTTACGTTCAGTGATGTAGCTTCAAAGAAAAGGACAGTAACAAAAACACTTTAAATACTTGAATATATTGCTTGAATACACCATAGGTCTTGGAACATCTGTGAATACTTTTGTTCGTATCTGTTAGGTGGCACTTGCAAGTTTTTTGCACCTTTTTTAAACTGCATATAAAAATATGATATGTATTATTTTTAAAAATACGATATGAATATGTACCTATCATTAACATATGGGCAAATAATTTGTGTATAAGAGCACACATTTCCCTCTGACCCTTCTCACCATGCTCTCCAATATGTTTTGTACTTGTGCTACTTAACAGTTTTCTCAAGTTAATTTCTTGGGTATGCCAATAGTGTGCATTTTAAGATATCACAGAGACAAAGTACTTTGAATAGAGGAAAAAAGTAGCCACAGCAAGATAACATATCATGTTACTGCAATTACAGTTTTTAGTCCCCTTTCTAGCTTGTGTAGCGATATTTCACTTACTTTACGATACTTCGTCTTATGATAACCTCAGTGCCTGTGCTGTCTTGATATTTTTCAGACTTTGTCTTCCCCCCAATATATTTTTACTGAGAAAAAAAAATCCTCATGTTTACGCATAGCACTATGATAGATATTTACATAAAAGACACTTATATACATGAAGAAGTTTCTATTGTGGAGGAGGTTATTTTTTTCCTGTATGCTTGACTTTGCCAGGTGGAACGTGAGAACTTCTTTTAGTGAATATTCTCTCTATAAGTGGGATAAAATCATGATTTATAGGGTTTTAATTAAACTAGCTAATGTTGTTTTCCTATTTATTTATTTACACACTGTTTTTCACTGTATGAAAATTCAAGTACAGAGGCAAAATTATCCTCATAAAGGTGACAAGGTAGCCCAGCTTTCAGTTAAGTTCTCTGTCTGGATGTCTGAGGCACTGGCAGGCTGGCACAGACAGGAGTGTGCACCCACCTCATAGCAGAAAGGTTCATCCAGCCACTATGTGTCTCTAGGAGTTGTTCAAACCATCTAAATCCAAGTCAAACATGTAATTCCACTGATAATCTCAGATTTCTGGAAGATTAACATTTTGATGTATTTGGTAATCCTGGATTGCTTTGCTTTATGTCTGTTTGAGAAAAGACTTAAGATGAACTTTGAAACTCTGAAAATGGAGCGTCTTGTTTGATGTTGCTGTACCATAAGCTTGCTAGGTTTGAATGGTTGGGCTGACAATGATGTAGTCTGCCAGCAGACAGCCTTGATTCAGATCTTCCAAAGCACACATCGTTGTTTATCTGCAGGAATATGGTGAAAAATCAGGATTTCTTGGCCATGGTTTGCCTGTCCTCCTGGATGGGAGGTCATGCCCTTCCTACTCCTTACTCATGGGGTTTTGTAAGGGGAAAAGATGAAAATGCTCAAGAGTAAATGAGGAGGATGTTCCAGGCAGGTCTTCAGTCAGGGTAATGGTAAGTTCACATAATGGAACACTTTTCAGTTTGTAAATGAAGCTCATAATGTGAATGAAAAAATTATTTCAACATGAAATTTATCAGATGTGTAAAATACTTGTTGTTTTGATACAAATAATGTCACACAGTTGCTGTTCCCTGGATAGCTGAACATATTTTAGGATCCAAATAATGTCTCAGGTGTTCATCACTATAAAGATGAGATTGATTTATCGTAACTATTCAGCAAAATTAATCTGTGCTTTTCTCATGAAATTTCCTGTCCTTTGGCAGAGACAGTCCTTCAAATGTCCTCTATATAAAGAAAAACACCTTTAGACCAAATTGAACACAGTGCTAATCAAATTACAAAAAAAGCTTTATTAAAAAACTGAACTTTTAATGTTAAGGCCTCAATTGATCTGTCTTTCCAAGGAATAATTAAAAAAGTAGGACTTTGGTACTTTTCCATACAGTTAACTTGACTTCTTTTACTATTACTTTTTAGGCAGGAAAAAATGGAAAGTGTAGTAAATAGCATTAGAATATATTTGATAAAGTGGTTTTTTACATAATGTTAAAAATTGACCTCATTGCACATTATGGACTAAATTTTATATTTTCATTTAAATAACAGTGTTATTAAATACGAAGTTCACAGACCAAACTAGGCAGTGATTGCAGATATCTTAACTATTTAAGTGTTCTTTTTTTAGTTGCAAAAATTGCTAATAGGACAATTTGTAAACTGTAGTAGCTTAAGTGTATAGATTTGAAGTTTGTTTTGGGGTTTTTTATTTGCCTGTTTTATAAAAGTAGCCTTATTTTAAGGTGGAGATAAACAAAGAGCATTAGATTCCTCAGTATTCAATTTTGTCATGGATTTTCAAGAAAATGTTAACAATATGTTTCTCTAATAATATTGGTGACAAATTTATGTGAAATACAAATAACATAAAAAAGATAGAGTTTAAGTGAATAAGGTTATAAAATACTAAGGTTAAATAGCTGCAGTACAGCTGTTATTACCTAGTAGAATTGAAAGCCTAGTGACTTTAAATATATAGTGACTTAAAATATATACTTTATATCTGTGGATAATGTTATGGAACTAAGAGATAAATTGTAGAAGAAATTATATTAAGGGAAAAGAGATAATCAGTGAATTGCATCTAATATTCATTTGAGAGTTGATTAGACAAGTTATAGAGTGGTAGTTGAAAAATAGACTGTTCTAGTTAACATACAGCCTTAAAAGAAAGTGTTATTTGTACTAGTGCAATTTTATGTTTTCGTTGTGCACTGGAAAAAGCAGCTGTGCACATTATGCCCAAGATTCCCAGTTTGGGGTAGGACGTTAAAAAGAATAAGAATTGAGAAGGATAATTTTTATGTAGTTCTTGTACTTATCACATACTAAAACAAACAAAGAAAACTGAAAGAACCAAACAAAACCCACCACCACCAAAAAACAAACAAACAAACAAAAAAACAACACCAAAAAAACCCCCCACCAAATAAAAAAAAACAACTTACAGAACAAACACATTTCTGCAGTCTCAGCCTGTAATGGTGATATGTATTAAAAAAAAAAAAAAAAAAAAAAAAGGAGCAGATTTCATTCTGTTAGATAGTAAAGATCATTTAGAGTAGACAAAAAAGGAGTATTTTCTATGACTTGGGAGTCATCTAAGTACATTTTGTACTTGAATGGACTTATCTGGCACACATTGTATCACACTGTATTCTTTCTTCTTAGGTCTCAGTTTTAATTTATTATATTTGATAAGAAATTGAATTTGCTTGTGTGAACCCCATGCAAAATTTATAAAGAAAAATTTTGACAATGTTAGAAGAGGTTGGAATTCTGAATGTAAAAATTTTCTTGTTTTATACACATAAAAATAAGAATAAAAAGAAAGTTTGTAAATAAATAGCATAGAAGTTGAATCCCTACATTTTTGGGTTGGTTTGTCTTTTATATGTGGGAGCAAAATGGAATGTAGAGTTCTTCCACCTTTGAAGAGTGTCTTGCACTGTTCTGACTCCAGCACCTCCCCTTGGTGCCTTTGACTTCAGAAACTGTGCAGCTCTGGGAATTAGGCTGTCCCATGTAAGCTGGAAAGAACTTGAGTACTTAAGGAAACACCACATGTAGGAGCAGGCTGCCTAAACACCCCGAAATCTTCTCTCAATCTAGAGATGTCCCCTCCTTTCTACTCCATAGAAATGAGGATACTGAAAACTACCGGTCTGGAAACCTTAAAAGCTTTGGCTTGAGCAATGGTTCCCTGTCTGTCCAGACTCCCTAATGCAGAGCTACAGTACCTGTAGAGCTCCTGGGCTCTGCTGCAGGGTGCTGCTCTTGCTTTTAGTCATCTAAAATAATTTCACAGTGGAGGACTGATACCTGCTGATCCAGACTGTTCATCTCAGTTAAACTGCACATAGCTAAGGTTCAACATAACAAAATAATGCACTTAATTTCATTTGAAGTCAGTGTTGCAGCCTGCTTTAAAACATTTTTGTCTTCTTAAACGGCAAATACACACAACCAAATTGTTCAAAGCCCTACTCCTTTGAAGGTTCATGCTTGTGCATAGGCTCAGACAATTAGTGGTCTTGCTGAAATCAATCGAACTGCTGACTTTCATCCTGGCTCCTCTGAAGACAATCTCAAATTTACCACTTCCTGCCAGTAAGGCCAGGCTGCTCTCAAAGTATTTTATGGGCTGCATGCTGGCTAATAATACAAGAGGATACAACCCTTATGAAACTGGATGGACTTTTTATCATGGAAGTGTGTTTTGGATTTGTTTTGCTTTCTAAAGATATTGTGATGTTGTGTAGCATTCAAATTAACCTATTGAAAGGAAGACCCTGATCCAACTTCCATCTTTTTTTGATTTTGTAACCTGTACTGCACCTTTCTAGTTGTTTCTTTTTAACAGTTTAACTCTTGGTCTTTTGTACAGGGATTTTTTTTCTTGTGTCCCTGTAGTAAAAGATGTGTTTCCTACCAAGGAAAATGGCTCTGACATCACATTATGGCCAAATAGATAACTCAGATTCTTCAATACAGAGACCCCCATTCTTGTTTATACTCTTGTTACTATTTGTTTTCATTTTATGTCTTCCTCTTTAGCCAGCCTTGTAGGTGAGACTTTGTCCAAATTCTTCTAGATTTGATCTGTACCTCATTTGTTGAGGTACCCTTTTTTGTTTCATCTCTGAAAACGTTACATCTGTGCTGCATATGTTACATAACACCTCTGAAATAAGCCTTTTACAGTCTGGACTGTTGATTTGATGTCATGTTGAAAACTCCTGAAAGAGGCCTTGGTCCCCTTCCCATAAATGAAATAACATTTCCAACCTATCTTGCAAGTACTATTCGCAGGAATAAGACTTATATTTAGGTGCTTGTGGCAAGTCGTCCCATTTAGTGCTTTACTGGATATCTCCAAGACCTCTATCAGACATAAGTCTGAACACTATACAGCCCTTGAAAGTACTGTGCTCGAGTTTTCCAGATTTTTCTTTCCCTGCTAAACATTTGGCAGTTGTAATGGATTGAAAAAGTAATGCTCCATGAATCTTTCAGTGACTGAAAACATGAAAAGACTTTGTTTATATTATTTTTTTGACAAAAAATATGTTCCCAGGTAGGGATGCTATAAGTGCAGTTAGTATTCTGACAATGTGCATACAGGATCATTTCCAGGTGCCTTTTCTCTACTTGCATTTCTATTGCATTGGCACATGGTCTGATTTTTGAGTTGATCCCGTGCAGGGCCAGGAGTTTTATTTTGATAATCCTTGTGGGTCCCTTCCATCTAAAGATAATATATGATTCTTTAATTTTCTTTAGTGAGTTAGAAGCTTTAAGGTTTTTGCAGAATTAGGACCTAATCAGAGTTCTTGTTTAGGTACAAGTAGAAATATTCAAGAGAATGGGGGCAAAAAGGACAATAGAAAGAAAATTCTAAACCTAAAGCATGAGTTCTTTTTCCCTTTCCTTTAATGTCCCTATAAAGAGTGATGTATAAATATTATGGTATATTTAAGTGCTGTTAATTGACAAAAATAATTGTCCTTTAATTATAGATTAATAATTTATATTTTTCTATTTCCAAATTATCATGAAGATTTAGGGGATTTATTGTTTCCTGTTCCTTACTGATCAGGTGTTATTGTAAATTCTAATGGAAATTCTTCCCCAGAAAATAGGAAGTGTTACCAGTCCTCCCCACACTGAATCTTAGTTTGATTTAGCAGGATGCTGCAATATCTCAAACAGCACCTAAGGTATTTAAATCTTTTAGAGGTATACATACATGTGATATGTATACTCCATGTGATTTCTACTGACTCTGGGGAAATACGCTGCAGATTTATTGCAGTCACCTAAATGCTTTTCTGTCATAACCATACTGTGGGCTAGAATCAAAACAGAATTATTTTAGCAAATCAAAAAATTGTTGTCTTAATTATCAGGCTGGAAACTGGGTGATGAAGTGAAAAATTAAATAGCCAAATTACCAATATTTAGTAAGAAGAATGCATCTGGCTGCCCTGGTATGTCTCATCTAACACTATTCAGATCTGACCTAGATAAATTTTTAACTTGTGTGTGTCTATTCCTCTTCAATACTGAGCCTTAAGGTTTTGTTGGACAATTTTTGAGAAGCTCCCTTTTAGCTAGCCTCAGCCTGTCTACCTGGGGTTTTCTCATGGATTCCGGATTCTCTATTCCCATCTCTTTTCCAAGAGGGGTTTATGGGTCCCTTAGTTTCCAGCTTTTCGTCTTTTGTGTTCAGTTGCTAGGAATGCAGTTCTGGTGATTCTATTTTTCTTGTTAGGTTTGTTTCCTCTGAGCAGCAATGGTACACAGAGAGACGCTGTAGCTGAGCTATTCTCTGTCAACAGAAACAAAATTCAAGGCTTATCTCAGTAATCTTACTTGGTTACAATAATTTTAATATGGGAATAATACCATAAGCATATGGTTAACTCACCATATATAATAAAATAGATAAAACCATGGATAAAACCATGGCCTTTCTAAGCCATTAATTTTCAGCACAGCTTTAGCTGAAAATGTACTACTTTGAAATATATTCCAAGGAGCTGATTATTGCAGATGGCTGTAGTGGGCAGCAATAATGTATCTAGGATTTTTAAGTGTCTTTCCATGATGACAACCATTAACAAGCAGATTAATTTGTGGCTTAATTGTAAGAGGTTACCAAATAGCATGGCCTTCAGCCTGTCTTTCCAAGTACAGCCTGCTACAGAACAATTATTTTGGCCAGCACACAGGAGTAACTGGAAGCATCATCTCATTTGTGATGCTGGGATCAGTCTGTGGTGATCCTACAACCCTTGCTTAATTAATCCAATTTTGGCTTTAGACTTGTATCTCTGTTTGGCACAGCAAATACAGCTGTGCTGTGAATTTTACTGGAAGCAGACATAACTGTGCTATGCTCTCAGAAGGTTTTCATGCTGCATATTTATTCTTTTGACTCATTTCATAGTTAATATGTGCAGGCACTTGCGGCAGGTTGCTACTTGCTGACTGATTGGCACAATTAATTTCCATGTTCCAGTTGAGCTACAATCCTGAAATACAGTTTGCTCATTCATTATGGGCTATTGCACATAAATGAGAAAAAAAAAAAATCTTTCAGTTGAAAACTGACCTTTCCATCAGAGACTGTCAATCCTCTGGCTGAAATTTTTAAATATTCAGAGGCACTTCTACATGTTAAATGGGTAGCAATTTTGAGAAACAGATCCATATCTTCTGGAGGGACTAAGAAGCAGAGAACACAATTCACACTAATGAATTTGAAGATCCAGTGTTATATAATTTACAGAGAATTCCAGTCTGTGTTCTACATTTTTCCTTCTCCTATAGAGCATTACACTTGTGTTAAGAAAAAAAAGAACAATAGTTGTCATCTGTTACTTCTTTTTGAGGGAAACAGAGGGCCCAATATACCAGCTGGAACAAACTTACTTGGAAGACTGCTGCCTCCCTAGGACCTGGATAAGGAAAGTCACCAAGAAAGTCTCCAGCCTGTTGTGATTATCCATTACTCTTTCATCGGGTGGGGAGTGATGAAATCACAAGAAGTCTAAGGACTATTGATAGAGACCTCAGGGTCTTCGGATGACTAGTTGAGGGATCAGGAGCACAAGTAGGTTTCTTCTCTATCCTATCAGTTACAGGGAATGATGAGGGAAGAAATAGAGAAATCATACAGATGAATACATGGTCAGAGCCTGCTGTTACCAATAGAATTTTGGGACTTAATGATCATGGATCAGTTTACACAACACTAGGCCTGCTGGTGACAGACCTGATCCACCTGTCTGTAAGAAGGAAAAAAAGACCATTGCTCAGGAGTTAGCAGGTCTCACTGAGAGAGTTTTAAACTAGATGCAAAGGGGGAAGGGGAGAGAACCAGGACTGCTAGAGATAAGTCTGGGAATGGTTCCTAATGTGGGAATTAGGGCTTGTCCCCCCAGAAAGGTGGCAGGATCAGTACCCCACTGAAGTGCATCTACAGCAGTGCACACAGCATGGGCAAGCAACAGAAGAAGCTGGAATTCACTGTGCAGAACAAAAACTATGACATGGTTGCCAACACAAGAAACATGATGGTGTGACTTGTGCAACTGGAGTGCTGCAATAGGTGGCTGTAAGTTCTTCAGAAATGACAGGAAAAGAAGAAGAAAACTGGGTCTACACCTCTATGTTGGAGTGGTGTTTGATTGTCTGGAGCTTAATGATGGTGATGATAGGCTTGAGTACTTACGGCTAAGAATCAAGGGGAAGGCCAGTAAGGCAGATAGATATCCTGGTCTGGACAAAGAGGCAGAAGAAATATTCTGTAAGCGGTTGGAAAGACTCTCACAATCCCAAGCCCTTGTTCTGATGAGGTACTTCAACCTGACAGATGCCTACTGGAAATCCAACACAGCAGAGAGAAAGCAGTCTAGGGAGGTTCCTGGAGTGTGTGGAATATACCCTTCTGACACAGCTGGTGAGGGAGCCAGCTAGGGAAGATGCCCCACTCAACCCACTGTTTGTGAACACAGAAAGACTGGTGGAGATGTGGCAGTTGGAGGAAGCCTTGGGCACAGTTTTCAATTCTTGAAGTAAGGAGCGGGGGTCAGCAGAACTGCCACCTTGAGCTTTCAGAAGGCAGATTGTGGCCTGTTTAGGCCACTGGTTGATGGAGTCCCTCGGGAAGGCATTCCTGAAGGGCAAAGGAGTCCAGGAAGGTTGGACATTCTGAGAAGGAAATATTAAAGGTGCAGGGTATCCCCATATACCAAAAGATGAGCCAGCAAAGAAGACTGGCCTTTACTGAATGGAGGGTTTTAGTTGGAACTCAGGGAGGGTGAAAAAAGAGAGTGTATCACCTTTGGAAGAAGTGACAGGTAGCTCGGGAGTGCTACAAAAATATGGTGAGGTTATACAGGGAGAAAATGAGAAGGGCCAAAGTGCAGCTCAGCTACAACTTAATTTCACTGCTGCTGTAAAAGCGAGAAAATTGTTTAATATTATTTTATTGTTTCAAGAAAATTGAAAATATGTCAACATCCAAAGGAGGCCAAGGAAAATCTTCACTTCTTCCTTCATTGTATATACAGGGAAACATAAGGACAAATGTGCAGGAAAAGGCTGAAGCACTTAATGCCTTCTTTGCTTCATTCTTTAATAGTAAGACCAGTTCTTCTCAGGACACCCACAACCTGAGCTTTCAGACAGGAATGAGAAGCAGAATGAAGCCCCCATAATAAAAGGAGAAATTGTCAGGGACCGAGTTACACCAAATGAAGGTGTCTATGGAGTTGGATAGGATCCAATCAAATGTTCTGAAGGAGCTTGTGTAAGTGCTCATTAAGTCACTTTCCACCATTTTAATAATCATACATATTGGTCCAGGGCTAACTGGGGAGGTCCCAGTTGACTGGAGGTTAGCCTATGAGATGTCCATTTACAAGAAAGATTGGAAGGAGGATCCTGGGAACTACAGACCTATCATTCTGATCTCAGTGCAGAGGAAAGTCATGTAGAAGACCATTTTCAGTGTCCTTATGTGACACATGCAGGATAACCAGGGGACCTGGCCCAGCCAGCATAGGTTTATGAAAGGAAGGTCCTTCTTGACCAATCTGATCACCTTCTGTGACAGGGTGACCCACTTAGTGGATGAAGGAAAGGCTGCAGATGTTGGGATGTTGTCTACCTGGACTTTAGTAAAGCCTTTGACACTGTTTCCCACAGGATTCTGGAGAAATTGGCTGCTCATGGCTTGGACAGGTGTACTCATCGTTAGGCAAAAAGCTGTCTAGATGGCCAGGCTGAGGGAGTGGTGGTGAATGGAGTTGGATGCAGCTGGCAGCTGATAACTAGTGCTGTTCTACAGGGCTCAGTCCCGGGGCCAGCCCCGTTTAATGTCTTTATTGACAATCTGGGCAAGGGGATTTGGTGCACCCTCAGTCAGTTTGCAGGTGATGCCAAGTTGATGGGAGTGTTGATCTGCTGAAACGTAGGAAGGCTCTGCAGAGGGATCTGGATAGACTGGATTAACAGGCCAAGGTCAATTGTATGAGGTTTAATAAGACCGTGCGCCAGCTCTTGCCATTGGGTCTCTTTGAGTACCCAGCCTAGAAGGCTGCCTGCCTGGAGGAAAAGGATCTGGAAGTGTTGGTTGACAGTGGCTGAACATGAATTAGCAGTGTACCCTGGTGGCCAGGAAGGCCAGAAGCACCCTGGATTGTATCAGAAATACAATCTGTTTGTACTTGACTGTTGCCCTGGCCAACAGGACAGTGATTGTTCCCCTGTACTCGGCACTGGTGAGGCTGCACCTCAAATCCCATGTTCAGTTTTGGGTCCCTTTCTACAGGAAAGACAATGACATTCTGGAATATGTCCAGAGAAGGGCAACGGAGTTGGTGAAAGGTCTGGAGCACAAGTTTTATAAGGAGCAGCTGAGGAAGCTGATGCTGTTTAGCCTGGAGAAAAGGAGGCTGAGGGGAGACTTTATAGCTCTCTATGACTACTTGAAAGGAGGCTGTGAAAAGGTGGGGATCAGACTCTTCTTCCAAGTAACAAGTGACAGGTTGAGAGGAAATGGCCTCAAGCTGTGCCAGTTGAGGTTTAGATTGGATATTAGGAAAGAATTTTTCACTGAAAGGATAATTGGATGTTGGAATAAGCTGCTTATGGAAGTGGTGGAGTCACCATTACTGGAAGTGTTTAAAATCATGTACATACAGTCCATGGGGGCATGGTTTAGAGGTGAACATGGTGATATTAGGTTAACAGTTGGACTAGGTAATCTTGCTGGCCTTTTCCAACCATACTAATTCTATTATTCTATGAATATTAAAAACATTTCTTAGATGCTGTGTGTTGGCTCTAAGCAGTGCTTATTGAAACACAATTTTATGCTAATGCAGCTTTCTGATTTCTAGACATGGTGTTTCATTTCTGTTCAACCTAGAACATAGACAGCACTTATCGTGTTTTTCCTTATACAATCTATGTTGTTTACAGATTTTACAAAGATATAATAACGCTAGTTTACAACTACAGCGTTCATGTTTTGCTGGTGCTTCCTGTATGGTGAAAACAAGGATGAAACTCTGGAAGATTGTAGGGAAAACTTGAAAATAAGTCATCAAATGCTATTTATTCACTCCTCTGAAATCAAGTATCTCTTGCATTTAGTAGAGGATGAAGTAGATGGCAGCTGTGTGAAACCCAAGGAACAATCAAATAATAAGTTATAATAATTTTACTTGATATGAATATTGAAACCTTGATATTATGAGCTGTTACCCTTTTGTGGTCTTTATTAATAATTGGAGTTTCAACTGATCAGTGTTTTTTTTGGGCCGGAGAGTCCATATAAGAATAAAAATCCTATCTAATGGACTCTGGGAAGAGTATGGTTTACTCCTAATTTCATTTAGTCCATAGAAGTGTGCCTACTCCAGCTCGTTACGTAACAGAAACAGCCTCAAAACTGTAACAGCTGCAGAACAAAAAGTTCTAAATACGCCTTAGTCCCTGAAACTGATTTTAAATTCATTATTTTGTTCATAAACCTAGTGTATATACTGAGTAATGTTCCTTCTTGATCACTTGAAAGAGTTAATCCTCTCATTACTTAATTACTAAAAAAAAAAAATACTTGAATGTTTTAATTCACACTACTCCTAATTAATATAATTACAGAGATAATGTAATACAGTTACACAGAAGATGTAATAGGTTATGTAAACAGAAAATTATACCCATCACATGAAACCTAATCAAAATCAAGAGCATAGGCCATGTCATTGTTTAAACAAAATACATTCTTAATATAGCACAAATGAAATCTCTGCATTGCGACACAACACACAGGAATGATTAAACCAGAGTTAAACAAGGAGATACAGTACTGTATAGAGTATGTAGTGTACCACAAACCTCTAGGAGAGAAATAAGCAGCCAAACAAGTTTTTAATGAGACGCAGGCAGCATTTAGATTTAAAACATAACAAAAGTTTACAGGGGATTTTGTACCTAATGAAAAATACTATTGAATAATAACAATAATATGTAATATCAAGTAAATAAAAAATATGCCTTCCTGTCTTGCTTTTGTGAGATGGTGACTTAGACATATGAGTATATCTTTGGTTACGAGAATATTTCACTCTGTAAACCAAATGAATCTCAATTGTTAAAAACATTTGGGTTACACTTATAATTACACCAAAGTTACTGCATCCTTATGAAAATATCTTAGATTTTTATGCTTACTACATAATTGTATATTCCAAGGATATAGTTTCCATTTTTCTATTTTTTAGTCTAAAGTTATTACTCTTTGTTAATTTTTTTTTTTTTGTTTTGTTTTGGTTTATTTGGGGGAGGGGGTTGTTTTGTTTTCAGGAGACAGAATGCTGTATTGGAAATTCTTGGATCTCAAAGTTTTTTCAGTCCATCCTTCTCTTCCACAAATATAGATTGATTTCTAGGCAGTGTGATCTCAAGCTCCACCTAATTGTGGTGTTTTCTGGCTTCCCTAGAGCTTACAGATCTTTGCAATTGAGTCATTCCTCCTACATCTAACTGGATTCTGGGTTGTTGTAGTAATTCTTACTACTGGTGGTTAGAGATGACAGTGGTATCTCTGTTATTAAGACTAACACTTAAAAGAAGGAAGTCACTTTGACTGAGAAGTAAGTAATAATAAAAAAGTATTTGAAAGAAATCAAATAAAAGATAGACTAGATATAGTCTGAAGTAGGGCAAAAGTGTGGTAAAATTTTTAACACAGTTCTTTGAAGTATTTTTCTCCTGCTTATCTCGGTCAACTAGTAATTTTTAACACATCTCGGTTCTAGGATTGTGAGGGTGCTTTTTCCATTAATTATTTTCATAGTAGCTCACAAAAGAGGTTTGTTCTTGACTATTGCAAAGGTTATGTATTAGATGCAAAATGATCAAGGTGAAAAAAGGCTAAAGATGATTTACAGAAAGACTGAAAGCTAAGCTTAAGGGGTACCGAGAAGAATGAAGCATTGATCACCACCACCAGATAGTTTTGTCTAGAGAAAACTGAAAACAGGAAAACACACAGTACTAGAAACTATTGTTAAAGTTAGTAGAAGAGGAAAGTGTATAATCTAGGGACTCAACATCCCTCATATGTTGTAGAAATCATGTGGAGTGAATCTATAAAACGAACCAAGATGTTGAACTGAGATGTTGTTTTGCTTGAAAGATCTTCCACCTAGGGAATACCCACTGCAGATGTTTTATGCTCAGCAGTCGTGGGTTTTTCCAATGTCTGGAAGCACCAAATAGCAGAGCTAATAATTACAAGGTAATACGTGCAGACCATGCTGAAGGCTAACTGATCAGAACCCAAAGATGTTACAGAATTAGCAGAATGAATTTAAAGATATAAAACTGTATCTGATTATAATAATTATGAACATTTATGCATGTGTTATAGAAAAGAAAGGAACAGGTTGGAATTCTTCCTTTATAAGCCTCTGACATGGATGAGTTGGAATTTACTCTTTTTGCTGTCTTGCATTGTGTGCTGCCAGTCAACTGGAAAGCAGATAGTAGATTAAAAAATCCCTTTCCATGTTGGCAAAGGTTACGTATGGTTTTTATATATCATTAAAAATACTCATTCAGTGCTTCAACTGACATTAAAATGATAATCTGTTCTATGTGAGAGCTCCTAAAATCTAGTTTTGGAAGTTATATCAGCATTCAGCAAAGATATTGTACTGAAGCAGGTCCAGAGAAGAGCAACCAGGCTGGTGAAGGGACTTGAGCACAAGCTCTGTGAGGAGAGGCTGAGGGAGCTGGGTAGAAGAGAAGGCTCAGGGGAGACCTCATCACTCTCTACAACTACCTGAAAGGAGGTTGTAGCCAGATGGAGGTTGCTCTCTTCTACCAGGCAACCAGCAGTAGGACAAGAGTGCATGGTCTTAGGTACTGCCAGGGAAGGTTGAGGTTGGATATTAGGAAGAAATTTTTTACAGAGAGAGTAATCAGACATTGGAATGGGCTGCCCAGGGAAGGGTGCATTCACCCTCCCTGGAGGTTTTTAAGCTGAGACTGACTGGATGTGGCACTTAGTGCCATTAGTAACCACGGCAGTGTTGGATCAAGGGTTGGACTTGATCTCGGAGGATGATCTCCAACCTGGTGGATTCTATGATACAATTTCACCTTAAATCACCAATGTCAGCCAAGGTCATCTCAGATCTTAACAGAAGTGCACGCTAAATAAATTTTTAGTAGCTTCTTATGGAAGAATGATAGTGTGTCCATGCTCCTTGTAATCATGTTTCACCCTTCTAGACAGACTCAGTAGAGATACCAAAAGTGGTTCAACCTAGGAGGACCAAAATATGCCTTTTATTCTGAAAGAAAGTGCTCATTTCAGGGTTCAAACAGCCCAGCAGACAAATATTTGATCCATCCTTTTAGAGAAGTATAGCTGCAAATACTGTTATACTGACTCAAGAAATAAATCCTTATGGTACAAAAGACTTATTTAAGAAATTGTATAAAGTATTATTCATATCCTTGACTCATTACAGCTACATCCCTTTTCCCTGTGACTGCAGGGGGTACAATGTATTGTGTAAAAACACTTAGGCTGCCTAAGGTCTTCAATGTCTAAACTTTTCTGTTAGTTTCCTTTCAGCCTTATTCTCTGAGTTTTCTCTCATTTTCAAGAAAGATGGTTAAAATTTTTTCTGTATAGAGCTCATTAGTGCAGATAATATTTGGACTTGCTAAAAATATGTCATCTCATTTCCTGCATTCTTTTATCTCTGAGTTTTCATTTATCGTGATCCCATTTTTTTCAAATTACATGTATTAATTTTCTGCCTACTCCCTTGACTCTTCTTAATATATCTCTTTGCTTTTCTCTGTCCATTTTGTTTCTTATATTCTTGTTCCAATTTTATTTGGTAATATTGTTTTCCTGCACAACATAACTAACTGTGAAGACCAGAAAATCCTTAAAGTACTTATGACATAATTTTGAAATATGTTTAGGAACAGCAAGTCTTATACAGTTCTGGATTCTGCACATATATTAACTAAAGGTGTCACTTTTGTGATACAAGTTGATGTAATAAGCCACATTTCCTAATATTAGTATGAGATTTTTTAATATGAACTGTCCAAAAAACAATAATGCAATGGCAAAATTTGCAACTAGTTTGTCAGCAACTCCCCCCAAAATAGAAATAGTTTTTCCAAATTCTTGTCAAGCCTTTTTGATAGAAAAAGAAAAAACTTTAAGTCTGTCAACCTCTGGGGATCTAAGCATTGTGTCTTTGTAGTCTCTCAAAGCCACTTTTACTAACACAAAGTCACCTCTAGTGGAAGAGTTCTTTGAAAATATTTACCGTATCCTAAAAAATGGCATCCCATTCTTTTTGATTTGAGACTTTTTGATGTGACTTTGAAATTTGTCAGATCTCACTTTTGGCTGGAATCTAATGGAAAAGTTCTCTTAGGAACAAACATGATTTTGCAATTCTGGGGTATTAGAACTACAGTACTGGAGTTAAGAAAAACCAACCAACCAACCAACCAAAAGAACCTTGAAACCCCCACCAAAATTATTTTTATAAATTTATTGAAATTCTTTCACACTGATATTAAGAATAAATTCATTCATTTCGGAACTATTATGAGAATAAAACTGTGAGGATTTATAGTAAGGGTGGAGGTCTTCACCTACAGTATATTACATGTATTTGAGGATTTCTATTGGACATCTACAGTTCCTTGGCACTATAATGGGTTTGGATTAAGTAACTTTTGATTTAAATTTAGGATTTAACATTATCTTTATTAATTTTGGTTCTCATGTTTTATTGATTATAGGCAGTTAAGAGGTTAGTCACTTATTCATTATTTGCTGTATCATACTGGGTTACAGGGACTAATTTTTTGGACAGTCCTTTTTTTCTTTCAGACTAATGATATGATTAAAAAGAAAAATTGTTGTATTTACTTTTGCTTTCAAAGGTTGTGTTGTGTAGTCAAATGCTGATGTCAGGTATTGCTCAAATACACAAAACTGACATTGCAGAGACCAAGATAATTTTTTTTTGCAGACAGATTTATATGCTTGGTACAGGCATTTTTAACTACACAGAATAGACTACCTAGTAATATTTTAGGATTTTAAATATTTCTTGACCAACATAATCTTTTGTATACTGAAAAATTTCATAGTTTTGTTGCCAGTTTGGGGGCTTTTATTTTTTTTATTGTGGGATTGAGGGGAGACAAGTGTAATAGTTTCTCCCTTCTCTGTTTTATATGATAATCTTTGATTAGAATTAGACAATAAAGGAATTAAGCACAAATAAAATATACAATTACTAGAGCAAAACAGCATCAGTAGAAACAAAGATATCAACAAATTGACCTAGGGCTGAATAGCTTCATTTTGCTCTTTATTAAACTTTGCGTTCAATGTAATTGCTTTTCCATCTTTTCAGTTGGAAAAAAAATAAAATTGAGGATTTATAAAAGGACATATTTTGATAATATGATATACAAGGAAGTGGATGGTTTTGTGCTATATCTGATATTGCTGACTGCTGTAGTTGCCACTCAAAGGGTAAATGTCTATCCTCCTCAAACAAAGCTGTAGTAAATGAACCCAGGGAGATATTTCCTTGTAAGGTTTAATTGGGTTTGCTTGCATAGAACATAAATTTAATTTAAATAATTGTATAAAAGAGAACTGAAACAGAGCTAACAGGGACCTGTTCCTTTTGTTCTCAAGAGAGAGAATTTAATCCTTTGTTTGACTAACAGACATTGTTCTCAGCTGAGATGAAACTGTCCTGCAATCATAGATGCATTATCTAGTTTAACTATATTCTTGTTTGATTTATGAAACTGCAGTTCTACTAAAAGTAATAAAAAAATCTTAAATCACCATCTGTGGCTAAGTTCAACAGTTTCTCTTAATACATTTTCACTTAGAGAAGAATATTTAAAGGCAATTAGAAGGAGCACATCCAAATGCAATACCTGGAAGCTGTTCCCTTTTTGGGTTTCTTAAAATGGATTTTTATCTTACTCTTTCAAAATTGTTCTTCAGGATAATAAGAGGAGTGTTCTGCCCAGCTTCTATAAAAATTTACTGTCTTCCGTGCATTTATGTGTAGGGTATAGGACTCTGGGAACTGACAGTGTTTCTTGTTAGCTTGGTATTAGTTGCATTTTGAACAGAATAAACACTAGGTTGAAAACTGAGTTATGTATTATCCTAGGAGATGCAGGTATCATTAAATTGACAGGGCACAATGTCAGAATTTCATTGTAAAAAGACCCTAGGAAATATTGCAGATTTGCTGATCAATAGTCTAGATAACTATGAATGTGAATCAAAGATTTTTCTGTTTTTCATTGTTTTAATAACTTAAAAATATAATAGCTGAATCAAAGAATAAAGAGCAGGTTTATGAAATTACAATAATATAGTTGAACTGAAAAGAATGTATTTAGTAGAAAACAGAAGGAATAAAAGGAATGGGAAAAGGAAGAACAACGTGGACCAAATATTGGAGAATGGAACCTTGTGAAAAGCTTTTTGAAAATCCAGATTAATTATATCAAATAATTAATACTCATTAATGCCTTCAAAGTAATCTTTTAGATTTTGGGGCGATTACCGCCTATGAAAGCCATATTCAGCTTTAGGAAATATTTCATACTTTTCTATATATCTATTTATTCTAGAATAATAATTTTTAGCTATTTTCCTGATGGTTATTCAATTTCTTTTCAGTAGACTCCTAAGAAATTGCAGGAGTCCTTTTCCAAGATTTTGTCTCTTCAATTCAGTTTTTTATTCCTCTTGCCATAGAGTCTGATTAGAGCACTAGTTTTTATGCTACAATAGTTTATATGCTGATTTGGTAACTCAGCAACTTCATACTAGACTTCCCTCACTCTTGAACAAATTGCCTGGTCCTGACAACTGTTACTGTTCAATTTATTAATTTGTACTAGAATCTCTTCTACTGATGTTTAAAAAAAAAAAAAAAAAAAAAAATTCTCCATCTTATGCCTTGTGAAGAAGGTAACCTTCCTGACCTTCTCCATAGAGAACACCGATGAAAGGATTCCCCTATCTTTTCTGCAGTAGTCTTCTCTTTCTTTAGTGCTCCTTTTGTACTTTTATAATCTACTGGCCCCACTGACTCTACAGTTGTCCTACTTCTTCTGTGCTTGAAAACATTTTTATTATTATATAAAGGTGTTACCTGACTTGCTGTACTGTAGTTTTCCATTTAACTTGCTAGCTCTTTTTTTTTTTCATATGTGAAAGTGAATGACAATTTTTATCCTTTCAGGCTGTTCATTCAATGTCCTGGAATTTAAAATAATTTAGTTGGGTTTTTTTTCTTGTTGACAGAACTTTATTCAAACATTCCAATGTGTATTGATCACCACTCTTCATAGTCATCCCATCAGGCTTCTGAAAGTTTTGTACTATGTCACTCCTAAAATCTTTGAAATGAAATTTGGAAAAACCTAATCAAGAATCTGTGATAGACATGCATAAGTTAGTAATGGGTCACTGAGATGTACAAAATCAGAACTAGTTTTTGTCAAATTTTAATAATAGATGAACAGTGATTTCAGGATTGTACTTCCTGGTAGGTTTTAACATGCACGACTTTTTCCTTTTATTTCAATTTATCCATAATACCTCAGTTTCCTTTTGGTAAAATTTTCATCTTTATAATGAGTTATATCCGTAACTTCTTTTCCAGATATGTCTCCTTGTACCTATTATTTTATATTATGAAGTCTGACATGACTTCTTGCATCCAGTATGTGTTTGAGGTTTTTAATTTTAGCGGTATTCTAAAATCCAGGTCTTTTCAGCATATGTACTGTTAGGCACATTAGTAAAGATTTAGATAGGAATAAAAATTGTGAGCAGTATAAATTTCCAATGTATTCTGAGGGCATGCATTTTAAACAATTTTTTTCTAGTGCAATTTTCTGGCTGCACATTTGCAATGTTTGTTTTATGCTACAGTTGTTTGCAGATGGCGTTACATAATGTTTCTATAGTTATCTTTCTAATGCAAATGATTATTGTAAAAACTAAAGAATTTAACAGTATAAAATGTAACTTACAAATCTTAGTACATAACTTACATACATCACAGTAACTGAAGGTGACAGTGTTTTAGCATATCTTGTTGACGCTTAAAAGTGCACAATTTTCTCATATTTTCATTATGCAGCTAAGCTAAATTGATTTTAAATTGGTGTTATGAAAAAAATTATTTACCTCTTCCTTCTCCCCCCTTTTATATTGCAAAATGTAAGAGTTTTATCTGGGATGAAAATACCATTGCTACTATAATTCATTTGTTTAGATTTGTGACTGTGCTAAGGAAAGTGCCTATCATATGCTCCAGGCATCACTGTCAAATTACTTTGCAGGGAAATTTAAAAAATCAGCAGTTTTACCACATCTACAGCCCAACCAATCAAAGCCAATAAAAACTATGTTTGTTGGTAGTTGTTCATAATAACGCATTTGTTTGCAAGACCAGAGGTGCAAATTATATATTTTCGAGAACACTTTTCTCAGATGTCTCTCCTATTTTTACTGTGCTTCTTAATCAGAATGAAATTTCAAAGCTATCTCAATATGTACCTGGTTTGTTGTGTTGGGTTTTTTGGTTGGTCAGTTGGTTTTTTGTTCTTGTTGTTGGTTTTGTTGTTGTGGTGCTTTGGTTTTGTTTGTTGTTTTTTTTTTTTTTTTAATTACATTGTTCTCAGTCAATGAAATTGGTCATAAACTACCAAGAAGGAGTTGCAGTAAAGGGACTCTCAATAAATGTCATTGGAATCTCAGGGACTAGAACTTTAGGGACCAGAGAAAAAACAAAGGCACTATATTCAATAAAAGATAGAATGAAGCTCCCAAATAAATATAGTATAGAGTATGCTATGGATAGATCTTAGTTGGTATGTGTAGAAATACCTGGGAATTGTTCGTGGTTATACCACATATGAATTATTGACTCTTTCTGCACTTGTGAAATAAAAATCATTTACAGTTTGACATTTTCTATACTAGTACAATGAGGCCTGTCACATACACCTGCTTACAGTCCTATACAAAAATAAATGTGCAATTAAAAGTAATTTATATCCAAAAATCCTCTATTGGACTGAAAGGGAAACCTTTGACTGTTCAAGAGCATGGTTTGTTTCTTGAGCTAAAGGTAAAGCTCTGCACAAGCACAGTATGCAGGAAATCTTTCATACTTGATCTGTAGTTCATTTCTTACCCAGTCCCAGTCTCCTATTATTCTTCACCCAGTGTTCTGGGGCTAAGATCAGCATTGATTTCCATTTTTTGCACTTTCATCAACTGTATATGGAGTGCTCCACAAAAAAAAAATCAACTGTGAATTTCATCATTCAGTGGAACTTTTCTTACAGACTAGATATAACATGGCTCACTTCCCCCATATCTCAAGTTTTAAATAAAATCAAATGTTTTGGAGGTATTGCTATGCAGAAAGGATTTTTCCCCCCTTCATTCTAGCCATATGATGAGAAACTATTCTTTTCTACCTCCTATGGAAATTTTTTCCCATACTCCTGTACAGTTTATTTTCCTAGCCAGAAGAATTTTTTTTTTCTTGGGGGGAGAATGGGAGAAAAAATTAAATCCTTTAAATAAAAAGCAATACTCAGAAAACCAGACAACAAAAACTTAGGTTTATTCTATTTGACCTTTATGTTATAAAGACAAGACAGTTTTCAGAACGGATACTCAATAAGAATTTTTTTCCCTGAAAAAGAAAAAAATATAATTAGTGTTATCTGAACCAAATGTGCTACATGACAAACAAATGCATGGCAATTTAGAAAAATACAGGTTTAATTCAGTCTGGGCAACCTTTCTTTCAGGCACATCAAGTTCAAAATGTATTCACTTGTATCCATTGTCTGTTTTAAACAATCAAGAAGAGAAGGGAGAAAATAGCAGTGAAGAGCAAAATACCTTCTTGTCTGTCCTTTAGGAGGTACAGAGTCAATAAGAGTTTTAAAACCTTCTTAACAGACAGTTCTTACAATGTGCAGCTACTAGCTGAACAAGTCTGTTGGATGACAGAACATATGACAGTAAAATCATCAGCATTAAAATTTTTCATTTGTGGGAAACCCTTTAATGTCACTTCTCCTTTCCAAATTTATGCTCACAGGAAATGTAGCTAGTTCTGGGATGTGAGGGAGAATGTAAAGACATAAAGCATTCAGGTAAAGAAAAATTACAGTGGAAAGATTAAAAAAGAAGAGTGGATGTAGTCTGCTGAAAATTAGTTGTCATCATATTGGAATGATGCTGGGTAAGAAAGCATGATGAACTGCCACTGAAGTGCACCTGAGTTTGACATCATACTGTTTCATCAATATTTATTTCTCTTAGATAACAGTGCATTTTGAAACCCAAGAGAAACTTTAGGGATATAAATGAAGGGGAAAAATATGCAGTGAGAAAAAGTAAGTAGTAAATGTATAAACTCTATATATTTAGTGAGCAGGCATGTTTTACATCTTTGCTTTATATATGCCACTTTTATTGAGGTGTTACTAGCTTGCATAGAAAAATTAGAAAATAGAGAATGTTTTGTTCTAATTCCTGCCTAAAGCCCACAGTTTGCAGCTGCTTTATACGTGAGGAGAGAATCATATTCTGCTGTTTGAAGTAGCCATTTTTCAGAACAGCACTGGCTGTGGGTGACAAGAGAAACATGGAATATGTCTTGTGGGAAGCATTGGATATTGAAGTTCCTTTGCCATATAGTCCCTTAACAGAAAGAATAAAAATAAATAGGATTTATATGGTTCTTTAGGGGTATCTGCTTCCTTCCAAATCATAATCTGACTAATTTCAAGATTTCTAGAAATGTTATTCTCATCTCAAGGTAAGGAAAAATATGCCATCACCTAAAGTGACAAATTTGTTTTGTTAATAGAAACCCTAAATGTGTGTTCATTTTAGTGGTGTCTGATATAATTACTCATACATGATTAAGGAAGACTGAAATAATATGAACATAGCTATTCAATAATACACTAAATAGGACTTCTGTATATTCCTGAGCAGCAATATAGTTTTCTAGGAAAAAAAAAAAAAAAAAAGCTATCCCATCAGATATTATTAGCAATGTCAGTGACAGAGAATCAATTGCAATCACTGCTAAGTTGTTTCTATGATTAGTTTCTTATCATAAAAAATGTTTGCTGTGTTACTAGTTTGAATTTGTATGGCTTGGTTTTCCAGATCTTATATCTTTGTTGTGTCCTTGTGGGCTGGAATCATTATAAAAGTTTTGTCCTGCTGTAGATACAAACTGAGATCGATTCACTACTTAACCTTACACTTGATAATCTTAAATAGCTTGACCTACTTTTTTCATGATATTGCATATTGTCCAACTCTTTATAGGTTACCATTCATTCCAGTGAGACAAGTGAGTCTAACTAGAGAAAGCAAAAGAAACTGAAAATTGGTCAAAAAATAGGTGTCTTATTTACCCTCCCTCCCCTCTTCTCCTTTCTTTGAAAAATAATAATCTACCCATTATCTGTTTTCAGTTAGAATAACATTATTTTCCCAAAATTATTTTAGTAATTAACTGATCTAGTGTAACATTAACCAAATGTATTATAATAGAAGGGTAATATATACAGTATTTTCAAAGTATTTGATCTCTGTTCTTGCAAAATCTGACATTAATCCCTGTTAAAAGGAGGTGGGGGGTTCATAGTAGTTTTTTTTTTTTTTTTATTGTGGAGGATAAAAAGGAATGAAATTGTCATCCTAATTTTTAAGAAAGAGTTCCTGAATCCAGATACCAAATTATCAGAGACATGAAATAATTCTGATTCCATTGCTTGAGCTCAGATAAATGGTAACTTCTGTATTTTCTTTCATTAGTCACCTGAGGATGTAAGGAACTGCACACTTAGAATCACAAAATCATAGAATTTGCTGAGTTGGAAGGGACCCAGGAGTCACCCCATGTTTCTGAGAGCATTGTCTGAACACTTCTTGAACTCATACAAGCTTGGTGCTGTGACCACTTCTTGGGGAGCATGTTTCAGTGCTCAGGTACCCTTTGGGTGAAAAACCTTTTCCCAATATCTAACCTAAATGTCCCCAGACATGCCATTCGTCCAGTTCTGTCAGTGGCCATGAGAGTGAAAAAATTCAGTGCCTGCCCAGGCATTTCCCCTCTTGAGGAAGTTGTAGATGAAGTGTCCCCTCAGTCTCTTCTAGGCTGAACAGACAAGTAACCTCAGCCACTCCTCCTATGTCTTTCCCTTGGAATCCTTCACTATCCTCATGGTTGTTCTTTGGATGCCTTCTGATAGCTTAATGTCTCTTTTGTATTTTGGTGCCCAAAACTGCACACAATACTCAAGGTGAGGCCAATACCAGTGCAGAGCAGAGCCTTTAACTGGCCAGCAATGCTGCGCTTAAGGATACTCTCTTTAGGTGGCTTCTGGCCTACTGAGCTGGTTGATTTGTGTCACTTGCAGTTACGGGGTATCTGAGACAGGTTTCCAGATATTTCACTGAATGCATGTGGCCTGAACATTGTGTTTGCAAAGCTTTTATTGGGCTTCTGAGGTTCACCATAAAGACATCCCATTGCAGCTGCTTTGCCTGAAAATTTCATATGGAAAATGAGCTGCAGTTCAAAGCTGAATTTCTCCATTTTGAATTGCTGTGTTTGCAAGATCCATTTCTTTTAAATAATGCTCTGGAAGTAAACTGGACACATTTCAAAAGCTTTCAATTTCTTTTTATTTTTTCACAGTGGTTATGTTTTTATTAATGGTTGGAGAAATGTCTGACTGTAAAACAAAAAATTTTGTCTCAGAAAACTGTCTTCTAACACATCCTGTGGAAAGAAAAAAGAAGAGTGTTCCTTCCACAACTTACTATAAGCTTCCTATAATACTGTCATTTTTGCAAAATGCTATCTTATGATAAACCCCATAAAGTGTATGATTACTGATATTAATGAAGAGACTCCAAGTACATGAGAGCCAGTGAATGTCTTCACTTAATCTGCTTTACTATGAACAGCAGCTGAGCAACTCTACTTTAAACTAGCTTTCCTGTGTATTTTTCAGTGCAAAATGATGAGCTGTAAAATATTCAATCTACGTCTTTCTTTCAAAGAGACATGCTAAAATAAAGCAAGACTCTTAATGAAAACTTTTCAACGTGTTATTAGCAAGACAAAAGGTAAAAGCTAGTTTTTATTAGACTTCTTGTTGACAGGTAAAAAATCTGAGAGAGAAGTGCTTAATTTTTTTTTTCTCTTTCTCTAGAAAAAATGTTTCTTATCTGTTTTTATCCACACTTTTGACAGCAAAAGGCTACTAGCTGACTCCAAATAAGAAAACTACTTGTGGCTGTAAAGCAGTAAATATAATGATGTAGCAAATTTACTCCTAGAGCTTTTTTCTACAATGATGTTGTCTAAGTACATCAGTTGTCAAAAGAATTAAAGCAGTATTTCCTTTGTATAAAGAGCAAAACATATTAAAAAATATAGTGTGTTCTAGGAGAGAGTTTCTTGTTGGGATTTCAACAGTTTTCATATTGGCGATTCTGCTCATCCCTTTGCAGCATGGTTTGACTACCCCTGACAATCTTAAATACAAAATACACTTTACATTGGAACAGAATCTGTGTAATTTCAAACTTCAAGATAGATTCAGGTACCTCATAGAAAGCTTTTCTTTGACAAGTGAGAGGGAATTCCAAACAGGACTTAATTACACTAGATATATTACAGAGTACTTTTTACTGTTACTAGACATATCACAGAGTACTACAGAGTAAGCTTTTATTGTCATAAAATACCTTTCTTAAAGACTTCCTTTTCTCTAAATGGCTTCAGAATCTTCTAGCTATACTTTTGGCGTCTTCTGGGATTAGTGTTTGTTGTTGATTACATTCTGCTGTAAAAATCAGAAACAATAATGGAGCTAATGGTAAGTGTTAAATAGGAAATAGTATCATGCAAAGGCAATCATTGATCTGCACCAATCTCCTTTGGAAAATAGCATGGAGATGTTTTGGAATAAATTAAATCTAGCTAATAAGCTGCACTTAATACCTGTTCATCTTTGTATTCTGTACATATCTGTGTTGAAAAACCTGTAGAAGACTTTAGTTTTCTGCTTATTTGCAGTAATATTACAGTTCTTATTTTTTTTTGTTTCTCTAATGGAAAATTACTATGCTGTATATATCTGAAGTGTGTATTTAGTATTTCATAATGATGCTAACAAAAGCTAGAAGGAGGGGTTGAAATAGAACTCCTTTCTTCCCTTGAAATTATTATATGAGAGGTTTAAGTTTTTTCTATAATCTCACATCTCAGATATCCATAGTTTTACTAATGTAACATAGCTGCCAAGTAAGAAGATTAATATATATAATACACAGATTTTTCTCAGCAACATATTACAAGACTGTTGGATGTGAACAGAAAGACACAGCTTTTCTATTTTACTGTTATTATTTTCATTATTTAGTCTGTTAGCATGGTTATGTTTAAAACTTAACCATGGCAGGAATTTTACAAGTTTAGGGGAAAATATCCCTCTTTTGTATGGTTGTTAATCAAAACAGGGAAAAAAAAAAAAGTAAGAAATGGAGATACAGACAGATTTTTAATTTCAGAGATGGGTTATAGTATATGTGTTTTGCAGCAGGAGGTTTTGGTGATGGGGGAATAGAGGAAAAATATCTTGGCAAGGCTTGCTTGAAATAAAATATATCAATATAGTTTTATAAAAGACAGCATCCAGTTCAGGTAAAAGGAAAACAACAGATTCCTTGTTGGAAATAACCTGTAGTTTCCCCACAGTTTTGACAGAAAAAAGGAACCATAGCTTTGAGTTGTCATACTGTTTTGTATTAAGGTTTGCAAGGGCCTGGAGATACCATAAAATTAGATTTAGAGGGAAATTTGCCTTCTATATGAATTACTCAAAATGAACTTTTGATTATATTCTATACGATAAGTGGAAAAATAAACTAAGAGAATGAAGCAGGTTGAGGTATATGAGTATAACTAAGCAGTGGGAATACTTGAGTGGTTGGGATGTAGAAAGAGAGGTTGAAGAGAATTGCCAGACTTTGTTATTTCACCTTGACAGGAGAATATTCTGAGCGGCCCACCACATGGCTCTGGTGAGTGACATAATTTAAGTACAAGTATATCACTTTTGTGAGTGCCATAATTTAATAGGACATCAGTGATTTTTCAGCTTGCTTTTGGGCACCAGATCCCAAGTCTTTTAGTTTGAAGTTAAAAAAAAAATCTGAAACTTTACTCTGCAAAGAAACATTTATAGGACTACAGGCATGAGAAAGGAGGAAAGAGAATTAAAAACATTAAAAAAGCTGAAAATAAGTCAGAAGGAAAAGACAAGAATTGCAGCAAGCAGCCAGAAAGCAGAGGGGTAGGTTCAGAAGGTAAAGACAGCAGTTATTGTTGGACTCTGCTTGAAATATTTTATGTTACTATTCTAGTAACTTCAGATTCTCAGTCACTCTCACTTTCCGATACCTTTCCTAAATCTATATGGTCAGGGTGAGGTGAAATCTGTAAGGGTCTTAGTTTGACTACACGGCATAATGCCTTCCTTATCCACTACTCATCTAAAGGATGTTTTTAAAGGATTGATCTCAAACCACTCCTATATTTCTTTTCTACTGATGTAGTAGTATCTTCTTGAACTGCTTTAAAGGGATGTTTCACTACATATTGTTTAGTTCTGTGTAGTTTCTTTTCCAAGCTTTGTTTACCTAGTGAAAGATGGCAAATAGGGCCCTATAGCAATTATTATACCACTAGATATCTGTCCCTTTGTAATTTTGGGGGGAGGATGGAATAGGATTGAAGAGTTAGGTATGAAATAGGGTTAAATTTCATCTGCTTTGTCCCCTCTGTAAAGCATACCTTTAATTTTAGGTCCTAAACATCTATTTGTCAGCCATTCCACTCCCGCTCTCTTTCTAAAATACTCTTCCTTTAATCAAGGGTTTGACAACTGCTACACAATGTTCTTCTATGGTTTGTGGCTCCCCAGTGTAAAACAGATGTTGATAAGCTGAAGAAGGTGCCATGGAAGACCACTAAGATGACTGGGAGTGCTGAACCACAAGACATGCAAAGAGAGGCCAGAGGAACTTGATTCATTTAACCTGGGAAAGAATAAGCTCTGGGAGTGGGGAAAATCTAATCATAGTCTGCCAGCACATAAAGAAGGGATGTAGAGCAGATAGATCCAGATTCTTCTCAGACATCCACAATTTAAGGTCAGGAGGTGGCAGCCCCAATCTGTACAGCATGTAGGTGTGTAAGGAAAAAAGTTCTTAATTGTGACTGATCCTTTTGGACACGCTGCCCAGAGATGCTCTGGAGGTTTTCAAAACATGTCTGGGTGAGGTTCAGAGAAACCTGTTCTACCTATGAGGTTGTTTCTACTTGGAGAAGGCTGCTGTACTGAATGGCATCCTGAGTCCCTTCCAAAACTATATTTTATGTAGTACAAGTAGCATAAGTGTTACTATTCCTTTAGGTGTGATAAGGATGGACTGCTGAAAAACATACTAAGTGTAATATTCGTTATCTTGGTGGGTGGAAGGGTGTTGGGTGGTTGAGCATGTACACGTGTGTAGAGAGAGACCACTGAAGATAAAAGGATCTTTGATCTTGTTACACTAAGATTTTTATAAACCAACACTATTTTTTCTGCTTTGTAATGGATAGTGATACCATATGTACGTGGAAAGGCTTGGAGTGAGAGGGGATGTTAAACAGTTGAGAAGGAGATTGCTGATGCTCTTTCCTCAGAAAAGAAATTTGGGGCATGTGCGTAGTACAGCGATAAAAGCACAGAAACTCAGATTAGTCTGACACCAGTTATTCTCATATAAATGGCTTTTTCAAGGGAAACCAGCAGTTCTCTACTCCTAACTGTAAGAATAGAGTGAATTTATGGTATTTGACCTATTAGGAGACTGATGTTCTCAACAGACAGTGCCATATATGTGAAAAGTGAATGAATGTAGTAGGTCTCAATAGAGACCTGAGCAGGTATCACAAACCCATTACAAACCCTGTTTACTCTGTCTATAAAATTTGCTCCAACTATATCTTAAATAATTTTAAAACTTTTTACAATGCCTTGTGACACCTGCTAAGTATCATGGCTAGGCTTCATGAATGAAGATTTGAAGCCTAGCCATGATACTTAGCAGGTGTCACAAGGCATTGCAAAAAGTTTTAAGTATAGAAGATGACCAATAAACTATAGAAGATAACTGAATGACTATGAGCTCTGACCAATTCCTTTTTCTTAAGAATATGTAGTGTCTTGGCCACATGTATTCATGTTATTACTGTGATGCATAAAACAAAATTAATCAGATAACGTTAAAAATTAAGAACATTGGCATCTGGAGACTTCTATTTTATATAAGCTTCTTAAGAAAGTCTGAGGGGATGTCATCAAATAGAGGAGATTTACTGAAGAAATTTTCTTTCATACTGGCAATACAAAATATCTGACAATTTTATGTATTTTTATGAAGCTGTTTATAGAAGCTGCTTTGACAGGATTTATTTTCCATTGTCTGTGTGCTCTTGTCATGCTATGTAACTTGAATTTACTTATGGCAGCTTATAGGTGTTAGTGGCAGGCATCAGAGGAGTTTTCAGGTTTCATGAAGTCAATTTACAAATAGGATTATAACTCTTCCCTCTCCCCCACCCTCCCCTCAACCTCAGTTTCAGGAGCAAACATTATATATCATATTTATACCTGGCTAATGATGATTGCAGGTCATTACAGATCATCACTTCTGGTGACCACTATGTACTGAATATGTTCTGAAGCTACCAGATTTCTTAATTTTGTTGGAACCAGATATGAAGAGATATACTGTAGCTAGAAAAAATAGGTAGAAGAATTTAACATAGTTTGAGATTAATATTACCTAATTCTCTGGGCTATTAATAAGTAAAAAAAAAAGGCTTTCAGAACATGTTCCAGTGTGACAACATGCAGTCATTTGGAACTCTGGATGCCAGCACACAGCATGAAAACTTCCAGTATGTCACAACTTGCTTTCTTAAGCCAACCAGTTCTCTTTTAAGCCAATTCTTTTTTAAAAAAGGAATGCAAGACTTCTCAGTTTCTGAAAGCAAAGTGTATTTCAAAACCTGCTACAAAAACAATTACTACTAATTTTTTTTCTCATTACAGTTTATACCAGTGGATGTTTCCTCACTTTCTATGCTCATATAAGATATTCTGCCTTTGTCTCCTGTACATAGTAATTTATTGTAATAGTAGATCTTCCTTTGACTTGAGCTGATTGCCTCAAGCAACCGTAAAGTACTCCTGCATATATGAGCCAATCCCAGTGTCGTGGTTTGGCAAAATCACAACACCCAGCAACTGAAACCCCACATATAAGGAATTTTTTATTTATTAATCAATTTTCAAAAGTGATTATGTTACTTAGACTAAACCAATGGTGTTTATTCTGCTCAAAGCTTTTTGGAAGATGACTTTGCCTTCTGTGTTCTGTAAATACTATTAATTTATCCATTTGAGCAGTTTATTTGAGCTTAGGTAAGAGATGAAAAAAGTTGATTTGAATGTGTTAGAGCATATATAAATGTATGTCAAATAACAATTATTGAATTTTCCTGAAGGTTTGGTCATGTTTTATTTTGGTAACTAACCTTCAGATGCTTTTTTAAACTTCCCTGTCTGTAGATTCTGCAAATCTAGAGAAACTAAGTATATACTGAAATTTTTTCCCTCTAACGAAAAATTTTCCACTTACAAATTCAGAGGGCTAGATGACAATCAAACACTCAAAGTAACATAAATTTTTGACAGTATGACAATCAAGATTTTCTGGCTTAAGCTACTAAATGCTATAGTGTTTAAAGAAAAGAAGTAGTATTTTTTGATTAATTTTTTATTGCATAACTCAAAAGTTTTGCTAATCTTCGTAGTACAAAAATGTAAGTAGTAAGGCTGAACAGACTATTACATGTGAGCAGAGTAACAAACAGCTCACAGGAGCCTGTCCCAATATTGGATCTAATATTAGTTCTGTTGGGCTGTTTATTTTTTGTGTGCTTCAAGCTATGAGTTTTTATCCCAGTGCAAACACAATTCATTTTGGAAATATTTCTTGAAAAAATCCTCTTTGTACTTATCTTCTGCTCTTGCAAGCTGGCTATAAAACAAACAGAAGTGTGGTATGCTAGCTAGTTTAGCTATCTAAGTCATTAATGTTTGAAATGTATGAAATCAGCAGTTATCTTCTTCCAAGATTTCTTTCTTTATCTTCTCTGTTCATGGATGAAGGATTCTATGGATTTAAGGATTAATAGAAGTTCATAACACCTTAAGACTTCTGGTCTTTTTTCTAATGATTCTGATCTGCTTCATAACAAGGAAGAAATTATTAAAGGAAAGACCAGTAGTTTTTCCATTCATTATTTTGCTTAAAAAATTTCGTGTGCCCTCCTTTCTGTCTCCAGAGTAGTGGCAGTCAGGAATTTCTCATTAGATTAGGAGGAAACATACAAACGAACAAACACCCCACCCCCCCCAAAAAAAGAAAACATACAAAAAAACCCCCACAAAACAATAAAAAACCCAACCAACCAACCAGGAAAAAACCCCAACCAAACAAACAAACAACTGATTGCATTTTTGAGTTTGGAATAAATGGCATAGGAAATTATTATGGGTACTTTCCACAACAGTTACTTTAACAGTTATTCAGTTGATATTACGCTCTCTGTAGACATTTCAACACACTGTGAGAACTACTTTGCCATGTGTGTTCACTATTAAGTAACTGTAAGAAATTACATCTTGTAGTGTTTTGCCCATGTGCTAGCAGAACAGATTACTGCTTCAAGGCTTGATTTCAAACAGTTCTCTCATTTTCTGTACCACAGCACTCTCAGTCCTCACCACCAGTCCACAGGAAGGTTCCTTCTGTCCCCTTCTGACACTGGGCTGTATTTTTTTTTTCTTTTTCTTTTTTTCCTTCACTGCAGGCTTCCTGTTCACTTACTACAGTCTGTAACCTCTGAATCTTCTGTCCCCAGGCTCTTAGCTCCTACCTGAAGCAAGAGCAAGCCTCAAGGAAATTCTTTTAACCCAGTCACTCTTTGTAAAGGAACTTAAAGGACAAACTGAGAGCAAATATACTGTGTCTATCATAACTTTTCATGTAGGTAGATGGAACAAGGAAGGAGAAGGAGACTGTAGAAGAAGTTAGAGTTATATGCATTTATGGGGATTCAAATGTCTAATGCCTTTAATAACCTTTTTATAGGGAAATCTAAATGAGGCAATATGGTCTTCAATAAAGAAATTCCTGTAAATAAATTAACAATTGAAGGAAGTGTGAATCAAAGGGAAATACTTCACAGATCAAACTTCTTGATGTTAGATTTGGGTTTTTTTGAATGTCATAGAGGAAATTGTGTGATCTATAGAAAAAATTAAGTCAGATGTTCCATGAAAATAACTACCAAATGTAAATATAAAGGTAACCAAGATAAATATGCCCTCTGTTATGAGACTTTATTGCCCTAAATTCTGAGCCCTGAAATACCTTCTGCATCCTTCTTTCTTGTAAAGTATAGCTTACCATTAGGAGAAAATTTCATCTTGCCTTTATTAGTCAGATCTATCTCAGTTTAGAGGTGTTTCAGTACAATTAACAGCCTGAATTCTGTCTTCCTATTATAGCAAAGTATCCAAGAGTAAAAAGTGAATGTGGTTCTTCTTCTGTTTTCTCGTAACTTGATTAATAGTAAATAGAATTAAGCTGGAAGAGTTTCGAAATATTGTGCAAGAAACACATGAGCCTAGGCAGAGGAAAGGAACTCCAACAATAGGTGTGAGCTAAATGACTCTCATCTACTTTTCACCTTGCCATTTGGCACAACTGTCCAATTGCAGTTGACCACTGCAATAAGTTGTTGTACAATTCTTAAACAATAGTTACATCCTTTCTGTGGTGACTGGCGCAGTTAACAAATGTTCCTGGAGAAGGAAAAACAGCCTTGAATATCTCTTAACAAATCATTTCAGAACAGCCAAAAATCTAGAAACACTTTGTATGAACTTCCTCTCAAGAAACTGAAGAATGAAGATTCCTTGTGCCCTGTGAAAAAAATCACACTCAATTCTACCAGTTTTAGGCAAAAGAGAAAACAAGGTAAAAACACATATGGAATTGATTAGGCCAATATTTTGAAATATCTTTTTTTTTCCCCCCTTTCAAAAAAAATACAAGAACCTCTATCCCACAGGCTGGATTCCTGATATATCTAATGGAAGAATTTGAGCTGCTTGAGTGCCAAAATAACAGGGAAGATGTGAGTAGCTAGCTCTATCCCTGACAAAGGAATTTGGTCTGTTACTTGTGTCACTGCCTCCCCCTCAGTATGAAATTTCCAGGCATGCAGTTGGTATCCTGTACTGGTAATTCTAAGTAACTCCCAGTCTCTGCTTCTTAGTGGCTTTATTCTAAACTCTAATTATCTGGCTATGCTGGTCTTTATGCCTTACTTTAAATACACTTTCATGCTGAGATTTTAAGAGAGGCAATTGCCTATTGTATCTCACCAATACAGGTACCTGTACAGTAGCATTTATAGTTTCCTTTTTGGTTACAAGGATGGACAAAACAAAAAAAGCAGAGCAAATTCACTTTAGAATTATACATCAAGTGAAAAGAATTGCTCTGAGGCTGAGATGATCCCCAGAGCATACTGGATCAGAATAGAAAAAGTGATAAAGCCTTACATCTTGTAGTGTGAACAGCATTCTTATGATATATTCTGTTCTTCTTTGATAATTCCACTTTTATTTCCCCTTTCTACATAAATAATGTATTGCTTTCTAGTAGGTGGAAACGTGATGCTGCATAATTTGTTTATATTTTCCAGGGGAATAATAAAATAGATTTCCTTCCTTTGTTTTATGGATAAGTAGTAATTTATGTTTTTAACAGAATCTGAGTGACATGTAGAGAATTATGTATGATCTCCATCTATTGCAAAAAGACCCATAAACAGTGCTCCAAAACCAGCATTCCATTGTCATTTGCAAGATTATATGCCAGCTGCACTAGAAGCAGCATTCAGTTGATTTGTAGCAGGATTTGCAGCTAAGACTGTTACTTAACCAGGCAGAATCTGAGCCCTGCTCTGAGTGGCAAACTGCCATATCTCTAGTTCACACACTGCAACTGTACTGGAGCTTACATGCTGCCTTTAAAAAGCAACAGCTTAATACTGTGACATATAACTCAACTACTTACTTAGGTCTGTTCTTTAGGAAGATGCAAACTTAGGTGCTCATTTATGCTTGAAATGCACCAGCTTCAAAAGTGGTGTGATTCAATACAGTCAGGGAAAGTAACTTGGTTCCTGAGTTTGAAAAGCCTCTGTTGGGAAAAATCTTTTTAGTAGCTTGGAACTATTTGTCTCCTGACAAAGTTTGGAGTTTCCAGCCAGCTGAAGGCATGGCTTACGATAAAGTAATATATTTCATCGAATTAGTACTGAAACACACAAGTATAGATAATACTAGGAAAGCTGTGAGAGGGCTTCACTTGCTTGATGTGATGAAAGGAATAATGGGAAGAAAATATGAGCTTTGCAGTAAACTGCAGTCTGCTTCATAAACAGCAATTGTCTGTCTACTATGAAAATTGGACTTTATAATTGTTTATGTTACCCTTCAAATATACTAACTGTAGTAAAGAGAAACCAGTTGTTGATCCTATTCCTACTTTATTTAAGGTCTGTGCAAGTATTTTAGAATAAAGCCTTTCTACACTTTCACACTTTTTCTCATATCTATGCAAGACTTACAGCTACATATTTAATTGATCTACAGTTAAACACCTTCTCTGAAGTGAAAAACATTCACCCTTGAAGTGTCTCTTCACAGCTTCTCTACTAAGTGCTGTGCAGATGCTGCTATGCAGTTCCCAAACTGACAGGCTACTACAGAGGAAGGATAAGGAATTTTTTTGCTTGTTTGCAACTGAAGTTCTTATGAACAAACTAATGTATTCAGAAGAGAACTAAACTTAGCTTTCAAAGTATTCTCTATATACAGCAAGCTTACAAATTCAAGCAGTTCAATGGAAACGGAGTATATATGTCTGGATGAGTGTTTTTCATTAATAGCTGAGTTTTGGTCATTAAAATTGTTGAGCGGAATTGTCCCAGTATTTGGTCAGTCCCCATAGATCTATTTAGATTTTAGAAGCACCAGGTTAGGTTGTAATTGGGGAATAGAGACCATACAGAACAAAATGCTTATCTGTATGTTAGGGAAAAAAAAAAAAAAAGGAAGTCATGAAATAGAGAAAAACAACTCATATCTTCTCTTTCCCTCAGAAATTTTTATCAGTTATTTATTAAATTGATATGGGTTAATAAAGTTATTTAAACATTTTTTTTCTAATACTTTTTAAAAAAGATCAGTTTTATTGGCCTCTGTTGACATGTTTCCTGTATTTTCTTATTCCATGACACACAACTATGAGACAGCTGCTGTTTCATTCATCTCTGCTGTTGGTCCCCTTGGTCACTGTGGACATCTTGTGAAAAGTCTCAGTCACTAGTATTGCTCATCCATGCCTCCACTTATTCAATGTGCTCTACAGTTTCCCTACTGTGGTGGTGGAAAATGCTGTTGTAAGAGTGAAACCTTTCCAGAGACTTGGGTAGGCTGCCACAAGGTTTTTATGTTGTAGAAGTTAAACTCAGATAACTTTGTTACACACGCAGTGCGCTCAAAGATTATCTAATTCTAGGAGAGCATACAAATAAATCTTCTGTTATTGAATCTTGTGTGCTGAAACAGAATGGATTGTTCGTTTGTTTGTTTTTCTCCTTGAAATTTTAAATGCTGCAATGGACGGATAGCAGAGAATTAGTCAGGAAGCATTAAACAGAGAAGCAAGTTAAAACTTTGTCTAATATGACTGAAGTATTCCTCACGCCTGAGTGTTTCAGTCACTGTTTCTGTTGTTTGGTAGGGTTTTTAAGCTTTACTGATGGAAGAGATCTTTTACATCTCTTCTTTTTGAAGTTTTCATAGATTTTGTGCATGCGTTGTGGATGGGAAGGTCTGTAGGTAAGAAATAGAAAATTTTATCTTTCTGTCCTTGAAATGCATGAGAAAAACAGATGTTTCAGGGTAAATTCTGAAAGATTAAACATTGAGTGTTAATTTTGATACTGCAAATTTGGAAATTCTACATTTGTGCAAGCAAGTTTTGCAACTGTAAAGAAAAACATCTATGTCTGATATTATGTTTACTATGGATTTGTTGATGAATGTTTTGACATATGTGTTTTGCAAACATAAAATAGCTCTAAGAATGAAAAAAAATATGGCTTTAGATACCACTATAGAACGAAATATATGGGAGTCTTAGAAGTTATGTGCAGCTGCAGCTTCTGTCAGCAGAAGCTGCTGATAATAAATGAGCAGAATGTGGATGATTGATTTGCCTTACAGGAGGGACTGTTGTAGGTGGTACGATTCTTTGCAAAATCATAGACCCTGCATCTGTAATAGATCAGAGGTAGGTCTCAATAACAGGTAATGAACTGTGGAACCACTTTCAGATGCTTAAGAGGTAACAGAGGAGCAAAGAGAACACTTGAATCTTTAGGCCCAGAAAAAACCTACATGTATTTCTATATTAAAAAGTCACCATGTGCTCCTAATTCCTTGATCAAATTGCATAATTTGATTTCAAAACTAGGATAACACTTCTGTAGGACAGAAATCTGTCTATATTAATGCAGTCCTGAGGTTTCTGCTTAACAGAGAGCCTTATAGAAAGGAAAGATATTTGCCATTAAGCCCTCAAAAAAATTGTGTTGGGATAATAAACTCAGATATAACTTTTTACGCTTGTAATATGAAGGGAAAATCATTCTAAATAACTTTCACCTGCAAACAGATTTGATAAGATGCCAGAAAGTAGAAGTTTGGTTGCATAAAATGAGTCATCAACTTTAAAGGTATAAAAAAAAGATGAATATGATGCAGAAATGAGATAGGATGTGCATGCCACAGTACTGAAGCTTGATCTCAATGCAGCTGGAGTAATTTGCAGCATACAGCTTTGCTACATAATTTCCCTTGTGTTGTCTGAGAACAAGTAAGAGGTAAAAGGCGTTCACTAAACTTTGAAGTGGGTACGACATATTCTGTGATCTTTCTTTTTCATACTAGCTAGCTGATCTGACCCAGTCAGGTGTTTCACCTGAAGCAGCCCCACAATTCCTACCCAGTCATGGTCACAGGCACCTATGAAATGGACAAGCAAAAGGGGAAAAGAATGGATAAAAATAGAATTATTAAGGATCAGATTTGATTGATATGACTTTTATTTACTTCAGTGAAATTACTTGGTACAATTTGATCATATAGCAGAAAGAATACTAAATTGTGCCCATGTGGAAGCCTGGCTTATTAAGATCATACACAAATAATGGTATTGTGCTGGTTTTGGCTGGGATAGACTTTTTTTTTTTCTCAGGATCTGGTATGGGGGAAACTGTAATACAGAGGTGTTTTGGTTATTGCTGAGCAGTGTTCACACAGAGACAAGGCCTTTTATGCTCCTCACCCCATCCCATCAGTGAGGAGGCTGGAGGGGCACAGGACACTGGGAGGGGAAGGAGCCAGGGCAGCTGAAAACAAGTGGCCCAAAGGATATCCCACACCGTATGGCATCACACTCAGCAATAAAACTAGGGGGAGATCAGTGAGGGACTTGCTGCTCAGGGACTGGCTGGGCAGCAGTTTTTTGGTGGTGAGGAATTGTTTTCATTTTTAGCACTCGACTTTCTTGGTTTCATTTTCTTTCTCTTTGATATCTTCATTGTCATTAAAAGTTGTTATAATATTGATTATTCATTATTATTGTTATTATTATGTACTGTTTTCGTCTCAACCCATGAGTTTTCTCACTTCTGCTCCTTCAGTTCTTCACCCTCCCACCCACTTGCTTTATATATCAATAGCTGACAAATGGAATGGCAAAATTTTTTTTTAAGAGAGATGACTGAATTTGTATTAATGAGAAAAAATTTAGTTATATTATTAAACTTAAGGTAAGGACAGACCTGTGGAATACCCATGATGAGAGAATCAGCTAACTAAATGCTAGCATTGCTAAATATTCAAATGTCAATATTGACACTGAATTTGTCTCTATGAAATGCATTTGCTGTTCCAAACGTGAAAAGGCTCTTGCTAAACACCACAGAACAATTTATTAGTCTCTATTTGTGCAGAAATTGCTTATTTTGTATGTTAGAATGAGAGGCAGCTTTTTTCTTTTATTAAGAAGTGCTTTTTTCTTCTTGCAGAAGATTCACTTTTCTGTGATAGTGAAATAAGAAAAAAGCAGAGAGAGCAAAAGCAATGGAAACAGAGACAGAAGGGAGGAAGGGGGAAGAAAAAAGAAGCTTAAAAAAAGAATTTGTGTGTTATTTCAAATGTGCTCACAGCAATACTATTGATATACAGAAGAATTTTTATTACATGTTGATTCTCAGAACTGGGAGCTCTTAAGGAAATGAGGAATGCCAGAAGGAAAGCACAGAACTACAGAAAAAAAAAAGAAACTACCTCTCTCAAATTTAGATGGGATTCAAAACACATTTTTCTTATTGCAGCATAAAACCAAAATTTGATTCAGTCTTTCAGCTCAAGAGAATCTACAGAAGACCTTTATTCATAGGTAATTCAAGCTGCATTTATCTTTTAGCCACATGCAAACTGCTCAATCTAGCTTTTTTGACTGAGTGACCCTTTTCAATAAATTACAAACATCAAAGAGCAGAACAGCATTTAAAATAACTCCTGTTGCAAAGTGGAAGCATATGTGTGAATCAAAAGTCAGTCCATTGTCAGCTAGATTCCTCATAGCTTAGGACAGCAGTGATTGCCCTCTGAAGGATGTGTGAATGAAAGTCTATCCTCAAAAAATTAGACTTTTTCACACTGCGAAAACTCTTAAGGTTGTAAATAAAAAGCATAGGTAACAGAAGACTCAAGTAATGCACGGAAGTGTGTACTGAGAAGATACATAGAAAATAATCATGCTTGAAGTTAGGTTGGTGGCACAGAGAAAAACAAAATCATTTTAAGTACTGGAAATAAATTACTATTAATGTAATCATATGAAAATGACTGTAAAAGTAAAGACTAAAAGAGTTTAGAGAGAGAAGAAAGGTTACATAAGCAACTCCTAAAGAATTTTTTTATGGTGTTTACTTTCTTAATCTCTGTTGTACTATAAAGACTGTGCTTTGAAAGACTTCTCTAATAATAATGTTAGGAATAGATTGGGGTTTTGGGTATTTGGGTTTTAAGTTTGTTTTTATTGTTGAGTTTTTTCCTATTTTAATATTGTGCCTTTGAATTACAGTATTACAAATTAGATGCACAGAGCAAAACCAATATATTTTTCTGAATGTTCTTATAGTAGGGCAAAGTGAAGATCCTTTCCCATAAATTTCTTAAGTGGAGACAAGAGATAGAAGTATATAGTGAGGAGTTAAAGGAAGTAATAAGGAAATGGATAAGTATTAGAAAATATTTTTTTTCCTAAATTACTGTTTGCTCACTATTAAATTCCAAAACATAACTAGGCTACTGATAAACCTAATTGATCAGTTTGTTTTCTCAGGGCAGCCTCATAGCATTTCAAGCCCTGTGTGTTATGGCACTGAGGCAATTGCTAAAATTGGTATAACTGTCACAGAGTAAGGGACACACCAATGAACTCAAGGCTAGCTTTCCTGATCAAAAAAGATGAGAAGAACGCACATGTACACAGATTAGATAGGATCATCTTTCTCTTTTTACTCTTTAATAAATCAGTCCACTTCATTAAAATGGGACTGTATTTCCTGATGGGTTCGGTTCATCAGACACAGAGAATGATTATTATAGCTGTGACTTATAGATGCTAAGCCACTCATAAAAGCCACTAGTTTAATAAAAGAGAATTTTTTTTCAAAATTGCTTACATGATTTGCAGAAAAGTCATAGCCAAGCAAATGCCAGCCTATTAATTAACACAGTTTTTCTTCCTTATGCTCTGATTATTTTGAGCATCAAAATGAAATTAGTGTTTCATATTTATATGTTTTCTGTCCTTATTTTGGCTGGCATAGAGTTCATTTTCTTCACAGTAACTGGAACAGTGTTGTGCTTTTTGAATTTAGTATGAGAATTGTGTTGATAACATACTGATATTTTAGTTTTTGCTCAGTAGTTCTTAACAGGAGTCAAGGACTTTTTGGTTTCTCATGCTCTGCCAGTCAGGAGGTGCACTAGAAGTTGTGAGGGAGCATAGCTGGGACAGCTGGCTTGCACTGGCCAAAGGGATGTTCCATACCATAGAACATCAGGTATAAACTGGGGGTAATTGGCCAGGAGTAGCCAGGTGTTGCTCAGGGATGGGATGGGCTTTGGTCAGCATTGTTATGAGACGTTATTCCTTTCTTTCCTCTCTCTCTCTCTCAATCTCTCTGTCTCTCTCTCTTTCACCATCATAATTTTACTTTATTCCAGTTATTAAACTGTTGTTATCGCAACACATGAGTTTTCCCTTTTTCCGATTCCGTTCCCAATTCCAGTGGGGCAAAGGAGGGAAGGGTGATGATTGGCTGTTTGGTTGTTCATAGCTGGCTGTGGTTGAACCACAACAGTGCCTTACTTAACTTCTCTTTCTCAGACCTCTGGAGTCCAATGCAGAAAAAAATGTCAAAGGAAACTTTACACAGTATACCTTTAAGGGTAGACTAGTTGTAGCCACTAGATTGCTTCTCTAGGATCTCTTGTTCATCTGGCAGAAAGTAATTTATTTCAAAGGTCAAACATTACTGGTGGCAGGGACCACAGCATGTATCTTTCACTTAGCTAGGATGGAGGTACCTTAATTGAAAGCCTGAAACCACATTCATTTCTGTGTTTTCTCTCTAGCCTGATAGATCTTCATTCCTATTTGCAGGAATAGGAATGCCTCTGGTTCAACTGAAGGAAATGTGGAAAATGCCTGATTAGCTCCAGTTTCTAGTGATGAATTGGACTACTTTCTATTGATTTACAGGTCAAACCTTAGAGACAGTTTACAGAGATGACTAAAAATTTCCATACTCCCAGTTTCCATTACTTCTTGGAACTGCAATTACTAATCTCCTTATTTTTAATGCAACGTTTATTGCTTTCCTTCTAATTATTTAAATGACATCTTACAGAAAACCTTTTTTTTACATCCTTTTTATTCTTCTACTTAAGTTTTCAAGTAATTTTGATTTCACACTGGGATTATTTCCACCTCTCATAATGATATTTTTTTTATTTACTCACATATATATCAGTCACATCTCATCTTCCTTCAGTCTTCCTTCAGTCTTCCTTCCTTTGAGCTGACACCTAGGTGCCTACTTTGTTGTTTTTTTCTATCCATCTATCTAGTTTATTTCTCTGTCTTAACTACTACCAGCCTATTCATGATCTCCAACAGGAGTAATTGTTACCCAATTTTTAGTTATTTAGGTTTTGACATATTTCATGAAGTCTCAGGTGCATCATTTTTGCTGTTGCCTAGCAGGTTTCTGACTTTTCATCAGGAAAAAATCCAATTTTTTTCTAATTTTGATGTTTTTCAATTGAAACATATTTTTTTTCTTTCTTTCTTAAAAAGAAATAGATACTATGTGCAGCACTGTTTGCATGTTGAACAGTCCTTCCCCTTTTGTCCTTGGTATTTTTACTTATTGCTTTAGCTGGATGATATATAGAAGATGGGATTGGGTCTAATGTATGTATATATTATTCATGTGTAGTGTACTGATAGAGAAAGTGTTATTTAGCATTATTGTGTCAAATCATAGCTTTAAGGCAAAATTTGAAGAAACATCCACTTTGAAGTTACATTCACTGCGTTTCCTGACATGCAGCTGTAAATCTAATATTTTAATGTTTCCACCTTCAGGAGCTTCTATAATACTTTCTCAGCTTATGTGGAAAAATATTAACTGCAAAAGTTATTCATTGAACTTGGCCCCTGTGTTGTTACCTGTATGTCATGAAACCACCATGACACTTCCAACTTTGATGCTTTCTTACATATAAGGTTAAATGTTGGTCTTAAGTATCTGTCAGTAACAAAGACTCTCAATCATGTTTTAGGTGTTACTTTAGCTGATTATTCGTGGTCCAATATTACATTGTCTCTAGTTTTTTTGTAATTAAGAGTTAAGCTTGTTTTTTAAAAAATTATTTGTAGCTATGGAAATAGTAACTATTAGAGACTATATTAAACATAATATGATAATGATATGATAAATTAATTAAAAGAATATGATAAATTAATAACAGAATCTGTTGAATTATCCAATTCCTATTAAAAATATAGTTGGACTTCACAGTGGTGAATCGCTCTCTTCACATAGGAAAAAAATATTTTCTGTTAATTAATATGCTGTGTAACAGACCATGTTAGATAGAAAAGTTTGAACAAACCTTATTCTTAAAATAATTTGTTGTGATCTTAAATACTGAAAAGTGGGCAGGATTCCAACATTCCCAGTCCACTTTCTATGCATGTGTGGGTAAAGGAGAAGTCTGGCTAGATCACTTCTTTGTCCCTGGGATATGGTTAATCCTAAGTAGTTAGACTGTGGTTTCTTTATTTTTTAAAAATCAGTAAAATTATTTCAAGAGACCTAAATAAATTCTGGTATGTCACTTGTCATTTAGAAAGTCAGGATATCTCTATAGAATGAGAAAACCAAAATTTTTGTTGGAAGCAAAATGATGGCACAAATTTGTTGCCAAGAATTAAATAGAAGCCAAAACTAGTAACATAGCCTAAACTGATTTAAAGGAGACACCTCCTTTCTAGAAATTATCCATCCAATCATAAAGATATACATATATTGTATTTCCTATACTTTTTTTAAAGACTGCCAGCTACAGGGGAAACTCAACTGTCATCCACCCAAATCAGCTAAACTAAAATTATGTGTGTTAAGTTTTGGCTTCTTTACAGAAATGATGTGTATCCAGGCTTTCAAAAGAGGTAAAGAGTTTATAGGAGTTCAGGTGTTCAGAGTTTCTTCTTGTTGTATTGTTAAGTATTTTTGCTGGTTGGGGATTTTTTAACACATTAAATTTTTCTCTCTAATTCAATGTGAGATCTGCTAATTTCAGAGTTTCTGTACTGAAACTCAAATGTTATGTGCCACAGAAGAATTCACGATTGTCTTCATTCAAACACGAACATGAGTATATTCTGAGGATTTTAAATCCCTCCTATTAACAAAACTGAATTTCACAGAATTAAAAAATTTTTAAGTTTTGAAAGTGACCTTTTGAGATCACCTAGTTCACCTACGTTTTCCACCTCTCAAGTAGGGTTGGAGGATAGATGAGATTGTTTAGGATGTGTCCGGTCAGTCTTTAATTACCAAAAGTGGAGAATCCACAACTTCTCTGGACAAACCTGATTCTGTCTATGATCATCCTCACAGTAAAAAATATTTTTTCTCATGATCAGATGGAATTCCATCGTTTTTAATTTGTGCCCGCAGTCCAATTTCATCTATGAAAAAGTTAATGGAAGCTCTGGCACAAAATAACTGCAAGTAAAGAAATATAAAGATACTGATGATATTCATCTGGTATTTCCTCTAGGCTCATAGATTGTGGAATTTCTTTTACTTTCTACTAAGTTCCCTTTTAGCCAATAAATCTGGAGGCAGAGAGAAACTGAGATTAGAATTACTAAATCCTAGTAAATTGCATTAGAGTTGCATTCATGCAACAAAATAAATCAGTGCTAAAAATAGAGGTATTTCAGTATATCAACTCCCATAGTAGGTACCAAGGGTTTCAAGGGTTTCACACATCATCCCTTTACTGATGTCTCTTTCATGCTTGCTGAGGGAAAGCAATTCCAGAAATATGTAAACCTTCTAGCTGAACAAGAGTAAAACAATCTCTTCAAAATTACACACATGCTGTGAGTGCTTCTGACGAAGTAGAAACCAAGCAGACCTAATGTCTTTAAACATGATTAAAAATCTTCACAGAAAAAGAAAAACAAAATTATTATAAAATAAGGTCAAGATAATATATTTATTTTTGTACTTATGTTTCAAGTTCAACAAGACATCTACACCAAGACAATGGTGTAGCTCCCGCCCCCTACTCCTGAGTCCTTAATCTTCATTGTCATAAATCATTGTGCCAGGCTAAAATATTGAGAGTGACTTTGGGTATTTGTCTAGCCATACAGCACAGATGGACAAACTAAGAGACTTGGCAGTTAGCAGATGTTGATTTGTGCTGAATTCAACACTATTGTTACAGGCTTACTGCTGTAGTTATATTTAGGGTTGATACAGTAAAAATCTCTGCATCTCCTTTTGTCAAGGCAAGGCATTCCAACTGATTTCTTAGGGAGCAAGTATGAGCGATTGCTGTAGTTTCCTAAACATACCCTAGAGGTTATGTAGGATTAGCAGTACAACTTGAAGAAAAACCTTGAAGTCGGCAATGGGTTTCATTCTCTGAAAGCATGCATGTTCTGTGCTTCTTTCCATCCGTGCAACGACTTATGGAGGCACTGTAGTGGTTTGGTACAGCCTTGTGCTGCACAGAATGAGGGAGTAAGGGCAGTAAGGATCATTCTGCCTCTCTTTATATATAATGTAGATCAACTACCTTCTCTATCAATGCTGGCAAAAAAGTATGTAATGTGTGTTTTTCTTGGTTTGTTACTGAGGAGTAATGAAGCTCTTCCAGCTCTCTGTTCTTCAATTACAATTAGCATTATTATTTGGTGCTAAGGTTAATGTGAGGTCTGAAATCTCACAGGGCATTGACAAGGGGTGGGAATCCAATTTTTTAGTGGAAGTGAAGACCGGCATTTAATGCTTAGTGGTTCTTGACTCTATGGAAACAGTAGGAATCAGATTTCTAGTACATATGTAGACTCCAAAATGTAGTTGTTCTAATAGTGGATGTACTTCCATCCAAAAACTGGTTCTCTGTAACTTTTTATATATGTGGCTTGCATATGACTCCTGAATCTGGCTCGCTACTGCTGATGACACAAATTTGTGTATAACTTTCATGTAATATATCTCACTTAGATTTTGGCTTTCTGAGGAAACATCTTCTTCATTTTTTCCTATTATATTATTGCATTGTGTCAAAATACCCTGCCATAGTCGCTGCTCAGCTGCAATAATAATTAATTCATAACCTGCTTTCATGAGTTGGAAGAAAACTATTCACTCACAATCTGTTCTCCCTGCTTTTTTTGGTCTTCTTATATCAAGATGAGTTCAGGTCAAAAGACAGAAATGGATACTGAAGGTTCAAAATCCAGAAGGAAATGAGCTGAGGCTCCTAAAAGCTGTTTCAAAACTAACAAAAATCTCTTGCATGAAATATGTGATATAAAATGGAAAAAGACTTGAAGTATATCCTTGTGGGCTTAAAGTATAACTATTTCTGTGAGAAATATGTTTATTTATAACTTGTTTTGAGAATGTCTGTTTTTGAACAAGTAATAGGCAGATAGGAAAAAATGAAAACTCTACTTTTTAAAAGATGGCTTCAGATACTAAACTCTTTTTGAAGACAACTTCAGATAAAAATAACTTCTTGATTTCCTGTAAAGTTTGAAATTCTTTCAACTTTTCCACATGTGTAAAATAAGGAGACACACACCTTTGAGGATCCTTGTGGGTCCCTTCCATCTCAGGATATTCTATGATTCTATATAGCTGCTCTTAAAAAACTGCTTGAAACAAAATGCCATCAAATTTGTATAATACCAATTTCCACATATTTCATGCACCTCAGTAATCTCTTAACCACCTGACCACTCCTGAATGTGACTAATCTGCATATAGATAGTCTAAATTAACATGCTTAAAATATCTAAAAGCAGATTTCAAAGGAATCATTCTGGAGCTAGGTACCCAGCCTTCAATCATTTTCACTGGCTGATTTGGAAACCCAAATGATACATTTTTCCTTTAAATTATGGTAAAAAATGTAACCTTCTTCTAGGAAAAATAGCTCCTGTATGTAACAGTATTTTTCAGATATTCTTTCTTTCTGCACAAGCCCATGAGATAACATGACCTTAAGTTCCTAATCAATAAATCAAAAATACTTTCAGATATCTTATGCTTTGTGACATTTAGAAAGGGTGGCAAGATGAACATTAGGAGCGATTTTTCAGTATCATTTCTATACTTACCAGAATGTCTTCCCTTGAAAATGAAGACAGATTGCCTTTATTTCTGTTTCAGACTTTAGTTCTCTGTTCACCCTTATTTCAGCTGTAAGAAGGGCAAAATTATGATGTCTGTTTTGAAGTCCCAATTACCCTCATTTATGTCAATGGCAACTTTAATAAGGCTTCTTTGTGTTTTAAGCTACTGAAGCAGAATCCAAACAATTAAATCTGTGGTATCAAAATCCCTGTGCCTTTGAGGAGATATCGTTCTGTCTGCAGCTCTGAATGCAGCCCAAAGGCTTGGCCTTTCTTAAAAAGGTGCAGCATTGCAGACTTGTCTATATGTTTCCCACTGGGAGCTTTAAATAGGAGGCAACTAATTTTCAGTTTCCACTTTTAATTATTCAATGCTGCAAGTTGGATTCTTGTGGCATAATGTCAATTAGTAGGCAACAAAGTGAAACAAGTGAATTGCAAACTTTTGACACTGCAAGAATTTTTCCTCTGTCCTCTGAGAGTTGGTAAGCACTGTAAAAGAAAAATGTTTCTGTCATTTAGCTTTGCTTGTACCATTTTTTCCCTGTATAAACTTAAACTAGGTAAAGTCTGTGGTCTCATTTTAATCCACAGTAAAGACAATAGTGTCAAAAATAATGTTTAGAGGTTCGGTTTATTTTAAAAATGTCAATCAGGGCACACAAACCTATTAAGAGACTGCTAAGTAAATTAAATGTCACATTCTACATACAGGGAGTTATTCTGACATGTCAGCATCATCTGTAATCAGAGATTTGGGTTTGAAGGAACCTCTTGAGATCATCTGGTCCAACTTCCCTGATCAGGGTCAGCTAAAACTGGCTGTCCAGGACAAAGTCCAGTTGGATTTTTATTATATCTATAAAAGGAGACACCACAGCTTCTCTGGGCAGTCAGCATGTACTGGTGCATAGGAATATTCCTCCACAGGAAAACTGAGGATGATTCATGTCACATCCTTACAAATAATATAGACTTTACACTCAAAGTAAAGACATCAAGCAATCAGTATAACCTTTATTTGGATGTTTGCCCAGCACAAATTAGAAGATTGGTTAGTTTTTTCCTCATCATTCAAAATAAAATAGAATATCCCACTGTCTGGAAGTCATGGCTTTTAAAGACATTTTATCAGTTTCTTTTTTATTATGTTTTATGTTGTCTAATATCTCATCCTGTTCATATGCAATAAATACTTTAGGTCAAAATACATATTCTTTAGGCATGAGCTGCTTTCAACCAAGTCATGTTAGGTGACAGTGGGGAAAAATACAATTGAAAAATTATTTCGTTCAGTTCCTAATGTTTGCTTTAGTTGGGGTATTTTCAGTTAGTGTCATTAGCAAGTGACTTCATATAGTTGTAGATTTATCTTATTCTGTAAAAGTGAAAGTCATGTGCAATATGTATGATAGAGAGAGGTCGTTTGGCATGTCCATAGTGTGTTAGGGTGTGCAGGAATATTTGTACTGTCCAGAAACAATAAGAGGGAATGGTATACAGCTGTGCAATCAGTCTGCTGTTTGGATAATCTGTCATATCTGCTTAGATGTATGGTGCTTCATCATGCAGTGTAGCAACAGCCTTTTTTTTCTGTCCTATGGTTGAAAAAAATGTCTTTTGAATTACATTCAGTAAAAGCCAGGATTGAGGAAAAAATAGAAGTAATTTTTTTTGTTGTCTTTATTTTGTGCTGGTTCCTCATTCCTCTGGCAAAACTTTTGTGTGGATGGAATTTTTGAATCCTTAAAAACACCGTGGTGAACATTAACACAGCCTTCATATAGGATTTGTTTGCTTGAGAGGAAAGTTTTCTTTTACTTGGGCTAGTACAGAAGAGAAAATCAATCATATTTAATGAACAGATGTGTCCATTTAAAAAGGACTGACTTCTTTTGTTCTCTTCCAAACTGGAAATGCATTGTGCATTTTAGTGTATGACAGGTCAGGTAGGAGCAGTAGAAATTCAAAAGTTACTTTTTTATTTACCTTAAAGCAATACATAATTGAGTCTGAAATGTAGACCGTGTTTCAGATTATTTTGTATAATTAATTGATACTTCAGACCCTTCAAAATAAGGATTATAAGGATTTAATTGGTAATGTTGACCAAAATTGGAATGAACAGTCATTCATCCAAGTTGCAGTACATAATAGGTAATAGTTTTCAGATATCTATTGAGCATTCATGTTCTGTCATTCCATCTTTTATTTTCTGCGTTTGGTTTTTGGAAGCTTTCAAACATAAAACAAAGGTCCATAATAAAACAAAATAAAATAAAAGTTCAAATAAAACTACCTCTACAACTTCTTCATAAAAGTCTCTTCATAAACTGATTACATTGCAAAATTTGTCCACATGTGTGTCCTCAGTAAAGACTACAATGAAATGGAATAAAAGTGTATCTTGAAAAATAATTTGTAGTTTTTTGAGGGTGCAGTTGAAATAATAAAATTAAAAGAAGATTTTTTAAAAAGTTCTAAAATGGGCATATTAAAATACCATGAAAGAAAAGGTAAATTTAATTTATAGGTAAAAACAGTCATGAGTGAAAGGATGTATTTTTTACTGGACAATATTTATGGGGTCATAATATACCTGCTTCTCTTTTAAGTTTTTATCAGTCTTCATTATGTTTGATTTGACTAAATGGCATGATCAAGTAACACAGTTTTAATATGGCTTTTGTTTTGCCTCTCCGCTCTAAAGGAGGCACTGAATATGTTTGGCACTGTGACAAATTTTGAACCGATTTTCCTCGCCAGACTTCTATGTTTTGATGCTGAATCCAAACCAGATACAGAGAGGATGGTCCTCTACCTTTCAATAGAGCACTGACGTAAAAATATAACTCAGGAGCCAGAAATTCTTTTCAAGGTGAGGGCAGTGGTGAAGAGGGGCAGGGGCAGAGAAGGGAGAAGCAATGGAAACTTCACTGGAAATTCATGTGAAAATGCACAATATCCTCTTCACCACAGAGTTAATCAGATTAATATCTCTGGTGGAGTCATAGATGTCAGTACTTCTGCTTTGTCAGGAATTTCACAGTAAGATAAGCACAGCAGTTACTATATTCCATATATTCCATACTTCAAAGTAACAGTAGTGTAATAATGTTAATCAAACACAAAAGCATTAACATTTAATTGTTTCTACCATCCAGAGGTTATATTTGAAGACACCCTCTGGTGCCTTCACTAGAGGTTTTGGTTCCCTTTATATCAATAGTGGAAAAAGGTGGTTTTTTTTGTGATTTAAACATATATAAAGTTATTTTTGAGAGAAAATAGCAGTAAATTATCAGGAACAAAATGCAAAGTGAGACCAGTATCCAATTTTCAACAATTCCTCAAGCTCTACATGTGAAATACAGACTAAAATAGGTTATTGGTTAAATGTCTAAGTACATTACCTATAAAAACTAAAGCAGTGTTTTTATTACTGTGTTCATTTGCACAAAAAATAGTGTGTGTAAAAAAATGTTAAATTTAAAATTGAAGTGTTTGTCAATTTGTTATCATAACGAGACAATCTTTCTCTAAATTTTCTCATTGGAAAATGAGAAAATTGGAAAATTTCCATGAATATTTGTGAAGCAATATGCTAATATTAAGATGTTAATTACATTTCACTTTTTATCCCTCACTGTAACTGTTACCTGTAAATTACCGTCAAAACAGTAAGAGTATTGAATAATACACTTCACTGTGACTATTCTTTGAATTCTTCAAAGATAGAAATGTGCTTTATGTACTTTTTTCAGCATAAAAGCAATAAAAATTTAGCATTAAAATTCCTGCAGGATTAGTTCTAACTTCTCTACTACAAGTCAACAGCTCTCCTCTGTCAGAGTTCCAGGCAAATGTTACCATCTTTTAGGTGACAACTGAGATAATTTTGCTTTATCATCTATCTCTTTTCTCTGATACTCCTCCCCAGTGTTGCAGCTAACACCATTGAGAGCACCAAAGGCAATAGAATCATAGAATCGACTGGGTTGGAAAAGACCTCTGACATCATCAAGTCCAACCCTTTTTCTAATCCACCATGGTGCCACATCCAGTCTCATCTTAAAAACCTCCAGGGTCGGTGAATCCACCACCTCCCTGGGCAGCCCATTCCAATGTCTGATTATTCTCTCTATAAAAAATTTCTTCCTAATATCCAACCTAAACTTTCCCTGGCAGAGCTTAAGATCATGCCCTCTTGTCCTACTTCTGGTTGTCTGGCAGAATAGACCAACCCTCACCTGGCTCTGATCTCCTTTCAAGTAGTTGTAGAGAGTGATGAGGTCACCCCTGAGCCTCCTCTTCTCCAGGCTAAACAAGCCCAGCTCCCTCAGCCTCTCCTCACAGGACTTGTGCTCGAGTCCCTTCACCAGCCTGGTTGCTCTTCTCTGAACCTGTTCCAGCACCTCAATATCCTTCCTGAACTGAGGGGCCCAGAATTGGACACAGCACTCGAGGTGTGGCCTCACCAGTGCTGAATACAGAGGAAGAATCACTTCCTCTAGGAATATCCTAGACTGCCTCTTCTCTGCTGAGTTTCCAGCAGACATTCAGCAGGTTAAAGTCACCCACAAGAACAAGGGCTGGTTTATCAGCCCATTAGAAAGGAGTAATGAGTCATGCTGGTATAGTTAGGTTTTACTTTGAGACTTGGATTTTGAAACTAACACTGTTGGTTATCGTGACTCAGTTCTGAAATAAATGCAGATAACTCAGCATTGTAAATCTAATATAAAAATATCAGATATTTTTAACTGATACGGTACTCAGAAGGTCATAAAATTTTATTGAATAGTGTAACCTATATAAACTTCTTTTGTATGTTTTGGAAAAGCACAGCCATAAATAAATAACCCTAAGGCACCAGTACAAGCTGATTAGCTAAATGTAAATGAAGAAACTGTAAATGCAAAGTACAAACAGCTGTATTATCATACAAAGAGCAGCATCCTTGGTACAGATTATGCACTGATCACAACCAATACAATTATCAAAGCATGTGACATTCTGTAACCAGCTTTCTACTCTCTCTGAAAAGAATTCCTAATCAGTTCTGATAATTAGACAGTCCTAACTTAACCAAATAAGTATTAGGTCTTTGCTAAGTTAAACCACTTTGACTGAAATAGGTTAATATATGAGAACTACAGCTAGTAAAACCATCAGGAGCAATAGCTTGTGGTGTAAGGGTGACAGAAATCAGCTGTGCTCAGGCTGGAGGCAGTTGACAGAAGATGTACAACCATGTCCAAGCTATAAATACAGGTTATGGTTTTCTTTCAAATACTTTTCCTTCTCTTACATTGCTTACAGGCATTTAAGTTGTTTGATCTAACCTCTAACTCAGTTTTCCTAGACATAACTCACATCTACTTGCATTGAATTTTTTCTCATGGTTTTATTTGTTTTGATTAGAAGAAAATGCAAAGTTTCATTAATGATACCACAAGATTTTTTAAATCTACATGGGAATAGCTGTACACATTTTACAATAAAAAGAAAGCAAATTGTGTATTTCAAACTGCTACTTTGAAGTAAGTTGACTAGATTCTTTTTTTTCCCCTGACATTTCAAGGTGCAGATAAAGCATTAGGCCTAATATTTTAAAAAGAAATGCGTTTTGGAAGAATTGTTTGAGACAAAAAAATTGAACTTTTCCACAGAGTAGAGAAGGTGGAACAGGTCCTGAGATCATGATTTGTATATTGCCCTTGCATTGTGCGATTAATTGACTCTCATGTAATTATTCTCATCCTCTCTGTGGATAATTTTCTAGGTGATCTATGTAAAACAATGTGTAAAGTATATTAAGATGGTTTGGTTTTTTTTTTTGGTTTTGTTTTGTTTGTCGGTTAGTTTTAAGGTCTATCTCTAACAATGAATTCTGTACTACAGAAATAAAACATTTTCTTCTTAGTTTTCACACCCACACAAAATGTGTGGGGGTTCTCCAGTGATTGCTAGGACATGAAAAGTCATTAAGATGTAATGACTAAGTGGCATCAATAATTCCAGTGTTCTCAGAGAAAGCAAATCAGGAAAACAGAAAAACTGAATTCTGAAGATTCTATTTGTTCAGTTTTGGGATTAGAGAAAAAACTGTCTCACCTAGCTGGTCATGAAACACAAGATCAAGTGAAACAGCCTATTTTTAGGTATTATAACATTATCAGGTAAAAGATATTACTTTAAGACAGTTATTCTTGTAGAGATCTTAAAGGAAAAGAGAGTGAGAAGTCAAAATCTGATCTTAGTGGTATAATATATATTAAGATATGTTGTACTAAACCAAATCTAACACCAGAAACAGGGCAGACAAATAAAAAATCTCCAAACCCTGTGTTTGGAGTGACTTTTTATCTATTATTAACAGCACTTAAAATTATCTTTAAGTAGGTTGTATGCATATTGCTTGTAGGAAGCAGTTATCGTCAATTCATTTATTTTCCTTCTATTTTCCTAACAGAATTAAGACCCGAAATGAAAAGTGAGGCTCTGTATAGGTTTTGTAGAAAGGAATTTTGAGCCCTTATCAGGCTCCAAGCTAAAACACCACTGTAGATCTACTCAGAGAAATCAGGATCAAGACAAGTTATAAGACTGACAATCAGACAAAATAAGATAAAAATTAGACAAAAATTATATGAAATCAGAAGCAACCTGTAAAGATTCAGATCTAAATAGGAGTAAAACTGAATTTGTTCCTGATGGTCATCTTAAAGAGCAAGAGTTTTCATCCTCTAATATTATAGCTGTAGAAAAAGAAATTCAGTTTTTCATTTGTATACCTTTGCATCTTTACAATTGAAAAGAAAATCTGGCTCAAGTTTTTGCTTTGATATCCCCTGGACAAGAATATAATCCCAATCCTCAAAGCTAATGCACATTTTGGTTTCCCCTGAACGGCAGCACTTACGGCCATCTGTTAGACTGGCATTACTCCTAAACCAAAATCATTCTGCCAGTTTAAAAATGCCATGGAGAAGCAACGGGTGGAAAGAATCAATTTTTATCTCTTCTCCCTCTTGTGGTAGCCTTCATCAGATATTGCTCTAAATTTATTTTTTTAAAATTGTTTTAAGTGTTTCTAGTTAACACCAAGGCTGATTGCAGAAAGTTAATTGCCCATGTAACTTTTTAACCGCTATTAATCTTAGACCTCTACCAATTTAATTTTTGTCAGATTACGTTTGAGCTTTATAAAAATTTAAAGAAAAAAAAAAAAAAGGAAAGAAAAGAGGACAAGGTTTAAAAAAATAAGGCACCAAGGAAAGCACTAAAAAGCCTATGAAATGTTTTTTAGTGGGTCAAGTTGTGTGACAGAATGACATTTTTTTCTCTTTTTAAGTAAATTAATAAGACATTTTATATTAAGCTATTCTGTGGGAAACGTGACCCTCATTTTTACTTCTAAGAAAAGACATTAGCTTTAGTAATATTCTTCCAGTTGAGCCTGGGATATGACATACAATATAGCTTCTAAGTGAGTAAGCACAGTCATTATTGACGCATCCAAAATAGTTTACTTCTGTGTGACTATCTGGAAAGAGGTATGTAAACAAATTTTCTCCAGAGGTTGCCTCGAAGAAAAATGTTTATTTTAGACCTGTCGCATTGCAGCACTTCAACTATAAAATTTTCAGCTATTTCAAACACTTCCAGAAACTCTTATGATTATTCCTTAATGTGGGAATCCTTCAAATGGTCGTACACAGCACATGGTGCCAAAAAATATCAGTCAGGAATCTACTATTCTCTGGCCGGCTTAGCACTAAGTAGTGAATATATGCCATGCACCGCAATCACAGTATGACCTCAGACTGTGGGCAGACAGACAGCCATTCTTATTTCTTCTATAGTGGACACGCTGTCAAGAAAACTTGTATTGAAGGAAATGCTGGTAACATGAGTAACCAAACAATGGGTTGCTATTGCTGATGAAACAGTGATTCAGTTTAAAAAATGCTTTCACTATGAGAAACTTTTCCCTCTGTGAGAAGAAAAATACCTTTTCCACAAATAGACTAATTTAATGTATGTTCCATGGAATTTGATAGTATCAAATGTTTGCTTAGAGATTAATTCGAGGCTTTGTCTTCACTTGAAGATACATTCTTGCGAGTTTCTTTGTGTGGGACTCAGTTTTACTCTAAATTAACTACCTCTGAAGAGTTTCTGTTTTCAGTTGCATTGCATGCATCTTTTGGGAATGTCTTTACTTTAAACTGTTACGGTTTCCTGGTTTTATTTTTACAGGGAACTGTTCTGCATTCTTAGAAGTTTCATTTTCAGACTATTATGTTTATTCATTAATGCTTTTAATGTTCCTGCTGAATCACTGTTGCACTTTTACTCTCTAACATGCGCCAAGCTCTCACAGCTTGGAATCTATCCCACTGTAATGAAAATTTGGGACTGAGACCTAAATTGTACTGACACAAATCAATCTGCTATTGTCTTGTATACATTGGCATTAATTGATTGGTTTGTTGGCATTTCTTTAATTGCTTTAGTTATGCAATTAAGACAGATCTTGTGAAATGGCAGTAGGCTTAAAGAGAACAGTTAAGAAAAGAATTGCATTCTGAATAAAATCAGGAAAAAAATTCCACCACAGGAGATTTTATAGTGTGACACTCCTAAAAAAACCTTAGGAACCTGGTCACTACAACTACGTGTGTAACTGGTTAAGTCATAATAAGTAAGTAGTTTTCCTGTGATAACTTTGTATTTCTTTAATTCAGTGAGGATTGTTTGGGGTTTTTGGGGGCAAGGAGTTATTTATTAAGTACAACTTAATTTTTATTTGAAATTTGCCTTGACTGTTTCTCTCTTGATATAATCCATTTTAATGTACAAATGACCACAAATTTTCTTCCAACTGAAAGAAATAATAACTTTCTATTATCTTTTTTTTACAAGAATGATTAAACAAGTTATATTTTCATAAGACTTGCACTGGAAAAAGAGGGTTGAAAGTGAATTATAAAGGATGTAGTGGAGATAAACAAAGTCATGACTAAAGATTAGTACTGTTTTCAGTACAGAAGATCTGTGGAGCCTAGGAGAAAGATTAGAGAGAGACCTGGATGAGAGGACAACTACTGAAGCTAGACAAAAAATATTGTCTGATATATATATAGCAAAATACTGATACATGCAAGAAGTCTGTCTGCTAGACAGCACAGGTTCTTAGCTGAGAAATCACAATGGGATGAGCATAAATTCAGTCAAATGTGATGAATGTGATGGACTCTTAATTCTTGTGGACTGTGCTTATGCCAGTGTATCCTTATTTCAAGTGTTTGTTATTTCAAAAGAGTTGTTATATCATGATGAGCAAAAATTCCAGGATGCTCAGCTTTACATAGCAGGATATATGCTAATCTAATATGACATACAAAAACATACACACTTTGGAAGATCACTTTAGCCCTTCTGTTATGGTCTTCAAACTAAAAATTAACAGAAGAATATTTATAAGTAGGTATCTCTTGGAGTAAGAAACTGTCAAAATTGATTCTAGTAATTGAATAAGAAGTAAACTCAAGGAGAAAGTGATTGAATAGTTTGTGCAGGTGGATAGAGACAGCTCTAAGTAATAAAAGTGTAATGCAATAAATCACTCCCAGAGCAGAGGAACCATATTTCTCATATTGAAGCTGAGTATGCAGAATGGTTGGTGTACTAATGATACTCGTAGCACAAACCTTGCTCACTACTGGCATACCTATTCCTTCAGGTGAGAAACCATTGCTTCCAGTATTCCACAACAGCTTTTATATCACCTTCAGTTAGTGTGCCAGCACTTTCCAGCCATTTGTCACATTTTCTAGGGCTTTTTCTCTGGAGGACAGAAAATATAAAAGTTGATTACCAGTTTCAATGTTTTGGGGTCTGAAAGACTGAAGGGATTTCAGGTGCTCAATCACTATTTATATGGAAAAATTAACTCTGTCTGCATATGGGCATAGGGAGTCTTTGTAGGAAAAGCAGAGAATGAATCTAGTCTACTAAACAGGAGTGATTACACTATCTGCATTTAAATACTTAGACAAAAAAGGCTGCACTTTCTCAGATATATCCTAACACATCTATTTTTACTGTATCTCAAATATTTCATGTACACATGTGTGTGCCTTTATATGCTCCTCAGAATAGGAGCAAAGTAAAACACTTCAATTTTTTATATGATCAAGACCAGGAATAGATGATGCATAATTCTAATCTTCATTTCACCCAGAGGAAAGATAAGAATGCAGTAAGTTAAGCTTGTCGCTCATGTCTGTATCCTCAGACATCCTATGTATCAAGCTTCCAAGAGATCTAAAGAACAAAAACCAGTCCTGCCTTCTTGACGATTGTAAAAAATAATTGAAGTGTGAGACTAGTACTAATGCTGTATGTTACTGCATCTGAAATCTGGATGAATAGAGGCAAAAAATAGGATGTCCAAGAATAGCTAAAAATGTTGGAATATAATTTTACTGATAGTTTTTTTTATTAGCTTTCTTATAAGAGAAAAGGGAAATTATTGATGTGAGGAGACTGACTGTGCCAATAAGAGGCCAAAAAAATCATCAATTTGTGAATGAATGTTACACTCTTTAAGAATGACTGCATCAGTGTAACAAACTCAAAAATTCCCCTAAGGACTCAATATGTATGTAATTCTGCTTTTGGGTAGCTGATTAGTTCGTTCGTTCCTTCATTTGTTCCTTCCTTCCTCCCTTCCTCTCTCCCTCCCTCCCTCCTTCCTTCTGCTCTTGCTCATGTACATTTGTTTTAACCATAGAGTAAAATATATTTAGACAGATTTCTTCCACTCTGTCATAAAGAATAATGCTTGTGTAGAGTAAAACTGAGAAAATGTGGCATACCATACCACATTGATTCAAAATTATTACAGAATTTATATTGCAAATACATATTAACCTGTTGAACAGGAAATCATACAAATTTTTGCTAATAATGTTACAGATCTTCTACTTTTATTTACTTCTGTTATACTGTATTTTAAGCAACTACACATACTGGAGAGATGCAACACACTTTTCGTGCACTTTCTCCGATTTTGGTGCTGAAAGCAGGACAATATTTATCTTATTTGTTTATTTTGTCCTCCATGGGATTCAATGAATCTAAAATGGCAGATCCTTGTGTGATGCCAACAATAAAAATGTTTCTTTGAAAAGCTTTTTTTCAAGAAATACACCAGAGTTTTTCCAAGCATTGTCCCTATGCAGCCAGAAAATATAAAGATGAGTCTTAAATACAAGCTTTCTTTTTAAGTTTTTTAGATATATTTATAGAATATATTGTCAAAGTTATAAATCCTAAATGAGACATGTATTGTGTAACTCTGTACTAAAAGTGTTTCTGGTTTACATCCAAGTGGGAGGTGAGCAAGGCATCTGTAGGTTTTTTTAATCTGTCCCTGGTTTCACAATGACTTTACATCTTCAAATTCAATTTTGAAATGGCTGTTGCATTGCTATCTCTCTACACAGTACATTTCTGCAACAACAGGAAGCAAGCTGAATTCAGCAATCAGATAGCTTGTTCTCTTATCAACAAAGCAGACTTCATTATGAGGCATCCCTGTTTATCTAATTTCTTTTTGTACATACTGTCTGAATGCGGTGTCAGCCTCTTCTAGCTTAGTATGTCTACAATTGCCTGTGGATAAATGCTCTTTACAAGTAACAACTATTTTATAGTTACATATATACGGGGGGGGGGGGGGGGGGGGTGAGTGTATAAACATGTGTATAGATATATATATATAAAAAATACTCAAACATTTTTATAAATATACATTATATAATGTCATGGTTTCGGCCAGGACAGAGTTAATTTTTTGCAGTACTTGTGAGGGGGTGGAGCCTGGAGCCATGTGGGCATGGCTATGGGTTTCTTTGGTACCACCTCATGTCATTGCCAGAGGCAGAGAAAAGGTACTCTAGCTTCCAATAAGGTAGGGGCTTCTGGTCCAGAAGACGTTACAGAAGCAGAGAAGCCATCTGCTGTTGTTCATTGTTGCCCAGCATCCAGGGAGAGCATCTTTGCATGTAAATCGTTCCTTTGAATACTTTTGTTATTGATATTGTTTCTCTTACTGTTTATATTCTTATCTCTTTGCTGTTTCCATTAAATTGTTCTTTTTTCAAGATTTACATGTATTTAAATCTTATCTTATCCTATCTGTCTTGTCTTACAATATATCTTATCTGTATGATCAGATAAGCTTCTGATCATTCCCCTCTTTTAAAGCAGCATGAGGTAAGAAGAATTGAATTTTATGGAGGGACCATCGTATAGGGGTGTATGGGTATATAAACACTATTCTAGCTAAAATTTCACCTCCTTCAAACTAACAAAAATCAGGGTAGTGAACACTCTTAGCTCCCAGCTTTTTTCCCCACTGGCCACTCTCTCCAGCCTTGCTGTGGCTGGGACCAAACAGGACACAGCTTTCAGAGAAGCCAGGCCAATATCTCTCCCCTGAAAGAAGACTATGAACATAGCTTGTATAGATTATCATAATTAGTTTTGCACAATAATTTCTAACGATATGACTAATTGAAATGAAATTTTTTTTTGTAGCGTGTGCCCCAGATTTAATGGCATTTCTGTCTTGAAAGCAAGTTTGCGTTTAATATGGTTCTTTCACAGCAGTTATCCAAAACCTAGGGAAAAGGACTTGTCTTACAACTATGAGAAGAGCAAGACAAGGTTATTGCTCTGAGCCAGGAGGGCAGGAGATGTAAGAATGAGAGACCACCAAGAGAGACTTGTCTATCCTTGAAGTTGTATGGTATTCCTCTGTTTTTTCATCAACTTTCTTTCCTGTACACATAAGAATTGTGTTTTTTGTGCTTTTCCCAGCATTCTCAATGAAGCACTTGAACACTAGAGAAGGGAAGAAGTTGTCATTTTTCCTGCATTAAAAAAAAAAAAGTCAAACAATTTTCCTTACTTTAATGTAGGCTTTGGAAATGCATTGTGTATTTGAAACTGTAGAATTTCCGTTCTCAGAGATTTTATCATTCTGGGCTATTAGACACTCTAGATTCTCAAAATAATTTCAAGAGAGCAGTTTTTAAAACCTCCTACATAAAAATCTAGGATAAAAAAATTGTTTATTCTCATTATTTAAAAAGAAGAAATTAGCCTCTATCTGTTACAACAAGCTAACATTAAACAGACGTAAGAGAATATCATTACTGTAATTTCAATATACACAAATCTTGAGCAAAAATTTCATCAGAAACCCACCATGAAATCTAGAACCCATAAAATAATTCTGTTAAATGGCAAATAGCTGAATCCAGAAAGAAGAAAGGACTACAGAGACCATTTATCTATTTGAACTAGAAGTTCCTCCTGATTTGCACCCTTTTTTCTCTATTGTTTGTAAGGTAGTAGAAGATTTCTTTAGCAAATGTGTATCTTTACCTTTTTTAGAGTGGGTAATTTGAAATAATTAGATTGTCCAAATTTGAGTATTTAAGCTCCACTTACCTGAGCTCATTTTTGGCTGTAACAGTGTGTGTATGAAAACATAAGCCTTTACCTTCCACTTTCACCTAGCTGTATTTTGATGCTACTGTAATTGCACTTTCCTCCATTAAATATATTACTGTATTTTCCCTGAAGTCAGCAGTCTAAGATTCTTTCAGCAACTACTAAGCTACTGTTTTAGGCAGATGTACATTCCCTTTTTTGTGACTTGGAGACTATCATTCAGCAGCCACTGGTTTCTGTAAAGCAGCTCAAAGACCTTTTAGAACAATATCAGATTGAGAACAGCAGTTATTCCCAATAGCTTGGAAGTAATTTCTGGCCTGAGAAAAAGAGACCTGCATAATGTGAAATTCCTAAAATTAAACTGGGGACTGTATATTAATATTATAATACTAATACAGTATGCTAATGTTAGTCATAGATATTGATATGATAGCGTGTTACACAGAGTTAGCCCCCAAGAGATGCAGGAGGAAATTTTAGTGACTCATGAGAAATCAAGTATTTCAGGCAAAGTAAGCTCATTCAAAAACAGAATTATTGAATTTCTCTTTATGATTGCATTGTGTGTCTTACCTAAAACTCTTTGGCTCGTAAAATGGTTGTAGATATGACAAAGTTAACTTCTTATTTGAATAGGTTAATAAAGGTATGTGTTTGTTTACTGACATGCAGGATTTTTTTCCCTAGAGTACTTGGTAAAAAAAGTGTAGATTAATTTACAATTTCCATTTCAGTAGCAGTATAGATACATGTTTGGTTTTTTGTTGTAGTTTGTGTTTCCCTAGCAATATTCTATATGTTGCACACAAGATTTCATTTGACAGTTATTACAGTGGTACCTCCAAATGTGCACTGTCTCTTATTAAAGCTGCAGAGAATTTCTAGTGTTGGTTTGCTATACTAAATTAAGGCATAACTTTGGTCAACGCTCCCATAATTTTTGACTGATAAAAGATGGTATTTCATCTCTATTTGCATATTGTGTAGTGAAAAAATACTGTTTTCTATGTACATATTCTATAATAATCCTAATTTTGATTTTAATTTTGGGTTTCTGATGTGAAACTTTTATTGTATGTACATGTACTTTCTATTTAGGGAACAGATTTTATGAAGAGCAGTAGCTCTCCTATTCATGTATCAGGCATCCATCATCTATCACCTGTGAGACTCTTCCAATATGGCTCAGGCATGCATCAGTCAGGCATATGAAACGCAAAATGGTTTTAGATATATGTAACTATTTGTGTTTGCGTGGCTGATTGAACTTTAAATACTAGGCTGGAATTATTTTGCCATTCATTTTAGTCCTAATTCTAGATAGCAATACTTTGTCTTTCCTATCCCTGCTGGCCTTTTGGTATTTTACAATATCAAAGAAAATCTAGATAAAAATAAAGAAAAAACACGGATTTTATTCTTTTATAAGATTTTATCTCTCAGGCTTAACTTACATATTCATCCAAAATAAGAAGATGTTTTACCTTATTAGAGATTATTTACTTATCAAAGAAAATGTTTAAAACACACATGGGAATCTATTTCATTTTGGTCTAGTGGAACAGAAAGTGACTCTTTAGGAGTAGTTTATTGATTTAAACAGTTGAGCAGCATAATTGTGTGGAAAGTATTACATCACAATATGTATTATATCTCCACAGAAAAGAAATTGCATTGGAATCTCAACTGGTAAAGAGAGTTCATTAGAAATAATAGACATTTTTCTCCAAAACTCTGACTTTCCCAATTAGTTTTGCTGCTTTCTATATATGGTTGCTGCCTCAAAGATATGAATTACTATAACTTCAAAACAGGCAGAATGTACATTTTTACACCTTCCAATCAAAAATTTCTATCTTCTGCAGTGTTGTGTGGCTGTGCATATGAAAGCTGAATTCAATATATAAAACTTCAGAGTGATGCTAAACAGTAGTAGCTTGAATTCATTAGTATTAAGTAAACACTTGAAAATTTTATAAACATACTTGAAGGCTTCCCAGAGTTCCTAAAATGTTGTATTGTAAGGACACTTTATATTGTTGCTCACTGTGATATGGTGCTACTAACAATGAAGGTATCTTGTTGGTGCAGTAATGGCATTTTATGCCTCAAGAAATGATAGCAGAATGTTGTATTTAAAGGAAAACGGGGTTTTCCTGATTTAGGGCTACAGGAAAGATTTCAAGACATAGAATGTGAATCATGTAAGTATAACCCTATCCTAACCTCTCCTTTTCTACTTAGAGAATTTGGAGACAAAAATTTAAAATCAGGATGATGTTTCCAGGTTTTTTTACTTAGTCTAAAAAGGGTTTACTTTTGGAGGTATTGAGAGAGATGATTTTTTTATCATTCTAAAGTATCAGTAAATATGCCAACCATCTTTAATTATTATTTTATAGGAAACATTTAAAGGACTGAAAAATTCCAAAATATGAAAGAGTAAAAAGAGTAGACTCAAAAGTTCCAACACAATATAAACTGAAGCTCATACCTAGCTAGTACGCAGCAGTCATTACTGGGTTTTAAAATACACTACTCTAAAAAATGTATTCTGAGTCTTTGAGCTCATTAAAAAAAAAAAAAAATCAAATATTAAGAGTAAATGAAGCTAGCTTGCCTAGTCTTTGCAGCTGCATTTTTCTGAGTGAGTGTGCATTTAGCAGCTTGTCAGAAATACAATTAATAGAAAATTTACTAAATATCAAATTTTAATTTAGAAAAAAATAGAGGCTAACAAGAATTTATTTGGTGCTCAGTTAATGGCTCTGTTCTATAGCATAAAGCAATGCATAAAAAGACATGGATTCATCTTTTTTTTTTTTTTTAACTAGGAAAATTTTTCTACCAATTAAAATAATAGATTTATCTTTAGCTGAAGTCATTCTTATCTGCAGTGGTCTGGAAATAAAAGTGAGCTGTTTAGGGAAAGAAAAGCAGTCTAATTTCAGGCTGAAGAGATTATTCTGGGCATTTTATGTATGAGTTTAACTCCAGTAGAGGAATAATGAATTCCACTGTGTATTGCAATGAAGGTTTTGGCTAATCAGACGGAATAAACTGATAATAAACTTGTGCCTTGAATAGTCTGTCTCATATCCTGTATAATTTAATGTGAGTTATAAAAGAAGCTGGTGAAGGAAAGAAATCAGGATCAACAATTAATCATCAGCAAATGCAGATAAGGACATAGTAGACAGTATCTGTCTCTGTTGGGACTACTTTGTGTTGCTTTCCTTGGTTAATTCACTGTCACTGCACTAAACTTTATCAATGTTTACTCATCCACTGGAGAAATTCACTTGTTTTTCCTAGGTCACAATGACCTTTAAGAGTCTGATATTCACAGTATTCACTGTAGATCTTATTTAAATGAATAATTGGGAAGGTATTTAGGAGGAGAGATCTGAGAGAGAAAGGTGCAGTTTAACCCATAATTCTATATTTGCAGCTTATATTTGGTTCCCTTGGCTGTGAGAATATAATTGTGAACAAGTGCACGAAATATGTAATTCATATTATGGAAAACCCAAAGTCTAAACTTCTGTGTCTCTAAGAAACTCATTCAGCTTTGGGTGAAAAGTAAGTTCCAAAAGTAAGTGACAACCACATCCAGTTTTCACTTTGATGACTTGTATGTATAAAAAGGATAGTTGTAAATTATGGCATCAAAATCTGCCTTTATCTCTGGCTGCCAGTTCTAGCCTGGATTTCACATTTTGATGCCTTTCCTATACCTTTTTTTTAAAAAAAAAAAAAAAAAAAAAAAGAAAAGAAAAAAAGACAAACCAAACACTTCTTTTTCAAGCATTTGTTTGATGTTTTTGTTTGGTTGTTTTTTTTAATGGAATATTTCACACAAAAATGTGATTATATTTTTTAAACATTCACAGCTAGGTGAAAGCCTAGATTTACTATTTTAAAGCTGTTGTAATTGGAGACTTCTACTAGATGAAAACTTAGAGGTAAAAAACTCCCAAATAAAACCCACACTAAAAAGCAGAGTCTCTTAATTTAAAACTCTTAATAATTAACTTGAAATCTTCTAATATTCCTCAGTACCAAATAAAGAACCATCTGTAGCTGGAAACCATCTCCCTATGCACCTGCTTAACAGACAGCTATCTTGTCACATTCTGTTGAAAAGATAAATAGCATAAAGAACAGCACAAATACAAATCAATAGTGGGCCTCTCTCACAAGCCCTGCGTTAGAGTCACTTCTGAAGTACTATCAGATCATAATTTACCCTCACAAACCCTCACTGTTCTTAAGACCCTTCAGATAAGGTAGTGCTGATCACTATAAGTTTGAGACACCCAAGAAATACAGCCCAGAATTTGAGAGGGGTTTGTTATTTTTCACTGAAACAAATCAGTGATTTTGTGGAACAGAAGGTTCTATGGGTTATTTCCAGAATATTTCAGACTTTTCTAAGTGAGGAAAGGAAAAACTTGTAAATGGAAAAAACTGAAGTCAGGGGAAAAAAAATTAAAAACTCTTCACCGTCTTCCAGAGAGCTTCCCTAATCAGTTATGCTTCAGTCATTACTTCATCATGATTAAAGTGAGTATTTTATAGAGAACAGAAGAACATTTCACTGTTAGGAGCAGTTAAAGATCTGAATTGTGGGGGCTTGAAATTGGAAGGATATGCAATTTCTAAGGAATTACTTAGTTTTCTGGTAGTTTTGGGTAACTGATATCTTACAGATTTTCCTATCCAATTCTCTGCATACTTCTGGGAGGGTGGAATTCATGCATTTTTAAAGAATAAGCAATTTCCACACCAAACATAAAAAATTTGGAGCTTTTTGCAGTGTAAGTATTTATCTTCTTTTTATGTAGGAAGGGAATCTGTGAAAACAAGCCCTCGAGTGATGTTTTTGATGACATGTATTTGGAGTGAGTTTCTCCTACTTACCAGCTCCTGTTCCTAGTCAGAATGATCACTTTAGCTGCTTGCATTTTCACTGTTTTTGCCAAAGGTCGCTTTTTTCCCTTCCCAAATTTTAATTCAAATGAAATTTTCCTTAGTTTTGCTTTCTTATGTTAGTGAAACTGTAAAGGTCATTAGTCATTAGGGAAATCAGTGTGCGATACTGATTGCCTTGCGTTGTGCCTGCTCTAATCTGTTGCTAAGTACTGAAGTTTGTATGCTTCGAGTATTAGCGAAAAAACTGACAATGGTTCTTAAGACTCTGAAAGGAGGAGGTGTTATCCCTATTACTTATTTTTTCCACAGAGCTTGACCAAGGTTTCTGTGCCAGTGGAGTTCTTTGTGTGGTTGTTTCTGGAGTGGTGAAGTTTGGGATTTCTTTAGATTTGAGGAATGTACTGACAAATTCAGTTGAAACTACCAGGATTGACAGAAATTAATAAACTTTTAGTGAAGATAATCCTTAGTTGACTGATGTCAGGCGAAGGGCATTGGAGTGTGTGGCTAGCTTTGAAAAATCTTTAATGAAAACTAAAGTGAAAATTGAAGTTCCTCACAGTCTTTTTTGTAGTATGGCAAAGTTCCTGATATTTCACTTGATATTCAAAAAAAAAAACCAACAAAACACAAAAAACCCAAACAAACCCAAAATACTAAACTGTAAGACTATATAGTGCTTTCTAAATCACCTTCTTTGTTAGCAACCTTGACTACAAGCTTATTCTCCATTTATTGCCTTTCAGAGTTGTTATTCCTAATGGAGCCATTTCAGTTACAAATGTGGAAAAAGTACAAACCAGATCCATGGTTCTTCATGTTTTTTTGTGACAATAAGCTATATATACATTATGGCTTATTTACTATTGGCATAGTGATGGAAATATTCCAAGTTCTAATGTTGCATATATTGACCCAGAGTTACTGAGTTCCGAAGTTTCCCCTATATCCTGAATAAAAATCTTAAATTTTTTATTATGTTTTGCTTAAAAAGACAGAAATATCACTGGAGATTCCATTTTCAGAAACATTTCTGTTAATTCACACTTCCATGATAATTTGCTCTAATAGATCTTTTGTTTAGTCAGATCTACATCACCAATAGAGAGTTAAACTTGGAAATAGAGGTAAGAATTTCTTTAAGAGAATGTGAAATATTTATAATTAAATGAGTATTTAAAATTGTTTTGTTTTCAAGTTAGAATTAGTAGTAAGTATTTTACATTATCATCATGTTTATTTATTAAGTTAGAGGAATAGAGGTATCTTAGATTGTTTTAATTCCAAGCATATCAGATTTTCTGGCTGAAAATAAAAAATCAAACTTACTTAAAAGTGCATTGAGTTTGTGTTTTGGGAGTACTGGAAAAAAATAGGGCACCAAAAAAATCTTTTGCTTGCTTGGGGTGTTTTTGTGCTTTTAACTTTCAACATCATAACAGTATAAAGGCACACTACCCCTTTCCAGTGTATTGTTGTTCTTTGCTTTTAGTAGGTTAAGGTTTTCTAATCAGATCTGCGTTTAGAAATTAACAGGAAAAAATAGTATAAATTAAAGATTTTTCCAGGCCTATATCTTGTTTGAATTCTTACAATATTTCCTTAGAAGTGTTATGTATTCCAGTGAGCCACATAGTTTGCCAATGTAATAATTGTTAATTTTTTAATCATGAGTAACAACTTATCTGAGAAAAGTTTTAAAGTTTTTACTTTAAGGATGGAAAAGGCATTAATATTTACTGTTTATTTTTCAGATTATTCATTAAATGCAATCTGATGAACATATGAAGTAAAATATGTAAGTCCACTGCAGAAAACTCGTGGGTAAAAATTTTCACACCTCTTTGCTAATCCAGATTTGATTCTATTTATGAGTTTTATAACTATGACAGAATGCCACAGTGGATTGGTTCCTTGTATTCAGTCCCATACCATATATTCTAGTATTACTACATATCATACAGTATAATACATTTGGAAACTGATGAAAATCTGTATTATTGCACGAGAGATGTTCTTTGCTTTCCTGTCTATGTGACCATTCCAACTGATGTCCATTAATGAGAAATATCTGACATTGAAATTTCTGCTACTGCTGCTATCTTAATTATTCCCAGTGATTTCAATGAGCAAAGTTACAATTGTGTCAGTAGTATTTATATAATTTAGTCTTGCCTGTGTATTTATGCATTATGAGATTTCTTCTATTGGACTGTATTTTATTTGACATCTTATAAATTTTTATTTCCAGGATTGAGAGAAAATAGAATAAATTGCATACACATGATTTATATTTAAAATACATTGATTTATGCATGTACTGGACGTGTATTGCATCACACAGATTTCCACATATTAAGATTTATGTTACATTTATAAATACAGTTAATAATTCAGAATTTTTCACGTGCATTTTATGGGAAGCTTTTTAATTATCTTATCCGAGAATCTTTCTGTCATTGTAGCAGGTTACTCTACATCTTAGGATTGAACAAACCAGGTTTGTTTTTTCCCTTTCCATTGGTGAAAACTCATATGAAAGAATTTTCAGGCATAGAGCATATAAAAAAAGCCTGACTGTATTGCATTTTTCTGGCTTCCAAGTACTGAACAAATCATTGACATAAGAATAGAAATTACATTTATACTTTTCCACATTACTATATTAAGCATAGCTAGGATATGCTAGGAGAAAAAGGAGTTTAAAGGAATCATGATTTTGGGGTGTTTTTTGTTGTGTTTTGTTCTGTTTTTCACTTTCCTTTAATAAAAACATCTGTTCACAAATCTTACTGTTAAAGAGAGGAACAAAAATTCCAATTTAGAACAGAATAAAAATAGCTGTTCCTGTTAGGAAATAATAACTCATCAAAATTTCACTACACCAGTAATAAATGTAAACAGTCCTACTGAAACTAATAGCTATCCTAGATTTACACCAGTGAAATGGTGTAAATCTCAAACTCCAGACCAGTGCCTCGCACTGTCTTATTAACATAAGTTTATGCATGAATTTTGATAGCAAAAGGCTTGAGATGGGAAAGAAGGCATCTAAAAGCATATTTAAGGAGATGCATACACTGCATAATGGGAGCAGAAGTAACACACAATGTGAACTGCTGCTAAAATTATCTTTTGTCTTTCTTGGTCTGTTTTTCTCATCAGAAACATTGGACGCTGGTGTTAGAGCAAAGAAAGGTTCAGGAAACATTTTACTATGTAAGTAAATTCAGGATTTTTTTTTCTTTTTTCAGAGAAGACAAATTGTAAGTGCTTGATGTAACACAACAATTTACTTTCGGAGAGTGAACACACACACACAAACAGCACACAGTCAGTTTCAGAGAGTTGAAAGAGACTGGCAATTTTCAAGTCATTTACTGACTTACTATTCCTTCTGTGTGCATTTAAAATTTTGAGCATGATTAAAAACTTATAAATGTATTAATCACTCTGTGCGCACCTTGAAGGAGCATGAGATTAGAATTATGAAACTGAGGTCCTGATTCAAGGAAGTCTTTAAATGTGTTTTATCTCGCTGAAGTTCAAACCTAAAATTAAGCCTGTATTTGCACATTTGTCAAGGTGAAGCTTAAATTAATATGACAAGTCCTCTTAGAAAGTGCAGAAGTCTGTTTGACTGCCACATACCAAAAAGATAAGTTATTAGAGTCAAACCACAAAGCTAGGAGTGAGAGAAAAGCAAAACTGGCTCACAGAAAAGAGAGGCCTGTCAGACTATATAAGCTGGAGAAAAAGAGGTATGGATTATGAAAAAAAAAAAACAAAACAAAAAACAAAAACAAACAACCAAAAACCATCCTCAGAGAGACAGTACTGCAGTCCCTAGGGAAAATAGCACAAAGGATTTGGAGATCATGGTGAAATTCTCTCTAAATTGAGCTTTGGAAGGCAGAAAAATGTGGCTGGTGTCCTGAAATCCTGATTCTTTTCCTCCAGGCCTTCCTTATGTATTCAGGCCAAGTAGTGCTCATTTTTTCCTTTTTCTTCCTTTTTTCTTTTACCTTTTTTTTTTTTTTTTTCCTCTGCAAACCTTCCTCTATGTGTTCTGCCCTTTCTATATTTATTCTTTGAATTGTTTATATAATATTTTCAGCCATTTTTTACCCATGGATGCTTTCCGGACGGCTTAACATCTAGGATGTATTTAAAACAGGGAAGGTTTCCTGCCCATGGCAGAAGGGTTAGAACTAGATGATTTTTAAGAACCCTTGAAACTGTAAATATTCTAGAATTCTATTGTATGCAAAGAGAATGCAGGATATTGTGACAAGTCATTGGCATTTGTTAGGAAAAATCCAGGGAAAGGAGGGAAGATGCATTCCTAAATGATGCTGTTTTCTTAGGCAAAATTACTGAAGGGATTTTGGAAAGCTAAAGGGCAACACATAACTTCCAAGAACAAAAAAACAAAACAAAACAAAAACACAAAGAAAAACAGACAAACAAAAACAAACAAAAAACACACTTATTTAAAATCACCTAAGCTCACAAACAAAATATTATTCATATGCAAACAAAAATGTACAGTCTAACTAAAAAAATTATTGGGGGGAAAGAAGGATCATGGGGAGTTCTCACTTTGGGTGCGGCAAAGTACTTCCTCACCAGAAATGTCTAACCCTTAGTAAAACCTTTGTATGTAATTTCCTTCATTTTCTAATTGCAGGCAGCACAATTGCTTAAACCAACATTTATATGGCAATATCAGCACCAGAAAAGCCAGATGTTAGTGATGCAAGTTTTCTTGCTAGGTTATCTGTATTTGAGATGGTGTCCAATTTCAGAGGTCTACGGTAAACTTTGAAAACAGATGCTCTTCCTTTTATACCTGGGGGTCCAATGTGAATCTCCCTGTCAAAGCACCCTTTTGTCATAAGAGCAGGATCAGAAATATCTGGCCTGTTAGTACATGCCAAAATTACTATATTAGTCGTATTAAATTCATCTTTTTCTGCTAGAAGCTGATTGAGTGTATTCTCTTGCTCCCTTTGTCCTCCAAAGTTGCCCATTTCTCTATTCCTTCCTACTGCATCTATTTCATCAGTGAAGAGAATGCACAAGACATTTTTCTAAGCAAGAGCAAATGAGTCTCTAACTTGAGCTGGAAGCACACTAACAAACATCTCCAAGAACTCTGAGCCATTTACTGTAATAAATGGTACATTAGCTTCTCCAGCTGAAGCTTTAGATAAAAGTGCTTCCACACTACTTCAGGATTTGTCAGAATTGCTCCCTTTGGAATTTTTGCTTCCAGATCCTCATATTGTTTGGGATTTTTCATAAAGGTTGCAAACTTCATTATCTCCAATTTGGTCTCCTCTTATCCAGTTACATCTTTGAATTTAACATCTATTTCATCTTTAAGGACTTTGGCCAAGGTTTCATCAGCACTGAAATATCCATCCATTCCACACCCTGCTGAATCTAACCCTGAAGGACCCTTCTTAAAGTGTGCAGTAAAGAACCAGTAACAAGGATTGTATGCAACAAACTGAAGAAATGATCCATCACTCTCTGCTGAGTAGACTACAGGCAATCTGTTCTCCAGAGATCTTCTTGCCACAGTTTCAAGATTCCATTCAAAAGTGTCCACACTACCAATATTAAATCAGATATAGCATTCAGGAGGAAACTTTCCAGAAACAAAGATCAAGAGAACAAAGTGCCTGTTCATCACTTCAGATCACTCCTTTAAAAAGGTAGTTATTGACAAAGTCTTTCCAGGTGATTTCTCTCCCAGAACTTCCCTCTACACATAAACTCCCTGACAGCCTGTGTAATGTCACCCTTCTGTAATCTGGTCCATAAGTTAGTTTCTTCTTTCTCGCCACGTTTTTTTCCTCCACTGCCACCTCCTCCACTACTAGTCTGACTAGGCTGCTGGGCAGTAGCCTACGTCTTCTCTTTCTCCAGCTGTACCTCTGGTTCCATTATTTTTCTTCTCATTGGGGAAATATTTTTTGAAATCCTATGAGGAATGGATAAGGGAGTTGGGATGGTTTAGTCTGGAGAAAAGGATGGTCAGAGGAGACCTTATAACTCTTTACAACCACCTGAAAGGAGGTTGTAGTAAGGTGATTGTCAGTCTCTTCTCCCAGGTAATAAGTGACAGGACAAAAGGAAATGGCCTCAAGTTATGCCAGGGGATGTTTAGATTAGATATTAAGAAAATTTTCCTCATGGAAAGGGTTTTTAAGCATTTTTTAAAGGAACAGGCTGCCCAGGGAAATGATGGAGTCACCAGCCCTGGAAGAGTTTAAAAAACATATGGATATGGTGCTTGAGGACATGGTTTAATGATGAACAGGGTGGTGGTGCTTGATTGATGGTTGGACTTCATGATCCTAAAGGTCTTCTCCAATCTTAAAAACTTTATGATTCTAAGGCAACACTACCAAAACATGAAGAGTATTCAAGCAGGAGGTATTCTGTGCTTGTCCAGTCACCCACAGTGGGAGTTTCCACAGCTCTGCCCAACATCACAGGGACAAGCCTACAGCAACTGTGACAGAATGCAAAACTGTCAAGTAGAAAAAGATTAGAAGGACCAAATACCCTGCCCATACTGGCTTTTTTTCACAAAATGGTGAGAATTTATTCACTAGCTTCATGAATTAGGCTTTTTTTTTTTCAACAAGCATGAAGAAAAAATTCTGGGATTTTGGGGTTTTTTTCCATCAAAAAAGAAGTTCAGTAAATGCATCAAAGAGTTTTCAACATGTATATGTGCTTGCACAGTACTCATCAGTGGGGATTTTGCTGGCCATTCCCAAACTCAGGGAACTGAATGTGAATGAAGGCATGTCAGAGAAATTTAGATCCTTTAAAAAGTAATGATTATCACTTCTGATTTCCAACATCTAAAAGCTAAATATTCTCATCTTGGTAAAATTGCCCTGATAATAAGGAACCTAGGCAGATTGTGCTTTGTGTGGTAATTTTGTCTTAAACCTCTCTTGTATCATATGCATGTGTGTTCTCAAACATATGCACCCGTTCACATATCTAGTACAATTTTTTTTTGTTGAAATCTCACCTGGTTAAAGGGTAAAGCTAAAGGCAACGACTTGGAGGCACAGTCTGTCAGTACAACTGATGAAACAGCAACTCCTTGTGGTAAAACCAAGGAAAGATAGTGAGGAGGTAAATCCTCATGAGGTGTGGCAAAGCTTCTTGTTTGCAGAGTAACACCAAACTTTCTGAACCTCTTGTAGCGCAGGTGCAATGATCACCAAACAAAGGCATACACAGGTTCTCTAATAGTTTCCAAAGGGACTAAGATTCATTTGTTCGTAGACTGGGATGCCCTTTTAATTCCCAAGTGTGAATGTTAATAGGCTTCCTCATTAAAGAAGCTCATTAAATTCAAAATCCTGCTGAAAATTAACTGTGCTATGGTAATGCTGAGAAGGGAAGCTAATACAAAACCAGTAAATATGTTTTGAATGTCCTGTTAATCCAGTGAAATTAGCTGTTGAGCATATTGTCTTGGACCTCCAATGACCGTCATAATAGGGTCACTTTAATTCCTTAATTCTATTTTCACCATTCTACTAAGGGAGTAATATGAAAAAGGCATTTTGATGTATATGCCATTTGCAGTTCTCTTTTTTGGAAACTTACTCCTGATTAACAATACTGCTTTTCTATAGATTTTTCATGTCTATCCTATTTCTGTTTGGATCAGCATTTCTGGTAATTCATTTATTAGAAGACATACAATGCAACAGAATATTTCATGATTATCAAAATGTGTGAAAACAAGACAAGCTATAGAATGAGTAAAATGTGAGAAAAGCAGGAAGAAAATCTAGCAACATTTGACACTATTAAAGGCTGACTAACAACTAACAAGTAATTTAATCATATGTGCACTTCTCTTCCTGTTTATTTTACCTTTGAAATTGTTTATCTCCTTTCCCCAGTTACTCCATTTCCTCAAAGGAAGATCTTTAGTCCCACCAAGGTATATGGTTTCCTTCTGTGGTCCAGACTCACACAGCTCCTTTATGATACTCAATTCTGTAGGATATGGCAATTCCTTTACATCAGGAAAACTTCTTCCCTACAGAAAAATGTGGAATTTGAAAGTGGTAATTGTTGCTCCCATAGAAAAGCTCTGTTTGCTTGTGAGGCAAAGTAGTGTTTGGGATGTAGAAGCTGACACAAAAGGGTTGTTTAGCATCTTTCTCTCCACACACTTGCAAATCCAGTGGCCTGTTCTGTGTGTTTCAAAATTGAACTTAATGTGCTTATATTGCAGCTAATGTTAACTCTATACCCAGTTCACACTGTTGTGACAGGAGGTAAATTATGGCTGGAAGAGGCACAGCAGTTATGTTTGTGCAGGTGGAAGGCCCGTTATTAGATAGGATAGTGTTTCTGTAGCAGCAGACTTACTGTCAAGCAAAAAGGAATCAGGTTTACAGTGGAAGTTACAGCACTTTTAAATAAACACAGCATTTTTTTCACCCTGGTGGGAAGCAATGTATTTAAGGACTCAGGTGAAAACCTCTGTTAGTCTGTTCCTTTGGGACAGTTACAGGCTTTGTATCAGCACATGCTGATTGACAAATTGCTAGTTCCTGAATGAGTGAAGGGAAGAAATACCAAGTCCCTTTGTTTGTTAAAAAAGAGAGCATGTTTTGATGCCAGGATCCTACCATACCATTTTCTGTATAATCAGTTATTCTTTACAATGGACAACAATAGAGACAATATGGTTTGGGTTTATGCGTGGGTACACACAAGTAGCCAAAGCCTTTCTAATTTTGTAAGATTTTCTACTGACTGACCTTTTAGTGCAATGAGGTCATTTATGTACTTATGATTAAATAGCTGACTAAGAACCATGCTGGATTGAGATGTTGGACCTCTCCTTGAGGGCAAGCAGTGGTTTCTTGCTCACCACATGAAAAACTCTATTTCCCTACCACTAAAATAATTATTAAAGAAGTCTTGCTGTGACAGCTATTATGTATTCTAATCCTTGTGGATGCCTTAGAAATTGACAACAGTAAGTCCTGCATTAGAAATGGTCCCCATACTGAGTAAGCATGCTGCTAGCTAAAATGGTTTAATCTTCTGCCACAGTGATTTTTTTTTTTTCTAACATTCTTATTGTTACTTAGTTCATAAGTGAGATGCAGAGATCACTTATACTTTTATGGTTGATAATATGCCTCTCTCTGGGACATAATTGACATCACTGCAGTTGAAAAACAAGGAGTGAAAGGCTTTTATTTGTTCCAAGTGATTACTTCATGGGCTTTTTTCAATCAGCTCTTAAAAAAAAATACACAAATAATAAAGGAAACCAGGAAGCTTGTGACAACAAATTTAAGTTCTAAAAGAAACGTTCTCTATAGATAACTAAAGGCAAAATAGGGCTCATTTTCTAGTCTACCCAGAGAATTAAGGGGTCATTTATTTAAAAAACAGTCCTTTTCTAAATTCATTTGAACCTCTCAGAAGACCCACAAAACTATTACTGCTGCACAAGTAGTCCATGTATGCTTAGCCCGTTAATGCAGATGGGATAATGATTATAAATGAGAATGATTCTCAGTTCCTCAGCAGAAGTGAGACATGGACATACAAGACAGAGTCAAGGGGCTGATGATTAGGAGACTGGAACATCTCTTCTGTGAGGAAAGAATGAGGGAGATGGTATTGTTCAGCCTGGAAAAGCGAAGGCTCAATGTATATAAATACCTAAAGGGAGGATGAAAGAGGATAAAGAAAGGGTCTTCTGTTGTGCCCACTGTCAGGGCACAAGATAAAATGGACACAAAGAGGCTACATCTGAACTTCAGGAAACACCATTGTTTTTAATTTGTGAGCACTGGCACAGACTGCCTAAGGAGGTTGTGCAGCCTTCATCCTTGGACACATATCAAAAGATGTCTGGATATGGTTTTGGTAAACTGGCTTTAAGTGGCCCTGCTTGAGCAGGAGGGTTGTACCAGCTTGTCTCCAGAGGTCCCTTCCAACTCCACTTATTCTGTGACTCTGTGTTAAAAACACATATTAAATGAAACTCAGGGATGAGAACAGCTGACAGAGCCATTTAAGAAACCAGCCACTGCTCTAATAACACTTATACAAACTGTAGAGACATCACAAAGGTTATGGTGTACAGATTTTTATTTTCCAGGGGGCCTCTGATCACTGTTGTCTTTCATGGCTTTTACCATTAAATAGCAATGGGAGCTCAAAGTAAATTTTGTTGTCATTTATGCCACTGGAGCTGAAAGCAGTATTTGGCCCACACAAAGTTAAATTCAATTTTAAGCTACATTATTATTATTATCATTATTATTTTTTGTTGTTATTGTTATTATTATTTTGGCCTTCAAAGAAAGAATAATGACCAGTAAGCTCTTGGATGGTTTGGGAGTTTAAAAAACTTAGGACTGTTTGCTCCCAAACAAGCTACATCTCCTGAAAGGGAATAAACAGTTGCTCAAATTTCTCATACTGATTTTAACAGCACTACCCTGGAAGGAAGGATTTGGCCCATGGAGAGAACTGTAACAGATGAATGAATTTAATAGATTTTTCAAAGGCCTATACTGGTGTGACAGCTTGTCTTTATTTAATTTTAACTCTCTAAATTTAAAGAGCAATTTAAACAAGAATGATAGAAGCTAGAGGGGAAAGACACCTATTAGATCATTGAGTTAATCTCCTACCACTGCACAAATGTTCCTTATTGGCATTTTCAAGTACTTTATCCAAAATTGTTCTTAAAATCAAAAGCAACAGGGCTCCCACCCCTTTGAGAGGATTAGGATTTTCTGGCCCTAGGGACATTTCTCAGACATAGTCTTTCTTTTCCTTTTCATAGTTTAGTTGATGTAGGTCTGATATTTTGTGAGAACAGTAGGAGGTTTAATAAAGAACCCCTATTGCCTGCTTTTTTGCTGAAAGCCTACAAGGAAATGGGAACTACAGCTTTAGGAACAATGCAGCTTTTTCTGATCCAGCAGAGCTGCAGTAAAAGTTCAGCCCCACCTTCCCCGACACTCAACCCAACCTGCTCTTTCTTATGCCTAATAGAAAGTCCTCCCCTCTGGCTTTTTTTTTTTTTTTTTTTTTCTCTGCTGCTATGTCCAGAAGCTCTTTTAGCCTAACTCCTTCTTTCACAGATAGAAATGTTCATTTTTTTTCTTGCTGTTTAGTGAGAATGTCAAACCAAATAGTGAAGATGTCTCTCCTGTCTATTCAATAGTCAGACATCCCTGAGCTTTTTATTTCTTTGCTCCTTCTCACGCAGATAATTCTGTTCATGTACTGTCAGTTTTCTTTTCCCAAAGACTTAGATACCTTCTGGCTGATAGTTGTTGCATTTTTCTCTTTTTCTGCTGTTTCTCTGTGATGACCTGTTCATTTTCTGGTCATTACCTTTCAGGATTTTCTTTTGCTCACTGTTATTCCCCTATGCCCTTAATTCCCTTTATTTCCACTTTGAAACTACTCCACATCTCCTGCTGCAGCTTGCGGAATTAGTTCGTTTCTTCTAGACTGTTCATGCCTAATGACTGTTGCAAATTCTGAGGAACCAGGATATTGTATGATGGAGACATTTATGTTCAACCTGTTGATGCTTTTTTATTTCTTAGGATATTGGGTTCGAGACCCAATACAAAAGGTTGTGAAATATAAAATGTAACAATATGCACAGAAATGATGAACTTTATGTGTATTTAGTAGTGAAACAGTGCCCTACTGCTAAATTGGAGCTTGAGACTGCAGATTCTTAGGCTGGACATTAGGTTTGGAACAGTTCGAAGAGGAGGAGCTGACAGGCTCCAGGACCTTTTTTGCCGTAGAAACTGAAGAGCTAACATGGTACTTGGGCAGTGTAATGAATGCTATCTGGATCTTAAATGGGTAAGAGGATAACCACTGACACACTGGGTTAGAAGACATCCCTTTTAATGGGTGGCCTCTACAGCAGGAGCTTGGTGTTCTGAATTGGCTAACTTTGGCGGCTGGCTGCTAATTCTTCTTTTTTTTTTTTTTTTTTTTAATTGATTACAAACAGTATCTAGAAACTTGACATTGGGTTTGAGGGTGTTATGTCCTGGAGAGCAAGTCACCTAAAAATTAATGCTGCCGTTCCACATTTCTTACTGTGATGTATAAATTTGTTTCTGGATCTGTACTTAGTTACTGCAAAGATGGCAAAGATACAAAAGCTTTTTTTATTTTTACAAAATCTGAGCAGAACTGATGGGATTAGTACTTTAACAAAGAGGGAAAAAGAATTAAGTTGATGGGTGGCACAAGAACACAAGAAATATGGTACATAAAGAGTAGAATATATTGATGGATGGCTATGTCCAAAACCTGCTTGACAGTTTGAAGAAGGTCTTTGTTGGTGAATCTAAGAAAGTGGCTTTATTCTGAAAAGTTACAAATATGTTGTATATCTTAGTCAGATGGCATATTGATTTCTGGGGTTGATGTTGAGTGGTTTTTCCAGTTTGTTCTAAATTACTTTGTTTCAAGTTTACCTTTCCCCAGGTTCATGTATAAAAACCATTATTTTGGTGACATTTAGTCTTCTTCCTGTGGTTTACAAAACATGATGATTATTACATTTAAGAAGGGCTAGAACGTTGAAAAGCAATAATTAATTAATGTTTAACACAGCAAGAAATGTACCTTATTTTTCTGAAGTTGAAATAGTAGAATAAATCATTTTCTCTCATGACTTAAAAGTACCACACTTATTTGCATTTAGTATGCTGCAGACTGTCATGGTGCAGTTTTTGGAATAAAGCATTCAATTCACTACTGGCATACTATGAGCTAAATTAGATAAAATATAAATGGACAGATAAATATGCTGTAGAAATAAATACCTAAGTATTTTTAATGATCCTATGGTCAGCTAGTGCAAGAATAAATAAAAACATAAAAGTTGTGCTACTGCAACATGCAACCAAAAAGCACAATAAAATTAATTACTTACATGGCATAAGTAATGTTCTAATTTGTTCTGAGAATATGAATAGACAGATTGATAGATACATAATTAGAAATACTTTAGAAAAAAATATTAAATCTATTTAATCTATTAAAAAAATATTAAATCTATTAAATCTATTAAATCTGCGTAACTATGCAGAACTCAGGTCTCAGGGTGTCAGGGCCCTGAGTACATTCACAAGCACTAATCTTGAACGGTCTCAGGTCTCAGGTCATCTATCATCTGTCTTTTGGTCCAGGAGATTCTTTAAGCTCAGGTTGTGGGCCTAGTTGTTCTATAGAGCATGTAGTCCTACGTCCAGCCTGATTTCCTGCTGGTCCTTATGTCTTTGTTGGACTTATGCCTTAAGCTCAGCCCTGACTGTCACATCATATTTGTCTGATGGTCGCCAGGCTGAGCTTGTCACTGCCACCAGTCCTACTTGGTCCTGTGGAACTGCACCAGTATTGGTGAAGTCCCTACCCTAGTCTGTGACAAGGGCACCTTTAGCTCATCCTCCTTGATGTAGGAGTCTTGCTCTTGCTGATCCATGATAGTTCCAGTGGTCACTTCCCTGCAGCTGATGGCTAATACAATCCAATATGAAATCTGACTTCACCGCTGAAAGGATGTGTTGCTGGCTTGTGCTCAATGTGTTGCCTTTAATAAACTCTCAGATTACTTTGTACAAAGCCACTTTCTAACCACATGGTCCCTAGCCTGTACTATTATAAGGGTTTGTCTCATCACAAATGTAATACTTTTGCCTTTGTTGCTTTTGCATTTGTTGAACTTCATAAGGTGTTTTCATGTATTCAATCCACTTTTTTCTTCGTCCAGCACCTGTCTGAATTGCATACCAGCCCTTCAAACTAGTCTGCCCAGTCTGGTATCATCTGAAAACCTGATGCATGACTCTTTTTTTAGGCTGTCCAAGCCATTAATGAACAATTTAAGCAGTATCAACTCCAATAGGAAAACTTGAAGAACATTTCTTGTTACTACCTATCAGAATTCATTTGCAATTGGAATTTTAAAAATTAAGAGTCTAACCTAATGCACAAAACAAACACAAAGTATTTTTAAGTATGAATCTAAATTTCTCATTTGTGATTTTAGGAATTATTACAAAGTCAAAACCTGTGGTGCAAATAGTCCTGCAAATCAGACAAAGGTAATGAATTCATAAGCTATAGCTGCAGGGCTGGAAATCAGGCAACTCTGAATATCCCTCTGCCAAACTGAGACAATACACATCTCTATTTTGCCTTGTTTCTCATTTAATATCTTGGAAAGGCAGTGTATGTAGGAAGTAGACAGACATCCAGCAATTTTTCTCACACCGATAGCTTTGAAATGTCTTAGTCATACTTGTAAAGAGATATTTCAAGATTTCAAGCAAGGTAGCCACTTTTGAAAGTAGCTCTTTAAAAGGAAAAGTACAAATATTTTTCCCCATAAAAACAGAGAAACACCTTTTTTTTTTGTCAAGGTATTTCATATAATTGCTTCAAATCTTTATTATCCTGAAAGGAATTCTTCTCCAGCATGCCCTGGATTTCCAGAAGGTGTTGAATGGGTGTCTCAGTAAGAGACACTCAGGTGCTGTGAACTGCTATTCTCAGCTAAAAGGGAATACTCCCTTACTTCTTTGACAATCATTTCCTTTAAAAGCCTGTCATGCTCTTTAAAAGAAGCCCAGGACATCTTATTATGCACTTGCTGCGTAGTTGTGTCTGTCATTTATAGGTTATTTTTTAAAACTAGCTCAGTAGAGAGTAGAGTATATGAGAGTAGATATAAGGAAGTTCTTTGCTTGCTTCTTTTGATAGCACAAACGAATCCTTTCTCTGTTAGCCCAGAGAAGTCAAGCAGGCTCCAACAAGTGGTTTCTTGAGGACCATGCACGAAATGTTAGGTGAATCTCTGAAAACAGATAGGTGGAGAGACTCTTGGCAAAAGTAGTGTTTAAAACAAGTAACATTAGGCATTACTTATGGATAAGAAACAGGCAGAGGCTGCCTAAACTCATCCAAATGATACATCTGAAGATACTTTGGAGCACTGAATAAGGATGGCACGTTTCCATGAGCTTTTGACTATTTGTGGTTTTGGTTCATTACCTATTGCATGTTTGAATTCTGCTTGGACCTCAGGTAGATTCAAGACAAAAACTTTGTTGCCAAATGTCTGATTTTTGTGGCTTGGATCAGTTTTCATTTGCTGAGTAGACTTGATGTGATTGGAAATCTAGAAAGTACATTATTTTATGAAATGCATGGAATAACAAAACTAGTATGACCTTTTTGTTCTGCAGCTGACTCACTGACATCTTAAAGTAGTTGTTTGAAAAAATAAGGAGAAACAAAATTCTTCAAGTAATGAAAAAAAATTGAAAGGGAATGTGCATTTGAATAACATTCAAATTACTATTTACCTCCTATCAGTTTCCTTTTTTTGTTGCTTTTCCTCTGAAGTGCAATGTATTCAATGTAAACAAATACAGAGGGGAAACAGAATGCTATTGCTTTTGTTGTGGTTGTCTGTTCTTGTATCTGTGCAGACTCAAGATGTGAAAAACTGTTTGTTGGTCTGCTACATTTCATAATTTTATGCACATATTAAAAATAGCCTATTTAATTTTAACAGAAGCATATAACAGTTATCTTTGTAGCTGTCATTCCTAAGAATGATTGGTGAATGAAGTGACTTGAAGCATGAGTACGTATGTAAGTAGTTACAAATCAAATGCAAATAAAATTTGACAGTCATGCAAACAATGAATTTTACTAACCAAACAAAATAATTAAGTCACTTTTGAGGGAACTGTCCTTCAAGGAATAGATGTGTACAAATCAAGCTGCATTTAAAAGTGGAATTAGTTTTATTCTTTTTTCATTTATTTTAAAACCTGTGAGACTACCTGATTTTTCTTTATGCATATATCCATATTTACAGTGTAATTCACTTTTTTACTTATCAGGCCATAGAGAGTTTTTCTAGTGGAGTGGTTTTTTTTTCAGAGTTAAAACAGATAATAAAGGCTAGTTTTAATTAAAGCCTTCATAGTGTTGTAAACCTGCACAAAGTGATACAAATGTGAAAAAGAAAAAAAAAAGGTATTGATTGAGATGATTCAGGAGTTTTGATTGAAGCATTCATGTAAGTGCTTTTTTGAACACGTGCCAGGGCACTTAGTTGTTCTTTTAATGACAACTCTTCAGTAAAGCAGATCTCTCAGACTGTTTACAATGCTGTTTATACAAGTCATTGTTACAGTTTATCATGGTAAATTAAGTTGGAATAAACCCAAATTTTTTAATTAACAGTAAGTTTGGGGAGAATTCAACACAGAAATAGGATTTGAATTTGGCTGTATAGCTCACCTTGTATCCCAAGAACTGTTGAGACCCCCTGATGGACTGGCTCCACTTCCTGCCTACTGCTACCATCCAAATGAGCTGCAGAACAGTGTAATGTTTCCTCATCTAAGTGGAAGTGTAGCTTTTGGTTACATTTCAGTGATTTTTATTTTACTCACAGTATAATTTTTCATGGCCTTATAGACTAATGCAGTTTGAGTATGAACCACCTTTCATTTAAGCAGTTACAAAAGATGTAAAAGTCTGTGTCCTTAACTTCCATTCAATGAAATATGAAGAGATGGTAAACTAGTATTACATCAGAAAAAAACATTTCTAAAAAAACAGGTATTATTTAAAAGCATTTGAGGTATAACTGCAGGTTTTTCTTAAAGAAAGGAACTTAAACTAAAGCAAAGGAGCTTGAGTAGAAGCTTTAAAAACTGATTATGTGACATCTTCAAAAGCAACAGAGGAAACTCTTGAACACCTGTCAAATGAAACAGACTTCAAGTATGACTGAAGGGTTTTAGAGAGACGAGAGCTGGTTGTGTATATATATATACACACACATACATATATACATATAAGATTTTATTCCTTTTTAAACTTCTTTACCACTTCCCTTTAATCATAAGTTGTAAGATATTTTCCATAACTCTGTAAGAGCTGACAGATTCTTTTCTACACATCTACAAATATGTCCTTCCATTTGACTTGCATTCACCTCAGCGGTGCTACTTTTCCTGCAGTATTCTAATTCTGATTTATAAAAAATTTACAGTCTACTGGAACTTAAATCGTAACGTCATAAAAATAATTTAGCAAAAAATCCTGCTTTAGGAGGCAGAATAATTTTCAATAATAAGCATGAAAATTGTACAAAATGCTCATAAAATCAAATGCCTGGAAATTCAAATCATGATAATGTGTTTTCTCTGCTAGAATGCAAAAGTTGTTTGTGTATGTTAACTTTAAATGCTCTTAAAAATCTCTTTCTCTTCTAGCAACACATTCTGTATGCCCAGAGAAAGAGAAGAATGTTTTTACATTTTAAAATATGCTGCCATCATATCCATAATATGTAAAATTTTACTGTAAAATTACTTGTTTCATGGTAGTGGTTTTTTTTTTTAACAAAGTCAGACATTAGATCTCTGGCTTCTGAATGTTGCAAAAACTTTTCTAACATATTTCAGATATGACATTTCCAAAAGAGCCCTTCAGCTCTGTCATTTCCACAGTAGTCATTAAATTAATCTATAAAGCTCATAGGTGAGATCACTGTTCCAGTATGTTCAAGATAGCAGAAGTGAAGAATTGTTCATTTGTTATTAAATAATTTGCAAGTTAGTATTGGATAAATGTAAATCCTTAACGAGAATTTTTCATGTTTAAAACTTTCTTCTTTTTCTACTCTGAAAGATACGATTTTATCTTGCTGATATATAACATGAATATTGTTGGAATTAATACAATCTTAACAGGACATAATATTGCTAAACCATCTTGAAATAAATATGCGTATGCTGGTCTGAATGTTATGAAATATTCAGTATGTGATAAGAAATACTTCGAAAGGTAGATATGTGCTGGCACTCCAATAATTGGGTTCGTGAATTCCTTCCAATAGAAATATGAAAGTTGCTTTTCCTCTTTCCAACTAATTTCACTAGTGCTTATGAAAAGAAGAAGTAATTTTTAAAGACAGTTTAAGAAAATTAATCTGCTCACAGAGTTGAAATACGGAATACTGACATTTTCTCCCACAATGATCCAGGTATTTAGTGGCACATGCAATTTGTCCACTAGTAATCTAACAATTCATGCAACCCTCGGAGGTATACTACCAATATTTTCCAATAGAAATCCCACAACTCTGTTTGTCTTCATTTATAATGAACCCTTGTAGAAGGAAATTGACAGCTCCCTGTCAGGGAAGAGTAGAAGATAAAGAGGAAATGCCTTAATTTTTTTCCTCCAGCAAATTGAAATGTTTTTACATAATCAGAGAGAATGGCACTACTTGGTAATGAATGCCTATTAAATGCATCTTTTCTAAGTATTCATGTTTATTTTTGAGAAAAATCATACCCTTTCCCCAGTTGTTAAAGATCAGACACTAGTCAAGATTAAACTATCAAAAACAGAATTTCTGTTAATAAATTACAAATCAAACAGCAGAGATTGAAACATAGTGAAGGAGGTTGCATTCCTATAAACATACAAATGAACAAACAAACAAGCAAACAAAAAACTACCTGCCAAACTGAAAACTTCTAAACTCAGCTATTCATTACAATGAGCTTCTGTAGCAGAAAATATTTTACCTATTTTTATGAGAGGAGCAAGTGAGATCCTAGAAATCACTTATCTTCACAAAATAATTATGAAATACTTAATGGGTTATAATTTTACCTGGAGATTGGCTTCTATAAGGGGAAATATAGTATCCTTAGGGATATCAATGAAATGGTGATTGAAGTAGCTGGTAGACACGTTTGTCTAAACTTTCAAAAAATCTTTTGCGAAGTCTTTCACAAGAAGCCTTAAAAATTTATCAGTCTTAAGAGGAGAGCTAATATTCTGTCACAGTCAGAAGCTGGATGAGATTGAGAGACAGAGACTGAATAACTCCTCATTTTTGAAAAAAGTGAAATATTAACAACAGCATGTTTGAAAGATAACTACCCTGGTTTAATGTACTGTTTTCATTAATGATCTGGAAAATATATGGAATGGGCAAACCCTTGATTAGTTATGATAGAACTAAATAGATAATGAGAAGTTCCAGGAGGATTTAGCAGAATAAACTCACCAATGTCTGATAGGTGTAATGTAAGGCTGATCATGTTAGAACAATGCCCAATGCGGCAATTTTTTAAATGTTCTTGAGTATCTTCAGACCTATAGTTAACATAGCTCTTCATTAAAGAAAATAAGAACCACAAACTCTGATATGTGTTTCTCAGTCATAGCTCAATTCCCTGCCATTTCCCCAAAAAAGAGGAGGAGGAAAAAGAGGAAGTAGGGGAAGAAGAAGTAGTAGAAGAAGCAGACCATGAAGAAGAAGAAATTAGAGATGAGTGTGACAGAGGCATTTGGAAAATGGACCTAAATTAGTGTATAATACCACAGAGCGGATTAGCTCTGATGGCTGTGGTACTTGCCGGTCGTAGCCATCAAGGTGGTCAGTCTTCAGAGCTCTTTCATGAGAAGAGGAGCAGAAGCCAAATCAGGCATCTGCTTTTTCTACCCCAATGTATGAGATATGGCCTTTTAAAAGACAGCTGAGTTTCTAGGCAGTTTGCAGCTCTTGGACTATGCCCCTCGGCTAAGCATTTTCAGGGGTGTTACTTTGTCAGGAAAGTTATTTTATGCTGTTTCTCAGCTATTATTTCCCTTGCTGAGCCGCTACTTCTTTAACCAACTCCAGTTCTGTCCTGGCTCTCAAGGCTGGCCTTCTTCATTGACCCACAAGTGACCATTAGTGAGCTGCTTACAGTCTTGGGGCCTCTACTTCCAAGCTGTGCCCACGCTGTCAAAGCCTTTGCTGCTACCCTGCTGTTAAAATGCACATTGTAACAAGAAACCCAGTATCACATTGAGGTTCACACAGCTGATGAGAAGCTGATGAGAAGCCTGAAGGTTAGCATTGGTACCTTGCACTGTGGGCTGCAAACATGCTAATGTAGAGCTTCTGACCTCTTGCCAGCAGATTCTGTAATGTTTTTAAAGGCACTTGTACACACAAATGCACAAAAAAAGTATAAAAAAGTTCTACTATAACTGTGTGTTTATGTTTGGGTTCAGAAAAAATTAATGTTAAAATCTGCACAGTGTGCTTCTACTTTTATGGGTAAAATGTGTTTCTGCTTTAGCTACATGGGATACAGATTTCCCAAAATGATGTGTTACTTTAATGGTGAATACGCACCCTGAGAGGATAATCGGTCTGGATTTGAGTCCCTGTTATAAGAAGCCATTATGCTTTTTTCATCACAAGGCAATTATGTCAAACATAAGAACTGTTCTGATGTTAATAACTGATTAAATTAAAGACTGAAGGCTTGCTTTGGTATGTACAGTGGTTTTGGGTACAAAGTGATAGGGACTAAAATTACTGTGAAAAATGGAGCTTTCAGAAAATTATTTAACTTTCCTCCAAATTGCTGCCTATTTTCAGTATAATATATTGAACTGCATTAATGACTAATTTGACCTGATGTGACTATTTCTTTCCTGTAGTGATCTGTCTCAGAGGCATGGTTAGCAATATCATTTTCTACAGTGCTGTTGACAACTTTCCCTTTCTAATGCTAACATATTCATTTATTATTTAAATCAATTCAGGTAACATTTTATCAATTAGGGTGTAAGTCTCTGTTGAATATTAAATTATAGTAGTAATTCTGTCAAAAATACGAGAACTACGTAGTAATTCAATTATTCGAAAAATCTTAATTTTCTGCTGTCAAAGAATAGATACACATAGGTATCTATGTTGTAATCAGTGGTCATTTGGTGATCCATATCTGAATACTAGCTTTTGCCTGTATACTTTTCTGGCACATCTTTTTCCCTGTCAGAACAGATAGAGAAATCTGTAAAAATGGTAGGAAAGCAATGCATGGAAAAGCCTTTCAGTTCATCTGATTTTTGTACAGTGCCACTGTAACAATCTGAAGTAGAACATTCATAGGGGGGGAAAAAAAAAAAAAAAGAGGTTTGAAAAGTCACTGGAGCTCCTAATAAGCTAATAAAAGTGATTTTTAGTGATGATTGAAGCAATATATTGACTAAAATTTAACCTTAAATTAACGTTAAATTCCTAGCTGAAGGGAAATATTGCTAGATCTACAACTGCATGGCATGATATGATAAAATCCTTTAGCTTATCAGCATATTCCAGGAGCTAAATATAGCATAAATAAAGAAGATAACTGACTATAATGAATATGCAATGGTAAAAATCATTGTTTACATAGGGCTGGATTCTCATACACTTGCATTCATTCAGCACCTTGCCTTGCAAACAGTTTTACTGAACAGAAGTTCGAAACCAATCTCCATGAAAAGCAGTTGAGAGTCTCCTCTTGCCTTCTGTAGTGTGAGCTGTTCGGGATTAACTCACTGTTCTCTTGCAACCAAAGGGTTTGCCGCTGTGTCTACTGGAGTCTTGTCAGTGAGGGGAAATCACTTGGAGAGCAGGAGAACCTGAGTGCCTCTCATGTGCTTTAAGAGAGAAGTAACATCAGCTTTTATTTCTTCTCAAATTTTCTTTATTTCTTTGTAGTTCAATAAATAATTTTTACTTAAAAAAAAAGGCATTTTATTTGGTTAAGCAAGACTTTGTACAGTGAATGATATGGGATTTTGTATAATAGAGAGGAAAAGGCAGGCTACAGAAAATGAGTTTTAATCATGCACATTGGGAGTAAATTTTATACTTTAAATTCAATTATTCCTTCTTTTTTAAAAATTCTTCCTTTTACACTAAGCTCTGCTGTCTATGCCTTTGAGCATGTATATGCATATGATAATGATAGAGGTGTTATATAAATTTATATTTTCAAATTAAATGTGGAAATTCATAGTCATAATTTTTGTAATTGAGTAAGACATAAACCATATATACTTTGTAGATATTTAAAATAAGCAACTTCATTTTGAGTGCTCAGTGTGTTTTAAATAACAAGGACAAGATATAGGTCCTACCTTTAAATCACAAAATGAAGATTTTGCATTATTATTATTTATTTATTTTGCATTATTATTATTATGTATTTATTTGCTTACTTCTATAAGCAGAAAGTGAACTCCACTGTTTTATATGATTAGCCTTGAGTCTTCTAGGCTGTTTATTTGTCCCACAGTTTCTTTTGCATCTTTCTGCAGGGAAAACCCTCTCAGAGATGACTTTTATGATGGAAATTAGAATCATAGAATTAACTGGGTTGGAAGAGACCTCCGAGATCATCAAGCCTAACCCTTGTTCCAGCCCTACTGTGATTAATAGATCATGGCATTCAGTGCCACATCCAGCTTCATCTTAAAAACCTCCAGGGATGGTGAATCCACCACCTCTCTGGGCAGGCCATTCCAATGCCTGATCACTCTCTCTGTAAAGAACTTCTTTCTAATATCCAACCTAAACCTCCCCTGGCAGAGCTTAACCCTGTGCCCTCTTGTCCTACTGCTGATTGCCTGGGAGAAAAGACTGGGTTACACATGCAACTGGTCAGAATTACACTATTAAATACTGCAAATCACATCTTTTTTAGATAGTCAAACCACACATTTGCCAAGGAACGTCATGCACACAGATAAGTACGGCTGAGAAGAGCAAGTGAAAACTCAGAATGATCCTCGCTGGAAGATGTGTCATTACTAACTTGTCTTCAGGATAAGGCAGTAAGTTTTTCATTACTTTTTTTCCTCTTTTACTTTATAAAGAATTTACCTTTTTGGTTTGTTTGTTTTTTTTAATTCACTTTGACTTCAGGCTCTTGCATTGCCCTGTTGTAACTCTGATGTTTCCTCTTATTTAGGATAAATATTTTAAATGTTTTCTATTTTTGAGGCAGACTTTTTGCTTTTTTCACCTTTCAGTGTAAACTGTTAACAGTATTGCATACAGAATTTCTGAGAAGTGCAAGGCACCTAAGTATAAGCAAAACCTTTTAATGGGTATTGAGCTTTGCAAGCTGGAAAGTTGTGCTCTGCAGCTATTCTACTCTACGTGTAAAAAATCTATTTGTAAAAACTTATCAACATGTCATCATAATATCATTAAAGAGACACCACTTTGTAGGAGGATTAGTGTTTTGCACTCAGTGGGAGCCAAAGCAAACAATTCAGGTACAGATGTAAAAAGCCTCAGTAACTATCATCCCTCTGGATCCATAAGCAAAATAAAGAAAAGAGAAAAAATAGCAGACACGCATTCGAAGCTTGACTGCTTCACTAGCATCTGTTTATGGCATTTGAATAATGCCAGATGTATGAGAAATACCAAAAGTTAGAGATACAGTAGCTCATGTCATCACCTACGCCAACGAGTGTAAATACACACAAACAGGGAAAGATCCAAATAAAGCTCAGTCACATGTATAATTTCTCAAGCTGTTTTTTGAAATTCAGCTTAGATGACATTTCTAGAACAGTCCATCTTTTCAAGCTGAAGTGGGTTTTTTTTGTATTTTGCCTAACTGAAAGGAGGAAGATGTTCTTTTTTTATCATTTTTGAAATAAAGTTCAGTTTCTATTGAAGAGCAGCTTTGATTGAGCTGATGTTAAAAGAAGGACCATAGCACCCTCATTGCTCATGCTAAACTCAGCCTTTTCTAACCAGAGAAAGATTTAAGGGATACCCAAATGTGTTAAATTATTAGACCAAGGAAAAGGTAATCATTTTTCTCAGTTGAACTTTTTCTTTTATTAAACCCAGACACCTTGATCAGTTTTACTGTTCATCTGCAAAATAAGAAGAACTATTTTTTTTTTTGGCTCTGCCTCAATATCTGCCCTTTCCTCCAGTACAAATGACTGGGGAGGCTTGATGATGATATTCTGGCTATTTTAAGGATAATTTATAGACCAGGTAATTCTGTCACTTTTATCCCACCAACTGATGAGAAACATTTCCTTTCTTTGAAGAAAATCAGCATCTCCACTTATAGTGTTTCTTCTAATAAAAATTCCAGCAAACAAGCGTAAAATCATAACATGGTTTGGGTTGAAAGGCGGTTGAATTTGGGAGTTTTTCTTCATTTGTTACTATTTAAAAAAAATATATACCTCTGCTTCCCAAAAGCCTTTTCCTTTACAAAGCATCAGTTTTGCTTACTGAAGCTGAAAATAAAGAATCAGGCTGAAAAAGAGGACATTAACAGTAAAATTTAGTTTTGCATATCTTCCTCAGTATCACTGTAATAGAGAAATATCACTGCAGTGAACTCCTTATCTGAATGTGAATAGCTTTACTGTCAGCTGCATACCTACTTTATATACTAAATGACAGCTTTTCGCATGTTCTCCCCTTTCTCCCCTCGTTGCCCATTAGAAGCATTTTTGTACTGATATGTTAAACTATTATCCTATTAAGATTTTGCTGGTTATGATGCAACAACTGAGCAAGCAATTCTTCCTAGTTTTTCCCCAGAGATTTGTGTTAGTGTCTGTCATACATGATAAATCGGAAATATTTTAATAGATGGCTGTTCTTCCAACTCAAGGTATTTAATTCACTAAGATAACAAAAGACAAATTGAACTGCAGTAGAGGAGTCAATTAAAGCAAATATTTTGATAATGCTGGCACAAGGCACAATCATATTACTGTACCAAGCCCAAAGAGTTGAACTTGGTCTTCTTTGTACATGGTAGATAGAGAGACAAAGACAATTGGTTTTATACCAAGTGGTTTTAAAAATGTCTTAGTATGACAGGGTTTTTTTGCCTCTTCTAAATGGTAATAAACAGTGAATTTATGTAATAGATATTTGCAACTTCTAAGCCCACAAAGTTGTATCTCTGTAGGCTTCTACAACGGTGCCAGATCTAGTGCTCTGTGGTAACATTCTAGCCCATGCATTCATATGACACGTACACACAGTGTTTTCACATATGATTTCAATTTACTATTTCCTGGAGATTTTCTTCATTTTTGTTGGCTTTAGCCTTCTGTAATATTTCTTCCTCTAGTAGTTTTACCTGCTTTGTCAGTGGAGTAATTTCTGGTATACTTCCACAGATGCCTTTGTAGGAACTGCAGAGTTAACTTGTTTAATACTAGTTTAAACATTCTGTATAACTTAGCCATGATATTTGCCCCAGCTGTTCTGTAGCATCTGCAGCTATGGAAGAAGGATTTAAATCTTTTCAGTGGATGCTGCCTCCGCAGAGCAGATCTCTTCTGGACAGTCATAAAGGTTGTTGTAGACCAACATCTATCATGAGTGAGCTACTGTGTGCTGAGAATCAGTCATGCAGTTCTCATACTAATTATAACCACTGGGATCTCCTTTTTTGCAATACTTGCTCCTGAAAGCATAATCCTTAAGATATAATAATTTCTTGGAAAAAAACCCTCGGGGATATGATAAACATTCTATAGCACATTTTAGAAAATTACATTCTCTCTCATGGAGTACTCAGAAAACTACTAGAGCACACTTTTCATATATGTCACAGGCTAGTATACACATTTCTACCTTTTGAGAATTCTTCAAACATAGTGAGTTTTAAGGAACTTTTCAAAAAAGAACAATTTAAGGATTAGCTGTGATTATGCTGCAAGGACTATGTGAGAATTTACTGTGCATTCGTTACTCCTTCCAATACAGTTCCTGTGGAACCAGCCCTGGGGATTTACACTAAGGGAATGTGGTTCATGAAACATTTCAGGTGTAGTAAACTACTCTGCAGTAAGTCTGCACAAGCTCACTGTGCTCTAGTTTCCCTCTATAAATGGTATCTGAGAGTTTTGCCCTTTTTTGAAAGGGCAAAATTCAAGGTTTCTGTGTTAATCCTAACAGGGATTTAGTTTAATGTATCTGACTGTGTATCTCCATGTGATCTCTTCACTTCTAAACCAGGAAGTAGCCAAATATTTGCATTAAAATAACTCATAAAGAATTCTCTCTAATTACATCTGTTTGAACATTTACTATAGATCTAGTTTCTACTGAAGTGTTGTATGGTTAATTCACTGAAAGGAGAACTTGTGATGATCTAGTCACAGCAATGGCCAACCACCATATTGTCTTGTGAGACGCGCTTTCAAACAATTTAGAAAGCAGCTGTAATTACTGCCATAACTCAGTGAAGAAATAAAAACAATGTAGTCTGTCTCCTTCAGCAGAACCTTTTAAATCAGAGAAACTACATAGATGCTATGCCCACACTTTGGGACATCTCTTCATAATTGATTGCACCTCTATAACCATAGCAGGTTATAAGATTATCTCAACATAAAAGCCTTATTCACCTCTATAGATTACCTTTTCAAAAAATTAAAGATTAAGGTCTTCATCTTATTTGAGCCTAGGGAGAGATGGCATTGGTACTCTTGTTGCATATGATGAAGAATAAAAGCACAAAAAAAAGATAATCCTTTGAATAAAATACATTTGCCCTGGAATTACTTTTTTAATAACTTGGCATTTGCAGTCAATCCTGAACAAAGAATTTAGGTATTCCTCTATTTCTTTCTGATCATCCCTGCAATTACATATTGAGTTAACTACTCTTGCTGGTATTAGTATTTTCTGAGTGGTCTTCTTTATATGGACCGTGGCTTCAAATGATTTTGTGATTTTGAGTGCAATTTTATAATTTTTCATGACACATACCTGTTTTTTTCAGTTCAGTACAAGACATTGAGTGCTGACTGCATGAGCAATGAATGACTTTGCCTGCTGATTCAAAGGTAAAGCTGGCTGGCAGCAACTATGATGGAATAAATGAGAAAAATATAACGTCGTCTGCCTACAGGTTTATCTATTTATTTATTTATCTTTTCCGTATACCCAAGATGCTCTAATCTACTTGGCCAGTACATTGTCATGGTATTTTTTATAAGGGCCAGACTTAACTCATTATTTTGTTTTAGAGTGAGACTCCATTCTTCTGGTATGCTGAACTAAAAGTAATATTTTCCCCAAGTTTGTAGATTTTTTAAAGAAAATAAGTTCCATAAATTTACATAATAGAATATGGATTAGGATACCACAACTCTCAGTTCATATTAATTATATATTTAGAGAGAGAGAGAGACTAAACCAGAAGAACCTTTTTTTCAACTATTCTTTACCGGTGGTAGACCTACTAAGGTGTCTGTATGTTTGAGAAGTGTGTGTATGTTTGAGATACATTGTTGCATTTTGATATTAAAAAAAACCCCAACCAAAAAACAAAAAACCGCACACTTCCAAAGAAAAAAACACACAATGAAAAAAATGCATGCTCATTAGTTTTCATTAATGTTTTTGAACATCTGCCTTCCGCAAAACTAAAAGGGCACAGATCGTACTTCTTCTTTTGATCTGGTGAATTGATATCCAATTAAGATCTGACAAAGTCAATTAAAAAAAATAAAGAAGCCATTTTGAGGAAAACTATATGGAATAGAACCAGCTTTTTCTTCCTCAGTTACTCAAATATGGCTACTAAAAATGTATTTATTATGTAGATTTTGTGAACTAGTTTTCTTTTAAATTATGAAAAAGTAAGGTTTTGGATTAAAACTTACAGAAAATAGTGTAAAAGGAAAATTTTAATGTAAAAAACTAAGAGTTTTGTGAAAACAAATTTCAAATGTGAAATTTTAAATTCATTCGCGATGTTTCTACATTCACTCGTTGTTATTGGCTAAAGGTGCAGTTTTTGACTGAGTGTGTTTGCAGTCAGAATGTTTATGGTTTCTGTTTAAATTTTCTTAATTAATGGCATAGATTCTTGAGTTTTCAGATCGACTTAAAATCTTGTATAACTTATTATAATAGGGGATCCCAAAGTTTTTTCAACTGCAGGAGCACACAGCAAGTCAATTGTAGCTTTGCATTGGCAGAAGGAAGGCTGCTTATCTGAGAGTAGAACATGACTGGGCTCCTCTAAACCAGTCTGACAGCTTCAGAGCTAGAGCCATGCAAAGTAAACTAAAGCACTCAAATATAATGATAGCCTCAGCTAACATTTAGTTTGCAAACCTACATGACTGAAGATAGTATTATTATTTTTAATACCATAAATAAATAAACTTCCAGTTGAAAAGTTCAAAATATTATCTTACAAGAGTACTTGATCTTGGTATTTGTAATGTTTCTCCTGTATTATGCGCACATGCTTGTGTGTTTTCTGTCCTACAAATGTAAATTATTTATTATTATTATTGTTATTATTATTATACAAAGGCATAAAAATTCTATTAGTAATTCTACTATAGTTGTTATATAGGCAAAATATAAAGAAGTGATAATAAAGTATGATTTACTGAGATGATTTTGGGGTTTTAACATAAATAAAGATGATCAATTTATGGTCAAAGCATTTCTGAAATCATTCCTCAACATAAACAAGAAACTTATGAATCATTTGTCACAATTACAAAATTAGGCTATGTACATCATGACATTTCTCCAGTTACTCTGAAGTAAATCTGCAATGATGTCAAAAGTCAGTCCTTTGGTATTTATAAATGCTTGCCATTCTGCCATAGGCATCTCACTTGTGCATTTTCTCATTAGCATAAAAAAGGCTAGCAATGATTCAATGGCTTTTTATCATTATTTACAAGGGCTGGGTCTCTGGGTGTTTCAGTGGTATGTTGCTGCCAGCCTTCTCTGACCATTGAAGATGTGGATGCTCTTCCTATCCTATAGCAGCCCCAGGCTCCCAAGCACATGACACAAAGAAAACAGTTTGTGCAAAAAGATGTTTTTTTTCCCCTGAGCAGTCACTGTTCTTGTTTGTATTTTTCCTGCATTTGATAAAATTAATTGGCCCTTTTTATTGTTTTTCTCTCTTCAAGCACTTAAAACTCCCCAATTATAATAATGTTTTATGTTCCTATAATGCCTGTGTAGAATTTATTTGTCCAGTTCTGTATTTTTCAAACACAATTAGCACTTCTGTTTAGTATTAAATATTCATAAATTTGACCTCAAGGAACTGATGACTCTTAACTAACATAGAGATTGATAACAGCCCTCTCTTCTGAAAGCTGACTTTTTTTTAACTCTTTTGCAAGAGTGATATAGGTATACCAGCATCTGCAATGTCAGGAGGACCTGCTAATTGCCTTTTTTTTTTTTTTTTTAATATCCTCAGTTTATTTTGCTCAAGAATTTCTTTCAAGAAACAGAAAAAGGAAACAACATTCTATAAATATTTCTAATATATAAGCTTTCATAAGAGAACATAATTTCTCTGAGTGACACAATATTACATGGTTGGACAGCATAATTGATTTTGTCTATTCTTTGCCAGAACACTCCTTGCCACCAAAGTTACTTGAAATATCTGCTGTTCAAATGTTAATTTCCTGGATACAAAGTCTAGTTTTTATATCAGAAAATGCAGCAAGTAGCAGCAAATCTAGAGAATACAGTGATCTTGACCAATTCCTGAAAAGTGTGTGAAACTTCATTTTCTTTGTCACAGAAAAGTCAGATTGTAAATTGGGAAATGTTAAAGGGTTGGGAACCAGCTTCTTCTAATCTTTCATATTAAAATATGCTTACTGAGACTGCTTCCCATGTGCTGAGGGATTTTGTAACAGATTACCCCTCTCAGTATGACAATATTTAGTCAGCAACATGGACTGAGGAAGCAGAGGGGGTTAGGGGGCTAAGAAGAGCAGTTTTGAATTTTCTGAGCTAAGAGTTTCAGCATGAAAAGGCTTCTTGTGATTTTTTTGAATCTTATATCTTGAGTTGTTTGGTTGTTTGAATGAGATTTGTTTCCGTGTTTGTTTCACTTTTGTTTTGTGAGATTTGAAGCAACTAATTTACTGAGTGAAAACCATGCTTCCTGGGTATCACCTGTGTTCTCATCTCAGCAGCAAAAGAAACTGGTCTGTAGTTTTAGGCTCAATGAAAGTTTAGTCCTAATTTTCTGGAAATTTTTTGATGGACAGAAGATAGAATTAGTTTAAGCTTTTCCCAAGTGACGTACAGAATTCAAGTCCAGTATCATCATTCTCATGTTAAACTTCTGAAAACAAAGGCATTCTGTTAGGATGCCACCATTAGAGAACAAGGCAAAAGTATCTTTGGTTTCTTTCTTAACTATTTTTGAGCCATTTTGAGATGGAGCTATTTGTAATGTTTTTGTCTATATAGGAGGAGATAGAGAGCTCTGAACATTCTTTCAAAAAGCTCCCTAAGCCAATCAGGAGTGAAATTAAATAACTAACTCGTTAGGTAACAACAGATTTATGAGATGATCGTGTCTTCAGGGTTATACAAAGATGTAAAGTCATGTAATAAAGAGCTTTCATTTGAGAGGGATGTAAAGGAAGATTACAAGAAAACATTTCTAATTTTGCTCTATTTATGTATTAATTAGATATTAATGTTTAATTATTAGACATTAACATTGCTTAGCAGTTGCAAATTCAGAGAGATTTAATTTTTGAACTAAAATGCCTTAATGAAACTAGCAAACAGAACTTGACATGTATTAAAAATTGTTGTTGTTGTTATTATTATTATTATTATATATCAAAAAAGAGATGCATAAAAAGTACAGGGAGCTTTCTTGAGAGGAGCTATTGACTCCTCCTCAAAGGCAGGAAGGCCCTGAAGAGAGACCTTGACAAATTAGAGGACTGGACATTCACCAATCATATGAAGTTCAACAAGGAAAATTGGCAGATTCTGCACCTGATGTGGGGCAACCCCAGATGCATGTAAAGACTGGGGAATGAGATGCTGTAAAGCAGTGCCATGGAAATTGATGTGGGTGTCCTGGTTGATGGCAAGTTGAATCTGAGTCAGCAGTGCTCTGGCAGCCAGGAGGGCCAACTGTGTCCGGGGTGCATCAGGCAAAGCATCACCAGCAGGTTCAGGGAGGCAATTGTACTGCCCTGCTCTGCACTGGTGCAGCCTCATCTTGAATATTGTGTGCATTTGTGGATACCACAATGTAAGAAAGATAATCACCTATTGGAGGCCATCCAAAAGAGGCAATGAAGCTGATGAAAGGGCCTTGAGGGGAAGCTGTATGAGGAGCAGCTGGGGTCACTTAGTGTGTTCAGCCTGGAGGAGACTGAGTGGAGACGTCATTGCAGTCTACAACTTTTCTGTGAGGGGAAGAGGAGAGGCAGGTACTGATCTCTTCTCCATGATGACTGTAAAACTCCAGCATATTCTGATTTTGTAAGATACAGGTAGTTTACCTAGTTGACTAAAATTTGCGGGAATGTCTTAGGAATGAGGAATTTCATAAGTGATTTTAGACATGAGCATCCCCTTAATAGTATAATAAAAGAAGTGCCATACTACTGGACAAAATCTCTTTGTTACAAATGGGTCCTCTAAATGCTTGTTACACAAACAAGCATTTCTGGACTTGTGGCATCTATAACCTTGTAGCAGCAAAAAAGGGACCAAAGAGAAGTGTATGACTTCATCTCATTTCACTACAGCTGAAAACAGAATGCACATGCCAATGAAATAATGCCTGAGATAACAAAAAAAGGGCTCCTTTCATAGTTAGTGTTCTTTTGAAAAAATACATTTTCTATTATCTCTTAGTTTGCTTAACTGGTTGTATCTATCAAAGATATTTTATGTGAAGGTGAATCAAAATCCTATTTAATACAGCGTACAGACAAAGGACAGTTAATTAATTGTATTAAGTGTACTGATGGCTCATTTTCCTTTTTTTTTCCTTAATTGTAGGAAGTGAACCTATATGCATTATCTGATTTGAAAAATATTTCTTAAAAATTCACTTAAGATACTATAGGAACAAATGCTCTATTTACTTTAAATTGATGGTAAGGCAGTCTCCTTCAATAAAGAAAGAAACAGGGGAAAGAGATTATTGCTGAGGAAAACAGCTGTATCATCAGTATATCATCAGCTGTATCATCAGTCCTTTGTTTTATTAATAATCTATATTTCTATCTGAACTCTATTTCCAACCTCACCATCACTCAGATCCACTCAAATTATTTTTTTGTATCATGTGAGATTTTCCACATGGAACATGTTCTCTTTTATTTTACCTGAATAAAAATGCCCACATATTATGGCATACACTAATCGAGATTGTGTTTTGAGTGTGTGAGATTTTTCCACTTCTTCTAGCCTTAGAGTTCTATATCAAAAGTATGCAAGTTTTAGTTTTCATTTATTGCATTAATGTAAATCTGTAAGTTAAGAAAAAAAATGTATTTCCCTTTTTTAACCTTTTTTTTTTACCACTTCTAGTCTTCCAAAACTTCAAATGTAAGTATTTTGCCATTTTTAAAGGAAATCTGTAGTATTACTTATTGATAAAAAGAGGGGATAAGGTAGTTGAGAGGAAATGACAGATCTCTTTTTCTCTGATGTTTCTTAGAATCATAAGAAAAAGCCTATGAAACTGATAAATCATTAGGGAACACCAGATGTGTAAAATGTATACATATATTCACATGCTTATGCGCATATATATGCTTGCCTATACATATAAATCCCTCTGTATATCCTGTTTGCTGTGAATGGCATAGATAGAATGCCATTCACAGATAGAAGCTACGGATAGAAGCCTAAACACAAAGGGTGCTCTGTTATTTGCACAGTAGTCAGTTTACTTGACAAGTATCCCAAAAAAGAGAATGTAGTACAAGAAACTGTCACTTTTACATTGCAATTTTTCAACTTTTAATCAATCAAGAGCATGCTTGATTACTTATTTACATCTTATAAATTTAATCTGTAGAAGTTAAAGATCATCAGTTCTTTTCTGAATCTGGACATAGACATTAAATTGAAGCTCGGCAAGATACGGCTTGATATTGGTGTTGGACTAAGTGTATAGACTGCTGAATTCCTTCAGGTATCTAAAGAGCTCATTTTCTCCATCTTGTCAATAAGTGAAAAGATGCTCATGATACCTTTCCAAGGTGCATATTTAACACTTCTGGAAAACAGGAAGACTGTGGCATGCTTTTTCCCTCCCAAGTCTACAGCATTATTATTATTTAGTACTTAGATCCTGCTAAGGCTGCATGGATGTTCTTCATATGAATTGTTTTGGGGGAAGTTACTTTGGCAGTTGTTTCATTAACTCTCCTGTCTTAGTTTATGCTCCCTACAATTGTTTCAAGTGGTAAATGATGGTTTCTGTTTCACGATGCAAATAGTTCTTTTATTCATTCCCCTCTACCATGTTTTGTTCTTTGTCAAGCAGTACCAAAGGTTTCAGACTTGATTCTTTACAACAGTAATGGTTCTCTGTAGAACTGAGTGTTCTACTGTGATTTAGGTCACTTTGATACATAGATGATATTACTGCACTGCTTTGGAAGGCTTTTAGATTAATGAATGACAGTAGGATGTCATTTTGCTCTTGACATCTTAGATATAAGAGTGAGCTAATAGTGTAGGACCAGGATTTGTAAACCTGTGAAATTTTAATTGGGCTTCTGACATTGACATCCCTTTGCCTCAAGTAAGCCATTAGCCCATCTCAGAATTCCCTATTATGATATAGTCAAGATATATAACCTTATGGAAGTATATTTTGCATAACATCATTAACAGTTAATGTTAAAGGATATGTCATGGCATTGTTCTTTAGTTCATAAAGTTTGCATAATATTCGATTTATTTCTTTTGGGTTTTGAAAGGACTGAACTCCTTTGAAAGGAGCTTCCCTTTGGGGTTTAGTCCTTTTTTGAAACCAATGTTAACAAATTAGGAAAACTTACATACTTAAATATTTGCTTATTTCATTAAATATTTTAAAAAATTACTTGCTGTATCCTTTCTTTTGATAATACCAATATATGTGCAAAAAATTACATCTTACTGACAGAAAAGTCTTCAAGACTAAACTTTCCCAATAGCTGTTGTTTAGTCTTAGGTGTGTCTGTCTGACCAGCTGTTTTATTGAAGGGGTTTTTTTATAAAAAAATTAGCTCTGGGGGCAGCTAGAGGCTGGGAACTGTCAGTTCTTGACCTCTGAGCAGATGTTGCCTATAAAGGCTCTTATTTTGACAGTGTTTCCTTTGAGGCAGAGGAAATAAGAGGAAATACCTGCAGAGGAAGAATTAACTCTGCAGAGTATTCTAGAGGATAATTTTCTATTCTGTGCTACAATACATTACACCTTTGAGAGTATCTTTCATTTGGGGAAAAGCTGTACCTGTAAATGCCTTGTGGTTCAAACCTTTTTTGTCCCCAAGGATAGTTGAGTGTCATGACAAGGGCTTCCCTTCTCTTGCACTCAGAAGCAGCAGCAGAGTCTGCTTGGACTTGATGTGAATGTCTTAACTTTGCACAGGTCCCAGTTCTGGTTTGTGTGTGGGACATAAAAGACAGAGCCAACATAGGAGCTGTGCTCAGGGCACAGAGTTAAGTGGTACAGTAGTAGGACAGAAGCTAGCACAGTACATTTTCTGAGGCAGTACAAAACTTCCAGTTATCCACAGTTCCTCCACATCCATGTTGTCCTTGTTGCTTCTTTACCAATAACTCTGTCTGCTCCCCTAACATATATTAACATACATAACATATATATTAAAAAAGGTCTCATATCCTCCCAGCGTATGTTTTGTGCAGGAATTTCTTACTTATTTTTTCACAGAATCAATGAATATTTTAAGTTAGAAGGGACCCACAAGGATCATCAAGTCCACAGCACCTCCTTGTGCTTTAATTAGAGATAGATTTCAGAGGATGAAGAAAACAGTCTTAAATAAGAGTTTCAGACTAACAATTAAATATCTCATTAGTAACGCCTGTTTCCAAATCATATTCCCCGATTGTTAATTTGTATTGTTAAGCCCTCTTTTTTTTTATATGTGTATATATATGTATATATATATATATATATCATATAGTTGTAAATGAGGTCATGATAACCACAGGGAAAATTTCTGCTAGAATTCTGAAGCCATGAACAATCAATGCCCTAATTTATATTCAAAGCTATGTTTTAACATTCACTTCTGAAAGTCTGAGTCAGCTGTCCTGGCCCTCCATGCTCTCTTACAGCATCCTGTGCATCTCCTCACTGGCAGAGCATGAGACACTAAAAAGTCCAGGATGTAGAGTAAGCACTACTGAGCAACAACCAAAACATCTGTGTGCACAGTATCAGTTACTAGAAGGAAATTAACTTTATCCCAAATGAAACTAGGACAATAATTAAAGAACATACTTCAGGTAGAAAAACTTTGGATATTTGTATGGAAATCTATAGCACACCTAATCTTTTCTAAACCAAACAAAATTAATCTAAATATACACAATGTGGAGACTTTAACTGAATGGTTTGAAATGTTATCTCAATAAACAGTGAATGTATAAATATAAATAGTTTCAGAAATAGGCCTTCAGGGACTTAGCTGCAAAATTTATCTAACATGAAAAATTTCCTGGATCAGAAACTGTTGAATTGTGCAGTTGAGGTGTGTGGGGGGAGACAAGGAGAGCAAAGAAGAAGTGGTCTAATTATACTGATTAAAAAATAATACAGAGGAAGGATTTTCAACAACTACAACAATAAAACACCACATTTAATGCCTGAAACAAATATACTGTTTTAGGATTTTCTGTATTGAAAAAGACCAATAAGCTTCTCAGATAGTTTGCAAAAGACAAGGCAAAGAGGGTTCCTATCTAAAAAATAGAAACATTTCTACAGTATATGAATGTACGAAGTATTGCATGTGATTTTGTCACAGGTCAGAGCTATAGAACTCTTCTTTTTTAAGCATATCATTCAGTTTTAGAAAATAAAAATATAAGGGTTGGGGTTTGGGTTTGTTTTTTTTTTTTTTGTTGGTTTGGGTGGGGGGGAGGTTCTGGTCTGTTTTTTTAAAAAAGAATGTTCAGAAGAAGAATCATTGGATTAGCAGCCCTTTGTTTTCAGTCTTTCAGTGGTTGCAGAATAGATGTTAGGAGGCATGCCTGGAATGTTAAGCTGGCCTTTTGGAAAAAGGAATAACATTTTACATATCTCTAAGCGTACCAAACCCTGGGGCAAAGCTATATTTCTTCAATTGGAGTATATACTCTTACTGATTTTTAGTTAAATTACATAATATGTATGCATTGAGAAGGAATTTGTTACTGGCAGTTATTAGTCCTGATGGTTATTTCAGTACAGGTAGTAAAATCTACTATGGAATATACTATGTAATTATTAATCCTGCTTTACCCTACAAGCCTTGATATATTTAGTGTAATATTTTGCTTTTACATACAGTAATGTCATGTATTGACACAGTGTGAAACTATGGAAGACACTATCAAAATTACTTTGCATCACAGTTGGTGCTATTGAATGTTAAAGGTGGATCTGCTTTACTGTGGGAAAGTCTAGCTAAGAGTTTCAGTATTGTTAATTGAGTGGAGATTTTCCAAGCTGTCTGAAATTTATTGCTGTTCTTAAATATAAGTTATCAACAGATTTATACTTATTGAAAAATAACTTGGCCAAATACCTCAATCCAGTGAATATTATTTTCACTGTAACATGATGACATCTGATAACACCATAAAAGAAAACTGAACATGAATATCTAATATCTTTTCTTACAGGTCACAGTAGTCATTAATTTAAATTAAGAATCTAAATTTGTTGTTATCGTAATGACATTTGCCACATTAAATATCTCTGTTGGAGACTTCTGCTTGAGAGAAATCTTTGTTTCCACCTTGTGAAGAGCGCTCTGCATTCCTAGTCATTAATTTTCTCAGATTTTCCAAAACATTAAAAGCAACTTACTAGAATAATATTGAATTTGATTAAAAAAAATCTGAATAGTTAATGTTCTTGTTTTTGGAACTAATCAGTTGTAGTAATGTCATAGGAGTATTCTTATGTTTGGAGGTTCTGACTTGGGACAGCTCAAAATTATATAAATACATATATAAATTATAATTGCCATAAATATAGAATTTTAAGGTCACCTTTTTAAAAAAAAAATTTGGGCATTAGTTTAATATCAGGTTGGTAGATTCTCTGAGTTGAGCTCCTGCATATACATCAGGTAAGTATTTGCAACAGTACTTTTTTTTAATTCTCCCTCCCCTGCCCATCCTTGATTTGTAACAGCAACCACAGGCTGTATGTGCAGTAACAATTAGGAATAATAAGCAGCTAAAATTGGTTGTTATTTTTTTTAGTTAATTGTCATACCAAACAAACTTATCTCCTGGCAGTAAGAAGGAATTTGTGATCAGTAGTTTTCAAATTCACAGTATCATTTTGAACAAAGTCATATATAGACTTGTCAAGGTAGGGCAAAAAAGATGAAAAAAGAGAAATACAGACATCCTTGTCATCAGTGCCTTAGCAGTTAAATAGATCTAGCCTCCCTGAATAACTGAGTTCTTGAATTATTAAAACATCTTCTTACTTTCCTTCAGAAGATGATAGACCTAATTTAAAAAGAGATATTAAATTTGAAGTGATAGTTCTTAACATCTTTTGTTCTACATTAATATGATTTACTGATATTCATTCTTTCTACTATAGCATGTTATCTTGCTTAAACTATATGGAAAGAAAATTACTTAATTCAAAAAATGTTCAAATTTCAAACTCCTCTGGGTTTAGTGGTATCCATATCTGCCCAAGAGATTTGTCTCCCTAGGTTTCCCCTATACTTAGAGAAGTGGAAAGCCCTTACCAGAGGGTGATTTGTATGCTCCAATTTGCCCTCTAAAATAATGTCTCTCATTTTGCTACTAGTAGGAAGAGCCTAGGGAAACCAGCTTAAAATTAGCCTCTGTGAATAACCTGTCAAAACCCAAAGACCATATTTTCAAAAGAACTCAGACAATTAACAGACTGATTTTAGTGAAATGTACTTATTGAACTGCTTTTAGTGTTCTCTTAAGCATTTCTCACCTTAAGAGGAAAAATTCTTGAATGGAGCCGTTAGTGACATGAGGAGTTTCACTCAGTGTTTCACATTTGAACACAAATTTCTAAGAATTAACTGAGAATTAATTTAATTGAACTCAGCTTAAATTACTTCAACTGAGACAAGATGGTTGTTGATTAACAGAGACAAATGCCAAGTCTGTTAAAGTAATTCAAACTTAACAAGAAAACATTTGTGACATGTTTACTGAGGCAAAAGTCTCTTGAAACAAGATTACATGTGTTATTTTACAATACTGAAGTTTAGATACGTTCAGGACCTTATGTGAGCAGGAATTGCTGACAAAAAATATAGACCTTAAAATTAATATTTCCTTAGTGTTCATGAAGTTAGAATCTTAAATCGGACCTACAAAGCCAATCAGGTTAAACTGTGCGTATTCTTATCCTCTAGTTTTTAATGGAAAAATGGAATTTCAAACACTGAAACAGTAAGCATGGTCTGTCAAAAGAAATCTCTAATAACAAAAACACCTTTTTTTTAAGGTTGTTGTATCACATACAACAATATTCATTCCTCAGATTGCCAAAGCACAGCTCAATCTCCAATAAAATATACTGCCTAAGGAGACTTTCCACTGTGCCTTTTGCACCTGGATTGGTCTATCTCGCATTGGCCTGTTTAGCCATCAGCGCGCTTGCAGCAAACGTTGGGAAAAGCAACACAACGTAATTGCACTTTACCATGCAGCTAACATATAGACTGCCCAGAGGAAAACTTTCTGAGCTCTAGAAGTTGAAATATGCTCATTTAAACTCTGGCCTTATATTGAAGTTGTGAAATTCTATTGCCATGCAACAAAAGAAAAACATATCAAATTCCTATTTTCAGAGATGCTCCTTTTTTTAATAATTAAAGCTGCTATATTGAAGGTTTGTAAAGGTGCTTAAAGAATACCACAGATTTTAAAGAGAGAAAAAGAGATTAATTTTATTGCCTGAAAAAAAAACCTTTCTCAGATTTTTCTCTTTTTTTGACACATTGGAGGTATATGTTAGTTTATTAAATTTTCCTTCTTCTTCCTTCATCTTTCAGCAGTAGAATCTATGTGTGTGGGGTACTTAAACACTGTGGAAAGGATTTTTCCAGTCAACAGATTAGGTAAAGAGTGTTTAAAGTTTGTGTCTCATGCTGACGAAATAGTAAGCAAAGAAACAAACGAAAATAGAGGATAGAATGGCTCTCACAGAATATTACTGATGGAGTGGACAGTGAGAAAGGATTGTATGCTTTTTCTTAGTGAGAAAGGGGTGGATAAAAGAAACAGTTTGATCAAAAAAAAGTTTCAGAGTAAGGTGACAGAAAAGGGTCTCCTTGAATATTGTATGGACTAAATGTTCTTCATTCACAGAAGTTTAAAACAGCTGGCCTGTGAAATTGGCAGTTATTAGCAGGGATTTGTAATGAATCTGCCAAGTTTGAGTGGCACCATATGACAGGAAAATACAATATCTAGCTTATAGGAAAGAAAAACATGCAGCTGCAAGCTGATTAGGCTATCCTCTGTAGCATTCATGTCTTATGAATAAATACTGAAAGTAAGTAGTCAAGTCATGCCTGTAAATGAATAATTGTTGGAAAATAATGCATCAGTTCATCAAAAATAGATTGTTTCAGACTAACCTTGTATATGTCTTTGATAAGACAACTGATTGACTGTCTAGACAGGGAAAGTCAATAGTTTTAATCTAATTTCAGTAAAACATTTGATATAATACCATGTAGCAAAAGACAATGATTCAAGGTGGCTAAGGAGGTTTTGTTGCCTGATTTTGAAACAGAGTATTATTGTTTTAGAAAGAATTATGTAACACTGGTGACTGATTCAAGTGATTCCTTCAGGTTTGTGCTCGTTGAAGAGTGGTTACATTCGTTTAATAGATTAATCATTGCTATTAATTTTCTCTTGATCTAAACTCTTTTATGCAAGCCTGCTTATGGAAACAAGGAAAAGGAAGGTTAAGGATTATTATTGAAATATATTGAGCAGAAAATTTAGTACATTCCTTCAGGATCATTTTTTTGTCTTCCTGCATCATCTTCATTTTTTATAAATTATGGGTATTACTGACATTACATATTCTCTATTTAGTGTCAAATGAGTTCCATATGTTTTGCTGATAAATAAAAAAATAAGGAGATTAAAATGAATATTCTGGCAAGCAGGGCTAAGATTTGTGAAGGTTTACTTTTAAGTAGCTTTGAAGTCACTTGAGAATCTGCATAGTAAAGATGGCTGTATCTGTGAATAAGTCTGCAGTATCCCACACTGATTTCAGACCTTGCTTAATGTCAGTCATTATAATCAGCATATGGGTCTCAATAAGAATACTTAACTTGAAACTGTTTTGTGAGCCATCTGTAATTTACAAGTTTTTGATATTATGGGTTATAAATTAGTCTGGACTCAAAGAGCCAATACTGTATAAAATGAGAAACTAAATTAGAATAGCAAGTCTTTTTGGATTGTATGTTCTTCTTAGACGTAGATTTAAGCTACATTCAATTTTTTTCATTATTTTTTAAAATTCCATTACAGTGCTAACCAATATAAATCTTTTGCTTTTAGACCATAAAGAGTTCATTAGAAAAACTGTTGAATCTAGTGGACGGATTATAGAATCATAGGGAATTTCTATAGATATCTAACTAGGCATATATGTCACACATCTCATCAAATATGGAGGGAATAGGGATGAGAAATGGAGGAGGGAAATGATAGTGGAAAAGGGTCAAAATATGTTCACAACAGAAATATGTCAAATAAGGAATCTAGATGTCACCAGCTTGATGTGGTTGAAAAGAGTTATTTGAACTTTTGAGAAAATAGGGAGCTCAAGAGCACAAATTTGAATGACACATCCTACTGACTTTCACGTTTTTCAAAAGGTTATTTGGGGCTATAATTATATCTCCAATTTTGCCTATGTTGAAAGTAAAAAATACTGCCTGTTAATGTAAAGTTGTATTATGCTGTACAATAAAGCTAAAAAGTGACACCAGTAACAGAATCACAGAAACATTTAGCTTGGAAAAATCCTTTAAGATCATCAAGTCCTACCAGTAACCTAGCATGTCCAAGTCCCTAAGCACCATGTCTATAACCCATTTTTCAAATATCTCCAGGAATGGTGACTCCACCACTTCCCTGGACAGCCTGTCCTAATGACTGACAATCCTTTCAGTGGAGAAGCTTTTCCATAATATCCAATCTGAATCTCCCCTGGCCCAGCTTGAGGGCCCAGCTGTTTAGCCTCCAGGCTAAACAATCCCAGCTCCCTCAGCCTCTTCTCATAAAACCTGTGCTCCAGACCCTTCACCAGCTCTCTTACTCTTCTCTGGACATGCTCCAGCACCTAAATGTCCTTCCTGTAGTGAAGGGCCTAGAAATGAACACAGGATTCAAGGTGTGGCCTCACAAGTGCTGAGTATGGGAGGATGATCACCAGTCTGGTCATGCTGACTATACTGTTTCTGAAATAAGTTAGGATGCCATTGGCTTTCTTATCCATCTCACCACATTTACTATGAATAAAAAGGAAATTATAATTAAGAAATACTTTATGATTTCAAGAAGTTTAAACATAGTGCAGATTAATTTCTTGTGCATAGTGTAAATTGTCATCAAGCTATCAGGACAGTCATCTGGGCACAGGAGCAAAGAATAGATATTTCTTGCAATGGTGGAAATAAACTTATGCCAAAACTCAATGCAGTTAGAAACATCTATTTACATTATAGGACTTCTCTGTCTAACTATTAGACATATCAAATTGAGATCTACAGACTTCTCTACAACCTGTTCAAATATTTACAATTTTTGTCCAAGATGTCTACTGGGCTGTGGGTTTTCTGAATTTTTATTTCAGCATTTCAGAAATATATGATTCGCCTGGCACTAATATTTCTAGTTTATAATTGCTTTCTTGTGCAATATGCTCAAGCAGATACCAACAGTTAAGTGGAAAAAAAAATCCTTAAAAAATTTCTGTTGAGTCCGGTCTCACTTTATATTGAAGGTGAAACAAGTCCACTCCATACTTTCCTTTATTCCACATAAGTATTATAAAGTTGTTTTATAATAATGACATAGTTATTAAAATCAGTACTATAAAAATAAGATTTTTACAAGATTATTTCATATGAGCAAATTAGTTTAACTTTCCTCCGCTGTTACCTGACTGGAATGCATTACATTATTGTGATTTGTAAGTATGAGTAAATTACAAATGGAAGGCTGAATTATTTGTATAGAATGGAGGTACTGATTTAGCTAAACTTGCACTTTCTCACTTTATAATACTCATCTGATGTATATCATTGGGTAATTTTCTATGTAGTCTGATATTACTCAAAAGCTACTCATTCATGGAAAATACAGATGAATTTTTACCTAGAAAGAACTTCTGCATGTTCTCTAAATTTTAAAGTGTTGCTGGTAAGAACTGTTTCCGGACTAGGCTTAATTCTAATTCTAGTCTGCTTCTCCAGTATAAGCAAAAAAAATCTTGACCGTTATTGTGAAGAAAATGGGTTTTTGTGAGGTACACAAGAACCACATGCCAAATGTTAATAGTTTTAAAAAAAGCATTCAGATAGTACTACCCCTGCCCTACACTACAGTATGGTTTACCTTATTGTCAAAAAATAAGCTGAAAGACTTCCCAAGAAAATGAAAAGAAAAAATCTGGGAGTTGCAAAGATAGATTAAAAAAAGTGACTAAACCCATACATGGGATAACTTCCCACTGAGTTTGCTTACCTAGCTTGTAATAAAAGGGAATATGATAGTGTTCTCCACGTTAATAAAGTTAAATTGAATTGCAGGTTAAAAACACCCAAGCTCCTGTCAGCATGGTGAGAAGGACTTGGATTACACAATACCTCTCTTTTGAGACTGAAAACACCATTATTATAGCTTCTTGTGTTTCAGAGAAGTCTAAACTTAATGTGACAGAAAACAGTTGAAGGTCTTCTCTCAGGTACAGCTATCCTAGTAGGATGGAAAGGTAAGTCAGGTCTTTTGCAGAGAATTATTTCGTCTTTTAAATAAATGATAGAGAAGATTGAATAGACTGTCAACAACATGCTAATCGCCTTCAATTCTGCTACCAGTAACTGTTCCCCACAGACCGTAAAAGATATTCTGATTTGACTTTTAGATGCCTGACCATCTGTTTCCTGAACATCTTGTATTAATTGTCTGAATGGATAGATATTTGGCAAGCACATGTAGCCTACCTAACCTGTCCACTTGTTCAGATGAGATGCATTATTAACAGTACACCATCTACAGTCCGCAGTTGTTTCTCCCTTTGACAAATCGGAAGTAATTATGTATGCATAACATGCAGCCTGTCACACCAGGAAAGTCAGTTGTCAATGCTGTCTCATATTTATGTAATCTGTCTGTCAAATGATTACTCATAACAAAAAGAGACAGAATGAGCATAGATGGGGGCATAATTCTCTTGACAGTTAATGAAACTACACAATATCTCATGTGGCAGTGATGTTTTTCCATATGTAGGTAGCCCTGTTGTCTTCAGCAAAACTGGCTTTTAAAATGGAAGAAATACCACTGCTGCCAGTGGTGTAGTTAGATTATTGAGTCCTGGCCATTAATTTCATATGCTAGATATTACTGTAAAGGAATAATCAGTAGCAAACTTTTGTTATCCTCTCTGACTTTTTCAGCTGAGTTTGATGCCGCAGTTAGATATAAGATATAAAACCACACTGAAATGAACATAATAGTTTTTGTTGGGGTTCCTCTCTTTTAAATAAAATTAATCACTTCTCTAAATGGTCATGTGGACCATAAACTTTCATTTATGAGTTCAGCAAAGCATTTAGTAGAATTACCTATTTACTTTTAGAAAAGGAAACGAATGGGGAAAGCTTGAAGCCCTGAAATGTTACCCCCACAACTGTATTTGGTAAATATCATGGCATTCAGATCATGAATACATTAATGTATGACAAATCACGTTATAATCATGATTTGAACTAAATTAATTCTTCTTCCTTGATCAGTGCTAGAAGACTTGCAAAGGGTTAATGCAAGTGGAGAAGTCTGGTAACAGAATTTTTGTTAGGGTTATTGGCAGTACACCAGATTTCTTGCAACTAGAATAAAATTTAAGGAAAAAGATCAGTCAGGTATATTTCAAAAATGTCTCCTGAGAATTGAAACATAATGATAGAAGTGCAGTTAGTGCAAAGATTCTATAAGATCATAGTTAATTTAATACTTCAGGACAAAAGGGTTGCTTCTGTGATTTTCTTGTCAATGAACATGTGTATCAGTTTTAAATGAGGATCATTTAAAAGAAAGAAACAAAGCCCAGCAATCTGGAAAAAATGCACTGCAGATGAAAACTAGTACAAATATAATTTCTCTTTTCTTCATGTTTGTTACTAGTAACTGTCTTAAAAATATTTTTTGCATGTTAGCAAACTGTTACCTTATTGGCTTAACCTTGAGATCTGATTTTTTAAAGCATGGTGTGTAACACTCCACATGAAAAATCCATAACCTCTACTAATAATTGATATGAAGGCTATTGCAAATGTTGAATACAATTTTGACTTGAGGAAATGTATGGTGATATATGTGTATTTTAAGGGACTTCCTAAAGTTTTTCCTCAAATGTTTATTTAAGATATTCTCCCAAAGACTGCATTTAATATTTAATTATGGTGTATACTTTATATACCTACAGTCATGTCATTTGTACACATCATATTCTGTTAATGTTATGTTGCATTATTTTTTAAATACTTAGCATTTTAAAATAAGTACTCAAGACTGATCAAGTATCCCTAAAATAGTTTTTGACCACTCTTTTACAAAGTTTTTAATCATACTGGATAATTTCCCTATTTCCTCTGGTTTCTCTTCCTTGCCCCTCTCCCTCTGTGACCTGGGATCAGCTTCAAAGCAAAAGACTTGTGAGGGACTGAACAATGGTGTTATGTTACTATGGGTGTACCTGACCTCTTTTAATTCAGTTGAAATACATCCATGGTTGTGCAGACGGGAAGGCAGGCTTGCTTTGAGCAAACCTTTCTCTTTTATCTTCTTTGAAGTAACTTCTGTAGGCAACAGCAATGAAGCTATGGTAGCAAACTGTGCTTCATGGGTGAAAATAGTCCTGAGGACTTGGGCCAACAAATGCTGTTAGAATTTCACAGCATCTGAAGGCACTGTCCATGCTGTGTTCACAAAACCAGTGTGGCATCTACATGTGAGATCTCTTCAGCGTGGCAGAACCTATGATTCCTTTAGGTAGTTAGTCATCACCAGCTAAAAATAAAACCTTTAAACCAATTTAAGAAAAAGATAGAAACACAAATATAAATTTAGAGATGGAATTTGAGGATAAGAATTCTAAATTTTCATGCATTTGGGAAGTAGTTACTGGAGGAAAGCACATATCTTAAAAAGAGTGTTTTCTTTCACTTCCACATCTTTTGATGGAAGTCTTAAGATTTTTTTTTTATGAGTTGAATACCATACTAGAAGATGTCACCATGCTCACCTGGAGTATTTACATCTCCTTCAAAAAAGCTGTTTGTGAATTTTTTGTCCTTTTATTTTTGTCTCTTCTTCCAGATATAGACAGGATTATTTAAAATTATATTGTCCTTTCGTTCTTACATGAATGAGCTGGCATTCACTGAGTGATGGCATCTTTGTGCTAGTCTCAGCAACAGAGATCTAGAAAGAAAGACAGTAAGAGAAGAGGGCATACTGTTTTATTAGGACTGTAGTCTCCATACAAATTGTTACACTTTTTGTTGCGATTTACAAATTCCACTTCTGTATAGCTTTCAATTTCTTGAGGTAGTCTATACAGATAAATGGAGAAGGATGAAAAGCAGGCAGGGAACAAAAGATTAGTACCAAATATGCCTCCCTTATGTTCTAGAAGGTGTGCATGCTTGCAGAAAGAAGCTCGTGTGCCATGCGAGCAATTGACTTCCTGGAGTGAAGCTTGGAGCAGTTTCGTATCATTCATAGCCTAAAAGAAGCAAAGAATGACCAAAGAAAGTCCAAAATTATGCAAGGTAATGGCAAAAGAACCTTGGCAGAAAGTGTGCCTCAGGAATGCATTTACATTGAGTTCAGTGGTGGAAAACATCCCACATCTCAGTGAAACTGCTTTTTATTAGGGTCAGAAAATCATTTGCACAGGCTAAATGACACACAGGAACATTCTGCCTGTGGATTAAGGGTGTTCTGGCATAAAAGAATTCAAAATGACCCTCTGCAAAGTAGAAGTGTAATCAAAGCCCAAACATGTCAGAAATACTTGTTTTGAAAAGCACAAGCTTATAATTAACTTAACTAAATCCATACTTTTTTCTGTAGCCACATGGTTAGAATTTTCTGTAGCCACATGGTTAGAATCCCACAGAAGTTCAGCAGGAACACCAGGATTAAAGTACAGTATGCACATGGATGTATATTTTGAATTGGTATGAATTTTATCATCTAGTCCTATCTTACCATGTTACTTCATAACGATAATACAGAAAGCTCCAGTTTTTAGGATATTACCAAAACCCCCAAATTTTCTGTCATTTTAGAGCTGGAAGCCAGTTTCAATAGTAGTTTAAGTCAAGTATAGACACTCCCTCAGTATTTCCAAGGTTCACCTTGGTAATTCCTAAAGCACTTCAGGCTATGAGCCTAATAAACAAGAATTACTATTAAAAAACTGATAAAATTACTGTTATACTTTAAAAAAAACCCAAACATCCACCATTACAGTAAGTTTTAAAAAGATAGTTTTTTCTTTCAGAAAAGAAACAATGGCATTTATATGGCATTTGTAAGATTTGGGGGGGGGAGGGGTTGGTTGTGGTTTTTATGATTGTTTTGTTGTTGTTGTTGTTGGGGGTTTTTTTTTGTTTTTTTTGTTTTTTTTTTTTTTGAAAAGGCACTGATTGCTCACTTTCCTTGAAAAGAATTAGAAGCAGTTTCCTTATGGCTGGGTGAAGGAATATATAAAAAAAATCCATCTCAAGGTAAAAGTAAAAAAAAAAAAACTATAGAAAAAGGCTTAAAAACTCATATTTAATTTCACTTGAGTACCATTTCTTTCTTTTTCTCATTCCTAACTTTGGGGTTTAGATCAAGTGTATAAAATCCTTTAATATCTTCCATGTGAATTAGCACTTAACTAGTTTTCCTTTTTTTTTTTCTCAGCTTACTTTCTTGTATTAGTCACAAATACGTGATTCTGTGATAATAAATCTGAACTGAGTTCATGCTCTCTTGCTCAGAAGCATGACATCTAGTGAAAAAGATGTTTAAAATTTTAAAGAGGAGGAAAATCCCTTCACACTGACTGTTTGCACACTGTGCTATGTGTGATATAGTATTTCTATCAAACTTTCTCTTAGTTAGTATGGATAATTTGAAATTACAACCATCTCAAAAAAGTTTTGCTGATTTTGAATTTATTAAATAGCTGTTATTTTTCTAAGTATTACCATTAGTTGTGTCAGCTTGTTTCTACTTAAATAGATAGATTTTTGGATTCTTTCATGTACCTAATACTTCCCTTTACATGGTATCTTGAATTATACATCTCTTTCGGTCACTAATTTGCTGCTGTTTGTAACCTTTCAGTGGCATATAGAATCATGCAGTCTGGGGGAGTTTGGTTTTAAACTGCACCATATAAAATGCAAAGGACTTCAATAAGAAAGAAAACCATGAAATTAGGCTGCCTGCACTCCGTTGCTCTCTGTTCTGAAGAAATACTGACAAAACAAAGGATACCTGACTAATGGCTGTTAAAAATAGAGAGAAAGAGAAAGCAGCGATCAGAGAAGCAGTAATGAGTTGGGAATCTCAGCCCCTTGGTATCAAGTACTAAAACTAGCAAGATTGATAGATCTCAATGTTTATTCTTAACAGCTATGCCTTTATCCCTGCTGGAAAATCTGCTTTGGTGCTTCCACAGAGGAATACTGAACAAACTAAGGGGATGGTTGCATAAAGGTGGATAGGACATACTAGGAGAAACTTGGAGAGGGGCATTCTGGCTTTGAAGAATTTGAAGATTGCACAAAAATTATTACTGGATATTTAATCAGAGAAAAAAGTGAAGAGATAGGAGTGAACTTGGATGGAACAAATTCAGAGCAATGAGGGGAAAGGGGAATGAAAGAGGCTGGGAATGTGTAAGCAGGCTCTTGGTCACTGTGCTTGTCTCACCAACCCTGCAGCTGATCATCACCCATCATTTCCTGGTTAACCTCCATTTTTAACCATTTTCTATCTGAGTGTGCTCCCTATTCTGCATATGTGACCCAGTAGCAAAATAGCCCAGTCTATCTGGCAACCAGGAAAAGTCAGGGTGATGGTTAGTGGAGAGACCAAGGGTCTTGGAGCTGGCAAACTGCAAACTCTGGATCTGATAGCAGGACCCCAGAGAAATGGAGCACCTGGGAGTTGAAACACTGATGGGATCTGGGAAGGGATTTTTTCCCCCAGAGCTCTAAGAAAGGACTGGGTGATTATTCATGCAGTCTCTGTTATAAGTGGGTGTCTGTGCCAATGCTTTTCTCCTGTCTGTTGATCTATTTGTAAGCAGTTGTGTCTGCACAGACCTTTTGTGTGCCCATTAGAGATCGGGGTTCAGCTTCATTCCTGGTGAGGCCTGGAAGTGGGACTTGAGCAGATCCTCTCAGTCAGCTCGGGAGGGAATGGACCACCTGCATCCTACAATCCAATGGATTTGGATATATATTACATGTCTATTAAATACTCTAAGTTTACCTACTGATCTTAATATTTCAAAACTGTAGGTTTAAAACTCTAGGAACTCTTTTTCATAGGGGGTGTTAGGGTAGGAAGGGGTGTGGATTTTTGTGTGCTTTTTTTTTGGTGGTGGGGAATATTTTTGGGTGGGTTTTTTTTCCCTTATTGTATCATTAGCTTGGACCATAGCTAGATGGGGTGTAAGAGAGGAAGAGTTATTTAAAGGCATTGAGCATGGATGTGCAACTATGTGTTTTATTGTCTCAGTGAAAAATTCATGTTACTCCTGAACTCAATACAAATCTTGATTGTCAGGAAGTGACCTGAGATATCCTGACTCATCTCCCTGCAGGTCATGTTTTGGCTGTCTTTGATTTTTAGGGTAACTGGCCTGCAAACCTGGACTGAAGTTTTGCCTTTGGAAAAGAGACTCTGTTTCAGGATTACTTTACTTTTTCAATAATTCATGGTTCACACATTACAGTGTCATGTCTTAAACCACAAGTCTGAGGTGCAATTTTGTTCCCATGAAAAGTTGCAGACCAAAGCACTTTCTTTCATGACTGTGATAAAGATAAAATACTGCAGGGCAGGTTATCAAGGTATTGAAAGGATTAAATGAGGTTAGAAATAGCTTTGGGGTTTACTTTGTGCAGGAAAAAAAACTTCTATGAAGAAAAGAGACTAACAAGTTGTATCACCTGCAGGAGAGCACATTCTTTTTTGAGTCTCTTGAGGCTATCATAGAATCTTACCTGGGCAAAACAATAGAGAAAAAAATATTTGATTAGATTTGAAAGGAAACATAAAACTTGAAAATATTTTATATTAATGTTTTTTTAAATGCTTCTACCAAATATTTTGACACAGAAAATAGTTTTTATTACACTAATATTTTTATTTGCTGTTTTAGTCTGTTGAAATGTTCTTACTTTCCTTAGTAGTTGGCCAGCTAAACAACTTGTCATTTACACTTGGATTTTTTTTTGTAAATGTTTCTCTTTCAAATGACTTGCAAACTGGTGATTTCAAGGGATTTGCAAAGTAGAATTAAATTTAAAGCAATAAACCTCTAACTCAAATACCGTCATAACTAATTTAACTAATCAATTATTTACTAATTACTAACACAATGATAGTTTACAAAATCTACTCTCCAAAGTTTATGTTTTGCCTAGATAGATATTGTGAGAGGATGTACCCCATAACTGGAGATGTCTTCCCAGGAAGAAATCTTGCATAAGGTTGCTTTTATGTGCCATTTTATGACATAAATAGAAAGCACTCTCATTTTATTTAGATACTAATCCTCAAATGCGGAAATGCATCAAGCAGTATTCAGGAACAAAATGTTGATCTAACAGGATACACTGTCATGTGATCTTGCAATATTAAGCTTTACTTAATACTTTTCCCTGGCTTCATGTCCTGCACATCAATTCATTTTTAACCAACTATATTTCTAGTACATCTCAAATTCTTTATATATACTACCCCTCAGAAGTCCATAATTCTGGAATTCATCATCCTCCAGCTTCAGCACATTCAAATACTGCTGATGTCTATGAAAATATATAGTCCTGAATAACTATTTCTTGTGGTCTTCATTCTTTGCTCTATGCAGATATGACCATATAATTCGAGGCCTGGAAAACAGTTATTGATTCCAGAGATTTCTCTCTTATTATTTAAGGAAAAAAAAAAAAAATCTCACAGCTGATAACATATTTTTTAATTGAATACCTCCTGCTATGTCTTGTCCTAATCTAAGTTACAATGCAGTAGGGGTTACCACACAACCTTGCAGCATGTTCCTTTACTTGCAAAGAACTGACTTAAAAGACCAAGATCCCAGTTCTGTGTGACTTTAAAAATAAGTTTAGTTCACCTCCTGTCAGGCATGATCATTCTCAGGGAAAAATCCTTATCGTTGTACCTGGAGCTTTACAAATACCTCCTGGACTGTGGGGGTATTTCAAATGTTGAAGAAGACATTAAGTCAAAATAGAAATTGATCACAAAATGTAAATTCAATTTTAGTTGAGGCAATTGAAAAGAACATAGGAGTATAGCAATAATTAGACAATTACAGTGAGATATAGATGAATGAACCAAGTGACAAAAAAGTCATGTAAAAACGTCAAGTATCTGTGTAAGTTTACTCTAGATTCCTCTGTTATCTCCTAACTGCCTTCATTACTGCTGCCTGGGACATAATATCATGTGACAGAGGGTCACAAATTTTTTGCATACTCAGCCCTCACAAATCAGGAAGAACTGTGTCACCCCAAAGTTTAGGAAACAGAGGCTATCTCTGCAACAACTGGCAACACTGCCAGGGTATTGTGGGGGAGATAAGAACATTTAAGATAAATAAAATTATATGAAATATTCTTTTTCAGAAGGCAATTTAGAATGGGGAAGAACTTATGAACTGTAACAGGTCTAAAATTAGTAGTCATATCACACTGATGCTCTGATTGTTTGTGGTTCAACTAAAACAATGTTACTGAAATACTAGCAGGAGATGTGATTGAAAATCAGTGATAAAAGACAAAAAGTAACAAGAAATTTTAACTAGAGAAGAACATTTTTTTCTATGGCAATAGTTCTCAAACAATAGTGTGGTGACAGCTGACACTAGGCAAGCTGGTACACAGGGAATTCTTGACACACCATACAGTGTGAACTCTGCTGTCTCTGATTGCTGTATCCACTAAGGCAGCTAAAAATATTTTCCTGCTATCACTTTTCTATGTAAACAGCTGCTGTAATTGCTAGTGATGACAGCTAAGTTGGGAACATCTATGAGAAATTTTCTATTTAACAGTTAATCTATGTTGCTGCTAAATACACCTGTTCCTGCTGCTCTAAGTTGGCTTTCTTGGTGGTATGCTGATTGCAGGTATGTCTTGAGAGGCTTGAGAAGCCAAGTTCTGCTTCATGTGTACTTTTTGTCCTTTGGAGTTTCTGAGAATAATCACCTTTAACTCATTTATGTGGATTTTCAGTGAATAACCTGCATTAAAATATGCCAGTAAATACTTGACTTGCAAAAGGATACAAAATGTACTTAAGTAATCAGCATGTATTCATAGCTTAGCCCTCTAAGCTGCAGGCTGAAAATAGCTCAAAAATAACAGTATTTTGTAGGAATGCTCCCTCTTTTCAGAGTCTCTACTACTTTCTGATAATTACCAAAATAGGAAATCTTTTTGTCTGAAATATTGGAAGGATTTATTCTTGCCTGAAACCTTATTGATGGATGTAATAGGTATCTAAGGTATAATAACAACAGTTTCTTATGATATACTATTCTTTTTTCCTTTTTTTCAGCTAATTTCTCCAGCCTAGTACTTTCTGATATTATTACTAGGCCTTGGGATATTTTACCAGTGCAAAATAATAGCTGCTGGAGAAAGAAGAGCAGGTTGGCTTGCTTCCAGTTGCATTTGAGGGGAAAGGGGCAGAAGCAATGCATTTTCTAGTGCTTTCATCAAAGCATATTAACTAAATATTGCAAATTATATAATTTCTTCTGATTTCCTTAAGAAATTGTTTCAAAGGTAAATATTTTGCACTATCATGTGTTTATTTTCTTTTCTTTCTGTTATTTTACTTTTTTTTTCTCCTCTCATAGGACCTTGTCAGTCTTCCTACTCACATGGTCCTCTTAATCTCTTCCTTGCCTTTAAGCAGGGAAAGATTTCCTTCCTTCAGTAACAGTATACTATCATCCTAAGCCATTGCTTTCTAGTTTCTATTTTAGCTGTAGTATATGTGTCTTTCTTTTTCTAGTTTCTAAAGTAGCTTTCATATTTTGGCTTAATGTCATTTTTTGAATTCTCTTTGAACTGCTAATGACTTATTGTCAAGACAATAATAGGATTATACATAGGATCCCTGCCATACCACATATGCAATTACTGTCATAATCTGCACCTTATATTAAAATCTAAGAGAATTATCTGGCTTCTATTCAACAAAAGGGGTTCATTGCCAGTTCTATTACAAGTCTTTCTAAGTATCTTCTTCCTGTTAAATAGCTATTTATATTAGTTCTGTATAGTGGATCAATTCTTACAAGATTGTAGGATACATGACTAATGGAGTGGGCCTTGTGAAAAGATCATTTATACAGGTTTTACAGGGAATCTTGTGTGTCTCTTGGTGTGTAAGATATTTTAAAATAAAAGTAACAGTACATATTAGGAAGTTAGCAAAGAATATTTTCAGGACTCAGGAAATTTTTCTGATAATAGAATCACAAAACCTTTCTCTCACGAAAGACTTTGTGATTTCTGAGTATAATTGCTAGAGGTTAGAATCAAGTATTTATTTTAAATTTATTGTACCTAATAACCTTATTTTCCTAATTATCACTCCTTATGGCATATTCAAAGCAGTAATAAATACTTATAACATTCATTACATGTTATTCCATACATATTCAAACTTGTATCCCATCACTTAATGATAGTTTTATATTACATGATAATCACCATAATGAGATTTTTTTTCCTCATTTTGATACAAGCCAAGCATTGTGAACTTCCACGCATGCCTCACTTCAAATACTATTCAGTTCCACTGATTTTCTTGCATTTTATTCATATTAGGCAAGAACTTTTACTCTTTATAAGATGGATTTTCTTGCATTTTAAAAAATAATTAAATAAATGCAGTTGATGGGATTATTGTTGTAGATTCCAAAACTATTCTATTTCATTATAAATAAATGAGTATTTCCTGGTTCAGTATCATTTTACAGAAACACCAGTTCCTGGAAACAATATATTTTTTAAAGACCATTTTAAAGGAAAAAGGTCCTTAGGCCAAGATTCAGGCTGAGAGTTAAAAAGAAAAAAAAAATTTTGAAAAATCATTTTGGATTTTCTGTGAATTTCAGATGTATTCTTTGGATTGAATTGTGCAGAAGGGTTAACTCTGTACATTTGTGGAATTTAGGAAAGACCTATAAAGAAAAGGAGACTTTTCATGAGAACTGTGGTAGTCTGTGAATGAAAATTACAAATTCCCTCCTCATGATCCTATTCGTCTTCATAAAACCACAGGTATTAAAGGCAAAGAGAGGATGAGCTGCTTCTAGATTTATAATGTCAAGGAGGGAGACATCTAATGTCATGGAGTAATGGATATAAAAGGTTAATCTTGGTCCAGAAATCCAAGTAGCATAGTAAAAACAATGACTGCCAACTTCAAGCATTTCTGTTACTATGTATTTCAGAAACTTTTAATAATCTTCATCTTCTTTCAGTGCTCAGTAGAGAAGGCATCAATCTTCTGTCTTTTTTAAAGTAGCTAAAAATGCTTCATGGTGAACTACAGAATAATTAGTTATACCACAGGATTTGGAGTTTTCAAAGGCATGTTTCTGAACCAGTAATCCATACCTGAAAGTGTTTTCTGTGTTTTTTTCCCTCTCATAAGCTTGGTTCCTAGTACTCCAAATCAGCACATAAAATAATAGAACTTCTATTTTCATCTTGTACATTTTCTGTTTCAAATCCTTTTATATAACTATTTTTCATTTAAGTTGCATATTGAATTACTTTTTGGCACAAGATGATTTTGGATCCTGATTTTTGTCAGGTGAATTTATATGAACACAAATAGCAAGGAGCACTGGAGTGAGTGGGCACTGACTCAAGACTTTAAATCAGCTTGCTATTTTCTTAAAACTCTGACCCTTGCAATATAAAGGGAAGGACTTTATTTCTGCATTTGAGTCCTCAGCATATGCATCTTTATTCCATTCAGTCTTCACCAGAAGTGTTCACCAGTTGATGCACTTGCTCTAAAATGTGAGAATGAACATCCACCAAAGCAAAAGCTCTGATTCCTTCATTCTGTAATGGGTTGTTGTACTCAAAATCTGTAAAAAGGTGTTTTTTTTCCCCTCTCTAAAAGTAATCACATTCTGTATAACTGAGATAAAAATCCAACCTACGTGGCAAACAAGCGTAACTTCAGAAATTCACTGCAGTCTACGAGCCCAAAACCCCAAGGGGACTTAAAGTGGATCTGGAGGCAGCAGAGGACCAGTGAACTAAGGTAGGAAGCATTTTTGAGGTAAGCAGTCATTTCAAGTTTTTCTTTCCATTTTTCACACTCTGGGATTTACATTAAAAAAAAAAAAAATCCACAAGACATTTTCCACTCAATAGATCTGAGTTTAAATCATTTTACTGCTGTAGTGGATGCGATTTAAAAAACAGTCAGTACCAGAATAACAGACGTGTTTATGTTCTCTGGCAAAATTTAAAAAAAAAAAAAAAAGCAGTATAAAGGAAAATTGTCACAATGTTCATGTGAAAATAACTTAGGTGTGCTTTAGGTCTTTACAGTTTCTATAAAATGCTTATAATTGCTTATCCCTTGTTTCTGTAGTTTAAAGAGCAAAAAAAAAATAATAGAAACTAAAAACATTTTTCTGGGAAAAAAAGCAATGCCCAGAACGCTTCCATGGAATTAAATTTAAGATCTGATTTTGATTGAAGATATCACAAGGTAACCACAACAACATTGGCTAATTGGGAATGTGGAGATCAGAGCTGTGACCAAATATCTCTAAGCCTTCAAGGACATGAAAGTGTATGGTATTCACATAACCCTAAAAAATTGAAATTGGGAACTGGCTGAACAGCAGGTACCAGCGGGTCTTAATCAGTGTCTCAGGATCTGCTTGGAGGCCTCCCACCAGTGGTGTCCCCCAAGGTTCAATACCGACCCAGTAGTATACTTTAAAACTGCAGAGGAAACTCCATATACTTAGAGTTAAATAGGTTTTTAACATCATAGAGTGATAATTTGTTTTTAATATAGTGGAACCTATAGAAAAATAAGACTCTTAGATTGAAACTTAGATTTAATCTTAAATTAAAACAACAGTCATAAATGCTGCCAGACTTCACCAAAATTAAAGTAGTAGGTTTCCTGTCTCCAGGACAGATTTCTGACAAGTTTAAAATCTTTTTTTAAGTTCAGTTGATTTATTTTTTTTCAGTTCAAGTTGTTGTTAATAGACTCACCTCTATGCTATCAATTTTCTCTATTAAGTCCCTTCTTTCATTATTTTTTAATAAAAAGTACATTTTAATTAGAAAGTCCATTAGTCAGAGTAGAATAAGAAAAAGTTCACAGAACATTTTAAAATTAAGCATTTAAAACTGGTAACTCAGCTATTGTAACTGTACCTGCAGCTATTTTTATTCTGTGTGTCCAAGGTATAACCTTATACCTATTACCTTGGTGCACAGCATGTATTTCTTGTTCTCTTAGGAAAACCATTATAGAAATTTAGCTCTACTTTGACAACTTTTATTTTATTTTATTTTATTTTTAGGTTTAGAACCTTCTTCTTTCCCAGCAAAGGGAACCACTTACCTGCTTTGTAATTATTGCACGTCTCAACAGCCCTTACCATAGAGATTGCTGAATATGCTTTCTCTCCCTCTCTTTTTCAGTTGTGTAACTTAAAATTGTGTCTCTCCTTGGCTCTTAGTCTATTGGGAGAAACTGGAAGTTTGTGAAATACCAAATTCCACTTGACTTAGTTTCAGTTGAAGTCTTGCTACAGTAGTTGTCCTGAGATGTTATGGTGAAGGTATATAAAATATAAAGCTCAAACAAGTGGAAAAAAAGGTAGATCATACTATACATGATTTATCCTGTTGCTTGCTTTTTTTTCTGTTTTTGATTTCCACTACTATTGCAGAAAGTTTTATCTCCATTTACTACAGGTTCTCAACCTCTCTGCTTTAGCAGCACTATTCTAATAGCTAAGATTGTTTACTTCTCTGTTCATTAAGTTCTTCTTAAAGAGAATAAAATTAATTACTTCTTAAATTATATTTTTACCCCAATTCTGATTAATGATGAATCAGGACTTAAGCAAAATTCAGAGGAATTTCTCTTTATTACAGCTGGGCTTGATATTGTAATCTAAGGCATAAACTTAAAGTCTGATCAAGAAATTAAGATATTTAACTGGATTGAATAAAGCTATTTATATGTGTTTACTCCCAACTATAAATTTGGAAGTAAGGATATTTAAATGGCAGAAGTCATTCAGGGAGAAAGTTTTATTTGAGTGAAAATACAGTCATTTGATTGGGGATAAATTATTCTAAGAGCAGTGAATCAAGAGAAGAATACAAGCAGGTTCAGTCTTTCTCTGTACTGGACCTAACAGAGCAATGATGTTGCAGTGGCAATTAATAGTACTTCCCACAATGCATCAGGAAGGAAATAATAACCTAATCTAACCTTTGCAAAAGGAAATAATGGTCAAAGTAGTTTTGTTACGGTAAAACAATAAACTAGACAATTGGAGAATTATGTCATGGTAATTTTTTAGGTTGTTAATGTGATAAATTTTAATTAGCAAGATTATAAAGGTTTCTTTATTTCCACAAAGGAGGTGCAGTGTTGAATACCAAAAGATTATCCAGCTATAACACTTAATTGGGGATGACTCGGAGTAGAATATTCCTGAAAATTTGAAAAGAAATAAAGAAGCAGATGGAGATTTTTTCTCTTCAGAGGTCAAGAATTCAAAGTATAAACATTTCTTCAAAAGGTAAGAAAAAGTACACAGGATTTTCCTTAATTCTCTAACAAGAAGTGGCAGGGAGCCAGAGAGAAAAAAACAAAGAATTTTTAGGGATAAGATATAAAGGCAAACTCAAATCAACAACTAGGATGAACACAGCAGCAAGTGGCTTTCTTGTAATGTGTTTTATTTATGTCTTTGTTGTTAAACCGAATTATGGGTTATTTCAGTTTGTGCACAGAAAGCAAACACAGGTAAAAATGGTATTGTGCTTGTTGGGAAAGATGAGAGGATGAGAAAATACAGCAGAAAATGGATGGATAAAAGTGAATTTTACTGTAGACAAACCAATAGACAGGAAACAGGCTTAGCAGCTTCACTGAATGTGATATGAAGTTATTAGAAAAATATAAGGAAATCAATGGAAATCAGACAATACCAAAGTAAACGAGGTTATCAAGCTAAAAAATAACATCAAAGGCATAAAATCTTATGGAGCTATGTCTTTTCAAGAAGCTGAAATCAGTCAGTAAGGTATTAAAGGGACTAGTATTGTAGCATTTATGCCAGAGTGATAGTTACAAAACCTGTATTTGTGGGGCAATGAAATACTAAGAGTGCTATTTCCAGTATGGAGAGTAGGAAAACCTTACAAATTATATTTTAGCCACCCAGAAAGAACATGAATGCGATGGAAGCAATAGAAGCATAGAAGTTGATTTTTATTCTGTCTCCTTGTTCTGTGATATTAAGGTGAAATTGTCATTTTACTTGAGCATCACATTACCTACAGAAACATTATGACAGTCTCTATCTTCACTGTCATAATTTCATAAGGGATGTGATTTTTGTTTGAAAATCCTTTGGTGAGCACATTGCTGCAGCTGTAGCCTTGGTCTGTACCTTTGCACATATAAACAGTGAAAGTGATTCAGCCACTGCTGCAGAAGAAGTGTGCTTAAGCTTTCTCCCAGAGAAACTCCCCAAAGGGACACAAAGGGTTTAGATAAAAAAATAACTTTCTTACATTTCTATTTTGGAATAAAAGACAGTATTGACTTTCAAAAAAAGTTTAAACAATGAAGAAACAGAACAGAAATAGTACATTAACGTGCTCCCCATTTCGTCCCTGTAGACTGCAACTTACTTCTGTTTTTCAGTTCAATTAGCTTGCTACTTTCTGAAGAGTAGCAAAATTTGATCATTTACCCTCAGTTCCAGCAAAGCTCTTTCCTCTGTGTTTCTGGTCTTGCTTTCAGACTCATGCTCTCTGCTTCCTCTTAGCCTCTGCATGAGCTCTAGCCTTCAGGCTGGATCTTGTTTGCCAGCTCAGCAGTTTTTCTGTCCCTGAAGACATTCAGCAGCTCCTGGTGATATGAATGGCCCTTCCAAAGGGCACTGTAGGAGCCAGTTTTTATCTTAAGGCAAGCACAGACATATGCTTGGGAACACTGACATGTAGATTGACCAAAGACAGTCAAGTGAGCGTGTACAATTGTATACTATGCATTTAAACACTGTATGTTTCTTGATGGATACTTGATGTATTTTCATTGATTTGTTTCTATTTAATTCTTCAATTGCTTTAAAATCACATTACCATACCTTTTATTCATTGGACAAGTCTTTATTTGAATTACTGGGAGGCCATAGTTTATTAATGAAATGTAGTTAGTTAAGTGATTTAAATTTATTTTAGCTTCTGGCTGAAGTAACCCTGATCTCATGGTGGTAGCTTTGTACACACTAGCACTGAAATTCTCCTCCTTATTGGAAACATATTCTAGGATGTGTATCATAGAATTAAAATTTAGATGTCCGGGCAGGTTTTATAATGAAGGATTAATACTGTATACTTCTATTTCTTTGGTTCGCTCTTACATTGCATCCTTACTAGTGCTACTTTGAAAGTCTTTTATCAAGTGCTATGGTGGTAATCCCCTTCCCACATGACCTTCACAGTTTTGAGTGCTTTCCTTGTTTTGTGCTCTCACAGCTTCTTTTCCTACAGATTAAGCCCATTACATAGAAACAGTGGATAGCAGTTCCTGATGGTGATGGGAGGACTCAGAAAAAAAGAACATTTTGTAAAGCTCAGAATCTCAGGCAAGAATGTAATTTCACCGTTGAAAAAGCACCAACACAACAACCCAAACCCACAAAGCAAAACAAACTAAAGAAATGGTAGCCAACTCAGCAAACCAAAACTAACCTAGATGGACAAAGAATTAACACTATCTAGACTGAGAACAGTAACCTTGCTATAAATTAATAAACTACATTCTTTTAGTTTTGTCTTTTAAAATTTTTTTTTATGTATTTCTAAAAATGGTTCCCTATAGAAGTTCACTGAGTTGTAAATATTTGGCATAAATTGCCTCTTTTCACAGTTCTGCAGAATGGTTTAGTTGAATGGTGAAAGATAGAAAATTTCAGTGGCTTCATGGAACAATCTCCATGCAAAATGACTGGCAGTATAGTTATAGAAAAAAATAAATACGGAAAAATAAAAACTGAATTGAGTTGTCATTGCTGTTTAAACTGTTGCAGGTAATATTGATTGGAAAAATAAAAATATTTCATAGGGTTATATTTCACTGAATATTAAGATACAATCCAATGGTAATAACAGGGACATGAAAGCATGCTTTAATTTTTATAGAATGAATAATTCCTTAAAACAAGTAGAAATTAAAAATCTCTCTCAGCAATATCTTTTTTTATCTTGTAGATTAGAAAATACTCTTTAGTTGGATGACTTTGGTGCTAGAGAAGCTGTAAATAATGAAGCAAAAGAAAAGGAGTCAGGGAGTAGAAGAAAATAATAAATAGGAGAAACTCATCATTTTTCCTTCTAAGCCTGAATGAGGGTTGGTGTCTATCTAGGAGTCAAGGTGCTTGAGTTCCCATGAGGCAAAAGACAGTAAATTGCCAGTTGCAGACAATGTGAATGCAATTTTACACAAGGTGGGTGAATAGGGGACTCTCTTTGTGATTGATTGCTTTCTAAACCATCAAGAGGGTATGAAATAGGGCAGCCCAGGGGTACATTTTGCACTTTACACATTCTGTTTGTGGCTGTTTCATTTTCATATAAAATTCATAATAATGTATATTCGATGTTTTTGTTAATTTTCTTAAACTTTCTATTGAATTTGTCTGGGAGGTTATTTTTTTTTTTTAATAATTTTCTTTCTCTGAGGGACGATTTTCTGGGGTATGATTGTCCTCTGCTCTTATTCCTGACAACAATGGGAAAATTGCAACAGTGTTGCCCAAATACTACATTTCATCTACCTGCATGAATGAGCAATCAAAGTCTCCAGTCTGCTCCAGAGCCTTATAGAATTTCTGCAATGTTTGTAAACTTAGAAAATGCATGTGGCTGTTTACAAATTCAAATATGAAATGCAGATCACATCCTAATCTTAATTAATAGTGTTTAAAGAGCTGTAATGTTTATTTGTAGAAAATCATGCGAATGAAATTGAAATAACTTGGACTATCTCACTTTCAGTTGTTTACTTTATGCTTCTTCTTGGACCAACTGTTCCTGGAAGTTTGGAGGAGTTAAGGAAATTTAAATTGGAGGTACTATACTTGATTAAGCAAAAAAAAAAAAAGTTCTGTGTTTTCTGTGAACTGAATTCAAAGCCTTTTGCGGTAAATAAATTTTCATCTTGCTGATCCAACTTTGCACATTGCCTTTTAGCTTGCTTATGTTTTTTTTTCCTCTGCAATTAGCCAAGTGTAAAATCCTGAGGACAGTTAAAACATTACCATAAAAATGGAACTATGGTTTACATTTCTGCACAATTTTAGACTGCTGCGTAATAATTTAGAAAGAAAAATTTTATCATAACAATAATAATACCAATAAATGGGGAGAGATTATCTAACCTGGTTCACGAATTACAATGTGAGACTATCATTAGATTTTATGAAATACTTCTACCATGTTTTACTTAGTTCTATTGTTAAGGAAAATCATAGACAGTGATTTGGAAAAGCTCCCCCTCAGCAGTATAAACATAATCAGTTCTCTCCTAAAGAATAAGAAACAATGAGAGCTGTTAAATATGTTGTCATTGCACAATTTGCATTTTAATAGTGAAAGTACTCTGACAAATTACAGTTTTCTGTCCTTTTAAAGTATGTATATAACACTTAAATGTATAGCATTATTGCTGGATCACAGAGATTTTCAGTTTTCTCTAATATAATTTGTTATGAGCATTAAAATTTTGCTTCAAGCTCTTGCTGATTAACAGTCCTATTTCTTCCTTTCAACAGCTAATGCCACTACAAAAATAAAATTATTTAAAATAAGTATCACTTTGAAAAGAAAAAAGGAAAGTATTTCACTTTGACATATTATTTTCTTTTTGCAAACATTCCTTTTTGCATTCTTCATGAAACATGCTGTTCTCTCTCTCTTGACACAATGCCTGACAGTTTTCTACTACAATATTTCACTCTGTAACATAGAATTAAAACATATCTAGAAAATAGAATGCATTCTTCATGATTAAACATTGTCTTTCTCATCCTAGACTTTCTCCCTTTACTGGAATTCATGCAGTTGAGATGGCTTCTACAGAGACTATTATGGCAGCATAAGATAGTGTAAATGGTACAAGCACAGATTGAAAGCATTCTGCCTGGCTACACATGCAGTCCTTTTGACTGTTGTACTAATGCTTAAATTGAAAAATACGTAAAAAAGTAGAGAATCATTACTTTAGACTTAATGTAAATGAAAAGCGCCTCTTCATCTAGAAAAGGTCAAAGCAGATAAAGTGGTGAATGTTTGGAGAGAGTGAAGGAACAGTTACCTCTCTCACAAGGTCTGACACATCTTTTGTGCTCATTCGGGAGAAAAGTGTAAGTGTATTCAAGTTGCTTTTACTGAGAGGGTAATTTTCGATGAAAGTTTCTTTTGGCACAGTTCAAAAAAGGCGGGTTTTTTTCTTTTCTCTAGCAGTTTGGGATGGGGAAATCATAACTGCCAGTAAAATGTAGTGATCAGCTCTGTGTTCTAAGGCTGAAATAGCTGCAAGTTGCTCAGTGGAAACCTATAAATTCAATACTGTCTCCATCAACATGTTCCAGATAGCTCAGGAAATCTGTGGCACAGCCATATCTAAGCTTTCACATATGAGACCTATAACACTAGAGTAGTTTTCTTTGTGACACAATGGTTTTCCTCATTCTTATTGCTTTCTGAAAAGGTAATAATACAGTTTGAGAGAATGCAAAATATTGGTTGCTGTGCAGTTGTACATGAGTTGGGTGGATGCTTTCAAACAGAAGATAATATATACCACTATGTGTGGTTTTAGTTCCTATGTGAATTTAAAAAAACAACAACATTAAAAAAAAAAAAAATTAAAAAAGGCACATAGAAAGTTAACAAATCATATTTCTTGATTAAGAAAGTAAAGTCTGCATTTGGAATGGTTAACAGAACTTATGAGCAAAAACGCTTCTTAATCCAAAGAAAAGATCAGCCAGAGAATATGATAAAAGACCTTGGATGGCACATAAAAACTGATTTATTCTTACCTGCCTCTAAAAACCTTGCAGCTATGCTTGTATAACAGAAATATTAGTTTATTTTTTATTCAAGGAATGACACATCTGCACTTCACTTTATCCCCAGGCTTAAACATATTATGTTTTAACTATCGTTACACTGGCTCTTTCATCCCACAGTAGATATTACACTTTCATTTTATTCAGTTTTACTGAGTGCTTATTTAATGACAGATTTCTGTTTTGTTAGGATTTTGTGGGGGGACTCTAGAAGGGAATAGAGGGAGTGGTGAGAGTATTCTCCCCTGCATTCAGACTGTTTTGTACTTTGAAAAAGTGATGTTAAATTCCTTTTAAAGAAACATTATTTTCAACTTCAAATAAACACTATTCCCCGTGACAAAAGAATATTTCACCTAGGGTAATAAAAGAATATTTGTGATAGTAAGCTGCCTTAGAATGAGATATTTCTATTTCTTGTTATAAATCTGTGTGTATGCTTTCAAAATATATGAGTTCATTATAATAATGATGGCACAGGCATCCACATTTTTACACAGAAATTGACAAATATACTTGTGTGTGTAAACAAATACATTAATTCATCTATGCACAAAAACATTTCAGATGAATACTTGTATCATCCTTTGGTTTGTTACTCACACACACGTGTATATATACATGTAAAACAAAAGACTGAATATATATTTTTTTTAACAGCTAGTTGTTTGTTAACCCAAAATCGTATGTAATATGCTGCACTGGAGCTACAGTCAGCAAAACTTTATTGTTTAAATGACTTTAAAGATTAGGGAAGGTTCAAGTCCAAGGAGACTTGCTAATGTGGGCTGACAATGAATATTTTTATTTCAATGATAACTTGTTTAGCATCTTGTAAATATTTTCAGATGCCACTTTAACAGGCAATGCCTCTGGGGAAAAAAGTACTTTGAAGACTAATGGTAACTCAGAATCTTTATTTCCCAGTACTTTCAATTTAACATGTTGAGGTGGATATAGTAAACAAGGACTCTAGCTTATGCTTACAAATTGTCTGTATGTGATACTTTTACAGTGATACAGAGCCGGAGCTGTTTTTTCATGCTGTTTATTCTTGTTGAAAAGCAAAATTATTGAAAGGGGTCCAAAGAATAATATGTTATTAATCTTTGTCTGAACGTCTAGGAATTAAAATATTATTCTCCTAAAGTCTCAAGACACAAATAATATCTATCAGTAATCAATTTTATTGATTTTATTAATCAATTTACAGACAAGAATAATAATCTAAAAATTCCAGGTTACCATGCCTAAAATGGAAAAAAAAATATTCTCCAAACAATATTAGTATAGATAAGGTAGAGAGCAGTTCTTTAATGAAAGCTTTCAGCTGCACAGAGTACACAGTTGCACACCCACATACAGAATTCTCACACTTTTATAACTGTAACTAATTATTCATATCTAGGGGGTACATCCAACCCGAAGACTGCTCTTGTCCTGGTACCACCCCCAGAACTGCCCCCTTGGAGCCCCTCCAAGGGTTCTGGGTCCTCTATCTTGTTTTGTCTACAATATATCTTATTATTCTGGCCCAGGTGCACATCTCATAGAGTCCTTGCTAAAATATCCTGCCTTGAAAAGACAGTTAAATGGAAATTCATTGGAATGTTGCACAAAGTGTGAGAAAAGACTTAAGTAACTGTCTCAAGTGTCTAAGGTAAAAGAAAACTGAACAGCTATGCTAAAATCTACAAAACACCTAAAAATCTTTAGGCAACAGTTGCACTATGAGCTTGGTAACAAACAAGCAATATCTCTGATCTTCAAATATAGTTTTTGCTATATATAAAACTTTATAGAAATAGAAAAAAAAATCATGCTCCTTTTTCAAAGCCTCCAATCTATTTCTCTCCCACCTAAGTCTTATTGTCAAAAGCATGTTAATCCTGCAATGAATAAGGACAACAGCATTGCAATCTTGCGTGGTAAAATATATGAAACAAGCAGTGAAATAAAAATAAATGGAAGTATTGTTTCAGATAACATAAAGTCAAGTTGCAGGACTTATTATCTTGTGGTGAAGTAAAGGTCAGAATGCATAGGGGCTAAGAAGTATGTGACTATCAAACAATAGTGCGGATGAACCCTCCTGCTTTAGAGAGCCTTACAAACTGCTCGTAATCAGTATTGCATGGAAGCTGAGAATCTATGTTGTTTTCTACCTTTTTTATGTATTAATAGATGCTCTGGAAAATATCACACAGATCAATGGGCAACAAAGTATAGATTATAGTTTAAAAGAAATTATAACGTAAATTTTACTCCAGGAGATAATTCTAACAACTGCAGAATTTTTCCTGAACTGTTATAAAAATGCTTCTAAATTCAAAGATGAAAATGCACAAAAAAAAAAAAAAAAAAGCTGTAAAATTTCTTCATGGGCTTTTAACTTGAAAGTGATATATAAGTGGAATAATAAAGAAAGAAATTCATCCTTAAAGAGCAGAATAACAGACTGCAACATGTTTCACATTGGTGCTATTACTATGGGTGAACCCATGCTCAACTTCATTTGAAAGTGAACTCTCTCTATAAAAAGTAATACATTAATTATTTTATATGTGTATAAAGGGTACATACATTACTTTATAGTAATTATTATATAGATTAAGTAGATAATTAATATTTGAAAAAAATTCTAACTAAATATTTGTTTGATTGTGTGAATTTAATTTCTTGTAAGGACTTGAGCTTGGACTTGAGCAACTTCCACAGTCTGCACTCATGGTCACTTCAACATGATCGGAAGAAACATTAAGTGAACAAATCCTTCCTCTAAAGATTTTTTTCCCCTTTTGCAGAAGATACAGAAACACTTAAGGTGATGACAGGTGGGTTGGAATTCTTAATTTTATTTTTTAATTTTCTTACACCTTTACTCAGTCTGCTTGTTATTCCAGTCTATATTACCTACTCTTTCCTTGCAGATTAGAATGAAGGCAGATGTTGGAAACATGCTATAGAAGAAAGAGAAAAGAAGAGAAAAGAAATTATAATATGCAATGTTTCAAAGGTTATGTTTTTTTAAGAATGTTTCTTAGCTGTAAAATCATCATACTTACGTGCAACCTGTGCCACCTATGTTATAGCATTAAAGCCCCCGTTCAGTGATCCTGGTTTTCATGTTGAAATGACAAAGTAAGGTATGAAACAGCATTTTCCTTCAGATTGCTTCTTGGTAAAAAATTTATTGCATATTAGAAGTAAATTGCTGAGTTTAATAGTTTATCCCTATACTAATTCAAAAACCATCTTTCTCTCCATGCTGCTACAATGCCTGGAACAGCATACATTTTGAGTGAAATTAATTTCAGTATCAAACTTTTCTGAGTAAGCCAAGGGGAAAATATAACACCAAAAAAATTAATTTTTTAAAAGTTGAATGCAAAGACAATAAAGGAAATGATAAAGATTTATATAGGATATAGGTTTATAAAAAATAAAATTTAAAAGGTAACTAACAGGGAACAAACAGTATTTTATAATTAAAAATAATAAACATTGAAAATTATACCATATTGTTTTGTCCATGAAACATATTTTGCATTTGTGCTTTTCTTTTTCTTTCTGTCTTTCATATGGAAAGAAATTCTATGAATAAGGCCAGGGTATATTTCTTAGTGGTTTTAAAAGGGGTAAAATTTCTCATTTATACAATTCACAAAACACTCTTGAAAAGGTGCTTCTTGATCAAAATTTTAAACAATGACATTTTCATCTTCATTTATCAGTAATTTTCTTTTAATCTCAGAAAAATATGTTCCACCACATAATATCCTGAGTTGATTAAATGTGTTAACTACCCACGGTTTGTTTGGGATGTGCCTTCATTTTGAGGTTTTGGCACCACCACTCAGCTGGAAGGTGGTTTTTAAACCTACTATCATGCAAAGTTGGCCAATTTGCTTCAGAACATTTTTAGTGTATGTTCATACTCACTTCAGTGCCCTTAAAATTTGGTAATAACAGAGTGACAGGTTATGGATACAGTGGTGGAAGACAATCTTTTAAAATGTCACTGTTGTTTTTACCCCCCGCCTCATCAAATTTGTTTATGTTCTACAACACATAGTAATATTCAAAACAGGAATTCCTAAGCAGACCATTAATTAATATTTCTATTTGTATAATTCACTTCAGCGCTCTATACACTGCAACCTTCTCAGCTTATATTCAGGCTAATTTCACAGGGTCTTCCTTACAGAAATACAATCCTTATTTCTAGGATGCAGCAGGCACAGCATCACCAGTCAGCTGAGGGAGGTAATTGTCCCACTCTACTCTGCACTGGTGAGACCTCACCGTGAGTACTGTGTACATTTTTGGGTGTTACAGTGTAAGAAGGACATAAAGCTATTAGAAAACATCCAGGGTAGGGCTATGAAGATGGCAGAGGTCTAGAGGGGAAGCCATACAAGGAATGTCTGAGGTCTCTTGGCTTTTCAACCTGGAGGAGATGGAGAGGAGACCTCGTCACAGTCTACAACTTCCTTGTGAGGGGAAGAGGAGGGACAGGCACTGATCTCTTCTCTCTGGTGACAACTGGCAGGGCCAAGGAAATGGCCTGAAAATGTGTTAGACGAAGTTTATGTTGGATATTAGGAAAAGGTTCTTTACCCAGAGGGTGGTTGGACACCAGAACAGGCTCCCCAGAAAAGTGGTCACAGCACCAAGCTTAACGTAGTTCAAGAAGTGTTTGGACAGTACTCTCATGCACACAGTCTGACTCTTGGGGATGGTCCTGTGCAGGGCCAGGAGTTGGAGTTCAGTGAGGGACCTTTCTAACTCGAGATAATCTATGATTCTATATCATTAATTTCTCAGTTAATTTTTTCCTCAAAATACCCCATAAACTAGAATTATCATACTCTATCTCATTTTTACAAATTAAAGCAATTAATACAATTGCTTTTCCCTTAATTTCAGATTTACTTGCTCAGCATATTTCCAGTCCTATGAAGCCTATTTCAGGCTTTCTGTTGGGTACTTGATTTATTTGTGATGATGACTGTTTAAACACTTTCTTCTACTTTCAAGAATTTAAAATGTTGGCACAAAACTAAATCTATATAGTAGATGAAGAATGTAATATAGTATTTTTACTATGAACACAAATTAATGAAAATATCTTCGATGCTGATAAATGTAAATACAGCCAACATGTCCTGATAGTTCCTTCATTTAAATAGATGATTTATTACTGCAGCTGGAGAGACACATCACACTCTTAGAAGTGTTCTAGTTGCAGTGAAGAGTACGGTGGTGCCTTAATCTAGTGGAAGGTGTCCCTACCCCCAGCAGAGGCATTGAAACTAAATGATCTTTGAGGTCCTTTCCAACCCAAGCCATTCTATGATTCTGTGATGTTATGGTTCTACAATTAGAAGTCTCTCAGTTGTACTACGCTAGCATTTTAGGTATATATGCATGATTCTATTCCTGATCCCCTCATATCTGATGCTGGCCTTTTAATGATCACAGTTTGGACAATTCTGAATCAAGTTTACTGTTATGGGCCTACTTCATAAAAATGGCGTATTTCAGTCTAGCTAACTTTACATTTTCAAAGTGTAACTTAGAACATACTGTATATTAAAGCATTAAATATAAATTTTCTCACACTTTTAGTGGGGGGGAAAAAAAGTAAATTCCAATAGTTAGGCTTTAAAAATGAGTGGTGTGGAGAAAAAATATTTTAGGATGCAGAGGTTTCAGGTGCATGCTGCAAGAATTTTTGCAGAGGTCAGAGGTACAGCAGCAGCAGGAGTCTGCTGATTACAATGTTTTCTTTTCTGACCCTACAAAATGTATTTTTCTAAGCTCTTTTTTGCTGAAGTGCATCTGACCTATCTCTTCCTCTAGGTACAGAAAGTAATTCTCTATAGAAAGCCATAAGCTATACTAGTACAAGGAACAGAATGTAGATGATAAAATACAGTGTTTCTGGTGGGCCTCTGGGGATAAAAAGAGCACAAAAAACCTAAAAAAACAACTGATAGCTTTCCAGTCCTAGAAATCAATAACTACAATACTAGTTAAGAAAACTGAAGTAAGCATAGAGCAAAAAGATTGTGTAAGAAATTGTAGGTTTTCTGAAATTACATGATTTCATATGCAAAGGTTCTCTCCATGCTGCCACTGTAGATGTGAAAAAGAAGTGAAGACACAGTTATAAAAATAAGCTACCATTCTGAAATCCTATCCAAGCTGTTCAATTTGTCATAAGTCACAAAAAAAAACATTCACTGCTGCTAGCCTATGCTTAGCATCAAAAAGTTGGAGAATAATGCACAGGGAAAGAGACTCGGGAAGTGGACTTGAATTCTAATTCAGCCTCTCACCTTGTCATTGATTGTTTCATGGGATGGATAGGGTAGCTGAAGGCAAAATTGTGTTTGTTTTGCATCCAGCTCAAAGGACAAGCTCTGTCCACACTTCTTCAAGTTTCCTCAGCTGAGGAAGACTTACAAGGGCTCCAAACAAAAACAAACCATGTTCAAACTGTATTAAGTCTTCTCCAGCTGGATTAGGAATCCTAGTAAAAGGATAAACTGACAAATTTTCTTTTACCATTTCCAGCAAAATAACATCCTCTTCCCTAGATTTTAAAAGTTTTGAGGGATGAAAATGCTATTTAAATTTTTTTTTTCTGTATTTTTATTTTATCTCTTTTGCCATGGTACACTGAAATCCTTTTCAGGCTTCAGAGTTATACAAGAACAGCATCAATGACTGAAAGTGTTTTGCTTTAATTTTTCCTGAGAGCCATTTTGCTTAGGATGGCTAATGATGCTGTGGACACCTATTGTGACTACAAGATTTTCATTGAAATGATGAATATTCTTGAAGTCTGAAAAGATGGACTCTGAGATACAAGTGGGAATATTTTCATGAATATAATAGCAAAATATAGATATGCTTGACATGGCATATATATCCATGAGATACTCCTAATCAGTCATGTGATGAAGCCCTTGTCAGTCAATTCAATGTGGTTAATAGGTATGGCTGTATTTTAGAGTGCAATGATACGGATTTAAGTATGAGTACCTGACTGTGATGAGTTGACCTTAGCTGAATGCCAGGTGCAGACCAAAACTGCTCTTTCACTCTGCTCCTCAAATGGACAGGGAAGAGAAAATACAACAAAAGGCTCATGGGTCGAGATAAGGATACTGAAAGGTCACTCATCGTTTACTATCCCAGGAAAAACAGACTTGACTTGGGGACAAGTTAATTTAATTTATTATCAATCAAATCGGAGTAGGATAATAAGAAATAAAACCAAATCTTGAAATCACCTTCCCCCATTCCTCCCTTCTTTCTAGGCCCAAGCTTGTTCCCAATTCTCTCTACCTCCTCCTACCCACGGGCAGAGGAGGATGAGGAACTGGGGCTGTGATCATTTCATTACACATTGTCTCTGCTACTCCTTCCCCCTCAGGGAGAGGTCTTCTCACACTCTTCCCCTGACCCAGCATGTGGTCCTTCCCATGGGAGACATGAATGTCTCTGACTCCTTCCCACAGGCTACGGTTCTTCACAAACTGCTCCACTGTGTGCCATTTCCATAGGATGCATTCCCTTGGGCACAGCCTGCTCCAGCATGAGTCACCTATTGGGTCATTCACCAGCTTCCACGGGCTGAAGGTGTTTCTCTGCTCTCCCAGGGACATCCATGGCTGCAGGAGCACAGCTGCCTCACCATGATCTTCACCACAGGCTGCAGGTAAATCTCAGCTCTGGTGCCTGGAGCTCCTCCTTGCCCTCCTCTGAAGGGCTGTTTCTCTCATATACTGTCACTTCTCTCTCTGGCTGCTGTTGTGCAGCAGCTTTGTCCACTTCTTAACCATCTTATCCCAGGGGCACTACCACTGTCGCTGATGCACTCAGCCTTGGCCGGTGGCAGGTCCATCTTGCAGCTGGCTGGCATTGGCTCCATTGGACATGGGACAATAATACACTGACATATATTTATCTTTTTTAAGGTACAGCAGTACCTTGCTGAGAAATTATTTATTGATACCATATGGCAATCCCCCAGATGATCTCTAAATTAATTTATCTCATTAACTCCACAATTTTTTGCCATCAAATAAAGACTGAAGGTCTGAAAATATTGCCTAACATAGCTTGTGGGTGTTTTGGAACTGAGTTCTCAAGATGCTTCGAGCACAAGATGTTTAGAGATTACTTGCACTTAATATAATAAAAAATGCAGTGTAATAGTGCAATAACATTAGAATATTTCGAGATATATTTAGGTACATTTTTCTAATGAATATCAAATCCTCATAATATCAATACTTCTGGCAAGTCGGTAACAGTAAAAATCTAAAAGGAGGAAGCAAAAAAGCAAGTTACATTTTAAATCTGTTTTCTTCCTTATTTGGAGCAAGCTGAAGGGGTATTTTCCCCTCTGCAGGACATGACACATATGTGCCTTGCTTAGGGAGTTTGCCTGTCATATAAGTCAAGGGCAGTGCATAGCAACATCTGTTATGTATGCCTAGGTCTATTAAGCAATTCTATCATGCTGCAAAATAGCAAATCTGCATTACCATACATAAAATCTATTTCTTATCTTTCAGAAGCATGTTTTCCTAAATGTTTGCATAATATCAGATTAATGTAACTAAGCATATAATTTCCTTCAGATAGCATAGTCATATTAAATTTTCCATATTTTTTTCCCCTTCTTTCTTATGGTCATGGAATGACTGTAAACAGACTATTTGGCTAACTTATTCCAATAATATTTTGGAATAAGTGATGGGACACTGTTTTTTTTTTTGATTTGGAGATTTCTGTCACTTATTAATGGATTTGTTTTTCCAAATGTAGTTCTAGATCTTGCCTTTCCTGAGTTAAAGCTCACTGGGCGAATAATTTGGATGTATAAATGCAGGCAAGGAAGAAAACCCAGGTCCTACCTCCTCCTAAACTCTTTCTGATGCACAACATACTACAGAATGTTTGAGTTTATGAAGGGGGAAAAATAAAAAATAAACTTCCTTTTGAACAATAACAGATCTTCATGTACTCAGCTAGAAATGTTTTTGCCCTGATATAGCTGATTGGAATGGCAGAATATAGTTCTCTGATTCCCTTTACAAACCAGAAAAAAAATAATTTTCATGCTTAATTATATCCAGGATCTGAATTTTCAGAGTTCTTGAAGCATAATTAACATACACTATAGGAAATGACTCTTAAGTTCTATAACAGAAGCTTGATCTTTTAACTTGAGCATCTTGCCAAACATTAGGTTTTTTCCATTTTCAAGTCACATTGCAGGATCATGCTTAAGTTCCTTAGATGTAAGCCACCCTGTTCCTCAGTTTGAAGAAGACGGAAGTGTAGCCCAGATTGCCTGAGTTGTGGGGACTAGAAAGAAACACAAGAGAGACTCATTAAACATCAAATTCATATCTGAAGAAAACAGGTCTTGACATTTAGATCTCACCCTTCACAGCCAAATATCCTAATCCCCTAAGCCAAAGGTGAGACTAAGCAGCAAAAGAACCACCACCACCACTCTAACAAAAGGCATGAGGTAGTTGCCCCTGCCTTTTATTTTAGCTACGCTGCTTTCTGAGCAATACATATGGCTTTAGGTTCTACACTTATTCACTCATGCTCTTGCAGCAGAGAACAGTGTTTCACTCACAGTCTTATACAAGTCTGATATTTCCTACAGTCTGACTCTGGTCAGTGATGATTCCTGCCTTTACCATTTCTATAACACAAATAAGCATACCAGCATTGCCAATGACTTTCTGAGAGATAGTTGCCCATTTCTAGGATTCACAATGCTAAGGATTACAATGCCACAGTCCCATATTTATATGAGACTTGGTGTTTGGCTGTTTTAAGCCATTTAAATCTGGCATTCTCAAACAGAATAGCCCCTGCGTAATCTTAACAACTAGGCCTAGGAATAAGCATGAGAGAAGGGCACACAGACTAGTCACGTTTCACATATAGCATGCAACTATAAAGAAATCAAGATCTGTCATATTCAGATCAGATGACTCTGGCAAGAGAAGGGTCTTATTCCTTTGATTATCTTTCTCGTAAATAAACAGCAAGAGCAGGGGTAGATGCTAGATTATTCTGAGTAATGTGTTTGAATGAGAATCTTAAAGGATAAGCCAGGATACTGAATGCTCCAACTAAGTGATTTACGAAGAGCCAGGATAGTGAAGAGCTTAGAATGGCTTGGAAGATCAGGCAAAGCTGAGAACAAGCTGAGGATGGGTTGGAAGATTAAACAAACAGACTGTGCCAAATGAGTTAAACATCTTTGGGATGAAAATGAGACTGGTTTTTATATCTCTAATGTCTGATGTCAGTGTTTCCAAGAGAAAGCTTTTTGTATTATTTCAGGGTGAAAACAGAAGATGCTTCTGAGAAACTCCATTGTGAGGGGGGTAACTTTATAAAAAAATCTCCAGAGAAGGAACAGTCAAGCAGAGGTAAAGGCAATTCTGTTTTGGTTTTAAACATTATTATTTTTATTGTCTAGGGGAAAACGCTTCAGTTTGACTAGTGTCTATACTGTCACTATAAATAATGTCTCTGAGGAAGAGACTTCAGCAATGTCCAGAGGGATGTAGTTAGTCTTCCCTATCACAGAATGATTAAATGACCAAATCATGTCTTTCCTCCTGAACCAGTTTTGTCCTGCATTTGGAAATAAACATCAAGAGAAAAGTTCTTATGATTTTTGAGGTATGGTTCATCTGTGTGAGATCCACATCTAAGTAGTAGAATCTTTTCTACAGCTGTATTTCTAAGATGTTTCTTGTGTTAACGTTTGCTTTAAAAAACTTGATTTCCACAAGATAATTTTTCCACCTGATTCTGGTAGTTATAAAAGAGATCTTTTGCAAGGAAGGTGAAATTTTTCTTTGTAAAAAGAATAAATTTTAAAAAGGGAAGGTTTGAAGTAGCAAAACTATTAAATAGTCATTAATATGAACTCAAACTAGCAACCCAATGCATGTCACAGACTTAGGTAATTTGAAAAATCATTACAGATAGTCATGCAAGAAACAATTAAGTAAATTTTAAAGGGATATAAGGAAAGGTTAAGGATATTAAGAGGTATGAACACCTACATATAAGTGAAATCAAAAAGAAAAGAGAAATAGACCCAGAGAGGAATGGAAAGACAAATTTAAGTAGTGGTCTTTACGAGATATAGATGAGAAATTATGAACCTCATATTACATTATTAAAAAAAAAAAAAAAATCTAGTCTCCATCTGCACCCAGGAATGGTAGAATATGTTTAATTGTATGACACTAGAATAAAGCCTTAGGGGTCTAACAACATGCTGCCAATATATATATATGTATGTGTGTGTGATCCAAATATATTGCTGATTTTGAAATAGTTTTCCTGTTATTTTTTTAAATAATAAAATCCTAATGAACTAAGACAGAAGGCACAGGCAGAGTTAGAATGGCCTCTTCTGTAAAACATGCTTTTTTGATTGAACAGTCGTAGCTAGAAATTTCACTGTCTGCTTCTCTAAAATGTAAATGTGTATTTATTGTTTTGACTAGCAGATTTTAATAAAATATCTAAATCATAAGGAATTATATATGTTTGTTTTTGCTGAGAAATGATATTCCACTGTGATGAAATTTTTATTCTGGTTACCACAGAAGCAAGAGCCAGGAGCAGTCTTATTTTAAATGTGTCAGGAAAACTAAGCAGTAATCTGGCAAAACTCTCAGAATCAGGCCTTCCTGTACCAACTGAAGGCAGTTTTATAAAGTTTGTAAAATTGCCACTGATAATAAATAAAGTCAAATTTATTAGAGAAAATATTTTTCTGAGGCGGAAAGAAAATGTGTTTGAAAGTAGATAAACTATTTGGACTCAGCTATTCTATGGTGTCTATGAAGAAAAATTCAATTCCATTATTATTGTCAGGTTTCTTTTAAGTTTAATATTTTCCTGTCTTCACATTTGACAGTTTTCAGTACAATTTCATAATATTGCTAAAATTTATTGCACAACATTTTATTCCAGATTTCCAAACAAGTTATATAGTTCACAAATATTTGTTGCTTGCACCTTAGATTTCAAAAAGGACAAGCTTTTGCCTCCCCCCTATCAATGTCTGTTTCAATTAGTCAAATGATGCAGACACCCTACTTTGCTTTTCACTTTACTGGCAGGTGTAGGCTTCAACACAAGGATCACTTGCTGCCAATATGCCTGCTGAGCCACCTTGTGTGTCATATTGGTTGTTTCCTTATGGGGTCTGTCTGACCACTGTGTAAAATATTTTCTCCAGAGTGATGACGTTCACTCTCACATTTTACTGCTTTTGTGTGTCAGCTGCAGTTTGGCTACGTATTTATTTAGTCAAGAAATTGATTCTAATCTGAGGTGGAATATGCTCAGAAGACTTTACTGCCTATTGACCTTAGATCAACTCATAATCCATGAATTCCCAAGCTGGCCACTCTGATGGCATGCTTGGAGATTCACGTACTCATTTATCAATCAAACTATATTGATATTGTATATTTTTAATGGGGAGAGTGGGCAGTAAAGAGGAGTGTTTCGAAAGGACACTGAAGCTGTTGAAGCTGGATAAATATGAGAAAGAAAGAGGAAAGCTAAACGTATAGTAGCTTAAATAGCACACCTATAGGTTTCTCATAGTGCTGAAGCCTTGAAAGAACAGTGGGAAAAGGAGAAACATTCTGTAAGGAAAACCCGTAGTTTTGATGGCAAACTTGTCTACTCAGTCTTTAGGAGATCCCTATGGAAGGATTTATATCCTAACAAGAAACAGAAAACCATAGGAGATAATGATGATTAAAGCTACATTTTCTTCACCTGCAGAAGTAAATTATGAACAGAACAAATTTGCTGTAAGTGGTATATCCTGTGATATGTAACCACTGCCATTATGAAGTCCCCAAATAGATGTATCACAATGAGTCTACTAAAATGGATGGGAGACACCTCACTTTTCACCTCAATCATCTGCTTGCATTAGGTCTTTTCCTAATATAAAAATGAAGAGATGATCTAAACTCCAGCCAGCAATTTTGATCTTGACCATTATATATATGCATAAAAATGTATTTTAATAGTAGAAATTAGTAATCACATCACAGTGCTTTTCCCTTGTTCCAAGTCTTTGCAAGGTACTACTGAAGCATATCCTGTTAGATATGTCCTTAGTGATGTTCTTTGAAACAGAATCTGTTTGAATGTAGTAAAGTTAACCCTGACATGGAAATGCCCTTCTGACACTTCAAAATGAGTGTGTATGAATAGCCCAAAGTAACAGGAGTTTTCCCAAGGTACTGTGATAGCTTTTGTAATTTAGGCTGAAATTTAAAAAAGATTGTGTCTTTGCAAAGTCTGGCTGTAGTTCTCGTCTTATGACTGGGCTGACATTTTCAAACTGTTTCTGCTTTTTTCTCTACATTTGACATGACTGAAGATGTGGAAACTACCATCAGTCTGCGTGGAGCAACCTGAGATTTTGACAATTCAAAAAGACACATGCCAGAACATAAAATGAGGCCACTGAGGCATAAGAAATAGGTATGCTATTTTGTTAGCCTACTTAGCTTCGATATTTTAAGTGCTATAATCACCCCGATTTTAGTCAGGTATATGTATAAAAATACTTTATATTAGAAAAATACTTCTTTCTTGTTTACCACATGCTAAAGTGTATAAGAAAGCTTGGAATTTAATTCTGAATTCTTCCTCAAAGAAAGGATATATTTTTCTTTTCTTTTTGTACAGGAGATGATTGCATCTAAAGTATAATATAATGTGGTATAACTCATTTGAAAATTTCTACTACAGCACATTTGAGTGGAATCAGCAATAGCTCAGAGATTAAATACTGCAGAAGGAGGAGTTCAAAGGCTGCTGGCTGTCCTGAAGAGTTAATAATCTATGGATGGATGGAAAGAGAATAATTTACTAAAAAAAAAAAACATGAAGGGGAATAAGAAACTAATGACATTATACTGGTAAGCATAAAAAGAGTGGGCACAGAACAGCGTTAAACTTTCACGCTGTCATAACTAAGAATTTCAGGTTATTTTTCCAGTCTTCTCTCTAGCTATCATAAGAAACTGTTTATGTGGTGAAATGAAAAACAGCACAAAGGGGAGATGAGCCGAAATGTGAATGTCTTAAGAATTTGATAGGTTGTGTATTGAGACTATTTTATAACTTTCCTCTAGATCAGGTCCTTCTATTTGCAGATGTCCACTTTAAATCAGCATAACAGACAAGTTTCTTTTTCCTAGAGCAGAAAACAACTAATTCATGCAATGGCTGAGCAAGAGCTGATGAAAACAATGTATGTGCAAGTTTTTCTCTCCTGCAGCATCAAGTAGCCAAGGACACAGGAGCTCTGGCATGGCATACCTGAAATTGCCTTCAGTTTCTCCTTGTCAGTGTTAACTGAAAATGCATACTATAACATTTCAGCTGTAGAAATGCAATGACATTGAAATCAACAGAAGCACTCAATGTGTCTGTAGCTGCTGACTTTCAAAAGAAGTCCTAATTCATTAACTCTCAGACATTAAATGCATCTGTTTTCAGTGTCAAACCTTTCAAAAGAGGAAGTTTGATTGTACTTTCCTTTAGCTTAAGTTCTGTATTGATCTATGGGATCACTTGACAGGTTATAACTATACAAAATGAAAATTATTTTTCCAGTATAAAAGCAGAACAGATACTGTACAGGTGATATAATGTCTAGCAATATTCATTTTATGATCAGTCTAAATGAAATCTGACAAATCTGTCAAACATTCTTCAGTTTCATACATGATGCTTGGCTTTTCTTGCAGATCTCAGGAAATGGACATGTACTTACTTTACAGTTGGTGGTGGCTGGAACTGTTGCTGTTGTGGGTGTTTGGGTTTTTTTTTGTGCGAAACAACATAACCTCCTGGCTTTTCCCGAAACATCCCTCCCTGTCCTGATTCTAGCCAGAACAGGGTTAATTTTTTGCAATAGCTGGGAGGGAATAGGGCTAAGGCATGGAGGTTATTGGATACTACCTCACCTCATTGCCGGGGGCGGGGGAAAGGGATACTCCCCCTCTTCCAGGGAGAGGAATTTCCTTCCAGTCAAGTAAGCATGGTGGATTGAGTGATGGGGTAGCAGCAGCTGTGGTCACATCATGTAGGGTTGGGTTCAGTGAGCACTTTGCACGTGAATCACTCTCTCTTTTGTACACTTTTGCTATTAATATTGTTGCTGTCACTGTTTGTTTTCTTATCTCATTGCAGTTTTCAATACATTGTTCTTACCTGACCACCTGCAAGGGAATGTGGAAGAAGTGTGGGGGAGAGCAATTTACAGAAGCATGGTTTGGAGAATCTCGGTGGGAGAGATAAATTGGGGAGTACCATTCCTAAACCACAACACTCCCGAATCTGCGCATAATTTTTTTAAGAAGTTTTACTTTAATCTTTTTCAAATATTTACAACTTCTACAATGAAGAAACTAAATGCATACAAATCTCAGTAAAATACCAGAGAGGAGATAAAAGTAAAATAGCTAAAAGTCAACCCACGAGAGGCAGAATTATGGCATGGATTCTCCCATCTGCTAATTTTGGTGTACTTCCATATTTATTTATCTGTGGGTCAAGTGCAGATTATGAAAGCTTTAGATTTTGCTTTACTAAAGAACTTTAACAAATACAAGCCAAAATATCCTAAGTCAGGAGCAAGATTAAGAAGTAGTCTCTTAGCCAAAAGAAATCTTAAAAGGTTGCTTTCTTGTTGTCTTTCTTAAGTATCTATTTGGAAATACTATAATCTGAACAATCCATTCATTATTGTCAGTACATTAAAATCCTGGACCTTATTATAATTTCTATTAAAAACCACTAAAACAATGCTTGAATTAGTTTGGGATAACAGACTTCTCAAACTTAAAGCCGATCAAATACTACATCTGCATCCCTGTAAATACATCAAACAGCTAAATCAGCTGGTGGGATCTGAAACTGTGTTGGCTGCCAATGGTAAGCAGAGACTTTGGTGATGGTGACAACTCTATTAGTGCTAATCCTAGAAAAGAAATTATAATTTTCTTTTGGTACTTCTGATAGCTAAAGTAATAGTAATTAGAATAATATTATCTTTGCAAATGGCTGCAGCTTCCTGATTTGCCAAAAATTATGAAGTTTCTTTGAAGGTTTCCAGGATTGGCAGCCTTCCATATAACATGAAAAACTAATATCTCAGTCCAAGTGTGTATCAGTCTTGCTTCAGTTCCAAATCTCTTCTAAGGAAAAAGACTGATGTCATTTTCAGCAATTCTGAACACTAGTGGTATTGTGTCAGATTAGTGTCTTTGTGATAGAAACCAGTAATTTTCCTGAATAACCTGAACAATCCTGAATAATCTTGACTAATAAAGAATTTGACTATTGCAGAGATTGCTTTTATGGTATGTTTAGCTCTTGGTTAGTAAGAAATCAGTCCTGGAGTTTCCTAAAGAAGTCTTCTTTTTTGTTAATAACTCTTAGACCCTCTGCAGATTAGTAAGAGTATTAAAGAAATTGACAGGTTGGAATAACTCATGACATTTTCAAATAAGTGAACTCAAAAGACAATTTAATTAATCAAAAGACCTTAAGAACAGAGGATTTCTAGAACCTAAACTGTAGTATTCACTTTAAAGACAAGTGCAGGATTGCTTGTACTTTGATGGACTTTATATACTTGTCTGTACAGAAAATACAGATTCAGAACCATGAGAAGTCTCTACCCTAACTGCCTTTATTTCTTACTTTTGTAAATGAATAGCACTTAAATTGCCATTGTGGTTTCTGGGTTCCTTTTGAAATGATTAAAAAGTGTAATATAAATATGAGGACTGGTATTCTTCATTGTATTAAAAACCCATGAAGACTTGTGCTATTTCTTTTGTTTCACGATTCACATTTCAATATGAAGATATACTGAAATACTTTTTACCTTTTTTTTTTTTTTCATTTTTTGTTGTGCCTTGTGGGATTTAGATCAACTTTAACTACTGAGGAGGATCCCAGCCTGATTTTTGTCTGACCAAAGACCACATGTTGGAACACTGGACAATGCTGGTTTCTTGTTCTTGGAAAAGGGATGGGTTTCGTGTTTTTGTTTTTGTTTTTGTTTTTGTTTTTTTTTTTTTTTGTTTGTTTTGTTTTGTTTTGTTTTATTTTATTTTTTATTATTTTTTTTCTTTTTATCAAATACCACTGAGAAAAGGAAATGCGGGCATAGATGAGAAAAGCGCACTGGTAAAACTTATTTCTCCTCCCTTAAAATGGATTACATTCCATTAGGAATTCCCTTATATTCCTTAGGAAAAAGAACAAAACAACCAAAGAAAAAGCTATGCATTAAAGGAACTGAATGTTTAATGTCAAATTCTTTACCTTTAATTTCTTCCAGTTCATTTCTAGTTTCAAGGCATTGGCATTCTTCAGGCACAAAATAACCTAGTTAGGAGAATTAAAAAAGTTGGCCAGTCTTACTTGTCTCAGTTCACAGTTACTTTTTTTCAGTCTTACAGTTTCAATGACATTTGACAGCACTGATATTGGACTATATTACCATGGCTGAGTACAGCTAGAGTGCTTCATAGCTTAGCTCTGCTAAGGACTGCCAGCTAGTATCAGTGGCAATTTTTCTTTTGGGCATCCAGAAATCTATATGGTTCCCCAAGGAACCATGCTGACCCAACTGTTTCTGAAGTTGCTATATGCTGCTTCTTGAATAGCTCTATTAGAGGCTTAGACAGGTGCATGACTGTCAGGAAGGTGATCTTTAACTATATATCTTATGCTCTTTAACAATTGTAGGAGACAATAGACCTCTCAGACTTTACACTAGAAAAATCCCAGAAGAGCTGCTTACATGACTGAGGTTTTGAATTATGAGTGCTCCATCAGGAGATTACATCTTCCTAGAATCAGAACAAAATCTGGTCAATTCTGAATAATATTAATATTAGAGAAATATATGCTGCCCATATAAAAACATTTTATTAGAAGTGCTTTCAAAACATTGCTTCAAAGTTAGGAAATTGTGGGATTTTTCTGGTGAACTGTGAGAGGCAATGTCATGCAACTGCATTGGTTGATAGAAAATCACTTTCTTAAAAAGCATATACACAGAGCTGTAATTTTCTAGTTAAGTTGGGAGAGTGCAGAGATTTATTGTTTGTGGTGGTTTTTCTCCATCTTGATCACCTATTTATTAGGGAAACTTGTCCTAAAAAACTATTTAGTCTGCACACTATTTAGCCTCTGATGGCTATTATTCTTTTGTTACAATGTTTAAAAAAACACTGACTCTGATAAATGCTTTAACCAAACACAGCACTCCCTTCTTACCCTGCAGTCCATCTTACACTGACTTTCAACCCACCCTCATCCTCAGGCTAGTACCACTCTATCACCTGATGTTGAAACTTCCATCACAGAGCACAGTCTGTCCTTTTTTTCCAAAGGAATAGTACTTGACAGACACTGCCAGAAATTACACTGAAATTTTTGCTATTCTACAGCTTATTTATTAGAATCTTATCTAATAATGAATGCAGGTAGTTACATAATGACTATGCATTATAGCATTCATTTCTTCAGGTTGCTCATTTCATATCCAGTTCTCCCAGTCCCCATTAATTCTCTCATCTCCTTAATCTTCTTGCTCGATCACCTTTTCTTACTAGTGTTTCCTTGCCAGAATCTTACTTCTTTGCTCAGACAGAAAAATTTCTTCTTGCTTCCTATTTCTTACCAAATCAGTTTCTCTCTTCTATTTTTGTGCAACTTAACTCCTGCCAGGACTTCCCCTGTCCTGTTTAGCCCATGCTCTTGTTTATTTGGACACAGTTCTGTATTCACTGTCAGTGTCTGTGGGATTTCTCAGTTTTTATGCTTCCCCTCCTCATGGATCCATCCGTCTCACAGCTGAATTAATGCCCACTACCTCTGTTGCAATTTTCACTTCTCTCTTGCCATTTCCTCTCCTCTATAATGAGTAGCGTATTCCTGACCAAATCCTATCAAATACTAGATATCTTTCTTATAACACAGTGATTCTTTCTATGCTCAGAGAAATCCCTAGAATTTCTTAGCACCATTAAAGCTTACCTTTCTCTACCTTACAGTGACTGAATTCATTTTACTGAAGTCTTCCAAAAATTTAGTCTGAGTAAAAACATATTAGTGAAATTCCACAGAAAATAATTACTTTTTAATTGCATTAGGATTCTATTTTCATTCTTACATATCACAGTTGAACAACCCTACAAATGGGTGACGCTGCAGACTACTGATAATATAGATAATATTTGTAATATTTATAAACATTGAAATTTCCATAATTGCTTTATTGTATTCTAAGAAACACGGAACTGACAATTACCAAGCATTAAAAAGAAACTGTTTTACAGAGCTTAAGAAATGACACATCAACTTTAATGACTTTTGTTCTTGTTTTGACAGATTTTTAATTTTATCATACATATTTTTTCTTTTTTTAACATGATTTGTGAATTATATATTTGTAGTAGCAGTAAGAATAAATATAATTAGAACCAGATGCTTGAAATAGCACCAATAAAAAATAATACAAACAATAAATTTAAAAATTACTTTATTTGCCTAAAAATTCCTAACAAACACATTAACATTTCATTAAATAAACATTTAGAGATGAATATATTAATGTTGCTATGGTTCAGATGTGTCCCTAACTTATACCTCGACAAATACTGAAATTTTAGTCTTTTAGAAGATTTCCATTATTGAAAGACCTGTTATTTTAAGAATTCTCCATATATAAAATCATTTTAGAAAAATGATATAATAAAAACTCGTCTCAAAATAATTCATTATTAAAAGTAATATCCATTCAACTCTACAGCAATAGCATTAAAAGAAAAAGCATTCTCACAAATCTTATTGCTCTTTGTCTTCTAACACTTGGCTATAATTCTTCAGACAGATGTGAGATGCAGTGCTGCAAAAGTGAAAGGTAACGTATGCCAAATATCTGGCAGGAAAGCATCAGGAAATAAAGCTCCTTAACTCCTTTCGAGACAATCCATTATCTAGAACAGTGCAGCAGAAAGAGCTTGCAGATAAATGAATCTTCAGAGAAGCGGAAATAGTGCATAGATAATTGGAAAAAGAAAGATAAAGAGAAAAAAAAAAAAAAAAAACAACCCACAGTTGAACTTTCCAGAAGCAGGGGTTAGGAAAGGTTAACCTTCTCAGAGTTAAGCATGATCAGTAAATCTGATCCCTAGATAGTCAATAGAGATAAGCCACTCCTAAGAAGTGTCTAAAATATGAAAATGTAAGTAGACCTGCAAGTACCTAATGGTCTTGGAAAGTGAACTATCTTTAAGGAAGGATTACTTTTGGCAAAAAGTATTACATATTAATGCAATAGAAAGAGACAATAGATGCTTGAAATCTAATACAGACTTGAACCTTACGTTGAAATATTAAAAGAAGCTCATGGTCAACTTAAATTTTGCACATTACACGACTGCTATGCTGCCACTAATGAAATAGAGTAAGTTAAAAATCTTAAAAGACCCATCACCACGAGACTTAATAGCAGGAAAAAAACAGCTATTATTGATGAAAAGAACTTAAAAACTGATCATTGTGACAAATTTATTTTGTGATGCATTTATAGAGATGATGCAAGTTGCAGTGCAATATCATGTAGGCACAAGCATATGGCTTCAAGTTAAACACTCCTCTGTTAGTTGAAATCTTCATTGATACTCCCTTGTCATATCATTTATTCTCTGTGCTTCTTGCCTTTTCAGGGTTTATTTTTACTCAAAATCAGTTTACATCCCCTTGTTTCCTTTTTACTTAATATCCCAAGAGCATATTCAGTGCTGTGGTTCCCCATTTAGCTGACCATTTATCTGACCTCTAATCATACTCCTGACTTGGTCCTCTGCGTTGGAGTACCTGAGTTTTCTACCACACTTTGGCCTGCTTTTAACCACAGCCCTGCTGCTCCTCCAAAGTTATTGCTTTCCTTCTCTCTGTGGTTTAGACATTAGTTCATGTATCAGTTCTGATGGCTAACATTGTCTTCAAAATAAACCCAGTGCAGATTTAACCAGTTTAAATAACCTGAAGGTCATGTTACTTTCCTTTCAAAAAATAGCACCCCTTTAATACTCTTGTGTAATATGAAGAAACATTGCATCCTCCCATTGTAGCTCTAAAATTATTCTTGAAGAAATACAGAATATAGAAAAAATATGCAGAAACAAATTGTAGACAGTAGTACAAATTTTTGAAAATTTGTTTTACCTTAGTCATAAAAAATAAATATCAGGCACAGTCTGTTGTAGGCTAATTGCAAATCTTCATCTGGTTCACATGAATAAAGTAATGCACGTAACAAAGTACACAGTCAGTTAAGGGTCAAATTACATATTTTCACATATTAACACACTGATAATGGAATCGAGGGCTTCGGTAACTGAAAATCAAAAGTATAAACCAATTCTAAAAGGATAAAGACTTAGATCCAGTTTATAGCTACTTAGCTCTGAAGTGCTCTTCAGCCTTGCACTTGCACATCCATATAGATAAATTGCATATTATCTATTACCACCTCTGAGAATGCAATGAATTAATGTGTTGTCTCTGAGAGCTGTTTGCATGAGTTACCTTTGTGTTGGCAGCAATTCAGAGGAAAGCAAGCTTTCTTCAATGCTAACCGCTTATTATTAGAATAAAACTGAATGCATTTCACAAATGCATTATCCCTTTATGTTAAAAACAAAAATATAAACTACTGAGTTGTTTTCCGGCTTGGTAACTTGTACTTTAATAGCTGGTTCCTAGCTACTCCTTGTATCCTACAAAGTGTCAGCCTAGAAATGGCTGCCTGTTTAGAGCTAGTGAGACTTGTCAGATTTAAATAGATTCTTTTCATTTTCAGCCACATATTTCAATTAATAATTCCCATTTGCCTGAGTTATAAATGGAATGTGCTTGCTTGTTTGATTTTTTTTCTTTCACATTAGTACAGATTTTAAAACTCTAAGTGTTCCCTTTGAATTAGTTTCCTATGTAAACTGTGTTAACATTCAGTGCAGAAAATCTGCAGTTACTGCAATTGGCCACAACCTGCTTGGAATGAAAAGGAACTAATCAATCAGAAACTCATTCTCCTCTCTATGATAAAGCAAGCTGTTTGCATACATTCAAAGTGGATATGCTCCACCTGTTTGTTCAATTGCCCTAGATTTAAGTGGCAATTAAAACTCGACTCTTTCCTCAAAATCAGCTGCCAGGAAATGCCCCACCCCAGATGAAATTTTGCTTAATTAACAAAGGAAAAAATGTTCTATGAGCACTTAACACATGGTTACTTTGCACTAAGTGCTTTATATTTCCCTTTTAATGGGAACAAAACCATTCAATTTCATGATTTTCTTCACTCATGAAGCATTCATAAACATGAACTTGATCCTGGAAGATGCTGAGCATCTGGCCCAGGTCCAGAAAAGCACTCCAGAACATCTTTAAATATGAAACTAATCTTAGGCTTTAACTGATAGTTATCCCAGCTGCCACTGTGCTTTCATGAATCAAAAGGACTGGGCAGGAATGATAACGTTTTGGAAAACAAAATTTATGCCCTTTCCTTCAGTTCACTGCAGGCTTGGTGGCAGTCTGGACCTTTCCATAACCTGGAGGACCACTCCTTTGTCTTTATGATTATCTTTTATTCCTTCAGTAGTGAAACCCTGGCCTTATTATTAGCTGTGATGTGATAAATATTGTTAGGTACAACAACAGATGATGTGAAACCAGGTGATTCTTTAATAATTGGGGAACATGCCAGAACATAGTCATTGCATGGTGACAAACATACCAGAAGTGATTATGGTTCTGATTTCCTGTGGGTCTAATCATAGTTCATATCCCAGTGAAAAACTATGGCAATTGCATTGTCCTTATCGTATCACAAGGACTCCTTTCAGACACTTTTGTCTAGCTTAAAAGTAGTCCTCCTACTTGAAAAAGAGTCTGGTGGGAATACTTTGGCGTATTATTGATTACAGACTTAAGGATGCTCATCCACTGCCCATCTTTTCGTCAGTGCAGCATTTGATCCACATGATCCACGGTCCTTCGAAGCTAGTGTGTTTGGTAGGCTTCAGTCAAGCACAAGATTATGAAAAGGTTTCACTGGCTGACACCAAGAGTCAACCTAACCTAACATTATTTCTCCAAAAGTGAACTTAAGCAGATATCTAGGGAAGACTAGTAACAGGGCAAACTTTTCAAAGAATCACAGAATCAACCAGGTTGGAAAGGACCTCTGAGATCATTGAGTCCAACCTATGACTGAACAACACCTTGTCAACCAGACCATGGCACTAAGTGCCACATCCGGTCTCTTCTTAAACACCTCCAGGGATGGTGACTCCACCACCTCCCTGGGTAGCCTGTTTCAATGCTCAATCACAGTCATTCTGAGTATGAAAATATTTAAATGGTCCTTCAGGAGCATGTTCACTACAACACAAAGAGTTTTGATGTCATTCCCTTTGACATAACCACAAGATCAATACTCATTTTCTTGTTGGTATTCTTCAGAGTTGGTGTTAGATGACCTTTGAATTCATCTAGGACAATTATTCTTCTTTTTCTTAACATCACACCCAGTCTCCTGATCCAAAGGATGTACAGTCAATTCTTCATTAAATCTGTAGATATCTGTCCTTGGTTTTGACACCTCACAATTATTCTAGCAGTCAGTTATTCCTTCAACATTGCTTTTTGTTTCTGTATATGATACAGAAACAACATTATCCCTCAAAACTGCCAACATTTCTACATTGTGTATCTTTTCATTCATTAAAGCTTTGATGGTAGTAGATTTTGTACCTGTTTTTTCAATGCTGAAATGGATGTCTGATCAAAGTAAAGCAGTTTTCTTGTTTGGCATAGCAGGTAACAAAGTAAAGGAACAGGTATGGCAAACTGAGGATCTTTGCCATAGACAAAAAAGTTCTGTTGTATCATTTGAACACAACACTCCTCACTGATCTTGACTTCTTGTTGTGAAAAATTTTGTACTTGTGCTAGCTCTTGATCTTTCAGTTTAATCATTTCCCATGTATTCCAGTTCCCATTTCTTCTTTGACTATGCGCAAGTTATATTACCTTGTTCTTACTCTCCATGGAAGTATTCTCTTATTGGTCCAATTTGGTCAATTTAGAACATAAAGGCTTCCATTTTTATTGTTTCAATATTCTCACATTTTCTTCTGTCATTATATTTCTTCTAAGCTTCACAACTGTAAATTTTTTTTCTGCACAGAGTACCACTGTTAGTCACAACATACAACCATCACTTGAAAATTTGCATCATACCAGCTTCCTATACCTTTTAGTACACTAACTTCTGCTCTCATGTCTCTCATCTCCAAAACAGTTGCCATTTCACAATTAAATTATAAGATTCAGGGAGATTCATAAAACTGCTATAAATGCCAATGGAATTCTCTGAGCTACAGCAGGTCACTCAGCTGCAGTGAGGAGGTGAGGAATGCAGCAGTATTCATGGGCTCTTTCTATGCCACCATCTTCTTCTAGGCACATGTGATACGTATCAAGTCAAGGTATCAACACCAGCTGGATGGAATAACGAAAATCAAACTCAAAGATTTAAATCATGAAATACTTTTCTGTAGTCCACTAACTGAAGTTTGAATGACAGATTTCTTAAATTACTCTAGTGCCAGAAAAATTAAAAAAAAAAAAAATGAAAAAAGGATAAGTAAATCTACCTTTGAGGTCCTTGGATTGAAGAGAAGAAGCTGTAAATTGCCTGTCAAAAGATGATATAAATTGGATCTTCAGTATGTGGTGAAGCTCTTAGGTATTTTGAAGTGATAATACCACTTGACTCACCATTTAAGTTTACAACCATTCTAGCTACACCAGCTATTTCGACAGCATAACCAAGGTTGAAGTAAAGGTCCTGTCTTGTGTATGTACTGTAGAGTTTAATTCATCCATTTTTATTCAATGTCAGCAGATAAGGAAAAGATGGTGGCATATATATTTGTGAGCATTAATCAAACCGATACATGAAGTGTTTTCTGGTAAGACTAGTAGCTATAACAAAAGTGAAGCATTCTTAGCAAATCAAAGAGATTTCCATAATGTATGTTGTTTCTGAGTGTAATAACCAAATCTTTTTTGTTAAACTAAAGCTGATGAGTTGTCTCTCTTCAGATGTCTTCTTCAATCAGATTTTCCTCATCTGATGATTAGATTTATAGTGAGAATTTTACTCTCTCTAATGATTTAGAGGCTGAATCTTTCACATCTTTCCCAAAGACATACATTGCACTTAAAAAGACTACTGGTATTTGATCTGTCCTTGGGACAGGTCAAAGACACAATAACCTCTATACAGGCTCATTTAAATGCATAAAACATTTCAGTATCTTTCTGGCCCTTCTGTATAGAGAAAATACTCATTATCCTCATTAAGAAGTCTTATTGTATAAAAGATATAGTCCTGTTTTTAGATGCTATGATACGTATTTGAATTTGAATATATGGTCTATTCTTCATACCGACATGATAGAGACAGCCCTGGTAGGTTCCTTTTTTTTCTTTTGTCCTTCCAAAGAAAAAGAAGGCACAGAAAAAGACAGTGGTAAAAAGGCATTACTGGACATTAATAGCAACATGAAATATAAAGCACTATTGTGTCTGCTGGCAGATAATTCTCTATTTATAGACTTGATGTCAGAGGTATATTCTCTGTTTTGAATAATTGTTAATAGTATAGACTTTGACAAAATGAGCTGTCAAAATAGAAAATGTTTCACTGGTTTGGAAAGACAGAGCCCAGTTTTGGTTTGTCTATTAAAAGCTTCAGTCTTTCTTCTTCCTTTTTTTTTTTTTTTAGGTAAGAAAGTGACATTGATGTCAGCTAATACCTTATGTGTCAAGGTTGCCAAGTAACAGGCTAGAGATGTGTCAGTGAAGGCTATTTCTATGAGAGAAATTCAGTAGGTTACAGTTTCAAGTACTTGGAAATAAACTTACCCTGTCTGTCTTTCTATTGTGCTCAAACCAATGAAAATTAATGCAGTCAGAGGATACAGTACATGCTTAAGACACAAGTCTGAAAACAGGTAGCTCTGGTAGTAATTTTTGTTGCTTCTAAATCTTAAAAATACTGAAATAAATAACATATCCAGCTGCAATTTCCAGAAATAAATGCCTGGTGGAAAAATTACTTGAACGTATCATGATTCCAGTGAAGCTACATGGATTAAAGAGCTACTATAAGCAAAATTTTGAAAGATCAGAATTTGATTGAATAGAACCAAAACATGTCAAAAGGTCAAATGACCAGTGAATTTATTAGGAAGAAATCAAATCAAAACAGTGTTTGTTGTTTTTTTTATTTTTAATTTCACAGTCTGAAAAGTGGCTTGGACAACAATGGGGAAAGCTGTGGTCATGAAACCTTAGGAATCTCTACTTTTTTTGCATCAACTTTACTGATTCATAACTTATTCTCAGGCTACATCAGAGGAGTTTTTCAGTGGACTATACTGAACAAGATAGTGGCCAACATCTCTATTAATGCTTTTCACTATGGAATGAAGCATTTCCCTATAAAATCTTGTGAGAACATTTGCAAGCACTTTGGAGGATAGGATTAGAATTCACAATGTTCTTGATGGTGCAGAAACAGACCAAAATGAATAAGATAAATTTCAGTAAGGACTAAAGCATAAAGTACTATATGCAGGAAAGTAGAATCAAATATCCCCCCCCCCCCCCCCAAATAAAAAAAAATTGCTTCAATGCAGAAAGAATTAAATCATAAAATAAGGTAGTAGGTTCTTCCAGAGGACCAGTTGCTTGCTTTGCATTAATCTGTGGATCCTCTTGCTGTAAGTTGTGATGAGCAGTCTTTCTGATAAAGGAAGTTACAATGAAAGGCAAAATACCTGAGCTAACAGCTCTGTTAATAACTGTTACAGGAAAGAGCTCATATCTGGCCAATATGGCCAGGATGGTTTTATATCCGTCCAAGCTTGAACTCCATGGAGAGACCTTAAATTGGATACTTATAATGAGTGTCGCAGAGCCAACCACATATGATTTATGCATGAAGCACCTAAATTAGGCAACCTGGATCTTTGCTGTGTATCTATCTGGCCAAGAATGTGCTCTGTATACAGACATTCACTGTAGTGCAGGCCAGAATTTTCATAAGATTTGAATTTATTTTATGTCAAGCCATCAGTGTGCCCAGGTGGCCAAGAAGGCCAATGGCATCCTGGCCTGCATCAGGACCAGCCAAGTGATTCTTCCCCTGCACTCACGCTGGTGAGGCCACACCTGGAGTGTCCAGTTCTGGGCCCCTCAGTTCAGGAAGGATATTGAGGTGCTGGAGCAGGTCCAGAGAAGAGCAACTAGGCTGGTGAAGGGACTCAAACACAAGTCCTATGAGGAGAGCCTGAGGGAGCTGGTGTTGTTTAGCCTGGAGAAGAGAAGGCTTGGAGGAGACCTCATCACTCTCTATGGCACATCCATTTGGCGAGCCTTGGTCAGCTCTCCTGACTATGTCCACTCCCAGCTTCTTTCCCACTCCCAGCTTACCATCTCTGAGGAAGGTAGAGTGAGAAAAAGAAAAGGCCTTGATGCTGTACAAGCACTGCTCACCAGTAGCCTAAAAATTGTATTTTTATCAGTGTCGCTTTAGTCACAAATTCAAAACACAGTAGCATACAAGCTGCCATAGAGAAAAAGAAATCCATTACAGCCAAACCCACTCCATGGCAATCTTCAATGTTATTTATGTCGCTGGAAAGTGTGGAGTGAGGTCTGGCTTGAAGTTTTAAAGTTCAGAATGAAATTTCACAATAGTTCAAAACAAAGCTTTGGAAAACTTAGAATTCTACAAAGAGAAATGATACTTCTGCATTACTAGTGCATTATATATATAAAAAAATCTGATTATTATTATTACCAATCTTATCTGTTTCAATGCCAATCTGTTTCCTGCCGATTTATTTTCTACATTCTTCTAAACTATAGTATCTCAATTTTGAAGTATAATGCCAAAAGAAAATAGAATATATGTATGACATGCACATTATTAATAGTGAAAAGAAATATAAGGCTAATATATGAAGTAAACTGCTGGTTTGATTTCTCAGTTTAGCTTCAAAAACTGTCAGGATATCTTTTTCAGCAAGCAAAAAATATAGCAGAAGGCAGTTTATATAAGATTCTACTCTATTTCCATAGATACAAGATGAAAATTATATGTACTGAAGAATACATTTGAAATAATGGCAAATAATAACTGCTCCTGCCTTTTTTAAATATTCAAAAATACATTAGAATAACACTTTAACAGCTCTTTGTAGAAATAAAACACTTGTCAATGATATTTCAAAGCAGTCATAAGCTCAACAATTACTTACTATGCTGTCATTCTAATTTTCTTTGAAATTTACAGGAACATCATACTATTGAGTAAAGAATGACAGTTTTTCATTACTTTAGCTAATGCTAAAAGGAAGTTGTTCTCAGCTCTCACTGCTGATCATTCTCCATTAGGGAAAAGAGGACTTTAAAGGCAGCAGTTTGCTAGGGAGCATGCAAGGTCTTCTCTTATTCAAAGTGCACACTGAATTCACCCCTCACTGCAATGGTGTGAACAGAGACAAATAATTGAAAGCAGCCTACTTAGGAGAATGAGGAAAGAAGATAAAGCTTTCTTTGCTGTACCTCCTCAAGGTGGCTATCCTCTTTCTGACTGAAATGCAGGATTTGCAGGAGTAACTATGCTACTACGTTCAGAGTGCTAAGATTGCTTAAATTATCGTTTCTAATCAAAACAAATCACCAAAAGCTACTTTAAAAAAAAACAAACAAACACTCAAAATACTCCTTTTTCCCTATGTATATATAGTTATACTTAATCATTCCAGCCATCACTGGATTTTGTTTCCTATGGTTATCTAAAAGACAAGGAAATTTGGTCAAGTTTCTTTTTGGTTCCTACAGTAATGCCGTGTTTAAGAAAGTTGGGAGTAAATAATATTGAAACTGGAAATTATTCTTTCTACCAAATTCAATTATTTCCCAAGTAAAATTGTTTCATTTTATCTTTCACAATGCAAAAGAACTACCACAGTGCTTGCACATCCTTCTGTGCAAAGCACAATCTTTTTATTCATGGGGGTCTTCTTCTCTGATCCACATAGCAAATGGTATTTACTATTCTGAAAGACATACCATAGTAATCCTTGTGAAGGCTGCTAGTAGATGAGACATCAAAATGTAATGATGAAAAATAGCTCATTTGCATTTTCTTTTTGTGCTCAGTGTATTCAAATAACTTTCAAATCACTATAATGCCCAACAGTTGCATATCACACAGCTGGACTTTCAAGTCAGCTATTACAAAATCAGCAAGTGATTTGAAAATCATGGCTTCCCATGCCCAACTGAGTCCATATTCTCAGTTGTGTTTGTATTAATTGCTATGTCACTCTATGTACAGTGTTTATTCTCAGAAAATGTTCTGTAATCAGTAAACCCTCGTAGTTATTCAGAGCCTGAGGTGCATATACCCTCCCTGAATAAAGATTAACACAGCAACTGTCCAGATGGCTGCTCTGTGTCCCGGGAAGATCTATAAGGAGGATCTATCTTCCCATCATCTCCATGCTGTCCTTAGGGCCTTCTGTGTTCTCACCCTGACTAATGTTAGTATTCCACTGGAGAACACAGGAGAAAGCTTCAGATGTCACAGTGACTGATTCCTTCTCCTTCCATGCAGCCTGTTACCTCCAGAGCTGATCTGTGGCTTTGATGCCATCAGCAGGAAGGTGAAACTTTATTAATCAGCTCAGTAGTGAAATGATGAAGGGGGCATTTTGCAACATTAATATTTGCAAATTGGAAAAAAAAGTTGGAGTGCAGGGTTTTCTGCCAACTTTCCATGTTAAGAGCACTCTGCAGAGCTTATTCCCCAGCACTACATGTTGGGAAAAACAACTGCAAGGTATCAAAAAGTAGCCTGCACATCACTAGGGCAGTTCTTCCTTCAGGCTCTGCTATTTCAATTACCTTAATAAATATAGATCACATAATTAACAGAACACCTTTCTGTGCCAAAGATTTTTATATGTGTGCTGCAGATGACTGTGGGTTTTTCGTCATCTCTCCCCCCTCCCCTTTTCATCTGTTGAGCCTAACCATCTACTAGTGAATTTCCATTTCTTTTATCTCCTGCTGCTTTTAGTTTCTGATTTGGGGGTTTCTTTTCATTAGCCTTCTAATTTGTCTCCCAGTTGATATTATTTATTATATCTCTGTCCTTTTCTCATACATTGTTTTCTATTTCACTTTATTCCAATCTCCATTATTTTATTACTTGATCTTTCACTTTTAAAAACTGTAATCTAGTTTTCCCATTCTGTGAAATCCTTTCCTCATATAAAACCCAAATATGCCATTGGCTGAATTCAAGAAAATTCTAAATTTCTCCACAAATTCATGATTTGAAGATGGGAGTGAGGAACTGGCCTGTTTGGTGCCTACTTATTTAAAGGCAGAAAACTAAATGCCCCAGTATTCATTTAACAAGAGTATATTCACTTATTAAGTTCCTATAGCAATAAAACAGGGTGGCATCAGTAAATTACAAACAAGTGCATCTCCAAGACACTTTCCTACGATTAATACATATGTGTTTTGTCCTTTCTTTTTTTAGACTACTGGGTATAAGACTGAAATCAGAAATAAGCAACAGAGCTAAGTTGTTTGAGCTAGATATCTGAGAGATTTTGACTTGATAAAGTCTTCATTTAGTTTGGTTTGTTTGAGACTTAGAATTAATTTCTAGGGGAAATGAGCTGAAATTTTGACTGATTGGGAAAATGCACAGTTTCCACTGAAAACAAGTAGTAACTCTCCTTATAATTTCCTGCTTCAATCTGATAATAGAGGCAAGTCAATATCATCCCCTATAAACTAAAGGAGTTCAAGTGATCTTGTAGTAAGGATAATCATCTTTGAGTGGAATTCCAGTATGTCAATATATTTTAAAAAATACATAGTAAAATATCTCTATTAGAAGCATTATTTGTGCTGTACCTCTTCTAATTAAAAAAAGCATGTACTTACAATGTAATTGTATTTACAATAAAAAGCTTAAAGGAAAAAATAATAAATCAGACTAGGAAAAGTTATTGTGAAAAGCACATTCATATGTTTCCCTTAGTCCTTCTAAAATTTGAGCCTTACCTCTGGTAACAGCTTTTGTAATTGACAGGGATATTATTAAGCAGACTGTGTTGTAAATGGCACAGAATTTTTGTCTATTTTCCAAGACAGCTTTTCTTAGACTTTAGGATTCTCAGAAACTTTTAAGAGGAGATTAAAAAACTATCAAAACAGGAACAGTTTTGATTTAGTGGATCATATCTTTGGATGGAGAAATGGCTTAGACTTAATCTTGAGGTGCCTTCCATCTTTTTTTTCTAATTTTGCCATCTCACAAACACATGCTTTAATTTGGAAGTAGCCTCTCTTTTGTGTACTCTGTTGGTTTTCTTTTGGTGTTTTTGGTTAAGGAACTGTTTTACTAAACCCTTCTCTTTTCTGAATGGCAGTGATTGACACATCTTTTTTTAAGATATCAACTGGTTCATGCCACATTTTTAATCCATTCCTTCTTTCAGATATTTGCCTCTTTTCAAGAAATTACCTCTGAGGTTACCACAGGTCTCCATTCATTTCTTTCAGTTTTTGGGATACCACATTAGGAATCAATCAAACCAGTTTCATCTTCATTTGTCTCCTATATGCCCTACTTAGTATTTTACTTCTTTATTTTTTGTTTGCTTGTTTGTTTTGCATTTCCCCTTTGTTATAAATGCACTGAATTTTATCTGTTTTCTGGTATTCTAGCACAAAGTTTTCACCTGAAATAATGGAACTGGTTGTTTTCCTTTCTTCTTTAGGTGGATGAGGATGACATTTTTATAAATAAAACACATCATCTATATAATACCCAATTTAATACTGTTCCCAGTAATCTCAGAACAGGGGGTGGGGGTGTGGGCAGGGAAAGTACCTATTCAGCAAAGTCTTTGAGCTAACATAAAATGTTCCTCCTGAAGTATTCAATTGCACATCAGTAGATCTAGCAATGACACAGTCTTTGACATTGAAGAATTGAAAAAAAATCCACATAGCTACAGAAGGCTGTCTCCCACACAGTAATTACCTTGTCATTTTTCTTTTAGTATATCAGTATCATTTTAAACATAACATAAAAAAATTACATTTTTCCACTGTGTGTCTGAGTTAGTAGAAATAAACTTTCATGGAGTCCCCTTGGAGTTCACGTCTGTGTGTGCAGAAATGGTAAGAGAAATCATAAAATGGTATATTTTTTAGATACTAAAAGATTTTTTTCAAATATTATTGTTCAGTGACAGGGAAAAAAGAAAACCAATACAACTGCAGCAAAATACTCACAAATGTCAGGTACTAGCACATTAATATTCCAGGGTATTTAATGGTCTAACTACCAACTTGATTTCATTGCATGTGATTTGTAATTGACACCTAGAACTTTATATACTAATGTGGTCTAGCTCTGAGAGTTAAGATTTACACATACAGGAACTTGTTTCCCTTTGAAGACTTAGCAAGAATATCCTCAGTTGTTCTAAAGAACTCTGTTAAGGGATGTGAGATGTAAAAGAACACTGAGTGGAAGGATGGCAGAAGTGATCTGCCATCCCTTTATATGGTTCTGGACAGGAAGCCTACACATTGTCCTGCTATGTCTCCCTGCCCAGAGAATCATTGTTTTCAAGCTAAAACAGATTTTGGAACACGGCTACTTCTTGTCCCGTATGTCATATGTCAGAGGGATTTTCTAATAAAGTACTTCAGAGCCATGGACAGGAAACAATTCTTCTGACTGAAAGCATTTGTTTTGATATGATTTTTTTCTCAGTATGAATAGATATTAAAAAAGATTCCATTATTAATGTTTAATTCCTGTTGTAGAATTGTGCTTGGTGCTTCTTAATAAGAGATCTCTCCTAAATGCATTTCCTGAAAGTAATTAGCAACTTGAAGCAGAGAACCTAAAGGAAGCGAATCATGAACCAGTTCTTAGTTCCCCTTCACAAGAGAAACACAGAGTAATAATACTATACTAGAAATATTGTTCTTTTAGAACACATGTATACAAATTTTTGCTTCTATTTAGAAATATAGGTCAGGTCTGTGGTTCACTTATATAAAAGTGCAACACAGCAGAAAGTTCCATTAACTCTTTCTTTTGGGCCTGCAGTTGCTTCTACCCAATCATGTCAGCAATCTGCTTTATTCACAGTTTTCAGGTGGTTACTTTCAGGGTAGACTGCCAGCACTGCTTAACTCCTCTAGTCTCAAAGGGCTTGAAGAGCAAATGGTATTGGAATTCATCTTTTACAGGAATATTTTTTTCTCTTTTTTAACTTGCATCTTCCTAATCCTGAGTTGTCTTAAGTATCAGTTGGTCTTCCTGAAAAATGGAAGTCAAAAAAACCAAGATTTGCTGTGAATCGGACACATATTATAAAAGACTATCAGAAGATTTAGTAGAATACTGTAATGCATTGATCTGACCAAAGATTAGGATAGCAATTTGAAAAAGACCTGAATCACTCACTTCAGGGTATTTATCAAACTGGCACTTCATGCATTAAGCGTGGCTCTGTTCTGTGAAACGATGTCTTATGACTACTTTGCATTTAAATGTGTTCACAATGATTTTGAAACACCTCTAAAATATAGGAAAAGAAAATATTAATGAAATGGTTGAAAAAATTAAAGATAATTGAACTCCTAGGAAGTTCCTCGCTGAATCAAAGATACGGCTTTCAGTAAGAACTGTTAACATGGGACAATTAGTCCTAACTATTGATAAGTGTAGAGTAGATTAGAGTGAATTATTGAAGAGATTGATGGTCTAGTACTTTTCCTTAAAGGCTATTAACTACTACATTGATGTTCTTCCCACTGCACTAATATTAACTAGTCAAATTATCAGTCCTAGTATGTGTTAATTCTTGGCATGTTGATGTCTAGAGATACAGTCCCTATGAAGGAGGAGACAAAAAAGGCTGTGAATATTAGAACCTCATAGTAGTAAAACAAATATTTCAAAAATTATTTTTATTTTAAATATTCCCATATCTAAATTCTTAGTATTGTATGCAGCAGCATGAGCCTACACATGTTGTTTATCCCACTAGCAAAATTGAACTTTTAAACCTATAAGGTGATGACAACTGCATGCATTTAAAGATATTTAACACAGTTCAAGTGCAAATGTGCAACACCTGCTTAAGGACATATAGGAATTATATAACTGCTTATCCTCTTTGTGCTCATTTTTCATTGTGATCTTGTTTGGGAGATACCAACAATTGAAAAACTTCGGAAACAATGTTTTTTCCTTTAACTATACCTTGCTTTTCTTGATCTTCAAGTAGTATTTAATATTCTTTATCACTCTCTAGTTGCTCACCTATCCCGGACTGGATTCAATGGAGAATTTAGGCTTGGAAAAGTTAGGAGCTGTTGTTTTCTCTGTAAAGTAAAAAAAAAAAAAAAAAATCATCATCTGTAAGTCAATAATGAAATTAATTGATTAAAATAATTAAAACATATTAAATTAAATAAAACAATATAAAAATTCTACAGTGGAAGGTTCTGTTCTACTTTCAGTAAGTTTATGTGAAATTCTGTAAGAATTCTCATAAAGAAAAAAAAGGAATACTATAGAAAAGAATAACAAACCAAACCACAAAAAGTAGTTAAAGAAAAGAGGACTGAAGTAGAGAAATAAAAACTTGCAGCAGATATCACATGTTCCTGACAACAATGAAGAGATTTTCTTTTGTAGTTGGCTTTACAGCCTCCAAGGAAGATACCTTCTTGTCAGGTATAAAGCACAGATTAGAAAAACATCACAGCTGACCAACTTGCTTCTTATTTACTGTTTATGTTGATGCAGGTCTCCATTATGAGGCCAGATGCTGTCAAACTCTGGTTGACAATATCTGTAGGACAATATCTGGAACAATATCTATAGAACATTATAATTTGTTTCCGTATAATCTAAATGGTTCACTACTGTCTCACTACCATTTTATTTGAATGATGTAAATTCATCGAAAACTCCTTGCAATCCCCTTGGTACAGAGAGATGAGGTGTGGTTTTCAAAGTGTTGCTAAGGCATAGAGCACAAAAATGATAGATGGGGAAAAGAATGCTATATTCTGACCAGCAGTGAGATTTGGTTATGGAGATGTATGTTTGTCACTTCCAGCATTGCAGGAGCCCTTCAGATAGTCGTGTACTGACAAGCATGAAAACACACTGACGTGGAAAGAATACTTAGGAGAGAAACTGAAAAAGCAATCTTATAAGCTAGTCCTTTCCAGAAAGTTTTATTGTATATTTTTTTCAGATTTTTTAAAATAAAAAGCTGCTAAACATCAAGGAAATAGGAAGATCTACAAACTGTCAAGTCACCAGTTCATTAAACAGACATCTTATTTCTACTCCCCAGGCCATGATTTGCTTATGCTTTTCACAGATGCATTTTACAGTGAATCTCCTGATTGTTCTGACTAGGTGGCATAGTTTCTGACCTAATTTTTCTTTTGTTCTTTAAAAAAATAACAAAATACTTGATAAATCTGTTTGATACAGACTGAACAGACACTTTGAATTCTCTGGCAGAAGAGTTTTATCTGAATTACAGATCACGCATATATATCCCTGTCTGGTGTGCTACTGTGGCACAGAATGAATCCTTTTCCCACAAATGTAATGGCAAATCTAATGGTAAAGCAAGGTGTAAGATTATCCACTGAACCTGGCCACTCTGTCTTGTCTTTCAGACATGTAACTTGTTGCATGAAATAGGAAACGGCCGACAACAGCAGTATGCAATGTAATAAACCTTGGAATCTCAGAGACCACATTTAGGTGCTCCTCCATGTGGGGACGAGGAGGATGCCCAGCACATTGCACTGTATTGTAAAAGAGAACATTATTGCAGCTCCTCCTCTAGCTCAGTAAGGTGCACTGGCACACACCTGATGAAGTCACTTGAACTTATAGCATCAAACACCCAGCGAAGCTCTGAAATGCTGGCATTTCTGCTGCTCAGGATGAACAGTAATGCCTACAGTAAAGCTGCCCTTTGCCTGTGATGCATCTCAGTGACAGTGGGATTCAGAGATTAGACCTCCAGGGTACAACTTTGTAGACAAGCTCAAAGCAATCCGAATCCCTTGCAAAAAAAAAAAAAAAAAAAAAACACGGAGAAGCGTCCACTTCTGCCATGGAGCACAGTTGCAGAGCTGACAGGGTGCTCAGCTGGGACTCAGTCAATGTCTCTTCCATATCTGATTGCATTTTGATGAAAGTATTTTCCATCTCAGTAGAGTGCCCTAATTGCAATGTTACCAGTCAGGGACATACCTCTCATGCTCTACATTTCTTCAGCTGAAGGTATTTAATTAATCTTCCTACTAGAAAGTAATGAAATAGTCACTGGAACAAAAAGAAAGGAGAGGGAAGAAACAAAAGGTTGATTCATGTGCAGGCTCTAGTCCTTGCTCCAATGAACACTGCAGCCTCTTAATTGAAAGGCAGCATTTTCCACAGGAGAGAAATTTACCCTGGAATACAGCTCAGCCCTGTGGTTAGGTTATTTGGTCATGTATTAGCATAGGCCTGAGCTATGGTGTCTTGAGACAATAAATGGACTGGTTTAGCCAGCTACTAGGGGGGCAGGGGAGGCAGAGGAGGAGGGCCCTTCTTATCCCTGCTTATATATTTTTGGCTGCTTCCTGCTCCCTAAAAGGCCAAATATATTGTTTTCTATTGAGAACTTTATTAAAGTAGTAGAACATATGTCAGCAGTCACTGCTTCAATCTTCTCATCAAATACAGCCCTCTATGAATTTTAGAAATGCCCAGTTTTTTGAGTGGGAATGTGGAGCTAATTGCACTTATTCCCCCTCCAGTCTAGTAGAGGTGGTTGTATATATTTATTCAGTTTCTGAAAAGGTAATTTCAAAACAGTATGAAAATGTATCAGGAATACAGAGTCATACTATAATGAAAGAGTCATTAGATGGAGTAAATAAAATCTGAATCAGACTGTATTTAAGGCAGTGTTAAGGGAGTGTGACATGATGAAGTGGATGTCAATGCTACCTCCTGATTGTTTTGGTTCTGTATAATTGCTCTTAATATTTGTATATAAAAATGGTTTTTGCAATGAATTATATATGATCAGGATTCAGTAGGCAGTCAAAAGATGCAAGTTTACTGTGTCCTGTGGGCTATGTATAATATTTGCAATATTCTTCAGCCTGAAGGTTACATTGGACTGTACTCACGTGAATTCAAATGCACTTTCCCAGTTGCATCTTCAAAAGTCTTAAATCACCTCATGCTTCAGTGGAGTTGTATCAACACAATACCTATTTTTGTTCTGCTGAAATCATTCACAAAGAGTAATCACTGAGTAAAAACATTTTCATTTACAAATAAAATATAATGTGAGACAATGGAATTGCACGAAAACTTTAAGCTGCCCAGTCTGCAAAATGTATTTTTTTCACCTCTAAAGTTACATGTGACAGATCACAAAACAAATGAATAGCTTTGAAAGTAGGCAATGTTTACCCACAGAATAAAAAACATAGTTATTTATAGTTAATAATACTAGCAGTAGCTACTAAGGTGCGCTTGCTTCTCATAATTACCTATAATCATAAAAAAAAGCCACCCCTCTTTTTGTTACTATGAAAGAGGATCTCAAGCAAGATCAAAATTTTGTGCGTCTACCAGGCATTCTTGACACTGTCAGTAACTATAATAGTAAGTCAGGGAGATTAATTTCTTTCTACCTGCAAGGATCTGTGATTGTGGAATTTGCATTGATGTTGCAATAGTGTGAATCAATAAATTAAATAAACTATCTATTATATCTTGAAAACCAGTGTATGCATATGTAAGAAAGATGAAAATAAGAGACAGAAAAAGAAACTGAATTCAATGTCCAGTAAAGGAGCAACAGGTAAATGAGTTATCGCTGATGTCACTTAAGTATTAATAATTATAGCACCATAAAATGAAAAATATTGATAACCAGTTAAAAAATCTTGTTAAACGGTGTGCTAAAATGAAGAATATAATTGATTACATAAAATATTGTTATGGGAAGGGGAAAAGGACAGTGAAGGAGATTTTCTCATTATGCATAGATATACATTGACACCTGGCCTGGGAAAGGTAAAAAAAAATCCTCTACATGTTTTGATTTGTGCCCCAGAAATTTTTCTATGCAACATTTTCTTGGACATGATGACAATAAGATTGGCAGGTTTCAGTCTTCAAAAGTCTCCAGAAGCATCAGTTTGTTTACATGACTGTACAGAGTGTTAGAAAATCAAACTTCTTAATTTTCAACCTTCTATGTAGAGGTAAACCCTTAGTTCCAATTTATGTTTAAACATACAGTTTTCAGCTACAGTTAGCATGCAGATATAATCAGAGTATCCTTGTCCTTGGAAATAAGACAGAGAAGAAAATTACTTAAGTGAAAAAGATAAAGAAAAAAGCATAGCAAAATAAAGACAGTTGCAATATTATCCACAAAAAAAAAAAAAAAAAACCACCACATGCCAGCAGTGCAGTTAATGAAAAAGTAATCATATGAGGATTTTTGCTGTTAAAATTATTTCCATTTCTATAATAATAGTGATAGGCACAATATTAGTTGCACAATATTAGTTGCTCAGACTGGTTATCACTCACTATCCAGGCACTATGTTATAAAATCAATAGAATTGTTTGGGCCGGAAAGGATCTTTAAAGGTCACCTAGAATAAGTCCTCTGCAATGAGCAGGGAGGGACATCTTCAACTAGACCAGGTTGCTCAGAGCCCCATCTAACCTGACTTTGAATGTTTCCAGGGATGGAGCATCTACTACCTCTCTGGGCAACCTGTGCCAGTAGTTCACTACCCTCATTGTAAGAAACGTCTTCCTTATTTTTAGTCTGAATTAACCATCCTTTAGTTTAAAACCATTACCTCTTGCTACAGGCCCTGCTAAAAAAACCTGTCTCTATCTTTCTTATAACCCCCATTTAAATACCAGAAGGTTTCTATAAGGGTTTCCTCATCTCCAGGTTGAGCAAGGCCAGTTCTCTCTGCCTTTCCTCATAGCAGAGGTGTTACAACTTCTCTGATCATTTCCACGGCCCTACTCCAGACTCACTCCAACAGGTCCATGTCCTTCTTGTGCCGGGGACCCCAGAACTAGATGCAGAACTCCATGTGGGGTCTCACCAGAGTGAAGCAGAGGGGTAGAATCACTTCCCTCACTCTGCTGGCTGGTGGTGTCATTCCACCTTTCAGATATCAGAGCTCCCAGTGTGACAACATTAACACTTATTCATCTGCTAGCATTTGTGTAATTGATGAAAGAAGTGTAGAAGATATTGTATAAGAGAGAAAGGAGAAGTGGTAGGAACATTTGCCATTTTAGCTTTGGTTTTCTACATTTCTTAGTATGCCTGGAAGTAACCATTTATCTGACAACCTGAATATTGATTCTGCATCTGTGATCATTCAGTTCTTCTTGATATCATTTGTTATCATGTCACATAAAATATCCAATATCTTCCCAGATTTTCATCAAGAGGACCTTCTTTTCTAATGTGCAAGAATTACATTTTTCCAGACATGTCTTTCTTTGGTTAATAATTAGCTGTAAATATATGTTTTATAACTACCTGAGCAAATATATGTTTTGTTTTCTTTCCTGCTAATATTTTCACACCCCCTGCTTATGAAAGTACCATTGTTTTACATCTAAAGATGATTCAGCAGACTACTGAGATTTAGTTGCTTTCAAATACTTCCTTCTAGTTTCTTAAATGTTGCTGTGACTGTTTCTTTCCAGTCTCTTTTGCCTATAGACCAATCACATCTGCTATACCAGTCACTTATCTCCACTTCCATCAATTTCTTTTAGAAAAATCAGCTTTCTTACACATTGCAGTCTACACACATCTACTTTTTAAATCTTCTCTAAATATATATTTTTTCTCTATTGCTCCTATCTTTATAACTGTTTTAATTAATTTATTTACACTGGTAAATCTCTCTTCTCCTAGTGCTGCTTGAGTAATGCAAACTGATACGTAAATGAGAACAATGACTTTGGCTCTGAGTTGCTTGTTAAATCTTCTCATTAATGTTTTTTTTTATCATTCCCTGGTTAAATTTTTTCACCCTGACAATTCAAATGGGGCATAAAGTACTAATTATTTTTCTTGTTACATCATTTTTAAATTGTTGCATTCACGCATATCAGAATTAATACTGCATGACTCAGGGGAATGGTTCTCCACAAAGGGTGAAATAACACCATCAACCAAAACATTGCTTTTGAGTCTGTAAATACTTATGTAAGTAGCAAATGAATTATTAAAAAACGAGGTTGATTAATGAAGGATTTTCACTTGTGAAAGCTAAGTTTTTTTATCCCTATTATTTAAAATAAAAAGCATAATCAAGTCTGCAGAGTCATAATTGGGATCTGCATAATAGATGCTATGCTAGCAAAGGGTCAACTGAGTTTTCACTGAAGACAATTACAATATTTTATTTGTTCTAATGAGAATAGCCTTAGATGATAAAGACATTTCATTGTGTGCTTGCATAATATGTTCCTTCACGCTGCGGACTTGGAAAAAAAAAAAAAAAAAAAAAAAAAAGCTGCTCTTTTAAGAATGCACTCATTCACACACAAGAAAATCCAACTATTTAACTGCAGTTGCTACACAAACTCTTCTTCTGCTTAGTATCTGACAGGTAGTATTAAGAAGAGTAAGCAATAAATTACACTTCTTTCTCTTTGGTTTTGAAGTTCAGATAAAAACTTGTAAATATTATAACTATGGAAGTAGAAGTGATTCTTTGTATGTGCTACTGCTGATGTCACATTTGTACTATCCTAAGGAGGGGTACACTTCGGCTTCTCTTTCTAACTCATTAATTACGAAGTTGTTTTTTTCAACACATAGTTACTTTTGTCTGTATCTGGTTCCAAGGAATCAGTTACACAACTGGGAACAGTTGCCTCTGGCAGCAAATTTCAGTTACTGATTAGGAAAATAGTTGGCCAGTGCAAAGTATAGCAGTGTCTGGATGACTTGTTGTGGCTTAATGATGACTTCAGAAGTACTGGCAGCTACTCAGCTACTTCTTAGGTATCTTAATACATTGGCAAAGTTTCTGAAAGGCTGAGCAAAACATTTTTTCCTTTAAAACTTCCAACATGATGTTTGAGTCCCCCTGTTACAAAATATCTAGTAGCCTACCAAGCAGTGGGAGAGCCTTGCCCTTCTCAGACTAAAGCTTAAATTGAGGGTTTATGTTGTTATTGTCCCAAGGTAGAAGCAAACATGATAAACCCAACAATTTTCTCCTCATAATATGCAAGATGTTACAAGTTAATTTCTGCAAGAACTTATATTCTAAATCAAAAAGCACCACAAACATAAGCAAATAAGTTCGGCAGGGGCAGAGAGGGGGTCTGAGGGTGGGGTCCCTATCACAAAGCAAATTAAATAGCTATTCATCTTTCTGAATAGGTGGCTGTGAGTCACCTAATTGTTTTCCCCCTTTTCTTTAATATATACTTTTACAATAGTGCATGTGTAGATTACCAGATATTTATAAAGCAAATAGTTAAGGCTGGCATAACAGACTACAGAGGAGAGCCATTCTCCCCTCTTTATAGGTATTTTAAATACTAACGAAAGGCCTTAGCTTAAGGTGTTGTTTACCATATCCAGAATGTAATACAGTCTCTGCATCTAAGGGCTGAATATATATCTTAGCTTTCTACTGAATGATTCCCCTTTCCCCCATTCAAAAATGGCGATGACTCATTAACTGTTGGGTGATGGGTACAAAACTGGTAACTATGTAATTGAACAGTAATTGAGCACAAACAATGTGTGTATATATGTGTGTTTGAGTGGGTGTAAACTTCTCCCTGACAAGGCCTCCCTCGCTTAGTAAACTCAATGAACTAGGCTTAGCACAGTGACGGTGTTTGGCATGTCACTTTCGAAGGGCGATGTGCTGTATGACAGCTGGGTGCCATTCTGTAAACCGAAAAGTCTTCCTCAGGGCAGTATTTTCTGCAAGATTTTAAACAAGAGGGTGATTTTTTTTTTTTTAATTTTTTTTATTTTTTTTTTTTAAGTGCCAGAAGACACCAATGACTACACGAATCGTGTTAAGACAAAAAAGCTGGTAGACACACATGGCTGGGAGCCTCTGGCTTTGAGGACAACTCCTGGAGACCAGCTGCATTTCATGCATCTAGCACCAGATTTCCTGCAATACTCCTAAGACATGATAATCACTTGTGTTTGTGTATATGTGTCCGTGTGTACAATTCAATGTATATGAAATACTGTGAGGGCTGTACAGGCAGCTTCTGAAAAGACTGTCACAGCATGAAATTGATGGGTGTGTCATGCAAGTAAGAAGGATACTCCACCTCCTCATCCAATGGTAGAGATTTCTGTCTGACAAGAGATAGAAATAAACTGAGTACAAGCTTGTCCATGATGTCTACAGTGGGGCTTCCTTTGCCTGTGCTATAGCTCCAACCCAAGGACAGAGTTTACAAGGACCAAAAGTCCCATACCTTGCTAACCACTGAGCACTGAAGACATCCAGTGGTCTAGTGCACAAAATCATTTAGATATCAACAGTAGTAGCTGGGGCTAATGATATTAGAAATGCTTCAAGCACAGAGAAGAAAAAAGAAAATTCTTACTCCAAAATATTATTTAAACCTTTAAAATCGAGAAAAGAAGCAATATAATCAACTTTTGTTGCATTCCAGGCTATGGCTGTAAGTGCTTATTTGCACACTAAGGCAATATTTTATGGATCATTATGGAAAAGACGCATTGTACTCCCCAGCTTTATCTATGTTTTTTTGACTGATTGGGTTCCCACTAGGAGACAACATAAGATCATAACCAAGGACCCTGAAAACTCCTGTGCAGGAGACCTCACCAGGCTCTTAAGGACATCAGTGTGACAGTGATGTGACAGCACATTGCATTTTAGTAAATAACAGATAAGTACTAATTACTAAGACTCTAAAAGAATTTTTGTTTGTTTTGGTTTTTTTTCCCCCTACACGTCAGGGGAAAATAATATCTATTTCTAATTAATATAAAAGCTTTGCTTCTGCATATCCAGAGGCTTTGTAGATTTAAATTTTTGGAGATCATTTGCTGTAAATTATTCACGTAAAATAACTGACAGTAAATGTAATGAATGGGCACTTATAGAATGCTCAGTACACTTCTGTAATATAAAACCAACTGAGAAGGGATCTATTTTCACATGGGCTTTTTTTCAGTTAACAGAGAATAACCTACCTGAGTCATAGCCAACATATATCATTTTCTCAGTCTGTAGTTATTAAGTCATTCTTATTACATCATTCAGGTAAAATATAAAAGCAAATTCTTGCTTCTTCAGTAAAAAGTAGCTCTTCCATCCTCTGGCAGCCAGAATTTAAATTATAATAAATCAAAATTAACTTTAATACAGTTCAATTGCTATAATTTAAACTGCCTCAGAATTAAGTCTGTCTTCAAATGCCATTTTGTGACAAGAGCTTGCAAGTAGCCTTATCTTTTTGCTTCAACCTAGCACTTTCAAACATATTTCAAGGCACTTTTTTTCTTACCAGATCTGAGACTGTGGGCTGATAACTGTCAGGCTCATCAGTATGGGTGATGGTAAGCCACTGTGTAAAAGATGACTGCTCCTCAACACCTTCTCTTTCATCCTTTGAAGGTGTTTCTTCAGGACAATGTTAATCTCAGAAAGGGGACCATCACCAATGGGAGCCACTGCAAGGTCATGAACAGAGGCTGCTGGCCTTTCAGCTGGACCTCCTTTGCAATTTGAAATACTTAGGGCAACTCACCCAAGTCAGGAAGGTGAAATTCAGGAGTTTTCAGCATTCGGGGTTTTTTCACAGTAGGACATCATGTTGTGTGTCAAGAGGGATAAAGGCATGGGTGTAGCAGTGCATGGCAGGGCAGGCTATACTGAGACCTGCATGGGGAAGAGAAAGGCAGTGTAGAAAAATTACATGGCCATACTGCTCAGAAGGAGCATTCTCTGCCTCGAGATATATCTCCTGTGCCAGAAAATAGGAATGGTTTGATACTGATAGTTTTAGATGACCTGCATCAGCCACTATTCTAAAAATGCAACAGAATAAACATTTACGTGCTAGGCTCATGTCACAGCCTTGTCACATTCACTAAGGTAATGTAGCCTTTTCTACAAAACATTACCTTGAATTGCAAACATCTATGTTATATAAGCACTTCTCCTGACATGAAATACACTGAGGTCACACACGGACCTGCAAAACAATGGAAATGAGATGTACCAGGCAAAATGCTACATGAAGGAATATGGACTTTCCTACTCATAACACACACACGTAAGAATCTTGGTCTGCTAGACAATTATGCAGGCTTATGTCTCCAGTATGACTACAATGTCTGTTTTCATTCTTTCTCAGTCTGATGATGTCAAACAGAGGCATTTCTTTCATCTGATTAGCATATTTTCTTCTTCTAGCCTAGTAGTTTATGCTCCATCTTATAACTTACTTTTCTGATGTGTCAGGGCCAAACTTATTCAGATGCTTATAAATGTGTTCCTAAATACAAATGTGTTCTTGAATTAAGACTGAACATTGATAAAAACTGAGTTCATAAACACTGAACTTCAGGCATTTAAAAAACACTCATACATCATATTTTGTATATAGTGTGCCATTCCCGTTAGTCAGTTAATCCCTAGCTTTGATCATAGTTTAGCAGATTGTGTCAGAACAACTACTCCTTTCTTACAATCAAAATGCTAGATAATAAGACAGAGATCTTTCTTGGCAGGAGATCTGACTTTTTCATATGGGTATAAAGCTATAGTTTGGTTGAACAGCTTGTTCATAGGAGGATTGTGCCCAGCAGAAAACTAAGTCATCCAATACACCACTTTTTTTCTGACAGTTGGAGGTCCTTTGCTGACTTAGCCCATAATGCTTTAGCTACGCAAAGGCTCCCAACAGACACACATAGTTTACTGTGCAGAGAGTGCAACATTTTCTCTATGCTTATTGCCAGAGTAAATCAAAAGTCATGTCAGACAATTTCACTGCCATGGCAATCACTGGCAGGGAAGGGCCAGTCTCAAGCAAGAGAAAAAAAAGAATGCAAGCAACTCATCTAACTCTGGCAAGTATGACAAATGGAGTCTAGTTAATTCTAAATTTTTTCTGCCAGAACAACTTCTTCTTCAGAATGCTTATTCATATACAGTAATATAAAATGTGTCACAGAATCACTGAGGTTGGAAGGGGGATTTTCTACTCCCACCTTCTGCTCAGAGAAAGGTCAAGATGCTCAAAGGAAGATCACTCGGGGCCATGTCCAGTTAGACTATTAACAGATCCAGGGACAAAGACTCCACAACAAGCCTGGGCAGACTGTGCCACTGTTCAATCACCCTTACAGGAAATGAGAGGTTTTTCTTTTGATTAAATGAAATATTTCAGTTTGTTCTGATCTTCCTTTCACTAAGAGACTGGATCTGGCTCCTGTACTCCCGTCAGGCATTTGTACACATTGATAAGATCCTTCTGAACCTACTCTTCTTTAGGCTAAACAAATATCAGCCTCTCCTTATATGAGAGGTGCTCCAGTCTCTTAATATACTTTGCATAATTATGTGAAAAAAATATTTTAAATAACGTTGCATATATATTTATTCCTTTACAAATATGAAGGTGTCCTAATTTATGGTAGAAAGTATTTATAATTTATAGCTGAAAGTATTTTTAACTTTATTATTTAAAATGCTTACCCAAATTCTGGCATAGCTATTTCTAGGTTTTTTTTATTGTTTCATAAACCATGCCCCTGAACTTACTTAGAATACTTTTCTTTTTCTTTTTTTTCTTCTTTTTTTTTTCTTTTTTTTTTTTCCCCACAAAAGATGCAGTTCCATGTGCTCTGTTAAGCAAGTGAAGTTTTTCTTAGAAAGGTGCAGTCCCACTTGCTTATATTTCTGTTGTTCCCATGCATTGCAGAAAAAAAATCGACAATGGAAAAAAAGCAACACACTAATTGCTTTTTGTCTAAGAGCTCAAGTTTGTGCCTGGAACAATAGGTGTAGTCATCCTCAAAGACTTGGTCATTACTCATTGAACTCATTATTATTTTAGGCTGGTTTATTTTCATATAAAAACGAGTCCCAGTTCCACAAACACATTTGTCACTCATATATTGCAAAAATATGTACGTATGTAAGAGTACATTTTTTTCCTATTCTGCTCCCTACTAAATCTCATTTCCTTTTCTTTTAAGTCCCTATAATGATCACTGCTATTTTGTCTAAACTCATTTCCAAGTCACTGCTAAGAAATTACTTATTTCTTAAGCACAAGGTCCTATAAAAAAGTGATGTCCAGTGAAGATAAAGTTTTCTTTCTAATTTTCACATATGCATTGAACCTGTTTTCTGATTTAAATCTTACCTTAAAATCTTTATGTGCTCTGCAGCTTGTGGTTGATTCTATATAAAGTGCATTGTGATGACATGTAGGATTGATGATATAAAAATAACCAATATGTATTCCATTTATGACTAAAATTATTTCCATAATTCAGCTTGCAGCACTGAGATGTGCAAAGGTAGCTAAATTTGGTTATTGTTTTTTTTCCTTTTGGTCTGTTACAGGCAAAACCACAAAGATATTTAAACACAGTTTTAGTCTTATTTTATGGTTGAAAATCAAAAGTATGGTTTCAAATAACAAAAAAAACCAAACAAACAAAAACACAACACAAACAAAACAAACAAACAACAAAAAAGAAGCAAGTTTTCACATATTTTCTGTGTTTGATGCTGAGGTTCCTTGACTATTGTATTGAAAATGTTAGGAATCAGTATTTTGCATAATATGCAAAATATATATTTTGCAAAATATTCTCAATATCCTAAGAAGATGGTTTGCTCATTGTGTTACCTTATCTCTGTAAGGAAGGAGTAATAGAGAATGGGAAGTTGCTGCCTATATCTTATGATAAAATTCAACATTATTTCCTTAAAGTTCAAGCATTTCTCTAGTATGCATTTATTTCCCAATGCTCATTCATGGGCATTAACCACTGCAGAACAGAGTGTTTAGGGAACCCTAGACAATAAAAATTTTAGGAAGTACAAACAGTTGCCACTGTCCACCCATCTAAGCATTCTGGGGATTTTATTCAATCACTGTCATAATAACAATTAGATTCAAATATTGTCTTTTTAAGATTTAAGAGCTGCTTTCGCTAATGCAATTAGCGAAAGTCAGAGTACAAGAGATTTTTTTTTCCTTTTAGTCCCTTGAGCAGATATATGAGCAAACGGACATTTTAGATTAAATTTTGGCACAGGAATTTGGAGATTGCATTTAAATTGAGCTCCATTTCTATGTCTTCGATACTGATCACGACAATAAATCACACCTCAAAACATCATCCCAATTATTAGTCAAGTTCTTATCAGAATATAAAATAACCATCAAATTTATAATCAGCTTACATCTTCCCAAGTAACTGTTTTGCAAAACTATAACTTTCCTTGATCCATACTGATATTTCTTTACACTTCATCTCAAAATTTAAACTTTTAAAATGTATCAAAGTACAATCATTCGCATTTTACAAAAGATATTACCTTGAGACTGGCAGATCATGACCAATTAATATTCTTTAGTATTGCCAAATTACTTAATTACCAGTATTAATCAATGAAGGTATTAAATCAGTTAGTTATGCATGTGACTACTGTGATACACAGTCTTCTGTGTATCAAAACCAAATTTTGAGGAGATACATCTTTACCTCCAAATGAACAAATAACACATAAAAAACATTTCCTGAATGGAAGCTTCCCCCTTCCAGGTAATTTGCAGAAGTTTTTTGTGTCCACGGTTACCATGTCATTGTGCAGAGATGTGTTTTGAACATTGTGAATAATGTTACATTTTAACCTTCAGTACTTAAATTTCCTCTGTCAGATTTCAGTGCCAAAACACATCTGGTTACAATTAAGGCATGAAACCCAGCACTTAATCTAATTTTGCATCTTGGAAAATGATCTATGCAATCTGATTGTAGAACTTCACAGGACTATGGTTGTGCTCACACAAATATTAGTGGCTGATAGTAAAAACTGGAATCAATTTGGTTTAATGTAAGATATTTAAATCTGTTATATGGCCCAGAAGAGGGCATCTCATATATTTATTCCACTCTTATTATCTGGGCATGTAATATGCTTCAACAGTGTTCAAAACACAGAGGAAATTTTACTGGCAGTATAGCATTTTTCCATTTTTGTTTTTAAATAAACACCACTGCAATTATGATTCTACCTTAATATGCTTTAGCACTAAGGGAAACCTATTTATCATTTCTGGCACCGTCTCCACTGATTTTTATAATATGCTAGGAATAAAATCAGTATGTCAGTACACAGACATACAAATATGTATATTATGAAAAATAAAACCAATCCCTCTTTTCTCACAATCTCACCTTATTTTATCTCTCTCATAAAACTAGCACAAAGCTAACAACAAAAAGGAAGAAAACAAGATGGGTCATTTTTAAAATTGGAGATGGCTGCAATTTTCCAAGATAAATACTACAGCAGAAAGAAAGTTTGATACTTACTCAGACTATTATAGTTCATTCCATTTGCCAACATTTCACAGAAAAGTGCTAAAAGCCAGGAAGGGTCGACGCTTTGTTGAAAGCTGAACACAATTTTTCTGGTTTATTTTCACGGAAAGACTATTCTAGAAACTTGAAAGTGGCTGAGCAGAAGGCTTTATAGAATATTGAGTTGCGCAATGTTCAGCAAACACAAAACAAAAGATTTTTTTCTTATGAAATTCTATTTCTTTTTGCAAACTATACAGTTGTGTAATAAACAATCAGGTGGTATTTAATATGACCCTTGTTAAAGTTCTTTTACATTTATACCTATTAAAAAAGGGGTTTGGGAAAACAAGAGATGCTCAATTTTGTCTTCAATGATCATGTTATGTCAAATGTTCATATAGTTTTGTGCCACCACATTCCCTTTATAGTTGTTACTTGTTCCAACTAATATTTTTCCTTATTACTGTAAACTGAAATATATCCCTTTATAAGTCAGTTAAATATAGGGAAGCATTAAAAAGTAACATTCATTTTGGATTGCAACACCCATCTAATTATTCTTAATATGATTTTAATTGTATAATGTCACTTATTGCAGAGTCATTTTTAATATGTGCTATAACTAGTGAAAGAATAAATTCATTTGTAAGTAACATGTTACAAATCTCATATTTTGGTACCATTACAAATGGTAGTTTAAGTAAATATTTTATAATTCTGTTTAATAAAACTTTTAACATTGGCCAGAATGAATAATACTTAAATATGTTCTCAGTTCAATTATCATATAGAACATAAGTCCAAGCTAATACATTATATATAGTATAACATGATTAAATCTTTTTCTGCTTATTTTTATTTCAGATGTTCTTGCCTTATTTTATTGTTGGTATTTTAATGGAATTTCCATACTACAAATATATGCAAAAGTATCTCAAATCTAGCTCTCCAGTTCAGGACACTTATTCAAACGGCCCCTGATCATAAATGTGCAGACTGAGGAACAGGGAGAGATGTATAATTAATTTACTTAGAAATGTCATAAAACTCAATGATGGGTAATGAAATACTCCAGCAGTAAATACATAAATATCACTTAATTCCACTATAAACTGTGATGTGATGGAAATAACGATGAATAGTAATTTAAGATGAAGTCTTTTCTTGATGATAAAATATTTTTATCAGATAGGTCAACTTTATGGTATTCAATGTGGCATATTTCTCTAAGGCATGTATATGGATATGTTCATATACATCAACATTTAAAATTTGAAAGATCCACTGATACTTGATTGTCCTTAATAACTTTAAAATAATATTCTACCATGATGTAAATGTAAAAACTTTATTGGTAAATAGGTATAAAAATTAGAAGAAAGCTTTCAGTAGTTTATTTTAAATTGTGTTCAACACCACACATATAAAAACAAAAGAAAGCCTCAAACCCCTCCCCATATTTGAAATATTTGTCTTCACACTGAAAATACTGAATTATGTGATATTGCTAAAATAGTACGATTCCTTTTTGTAAAATGTAATCAAAGCAAGGAAAAAGACCAGAATAACTAGTAGTTTTTAAAATTATACCAAGAACTTTGTTTTACTTAACATGTTAATTTTCCTCTTAAATGTTTTATCTTGTACATTTTGAACATACAGTATCATCACAACTAAAAGTTATCATCAGGCAATTAGAGAGTCTATCATAAGTACATATTAAAAGTATGGCACACAGAATTTTAACCATATGTTTCTAAGCATGGAGTCTTCTTTATATCCTTTCAGCCTTTGGGGTGAGCAGACAAACTGACCTCTTGAGGTACTCATCAGGCTTTTTCTTATGAATTTGTGTGAATCACATCAAATAAGTATCTATACTTTGTTTCACGTAGTACCTGGACTAACAGAATCAAAGTATGCATTAGCTCAGGTGAGAGTTATCATAAAGGATGCGCTCAAGAGCCTTTTCTCAAATCCTAATGCAGTCTTCATGTACAGCATGACAACTACAGTAAAAAAAGTGTCTGAACAGTTGCTATGAAAAGGGAACTGCAGAACTGTATCACTACAGATACATACCAAAAATATAAAAGAATATACCCACGGGACTGCTTTAGAATTACAAATTGGTATAATTTATCAGAGTTCATCTGCAATATGGAGATGCCAACAGATGCAGGATTGAAACTGCCAGCATTAGCACAGTATCTGTATTTTCATTCCTGACCCTCTCACACCTTTCAGCAACAAATAAGCGCATTAAATCTAAAGCTCTCAATCTGTGCATTGGAAAGTTCATGTTTTTGAAGCCAGGAATCCTTTATTAAAATTCAAGTTTACTTCAGAAAGGTTTAAGACATGATTATCCTGAAATGTCAAAAAAATTGATTCCACTTAAGAACAGTGAGAAATTATATGTAGTTAGCAGTTATAACAGCAGTATTCTTTTTCTAAATAATTGGAAGAACTCTGAAGTTATACTGACAATAGTTAACCACCACAAATGCCCCAGAAAGTAAAGAAAGTGGTGAGATTCACATGATGAGCTTTCAGTGCAGAATCAGATAACCTGAAAGTCTTATTTTCAGGCATTATCATTCAGTTCTTTAAATTATTAGAGAGATGTCTCTGCCTGAATTAAGGTGCAAATGAAATCATATGCCAAAATCAACAGTACAGATTTTTATTTAACAGTAAATGTGACGTAGAGATAGAATGAAATGGGAAAAAGAGTGGGGAGAGAGAAAGAGAGTGAGTGAGAGACAGATTAAGTAGGAAAGGTATCACCATTCTGAGGATTCCAACAGCATCCCATCAATTCTTCTTCTTCTGGTCTTCGCGGGTGTGAGAGTCTCAGTCTTGTCGAGGTGATGGTTGCAGTCTGGATCCATAGAGGGAAGGCCAGGGTGTTGAGAGAAGGCCCTGTGTGGTGAGAGAAGAAATCTGTTGTGGTGAGAGAAGAAACCTATGTGGTAAGGGAAGTCCGTGTGGTGAGGGAAGAAGTTGGTGTGGTAAGGGAAGAAGCCTATATGGTAAGGGAAGTAAGTCCATGTATTTATTTGGCTAAGGTTAGGTAGAAATGCCCTGGTACCACCTGTGAAGTGGGGAGTTTTACAATGGAGGAAGTAATAGTGGATCACAGGACATTCTGGGAGTCTTTGACACCTTCTAAGATATTAGAGCTGTCTGTTGTGTCAGCACAGTTGAGTTCATTATGGCCCATTACGGCCCAACAGCAGAAATGAATATCTATCTTCAGGCTTCCTGTGAATGTTTTGGTAGTTCCCTGGAATGGAATTATCACAGCTGAGTAATCTGTGTAAGGACAAAGAAACATTAATGTACCTTGCAGGATTTGCCTCTCTCCCTATCTGGTGCAACACCCAGATTGTAGGCTGAGGTGATGGCTGTGCATGCCCTCAGCAGCTGGGTGGTTACTTTGCACATTGTCAACTTGCACCGTGATTGTTTGAGACATTAGCATTCCAGTCTCTCACACTTGTGGATATGTTCTCCTCCTGGGATAACTGGACAATAGTACCACCTTCACCTTGCCTCAAGTGTCCCTCACAGTCCAAATTAGTAGGCATATTCAGGGAGGGGTGGGCTGGCTTCCATGAGCAGTTGTTTCTCTGCACAGTGGACAAGTTTTCTACAGTGGACAAGTCTTTTGGTGATCATAGCAATGTTTAAGCCATTAACCATTTCAGTCTCTCACACCAGCTTAAAAGAAATAAAGGTAAATAAACCATAAATTTTAAAACTAAAACTCTCTACTGGCAGTACAATGCTCCTTTATTAAGATTGCCAGGCATATAACATTTTCATATTCTATACACAGTTTTTCTAGCATGAAGAAATTTGCAGTTTCTTGAACACTCATCATCTTTTGAATTTGAAGACCTTATATCACACAGCCTTTTTCTACCCACTGAAGTAAAAAAATGAATTAACTTACTGTCACCTACACAGGCATTATCTTCACCCAGTCTCTGTTAATTCTTTCCAAAACTGAGTCTAATATAGAGTCATCTCTTACATGTTCATTAATGTGAATGATTAAAAAAAAAAAAAATCCTGCCATGACTTTTACAACTTTTTAAACTTTTTTAAAATTATTTTGATCCAGGCTAATTCTGCTAGTACTATATTTTCATTCCAATTTTTTTCTGTGGGGTTTTTTTAGCTCTTTAATGTTTATTCCTCCTTGAACACTTTTATAATGCTTCTCGATTTTTTAATTTTTTCTAATTGAGTTCCACTTAATGACTAGTCTATATAAAATCCACTCCACATATGTAGTTCTGGTTCTTCTCTTTGTTTACCCACCTGGGTCTGTCTTTGGACTTGTTTGTAAACTTTCTAGTTATTTTTTCTTGACTATATACAACTACGTATGTGCAATTCTTTCATGAACATTTATCATCTAATTTGATATTGTGTTATTAAGTCTTCCTCCCTCATGATCTTTCTCTATCTATATCTCAATGTCCCATGAGATTCTTCTTTTCCTTTTTTTTTTTTTTTTTTTTTTTTTTTTTTTTTTTTTTTTTGGTACGTTAAAAGTAGGCATGGCAATTGCACAGTGAGTGCAAACTTGTACCCTTTGAATTTCAGGATCTTAGCAATCATGACAACCTGAAGGCTGTTTTTCTCCAAAATGGACTTCATCCACTGACTGTGTTGTGTTTCCGAACATCTATATATTGTTGAAGTCTTGAAAATCTAGTCAATGTTATTTTATCTCCACATTCATCTATCTATTATCAGAGTTTATTCAGTCCTTCCACCTACTTTTCTTTTTTTTTTTAAGTGAGAAAAATAACACTTGAAATCCTTTCATATTCTAATTATTTTACTATCTCACAGTCTGGCAAAGTAATTCTTGATACTTTAGAAGGAATCTGCCAAATCCACCATGATGGATGAATAGCCAATTCCAGTGTGTTCACTTTGAGATTTAATTCAGCCTAAACTCCTGCTGCTCTTTCTTCTCTCATGTGACTTGGTCACATTTTTCCTGTTTCTTCAGGCTTGAGCTTTCTCCACATTGCCCTTGCTAGCCTCTAATTTCTTCCTCTTCTTGTTTTTCTTTTTATATTTTACTTGCATACTCATCATCTTATACTACTTGTTTTATCTCCAGCATCCAATCCTGAGTACTTTTCTGCTCCATTTTCTGTGTTCTTGGAGACGTTTCTCCATGAGCTTCTCAAATATAAACTCCTTCCACTTACACAGCAGTTCAGTAGCAAAAAAAAAAAAAAAAAAAAAAAAGAGTCTTGTTCTTTCAGATGCCAGGATATACAATAAAAGATATGAGAAGAGATATGACAGGGAAAAAAAAAGATGCTGAGACAAGCAGGAGACAAAAAGGAGATAATGTCTGAATCCCTGTCTGCCAAAGCACTTGAATCAATAAGAACTAACAAAAATAGGAGATTATTTGATGAAGTTCTGTATGATTCATTCACAGTTTCCTAATTTCGTTATGAATAAGAGTCACAAGGAAATTAGATGAAGAATGGCAAATTTACTATTTAAAACCTAAATCAGAAACAAGATTACTTCAACTAATTTGTATTCTCATCTAGCTCTGGTCAATTGACTTAATTGGATCTGTGCTGACTTATGTTGTCAGAGAAACTTCCCTATTCCTGCTGTATGGTTTTAATTTAAATAGGGCACATTTCAGATAGAGAAGCCAAGAATTTGAAATGCATGACAGGCTGTCCTGAAATATTTATTGTTGTCAATGTGTAGCGATTATCACTTTCAAAATCATATGCAACATAATTACCCTTCAAACAGATATCAAGTCTGTTTTCATTTGCTTAAGAAGACTTGTTTTTGAGAAATATTAGAAAAAAATATTTTATAATAGTAGTTTACACTGACATTCAAAGGAATTTCAACTGGTGTGAAAAGTAAGGAAAATTCTATAATAAAACAGTATTCTAGCAAAAAAGTTTATGGTGTTTTTTGTGAGTTTGGGGAGAGTGCTTGGTTGGTTTTGGGTTTGTCTATTTTCTGGTTTGGTTTGGTTTAGTTTCTAGCTAGGATTCAAAAGACGAACCACCATGATTCTTTACAGTATTATGTCTTTGCCTATATCTCCCTAGCAGTAGCTTTATGTTGCTGCTCATTTTATACTGAATACTGAGTAACATTCTTGATAAAGTACTTACAGAAATATCAATATAAATAATGCCAGCACATCAGTTTCCCTTTAATAAGCTTAGGTGTATCTTAACTGCTTCTGAAAATAGGCCAAATTTTTTTCACAGTGTTCACTTCAGCTCTATTTTAGCTACAGTGGAAGGGCAGATGTGCTGTGGTAAGAACTGATCAAGCACTGAAGCTGGTCAGTCTCCCCAGGACTGAGACTATAAGAAACACAGTGCAGAAACACCTACATGGCTTTGCAAATGCCAACTTGTGTCTCAGATATTTTGTGCTAAGACAGAGTTACTAAAGTGTTGTTGAACCATGCTGAGTCTCTTTTGTCAGTTTCTCTCTTCTTGCCTTGATGAGTTCTATAGAATCTACCCTGTCTTTGTTATAACTGAGACATCAGGGGTTCAGGTTATGGATAGTCAAAAAACTGGAAAGACAAAAGAAGGGATTTGGAATTTCCCAATGTGCAGAAACAGCACAAGAAACTTCTGACATTGATTCAGCTTGTTTCCTTGCAGCCAATGGAGGAACTTTGCTTCAATTCATTTGGAGTAAATATTATTCTGATATTCTTGGGTTCAGTTTCTGCATTAATATTAGACTCATAATATCCTTAAATAAGAAAGGTGAAGAGCCAAGCTGATCCACCCTTCTGCAAGTGGAGGAAAAGCTCTTTGTATCTCTCTTTCTGAGCCCCTTTTATTTCCCCCATTTCACCTCCTACAGTCTAGGAAAGGAGTTGGAAATCTTTCAGGATTATGTTCAATCTTTCAAAATCTATGTTTTTCTATTCCAGATTCTCTCTCAAAATACCTTGTTCAGGACTCTCACTTCCTATCTGCTTGATATTTAGTCAAAATAGTGGCCCTAACTGAGAAGAAACAAGTAAACTCACAACAGCCAACAGAGGAACAGAAAATATTAAAAAAATGTCAACTTTCTATCATATTTTTGAGTGGACTTTCATTTATTACCATCAGACATTATAAGATACATCTTAAATCAAAGTTGCCTATTCATAAAATTAAAACATTAATCTCCTAAATAATTATTACGCAAGTTTCTCAGTTAAGGGTAACTAATGCCTGGAAGCATCATAGACTTGACAAATCAGAGATGACAGAAATTTTAGCAATGTTTTTTTCCTAGCAAATCTCTTCAGTAAATACTGGTAGATCAACCACAATGATTTTTTCTCATAGAGGGATTTACATGTTTTTCTGCAGATTAACTATAAAATAGACATAAATTTTCATAAACTGTTATTTCTGAATTATTTTGTAGATGTTTCCTGTTTTTCCTATACATATGCTGAAAAATATATATTTCCTTTAAGAACAGGAAAAAGACGCAAGAGTAAGGCAGTACATAGAGATCTGGTGTTTTACTAGGCTTGCATGAAGGCTTGGAGTTTGACCACATGGTCTATGATCATGAATAATACTTTCCTGATAGATGTATAAGCAGAACTTCTCCATATAAAAGTGCAGAAAATAAAAGCCAAAGCTTTTGATAGACATTTTACTGTTTTTTTTTTTTTCCAGTGGTACCTCCATTCTGATAATTCTGTTAGTCAGAATTCTAAACTTTTTGCTGAATGTATGATCATTAAAATGGTAAAAGTGTAATCTTCCTACTGCTGTTGATTTTGCCACCTAATTTTCAGCATGAACATTCTCTGCCACTGAAAGCACTCCAGCTGTGCTGCACAGCAGGATAAATAACATATTTCTGTTTCCTTGAGAAGCTGCTCTCTTTATCTTCTGACCTTTCTAACTTTTCCAACTCTAGTTTATATTTTTTATACAAACAAGTTTATGGATTAAATGCAAAAAAAAAAAAGGTTAAAAATAGCCAAATGAAAAGGACATAAATGAAGAAATTACTTAGAAGTTCTCAAGAATTTTCCAAGGTTCAACTGAAATAAGTTTTCTAGATTTTACCTTTCATTTCCAAGGCTAAACAGGGCAGTTGAAGTTTCTGTAAGAAGGAAGGTTTTCTGGTTTTCAGTAATTCCAAGCTAGTGACTACCTAAGGAAGGCAAAGAAAGCAGAAAATATTGTGATATGGGTTAGGGGGTAGGGTTTTAGTGGGGAGATGTTTGAGCTTTCTTATACTTTGTAACAGACACAGACTCTAACAGACACAGCTCTCCCAAATATGAAATCACAATGCTGACTGCATTTTCTCTGAGCAGTGGGTCAGATTTTTTTTTTATTTCATGTATCATTCAAAACTTTTTTAGTTCCTCTGTGAAGTCAGAATATGTTTTATTCTGTGAAGTCAGAATATACTGTAACCCCCCTGCCAAAATAAAAAAAAACACCAACAAGCACAACTACTTTTGTCTTCTTTCCAACAGCATACACTTGATTAGCCACACTTTTTTTTTTTTGTCATTAAGCTTCAGTGCCGTGAGTTTCATCAATTTATCCATGAATTAGAAAACTAAAATTTTATTGCCTTACCATGAATTCTGTCTTTGCTGTTCAGGAATGCAGAACATGGATATCTTACCCCTGAAAATTCACAAGCAAAAATGGCTCAAACTGAATAGGTTTCAATGTTGATAAATATTAAAAGTGACTCTAGAAAGAAATATAAATAGCTTTGTTTAACAGTTATATATCTTCTGTATAATCTCTATTTCCCCTGGTTGCTCATGCTAGGATGTTACCATTAACTACTACCATACATTTAACACAGCCCCATACCAGCCACTCTACCCAAGCCAAATCCATCATGATGAGCCCAGGATTTTTCAGGATGATAGGCTCAAATTAAATTTACCAAAATCACTTAGACCAATAATTGATAGTGTGAAGACATCTCCAGTTCAGAAGTTCACACTGGAAAGGGGTGACTACAGTACGATGTTTTATGGGGAGGTAAGAATAGGATGCTTGAAGATATTGAGGGATTAATTGCAGGGTTTCTGCAGAAAGTGGAAAGCCTCCACTTTTGTGCACTTCTGATTTTGCTCAATAAAACTTACATTTTAGATCTACAAGGGAGTTCATGTTGTTCAGTCAGAGTATCAGCAGATATTCCAGAAAGTGTTTGGTTTACTAGCACAACCACTCCAGCATTATTTTCTTTTCATGTAATAAAATCAAATTTTTTTGCCTTGAAATAAAAGAGCAATCACATTGGGCTTGTTCTCAAATTTTATAATATAATGTTGTCAAATCAACTCTTGGACTCTCCCAGAGGCACAGTTCTACGCCCCTTTTCTATTTGTGCTTTCCATTTGTTCCTATGAAACAGCCATTTTGCACAAATGTCAGCAGACTCCCTGAAAATGTGCTCATCTTCACTATGACAAACATAAGGCATGCTATGTGTCACTCACTCTCTCCCTTCTTCTTGCAGAAAGGGAGTCAGTGTAAATATTTTACATTTCAATATTTTTACTTATTTGCATGCACTCACATTTTTCTTTGATTATTACTTAATGCATGTATGTACATGAATTAAAATATTTACATGGATGTGTTTTTACATGCTGTGTAAGTGTAGAGTGAAACCCAATTTTTCAGCTGGTATGCTGGGATTAAAGGTAGCCTCTCTGACACATCCCCTCCTATATGCTTTCTTGTTCTTTCCCTGTGGTTTAAGTCTATGCTTTGCCTTTCACTACTTCAACCCTTCCTCCATTAGGCCACTCTGTGTCACTTTTCTCTCCCTTATTTTGGTCTTGACACTCACAAGCTTTCAAATCTCCTTCTTAATATTCCCTCATCACCATGTCTGTAAAACAAATTGAGCTCTCTGTGGCATGGCACAGTCAAGGCACAAACTTTAATAGTGTAATTTAGAAATGGTTCAGAACAATACTGTGGAAAACTATGCTTGAAAACTCAAAGCTACTGTTCTCATTAAGAAGATGCTTTTTCTGAACCAGCTGAGAGAGAAAAAGTCAGTGGATCTTTATAATCAAAGGTGCAGAAACATTAGTAGAAAAATGCAACTGAAAGAGCAAAATGTTGAAATTTGTTCCAGAATTGCAAGGTGCCAGTGCTCTGCTCTGACAGAACTCAAGTTAGTGGAAGTTTTGACATAGACTATAAAGGCAAAAGTCCTCAGTTCATTGTCTCTGTCTAAAACTAATGTCTAATTTTTTTTTGGTCTTTGTGACAAGCCTCTGAAAACATATTACCTCCTGTCTGGCCGTGGTATATATCAGAGTGGCTCCCTTTCAAAGCCCATACAAAGCGTTTTGTGCAGTTTATGACTTCAGTTTTGGGCAAGGATAAGACAGTTCTAAAAGCATAACAATATAGGACACTTCTGGTTTTCATTAAAAAAATTAAACAGCTTTCACTGGTTTGAATCCATTACTTCGGTTTTAAATTTCAGTAGCATTACAGCTGAACATGAGAAAAACATACTTGTCTAAACTGGTATAGCTTATCCTGAAGGCACAACATGACAGCTAGAAGGAGAACTACCTGTGGTTAAATCAGAGATGACATGTGAATGCACTCACTAATTAAGACACAAATTTAAGGAGGTTTTATTTTAAATCCCTGGTTTCTTTACTGAAATAAACAGACACCCTTACCCCGCAGCTTCAACAAAAAGAAAAAGAAAAGTAACACTGGTGTCTCTTTTCTGTCCTCAAAGAGGTCCTCTGGATATCCATTTTTCACTTTTAGTTCTCTATATGCAACAAGGGGGGAAGTGAGATAACATACCCCACAAGCTTGCATGTGACATTCATCAGAGATGTTACTTTCAATGATAGCTGAAAGGAGTGCAGTCATCCGATTGTGCAGGCCAGTGAATCCCCTTGTCATCACTCTAAACCTGATTGGACCTATGCCAGAAGCACTGTAGCTTTAGCACATGGAGCAGCTTGGTACATCATTACTGCTAAGACTTAGCAACAGTTAATGGCAGCTGATCTGTCATTTGCTTCCTGATGCAGCATTGTTTATAGATTAAGTAGTAAATGTAAGCTTTAGATAGTTTATTTGGGGAAGTTGAATTTTAATGTTTATCTGGTTTTGCTGGTTTTATTAGTTTGTTCACTATTTTGTTAAAGTTAACATGAGGAAACTGGTAAAATATACTTCTGTGTATCACACAGAAATTAAGAGTTCTTGCTATTAGGACTTTTCACTCCATGTTCACTAGTCTGCGGTACTAAAATATGATTCTGTACTAACAGATATTTAAACTATCCAAGCAGATGTTTAAACACACACAGTCAAATTTTTTTATCTAACTTGGATGATGGTTAATATATCCAAAGAAGGAAAAAGGCTTATTTTAACACCTCATTTAGCTCTGTGTGTGATGACCTCCCAACTTCACTAAATCAAGCATAAATATCTCATTGACTGCAATGAAGAGAGTATTTCATCCTGCTTATATGACTACAGTACAGCAAAATATACTCATTTTTTGACAGATTCTTCATACAATTTCATACTTTCACAGTTAATGTCAGAACTGAACTCCTACTGTAAAAGATGACACAAGATGTTTATTCCTCTGGAAATTTCATCATATCATAGAAAATTGAATCCAGCAGTACCATTGTATGATCCTACACGTACAATTTCTTCCTAAGAAGATGTGAATGTAAAACAAGATGGAATATTCTGCAGGATCTCAAGCAGCCCACAGGGAGCTGCAGCTGCAACATAAGCCAGACGTCAGCCAAAGGCCTCAAAAACACCTTTTCATCTCTAACCCCTGCTGCGCCATCCTTCCTTAGAAATTTCAACTGCTACATTGTCTGTCCTGTCTTAAATCAAAAACCACTAGGTTTCATTCAGATATATTCTATCAGGTGAAAAAACCTTAGCAAGCAAAATATTTCAATCTGCAGAAAAATTAAAACATGAGGTTCGGGTAGGGTACAGCAGATACTAAGGAACTGCTGGTGCCTGAGGACCCATACAGACAGAGAATCTCTGCTGCTCTTCCCTTTCAAGTTCTGCAGGGCCATGGGGGCTTCTCAGTCTTGACATTTGTTTTCTTCTTCTGATCTACATCTCTTCCTGAATTCGTATTTTTTAACGCCTCCAGGCACTAACCAGGACATCTGAAGGGTAAAGGGAGAACAATATTAGCCACATATACTGACCCCCTACATAAGGGCATTAAATAGTGTCCCTTTGGAGCTTATTTTAAAATGTTTCAGAAAAACCTTTGAAATATCTCAGAGAGAGAGAATGAAGATGGCGTATGATTTCAAATAACCAACAAAACCTTCTTTTTTTTTCTTTCTAGGGTTGCCCCTGAACATTTTGAGAGAATTAATAGTTGTTATTGTCAGGTTATAGAAAGAAAGGACACACACACAGAGAAAACAGTAATAGAAGTTCATCACCAACTCAGTTCAAGCTCTGAACTAAAGATACTAAAGAACTCTACTGAACTAAACTCTACTGAACTAAAGATACTAAAATAGTAGGAGAGCTGGAGGGAAAAAAAAAAACCCTATTTCTGCTTTTTAAGAAGATTACTTAATACAGGATTCAGAAAATAAAATTATGTATGCAGTTGAGCTTGCTAAATACTACTTCTCAAATACATTACTCACTGAATTTTTGTAATTTTTCATTGACTAATTTATTCAAAAAATACTTCTTATGATAGTTAACCACTACTGCAGCAATCAAAATACTATTTGTCAGATTATTTGATAAATAATGACATTATTATTCAAATTCCTTAGTTAATGGTATTTATTTATTTACTTATTTATTTTCAGCTAGCTGCAACCTCTGCCAGGGAGTAAAGCTGCTTAAATGCAAATTGATGATGCACATTAAATACTAACAGACAGCACAGACAGTGCTGTGTTTTACATAACTTTTAATTCTTCTTTAAAAAAAAGTCAAAGAATAATTTTTACTTGTTCTTTTAATTTTTCTTTAATTGTGTTTGCTTGTTTCCTCTAGTCCTTCCTTCCTCTTTTTTTTCTTTCCAACTTATCATATGATTTTCTAGATGATAATGCTCTTTTTTATAAAGTTTATATACAGGAGGTGACTTGATACCGTTTTTGAGAAATGCTTTTCACTCGCAATCTCTAAGTATTCATTAGAGATTTATTTAATTGCAATTTAACTACTCAGATATGACTTTATAAAAACAGAATTCTGAGAATGAATGTTATTTGTGTGCTAGACAATGATCTACGCTCTGCTTCAGTCATTGCCGTGACTGTGAAAGAGGGAATTCATGGTGCAAGGACAGGAAAAGAGACTATTTCGCAATTAGGAAAAATTTAGTATGGACAACTGGACAGAAACCTTGTCCATGAACAGGATACTTAGCAAGTGGAACATGAATTATCATTAATCTTGTCTTCCTCCTTTTCTATATGCCTAGTATGAGATATCTGGAACTGTATTTGTAGAATTACTAAGTATTCAAGTATTCATGACTGCATCCAAATGTAACCAGAGGCAATTTTGAGCATGTGTAGCACTGCAGAATTATTAACCTCTCAAGGGGGGAAAAAATTTAAAAATCCAAAACCAAACCAAACAAACAAAAAAGAAAAAAAATACAGCTCCTTTCCCCCCCCCAAACAAATAAACATAACCTCCACCAAAAAAAAAAAAACAAATCCCCAAAAATATACAATGCCCAGTGACACAAGAGCAGATTTATCAAATTAAGCATGGAAAGTTCAGATGTCACTTGATAGTTTTGGTCTTTGTCAATAGATGCCTCAGTTTTCCCTTCTTGAAAAGGAGCTGTCACTGTTCCTATGTGCTTGGATACTATGCAATAAATACATCCATGAAAATCAACATAATACTTAGATATTATTTTCTACATGACAAAACCTTCATAGAAGGGATAAATAACATTTTCAAACTATGAAAGAACAGACTTTGGCATATGTTATGAGATGTCTCTTCAAGAAAAAATGTTCTAAACAAAGTCAAAGTTATTTAAAATGTATTCAATCCACAACTTGAAAGATTTTTTCTATGTGAGTAGGAAGATGATCTCAGATAATTAGTAAACACAGAAAATCTCATGTACCCTTCTTCTTATAGCAGATGCAGTGTTTTTACGTAAAATAAATAATACAAAATAAAATCTCACAGTTTATGTGAATATCTAAACCACAAGCATAATTCATGATGTTACTTCTTTAGCACTCTAAATACAGATATCCCTACTACAACACCCTACTCCACAGAAGCAGCAAGTCCCAAATTTTATCCCTCCTTAAAAGCCTGACTCTGAGTGACTAAGCTCTTGATAGAATCTGGTTCCTGATATTTAACTAGACTGTTATTGATTCAGTAGTACGTAACTATGATCTCCATCTGAGATATATATATAGATATAGATATATAGAGATAGATATATAGCTATAGATATATATCACCTATAACTCACCTAGCAGTCGTTATGGTAGTTTAAGAATAAAAGTAACTGCATTAACCGAAAATAAGGAGATGTTTAAAAAGATTTCCAATAATATGATTTAAACTCCTAAGTGGCTCTTATAGGTAACTTAGAAACCAAAGAAATCCACAACAATAGTATGATTTATTTACACGCTTTCAATGACTTTTGATTATTATTACACATAAACAACATTTTGTAATTCAGTAAGATAAAAGACTAATTCTGTAGTAAATTTGTTCTTTATGAGTGGCTCACCTTTAGTTTAATGAAAAGAAAATCTTAACAAATTGAGCTGCAGTATGCCCGGCTGGCCTGTTTCAGGTGCAGAGGATAACATGCCACGGCTTTTTTCCTGTCCTTTTTTCCAGCATATGGGCCAGACAGAATTGATGCTTCAACCCCTGATCTCTGAGGCTACTGTTTGAAAGTGTAGAGTAAGGGGCAGTACACTGGTACAGCTATAGCGAGGGAGAGACATTGTGTGGAGGGACAGTGCTGCAACCCACTGTGAGGTGTCAGTTTGTGCACAGCCTTGTAGACAAAAGAGCTCCAGGAGGCATTGCCTTCCAAATGACCCATGGTTGGTCTGAGCCATGCAGCTGTATGCCTCGAGATGTTCTCACTCTGGTGTTCCTATACATATTTTTCTTATTTAATGCAGTCGTTGATCTGTAAAGGCAAGTTATGACAAGGGAGGGAGGGGAAAAAAAAATCAGCAATTATACCAAGAAAAAAAATTTACAAAGATGTGTGCTAATTTCCTTGGTGGGAGTTTGCTGTTTCAAATATACGGCAAATTAAGGGTCTTGCTTGACATGTTTTGAAGAACCCTGCACTGCAACCTAAGTAAATGCCCAATTCTGCTACCCCACACTAATGTGAATCAGTAGCAATTTTCCTGATAAATGGGGTGTTTCCAGAATTACTTCAGTAAACAAGGAGAACAGAACTTGGAATTAAGGGTAGTCATCATCTTGTAGGAACAGAGCCAAAGCCTGAGCATTTCCACAGCTGAAGGAAGGAGACAAAGCATATGCTGCCTTGTATGAACTAAATGTCACTTGTCTTCTAAAGCTGTTTTTACTGTAAGGTTGCTATTACTTGTTTCCCCACAGTCCCCACAGTAACTATAAAAATTTAATTTCTACTCTAAATATTTAAATCCCTGTCAGACCTGTTAACATTTTGAAGAGTAAACACAAAGGAGCCATGTGATTGTTTTGCACTGCTCTGGGCCCTTGTGGAAGGCTGCATCTCTTCTTGCTTTTTGGGTTATAGATATTTCTTAGTAATTTCAAATATAGGTTCTGGGATAATTTAATTGTTCTAAAAAAATTTTGTTACAACAAATTACTGAACTTTTGAGTATTGGAGTATTATTTCCTGCATGGGGTTTTTTTAGGGTTTCTTTGTTTTTTATAAATTGAAACATTTATGAACCAGGGAGCATCACCTCATCAAGCAGTTAGACTTTTGCAAACATTTTCAATGTTTAAACTGGCATCAGTTTAATTATTAGCATTTGTACTGCAAATTGCTTTCTTTTTTCCTCAGTTGTGGTTAAAATTAAACATTCAAACAAAATCTTTCCCAGGTCACTGGAAGTCTGAATTTGCAAACAGTCACTACAATCACTGTGTAATTGTGCTTACACAGTGAGATCTTATAAGTGAATTCAGAAGTTCTCATCCATATAACAGTACTATTGTGCTAATACAAAAGTATGTGAAGACACAGTGCTGATCATAAAGATCTTATAGTCTAAATGAAAATAAATATGACAAAATGTGGTAAACAAACAAAAAATTATCGATCTGAATGTTCATGTTAACAAGAAAATACACATTTCCAAATTAAATATAGCCCAAATTAATCCAGATTCAAATGTTTCTGTATTCCAGAAAACTTAAAAGTAGTTTCCATAGTTGCATTTTCATATAAAAATAATTACAAAAATTTTTTGTACCAGATGAATTATGAATACCTTTAGTGCTAATAAAATTCTATTTCCCTTCTCAGAAAATCTGCATAGTTTAATATTTTTCTCTTCATACAACTTATTGGCTTAGTTAATTATAAAGCAAACAGCCTGAAAACATCACAGCTGAAACTCATGAACATTGCTTTAAGTGTTTTTAAATTGATCTCAGACCACTCTTACTGAGCACATCAGCATAACATTAGTGCCATAGGCAGGCAATATGTGTTGATTGGTACAAAATCAATTTTATCGACTTTCATAATTGAAATCATATTTTATTAATAAGAAATCTAAGCAAATACTTTTTGAAACAAAATAACTGATCCCTCTTTAGCAGTTCCATTAATTTATAATGTTCTTTAGACAATGAAAATTGTTTTGTTTTATCCTTTCAATGAATAGGGGTTTGTTACTCTCACTATAAAGAAAAATTTCTTCAGGCAAGTTTCCCTAGATTCCCTAACACATCAATTGTTACAGAAAATAAAAACATACTTTAAACACCCTCAGTATGGTTATACCCACAGGCACAATTTGGCCAAAAGAAATTTAATATCTGGGAAAACAAATATTTCTGCTTGTTATTTCCATGAAAGACAGCTTAAAAGAACCATATGTTTATTTAACATATTTTTATAGCTTTTATTAATTGAATCTAAAAATTGGCAGCATTAAGTCTATTGATCTATCAAATAGAAGGGCAAATCTATAGAGTCAATATTAAAAAAAGTAGTAACTAAAAAAATCATGACATTTACATTATTGTACCATTTTTGATCTATTAACGAAATACTGTTATAAACTTGCCTCTTCCATAAAATACTCCAGAGAGATAGTATTCACTAAGCAATGCAATATGGAAAGGTGGAAGCTGAGATTAATGCAGAGTTGTCAAGGCAGCTTTAAGGTCCACCAGTGGCCTCCTGAGGGACCAACAGCTATGTAATAAGAATGACAGCTACAAGTGGCACTCACTGCTCTGCTGGCACCACTGATCTGCTGGCCCCTCTTTGAACTGCCAAAAATACCTGGCTTGGCCGGCACACCAAAATTACTGAGAAGCTCCCTGGAAGACAAAACTGTGTATATTATCTTATCCAGTTGCAATATCTATCAATTCTATTGGTTTAGCCCCAGACTAAACCAGCAAGCACCTTCTAAATCTGATTAACTGCACCTGATGCCTTGTATTGTTGACTTACAGAGAAGGAGGGAATGGGGCAAATTCCAGCTTCCCTTGATGTTCTCATATATTTCTGCAACTGCTTTTGCTCCAGACAGTGCTCTAGTTTGAGTCCGTGACCATCAAGACTAGCAGCCAAGTAGCTACCTGGCCACTCACTCATTCCTCACTCTATGTGGGACAGGGGAGAAAATGGGAAATCGTGAAGGAGAAAGTCTGTGGGTCAGGATAAAGGCAGGGAAATTACTTACCAGTTATTGCTGTGGTAAGAACAGCTTCAACCTGGAGAAATTTAAATTAATTTTGTTGGTTTGCTAAGTCAGCACCTACCCCTCATCTGACAGTGGCCTTCATCAAACTTTTTACTCTCTCCTCCTCTTTCTTTTTGGTGATTTATGCCCTTTCTTGAACCTTTCCCAAGAAATGCTATGAGTGTGGCTGAGAGGTTCAGTTGTGCCCTGTGGTGGGTCTGTTGGGATGGGCTGTGTCTGGCACAGGGCAGCCCCTGGCCTTTTCCCTCAGAGGCCACCCCTGTAGCTACTGCTGCCCACTCCTGGCACAAGAATCTTACCTAAGGATTTCTCTCCCACGTACTAGAATATTTGGGTGTATGCTGCTTCCAATTTGAAACAGAGCAGGGTTTTTTCTTTTGAAAGGCAGCAAGTTATACCCACCCCCTTTTTTTTTTTTCTTTTCATAAAATGAATAAATCACCACCCAAACAAACAAACAAGGAAAAAAAAACAAAAAAACAAACAAACAAAAAAAAAACCCACAACATCAACAACAAACCCTCATTATCTGGCATAACTCAACTGGGTACTATAAAGTCATTCATCTTCTACTCATTCCTCCATCCATCCCCAGGCTAATCCATCCCTATGTTTATGTGTGTTCCTCTAGGAAAATGTAAAACTCTTGATGGTTGCTGTTGGAAGGCTGTATGTATTTGAGATTGAGCGCATTGTTTTCAACACAAGTTATGCTGTCTACAGAAATCCCTTCTTGGTGTTGCAGTCAATGAAAGTGCAGTCAATCAATTAAAGTATTATTCTCCCTCACCTTTACAGATTACTCTGAGTTGGAAGGAACCCACACGGATCATTGAGTTCAACTCCTAAGTTAATGGCCTCTATGGGGATCTACCTACAACCTTGGTGTTATTAGCACCATGCTCAAACCAACTGAGCTAATCTCAGGGTTACTAAACTACCTATGTGCTGGCACCTGAACTAAATAATAAAAACCAGTGAGTAAAATGTCACTACCTGTTTATTTGAAATCTACTAGGCCTTCATGCAAGATCATCATTTGCCAATCTGAAGAACAGGACAGAAGATCACACCCTTCAATAAGCATACATCGGGATTTTGTCATGTTTTAAGTATTCTCAGGCAAAATGGGAAGTATATATTTCATATCTAAATAAATTTAAAGACAGAAGGTCTGGACAAAAAAAGAGAAAACATTTTATATTTATACCTTCTCCTTCGGGCTTACTTGTAATGGAAATGGTACACTAGAAAAGAAAACCTGAAGATAGTGGAAGATACGTAAGATAATGCAAGGACAAAGACATACAATAGGATGACTAAAAAGTAAGCATATACATTTACAGTTATAATCAAAGCTTTTTACCACAATCAAAGCAAAGGAGAGAGGGCAGAAGCTTTAGTGGTTTTCTCATCTGCTATTTGCTTGAATCAGAAACTATTGCCTTTAAAAAAACCAAAACCCTACATCAATTGCGCAAAAGCTCCGAGCCAGGCTATAGTAGATGGGTCAGAAAACTGATAATCAGGAATGATTTTTCATAATATTCTCACTTGAATATGATTTGAGTTGGTAATGAAGAAAAGCTAATTTCATTTTACGGTTGTTTAGTGGACTATGAGACACATACAGAGAATCATTTCATATGCATTCATTTCACAGTGGGCAGTCTTACACATAAGACCTCTAGACAGCAATCCCAGCAGAGCAGTGTCCAGCTGGCAACTAAGCACCATGCACTCACTATCTCACTCCTCCCCAGTGGAATGGGGGAGAGAATTGGAAAAGTGGAAGTGAGAAAACTCATAAGTTGAGGTAAAGAAAATTTAACAGGTAAAGCAAAAGCTTTGCACACAAATAAAGCAAAACAAGGAATTCATTCACCACTTCCCCTGGGCAGGCAGATGTTCAGCCATCCCCAGGAAAGCAGGGCTCCATCACACATAAGGGTTACTTGAGAAAGCAAATGCCATCATTTCATATGTGCCTTCCCTTCCTTCTTCTTCATCCATCTTTATATGTTGAGCATGATGTCACACGGTATGGAATATCCCTTCAGTGATTTGGGATCACCTGTCCTGGCTGTGTTCCCTCCCAGCTTCTTGTGAAACCCCAGCCTCCTCGCTGATGGGGTGAGAAGCATAAAAGGCCTTGTCTCTGTGTAGACAGGGTTTAGCAACAATTAAAACATACCTAGATTTTTAACACTGTTTTCAGTACAAATCCAAAATACAGCCTCATACTAGCTATTGAAAAGACAATTAACCATACCCCAGCCAAAACCAGCACAGGCAGCTAAAGATTAAAGGAACAATCTGCCTCCCTGAAGTAGTTCTAGCTTAGGGCAGGGCTGACTGAAACATCAGCACAGTATTGTATTTTTCTTGACTACCCTATATTGTTTAGGGAGGCAGAAGGAGGGACAAGAATGAAGCTATTTTACTTATAAATGAAACAAAACTCTACAAGTCCCCTTATCAGTTGATAAGCTAAAGTAGCTTTGTATTCACCTATACTGACAGATAACTTCCTCTTATCTTGACAAATTATTTTTGGTCCATTGAGGCAGGAATGAAAGTATGATATGGCAAAAAGAAGAAACTAATTATTTTTGTAACCTTAGTGTTTATAAAATTGTACTGATAATAACCAGAAATGCATAAATTAATTACATAAACTATAAACCTTTTTTCAAGGACTTTTTAAAATTAAATGTATGTATTTATAATTATTTAAAATATTTTAAGAAATACTATATACTCAGAAGGTAAAACATCCATTTTCACTAGGGAAATGGACCTACTTGTCTTCTTTCAGTCTTATTTCATAAATAGAACACACAAGGCAGGGACAAAATAAAGTCATTCTATTTCAAATTCTGTTTTGAGAAAGACCTTGGATGTACAACATAAGTTTCAACTCTGCAGGCATGAAAACTCTCAAGGATTTTAAAACTGTAGATTCTAAAGCAAAATCAAAATATTCCATGAAGGAGTTTGTAAGACTTTGCTGACATGGACAGATAACTAGATGCAAAGGAGCATGCAAAGAAATACAAGGTAACCCAATTAGCATACCAGAGAAAGCGTCTCAGATACATTCTATAACAAATAGAAATACAGTAGTGTACACCTTCACAGAGTTAGATATTTCAAAGGGAAAGAGTAAAGAAAGATCTGAAAGTAAGAGTATTTGGCTATGAAAATTGTTCCCCAAGGTTTCATTTGAGGGACTACAAAGAGCAGAGATGGCACTCAGAATGTCTCCTCAGAATTCTTCATTACAAATTCGGGACTACATTTTACCAAGAAATACTCACAAGATATAAAATGGGAAAAAAATGCTGAGATTTATCTCTTGACATCTTTCCCTAACTCTCTGAGTTGGTTTTAACTTGTCCCATAAAAATCAGAGGAAATTAAGGATTCACTTAAGCTCCTCTCTGCTAATAAATACACGTACAGTCACTTTCAGAGGTAGAAAGGAGATAAGATTAGAAGGAGAAATGCAGGGGAAAGCAATAGCATGTTGGAGTTTTCCTAAAAGGCATTAGGAGCTGAATTGTGCCTCAGGTCATGTCTGAACTGTAGAAGGCATCACCATGTAGAGATGTCGCAGTAAGCATAGCACATGTAGTACAGCACAGCCATATACTCAGTGGTCTTATTAACTTGGTTCCCAGAAGGAAGATAGACGTTTGCATAGCAGTAAGACCTGTTTAATTAAGCTTACCCTCACCAGGCTGCTAGGTCCGAAGTGATGCACCAAAAAGGATGCGTTGTTTCTTTCTTGAGGGCTGACTAGAAGAGCTGACTTCAAGAGCTCTCTTCAAGATGTCTAGAGAATCTCTACATCCAGCTGCAGTTATATTCTGTTATGCCTTAACTTACAAAGCATCACAGGTGTGGCAACGTGAAATGGCACTGGATCAGCCCATAGGATTCATGACCTCCCCACTTTTTTCAAATATTTAAGTCATACGAAAAGATTAACAACAGTTCTTCCAAAATGTTGTGGAAAAAAAGATATGAAAATAAGAAGAAAAATGTATTGGTGACTGAGAATTATCAGTGTTTTCCATGTATGAGAAAAAAGGAAAAGTGGTTTTTTTTTCTTAATTCATAGGTCTATTTGGATAAAATATTTATATCTTCTCCATATTGAGAACAATTCAAATATTATACCTGCATACTCATTTATATTGTAGCCTACAGCTTAGGTTTTAAAATCAGGAATTTAGGGAGCCTAAATGCGGGATGGCTCTAAAATCATAGAGCTGTACAGAAATATTTGGAAGGTTATGTATGCTTTTATTGTACATATAAAATAGCATAAAAAGGATCAAATACATTTCAGTAATCCCTTCAAGTACTTTGCTAAAAGATTATAAGATCAAGTATTTATTTGCCTCCGCTTCATGAAAAGATTTTCTGAAGCTCCTTAATAAACAGGAAAGTGAGGGGGGGAAAAAGGAGATCAAGACTACAACATGAGAGAAATATCAGCAGAGTTATATGAAGTACATGCAGATATTAATGATTGTGCTGTGGAATGGTTACAGTTCATTTATGCTAAGTTTAACATGAACAGCTGTTTCATAATGCAAATATATTTTGGGGGGAGGGACATAGAACAAATAATATTTATATTTCTTCAAGTTATTTACTGGAGAATACAAACATTACATATAGACCACACAACATACATGCATACACAGACACACACACATGCGCTATGTGTGTGTACACACACAAGTACATCCCATCGTAATGGAAACTGAAAAAAACATTCTGCATAGTAAAGATTTTTTGATAAGATTGATACAATACCACAGTTCAGATTACTTTTTCAATTGCATTCTTAAAAATATGCTATGTAAATTATTGCAACAGTGCAGCAGTGCTAGTTGTACTCTAGCAGTGGACCACACACAGTCCTGTAAACTTGAGTAATATCTTTTCTGGCTGGCCAGTCCATAATGCCAATAAAAATTGATCCATCTCTAAAAGAAGATTTGACTGATTGACAATACTCTGGAACTGATAAGAAACAAAATATTTGATTTATGACCTTTGAAGATGGAATGGTATCCACATCCTTTTTCTTTACCCACATCCCACATACCTGTTCAAAACAAGAGAAACACCGCTATGGAGTCAGACCTGTGCTTTCTGCTATGGATGGGTACTTTTACTCATCATATGCCAACCATCTTACACCATTGTCCTTCCTACTGTTGATCCACTTTTACATTTCCAAGTAGCACCAATACTCTAAAAAGAAGGGGAAAAAAAAAAAGCAATTTCAAAAATAGAAAGAGGCAATACAGGTTCCTTGAGCATCTAATGCCTAGAAAAATTTTATTTGGGTAAGTAATAGCTTCTTTTTGACAGCCACTGAATTCCATGTGTGGCAGTTTCCTTATATCCTGAGACATACATAGGTATATATCTCCTATATATCCTTCCTGACATCCCGTGACTCTGAGAGCAGTCAGTGAGAACAAACAGGTAAGTAAACAAAATAAATACACAACAAAATAAAGCCTCCCTAATAAGAAATTACTGTTTCGTTCATTCAGCTTTAATTATATTCATAGGTGCATAGAAATATCTGGAAGAGTACTTCTAGGAAGTTAAGATTTTTACTCTTAACTGTAGAAGGTGCCATTTTCATAAGCTTCTGTTTTCTTAATCTGATTTCTTTAATGGAATGAGTCATGAAAGGAAGCACATAGGAGTGCAGACTTGTTCTATCATGAAATGGGTCTTTTAAAAACTGAAAGAACCAGAAACTTGCGGATTTTGAGCTGAATGAAATTCATTAGAGGATTGCATGTGATCCAAGAAAAATTAATAGTCACCTCTAATCAGTTTATAATATAATTTTCGACATGTACTAAGGCACATTCAAGTATTAAGTATTAGTAACATGAAAAATGCACATACATTACATTAAAACCCTTCTAATGTTTATATCTTTTCAACAGAAAGTTCAAAAGAAAGACAAAGCAAAACAGAATAATGAGTCAAAATTCGAAGTAGTAACATGTTTTACATCTCTGCAACATATTTCACTGCAAAGGTCTACAAACCACAGCAAACAGCAAGGTCACCTTCATTGCATGTAATAGAAAACTGACCAGAGCTCTATCCTAGTCATCATATTTCAGACAATACACTTAAAGCAAAACAGCAGCTCATATTTTCACTATGTCAGAAACTGTCTCTTGACATCAGCCAATAGGAGCTATATATAAGTAATTATGCTTAATAATAATGAAAAGAAAGCAGATCAAGATATGAAAGGGAAAATAAGTTTATCTTTAGGCAATTATGATATCAAATAGGCAGCAGGAAGCGTAGAGGAATTTATTGGAAATTACAATGAATGGGAAATTTTTGTATATGTTTTCAATAAGGTAGTAATTACTATTTATATTCCCACTAATTCAGATCCACTGCATGTTTTGGAATTCTTGTCATTTCTTAAGAAAAACAAAATGCTACCATTTCAACAAGTGCAAAACATAAGGTCTTTCAAGAAAATAAAGGAAGAAAGAAACCTTACTTTACAGTCACCTTAGCAGCGACCTTCGCTCCATAGCAACCATTTCCTGATGCAGTGGTAAAAATGCTTACAGAAGTATCAGCTCATTGAGCTCATTTTGCTGCTTGGCACATTAGGAAGGTTCTGTTTTCTTTCGCATCTGAACATAAAAAGGGAATGCTATGTTCATCTTACTCTGGTTTCCAAGAGAAAAGTTTATTTAATTTGGTTTTATTTCAAGGATGACTGGCTGGTGAGTGAAGTCAGTCTAATTTCTCCTTAAGAGCTCAGTCATTAAAATGCTCAAGTTCTCCAATGGATACTAAAAAGGATTACTTTACTTTCAATAAGAATAAAAAGAATAGATGTGGAAAGTAGAAGGCATATGGAATTGAAAAGGAGTAATTCCTGCTCAATGGGTCTCTCACCAGCTATAGTGGAGATTATTCATTGCTTCTCAGCTGCCATCTTCAGCACCCAACATCTCTAGGCTCAGAGTTTAGAATGTATTTTGTAAATACAGAAGCAAATGAGTATGAATTGTTTCTCTTTGTGCTGTGAGAAACAGAGATAGGAAAAACAGGGCTCTAAATAATATGCACATGTGCATGAGTTCTTGGAATAATACCTATTTTATTGGAACTTGTATTCTTACCATAAGGCCAGATAAAGACAAATGCTAAGAGATGCTTTTGGTTGCTACAACTGTGTTTTTTCAATCCACAAGTCTAGAAAATACACATTTGCCATCAGCTTTTCAGAGATAGAATGCAAAATTAGGATCCTGAGATGAAGTCCAAAGTATTGTGGTAAGATTTATCCCCAGAAAGATGTGTGTAATCCTGCCTTAGCTGAAGCAAAGGAGGAGAAAACAGTGCAACCACCACTCTTCAAAGGATGTAGAAGTAGACCCTGGTATGGTAAAAGCAAATATTCTCTGAGCTTCCCCAGAAAATCTGCATCTTATGAGACTTTTCCAAGGGCAAAGGTGTAGTAGAAGGCTTGCAGCTGAATATGCTTAATATGGGAGAGAACAATCACTATGGTTCTGATTGTTTCCTACCTAGGTAAACCCTCGCAGAAGAAAATAGCTCAAGACACAGTAAGCATATACACAGGCAAGCAGACAGATCTGAGTTTCTTTTCGTGAGCATCAAGTGAGCAGATCATAGATTTGGTCTGGCCTGGAAAGCAGAGAAAAGATTGCTCTGTATTGACTGGAACAATTTGAAAATTTAGACTTCTGAGCCAAAGAATATTGGACTGACGGTTTATTTTGCATATTAAGATGTTTTCCTTGCCATGTAAGAAGACACAAGAAGAATGTTTCCTGTCATGATTACATCTTTAGTGTCTGTTTTCTTAAAATCCAGCAACTTTATTACTGCTGTGATAACATGCCACTGTGTGTTACTACCTTCTGCTGATTGAAGAGATCTAGTTAGTTGTAATTAAAAACCAAAATATAAGGTTAAATTCAGGCTATTGGTAACATTATTTCCATGTCCCATCATATATGGATGAACATAATCAAGTGAAGAAATGTTCCTTCTTGTTACATTATAATATAAAATGTCAACACACATAGGTGACTTGACAAAGTTGCACATACCTGAAATTTTTTACTGGATTTATGCCAATAATACTAGAGTGCTTTACATATCGACATATTCTTTTATAAATATAGTAAACTGTTACCAATTGACAAGTACTGTTGAGGCTTGTCCTAGCAAAAATATAGAGTCCCAATGTACGAGAGAAGAGACTTTTAGATTTGTAATAGTGGTAAAGTACAGGCTCCATGATTAAACCACTGTAATAGGTTTTTAATGTGAATCATGGTTGGAAGCACAGTTTAGAACTGAAAATTTACTCTCAGACATCTCCATTCATGTTATGTATAGGTTTAGCAGTACTTCCAGTGTTTAAACAGAAAACAGTATAACATTTCCCCATCAGGAGAAGATAGCTGAGGTGACAGAGCCTGCCTTCTGCTCTCCTGCAGCCATTAAGACCCTCACAAGGGATCATGTCCACATAGGAATAAATGGTAGAATTGTTGCTGTTACTCAGCAGTCTGTACTGTCAGCAATGATCATACTTTCTGAATCAAAATAACTACTTCTGAAACAAAAATAACAGGGATTGCAGATAGAGAACCAAAGAAGTTGAGGAAAATAAAATAAAAATAAATTTAAAAAGCGGGAAAGAACAGATCAGACAGATCAGATCAGGGCTCTATTGTCTACTCTATATTTTACAAAATTTTCTGTATTTTCTGCTCTGAAATTGTAAAAAGCCATTTATATATTAAATGAAAAGCTGATAGGAGATTTTCAAGACAATTTAATACATCCATTTCCTTCTTAGTTGCACAAAGCCTGTGAACTTTGACAGGGTAAAACCTTCAGGCTACGAAAGCACCTCCTTTCTCTCACTTCCCCAGTGGAAGAAGTGTTTAGTTTCCTTTGCATTATCAACTCAAATGTCCTTCTGTGCAAGCATTCTGGAAAAGCAGAGAATAATACTGGATGCTTTAATGTGGCACGTACACAGCAAAACAGAAATAGTAACATTAATAAACATAGCACAAGAATTCCACGTTTCCCCCAAGATGCCCAGATCTTGTAAATTTAATTTAGTTCTACATTATATTGGAGAAAACAGACTCATAGCTTTTCAACTGCTTTTCATTAAATGTAAATCTTAATCAATTACATAATCTTTATACAAAAATAGTTTAAATTAGGGTTATCTTAAACGTTAAGACATGAAAGATTTACACTGCCTTGGAAAACTGTAATTACTTTGTCATTATGCTTATGCAACATGACATGATCTTCAACCTCAGGATCACATATATTCACCACAGGGTATTGTCTCACTCAGGATTAAAGCTGCATAATAAAACAAAAATAAAAACCTTCAAGTGTCTGCCTTTGCAAATGAAACATTTCTGACTTCTTACATTTTTTTTTTCAGTTTTCTTTAGCTAAATACTTTTGTGGTTAGCAACACAGCATTTACATTATTTAAATGTAAATATTTTACACTCATGATACATTAGGAATCTTTGTTTTATTTGCTTTCACTTTACAGTAAGATAGCATGAGCCTACAAATTATCTTCATGTCTCTCCTAGTGACTCTATAACTGTGCCTGAGCTTGCACACTTAATTCAATACAGAATAAATAGACCTAAACCATGACCAGTCAGAACTCTGCTTTTCCTAAAATATTTCTTCCATCTAAACCACATGGTTTTATTGAAATTTGAAGGTCATTTCAAAGAACCGTAAGAACTTCTGCCTATACAGGAATTTCATATAAACTGCTTTTCCAACTGTTATATGTGGCTATCCATAGATCTTACATAGATGCAAAAATTTAAAAAAACTTGCAATTGTTCACCAGGTAGGAAATCAAAATCATTAATTAGTTCCTGTTGTTACACTTGTGACAGTTCAGTGTTGTGAGGCTCCTCCTTTAACGCCAACAGGATACAGGATACTTAACAAGAAAATGTGTCCTTCTTGGGATATTAGAGGTGTGATCATTCAGAGGTGCAGACAATTGTTTGAAAACTGACACTGCTATGTTAGTACATTACCAGCAGTTTTCTTCTTTCTTTGCAAAGAATGAATGGAAGGAAATGACGTGTGCTAACTTACAGCTTGCCAGCGTGAATATCATTGAGAACATTTACTATGAAATACCGAGATAACTTTTCTTTTCCTGTAAACTGTAGTGGAAAGCTGTCAAATGCTGGTCTGTTCCTGTGCATAATGAACTTGTGCTGCTGTTATATTGTTCTGACTGATGCAAGGATTATAAATTATTCCTAGGCGTGTACTCTTAGCTTTGTCATTTGCATGTATTCTGGAAGAGTTTTGAACATTTATTATGCCCATAACCTAAGCTCCCTACGTTGTTCATCACCTGATGGGAATAAAGAGTCTGCATAAAAGCAACAGAAGGAGCCTCTTTGTAAGTGTAGACTTTCAGCTGTAACATCAAATTGAGTTAGCTGTTTGTTTTATCTGCTCTCTCTTCCATAGCTTATAGACTTTATGAGTTACTCACTTTTAATCTTCTTTCAGTTTACCATTTATAGCTGCCCTCACAGGCATTATATCTTTTTGATGCTGGAATTTTTAAATGTCATATAATAGCTTGCTCCCCAAACGTGTTTTCCAAAATCTATCCAGGCAAATAAGGCCTAAATTCTTCAAGTCAGACATGTCTTGTAATTGCCTTGAATTTTGAGTGCCTCTTTATGATTGATTTTCTGAGGCACACAGTGTCATGGCACTGGTAAATAAAATGGAAATTGTGGCAGTATGGCCACATACAGAAATCAGAAATAAATATTTGCCACTCACCTTTATTGCAATGGGCCTTTAACTAGAACTCAATGCAATGAACTTGGTAAGCTTCAGATAACTTGGTTATCTCAAGATAACAATATGCTAATGAACTCTTAGTTTACAGTTTATAATTCACACTGTAGGAAACAGACTGCAGACATTAAGATGTGTCTACCAGAATATTTCTGTCCTTTCTGGTACAGCCCTATAGATCACAATCAGGATAACCTGCACTTGACTCTCTAACCAGACATTGCCACGCATTGGTAGTTGTTGCAACATGGAGTACTGCTTGTTTCCCTTCCCCCTTCCAAGTGGGGAAACAGCTCAACTCTGTCTCAGGCTATTAGATTTGAAACATTTAGGTTTTTTAATATTTTAGGGTTCTTTTTAATTCCATGAACAGTGTAGTGAGCTGTGACTCCCTCAGCAACCTGTTAGCACAAGTAGGAAATATCAAGTATCAATGTTTCACTCTTGTTCAGTGAGGATGTTTGAGTGGGAAGTAGAGCACCAGCAACAGAAACTTGTTTCAACCATCTCCTCTGTTATATTAGTCAGTTTTGAAAGAGATAAAAAAATCTTGCCATTCTGCTGCTAAGCATTAAAATAAATTAGTTGTAGGGAGCCGCTGACAGACCAGAACTATGCTTACCTTATGGAAGCTGCTATTCTTTTAACTTGCTCATAATTAAAAAGGGTCTTCAGTGAAATTAAGATATAGGGTAGTTTGAACATAAACTATCCCTTTCTCATTTGGTGAACCTTCAATCAGTAAGGCTCATACCACAAGCAGAGGACAGATCTTTTCCTTTGAAATCCAACAATTTTCTTCGTGGTCAGCTTCAGGGAGATCACCAGGTGATGTCAGGTATTTAGGCAGCATTCCTGGCTGCTTATGTGGGCCCAAGACAATCCTGATGAATAAAAACAAAAGGAGTAAACATTAGCACCATAGAAAATAACAAGATGATTGCTAAACACAGCAGGATCAAAGAAAAGAAATATTGTGTCTGTCTATGAACCACACAATAGCACAAAATTCTTCACACTGTTCTTTCTCCTCAGCTGCAGGTCTGAAAAGGCCCAGAATTCAGAGCTCTTAAGCAGTTGCCTAAGGTATACAAAAAGGTTAAAGGAGAATTAACTGAAATTTGTGGACCATTTTAATGAAAAATTTTGGCTTTGGTAAAAGGATAAGAGAATTTAGTTTTATTTTAATGTTTCATATTTTAATGATAATGTAGAAAAAAATATAAATATGTTTTGCGTTTAGTCCTTTTTATTTAACCCATTTGTTCTCCGTTATAATAAAAGAAAGTAAAATATTGAAAGTAAATTATTTTAAAGCTCCCATATATACCAGACAAGTATGAAAATTCAAGAATGATTTAAGGTATTTTTTTATTTTCACTTGATTCTTTGCCTCTATTTTCTTGACTAATCTAAGAACATAACTTTAAAAGGCATTTCTTTCTGTAAGGCAAGCTTTTAAAAATTCAGAGGTTTACAAGCTGCTGTGAAATACACAGGAAAGATAAATGGTTAATGAATATTACAACTGAATGTATTACATCTGTTGTAATTACCTGTACTAAAATACAGGTAAAAATATTACCTGTTTATTAATACATTCTCAAAGATTATTACTAGCTTTCCTGAATCATGCTAAATTATATGTGACTGTGGATTTTTTTTAATACAACAAAGTTGTGTGAAAAAGATCAATACACAAGTATTCAATAAACTGAACTTTTAAAGGTCACCCATGCAAAATTTCTCACAACAGTTTCCAGGAATAAAACAGGATACTATACCCTGTGCCATACATTATGTTCTTTGTTCAGGCTCTGAATTTTTTCCTGATGAGTAAAGCTATTACACAGACAGACAAGATTTTGTTGTGTTTTTTTTTTCCCTGTAGTGCAGAATTATTTTCTGAACAGAATTCAAAAGCTGTGTGTATTTTCTATACTCTATGGACATCTTGCAGTGTAGTTTCCTGGATTCCTGGAGATAATATCTAAAAAACTAACATAAGTATTGGAATATCACATCTACGGTAAAATAATCTGATGCACTCAAGATCCTTATTAATTATAGCGAATGTACAATCCAGACTTATGCCATGAGAAGGAGTAAGTCGGACACATTAGATTCACGGTAACTGTGTCACATCACATGCATGCACATAATTTTATCCTGAAAATCCTAGACATAAAAATGATGACCATTTTATTTCAGAAGAGGTACACTGTAGAAGACCTACCTGCTCATTATTTAACCTTCTGTGCAACGGAGTAGTGAATCTGTCGAAACTGTCTCTCCACTGTTTTTGGGGTTGGTAGATATATCTATACAGAGAAATAAAGAATATTTTCATGTGTTAGGGATTGTTGAATATGAGAGTGGAAAAACTACTATAATTGCTGATTTTACTTGATTTTTAGTAATTTTACTTAATTATTAATTAATTCCTTTGTTAATACTCCATATCAAATTCTCACAACAGTCATTTCCCGGACTTACAAATTTAATCCCTAAACTGTTAAACAATGAATAAATATGAGGAAAGTGTTACCTGCCTCAGCAGCAAAAGTGCAGCCACTTACTTTCATCAAGTCAGTACCAGCCAGAACAGTGCAAATCATATTATTTGCTCCTGTTAAAGAAAGCTCTTCACATTTAGATGCACAGATATGATGTCAATATGACAACACGAGGATTTAATCTCATTGGAACTAAGACCTTGCCTCTCTATAATTAACCAGCTGAATTTTATTTACTGAGATGTATTTCAGAAACAAACTTTGTTTAGACAGCTAGAACCTCTTCCAAAGGAATCTTGAACTTTTATGTGAGATGCATATCATTTATCCCTAGGGATTTTTTAAGGTTGCTGTTGTGCCTTTTTTTTTTCTAAAGTAAATATTCATACTGTTCCTAGTATCTTATGTATAATCTTTTTTTCTATTTTGAGATTCAAATCCACAAAACGCCATGTAAATCTACTCTTTAGTTTGTGAAGTAAATTTCCTGATGCTTCTAGGGGCAAGCTAGGCGCATTTTCCTTTGGCACAGAACAGGGACAAGGATAGCAGATGAATCAGCAGAGGCAAAGTATGGTGGAGCAACCTTTTTCTGTACATGAATGTAGTAATGTTCTCACCTGTATGTCTAGTACAGAAATCATCAGTGGAGTTGTGCTTCATTTCCCATTTCAGCATGTCACTTGGCCTTGAGAAAGGTGAAGGAGGGTTGCCATAGTGGAGATGCAAAGACATTTCCTCTTCTTTTGCATCCCATAAAACATAAAGCCATATGGCCTACCTCATTTTAAATCCTTACAGGACCTATCCTTACATAAAGGAAAAAAAAAGTATGTGCAGTTATAATACTTAGTCTGCCAAAAATACACACTACACATTTGCGTCTAAAAGATTCTAAAACTATTAGGTTCCATTGCTGTGTACCAGCAATAAGGGTGCTTCAAGAATATCAGAATCAGTAAGACATCAAGTCATGAGTGTCTGTTGCCCAAATTGGTATAATTATACCAGGACATAAAACAAAATGTCCTTCAGGTAATCTTGTTCTCCATCCACTATCAGTTTGACCTGGGTTCAAAGGTTCAAACACACCATCAAGTGCTGGGCACTCTAATTGAGGAAAAAATGTGATTCAGGTAGGCAGTAGCCAGATGAGAAGAGAAAGAACAATTAGTAATAAAAAATATATATAAACTACTAGAAAACACTGGAAAAAAAACACATTAAAAAAATGTTTTATTAAGCCTGGGGGAAAACAACCAACCAACCAAACAACCAAAATTCCAAAACCAAAACACAAACAAACAAACAAGCCAATTCCCCCTGTCTTTTAGCAGACATGATCATAATTTTCAAATCTGTAAAAAACTACTGTAGAGCACACTCACTTCTTTACCTGTCAGCCCTTGAAGAAGGAGAAATATTGGGGATCAGAAAGATTGTGGAATCATAAAGGAACCATAGGGAAACACTTTCTAAAAAGCACAAGGAAAAATTTCCAAAGGAGCCTAAGCCTTGGAGAACATCTTGTCAGGAATCTCTCAGTCCATCTGTCTGTCTATCTGCTGTCTGTCTACTGCAATACAGTGTCGAAAAGAGAATGAGTAAAGCTCTTTTCTTCCCTCTGACTCTGAGATTTTTCTATTTCAACTCTCTTTTATATGAAGAAGCATTTTCAGTCCCTGCTGTCCCTGTCCATCAAAGAAAAAACTTAGGTAACAGCTGGCTTATCAGAAGTCAATATGACAATCAGAACAGAATGGCAATCAAGAGAGCTACAAGAGAACAAAGCTAGAGTAAGATGAACACCACATTCTGAATTTTGACTTTTCTAACCATAACATAGTAGACTTTTACCTAAGGCTTTCTTTAGGATCAAATGAAAATATGAGACAATGAAAAAAATCTTTCATATGCTCAGCCCTTACCTAGGGAGTTTATTAGACTGCAGCAGAAACAGACAGAAACTCAAGCTTTATAAAACGTAACTACAAGATTTAGGAAATCTTTGATTTCTTATTCCCACACTGCAACTGTTCAAAAAAAAAAAAAAAAAAATTCAGAATACTTCCACAGAGTGGCCATACCTCTAGTTACATCAGTTACTTCATTGACTTTGATGTATATATCTTGATCTGCATCAGGTTGAAATCTGGCCCTTTTGCTTTTACACTTTTGTTGTAAGTACTTGTGCTAATAATAACTTTTCTAAGTTAAATCAGATATAAAGTAATAACTTTGTTTTTCCATTTCAAATTCCTATATTGGGTTTGGGGGTTTTTTCTGCAATCTTTCTTTATAACTTGAATACAAATGCAACATGTGCAATTACAATTCAACAGAAGAAATGAAAAAAGGGATGATTTAACCTCTGAAAAAAGACCATAGGATAAGAAGTACAAATATTCCTAATCTGTTTTTGTGACACTGTGTAACATTGCTTGAAGCATAAAAATTATGCAAGTGGCTTTAGTTTTACTGGTTCAAATTTAAGGATATGAGGGAGATGGAAAAGCAAATCAGTTATGGACACTGTGTTTACTGATTATTGCTTTTCAAGCACATAGGTCAATCAGAGGTGGCCTTTAAACAGTCAGGTGAAATAACCAATAGAAATACAGATGAATCAACCTAAATTTAAAGTGTAGTATTCAAAACTTATGGGTGATCCAGGGTAAGTATTTAAGCATCTGATGAAATATAAACATCTATAATCTAGACATTTTTGTCTTGCTAGTCATCTGCTTTCCCTTCATGACCTGTGAAGACACATTTAGAATACAATTCACCCTAACAAGGATGTCCAAAATGTCAGATGAATTACCCCTGCAAATGCCTCGTTCTCCTTATAGACTGGAAAAATGGCTTATGCTGATTATTTCAGATCTGCACAATACTAGTCTAAAATTAGGTGATATGAATACATTTAATCCATACAATTAATCCATTATTATTACTTTAAATACCTATTTAAAGCTAGCTAGGACATCTCATGAGGCCTGCAAAATATATAAACAATGTTTGTCTGTCCTGCAGCATCATCTTTCCCACAACAGGAAAACTAATGGACAGTAGAGGGCCATTTCTCTAAAGTACACTGTCTGGATGAATGCAGACTTTGAGCAAAAACTGGTAGCTTTGCAACTCACCTTCAACCAGTGCACATAAATCCAAATTTTCCTAAATTTTCTACTCTTTCAGATTAGTAGACAAATTTTAGGAGGATTTTTGGTAGGAGGAAACAGACAGAACATAAGAACATAAGAACAAGCTTTCTAAGCATGAGAGAAACATGCACTGCAGCAGTAACTAGTCAGCAAAGACAGATGACATTCCGTATTTTAGAAGATAAGAGAGTCATTTCCAGAAAAAAACCCAAAACAACCAGAACAAAATAAAACATAAAACCCCACCAAAAACAAACAAAACCAAACAAAACCAAACCAAACAAAAAGAAACCCAAAATAACAACAACAAAAAAAATCCACAGAAAGGGACATTACATACTCTGTCACAATTATTATTTCCGATATGTCTTGGATACTCATTTTCCACAGAAATCAGATATTCAGATAATTATTCAGACAGTTCACAGTACACTTTGCAAATAAATTAAGAGCCTCTGATAGTAAATTGATGGACATGTGTAATAGTTGTGTCACATTTATGTGCAGCTTTCTTGTAATATGCTTAAGGACAAATAATTGGGGAATCAGTCACTGAAAACCTGCTGCTGCTTGATATGCACCTTTATAGTAACACCTAATTTCAGGCAAAACAAAACAAACAAGCTAGAAGTCTTAACTTAGCTGAATCCAGTGCCCTGAAGCATCCAAGAAACACAGGTCTCACCATCTCTCAGGAGTTATACAAAACCTTTCTGATGACCTTCTGGGTCATCAGTCAGAGGTTGAGTCAGATACTCGACAACATCTAAAACACTCGATGGCATCTCCATCAAGCCACTGTTCTAAACAGAGAAATTCACTTTATTTTGAGGAAGAACAGTTAACTGTCCCCTGGATGAATTTCAAGATTAAAAGAATTAATCTGTCTGAAGTCTGTGAAAAATTTCAAGAGTGGTGGTCTATAAAGACTAACAGAGGTACCAGATGGAGGTACCCTCTGGGAGTGTTCTGTGGTGAAGGCTAGAAAGGTTAACACTCTAAAAAGATGGGACTTGAAATGTAATATACACTCAAAGGGGAAACCTTAATAAATTTTTTGTTAGAAGAAGAAAAAAAAAATCATCTGAAGGAGGAAGAAAGGAAGGGAAGAGAAACCTTAGTTTGCTCTTATTTAAAGCAATTTAAACTGTGCTTTCTATAAACATTCTTAACTGTTTGCCTATTTTAGCTATTCTAGACAAAACAAAAATTTTATCTTAATTTCGTTGAAGAGATTTTAAGATAAATTGATAACAGCAAGGCTGTATTGTGTTGACCATATAAACAAAAACACTGAGGCCTCCAAGCTGGCAGCAAGCTGGAAATGAAGGAGACACAGAAAAATCTTTCAATGTTTAAAGGTAATTTGAAGGATACTCCAGCACACAGTAAGATATCAGCTGCAAAGTCATCTCCACAGCAGCACCCCACCACTTTCCCCACCACTTTTAAAATATGAAGGAATAAGGCATTATTTGCACATATCATCTGACAATTTATACAGCACAATAAGGTATTCTACAAAGACAAGAACAAAATCTCAACTGCAATCAAAACGAGTTTTTAATAGATTGATATTTTGAAATTTTTTTCATTGCCTTTTTTTTCCTTCAGGTCCTTTCAGTAACAGCATATTTGCAGGTACCATATTTCATTCCTTCATTTCTGTGTCAGATCCATATCACTCCTTCAGATTTCTTCTTAAACTCCAAGACTAAAGTATTTTTTAATGATAAATTGTTCCATATCTATTCCATATGTAGTGGTTATTAGCTAAAGTTCATGCTTGTCTCAACTGCTAAGTCAGTAGTTTGCTTTCTTGCCACAGCCAAAGCATCCCTGTTTCACCCTGAGACAGTACAAGCACCATCTCGGTTAACAAGCTGCCAAAGTTAGGTGTAGCTTGAATCAGTAGTTGGTCATTTACTGTAGTTTTAACCTGTTAAAGATTTCTTGGGGCACTAATTTCCCAAAATTATCACCTCAAGAGTTTAGTAGGAAGTTTTTCTGTTATAAACCAAAAAACAAAGTGATGTTTGCCCTAAAACTGACTTTTAAATTAGTTTCAGCAGGATACTAAAATGTACAGATGTAAGCGACTATGGTGATACAGAACAAGAGAAAATTAACACGAGAAAGATTCTTAGTTGGCTGATATCACAGAATCACAGAATATGCCAAGTTGGAAGGGACCCACAGAGATCACTGAGTTCAACTCCTGGCCCTGCACAGGACCATCCCCAAGAGTCACACCATGTGCCTGACAGTATCATCCAAATGCTTCTTGTGCTCTGTCAGGCTTGGTGCTGTGACCACTTCTGTGGGGAGCCTGTTCTAGAGCCTGTTCTTCACTTTTGGGTGAAGAAACTTTTTCTAATATCTAACTCAAACTTCCCCTGACACAACTTCAGGCCATTCCCTCAGGTTCTGTCTCTGGTCACCACAAAGAGATCAGTGCCCACCTCTTCCCCTCACAAGGAAGTTGTAGATATCATATTAAATTCATTACAGATGGGTCAAAATTTCCTCTCTGCTTTGTGCTGAAGTTTTCTTTACAGTATAATTGAGGGTGGTTTTTAGAACTGAGTTTCTCTAAGGGTCCTTATGTGCTCAAAGTATTAGTTTTAATACTTTGTCTTGTCAATAAGGAAATGCTCTTGCAATTAATTTCATATTGGTAAATTTTATTTCATTTTTTTGACACTAAGATATTTAATTATATCATGAGAAAATAATTATTTTATTGCCCTTTTACTCATTCTAAATTGAAGACTAAACTTGCATATGTAAGATATAATAACACTGCATCAGCATATATTCTGTAACTCTGATCCTTGGACCTCCTTATGATCCAAGTAGATTTGGTTCATAACATCTTGCTGAGGAGCAAATCTTTACATTCACTTGATAAATTCCTGTAAGAAACATCTATTGCTGAAAAATATTTTTTTAGAGACTAACTTCATAATAGGGGCTGAACAAGATAGAAGTATTTTTTTTTCTTTTAGGAAGAGGATGAAAAACCATGGAAAACAAGAAACCAAGAACAAAGCAAATTATGAAAAACGCCCCCAAATAAATATCACAATTTTTCCCTGGTGCTCTTCAACAAGTACTAAATATACATATATGTTTAAAAGCTTGATTTCAAATAACCTAACAAGAAAAATTGGTAAATAAAAAATCCTCAAAGACTAGTATGAAAGCGACCTGAGTGATTAAATAGAAAAATTCTTCAGAGAATCAAATATGAATTTAACAATCCAAAAATAATAATAATTTGGAAATCCAGGGTTATAAATTATGGAAACATAATAAAATTTCTCTAAATATATATAAATTTCTCTCTATATATATAAAGTAAATTTCTAACTTGGTTGTAGCTTCACAAGTATTCATGTTCTGCAATGGCATTGGCAGTGTTATTAGCAGAATTAGTTACCAGAATTTTTTCCTTTGTAAAACGATAGTAACGAAACATGTCAAAAATTATTCAAATAAGTTTCTTGCATATTAAATGTTAATATATTGTATGTAAATTATTAATTACAGACACTGAAGATTTTACATTTTATGAAATATTTATGATTTACGCAGAAGACTACATGCCATTATTAGAAAAAATAAATTAAAAGGCAACAGGGCTCAGTAATATGTTTAGTCAATGCACTAGTAACATGAAGTTCTGATTAGCTGCAAATGCTTACAAGATGTTATCAACTTAGGAAGTTCTAGGTTTTTTTGTACCAAGCTTATATCTGAGTGTCTGGTTCCTATAAGTGCTCTTATAGCTTATCTGGTTAGTTTTACACAGTGTTGCTGAGTGACATATGAAAAGTGCTAAAGTAGATCTTAAGGGTCCTCTTTATTAGAGTAATAGAGTCATTAAAGTTGGACAAGACCTTAATACCATCAAGTCCAACCATTAACCCAGCACTTCCAGGTTTATCACTCAACCACGTCTCCAAGCACACCTACATCTTTTCTGAACACTTCCAGGGACAGTGACTCCACCACTCCCCTGGGCAGCCTGTTCCAATGCTTGGCAACACTTTAAGGATTTTTTTCCTCATATCCAATCTAGACATCTCCTTGCACAACTTGACGCCATTTCCTTTTATTCTGTTACTTTTTACCTGGGAAAAGAGGTCAACCTCCACCTTGATAAAATATCCTTTCAGGTAGCTGTACAGAATGAGAAGGTCTCCCCCGAGCTCCTTTTCTCTGGGTTAAACAGTCCCACCTCCCTCAGCCGCTCCTCATAAGACTCGAGCTCCAGACCCTTCACCAGCTCTGTTGTCCTTCTCTGGACAAGCTCCAGAACCTCATCTTTCCTGTAGTGAGGGGCCCAGGGCTTAACACAGGATTTGAGGTGTAGCCTCACCAGTGCTGAGTATATGGTAAAGGGGAACTAGGTACAACACGGAATATGAAGCTTGGGGCCAAAGGAAAAATAATTTAATAAAAAAAAAAAAAAAAAAAAAGAAAAGAAAAAGAAGCTATACTGGCTTCCAGCTCCTTGTGCAAGAACTCAGAACAATCCAGAATTCCTGAAAACTGCCCACGAGTTTGTTGGTTTGTTTTTTTTTTTTTGGTTTTTGGTTTGGTTTGGTTTTTTTTCATATTCCATTAGCATGAGATCTACAGAGGAAGCTGGGGAACAGGTCTGCAGGGAAATGATCTCCTTGCAATTGTACTTTGTTCACATCTTCCAAATACTTTACAGTACTGAAAAGGGATAACAGCAGAAAAATAATTTGCACCTTCCCTAAATGCCCTCAAGTGCCAAAGAACTGCGTTTCAAAACCAGTGTGATATGAATGTGTTATAGCTATCACAATTACTGCTAATTGCCAGTTATGGAACTTATCCCAGCTTTATAGCTTGAGCTTCTGCCTGCTGCTACACTAGTGTACAAATCTGAAACAAATCAACAGAAGAGCTATTTCCTCATATCTGCTGCATGAGAAAATAGACTGGCTATATCTGTAAGACAGCAAAACACACCAGGAGGGCTCCCTAGCTAATGAACCAATCCAGAAAATGTCTGGCATGAAATAGACATCATCTCCTGGCAAACTAGCATAGAGTCTGATGCAAAGTTATCTATCACACTGTCAAAGGTATCAAATCAGCACTGCTGTGGAGGGATCTCTGCCACCATGGCAGAGACATTTTGCTACAATCTAGTGCCACTCAGCTATTAGATACTTCGATTAGCTTTAACTTTCAGTCCCACACACAGCCATCATTGCTTTTCTCCCTTGCAACCTTTCTCCTTCCTCATATTTCAGACCTAAATAATGAGAAACAATTTGCATTTGTTAACTAATCACTCAAGTCAGACACCAATCTATTAATGGAAAATTAACTGCCAATATGAAATAATCTTTGAAATCCATCATCTATGCACAAGCGGTGGACATTCCTGTTATTGCTTTTTTGCAGGTGGCTGAAATAACTTTTCTAAGTAATAAATCTAGTCTATTCTAATGCTGATATATTTAGTATCTTCTTGATATTACAAGAAGCTGAAAATAATTTTGTTTAGAAGAACTACCTGAACAGAGATTTTATGACAGTTTCATCTTTTTTAGTTTTGAGTTCTACAAAGACAATTCATGAAACACCTACAGCAGATTTGAAACCTTCATATTAGTAATTCTAAAAAAAATGCCACACCTATAGTACAGCTAAAATTCCAGCTTTATAAATACAAGTCCATTTGAACAAACTGAATTGCCATCGTTCCATGGGAACTAACAATATTCATGAATAAAGGTCATGTCTGATGCAGATAAACTTTAAAGAAATTTGAACGAGGCTGTTGTTACAATGGATCCCATATGAGCCATCTATAGGCTGTGTAACAGCATCCTATGTGTGAGAGGGAGAGGAGGAGTCTGAAGGTAACAAAGCTCACGATGCTAAGGCTGATGGGCCTAAAGATAAGAGGACACCTACTGGAAATCCCTTTTAATGTAGCCACAACTCAAGACATATGTTTGGATTATTTATTCATCTTTTTATCCTGCTTGAGGGCTTCTTTTCCCTGGCCTCTGTCCTTCATTGAAGAAAAACCTTAGTATAGACGCAAGACCCAGTTACTCCTTCTGAGTCTACGGCTTCCTGACGAGAGGAAGCAGAGGGGAAGGCATTGTTCTTTTCTCTCTGGAGACCACTGACAGGACTCAAGAGAATGGCATGAAGATGTGTCCAGGGATGTTTAGGTCACATATTAGGAAAAGGTTTTTCACCCAGAGGGTAGCTGGGCACTGGAACAGGCTCGCCAGGGAAGTGGTCCGAGCACCAAGCCTGACAGAGTTCAAGAAGTGTTTGGACAAGACTCTCAAGCACATGGTGTGATTCTTGGGGCTGTCCCAGGCAGGGCCAAGAGCTGGACTTGTGGGTCTCTTCCAACTCAGGATATTCTGTGATTCTGTGGTAAGATTAGGGTTTAAATGGTGTTGATACTGATCTATTGAATCACACACTTAGAATCTTTATTGTCATTCACTACTTTAAACATATTAGAATTATATGGCCTTCTACAATTATAGTTGATTTGGTTCCCCTGACAGCAAATGATCATTTAAGGTACAGCTAGCATTAAATGCTGTGTTAACAGTTTGGTAGTTTTGATATTTATAGAGTGGATATCACCCTTCTAAAATAGAAAATGATATGAGATTAGCACTTTTTAGTTTACTGTGTACTGAATTAGCTACATTGCATTACAATTTCTGTTAAAACTGACTATTTCAAGCTAAATGAATATTTATTGTACAAATCTGTATTACCTCTGAGACAACACTTTGTGCTGTGTGGTGGGGATGGAGGGAAGCATCAGCCGCATGGGAGAGGTCACAGGCCTTCTGCACTGCACTTCTGTGGGCGCCAGGGAGGGTCCTGCACGGAGATGCAGCTGGCACACTGTCTCACACAGCCCTGAAACCCAGCAGTCAGAAGGGAAGTCCTCTCTTCAATGCAGCCTGTTTGAAAACCCAGGCTCCCAGTGAGATAACCAGTGCAGCCCTTCTCCTCATGTTCTGCAGTTTATACAACTATATAAAAGCAGCTTAACCTTAAGGAGGGGGGTGGGTGGAAATCTTAAAGATCAGTTTTGGGAAAATCTATCAGAACTCATTGACTTAAAACTCCCTGAAAATCCTGACTAGTATAGGTAAATGTCCTCCCTGTCTCTCTGCCTCACACACATACTTTGCCACTCACTAGCAAATCAAATAAACCGGAAGAATGCATTAATATAAAATATGAATCAGAAAATTTTCTTTCCTGCTCCCAGGTTATATCTTGTCCTCCCCAGACTCTCCTCACTCTAAGAATCTCATTGTTGCTGCCTAGTGCTGCAAGTTCAACAGTGAAATTAAAGCATTTCATATCAGCTTAGTGATTACAACATTCTCAGGAGCAGAAGCATCTTACTTGAGCAGAGGAGGCCTAAAAACTAATGTTTTATTTTCCAGGGATGTACTCTTAACTCTTGTTTTAAAAAAATCCAATGCTATTTTTGTATATATTCTGAACTAAACTCTGATGCCTCCACTTTGGCTCTGGTCACTTGGTGAAGTGCCTGCTCTGAGAGTTCCTGAAGGCCAAATATCTCTTAAGAATTTAACAGTTCAGGTGTAATGGAGTATAATTGTCATCTGACTGTATAGCTGGTCAAACTCCAAACTATGCAGAGATACTTAATCACAGACAAATAAAGAAACATGCAATCTAAAATAGAAACAGTAATAGAAACTTCTTAGGTAAATGATAAAGGAAAGTAGGTGGCCCAAACAGCTCTCTTGATCTAATGTTACAATTAAATTTGTGTCAAAAATTAAAGTTAGGCCACCTATATATTTCTCAGTTTAATTTATAATAAATCCTATCCTATAAGTAAGCCATACAAAATTTTTACCTCATCACAAGTAGAAGAAAATGTCTTTTGACTTTCCAGAGATGTTCATACACACGTAAATATACTATCAGCCTTGATGATAGGCTTCCTACAACTTACCATAGACTTGTGCTTATTTTTTTCTTTAATATTTACATTATGTCATCCAAAAACAATCAAGAGATCCAGGAATTATTGATAAAGAATAGAACTGCTCTCACCAAGCACACCTTGCTCAGCCATCTTGCTATGTAAGAAAAGCAGCCTTTCATTTTGCATGCAGCAAGCTCCAACAGAAACTTCACGACATCCAGAACAAGTGGTGGATCGATCTAGCAGAAAAGATTCAATTATGTGCAGACTTGGGTGATTACAGAGGATTCTAAGAGGCCTTGAAAGCAGTGCACGGGCCTATACACAAGGTTCAAAGCCCTTTACTCAGCGCAAATGGTCAAATGCTTCTCACAGATAAAACTTCCATTCTGAATCAATGGTCTGAATATTTTCAGACTCTTTTCAGCACCAACCATATAGTTCAAGGCTCAGCAATCCGGGACATTACACAACATTCGGTGAAAAATTGATTAGATATTTCCCCTACTATGGGAGAAACTCTTAAGGCCATACAGCAGGTGAAAACTGGCAAGGCAGCTAGGGTTGATGGAATTCCATCTGAAGCCTGGAAGCATGGAGGCCAAGCACTCCATGCTAAATTTCACAAGTTCGTGGTGCGTTGTTGGGAACGAGGAGAATTACCATCAGATCTTCATGATGAAGTCATCATCACTCTGTATAAGAAGAAAGGAGATAAATCAGACTGTTCAAATTACCAAGGTATTACTTTGTTCTCTATTGCTGGTAAAATCCTTGCAAGAATACTTTTGAACAGATTAATACCTGCGATAGCAGAAGAACTTCTACCTGAAAGCCAGTGTGGTTTCAGAGCTAATAGGAGCACCACAGACATGGTATTTGTTCTCAGACAACTGCATGAGAAGTGTAAGGAACAGAATTAAGGTCTCTATGTAACCTTTGTTGATTTCACCAGTGCTTTTGATACTGTGAGCAGAAAAGGCTAGTGGCAGATTTTGGAACGATTAGGACGTCCCCTCAAGTTTCTCAAAATGATCATTTTGTTTCATGAGGACCAGCATGGCCAAGTCAGATATGGCAATGCACTTTCTGAGCCTCTTCTAATAACCAGTGGTGTGAAGCAAGGCTGCGTTCTTGCACCAACTTTATTCACAGCCTTCTTCAGCATGATGGCCCAAAAGGCAACGGCAGACCTCGATGAAGAAAACAGTGTCTACATTCGATATCGTACTGATGGGAGCCTATTCAAGCTAAGGTGACTGAAAATCCATACTAAGACTTTAAATCATCTTGTCCGTGAGCTGCTTTACGCTGATGATGCCGCCCTCATCGCCCACACAGAAGTAGCTCTGCAGTGTTTAACATCCTGCTTTGCAGAGGCTGATGAGCTTTTTGGTCTGGAAGTTTCCTCTTCTTGAGGAAGACAGAAGTTTTCTACCAACCTGCACCTCAGGAAGTCTTTCATCATCCCCATATCATCATTGGTGAATCAGAGCTCAAGTCAGTCCAGCAGTTTAATTACCTGGGAAGCATCATCTCCTCGGAGGGTAAAATTGACAAAGAGATAGACAACAGGTTAGCTAAGGCATACAGAGCCTTCGGTAAACTCCATAAAAGAGTTTGGTGTAATAAACAGTGGAAGAAAAGTACAAAGATTAGTGTTTACAGAGCCATTGTTCTGCCTAGTCTTTTATATGGGTCTGAATCTTGGGTCATTTACCACCACCACTTGTGTCTCTTAGAACACTTCCATCAGCGCTGCCTCCATACAATCCTAAACATATACTGGATGGATTATGTGACCAACACGTCTGTCCTTGAACAGGCAGCAGTCATGAGCATTGAGGCCATGCTGCTGAGAACACAGCTGCGCTGGGCAGGGCACGCCTCCAGGATGCAGGACCACCGCCTCCCTAAGATCGTGCTCTATGGGGAACTTGCCTCTGGCTGCCGCAAGAGAGGAGCCCCGAAGAGGAGATACAAGGACTCTCTGAAACAATCCCTCAGCCTTGGCCATACTGATCATCATCAATGGTCTCTGGCCTCCAATTGGGAGGCCTGGAGATACACCATCTATAATGCTGCTGCTGCTTTTGAGAACGCACGCAGGATCACTCTTGAGGAGAAAAGAAAACGCAGAAAGAACTGTGTCTTGCCAATACCACCTAAGGAGACTTTCAGCTGTGCCTTTTGCAACTGGACTTGTCTATCTCGCATTGGCCTTTTTAGCCATCAGCACGCTTGTAGCAAGCTTGTAGAGCCCTCCTCAAATCTTCAGTCACGAAGCCTAGCCACGATGACCATGTCATCCAAACACTCCTTTAAATACTCTCTTCATAAAGCCTTTTCCATAGGTCTTATTATTTCTTTACTTCTATATACTAACAATTCAATAAATGCCTTTTCTGAGATTAAATTGTGTTTCTCTACATGCTAATGGAATAAGCAGCATATTTCTGAAAGCAAACAGCATTTACACTGCCTGCAATAAGACAGCAATATGTCACTTTGTCTTTCTGAACAAATAGCCCAGCTAACACTTTTTTCTTTAAAGATTTTGGTATTCCTGAAAAACCATATGGAAACAGACCTTGTTAATAAGAAACTTAATGATTCTCCATTTCAGAGGGTAGGTTTATATTGCTTACTGTGAGGGTGATGAGGCACTGGAACAAGTTTTCCAGAGCAGTTATGGATACCACAGCCCTGGAAGTGTTCACCACCAGACTGGATAAGGCTCTAAGCAACCTGATCTAGTGGATGGCATCCCTGACCATGGCAGGAGAGTTGGAACTTAAGGGACCCTTCCAACCCAAACTATTCTGTCATTCTATGATTCATTGCAGGTAGCGCTCTCTCAAATGTGCTCATTTCTTTATTTTTTCCTCTAGGCGAAAGTAAGCAGTTAATTGTGCATAGCACAGCCAATTTCCAAGTAGCAATTTATAGTATGTCCTATATTATAACACTTGAATGACAGCCTTCACCTTCCTAAACTTAATTCCAGCATTTACTGGTAGTAAATGCCTCACCTAGAATTTCCTAGAGGTACCAAGTTGTTGTATGTTGCGTTCATTGCAATAGATACATTTTCTCCCCTTTCAAGCCCTAAATATGACATGGGCCTCACAAGAGCCTTACTTGCTTATCCTAGCAGGTGATTCAACTAGTCACCTTTTGTGAAACTACATGACCAGCTTTGCAGCAGTCATATAATGCAATCATTCAGTGTTGTATACCCAGTAACAAACAGACTACAAGCTGCCACTTCTTTTACAGCATGTCAAAGATCAAAAATCTATACTTCTGAGCTTTCATATCTTATTTACTTTTCTTCTCCTTCATAAGTACTCCTGAATGTCTACCCACTGAGGTAGATACTCATCTACTTTGGGTAGTAGATAACCAAAATAATCCTTAAAGAAATTTTCTTGCATAGGATCATTCACAAAATAATTACTGCTTGAGAACCTGAGCATCCTTCCTGCAAGTTTGCTGCAAGGCACCATGAGGGCTCTCAGATTTTGCTGATGTACATGCCATGGTGCATTATATTCTTGGCTGAGCTGAGACATACATCAAGCACATAATCATATTTCCATGTCTGAAAAAAATTACCAAGTCTTTTAATCCACTAAACAGACACATGCATTTACTCCAAGCTTACAGTAAATAAGAGGAAACTTGGCTATGTTCTTAGACAAGAATTAGACATTATTAGACAAGAATTTACATCTGTTGTCAATGTCACTTCCTTCATTTAAAAGATTTACTGAAGAGGTCCTACCTAACATTACTGGAACTGCCCAGGAGAGATGCAAGAGAGAAATCCACAACCAAGAAAATTAAGGTTGCAGGTGCAGGCCATGAGCAAAAGGCCACCCAGAATTAAAGCAGGTGAGACAAACAGCTCTAATGTTGTTTGTGTTTCACACATATCCTAAAGACATATCCTAAAGATGCATCCTAATTAATGGATGACATTATATTCCTACATGATAACTAATCTCAGGTCAGAGAATCATTCAGAAAAGTTAACTTTTTTCCCTAGAGATAGGAGGTAAATGAGGCCTAATAGAGCTTTTCATAAACATATTCATGGCAAAAACTGATTGCTTTGCACTAATCCAAACAGGAGTGATTTTCATCTAGATTCCAGTGCAATAGATCTCCTATCTCTAAAGAGGAAGGAGATATTAATGGTATGTCTAAGACCACTAACAGCCAAAGCACTCCATTCAGGTGTTCTCACAAAGAATATTTAGACATGTTCAGAGGCCTAACTAAGGGGAAATCATTTGAATACTCCAGGATAAATGTTGTAGTTATAAAGACTGAATCCACAAGTGAATTGCTATGAAGCCTTTCAGAAATGCTGTATTACACCCTAGCAGTGTTTCAGCATCTGCCCAGCTGTGAGCTGTTCTGGTGTCTCTCAGGGCAGGCTGCCATTTTAATGCAACTTCCTCAGCAGGAAGTCTACTCTGTGACGTATGTTTTGTGACAAAGGAAATGCTACAGTAATCACCGCATAAGTAGATGGGGGAAAAAACAGATGAAGCAAGGAGTTTGATGTTTTTAGAGAAACTCTGTTGTTTACTAGACTTCCTACACATTTTCCTTACTGTTTTCACAGAATAGCTTGTCAAGAACTTAAGCTGCAAAGGTAACCAAGAATTATTTTATTTCTTTCCTGAATTACCTGCATAACTTCCCTATTTCAGCCTAATTTTTGCTTTATAGTTTCAGAATTTCATATTTATTCTAATACTTGTAAGCCAAATATTATACAGTCTCACAGACAAAAATACAGGCCTGTCTTGAGCTGCCTCCTCCATCACCATCTAGAAACCTAATACCTAACTGAGATGAAAAGATACATCACAGAATCACGGTATGCAACACTGTAATAGGTCTGCAGCAGGACTAGTTGCAGACCTATTGCCTTGGGATGCTTTTAGTGCTTATATCCAGCATGGATGAGTGTATGTCATTCAAATAACCTTCTTCTTCTTCTTAAATAATTTAAGCCTGGGGTTTGAAATTCATTAAGATCAGATTATTAAGTTATGAAATGACCAGACTGAAAAAAAATTACAAAGCTGTGCAATTTGGTGCATCAGAGGGAAAGCATGCCCACATCATACAATATACTAAAGATGTTTCATAAGTTATGCATAGAGCTCACCTCTTACAAAGGCAGGAAACTAATATGACAGTAACTTTCAGAAGGGGACAGCTTGATATCTGCATCTCCTCCATAACACTTATGCAAAAGAAAATAAGAACTGTACTGAGCCATACCAGAAGGTTCATGAAGCCCTATATGCTGTCCAACAGTACCTACTGAAAGTTATATGAAAAGGACAAACCCAGTACAGACTGTTCAAGTTCCCCATCATAGTGCCTATGGGTACCATAGGGACACTGAGAGTCACGGCAGGCTTTGCTTGCATGGAATCTCCCAGGAACCTTTGTACCAGACTACTGCTTTTCCACTGCAGAATGCTGAGGATGCATGAGCCAATGAAAATTGCAATGATGAGAAGAGGAAGGTAACAAGATCCTACACAACATTGCTGATGATGTCTTCTCACCTAAATTAACTATTCTCTCTCTGAACATGACTGAGTAGTATTTTCATTAAAACATATTACACTATAGGCTTGCTCTGGTCAGCTCATTTTTAACAATAAACACATTTCCATTCTTTATTTTTTTTGCTCCTCTAGATCACCTTACCGTCTTCTAAACTTTCTTCAGAGCATGTTCATAATTTTTTTAGTTGTTGCAGATAGGTACCACTGGGATGTAGCTTCATTTAGAGCTACTGAGATTCATTAACTCAGAAAAGAAAAGTAGACTTTTGTCTCTCCATATACTCTTAAATTCAGCATCATGGTAGACCAGTGACCTCACAGATGATGACTCTGAGGGTTTCAGGGTAAAAGGTGAATGGAGACATTAATAGCGTTACTAATGGCCCTTTTTATACTGTCAAACTCTTACGAGACAAGAATTCTTTTCACCTCAGGTCAGCAAAGAAACCTGTGGGCATCCCTAATGTGATCCACTTCCTCATAGTGGAGCCAAAATAGCAAACTGAACTGAAACATCCACTGCTATATAACAGTAATCCCACCACTATCTCTCTGCATTTTAAATAACTTTTTCTCAAATACTTCATTTTGGCTGTACAGAGTCCACTAAATGTCTACACTAAAAAATAGGGGCAGATACAACATAGCACTTCGTACTATCTGAAACGAAAGCCAGGAGGTTTCCTGGCATAAATACTTGCCCTTGAACTCTGAACTGCTTTTGTACCTTAACCCAGTGTGACCTTGAAGTGTGATCTTGCAGGCAATCACTGCTCTGGCTTCAAGGTGGGCTTTGACTATAATTTTGGGTTTTCCTGAACATCACTGTCAGATTGCGCAATGAACAAAACTGTCATTTTGCTACATACAGACATAAACCAGCTTCACACAAAGACTACGATCTTGGAGCATTGAGGACAAAAGACATAGCAGCAAGGCAGACGGGAAAATAAAAAAAAACTAAAAAAACTGTCTCAAGGGAAGTCTGATTAGAGAGACAGTTCAACAGTTTGTAAGACCCCAGTCCTGAAGCCACAAGTTTAACTGGGAGTATTACTTTTAAAAACATACAAGACTCCAAAAAGTTTGCCCATTGAATATTTTGGAAATCTTCAGTTCTTAATAACTAGAGATAACTTTAAGAGAACACACAAGTTTTCCAAGGACACACTTTTAACATGGGAAAAAATAAGTATTTGGGAAAAGTTTAAAAGGGGTAACATATCATCAAAGCGATGACCTAGCACATGCCAGCCCATACAATTTAGCAGAATCCAACCCATCGGTTTTAAGTTACCCAGAATAGATTAAGAAAAGACAGAAAGGAGATTAAGAAAAGGAGGAAAGATAAAGAAGAGAGAATGGGAAGAGAGGAAATTATTAAGTAGCTACCACCAAAGAGTCCTATGGAAGTCTGGCTTCACACACCAACACCAAACCCCAATGAAAACACATAACAGATGCCATCTGCTCCAGTACTTATGTGCTTTAGCCACCTGTGGCCACTCCTCCCAGGCTGGTACTGACCACTCAGTGCCTTCTAGGTAGGAATGAGGGGTAGTGTAGCCAATCAGAGGCTGTTAATGGCTCCAGGGAGTGTGATGTGGGGGAGTTTTCAGGCTGTCCTATTGACTGACAGCTGCTGTGGGGCAGCCATGTGGACTCCATGAGGCTGCACCCCTGGCATGTGAGTTCTGGGGCTGGCCCTTCACCCCCCATGCACTTCAGTTATTTCCAACCCCATAATAATATAATAATCCAGTGCCTCACAGACAACACTCTCAATGGCAGGAAGTCAGTGTCGTTACTTTCCCTAGTAGGTTGTGGGGTTTTTTTAATGTTTGCTGTGTGTTGGTTGTTTTTTTCGTAACCAAAGACATTTACATCACACAGAAGCAGTGTTTTTAACCTTTTGGTGGCTGCTATACAATCAGACATTCTACGACTGTTGCATTATACTGAAGTAAGCTCCTGAAAAATAAGTTTTCAAAGAAATTGAGACATAGAATACTATTGAGACTGAGAAATTACTAAAGTTCTTTGTTCTTTGGCAATGCTACGGAATCATGGAGAAAATTTATGTGGGCTTTTGAACCTATGGATGACCACCTGGACTTAAAAGCAATCATAAAAAGTATTGCTTTTTTTTGAAAAAAGCAGTACCTGAAGTTCTCCATTTTCTCGTTAGTTCAGAACTAACGAGAGAGTGAAAGATGCCTCTGAAAATGTGCCGGAGAAGTACTGTACTCCTAAGAAAAGTGAAACTTTTGAAGGATATCATTGTCATCACATGCACCTCTCAAAGAACAGAATTCCTTTCATTTCTCTAAATTTGAGGAATCTTTGACTGACAGTCACTTAACAAGTCAGCCATGTAATTATGGCACACTGACTGATTCCATTAGAACAGATCAAATAGTGATTGGAATCAAAGATATAAAGCTACTGGAATGACAGCTACAAGATAGAAATCTAGATCAGGAGAAGCAATAAGGACATGCCAAAAAGATATTAGAAGAAAATTGAGATGCAGTTACACTGGATATACAGATTATCACAAGGGGAAATTAGAAAATGGAAAGACAATATAAAATTAGAAATCTCTTAGAACCGCAAGAAGCTATGATGGACAGAAAGTGCATTAGCTGTAGAAACATGCAAAGATTCAGCAGTTCTAAATACATATTTTGAGGCTATGAACTTAACCATTTTATAATATTTTTCAAATTGACAGTATTAAATATCAACATACTAGCACTCTGTATTAAGAGAAAAATGGCCAAAAAAAAAAAAAATATTCTGGAAAGGTCTTCGAGTGAGAACCCTAATCTCCAAAAGCTGAAAGCAGGGAAGACAGAGAGCTGACATCTTGCCCTACACACTGAGGGAACACTTTTGAATTATAGACTGGATATTGATACCACATTGAATGCTGCACAGGAAAATGTAGCTGGGAGCTTTTGTGTGAGAAAATAAGGTCATTAGAATACCCACCAAAATAACTGTAAGAGGAATAACTGCAGTTCTTCCTGAAGGATAAAATGATCTTGAACCTAAATGCAAAAGTGAAAATGAAAATGGTTATATTTGTTTTAATTGCTAAGCCCATAAATATGCTAAGCATTTATAGGCAAGTTAAATTCAAAAGACAAAGAGAGATCCTGAAGCTGTGTTACGGAGTTAGAAAATTAGCCCATATTTACAGATACTGGATAAAACAGTTTCATGTTGTATTATTATTATTATTATGTCTACCTCAAACACTGCATTCAGTTTTGGGCCTCTCACTTCAAAAGGGACATTGAGGTGCAGGAGCATATGCTGAGAAGGGCAACAAGGCTTTTGAAGGGTCTAGACATGTCTTACAAGAAATGCCTGAGGGAGCTGTGTTGGTTTGGTCTCACAAGTACCTTAAAGGAGGTTGTAGTGAGGTGGTGGCCAGTGTCTTCTGCCATGCCTGTAGTGCGAGGACAAAAGGTAATGACCTTAAGCTGAGCCAAGGGAGATTTGGATTAGATAGTAGAAAAAACGTTTTTCACTGTTAGGGTGGCCAGGCATTGGAATAAGTTGCCCAGGAAGGGGGGGTGGAGTCACAGTCCCTGAAGGTGTTTAAGAGGCATCTGGATCTGGTGCTGGGCAATACGGTTTAATGAATTAAGGCTTACGATGGTAGTACTGGGTTGATGACTGGACTAGATGATCTTAAAGATCTCTTCCAACCTTGATGATTCTGTGGTTTCTTGGAGAATCAACATGAAAATCCTAGTGTAAGTTTGTAAAGTAGTTAAAAGGAATCACGTAATATGTCATAAATGTACATTAAATTTGTATTTGCAGGACATTACCTGTAAAGGCATCACCTTTACAGCACGTACATCACTGTTGAAATTGTGTTTAGCAGGGGAAAGCAAATTCCTAATTTAGCAGAACTGCAGCAGACAGTAGAACAAATTGTAACATGCAGCAAGGAAAACTGATAAAGACATAAAAAAATGCATGGTGTAACCGGGATTCAAAAGTATGAAATCCATTATAAGGTGAAGCTCCAGTTCATTTCTACACAGATAAATCATGAACTTGAAAAGACTACAGCTATCAGAAAGGTTACTCCTCATTTCTGTGAGGCACAGAATCCTGAAGATGGGGTTTTGAGGAAAGCAAGAGGTAGGTGACAACCAGTTCTTAGCAACAAGAGAGAATTTGCAGACAGCCCGCACCCCGATTCTACAGTGACCCCCAAAGAAACAGTAGCAGAGACAGCAAAGTAGCTGAAACAGGAATGTTTCAGAGGAATTCAGCTGAAATTAAGGAAAGATTCATTGAAATTTCTAAAGCATTTAATGGAGCTGTAGTAGTGCTTGACGAAGGGAACATGCACTGTCATTTTTAGTAACTGAACCACATAATCAAGGTATCAGACATATAAGTAACATAAATATCTAGTCCATCTGTGCTGAGTTTCAAGGAATGCAGGTTACACATTTTACAAACAAAGAGTTAGGCAATAGTCTCTGTTCCCTTGTGGTTTTCTGGCATCTTCATGACACGTATGTCACAGTGTTCTTCTCCATTGGTCAGTTTACTGCATAGTCTCATAGGCTTATCAACTACCTTGGATAACTCTTTTCTTTAAATCCACAAGGTCGTGAGTTTTTGAGCCTGATTATGTTTCTCTTTCTGCTTTTCAAGGTGTAAATTGCTGCTTCACCTGCCCTTTGGCTGCCGCCAACTAACAGAACACTACATGGCTGCTACTGACTCCAGGCAGGCAGTTGTGCTGCTGGATCAGATTTTCTTGCCCTGCCTGTTGAACAACTATGCTGCCTCAGCTCACCTTATGCTCTGTTGACTCTTACTGACCCCTGCCAAAGTGCCATCAAACTTCAGCTGTAAAAAAGTTCAAGTTTTCAAAAAAAAAGTTACATTAATTTGCATTAATTTTTACCATGTTATGCAAATTATGTAAATTACAAGAAGCTTTAAAGCCTTTGGAAATGGGCTCTAGTGTTCTACACAATCACAATATTTGCTTGACCTAGGCCTCAGTATGTGTGAAGAGTCTCTGTGAAATGTAAATTTATCCATAATTCATTTTGCAACATGGACAAATTGAAACAGCATGAGAATATCTTGATTGTGACAAGAAGTATGCAAGATATTCCAACATTCACCCTCCTAAACCTTCATCTTATATAATTTATTGCACATTTTATAGGTTCAGAAATTTATAAGCTTAAATGTATAAGCTCAAATTTACAGACCACATAGTAAATGTTAATATTCATCTGGAAATGCATACTTAGACAATGAAGGAATTTACCAGCCCTGCAGAACAGGTCTACTTCTGTACAAATTGTAATATTTTTCAATGTGACAGTCCTCAGTATGGAGAGGACTACAGCTGAACTGAAAACAGTAGTGAAAAGTTTATGTATACCTTCATCTCTGTTCATTATAGTTGTGTTAGAAACCATGATATGGTTAGAAATTACTGTACATCTCTCCTGTCTAAAACATAGGCATAAAGGGTGATACTTCAGAATACTGTGATCCTGCTAACTATCAAAATTTATATTTTATTTGTGATGACTCAATCACTGCATTAGCTGTGACAGGGAATTTCAAAATCACACTTTGAGTACAGATCCCACAGGCATCCAAGTTGAAGACTGATGTAAATGCAAGCAAATGAGTCTGCTTTTTTCCTCGCTTTCCTTGGCTTGACATTACTTATTTCAATACCACGCCTAGGTCTTTAATCTTAGGGTTTTATCCTTGAACCAAAAATACTTATGGCTGATGCTTTGAAGAAAAAAAATAAAGCTTATTTTTTTTGATGACACATTTTGAAGTATTTAATTTCCTTTATTTAGTTTACTCTAAAACAGATATTCTAAACACAGTCTCAATAATTTTGCCACTCAAAAAAATAAGCAAGAGCTATTATAAGCAGATTGAAACCCAGTAATATATATTTACTGAGCCGTGGATGTTCGTATGGACATCCACTATGGGTAAGGATTCATATCCTGCAGTGACAGCAAAGGAATGTCATACATAGATGATACTTTTTCAAACATTTTGCCACAGGCATGTGTCTGTTGTGTTTTAAATTCTAGACTGTTGAGGGGATCACGGAATCACAGAATATTTGAGGTTTCAGAGGTTTCACAGAATATTGTGAGTTGGAAGAGATCCACAAGGTATGAACAGATCTCAGGAGATCAGGTTCAGCCACCCTCTACTCATGCAGGGAGCCAGCTGCCCAGGACCATGTCCAAGTAGCTTTCAAACATCCTTCCTGGACACCCTGTGCCAGTACTCAGTCACCCTCACAGAAAAAAAAAAAAAAAAAAGGTGTTTCCTGATGATCAGGCAGAATCTTCTGTGTTTCATTTTGTGTCTATTTTGTCTCTTGGACTAGGCATCACTGAAAAGAATCTGGCACCTACTTTTCAGATATCTATAAACATTGATAAATTCCCTCCTACTAAACCTTCTCTTCTGTAGGCCAAACAGTCCCAATTCTCTCAATCTCTCCTTGTTCAACAGATGCTCCAGTTGTGTAATCACCTTTATGGCCCTTTGCCTGGTGCATTCTAGTGGTTCTGCATCTCTCTAATACTGAAGAGTCCAGCACTGGAAACAACACTCCAGATATGACCTTGCTACGTAGAGGGAAAGTAGAGGGAAGTTGTACTTCCCTGTAGTAGAGTGAAAGGATCACCTCTCTTGACCTGAAAGCATTCATCTTAATGTAGCCCCAGACACTATTAACCTGTCTGCTAAAAGTGCACATAGCAGGGAAGTGTACTTTTCTGTCTCTTTTTCAACTTGGTGTCCAAGCTGCTTTCCAACTAGTCAGCCCCCAGCATATATTGCTGCATGGGAATGTTCCTTCTAGGAGCTGGACTTCACAGTTCCATTTGTGGAACTTCTTGAGGTTCCTGTCAGTCCATTTCTCCAGCCTGTTAAGGTCCCTCTGGATGGCAGTGCAATCCTCTGGCATATCAGTCAGCTCAACCCTCTGGCATATCAATGACACCTCCCAGTTCAGTAACATTAGAAAACCTGCTGAGAGAACACTCTGCCGCATCATTCAGATCTTTAATGATATTGAATGGGATTGGACCAACTGTGGATCCCTGCTATTTACTGGCCTCCAACCAGACTTTGTACCACTGCTCACTACCCCCTAGTACAGGCTATTCAGCCAGTATTCAGTTAACCATCTGTTCATCCAGCCCATGCTTCAACAACTTCTTTGTAAGCATGGAAATCCTGACTGAAATCTAGGAAACACCACCTACTACTCTCTCATCTACCAAGCCAGCCATTACATCACAGAACATAATTAAGTTGGTTAAACATGACTTCGCCTGGGTGGATCCACACTCACTATTCCAGTTCATTTTCTTGTCCTTCATGTGCCTAGAAGTGGTTTCCAGGATTGGGTTTTCTATCACCTTCCCAGGTGAGTTGAGGCTGATGAGCCAAATTTTTCACCTTAGTGGTTTTCTTCCCAGGAGCACATAACTGTTGTTTCAGTGATTATTCTTTGCTATTACTGAACATGATCCCTTAATTCCAATTTCTCTGCTCACCTTAGTTCACACCAACAGCTTATTTATTTCTTATGTTTTAAAGCACTCTGTCTCCCTCTGATTGCCAACTCATAGCTCATAGATGCACAAAGCCTTTTTGTATTCGGGAGCTAGTTAAGAAATTTCAGCATGAACACCTTTGTTTGCACAAAAAAAAAAAAAAAAAAAGATCATTCATGCTCCAGTAACCTTATTCACACACATAGAAGCTCTTCTCCAAATATTTGTGTGAATAAAAGGAGTTTGCATCAATTTTATTGGAAAATTGAGCAAATAAAGGTGAGTTCCTTGCTGAGTCATGGAGAAATGAACATTTGTAAAAAATACTGATGATCAAAATTATTCTTATTATATCTCAGTCAAAGTATTAATCCTCTAAAATTAACCATTTTCTATAAGCTCTGAAATTGATTTCCATGTATTTATCACCTCAATATCAGTCTCAAAATTGCTCTCTTACTTGAAAGAATTTGGCAATTCTAGTTCTAATCCTTTGCATTTCTTAAGCCAGAGAGATTTTTCCATCAAAAATTACCTGTTAGGTATTAAATCATTTTATTCAGATCTCAGCTCTAAATCAGTAAATTTGTAAACTTTTATTATTTTGAGAAAATTCCATTGCTGTGTCTGTCAATTTTGCCATGCAGCTCCTGGACCATAGAATTTCTTGGTGTATATTTTTAACAGACATTCAAAGATCTATCTTGCTTTGCACAGCCAAGAGATACATGAATTTAAGGGAGAAAAAAACCCCATGCATACAAAAAAAAAACCAACAAAACAAAACAAACAAAAAAAACAAACAAAAAAAAAAACCAAAACACTATGCCTGCCAGAGCAAGTTAGGAACTCATTTTTATGATTTAAAATTACTTTCACTCTCCGTGAAATGAAAGTTTCAAAAGAGAAGTGAGGCAAGACAGGAAGAAGAATCAGAAGAAAGAGAGGGTCAATAGGAGTTGCTCCACCTAATTCGGGGAAGCTGGAAGTTCAAGTCAAGCAATTTCAGGGCTTTATCACATATTGAATTACTTACCAAAGGTGGAAAATCTCCAGCAAAGATGAGTGAACAGATTTTACTCTGTTGTGATCTGTAAAGTAATAGGAAAAGTATTTACTTGAAACCGATGTATGAGATTTAAGCTGCTATTGTGAGCAAAGCATGACAGTTCCAACTGTGACTCTGATCTGCACAGTAGATACCAGGAGCATCTCTGCATTATGTCCCAGGTTAGTCTGAGTCCTTAGTCTTCTCCTCATTTCAGATCCAACCAAGCCTACGTACATAACATGGAAATTACTGATATTACTGAAATTATTTAGATATTTCACTAAAACAACAAAAGGTTTTCCAAGAAAATTCTCCATTTTCTCTCCTGCATAGGAACCTTGTCTCTGTGTCCTTATTCTTCTTAATAGACATTATCACCCTGGAGAGGGAGGGGATCTCTGCCACTCCTCACCAGAAAATAGCTTTTTTTTATTTCGTAAATCATTAAGTTACTTACACCTCCTTAATTATCTAACAGTAATGACTGATCCTTAATCCTACACTTTCTGTGATCCTAAAAGCAATCTATTTTTGTTTCATTTAAAATCCTTCTGTGATTTTCAATACTAATAGGAAATGCAGTCTTTGCTCTACTTTTGCAGACCTTCTGCGGTTCCCAGTGCAATGGAATTTACACCATTTGTTCTGGGCATCACCTTCAATCATCCCAGATTCTAGTCTTCTGATGGAGACTGACGTAAAGCACAGGTCCTTGCATTACGGGAATCCCTCAATCTTGAAACAGAATACTGGGCACTGATGACAAATTTACAGCAGCCTTGGTGCAATAATTTTCTTTAGAAACAGTCTCGCACTGGGGACCACCATGCTTCATGCAAGGTTTATGGACCCCACAGTCATTCTCAAAATACTGGCTTTGAATGTTCACTCTGCATAGTTAGTGGGCAAAATTAATTAATTTTTCTTTGCCTTAGGTGAATAGGAGTCTCTGAGTTCACAATGTTCTGGCCCAAATCAGAGTTTTAGTAGCAGAGTTTACAGAGACATAGCATGGCAGTAGCTCCTAGCTCTTGATCTAATGTAACATTGATTAGTGCTAACAAAATTGATTGGCCTTATAAGGGAAATTAATATGCCGTGAAAGTAAAGAAAACTATGCACTTTAGTTAATTATCAAATAAAATAGACTGAAAGTTCCTTCCATAATCAGAAAAAACACTTTAATGAAGTCTTCAGTGCTAAAGGGTGGCGGATGATTCAGAAAAATAAAAAATAAATAGCACAAATTAGAGTAAGACAGAATCTTTTAAGGTTTTTCTCTTTTCTCTTTTTTTTCCTTATAGAACTGTAAGTGAAACTGTAAGTGCTATAATATGTTGCAAAGTCCCTATGAAACACCGTATTACATTGCATATTTCTTAAACTGTGGACAAAAATATTCTAATGGTTTATCAATGGTTGTCTGAAATATTGTACCATGAAATACTGTTTAATTCCAACTAATACTTCTGAAGTCAATAAGATTAAGGTAGACTAATAAGTTCAAGAAGAGGTGGTCCAAGGTTTCCGGAAGCAATGACAATAAAATATTTTGATTTTGTCTATGTGACAAAGGGGAAAAAAAAACAAACCAAAACTAAGTTAAATATTTTTTACAGTTTTATGATTAAGAGATAGCAGATATAGTACCTTGCAAAAAGGGATTGGAAACCAGCTTATTTAATGCTTGCCTACAGCTCTGAAATGCTGCATTCAGTGACTCAGTGGCTAATTTCTTCCAGACTGTGTTCCTATAGAGAAACATTTTTTCACAGAATAATTATTACCAGTGAGAGGGTTGAGGAATCTCCGTGCTAAATAAAAAATCACATATTTTGATGCTTAAACATTAAATAAAATGTTTGCTTCAGTTGACCAGTTGAACATCCCATATGAAAGCACTTTGAATAGGACCACTTTGGCAGATAGATAGATCTAAAAATTTTATCTGTTTGTCGCCCAACAGTCTGTTCTCACCAGTAAGTAACCAAGAGCTTAGATCAAACTCTGTTGTTATGGGCACAATACATCATTCTAATTAGCATATAATTCTAGGTGGTTGTGTTCATTTTATTATATTTCTTAATTGCTATTGCATTGTAATACAGATGGTTTTTATTTGTTTTCTTGCAACTTTCCCTCATTACATACCCCTAAGATGAATGTAAATGTGGTAAAGGCCATGATTTTTCATACTAATGAACAACACAAACTATTGAGAAACATCTGAATTGTTGCCAAATTCATTTCAAACTCAGTGTTGCTTAATTACATTTTACTGCACTATGAAAACTGTTTTAACATTACAGAGAATGCCCACTGTATAGTGCCTGAGGGCATCACATTTTATCAAAGATGGGGCAGCCTGTCAGTACCATGGCTACCACAATTTGGTTGTGTTAGGTTGTGTTAGGCCTCCTTCACTCTGTCTAGCTTCTCAAATGTATCAAGAAAGTACCTGAAGTTATAGCAGTTTCTGCATTCTTACTTGATGCTCTCAACAGCTGTGAGGAAAATCCAGCAATAACACTTAGTAATTTTGAATAATGAGGAACCCATAGTGAGAAAAACTCTCACTGCAGAACTTTCCTTTTGAAAAAGGAGACTTCTCAACCTGTCACTAGATTGGAAAGCATAACAATCTGTATCTAAAAATTACTCATTCAGTCCACTTTACCTTTTTGAGATTGGTATACTTGTCTTCCTGAAGAAACCACAAAATTCCTTTATAGCACAAATTAAATTCTGCTTTGCTGGCATTAAAGCTAAGGAAAGCTCTGTTTTGCTGAGAAGTTTCTTGCTTACAACAGCAAATTCCTGTATTTACTGCTGCTCTGGCTCACTTCTTTCAATGAGTTGTAACTAATGATATCCTGTTAGTTAGCCATTAACTTATGTGTTTTTACAGCATTCACTAAAGGTGCTTAAAATATTTCCATTATTTTGCCCTTTTCATCTCCATGAACTTTGTATGGTTACATCACATACAACTAATATATGCAGAAAGCATGAAAATTCTGAAGCTTAACCCTAGCAACAAACATATATGAAAGAAACATATATCCATGATCTTTGGTGCTGTATAACAAGGCAAAAGTAAATAAATTTTCATTTGCCAAAATATGTATGCAGCAAGAACATGAATCCAGATCCATTTAAACTTTTTTTTGAAAGTCTGAAAATCAGTGATTAGAACTGATGTTAAAATGAATATCTCACCTCAGATTGGTATTTGACCTAATCTTGTCTCAATATGCATAAATATGTTGTCTAACCATGGTATCAGAACTGTGATCTGTTAAAATTCATACTATATTTAGATTTTTGCAATGAAGAAGACAGTATGTTGTATCATTGAAATAATGACATATTCCTTTCGTGTGTACAGAAGAGACAGTAAACTTACAATATACTAAGGTAATTCCTCATAAATTTTCAAAATTTGTCATGAACACCAGACTTATGGACTTCAGTATTACTTACATTTCCTGTTCTCTAAGGTCTTTGTTTTCATGATGAAGTAATTGGTTCAAAATGTTGTTGCTATGGAAATCTGGAGGGGGGGTAAAAAAGAAGTCACAAACAAACTAAAAGGTCATTAAATCTATAAAATCAGTGCTTTCTTACATTATAAGGGTTACCATGAAGTCACAGTTCTACCCGGTGCTCAGGTAAACAACTGAACTTTTCATTCCTTTGTTAGGGACACAAATATTGGACCTGTCAGAAACTCTAATGCTAAGAACTATGTTGCAATAGATATGACTAGAGCAGACTTGTTACCATCATCTCATCTTACTGCAAAATCAACATAGTGTCCATTGTAGAGAAATGCTGTCCAAGTCATCTACTTTTGGGCAACATGCACAGTGAGGAAATATTCCAGAATATTTCTACCATTCAGTGTCCAATAGTGCTTTTATTGGCATAAATGTCTCATCTACTTCAAAACAGCTGGAGCCATGATGCATTTACTAGAATAAAGGAGCCTAAATGTATCTGGGGAGAAAACTCTGGGACTTTGGGCTTCATTCATTGTTTCTGGTAGCAGTCAGAACTAAATAACATGTAAAATGATTCCACATGGAACTTTGTCTCCCCACCACCTGCATAGCATGAGTAGATCTACAAATATTGTATTTTTTTTATTTTTAATGCAATTTTAACATTTAAAATCATTAATTAGAATCAAATAAAGTTTTTTAATATACTGTTATTATACGTTACTGAAAGAGTATGTAGTCTTACAAAAAAACTTAGATTAGTTCTCTGTTTCTAAGAGATAAACATTTTAGGGATTTGGCAGAGGTTTTTTGAGCATTTCCTCATTTGGGAGCAATCCAGCTATTGACTTCGTTGTATGCAGATATTTATTTTGGAGTTACTAAAAACACGATAGAGAACAATGACAGCAGGATCTGCTACAATGACAAATGACATCTCAATTTCTCATTAAAAAGACAGTGGCTGCTAATCAGTGTGTATAAATACTTCTTGGTGTCTTTGGCAAAATGACATTTTAAGGGCCCTTTATCCACTTGTAAATGAATCCTTTGTCACTCCATCTCAAAATACAGTAAGGAAAACACCCTAAACACTAAAATGTGAGCCTATATGGACTAAGAAAAGAAAAAGTTAAAAAATCAACAACAACAACAACAACAACAACAACAACAAAATACATAACCCCCAAAAATATTATTTGTCTTTACTATCCTTTTTTCAATTATTCTCTGCCCAGGTCACTTCTTCCTTGGTGTGGAACAGGTTAATAGACATCCCTGGTTTTGATCAAGTTATTAATTCTGACATTCTCCTGCTATCTGAGATTATGTGTACCCATTCCTGCCCTCACACCTTTCCTTCTCCAGACCTAATCTATTGTTGAATAAACAGTACAGTTCCCTGCTGTCAAGCCACAAAGAATTATTCTGACACTGAAATAAAGCAGGGAGAAGAAAACCACTGCAGGGTTTCAAAGAATGTTTAGGAACCTGCCAGTTCAGACTAGCAAGTCACTGGCTCTGGTGATGGGTTATTGCATGTAACAGAGGCAGCAGAAGGGCACATAGTGGGGCAGATCTGCTGGAGAGGGACAGCACATGTGCTGTTTAGCAGCGGTGGAGACACACTGTGGGGCTCAGTCCCCGTCAGCCACTGGAGCATTTTCCCCAGCACATCTGAGGTCTTGACTCCAGTGCAGATACATCTCTTCAGGTCTGGGGCTGCAGGGATGCCTGGGCTCTCTTGCTGAGGCTGCAGTAGCAGTAGGTGGGTTCTGTGCTTGCAGGAGGAGTGCACTGACAGAGAGTCTGTCTTGCACAAACGAATTGTGACAAGGGATCAGCATGGTGTGCACCATCAGTTTTTCTCCCAGATCCTGATGACACTGATTGTGTGGGTCAACAGCCAGCTGCAAGGCTAATGTTGGAAATAGTCACATGTTTTTTGTGACCATCTTAATCCAAGGATTAAGAACTGTTAGGAAGAGACAGGACCCACCTTTCAAAATGGGACAAAAGGATCCTTATCAGTAGGCTGTGCAAGTGAGAAGAACTTTAAAGTAGAAACAGGGCTTGGAGTCAACAACGAGCAATTAAGTGAGGAAATGGCAGACTAGGTTGGCAAGCAAAGGGTTCAGGGTGATGTGGACTCTAGCATCCTCATTATCAAGAAAATGTTGAAAGGGGCTCATTTCAGGCATATGCACAGAAATAAAGGAGTTACCTGCAAGAGAAGACAGTATCATGGGGGAAACACTTCTACCTTTTCTGGGAAATCAGCACACCTTGGTGCCTCTCTGAAGTTCCTGCACACTAACACATGCAGCATGGGGAACAAAGGAGGATGAGACCAGGGTGTAGTTGCAGGGCTATCAAGTGATCATAGAGGTGTGGTGAGAAATCACACAACTGAAGTGCTGCAATGGATGGAGACATGTCCCACTTTAGGGACATTTAAGGACAGGCCAGGAGGGCATGAAGGAGCAGTCACTCTTTATGGGAGTGAAGCAGGAATACATGAAAATCTGCCTTCAGATGAATGATGAGCTAGCTGAGGCCTTAAGGGTAAGGATTACATGTCAGACCAAAGCAGGTGGTATAGCTGTGTGTGTCTACTGCAGAACACTTGATCACAAAAAAGTAGATGAAGCCTTCAGATAATTTTAAATTTTTTTTTGCCATGATACTCATGAGAAACCTGAATAACCTCAGTATCTCCTGGAGAAACAACACAGGAGGGCAGCAACAGTCCAAGACATACGTCATTATCCTGTTGGATAATGGGACAGGGTTGCATTCTCAGTAAGTTTGGACATCATAGGAAAACTGGGAGAAGTGATTGAAAAATCACTTGGTATATGGTATAAACCACCATGCAGGGGTGCTGATATTCAGAGGGACCTCAACATGCTGAAAAAATGGGCTCTCAGGAATTTCATAAAGTACAGCAAAGAGAAAAATAAATTCCTACACCTGCATAGGAATAATCTTATGCACCAGTACAGGCTGCAGACTGGTTGGAAAAGTTGAACATCAACTGAGGCCCACGCGCCCTTGTGGCAGAAAAGGTCAAGAACCTCCTTGACTGTATTAGGAAGAACATTGCCAGATGGTGGAGGGCTGCTCAGCCCTAGTGAGATGGATCTGGAGTACTGTGCCTAGGTCTGGTCTCTCCAGTACAAGATGGTGACCTACTGGAGTGGGTCCAGCAAAGGGCAACAAAGATGAGTGAGAGACTGGAGCATCTGTCACACAAAGAGAGGCTGAAAATGCTGGAACTACTTAACCTGAAGAAGAAACGGCCCAGAGGAGATCTTTTCAATGTTTATAAATGGCACAAGTAAAGAAAATGGAGGCAGACTTTTCTTCATGGGACGCAGTGAGTAGGCAAGAAGCACAAGAAAAAGATGTTTGGGTTTTTTTTTGTTTTTCACAGATTGCCCAGAGAAGGTGTGGAGTCTTCCTCCTTGACAATATTCAAAACCTGATCAGACACAACCCTGAGCATACTGCTCTAGGTGTCCCTGCCTTGAGAAGGAGTTTGGATTAGATGATCTCCAGAGGTGTTTGCCAACTTTAACTGTTCTGTGATTCTGTGATGTAGCAGCAATGGTGTTATACATTGTTTGCCAAGGTACACATGGAGCTGTGTGCACAGTACAAGCAAATTTGGTGCCTGAAAAAACAAACATATCTATATTTGTAAATCTATAGGTTTGAATATAATATATCTGAAAATTAATACGGTGAAAAATTGATGTAGATTATAGTGATAATTTGTTTAAATTATTCTTAGAGGCAGGGGAAAGGGGAAAGGGAAAGTGCAAAGGAAAGAAACTGTTAGAAGCTGTCACTGAACCAGACACAATCAGCAGTGTGAGTTTGTCAGGTGTCAGGACAGCAATAAAAATAAAGGATATAATAGAGTGTATCTTATCACAGGCATTTTAGCTTATATAAGCTTTACTATGTAGAAGAGATGCTGACTGTCAAAAAAAGATGCTGATTTCTCCCTTTGTCCATAGGCATGCCTCTATTTTATGAATTTTCAGTTCTTGTGTCACCAGTCCCAAGGCTTCCCTTATGCTCCTTATTACTATGCATAGTTCAAGGAAGATGTCAAAAAACTCTTAGGGGTTTTTATAAGGCAATAAATACTTCTATTTATATATAGATATGTGTATGTGTGTGTAAGTGTATATATATATGTGACAAGTATAATCCTAAATCTTATTTACCACCAGCTAGCTAAATTTCTACTAGCCATATATTTTCACATACAAAACTTCTAAAAATCTATAGCTATAGATCATTTATATAATGTAACAAATTTCTGAATGTTTTCACCATCAGTATAAGAATCTGATTCTTCTCTGAATATCACAACACTCTTTGTTCTAGAAATAATTAGTGATAGACTTTCACTGGATAATTGCAATGTGTACAAAATAGTGTTTTCCCTTGTTTTCACTTCTGTCTTACTGAACTGCAGCCTTGTACACTATAACAAAAGGTACATCAAAAGGCCTTTTCCTTTTCTTTATCCTTTTGCATCTTTACCATACAATCATTATTGAAACTTCTCCCTATTTCTTTTTTCACATTTTTATCTTTTTAATCTGTCTGTCATGTTCTTAAGGTCTTTCATCATTGTATCCTCTTGCCTAATCTCTTTAGAGATAGGATAATCAGAACTGAATGTAACATTCAAAACGACTTGATAACATCATAGAGTTGCATCCCTTTTCTTAGGAACACTAGCAGGATGTGATTTTGAGATCAACTGCTATAAACTGTGTTGATACTTAATGAGCTGTTCAGGAATTTTTTACATCTAGTGAGTGTTAAAGCCAAGAATTTCTATGATCTGGAATCTGCAGCTGTAAGCCTGTTACTGGTCTTAGAGCTGCATCACATGCATTCATCTTGCAGTGTACAAGCACTGCTAATTAGCCTTGAAAACTGAAAATCTTGATAGAGTGACACTTGGACACCCTTTGTTTTTTATGTCTCACATCTGTGAGTGTGCAGTTGATGTCCTAGCAATCGCAGAGTTCCCCTTAAACTCTCTACCCAGTTCAGAGCTGGAGGAGCTCTCCCAAAGCCACTTGATGCCTGTCCATGGCCTTCCCCCAAGTTCCCAGGCCTCCTTTTTGTTGCTTGCACATCCTAGAAGCTTGAACAGGGAAATGTTTGCTAACTGTCCTTAGAGGGTATATATGAGCACTCAGAAGTTGGATGAAAGTGTGCATCTTGGATCTATGTGTGTTTACTCTACCTCACCACTAATGGCCAAAGCTGCAGCACTGATCAACACACAAAGAAATTAATGCTCTCACATTTCCAGCAATCTAGGAAATCATCGCATAATAATATGTTCTCTCAGCATTAAGTGGGTGTTTGATGGAAAGCCATGAACAGAGACAGTCAATGTTGCAGGAATAGGAAACCAATTAAGTAAGGTCCATATGGATTACACTATGAGCACAGCGGGATGCAGAGCAGAGAGACTGAGTGCCATATGGAGCCTAGATGGTGAGCCCATCTGGGTGTTTTCTTTAGAAAGGAGACCCACAATTTTATTATACCCATTCTGAGCTTCCAATTTCAAGCACCTTAAAAATGATTGAATTATTTTTATTTTTACAGTGATTCATTTCTATGTATGCACATTGCTTGGAAGTATGTGGGTTTCAGTTATAAAGAACAAATCTCTGCTAGTGAGATACAACAATGTATGGGCAGATTTGAAAGTTCCCTTGCAGTCAGTAGCAAGAGACAGCAGAAAGCTCTAGTAGAGCTAAAGAAACAGAACAGAAAGAAAATAATTTAAGAGCACAGCTATGTCCCTAATTCTTTTAAAACTCCAGGGGGGAATTAATCTGCAATTTTTCTTAACTTACTACCTTTCTTAATTAATTTTCCAGTTTCAGTATTTCATCTTGGTATGTTGAATTCTCCATTCAGCTGTATAGTAAGGGGAAGGGAAGAGGAAGAAAAGATGACCCAGTCATGAAATGCTCTGCAGTGTCCCCCTTGGTTGTCCTGCCTTGAGGAATAATGAAACCTTACCCAGGAAAAGCCACAACCATTGTTTATCAAGGACTCTTTATCAAGCAGTGTAGTAATAGGGCAGCATGAGGGTCAACAGTTTTAAACTGAAAGAGGGTTGATTTAGGCCATATATTAAAAAAAATTCTTCACTATGAGGAGTGTTATGCACTGGAATAGACCGCCCAGAAAAGCTGTGGCTGTCCCATCGCTGAAAGTGCTCAAGGCCCATTTTGGATGGGGCTTTGAGCAACCTAGTCTGGTGGAAGGTGTCCCTGCCCATGGCAAGGAGGTTGGAACCAGGTGATCTTTAAGATTCCTTCCAACCTAAACCATTCTATGATAACCTTTTCCTCAAATAAATAAGGGGAATCCTGTATCTCCAAAAGCTGGAATGTACATTTTGTAATCAGAGAACATTCTTTGTGAACCTATTTCATTTAGTACTGCAGCAGAATCACACAATTACATATCTTACCTGAACTTTTAAAATCAGCATATCAGGCACTCAAGCACTTACCTGATCATGTTCTGAGTCTTATTTAGTTCCTTTCTTATTGCTAGAGGTGGATTTTTCTTAAAATATAGATATCTGACCTTAGACAGTTCATTAATATATGGGCTGAACAATGTAAATTTTTGTGTTTCAGCTCAGAATGCACACAACCCATTTTAAAACATTCAGTTCTTTTAGCTTTATCCATTTTTATGTGGCATATCTACACCATCAAAGAGAATACAGACACTGAACCAACCTGACAATGATTACACTTATTTACTCCTATGGGTTACCACATAAACCTGTTTCTATATCTGCCTGTCCACCTTCAAGGAGTGATAGCTCAGAGACCTGAAGACATGCCAACAAGAATAAAATGTTTTTTTAAGAGTTTTCCAACCAAAAATACTTGTCTCTCTGACATATACATTTTGCTGAATTGAAGAGTTATTGTCATTCAGCATATACTAGGACTTAATTTTCTAGCATAAAACTGTTTTCTCTGTTTATGGATCAAAATATATGCAAATCAATTCACTGCTTAAAAACAAAACCACCAAATGAAACTGTAATATCCAGCTACAAACCTTATTCTGAATTTGAGACGACCAGACCATTTTTTGCCAGCCCAAGGACACCAAGAACTTTCTGTCTTGCACTTGTCATTTCAGTGTGCTTGATGAATTGGATTGGACAGGAACAAGAAGCTGGAGCCTTTAGAATCTGGCACTAAGATAACTTTGAATACAGTAGGAGAGTCAAATAGTTAACACTTTTGCAGACATAAATCAGAAGAAAAAATATATCTATGTTCAACATGGCAGCAATTGCATCAGTGCAGCTTCATATAAACACAACTGCAAGAACAGTGTTTGACTGAAAGTGAGAGGCATTATAAGTTTTGTATCACAAAGAACAAAACACTTATTTTTTTCTTCCATGAAAGAAATAATGAGTTTCTAAACTGAAAATAAATATACACTGAAATAAGGATATGGACACAATTCTTTTATATAGGTTTGCTGTAGCAGAAAAGAGACATAATAGCAATTTAAGACATGTATGTGAATATAATAATAGAATGTTATTTCTATTCTGTTATGAGAGTGACCGGAATACCACAGTAAATCATTTGAAGATGAATAACTCTGTTAAAAACATCTGCCATTCTCAAAACATGGAAAGTAACTAATTTTCTACATCTGTATGTATTGTTACTGGTTTTGAGATACTTGCTATCCATGCTTTTTAGCCTTCCAGCAGATTTCACTGATACAGGACGTCTCCCTCATCTGTGTCTTCACTCTTAAGAAGCGATGCACCTAGGGTAAGCTTTTCCTTTATCAGTGTCAGTCTGATGTAGGCCAGAGGCTTACAGCTTAGCCTGAATCCTTTGAAGTAACTGGAAATAAACTCTGATGGGATTTGCATCAAAGACTAAGCATATTCTCCATACAATAATTAAAAAGCCTCAATGACACAGAAAACATTTATATGGTACTGTATTTGTACAGCAAGTTAAAATATATGTTTTATATTTTCCTATAGTTTTCTTTTCAACTACATTATTCAGTAATATCTTATGTAAAATATCTTTCCGGAAAGTCTCTTTCAGTTTTATTAGTTTTCATTACCATTTGAAATGTCAGGTATATCTGTCCTTTTCTCTAAAATTTATTTTCATACACAAAACTTTATTTATGGGTTATCAAGAAAAAGTAGCAAAAGTAGTTACCATGTCAATATAGTACCTCCAAAAGGGTAACAAATATTTTCTGTGAAAACATAATATTCTTTATTCTGTATGCTATTTTTCCCACTACTTCAACCTAATCTTTTACATTTACTATTGATTGTTCTTTTTATTTCATATTCCCTGAGTCTAGACTGCCTAGGTTTTTGTTCCTTTCTTTTTTAAACTACAAAACAAAGTTCACAGCAAATATAGCTAAACAAGAAATCAGCTGGATCATTTTTACATCAATTCTATGACAATGGAAAAGTAAGTCTGAAAAAAAAAATTAAAAAAAACCCAGAGAATTGCCTTCTGAGCAAAAGCCATAGGAGAAAAAATCGCCCAAAACAGAGAGATGTTTAAATTGTATAAGCTCTGTATCAGTGAATATGAACAAAGATTCCTACCATAATTCAAAAAATAGAAATTACTCAATTTAAATAAAGGTTGGCTGGATTATGTTTGTTTGGAGTTTCTTTCTCAAATTTGCTTTTGTTTGTTTAATATGGATCTCATTTGCCTCTCTTCATGCCTGGTTAAGTATATTTACTGTCAGAGCCAAATTAACCTCACAAACTCTCTAAAAAAATCTGATTCTACCACACTACAAAAAACGTCAGTTTGAATTTATGAAGACTTCTCATCTTTTCATACTACTTCAACAAAAAAAAAAAAAAAATTGTCATTGGAAACTCTATTGGAGAAGGGATTTTGCTGAAAAGATTGAGTACCAGAACTTCTACTAATATTACTTCAATCAGATCATAGAGATCTAAAACGTGATTACCATGAAAGCTTCTTTAGGGTAAACAGCTTCAACACTGTAGATGTTCTCCTGAAAATAGGAATAGTCAGTTATTACCTTCTAAAGTTATTGCATCTTTAAATCAATATTTACAAGCTAGACAAAGTGTTCATTAAATAACTGTTCTACAACAAAGGTGAGTTGATCAAAATATATATGCTAGAATTGGAATGAATAGCAGTTTTTTTCTTTCTAGACTGAATGCAACTTTCAGTCTATTTAGTCATTTTATTTGAACTTTCTGGCACTTTCTAACACTGGGCTATTTATGAGGTCAAAACAAATAAACTGAAGGAAAAACATAAACAAAAAATAAAACAAAAACAAGAAAAGAAAACTTTGTAATTTCAAATTTGGCTTGATTTCTCGGCTATCCTTAACCATTCATACTCCAAACTGAAACTGAAGTATTTCATTAAAGGCCCAAAACCATGAGTTTTATCATCAAACGACAAAAAAAATCCAAAAAACCCACCTCACTTACTATGCAACACTACGTACAACATAGAGGGCTAAAACTATACCTTTCTTTGCCTTTTATTCCTTTCTTTCTAGCATTCTTTACAGTAAATCGTTCCAGCTGTGGCAAATGTTGTTCAAGCATGTATCTGCAACACATTTTGCACTTTGATATTCATAAGCATACATTTTGTTCTGAGCTGAAGACATTTATCACAGTTTGACTGGCAGTTAGAGACATATTTTCTAGAACAAATATGCCATATATTTGGCTTTCTTTCCCACTTTTAACTTTTGCTTGTAACTAGATTATGCTCCTTTTTTCCTTATGTTTGGGGGGGTGGGATTCCAATTATTTGTAGATCTACTGCAAACTACTAGTCCAGCTCTTTCATTTATTTTCTTCGGATGAAAATGTGAATCAAATTCTATATCTTTATTCCAATAATTCAGTACTTCCTCAAGTACTTCTTCAAAGAACATCAAAGCTCTCTTTGATCAAATGGGAAATGATCAAAGACTAAGCTTGTTAGGGAAAAAAGGTCCACACAAAGTGGAGATTCTAGTGCCTTTTTTCACTTTTATCTGAGCTCCCTGCTTTGATTATGTGTTTTATTGTATGAAGAATGTTGATGGTAGAATAAAGTAAAACAGAAATTGAGGGCCAGTGGAGGTGTAAGTATTAGTGAAGTGCTTGACTGTTCATACTCTTGTTTTCAGTGCAGTGCTAGCTTCTGAAATAAGAAAAGTTATACCTCATTGAGAACTCCACTCTCATGTACACACATAAGTGTCCACCTCAGGTTAAATAGAAATTGAAATGCAAAAAGGATCTGCCAGTAGGAAAATAATGGCAGCTGCATGTTCCTGATTAGCCTGGTACTGCGTTGGAGCCCCAAGTACTCTGAGAGGCAACTGTTTTGTGTTATTAATTGAGCCCCCATATGTAGTTTTACATGTATTTTTGCACTGCAACCACTTACACTACAACAAAGGGAACTTAAGATGCTAATTTGAATACAGATAGTTTGAGTTATTACTGAACTGGAGATAACTATGACACTGAAAATGATTAAGAAGTTGGGGAGGGAGGGATTATTTTCTTTCATTTCTCAATATGTACTGAATCCTAAAATTAGGGCCCCATATTTTTTCTAAATTTACATGACATCAAAGTTGTCATCATATGGACTGTACACAATGCCTAAATGTATACGCTACAAGGAAGGTTTTCAGAGGGGATTAAAAAAATTCCTTTAAAATCATAATATCATCATATATTTTGAGTGTAGGAATTTAACTTTCATGCTTGGTTTATGCTTTTATATGCTTGCAATCTATATCTGTATGCTTTCTCACTATATGTTTTATTAATTAAACCGCAAATAAGGAAATGGAGAATTATTATATTTCAGGGATATATGTAAAAACAAAGTCTTCAGACAGGCTCATTCACTTTCTGAAAATTAAATGAAAATAAGAAAACAATTTAAAAATCTTTGAAATGTTGAAGAAATCTAAATTTTTTTTAACAGGTATTACCTACGTAATCAAAAATTCAGCTAAGCCAGATAGTAAAAAAAAAAAAATAAATCTTTATCCTTACACTTTATTTACACTCAGCATAGGAATTCCAATTGCCTTATTCTTCTCCTAGCTTTTCCTCTCATATTTTTAGCACCACTTATCTCCAAACCTCATACCTTATTCAATCAGTTCTTTTTAACCCCATACACTCACATTTTAGCACCTTGACCACCCCTTTAACATCCATCATAGAACTGATTAACCTTATCCTAGGACATAACATCAGTAGGAAACAGTGAATAAAACCAGATAGGTATCCTGTTGGAGACAGATATTTGCAAGGAGAATTCAGACTGTTTTCTCAGAGGTGAAATGCAAATTGAGTTGATCACAGTTTACAAGTGCATTTACAGAAAGAAAAGACTGCCAGTTAATCAAGCAAAGGAGGTGTACCAAAGAGAGGATTAATGACTAGAGGCTCAAATCAGAAAAACTCAAACTGGAAATGAAGCACAAATTATTAACCAAGTTTCATGATTCAAATTCACCACTGTAATGTATTATCAGGGAAATTTAATTCTGGATAATTCTGAATATCTTTCCATTATACCCAGAAACTACTTATTGTTGGTGAAATCCAGAGATGATTGGTTGAAATATGTGAAATACAGATACATGAACTGAGCAGACTTAGCTACTGCAGTCCTAGAAAGATGGCAATTAGCTGAATACAGTTTTGAGATTATCAACAGGTGGTCAGAGGACAAGAAAAGACAGGGAGACAAGACTGGACAGCTTTTTAACCTAAAGACAAAATTGAATAGGGATGTAGGTGTTAATATATGGTTATTAAAATTATTAGAGAGATGCCTCTGCCTGAGTTAAGTTGCAAAAGAGACTATATGCCAAAGGCAATAGTACAGATTTTTATCAGTAAATGTAAGGTAGAGATAGAAAGAAACAGGAAAAAGAGAAAAGAGTGGAGAGAGAAAGAATGTGACAGAGGGAACGATTAAGAAGAGAAATATCACCAGTTTGTGGATTCCAGTGGTGTCCCATTGATCTCTTCTCCTGGTCTTCTGGGTAGTGAGGGTTCCAGTCTTGCCAAAGTGATGGTTGCAGTCTAGATCCGTCAAGGGAAGCCCATAGCTGATGAAAGGCCCTGATGAAACACAGAGCCCATAGGGGTTTCATTATGCTTAGGCTAGGTGGAAATGCCCCAATACCTCCCCTGGGGCAAGGAGTTTGACAAAGGATGATGTAATACTGGATCACAGGAAATTTCTTGAGCCTTTGACACCTTCTAAGACATTACAGCTGCCTGTTACCATCAGCACAACTGAGTCCATTATGACAAATTGTGGCCCAACAGCAAAGATATCTCCAGGCCACCCAGGAATCTTTTAGTACTTCCCCAGAAGGGAGTTATCACAGCGGAGTCATTTGTGTAAGGAGAAAGAAAGATTACTTCACCTGAAACGATTTGCATCTCTACCTTGTTCAACATCCAGCTTGTAGCCTGAGGTGATGGATGAAATGAAGGTGAGCTCCTGCCCCCTCAGGGCCCCTTTTATCCTCTCGGTCTCTCCCCCACCTTCCCAAGGCCTCTATGCATGTCTATTAGGGCTCTCTCTCGAACATATCAGACAGAGGCTGAGAACTGCTCTTCCTGAGCAGGGGGAAAAGCATTGAAACTGCCTTTGAGAAAGAGTTACCATGTAGGCAGAAAGCCCTCCTAAAGAAAACCGAATTCCTGACCTTCCCTTACAAAGTCTTCCAAAACTGTATTTATCCCTACAGTGTATTCAGGGAGAGGTGGGCTTTGGTGAGCAGTTGCTTCTCTGCATAGTTTGCTACATTGGACAAAAATCTTTCAGTGATTTTAACAATGTTTAAGTCATTAACCCTTTCAATCTCTCACAGTAGGATAGGTTTTAATTATGTTAAAGGCTGTGAAAAATGAGGAAATAATTTTTTCTTACATTATTGAATGGGGGCATGGGATAGGTTTAAAGTATGATAAATACTGAGAAACAAAGGAAAAATAATTTATTCCTGCATTAGAGTGACATACCAGACAAGAATTAACAGGCTTCACTAACAGCAAAAAGAACAGGATATTAGGAAAGAATTGGAATTAGAAAGACTGATCTGATGGCATAGGTTGACCAGTGAGCTAATAGAATTTCCACTATTGGAACAATTCATGGGCTAAGCAATACAAAGATCTGGGTAAAGCAGAAACTAATATTGTTAATATGTGAAACTGATATAGCTGATGTAGCTGTTACAAGTGATAATCCACAAAAAATCTACAGTACCTAAGAAGATGATGTTATAGAGTCCCATCAAATGCATTTAAGCTCACATAACAAGCAGAGGCTGGGGCCTCCTTTGGAAGGTAAAATGTCATTCTTTCAAACTTATACAGTATGTAAAACATCATACCTGATCTTCATATGACATTTTCTCAGAAAAGGAACTTGAAAAAACAAACAAAAAAATCTATAAATTCATATTAAAATGTCTTGAAGAAAAGACCCCTATAGAGATCACTTTTCAGCTACATTTTCTAAAGCACTGTATCCACTCTTCTGTATTTTATTAACTGAACATAATTTGATTTAAAACAGTCCACTTCATTAAAAAGATGTTTGAAAATTAGTATTCAATAAATCAAGATCTCCAAATTCTTAATAAAACTGTGAAAGTTAGTTTGACTTTGAAATTCCAAGTACCAAAATCATAAAGAGATTATTATGCATTTCTCAAAGTTTTTTGCTGAAGAATTAAAAGACTTAAGAAGTTGTATATGCACCAAATACTTGACACAAACCAATTCAGTATGATTGAAGAGATATTCTGTCAGATTCTGCATTAAAAATGCAAATAAGATGAAAAAGGTGTGCAAAGGAGATTAAATGATGACCAAGTGATTTTTTTCCAAGTACATACTTGACAATATAACAAACTCAATTATTCCTCCCAATCCACATTTCATACTTATATACACATAAAATCCATTGTCTAGTGCCCTCAACGGTTTTCAAAGTTGTTATTTACAGATTTTCAAGTTGACAGTAATGTAGCCATAACTTTTGCTGGACTTCACTTCATTAGTCTGTTCCTCCCTGTGGTAATTTCATTATGTCTTCAACCTGCATTCTAACTCCCACTGCTACAATTAGTCATGAAATTTAAAGCTACCAGATTGTAAAGTTATGCTACCTACTACCTACTACCCAAGGGTAATTTAACCATTAATTACCGTAGCACCAGCTAACATTCCTCCCTTCTAGTGAATGAGATCCTCAGTGCTCATAAACTTTCTATATCCCTAGGTGTATACTTTGTTGATCTGAGTCCAAATGTCCACAGGACTTAAAAGTACCCCTTAAATTGCCCAGTACTTTCAACAAAAATAAAACAAAAATGGGAGAGCTGGATTAGAAAGACATTATGGAAAACTGACACAGAGAGCAGGACCTCTGTGATGCTGGATGCTTTTATTTGGCTGCATTTGTTCATGGATCAAAAGCCAGAAGGGGCCATATACTGAATAAACACAAACATAAATTCTGCTCTTGAATTCAGTAGGATTATACTCATGGAACATAAGTCTTTGAGAATTGGATCCTTCAGCAGTCAAAGGTAGGGGAAATGAGTGGAAGGCCACGTTAACTCTGTTCTGATGTCACTTGTTGATCACCAATATGATCATACATAAAGCTTCAGAAGAGGAAGGTTGAGAGGTGTTAGTAACATGGGTTTAAGTAGTTTGTCATCTTGTGGGGTTCACAGTCTCACCCAGTCTGTCTCAATCCTGGAAACAAGAATCAGAAAACCCAGTGTCAGGATAATAAGGAGGAAGTGATAAAGGAGAAAGGGTCTCTTAAGTGAGGTATCTAAATCAGGACAGTAACCAGTAGCAACTACTTTCTATGCAAGTGTAAACCTTCTCCTGGATTTAGTCATCTCAGCATCCATAAAGAAATGCAGGCTTTTTACCAGGCATTAAAGTACTCCTTAAACAAAGAACCTCATTTATTGCTTAGGCTTCTTTCCTTCTCAGATATTCTTTCCTGAAGTGTCTTTTCTTTTAAAGTATTTCCTCTAGATATAGACATATATGAAGTTTTGTCAGTTGTTTTGTTTAAATATCTGCCATTCCATTAGTGCCTTTTTGCACTACCACACTGGGCATCAGAGAGTCTAGTGGAGCCCTTCTTTTGCAGCATACAGTAGTTCAGGAAGGGAAAGAGGAGGAGACATGCACTCTTTCAAGTGCATGGAATATCACAGTAGGCACTGTTTAATAAGAACTGAAACATTTATGTCCATTTTAGTCACAAATTTAAAACTCAGCTCCATATGGGCTACTGTGAAGAAAATTAACTCCATTTCAGCCAAATCCACTACAACCAGTCATGAAAGTTCAGGTTTATTACTCCTGCTGTAATGACTGGCAGGACAACACAGATATTTCCTACTTCAAGCATTATGCTGATGCAAGGGTCTTGGTTGTTACTTTTTCTTTCTTTTTCTTACCCCTTCTCCTCTATTTGTCCTTTCTTAAATCCTCTAGAACCTACCTTGGCATCTGTAGAGCCAGTAGAGGCATATAATATATTGTTTAGATGTTGATGATGCTTCTGCAAACAGGCTACTAAACTCATAGTAGACACAAAACCTAGAGGGTTGTGATCTTGCCATTGTTTCTGTGGCAGTAGTATTAGACCTAATATCATCTATTTGAGCTGGTTTCTTTCCTTTTTCATAGAAACAAAATCTTGCATTCGTTTCAAGGTAGTACCTACATCTTTCTTCCTTCCCTCTGTTGTATACAGTATATATATATATACATATATATAAAATGCAAAACTATCCATTAGCTGATACATTATGGATGTTTCATAGTTTGTAATAAAAGGGTCTTGATTTCATACAAGTGACAAAAATGTCAGGAGATGGTAACAAGGACACTTTATCCCTGAACACACAAGAGGGATGTCTGAAAACATGAGGGTGAAAATGTTCATTAGGCAGGAGAAAATGAAAACAAATTTCATGCTTTCCAGGTACTGAGCCCTAGATGCTTCCTGTATTAAGGAATTAAACTTATTCTTCATTGCCAAAGAACTAAATCATCAAACTGCAGGAAAGATGCAAAGTGCATCTTTACAGTAGAAAAAGACTTAGAAAAGTACTAAGCACATAACTTCCACTGACACACTACCACAGAACATCTAATTTTTTCATATCACAATTTACTGCCTTATATTCTAATTTATAAATTTTTTGCCACTTAATTTGGAGGCTCCTGTACGAGGTCATTCATTCAGGTCAGTCTGTAGTTGGATGTTACTTATTAGGAATTTATTTTTCGTTCTGTCCCAATGGGGTTGTTTTCTGTTTGACTGTCTATTAGCATTGACATTTCTTCCCTAAGGGTTTTTTCTCCTTTTAGAGCTTGATTGGGAAAGTTTCATGAAGTTTATGCAGCTTTTATTTCAAGGAAAATGTTCTGATTTATTTTGTGGTTATTCTGCTGCTGACATTTGGTGACATTTTCTCTTTTGTTGACAGCTTTGTATGCCATTAGAGAGTAGGCTACTCAAGTGAAGGTGTTTAATTTGCTTTGTCCAGCCTTTATCATATCCAGCATATAAAGTACTCTTCTTCTTTCATTCCTTCATTAGCTTTCCCCTCTGATTGCTTCTTTTCTGCACTTTGCTTTCCTTTGTGCCCTCGTGTGAAGTATTTTTTCATTTGTCAGCAGTTGAATATGTCTTTGCTGATTTTTTTTTTTTTAAAGTTCAGCATTGTAGCAGAACATTTTGGAGCTATTTACTTTGAAACTGTAGGTAAGCAAATAGCATTGTCTTACAACTGTGGGATCATAAACAACTGATGTTTATAACAGGGCTTTTAGAAGATATTAAAGTCTTAGCACTAAACAATGAAAGTAATTGGTTAATTGCAGATCAGTTATTGAAAATTAGAAGTTTTAAGGTTAAGTTTTCCAGAGGTGATAGACTCTTTCTTCTTAATCAGTGCTAGATTTCAGAATAACTTTGGTGGTGAGAGGGAAGATGGCAATTTCAATTAGCAGTGCTAAAGAATAAAAGAAAGACTTAGGTGCACAGCTATATTCTGGACCATGTAATTTAATTTTTAACCAATGACATCATGGTTTTGCAGTTTCAACTTTCACTCAGTTCAGAGCAAGTTGTCTCTTGTGATGTGTAAGAGGAAAAAAAAAAACCCAAAATTTGGAAAGGAACTGGATTTCCCATGTGATTAAAATTTTACAGAATTTTTCAGCTCTTGGCAAGGTGGTAGCTGGGGAAGTCATAGGGGGACTTCTGTGGGAGTAGGTCAGGGGCTGCCCAGTGCCAGACGCAATCAGCTCCAATGGGCCCACAACAGCACACAACTGAGCACATCAGCCAAGCTGATGACACCTCCATGAAAACATATTTTAAAAAATTCATAAAATGCCAGACAGAGAGGATAGGAAAGAGTCAGAGGAGAACAAGCTTCATGGAAGAACAGATATCCCCTGCAGCATGTGGAGGACCCATGCTGGAGCAGAGGAGTGTGAGGAGGAATGAACAATACAGAGGAGCAAAGAAACTGCCATGTACTGATTGTAAATTCCTGCACCACTTGGAGCAGGGTTAGAAGAGTTAGAAATGAAAGAATGATGTTGAGCATAGGATGGGAGAGACAGGGTGGGCTTGGGGGGCAGGTTATTGCTTTGACATCTATCTTTTTGTTTCCCACTACCTAAATTAATAAATACAAATTTTAATTAGCAATAGATTACACTGATTTTTCCAAGTTGAGTCTGTTTTGCTCGTGACAGTAACAGTAAGAAATCTCCCTGCCTTTATCCTGATCCATGAGCTTTCTCTCTTCCATTCTTCCTCTTTCCTCCCCTCTTCTGCTGAGGTGGGGAAGTGAGCAAACAGCCAGGTAGGTGTTTGGCTGTTAGCCACCACAACATGCTGAAAAAAACTCAGAATGTATATCCCAGACTCACACAAGGCATGATTTGAATGTTGGCTTTATACAAAAAAGAAATAAAATGAGCCATTTGTCTTGCCTAAACATATACTTTCACTCACATCCATGGATCTGATAATCATTTCTCAATGAAGACTCAAATCTTCATCTGAGCAACCAACAATCTCCTTTTCCTAACCATAATCAGAATGCTTCAATTTCCTGAAATTTTTTAGAAGTTACACAACATCTTTCCATGCCTATCATTTTACAGCTCAAATAATGAGGATAAAAACTGAAACACTTCTTTATGCAGTAGGTTTATCCATTTTCTAGAACACTACAGTTCTAACCAAGTGTAACTAAATTTTAAAATGTGTGTCTGTGTGTCACCTACTGTGGATTTACAGGCCTAATAGGCTATGAAAACAGATTAGGAAATTGAGCATGCTGCTCAATATTTGAGCTCTGTGTTTATTTCTGTTGCTTGTTTGCTTGTTTGTTTAAATAATTTCCTGAATTGTAATAATTTTTATGTGTTTACATATTTTGGGTTATTTTCTGTGCTTTCTCAGTTCCTGGAATACTAATGGCTCTGACAATGACAGCACCCATCTGCCTTGTGCTCCTGTCTGTGGCACCAGTGGTAATACTGCATGTCTGTCAGCATCAAAATAAATCCCACAATAGTCTTGTTCAGTCAGATTTTAACATAGACAGCTGACACTGAAAACAAATGCAGTCTGGTTTTGACTTAAACAATAATTTCTACTAGAATGGATATTTTCCTACTTGTGTAAGTTCACTTTTTGAATAGCAGCTTACCTTTTGTGAAGCCATCAGCAGCTGAAGAAAATACAGGTGCCAATCTCAGTCTCCTTTGCTGGTTGTCACTGTTTCTGGCATACATAAAAGAAAACAATCTCTGTGACACTGTGGAATATCTTTTCTACTCTAGCAAAGTGGAAGAAAAAGGAGGAGTTGAAGAGTTCATACCTTGGGCCTTCTAGAAATGAAGATACACTACCATCCAACAGGACATTGAAAACATCAGGAGGTAAAAAATCTGTTAGAAGTTCTGCTTCTACAGTTTCATGACAAGGCTAAGAGGTTATTGCCCAAGTTTATCCCATCCACTGATAATTTAATATTCATTTGCTGTGGGGCAAGGTCAGATATAGATGATCTCTCTGTATGATTTGTCCCTATATATAATTTGTTCCTGTGGATCATTAACATATTCATAGTTGCAGTCATGTTACCTAAGAGCTATTTGCTACTCAGCCCTCTCATCTAGAGGAGTGGCTGACAATGTAAATCTGTATTGATAAATGTCTCCTACACAAACATTTCTTTATATCTTCACGTACCTTCTCACTCTGAAGATGAACTCTGAAATAATGCTGTTCCCTTTCATACTAGTCTGTGCTACAAAGTTGCTCCTGGATATATGATCCCATGAAGTTCAAAGACCACAGAAATATAGTGAAATGTCCAATGCTAGTGAAAAAAACAAACAAACAAACAAACAAAACAACAACAACAACAAAAACCCACCAAAACCAAAACTGCAGTGAAAAGGGACTTTATAGAGATTTTGTGAGGACAAAGGGAAGACTAGAGCATACAATGTACATTACACTCTCTTGAGCTTTAACTTTGTTCCTATTTTCTCATGGGAAGTACAAATTGTATCCTTGGCTACCATTTAAGTGTCATTTTGCTGATCATATAAAGCTAGATAAAGAACTTACAAAGTGCACTTTTGGAAGAGGTTTAATTCAGGCTTGATCCATTTCAAGTAACTGCATTCTCTCACTATAAATCATGATTTATAGCTTTTCCTATTAAACCTTAAGGTTTCCACAACAGCTGCCTGGTTTTAATTGCACTGCCTTTTCCAAATTAAAGCATTACAACTTGCTTGTTTTCAATTAATGTATGTTTAAACTGATCTTTAATTTATCCTATTATTTTTATAATGTTAATAAAAGCAGTCATACTAAAGAAATATTCATTGTTTACATATTTATTATGCCAAGGGTTGTTCTAGGAACAATTAATCACAAGAATTTTCACCTTAAGGTACTGCTTAAAATCTGTTACAATTAAATTGCCACAGGTAATGGAATTAAAAAAAAAAAAATAACAGAATTAATTTCTCTGATAATTCCAATAAAACTATGTTAGACTGGGAGGCATTTTAACTGTTTGGAAATATAGAATTAAATCTTTCCAAATTGAGTAAAATTCTTTTAAGCCAAAAGTTGATAGCTCAAAAGGGTAATAGGTTTAAATCTTCTTTGATTTACACTGTGCTTATATCACTGCAATTTGAGGAATACCAATACAACATCAGTTACATTAATAGGGTTAAATGAGCTAAAAAAGTCAGATTCATATTTAAGAATGGGTCTAAATTTGGTCCAATATTTCTTAACTTTGGAGATTTATTAAAAAACCCATAAAACGCTACCCTCTGCTACGTCATCTATAGAATAATGTTTCCTCAACCAGAGCTTCAACAAATTTATATTACTTCTGGGGCACAAGGGAACATATTTCAATTTCAATTCATATCTAAAATTATCTATAAACTGTCTTTAATTAGCTGGCATTCCTGTACTTAAATAAGGGAAAAGCAGAGTATAACAATATCCTTGGGATCATATAAGACAATGGTTTGATGTGCTTGTTTTCACTGCATCTGAGCTGGATTAAGGCAATACTGTTCTCCACTCCTCCTCAATCTTTCCTTTCCTTCCCATTAACATCCCCTCAGGTCTATTGGCTTAGCCTAGGTGTCAGAACTCCGTATTAGCATAGGATAATAGTAGGGGTGTTTTCTAACCCAGATGACTTTACAGAAGTAAATTAGTAGTGTGAGTGAGTGGGCTCCTAGGTTGTTAAATATAAATGTGGATAACTCTTGGAGGTGATGACGTCATAGGAGAAACTATGAATCAACTTTTTTAACTAACTGAACTCCATCTGGAACAACACATCTGAACTGCAAACTCAGAAAGATTATGAGTTTGAAAATAGCTGTTAGATGCAACTAGAGATTTTAAAGCGTCAGATATGTTCATTGGGTAATACATAACTGTGCCACTAGATAATGCACATACTTCTCTTTCTTTTTATTTTTTTTATTTGTTGGGGATTAATTATTAAATGAATTTAGATTTTTTTTGTTTTCAAACAGTTTCAGGGTCAGTTTTGAGAGTTTCATATATATTTTATGAATATTCACACTTCAAATGTGAAGACAGCAGTCATTTCCAAAACCTTAATATTAATAAATTACTTTATGACATAAGTCTCAACAATAAATGGTTTAGCTCCAAATAAACAGTCATTTATAATCAAAAAGAAAGAATTTAAGTTTTGGGTTTGACTTTGACCCTCAGCCATTAACAGCTCTGGTACTGAATGACACAGATGCTGTGGGTTGTTTATTACTTTTGTTTTTCAGTCTAGACAGATGGCCAGAAAATGAAGCAGCTGTATTTGTTCTCAAAGCCTGGAGGCACTGCTTCTTAGAGAGCAAAAATTCTTATGATGGACAGGTTCAGATTTTAGGGACAGTCACAAACTCTTGCAGCAGTAAATGAGCTTGGATTCACCTACAGACTCCAGTAATGTCAAAGAAGATAAGGACATAGGAATCATTTTGTGCCAGAATGAGATTTTTCTACTTCCTCTCAGTGCAAGGGCTGCTTGTTGTAAACATTTTATTAAATCAGAAAAGGTTTCAAGGAAATCAAAAGTAATTTGAGATTCAACATGAATTATTTTTTTTTTACAAAGACTAAACCAGAAGATTTTATGAATGATTAAAATGCTTGAAAAATGATGTGCATGCACCCTTCCTGTTCCAGAAGGATCTTGCAGCCAGAAAGCCAACCATGCTTTCTAAAGCATGTCTGCATCTAAAGCAGCGTGTCCAGCAGGTCGAGGGAGGTGATTCTGCCTCTCTACTCTCATGAGATCCCTCTGGGAGTACTGCATCCACCTCTGGGGTCCCCAGCACAAGAAGGACCTGTTGGAGCGAGTTCAGAGGAGGGCCAACCAGATGATTAGAGGGATGGTGTACCTCTCCAATGAGGAAGGACTGAGAGAGAAGAGTAGCTTCCAGACAGACCTTATTTCAGCCTTTCAGCACCTAAAGGGGGTTCATATAAAAGATGGATACAAACTTTTTAGCAGGGTCTGTTGCAATAGAACAAGATGTAATGGTTTAAACTAAAGGAGGGGAGATTCAGACTACAAGTAACAAAAAAAATTTTACAATGAGGGTGGTGAAACAGTGAAATAGGTTGCCAAGGGAGGTGGTAGATGCCTCATCTCTGGAAATATTCAAAGTCAGGCTGGATGGGGCGCTGATCTATTTGAAGATACCCCTGCTCATTGTAGGGGGGTTGTTCTAGATAACCTTTAAAGGTCGCTTTCAACACAAACTATCTTATGATCTCTATTTAAAATTGGATTATTTTAAAAATATCTTGTTCTCTGAGATCATTTGCAGATGAGACAACGCAGACCTAGGCCTGTTTGACCTTAATGTTACTTTTCTTCAGTCTAGGTATGAAAGATTTGGATGGTACAGAAATACTATTCTGAAAAATTTGTGAATTACACATGATAGGACTTTAGGAATTATAACCTTTCCAGGAAAAACAGGTTAACAAGACCCTACAGAACAAGTTTTATATAAAAAAGATAGAAAATACTTTTTTACTGCAATGAAGCAGCAACAGTGATGTAAAAAATCCTCATGTTCCAGAATGCCTTTACAAAAATTTAATGAGAAAAACACCAGCACTCATGCTCTGTTAAGGCTATAACTACATGGTTTAATGACCACTGGTAAAGTACAACATTTTAAGTTGAATGCATTGATTAAGATCTATATAGTGAAAAAGTTGTTATACTGCGTAAAAGAAAAAAAGGGGAATTTCAGAGTACTGAAACCAGTGAAACTCATGGTGTAGAAGAGTAATCAATGCAGAACTTAAAATAGAGTCATAAACATATTATTGCTGAGAACATCTAGATTACTATTGATGCAATAGCAATGACTTAAAATTCTGGGTTTTAATGAGAAAATATAAGAAATCATAAAAAATTCCGTCTCCCCAACCAGAAAAATAATTCTTCAAGAATTATGAGTGACTTTCATTATTGCATGGGCGTTTTCAATTATAAAACTTCTGTGCTTGAAAGATGTAATTTTAAAATAATTTTCCTCTGAAACAGCCCTCAGTTATCAAATTCATGTAGAGATCAGCAGGTTCAAGACATGCAATTGGACATTGAGGTAATTAAAAATGTAATTGCTGATGTGCAAAAATTACGTACATTTTCTGAAGTGCATCTTGTGTAGACCATTTGTGAAGTTAGACATAGTTACCCAAACCATTTAAGCACTTTTCTTAGTGAACTTTCCAATTTGTACAAGCATAAGTTTTGCATGACTAGATAAAAAACAGAACATTTGGATCTGCACAAGAACAGATGAAAGAGGACTCTAGAAAGGTAGCACTTGGCCTATTTATAAACTCATGGTCAATGAGGATATTGTAAAATGATGATGCAGTGATGAAGATATTGTAAGATGAGATATAGCCACCTGTCAAAGCAATGGAATAAGACACTCCATAGAATTTTTTGCTATAAACAAAAAATAGTGTTCAAGAACATGATGAGAGCGTACAACAAAGAATGAAAAAAAAAAAAGTTGATGTTATTTAAGAATAGTAAACATACATTTTTTCTACCTGAACAAAACTTCGCAGTAGATCATGATATCTCAAATACTGTGTTGGATACTAGCCACGCTTATAAAATTGCCCTCAGAAAAATCACCTTCACAAGCACACTGTCATAATATCTTTATGATTTAGGGGTGATTGCAAAGAAAATATCAGCAAAAATACAATACCCGAGTTCACTAGTATGAGACAGAAAGGAAGTACAAAAAATTATTTAATCATTTTACTTACTGGTATTACAAATGAAAGCTTGAATAGCAGTAGAGGGACTCTTCTCATCCAAAATTTTGCTTTGCAGAGAGAGAAGTATTTTAAATATTAATTCAAACCAACATAAAATACCTGTCAAGAGGAGTCTTCCGTATTATTACTTCCACCATAATATGAATTCTCCTGTGTATAAGGTTGCATATGAACTTACATCTTGCGGATGATAGATAGGCCAGTCATGGACCAGAAATAATTTTGTGATAGATGCAGTCATTAAATATCAGAAATGATAGGTAGCAAATACTAAAATACTAATGAATAAATAAAACTAGTTGTAGGCTGGCATTGTGTAAGAATAACACTTTGGAAGAAAGAGTTTTCTATCTACTAATTGTTGAATATGATTGTGTCAAGCACCAAACTAATTCATACAAATCAACCCATTCATGAACAGAAGAAAAGAGGACTCACTAAATAAAATACTTTTAAATGATCATTTAACCTACTTACATTTAAGATTGTCTTTCTGGATTTCATATTTGGAAATGCGATCTAATGAAGTTTTATCGTTACCATTTTGTGCTGATTAAATACCATAATCCTCTTATTTGTGCAGATCCCTAGTGTTCCCCACTTTCATTAAAAGCAGGGTTCTAATGAAGCTCATGAGGTGTCACTAGGTAATTACTACTTACAGTCTGAAATGGATCTCAGTTCCAAGCCATTTGCATTTATGTGCTAAAACTAAATGATTAATGTGGATTTTTACACATTTTTAGGTTTAATTTTTCAGTCTAATGAAACCATAAATTTAAAGCTTTCAAAAATATTCCTATCTCTTATTTAATTCAATATGTAATTGAGAACATGCTTTTGCTACAGATGGAGAGTCCTTTTCAAATTTGAATTAATTTGGTGTTTTGCTGAGCTAGAAGACTAAGTGCTACAGATTGCCCAATGTTCACTATGCTAAATCTTAGCTTTCAAATAAATGGAATGGAATTTTGGAAATTCACAAGGTCAAAACTATTTTCTGCAAAGGTGATTGCTGTATTTTCTGCCCATACTGAATGACTCCCACAAAATAGTAACAGCTGGAAATAGTTAAAGTAAAATTCAATTACACCAAAGTGAATAAACTCCAAGTTTGGTTACATATTCACTGTAATGTATTCAGGCATAATACCTCATTTTAAAGAAGTGGATGAGTTATATTTAGCTAGTGGTAAAAACACTATGCAAAAATATTATAACAGATTTATCCTTGAAGTTCAACATAGTATACCGACTTGTGAACACCAGGCTGACACACTGGTTTCAGTGAGAGACTTTTGGGAAGGGAATAAAAGAATTTCAAACCAAAATGAATTTTTAAAGGCCACGTACGTTTTGTTGTGTTTTCTTTAAGCCTAGTACAGTTTCCTCAAAGCTTGCATAAGTAATTCTGCCACTGAGATATCTCTCAGTGAAATGAATGACAGCAAAGATGGAGAAAAAACCTGAACACCTACAATGCAATACTCTTTCTACATCAGTATTCAAGACTGTTGAAGAATACTATTTTCTGTGCCTTATATGAACATTCCTCTAGTCTTCCGCTCCTCTGAGCTAGGAGGAGTAAGGATATGTCATTACCTTGACTATCTCAACTTTCTCCACCAGTTTCTAGTGGCATGTTTCATTGAGCATGATGAGAGGTACAAAACTGCTCTCTACCTCATAGTGTCACTAATAAAGAAATGCCCAACTCTCTAGTATACCTACTACTACACACAGTGTATATTGAAGGGCTATTTTATCTATCAGTATTCAGAGACTCACAAATCTTTCTTTATAGTAATATGTTACTGAAATTATTTTGAAAATAAAGCAATTGCTTGATATTCAGTACTATCATATTTAGCATCTAAGAGAAGAGAGTAGTTATCATTGAGAAGATGTTTAAGGGTTAATCGCTATATCTAGTTACAAAATCTATAAACAAAGTATCTCAAAAATTCTCATAGTAATAATTGCAGTTAACAAAATTGCCATTGATGATTACAGCTAAATCCCCAGGTTCTAATTTTCTAGTCACAGCAGTGTAAAATTCAGGGCAATACCTCATTTTTGCTCCATAACATCTGTGACAAGGTATAATGCATCACTGACAATCTAGTGATTCATGAAATGAAAACTCCTTCCTGTTTACATCACTGCAGACATTCCCTGGGGGATTTTCACAAAACACCTGTCCAGTTGTACTGCATGCAAAGCATGAGACATTAGCTATCTTAGAAAATTCTCTTATTTCTTGGTTGATTTTTTTTCTTTCTTTTTTTTTTTTTTTTTCAGAAACACTAGCCTTAGAGACATTGCAGTATCTACTTCACTTTCTGTCACTAGAATTTAAAGGTGCTCTCAGTGGGTGGAAACAGCAGACTGATAACCTCAGCACTGGTGTTCTCTACAAGCCTTTGAAAGACATATGCAGTATCACATGTAATTCAAGTGGTTGCTTTGCATTTATTTCACCAACCTCTTCAGATTCCATCTTCAAAAAAACACTCTCTTACCTTAGGCAAAACTATACTTCTGAAGGATAAATCACACATATGAAACTAAAAGTGTGCTAGCTGATCCTAACCCAGAGAACTCAAAGACCTTTTGGGCTTCCTATGGGCAGCATGGAAAGAAATTAGCCACCTGCTGAGAATAATCCTAATGCATTAGCTGTGAGGAGAAAGCAGTCTGGAGCAAACCAATAAACTCATGTATATATCTAACTTCCTACCCTGCCTTAAAGAGTGGAGCCTGCCTCCCCTTTGAATGCAGGCTGGAGCCTATTTTTAAAGTGAAGGTCTGCAGGCATTGTTTTCTTCTCTTTTTTCAGAAGGGGTAATGCCATGACTGCTCCATGCTGACTGGATGTTGAATTCCTTCTGACTGAGGAGATGCTGCAGCACAGCTCTCCAGTACCCTGCGGCTTCACCAGTCACACCCAGCATGTGGAACCATACCAGCAACACTGCAGCAGTCACAGATTGTGTGACAATTGACGGTTTCTGTTTGGAAAACACTTACTAGATTGGGTTTTTCAAGCGACTGCAGTCCTTCTCTGGTCAGGTTTTGGATAATTCTTCCAGAGCAGTTCTGGACGTGTACACAGAGCATACCAAGGCTCTTGCAAATTCCAGGTCAGAAAGGCAGATATCTCACAAAGGAAGGCATTAGTGAACAATTTTCATTTTAAGAGGTTAGCACCCGCATAAACCCCTTCAGCTGCTTTGGCCTCTTGCCAAGTTCTGTGCTGTCTAGAGGTGCTAAAGTGTTGTACAGTTGAACAATTTAGTGCTGTGTGCACTGTAAAAATTGTGCCCTACATATGCTGTATAGCTGACTGACTCACATAGCTCATAAAACAACAGAAAGGGCTCATTAAAGTTTTTGCCTACTTTTCATTTCTAATGAGTGTTCTCTCAACAAAGCTTAAATAAATGACTGAAATTGAGAGCACAGTTTTAATCCTGAAACGTAGAGATGAAATGATTGCAAATAAATGATATTAGACACCATTGTTTTGATCCAGTTCAAGAGCTCTTGCATTTTTTCACAGCCCCATGAAATAGCTGAGAATTCATTCTTTGATGCAGTGGGACTACTCTTCATATTTGTGACAGTACTTGGCCCAGAGGGACAAATTTCTGGTAAAAACATGATTTCCCTGAAAACTAAGATTTATGTTTCTTTAACATAGAAAGAAATATCAGCATATTTGTACCATAACAGTTTGTCTCTGAGCTACCTATATTCTAGGGACAGTAAATTAAAATATTAGGAATTTACTCCAAGACAAATTACTTTCTCTACCATATTTCTAATAATGTACATCATGGAAGATGACTGATAATGTAGCATGAATTGCTTTAGCCCCCACACAGAGGCACATTTGAACACATCCTTTAATCTTTTTCTTTCCTTAAATCACAAAAACACCCTCTTCCCAAAGCATGAGCTGCTACCTCAGCTTTGTGGCAAGTATCCCTAAATCTATTATAACAGTAAAACCAAAGTTGTAAGTAGGGTTAGGATTTGGGATAGTAATTATATCTAGATTTAAAATTATGTGACAACTTTCACACTCTGAAAAAAACAGAGTTTCCACTCATAGAATAATAGACTTATTAAAAAAATTTATAAAGGACTGCATTGAATTTTTTTTTGTCATAACTGAAAAACTTCTTCATGTAAAGACCTTAAGAATAGGTAAAATGCTGATGGGACTCAGGAAATCAACACTTAAAACAGACACTACATTCTACTTGTTACCCTTGTTCTCTGATTTTTTAGCACTAACAATTTTTTTTTTTTTTTTAGTTTTAGCTATATATTATGATAAAACAAAACTGACAAAGCCACATTTTGCTAGATTCTTTTATTTCTATTCCTTTTTCCCCATTTATGTGCATGTGCCAGGAAGACTGCCTGAAAATTAGAACACAAACAAAATATGTCCCTTTTTTTTCCTTTTCAGATGAAAAAAATGTTCCTATTTTCTGCTTTCTGTCTTCATTTTTTAAGAAACAATTATTGTCTTTGTTGAAATTGTTAAATCACAACATTCCTAATGTCACTGGATTTTGAATTGCACTCTACTTGTTTAGTTGTGAAGTATGTTTTAAAAAGATCGATATCTCTCTGTTTTGTTTGGTTGTGCAGGCAGATGACTGTAGTACCTTAGAAGAAAGTCCACATTTTCTGAAGGACAGGGTCAGATTTATGTCTCTAGAAAAGTCAAATTGTATTTTAAAGTGGTGATTTTACTGCATGCATAGAAACTAGAGCAAAATAAAATTATTTTCATAAAATATTAAAATTCAGTAATTTTAAATTGTTTCAGAAAAAAAGGAGAGGGGTTGGGGAGGGGAAAGACTGACCTTTAAATTGTAGTAAAACTTGTACAAACCACATGTGGGGACTATTTTCCAAAGGGCAATTTTAGGTATTCAGCATCAATACCAGACATTCAGGTTGGGCAGTTCAGAGAAAAAATTGTAACTTTCCAAAGACAATTGAGCATTTGGGCATCATTCAGCTCTTGAAATGTGCCATCAATCTATATACTATATTACAATGGAAAATGAATCCTTAGTCTATGATATTTTCAAAATCTCCTCCTACAACGTGTGCTGGTTTCATTGTTCTGCTCATTATATTGGGTGGAAAATCTTCCAACACCTTTCCTCTGGAAATGCTGATCCAACAAAACTGGAACCAGCTGATGTCTAATTTTTGAGGCAACGCTGACTGACTTCTTGCCAGTCACCAACCTACCCATGCTAGAAACCACTCCCTAAAAGTGGAGCTCCTTGACTTCCCAGGTTCCCAACAACTTGTTTTATGATATGTTCAGGGAGACATGCCAAACAGGAGTGGCAGCAGGAGGCGCTGACCTGCACTGTCTCGGAGTTCTCAGGCACACCATTTGGCTTGTTACCTGCGCGGGTAGTAGTAGCCTGCAGAGAGACAAACTCTGAATCCCAGGACACACGAAGCTGCCTTTTGAGAGGTATTAATGCCTGAGTAGCTGCAGATATTGAAAACCTGGATAATGCCAGTTTTCTGGCAGCTTGTTTCTGAGTGAGCTGCTGGGGGACTTGACATGCTGCTGCTTCTCTGCTTCCCTGCTACCTGGCTCTGTAATGGGATGCCAGCGTCTGATAAAAGGTAGAGAGAAGTGCTTGGACAATCTGCTCTTAAAACCAAACCTCATGTTTATGTCTTACAAATGGTCTGTACTAAAGGCTATAAGCAAATCAGACATTACAGATCTGATTATAGGCATGCCTTGTGAATCAGTTTTATGAGACTAGAGCAATAAACTGCTATAACAGGCGAAAATTTTGTGAGCAGTGAGAAATTCACTTCAGCCAGAAAAAAACTTTTTATGGATGACAATACAATTACAAGCACAAGGAAGTCCTTGGAGCAGGTATTGACTATGTCTGCAAGAGGCCGCAGGCAACATGAAAAGTGTAAGTGATCTCAGCCATAGCTGTGTCTGCACTATGGCTAGATGAAAAGTTTTGAGTAAAAGCAGGGCAAGAAGTATGACAGTCTTGGACAAAAGGAAAAGAGTATGAGAAGCCTGCTGTGCCTATTTCTGAAAGCCTGCTTGCAGGACACAGGGTGCTATTATTAGGTAGATATCTCAGCTGCAAGTGTTATTTTAAAGGTCATTATAACTAGACATTAGGCATCCAGGGTAAAGCTCTTCCAACAAGTATTATTAACTGGGTTTCAGAGCTGGTGACTGAGTGCCCTTTTAGCAGTAAATTCCAAACAACTCAATTGTCAATGTCTAAGAAATTCCAAAGCAAGCCCTAGGTGTCAGCTTGTTTTAGGTGCCCAGCTCCTGGGTTAATTGCTTCCTGGTGCTCTTAGGCAGCCCAGGTAGCCTTGCAGCTTAGGGCGCAAGCCATTGTCATTCACTGCAGGTATTTCCAGCAAGCTAAAAAGTTGTTTATTATATAATAATAAATAATAAATATAATAATAAAATAATATAATAATAATATAATAATATAATAAATAATAATATAAACCACATCAGTTGTTAAAATATCTAGAAACCCTATGGAAGACAATGTGTGAGCTGACCTTTTATTCAGATTTGCAATTAAAAAAAAAAAAAAAGCCTAACTAAAATGCAGACTCCTTAACAATAAAGGTCTGCATTTTCCATTTAGCTCTATTGTCCATCATTTCAGAAATTACATCAACACTCAAAGCAATATCACCTACATCTTTGTGATAAATTCTTTAAAAAGGAAGCTTATATGGAAATCTAGAGTGTATATATTCACAGAGCACATTTTACAATTTTACCAAGCTTTAGTGCTCCCTTGTTGCAAAACAAGACAGTGATTAGATAAGGGACATCATCTACAGCTTCTGCCCCCAAATGGATACATCTTGAATAAAAAGCATCATCCATAATTTGTCAGTGTAACTCAAGACCCCAAGGCCAGCCACTCCTGGGAAGGCTAATTCAAAACCAAAGAGAGAACATAATACTAATATTAGCTTCTGCTTGATTTTTCACAAAGCTTTTTGTAGTGTGTAGTGAGCAGAAAACCACAGAGCTTTCACAAGTTCAGGAAACAGAAGGAGATACAATATGAAAAGCAGAGAGATACAATATGAAAATGATGAGACCTGAGCTTAGGAGCCATTCCACAGTCTGCAGAGGCAAAACTGTCCAGCAAATATAAGTTACTTGCCAAGTTTTTAACATCACTTAAAAGAGTCATTCCCAGTGACAAGCATGTACTCTTTCTATCTCCATATATGCATACATATAAATAAAACCCTTGCAGACTCTCCTCAGCAGCTGTTTGTTTAGAAACCTCCTGAAGAGGCTGTATAAATTTGATATGTAATTTGCCTGTAATAACAAAATAGTATTAAACCTAATATAAGTACACTACTTGCAAATTTTCTACAATTCATTAATAAAAAAATATTAATTTCAACATGACATTGAGTAGGGTAACTGCTGTTGGTTGCATATGCATACTTTGTATCTTTTCACAGTTTCTGGCCTATAGTTCACAAGCAAACTTGGGAGCAAACATCCTGTTCCTTAGGAACACACTTTGCACCGGCAACCATCCATGCTTTCTTTCTCCCCTGCCTCCTAAGTGATGGCATTAATACAGAAAATACATCTTGATGCCCTTTTCTGACAATTCCAGTACTTACCTCTGGCTTCTTCTGACTTTCTAATTGATTCTGAGTCACAACTGGATCACATTGTCTTGCTTTTATATTTAATAACTTGTCATGAATGTCATTTCCAACATGTTCTCAAAGGTGTTTGGAAACTTCTAGCCTCTTATCTTTCAGTTAGAATCAAAAATAAAAAAAATTCCAGGAAACATTTCTGAAAGTTACAACATCAGTTTCTGCTCTCATGGACAAAGGCAAGGTATTTCAAATTTTATCACTGGGGAAGAGGAGACAATTACACTGCAAGGTTGCTTACAACTAATGGATAAATCATCAAACCATGTCTTCAATGGACTGAGGAGGCTAAAGTATGGTTGAATGGACACAACTGGCTTTTCCAGAAGTTTGATGCTCTTCTCAATCAACCAGACACCTTAATTATGTATTGGCTACATGTCTAATGAAGTGCCATGGTGTTACATACATAAATACTACATATATAAAAGACTTTTCTGTCAAAAATCAGTCCTCAGGATATTGTAATACAGCTGTATTGTAACACAGGGTGAATTCATAGTCTGACACTTACAGAAACACAGAAAAACCCTTGTACTGGCCCTAAATTTGGAAGTGGTTGATGGATTCAGTAATGACTGAATTTGGCTTATGAATTTAATTACTGCTTTAGAGCTTGGTGTTGAAAACAGCTAAATAAAACAAGCCATTAGCAATATAAAAGCTCCAAATGTGTTTGTTTATATGCATTTATTTGTGAAGATTTAAAAGAATTTAAAAGAATTATTAATTGATCCTCTGCCCTGTCAAGACTTGTTAATTCCAATTAGTTTCTTTTTCCCATTATGTCTCATTCAAAGACATTATCAAGTGATCAAGTAACTATGCTCGGATATTAACTTCAGCATATGAATGTTGCTCACACAGTACAGCTGAGAGCAGGATTAAGTCTGAAGGAGAAAAGCCTCTTCCCATGTGTTCAGCTTTTTTTTTTTTTACTAAATGTAGATTTCATCTGAATACTACATAATACCTGGTGGTGAGCATTACTGTGCAGCAAATATCACAAGGGGTAGTGTGGTTAGGGGAAACAATCAAGCTGGGAGCAGGGTGTGAAGGAATTGCCCTCATGTATACTTGTTTAAGTTTCGCTCACAGGACAAATCCAGGCTAATGTTCATGATCAAGCTGAATAAATGATTTTGTTGTGTCTTCTGAGCACTGAGGACAAGCTTTTCTGGGATCAGCAAAGGCTGAATTTGGCTATCTTTGTGGGGTTTGAGGTTTCAGTTTAGGGATTTTTTTATGAAATCATACAGTTAATAGATAGTTTTTTATAAACATTGAAGTTACAAAAATAAATTTACATGATTTTAGTTCAGAGAGAAACTTTTAACCTAAATCAAAATGTTTTTGTTACTTCATTATACCACTAAAAGGAAATTAGACCTTAACACTGACTCATTTTCAACACTTTAAAGTCTATTGTTATAATAAAGAAGAAATAATAATGGAGCAAGGAGCCTCTGTTAATTTGACAGTTTGGTTAATATAGGCAGCATAGTTTCAATATAATGATCCAAGAGATATTTTTCAAAATAGGAAATCTGCCAATTTTCAGCAACAAGGTGAATTGTCTTCATCTTTCACAAACTTTCTAAAACCATTTAATCTTAAGCTAAATGTGTTATGTTAATTTTTTTTTCTGTATAAAAATCTTGAAAGGAAATTCTGCTTCACCAGCTAAAAGTGATATCAAGTTCACAGTTGGTTATGCTTTAATTGCCCATTCTGAGCCACTTCTTTACTCTTGGTTCTCTACTAATACCCACAGTTTACAGAATATAATTGTTTGAATTACAGCACTGTAAAACAGCCACTAACTCCATTTATCATGAGAGAACAGTAGATAGAGCGAGCACAAATGCAATCAGAACTTCCATCAAGAAGGAAAACATTTGGACAGTAGAATAAAAAGAGAATAAAAACTTACCAGAAAGCCTGTTTCTAAGAAAAACGTAGGTCTTATCCTCACAAAAATCATGAAGAAAAGCAGCCCTCAAATTTCATACTCTGTCAAAACCAGACTTCAGTGATGCCAGGCACTTAAAACACTCTATCAGTCTAACTTGAATAGATATTTTGGTATGGCTAGCTACTGCTCTAAAACACATTTTATGTCTTTTTTTGCACAGAGGTTATGATATGCTTGAATCTTTAAAAAGTGTGACTTTATTCTCCCTTATATCTGCATCCAACACTTAATCTTGTTTCTCATTTTGACATGCTACAGATTTAAGCTGGTGGCTTTTGCTTGGTTCCTGCTTGCTTGATACAACCAGGAAAAAAAGTACTCATGAGAGAGTGCTCTGCATAAGGAAAGAGATTAGTGGTGACAAAAAATTATCTAGAACTGCAATAGCAAAGTAAATTTCAGTTTTGTAGAAAACAGCCAAATAATTCCCTCATTGTTCATCATCTTGGTAGCTTAAAAAGGATTTCAGACACGATAAGGAGCTAAACTGTTCTAATTGGTAAGTATATTTTAGCACTTACTAAAACTATAACACAAAGCATGGCCTGCTTCTCAACATAACCTGGTTTGCTTCTTAACAGCGCCTCTGAAGACACATTGGCCAATATGATGTGCCTTAGAAAAACCACTTCAAGGGGTACCATTTCCACAGCCACCCTTGTGTCATATGTTAATCTTCTCTACACTGTATTATGAGATAATGGACTAGTCCTCTTTTACAGGGATATAAAATTAACACAAAGATAACAAGAGCCAAACACATTATGACTGATGCATTACAAAATTCGTCTTGAACCATACTGTTTTTGTTACAAGCCACTTTGATTTGTTTGCACCTTCAACTTATGGCTCCTTTTTTTTTGAGTGCCACTTGTCTTAGATCAGTCTTTAAAAGCAGAAGATTTTGGTCTTGTCTATATCTCTTCCTAGACAATTTTCTATATCTGTGGAAAACTTCAACATATCCTGCCATTGCAGGAGCTAAATCAAAAAGTATTTGTTTACTTCACCTTATTAACTACCAAATGTCTTTATATTCTCTCAAGTAATAACTTCAGCCCAAAATATCTTGTGGCTTAAATAAGGACAGAATTTTGCAGCGATATTTCAATTATAAACTCATGCCCACGTATATGATTTGGAAATAGAAATGTGAATCTAGACTAGACATTTAATACTAAAACTAAACCTTTTTAATCTTAAAGCTGGGCTAAAAAAATCAAATGAAAAATGTTTTGATGAAATAAACTCAGAAAAGTAAGAAACCACCCTGTGGGTCTTTGCCACCATGCTAGATGTCTTTTCATAAGATTCATGGAAGCAGCAGCTGGAAATTTCAAGAGAGAAAAACAAAGTAAAATTTTCTATGTATGTGAAAATTCTTGTGGGAATAAACATTCCCAGCTCATTTACAGACAAAAATAAGGGAAAACACATCTATACAGATATATTCAAACTTTATTTATGCAAACAGGCATTTAGAGACAGTTCAAGACCATAAAAAAACTTTTCAAACTTGACATCATATTAAAGAATTTACTCACTCTCCCTTGTTTCCTCTTCTGTAGCTCCACCGAAGACAATTTCAAAGAGGTTGTTGGTTCAAGGACAGCAACAGTTGTTAGAATACATGTTCTCTTGGTAAACCTTGTTTTCCACTACTCTAAATCTGCTGTTTTGACCAACAATGCTTAATCCAGCAATGCTTCCTATCGGTAGAAGATAAACCTTAATTTTTGTTAAACATTCTTTTTCTATCTCCTAGATGCTGTACCACATGATCATATAGCTTAAAAAAAAATTCATTCTGTATATTCAGGATAAAAGGTTTATGCTTAAATGATTCCTTATATTCAATCTAGTACACAAATGCCCCTGAAGTCATAGGACATGAAACCTTTAACAGCCTTGTCTGTAAAGGCTGATACCAGGTCATTGAAATAGCACAGCCTCCAATAGTTGGAGCAGAAGTTCCAGTCCCCTAAAACTCAGTTAGTCATCATATTAGTTAAGCAGACACAGGCAAGCAGGAAAAAAACGTGCTTCACCTCCACCATTTTATGACATTAGGTTTTAGAGAGAAATGCAAATAGGTCATTTTAAAAATGTACAATTCTTTTACCTTCAACATTTTCAACGTATACCTACTTCAGTGAATGCTGGCTTCCAGTTCCTTCTTTAATGGAGCCATCTTGCTTTTAAAAGAGGTATTATATGCTCATCTTAGACTGGGTATAATCAGTCACTACTGTAGAAGGATGGCAAGGGTTGATGAAGGGATGATAATGATTCTTTATTTCTGCACAGCTTCCCACATTACCTGTAGAATGGCTTTAGGACGTCATGAATCAGAAGTTACTGGTCAGATTGGAGCTCCTGCAACAGCTGCCAGTAATAATCTTTAGAGAGGTTCAGCTTTGCAGGTGATAACATATTTATCCATTGTTATCCATAACACACCATGAGTTTTTTAAATTATAATTTAACAATAATAAAATAGCAGTAGATAAAAATGTGCAACATTGAAAAGAAAACAAAAAACCAAACCCAAACAAAAAAAATCCCAGCTGTTGAATGTGATTTTATATCTTAAAATCCTCTCTATCAGAAAGATTTTTTTTTTCCAAAGGAATGAATATCAGATCAGTTTCATAACAATAAATTAGTGTTTCTGTGTATGTAACATCTGGCTCAAAATTGTGGATTTACAGCTATAAGTAATATTACAAGTTTGGGGAATGGATGGAATGATTATGGTTATCTAAAAGCACACTACCTCATCTCTAAGAAATGTGGCTTTTATGGATATTTCATTTCTGAAGCAAAAAGTAATTTCTTGTGAGTGAAGGCAAGAATGTGAACACAATGAGAAAAAAATCAATAATCAGCAGAATTATTTAAAGTAACTGAGTAAGTAGCTTTCATTTTTAAAAGGGTATTTTTAAAAGTGTAATTCAATTTGAAGGTTTTAACTGAACAGAAGAAGGTCAAGAATTTTACTATGATTACTTACAGTATGTTGCTATAAAGTCAGTAATCTTTAGTACTGACACCTATTATATTGGAGCAAAGAAAAAGCTACCTTTCTGCATCTGTAGTTCTTACTATAATCTGTACAATGTCTTTTCAAAAAGATTTAGCTATTAAATATATATATATATTTATAAAGAAATCTCAGAAATCTGGCACCATTACAGAATGTTTTACAGTGTTTAAGAGAATGTCAGTACTTTCTTTATAAACCTTTGCCTTCAAAGGTTTATGACTGAGCCATAAAAATCAGTTCATTGTATAACTTCATTTATTAACTCTCATTTTAGGAGTCTGTTCCCCCACCCCGCTCTTTCCCCCTCACTAAATAGGCAGAATTTATTCCTATGCCTATTACATATTTATTTTTAGAAATAGTCTTTTATGAGTGATTTTCTTCCAGTTACATTCCTTCACAATTGCCCAGCATGACTTTTTAAATATAATGTAACAAACCCTTTAGTATATATGCAAGACGATCTCTCAGCTTTCAAAGTCATAGATTATAAATAACTAAGAAACTCTAACACATTTAATCTCCAAGCCCTGAGTTTCTGTTTTAGCTCACCTCCTTTATTATTGAGTAAAAAAGTCCCTTAGTTGTTGCTTCTCTTTTTTGTTGCCACAAGACTCAGCAGCATTCCCACCTGATTCTCTGTCAGTCTGCTAACATATGTAGAAAGCTGTGAAACAGAACTACATTTTCATGAAATATTTGCAGAAAAAACACATCTTGGTGCCTTCCTTGTTTCTATGTCTCTGTGATACAGGCCCGGGCCATAAAACTAGTCTCACATATTCTTAGAAGACTGGTGTTTCAGTAGCACCAGCATGTCTAGTAACAGTGATCCACTCTATATTGTGAAGAAATTTCATTACATTTCATATGGAATCAGAAATTCTTAACATTTCAAGTCCTCAGCAACAAGCTGCAAGCCATCAAAATGGATGGCTGCCAGTCATAGCTACAATAATCTCCCACTTGGATGTTCCTGCATCCATGGGGAGACTTTTAAAAGTGTAATTCAATTTGTAGCGTCCCAGTCCTACACTACTGCCAAGCACCCGGGTTTGAATTATCCAGAACTCCCCAGCAGCCCTCTTTGACTGTTCTACCACAATTGGCACTGAAAACAAGAGTCTGATCTGATTGTTACTGGCTCCCTTGGGAATAGCCCTATGGACTAGCAATGGTAAAATGACTACAGCACCCACTGTTTGCAGATCTGCAAAGGATTCACTTGTCAGCAGCAGTCCATTCTAATCTTCTGAAGGAAGCAAACTAAAGTGAATAGCTCTGAAACACAAAAAAGCTGCCTGAGGTGGAGTTAGTGAGGCAGGAGTGGAAGGGTGAGAGGAGAAAAATGTTGTTATATAAATAGATCTCATCAAAGACAGCTGCTTATCTGGTAATCCTTGTACACCTTGTGCGGACTCTAGATGAGTCAAGCTTTCTCATATCTGCTGCTGGATGAGAGCAGCAGAGAGACCCTGTGGGTCTAAAGCAGGACAAGGCTGAGCTTTATGGTGCATTTATTCCCTTTGCTGCATTCCTGAGTGATCTAACAGAGCAGTGGTTCTTCCTCAAGGACTATGTTGATATAAAGTAATAAAAAGGATTGTACTGATTTGGCTGTCAAACTCAAAGATAAACTCACTGACATTCCCAGAAATAAGGCAGAGTTCTGTTGTCCTTTTATGTCTGAAAACACATCACATTTCCACACAGTGAAACTTCCTGTTTTCATTCTTTCTTATATATCTATCTATTTACTTGCTCTCATCCATTGTGTTGCCTCAGCTTTCTCCCCTGAGACATGATGCTTTCAGCTGGCCTGTTGAACCTAGTTCTTTTATCAAGAAAGTGATGACTGAAAGCAACTAAAATTAGGCTGTCTATTTAGTTGTTTATGATATATTGATACTCTCCTCGATTACATTCTCTTAGGAAAGAGAGATTCATATGTCTATATATGTCTCAATCTTTCTAAATAGCTATCTGGGGAACTGACATAAAATCAAATAGGCTGATTGCTCTTAGTTTCTCTATCATTTTCTCTTCATGTAGTCCGTGCAGAGTTTAAACTCCTCTGGGAAGGCATCAGATTTGTAGATAGTATTTCAAATAGCATACATATTTCTCACTGAAAAAAAACAAACGAAACAAACAATCAACAAACAACCAAGATATTCTAGACTCCCATTGCTTTTCACTTAGTGTGATCTAGAGAATCTGCAAAGCTTAGATTGTTTTGGCACAAGTAAGTTACCACTAAGTTTCAGAGTAACCTTCAGTAACTCACCCCACCCCCTTTTCCCTTAATTATGAGATGGTGATAGAAATATTCCATAAACCACAAAGGACTTTAGGTCTTACATGTGATCATTATTGTCTAAATAACTTAAAATTCAGTCATTCCCCTCACAGAATACATGCATCCCAAAACAAACAAAGCAAAACAAACCCCAGTCAACCAACCAAAAAAACCTAACTTCTTACGGATTTTTCATGGTCTTTTCCCAGTAAGTGAAAGATACCAATCCATAAGTCTTTATCATGTGGAACAAGGGGACACAGTTTCATTAATAAGACATCATCAAATGGCAGGGGAGGAATCCAAAGAAAGTTACTGATTTCAGAAATCTTTGGATGAGGGCATGTATTTTCATTCAAATACTTAACAGGTAACAAGAGAGGGTTTCCATTCGTTTATAGAGTAAGGATGTTTAGTATTCAATTGTATACCCCATTCTGTGACATTACTGAGCAAAACTGCTCAGCTATAGCTGCAAGGTTACATTATTTCTAAGAGCACAAGAAACTTGAACCTGGGCCTTTCCACTAACTGATCTCTACAGTGATTATATCACAATTGGGGAAAAGGAAAGTAAGAATTGAAGCTGATGCCAAATTTTCGTATCAGCACACTGAACAATCAGAGTTCAGGATGAAATGCAAACAAAAACATTTTCTATTAATTTTCTTATCAAGTTTAAAGTTCAAAGGTAGTTTTACCTCCACTCCTTAGAAATGCTAACATTGGAATCGGCATTTCTGGAACATTTATTAATGGCAGCAACTTTTCTAAAAATGATGCTATCAGTACTCTAGAACTTGTTAATCATAAAGTCAAAGTACACATCAGCTGGATGGAATACAACAGAGCTTACAAAACAACTGTTTAATTTTTGAAATATTTTCCTAATTGCAGGGAGTAGTAAAGCAACAAAGGAATCAAATTTCACAGCTAAAATTTTACTGCATTAATATCAATGGCATTTTTCTTTTAGCAAGTCAACAACCAAAAGAAGCTGATTCTGTTCTGAGCCATCTGCTTTATTGTATTTAAAATTACAGATAATGATTATATGAACTTGAACATTTAACATTTCTGGCTACTCTGAGACAAAAATGCAATTTCATAGCCCAACTTTTCATTTATAATTTGGCTTATGCACTGACAAAGGAGAGAACAGTTGTTCTGTAGCAGTTGCTCAGGTCCCCAGTCATTAAGTTAGTTAAGATTTTGGAGAATTACATAGAAGACTTTCAGGATTGCTTCAGCCTAGACTGAATTACCAATAGCAGCAAATGAAAGGAGTCACAAATTAGATAATGTTGCCTCCTTTTCCAGGGAAATGACTCAGGATCAGTGCTCAATTCAATCAGATAAAATAAATTTATGGTAACCATCAGTAGGGACTTCATGTATGCAAGAATGTGACTTTCAAATATTTATTTCTACAGAGAAATCATTGCTTTGAAATCTAGCCAAGCCCAAATGTCTGAAAACACAATCAGGCATTATATGTGAGTCCTGCTTGTTTTCATTTTCTTGATTTCCATTTTTCTTTGTTTCCTTCTCATCTTCACACTCTAAATATTATCAAAATCAACAAGGGAAAGCAGCTGAATAGAGGACATGGTCAAAAAAAAAACCCTATTCAAGTGCATTGGCAGGAATAATGTGAGTAAAGTAATTACTGGCCACTTTATTCTTAATTTTTAATTACAGCAACCCTAGAAGTACAGCTAATCAAAAAGCTTCTTTTTTTTTTTTTTTTTTTTTTTAATTGAAATGTCTCTGTGAACATTTTTGGTTTTAACTTTTACTTTGATTAGTGTAGTTAAATCCGTGATTGGTTAGGTGTCCTAATATTTCTTTGGATCTCACCAAAGCTATCCTTACTTTTAATTCCATGATGACTTTGATGTGGTATTACTGGAGATGAATACATTCATTGTGAATAAATGAAATGAACCACAGCACAAGGAGTTTCACTGTACGGATGTACTGCTAGTTGGTAACTTGTTTAATCACTGGTTTGACAAACTTTGTTGGTGAGTCAAAAGTAGGCAGAAGGGACACTAATAAAAAGCCGGCTAAACAGACGTGTAGACCATGGCTAGTTATTTGTTGGGGATTTGAGGAAGGTTTGGTACAAGAGCTGATGCAAAAAGGGAACTGTTGCTGAGAAAATTTCTCATCAATTCAGGACTGGTATATTCTATGAAATACTGCCAGTAGTATGGATAAAGGGAAATTTTTATCTGTGTATACACGCTACAAATCATTCCCGTATTTTTCAAATTTTTATGATTACATTTAAATTTCCTGTTAAACACTTCCTTGTCTTTATAAGACTAGTGTATTTCCAAGAGGAAGTTTTTTTCTGCTGCAAAACTATAATATTATTTGATGGACAAGAAGATAATGACTAGACAAAATATATCCATTGTCCATTTTAATGTATTTAAGCACTGTTTTGGAAAAACGTTATGAAATTTATCCTGATATGCTGCACATTATGAATGTGCAAAGGAGTTATAAAACTCCTCTAGATTAGCAGCTAAGGGGATCCCTTAATGACGGATTGATGACAGAGATGTGACTACAACATCTGCTTTGTGGCAATGAAATATAAGTGAAGACTTGATGGCAGAGGCATGTCAGAGTGCCACTTCACTCTGGCTGACTTCTAGCCTATGTAATGACACTTTGGTTACACTTAGAGACTAGTATAATCTACTGTGATATGGTACCAAAATGAGGGTAACAGAAGGTTAGAACAAAACCTTTGCCCCCAACTGCATAAAGCTCTGTGCAAATGTGTTGAAGCTGCTCCCAAATTTAAGATTTTGTAGTATAAACACAGCAGAACTGAGTTAAAATTCTAAACACCTCTCAGAAGTTTTACCAAAATAGCATTACTTAAATTTTGTGCTTAATACATCTTGTTAAAAATATCCAGTACACATGGAAAGAATTAGGATAGTGACAAACATGTAATCTAAATGCAGGAACAGTGAGGAAGCTATGCTACACAGACTAATCTAGAGGATTAATGGCTTGTTTGCTCATTTTATTTTTGTAATCTCCTAATGTATCATAACACCTGACTATTTCAGGGAGGTCACTATTTGCTATCTCATCTAAAAGAAGTAGAACTAAAGAATAGCTTGAAAATGTTACTTAGAAACGAAATTATACTTCTCTTTCAGGGATCTTGTCAGTGCTTTTACAAAATGTTAATCTTCTGTATATTTTCCCATTTGATATACAATTATTATTTACAAGCAGTATGAATTCATTAGCTTTATGCAACTGATAATTATTACGCATGAGTTGCTTCCTGTTCCTCTTGACTGAAATGAGAGGAGGTAATTCATCTCTGAAAGTTTCCCTTTAGCAACTTCCATAAGTAAATAGCATAACTAAATTTTTGTTAAATCTGCACTAGTTTATCCTGACTCATGTTTTATCTAATTTGAATAAAATATTAGCAGAATTTCAAAGAAAGGATGACTCAGCTCTGAATTTCCAGTGTCAGTCTAGAAGACCTACATGTAATGATGAATTTTCTCAGAATGATTTTTTTTTTTGCCTTGACTGTAGACTTTTTGAAACCGGAAGTCCCCACATTGTTCTTGTTGTCAATGAGATATTTATCAAAGCATCATGTTGCTCACAGTTGTGTCAATTTGGAAAGTTTCTGACTAGAAACTTTCCAAAGTTGTATGTTTTCTGAGAGGAATATAGAGAGAACTGAATAAGAAACCTTTCTACTTCCACAGTCCATAGATTGACTGGAGTCTTTCATGAAAATAAATAATTATTTCTATCATTGAACAAAAATAAATGTGAGCGATCACAAAAATTTTACAGCCACCTTTTCCAGTGAATGGCTTTGTGATAAAAAAGCAGCTAGTTAAAAATAAAACCTTTTAGACAGTTGTCAATAAAATCACTGCTGGTACACTCCTTATAGATACAAGGAAATTAAGTTTCATGTAACATGATTGTTTATACTTTAAAAAGCAATGTTCTCCAATCCCAGTTAAAAGAAGACACTACAGTCTGAGGAAACTTGTATTACTCGTATGAATTAAGTCTAGCTTCCAGCTCTCAAAACATCTTTTACATATTTTTCCATTTCCCTTAGCTTCAGTTCAGCTATTGTAGCACAGGAATATATTTTATGAGGTCATATGAATTTTGAAAACCAGGACTAGTACCTCTCTGAGATGGTATCAGAGAAAAAGCCATTTAACTATGTTTCTTAGAAGCTGCCCACATGGCTTAAGACAGCAGAGGAGAAAGAATATTTCTGACTGCTCAGTTAAATTAGCAATTTTAATTAGGTGCACTAACCTGTTTCCCTTACGAAGAACATCTGCTGGCCACATAACTGAACAGTGTGAAGAAGACAGGCAGGAATATTTGTCTAGCAGGCTTAAGAGCATCTGTCAGCTCCCTGTCACATTCAAGCAAGCACTAGCCCTATTTCCTAGCCTACGCCCTCCTGTGCCAGAAAGGAAACGTGAAAGAGTTTGATGAGATGTAGAGCGCACCCCAACTGGGTTCACAGTCCTGATAAACAGTGAATGTGAACTTGTAGATCATCCTCAGATGTCCTGAAATTTATACAAAGCCTTTTCTTAGTTTCATTTTATTTCTGAATCCTTTGCCTTATTCTTAGTGTAACACTCAGCATCACAAGTATTAATTGCTTACCTTTATGGACATTTAGTAGCTCATTAATGATCACGATACAACCACACTCAGTGATGCAGTGGAAGAGAACAAGCAAAAGAAATTTAGCACAAAAGCAAGCAACACAGTCAGATAAACTGGGTACTGCTAAATCAGTTGCACAAATTGGTGACTGAATGGGTTGACACTGACCCTTTTCATATAAAACATTGATCTGGAGCTACTATTGCTAATCTTATTTCTAGTACTTTTATTACATGGAAAGAGTATTCAAAGTATTAACACTTGCTTTTACTCTGGGCACATACTCAATGACACAGGCATAAGGTCACGCTAGCTGACCCATTCAGCACTCCACTTCTTCCTGCCCACTAGCCACACTGTCTAGCAACAGCAGGAAGTCGTGCTCCTGCAGACTGCCTGAAGGGTCACTGGGAGAGGGCACACATGCTCATGGTACTAGAGAACTGTACCTGACCTCAGGAGACACTCTAAGTAATTGTCCTGGTTTCACCCAAGGACAGGGTTAATTTTTCCTAGTAGCCAAGAAGGGGCAGAGCCTGAAGTCGTGTGGGAGTGGCCAAACCCTAATACTATTCCATACCATCTTACATCATTGCCAGACACAGGAGAAAGGTACTCTCTCTCTCACTTCTGAGAGGAAGGGCATTCCTCTTCTGGTTGAGAGCAAGCTTGGTGGACAGAGGGTCACGGTGGAGTGCTGCTGGCTGTGACTGGTCACATCAGGTCAGGCTCAGTGAGCATTTTGCATGTAAATACTCTCTTCTGAGGTAATCTATGTCAAGGTCACATGAGGTCTCTGGGCCAGTCACAGGTTTTTGCCATTCATTCCCAATCAGGCTCACTTCAGCTTCCAGTGCAGTCAGCTGTTGGGGTCCCCCTGTCACCCCAGGAACAGGGGTGGATTCTGCCCCTACGTATACAAGATTTTCAAGGCTTGGATAAATCCCTGAGTAACCTCATCTCACCCCATAGCTGATACTGCTTTGAGTAGGCAATTGCATGGGGATGACTCCCGGTCCTTTTCAGCCTGAAATATCCTATGATCCTGACTTATGATATCAATAAATTTAATAATTCAAGAAAAATATAATTGTTGGTGTTCTAGTGCCAGTATTGTCTTCAACAGAAAAGCCACGTTACAGGAAAAAGTATAGCTGTATTGAAAGGCAGAAAATTAAAATTCTGCAACAAAATTTAGCATATATTATAGTTAATGGGGCATATTTTGAAACTGCTAAAAGTCCATTCATTGTCACTGTAATAGTTAAAATGGGTAGAGGATAAGTTGTAACTTGGTGAGATTTCAGGTGCCTAGCTAGAGGGCAAATCTTAGCCCACAGAACTGTTCCCTTTTTTATTTGAAAGGAGAAGAGTTGATCTAGCTCGTTCAATGATAGCTTCATAAATAAAACTCCAAAGTGAGAAACTTGCTTGTGCACTGACCCAAGGGTAATGTAAATGGAGAAACCAGGCTGTCCATGAAATAAACCTCTTTCACATCTTGTATAAGCAGGATTCATAAAGGGCTATCATGGTTTTCAGTGAAGGGACAAGATAATTCTGCTTTGCCTCTTACCTGCTTTTTTTTCTCCCTGCTCATCTTAATGTTAAAGGGTAATGTTAAAGTAGATAAATCAACTATGTTTCTGCTTCTTATTCTAGATTTTGCTTGCTTGGTGGCTTTCTGAGCTCATAGTAGGAATTTGCAAAATCTGAAACTAGTTCTTCAGAAATCCATAGCTGCTTCTCCTTCTTTCCAAGCCCTTTCATGCATCCTCATACATTTGGCTGTTGCTATTGCCACATTCACTTTGGAGCACAACAACCCATTCCCACCTTACACTAAAAGACAGGAAGTGACATGCATATTATCAGCATAAGTGATTTTACTGAATTTAGTAGTTACAGTATCTATCAATAGACATATTGCTACAAAGAACTCAGTAGTACAATTCAATGTCTCATGAGGAATGAAGAGGAAAAGATTTGATTTTCCCCTTCTCTGACTGAGTCTTTAAGAAAAGCTAGAATTCATCCTAATGCTCTGCAGCAGCCCCAGTTTAATCCAAAGGCCTAAGAAATTTCACATTATTCATCTTCTTTCTACTAAGTTAAAATATGAGTTGGGTTCAAAGAGATACTGGGTGACAGAGAGAAAACCTATGGCCTCTTTCACATCCAGAATATAATATGCCAAAGTACCTCCGCTTTTGAATACCAACATCTGTCCTTGCCGTGTCAATAGTTCACTCTAAAAGGATCATGACTGAAACATTTATATCAACTACTTTATTTCCCCTAGGAGTGAGTCACAAGCTGGTGGTAAAAACTGGTGTCTTTCCATTGATTTTAATGGAGCTATGCCAGCTGGCACCACCTGAAAATTTCATGCCTTATCTCAGATTCCACACTTCATATGACTTAATTCATTATGAAAGTAAAACCTTGTGGGAAGAAGCCATGCCTCTCTGCTGCTCTGTCTCATTACTAACACTTACAGAAGATTAGATTTTAGAATTCCTGACCTGCTTAGTCCTTCAGAAAGAAACAAAGCTAGAAGAGTGATGCCAAATAGAAAAAAAAAAGGAAAGTTTGGTTTATTATCTGGCTTCTGTGTTCACCGCATGTGCAGCATCTTGGCTTCTGTGTGCAAATGTCTAGAAATAAACAGATGGCAAATAAAAGTAAAACATCTTTGAAATATTATCCTTACATAAAAAAAAAAAATATTGCCCAAGGTCACCTATACCATAAAACATTAAAGAGGAGTGAAGAAATTACTTGAAAGAGCCTGTATAGCAGCCCAAATTTCACACTTCATTTTCAGATAATCTCCAGATTTTTTAGGAAATGGTGGAGACATTTTCTCTGTTTGTGTATATTTTCCATGGCTTTTTTTCTGATTATGATTATTCATGCAGAATTAATTATTATGGAAAGCCTTTATATGTGAGATAGATCTTAGATTCAAATTTAGGAGGGGTTTAAATTCCACAGTACTGAAACATCTATTTTTTCCTCACTTGTTCCCTTTAATGAATTCTATGTCTTTGACTTAGTGTTCTAAATTCAATTTAAGAATTACAAGGACAAAGAGGAGTCTCAAAACCCACAGAAATCACAGAGTGTAGCTGGAAGCCAATGCCACATAACATTTGTAAAGCAAGTGGACTAGACAGTGGAAAAGATACTCTGCAGCCTAGAACATGGGCTACAGCAAGGGACAAATTTCAGTCTATATTCTACTTACTTGAAGTAAAAACAATGAACAGGTTTGAGGACTGCATTCCTGTCTAAGACCACATCCTTTAACACAGCAAACACCCAACCTTAAGAATGCAGTTATACTCACATTCACTCCAAATGTCTTCTCTCCACTTCTCCCGCTTTTCCCTCTTCCCCTTCCACACACACTCAGGAACTCAGACTACAAAGCAGTGTTCCTTTAAGGCCACTTCTACTAAGTTAGTCAACCATACATCTGATACACTAATAGTACAAAATTCTTCAGCGTCTTATCCACAAGATGTAAAACACCCCTCAACGTACAAATTATGCCTCAGCATCTGGTCACAGAACAGGGCCTTTAATACAAAAGATCAAAGGCGTTTAAAATGAAAACACACTAGAGGAGAAAGGCTTCAATGATTAGGGATACTGCCTACATCTAGAGATTCTGTAATAGAAGGGAACTTTTTGAAGAAAACCCCCAGATGATTCCTGACATAATATCATGTAAAAAACTACAGGGTAAAAAAGTCTGACAAAAGGGAAAATTCCTTTTTCCCTTTAAATCACAGAATGGGTTGTGTTTGAAGGGACTATGAATATCATCTAGTACCATGCCCCCCCTACCATGAGCAGGGACTCCTGGCCATAGGTTTAACCTAGGGCAGCAAACTAGGGCCTGTCACACCAACCAGCTACAGGTAACTTAGGGGTCTGAGAGTGACTGCAGTGAGAAGCTTTCCTGGCTTCTGTCCTTGCCAGCCCCTAGTGTAGCTCCACTCTTTCAGAGGAAGGCAGCACAAGCCCTTACCCCAGCCACCATCCCAGAACTTCTACTCAAACTAAATCACTTATCAAAGAAGAGGATATTCTTTCTAGCTGGGCCAGAAAACTTCAAAGACAGCAGTAATTGAATTCAACACTGATATGGAAGAAGAAAATAAAAAAGAGTGATCATATCTCCTTTCAATTTCTGTTTGGTACTCATATACAGGGTTTGGAACAAGTTAGACTGTGCCTTCCAAACTAAATTACAATGAAAAAAGAGAAAAGGAGGAAATAAAAAAACATCAATTTCTCAATGTGCTATTACAGTCAAGAAATTACCACATATTCATCTAAAATGCCATCTCCATCAGAACAATATGTGCAGCACTGATCACAGTGTTTCTAAAAAAATGTTAAAAAGTGGCAGAGGTTCAGAAATGGGAGTTCAAATCTCTGCAAAAAGTTCAGAGAAATTATCAAATGGATGGAAAAAGGTTCAGTAAGGTTGGAATTGTTTTACTTAAAAAGCTGATAGAAAAAGATTACTCTTTGTTTAAAGCTATACCCATCACAATAAAAACATATGCACTGACAGTCTGGAAATGGTTGGGAGCCTCTCATCTCCATTTCTTGTAATAAATAGCCAGCAAATAGTTCAATTAAAGACTGGCAAACTAATCATAAATACTTTTTAGCAGAACATACGTAGCAGAATAGAAATCACTGTTCCTTGAAGCTGCTGAGGTCAAAATCTTAGACATCCAAAAAGAACATATATATCTGATGAACATCTACAATTCCTACAAGTGTCAATAAACTTTGTTTTGGAATATGTATAGAACTTCAGAACAAAGGCTGAAAGCTTTATATCCAGCAGAAATCAGTTAAGACCCAGAGGAACAGAAAGGAAAAAAAGAAAATTCTTCCAGATTAACCAACCCAAAAATTCTCCCATTTCTTTTTTTAGCTTTTTTTTTTTTCCTCTATAGCTACACATACAGTAAATAATATCCTTCCTAAGGTCAGATGAAAATACTAGATTAGACAGATCCCCAGACCACTTACTCCAGTATTACAATTCCTAAAACAAAGAAGATTACATTTATTTAGAATATATGAGTGACATTAGATTTTTAAACAGAAATTGATCAATGGAAACAATAGTATCTTTTAAGTAATCCTTCTGCTAGAATATCCACATAATAAACTGTATGGTCTCTTGCTTATGTGATGTTTAGGTTTTTTATTTAACAATACTTTTAATGTGATTTCATTCTTGCATCTTCAGGTATAACTGTTTTGGTATTATTTCTTTTTTTGCATTTGAGTTCACCTATGGATCATACACTTTATCTTTACCTTGTGTCTGCTTTGATGCAAATTTTATCCTAAAAAGCAGCTCGGTGTATGATTAGTAAATTATAATTCATGGTGCATACTTAACTGTACATATTCATCTATGCATCACAGATATTGGGCTTTTCATTGTTTTAATGGCAGCATAGCTATTGAATAAAAAACAAAGAGATGTCTTTTAGTAGGTAAAGGAAACATTTATGGCCTCACTTCCAAAGTTATGTCCAAATAAATATGACAAATAGAAGAATAAAGTATCATGAATTCCCCAGTCACTGGGTGATATTACAGTATGTCTGTGATAAACAAGGCTAACCAGACTGTTGAAAACTCTATTTTTGTACTCTTCAAAAGTGTGTGCTTTTATATACTGATTCATTTTAATGAAATGCAAATTTAAAGTCTTATTTTTCCTTTTTCTATTGTTTCAATAAAGCATTTTTCATACGCCCATTATAACCCTCTATTTACTTTGTCATTAAATCATTCATTCTTCATTCAAGTCCAGAGATCAGTGAGGATGACTGGAGGACTAGAGCATTTCTCTTATAAGGAAAGACTGAGAGAGCTGGGCCTGTTCAGCATTGAGAAGAGATAACTGAGAGGGGGCCTCATTAATGTGTATAAATATCTAAGGGGTGGGGCACCAAGAGGATGGATCCAGGCTCTTCTTGGTGGTTCCAAGCAATAGGACAAAAGGCAATGGGCAGAAATTGATGCACAGGAAGTTCCACCTGATCATGAGGAAGAACTTTACTGTGTGAGTGACCACGCACTGGAACAGATTGCCCGGAGAGATTGTGAAATCTCCCTCACTGGAGATATTCCAGAGCAGTCTGGACTCAATCCTGTGCAATGTGCTGTAGTATGACTTTGGACCAGATGATCCCCTGTGATCCTTCCAACCTTATCCATTCTATGATTCTGTGAATATATCTGGTTTTCCTCAACAAAGTTTATTTCCTTAAATTTTTTGTATTTTGTTTCCATATGTCCAAATTGATTTTGTTATTAAAAAAAGACAAAAAATGGTCCCCACTGCACCAATTTTACCAACATTTTCCAAAACTACTTTTTTTGTAATTATCATTATTCCTGAATTACAGTTCATTTCTAAAATGGCAGGAGAAAATATCAAGAGTTGATGAGAGTTTTATATATCCTGCAATATCTTATAAAATTAAGCGTTTTATTTTCTCAAAAAATCAGAGGAAAGTGGATGAGCATTGCTAGGAAGCTTTACTCTTTATTGATCCTATCTGAAATCAACTAAAATAAAACAATCTTCCTGTTTTTACAGCTGTTATTACATAAAATCACAATCTTTCTTACGTTAACATTTAAGCAGGTACAACTTTGGCTTTATTTTACACCACATTTCTGAATGTTTAGTAAAGTAATTCAGTGCTTTTTTTTCCTTCATGGAATATCATAAAGCTTTCATTAAAAACAAACAAACAAACAAACAAACCCCACACACACAAAAACCCACATGCCAAAAACAAACAAACAAAAAACCAAAACCCCCAAAACCCAAACAAAATTCACAAACAAACAACAAAACAACCAAAAAAAACCAAACAGAGCATTTAAAGGATTTCATTTTGAAATTCCTATGCATGATCCATCCTAATGTTTAGAAAATTAAGCCTGGAACATTATATTCATGTATATTTGTTGAGACCACAGTGAGTCTTCATTGGTGCAACATAAACATTACACAGAATGGAATAATATGCAATTTGCATAAATAGAGTTTGTTCAGTTTTGTTCATATTATGTTGAAAATTATTTCAAAGATATCTTTCGAAAGATCCCTACCTCTATTTGTTAAGTAGTATTTCTGTCTCTGAGTGACAGTCTCCATTGGCAGGCCTTCTTGAGAGACCTTATTTTTTCCCCATGTTGGCAGTCATACCATTCAAATGAATTCAACCTGAACCTAAGCAGCTGATAGATTTCTGCAGCTGTAGAAGAAGCATGCCCAGTACAAGAATGACTCTTGGAAATTAATAATGTCAATTTATGTTCTACTTCCATTCTAAAACTCCCATTCTCCTACAAGTTATAACTCAGCAATTTAGGTACACAAAAAGCAACAGGGCTCAGGACGCTCCCAATACTGGCAGGATTTCAGGTCAGAATACTCAGCATTGTGGTGTTTCAGCTAAACCGTCTTACTATGCATTTGAGCCAGATTATGAACACCCAAACGTGTTAGTTATTACATCACAGGTATAAGAGAGGACAAGATTTTCTTTGCTGTGAGACTATGCCAGAGTTCTTACCTCACTCAGCACCAAAGCACACTCACACCACGTTCAGAGAGAACAATATCCTTCTGAGGAGACTGGGCAAGGGTTTCTCAACATCTGCAGAGAGAAAGAAGCACTTCTGTGACCACAGGAGGCTCGAAGGGCCTTCAAATTTCACAAATCCATCTTCTGATCATTCCAGCTACAGACACAGAAAAAAGATATAGTTATGACAGAGAAATTGATACTATAGCCTGCCAGAAGTTCAAGGTTTGATATGATTGCCCTCTGCAGACATATCAAGAGGCACTGAATCAAAAAGAGAGAAATGTTACTTCATAGCCAGGGTAATGTGACAAGAATAAATGAGTATAAATTGGGCATAAAGAACTGAAATTGTTCTGGAAATTCAAAGCAAGTACCTTGTTAAAAAAATACTGGGAAGCCCAAACATCAAACTACTTTTAATGTGGACTTTAATAAAATGACTAATGGCACCACTTGATTAAATTTCTTGTAATATTAAATAAAATTTTTTAAAAAAGAAAGTTTTAAAAAAATCATGTCTAGCTAACCAGTATATCAGAATATAAATGGGAATATCTAATATTTCATTGTTTGCCTCACAACCTGCAATGATTCAAGTCACTGATTCAGGCACCTTTGCAGCCAACTTGATCATCCAGCTTGTTTGAGACACCACTGCTGCAAGTCATCTTTAGTGTCCTTATTCTGATGTGCACCATCCTCTGCAGCACAAGAAGGATTCATATTTCCATTCTTCTATCAATAACTGCCAAGCAATATAAAAAGCTACCCACATTGATTGTGTTTATCACATGCAGAGGACAATTACCTAAACAGGTAATTAAACTACACTGGACACAGGGCATTACACTATGGTCATTGTCTTAGTAATCACTATCTTACTGGTCTTTTGCCATGAGACAGCCTTGACTTTTGACATCTCTAAAATTATAATTTTAGAAATCACTGCATATGTGATCCCAAGGATCCAAAGAGGTGAAACCAGACAAATGTATGATTAAAAAGGGAATTCTTACATGGGGAGAATAATGGAAATATCTTGGTTCAATAGCTGATGCCTATAAAGATGCCTAACCCAAAGGAATTATTACATTGACATAAGTTATGTAAACTTAGAGAGAACAGGGCAGGGGTACAGAAACAGAGATTCATAAAATTTTTTAATTGTGCGGACAAAACTCCTGAAAACTGATTTTCAAATCTGTGGATCAAATCTAGAAATAGACATGTTGGCAACATGTATTTAAATCTCTGAAAAACGAGACAGATTATATGTTTTACTCAAATTATACAATCTTCATGCAAATTTATAATCTAGCTTTCAAAGTGGCATTCATTTGTGCTGATACAAATAGTGACTATCTATAAAGTTTACTGACAGGTTGGAGCATTGAAAGCACTCAGTGAAACTTTTTTTATTATTCTCTAGGCTGTAAAGTATAAATAGAAAAACTCTGCCTTTCCAGCAAGTGCGAAATACATGACAGCACATCTTTAATGCACACTTGTAAAGGTGGTGTGCCATTTGAACCTATTCATCCTGTAGAATTACTGATTTTGCAGTTGAGATGTCTTTTACCCTATCAGCAAACCTGACCTTCATGTTTTCTTTTGCTTGATTTGGGGGAGTATGGGTTGAATTAATCATGTCTGATATGAGACATTTTTTGTAAAAAATTTCCGCAATTGTTCCTTTAAGGTACATAAAAATGTGAGATTTTCGGGGGGTTTCAAGTCAACAGCCCAGAATACATTTCTGACTTTTTCTGAACTCTTCTTTCCCTATCTTAAAGCATTTACCCACAGAGTGCTTTTCAGGGATCTCATTGATTTTATTGACAGCCCGTGCAACATCATGAAAAACAAGTACAACTGCAATAGCAGCATTCCTGTCCTGAGAGGCAAAAGATATGAAGCAGAGGTGTTTTTTGTGATGGAAGGAATGTGGTCCTCTTCTGTGGTACAATCTGACTTCATGAATGTTACACTTCTTCCAGCTGAGAATTAGACTACAGCAGAATTTCTCCCTTTAGTCAACCTCTTTCTCTCCTTTCCATCTCCTACCTCCATCTACACAAAAGGTGCTGATCGAGTAACTGACAGAACTGTGAATGAAGAGAAAAAAAGATCTAAAGAGTAATGGATTGATACCTTCCCTCCTTGCAAAAGTTTGGCTAACTTTATGCCATTTGACTTGTTTAGCTAGAAACTCCCACTTTATCTAACATTTAGTGATGTTATATAGTCATATGCACATATCACTTGACAAGGATATCAAAGCTCTTTAAAAATTGAGTGTATATCATGCAAGAATCTTTTCAGGAACTGCAACTAGTTTTAGGATAAATTTACAGGGGCTATAGTGATTTTACATAATACTTTGCAATAGCAATTAAGGTTACATCTATTTGGAACTGCAGGTAAAGTTATATAAGGAGAAAATAATTACACAAATTGGAATTGGAATACAGTAATAACTCCATTTTTTTGGTACAATACTGAAATCCTTTTGATTTTGTCACTCATGTGAAAAATATAATCACCTTTATAATACCCGTTATAAGACCCTTACTCACTGTTGAGCCATGGATTCAAAATTGACCCAAATGAGTACAGGGGTTTTTTTAAAAAATCAGCAACTACCTCTTGATTTTCTTTCCAGTTTTCATTCTTGGTGTTACCAGGAGGAAACCAGCATCTCTGGTCAGTTTTTGTGGGTGTGTTTGTTTGGGGGTTTTGTTTTGTTTTTGTTTCTTTGTTTGTTTGTTGGGAGGTTGTTGTTTTGTTTTGTTTTGTTTTTTTTTGGTGGTGGTTGTTGTTGTTGTTTTAGTTTTATTTGGCTTGGGTTTTTTTGTTTTGATTGGGTTTGGGTTTGGGTTTTGTGGGGGTTTTTTTTATTTGTTTGGACAAGAGCTAGCCTGTTTGATTACAAAACTGAAAAAAACATAGCCCAAAAAGGTTTTTGACAATAGCAGAACTATTTTAGATGTATCTCAGCAGTTGAGCCCTGTTCTCTGTAGCAGCACTAACATTGCTTTTTTTTTTTGGTTTTCAGAACAATCCCTGGAGCAAAGGCTCTCTGTACATACTGTGCACAAGAAAGATATGACTTACGTGTCTGTACTGACTTTTAGGGCTGTCAAGGTTACTGTTAACTGTGGACTCACGGTCTGACAGTGATTGTCAAAAATATGGGACCAGGTGAAGAGCTGGGGTTCAGGATTTTCACATACCTAATCAAGTGAGTACAATGATCAACATGCAAATATGCCCAGTTTGGCAAGGTAAAAAACAGGAGGGTTAGCCTAGTGACAGGTTAGTTGTGACGAATTTTCAGCCCAAGCACAGCAAACACTCTGTACTCCTTATAAATTTCCACATTTTTTTATATACAAGGAATTAGCTGTGATTTTTCTACAAACACCAACTGTAATTTAAAAGACATCAAATTTCTATGAAATAAATCAAAATTTTTTTTTCTTTTAGTTTTGCTTTTACCTGAACGCAAGAATAATTCCTTTCATCCAGAAGAAGGGGTTTTGATATTAATGAATATCCTATAAGAATTTTACATGTGTATTTCACAGAATGTTAAAATCACATGGTTGGGTTTTTTTTTAATCACCCAAAAAGCCATAACTGTAGTTAAGCTCAAAATTAACAAAATCTTTAAACATTACCAGCAATTATATTGAAAAAGCTTCCTATTGTGGTGGTAATCCACAAAAGACCCAGGCATGCTTTTTCAGTTCCCTTATGTCAGTTGTCCTGTCTGAATTACATACATGCATTGCAATTATCCTATTCATGGTAAGAAATACTGGCAAGAAGATTCAGCCTGAATATAGACAACATATATGATTTAGAGACAGGGCTTCCAAGATGTGAGCAACAAATAACTGGAGCTTCTACACCATGCTGCAATAGGAGTTAAAACAATGGAGAGCAATACTTACCTCGTCATCTATCTGTTCATAGGAGGTGAAGAAAAATACGTCCCTGAACTATTTTCTGAAGACTTGAGAATGGCTGCAAAAGAGGTCAGAAATAGGAGTTTGTCAACTTTCTCATTAACCAAAATCAGAAGACACATGCTTTCAACAAAGTAAAGCATGCTGAGATTTATCAGCAGAAGCTCATACTCATTTCTATTAATCTCATCTTCTGACTGGATTGTCTCACCATGAAGATAGCTGTTGTAATCCACTCCTCGTCTTTACTTAGCAGGACTAGGACCCAGCAGGTGCACTTTGTTGTTCCAGGTCATGAGAGAACCTTGAAGCTGGTGCAAGGAATGCTCCCAAAGTAACTGTGTGCTCAGGGGTTTAGCAATTAGTGCAGGAGGAGGGAGCGCAAAATAGAATAGAGACTATTATGAGCTATTATAACATTATCACAGTTGCCTCTGCCTTTCGTAACATTTAACACAAAACATTTATCATTAAAATATTATTCAACTTTCCTGTACAAGCCTTCAGATCAATATTACCGTAATCAAAAAAAAAAAAAAATGTAACTATCTACCTCTGTTGTTGTCCTTTATATTAACTATATATTAACCATAACCTCTGTTATTGTCCTTCAAGATTTTCCAGTCATCACGTTAAACTAGCCTATTGACTTGAACAGTTAATGTCACAAGGACTTTTCTTACCACTTTCCCACCACCTTGACACTCCCCTAAAAGGGCAGGGCAAAGCTTAGCAAAAAGCTTTACATAAAATCTAATCAGCCCCACCACTGAGATTTTAAATTATTTTAAGATGTAGTATAGGAGTGAGTCAGGCTCTTGACCTGCTTCACCTAATTATTCCCATTGAAATCAGAAGTAAAATTCCCATTCACTTCTTAAGGAGTGGAATTAGTCCAACGTTAAAGCAGTTTTAGCACCTTTCCTCCATTTTTTTCAATTGTAACTGCTCCCTTGCCCTTTCTTTTCCTTAGGATGATTTGTGCTCTCTCACCTTCACCTGTTTCATTCACTTGGACTATCCCTAACCTAATTTCAGTTTTTAATCCATGTTTAAATTGATATTCATACATAAAACATCAACACATGACTATGCATGGTAAGAGGTTTCTTTTAAAGTTATCTTCAGCATCTCGCTTGTTCTCTCATCTCCTCATCAAAGAAGTAAATTAGAGTAATTAAAGAGCAAAACCCATAAGAGATTTACTTGTGACTGAGAGGTGAATTCTGCAACTCAATGATGATATGATTTCTGATATAAAACAGATAAGAGTGAAGATTATTAATTCTCTTCCTTAGGATTAACTCAACTATGAATCCATATTCTAGAAAAGAAACAGCTGAATCCCAGTTTAAAAGATTTTTCTGCTAAATAGAATGTGTTAAATAATTCTAACTAATCTGACATTCAGATTAGCCCTCTAGTACAGATTTCTGAACTATGCCATACATTCATCTTACCTAGAAAATATTACAACTAAAATCTTTGTTTAACCTCCTGTGTTTTCAGTTTGGAATTGTGATAATGGAAGTTAAAACAGATCTTTTGGTTCTGGCTGTCTGGATATAAACTTCAACACAGCATACCCTAGTTAGTTTCTGTGTTCCAGTTTTAGATTAACATTTTCCAAAAAGCAAAAAATTCTGGGCTTGACTACATAAATGCAAATGACAACTTCAGAAAATGTTAGGCTGAATGCAAGGAAATTATTTTTTCTTTGCAATTACAGTACAAGTCCCATATAAGCAGTATATTAATCTTTACTTCATTATACAACTGCAGTTACAAAGTACTTTACGCACAGAAAAAGAATGATTTGGATGTGATTTCATGCAACAGAACAACTGCATCTACAAAACATTTGCTATTTAGAATAAGTACACTCTAAATGGATTTAATTTTGGAGCTACAACTTGAAAAGCTGTTGTTTAGATATTATTTCCTAAACAAAAAATCTGCAGTATACATTCCTTTTTTATCTAGCATACAGCAACTGAAATTTATGTTTTATGTAGAATTTTTATTATATTCTATCACCTCTTGTTCACAGAATGTAAAGTCAAAGTACGGAATGAGATTGCCCTTGCCTTCAGACCCAGCAAATAAAGAAATATGGTTGCAGAAATGACAGGAGAAGTATTGGTCCTTGTCTGAACTAATCCTAGCAATTTCCTGTGGATCTACTGGGAGTCAAAACTAAAGTCCTCCATAGATAAGTAATTTCCAGAGTTCAGGTAAGATTTGGGAAGAATTAAGAAAAAGGTTATCTGGAATACACTCAAGAGGGACATTTTAAGATGTGTTAGTGAAATTTATGGCTACAGAGTGAAAAATGAGATGCTTATTCTAAGTCAAACCTAGACTGGATTCAGAGTAGAGATTTTTTTTGCTAATGTTCTGTATTCCACTTGTGGCGAGAGCTGAGTGGTGAACACTTAAATGGCAAAATCAAAGCCTAAGAGGTAGACATATACAATAGATAAGTCTCAAAATCTGTATAAGAGGTTTTAAGATACATTCTCATCAGAAATTTTCAAATTAACTACAGATAGTTTGCTGTAAATTCTTACACTCAAGTGGAAAAAATAGGGGTTTGTAACTATGAAAATAATTCTACAGCACTAAAGCAATGCAATAGAAAAGGTTGGTTTTTTTTTTTTTTTTAGGATTGTTACCATCACTGTATTTGTTGGCCTTGTTAACATGCTGGAAAAAAACCCTATCATGAATGCTAGAGAGCTTTTAAAAAAATCATAAGCTTTTGAGAATGTCCTCTGGCAGCTTGTGTGTTAGCCTTTTGATTTTTCCTTTTAAAATTATTCTCTTTCAAATCTGGATGAAAATTGAAAGACCTAATTATAGATCACGGGGTTAACATGGGACAAGAAAGAAATCAAAAGAACTGAAGCTGTCAGTCCTTGGTAAGTAAGCTCAAAGAAGATTTAAGGCAGAAAATGACGATACGCTACCACACAGACAAAATGCTGTCTGTTTTCAGACTCTTCTAAATAGGTTGATAGAAGTGGTGCGCCTTTTTCATTGGCCATCTCCAGAGGGTATAAACTGAGAAAGGAAAGATTAAAAACCTTTGCTGTTATCTAAAGGGCCTGTAGTTATTATATTTGTGGGGAATCTTCAGGGTCTGTGCTGAGTATTGCTAAAGAACACACAGCAAAACAGAAGGGTAGAGCAGTTGAGAAAAGAGATCTCTATAAACTTATGATGACCATCCATGCCCAGTGTGATCACCTTTTCCTGTTGCCCCTGCAAGACACAATCCTACTGGTAGTTATCTCAAACACACACTCAGAGAGAAAATGTCCATGGAAAATGGACAGTTTTGTTGAGAAGTGGCGTCTGGTCACTGGAGTGCATGTAAATCACCACAGGTCACTAATCAAACATCAAATAGTCCCTAAGAACTAGTTCAGAAAAACAATCTTGTTGATTACTGCAGTTTGACCAAGTTGCTATTTAATAGTGCAAGTATAAGATAATTTAGGGCATAGATCTAGCAGTGCAGTTCTGCAAGTCTCTGCTTCACATCCATGCAAAAAAATTTCAAAAGCTAAAGATGGAAAACTATATATTTATAACAAATCTATTATTTAAATCAACTAGGCTCTGTCAGAATCGATCACACATTCTGCAGTATGACAAAGATCTACTGAGCATTAGATGGCTATGTATCAAATATATATGTATCAAATATATATGTAATAAACTTTTGCGTAACAACTAACTACAAACAGCTCAGGCAAGAGTCTCACAGAAAGATAATCTTCCACACCATCTACCTATCTCCTATTTCAGGCTTAAGTGCTGCAAAGGTCATACACTTTTCTCCCTATGTACACATCCGTTCTTATTCAGTTACTGAAACTTCTCTTGAGTTGATTTTCTTGTTGGCATAGAATATTTTTAAGACCTTACAAGCGGTATGTCAAATTGTGAGATGGATGCATACAAAAAACATGCTGCTGGCAAGAGTGAATACAAACTTCAGGGCTAGAGACCTAGCTAGACACATAGTCATTTTTAACTCCAGCCTTAAGAAAAGACAGTTTTGGATATGGGCCACAAGCACTATTGAATTTGTCAACATTAATTATAAAATATAATACCATTAATTTTAGGATAAAAATGAGAAGAATTCAAAAAGTGAACTGGGCATAGTCAGTGCTGCAAAAGAAATAGAAGGCAACATTTTATATTCTCTACACTTTTTAATATTCAGGAAGGAAAATATCAAAGGAGGAATTTACAACCAAGGCAGCTGCACCTGAACAGGCAGGCAGGATGCACAAGCAGGTTTGAAAGCTGTCTGCATTAAGAAAAAAAAATAGAGGGAAGGAAGGGCAAAATATTCCTTGAAAACAAACTTACAGAAAAAATGTACTTTGTGGTCATTTGGGTGATGAGTGAATGGTTTGCACATAAAATAAATATACTGTCAAGAGCCAAAATTGCATGAACACTGCAGGTCTAATTGAAGGGTTTGGAAAGGATATGAAACCTCCAGAACATCATATTTCCACACTGCTGAAGCAAATAGAATTATATTCTTCCATTTCCATTTCCAAGACACTTGCAGTTTCTCCATTCCAGACATCAGGCCTGTAGACAACTGATTAACTACTCACTACTTAAGATCTACTTTGAGTTTCAGTGGAAATACAAAGAGGGCGTATGGGTTGTGTGAATCTTTTTAACCCAGCTGCTCAGTGGTGCCCACACAGCAGAAATGAAAGCTGAAAGAAGTCTGAGCTCAGTATTTTAGTGGGGTACAGATCAGTCCAGTGGAGGCTACTGATTTGTACAGTCTCAAGCTATTAAATTGTCCTTATTGGGAGCAATAGGTCATCTGCCTCAGGAACACATCAAGAGCCAGAGGCTGCTGTCCTAATGTGATTTGGTGGTTCTCACAGAGTTTTGAGTAGTGTAAACATTTACAGTGTACAGCAGTATGTTATACAGCTCCTTTGGTAATTCAGCAGGAGCTGAGAGAAATTGCTTCATACAAAGGCAAGATGATGGCCCATTAATTGGTAAATCAATGTTCCCAAGGTAGGAGAGTGAGTATTTTTAAGGTATTGAGAGTAGCACAATACTTCACACTCACCATTCTTTCTCTTCAACTGAACTTTAGGACCAAAAGCACATGCTTTTGAAAGTCTAAATGGACAAAAACTACAGGAAGAGTGTACAAAGGTGTTTTTCTTATGTTGAGAAATCATGCCAAGGGGAGTTTTCTAGGAATAGTTGCAGAAACCTAATTCCTGCAAAAGTAATAGAAGTTAATTTCAATTATTATTAGATGTAAGGATGCTCAATACAACAAACCACAAAATTACTCATAAACTTAGTAACAGTTGGCACCTAATCAAAGCTGCCAAAATAACCATTCAGACTAATCATTGTTTAGGATAATTTATCACTTATAAACCAGAATAAATCCAGTGAAGAAAGGTCAGGATCTTCAAGTTTTAGAAGGGCCTAGCAGAGAGTGAGGATTGTCATTATAGGTATTTATACATTAAAATAATCCATCACATACCATATTAATTCCCACACCTAAATAATTTTTTTTGCTGGAGGGTTCAATGCTTAGAAGTCTCCCCTATTGCTCTCATAAACCAGCCACTTTTTAAACTATGTTCCAAAATTTTCTGTCTGAAAGTAACCTACAAGGGAAGCACTGCCCACAGTGACTGGTGGTGCCCTGCAGCATGACAACACTGTCGGTTTACACCCCATTCCTTCAGAACTGCTGAGCTGACCACTGAGAAGGAACATCATAGCTGGAAGTTGCCCTTTGCTGCCATGCTACTGGCTGTCTCTGCAAGAGATTTAAAAATGCTAGAAATCTTATTTAGATCTTCTGAAAATATTTCCACAGACAGCTGGGAAGCATTGCCTGATCTGCATTTTGTTTTTAAATGAAATGACCACACTGAATTCAACCAATTCAGGTTTCTCAGAGCTGATAAAAATGCACCCAACTTTATTACTGGCACCTTTTTTTTTCATAGGAAATCCCTAGACACAAAATGAGGGTAAAATGGAAAGGGGCAAACCACAGACCAACCTTGTTGGCCATAAGACTCCAGGAGCCCAGGAGAGTTGACACTTAGGTCTTCTAATGCAAATATACATTCTTGTTGCGTACAAGGCAGGTGCTTGGTGACACCAACTGTGTCACAGATGTCACAAAAAACATTATTGCACATTAGCCACTTTTGTTCTTTCTTGCTGTTAATGCATGTGTATGACACCAAGTTTTGCTGTGTTATTGATAAAATCTATGTTAACACAGCAGTAACAGCTTGCAAGACTGCATCCTTAGACATGCTGCCTATACCTTTACCATCCTCACAATAAATTCTTAGTTACACTGTACCTTACCTGCTTTATTGATCCTTTCCTTACTATTACTCTTATATTTGCAAACATCCAGAGCCCATTTTTTAGTTCTAAAAAGCATTTTACCTCTTTGGGCTCCCTGGATATCCAGCTTGTAAATTAAAAACTAATATAACAGCTATTCATTCCATTCTGAAGAAATTAAAGTTAGAGCATTATGACTGCAATTATTAATGAATCCATTTCCCAAAATTACTTTTTTTATGATGTACAAGGAAAAAAAGCATATAATAGCATAACAAATAGGTGAAACACATAGTGAATGGAGCGTGACCAGCATTTGATTTTGATAATTAAAAATACTGAAGAAGAGTTATTTATTAAACTAGGGGGGAAAAACATGGTATTAGAGGCCAAAGTATCTTCATATTTGCAAGAGACACACAGAAAAACTTCTGCTGCTGTTTTGGCTTTCAACAGGGATAGTTCCAAAAAATGAAGGAAAACTTCATTCAAAGGCTGCAGTCAGCATAGGAAGCTGTTGCCTTTAGAAGTGATACAATTTGCTCTGGATGCATACACTCAGTCGAATCAGTTTTCCTCATTATAATGGCACCTGCTGAAAGACTTCATTGTACTATGTTCTATCATAACTGCTTTCTCAGAAAGGTGAATTATGGTCTGCGGTACAAAGATAGGTAGTTAATCACTGGTGATATTTTGTACTCAGTATTTTCTATACACCAATGCACTGCACTATCATTAGTTTATTACAGTGACTGATTTGATTTGACAAAGTGCGATGATTTATTAATTTTTTTAAAAAAAAATTCAGACTATATTTCAGTGGTTAGTGACACATTTGGTTGTCATTATCTTCAGCTAATTAGCATTTCTGAATTTATTTTTTTACACAACTGACTGAAGATGAAGCACAATAGCAGCAGAAAATTGCCCCATTCCTATATATGCTCAAAGCCAGGAGTTCTAGGTGGAACTAGATGGTCTTTAGCATCCTTTCCAACACAAATCATTCCAAGATGGATGTGTCACAAATAAGACTGCAGTTCAAATGCATTGTACTGAATTGAAATTTTTTATTTTAGCCACTGGAATGCTACTGGGGAAGCAAAGATCCATTGAATATATCACATCTGAATATGGCTGCTTAATATTAAACTCTACTGCTGCTCTTGACTTTTTTGCAGAAGATCTCCACTCTGGATAAAATTCATCTTAGTCCAGTAGGTCAACAAAAAGTCTATGATTTAGTTGAATTCCACTTACGTTTTGCTCAAAACAGCACTATAACATAAATGGTCTTTTAGTCATCCTCTATAGAGAAAATTCTTCACCTTCACCACTCCCTTCCAGCGTCTCTCCTGGATATTCAGAGGCGTACTTTTCTAAAAAAGAAATATTGGATTTTCCAAGTTAGTTTATATAGCTGGATAATCTATGACCAAGGGCATCCAACAACAGTAATCAAATTAAAGGCTGAAACAAGCATGTTCAGTACTTGAGAGGGGAATAAAAAGAAAATGTTAGCAATATCTTGAAAAGCATTCCTGTCAGTAGCAATAAGGAATGTGTCATCATGACTAGTGAATTCTTCATACCTGAAAATATTTTATATCTCCCTCTCATTTCCACTTGTACCTGTATCTATTTGTATCAGTTCATCAAATGAACTGTTGATTCCGAAGGAAACACGATCAAAGCCTAAGTCTGAAGTTTGCATCTTATCTTCCATATATACTGTGTCATTTTCTCTAACAGCTGTTTCAACTGCATTGTGTTTTGTTTATGTTTTCTTTCAGAAATGTATATGAATAGATTGTTACCTTATGTTTCCATTATATTGTTTTTCTTGTCCTGTTAACTCTTAAATTGGCAAGAAAAATAAGTGTAATAGAAATTTAAGCTACTGTGATCAAATTCTTTCCTTTTCCCATTCTTGCTTGCTCACTCTTGCAAAATCAAGGCATGGCATCATATAGTCAATTTTATAATCCCCAGGTATTTTCCTCTAAAGCTGCAGGGTGGCCACAGGCAGCGTACTTAAATCCACAGGCAGTATCACATCAGTAGAAAGCACTTGATATACCAGCTTTATAAATTTTTTTTTTTTCAAATAAATGTTCCACTTATATAACCTTTATTTATTTGGATAACATTTAATTAATAGATAAACTTTATTACAGTAAAATTCTAAGCTATGTTTATATGTAGTATTTATGACATTTTATAGATATGGGAAACCTTGACCTTTATTTCCAAAGTTACTCATAATATTTAACAGTAGACAATGCAAATTGATGCTCATAGCAAATTTGTTTTTATCACTATAATATACTGATTGTGATGGCACTGTGATGACATTTTTTACCAAAATCACCATCACCATCAGTTGCTTTTTTTTTTTTAATATTAGATTTATGAATGAGAAGAAAAAATGCAAAAAGAAAGAAAACAAAAATAAAGGATAACTGGGAAACAAATGTTTTTTCATTCCTTTTTTGAATTACATGAAATATCAGGAAAGGAATTAAGGGTAATGCTTTAACTTAACAAATACAAGAACACAAAGAGACTTACTGTTTCAAAGCTATTGGTAATTACCTTTAGCTTAGAATCAGTTTCCAAATTGGAAAAAAGCTCAGAATATTGTTAATATTTCTGGTCCCTTTTTATTTGAAAAATGTAAATTTAAATTGGAGTGGTTTTTATAGCAGGACTAATAAAATGATTGGATGAAAAACTTTTTCTTTAGTTGAAAAATAGATTAAAATAACCCGGATTGTTTAGTTTACAGAAATAAAACTAGAAAGAGAAGCTGATAGAGATTGTAAATATTGAAGGAAAAGGAGCAAACATTAAGATGAGAAAAGAATTATTTCAGTTATACGATGCAATTATCTATGGTCACACTAATATAAATTTTTCATATAATAACTTAGTAGAAATGAAATGTTTTCCAGAACTTCTAAAATTGAAATTAAAATGTAGAGGTATCACTTATGTTCTTTGCAAATGAGAGAAAAGATGACAAGTGATCATGGAACAAAGCAGAAAGCTTGGTTTTAAAAGCCTTTCCTAGCCATTCTTTTGCCCTCAAAGGAAAGGTTTGCAAGAACACAAATGCTGTTTGAATGTTTGATCTCTCCTGCTTTAATCTTGTGGAAAAATACAGTTGATGTTTTTGCTGCTTTCTGTAGATCTCGGGCTTATCAAAGTGCATTTTATTAACTGTGATGAGGGGGCAGTAAATGTTTAGCAACATAAATGTATGTGAAAACATGAGAGTTGGGGAAGGGAACAGGGCCTCAAGTACTTCAAGAGTCCCACTCTATTTTTGTTCTTTATATTATTTTTTTCACCCCTTCTAGCTGTACGTCCAAAATTTGTAATCTTAAATCACCATCCCTTCCTCCCTCTCATACATGTGTGCTCCAAAACTTTTGATTTGATGTTAGGGGTTTAGAGCTACAGAAGGAATCAACACATCAGTCTCCATCTCACACTCAGTACTAGGAATCCATAACAATGGATTGAGAAGAAACAAAAAACCCTTCTTTCCTTCTAATCTGCAAGCAGCTGACAAGTTTCCCTTTCCTCCTACTTTCCAGTGGTGTGTGCAGGTGTGATACAAAAAAAGTTACCCCTCCAACTCAGTGTTAGCCCAGCTTATGTTCACTTACAGGTCAAATAATCAATTATCAGCTCTACTAAGTTTTCCAGTCTCAGCCTCAGTGTTCATATGCCTCACAAAAAACATGAGGAGAATGGTTCCTCAGGTCACAGGGAAAGATTGCACAAACTAATTTATGGAAACACAGAGGCCTAAACCACTGTAAGGCAACAATTTGCAATTTTACTGAAACTGAAGGAAAGGCAAAAGTAAATGATCTTTTTTGAATCTGGCCCAATAATTGACTTCTTCAATATGGCAATTATCAAAGATATCCATTCTTCTTCTTGCCATATTCTCTATCAATTGGAAACTGAAGCCACTTCAAAGTACTGGAATTATTACTCTTTTTAACATTAGAGACTAATGAAATAGCATCTCTAATTTTCCAACAGCAAATTGAGACAAAGATAGCAATGCAAAAACACTATTTATCTAGTACAGTCCCACCAACTCAAAGCAAAAAATCCTCTCTAAAAAAGTATCAACAAACTCAGAGTATAATAGATTTATCAGTCCATGCAATTGTATAGGAAGTATTTTCCCTAAAGATACTTAAAAAAAAAAATGTAATTTAACTACTTTTTGGATTAATTCCCTTCAAGAATGTATAGTACTTTATAGTCTTTATGGTAGGACAAATGACTTTTCTAACTTAGTCTATGAATAACATAGATTAATGTACTTTAACATGAGATATGATGGAATACACAGCAAATATGGCAAATATGCCAGGAACAGATAACAGTTCAGCCAGATTTTTTTCAGGGAAGCAGAAGGCACATTTCCTTTGAACATTGTTTAGTATTAGCCTGATGAAATCTTTTTTGGATAAATGATTTGGATTAGGAGGACTATTTTCCTCCTGCAGTTTACCATACTGCTCATGCAATTTCTTTTCTAACTGTCATCTTTGTGGCTCTGAGCATTACAGCTGTCCAGGATACAAAATGCCAGAAGCTAATTTACTGCTCTGCTTAATTTACGTAGCATTTACCAGTCAAGGTAAAAGAAAATAGCTCTGCTAGCTGCCCTGAAAAATGATAAGACATTTGCATTTTTGTACAAAAGTGCTTTTGCTCCCCTAAGTGTTTCTATAACTTGCTGGACATATTTTACAAATGGCTCAAATTTTCTCATGCAACTGCCAAAATATCAACAGCTGGTGTTTCACAGTTAGTAGACTTCTCCTTAACATGGGCACCATGTTAAAAATGTGGCTAAAACAAATATATAGAAAAAAAGGCACATTGCTGGAAGACCAACATGTTCACAAAATGCTCTGATATGAACATGCTTAGAGTTCCATGTTGTGATTTTATTTCCTGTGTTGAATCTCTCTGTCCTTAACAATAATGAATAATAAATCAGTATGAAAGCAGGAAGAAGATACAACAGGAAGGCTTTTATCTTTACAAATTACTCTTACACATTACCTTTACAAATGTCTATCCAATGTTTGATCTTTTCAGAATTATTGTAGTTTGTTTTTTTTTTTCTTGATACTTCTCTTAGGCTTTTGTGGGCTTTGAGAACAGTCACTAATCATGTGGAAAAGGATACTGCCACTCACAAACAAATGTACAATAAAAACAGATGGCAAAACACAAGCTTTGAGAACAATGTAGTATCACAGAATCAAAGCATATGCCAAGTTGTAAGAAATCCACAAGGATCATCAAGTCCAACTGCTGGCCCTGCACAGGACCATCTCTAAGAATCCCACCATGTGCCTGAAAGTATTGTCCAAATGCTTCTTGAACTCTGCCAGGCTTGGTGCTGTGACCACTTCCCTGGGGAGCCTGTCCCAGTACCCAACCACCCTCTGGGCAAAGGACGCTTTCCTAATATCTATCAGTCTCCTCCAAGCTGAACACACCAAGTGACCTCAGCCATCCTCATACTGTTTCCCCTCAAGGCCTTTCAACATCTTCATTGCCCTTCTTTGGACACTCTTTAATAGCTTAGTATCTGGGGCACAGATGCACCAGGGCACATTGGTGCAGAGCAGAGCAGGACAATTCCCCTCCCTTGACCAGCTGGAAATGCTTTGCCTGATGCTCCCCAGGACATGGTTGGCCCTCCTGGCTGCCAGGGCACTGCTGACTCCTATTCAACTTGCCATCGACCAGGACCCCCAGGTCCCTTTCTGTGGCACTGCTTTCCAGCATCTCCTTCCCCAGTCTGTATGAACACCCAAGGTTGTTCCATCCCAGGTGCAGAATTCAGCACTTTCAATTGTTGGACTTCATATGGTTGGTGATTGCCCAGTCCTCTAGCTTGTCAAGGTCTCTCTGCAGGGCCTCCCTGCCTTCGAGGGAGTCCAAGAACTCCTCCGAGTTTTGTATCATCTGCAATAAATTCTTTGCATCATGTTCTTGTTGAACACTGATGGTATTAGATTCTGGTCAGCAAGGATCTGCCTGCACATCCTCAGGGAGTGTTGATAAGGCCAACTGAAAATATATTAAAACAACCCCTGCAGTACTGCAACAATATTCAGAACATTTGTTCAGATTAAACAGGAAGTATATTTATTTTCTGGATTTGCTTTTACTCATTTCTTGACACCAAAGCCACTGACATTTTATGATATGCTGTTAGCTGTTGAGAAAGCAGGAGGATGATAGCCCTGAGGGATTATGAAATCCAAACTGCTTGACCTGAAAGGTTTATGGTGACCTATGGTCTTCCTTGTCTCCCACTTGCCCCAGAAAACAGTATGAATAACAAATACTGCTTCATAACTGCAGGTTTTTGCAGATGCTTACAAGGAAAGAACATAGCAGCAGAGCTAGATGCTGAAAGCAAATAAATCCAGAATCAGTCTGTGCAATAAAACTACCTCTGAAGCATCATTTCAAGATCACTATGACAGAAGCATTTAAATAAACCGAGAAGGAATAATTGCACCTCATTTTTTCTATTTCTTTTGTTATTTCTGCTAGCAGAATCACAATTGTTTACTATTATTTCAGCAAAACACATTTTAAAAAATGGCTGCTTGAACCAGTCTAGTGAACTTCACATAGTGTCAAAGGTGTTTTTTCTGACAGCGAGATTTTCTTTGACTGAGGAAGAATTCTGTGATTCAGTAGTTCAGAAATACATAAAATATAATTAGAAATACAGGTATATATTTAGAGAAATAGGGACCTGTATGAGTTATATTTTTAATGTATTTTATTTTGAAAGCCCAGTGTATTTACTAGTTTGTGAATTTATGCTGATTTGCAGGGCAGCACGTTACCCTCATAGGAGGATTAACTGCAAAAACCTAAAGCCCATCCACGGCCTCCATGGATCACAATCACACTTGAAGTATTTTAGTGTAAAGCCAACAGCAAATAAAGGTTCTATATTAAGTGCTATTGCTCTTGAGAATGGAGTGAATTATTTTTGTTCCAAACTCTTCTGAATGTCAATTTAAAATTTCAAGCTTGAGTGCTTCAAAGTCTTAATATTCTACCAGATTATTTTATAGAGTTCTGAAACTTTGCAAAAAAACATAAAACATCCTGATGCTAATATGGTTAAAATATCTGATCTGAATCATTCTTTTTTAATCTGTTCCAGGCTGCTGAACTCTTTACATTTTAAATATATATTTTAATATCCAATTGAAGAGAGGTTGTAGCTTTTCAAAATTTAGGAACTGCTTCCCAAAGGTTTTTAATGTGTGCTATAATGTAAACACATGTTTATTTTCACTGATTTAAATTAAAAGGTAATGAATTTTAGAAATCATTCCTGTGTTTGTTAAAAACTGATGAAAATAAATTTGAGTCATACTTAATAGTAAATAATAGTTATCTGCCAACATATGAAGAAAATGTTGTCTTCCCTCTAGATAATTTTAAATTGATATCTACCATAGAAGATTTAGAAACACAGCCCAGCAAAGTTGGACAAGAGACCCAATATACCTCAAAATTCTGAATGTGTCCTTTTTCACCTTGGTTTCCAAAGGTAGGAAAGCTGTGCTTGGTCTTTGAAACAGCTATGAAACCTTCTGGCAGGTTTACAATACAACTGGCACAGAACCAGCAGGACAAGATACCATACACTGGAGTTTTACACTGACTAAACTGACCAGATTTGAGGCAATAGGTATTTTAATCCCTCATCAATTTCCATATTTCCATCTTTCCCTAATCTTGACTAAAGTCAAAAGACTTGGGGACTGTACCTGAACTGCATTGTTCAGATTCTCTTTTTCAGTTTCCTGATGGCTAAATGAGAATTGTAATTAAAGGTGTCCTATGAATCTATACCTACACAAGTATCTGTCAATCTTTTTAATGTTTGTTTCTGTTTTGAGCTAACTCTACTAATCCTATAAACTTTAGCCATCTTTCAAGGAGCTTGTGCACAGTTTTCAAATAGATGTTCCCCATGTTTCTCTTAAATAAATACAGCTGTCATATGTGTTGTCTAACTACCATGATATTCAGCTGTATTTGTAATTCTGCTCTTGTCTTTCAGCCCCAGTAATTTTAACAGTTTTCCTGCTTTGGCATAACAAACCTTAGTTTGAATTTCTTCACACAAGATAGAGAAATGGTCTTTTGCCTCACTCTACTTCAATATGTATTCCAAACTCTAGGCTCCCAAACAAAAGAAAAATTGTCTAAGAATTAACACACTTTTAAACGAAAGACATTTTCTCCCTCTTCACCTTCTTTCTCCCACTCACCCCTGCTTCACTCCAAATTTCTGAAAGAAAGTAGGTTGGCATCTACCACTTGAAAGTGTTTGTGGGCTGCCACATAGGCATGACCAGGTATGCATTGCTTCTTCCACCCTTCTGTAAGAGCTAAATCTCTGTAAGAGATTTCCTGCAGTCTTCTGTAGGACCTAGGTTTAAAACATACCTCTGCACATAGTATTTTCCATTCACTATCAGAACATAGTTTATTTCTGGGCCATATAAGGATATGTCAGCACTGTTGTTTCAATAGTTTTGAGATATCCCAGCTATCTGTGAAGGAGAAGGATAATTTTGAGATTCTAAGATCAGTGCTGCAAGCAAAATACTAATATCAGCTTAGCCTTACTGGTATTACTTTTAAAATCATGTTTGCTAGTAGACTCCTACTTGAGATAGCAAAGGTCACCCCCAAGCAAAAACAAACTACAACACACTGAATCCAAGCGTAAAGAACTCAGGGCAGATGATGATTACCTATAAGGGGTGAGATATGACAGCTCTAACCCAGTCAGAACTTTTGAAAGGTAAAGTAGATCCTACAGAGAATTAATAAAATCCTTGTTTAATTACTTTCATAAAGGCATGAAAAATTAAATTAATGAGACAAGGGCAATAAAATTATTACTGGCAAAGTCAGACAGACACTTGAAGGCTCTAAATATGCAAAATGGGAATAAAATATAATGGACCAAAATTCACATTATTTGTTATCTATTTGTTACCATTATGCAATAACTCAAATAGAATGAATTAAAAGATGGGCAAATAAGGCTTAATAAGATTATGAGAAGAGAATGAGGGGCTTAAATTATCAGCGTGCCAAAATTATAAAATATTCATGTTTCTGCAATATCAGAGTGCACAAGACAATTCTTGGCTTAACGGAATTTTTCTTTCCTGTAATTACTTCAGTGTCTGGGTTCACAGAGAAAATATTTCTAGTACACAAGTATTTTGCCATTTCTTTCTTATTCTTTACAGTTTATTGTTGCTTGACTCTATTTTTATTAGTGCTCTACTTTCTACTGTGCTTGTTGGCAAAGGCTTTGTCTTATGCAATAGTATAATCAAAGGCAAATTTATTTCTTGAAGTGTTTTCTCTATGTATAAATCAAATAATTTCACTAGATTAACAGGTGAAGTGATGTTGACTTTCTTAATAATTCCATTTCTTATTAATTACAGATATTACTTTAAAGTGTTGACTGTAGCATGGTTCATTATTTCCTATTAAATCTTGCTCTGTGTTGCTACACTATCAAATAACTGCTTCATTTTAGTACTGAATAAAGTGATGTTGCTGTCATTTGCACCCCAAAGGATAGGGTTGAGTACAAGTACTGGCGGGTTCCTACTGCATTGGTAATCAGTTACATATTAATATTTAAACTGATTAACAGACCTTTTCTAGCCTACACTACTTGAATAGCTGCCTCCTCCCATTACTGTGCCTTGTATCCTGCATAAGCCAGCTCTTGCCTGCCTAATTCACAAAGGAAGTTTTTTCTAGAAAGCCAACTGTGAACTATATTCCAAATTTCTGTGTACTTACAGAGGGGGAAAGAATGGGAGTGGTGGAAACCTGGAAGGAAGGCTCATTGCTGACAACTCCATGCTGCACAAATAGGTTAAATGTCTATCATTTCAAAGAATCAGCCTCCTCCCCAGAAGCAGAATACCAGGATTCTACTTCTGCTGGGTACTGAGTGTAAATGTTTATGCTACATGTAGTTGACAAGCTTCCATATGATATTATGTGCATGGCAAAACTATGTAACAGGCGGACTGGGAGCTGCTTAGGAACTTGCCCTGGAAAACATTGAAGGGAGTTTCTTTAAAAATTAAATTTTTCTGTCTTTTGAAGTGGGGTTTTTTGTGGCTTGTTGGGTACTTTTTTGATTTGGCAAACATTGTCAGCACCTTCATATTACATTCTAAAAGAAGATTCTTTGTATATTGTAAGTCGAGTTAATTCAGTATCAAATTGCATCTCCCTAAGGCACAATTGGTAGAAGTTACTTTGTATCTGAATTGACATCATCTTCTATTAAGAAATGTGATGAAATTAGAAAGCCACATCTACACTGCAAGAAAACTAGAACATAGAGCAAAAGTCCATGTAATCTGAAAAAAAAATAAAAATCCACTCCTAAATTGGAAATATTGCTCTAAAAGAATAGACATTTTAAAATCATACTCAAGCAAGAAAAACGTTTTGATTCATTCACTAAATTGGACAAAAATATTATGGTTCTGAACTCTCCTCACAGTCTCCATCAAAAAAAGAACAGGGGTTTTCCAAAAAGTGTGCAGCATTTCCACGCACTGAAAGGCTTGTTTGAAATAAAAGGCACTATAAAAAATAAATTACCAGTTATTATTTCTAAGGTAAATCAATTTGCATTTTCCAAAGGGGAAAAACACAGCTTTCACCAAAGTATTCCCTATTATATCATGATCACAGAATCAGAGAATGGTAACTGTTAGAAGGGAGGAAATTCTTACTTCTGCCAAATAAATGTTAGTAGCCAACTGATCTTCGCACTTCCAAACAATAAAACATAAAATTTGAAATATGCAGCTTTTCCAGCCCATGTAATTTGCCTCAGAGTAAGTAAAGTTGAAGAGTTTATATATGTTGATGGATAGTACTTTTTAGAGCACAAGAATAGATAAGATATTTAGAGCAGTACTGCTCAAGAGGAAATGGTTGAGGATGTATCCTATTCCCCAGTAGATGTTTCCTTTTTTTTTTTATTCACTGTGCTACTTCTTACCATTCTTTTTTTTTTAATTTATGCTCTAGATCCACAACAAAACTCTTTTTCATGACATAGTATTTTATGAGTGAAGAGCAGATTACAATAGAATCCATAATGTTAATGATGATCATAATTTTTCCTCTTCTGTGATGATGTAAAAAAATCAGATAAATATATTCAAGTTACAAAATGGACAGAAAAAATTATATGAAAGTGCAAAATATAGTAAAATAAAAGAAACTGTATTAGACATAAGTTTCAGAAGGATAATCTCAGTGACAATGTTGTATTAACAAGTCATTACAGCTATATGACCATGTTTGGATGGTTTAAATTTTTGGTTTTACTGTCAAGTAAAGTTAGATGTTACACTACTGGGTAAATTATCAGCAACATTTTTATAAATGGAAACTATTATTTAATATAGCTAAAGAAAAATAATGGTTATCTTTATATAAACTGAGCATCTTCATATGCATATTTCATATGAAGGTCACCTTAGTGTTTAGGTCTGTGATTTTACTGCACTGTAAAACATTATTTGTAGAATCATTTAATAAATCAAATTAAATACTACCCATAAATAAGGCTGATAATTCTCAGAACACTAAAATCAAAATGTTCTGAAAACAGAGTGATTTACTTTTCCTATCTTCTTACTGAAGCTACTGACCACAAATCTTTTGATACAGAAATCTCAATAAAGGGATGAATCTCTATTAAATTTTCAGCTAGTTAAATTTCACTTTCTATATTTTGTCTTTTCAAATATAGATCTTAAAATCAGAATAACCTGAGAAATGTGTCCTTTACAATATTTTTATTTTATTTTTGTCTGCTGACTTCTTCTTACTAGCAACAAAATTTGCAAATGTATATAGCTCTGTAATCAAACAAACCAATATAGGCCAAGAAGCTTTTTAATTTTGGTACTGAATACAGGATAACAGCAGTTGCAACAAATATTTTATGGTTAAATAGAAATTTCACTTTAGTCTCTGAATATTATTCAAACCCTATTGCAAATCTTAAATATGATTACCTTTTAGAGGGATTAAAATAAACTACATGTCATAATGATGACTTTCTGTTGCACAGAAAGTTACTATCACTCTAGCATCATTATTATGATTAGAAGAAAGGATTTTAGAGCTTCACATTATTTGAGATTGTGAAAGGATTAATGGCAGGTTCAGTTTCCACAAGCAATCAAACTCTTCAGACACCTTTGAGTCTTGCCCTGGTCTGACCTTCCAATATAGTTTATGACTACATGGAATTCCTACTCTTTTGCAAAAGCAACATCTGTTCTACTATGTAAATTACCAAAGTATATAAAGTTCTACAGTAATGTGAGAAAACACTTTTATTCTCCTATAGTGGCATGCTGTAGACCATGCAATCACATCTCTCTGAGAACTAGTCCATGGCTCATTTTCATTTCTTTACTGTCTGGAAAAAAAAAGAAAAAAAAAAAGTCCTAAATAATCTCATAAGAATTACATCCTCTATGCTCAGAAAACAGACTTGGTGCTTTCTGCTTGCAATAACATCTTTAGTTGCCAATATTTTTTCTGGTTTTATGGTCAAGCTACAAAATAAGAGAATTTTAACAACTGATCTTTGTTTCACTTCTGAAAACAATGAATCTGGGTATTAAATACCTTGTTGTCACTTCTATGATGTATATATGTTTGGATGTATAATCTAGCCATAGAAACAAACATACATGCCTGATACACTGTCACAATATGATGTGCAACGGCAACATCAAAAAAAATTAACTTCTCTGAGTTCACTACTACATGAAAAGACATAAAACAACATGAAAAGGATTTAGGAATACTTCATCTAGCTATAGCAATCATGTTTTATTTTCTGAACTACTCAGTTTCCAGAATTCAGCTGATATGTAAAAATAAGCAACCACCCAGATACAGCTAAACTGGGTGGTTTACTTTGCAAAAGATATAGAAAGACATCTTCAAGGCCTGATAATCTGACAATTAAGAAGACACCACACTGAAACCAAAGGCTTCACAAGGTAAATACACATCCAGCTGTTTAGAGGAAAAAAAATGCAAACTCTTCCTTTATGAGCAAGGGTAGAAGGAACTGAGACACTTTGTATTTCCCTCATTATCCTGTTCTCACCCGGCAGAAACTGCTATTGTGCTGGAATAGCCTGAGACAGTGAGGCAGTAAAATACAGGAAAGGGACAAGGACAATTCCCCTCTCCTTTTACTTTCTTCCCCTGAGGGAAGCAGGCACTAACCTTGTTATCACCATACACTGCAGAAAAATGTTCTGAAAAACCATTTAATGGCTTTGACTGCCTTCATCAGGAATGTAGGTTTAGATACACCCATTGATCTCAGCAACAGAAGCAGATCTTTGTCTCCAAATAAACTCATAATTTAGGTAGAATTGGGGCTAAGTAATTATTTAAGTTAATTCTGCAATGGAAATTCCACTGCCTTTTGGTATTTGAAACAATATGAGCAGCTATAGCAAACTACAGTCCTCCATCCGAAATGTGTAGCTTGTAACAGGAAGAATTCATCTCTAACTCTGTTTTCTGCCATTTTAACAGCATGTTTCAGCTAAGAAAACAAAAGAATATTGAAATTTTTTTGAATGTACAGGTACAAAGTTCACCTATAGGCAAAATACCCACAGTTTGATAGGTTAGTGAAAATGTGATTCCTTTTTTCTTTTTAAACTTAAAATCAGTTTTATTTTAGAAAAGAGACTAATGACTAAAAGAAAAAAAAATGAAGCCCAAAACAGTCAGTGGAGTCCATATTCATTGCTTACTCATCTTGTAGACCCGAGTGAAAAGAAATTAAATTTTAGGGGCAAATATCAATTTATGTCCCAATCTCCATTTAGATAAAGATTTATAAAAATGATCCAAATTTCCTTTTCCTTCTAAGAATTACATTTTTAAGCTCAGTTAAGTCTCCAGTGAACCATACAAGTTTTTGTCCTTATGAAATTATAAAGCCTTCCTTAAAGAGTCTTTGAAATCCGTTATAATTTAAGAATTTGCTATAATGCTTTTCATCAGTTCAAAATAAAATAGGTTGGACAAAAAATATTCAAATTGATTAAGTGAAGGTCTGGATCCTGCCTTTGATCACATAGAAGCAGTTCCTCTAAAGTCAATATTCTCCTAATAACATAATTTTATGTTCCCATTAAATCCTCATCTTAAATCCACGCTAAAGCATTGCCATACACCTTTGGACTGTAGAAATACTTGTGTTTTTATCTGGTAGGGTGTTGAGAGCACACAGATGGCTATTATAGATTACTAAAATGGGACTGTGCAATAACAGTGCCATCTGTGTAACAACTAGTCCATCTCTAAAAGAGATTGCAAATTCAAAGAGAGAATCCTTTCAGTAAAGGGCTAAGAGCTGCTTCAGATGAACTGAGACAGTTCATTAGGAGGACAGAATTCAGGTTTTGCAAATAGGATAGCATGCTTCTAGCATATTTGCCATTAAACCGTGTTTCAGTGAGTTGTTTAGGGAAATGAAAGAGCTTGAATACTCTCCTTTATATTACAGCAATTATACCACTCAACACTCAGTTCTGTTCTATTTTGATCTTTCTAATCTGACCACAAAAAATTAATTCCAGAGAGACTAGATCAGTGGAGAGAGTTACTAAGGGGCAAGGTGATTTCTAGACCATTAATCCTAGCTGAGATGAGGACCACAGTGCCTGAAAACTATTTCTTGAGGAATATTTGCTAGTTTATTTGAAAAGATATGATATTTTACATCTCACTGAAATAGTGGAGAAAAAACCACAAGCAAATCCAAACTGTATACAAAAGTTGACCCCTTAAATCTGGAGAGCATTTTAAATATCTTTCAAGAGGCAGCAGCTACACGCAAAATTTGTCTTCTTCATTTCCTTTCCCATTCCTTTTGTTCTGGCTCACTGACACATTTAGCAATTTGAGATTCACATTTCACTAAATGTCTTTTAGATAATTACTGAAACAGTGGTTTTATATGTTTGGTATCCTAAGGTTCAGTGCAATAGAGAATGACAGTAATAAGTATCTTGCAGAGCAGGTACTTTGATATCAGCCACAATTAATTAAAGTAAAACTTTAAATAATTTCATTGTTATTGTAAATACAGGGCCATCTTCCCAAAGGTGTCCATAATGTCACATAAGACTTTGCACAAAGAAGTTGGTATTACAGCAGATACTGCTTTCTCAGCTGAAAGACTGAAGACCAAATAAAATATTCAGTCATTTTTTTCTCTTTTATTCAGATTTAAACAAAGATTACTTAATACTGAACCAGCTTAGTACTGTCATTATAATTGCCATATTGATACTTAAATAAACATGTAAATGAAGCAAATCAGCTTCCAGTCTTTTTGGCTTCTTTATCACAAATAACTTGATGCAATCCTTACTCAATACAAGGAACTTGATCCTGGGAAAGGATCAGTATTAACAATAAAAATAACTGAGTTAAGGATGCAATTTTACAAGAAGATTAATCAGCTGGGGTTTTAAAATTTTTAGTGTGTTCTTGAAAATCTGAAGTAAAATTTGTCATTCCAGAATTTAAGGAGAGTTTTTCATGAGATTTGAATTGAATGAAAAAAAACCCAAAACTGGGTTAAGGCCATAGCATGGAGTATTTTTCTACCCTTTCAGAAGTTGCAATTCATAAATGTACATATAAAGCTAAAGGTGGAAGACACAACCTAGTTAAAAATATCTTCATCAGATCATACATAAAATACATGGCTCAAGGGGATAGAAAATGTTCTTATGGCTGGCTAAGCAAGGGAATTGCTTCAACTATCATCATCTCCTTCAAGAAACAGAGATGGTACTAAGCATAAAACCTTTCAATAGTTCCTGCAGCAATGTCAGTTGTAGTTCAGGCAGTAGAATAGACTGCTGGAGTGTCCTTTACATGGCAAAGTTACAGTCCTGTAATGATCTGTTGTGTTTTCCTGATAATGTCATTTGTCCTGGTTTGTGCCTGACTTATACCACTATTAAGAACTAACATCATAGATATTTGCAATGATATAACATGGTCTTCTTCCAGAAGCTCATGTATTTTTTTGGTGGAGGAGGTCATTATTTAGTGCTTCTATGAGGGTAGACCCAAGCTTCTGAGGCAAGCTTTTTTTGTTCAGATTTAATGGCCCTTTTATAGGCAATTGTATCATAAATTGTTTTAACTATTCTATTTGGCCCTTTTTTCTATTAAGAATTATTATTGTGCCTCTGGCTTAGGAGCTTTACTTGTTAATTCTCCAGTTTTCTTACATCAGTTTTAGGGCTCCATTTTCTGTAAGGCTCCTAATATTTTATGAGGTGACATTTCTCATATTCCAACTTTCATCTGAGAGGAGACCTCTTTCTTAGTTTTAGGTGGACAGTCTAACTAGAGCAATAACATGACAGATACCGAAGATCAATTTTGAAGAAATCCAAAGCACTTAGCTATTCTCTTCTAATCATCCCAGAGGGAGAATTATCAGAGCTGTAATTATAAATATTTTTTTGGAATTTGCATTAGATTCACACTGTTAGAGTATGACTTTTTGTTTTCATGCAGGTGCAAACCAGTCATTGAGTAACTCTCTAGTATTCTTTGAAAGTTTTTCATTCACTGGGCGTAATGCTAGAAAACCCTCAAGAAAATTACTTGGAAATCAACATAGAGTAAATTCTCTGGCTATGACAACTAGGAGATGGTAAGAAAGACATTAATTAGCCAGCTAGGTAATGAAAAGCTGGCCAGGGCACATGAAGGGAAAAATGGCTCTTGCAACACTTTTTGTATCCCAAGAGATTAAAAAACACTAGAAAGTGAATATCTTTTGGTAGATCTTGAAGGAAGCACCCATTCTTGTAAGACTGCTTTCAGGAAGAAGCAGGGTGGGAGACAGAATTATTGTTATTGGTTCTGTGGATGTAAGAAAGCTTCAAATATTTAGTAAAAATGAAGTTATTTATTTAAGGGGTGATATTTGTAGAATTTTCTTCCCAGAAAATATGTTCACTAGCCTGTTTAAGTTTGGCTATCCGACCTTGCATATCTGTTTTCCCTCATCTACATTGTGGCATTTAATTGTCTGATAGAGCACAATACTTTTAGTGTATTTTTTTCCATTCCTCTAGCTCAGATTTCTGAGTGAGACTGGCTGCTAACTTCTGCAATTTCATGCATTTATAAATGTATATTTATATACACAAATTTCAAATATGGTATAAATTCCACTTATCTTTTATGCACAAAATACATTTAAGAGTTATGAGATTAGAATTGGACTCCCTTAGTTTATTTCAGAATTTAAAGGCAAATTTCACAATTTTTATCTTTTTTTAATGCACATTTCAAATTAAACTGAAAAAAAAAATCAAACCAAAACTATAAAACTTTCTGGTTTGCTACTTTTGTTCTTATTACAAAGAATAGAGTAAAAACAGAATGTGTATTCATAGGACAGAAACTACACATAAAAGTTCAAGTAAATGTTTTCTTACAGCTTGCACAACAATATTCTACTAAGAAGTGATAGGTATTATTTTCATTTCGATGTTGTCAAAAACACTGGTCTCATCTCCCTTTGGAAATAGACCTTATTTTGTTACTGTTTAATTGTTTGTATTGATATATAGAGAGGGGGTTTAAATTATAAATATGTTCAATACATTATGTACCAAGGTATAGACCTCACCTTAATAGTCTCAGCTGGGCATAATGTGGATCCAAAACACTATCAGAAGCAGCTAGCAGAAATGGGATTCTAGGAAAAGAGCCAATAATTTTCTCGCATGTTTTCCTAGGTCCAGTAGTCAACATTTTTGAGCTGGAAAAGACTGCAACATATTTTAATGAATTTAGAGTTTTGGCCAAGCCTCCCAAAGTGTTTTTATTCCAAATTTTGCAGAATGACTGCAAAAGCTCCCCAGAATTGCAATAACAGCAGTGACAAAATGTCTTCCAATTGTATTCTTACTCTATTATCCTGGGTAATAAGTTTGCAGAACAACCTTAATGGAAGAGAAGAATATATACTATTGTTTGTGACAAGTTTGGCAATGCCTGGATGTGCCCAGGTAATGCTAAAAGAAGTGACCTAAACAAAACATCCTGCAATAAAGATCCTTCTCTTTATGTTATTGCCTTTTGAAGTAAAAATTTGCTTCAGCTGAACCAATAGTTTTGTCCTGATTTCCATTTCTAGTTATAACAAGTCATGAAAGGAATATTTCAGTGATAACTTCATATCTACACACATCTGTACACATGTGTATCATGATACCCATAGCAGGATGAAATAACACCACAGTCACTGTAGCAAAGAAGTAAAATTAGAAATGTTCAGCCTTACTGAGACATTACTTTTTTCAGGTGCCTTGGACAAAGAAAAGCAGCACATGCCCTGATTAATTCCCAGGGTAAAAAAATCCACAAATCTGAATTACTTCAAAACTTACTGTACATGTTTCTTTGGTCCCAGTTAGCCCCTTGGTCACAGCAAGAGCAGCAGAACTGAGTAGATTCAAAAGGGAAAAGAAAACTAGCTTCACAAAGAAAAAATAAAAATTAGGTAAATTTTCAAAATACACATGATAAATTTTTAGCCAAATTACATTTTTTCCTAATTGTTATGAACAAGTATGATTTTTCAGATGGTGAATAGGTAACTTACTACAAAGGCAAGCCATGAGGCAAACAATTGTCTAGCTTTTACTCTATACATCTGTGCTAACATTTCTGCCAATGCAGCGTTAACAGCCATGATCCATCATCTGATCTATCCTGGGTGGATCAGGAAGGGAGAAGGCATATGACTGCAACACAGCTGCTGAGGGAGACTGGAACCCTGCAAGAATATTTGAAAAACCATACCCTTAAGAGGTACATACACCTTGATCCTTCCCCTTCCACTATGACTTTTCTCCATCCTTTCCTCCCTTGCAGCATTTTACTAGGGAGTGTTTTTGTACCCTCACAGCAATAGCAGTATGCCTTCCCAGGACCTAGCAGCTTGTTGAAAGGCAAGTCATGCAGCCCAGAAATGATGAAGGAAAATACAGGATTACAGCATTATGTGGTGTCCTGCAGGGACTCCAGGGATGCCTTATTTAGCAGTGTGCACAAACTGCAGCACAATATTGAGTTCAGATTCATCTGCCATACAGGACAGTGTATTTGCCTATCTGGAAGCACGAGAAACCTCCTTCATCAGTATATCTGCCAAGGTGTCAACTCCAGTACTTGTGGCAAGGCATACTTTTCTTTCTCTTTAGCCATAACTTCCATCAACAGTATCTGTACAGGTCAAAATGGTCTACCTGGATTCTTTGAAAGCCCTTTCTTTACCCTGTTTTCATTTGTTGCATCACAGAAGACTGTGTCTATCTGACACAAGAATAAGGGAAAACAATATCCAAGAAATTCATATATTTAAGGGCTATACAAACTGTTGTTTCTTTTTCATGTGTGGCCAGGATGTTTTTATAAATAGCTCATAAATCATAGAATCACAGAAAGGGACCTTAAAGATTGCCTCGGTCCAAACCCTCTGCCATGGGCAGAGGCACACTTTCCCTATACCAGGTTGCTCAGAATTCCATCCAACCTGGCCTTGAACGCTATCAGGTGTGGGACATTGACAGCTTCTCTGGATAACCTTTCAGTGCCTCACTACCTTCATAGTAAGGAATTTCTTCCTAAGATCTAATCTAAACTTACTGTCTTTTGATTTGAAGCCATTCTCTCTTGTTCTGTCACTAGAGGTCCTTGTAAAATGTTTGTCTCCACCTTTCTTGTAGGTTCACTTCAGGTACTGGAAAGCCAGAATTCCCAAGCCTTCCCTTTTCCAGGCTGAACAATCCCAATTCTCTCTCAAACTTTCCTCATTGAGAGGTGCTCTATCTGTCTAATCATCTTATTGTCCTTCCTCTGGACTTGCTCCAAGTCAATGTCCTTCCTGTGCTTAGGACCCCAGAGCTGGATGCAGCACTCCAAATACAGTCTCACCAGAGAAGTGCAGAAGGACAGAATCACCTCGTAAACATTCAGTAGACTTTCATTTTAACTAGTAGATATATCTTTTTAAAAATCAATTATAATTTTTTGCCAACTGTGGAAGGTCTGAGAAAGAATCACACAGGTTTTGCGCAGTGTGTTGCATGTCCTCTATTGGCCTTAAACCCAAACCCAAATATCTTCCATACATATTTTCAGCAAGCCTAAGCTGGAGCCATTGCTCTCATCTTATAAGGCCTGAAAAAAAATTTTTTTTTAAAAATGTTTCTACCTTTGTTGACAGTTTTATTCTGAAAAACAGGACAGAACAACCAAAGACATTATTTCCTAACTTTCTCATATGTTGGTCTCCTCTTCTCTTCGTCTCTGACAACTCATTGAGATTGGTTAAGTATTGGTAGGTAATAGTATTTAGGAGAGGCTCACAGTTGCATCACTGGTTTAATGGCAGATTTTTTTCTCCCTGTGAGATTCCTTGGCCTGTTAAGGATATAGAAGCATTTGCTCCACTCAGTTTAGGAGGCTTCTCTCGGCAATGTGAGAAGGTACCAGGTAGTTTATATTGTAGCCATCTTCTCTGAAGGATGAGCTGTTACTATTAACGATGATATAATAGTCTCATACTGTTATCCTTACCTTGGTAGAGCTATAAATATCCATTAAAAAAGTCTGGTTACATAAATTATGTTCTCATTTTCCATCCCTTGATGACAGAACTCAACTGGTCAAAGAAGATGGCAGTCAGAATGATTCTTTTCTTCCTGGCAACCACAAAATCTCTCCTAAATGTGCAGTCTGTGCTTACTATGTAGGAAGTATTTAGATGTCAGTAAGACCACACTGAAAAATGAAAGCCAGTAAAGAATGATCACTCGCCCTTTTGAATCATTCAAAATTCACGGTTAACAAGTGTAGTCAGACATTCAGTTTATAAGCCTTTCAGATTTACAAAATCATATTTTTATGGTTTATGATGCATATAAATATAAATTCTCACCTCCAGAGAGAGAATACAGTCAGGAAACTGAAGGGTTTTGGAAGGAAGAATTCAAGGCAAAATTTCCTTTCCCACTGAGCACTCCACAAGAGACAATACTCAAGTTGTAGGTGACATAGAAGCATGGAAGATTACTTTAAAAAGCTTGTAATACTATTAAACTACTCTGCTTTAAAACTGACAGGTCCATGTATATACAAAGGTATTCTTGAATCTCTTTTTTAAGGGAAACAAAACCATTTGTAAAGATACAAATTTTGTATTTAATAATAAATAATAGAAGATATAACTCTCAAATTTTATTTAAATGAAATATTTGATGGTAGAGCAGGTACCAAAATTTTCAGTTTAATATCCAGTTTTCCTATAGCTAGGAAATTGAGCAATGAATATCAATATGTTGTTGCACATAAGCAACAACAATTTTTGCTATGACAAGGGTTTACTAGGATCCCAGGCACAGAGAAGTAGCAGATATTTTTTCCCACCTATATTATTTTATTTAACAATATCAGCTGCTAAACATTTATTTCAGAGGTGAGGCACACCACACTAAAAATTTAAGCTATACATCAAAGTTTCTGGCCAAGTTCTTGGGTTTTCCATTTTCTAAGGTTATAAATAACTGCAAATGTAGTAACTTCTACCATCTTCTTTGATTTACTTCCCTTCTCCAGTAGTGACTGCCAGATCTTGGACTAGTTCTAGCCATTAGATGACAAAAAAAAACCCCATATGCTAGATTTATCTCTTCTATTCTTTCTCCTATATTCTACTCTTTCCACAAAATGAAACTTTCAGCTAATGACATATTCTCTATTTTAATGAAAGTGGCATGCCTAGTTACTACCTCCAGCTTATATGAGCGATCATGTGGCTTTAAAAAGTTTGCATGAAAATAGGACCTCAGTCAAACTATTTCTTCCAACTATATCACTGTAGATTTCTTCCCAAGTCTTGGGAAGAAATTGAAGGAAAAACCTTAGCCCTTCTCACCGTGCATCTTTTATGACACTGGCTGCATATCAGTAACTTAACATTTCTCATTTGTCTTAAAACAACTAATTTATGATGAACTTGCAATGCAGGGATAAAAAGAGGAAAACAAGGATATCACAGATTTCACTCTATTTTATTCAGTAAAGCTCTGAAAGATAACCACTATATCTGTGTTTGGTTGTCTGTGGAATTAAGATATGCAACCAGCGTGAAAGGAGAAAGATCCACTTGCGCACCTTGCTACATCAAAAAACTTAATTTATTATGCTAATGTTTTTTATTTAAGTAAAAGAATTTGAATCTAGATGCAGTAACTTCTCCTTAATCAGCTAGTAAAAAACTGACATCCAAAGTGTTTGTCTCACAAAGCATACTTTCTGTGACTCTGAGGCAGTCTAAAATATCCTAGACTCTTCTAATGCATATAATCAGCAACAGAAATACACCCCTGTATATAATCTAGGAATTACACTTTTCTAAGATGAGTCTCAGACAGGCATAATCTTTAAAAGTACCTGTAAAAAAAGCAAAGCAAAAATTGCTGACTTTTCCTCCTTCACTACATCATGATGACTATTCCAATAAAACCTAGGCACTATAGATGGCAACTCTTCTCCAAATTCACTTCCTCTCAGACTCTACTGACTTTCAACCGTTTCTACAGGGTCTTGATTTCCTCCTTGTTCTTGTGTAATCCATTTCACTTTGTTTTGCAAGTATTTTGCAGACCCTTTCCCAGCAAATTCTTCCATCCTGAAAGGTTTCTATGCTGATCAGGTAGTAGCAACCTAAGCTAAATTTCACAAAAGTGTATAGCAGCAGCATTTGGCTCACAGATTGTCTCAGCCTATAGCCCTGTTGTGACAGCTGCTCCCATGACAAATGATAGGCGCTTACAAACAAGGCAGATTTGCAAAGGACAGTGGATTTCGAGGAACCATTCACTAAGTTATTTGCAGATAGAGCAGCTATTTACAATGTCTAGTGTAGTATTTACAGTGCAAAAAATGGATATGAGATCCTTTAGCATTCCCTAGCTATGCTGATATTCTCATCCATTTTCGCTTGTCTCCTCTTCTCTAGTTTCGTCTCCTCATTCCTCCCAACACACATACACTGGCACACATAAAACTCTCTCCTGCTCAGAAATGTTTTCCATAGGAAGTTCCAAAAGGACAGATTCTGAATAAACTCACAAGATAAAGAAGTTGATAACAAAAATAAGAAGAGTGCTTGTTAATTGTTTGTGGCACTGGTGTTGGATTCCAATGAAAATTTTCTACTGCTTTCTAACTAAAATGCCATTTGATTTGTTACTGTAATAACAAATCTTCTGACATGGAATCCAATTTAATTCCCATGGGATAATTTATTTTTCATTTTTTTAAATTTATTTTATTTTATTTTCCCATATTTTGACCAAGACTGTGCATAGTCTTAATATTTGAATGATAATAAAATAAAAATTTTTAAATTGACTGCTGGTTTAGACATATAGCTGTCTAGCAGAAAATGTTATATGTATACCTGAATCAACTATAGTCCAAAGAAATATTTAAAAAGAAATCACAGCAGCACTATTCACTAGTTAAAATCCTAGAGAGACTTGGGAGTTTGAAAAATGTGTTTTCGTTTACTATATTCTAAAATGAAAAAGAAAATATTACTTAGATCTAAGAAACACTAGGTGGTGAGATAACCTGAGGATTCAATAGGCCTGCAGCACTTGTCCCCATAGGGAAGTACCTGTTAGGATTTAATATTGCATTTATCTGAGGATTTAAGTGAACACAGTATGATTTCCCAAATGGAGATTCCTAAAATGTAATAAGCCACAAGATTTCATTCTATTTAATTATATGAGCAGTCACTCAATGTGAATGACACAGAACAAATAAAGACAATCTACACTTCAAGACCTCATGAAAGGACAAGGAAATATCTCAAAGTTGACCAAAAGTATCCTAACGAGAACAAATATTTCTTAGTGTAATTCTGTAGGTCTTTACTTTCCATAGTTGAGTAGCATATCAATTCTCTTTCAGAGTTTTCCATTTTCTATGCACTGAAACAGAAAGTAAGAGAAATTTACTCTTAGACATGATGAATATTCATATACCTAATCTTAAAAATCTGTCTTAGGCTGAAGCTAAGATATTAGACATATATTGAAGTCCTTGGAGAAAAAAGGCTATTGCTTTTTGCAATTCAGAGAAACAAAATTCATCTCCTATCCTGAACATCTGGAGAAGTGAAGAACAAGTACTAGTGGTGCAGAAAGTTTAGGGAGAACATCCTACCTTAGACAACCACATTGATGATGTGAATATACCCCCATTATTTTCTTTCCCCACATCTTTTTATGTAATCAAATGCTTTTATAAGTATATCTGTGACATCAAAGACCAGACCAAGAGAAACTGCTGTTGATCACTAATGCTTACAAGTGTGGCACAGCAGTACCTATGGCTATGTGGAATTTTCTTGATTACAATATCTTTTCCTATTGTAAAATTAAAAGTAAGCAATAGTAGAATGTTCTGCAGAAGACTTTCTGTTTAGACCAAGATCTCTAAATACAGCATTTCAAATCAAAGCAAGAACAGTTCAGACTCATGCATCTGCATTGAAGCAGTTGGAGTAAGGACTTGGTTGATTCTAGCATATTCCAGGTAAGTAGAGTTACTCTCTTTGAATCAATGGATACTTAATTACTTATATAAAAATAAAGAACAGATTAAAAGCAACCCATTCCAGTACATTCAATTACATAGCATGAAGGATATTCATCTAAGATGTGGATTAGTCATACAAATCAAATCTGGCTCTCAGCCTGGCAGAAACTTTAATTTAAGAGGCATCTAGATTTCTAGGTACATCTAAAGGTATAATTCATGCAGATAATAAGTACTATAAATTGCTTCCACTGCTCAAACATATCTGAAAGTATTAAGTAGGAAATGAGATATCATTTGATAATGCATTGTTAAAGGCAAAGGACAAAAGTCTCCCAAAATACAGAAGTCATGAGAGAGATTCCTTGCATAAGCTGAAAGGAAACCAGCTTGATTGTTTTCAGTGTAGACAATCTGGTTAGCTTACCAAAAAAAAAAAAAAAAGGCAAAAAAATTGTACAGATGGTGTAGTTTCACCTTGTACTTGAAGAGAGAACAAAATCATGTTCTCAATTGCCAGTGTTGTTTCTCACACACAGGAAAATGGTGCAGTGATCAACAACTAAATTTTTTTCTGTACTTCTATCAGGCCCTTTCAAATCACAGAGAAATCTGCTGGGTTCTCTTCCCCTGTCATAGTCAAATTTGAGTCACTATTTCCTCATTGTGCTTTATCTGTGACTGTAAGTTAGCCCTATATTAACTTTGCACATCACCCCACTTGGCCCACTTTGGATAACATTGTGACTTAGACTTGTTTACTGACCATATTCTACCCTAGACTACAAATTACATCTGAAAATGTCAAGTGTGTATCCTAGAGCAGAAATCACTTCAGATTTGCCATACTGATATAGGAAGACTTAACTTTAAAAATTAAAAAAAAAAAAATTAAAATTGCAACACTGATTGTCATTTGACTTACAGTGCTATAAATCAAAAATAACTCTGTTTTAGTCAAAACAATAAAACAGTGCTATAAATCAAAAATAACTCTGTTTTAGTCAAAACAATAAAACTGACCTAAAAGAACAGAAAGTAAAAAAAAAAAAAACAAAAACCACTCTCTCTTATGTACGTGTGTAATAAATCACTTGCAAATGATAAATCCTTTTATAGGAGTTAAGGCAAATGCCACTTTTCTTACATATTACACCAAAGTGTTATCAAATATTTCTGACCTAACCCAATAGAAAGACTTATCTGTTGTTTGTGGCTTTATTGCAATGAGGAAAAGTAATAAAATTATTATCTCTTTACGACTGATCATGTTACATCCAGCTCTCCCAGGATTTGTTAATACTGGGGTGAAAACCATACATAACCTTTTTCAGAATTTTCTGATATCAAAAATCCTTCTGGATCAGTCAGACAAGCAGAACAAGATGATGCATGCTCTTCAAAATGTTACATCCAGCTTCCCTTCTCCCATCTAGCATTTGTAGATATACTAGCATTTTCAGATGCACAATAACTGTGTGTTAACTCCAGGCACTGTCTCAAGTATGATGGCAGACTTTGTCAAATGCTTTTTTCCGCAAGAAATGAACAAAGAAGTAGTAATGGAATTTCAGAAAGTATCCAACATTTATGCAAATGCATAAGGGATTTTGTGCTTTCCTATTTGTGTTTTTCTCTCTTAGATGGTGCTATAGCCACTGAACATGAGATAACTTCCAAAAAAACAGCAGAAAAAAAATCACAGTATTCACATTTTAAAAATATTAGCAAGGAAGCAAAAGTCCCAATTAGGTGTGTTCATTTTAAAAAATATTCTATTTTTTTACAAAGAATTAAACCTATTTTTAAGAATTGCTTTCCTAATAAATATGCACCTTATTGTTCACTATTTTAGCCACTGCCATTTGAGTTAAATCTATATTTTGGCTCATTTTGATGTATATTTGCAGAGTACTTAGTGAATTGATGTGCTCTGAAGGAGCTTGCTCAGAAACTGCAGCTTATCATGCAGTTTCATTTGAAAAAAGAATTATTTTCTTCCAAGGCTATCAGGCAAAAGTGGGAATTCTGACTTGGAGTCATTTCTGATGGAAAAACGTGAGGGAAGACCAAGGGAACAACTTTGTTTTTCCTTTAGAAAAAAAAAGAAGAAAAAAAAGTCTTCTTTACCTTGTTAGGGAATACATAGAAATATTTACCTCATTATCTTTCTACCAACAAAAACAAGAAAAACATCTTTGTAAACCTTGCAAATATAAAAGGGAAATGTAAATTGTTTCTACAGAGGAGCTGAACACCCATACAGAGGTAGTGTGATACTAATCCCTAGGAGGGCTTTGATAATAAATCAGTTGTACAAAATCAACCATCTCTGCCAACACAGCTATCCTGGAGAGGAGAAAAATCTTAAATGCTTACATGAGAAGTCTTGGAAAAGCATAGGGAATCACAGCATGCTTACAATTTGCAAATCTAGTTCTTTTCACACCTCTTAAAAACAAAATACTGCAGTATGCAGACTGGTAAAATGGAAGCAAAGCAAGCAGCAAATGCAAAGAGAGCAGCAAATGCAAAAAGATGGCTTCATTTGAACTTTTTGGTGAACAGATCAATAAGTCAGTGAATCAATAATGTTTTGGGGTTTTTAAATTATAAATTACTTCCAAGCTGAATAACAAAATGAAAAGTGACATGGGAATGCAAAAGTATATCAGAGCTGACACTGTCAGGAAGGCAAAAAGACAGACCAAAACTGGCTGAACTTTCAAAACTAAATATGACAAGTTATATATTATTAGGAGCATTAATGACCCATCTGTCATTCTATCACCAACTCAGCAGGTCTGTAAATCTTTATTTGACATACTGAAACAATAATGACTAAAAACATTTACAGCTTTTACTGTTGTTCTTATCTAGTATGGAATGAGAACAAGTATAAACTCTGCCTGTGAAAGGAAGAATAGCAAGCAAGGAAACTACCTGAATTTCCCCAGATTTGATACAACTGGAGGTAAGGTCAGTGTTTTATATCTCCTTTCTGTTAAAAAATATATATGGTGAATGTTGTGACAACTATCAAGAAACAAGCTATGAAGAAATGCATGACAGCATTCTACACCCCTGCACAACATGAAGACCACACAGGATGGTGGTAACATGTGAAAAGAAAATCTATTCGAAGCAATGATAAAGGACAGTGTTACAGTCTGCTCATGCATTAACTGATATACATGGAAACAATACTGGCCTGACCAAGAAGAATCAGAAAGTTCTGTCAAAATAGCAACCTCTATTTACAGGTAAGCATGAGCAGTGTTAAAATATATTCCACCTGCAATTCCAGAAGCTTTTTAGGTGACCAGGTGAAAATAGATAATACCTTCAAAGCAGTCTCCCTTAGCAGGTATTCATACCTCCTGGGGAAAAAGGAAGGAAACTAGGAACTATGTAGAGCAAAGGAAAGAGGACAAATTCGATTAACCTCTGCCAGAGAATGCATATTTTCCCTTTTCCTTCATTGTCAATTATATCACTTTCAGTGCATATTGTCAGGATTTCAGCATAGGAGATTTTAGTAGGCAATGGTCAACACTTGCTTCTTATTACCCTCTCATCCCCAAAGCAGAAAGCCAACAGAGTTTGCAATAATGGTAAGAGTAAAAGCAGGCAATATGGTGCAGGCAATAATGTTTTTCTTCATATTTAACTCCTGATATACATTTCATATTGCTCTGTCATGCAGCTGAAAAGTATAACCAGATTTCACAGCATCTGGAGTATGGCCAAATGAAGCAAAGTGTAGATATAAAAATTAAAATCAGCAGCCAAAATAAAGCAACAGAAATATTACACATAGATCATCATCATCAGTTAGAAGTTTGTTGGTTGCTATGAGATGAGTAATTAGTCTAGCACAGCAACAGACACCCTTACCCTCTGAAACTGTGTCAACACAGTAAAATATAAGCACACTTAGAAACAATTTTTGATCGGATTGAATTCATTAGTGCATGTTATTAGCTGTACAGTCGGTGTCTCAATCTATGAACTGTAATTCTTTTTGCATTCATGCAAGTTTTAGCTTCATTTTGAGGTGCAATAAGAGGGATGGTAGGAAACTTTGAGGTCCATAAATTATGCTTATTCAGAAAATCAACTGACAGTTTTAAAGACTATTGGATTATTCAGTTCACTATCTTATTCAGTTCACTATCATGTGGATTATATATGATTGCATATGAATTACATCCTATATATATGAATTGCATCCTATGACATAATATGTCACAGGATGTGGGTATAATACTTAAATTTAAAATAAAATTTAAGAAATAAAAAACCACAAACAAACAAACAAACAAACAAAAGAGACCCCAAACAAAAACCAAACAAAAACCCAAACCAAACAAAACAAAAACCAAAACAAAACCAAAAACCAAACAAAAACCAAATAAAAAACCCAAACAAACAAAAAACCACAAGCAACCACTACTGTGACATCGCTGACAGAACTGTGACTGGAGGTGAATGCCCCTGTTCTGGAAGTGCAGCATTGTTTCAGTATATGGCATTGGCAGCAGATCAGGTACCCCTCCACACAGCATTTTCTTGATTTGGGCTGAGAATACAACTCATGCAGCTGCCTTGGAGCACATACACACAGCTAGCTTGGACGGTCTCTGCACTGTGCTACTGGGATGTCCACAGTTTCCTTAGGATCTGCAGCTTGCCTATAATTGTTGCTCACCTTTCCTTGGGAGCTTCAGGAGGTTCAGGACATTTTGGATGTTTCATAAAAATTTTCTTCGAGGCAGGGAATTTCTGAATGTCCACTGACACCGGTTCCTGAATATAAGTGAATTTTCTGAAAAAGAGTGAGTGGTTTTATTAGGCACAACTCTCCAGTTCTGCAGATATCACAGCATACAGTGAACCTGCAGGACTGAGACACAGAGAGTTTGCATCCTGGGAATATTTGTTCCCTCTATCTTCATGTAGGTCATGGTAGTAGAAGAAAGGTTACATTATGTCTGTGTATAATGTGCTGGATTAGAGCACTATTTCCAGGTATGACCTTCACATTTCAGGAAGAATAACAATGAATTGTAAAAAACGGATGAACCCCAAAAACCAATGAAATAATCATAATCTTTGAGTTATAGAGAATTTTAAAAGTTACTTCTAATTAGTTCATTGCAAAGAAGCATACCACCTAGATATAAAAGACAAAGAACTCAGATTTAAGAATCTATCTCCTCTGTTTCTCAAATTAAGATATAATGAGATCTGAACAAGTTCTGGATTAAAACTTTATAAATTTAATATAAAAAAATTGTTCTTTTTATAACAAAGAGTGTAATTAGCCATTGGGATAACTTAATAAGCATTTTTATCAATGAAAATGTGACTCAAGACTTGAAGGTATTTTTCTAGGAGCACTGACTACTGATCACTGTGGATCTTCCTGTCAGGTATCATTCACAGAAGTTCTATGGCCTCTGCGGCAAAGGAAGTCAGAACAAGATGACCATGGTGTCTCTGACATCTTACCACAAAATTTATGAACAGAAATACCTAAATATTAATAAAGAAACATTTGAAATGTTGTTGAGGTCTTCAGAATGATATATAAATACATACCACACTACAAAACAAACCAGTACTTTTCTGTTACTTTTCTAAGTTATACACTTACAAGGTAATAGAGGTTTAGCACCTGGGCTTCCGAGTACTAGAGTTTTATAATAGAAATTTCAGTAGAAAAGAATCAAAACAAAGTACCAGCAGTCTTTTTATCCTATTTTTCTATCTGTGAGAAAGCAGCCAAACTGAAATAAATCCAATTAATCTTACTTGTGAAGTCACCTCTGAATTTCTCTGTGTGAGAAATGTTCAAATATTCTGACTTGTCCGAGCTCTCTGGCTTTGAGCACGTCTAATATATTTCTTATTTGCATACAAGGAAACCTGTATAGAAGTGAATCCAACATGGCTAGACAGATAATTTTTTTTTCAAGAGTTGAAATCTCAAAAAAAGCTCATTTTGGAGCATTCTCAAAGTACTTTCTCAGGCAATGACATTTAAATGGCCTCTGACATTTCTGAAGATTTTTTTTTTTTGTGAAAAGTAGCAAAACTCCTTCTTTTAGTATGCAGCTGCAATCAAGGATTTTTACTCACTATAAAGCATGTCAAAATAATGGATGGCATTCCCAGAAAAGAAAATTAATTTAAACAAGTCAGGTAGAAACTCATACCTTTCTGCAGAGAAAAGATTCTTTGTAGAGGTTCAGTTTATTTGTTGCCTTTTTTGGAAAACCGTACTACACAATTGCTTTGGACTCATTTATTTTTGCAGCACGTGCCTTTAAAATAAAAAAGAAATTCCAATACTTCCACTGGTAATGTTGCTTCTCTCAACCTGTATACAAAAAAAAAAAAAAAATCCCTTTTGACTTCCAGCTGGCCTGTTAGTTAGTTAATTAGTGCAGCTTATTGCAAAATCAATAACAACATGCCTTTGTGGATACTTTTCCCATTTACGAATGTGAATATACAGGGCTTCCAACTACTTCATTATTGAATTTATTTGTTGGAAAGATTCTTCAATGAGTAATGTATTAGGCTGGCCTGAAGTCTCTCAGTGCCATGTATAAAAAGTGAGAATGAGAAAAGACTGCTTGCTACATTTCTAATTCTATAAATTCTGTTTAGTTATCAGACTTTTCTTTACCGTATGAAACATCAATAAAATACAGTATTAAAAACTCACACACTCTTCTATATTCTTTAATACAGCTTTCTCTAACAGTAGAAATAAAAAGAGCAACAACATTCCCTCGCTCTAACTCATGTAATGCCAGGAGTATCAATTCTGTGTGCTATTGAACTCAGTAACATTAGATGCACAACTACTTCAGGTACTGTAAAACACAAAAGGACAGATCTCTGGTCAGATAAAGACCTTGTTAGTACTCAATAGCAACTGAGTAATTCTAGCCAAACACATTTTCTCATAACCATTACAGTAATTTTTTTTAAAAAAAAAAAAAAAACAAACAAAAACCAAAAAAAAACCTCCAGTATTAGACATACTTCAAAAAGATAGTAAAGTAGAGGTTTTGTCTTTAATTTTTTTAAGGTCTCATAAATAGGTTAGGTGCCAGACAAAACAGTGGGGGTTACTCAACATATTTTAAGTGTTATCAGTAATCAGTTTGGAAGATCTTAGAATCATAGTATAATTTAGGTTGGAAAGGAAGCTTGGAGGTCAAATAGTCAATCCCTTACTCAGACCAGAATTAGTAGGGCCAAGTTGCTTACATGCATGTCCAATTAAGTCTTGCCCTTGGAAATCTCAAGGGTAGAAGTCTCAGAACCTTCCTAGGCCCTGGTGTCAGTGTTTGTGCCTGGTGATAACGCTTGTAGTGATAGGAGCTTCTCTTTATATCTCTTTATTTCCAGCAGTTAACTTTCACTGGCAACACCAAGCTATTAGAAGAAGTTCCTAGAAAATGCAGCTCTCATATGTTTCCTGAGGGCAGAGCCTGGAAGCTGCTGTGACAGCTGCTCATTCTCCATTAGCTGCCTTGCTGTTAACCTATGCTGCATGACAAAAAACTTACCAGCAAGGGGCACAGTGAGGCTTTCAAATGCAGGATGCTACTGACTAAACTTTAATGTATTTACCTAAAGTTTTTTGTCATTATGCTTAACTGAAGAGCATCTCATCTCAAAAGCGGGTCTCTGGCTCTGTTGTTACTATGGCTGCTTGTGGTTCTCTGTAAGACCAACTTTTTGCTAAAGCGGTTGGTATTTCCTTTATATGATTTTTACTTACCATAGCAAAGGGTAGACATGTTATATTGCTGCCTAAGCTGAAAGAAAGCTGCAGCATGTATGAAAAATCCCAAAATAACCTTCTCCCCTGTATGTGGCAGGAAGCAGCTTAGTGGTAGAACACTGGACATAATGGAGAACATTTAGGTGGAACTGGACACTGAAAGACAAATTATGGGGCTGGACTTTCTCGGCTGCAGGACTATTATTGAATGCAGAAACTAGCATTGAAATTATTAGGGGGAAAAAAACATCAGGATAATTGTATCTAGATTTTTGTCACAGATAAAATGCTCAGAATATTCTGATCAGGGTTCTGCCTACCTGTTTTGTTGGGTTGCCAGCAAACTGGATGTGTATATTCTAAGTTTAATTTTGTCTCATAGTGTTGGAATATTATTTCTCTTTTTTTATCTCTATGGCACATTTCTTGACCATGGGCACTTCCTCTTTTACTTCTTTACAGGAAGCAGGATATCCAAAACACACGTACTCTAGGCCAGGTTACAAGACTGATCCCTCAAGGTTTGCCAGCATTTAAATTATTCTAGATGTGTGATGATGCTGGGTTAGAACTCAAGTCTTCAGTGATACTTACAATGAAGTAGGCAGGTAAGATTTGTTCTTGTTCACAGTATTCCACTTGGTTCCAAAAATACAAAATATAGAAAATATAAAACCATAAGCCCTGGAGAAATTCAACTTCATACATTTTGGCTCTTTTCTAAGTTACAAAGTGTTTCTATGCATGGTTGATCTAAATAAGCTTCTTAGGTGGCCAATTAACAACTTTTCATACTTATTTAATTTAGATGAGTTTTAATGGCTTACATATGTTGGGAAATTTTGATCATATATTATGATTTATGGCCAATATAGTTATCTATCTAGAGACTTACAGTTGCTTTCCTTCGTAGTTGGAAGTCTGTGTGAGTGCTTAAATGCCTGGATGATCTGTTTCATCAGTATTGTAAAGGAGCAGGCTACACGCAGTAACGCAGTACCTGGTTCTTTCGCATCCTTCTAACAGCTCATGGCTGACAGTTCTAATGTGGAAGCACAAATTCCTTCTTTCAGCAGAAAGAAATATGCCTCTGGCATCTTTCTTTTGCACTTGTCAGTCATGAAGCTGTACTATACAGATTTTGAGAGCAGGAGAGCAGCAGTGGTAACACAAGATTACAAAAATACCGGTATTCGGGGATTTGAAAGGAGGTTTGGTTTAATGAAAAATAACTGAGAAATGCTTTGCAAATATTCCACAGACTCTGTGGCACTTCTCTGTTATGGCAATGTTTTGATTGTGCCTGCCCTGATGGCAGTCTTGGATGATCTCCTTGTTGCTTTGAAATTAGTGCAAAGTCAAATTCCAGTACAACTTGATCTGCCCAGGCTTGATTTACTCTCCCATCATAGAACTGACAATGCATACATAATTTCTTTGATAAAACCCTCCAGATACTTTCATCATCTTACCACAATATTTTAAAAGTATACTGTAATAAACCACATTTTTGAAAGCTTTAAAAAACCTTCACTCTATAGCCAGATGGTCCATGGGAACAGGTTGAGATTTTCCAAACAGAGCCTCTCAGGATTTGGTACAACTTATGTTCCTCAGACCTCTGATACACAGGAGACACGTGCCTACAGAAATAAGATTGTTTATAAATCAGTCTAAAAGGCAGTCCCAGATCACACATTATGCTGCACTTTCTCTAATCTCAAACACATTTTTATCTGTAAACCAAACATTCCTATGCCCCATAGAGGCCCTTGTGTGTGAAGTTCCAGACAAAACAATAGAGTAGAAATGACAGACTAGGTGTTGGTATAAACATTTTCCTCTGAAGCAGAGAAAGCTTGTCTAAAACTCTTGGCTGCATATGGGGCTTGGGACGTAATCTGGTCTACAGAATTGGTTTTATTCCTGCTCTTTTTCACAAAGAATGGAAGCTAAAAAGATCTGACCATCTTCAAGGAACTTATTTCTCCCTTGATAGTGCACAATTTCCCCCCAATGTTTGCAGAATAATATACTGTGATGAAAAAATGCTATACTAGACAGAGGATAGAATAAAGTTTATGAGAAAGTATATATTTATGTTTATATAAAATAATTCAGAATATCTCAGAAGAAATGCCTGGCTCATCCTCTCTGGGTACTCAATGTGCTTTGTGCAAATAAAACACTCCAATATCTGTTTGCTCCGCAGTTCCAGAGGGACTGTGAACACCATTTTAAAAAGCAGATTTGTCTGAGCCTTATGTGATATACTTGCCTCAAGTATACCATGGAGTCCTGCTCTTTGCACTGCAGAAGTGGTCTGCTGTCTTCATGTATCACGGTGGATGCAGGTACAAGTTAGCAGACGCGCAGAAGGGAGTGCTCCATCCAGAGACAGCATAAATTTTTAGTGCTTGTGAAAATAAGGTTAATAGAGACAGAGACAAATGCAAGCAACAAAACAAATAAGATTTAACTCTTTCTGGAAACAATGCACAGGAGTAAACCATGGCCAAAATTGTATCATCAAAGTATGAAGCACAACAATTTAAGCAGATGACTAAAACAGTTCTCAAAATAATTTCTTTCTGTAGTATTACATGCTGTGCCATAATATGCATTATTAATTTTTCCAGCAGAGTAATGCAACAATATTTTCTATTTCATGCCACAGATCAAAGACCTGGATATTGTTCCTATTAAAAATGGCAACTGCGATAATCGTTTTTGTTAACATTCCAATGAGCCAACTACATTATTTTTTGTTGGGAGCAAATGCAAGGCATTATTGAGCCTTCCTTGTATTTTCCCCTTTGCTAGAATGTAAATGGAATGATAATTTTCTTTCTCTCATGGAACATAAGAGGAATTTAAAAATCTGTTTGCACTGTAAAAGCACTGAAGTAATGGAGTAATGTATTACAGTCCATGGAACATTTGGAGAGCATTTTCAGTTATTTCCATAAACTCAAACCTCTATCTTCAGTCCCTAAGGACCAGGTTTGTAATAAGTTTTGTGTTGCCACTGCTGCTCTACTGCATCATTTGCTCTAAAGAGTCAATCAAGAAAGCAAATTTTGGAGGCATTGAATAAAAACCTTCTAAATGGCAAGAGCAGGCAAGGAGAATCTTGAATTATTTCCACATTTTTTTTAGAATCTGAATCATGCTTAGACAGTTCTGCATGGTGAGACATGTTGGGATGTAGGTGATGTAAATAATATGCATATATATGATGTATATAATAATAAAAACAAGTTATATGCAGTAACTTTCTCCTTATAACAGCAGTAAAGTCTACTACCATAAGAACGGTAAATCTTAGGAGAATAATGCATGGCGTAACCAGAAATCACCACACAGTTTGTGCTTTGCAGGGTTTTCCCCTGCTAGGATCTCACTCCAGAGCTGCAAGATAAGGTAAAAAAAATTCTGTCTTCAAAGCAGCTTTCTCACTGTGCTCCTTTCCAAAGGCTGTTCCTTTTGGTTCCCTTATGCCCTGTATGAGTATACGGGACCACACAGCTTACAATTAATGCTGAGAATCCCTCCCTTTTTTTTTTCAAGTGTACAATTAAAGATAAAAATTTCAAACTAATTTAATAGAAAACTTGGGTGCTCTAAAATCTTACCATCTCTGAAGTCAAATAAGACACCGCCCCACTGATTGACTGACCTTAGGAGGTCAAATGACAGTATTACAATAAGATATGAAAATCATTTTACATGGAGGGGGCAAATTAGAGTTCTGAAATAAGATCTTTTTAGAGAGTAGAAAGTTATGAATTTCAAAGTGGTATCCTGATGACTTTTGCTCACAGGAGAATAAATGATCAAATATATATCAATAGCTTTGATCTACGTAGTGCAGGTGAAATGGCTTTAAAAAAAAATGTGTCCAAGTGTAGATTAAGTTCATTTGATACTTCCTACTTTGTTTTCCCAGTTACCACAAACTTGTGGGCACAATGGCCTGTTACAAAAAATCCATTACTCAATTCTAAATAATGTCTTTGAAAAACTTTTCAGCATATGGCAAATTTTGTTTGCTCTTGCTGTCTGTAAATGTCTGTGCCTGCAGATTTTATATTCACATGTTAGATATGTTTGTTATGTGGGTTCATAATGAAAGGCAATCAGAAAGTGACAATATTAGTGTCTACTAATATGGTAAGATTTGAACACAGATCTTAATATCTTTCAATATTTCTTGGGTAGAAGTACATGGTAACCACTATTCAGTCTGTTTCTCAGTACTGACCAGAATTATTTGAATACATTTGATTAAACATAAGGAACTATGTTTTGCACAACATCACAATTCCTTTCACTATGTTTTAACTTGAAAGAAATTGTTTAAGAACAGAAAAAAAAAATCTGTATAAGCTTACCACAGATGCAGATGACTACACCACAGTCTCAGATAATCCCTACATAGAAAAAGAAAAGAAAAAGAATATATTCATTTAGTAAGTTCACTATTGTGGAGAAAACTCAGAGCACAAGCACAGTAACAAAGTAAAAGTCACTACAGAGAGTATCTTGGAGTTGAATGTTCATGTTTAAACTGTGGGCACAAAGCTTTCAGCTCTTAAATTTGAGTTCTCACAGATTGCCATGGGGACTGAGGTCAGCAAGTGGGAATGATTTTTAGTGAAGGATCACAAATAAAGCTAACTTTCAACTTGCATGAGAGAGAGTTTCCTTTGGTTTGGTCACAGGTTCTACATCCCATCTAGAAATCTGGAAAATTTCTGAACTAATTCTCTCTATAACTGAAACTTTTAATGCTGTACACTCTACTGTATTCTCATCCTTTCTTTTAGAGTACTTTCGAAAGCTGCCCATCAAAAGTTAAAGAACAGCTTAAGAAGAATATAAATTGGACTTTTAAAGCTTTCAAACATGTTCCCCCAGTATAAATCACTATGTTTATGAGGATCTAAAAATATTATAAAAGAATTGTGTCTCTGTGCTTAGTCCCTCTTTGATAATCAAGAGGGGATTTTATGCACGTGAATTCAGGAAAACAGTACAATTCTAAGGAATGAATGTTTTGACTCAAGAGAGAGCTTCAGTTCATTTCTAAGTGTCACTTTCTAAGGTACAGCTTGACTTTAAACATTGGTGATTCAAACAAACACATACATTTGAGTAGTTTCTATAAATTTTTGGGACTGTTCAGGGAGCAGAAGGCAATATGAGCTCTAATAAAAACAGATACTATCCCAAGGACCTACTGAAAAAGTGGGGAAATGCATAGTTCTCGCGTTTTCCCCTTCTTGCACCGCATCTGGTAGAACCAAATGCTTGGAAACTTCCTGTCCTTGGAGCCATTATGTAGTTCCTGGCTTTTGTTATAAGAATGTAGGAATCCAAATAGAGAACTATATTGTGTAATATATTATATTCACTCTTTCTTCTCAAGAGTTTCTCAACAGTTAATTTTAATGAGACATTCCACCACTACTTTTTTAAAAATAAATTTAATATTAGATTTTCCTTATCAATTGCGCTGATATTTCAAGTCTGAAGATGTGCATATAGTTGATAAATCTCAAGTTCAGGAAACAATTCTAAGTTCTGATGAATCCCCGAAAGCGCAATTTTATACTATACAAAAAATAACTTTATTAGACACTAGCTGTTGCTGGGGCTATCTTCAAGTGCAAATAGAATGAATTCCTAGTAAAAGAAATTTTATGTGAATGTGTTGAAAACTGGGAAATATTTAGTGAACAGTAATAATCACCTTTCCACAAGAGAGATGATAAGAAACAGTAGTCAATACCCCATTAGCAAGTCCATTATAGTCTTGGAATAGAAACATGCTTTATTTTAGAAAGCTAAAACAATTGTAAGTGAATTTTAACAGCTGAATAAGTGTATGTGCTAATCTACAGTTACAAAAGTTAAATAAATTAGTCATGCCATCACTTCTACTGCACAAAGTCCATAATTCATTATCAGACCCATTATCAAACTCTTCATTATGACTACATACACTTTTATTGTTAATGTTGTATCAGCATTTCCATTACAAAAATCACTTTCCAGAATCTTATGATTTAATCATTGCTGAAATTCTGCATTGGATCCTTCATTCTGGAATGTGTTTATATAGACGGTTTTAGCATAGTTCTAAAAAACTCAGAGAAGTGCAAAAAATAATAGTTATCTATAATTATTTAAGGTTAAAAAATTTCTCTGCAATCATGGACATGCAATTCTCTAACGAATTCAGGTCAAAACTGACAGCAAAAGCCCAGAGAAACATTTCTCAAGACTGAAATATTGAAAACATGAGGTGAAGATGAACTCCCTCATTTTTTCTCTAAATTTAATTCTCTAAAGTTAATTGACAGGAACATGTTCTTTCATGTAAAATCCTGGTTCTATCATAGTATCCACATTTTAATTAATACAGCAAAAATATATAATTCATTTGTGCTCATCCAACAGGCTTACAGGATCTGGCTGCAATTTCTTACACTCTGTCTGTCTCCATACCGGTCCTTTGTGGAAATATGTTATTGAACTACCTACTCATATGATCTAAAAGAGTTGCCTTGTGTCATTACAGTTGTAATCAGGAATTCGAGATTCACAAATTCAGGTTTCATGTTTTTTTCTTTACCATAATTAAAAATGGAACTTTGGAGTTTAGAAAAATTCCAGAGATTGAGAGAAAAAGGTACAGGAAGAAGTCAGGAAAGCATATTGCACTGCATCCTTTGGGGTGGTCTGTCCTGGAAGAGTATGTTATTATTCATTGTTTTGTGAATCAGAGTGAAAAACATTTTCTGCACTTGCCTACATGTCCAAGAAATTAAAGCCTCCTGTAGGACTCCTCCATTATAAGTGTCTTTCATAGAACAAAATTTTTTAAATTTCTGGTCTAGGTCAGTTTTTCAAAATGTAACACTACAAGAAAAGAATTTAAAAAATAAATACAGCAATCCAGCTGCCCAACAGCTGTTGTTATAATAGCAGATTGATCCTGGTCTATTTGAAGAGAAGGCTTCCAATTAAACCCTTTTATAAAGATCATACCATGAAATGCTCCTTTCTCACTAATCCATAAGATGAGTTGTGTGACAATTACTTATGATGGTACATGAATGTGCTCCCTTGGATGAGAAATTTGAAAATATTTCAGTGGAGGGTATAGGTCTCTAAAACAACTCATGTTAATTACTCCCTTGCTAGAAGGAGTCAAAATACATGTATGTAGACAAGTTAGACAGATGGTTTTTCTGCAGCTCACACAGTTTAAGGGGATACTGCACCTCAAATACACCTATCAAATTTTGCTTTTGGCAGATAATCCAATACATTATGCAGTATACACATCATACATGTTTGTTCAGATTTCATGGAGTCACAGACATGAGTGCATCCTCCTGAGAAATGCTACTGGGAATAACAGTTTTACAGAAAGTATTTGAACTGTATGAGCTTTAAAGAGGTATTTGAGGTTGACTGCTGGACATGTTGTTCCCTTTCCACCTGGAGAGCACTATTTACCCAGTTAGGGCTGAGTATATCCCTGAAGATGAAAGACGTTTAGGAGAAAATGTGGTGGTGTGGGGGGGTGGTTGTCAAATACCATTTGGCATGTTTGAAAGATCAGGAGATTCCTAAAACAAAAGCCCATGAATGTAGGATTCTCATTTGAGAGATGTAAAAAATTCAAAGGCTAAGGATTCTAACACATGTAGAATGAATAGCAGTAAACAAGGCACAGTGTGTCCAGTCCGAGATTCCTACACAAAACTAAAAGTAAAATAAGTGGAGTACAAGCATTTAAAAACTCACTGGTTCTCCAGAATTCAAAAGAAGTAAATATGAATTTTTTTTCTTTTCTTTTTTTTTTACCAGAGAAGAATTGGGGGGGGGGGGGGGGGGGGAAGATATGCCACTTGACTTGTCAAACTTCTAGGCTCTAGTCACTACAGTGCAAAATCCATTTAGCAAAAAATTACATTCTCCTGCCCTCCTTGTGTCCCCTTCTGTATCTTCTCAAACCAAGACTGAAAAACAGTGTAACCCTGTTCCTCAGCCTTCTACTGTCTAATCCCAAAACCTGTTGTGTTTTCTCTTATTCCTGGATACAGAGTACAAACCTCCCCAAAACGATATTTTCACAAACATTCTGTGTATTGTAAGCAACTCACCAGTCTCTGAATCCCACTGTCCGTATCAGGAGGCCTCTCTGACAGCAAGAACTGTGTCATGCATCCCTGCAGCACCAGAGTCTCTCTTTGGCTTTGGATCTATTATGTCACATACTGCTTCTCGATTCAGTCCATCCACAGCTTTGCCCAATAGTCAAGATCTCAGAAGCAGAGGGTGGGGGGAATGGAAGAGTGAGAGAAACATTGTCTCCACAAAGACTTTACCAAAAGTTTACGTCTTGTTGGCAAAAGTAAAACACGCTTTGTAAGTGGACTGAAAAAATTAATGTTAGCTCAGTTAACACCCAAATTACCCAACCAAAGTACGATAGTTTTCATTTAGATACAATAGCATCAATAATCTATTAATAATAGTAAAATGCTTTAAAACTGTCATGAAAAAAAATTAGTATCTATTTCTCTAATGTTGTGCTCTTGTTGTCAACACCCTTGTGTGTCAGAAGGTTGGTGACTCTGGGTCTTCTCCAGGCAGAGATGTCCTGTGAGGTGTCTCTGTGAATTACCAGCTCCCCTAATTATTCACCAGGAGCAGCACAATGGTGGTGGATGGGGCTCTTTTCCTCCTTGCTCTTGGATCCACTTGAATATATTTTTGAATATTTTCTCATCACAGTCAACTTTTCTTTTTCCCCCACTGGTTTTCAGATGAATTTTGAAAGCTGCAGAATAACCTCCCAATGTCACAGTTTGCACACAGCATCAATGTTTGCTGGGCTACCATACTACCTGGCATGCTAGACCTGTTAATCTACTCTCTGTGTATGTTAGGTATTTATCATGAGCTTGTATTAAAAAGACTCAACCCTAGAAAACTGTCTAAAAAAAAGATAAAATCAGTTCAGTCCCAAGTCCTGTCAGGTCAGTACAAAGTCTGTCTATTTAAACTAGACATGGCAATATTCCTGTTTGCTAGGTTGTGAAAGATAACAGTTTGTTGCCTGGGTTCTGGTTTCTAAACTTCCCTTCACATGTTCCATCAGCCACAGGACAAGAAATGTGGGCATCGACTCTAGCTTCAAAACACCTCCAACAGAGAAGGTGTAGATTTCTAATGCAATTCTTTTTACTAGAACTATGTAGCAGTTTCTGAAAGGAAAAAAATCTCCTCTTTCAGATTTTTGTTTTACAATATTTCAGACAATTCTATTTATTTCCCTTCTGCTTGGAATTTAATAATGAAAAGTCTCTAGGTTTAGTTTTAGTTTTGTACTTCAATTTTAATTTACTATTAAGAACTGTTTTTCTTATTCTGGCCTTTGAATTATGTCTAATTAAAATGACTGTTTAGATATCCATTGTTGTTATTTTTTTAGCATGACTGTAGAAGCTACCAAATAAATGAAGTAAAACTCAGAAAATTAAGGGACAAGATAATTACTGTATTCCACAGACTCAAAACAAACCTTCACGTTTGGATTTAGCTATGTCTGAACAAAGCATTATACTGAATAATTGGACGTCTTAAGAAACTTCGGGAAGAGTTCTGAGGCATTACAGACTCCTATTTATTAGAAAATTATCATAGCAAAATATAGTGACGGTTGACTGGTTCTCAGGCTCATTATTTATCACTTGTAATATTCTTTTTCCAGCTCACTAGCTAGAAACTTCCATGCAGAAAAGTAACTCATAGCTGCATGAATTGTTACCATCCCTTCATTTGAAATCAATGTGGCTCCAGCACCATTTGTCTTGGTTGTGCTAAAGCATTATAGCAACATACAGATTAGTGAAGTGCAAGATCACTTTAAAGCAGACTCATGACAGTAGCACATTAGCATTTATGTTTTAAAATGGTTTTTGTAGATGATTATTGAATACTGTCACTGAGAAGTTACTACTTTGAACAACAACAAAATAAAATAAAAATATTTTTTAAATTGAGGAGGTAGGTGGAATGTTTTTGGAGAGAAGAGTCTGCTGCAAATCTTGAAATATTTTCAGGGTCTTTTGAAAGTGATTGCAGAAGAGTGTTTCTGAGACAACTCAAAAAACTAACATTATGCAGGTCAGGTTATGTTTTTTTCTATTTCTTTATATTCTTGCTTTTGTTATAAAGCAGAAGCTAGAAATTGATTTTATCAGCTCTGCGTATGAAAAGGATGACCTCTAGATACCAGGTAATGATAGTAACATCAATTCTCATTCTTAGAAAAACAAGAGCATTAACAAGACCAGTAACAGGTCTCAAGGAAGGAAATAAAACAACAACACTGAAACCCATTGGTAAATGATAAAATGCATTTAAAATACAAACTAATGTGACAAACACAAATAAGAACATCTGATGCACTAAATTTATCTTGCAGGTCTAGGGAGGCTTCTTTACCTCTAAGCTCTAATGCAGATTTTTTATCATGAATTATACTTCTGTTTACTTCAGCTTTTTTTCCCATGGACACCAAGTTGATTCAATAACTTTCTCTGTGCCTCTGTCAGTGTCTGAATGTGTCTTCAATTACTCTCACATGAATTGAATGATTCCAGAAGAGTTTTACAGAGGTGAAACAGTCTCAAAAAATAATTGCATTTCTACAGTTTCAAGGAAAACAAAGGCAAAAGATCCTTTAAATATCCATCTTTAGAGAAAGGCTTCAGGGTGACTTTAAACCTTTCTAGACTCAAAGTCAAACAGATCTGAGAGAAATCCATAGGAAAAGAGACTGCCTTGGATTTGATATTTTAGGGTAATATTTGTTATGGAAAGAAATAATAAAGTAATTCTAAATCTCTGCCACTTGGTATTCACCTTCCCATGTTATTTCCATAATAATAATAAAATATATTAATTGGCACATCAATATCTTTTCTATAAATTTAAACACTGGTGCATAAATCACAGACAATGTTTTTCATACTAAAGAACTAGAGAAAGAGTAGGATGGAGGATCCAAATAAATCTGGGCCTCTTTCCTAGCATGAGTGAGACAATCTTTTTTTCTTTTGGTTTGCCTCCATCAGCTTAAAAGAAAATTAATGATACTGCAGTAAGCCATTCTAGGAAAAATGTTGCTATGTATATATCTCATTTTATTACTTCTGTTAAGAGTACAAGGTACAGATAAGCCTTACCCAGCTCTACTAGTTTCAAGAGGCACTACTTTACTGTTTTACCTTTTCCCCTGCAGTATTTTTTGCAATAGTTGCTTAACTGTACTTACACAAATGTGGCATGAATCAGAAACATGGTTTGAAAGCAAAAAGTAAGTCAGTCCAGTAGAAGGTAAAGCCTATGAGATGACACTTTGAGTTTTTCTTAAAAAAAAAAATTGTCAACAATTATGTCATAGAGAAAACCTCAATTTTTTGTACACATCTATTTCAGAACTATCGAAATGAACAAAACATTCAATAAGAATCTGCATAGCCCAGCTGTTGAGTACAACTTAGAAGTCACATTTTTTTCTGTAGTACAAGGTGCCCTCAGTATTCCATAGACAAATCGTGTAGGTGATAGACAAAATAAGGAGTTAACCAATAAGGACAAGCTGTAAATTAGGCACGTCTTCCACAGAGAGATGCAGAGTTATGTGGGTTTGGGTTCTGATTCAGAGATTTGTGGGCTAAAGGAAGGCAGATGTTTATGCACACACACACAGAAGTGTTTCTGAGTGTTACCTTACCTCAAGTTAACTCCTTATCTTGACATGTACTTCATCAAGCGCATCCTCAGAAGCGTATGTTCTGTTGGAGAATTAACCAAAACATATGCTGAGAACAGCATTAATGTTATATACAACTCTGTACAGGGATATCTGCAAGACAAGGGTCAAGATCAATTCCATTAACCAGAAAGCATCACTGAAACAGATTTTAACCCCTTGAATGTAATTATCATGATTGCCATTAGCACTATTCCATCTTTTTTATTGATTGAATGCCATTAGATACTCACTGCGAAGTTACCCAGAGCACACAAGGGTAGGTATTTTGTGTTAGGCTCAACTGAGAATACACATTTAGCCAAAACCAGTTTTAAATATAAAATTGGAAAAAAAAGGAAGAAAAAAAAAAAAAGAATGCATCTCCTTCCTTTACCATTTAGTCTCATTTTTATTTGCAGATAATGATAAAAATTATCATTAATTTTAAAATTAATTATCATTCATTTAATTATATTAGATCAGGCTATTTTAATTCTCATGCTTTGCTAAGAATCTCCTTGGAGTAAGACAGGAAGTTACCCTGGATGACAGAACCTTACCATGTCTTTGTTTCCTTACACATACATCAGCTACTTTGAAAGTGTAGGTTGCAGGTTTGCTTACTAACAGCTAAACAAGCTACAGCTACCAATTCATCTCCATAAACAGGCTTCTGGAATAGCCTCTGGAAGGCTAATCCTAAACAATGAAGAAACTTAGGACAAGACTACTAGTCTGAAAATGTAGATTCTGTAACAAAGACAATATATTAAAAATTAAGTTCTTCAAAACTAAAGACTGCTGCAGATATATCCTTTAATTTGTCACTTCTTCACTGATGTGGAACACATGCAACCTGTCTCATTGTAGTAGGTGAGGGTACTAATTATGTCAAAAGCTCTAAAATTATTCAGTCAGGGCTGATATGAATCAACTTGAAGAGTAGGTGTATTGATCTAACTGAGAAGCACAGCTAGCGGTGTGCAAATCTGAGCAAGGGTTCTTCTTACAACAACATAGGTTAGACTGAATTACAGAATATTCTGAGTTGGAAGGGACCCACAAGGATCATCAAGTCCAACTCTTATGTGAATGACCATCCAGGAGATTGAACCCATGACACTGGCATTATTAGCACCAAGTTCTACCCAGCTGAGCTAATTTGAAATGTTAGAAAAGCAGGGTGGGGGGAGGAAGCAGGAGCAACTGTACACAGAAAAAGTTCATTATCAATGCAAATATTGTGGAGAATACTTCTGAAGCTTCTGGACCAAGACATTCATTCTCTTTAAAACTTCTCAAAATTAAGAGTTAGGAATTGTGAGCTACATGCTATCTTCTATCCTGCTGTAAATCCAGACTAGTTATTGTCTTCAATTGAATAATGTTATGTTACTGAGATCAGTATTTTCCTTTAACCTCTTTTTGCCCTTATGCAGTCACAAAATCATGTTATAAATAAGTAAATCAGGGTTTCACTATGCAAGCAGTAGCTACTAAGTTTGTAGCACTGTGGAAAATGTTATTGACCATCTGGTTTTAATTACTGTAAAACTACCTAAAGCAATTTTGTTGGCCCGTTAATAGCTCTTTTGCACAGCTGTGTAGAGGCCCCATTAAAGTTCAGGTTAACTGTGTATTATTCCCCATAAAATTATTAAACATTAAGTGAATCTACACCATTTTGTCTAAGTTGTCCAGACCAGAATTCCATTCTGGAAATTTGGAAGTAACTTTCACATAGCTTTCAGTAAAATAATAGAATGGCTGAAATTACCAGCATTATAATGATTCCGGTATTTTGAAGACTAAGCCCATAAAGAAATCAGTCACATACTTGACTTTCTCAGTTTTAAAGACATAAGGAAGTAAAGTAAGTCAAATTTGCCACTTATGAGGCAAATTAAAAATTTAGTCCTCATTATTTTTTCAAGTGTGCACTTAATATTTCACATGATGCTGTGAATAAGAGAAACACTATCTAATGAGGATGTTAACTATTTGAAGAAAATTGAATTAAATTTGGCATTTTTGAGGAACATCACTAAAACTACCTAGTGAAACCTAAATCTCAAAAAGAGATATTTACTTAAATATTTTGATTTCAGATGTACGTTTGCATAACTAAGAAAGAGCAGTCTTCTCTTTGTAAGTATAATTTACACGAATTCAATACATTTGAGAAATAATTTAAATGTAATTACTTTCATAACACAAGTGATAGAAGGGGTTAGTGGTCCAAATTTTCTGAACTGCTCATAGTTCTCTGTTATTACTAGACTTACTGGCATTAGAGAACAGTTTGCATCTAGAATAACGACATGTTATTGTTTGTACTCTAATATAAGTCTTGCCCAGTGTTTCACTGTCATTTGCTGTATTCTCCCAGTGGTCAGAGTATTTATCCATTCAATTGCTCTGAAAGATAAGAGAGAGTTCAAGATTGTCAAGGAAATTTCACAGCTAAGTAAAGCTGCAAAGAAATTTACATTTCAAAAAAAAGCTTTGGTTATATGGAAAAGTTAGCAATCCAAAATTAATGTCAGCCCTTATTCAAATAAAGGATGAAATGTCAAATTTTGGTTAAATTTTCAAAGTTAATGACAGTTACTTTATTAAGTATACGAAATATGAATCTATTCATTTCTTAAATGGTAAAATGATGAAAATAAATATGTAATATGTGTTGGGCTTTGGGTTTGGTTTTTTTGTTGTTTGCTTTTAATAATGTTCAGACTACAAGAAATAAAACTGTGGACAGTGGCAGTACCTTTTGCTATATCATTAATGAATAATACTTTTTCATGAGTTTAGAAAAGCATGCATTTTCGTATCAATTCTGAAGGAAGGTACTGACAGTCATAATATTTATTCTCTTTCTAACGTCAGCTAAGTTCCTGAAGGATAGGAGTTTTGATCTTAATTTTGAAATTTCTAAAAAGTAATTCTGAATTACATTGCTGGAAGAGACAAATTCTGTCTACTGTTTTGCGAAAAAGCACACTGTTTACACTACAATATCACATTCATAGCAACTTATTCTGACATGACCAGTGACTTCATCAGCCACAGTTTTCTATTATGTATTTGCTTCTCTTTTCCAGCATAGTTAAAACTTAATTGTCAGTAACTTCTCCCCTGTGGAAAAAGACCTCTAACAAATTTGAAGAAAAACACAGTAAACAACAACAATTCTTAAAATGACATCTCTAAGAGCATTCAGTTATGGTACAAATATTTAGTAGAAATTACAATTAATAACTAATGGTTTTGTTAGCAGTGTTCACTTTAAAATAACATTGGGAGAAAAGTACAAATAAAAATAAAATAGTGGCATATATATAATGTAATATTTTTGAATTACTCAGTTTCAAAGAGTGAATAATGCAGCAAGGTCAAAGATTTGTGTATACCCAAAATAGAATTATATCCTCAGGTAAGTCCTTCTTTCTTATGTAAGGGCTATCAGAACAGTACTCACAGATCCTCTTTGGTATTTTAAAACTCGGGTTTAGGATTTCGCTTTCAATGCTTTCCTGTACTCTGAACTGACAGTTATTTTTTTTCTCTTTTATCATGTTGATCTCAAGCCAGAAGGCTTTTTCTCTGATTAGTAACCAGTGTAATTTCATTGAATTCAAGTGCTGTTGCTAGAGAGTACACAGGCATAACAGACCCCGATTTAGCCCATGGCATTATAAGATTAAAAAGTTTGAAGTTATACCTAAGACAGAGTGGTAGACTGGCATTTCAGATGTGCCTCTAGTTAGCCTTACTATCACCGATTTCAAATTATTACACATTCCAAATTAAATCCCACTGTGCAACAAATGCCATATGATAATCGTCTCCTGACTTCCTGCCCTTTTCACATGTCTCTTTGTTTGTTCATGTATTGAGATGAACCTCTCCTTCACTATATTGTCAACCTTTTCTCCTTTCTTTGTGTTTGAGGTTCGGTCTTTTTGTTCTCAACTTTTATTTTTCTATTCCCCATATAATTTTATTTCCATTATATCATCAATAAGAAATAAAGTAAAAAAATTTGGTCATATTCTGTAGAGTTTTCCTTTGTTCCTGACTTTTTTATAATCAGAAATCACGACTCAAACTGCCTAATTATACTAGACATGTTAGGAAATTATTTAGACTGTATAGGTTAGGGTACAAGTCAAAAGGGCTAGTCTTTATATCATATCAGCACAATCAGTTCATTGTTTTCTAATCATTAACTAATGGTGAATGAAGATTTAGACTGAGATGCTATACTGCTTTGGGGAAAACAAGAGCTCTGTATCTTAACCTGTCTTTGGATGGTATAATTTAAACTCAAATAAAAATAGCTCAGAAATTATCTTTCTTGATCAAACATACTTCTTTTACTAGGAAAAGGCAAGTCTCTGAGCCATAGAGCACCTCACACCTGGCACCTTCCTCAACGTACCACAAAGGGGAGTGAAGCTGTAGGCCGACTTACACACTAGATGTGCCTCAGGAGAGCAGCAGGGATGCAGAGAAGCACTCTTTGAACTCATCTGTTGTAAAAGTGTCTACAACTAAAAACCTTACAAGATCAAGCCTTTGATAAAGAAGGGGGAAGGTCTAACAGAAATACTAACAGCTTATCAACAACTTAGCAACTATGAAAAAAAGCAAGTAGAAAGGATCACCGACCCCAAAGAGCATGTCAAAATAGAGAGGATGTATGGGAACTCGGGACTTTTCTAGCTTACACTACTGAGAAGCTCTTTCTATTCACCCTCTACAGAAGGCCCCTTCTTAAATAAATCACACAACAGTACACAGCACTAACTGCAGTTACATGTTTTAAGTTTCTCCAGATTTATAACAAGCCATGTGAATATGAAAATACTTATCAGAACAGAAGCCATATCTGGAGAACAGCCTACTGTGCACTGGCTGGCTCAGTTTACTGGACTGATCCTGCAACAGCTCCTTCTTTGATGATAAAAAGCATAAAGCTATGCTACCTGCTATGAATATCTGCCTTTCTGTTTCTTCCTCAAAGTCTGGGTAATTTTGCAGTGAGAGGCAGGCAGGAGAGAATATTGCTAATGAAAAAGCAGAATCACAGCAAGTCAGCTACACTCCCTTACACTACATGCTGAAAAGGTTCATGAGGAGACCTTTTCCTCCTGCTTTTACTTCATAATCAATCTCTATTAAATCAAGTGATCTGCCCAATGTCCCTGCTGAACAGTACAGTCAGAACCATGAAAGAATCTCGTCTTCCTTATTCCACTAGGATTCCACAGTGATTACAAATCCAAAGACTACAGTTCTACTAGTTAACATTCATGCTTGAATATCATTTAAACAAAATTGATGAGGCTTGAATATATTAAGGACAAACCTAGTTATGTTAGAATTCTATCCCAGGAGTCTTCATAGGATATAATCAAGCCATTAAAGAAAAATTCTTGACTTCAGAAATGAACTGTTCTCTTCTATTCAAAACACAAAAAAAACCCCCTTAACTTGTGAGAATTCAAGAAAGCAATTTTTAGGTGTCATTTTACCTTCCCTACTGAGCACAGGGTTAAGTATTAGCTTTTTCATCAAATCTAAGGTCTGAACTTTTATGAAGAACACACATAAAACACTGTAAAGAAATAATATTGTCATTTTTCTCAGTGATAAATTGCTTATTTAAAAACAGTTATTACAGTTTAAGTATTGAACAGAAAATGCATAAGCTCCTTCAAATAGAAGAAACTTTGCTGATGCAGAGAATTTATGATTACATTTCTTAAACATCATGGTCACTATTCGCTATGTAAGACACTGTAAGAACAAATATCTGAGCAGTTAAGCTAGAGGGGCTTGCTCTTGAATATAAAAAATGAGCACAATTTTCGCTCACTGAAAGCCTGCTGGGAATGACATCTGTGCTACCACATGAATCCTGTTCTTGTGGTTGCCTTATGCTCTTTTTCTCAGTGTTGATAACCAAAGAAATTGCTTTAGGTCAGAGAAGAATAAATATAACTTTTCTACAGAAGGATGACCAAAATATAACAAATAAATAATCCTTTTTTTCTTTCTATTATCATTTTTCTTTTCATATATACTCTCGGGCACATTGTCCATGATACAAGACTGTCTGGGTCTCCTATTAAGTCTTGGATGCACAGGAGTTTTAACATAAAATTTTCTCAAATGAGGCAAGTTATTAAGCAATTAAAAAAAAAATACATGCTAAAATCAAAGGATCAAATGATAATGTAGTGAATGAAATTTAATCCAGATGGTGGCCAGTCAGTAGCTGTGTTCCCCAGGGCTCAGTACTAGGGATGGTCCTGTTTAATACCTTTATCAATGATCTGGTGGAGAGGATCAAGTCCTCTCTCAGTCAGTTCACAGACAACACCAGGTTGCGAAGTAATGCTGTTCTGATGGAGGGTAGGAATGCTCTGCAGAGGGATCTGGATAGTCTGGGTTGATGAGCTGAGGCCAACTGTATGAGATTCAAAAGGGCAAAGTGACAGGTTTTGCCCTTGAGTCATAACAACCCCATGCATTGCTACAGGCTTGGGGCAGAGGGGCTGGAAAACTGCCTGGCAGAAAAAGGCCGGGGGGGTGCTGGTGTTCAGTTTTGGGCCACTCACTACAGGAAAGACATTGAGGGGCTGTAGGGTGTCCAAAGAAGGGCAGTGGAGCTGGTGAAGGGTGTAGAGAGTAAGATTCACGAGGAGCAGCTGAGAGAACTAGGGCTGCTTAGTCTGGAGAAAAGGAGGTTCATGGGAGACTTTACCTGAAGGAGACTGGGGTGAAGTGGGTGTTTGTCTCTTCTCCCAAGTAACAAGCAATAAGACAAAAGGAAATGGCCTCAAGTTTCACCAGAGAGGTTTAGATTAGATATTAAGAAAAATTTGTTCTCTGAAAGCATTGTCAAGCATCAAAACAGGCTGCCCAGTGAAGAGGTTGTCTCATCATCTCTGAATGTAGAGATGTGTCACTTGGGGGCATGGTTTCGTGGTGGTCTTGGCTGTGTTGGGATTATGGTTAGACTCAAAAATCTTAAAGGTCTTTTCCAATGCAAATGGTTCTTAGATTCTATAAAGGTGCAGCCAAGTGTCATTATTTGGTTCACTTCTCTAATCAAAATATGCAGATCTGAACAAACTCGAGAGATTGTTCATAGTATTATCCAAATCACTAAAGGTAAATCAAGTCAACAGAAACTTCATCAGTCTTCTTGGGGGGGGAAAAAAAAAAAAAGAAAAGTCCCAAAACAAACAAACAAAACCCCCAAAAACCAAACAAAAACAAACTAAGCAGTTTTAGGCAGTAAGTGTAGTTTTTGGTTTAATATTTTGGAATTGCAGCCACTCACTGCAAACATTCAGGTCTTTAAGCAGTTTTGTTTGTTTTGGTTTGGGGTTTTTTCATAACATTCAGGGGTGTGGCATCTTTTAGCTCACCAGTTCTCTTTTTACACTGTAGCTCTACTACATCTTGCATAGATATTGCTTTTTTAGACTAACCCTCTCAGTGCCTTTAGTGCCAGATCTCTCATCTACAGTGAGCTGTTTAAGTGCATCCTGGTATGCCTGAGCATGAGTTAGTTAGCATTTAGTCCTTTAAATTATTCTACACAGGACTACTCCTGGCACTTCAGATCACCCTGCACTAGGAATCATTTGTACCTTTCAAGACACTCTTCACAAGACAGCCCAGTATGGCTACTGACAGGATAGCACAAAACGAGTGTTGCAGGATCTTACCTCTCACCTAAAAATCAAGAGCTGATAGAGGTGGAGCCACATGGATGCACTCATAGACCCACCAAGCTCTTTGAAGCCTGCGGACAACATTCCCCTCTGCTTAAATTCCATATCTGACTCTCTCAACAACAAAATAAGATTTTCATCTGGAAATTAGCAACCTGCCCAGACTTTGTTGTGACAAGGTCTAGTCAACATTACTTGCCACAACTGTGGGTATGTGCCATCTCTCTGCAGCCACATGGTGGTGGTTGCTCTTATCCCAAGTTGCATGTCCTTGTATCTGAGACATCAACCAGAAGAGTCTGACCACATTGGTCCCTCTGTGCTCCCACAGGACTGTGTAGCCCTGGCTACACAAGAAGGTGATTTGAATTGTTCCAGGACAGTCCACCTGTGCCTTTGGGACTCACAAGGCAGAAGGCTGCAGCCTATGTCCATTACATCCCTTTGAATTTACTGTCACCCTCCATGACCCAGCTTGACTTATGCAAGTAAATAAACCTATGCAAAGCCTATTTTTCAGGATGGTTTGGGCATTCAATGCAAAATTATCTTTCTGTGAAGGATTCCTCAGAGAGAAATGTGTGAGCTGCAGATGTTCTTTGCACGTTCTCACTGGGAAGGCTTATTCAGCTATTCAAGATGTGACAGTCACAGGCAGGCTCGCATTGCTGGACAGTACACCGTTTTTCAAGACTTCCTCAGGGACACTCCCTGCAGCCTGGCAATCCTAAAATAGAGCACCAATTGTCTTCCAGATGTTATCCAGCTCCTCTGCAGAGAGAGCTGCAAGAGCTCATCTAACAGTTTATCAGCCTGAGCCTGACATTTTGGAAAGAGCAGGAAGAAATCCTGAAAACTAATGTTTCCAAAGATAAGAGCAGGTATTGGTTTAGGGGCTATAACAAAACAAACCTTTAGAGAAGACTTGGTGAGGACCTATTTTTTTTTCCCAAATCTGGCCAACACTACTCCTTCTTCCTACTCTTCTAAGATGCCAGACATCTTTTAGGATTGGTAACCATGAGAGTCATCACAAAAGGCTTGTGGAATACCAAAAACTCATTGTCGCTCTGACTCTCACTTCATTAGGACAAAAAAAAAAAAAAAAAAGGTTCCCTGTACCTCATTAAAGTGGTTCTTCCAAAGATTCCACAAGGAAGCAGAGAGTTCTGTAGATTTATAAAATTACAAAATATTCTGAGTTGGAGTACATGTATTTCTGGATTGATAAGCTCTGTGACCATGAAAGGTTGGTTCAGCAGTTTCCATATCTACCTTATCTGCACTTTAAACTGCAGATCCCTAAGTGCTCTGATACCAGTTTTTAGCAGGGGAAGATGTTCTACTTTGCAGTTTTAGATTGACAAAATTGCCAAAAAGTAACAACACACACCCTTTTTCTGCTGTTCTACTATTTGACAGCACCAAGGAAAACATTAAAGGATGATTTGAAGAGGTTTTTTTAATAGGTCAGATAGGAAATGGCCCATTCCATATCTCCTAAACTCCATTGTGAACTATTATATAGTATGGTTAATTTCTGATGAAGATGCATTTGATTTACACAGCACAGATTTGTCTGTAAATGTGTATTTCTAACAATGAAGAGAGAACAGCCCAGAATGAATTCAAAGAGGGATGTTAAATGGTGGGTTTTTTAAGTGCAAATACATTTGTGCATACATTACTTCAGCAGCCACTTTTTCTGAAGCTGTATCCAGAACTGTTGTTCTTAAACTACTTAAACTCTCCCATATTCTTGATGCATGGGAAAGAAACATTATAAATTCTTTAGTATCAATCTTCTTGGTATATAAAACATACATGTTTTAAGATCTTTCCAACTCTGTATCACTTTCTTTTTACCCTGCTGTGATATTCTTCTGCAGCTCTTCAGGTATCTTTGAACAAAATCCTCTTTACTAAAAGACTTGATTGCCTAGGGATAATAGTCTGTTTTACCACTTAGAGGATATCATGGTGGTAGTAGAGGGAATCACCCCTCATTTTGTCTTTGCAGGGTAGGTCTGCCTGCTTGCTTTGTATCAGATGGACAGGTACAGAACCTAGCCCTGGAGTGTTACCCACTTGTTTTTGTCAAGTAGCATCAGAATCTGTATCTCAAACTACCCAGTTTTTCCTCAAGTCCTTTTTTTCTGAAAAAGCATGCATTTGCAGCTGAAAATGATGATTCTATTCACTACAGGCTGTTTGCCAGGCACCTTTTGGCAATGCAGTAAGTGGCTTACAGTCAGTTTCAGCTAACAGTGACCTTCTGTAAATAATGAAATCAAACTATTTTTATTCAGAGAGACTAAGGTCAAAGCCTTTTATTCTATTTAATTTTCCTTAGTGCCAATGATGCATAGGCCACACATCTCCAGGGCTGCCTTATGAGAAAAGGACTGTACCAATAAGTTCCTTTCAAATATCTGTAACTACAGACCTGATGGTATGTTTAAGATGGCCTGCATGCTCATTTTGCTGTACAGGATTTTCCAAGTATGTTATCTTCACTTCAACCTAATATTTTCCTTAGTATGCTTTAGTTTATCAGGTTCACCACTTCCACAGCTGCACTGAGTTTGTAGACATGCTTTTCTACTATTCTTTCACCTTCAGATATGTGCATATTTTACCGTTTTTTGTTGGTACACCTTAGCATGACCAGTAGTAGCCTGAGGGAACTGTTTCTCCCAAAATGCACACTGAATGACTGAAAATGAGAGCATTATTGGCTTTTTTTATCCCTAAAGGAATCTGCTGGAAACCTGAGGATATTGCAAGAATAAAAAAAATTTTAAAAAAATATATATAAAAAACCACCAAACACCGAAACCAAACCACCACACCAGTATCAGTGTTCTCCTCTTACTGGCATTTATCTAATTCTTATGCTTACATTAAAAAAAAAGAGAAGGGATAAGGAATAAATAGGGTCTCTCATTTCTAAAACAGTGACAGTGTTCTACTTTAGGTAAACAGCAGGAGCAGCAGTCATAACCTCTGTGGAGGAAACTGTACAAGTCTATGCTATTGTTTGAAGAAAAGAATTGTAAAATTTTTCTAGAAAGGGTAAGTGTTTTAGGGTGGGAGAAAGCTTGCCTTTTTTTTTTTTTCCACATACCTGCTTCATGAAGCTCAGGGAAGGAATGAAGAATATTCTTGAGACTGGTCTGGCTTCTTGAATCTTAGGAGTTCAGGTAGATCTGATCAAGTCCATGTTCAGATATGAAACAATCTCAACCTGCATTCTTCCCAATGCACACACACATTACCTTCTTCCTCCCCCTTTTAGTCAGTGATAAAAAAAATGAGAAATAGGCAAGCACGTGTTGCAGTGCCAGGCACTTCTGCTTAAGAAATTACATTGTATTTTCTTTCTTCTCCATGGTGCATACCAGCAGATGGGGTGTAGCTGGAAAGCAAGCTCCAGAAGCCAGTTATGAAGCAGGATATGCAGTGCTGACCAATAAAAAGGTTGACAGCTGAAAGAGTTCTGTCTGTTTTTCAAGGTATCTTTGACACGCCAGAAACTTTTTTGAATGCATCTGAGACAGTGACAGGAGAAGTAGCCTGCAATATGAACTTATGAAAGCACACATGCACGAACACATATGTTTATACAAATGTGCACTTACTTTTCCATGAACGGCCTGTATTTTTCTTCATACACACAATGACTTATGTTGTGCTTAGTCAGATGTACCTGCAGATTTTTGAAAATGCCAAAGAACCCTGCCAGATTTTCTCACCCACAATGACACTTGAGAATCAGGCAAGGTTAAAACAGTTGGCTTTAAAGAGATATGAATATATTGTAACCGCACTTCATTTGTCATTAAATAAGCAGAATGCATGTTTTTATCTGTCTATCTAGATATCTGTTGCAGACAGGCACACACACACCATTTACAGAGCTGTAAGAAATAGAAACAGTATCAGCTATGTTAGTCAATAACCTCTTCCTGGCAATCGTAAAAGACAACCTGATCATTCTGCCTCCTCTCTTTCTGGCTGTCTGTGTTAATAACTCTAAGGCAGTTCTGAGACATCTCTGGACCTGAGGGGGAAGGGATGTTCACAGGAACATGGGAATTTATCCCTATCTTGTTGAGAGTGTCTGGGCAATCGCAGTGGACCAAGTCATTTCCGTGAGGAACCACAGTTCTACAATGTATGTGCGTGTCAGCTGGATGTTTTTTCAGCGTGTTAATTATATCGTTGCTATTCTGGGCTGCCTAGGTAAAATGGAATAATACTGTTTTGATCCCTTGTTATTTCAGAGTACAAATTCTCAGTGGGCTGCAATAAACTAAAAGTTTTACGGCATTCAGTGCCTGAGCTGAAATGTTAAAAGATAGATTAGATATACATTGTGGATATATTAGTAAATTAAATAGTATTTGCCACAAAAGGACTGGGTGAGTAAAATCACTATCTCATTAGAGTTGATTCTAAAGCTAAAAGTGTGCTGCAGATACTCTTATCAAATATTCCAGACAAACAAACAAAAAATCAAGTTGCACTTTATTTCCTTTAATTTAGTTTTTTAAGAGACGGTCACAGAGTCTGAAATTCACATTTCCAACATGAAACAAAAATAAATTCAGCAACAACTCCTATCACATGTTCAAGACCTTTCCTGAATGCTGCAGATTAAAATAGCCTTGGGACTTAAATGTGTTATCCTACTCTGATTAAAGTCAACATCTTTGTACATCAAATGAAAAGAACCATGGCACAATTACTATTCTAAGATGGAAAACAAGCAAAATGAAAAAAATAAAATAAACAAAAAACTCCAAACAAAAATAACTAACAAAAAAATTTTGAAGGAAAAACATTAAAATCACAATAGCCAACCAAGATCAGTTTTCCATCTGCCAAACATTGTTTCAAAATGAAATAAAACCTGCTGAGTTCATCAAACTAGAAAGTGCTTTACTGTTACAGCCTCCAGATCACAGTGAATCTAATCACTGAAAAACTAAAGATGAATGCAATGAATTAGCTGGAAAAGGAATAACTGGTTTTCATTTCTTTTACTTCTTATAGCATCTTAATATAAATAAAGTGCCACAGAACCCTGGCTAAGCCCAAGATTAGAAAGAAATGTGTATAAAGCATAGTTTAGAGAGTCAGGCTCAGCTGTTAACAGCTAAGATAACTGCATATCCAGGAAAAAGATGATGAAGAAGAAATATGTAGCAGCAGTAGTGCATAGTCAAGAAGGATGATTGCAATGTTAGAATCCAGAGAGGATAAGCTGATTTGCTACAACTTGAAAACTGTTTTTCATGCAAGCTGGATCTTTCATTAGGATAGATGGTAATGTTTGTTATGCTTTTGTTCTCACTAGCTTTACAGAGATCCTTGTTTACTCGAGGCTCTGCCGGTTTCACCCTTTTCAAAGGTTGTGGACAAAGTTCTATTTCAGTAAAGTGACAGGAGGAAATAAAAGCAATAATTGCAAGTAAAAAAACTTCTCAAATATTGTTTTTAATGCTATTGCATGAAGTTGTATAGTCCCATCTAGTGGTCAAAAATTACTTTACTCCATAAATGAAACAAATACAGCACCTAAACCATAGTCTCAACAGATCTGCAAATGTTCAAGCATTGTACCAATATTTCTATGCATTCCAGGCCCACTATATTTTGTTGTATGATATCCTGAGGCAGAGCCATATACAGTGAATGCTCCCTGTCCATAGCTAATTCCAGTAAAAATAGATACAATTGCATCTCAAAACTGAACTCATCTAAAGAAAGTGAGCTATCATTGATTTTATTTTGAAGCTGACTCTGCTTCCTGAATATTTTCTTATAGTAAATATCACTCTCTAATGATATTCTGCAAAGTGGTTGCTGATGGTAGCATCCTAAACAGCACTTTACAAATGTTATGGATTATATCACAATTGACACAGCAGAATTCCATCTTTCCTGCAATTGTAATGTCTCTTTCACAGTCTCCAGAACAGTAGTTCAAGGTAAGCTGAGTCCTGCTGCTAGAAAAATGCATGTTTTTATTGCCACCATGTGCCATATTTATGACTATTTAAAAGTCTCTAAGATTTGTTGAAAATTGACTGGAAATATTTTTAATAAAGCTCCAAAACACCCTTTTTATTAAGCTAGTAAGTAAATTAATCCCTAAGGGCATTCAGTTTACAGAGTGAACAGGCTGCTGTTTTGGAAACAAAATCCCTGGTTGTTGTGATGCAGGTTGATTTCTAGTACTAACCTCAATCAAGGGTTAATGTATAAATTACACCCCCTTGAGAAGGAATGTGAGAAACCACAAAGTTCTGAGGAACAATTATTTCTCTCTTTAGGGAAAGAATAGGAAAAAGCTTGGTATTTGTTTGTGTAAGTAATGATATGAGTAACATGGGTGGGGTGAGAGCCATATCTTTTTCTCACAGAGTTGATACAATTCCTGTTATCACTGCTGCTGAAAAGAGAAGGCCCACATGTCCACCACGGAGGCAACAATGCCTCAAAGGAACCCAAAGAGACTAGAGGGGCAAGGGACTAGAAAATGCTCTTAGATATGAAAGTGGACTACACATCAAAGCCTTCAGTTACAATTTTTCAAAGCCAAGGTTACGTTGCCTTACCACCTCAGTGACACTGACCATTGCACAGTACCTGTGCATTTTCTTAGTCCAAATCCCATTCATCCTCTCCGGAAAACGATATCACATTTTCTTCTGTAGTTCTGCAAACCCATATATTACCCTGAAAATATTCTTGTCATCCAGTGTCATGCATGCACATTGTCCAAGTAAAAAATCTGCCTTTCTTTTTAAAGGCTTACAAGAAATGTCATTGTAAGTACACCTGATTCCTTTACAACATGCCATACCTCTTCAACCCTAAACCACTGTTTTATTACATTGGCTGGCTGAGTTACAGCCGGTCAGCAAGAGGTTGGTTCCCAAGCCTGGGCTAGGAGGCTACAATATATGGGAAGCACAAATGTGTTTCAAAGCCCCCCAGTTTATTTAACTTTCTCTTACATTTCAAAGCAAGCTTTACAGAAATTTTACTCAGTCATATTCAGAATAAAAATGTAGGCAACTTACCTGGGAAAAAATATATTGTGGTACATCAAGAAATCCAGATATGATGAAAACCTGCTTGTCAGTTGCAGACAAACAATAGGAGAAATGCATATTGTAGGATGATAAAAGCTGGCACATGGGGTAAGAGAAAGTCCTGACCTCCTCCTGTGTAGCTCTATATTGCACTAACATATTCTCCCTACATTTATGGGAACAGGGTTTATTGCAAGTGGGTCTTAAAGTTATAATTAGATGCGGGTGCCAAAGAGGTCTCAGGATTAGAAATGAATTTCAATTAACTGCAAGACAATATAGACAATAGCTCATCACTGTACATTTCTCAGACTTAGGATATAGTCTGTGTCTTGTTCACTTTCACTGTTTACCTAGCTAAAGCTTTTCTAACAAATCTACCTCACAAAGTAAAACCCAATGCTGTATAAAAATTTGAGGTAAAGCAATAAGTCTATCCATCACAAGGCTTAGATCATGCTGTTTACCTCAATTATCATTGAAACTGTTGATATAACTACAGTTAAATGAATGCTATAATTAAAGGAATAAAAAATTACCTGCTTACTAAAATCCTTTGAAATTTTATACAAAGAAAATGGCAAGTACTCCAAGCTGTCATGCAGGCAGCAGAAGCGTCAGTGCAAGTCATCAGAGAGAAAAACAGAAAATTAAAGAATAGGCACAAAAGAACCCACATTATACACATTTAAATGCTATCCTTTACCGGGGAAAATAAAAATGGAATAAGGATCAGTTTGCAAGCAAGGTAAGTCCTTCAAATATCACAGCAATCTAAACTACAAGATCTTTCCAAGCCAGAGTCTGCAGTCCTGATTTTGGCGTAGGAGAAAATATAGAATTGCTAAGGGAATTGCAGATATTTTCAACTCTGAAATATTGCATGTGGTGAGAACTGGGAGGGAAGGATGCAGAGTTACTTAATATTTTAAGTTTTATTTAGCCCTTCTTCCTCTGAGTATCTTCTGTACTAGTTATTTATATCTTGAATGGGGTATTGAGAATAAAGGAAGAACTTCCTCTCTGAGCAGCCAGGGGATAGGCAGTGCTGTAGAAAGTGGACAGAAGGCAAAATAGCAGTTTTTCTTCTTAGGTCACTAGCTTGGAGGCCATACAGGCCATTTAAAAGACTGACATCAGCAGCAGAGCTCTTTGGCATCAGGAACTCAAGAAGGTTATCTTTATCTAATTGCTCCCTAAGCATCACCAGAAGCAAGATAGCTTTTCATTAACTCCACTGTAGTTTTGTGGTCAAATGCCACAGCTAAGACCTTTATTTGTCATTGTATTACTGTTTCTTCCTATCAGTCTTTAACATCTATCTTCTTCTAGTCTCTTCTTTCTCTCACTGTACTTTTTATAAATGCATAAAACATTTTGGGCTGTGAGGGATTCCTGCAAGCAATATGTGTTTCAGAATATATTAGGTGGGTGTGGGTCACCATAGAATTACTTGATCTTACTTTTTTTTTTTTTTTCCAGAACTCCTGTGAGACTTGATGCCCGAAGGTTCCTTTACACACATACTTTTATGTTATCTGTTAATCATACTTTTCATTTTAAATATAGAAAATATGAGCATTTCCTATCTACTACAAAAACTTAAGTACCTCTTAGGAGTTCAGGTATTGAAAACATAATACTACATATTGTATTTTTTAAGAAACTGAGAATGTGAGAGGCTTTATTTATTTTTAATGGTTTTCTGGCAATGTAGTGTGTGTTGAATTGTCTTGCATATAGCTTCCTAAAACAATAACAAAACCCCTTCATAAATGGCTCTTTTTGGGATACTTTCATTGTAGAAGCCACTACAGTTTACAAAGGTCTGAATGTATAAACAAACTAAGGTAAATTTAGGATCAAACTTTTTATTCTAATGCAACAGCTTGAGGAAACAGATTCCTAAAACCATGAATATATTTTCACCTCATTTATTTACAATGTATGTATTGAGTGAGCTTCATGAATGCAAGAAATTAGTCGTCCAAATAGGAGCTGCAAGCCTCCTTTTCTTTTCCTACAGTTGCTGCAGGTATTCTAAAGATAACTTAAGACTGTGAGACTTGGGAGTTTTGTCTTTAATAAAGTAATCTTCATTGACTCTTAGAAAGTTTGGGTTCATGTAATCTAAACAGATTATAAGTAGTGATAGTTACAGCTACTGTTTATCACATTCAATTCCTCTCACCTTTCTATTTTTGAAAGTATACACTTATTCAGCTGCCCTTTAAAGTCATACAGTACATTTCTGTCACACAAATAAATATGGTGGAATTTATTGTTGCAGACATTCTTGGCTTCCAGAGGGTCAGTAGGAGTAATAATAATAATTAAAATTAACATTTTTATGATTAAAAAATAAAGCTTATAAAACAAAAGCATTTGGCGGGAATATTAAAATTCATACCTCAGGGCATAAACAAACCTTTAACTGATGAGTTGCAGAAGGAAACTTTTGCCTCAGGGCAGATTTTATAATTGCTTACCACATGTCTTCTTCCAGCTTTCTTTAAAACTTGTTATGGCACTGAGAGTCACTGCTAAAAACAGAATACTAGAGTAGATGGAGGGCTCGATTGTTTTTGCATGGCATTTCTTGTATACCTCCCACATAATTTTAATGCTGTTTTCATTTAGAGTTACTCAGCCCAAGAATTTACTGAACAGATTCTAAGACGACCCTTTTCTCCTCTTTTTCCATTTTATATTTTCTGTGTAGTTTATTCAAAGTTAACTTTAGCAGAGTATTTGCAGTACTTATTGCTTCAGCTATGTCTTTCACCTTAAAGCCTCATTCACACATTCTGTTTTCAGTCTACTAGACTTCTGTTTTGTTTTGTCTGTCAGTATTCTGTCCTTTCTGGCTTGGTTTCTATCTTTTCTTGTGGCTTTTCAAGTCTTACTGAAAGCTTTTCTCCTTTCTGAACAAGAATAGTTGGCATACTAGCACTGCTTGACTTAAAAACCAACAAACAAACAAAACCCACACAATCCCCAAAGCAATATAAAATGCTGAAATTGTATAGGATCTCGGTTTTACTTCTAGGAGCTTGATTTTCATCATATAATTATTTTTACAGTAACAAAGTCTTTTAATCCACACCAAATTGATAAAAAAATAATTTTTAGCTACTACAGATTAAGTCTATTAACACTGTAATCACAATTTTCAAACATGTTCTAAAAAATTGAGCCAGTTAAAAAGACTGTAAGGAAACAGCTTCTCAGGAGTTCTATGTTAAGATCTGCAGGGAAAAAAAAAAAAGGGAGTGTGGCCAAAATGAGTATAATATACTTACTGGCTGAACTGAATGGTCCAGTTCCAATAGCAGAAAGCCTTTTATTCTTATGAATTTATATTCTAGTATACAAAATTGCGCTTGCCTCTAGAAAATGCAGAAGTGAACAATGTAAATTGACACACTTAAAATAAATAAAATATTTTTTCTTTTATGGATATTAATTTTACATGCATTTTTTTCATCCAGATGTGAATCAGCAATTTAATTTACGTGTCATAATATAATAGAAGTTAAAACAGATGCAAATAAACTGACAGATGCTAAACCTTGTATAAATTCTACAAGTGTGATATACTATACTTTGTAACCAGTTACAGTTTTTAGCTTTCATAAGTAAAAACTTATTCCAGCATTTGCTTTAAGATACCATTCCAATTAAAGATTTCAGTATTTGTGTGATGATCCACCCAGGAGGTGGCAAAACGCAATGTGTTGTAATAAACATTCTCTTTTTCCTTCCACTTGTGTTTTATCTGCCAGTGATACTTTCATATCAACCAGATCTTTCCCAGGCTTCCTAGTGTTCCATATGATGTTCCAGAATGGATATTGTTCTGCAGTTAACCTTGCTTACAAGGTTTCCTTTAAACATTACACATGTAGAGTTTAGTACAGAAGTGTCCTCCATATTGTACTCTGTCTATGATTTGGTGCAAATAAATGTGCACAAAAATCAAAAAGTGATTATGTTGACAGTCTTTCTGTGATTATATTTAGTGGGGTGGGTGCTATGAATAGTAAAATCCCCATACATACAAGAACAAGAAATGTGAAAGAGCCAGACTGAGGATACCAGTAGTAAAGTAGTTTAAAGTTAAATTGAGTGAGAATGTTGGACTTACATTTTGAAAATGAATTCTCTATTCATCTCTAGCATTTGCATTTCTATTCCTTTTCTTCAAAGTAATAGAAAATTATAATGAAATCTTAAAGGACTCAAATCAGACACTCAGGGAGAATAAGTGTTCCTCTAGTTCAGAAACTTAGCCAGATATTCTTTGCACTATAATTTCGTTGTATGAAAAGTTGCTTTTTTGGTGCACCTCAGATCATATCAGGATTACTAATTTTTGAATCTTTCTCTGAAATGTTTGTTCATTTCTAACTCACTTATAGGGAAATCAGTGGAGAAGAGGTCTGAGATTCATGAAGTTACTGGAAGAAGAACGGCTATCACAGGACCTCAAGAGTTACTGCATGGAGAGGGAAGGTATCAGAGTTCAGGCTTTCACAAAATCAGAGCACTCAGAAGATGATATTATCAGTCTCTTTTTATGACACTACACCAATAATTAAAATGTCTCTAGAGTCTTCATCTCTTAATTCCCTAATCATGAAAACAGGCATGGGACTCTAATGTTTTCTTTATCAAGCTCACTCAGTCCCAGATAGAAACTGCAATAAATACTGCTAGTGCACAGCTGGGACCCACAGACCCAGTGGTGTTGAACTCATGCCTCTGGGCAGCAGCTACTGGGCAAGGCTCAGCAGTCTGTTGGCACCTCTTCTTGGCTCAGAGCAGAAATAGAGCAGAAGACTGCAGAAATGTCTTGCTCCTATTCTTGATGCAAACTTTTATTGAAAATGGAACAGGTTTGCCCTCAAAATCTGTCCCAAAAATTTTTATTTGTTCTTGTCCATTCACAATCCCTTTATGAATCAAGATCTTCTTTGACACGTGTGCATATGACAGCTATTTGAAAGCTTCCTCCTGGGTAGATAATGGTGCTTTATCCCAGACCTCTCAGATTCCTTCCACGTAAATTTTTCCACCCATAGGGGGGCAAATAGGGTTGTCTTTGTTTTGTCAGATTCTGACTCACCTTAGTTGCACCCTGTCAGCCATCCTGTTGAATCTGAGGAGCAAACTCGTGTCTTTAAAGTCAAATCCCAAGAGGTAGAAGGAAACAAACATCCTCTAAGAATTCTTTTATTCTTCTACTTTAACTGTTATGTATAACCAAAAATTAATTGTCCTCTAATTAAATGTAATTCTTCAAATGACTCCATTTACTAATACATCAACATTTCTGTTGTTACTCTGCCTTTTGAGTCAATATTCTGAATGCTTGAGCAGTTTACTATATGTTGCTTTCCTATAGTTCACAGCTAGGGAAATTAATTTTATTTTGCCCAGACTCAAAGCTAATGTTTGACTAAATGCAATTATTTTACTGTTACATGAACAAACCTAGCACAGGATTTCATTACATTTACAGAAATTTAATCTAATGCATCAGATTGGTTTTTTTTCTAGTATTTAATGGACCTTACCAGGATCAGTATAAGTAAATCACCCAAAATGCTAAAGCAATTTCTTCTGCACTCCTCTTTGAAGAAGCCACCTCTATAGCTAATCAACAGCTATATACTGTTTGTATAATATGAAAGAAATCTTTCTTTGTCCCTTTTTTTTTTCCTTTTTCTATATTCTAGGTAATAATCAAGACTGGCTGCTGTGTAACAATAATAATGGGCTTTGGGAAAATAGCTGCATAATGGCCACATTAAGACAGGATTTGCCACATTGACTTTCTAATTCAGTGTTCTATCTCCATCAGTGGCCAGTACTGAATATAGCAAAAGAAGATAAGAGATTTATTATACTGGATAAACATATGACAACTTATTCAGAATTTCTTTAAAAATATTTGATTTACTGCCTTGTATCACGAGGAATTATTTCCAGTCTATTCACCAAGTATAACTGTGCTTAAATTTACCACACAAACACATGTATTTACCTCTTCTCCCAGACTAACATTGTAGTTTTTCTCATATCTCATGGCAATGAATTCATAATTCTAATATTTTATTGAGAAGACATTTCTGTAGCTACATAAAAATGGAAGGCTGTTTTTTCTCTTGTGCAACTGAGTAAATATGCAGCCAAATTTGAATTACCTGCCATATCCACCAATAATAAGCCATGGCTACCCTATGTTCTTTTACAGGTCCCATTTCAACATCTTTGTTTTGAGCCCTTTTGGTGTTTATAATAATTTTCCTTCTGCCTTAAAGGTGTGAATAAAATTCTTTGTATTATTTTCTCAAGCTATAGGCTTTAAACTGTAGCATTTTGACTCAAGCAACTTTTTGAACTCCAACATTAAGTACTTTCTTAACGTTAGAATTTCTTTCTGTCTGCTCTGACTTTGTAACCTGTAACCTACTTCTCCTGTAAGTAGGAAAAAAGCCTCAGTCCTGTACAAATCCCTCTTCAGACTTTTTCAGGTTTACATATAACATTTGCATAATAAATTTTCATTACAATAAATGAAAACTCAAAACTCAGTTTTTGTTTCTCTAATTAATTGCTATAATAATCAGAAGCAGAAATGTAATATTTTGCAGATTTAGTAAAATATTTTGTCTCTTAAAGTTTTTTAAAATGCAAATGCAGTACAAAAGCATTTCTAACAGGGAATTTTTTGGATTTTTTTTTTTAATCAGGTTTCAAACTATTGCCTAGAGGGCAACAGTACCTAGAAGGCAGTTGTTTCAATCAGGATATGTTACAAGTCTTTCATTTTTACATTAATTGTAAAATCATACATTTGTAAAGCAAACAAGCATTGTCTAGACTTGAACCTTATTTAAAAGATATTAATAGAAAATTTAACAATACCATGTAAAACTTCTGTTAGAAATTCTTCACTTTCTGAAGAAAGCTGTATGTTAAGTTTCCAGGACTCAGCAATTTGGCTTTCACTCAGAGGTACATTGCCTGTGTTGTCACAGGAATAACATAATGACTCAATTTATCAAACCTTTACTTGATCTTGTTAGCAGTCTGTTGTATTTTGGAAGTAAAATAAATTCAGATGTCATTTCTGTTTCCTAGATTATTTCATCTAGCAAAAAAAGATTGATTTTAGAAATAAATTATTCTCAATGTAGTGAGCTACTGCAAACCATTTATGACCTAATAATTACTTAGAAGGTTTTCCATTTTGTAGCTTTTTTCTCCTGAATTTTCCTCTGGATTAGATGCCATTTGTTTTCTCTAAGGTAACTTAAACTCAGGAAAAACCTATCATGAGTTCTGACTAAAGTGACCAATATTTGAAAGTGCATTTAGTTGATGTAGTTCAAATTTATGCACAAAAACTACCCAGAATTAACAACATCAAAAGAATTATTGCTTACCTGAGAAACATTTTTGCAGCCATTTTGATACATATGTAGTGCTATTCTAAATTTATTCTTATTTCTTCTTCGTTTTGGATTATTTCAAGGCACGTTTATGTTCTCAGTGAAGCTTCGTTCTGCAAGCAGTTATTAGAAGTAAAGGGAAAGAATTATATCTTTTGAAAGTCTTGTGATGTAAGTAAACAGGGAACTGAGGGAAGAAAAGATAAAATTTAAGAAGAAAAGATAAAAAATAAAAGAAAAGATAAAAAGATTAAGATAAAATAATCTTAAAGTGTTCTGGATAAGAAAAAGGAAAAAAATTAAAATAATTGTAAGATATTTGATACATATGCTCACACACACACATAGTTATCCCTGTATGTGTACAGTCACACATCTATACAGGCACAAATATACATATATTTCACCAGAGAATAACAAAAAAGTTATGCAGCTTCATGGACTTTTCATCTTTGCCACTTTATGATGTCTTTATCATTCCTCAATTGCAATAATGTTACCATATTTTTGCTTACATTATATCACTTTAACAGGATTCTCAGTGCTTTAGAGGAAGTTCATAGAGAATTCCATTTTATTTACACAGGGGAAAAAATGGAGATGAGGTTTTATAGACTTTTACTTTCAGTGCTTTTTCCTGAGGAAAAAGCATCTTGGGTCAAAATTGTGATTGGTTTCATTCATAAGTAAAACCACAAAAGGGCCACTATAATAATAACAACACATTCTTTACTGGTTATTTTAGAGCAAAATAATCCAAGGAATCCTGACACAACAACAGTTAAACCAGCTGCAGATCTGAGTATCCTCAAAAGACTGCAAGAAAGGAAAAGAAAGGTGTACATGATAAATGTCCTAAGATGAGTTATGAGTCCTGTGAGTTCTGATAGATGCATGGATACTAGTTATCATGTACTGCCAAGTCCAAAGCAGCTATATATAGAATACATTGAAGGCACATGATTAAAACCAGCCTTAATCAGAAATACTCATCAGTTATGGCTTATATGTGTGCTTCTGGGTTGAATACTAAACTAAAGAAGTACAGATTAACACCAGCGGTGTCCATGAACCAGAAATAAATACAAAACCTAGTGCTGATGAAGTGATGGGTGACATGAAGGTTTGTAAAGAGGCAACTGGAGTTGCCAAGGAGATCACCCTGGCCTTGGTCAGGTGCATGGAGGAGAGGGAAGATGGAGCTGCTCTCTGCCAAACCTGCATGATCCATCCTACCACTGAGCCCCTGTGGAGGAGGTAAAATATTTAGCAAGTGAAAAAGCTGTAGAAACTGATCTTATATGTGGGCACAGATAGTGGCAGGAGAGCAAACATATTCTTTTCCTTCAGAAAGACAGAGATAGAAGTAAGTTTTAGTTGAAAAATGAAATTTTTCAATGTTAGATTACTTGGAATAGGAAGTTCAATTAGAAACTCTTACAACTAGCTTCAGCTTAAGTGCTGCATATACAGGAAAAATTAACTTACAAGAAGTAAAATAATGATGACCGGGATCTCTGCCCTTTTACCTGCCAAGTGCAGGATCTCATCCTGAATTCTCTTGTATCTAAGTGTTTGAAAAACTGTATGGAAAAGCAATTAACTTTAGCAAAATTACTGTTCATTAACCCTTTATGACATTAGAAAATAAAACACTTTAATGAATTGACAATGAAATTAAATTTAATTGAAACCTAGAAGATATTGTACCTCCTTGAAAAAGATTTTATCTTTTATTTCAGCAGATATCTTTCATTCTATTTGTCAGATCCTTCTTTGGCTCACTTTTTCTCTGTGCAAATATGAAAGCAGTACATACAAGGAGTTGCTAAACATTTTCTCTATGTGACCACAGCAACAATCCATGATAACAGCACACTTTCCTGGAAAATAGAATTAAATTGATCCAGGTTGATGATTTTAAATAGCAGTCGTTCAATTAAATAGTCTTACTCAAGTCAAAGAGATTGCTCTTGTGGGAATCCAGTTCTGGTAAATGTTTACTTTTATGTTTTATATGCTTTACACCAGAAACACCCTCTAAAAGTCAGACCCTTTTAAAATCAAAGAGGATTCTATGGTCATAAAATGGAAAAAATAGCAGCATGAAAGGTAATGAAAATTACAAAGAGCTAATGCAGTGAATCTTGATCCTTTCATGGCAATTAACTGAAACAAGTTCTGAGGATAACTGTTTGCCTCTTGTTGAAATGTATCAAATTCATGAACGAACTCCCTATTTTACAGGAAAAGCAGTAAGATCAGTGAGAATATACGTTGTTTAATTATGTCAATTGTTAGGCAATGTTAATTAATGCATAGAAATATAACAGAAATATAGACCTAAGATCAGAAAGTAATTTTTCAAAATCCCAAATTACACTGTTAAATCAAAAATCTATTCACAGCTAAGGAGTGCAGACTTCAAACCAATATATCTAACTCCTGATGTTTATGTGCAACATCAGTGTGATTTAGACACCCAAATCCAACAACCATTCTGAATCTACCAGCCTGAATTACAAGCTTTTGGAGCAAGATAAGCCCTGAAGTAATGTAATGCAGCTACATTGACAACATCTAGAATTTTACTCTATATAAGGCATGCCATACATCTGAGCTGAAAGAGAATCAGAGCAGCCACCTGTAAATAATACCTAGGCATGATACAAGGTGCTTAAGATACTATATTACAAATAAACCAATGAAAACAGCTTTCATTGTCATCATGTCTAACTCCTTGTTTCCTGAGGCAATCTGTATCTTACAGCCCAGTCCCTTTCAGAAGTGCTCTCTCAACAAAGGGGTTAGGTGACACAGACAAAATGGACTTAAATGAAAACCTACTTCAAAAATTGATTCTTCTTATTGCTACCAGCTCCCTACTATTCTAATTTTTGCTGTATTTTTTTTCATTGTCCTTAATCTTTTGTCTCATGTGCACTTGCCCTTTGACTGGGACAATTTCTCTGTGGCATTTGAACAGCATTGTTTTTCCTTTTGATAAATTTCTAGCAAGCAATTATATGATCTATGAGCCAGACAGAAAAAGACAGACTCTTTCAGCACTCTGGTGCTGAAAGACCTCCCTACTTTTCTGATTACTCCAGCAGCTGCTGTCTAGACTTCATCTAGATGACTAAAATTGAACAAAGAATTTAGGTCAAGTGCATGACTTTTGCTTTATAAGGGTTTCAGTATTTCAGCAATTAAGTGGAGCACTTTATTTCTATTTCCACACATTCTTGAAATTTATAGGGTTAAAAAAGGCAAAGCTAAGAGTGGCACCAATACCTTGGTGGAAACATGGTCACAAAGCAGAAAAGAATTAAGGTATGAGATTGGCAGCACACCTTGGTCAAGATTATTTTCACAGGTTAAAGGACCATGTTAACATAACTCACAAGGCACCACAGTACAGCCAGCAGCTGCCCCAAAGATTTCGCAGTTTTGCACCACTTTGGTGGTTCTCGCTTCTCGTCCAAGTATGGTACAAAATATTCAGTGGAAACAGCCCCAGAGCTGCTTTGGTGTCTCATGTTTTCACTAAAACAAAAAACCAAACAAGCTTTGAATCTCCCAAGTCCAAAAAACTGCCATTCCAAATGGGATCAAAGGGCCCATTTTATGTTCAGATACTGCAGCACTTGTTCAATGTCTAAAACAATGCATTAAAGGTCTGTCCCACACTCACAGAAAATTCTACAAGCTTTGCCCAGGATACAGCCACAGACCCCAAACCATCTGAGTGAAGCAAAGTAAATTACCATACTGTGGGACATCATAAATTAGAGTCAGAAAATAATTGTTCCATAATTTTTGCCAAAGTTCTTGGCTCACAGGGACAGATGGAGTTCTACCATTTTTTGGAGTAGAGTGGTGAGACTGCTGATGCCACAGAAAAAGCAAAAATACTGAGATACCAATATTTTTTCCCTGTATCTACTGCATCCATTGTGCTTGCATTAATTAGTTCTCAATACGGGCAGTTTTCTACCTGTAAAGTTAATCAAGGTTGACTCCAAGAAGCTGATTAACCCAAGTAGTTAAAAGTGACTCTATGCAGCTGAGCATCCCAAGTAGCTAATAAAAAAATTTTCATTCCCATTTAGTTGTGATGCATGGAAAATTACAAGAATATCTGACATCTTCTTGCAGAACTTTCTCTCAAACCACTGAGAAAAAGAAAGGAAAGAAGAAACTGAAATAAGGTATCAATTCCTCTTCATACCTCCAGGACATATAACAAAATAAAAAAAGAGCTGCCCAACCCGGTCTCTATTATTTATTTTATGCATTATATAGTATTCCCTCTGAAAATTAATTCTCCTTGGATATATTTCTCCTTGGATATATTTTAATATAATACGAAGGATTGTCTTTAGTATTCTCACCTTGAACCCAAGATCTTTCCCTTAGCTGTATCATCAAGTGCGCATTCATGTGCCGTACTGTAAAACTCAAAACATTGTCTCAGAATGAAAATGAATTTGCTGAGAACCATACAAAACCCACCTAAGGACACTAGGTTGGAAAAGTTTGTCTCTCAGGCTTGTCTCCAATAAGACAATGCAAAGAAAAAAAAACCTTCTTCCTTGGTGGGATATCTTCATGTATTAAAGACAGAGTAATATTTTTAAAAATTTACAGTCTCGAAATTTGGAATTCTTTCCCATTTCAAAATTTTTATTCAAGGAAAAGTAGTCATATTTTATACTGTGCAGTAATCTCAGAAAAGTCTGATGTATAAGGAATTAAAAATTGTTTAGTTTTTATTTTCACTATTCATTTATGTATTACCATTAGGTTTTTCAATCTCATCTTTCTTTCATCAGCGAGGACTTTCACTGTGTTCAGATATGTGAAAAGGAATGAAGTGCTTCTGAACAAAAGTTTTTCTTACTCAAAACATTCTTATTGTTGTTAAATCTGGTAAAAAAAAATATAAAACTATATCTGAGGAAAAATATGAAGCGTGACTAAGGAAGTTACTAAGCAACCACTGTTTCATGCTAAGACATAATAATATTTTCTATACAATTAGTGAGCCTATGTGAGAAAAATGTCTGTGTTGAATCATAATATGCTTCAGAGAAAAAATTCCAATATGAAATGGAATTTTAATTGTAACTATCAGCTGATGAAGGTAAAGAAATAACACCAAATGCATGACATTTTACTGGAGGCATTGAAAACAGAGAGTTTTATTGCACCATCTTTTCCAGAGATGAGCTACGGCAATCAATAAGAGATATTGCCGACCTTGCAGTGCCTATAACACTCAATAAATATCTAGTGCAATCTACTAGCAGTTTATTAAAATGTCTCTATAACAACACTGTATTGTCTTGCAAAATGAACACATCTGATATGACCACCTGCTCACTGCTCCCAAATTTATAAAAGAGAATCCTAAGATAGCTAGTTGAACAATTTCATGCCTATAGTGTCAGTAAATTAGCATAGAAATGGTGCCTGTGTAATTAGTTCATTTAAGGTCTTTAAAAAAAGCAATAGCAACATCAGTATACTCTCTAATGTTGCTACAGTATACCAAATTAAAAGCAGTTTATTGTTAATCACTTCTGTAAATGTATAAGGAGGGCATACACACATAGAGATAAGACGCAGGGGGTTTATATTTTTAACCACAGCAGAATAAGCAAGTAGGATCTGTCAGATTAAAAACTATTTTGGGATCCCTTTTTTTTTTTAATTGAATACCTTCCTTTCAGAACATCCATTGGAACAAAATTTCAAAGCAAAAAAAAAAAAGAGGAAAAAAAGAAAATGAAAAACCAAACCAAAACACACAGACACACAAAACAACAAACAAGTGTGAGAGAGAGAGTTCATCAAGTTAAAAAGCAGTATATGTCCTGGCACATGTGCAGTTAAATAAGAATGTCTGAAACATTAAAAGCAATATTTATGCTCTTATGTGTAGGGTTCTGCATTCTAGCTTTACAAGAACACATTCAGATATGTTTACATAAGGTATCTGACTTCAGAGGAAATTTTTTCAATATTTCTTATAGCAGCAAGGAAGCATGTGTTAATGAGAAAGAACAAATTGTTTATAGGCTGCAGAAACATTCTGACTGCAAAATATATATTAGTATTAATAATAATAATGGCCAATAGATCAGCTGTGTTCAGCGCAGTCAAAGTGCGATTTCTCTTCTGTTTTACCATTGTGCATAAGAATCAACTATCTATTCCATCACTATTATCAGCTTTGACTTTTTTTATTTTGTTTTTATGTTGCTATTTTTCAGTAATCCATAATTTTGAAAGTATTCCTGGCAAAGACCATAAGGGTATAACCCAACTATCATTCAATTAATTTTTGATCATTCTATAGAGGTGATTTAATTCAATGTGCAATTATTCATATGATAATTTAAGCAACAAGAATGTTAACACTTGTGGATCTCTCAGAAGAAATGTCAGTTCTCTTACTGCTGTAAATAGTCACTACAACAACAGATATCTCAATGTTACTTGAATTTCAGAAGGGGTTTGCAGAAGAACTTGGATTTTAAGAACAACAATTGCACAAAGGCAGTGCTCATCTTTCTTAGAACACGTAAAGCCCAAAATATTTTAGTGGAGGCTATTTGCTTGAGGTACAAACACTTTTATGTCCTTTCAACTTAATGCTACTTCTTTGCTTGCACTTGGCAGCACCTGCCTCATTATATCTGTTGCAGAAAACATACACAGAAAGCCAGACTACTCAGCCAAACATGCTTTTAAACACACCACTAACACGAATCAGTGTTCTTTATATTCTTTACAAACTGCCACTAAAATTTTGCTTTTAAAATGTCCCTATTCCCTTCACCGCTGTTTTAGAGTCTATGTTACATTTCCAGTCTTCTGGTAAATCTGCATCATTCTTACCAACATTTTCCTCTGCCTTTTTGTGTTATCAAAAATTCTTAACATATATGTGTGTGTAATTATATGATTAAATAAGACTACGAGAGCCATCTTTCTTTTTCTTCTTTTTTTTTTTGGGGGGGGGACGGATTTGGGGGGAGGTGTTGTTGGTTTATTTGTTTTTTTCTTTGGTGTGGAAATAGTTGGATTTTGGGGGTTTCAGTTAGTTGGGAGTAGATTGGTACTTGGAATTGACAGTACTAGTTAAACAGAAAGGTACTACTTTTTAGTTGTATTGAATTTTCCTGTATTGTATAGCTATATATGGAAGTGTCATCCTTCTACCATAAATTTAAGAATTATACTGTTGTAACTCCAGTGATTCCAGTGAGCTGTTCTTGTTCACACAATCAAGATGGGTGTTTTTCAATTCACTAGGTTTTTTAATTATACGGTTGAGCTGAGATCTGTGACTTGTTGACATTGTTCACTTCTTCTATAGGGTCTGGCTCACTGACTAAAATACAATACAGATAACAAAAACAATCTAGATTACTTACTGTCATCATGTTAGATAAGCCTTTTAGCAGTTTTAATTTGTGGTGAATATAATGTTCAGATGAAGCCAGAAAGCTTTTTGAGTCATATTTGCTTCTGTTGGCCTTTTCTTTATGAGTGAAACAAATCATTAATAATGATTTCTCAGAACAAGATTTTCCATCAAGAGCTTTGGTATAATTGTTCATGACTGAATAAATAAACACAAAGAAATGTGTAAATTCTTACTAATGGATCATATGTTACTTTCCTTTATCAATGATGAGACAGTTTAACTCCCAAAGAGTAACAATAAAAATATTAATTTCCCTAAATATTCCACATCTCCTTCATTTAACAAAAAAAAAAAAAAAAAAAAAAAAAAAAAAAAAAATCTATTTTGAAATCTTTGTTTCCCAAGTAGAAAACTGTGTCTTGAAAATTTGTACCTCCCAGGAAGTTGTATTCCTAAAACAAAAAAATGTAAATTCAATACAGAAACAGGTGATGAGTCTTGGCCCATCCCAGAACATAGATCTAATATTACTAGGGTGGGCAGAGCAAAAAAAAAAAAAACCACACCGAAGAAAACAGACAATCCATGAAGTTCTGGACCTTTGAAATTCTGCAGCTTCCAGCAAGAGCTGCCCCAGGGAAGATGCAACTAATTAATAGGTGCCTGATAACTACAAAGCCTGAAACAAGGAAGTAACAGGCTAACAACTTCCCACAGGGTGGACAGAAAGCTGACCATGTATCAATTATTACTGTGACATCAACTGACAAAACCAAGAAGGACAAACCAAAGAAATATATTGATTTTCAGCCACAAAGGCTCTACTTCTCCAGTTTTTATCTTTTTTTTTTTTTTTCAAAGATTTTAAAATTGATGTCAATTATTTTGAGGCAAGTTTCTAAATACAATAGTTAAAATCAAAATTTAAAACATTTAATTCTATCTTCTTTTTCTTTCTCTCTTTCCGGATGAAATAATTCTTTTCAGCCCTCAGGTTACAAACCAAAAGATCATAAATGGCATCCATCCTTTTTCTATCAGCTTTTACCAACAAATAGCATAATTATAATTTTGTTGAAACCTGCCCCACAAGATACCTCTCATGTTTGCTTCTAATCTAATATCACAACAGGAGGCAGAGGTAAAAATCTTCTTGTCATCACTATATCAAGAACTTATAAAGCCAATATGTTCACACATAAGAAATACTGTAACAACAATAAATGAATACATATTATTTTTCAAAGAAACTATGTAGTAATTTTCATTGTCTACTAATTAGTTTCAGGCAACTAAAAAACACATCTGTCCTTTGAATAGTATAGATATCTCTGATACATATGTATCTCTGAGGGTTTCATTACATATATTATGTAAAGCTATATTTGAATTATCAGTTAATTGGATTAATATTTTTATATTTATTAAATATATATATAAGTATTTACTTCTGCTAGGAGGCTAGATTTACAGGAGAAGGAAAATGCCAAATCTTGCACAAGCAAGCGATAGGAAAATACGGACATTCCTATTTCAGCTGACCTTTAGATCATGGGCCTTCTTCTTTTGCCCTAGAGCATCTGTCAGCAGGCACTGTCACAAAACACCATTGCTAACCCCAGCTTTCAATTCTTCTCTCTTACTATGTCCTACAGTTCAGGTTGCACCCACCATTCCAAGCCATAAAAAAGCTCCTGGATTTCGCCTGCAGGGCACTTACTGTAGCTCTAACTTTCTTTTCTCTTCAGTACTTAGAAAGCCATATGGTAAGGGTAACACTCCCTTTCTCTAATGTAGTTTTCTTGGATAAAAATAACTGTCAGTCTATATGGTTTTTAGCAGTAAATAATGAATTTATTCAGTGCTACAGACAAACCAGACTGAGTTTTAGACAGAATCAACAATTTCAAAATCTGCTTAGTTTTAAAATACTTGCAATTCTGCTTGTCAGCAATGAACTACAGACTGCCAACCTGCCATTTCAAATGAAAAACACCTCTGACATTCCTGAATAGTGTTAATGAAAGTTGGGGTTTTTCCTTCTTCTCCTTTTGTTGTTCTTGCTCACTTATTTTGTGGCTAATACCTTATTAGAAGCTGACTTTAAAGTTCACCCTGGTATTCATTAAAGATATACAGTGACAACCTCAAGTACATTGTCATCACTCACACTGCTTTTGCCTAGAAATTTAATCTTATCCTGACTAACCACCAGGCAGCTACATACAATTAGTGAATAAAATAATAAATTTTAGATTACTTTTGTATCAAATTGCTTTATAAGCAAGGGCTCAATTTCCTGAGAAGTCAGCTTTGAGTTTTGCTCACATAGGAACATAAAAACCCGAATAACAAAAAAGATTTAGACTCAGAGAAAGACTTATAAAAAAGACAAATTTTTTTATCATGTGTGAAGTGGGACTGAAAACAGATATGATACAGGATTCCACGGGACAAAATTGAAGTACCTTGGACCCAAAGAAGGCGAGGGATGTTATAACAGCCCTGATCTATAAGCAGAGCAGTATTATGAGAGTTCAGGACAGTAATTATGCTGTACGACTGAATGCGTTTGCTTTGCTGTATAGTTTTTATGCAGTGATGTATGTTTTCCTTATCATTAAGCAACTTTCTGTCAAATCACTTACCCACTATATAAATTAATTGCTCTGCCATTCTGAGGTATATTTATATGAATAAAGAAAACTGTTAAATTTATTGGAAGTCTGAAAGCATGCACACCCAAAGTGAAATAGATGTGCAGCTGGGGAACAACAACAACAACAAAAAAATCCCTACACATAAATTAGGCACATAAATTTTTCACACAACTGCCGGTACAGTCTCCTGTATATCTCCCTAATATTATTTAAATAAATTTTTAAAAAGAAAAAAAAAAAGCAGGTAAATATCTAGACATTTATTTCTCCTTATTTTATTCTAATTGCAGCAAACTAGACAGCTGATATGCAGAGAAATGAAGAAAACTTGTGAAACTGGTGAAACTATGGTGAAATTTGCAGGCTGGCTGACCAGTTACACATTACCATTTCTTTGGAGCAAGGACTCTGGCAATGTCCATCTTATAAATGATGAAAAAGCAAACATATTTTGTGGTGTTATAACCTATGCACGTTAAGTTAGTTTACTACTGCTACTGTATGAGGATGTGCTGTCATGTACTAAATCTAAGTACTTTGCTTAGAAAAGGCAATTTTAAGCTGTGACTGGGAACCAGTATTTAAAACTGGAGCCTGCTAACTCTCTGTCTGAGCTTCTGTACTCATTGAGGGTGCCGGGAAGCATCTTCCCATTGCCATGGCTCCTTACAGATGCATTTGTTGCACATCTTTGGCTGCTGAAGGTCAAGGGGGTGGTTAACCCAAGGTCTGTAGGACCAAAAGTTAACTACAGTAGTTCCTAGGGTCTGCAAGTTCAGTTATGGTAGATAAAGACTGTGGGGAAGCCACTGAAGAACAGGGCATGATGACTAAGCTTATCCTCTTGTGCTTTGATTGCTTCTTGATATCTGCTTGGAGCCCAAAGGTGGATTTTTAGCAGAGCTGTTTCTCCCTGTACCTTTGATTAAGGGAGGTACTCCAAACATTGTTAATAAAATAGTTCACTGATAAGGCTAATACAGACATAGGGCTTCAGGGCTTTTAAGGAAGATTTTTTTTTTTTTTTTTAAGGTCTAGCCCACAGGGGTGTGAAAGCACAACTTCAGTACAGAGAGCATCAGAATAAGATGTTGGGGTAGAACTTTTCAGTCAGTGTGTGAAGACTGTTCATCCCTTGCCCTAATTAACTTGATTTTAAAATGGAGCAATATGCTTCCTACAAGGAGGTTTAAGATAAATAAGAAGTGGAATGGAGAGGGTAAGGGCTTTCCCCTTTTAGGAAATCAAAAGCAGCGACATTGCACAGCATCCAGGATTTGACTTGGCTTCCATCTTAGCGTTTGTCTCATTTTTAATGTAAAAAATTGCTGAGGAAACGTTTGTGAGAAACAACAAGGTATACAAAGAATAATAATAGAATTTTTTGTAAGTGTAGTTCATCCTGCTGTTATCATTTGTTAAACCCTTCGGGGTAGTTTGTTCTACACATCTTACTTTCTGCTCAGTGCCGGAGCTGAGCTTAACACCAGCTGGCAACCAACCACCACACTCGTTCTCGTGGCGGGATGGGGTATGGAACTGAAAGAGTGAAAGTGAGATAACTCGTGGGTAGAGATAAACACAGTTAATAGGTAAACCAAAAACTGCACATAGAAGCAAAGCAAAACAAGGAATTTATTTCCTCTTTGCATCAGGAGGTAAATTGTTATTTATAACACATGAATTGTTATTTATCTATTTTTTTAAAAATCTAGATTTAATTTTTAAGAAATCCAAACAGTCATTAAGAATATACACCTATAGTTCTGTTCTTCTTCTGTGATGTAATATTAATATGGTTTTGTAAGCAGAGCTACACTTTAAACAAAGATACAATAAGAAGGTTCAGAAAAATCTTACTCTGCTTTTCTTTTAGATACATGTTAAAATTCCAGTCCCAGCTATTCGCAGAGTATTCATTGTGTGTGTAAAACAAGACAAATGACTTCCAGTTTTGTTGATTTTTTTTTTTAATATTATAAACAGTCTTAGTCACAACACTTAGAATTACTTCTAGGGTACCTTAGGTTACTTTACCTCTATCTAGAAAAGCAGATGCTTCACTGCAGCATTCCTGTATCTCGCCATGTGATAATGAAAAGGATGGTTTTGTTCTTGCATCACACTCCAAAAAAGAGACAAAGACAATTAATGATTACAGTCAAATGACCAGGTTGATATCTTTTTACACAAGTCAGCATAATTCTTAAGTTTACATTATGAACACCAAGACAATATTTTCATAAATGCCCACACAGAAAAATAAGACGCTTTTGGTTGGGTTTTTTTTTCACACAGCAGTATGCTTTATAGTTCTAGAGCATAATTTACGGGAGTGAAAAATGCAACTAAGCTCCCCACATAGAAAACATTTAAAACAAACTGTGTGGAACACCCCTCCAAACTTTGCATAGAGAAAAACAAACTAGGACAGCAATTAAGTACTACTAGTGTCAAACTGTTAGCTCTGTGAAAATGGGTATATGTAACAAGATTGGTCACATCTATTTTACCTTTTCTGTAAAACATGTTTAACCTGCAGAGTGTGCATCTTTCTCTCTTTCTCATTGTCATGAGAGAGAGAGATAAAGGGAAGTTATGAGCTGTTTAAGAGTTCAACCACAGGTTGCCCTTTCTATAATTGATGCAAGAATCTATTTTAAAAAAACATGTATCTTGGCTGATTATTCTACCTCAGCTGATGTAGCTTTTTTTTTAAGATAGCTTCCTACTTCCAGTAGACAATTTCCTCTAGAATATCAATTTCTGCAAGCAGGAATGAAACATATATTGAAGTAAATAAAAGGGATGGATAAAGCTTTTAGAATGAATTGACCACTACATACTGATGGCAAGTTTAGATCTTTACGTCCAGATATCAGTGTCTATCTCAATTTTCATAAGTAAAATGGTATGCAACAAACCTTTTTGATTTTCATTCAAAGAATTTTTAAGAATATCCAAATAATGGAAGATTAGACCTGATCAGGACATTTCCAAAGCAAAATAACAATTCTTGAAAACATAAACTCTTCAGAAGAAAAGATTGCAAAATCTTGTGCCAGAAAAAATACCCCTTGACTCCTAGACAGTCTTGTCCGAGCCAAGTTGAGACACTACAATACGATATTAATGCTCAGTGTACTTTCAGATCATGAGACTGAAATCAGTAGCCAAAATGAAAGATGAGACCATAGACTTCTATGAAGCATGCCTGGATCGATAACTCCTGTTAAAGGGCTTGTATTTTGCATAGAAGAATGAGAGGTTAACTCAGCCAGACAGGGGAATTAGATCAGGCCTTTGTTTAATGCACATGGACTGACAGAAACTGGGGCTCCTCCAAGAATTTTTTCTATAGTGTGTGTTAGAAGAACATTATCAATATTACATAAATTCTCCTCTGATCAAGAACACTAAACCAGTTCTTCCACCATTTCCACATAAGTATTGTAACCACAGAGCATTAACAACAGGTTCCTTCATTTTTACTGGAGATCACTTTTAAACACTGTAAACACTTCAGCAAATTTGCTTGTAATCTCAGACGCTGTATATAAAACATACTTAAAAGACTATTTTAAAACTTTGTTAACACAAAATCTTCAAAATGAAAGGGGCTCTAAAATACAACTAATAAAAGCATAAAATACTATATATCTACTCACGTCTCAAGGTAAACATAGCATAAAATTTAAAAAAGGATGAAAGCAAAAATATACACATTTAGATTATATATATTTGTGTCTGAAGCACCTGAAAAGTTTAAACATACTACTAAAAATTCTATGTTCTCCATGGAAAGTTTCTAGGATGTTTTACTGAAATATTTTCCCAGTTCTATATACCCATTAGGAAAAAACAGAAAGTATCACCATAGAATTAGCTGCTGATTGCAATAATGGAACTAATATTGAAAACAATTTAGCACGATCATTCCCATCTTCTCATGCTATGTTTTCTTCAAAACCAGAAACGTTCATCATTTCTGTTTCTCTACTCATTTTGTGCCAGTCAAATGTAATACAATCCACATGATTGTTTTCTAACTTTAGTACTTTATATTTCAAATCTGGTTAATGCTGCAGGTAAACAAGGGAGCAACAGAAAACAAAACAGAAAAATCACTGACCGGTAAAGAATTGTCAGAAGCAGTTTTAGTGATTAAATTTATAGAGAATTATAGACCTCACTGGAAGAGAAATACTGAAGATAGGTGGAAGAAAGACTATAGGATGAGACAGGGTTCAAGAGTTCTAGACCGAGAATCAGAAGGCATTTATTAAAATCTATGGCTAGAAAATGCATTCCTATGTAACTGTGACACTTAATGTAAAATCCACCAAATAGACACAAATTATTCTGAAACATGAAAGCATGAAAGGTTTAGGAGCAATACTCAGAGATGCTACATTATTTAATTCCCCTAGAAGAACCAAAACTTTGCAGGACACTAAGAATATAAATACAAGCATTCAAAGAGAGACATAAAATATTCAGATGACTAACGTGGATAACTTCCAAAAATGCCATAGACAATATTGTCACTCTACAAACCTGTAGATATGCAGTCTCAGTTGTACTGATGTGCAAAATGTACTTGGGTAGCTCAGTGTCATGGTTTAGGATTGGTATTCTCCAATTGAGTACTCCCCACTAAAACCACATGCTGTTTCTGTCCCCCTCTCCTGCTGGAGGCACAAAAGGCAAAGGTCACAGGTTAAGATAAGAAATTTACTGAAATTTACTGAAATCAGCAATTAAATAAGAAAACTAACAGTAACAGCAACAATATTAATAACAAAAGGTTTAAGAAAAGAAAAGGATTCACATGGAAAGCCTGTGACAACAAACAATAATAGAAGATTGCCCCACCAAGTAAACTCAATCAGAAGGAACCCCTTCTCCCAGGAAGAGGGGAGAGTAATTTTCCCCCTCCCCTGGCAATGGCATGAGGTGGTCTCAAATAATATTAGGGTCCTGGCCATGTCCCCCTCCTGGCTACTGCAAAATATAAACCCTGTTCTGGCAGAAACCAGGACATTCAGCTATAAATATCAATGTATTTTCTCTCCAAACTCCAGCTACAGTACCTAATTTCTGGAGGATAGGATTATTGCATTAATCCGGACATCATTTTTTATGTATAAATTTGAATTCTATAATCAGTGTGTCTGCCCAGAGCCCAAAGAAAGGCGCAGGCACATTCAGGCAGTGGGTACAGCTTGCAAGAATAGCCCCATGCTTTTCTTACAAATCATTCTCCTCTCACAATTTTAGGTTGTTCATAAATGAAGAACAGAAAAAAAAAAAAAGGAGAAAAAAAAGGAAAAACAAACAAACAAACAAACAAACCCCCCCCATGTTCAAACCCTAGCATTAATTGGCAGAAATATAAAAGCAATTAAAAGTTTCTGTGTATTTCTAAATTCAATCAAGGCTGAGAAAAAACATTACTTCAAGAAGTAGTAGACTTTAAATACATTTATGCATGTACTGTTTCTTTTTGAAAGGTCAATTAAGTGTCAAAAGTGTAACTAAAAAATGAGAAATTATTTAACATTCAGCAGTTGCAGCTCGCCTGTTGGTATACATTATATCTAATTATGTACTTCACAATCATTTCAGAAAAGAAATTCATAAAACATTTACAAAATGTGTTCAACACATTAGTCATAGCTAGATTTTTAAAAATATTTTCAGAAACACAATTAATTGGAAATTGACTCTGCTTAATTAAATTGTTTTTATTTAAATGTATAAAGTGTGAGCAGGCAAAATATCTTCAAAATCCCTGGAATACACATGGAGCCTTGAAAGATACTACCACACCACATATTTATGAGGTTTTTTTCATCCTTGACTAGCTATTTTTGCTATTAAAGGATCTTAAAAATAGTAAATACATTCCTGAGAAATCTGCTCTATGAGAAGAAAAATACATATTTTGAAAATTGTGATGCAACTTCAGGCAAGCTGACAGCAAATGCCACGGCAGAAATCACAGACCACTGGGTGTTTGATTCACAGTAGTCAATAACATTGTCAGTATTCAAAAAATTGTCTTACCTGTGTTTTCCTACTTTGAAAAGGACAATTTTTATAAAATATAACATTATCTTTTTGTCCATGATTCATGAGATATTTCCAAGTTACACTCTGTAAAAAACATATTACTATGGCCCAGCTTCTCATATCCTCATTCTCACCAGATATCATTTTGGTCAGTCATGCAGCAAGGTGACATTAAAACAAAAGAAAGGATATTGAAACCTTTCCACAAAGTAATGAAATTGGTGTAGCAGCAAGACAGCCCTCAAATGGGCCAGCCGTAAGCCAATAAGAAAGTAGATACTTATCAGCCAGCAAGATAAGTCAACACACGTATTCATTTTATTAATTGTAATTTAGTATTCCTGGATTTTTTCCGAAGATTGTTGTTTCTTTTCTAGCCCTTGGAAAATAATTTGTTCACCTTTTTTTGGTTTGTGCTTCTGCAATTAATCTAACAATACCCTAGAGAAAACCATATATTATTTTATAGAAGGCAACAAAATACCTTTAGGTTGGTAACAGGTGGACTCAAAACTCCAGAGGTACACAGAGGTCCCTCAGTAGTCTCCCAGTTCTCCAGGATTTTTTTATCAGCAGTTCTGTGAGTTCATCTCACCTTTGAAGAGGAGTCATCCACATGCCCCCTGGACTTACTGAAGAAATTACTCCTAATTGGAGCACAATATTATTTATTACAGAGTACTTGTGACTTCATCCCTCATAAAAATATATACATCAATATGTAAAAAGATAAAAATTGATTAATGCTCACATCTGCATTTGCTTTTAGTCTTGCTCCTCATTTTTTTTCATCTTAGAAGGATTATTAGATTGGTTAAAAATCACCACTGTGGGCAGGCTGAAGTACAGAACCATTCTCTTTCCACAGAGGTACTGAAGATCATGAAGTTGTCTACGGGTACTATGATAGCAACAGAGGTGATCCTATTGGTGTGACAACCTTTGACCTGAGGCAAGATGATTCCTGGGTATACAATCCCATGCAATAGCAGCCCCTTGCTCAGTAAATATTAAAGCAGCAGAGCAGTGCAAAGAAGTCAAAGCCTGAACCAAGAATCAGCAACACTTGTGGAATGATTCCTCAGGGCAGGGAGTGAAAACAGTTTCTTAATCATGAATCAACCGTTTTAATTATGCATTAGTTGAAATCTGTATTCTTCTATATCTTCACTCTTCCATATCTACCTCATGATCATCAGTAGTGAAGTGAACTATTTTGTTAGCTTTCACAACAGTCAAATCCATGTGCATAAATCACATGTGCAGGTTTGGTAGTACAGGGTGCCTGTAGCTTTGAGTTTCTAAAATGTCATTGACATTTTTCTATCTTACTGACCGTAGTCACAAAGGAAGCTATTTACTGTTTGGCCTCAGTGAAATTTTCAATTTTTTTTTTGTTTTCTTGTGTAAAGGATGGCCTGGTATGAAAATTCAGTATAAATTTTAGGGGTTTAAAGTTGAGATATCAGGAAAATAATTATTGTAGTAGAGCATAGTGCTGAATAGGTACATCCACAATTGGCCAAAAACTTGCATATGAGCAAGTGAGATTGAGAGTATATTGACTGAATTTTAATTGAGACAGAAGACCTTTGAGGCATGAACAGTCTAGTATCTTTATATTGATGGATTTACCGGTGCACCTGAGTGTAAGAGCAATTAACTGTTAGGTTAAACTTATTGAGTTTGAAGCTGCTTGGTAGCCAAGGAGAAAGTTTTGCATTTAATTGACCACATAGAGGTAAATTTCCAAAGTACCTGAGAGCTTCCCATACCAGCAAACAGGCAAGAGGCGTACATCCATTGGCTTTTCCAGTGACCAGCTATGTAAGCTTCACAGCAACTTTGCCATGTTTTGCTCTTCAGAACGGTACCACATGTACCAAAATCATATTAACTGATTTTTGGCATAAAAAAAAAAACTAAGCTGAAGAATAATCCAAGCGAAGGTGTCTGTAAAGACTTTTCATTGCTGAGCCTCTTAGAAGTCACTCCAGGACATTACATTTTCCTTCACAGCATCACTCAGGTTCTACTCTGATACTTTACTAGAATCAGTGCTTAAAGCTCCTTTCTTCAGACATGATGTCTAATGTAGATATAATTTATAGATGGGATACTTCATGTCAAAACATCATCAATAAGACACCATTGGCACATATTTCTAACTGAAAGTATGTATTAGGTCTGTCAAAGCACTAAGATATGTAACCTTTTGAAACCTACAGCATCAGTGCAGTGCTAAGTGAAGAAGACATACTCCAAACCATCACATACTCTACACACCTCTGTTAGCTATATAGGTATGAAAGTTATTATAACTTTAAAAGTCTTAATTAAAGCTTTTATAAAGGCTTTGAAACTTTCGCTGAAGTTTTAAGATATACTGTGGCAGCAGATGTCCCAGATATAAAGGCCAACTCCTTGTATGTTTGGGGGTTTTTTTGCATGCATTATACTTTTAGATTTTGAGACTTAGAAAAAAAGTGTTTCCTTGTGTCTTTCCTCATTAAGCTATAATAGAAGTTATAATTATTCGAATGCAAAGTAATCTTTTACTATGGAAATGTGAAGGAAGTAGAAGGGACACAAAACCAAGATGCAATTGAGTGTCTTGCTGCAGAAAAAAGCCCCCAAAACAAATGATGAAAACAGCTTTCAAATATAGACGCAACATGAAAGAATTTGTATAAATTTCTTGAAGAAAAACTGCCCACTGCTGGCATGCTTTATCTGTATGAATAAGAAACTCTACATGCCAAGATAAAGTTGCTAACAAACCAGATAATTAATATAATTCTAAGTGAGAAAATACACTAGCAAAAAGTAAAAGCAAAATATTGAAGAATGTGCCATTTATGTAATATACAAAAACATCCATGTACTTCAAGAAAAAGGCAGTTTTACAAAAATCCTCAGTGCCTGCTATTGTCTGCTACAGGCTTCATTAAATGGAATTATGTGTATGTAAACTGACTATTCCTAAAGACAGGAATTCCTAAAATAGAAGTGTCCTGGTTCTGGCAAGGACAGGGTTAATTTTTACAGTAGCCAGGAGGAGTGTGACTAGGACCTGGAGGAGTCTCCTCCATGGCAGGGAGCAGTGGGGGTATCAATGGGCTCTGTGTGGTGTGCACTCGCATGTGAATAGTTTGCCTCTTTTGTAATCACTCTGTTATTAATATTGTTGCTGTTTCCAGTAAATTCCTCTTATCTCAATCCGTGATCTTTACCTTTTGTGCCTCCTATTCCCCTCTCCAGCCCAACTCAGGGGCAGAGGGAGGGATGAATGAACGAGTGATGCATGATTCAGTGTGTTTCCGTGGGAACAATAACCATTTCTTAACCAAGACAAAAGAAATATCTCATGACTATTAAAAAGCAGAATATCTCAAAGAAAAAATCATTCAAAAATTAAGAAGTTGATGAAGGAAGAGAGAAAACGTTGGAAATTTCATACTGCTTGTCAAGCAACTTCTTTAGAACTACAAAACATAAAAATAAAAAATCTCAGGTGTAAAAACAGATCTACAGCTAGATGAACAGTTACTTGACAGTTTGCTTGCGCTTGCATAGATGAAGGGACAATAAAATTTAATGAAATTTACTGAAATAATGGGTCTTATTTTACTGAGAGGAAGATCTAAAAAAGAAAAAAAACCACCACCTGCAATAAAAAATACTTTTAAAGTGTATTTTATATTCTATAGTCTTCCTCAGCTTCCCCAGTATCCACACACATTCATCAATCAGCAAGTGCATGTTCTGAAGCGTTAGTATGGTTTTTAACTTTCTTCTGATACAAACCCACCTTATTATCTGTTTTTGAAGATCTGCACCAAGTCTATTTGTCCATGGCAATCTCAAGATCCAATGAGCCTGAGGTTCTTTCTGTTCCTTAGGCTGATAAAATATAGAGTTTCTACACATAGAGTAAATTTTGCCTTTAGGAAATTCATTGCTATCCTTACAGATGGGAGCAGTCATAAGAAAAAATATCTTATTAAGGAAAAGTAATGAATTTCAGATGGAGGTAATAGGGTTACTATTTCATTTTTTTAGCTGTTGATTCCAAGATGTTATATGTTGGAAATATCTGGGAGCTGTTCCTTCCAAGATCTGAAAATAGTGCAAGATTGCAATAATTATTGTTGTAGTAGTTTGGCATCTGCGGTTTGGCATCTACAGTTAGTCCTCATAATCAAAAGTAATCTTATCTAGTCACTAGTTTTGCAAAATAAAAACCTCGCACCCTCACATATGTTCTTAATTCAACAACATTGTTTTTCCAGTATGGCTTGGACTTACGTAGTTATTAATTGTAAGCATTCACCTTACCCTACTTTGGGCTCCCTGAGATGAGCAGCTACATTGCATTGCCTCTGATTCCTGACCAAATGGATATAACTACATTTGTAAGGAAGACAGAAGTCAAACAAAAGCAACATTTGTCTAAAGTGCCTGTATTACTTACAACCTTCTGTTTAATATTTTAACTTTTCCAAGCAAGACTAAGACGACACAGAATTGCAGTTGTTTCCAGTCAAACAATTCAGAATAAGAATTTATAATGTCTGTGAATATCTGCCATTTACTGTCATTATATCCATCTTTCTATTGCCACCGTTTTCTCATAAAAAATTATTATTATTCCTATTACAAATTTGCCTCTATTTTGTACATAGTACTTTAATGTACCAATGCCACAGGCATGTAGATGGTTAATATGCTAGAAGTGTGAGGGTTATTACCATCTATGAAAGCTTCAAAGCCATATGAAAAAGTATAAGCTGTGTATGAGGGGCTGAGAGCTAGGCAGAAGACTATACCACAAGAAACTGGACAAGCAATTTCTATTCTAGCCTTGATTCTCCTGTGTGAGCATAGACAATCACAGCTTCTATGTATATGGGTTTTCTAGCTGTGTCATGGTTTTTTTTCTATTGAAGACAGACGGGATTCCTTAATGAATTGCAGGATAAGCAACAAAATTCACTCAGATAGAACTGCAGTGCAAGCAAGGAATTAATCTGAGGTGTTTAATGTGCTTGACTTTATCTCCAAATAAGTCATGTATGTCCCCAGCCCCTGTTATCAGCCATAAGGCAGGACTATTTTGTGCTATAATAATCAGTGATACAGCTACCTCCCAAGCATCAACTCCCAGGGGCATCAGAAATTTGGATTTCAGAACAAGATCCATATGTATTAAACAAGGCTCTGCTGCAAGTCATATTCTAGACCCATGACATAATAAAGCAGCACAGAGAATTTCAGGAGAAAAAAAAAGTGCTGTTAAATATTTTTTTGTTTTTGCTACTGTTAAATTGTCTGCTATTTGACTGGCTTTTACTTGATTGTTTACAACTGTTTATCATATATATATGGCACACAAATTTCAACCTGTGGATTGCTTATAAATGGTTGACTGTAACAACTTTGGTTTAAATAGGTTTTATTCTCATGAATATTCAATCATTTGTTTTTTTCTGTATTATATTGTTTTCTTTCCTGTCTAGGTGACATAATAATTTCAAATGGTTCTGCTTTCTTTCACATCCAATGCTATTTTACACATAAAACTTGGATATGTACCCAAAAGTGCATTTTCTTGAATAAATTTCCCTGCATAAATATGTGTGCCGGGGATGGGGCTAATTAAAAAGCCCATATACAGAGTCAAGCCCAGATTGTATTGGGAAGGCAACGAAATTGCTCCCTTGCTGCACACTGTGAAGTGATCTAAAAATGGAAACTGCTGTGCTACTCAGTTAATGGAACAGGTTACAGTACAATTCAAGACTTTCCTCCCTCATTCAGAAATGACTGTGGAGATTGAGAGAATTCTCTCTTTCTTCTGAAATGCACATATAAAAAGTGTGATTTAATAACTTTCTGTCCTTCACTACAAACACATATGGATCCCACTTAAACCTAGCAAAACCTAAGACAATCACAATGGAAAATACTAGGAAATGGCAGGTTTGTAGCTCACCATGTTAATGCAAAGCTCAGACTGTTTTTCCCACTGGGTCACTTTACATTTATCTGTATTAGATTTTGCATATCATTTCACTGTTACCTGGGTATTGTAAAGTCCTCCTATGAGTCTACTCTGCCTGCCACTGACCCCCTCACTACCTTCAATAACACAGTATCATCTCTTACACACTTTCTCACTGTTTTTCTCTAACCAAGTCATTCTTCTGTTTATCTTTCAGTCAATGACTAATCTATGCTATGATCTTTCCTCTTGCTCCATCAATGCCTTAAGAGCCCTTGGAGAATGTTTGCCTTTTGGAAACTTCATTACATTGTTTTAGGAGACCCAACCAACCCATCAATATGTTTGATGCTGCTCCAAAAGGACTCCAAGAAGCCTTACAAAGGCATGACCTCTGACAACAGAGCTGAACTCCAGCACCACCCCACCCAGAGTCTCTCAGACTCTTCACCAAAGCTTCTCCTGATCTGCCCAATACAGGAAGTAGCATGTGCTTTCCCACATTGCTCCCACAAAAACTTTTTTATTTAGAATGTTCGAATTGCCGTTCTGTTTCTGGATAGCAGGACTATTCTAAACAGTGACTACAAGAGTAAGGTGCTTCGTGCTTAGGCTGTGTTTGAACTTGTATGCAAATATTAACTAATTCTGATTATTTTGAGGGGCTTCCTTCCATCTAATTGTACCACACCTTCTTCTGCAATCTGTGTTTTCAGACACATCCTACACTGAGTGTTCTCTTCCTCTGTTAGAATCTTACAGGGTGCAAACATTTTAATTTCTTCTATAATAAACCTCAGTGCATAAAACTCATGTAAATTCCCTGAAATGGTTTCATGTTCTCTGAGTGCTACTTTATAATCTGGCTGCAACAGTGCAGGCTGTCTGGTAGGCTTCTTTTCCAAATGCACTGGAAAAAATATTTTGTTCCATTAACTAGCTTTTTCTCAGTCCTCTTTGGCTTGCAGAATAGTATTTTGTATTTAAGCTGCAGGAGTTTATGCTATTTACTTTTTCCTATTTATCTATTTATATTTGCATTTATTTTATTCCTATGATGGTGGTTAAGCTACATCCACTTACAGATTCCTTGCCAGTGATCACAATGATAAAAAATATAAGAGTTTATCTGGGGTTCCCCTGACCCTGATGCAGCACCTTGCACTTGGACTTGTTGAACCTCGTGAGATGGGTCTACTTTTCAAGTTTGTTCAGTTTTCTCTGGAAAGTTGATTCTCCTCTTCATGATCTTGACTACCTATCATGGATTCATCTCCTTCCAGCATTAAAGAATCATATGTATTTTGTATGAGAAAGAAAAAAGGCACTGGTTTCTACACAAATGCCAGGAATACATCTGAGGCATGCTTGTAAATGCACTAGCTGTATGTTTATGTATTCACTCCATAAAATGTTCAATATTCTGTCAGATTTCTAATTGTATGTAATAGCAACTGACATGATGTCATCACACTGTTGGTTAAAACATTACCAAAAGGAAAGGGCTGTTCTTACTCATTGGCATTTTTGTCCTTTAATGATAATGCTTTTTATTTTCCAGTTTTGTATAGCATCTTGTGGGGTTTTTTGTAACTATAGCAACTATTCATTTTTGTTCAAATAAAAGTGTGTTGTAATTCTATGCAACTTGCTGGCATATAAATTAAGACTGCCTGCTGGAACTAGGATGCCAGAGTTCAGTTTTCCCACTTAGCTTTAAATTGACATGTTCACTACTGATGAAGAAAGTGCCTGTCTCTGCTGAGGAAAAAAAAGATTTGTCCTGAGTAGGTGGAAAAGGTCATTCAGTTCAGTGCACAAAGCACAGGTTCTGATGACTACTGACCAAGGAGTGAGTCAGTCAGGCTGAGCAAAGAAAATACTGGAATTACCTTTTACAAAGCTGCGGCATCAATATCAGTCAAGAGGAAAGGAAGAGGGGGGAAAAAAAGGATGAGATGTGAAACCACAGATGAAATTTACCTGCATCCTAGAGAGAGCAGCTGAACTCCTTATCATGAGAACACATTTCAGCAGTGCTGGCGGTGGCTGTGGTGTGCAGGATCACTGATGTAACACTCCAGGGCTACTTGTTGCTGACTGCCCTGCTGCCATTCTCCAGGCCAGTGTAACCTTGCCCCTTAGAAAATACCTGCTAGCACCTAATTCCTCCTAAAATAAAGTTCTTGAACTACTATTACCACATTTTGGAACCTCATACTTCAAGAGTCGAAAGCATCACAATAGATTTTTCTATTCGTAATTCAATCTCTATTTCTCCTGTTCTGATTCCTCAGAAAAGCAGATTTTCATCAGATTTTTCAGTCAATTAATGCTAGAAGGTACAATTTTACTTCTGCCTGTATAGTGGCAGCTGTTTGCATTTCCAGAGTATCTGAATTTTCAAATACATCCCCTTTTACTTGGGCCCTGTTCTGACCTCTCATAAGTATTACATGGAGTTGTAGAATAATTCAGGTTAGAAGGGATCTGCCATTCAGAGTGGAGAGTCAAATTGATTTCAGATCAGGTTGCTCAGTTCAATTTCAGCAGCAATACTCATGAGGTATCTGGGTATAGATGAAAGAAGAAAATGCCTGCAGCAAAAGTAATAAATGGATAATTTGATGAAGGACATTGCAAAGCAAGGTTAACATAATACTCATATTTCTTCTTAATCTAAACAGTAGTTTATCTTGAAATATTATCTCCAGAATTACTTTCAGAATTCCCTATCCAACCTCAGTACCAAGTTCCATAGCATTACTTCTCTAGATAAAGTTCAGTGTGTGTATAAATTTCATGTGAATTGAAAACTGGAAGATTTATGCCCTTTGATCTTTGCAAGCCATCATTACACCATTATCTTCCTAAGCATTAATTAATAATAAATGCTTCATCCATCATGAAGCTAAGCTAAGCATATTTTTTCACATCCTCCCAGCTCCAAGATCCAAATTCTATTAAAAAATCTTAGCACTAGCACATCTTCATTTCCAGTTGCTTGTATCTTTTAAGTACAGAATTGATGCATCAGGATGTTTTAGTATTATTATTTTTCAGATTAAGGTAAAACAAGTATCTCTTTTTTATTTCCTTTTCTATGATACTACATTACATTAGCTCTTTACTTTACAGGAAAAAAAAACAAACTTTGATGTTTCACTAAATTATTACAACACAGCTAGACTAAACATTAGATCTCACACATACTAGCGGCAGTTTCCAAGCTGCTACATTCCCATGACATCAGGTGCAGGTCAAGATGACTGAAATAATTATTTTCTGAATTCCAAATTCTGGTATATTGTTCAGTGGGGATGCATTTATTATATGTCAGTGAAAGGTAAATAACACACAAGTGAATTTTAGGAAGACTGATGATGGATTAAAGCCAGTTTTGACAGATCTGCTAATCTATGTATCATGCTCTTAGAGAGAGCTCTGACTTGAACAAGTTTTCTTCAGAGTCAGAGATTACTGCTTCAGTGATTCTGCATTAAATCTTACAAAGTTTAATGGATAATATCAAATGTGGCATCCCTTACTTCAATTTACAGGAAAGTGCCAAAGCAAGGAGAATTTTGCCCACCAAGCACTTAGGTGAAATAGGAGCTAAAAACTCTCCCCTACTTCCCTTCAGTGGGGCACAACAGCTGATAAAATGCAGATCCAGTTGTAAGAATTCATCACAAGAGGAAGATTAAAGGCAGGAGAGAAAGCATGGAGAAATTTTGGAAGAGCATAGGGATCCTATGCACAGGAAGCAATCTTGTCTCCTGCTCCCAAAGGTCAAAATGACTGTTCTTGACATGCCTTCGAAAAAAACTGCCTCCCCATGGGAAAAGCTTCCCCATGTAATCTGTGTTTTTATGTCTACACATCCAACCTCAGCTCCTTATAATTTTGTTTCTGAGCAGGAGCTAGCCAGTGAAAAGCCCCAGTGACAAGCAGAGACTGGGACTAATAGCCATCGTGTCTTTGGCTGACTGAAAAGATGCTTCAATCTACCAGATTCCTCTATAGAGTAAAAGATGCAATGTTTCACATCAAAAGTATGAGCATCACCACCTGGAAATGGCAAATGTTACTCTCAATCATGTTTTTTCTCCAGATTCAAATTGCCCACTGGAATTTATTCCATGCATAATTCACACACAGCAAGTATAGGGTTATTTTAGTATTATATGTTAATGCTCATCATAACTTTCCTACTACCTCAACATACCCTACAGGCTATGCTAAATAACACTATCAGTCATTTCCTTCGTCCAGCAAAGTAAGTAAAAAAAAAATAGGAATTAAATGAGATTAAGTTATCTATACCATTAGTCAAGATACAGCAACATTACCCACAGCGTGGCTTTTAAATTTGGAGATCTATAAGAAGTCATTTTAACTGCAGTAGAGAAAACCATGATCCAAACCTCAAATTCAAGTACTGAGTGACAAGACAAGGCAATGAAGAGAAAGTCTGGTTAATAGTTGGTGCAGGGAAGAGTCTCAACAGGATTAAGAAGGCTTTGAAAATCTTTCTAGGATTCAAAACTGAAAAGTGCAAGTACACTTTGAATCAATTAGAAACACTGTTAATTTAGTTTTCCGATTATATCCACTTAGGACACTGGATTTACATACTTTACTTAATATATTTCCTTCTGAACCTCAATTTCTTCACTGACCACGGCCCTAAAAGATAAGAAATAAAACAAGCACACCTGGACCTTCAGGACTGCAATCTCAATTTACACAAGATTTTCATTGATGTAAGCAAAGATACTGTGAAACACAGCCTTCAGCACAATTCAACATCTACCAGTAGGTCTTACAATTCAGTGAGAGAGGAGTTGAAACTAAAACATGATCTACCCAGAAAAGAAAAGCCAAATCCACAAAATCTATTATTGACTCATGTCTCATTAAAAGTGCTCCAAGATCTTCAGCATCAAAATGTGATTGGATCAGTCATTTTATTATTCTGAACACAGTGAAGATCTATAGGTCAGGCATAATAAGAATGTTTGCTTTATATTTTCTTGAGAGGTGAAACTTCTTAACTGAATCTTACACTTAATCATTTCCAAATCCCAGGCTATATCTTCTGATCCCTGTTTCGATTTAAAATAAAATTCATTTTCCGTTTTGCTGCATGACTTTTATTTCAGATTTGACTTAGAGATTTATGAATGTGATATAGCTTTTCTTGCTGAACACTTGAACAATTTTGGTCCCTGTGGTGACTTCCACATTGCCGCAAGTGGGAAGAAACACTCACTACTGTAAAATAATATGACATCCCTACTTCAAAAGTCAAAACAAATTTTTGAAGGCTGAAATGTTCAGTTGCAGGAGGGAGAAAAATCCAAGGGGATCAAGCCCTTGCAGTATTTTGAAACATCAATTCCAGTTTTCAATTCATATGTTCTTAACTGAGAAACAGCGAGAATCTGGGTGCACAATGAATCATTGTTGGTATGGAAATGGGGACACTGGGAGGCTATTTATTGAACCCACATTTTCTCCTGTCGCCAGTCACACTGAAATTTGATTTTGACTCAGAGTACAATGATTTCTTCTGGAGATAACTGTTCCACACTGCACTGCACAGTTTATCACAATGGGTAAATATATAGCAAATGGACCACAGGATTCTGAAGACAGAGTTGAGCACAGCACAGCATGACCCCTTGCATCATGGCATCTCTACTGTGACACATCCTGGAGCAATGCCTTAGGCAATGCTGACTACTTGCACACCCAAAATGCTTGGTACCTCAGCTTGCAATGTCCTTCCCAGTGCAAGCAACAAATACAGCAGAGCTGATCTTTTCCACTCACCCTTGGTACCCGAGTACAGGTTGAGCTACAAATTGATTTGGAGCAAAGAATCCAAGTGTTCCAATTCAAACCACAATGCTGAGATCTCCCCTTTTCGTTGTTTGCTTAACCCTAGGGATTTTGTTCAATGCCTATAAACATCATGGTTTTTATAGAGCAAAATTTATTCAGCAAAATTTAATTCAGTCACACTGATTGTGACATTTAATAATGTGGGATAAATACAGCCAGTGCACCCCAGGGGCCTGTTTACTGTGCCATACCAAGATTCCCATGGGAGCACTCCACATCTCCAACCCTGCTAACCTTCCAGAGGAAAGCGTCCACAAAAAAGGTGGATTGTAGTATGTACATATAATATATATCCATTTAATACACATTGAGCTGTAGAAGTTATGTAGGCATTTGGAGTATAACAGATGCAAATTACTTTGAGGAAAAAATTATTCTTCTAAAATGGGATTTGTTGTCTAATAACACGAGGCCAGTGTGGTAAGGGGCAGAGTTTTTTGTTTGTTTGGTGTTTTATTTGTTTTGTTTTGTTTAGATATTCAGTGTCTATAATCATTGTCTGTCATATAATCTATAATCAGTGTCTGAGTCAGATGACTCAGATCTCTTTAAAACAAGACACTAGGAACCTACTCAAACATTAAAGCACTCCAGTGCTATTAGAGATCTTACCTCTATACACTTATATTTTTAGCTTGGACACAGACATCTTAAAAAGTGATAGAAGGAACAAATTAAATGAGAACTGAAAATTATTCTCCAAAAATCCATTTAAGGAAGATTTTGCAAGTACAAAAGGCAAATCTGTGGGATTCAGTTCTAAGTTTAGCTGGAAAATACACAATTTTCAGAATATCAGGGAGCTCAAAACAGTGAAATCAATGTTCAAATTAAAATAAGAGATGAAATTCCTAATGAGTAACTAAACTACATCTTCATAGATGAACAATTTGAAGGCTATGTATGTTAGAGATAGGTGTACATCAGTTTTCAGATATTGTACCTTATAAGGAAATAAAATGGGACATTAATCACTAATTCTCTGATTAATATAATGTGGTCACATTTTAATAAGCCCATTGAAAATGCTATCTCCTTTACAGTTCTGCTTTGCAAAGCACTTCCCAAATAATTAATTTCAAGCAACTTATTTTATTCTACCAGTATCTTCCTGACTATCTAGCATTGCTCATATACTCAATTTCCGGAGCATTTCACTTCAAAATGAGATGAACAGAAGTGTGACTCATGTACACCTAGGAGCACTGAACCATTTGGCACTTCCTTTATCACAAAGCAAAATCAATGTACTGAAAAACACTCTTGTATTACTGCACCCGGTTCACAGTATTAGCAAATTCTTTTTCCCACAAAACAAAAGTAACAAAAACAGCATAATAGAAAGTTGCATTTATTTAATGGTTTACATCTTCAAATATTCTACAACCTTTAATCTTTACAAAATGTTTTAGTTAGAAGGTGCATACTTCCAGCACTTAGTGTAAAACTGAAGAAAATAGCCCCATCAATCTCATATACATGTATGTCTCCACAACTTTAAAAGTATTTCCTTCATTTTATAGGTGACAAAGGAATTTTACCACAAAGCACTGAGACATGAGTTCTAGAACTCAACAAATTTTAGATTAGAAACCAAGACAGTCTGGGCTCTCGTTTTAAAATGGAGATAAATTGGCCAGTCCTGAAGACAGTTCACATTTCCAGTTAACTGAGTTGCATTCTGAAAACTAAATCATCTTCTGCTAATTTTAGCACTAATTTATGGTAACAAGAATACTTAGGTTAAGTGTTTTAAGATCAGAATGGATGAATCAAAGTCATATCACAACATATTTTGCAGAAGAGGAAAAGATGGTTCAACATCTTTCAAGGCCTAGCCTAGCCCACTCCACATGCAAAGGTGGACTTGACAAAAGCATCACAGAAAGTGATCATTTATACTTTATTTGACAACCTCTCCCAGCATGACTGAATTATTCACTAAAGCACACAGAGCAAAAGACTCTTGCAACCAGGACTGGACTGCTGAGCAGCCTTCCCCTCACAGCTTGCCTAGCCTTCAGACACCAAAGAAATGTTGATCCAGGGCTCTGAAAATTAAGGGACTCCTTTCACATACCACTCTATTTTGCAAAGTCTTCTGATTCTTCTTCAGTATATATTTGAACATGGAAATGGTAACAACAATAACAATTCAACCAGTCCATTTTTGGCAGTAATTGCCATGCAATGAATGCAGGCACTCAGATTTGACTGGGTCAGATGAAAGTATCCCGATATTTCCCTCACTTGCTATGACTGCAACTCAAGAATTTTAAGATAAGTTACAATAATGAGCAGGGTAGGACCAGCAACAACTTGAACAAAATAGCAAAGATAACATGTAGCTAACAGCTTATATATGAGAAAACAGGGACAATCTTTTTAACACATGAGATAAGTAAAGAAAATCTCAGGGGACAGAGCAGCCACAGAGGATCAGATGCTGTTCTCAGTTACATGTATATAAATCTGAGATAAGTGCCACTGCCATCAGTTTCAAATACACATGTTTAACTCAGCTCAGAATCTGGCTACTGTCTCAACTAGATTTGACCTGATATTCTGTCTGCACTATATTCCCAAGAAATTTGAATGAATAGGTGTTCCAGGCAGGCATTTCTATCACATGTCCGTATGTGAAAATTCTTGACTTTACTTGACAAGTATGTGTCACATCGAAGTTGCATTAAGTCTTGGTAAGCTAAAATTTGAGGTGAAGGGAAAAACAAAATTATATCAGGAAAAACAAAAAGAATGAAAATTATGTAAACAACAGCAATCAAAACCCATACAAATCCCAAGACTTTTTAACACTGTATGAATAAGCTCTCCTACTGGAAGGGGCTAATCAGTGTAGGATAGCAATGATTATTCCAAACCTTAGTTTTCAGCTACTAGCAGTGCATGGTGAAGAAAACAGAACCTGAAATGAATTTTTAAAGATTATCACCACAGGCACCTCATAAAAATAAAGAAAGTGCAAAGTCTACAGAAGCTGTAGTTCTGCTGCTAATGCTGTGGTTCCTGAGGTTGCCTCATTATTTTACTCTTATACAGTACAAAAACATTAAGCATCATTATCAAAGATATTTGTACCAAAGTTGGGTTTTAAGGAAAATGAACCAAAATCTTACAGAAACCTTTCCTAAGGACAGGATACAGATGCATTTACAGCTGTACTTTGAGTAGTGTTACATCACACTCAGTGTGCTTCTTAATAAAAGGATTTTGAGAGAGTCTGAAGACAAACCACAAAACCAAACCTGGATCCAGATAATGAGGCAGCAAATAGGATTTTCTGGGCATTATTTGCATTTCAGTGTTATTGCAGCTGCTACTACTATGATAACACAGAGGTTTGTCTCAAAGATTATGAACAGCTCACTTGATGACTCTTCTGCATATTATCAGATAACACAGGTAAATAAACATAGAGCTTAACATATTTTTAGGTCCCAGAAGCACAAATGCAAAGCCTAGCACACCTGAACACTTCATCCAGGGACTGTCCCTTTCCTTACAAGTTTGTACTATGCCTGGCACAAAGAGGACCCATGGCTCTTAGATCATAATACAACTGCTCAGTAAAAGCAAGGACAACGAAGCAGACCCACACTGAGATAGAACACTTGTTTAGCAATGGGATTTTGTATTTTATGCAGCTTTGTTTCTGGCTCCTCTGTTAAGTGTAAGATGAGTTTTGTGCTTAAAACAGCAATTCCAGATCTTTGCAATGCATCAAGACATTCTTTTGTCTAGTTTTAAAGCACTTGTGCTGAGTATCTCTGAATATAAAGTGGATACTCTGAGATTACAAAGTAACAGGTACTCAGAAAGAAAATTAGTTTGAAAACAGTGCCTTTGAAACCATAAAGAAAATCTCTTACATAGTTTGTATTTACCTTAAATGATCCAAGGATTTCAGTTCTCCTTGACATGTATCAAAACCAGCTCCAGTGGATTAGATTGGCATTTAAATAGGCAGGCTTTTGACAAGCTAAGAAAAGAAAATTGGTTTAAAAATCACCAAGTTATTTAACTCATATGATCATCTCAACAATCATAGTGGTTGTACTTTAACACATAGCTTCTTGTACTTTAGTTTTCAGTGCACAAAAGGTAAACCTGGGCCAAAATTTTACAAAATGCATGTTTTAAGAAGTCAGAATTTGGGCAGCTCTCCATTAAAGGAACACAGATATAACTCTTGAACAGGAACATACTGAAGATTTGTTTGTGATACCAATTAATATGCTATCAATGCTACTTAACTTCTTTCACAGTTAAGATCCTTTTAGTTTATATTCTCTAAAGTAATTTGATTCACTTACACTTTTAATTTACTATGGTTTTGTGCAAGTGCTTTTTTACCCCATCAGTCTCAGGGAATTTTAGCCAAAATATTTTACTGTCTCCTACTCATCATGACCTTGGGGTGGGATAGCTACTGTCCTGTTTCTTCCCACTGAGACTAAATATGAAATATGTCCATATTGAAAAAGGGCCAACACTTTGCAAGTCTCTTCTAAGTAGATAATTATATTCCTCCTTCTATCTACTGATACCAAAGCTTTCAGTTTTGAAGGCAGGCAGCAAAATGAATCATCAGTTATAAATATTTCTTTACTTAAGCTATTCTTTTCAGCAGATCTAATCTGCAGAGATGGTAGGAAGCAAAGTGTAACAGGGGGTGCACAAGTGTGCCAGGAAACATATGAGAGAGCAGGTGAAGCAAAGGAAATCCTTCACACATTCCAGCATCCTTACCTTCCTCTCATGAGAAAAAAACAAATATAGCTTAACTGTGGGGGGTTTATGTCTGTTATGTACAACTCTTGAATAGAAGAAAAGAGACAACAGAGTAAATTTCAGACAAATCCATTCCAGCTGCAGATTATAAGATACATCACAGGTTAACATTTTCTTTATTTTGCATTGATTAGTGTAATATCCTTCACTTAAAAATCAAAATCACAGAAAAACAAGGTGAATTTCAATTGGGATTTTGTTGTTGGTTTGTTGGTTTTTTTTTTTTAATCTGCCTGTAAGAGGTCCATGGGAGACACACTTAATTCAGGAAACAATAGGACAATAAACAAAGCACTTGTTTTTTTCTGGTGGACAAAAAAACCCCAAACAAATAAAAGAGACAAAAATGGATATATTCACCATAACCATGCAGGAGAGATTAGAACAGTCCCTATGGCCTCCTTTCCCACTTTCTCTGTCACTGAAAATAAACAACTTTTACTTCTGCCACAATCTCTCACTTACTGCGTAGCCATTCAGTGGGAAAAAAAACCACACAAGAATTTCAATCAAAATACCTGTTTGAGATTTGTGGGCAGTGGAACAGCAGAGTTTGCACACATTTTTGAGTCTCTGAGGTACTGATTCTTATACTGATTAATCCACAAAACTTGAATGAATCAACATTTCACCAGTTCTAGGTTGGCACCAGCTAACATTTTAAAAGCGACATTAGAAACCAGGAAAGCTCTAATAAGCAACAGTTCCTGTGGAATTCACCTGTGAGGTCCTTACCCTAGTCAGTCAGCTGATTTAAAAATTCTGCTAGCAGATATGTAGACCAAATTCTGTGTCATGAGTGCCCAGTAACTTCTTTTAACTATATCATTTAAAAAATGTCCAAAAACAGGAGGGAATAAAATGTTTCTATTTCAAACATTTTCATTACAACCTGTTTCTAATTAGAGTGCATGTTCTGTTATGGAAAAAAATATTAGACTGATATGGACTAAAATATTAAGTCATGATTAGAAAAAAATCTTAGTTTAGGGAGACACAGTCATCTACGCTTCCTTGGCTATTTAAGCTCTCTCTGCTCATTATAGGGAAGACAGGGACCTCATTTGGAGAGAGCTTATTCATTATGATATCATAAAACAGAGCACCTTCCACTACACCAGCAAATGTTTGAGTTTCCTTTAGTGACTCTCTCCCTCAGTAAGCTGAAATTCTGCTTCTGTGCTCTTACCTTGTACTTCTGAGCAGTCAGTCATGACTACATCCAACAGCTGCATCGTAAAGGTTGTCTATTTAACTTATTACAAACAAAGCACACAAAATAGGGCAGTCTCCACAGTTTCAATTAGGGACAGGGCTCATGTTCAATTACAATGGAAAAATCAACAAAACTATCTTTCAGAATCTGGAAGATATTTACAAATGGGAAAAATGGGAAAATAAATGTTTTAGGTCAAACCAAATATATATCTTTACATCTGCCAAGCCAAAATGTCACATGCAGAAAAAGGCTCAGGGCTTCAGTAAGAGCCTGAGGAATGAGATGCTGGAAAGCAGTGCCATGGAAAGGAACCTGGGGGCTCTGGTTGATGACAACTTGAAAATGACTCAGCAGTGCCCTGGCATCCAGGAGGGCCAACTGTGTCCTGGGGGTCATGAGGCAAAGCATCACCAGCTGGTCAAGGGAGGGGATTGTCCTGCTCTGCCCTGGTGTGGCCTCACCTTGAATATTGTGTGCAGTTGTGGGAAGCACAATATAAGAAAGGTATTAAGCCATTAGAGAGTGTCCAAAGGAGGGAAATTAAGATGGGGAAGGACCTTGAAGGGAAGCCATGAGGAGTGGCTGAGGTCACTGGGGTGTTTGGCCTGGAGAAGAAGAGACTGAGGGGAGACATCATTGCAGTCTACAACTTCCTTGTGAAGGGAAGAGGAGAGACAGGCACTGATTTCTACTCTACAGTGACTGGTGAGAGTACCCGAGGGAATGGCCTGAAGTGGTGTCAGGGGATGTTTGGGTTGGATATTAGGAAAAGGTTCTTCACCCAGAGAGAGACTGGGTGCTGGAACAGGCTACCCTCAGAAGTCATCACAGCATCAAGCCTGTTGGAGCTCAAGAGGAGTTGGAGGATACTATCAGACACATGGTGTGACTCTTGATGGATGGTCCTGTGGAAGGCTAAGGCTTGGACTAGATGATCCTTGTGGGTCCCTTCCTACTCAGCATATTCTGTGATTCTGTGCCATTCTCCAACTCTCTGTCTGGAGATGATACACTTGCTCATATACAGGCATCTAGTAACCTTTCAGATGCTTTAGGGCTTTTAGCTTGGCCTTTGGTTGGCATGTTAGAAGAGCATGGGTCTCCTGTGGGTCTTGTGTCACATTTCCTGGATCTGCACAGATGTCTTGGACACCCTGAGGGAATCTTATATTGCCCCAGACACTTCCACATAGACAAGGAATTGCAACCAGCAGGTCAGATCCTTCAGTGTCATTAGATAGTCTGATTCTGTGCACATGGCCTATGTATCAAAGTAACCAAAATGGGTCTAAATAATCCATCTTTGGGAGCCAAGAACTGTGAGCCTCTCAAAACTTAATTGCTCTTTTAGCGACTGGAATAATTGAAATGTTCTTACTCCTAGTGTTGAATTCTTTGACTGAAAACCATAAAAACTATTACTCATTGCCTTAGGCAAGTCTGAGTCTGTTTAAGTCTTCATATGAGCCTTCAGATTTTCAAAATATAGCAATAAGATTCAAGCAATTGAAACAAGGATTTTTTCTACAGATTTTTTATTTCAATAAGTCCAGTGAGAAGCCAGTTTAGAAAATAAATATTGATCCACGTTATACAAGTTCAAAATAGTCACAAATTAACAGTTTTATTAGGGAAGTAGAGCTGGATTTTAATGTATGAAAGTGCTGAGAAGATTTTCAAATAGAAATGCTAAAATTTTAATATCTTACTATTGGAAAACAAAATGCACTGTCAACTTACCAAAAAATAAGCTGATTCACTCATTAATTAATTTTGTAATATGAAACTTTTTCTTCCTAATACCATTAAAAAATGAAAGAAAATAGAACACTGACCTAGTCGCCTGCTGGCATTTTCCTGTTGATACTAATCCAGGATACTACTACACAGCTACCTGAAAGACAATAGGAGAAAGCACATTACTTTTTCCGTACTTCTGCATAGCGTTCCTCTTCAGCAAGGACTCTAGGTTTGTATTTAACTCAATGACCTGCAAAAAGGTCATTTAAAAGCAAGTAACTTGTCTGATTATGAATTATGTAGAAGCAGGTTGGGAATAAGACCAGTTTTCCCTTTTTCAAAACGTTTTGAAATCTACCATTCATAAAATAAGCTTTTTGAAGAGTTTTCCCTGGTGAAGGGGGTCAGCCCTGGCAGAAACAGCACAACAGCTTTCAACATGCTTAGCCTTGTGCACCCCTTTTTAACTTCTAAATTTACTTCATTATCACAAAATTCCCTAGTAATTGTCAACAGACTATTGTTTCTATTGCATACCTTAAAAAGATTATCTTGATTTTGATCAGCCTCTCACCTTCAACTGAATATTGACTCTCTTCAGATTTGGAAAATAATGAGCACAGAATCACAGAGATATCACTAAGGTAGCTACAGATTCTATCCCTTTTATTTTCAGGATACTTAGCACTACTGAAGGATGCTGGAAGAGTCTCTAAGAGTGCAGATATCTGTGCACCAGAAAAACAAGACCATTTTAAATTCTAAAAGTCAGTTTGACATATTGGATGAAACTGCAATGGTTCTGCTATCTTGTATTTTTTTCTGCCTATGCATTTTGAGACAAATAAATAAAAGCTACAAAATCAGTGGCAAGGACTGAATAAAAGAATGCACTTAGCAGGGATAAAAAAATCTCAAATAAGAATATAACTTTGTAAAAGTTAGGGTCACCTTGTTTCTGTGACACTTTTTCATTTAGAAAATAAGAAAACTAGATGATGAAAATAAATCGCATAAATTTTGTTCCTTTAAAGTCAGTAACTAAACAGGACACACTTCCTGAGTCCTCCCTATGCTTACTGAAAATAACAGTTAGAAAATTATATGTGTACTAATTAGGAAGTAACAACAGCTTCATATAAGGTGTTAGAGAGATAAGTGAAAGGTCTATGACAGCCTAAGCTTCACATTTAAACATTACTGTTAAATATGCTTTGTGTCTAATATACTACATAATTAGAGTATCAAAAATTCCTACTCACAAAACAAGTGACAAGTGTGCACTACTAAAGAGGTATTTAGGATTAAATTATATGAAATGGAGAGAAGGCATTGTAAATGCACAAGTGGACTCTGCTGGTCATAGCTGTCAGTTATGAGACTGCAGAGAAATGTAGAGTTGTCTGACAGAGACTGCAGAGAATTGCTTATTTTGCTCAATAAACCATTTTATATGCATGGTATCACACAGTACAGCGTATGCATTCATCAACCAACAAACTCCTAGCTCTCACAAAACAATTTAACAGGATGCTGCCAACTTGAAATACTAACAATACAAAGTCTTGCCCCTCTGAAACCCCCCTCCAAAAAAAAAAAAAGAACTGACCAAACCCATTATTTAGTTCTGCTATTTTTTTTTTTCTGATTTTGTAATCATATTTTAAAACCAAAGAAAAAAAATTTCTTTTCTATTGCTCTGTGAAAGATAATCCACTGGAAAACTGGGTACATTAGTAAAGGGCAAACTAGAAAAAATTAGCCTCTTTTATTTTACACTTGTTACTTGTAACAAAAAGCTTGCTATGTGTAGAAAATACACCTTGGTATTTAGAAAGAAGAGTGACTTTTTCCTATGTATAGCTGCTCTTTAAACAATCTGGTTTGTAGGCCCAGCTGGCAGAAGCATGCACAGGGTTGCCAAACTCTAAACCACAATAAAATTATCAGTAATGCAATCAGTTTACGTGTCATTACTTCCAATGGCACTAGCAAAATTACTCTAAAAGGATGCAAATTTTTTTTAATAAGATTTGTTAACCAAACTTCACAACTTTGTTGTAGCAAGCAGTGGTTGAAGCACATAGAACAAGCTGTCTGGATGCTTAGCCTGAGCAAAATAAAAAAACATACCTACTTCATGAATTTCAAATGCCCCATAGGAACTAAATGCAGGTGAGCACTGACATTTCAGGTAATTGCATTCTCTATATAAGGGACCTGTAAAATTTACCAACCAAATCTCCATGAGCAGAATCTATAGGGTTTTATAAAAATTTCTTGCTTATCTCTCTTTCTTACAAGATCTGCAATGCTAGAAAGGAAAGAAAGAAGAACTTTGGCATGCCATTTCCTCACTACATGACAAACTATAGTAATTATAAATAAAATAATATAAGTACCAAGTATTTCACATAAAAATTAACAGAACTGTACACATACATTCCTGGCTCAATGCACAGATAAATCCAGGTAGTTACCAAAATATCTTTTAGGCTCCTTTTAGTAATGGTAGGAAATGAAATTGAAACAATACCACCAAATTTCCATTATTATTCCATTAGCCTAACAATAGTCATAAGTTTGGGACAAAAATTTCAAAGTTACAATGAAATAATTTGTTTCTTTCAGTATATTAAAAATACTCTGAGTTAGTTATTCTGAGATATTACAGCTGAAACCATGTAAAAGGCAATTGTGATTTTGTAAGAACTATTTTTGGGTTGAGTTATGCTCTTAAACATTTTGTAACTTTCTCTCTTACTAGTATTACCATTTTGTTGGCCATTTTTTGCTGTGATCCACAAAATTTGAATCACTTCAGAATCATATTTCACACTAAGCTAATTTGGAATATATCGTAAAAATTTCATAGATGTGAGCAGCACTCAGGTGCAGACATTTTAATAGGTGTTCTCAAACTTTCCATCAGCCAGCCATCAGGTCAGCCATTCCATCACAAACCACCACCCCCCCTTCAACTTTCCCTTTCCCACAAGAATCAAATGACATGTCTATGAAAGCATGGCAATCATGAATTTGGACAAAGCTAGTATGAGTTTGTATTAATGACACTATGAAAGAATTAGAAATACTTTACAGAGTCATCAGGGCAGGGAAGAGGTTGCAGCCCCCAGAGTTGCTATCAGGACCTTGGTGTTCAGTTGCTAAAAAGAATAATTTGAATAAGCTGGCTGCCTCTGAGGTGCTGACCCTTCTCCCAGCTTCTCTCTCCCCTCTAGAACAGCTCTCTCCTCCTGCTCCTAAGATGAAGTCTGCAGAAGATATAACCACTACATATAAAGAGCATAAACACTACAGTTTTTGCTAACACTTTTGACCGCAGACCTAAGAGCATGCATTCTGTAAATATGAAATTATCAGAGTTTAGCTTTCTCAACCTTAGAAGCAGTCATCCTTCACAAAATCATCTTCATATGTTTATTCTTATGGATAGAGCAATTGAGATTACTATGTGATCTTCTCTAACATTGCCTAAACATGCAAATCAGATTGTATGAGAAAACATATATTTTACCGACATATTTAGGACACCTGAAAATTAAGTTATTGATCTTTCTATTAATCTTTGGTTTACTGTAATTTAAAAGCATAATTTATTATTTTTCTTCATACAATATCTTTGGGCAGAACACATATTTTGTTAAATCTAGCTAAACATTATTTCAAAGAGAAAATGGAAACCACAGTTAAGAAGTATCTTTACAATTCATGAGATAATGAACAATATTATAATACTTCTCTGTTTACCAGACATGTCAAAACTGCCACCTGTACACTTGTTATCATAATGCAATGAGAAAAGCAGTGCACCAGCCTCTCACATCACTACAGTGAAACTCTGAAGATGAAGGAGAGTGGAACAATTAACATGCAAGAGGTTTATCTGCTTTGTATCAAGTAACTGTAAACTCTAACTTATTCATGTGTCTTAGGGTAAAAGAATGGAACCTTTATTTAAACAGAGAAACCTTCAATTTCTAAATCTGGTAGTCAGAGCACCATCTGGTCTTTGTTCTTCTCTGAGTTTCTTTATTGAGCTTTCCCCATGCTCCTTAGAAACTTCACAGCTGTAGGTTTTCTCCAGTTCCCAGCCTTCTGTCTCCAGAGAGACCTAAAATGTCCATCATTATGATCATTGTCATCTGCACTAATCTGGCGGGGAGCAATGAGGGAAGATTACTCAGGAGAGATCTGTGTTGAATGTTACATGATTTCCTATCACCTGCTTTCTGACAAACTTCTTGTTTGCCAGGCATTTGTCAGATATTCTGTAATTACTGTCACAAGGGACATCCATCCTAACTCAGGTCTTAAGACAAATTTAGAAGGAAACTTATGCCTGACATTTATTTATACATAACACTAACATTTATGCTCTACCATTACTATATTTTTTCGTGTTGCTTTCTATTAAATCAACATTACAAAATGCAGACTTATTTTTTTTAACCCAATTTACTTTATATGCTTTTCCCCTAAATTGAGTATATGTGACTTCTGACAATTTTCAGAATGGAAGTAAAGATTATACAATATAATTCACACTGCAGCAGCAAGTGCTAAAATCTGAAGATAAGCTATCCCTTCACCTTGTGATTTGTGAAAACACTACATCATTTCAGACATATATTATGTCATCATCACAATGTTTCTTGCATAGAGTCTGTATTATCATCATTCTAACCAGATTTAGCAAACAGAAAAATCTTTAGGTAATCTGATTTCATTCCCCAACACTAGAAACACATTAATAAAAACATCTGTCAGGTCAGAATGCTCAGGCAAAATTAAAATAAAAAGTCCTCAAGTTTCTTCTGAAATAATATATTATGCTTACATACTGGGGCAGAAAGAGAATTTAACCTATACCTAGTACTTTTGTAAACAACTATTGCAGGCATTCATTTTATGCTTAAAAACATCTTAGGGTATTGTCCTATGTTGTAATTTCTCCAACACCAAAGCAATTTTAAGAAAACACCTGCTCTCTCCAGGCCGGAGGCATGCACCTGCCATTATGCAGTAAGACAACTTAATGGTAGGGGTGGTTTGTTGGTGTTTAAGTCAGATTGCTCTGGAGCGTGACTCCACACAGAATCACAGCGGCACGATTAAGAGACCGTCAGACTGAGGCAAGCAGGAAGGTGTTTGATTGGGAACACCTTTACCCCTCGAGAAGTCTGATTAGGGGCTGCACCATTTGTCAGTGAGAAACAGTCCTTCGGGGACCTGCTGACTACAGAATACTAGGGGAGCATATGAATTCCAGGAGGCTTTTTCAAAGGAGGTGTGTATGGGAGTCTGAGTAGGAAGGCCAGTGAAAGCTGGACACGCAACACCAACCTACACTGGAAATCCCAGCACTAGGGAGAAACATCTGCCCAATGCTTATTTGGGTACCTTGAGGTTGCATTTATCTCATTCACGAAGCCAGGTATTAAAAAAAAAAAATTAAATAAATCATAGAGAGTGCAAAATGAGAACAAGAGAAGAGGACTGAGTCAGCCTGAGACAGATGCTGGCAGAGGGGGGAGGCAGGACAGAACTGCATAGCTGTAAGACTGAGTCACAGCTACTGAAGCATATACGGCCACTGAAAAAGAGGAGAAGGAGGTAGGGGGAAAAACAAGCTTCAATTCCTTCTCAGTAAGCTTTGGCAATCTTTCTGCAATACAGAAATGCCCAAACTAATTTTTAAATGATCAATCTAACTTGTCATCACTATGCTCAGTAAGGACTAATTATCCTGTTTCTCAGCCCCTATGATAGTAGACATACCTGAAAGGCATGAATACACACAACTTTAAATATATTTCATTAAAGCATGAGCTACAGCATGACTTAAATAAAGCTTGACAGACTTATAAACCACATGACCAGGAGCTTATAGGCCAACATCCTGCACATGCAGTTCTCACAACCAGTTAGTGAGGAAAAATATCACTGGTGTAAAACAGTTAAATTTTTTAATAGCAATTTAAAGCTCTGGATGGATTCCAGAGCTTTCCTGTGGTGTTTTGTTTGGGAGGGTTGTTTGTTTGGTTTTGTTGTTGTTTTTTTTTTAACATGTTCACCTTGTCAGCTGGATTCTTTGTAACTATAGAGGGAAAATATTGCTAAGTAACCTGACTCTCATCCTGACTTTAGAATGGCAGTTTCAAGACTCAGAATAGAATGTAAATGTTGAAGGAGAATGTAAGGATTTTATTTTCCTTTCCATAAGAAAGCTTCTGGTAATTTATTCATTGGAGAATTTCCTTACAAATAACCAGACATAGAACAGCGAGATACCCAGGGTAGTAGCTAGGCAGTTAACGTGCACAGATGCTTTTGAAGAAACACTACTAAGCAATTCAAATTGTGAAATCAAAATGCAATTTTCACTTGAGACACTCTTTGCAAAACTTCTTCTTTGTTAGCTACTAGTGGGAAGATAGGACGACAAGTGTGGTTTATGTGTTAGAGCTGTTCCCTTTCACAAACCCAGAAGGGACCTATTGGTGTCTCTGCTGTAACAAAAAGCAGGATATATACAGCAAGGCAATAACCAGCAAAAGCAAATCTTTTGGCCGTCTTGGTGTGCCGTAGGGACTGATCTCTAGTAATCTCACATAACACAGGCAAAATACAGGCGGATGAACTTGGGAATGCCACCATTATTTGCTTATCACACATTATGGAATATCTTTTTTCTTCTCATATTAAGGTGACAGACTGTAAAGTGGAGGATTACGTTTACAATTGCACTATTTCACCAATAATGCATTCAGTATATAATAAATAGAAAAAAAATATGAAAAGACTGTTCTTACAAGAGTACTAATTTCGAATTGGAACTAGAGGCTACACCTGAGGTCCTGGTTTAGATTAAATAGGTGTCAAAATCTAATAACTTCATCTGATCTCCTAAGATCTGCTTCACTTGGATTAATGTGGAAGAACAAACACTATTTAAAGGAAAGTTGAATGAAGGCTTTTTCTAGTTAGATGGAAAATATGAATATATTTTGTCTGGAAAAAATACAAAGCTAATGCCATGTTCCTCAAAACCCCAAAATATTTTGCATTTATTTAATTAAGAAATAATTCCTTTATTTTAAATAAAAGAATAAATAAAAGAATAAAACTAAGTAAAAGATCACATTTGTCAGTCTGAGAAGTACCAAAAAAGAGGTAACACAAATTTGATACTACTCATGCATCTAAGCCTTGATAATAAAGAAGGAGCAGCAACCAATAAAGGAATGAAGGCTCAGGAACACAGGTCTCCTGCAGAATCATTTGAATTATTCATCTCTGAAAGTTTATCAAAGCAGGAATCTACTGACATCAGACATCAGTTTTGCTGAATTCTCAGATAAAAAAATACCTCTTGATGCAAGCATTAAGAACCCAATAACTGACATTGAAGGGAATAACATCAACATGCAGACTCAAATTTATGTAAAAAATCTTATCCTAGTTTTAAGTAGACAGTTGCATTCCATATCAGCTTACATTTTGAAATATATTTTTTTCCTTTACTGGAACAAAACCAAAGTATTTCAAATATTATTACAACATGTCCCAGCATCTTTAGTCCAAATAGAAGCATTCAGATTTGGGGCTGTTTTGGTTTTAACTAATATTTCAGTTTCCTCCTACTCTCTTTTCTTTTTTCTGGTCAAAAGTAACAAGAAGAACTTTGAAATCTCAAAAATATTCAAATATTATCAGAAGTTTTGAGAATTATCAGAATTAACCCATAGCTCTTAAACAGCATATTTTGAAGACAATACATGTAATTAAAATCTTTTTATCCAGCATTCCAATATCTTTATTTTTCACTAGTACCTACCTGTTGATGTGCATCTTAGGACCTACAAAGAAAGATCAAAATAACTAAATGCAATCTTAGATTAAAGCAGCATTGACAAACATTTTATCAACTTTGATTGCCAATCCCACTGAATAGAAAGGGATTTTTGATAGGGTTCTCATTTAAATACTTCTCATGAGACAATGTTATTGTACAGGGGTTTTTTCTTCTTTCAAATCAATTCACCAGTGTTAAAAGAATATAATAATTCAGTAATATTTGCTATAGTAATTGTTTACCACTTACTAAGCCAAGGGACCACTCATTTAATAAACCTACCTCTGAAAACTGCTTCTCATGTGAGACTGTCAGAATCTTCCAATGTTCATAATTGCAGTGTAGTGGGGTAGTGCTGAGCTGAGAGCAGAAGACAAAGACATATTACGTAATACGAATTTATTCCCAGTACGTGCTTTTAAATGTATAGCTGGATTTAACACTATGATAATCTCATTCTTATTAATGTAACAATCTCAGTTGCAGTACCTCAATTTATGATCCTCATTCATTCACATCCATCAAGCTGCTGTCTTTGATTGCCACAGTGTTTTCTCAAAGAAAAGTATTCAGAATAATTTTACATTTTAATACTCAAGTATATTGTATTGGAAACCTCTACCAAATATACAATTTGCTTCTCAGTCAGTTTAAAATTGTTTGCTCACTCAACATTTTACATTGTTTGGCACAATTCACAAAACATTTCTATTGAAATATTCAACTCTCAAGCAATTGAGACCCCCCATCTTTCTTATCCTATCCTTTTCCTGATGAGCTATTAGAGGTATATGTTAGTCCTAGCCATGCAAAACATAGATTTAAAAGTGTTGCATGTTTAAATAAAAAACTCATTTGCATTTTTACCCAAAATAGGAAACTAATGATAATCAGAAGGATGTGTGTTTTGATGATAGCAAAAGCAGTTTTTTTAAGATATTTCTGTTGATCATTGTGGAACCCATACAGCTAAAAATCATATTTCTTACTCCTAACCCACAGTATCAAAGCTGGCAACATATGCTCCAATTTGTAAAGCATTTAAGGACATGCTTTCCTTTGTGTATGCACAAAAAGCACTTTCCTAGGTTGGAATTAAGGACATTCATAAAAGTGAAAACATTCCCCAGATGAGATGTGGCTACACTGCTAAAATGCAGCCAACACAAGCACATGCGAAAAGTAATTGATTTAAACACATTGTTAAATCAGAGCCTGAATTACAATTGCTGAGCCAATTTCCATCTCGTCAACTTTACAATTAATACTGTCAGGCAGCAAGGACTTACTAAAGGGTCTGTGATCCCTTTATTAGCAGCATTTACTGTGGTTCATTACTCATGCTCAAGTGATAAAAGCAGTCATGAACAGAATATCGCATGTACCATCATCGCACTGAGCCCAAATATAGAATCACAGAACCATAGAATAGTTTGTGTTGGAAGGCACCTTTCAAGCCCCCTTTTGTGGTCAGGGATCTCATTCACTAGACCAAGTTCTGTACAAACACCTTGAAAGCAATTTGTGCTAGTGTGCAGCCACGTCAGCACACAAAAGATACAGAAATGTAAAGAAGACCTTTGAAGCCATTGATTTCCAAAAAAAAGGAAGATATACTGCGGACCTACCAGTGTTGCTACTGTCACATTCCCAGCACAAGTCATAGAGTACATCTGTTTGCACTTCCAGGACTGAACTGATTTGCAACCATGTACATCTTATCACAATACAGTGTTCAGGATTTCAAGATATATTCAAAATTATTTGGAAACAGAGCAAAGCTCAGATTGTAATTAAGCAAGCCATTCTTTGCAGACAGTGAAATAGGTAGTGAAGTGAATGTCAAGAAATAATGTCTTGCTGCCACCTAGAGGCAATCCAGACACTCCCTGTCTAATTCTCGTATGAAACCTTTCCTAGTTCTCCTGCTTAAAATGCAGAAATCCTGTACTAAGTTACAAGGATAGAGTAGATTAATCTCAAGTTTGTTAAGCATGCAATGAAGTAAATCAAAACTTTATGGAAAATTGATATCAGTTAACAGTCAGATAAATATCCAGGTCCTTGTGCTACCAAGAAAATTGTAACTAAGCCCAAAGGCTGTGACATCCAGGGATCTCTTTCAGAGGCAATAAAAATGTAATATTTTATTACCTAAAGGGAAAAACTTGATTAAAAAGCATCAACAGTAAAAGTACGTCTACAACATACAGCTGGACGGTACAAAACCAGTAATACAGCTCTCATCTTTTAGTTTTTAAAAAAGGAACACAAAGTATTTCAAAGAAGCCTCCAGAACTTTGTTTTCGCTATTGCTCCACTAAAATGTTTGCTGGCTTCTTGAGTGTTGAAATGTTGTATTGAGAAAATAATTTAAAACCAGAGTCTTTGGACTAAAGACCCTGGGATTTGCTATGAAGAAAATCCAGACATGTTTAAGTAAAGTCACTGTCTTCATTTACTTCTATAATTTTTATTGGTATTATCATTTTAGTTGAAATTTTCCATGTTGGGTGTCTACACAGACTGATGGATTTGGAGGAGTTTTGTTTTTAATATTCAACAATCCTGTTTACATGTAGTTTAAATAAACAATTTTAAACAAACTTGAGAGAGTTTGGGGGTGGAAGAAAAGTCCACCTAAAAACTATCAGTTTGGCTGCTGCACTAATAACTTCTAGTGCTTCTTAAACTTCAAAGGGGAGTTATTACTACCTTTTGAAAGACTTGAATTCATCCATACCTGGTCAGGTTCTACAACCATGAAATAAACTGTCACTTGCATGTGTCCAGCAGAGATTTTCAAAAAGCTTATTAGTTGAGTTCTCTAAAGAGTCTGTCTAGCATGAGAATGATTCTCAAAGCTCCTAGAAACCAAATATAAAGGACTACATTGATATACCATTCTCATTAGGCATGTTCCAATCAGTTTACACAGGATTTTCCCTAAAACTATCAAAGCGGTTTTTCAAAGATTACTGGGCATCAATCAAGAGTAGAATTACTAGGAAGGGTATTCGGAAATGTCTCAGCTACTCCATTTTCTTTCTACTCCTCCCTCCCCCCCCTCCTTTTTTTGTTTGTTTGGTTGGTTGGTTGGTTGGTTGGTTGGTTTTATTCACAGTTTTTTCTCTGCTTAAATAAGCCCAACAAGTCAGTCAACAGAGATTCTCTTCAAGGTTTTCATCCCTGTTTGGAACAGGCAAGAACTTGCAGCAATTTCAGAGACCAACATTTTTTTTTCCAGGACACATTCATTATATTGGGGCAAGTACAGGAAAGCTGAGTACACAGGAGATTCATTCTGCATGTGACATTAAGCTTATTTATTATTTAGTTCATCCCTTTTTAGTACCCCTGAAAAATGGACGACATGGATGTACCTCAGCTCAAATTCTGTCCTAGAGAGAAGAAGAAATACAAAGCAGACTGAACAGGCAGGAAAACATTCTCTATGAATAGAGGGCTAAGTGCAAGACAGGAATGATGACTGTGACTGAAATGCAGCCACTTCGTGACAGTATGCTTTGAACACTATCCAACTTTATCACTGGCTAGGAATACTCAAGTCTGCATGACAGTCTTATAAAAAATACCCTTCTTGTGAAATCTGTGGGTTTTACAGCATTAAAAATACCCGAGAAATTGCCTTTTTCACTGGGAACTTATACTTGCAGCCACTCCACTGCTGCCAGAACTGTATTCACATTTACTTAGTATCTTCAGGCAGATTGCTGAGGACTTCAGATCTCTGCTTTCCTTTCAGATATTTTTAACCATATGTTACTAAGTTACATGCTGGACTGAGACAAACACTTTGTTCACTTCCTTACCCTCCCCAAAAGTGCACTGTGACTGCACTTACTCTTTTTCAGCTACTCAGCTGAAAGTCTTTTGACCTTCTGTCTGCAGAAGACAATTCAGCTGACCATAACTTTCTGGATGAGCAGTCTAGAAAACAAAAGAGTGCTCTCTGGGACCTCTTAAAACAGATAGCTACAAAAATAGAAAGCAACAAAAAAGCCATAACATTCAAATACGAAACAGCTAGGAAAAAAAAATGGTTAAAGTACCAGCTGGAAAGATGCTCTGAACTGTGAAAAAGGAAATCATTTTTCACTGTTTCTTTCACACTGTGTTCAGGGCAACAGAATTTTCTTTCTTTGAAATGATCAGGATTACAGGAAAGAAATATGATTCCATTATCAGTTTATTTGCCTCTTGGGAAGAGCCCATAAGCCTCTCTAACACTGAGTGTTTGGGTCAAAAGTATGAAGTCATTATATTCTCTAACATACTATTGGTATCATAAGGAGGAATTTCAATTTCAGGATTATCTGTTTAGCAATATATCTTAATACTTGACATTACCATTGACTTTTCCTCCTGGGACTTACCTTCTATATCAAAGCTAACAGACTTAATTGCATTCAACCATATTATACATTATTTTAAGGACTGAACTCAACTGAAACTGCCTCAGCTGTGTAGTTTCGGATACTTAGACACTTACTGGAAAAGTTATTCCATTTTATCAGAGCTTTTCTCAAATTCCTTGAGTGGTACCCTCAGTTGGCAATAGTTCAATGCCTCTAGAGCTGAGAAATGAGAGGTAGCCAAAACTCCTGTTTAGAAGTATTCATCCTTATTCCCTGACTTCGGAGGAATGGAGCTGCTGCCAGCTATTAGAGCTGCTTAGCTCTTCTTGGGCTACTGGAAGCACATAAGAAAACTGTTTCTTACTCTTGATTCTAAAAAAACACCATAGAACTAGATGATAGTAATATCCAGCAGCTCACTATCTCCAGCTGGCAATGATATCACTGCTTCTTCCCTCTGCACCACCCCAACTGCTGTGCTCCTGTATCAGCCTTGAACCAGCCACAGCATTTGTTGGGCCTTCCACGTAAGAGAAGTTGAAGCATCAACCTAGCAGAAAACTAGCTCCTATAAAACAGGGGACTGGGATTGTTTTCTCCTGGCTTATGGAACTTGGCTCCCAGAAATGTCTGACAGGCACCAAAGCTGGCATGAGGGAAGGGCAGAACTGCAGAGGCAAGAAGAAGTGAAAAGGAGGGAGCAAAGAAGTGGAGCAGAAAACCATCTTTCAAAGACAACAGAGGTTGAGCTTTGCTAGGTCTAGACCCTAAATCTATAGGGCTCACATTACCCTTTTGTTCCAACAACTTTTCCTAATCATCAGGAATGGCAGTCCTGTGTCCACTTACCTCATCCTTGCGTACCTGACAAGCAAATAAAGTTACTTAGCATGAAAGATTTTGCTCACATTTCTGGCATTCACTCCAAAGACATGCCAGTATTTCAGAGTAACACTTTCTCTGTGACTTGATGCACTTCAGAGAAGCAGTAAGATAACATGAATTCAGTTCATTATTAATATGGATCATGAAATTAGTTCCATTTCCATAGCTGCAGAAAAATCAAGCTAACCTACATGCCATGAAGCTAATACGTCACAGGAAAATTCCCCAATAAACCTGCATATAAAAGAACAGCATTTAGTACTGGTAATTCCAAACCTTAATAAAATTATTTGCTCATAGACACCATATGAATATGTGAAAGCTAGCAGTGACACTGAGATACAATTGCTACCCATTGCAAGGTCCTTTTCATTGCAGTCCATCAGCCATTTTTTGTCTACCATTTTCCTAGTTATTCTAGGTACCATATTATTTTAAAAATTATTCTCATCCTATTACACTGAATGGTAATTTTGATCTAAAAGTTAAAGACAAGATATGAAGCTTCAGGAGTGATTTGCAAAGAGAAATTAACTTGTCATTGCTCATGGTAAATGCAACAGCATATCTTGGCAGTAAAAATGTATAAAATAAAACTAATCATTAGACTAGCGTGCTATTGAGTTTAATGGTCGTTTGTTTTTTCTCTGGAATATTTTCTTCATGACAAAGTACAGCTGTCAGAGCTTCAACAGATCTTGATTTTTTTTGTCAGAAAAAACAAAAACAATCTGCAGTTTGCTGAATATTTTCCAAGCATAGTTTCCAGTTGCCATAGAAGTAGTAGACATTCTGGAGAAGCTCCAGCTGAACCGAAAGCCAAGCAGTTGTTGGCATTGCAAAAATTATTTTGAGACTGTCACTTGTGTATTTTGGAGGCTTCAGATCAACTCCAAAGAAGGATTTGTGAAACCTCTGGAGTTGATCTGAAGCCTCCAAAATACACAAGTGTTGCAATATGGGCATACAATCACTTCAGAGCTATGAATGTCTGAAGTCTGCCCTCATCTACATCCACACCCATGGAACAGTATCATATATAAAGCCAGAAAACTGGGCTATCTTCTATCAGTCAAGGGCAGGAAAGTTTTGAATATTCCTGTACTTATGCAAAATGCTTGCTGAATAATTTTCACAGAACAGTTTGTTTAGTCATACTGACAGAGTGGGTGCTCAGGACAAGCTGCCAGCAGGCTACCATTTGTGTGAATTTAACACTGAGATTTGATTCATATCTAATAAAGTATTGATCTTGTTATTTAACTGAAATGGTCAAAATCCAAGCAGTGTTTTGCTGCATTTGGTCAGCTGTGTTGCAGCTCGTTTGCATATTCTCCCAACTGGATGCATTTATAGGCATCTCTGACTGTTGTGCAACTCAAAATAAAATGCAGCTCTTTCCCACAGTGCGTGAAACCTCGAGGTTTGCATTCTGTGAATGTTTAGGATTGTCAGACTATTTGGAGAGCAAGGAGAGGTGAAAAGAAGGAGAAAGTTTGTTTGAAACAAAGTCATTTAAAAGTTCAAAACACTTCACACTCTTCACCCCAGCCTTAATTATAATTGACTTGAAGGACACATTTTGCACACAAGCATGCTGGAGATATTAAACTCTTTCAACACACATGTCCGTAAAGCTCTCATCATGGGATATCTAGGGATAGAGAGCAGTTGCTAAAACAAAAACTTACAGGTATTTTTCAATCCAAATGATCCTATGATACTAAGAAGCACAAGCTCTCATTAATACACTTCAAACTCATCTAGGGGCCTGTAAAATCCCACATATATGCAATACCCCTCCTGACACTATACAAGGATATTTATTAGGATCTGGAGTGATGGTTCTATTTCTGATCACTTCTGACACTTGAACTTAATCTAAAACCTGGTACTTGAAACACATTTACTTTAGAAGGCAGTCTTTAGAAGGATGTTGTTCTCATCCTAGATACTGTTGTTCCAGCAATGGTCCATGCATATCAGAACATAATCTTAGATGTAAAAAATAGAATAAAATTTAAAAGTAAACACAACAGCAAGCACTGAACTTGCATAGGTCTTGTCATGGTGTAAGATAGGAGGCAGTCAAATACCACACAGCTGCTCACTACTCAATCCCCCTACACCACTCCAGAAGGATGGGACAGAAAACTGGGGAGAGAAAAAAAGTCAGATTTTTGCGTTGAGATAAAAAACAGTTTAATATGAGAGAAAAGAAAGAGGAAATAACAATGCCAACACTAATAATGGGATTAAGACACAAAAAGCAAGTGATGCACAGTGCAATTGCTCACTACCTGCTGAATGATGCCCAGCCATACCCAAACAGTGGTCCAGTACCAGCTTACTTCCCAGTTGATATACTGAGAATGTCATCATATGATACGGAATATCCCTTTGGCCAGTTTGGGTCAGCTGTCCCAGCTGTGTCCCCTCCCAGCCTCTTGTGTCCCCCAACCTCCTCACTAGGGGGGTGGCAGGACAAGCTGAGAAGCTCTTGACTCTGCAAACGCAGTTTAGCTCAGACTAAAACATCAGTGTGTTATCAACATCACTCTCATCCTAAATCTATAACTCAGCACTATACTGCTACTAGGAAGAGAATTAACTCTATTTCAGCCAAAACCAGGACAGGTCTCGAACTCCTCTTCATTCAACCAATGGGTATCACTGAAGTCAGAATTTTCTGCAAGCCAGACAGACATGTTAAATTATTTCATGCATCATTATGTCAAGATGTGAAACTTTCACCTGAAAATTTGCTGTCTTTGGCAGCTTCTTTCTTTTTGAGTTGCAGAACAATTCAACTGTCAAATCACAATAGGTGAGAAGCCCTAAAACAGCTAACCAATTTCAGACTAAATCACTTCTACTGATTATCATCTTGTAGCTAATAGCTTAAATTAATAAGTAATACAGCAATAATTAATAGCTAATATTACTTTTAATGTGAAAAATCATATAACACTTTTGACATTTTTACTCAGATATTTTAAATTTGGCTTTGGAGTCAGATATTCACTTTTATTTTTAAAGAAAGCTGGTCCCACTACCATTCATTCACATTCTGATATTAATCCAAAAATTTATTTTACATTAAAAATATACTTTTTACAGCTCTTATACTAGATTTTGTAAAAATGGTACCCTGAAATTGCTGGCCAGGACAAATAAGGAGACAACATATCTTGTTCATAAAAGCAGAATAGTTCATTCTATTTTCAATAGGACTCAAACATACTGTTTGACATTTTGTAAATGTTTGCATATAATTTTCCCACCTGTAAAGGAGAAATGTTATTTTCAATTTTGCAAACTACTAAATACACATATGTCTTTCAAGCTTTGTCTTTCTAGACTAAAAAGAACGTATAAAGCCAAAGTGTTAGCACTGTGCATTAACACTTCTGATGACCTGAAACCCTAAGACTAGTGTTCAAGTTATACATAATATCAAGATTAAAATCTGTAAGGAAAAAATATTGAATAAGTCAGTTGGGCTCCTGGCTATTAATCTTTCATTTCTCGAGCATATCTTTTGCAAAATATAGCTTTAGCCAATTATGGCTTCAGACAGAAAAAGACTACAGAAAGTTATCACTCAAGAAGATCCTAAAGTGAAACAGCTAGATACTACAACAGAAAGCAAACATTAGATCATAAGTTTTAAAGTACTAGTCCATTTCATATTAGCTTTAGAATAATACTAGTGCAGTCAGCTGCCCAAAATGAGTATTTGTAAATATTTACAATTATATTAATATTTTTATTAATATTGACTTCTAAAAACTTTCTATTTTCTGAGAATCCTGTTGATTATTTCATGTCTAGGAACCTACTTGCAGTTGCATCAGACAGTAGAAAACTCTTTTCCACACAGTTCCATTTATTTGTTTATTTGGGGGTGAAATTATTTGTTTGTCCTTGTGGAGAGTTACAAGGTGCCTTTGGAACACCATGGGAAATCCTGAGAACAAGGTGCGCACAGGGTAGCAAATCATATGGAAGAAAATGGCAGTTCTCTCTATTCAGCTTTTCATACTTCAATGCTGGCAGTAATTGCTGACCAGTGTACTGAGAGTTATTGCAGTCCTGCCTGATGGCTCTGCAGCAATATACTCCTGATAATCCTAATAAAGTACGACAGGTGAAATTTTCTCTCTTCTTGCAGGGAAAGGAAGAGATATTTATTCTAAATCAGCCTTTTTAATAACGGCATTTTAAAATTTTTTCACTAATTAGATCTGGCTGCTTGAAGGATTGTTTTATCTTTCTTTTTCCTGTTAATTATAGTGATTTTTTAACCTCATCTAGCTCTGAAATTGTTTCCTAAACTCTAAAAGCACAGCTGTCACAGACAATACTTCGGTGCATTGCAGCCTTTTGTATTTTTGCTAAGTTTCTTCTCCTCATACATGACTTACATTAATGTCTGAAGCATTTAATGTCGGTTTACTAGTGTTCAGGTAGTGAAGCAAAGCACAAACTTCTGAAGGAGAGTTTGATCAGGAGCTACTTCAGAAATACATTGCCCAACACAAAATTATTTAAATTAGAACCACTTCTATTTAAAATAGAGTATTTTATGCTTCTGAGGAAAAAAAATAGAAAACACCGAAATTTTAGTATTATATTATTGATATATTATTGGTTCTAGTCTGTATTTTGAAGGATTGGACAAAAAGCTAAAAGTTTACAAAAAATCCAAATGTTTCCCGGTTTCAAAAGAAAAGGATTCATTCTCTGCTGAGTTACTTTTTGAGAAAAACATGTTCAAAAATTAGTTCTCGCAAGCCTAACATCAAGCAAAAAATGTAACTTCACATTGCAGAGATGGAAACAGGCCAAAAAAATTACTTGTGATTCAAGTAGAAGACCTAAAACTTTCAATTACTGAAAGACAGAAACAAGTCTGGAGGTGATTGGGCAGCTCTGCATCATTATAGAAATGTAAGACAACGGCATGAAGCTGTCTAGGGAGAATTTAGGTGTTTAAGCCTATTGATGCTAAACTTGCCTTTCTAATTACCCTCTACTCATCCTAAAGACATAAATGCTGGAATTCCCTAAGCCTACAGACCATAGGTTGAAAACTAATCCTGTGGTGAAAAAAAACACAATCTCTTCAGGATAAAATTTGAAAAGCACCAGAAGAGATGGCTTTAGAGTACTGTTACAGAAATGCTAAGCTTGGAATAGAATATGAAGAGAAATCTCTATAAGATTATAAGAAATAAAGAGTAGTGATTGTGTAAGCGTGGGAAACTAATCTCCTGAACTTGGATGCAATATAAATGCCATCATTAAGTGCTGAAGGCTTAGGTAGTCTTGAACCTGCTATAAGACAGATTTCTTTAATAAATACCCAGTGAACCAATGAAAATTAATGCTGCTTTGGACACAGGTTTAGCAAGAATCAAGGTCTTACAGAACAGCTTTTCATAGAAAATAATCTTGGCTTGAGTGATCATAAACTGAATCAGTCAGTCTTTATCAAACTGCAAGACACACAACAGGCCTTCCTATGACTAATGTTTGGGATTTTTGAAAGGAACTAAAGAAACCAACTAAAGAGTGAATTCAGGAATGCGAAGCTTTTAAAACATAGAAAGTAAGGAATTACTTTTAATCAAAGGGCAGACACTATTTAGAGTTCAAATTGCATGCAAGAAAAGAAACTAATAGAAAAAGCTTATGAGCTTCCTTCAGTGGATCAGCTGCTTTTGTACACATGCAAATCTATCAAGAACAAAGAGAGAGAACAGTTCCTCAGAAGTTACAGCATGTAGAAAAGAGGAAAATGGCTAAAATTTTTTAAGCTACACTACATTTGCCTTTAAAACAATCAGCAAAAATTCTTTACAACCAATAAAGAAGCATGGGGAACAAAAAAGTTGCAGTATGTAAATATAGAATTTATTATTAAATAGAGTTTTATTACAGATTAATATTGCTCTAGGTCTGATCTACATATTAAACGCATATTTTGCCTCCATTTTCTGTAAAGTTAATGATGAGGACATTAGTCGAGTAAGAAGTAAAAATGAAGGTAGTGCATCAGAAATTATAACACCTGAGGGAGAAATAAAAGTTAACATTCTTAATACCTCATAAAGCAAAAATAAGGCAGGCTGGATATCTCCATGTTGGAATATAAAAATATGAAGCTGTCAAATGAAACTGCAAGTCCAACTGCTGGGATTTTGGGGAGCAGTATCTTCTGACTCGAGAACAATAAATGTAGAAACTGCATTTAAAAGAACATGAACAATGACAACTTCAAGAATCACTAGACCTAATAAATTGACTTACAAAAAATAACCAGAATACCATTTGAAGGAAGAGCTAAGGGCACTGAGATAAATGGAAAGCAGCATAAATTATAATGTGGCTTTATCAAGAGTAGATCATCTAAAACCAATCTAGTATCTCTTCAAAAGCTATCTGCTTTATCAGACAGAAGAATATTATTCAACAGACATTTAAATAAGGCATTTGATTCATTATCCCTGCAGAGAAGTTTTGCTAAAAGTGGAGAAACCAGGTGCTAACACTCAATTTCTACAGCAGATAAGGATGTGGCTAGAGGGGTCAACAACAGCTTATAGTGACTAGGCAGACATGGAAAAAGGAAAGTTTACTAGGCATTTTGTCAGTCTTGTTTAAAAAGTTATTAAAAGGTCTTAAGGAAAAATACAGATGAAATTAGCAGACAATATAAAGTTGTACAGTATCGTCATCATTACAAAGACTAGAACATCTTATAAAAGCATTAAATTACTATATTGATTTAACCGATAGAATGAGATATGAATTAGTATTAGGAAGAGCAGATTCATGCTACTGGAAGGTGGCTGTGAATAGTGATTGCTGAAGCCATGAATGGGGTAACGAATTCACAAATGCATGAAGAAAGACATTTGTTGTGAGAGGAAAGGAAAGGTCTAATTAGGATTATTGTGCATGGTTCTGGTCAACCAGTTTCAGTGAAGTTTAACTTTAATTGGAATATCTGCTAAGAAAGATGATTAGAATTATTAGAGAGAATTAAATCGAGCAATATCATCAGCACAAGATCAAGTGGTAATAAATCAGCCATAAATGCATCTTTACAAGTTCAGAAAAAGGTTTCTAAATAGAACAATGAAAGCAGGAAGAATTCTATTATTTCAAGATGAAGACTTATGAGTTTATATAGAAAATTGAATAAGTAGATAAAAGAGTTGCTTTTGACAAGAATTCTTGTTCCTCTTACAGGCTTTCCTAGATGGCTACATATGTCTAGAAAATGAGATACACATACGGGATTTATCCAAGTCAAGTATCCAGAACTGGTAATCATGTCAGAAAGGACTCCTTAGGGTAGGTCAGTAGATTCGCTATTTGAGTTTTGGGTGGTTTGTTTTTTTCATGTTCACCATGACATGTGCAGCACAGACTCAACTCAGTTGGGAATTTCATTAAACCTGTACACTGTTAGTGCAGCGGATGGGACACTGGTGAGCATTCTCACTATCTTTCTGAAGGTCGTTATGTTTGTGCCTTTGCCCTTGTACTACAAACCTTAATGTTATATGGCAGTGGGAAACATTCCAATACAAGTGGCATACAATAGCATGTGAGCAGACATTTTCAAATCTCACTGAACTGGCTGCCTGCATGGTTGTACACGGCTGTTTGAGATGGAACATATTGCTCGCTATTTGTTGCCTTCCCATGTAATGGTGGAGTGTGAGAGAGACCAACATCCAACTAACCAGCATTAGACAGATGCTCAGAAATGATGAGTGTCCAGACCACATCTGATTTCAAATCTGGATAAAATGTAAACAATCCATATATATGTATGTATGGGCATATATTCCACATCAAACTACGGCAAAAGAGAGGAACTGGCAGAGGAAAAACACTGTCAGGAATTCAAGAAAAAAGTGAGCAGTGTTTTTGATACCTAACTGAAAATTACCCATCAATAAATGTGTAACAGCTGCCTCAATTCCTATTATTGTCTTTATGAATGGCAATAGAGGAAAAAAAGATACTGAATTATATAAAATCTCTCTTTTGGTATTTTAAGTTGCAATTTGAGGAGTTTTCAAAGTTTATTGCTAAAAAGTGTACTACCTAAGGAAACAGTTATAATTTCATTTTCTTGTCTGACATTTAAACAAACATCTTACTTGCTTCTAAACATCGAGAACGTTATTTTTAGAGATGCATTGGGGATGTTTTGCTCCTGTTCCATACAGTTTCAGCTCCTGCTTGTTTTTCTTAGCAGCACCCAAATCCCAGTAAATCTTTCTCTCACCTTGCTTTCTTATCATCTGGAATTTACTAGCATCATGAGCATAACTCGCACCAAATTAAAAGAGAAACTAAGAAATATTTATTGCCACATACAACACCCACCACTGTATGAACACTCCCTGACTTTGTGGGAAGGTGATCAGGATTTGTTAAGTTATGAAAAATAATGATCCAGACAAGGGCTCAACATTGGTGGAACCAGCTTGCTTCTGCTCAAAATCAGCTAGGTGTGTTCCTACCCTCTAATCTTTAGATATGTGGAGTTCTGCAACTTGCTCAGATTGGATTGGTACTCTCGATATTACTTACAGACCCCCTTGGCTCTGGACAGGGCAAAGCACTGCATCCTGGGATCTAAAGCAGCAGCCAATTAAAGTAACTCACACCTGAAAAGTGAAAAGTCAAATACAAAAATACTTTACATATATATTACTTTTCTTTACTGGATTCTCTTAATTCATAATATAGAATGTGCTGAATATTTCTTATAATCACATGGACTACCCTCCAAAACTTCCAGTGGGATTGCCCTGATGCAAGAGCAGCTCTTGGCCATACCCTTCCATCATTTCAAAAGTCTCATTTTCCTGAGAGTAATCCCCAAGTCTACCTCCTGGTATGGATATTGTTCACTTCAGGACTCTGACTACATTACAGCTTCATTCTGCCTCTGAATGCCATCTGCCCCTGTGACACCCATATCTTACCAGAATATTTTCAATCATCATAGATAATTAGCACTTAAATTTCTGCTTTTAGGCAAGGAAAAGCAAAAATCTAAATAGAGTAAAATGTGTTAGACAACAAACATTTGTAAAACCCAACATAGACACTGTCCCAGTTATTCACACCTTGAATTTTATCAGTACTCACCAAATGTTGCTCTTCATGTAGCAGATGCAGTCTTTCAAATAGTTGTAGTTCCCTTCACAGTAGAAACACTCATGAGAATGACAGTACCTCTGATCCACAACAGCAAGGTTATGATATTGATGGAGTTCTAGAGATCTTTTTCCATGAGGCAGAAGGGAACTTGTGCTCATCTTACACTTTGAAATTCTTGCCTATAGACTAGGAGTTAGCCTAGAAAACAGAAGGGAGAAAGAGAGGATCACTTGTTTCAAACCATCTTTAAAAAATCTGCTGTTTCCTTCTTTTAGGTTCTATGCATTGAGCACCCTTATGCTTTGCTATTGGATTCCTCTTTGGAGTTAAACGATTGTTTGTTTGTTTTTATACTCGTGAAAGCATCCTGCAACAAATAGTTTGAGCATTTCAGCAGATTGTGGTGACTGTGGTGGTGTGTTCCCTCCACATATGACTCAGTGGGAGGGTATCCCTGATAATTTTATTTGTCCCTGTCCTCTGTACAGCAGATAAATAATCAAGCATAACTTGTCATGTCATCAAATCTTGACCAACCACAGTTCCATTTGCCATTGAACTTTTTCAACTCACTGATTTATGTCAATAAAGTGTGTGTTGCTTCTCTCTGACAAGTGAAGTGCACAATTCCACCCATAACAAATTGGCATACATCCATCAGCATGATGGCAGGTAGTATCACTGTTTTATGGAGGCATAGAGTGCATCTGAGTCCCAAATTCTCAAAAAAATGGGTTTATGACACTTGGTGCAACTGGCAATTAATTGAAGAGCAGACCACTAGGGGCTGCGAAAAGAATGGAAATCAAAAAGGAGTTACCTGATGTTAGATACTGCTTAGAAGCTGCCTATCAAAAAAAAAAAAAAGAAGAATAGACAAAGGAAGGAGTAGGGCCCAGAGAAGCAAGTAGAGTGTAGGAAGGCAACTGAGTTATTGCTGTCTTTAAAATTGAACAGCTGCAAAAATAAGTGCAAGAAGAAAATAAAAACAGACCAAAGTTGGGGGAAAAGGTCAAAATTATGTTTATAAAGGCTCCCCATCCCCCTAACATCATTCAGGTTAGGAAACTGATAGTGTCCCCTAAAGACTGGGATGGAGATATCTGGGGTGATCCTGATGTCAGTGAACCAGAATATGATCCCTTTTTCCCCACAAAATCTCATTAATATGATGCCAGACCCACTGTTAAAACTAAAACCTGTGAGACCTGAGGGTAGTCATCTGTGACACACTAAGAGAACCATTCCTTGGGATCAATTGCAGTTGACAAATTTGCAAGGAAGATGGAGCAGAATCCTAGGTGAAACTGAAACTGAATACTTGTGGCAAATATGTCTAAGTAGAGGTGTCAGAATCACGTTGATAGAAAATGGCTATTGGGCTTCAGGATTTTTCTTAAATTTAGGATAGGACCCAAAGCAACAAACCCTCCACTCTATCACCAGATAAGAATTGGGCTGCAGGGTTAGACACCATGGAGCAAAGTGCACCCTCCATAATCTCCATTAAATCTCTAAGTGATTGCTCTACAGCTGTCACAAAAGCCATGTGCATACAACCATGCATGAATGAGGACCCCATGATGTCCCACTATCTGTTACAGTACATTTCACAATTTTAAAACCACTAGTTAGAGGAGCCATGGCAATCCTTAAACTTTATCCAGATGCAAAACAGGATTAAATTAAAAGTGATAATGAATATAATAAAAACAACTCCCTAAATATGTGGAAATAATGTGCAGCATTGCTAAATGCAGCCATGAAATGAGCTGAGACAATGCAGCAGCTGAAAAACAAAGCCCCCAGGAGGAGTTCACAAAGACAGACCTGTGAAAAAGGAAACACAAACTAGACCAATGGTAAAAAATGTAAGAACCCTCGAACAGAATCTCAAGAACAGAAGAATGAATAATGGTAGGATGCATTAGCCCTAGGCATTCCCAGATCCTCAATTCAAGGTCAGCCTACTGGCACTACCTTCAGTCTGACTAAAGCACTCCAGAAAAAAAGATAACAGTGAAAGGAAGAGGCATATTTCAACTCCCTATAAAGGGAAGCAACCTCTTCCTCCCCTCAGGGAGAAATCACAGGCCATTAAGTGAAAAAATGAGTAATGTCTGGAAGGCAATTGGGCCTGCCTCTCCAGAAAGTGGAGGCTGATCAGTGGATAAGTTATGATGGCCCATACATTTTAACCCCAGTTGGTCCTCAGGGACAATTACTGATATTTCTAATAAATATGAGAGCACAAATTTCAGTGGTAACACAAGGTGCCACAAAGCAGGGCATGCTATCCAGACAGCAAACAGCTGAGGTGAGCAGTGTGAACTGTACAGGTGTTGTGTGTTAAATTGCCATGGTCGTGAGACAAACATGGCAATTGCTCGCTTCACAATTAAAGAGCATCATGAAGATATTTTTGGGTTTGATGTTTTAAATGGATAAACCCGGCCCCTGGTGACCGGCAGTGCGTGTTCCTTTAGCTCAGACAGAAACAGGGAGGCTGCTCTATGCGTACTGCACACAGCCCCTGTACCATCTGACACAAAAATTACTGACATATTGCAATGTCCAAATTCTGTTGCAGCATGAAATGAAATTTCAGAAATCACAGCTGATGTGGAGAAAAGATAAATCACCTCCAGAACCCACACCCCATTTTCTCACCTGCTTGGCCAGTTTGATCACCAGAAAAGAGGTGATCAGTTTAACAGCTGATGGCACAGTCCTGCTAAGAGCTGCTGTATCAAACATTGCAAATTTAACATCTATGTTGCAAGCAGCTGTACACCCATGGATGGCAGAGTTTGATACATAAGGTGTGTTCTTTACTCCTTTTGGTAGTAGGAGGATAAAGAGAAGTTTGCTTTAACTTGGGAGGGAATGGATCACATCTTAACAGTTTCTCATAAGGATATAAACATTCAGCCACCATCACTCATGCCACACTTGCTGAACTTATCTTACTCCCTCAAGATATGAAAATGTACCAACATATGAATAATATCTCGATTGGAGAAACTTCCCCTGAGAAGGTGAGGAAAGCAGCAGGAGTAGTATGATGAGCACTAAAGAAAGCAGAAAATGTCATGGACCAAATTGTAATTCTTTAGAAGTAAAATTTTTAGGTACTTGGTGAATAGCAGGCAGTACAGTGATTCCTTCAGATACCTCAGGAAAAATGAAAGAGCTGCAAATGCCCCAGTCAAGAAAGGAGTAACAACAATTAACAGGAACTTTAGGATATTGGAGATTTTTCTATAATTTCCTATTCATTATAGTCACTCTTACAGAAAGGCAAACCTTGGGAGTGGAAATAAGAACATAGAGAGGCAGACAAAAGGCTAAATTAAAAATTAAAAATGTAGCAGTCACTGGGACCAGTTACACCCTTGCAACTTATAGTAGCTGAATGGGGTTTTGCTGAATATGCTATTTATTGTAACCTGTCTCAAACTAGCCACAAATGGCAAAAAAAGACCTTTATTGTTAAGCTTAATTGAATTTAATGGATCCTTTAACTTACTAGAAGCAATCCTAAAGGAGACTAGTCTCACAGAAGGAGTTGAACAGAAAACACAATCAGAAATTGGTATGCCTATCTAACAAGGAACTAACCTTAACAAAACCTCATGGCCCACTTGGCTGGGAAGTCAACACAGTCCTGGTAGGGTTCAATCCATTTTACTTATGACCCCATCAACAATAAGGCCATAGCTTTTGTCTTAACAATACACAATGCTTCGGGATTCATCCTATACCCACTATAGTCACTGCATTAGGACTAAGTCCCAATGGAATTATATTCTATCCATTAGATGCAGAGTGTGAGCACAACAAAATGGAAACAACTAGCAAAGTATTTGCATTAATGCCCGTGTGCTAAGGGAACAAGGATTTATTTATGAGAGTAACGTCATCAAAGCCCAAGATATTTGTATTGACACAGATATAAAAAATATTCATCATTTCAAAACACATTCTGAGGAAACTCCTGAAACTACACTTGTAGATATTGAAAAAGGCTGTGTTTGTATGAGAACCCCTAGTGATGTGTAGAGAACATTAGTGTAGATAGAAGAAATCACTCAAATACTTGTGTTTGTAACTCCACTAAAGTTGTGGGATGCAACTTCAATTACTCATTCCTGTAACATCTTAAATATTGCTACAATCTAATTATACGTTGAGTCAAGGTTTATTGCCTACTCCTATTGAAATGAATTGGTGGACAAACTAATACAACATGATGACTGGTCTTGGAAAGAGTGAAGGAGCTTGGAGAATAGCATTGGTGGGAAACCACTGACTCAAGAGCATTTCTGTGAACTCCATGAAAAAAATGAAACAACCAATTGGAAATTTCTTCATCACATCACTTAACCTCCAGACTTTTTCTAAAGGTTCTGCCTGTCACTTAATCTGCTAAACTCTAGGAGTACTGCTTTTCCCTCTTCTATATTCCATTCCTCTGTCTTATACAGACAACTGTAGTCAAACAAATCCCTCTTCAGTGTCTGAAGAACTAAGTTGCCTTTAGCAGATCATTGCTAAGATCTGGAGGCTACATCTTCAAATACATCATTTTTTCTATTTTTCCCAATAAAGAAGTGCTGTTATATCCATCAGATTTAATTGGCTTATTCTCACCTATAGTATACTTACTCTGTCATTTATAACTCGAGTATTCCAGCATACTTTACGTCTCTTTTCTCTTAAAAAAAACCCCACCAAAACCAAAACCTGCAACAAAAGAATTCCATTCATCCCTCATGAAAAATAACTGTGTTTTCTAGGTGATCACCCATCATTTTGTTTTAACTCAGATAAAAATTTAAAATTTCCTTCTGACAGAGGGAATGCTTTGTAGTGAAGGAATGTTAACATTATGTCTATAGATTTTCATAGTATAAAATTTCTTAGTCAAACAGTTCCCACACTGACATAGGCTATATCCCCAGCTGTGCTAATCTAAACACAGAGGTTAAAGTCTAATATACCAGAGAAGATACAAGTCAGAAAAAATATACAAACACTTCCAAATTGAATGCTGAAATGCTCATTTATTGAGTAAAGAATTTTAATTAGTCCTGTCTACATTTGCCAGATGTTTAATTAAACATCATTGTGGATCTTTGTCAGAGTGCAGCTTACTAGTCAGGAAGAATCACTAGAAGAAAACAGGATAACTTGTGACAGGAGTAACAAAGAAAAAGAAAGCAATTTCTTCTTAGGGGAATTGAATAGGTAATTTATTTGTTGAAGGTGTTGTGTGTTAAATTGCCATGGTCATGAGAGGAACATGGCAATTGCTCACTTCACTATTGCCACTTCACTCCTGCTTACCTCTGATTAAAAAATAGTCCAGATCTTCACACAAACATGAGTGGACAGTGCCATGAAAGAAGGTCATAAGACCTTCAGAATCTCTCACTTAAAATTCCAAATTATCACTTTACGATAAAAAAAAACACAAAACTTCTCTTAGTAAAAGCCTAGCAAGCATGTTTATGTTGTACTTTATGTGATTCTTCAGCTCACTTTCAAATAAGATGAAAGAAAAAGGAATTTGCTAGATGTCAAGCCTTGCAGCAAAAGGAGCACAAGTATTCTAAATCCCCACTAGAAATTAAATTAAAAATGTTAATAGTTCAGGGATAAAAATTCTGCAAATACTGAAACCTTTTCTTCATTCTTGGAATTTGTTACAGACAAGAAAGTCAATTTTAACACAAGGTTTAACACAGTAAGGATTTAACACAGCACTGTGAAAAGAAGCAACACACTTTACCCCAAGAGCTTAGTATATATCATCAGTGATCTTGGTATTCCATAAGAATATCAAACAAATCAATTCTGGATAAAAGAAAGCATAGCATATGGTGAAATAATCCTAACATGTGAAAAGCATGAAAACCCCTAAACAACTAATCATAGGTTGTTTTGTTTTCTTTCTTTTACAGGTAAGAACACGATACCTGCTGAGGAGAACATCAAAGTTCTGGAAAGTAAATAGCAATATATTTACCGAGATACAATTATACTGATACATCCCAGAGAACAAGAACTTCCATTACAGTAGACTCCTTAGGTGTATTATCTAATGCTCTCTTAAATATTAATCTAGTTCAGGTATTTCCACCAACTGCTCATTCTGGTCCAATAGGCCAATATAAATTTCTGAATTGCACCAGACCACTTTTTATTTTTGTTCTAGTTATCTTCTAGGCATCCAGCTTCTCCCTGATTAGTAAGCAATTAATATATTTGTAAGATGCAGTATTGTTCTTCCATAGTTATTCATACAGCAACTTCTCAATTATGCTGGCAAGTTGAAATACTATAATTGGAACTTTTATTTTCTAATAAAAAAGTTCTTTCTTCTTTTCCAGCTGCTCTTTGCAAACACTTAAATCTTTCTTTTTTATCTCTTCCTTTCTCAGTGTTCCATCAAGGTCCCTATCAGTATTTTCCCCCCACCTCACCCAGATCAGATCCTGACTGTCTCTTTGGTTCTCCCAGCATGTTCAGGCTCTGTTTGTAACAGTTTATGTGATCTTGAAAGAATTTCAGTTCTAAGCATAAGCTGGAGCAGTGCAGCTTCTTTTAATGACATGAAGTTTACTGGATAATCGTATACCAGTCATCTGTCTTCCAAAGCTCTAATCAGAAAGCAATACATAAAAGGCTAACATTTGATGGTTTCTACTGACCTGATGAAACGTTTTAAAAATGAGTGCACTCCTTCTGAGGTCAAGAGGGCATCAGCACAAATTAACTATGTGCTTAAGGACTCTGATTCATCAGACTTTCCAGTACTTCATTTGCAAGCCAAATTGCAGAGTGTACCTTTGCTCTAATGTCAATCTACTAGCATCAGAAAAATCAGAGTGGAAATCTTGAAGTGATTAAATGTCAGTGTAATGAATTTCATATACTGAAAGGCAAAAATGCCAAGGAGTCCAAGTTTTAACAAGTGCTCCATAACAGGAGTGAAGAAGGCTGATGACAAAATTTATGCTGCAACCAGTTAATTAGAAAGAAAATTCTACCAGAACAGCTTGAATAGGCAAATACTTTTGATTCTACAGTAAGTACAATAGAAAGCACAAAGGAAATCAGGACTAATGTATCTCTTGTGGTGACAGGCATTTAAACCTTGTAGGCAGATGAAAGGTCAAAGTGTACAAAGTCTCTGAATGTGTCTTGCTCATGTATTTTTCCCATCTAAAGCATAAATTGTTTCATCCGGAATTTGAGTTGACCTACTGTTCCATAGGAAAGAACATGGACATGCATGAGTATACTGAATGGTTAAAATAAGTCATACAAATTTTTGCTGCTTACTCACTTCATGATAAGACAGAGTCTTAAAAACATTCATCGGCAGGAAGAAAAAAAAAAAAAAAAAAAAAAAAAAAAAAAAAAAAAGAGTTCCCAGCAGTTTTCAATGCTCTCTGCTGTCTATGCCATTACCCAAATTTACCCAAATATAGTTACTTCCTCGGTAGTTTTGCTAGTCTAGGTCATGGAAAGCTAACATCAGAACAAGCGTCTTAATAGAAGCTTTTTTATTCTTTGTTGTCATAGATATGACAAGATCAGAAAAATGATAGAATGCTGTTCCTGACCTGCTATATAATTTTTCCATTATCTCAAACTTTCTCAATTACAAAAGCATTGTATATGTATATGGAAATGTCACAGCTCATTCAAACTCAGGGATAAATTTTACAACTAACTTTCTCAGTGTGAGATCTTCCCAACCACAAGGCCAACCTTTTCACAGGAGTTTTATATGAACATGATTTAACTGAGCACATGCTGCAGCTACTCCTCTTTACATTTTGAGTCAGAGAACCAGCCTCTGCTCATATGCTCATAACCAAATATGAATAAATCCAAACTAGAACTAAAGCAGCACTTCAATAAATAAAATCACTATGGCCCATGACCCCTTTAGTGCTCAGACAGAGTTCTAAAATTTCTTTCCTGTGTTTTTTTTTATTATTTTTAATGTTGTTTCTATTTAAATTCTTTCATAAAGTTACTAGAAGGGTGAGACTTTACAAGGCTTCTGCACCATTTTTACTGACAAAGCTATGGAGACAATATATTAGGATAGATTGAGCACAGTAAAAGTCCCAAGTTCTCTAAGTGTTTATTTCCTGTGTGACTGATTCTGCTCAATATTTCATCAAAATAAAAAGGGGAATGACTAGTAACACTATCAGCTATTCGCAGTGCATTAAGGATATACCTCAATAATGGCTCCTTTTAACAGTTCTGTTTCTCCCTCCTTTATTCAAGTAGGACTATGATTATCTGACAGTTAGTTAATCTCTTCCCCAAAATGGGGTCCTCTGTGACTGAAGGCAGGCAAAAGGAACAAGACACCAAGCAACATGCAGAAATTTTAGAGTAAAAACTCCCTACTCCTGCTGTCTGCTTGCATGCTTTAGGAACAGTTTCTCATCATTAGAAGAATAATTGAAACTGTCATATTGCAAATCATGCCTGACATCATTGCCTTTTTTATTGTTATAAATTCCATGTTGATCTCTATGTAGCTGAAATCTTTTAATTTTTATTTTCTTTTTTTCCAATATACACCTATTTTGGAGAAGTTTGAACATTTGTCAGTTATAATCACACACAGTGACCATGGATTCCCCCATGATGGCAAACAACACACTCACCTGAATTATGGCTGATCTTCAGGGTATCATTGGCAACATTCCAACAAATCAAGCCTTCCTAGTCCTCATCCTTGGTTCGCTTTTTCACAAAATCCTTCTGGTAAATACCCTATAACCTAATTGAGATTTCCAACTGTAGTGATATGGATTACAATCCATTAGCATCATACCAAAAGCAATAGCATTTCAGAGAACCTCATTTTTCACTTTAAAAACTGAGAAATATTCAACCTCAAAATGCCTGTAATATAGCAGTTACATCCAAAATGAGCAGACTGAAACCAAATATCCTATAAGCTCCTTTATGCCTTTGGACTTTCCATATTTTGTCTGCATGTATACAGCCACAAGGTACATCATCTTCTACAGTTTTACACTAAGAAAAATCTCTCATCAGTTTAGATTTCAAATGCCTTCCCTTATAATTTCTTTCCCATTTTTTAATGAAACCAACAAACAAGGAATTAAAAAAAAACACTACAATTCACTGGATTGAATAATCTATGTTGAAAGACTGGGAAGAACAGGAGTAAGAAACCACCAACAACAGAGATAGATGCTTTTTACTTCAAAGCTTTTAGTACTTGGCTTAAGCATAATGTTTTCCTTGGGCATTCTGGAAAAGATTTAATGAAGGAAAAATTATCCCTAAATTTCAGAGAGCGAGTTGAAATGACGTAGGGTATGAATACAGCTGATCCAAGATTTCACAGCAGGTCAGTGAAGGCAGTTTTGTTAAAGGGACATATTAAGTAAAACGTGTGTGTACCGAGTTGCATTCATAATTTGACTCATCTTCCTTCACATAAATTAAAAGTAGACAGCAAAACCAACATAGTTAATGCTACTAATTTACAAATTTCAAAGAACCACAGAGTATGCTGAGTTGGAAGAGACCCACAAGGATCATCAAATCCAGCTCTTGGCCCTGCACAGGACCATCCATCCCCAAAAATTACACCATCTGCATGAGAATATCATTCAAATGCTTCTTGAGCTCTGTCAGACTTTGTGCTGTGACTACTTCCATGAGGAAGTTTATTACTAGTTTATTATTATCTCTAGGCTGAACTAATTTATTTCTAATAAATACAGTCTGCAACATGTAATGAGTTGTTTAAAGAGAAAAATAGTGCTTTCCAGCTCTGCCTTCTTGCTTTTTTGTTAACTCCTGTGTTAAGGGGCTGCTTAGTACAAAAGGTCAATATTTTTTTGTAGTCAGCAGTGACTGAGGTGAGAAACTGAAGTTTTTCAGACATCCTTTGTTATCATCATAAAGTGCTATCTTACTTTTTTTTTTGGCCAGGCTGACATGCTTGAGAGAAAAGGGGCAGCTTTCACACACACAGTCATTAGACAAGAGGATTATTTAGGATTTTTAATGTTTGAGTATCAATGCCTTGCTATGAGGGAAACTGTAAAATGTCAGATCTGGTTCAGAAACCAGCACTGTGCAAGAATAAGGCACTGTGAAAGAGTAAAGCATGGAAAATAAAAATCACAGAAAAAACCCAACCTGATGCAACCCTTGAGCACACATGGAATAAGCTTGAACAAGTTGATATTTAAGTACATCAGCAAAAGCTTCTGTTCTAATATCAATGTGCCCTTGACCTGGAGCACCAGCATGTTCAAAATATAGTGAGCATGACTCCAGGTTTGAGATTTCAACAGTTTAAATACAATTTGGATGGGAGTTTAATCTGCTGGAGATATAACATATGTTACAAAGACAAAGTTAGGTCACAGAACTCCAAATGCCAAAATCTGTCTTACCAGCTTCAGTATTTCTCTTTCTTATCATAGGAAACACCCTCCATCCAACTCAAATGGAACCCTGGAGATTTATCTTTCCTGGGAGCTATGAATGATCTTTGTTTCCCATATTGCACACTCTGTTTAAGTTCCTGGAATTAAAAGGGCAAAGGATGTTGTACCGCTGATGTGCACTGGCAACTCTACCTGCCTCTCTAGCCCAAGATACCATGCATTTCTTCTCCTCTATTGTGTTTAAGAGAGTAGGGTTTTTCCCCAAACTATGGTGGGTTTCTGTGCACCAAGTTCTCTCTATGCTTTTTTTACAATTTTTCAATCTCCCTTCTGCATCAGACTTTAGCTGCAACTGTTAAAAGGCACAACCTGCTGCTGCACTTCTAGTATATCTGCAGTCAGATGTCTCTGACAGCCCTCAGCACTTGGAAGAAAACTTATCCCTGTTACCATCCTCACCTCTAAAGCCACAGACACAATCCGAGCCAAGTTATCAAAGATCAACTTTTTGATCACAGCTCATTTTAGTTGAAACATGTATGCAAGTACTCATATGAACTGCTCAACTAGAAGCCCTTGAATAACCTCTGACAGACAGGCACATTCATCAAAGTAATTCCCTCTCCTGTCACAGCTGACACAGATCCTCAGAATTTGTTTCAAAAAAACAAATTACCCCTTCAGTAGATCACAATACAAAAATGAGCCAGTGAGAGATACACATTTCTAATAAAAATATAATTATTATCTATTTCTTCTGCACTAATATGACTTTCTGCATTCTGAGCAGTCACATCACAAGGTCAGCAGTACAGCACTTCTGGAGCAGCACTGAGAAAGGAGTCCAGATTTTTAGTCTCCATTCTGCCATTCTTACCCACTACTAGCATTTTTTCATTTTTGTGAAGTCTGTTTACAGAGAGGGAGGTTATAAATGCTCAGTAGAAGGTAAAAGCCAGCCTTCCTGCTAGTTTTACAGAGTACTGTATTCAAACACTGTCAGATCAGCTGGAAAAACAAGCAAATTCAAAACATTACTCAATAAATTATCATATGTTGAATAATGTTTACATACTATCCAGACAGACATGATAGCTCACGTGTGGAAAGAGAGGAGGAAGAACAGGTGAACCCTGAGACAAATTTAAGTTATACAAACCTTGAACATGTTCCTTCTGAGTCTGCTAATACTGAAAAAGTGACTTGGGATTTCAGCAGAAGAGCAAAAAGGTAGGCATTTGCAACAACTATGTGTCAGCAATGATTAGTTTTGGACAAGGAGGTAAATGTCAAATTCCTAAAGGCACCTTGCGACTTCAGTCATCACTTCACTATTTCCTGAGCAGAAGGGGAGAAGAAAAGGTGTGAGGAGGCAAAGTCCTTCAGCTGGCCGAGAGGGGACTGCAGGAGACAGGATCCCACAGCAGCCAAGCCCAGGGCAGCTCCCTTTTGCAGCTACGATGGTGTCAGTCCTACGTGAAACCGCAACCACAGCCTGATGTGATCACCAGTCTCCTAGAGGCCTTGGCAGGGGTTATCAGAGACCACCCACATGGAAATCTCTGTTAAGGGTTGCCGGGTGTTCTTTGCTGCTGCTGTGGCTTCAGGCAAATGAATTTGGTTCTTACATGTTTAACTGCACTGATCAAAGGGTATAAACATTTATGTGCCAACAGTCCTTCTGTGTTTTCACTAATCATGCATTCCATAATGGTTTTAGTAGGAGTCACAAGTTCCCCATCCACTGCTTTTTCCAGAAAATGTATTTTTAATATCTGAAATTCCAAGCAAGATCCATTGTCATAAAAAAAAAATCAAAATCCTAAACATTGATAGAACTGCCTTTTTCTTCCACCTCTATCTAAGCCAGTTAGAAGGTGTTTTCACCAGCACCATTTCTATGTAGCACAGTGGGATGACGGGTGGCTTGGTCATATTCGTATGCTTGTTGATATCCTTCTTCATCATGCATGGTTCTTGCAGACAACATTCTTTAGAATTTTAACATTAGCAAAAGATGTTTCATGTCAAAGCCTCATTTCCCTCCGGACAAGTTGTAGTTTGTTAACTCCTCTAACTTGTTTCTACCATATTGACATTGATAAACATAAATCCCTATTAGACTGTCAGATTAATGCCTTCTTTCCCTTTTTTCTTTCTTCTAGAATGTCTTTTATAATTACAGACAAATAATTTTCACAAACTAGATGCATTTTTCTCCAGAGAACTGTAATAAATATTTACACATCAGCTCTCTAATGGCCTGTTTTAAAGAATGACTACTTATTTTAGTGTTGAGGAGACTAAGACAGCTTTGTGATTTAGAAAGCAGTTTTTCCAAAGCAAACTTAGATTGTTAATTTCTTCTGGAACTGGAAAAAATCAACATACTATGCAGAATTCAGCTGGAGTATCACTTCTTTTGATTCAATTTTCTTAAGCAAAAAGAAAATATCAATTTATTCTCAGACTGCACTTCATATCTAAACTGTAAGCAAGCAAATAAATGAACATGGATAGATGTCACTTTCCTTTTTTGTCTGCTAGCTTACCTCATTCTAACAGTACATTTATATAAATCAATAACAAAGAGGTGAGTGGTATTTTTGTCATCAGTAATTAATCTGTTCTTTTTTTTTAAAGGAAAAAAAAAGGAAAATTTAATTCTTATCTGTACAAAAGATTAAGGCTACAAGCTATAAGTAAGAACTACTCCAAGACATTTGAAGTTACTGAAAATTGAGGTTCCTTCTAGTATTTGGAGGAATAATTCACTTGACTTCTTGTCCCATGGCTAAGTTTAACACTATAATCTTTCTTATTCTAAAATTGGGTTTTACGCCATTCTCTCTGCTGTAACAATTATGCTGTAAATAAGAATTGACCGAATTTGGCCTCACTTAACTTTTCTATTTCCATCACTCTGCTGAACATATATGCATAAAATCTTTTTTTGCCTTTTGGATTTGATATGCAACCAAAAATACAATGAGTTACTATGTTTGGAAAGCTAATGGAGGATAATACTTGAATTTCCTTAGGTGTTGCTTGTTGTTTTCATGAAAAATAATATAAAAATCTTAAATACTTGTAAAAAGCACAATCTTGCAGCAAGCTGAAGCAAACTTGTTGAATACTCAAAAGAAAAAAAGCTTACTATAATATTTCGGCTATACAAAACTCTGTAAGAGAGCCATAACATTGACTGAGATGAAAAGTGACACCAAAAGGGACAAATAATTTCCATTTCTGGTGAAAGCTATGGCTGCTGTAACCAAAAGAAGGGATTACAATTCCACAATGAGAGACAAAATTTATATCTGGCTAAAATAAAAAGGCTGATGAAGTGGGTAAGGAAGTATTCTATGGCTGAAAAAAAAGGAAACAGTAGGAGAGAAAGATGTACAATGGAACAAGAAAAAGTATTGCTATTCTTCTGTATCATAATATATTCCATGCAATTATTTAAAGAATTTTTTTAATCTCCTACAGGTTCCATTGAGCTAGCAGAGCTGTATCCTCAGTTTAAGCTCCAAGACCAATCAAAGGTATTAAAGGAGCTTTCAGACTCACTTTTGCATCCAAGATTATTCTTCCTGCAGAGATTGTCCATAGCAGACATAACTGGTGTTTGTAAAATTGGATTGCCTATCAGAAGAGCATTTAAACAAACTTCAAATAATTTTGGAATGAATTTATTTACTTGCAGACCTGGTAAATATGTATCAGCTCGAAAATGCTATTATTGTTTGGCCAAGCTGACTAAGGTTACATGCACAAGGTTACACAGCTTTGTATTAGTCTCTCGACTTCCAGAGTCAGATTTTACTTGTTTTGCTCCCACTGGAAAGATTCCAAAGTAAATATCCATTCTTTGTGCAATGCTTATTCAAAATGTGATGACTGTTGCTTTGCAAACTATCCCCCTGGAACCCTGTAGGACATCTGGCATTCAGGTGATTCTGTGTGGATATTCATTATTGCAATCTAAATTTAAAATCATTTGGCATTACAACTTTGCTACAGATTTCCCAGTTCAGCTGTATCATATAATTATAGAATAATTTAAGCTGGAAAGGATCACTGGAGGTCATATAAGCCAACCTACAAACACACGTATACAATCAAAGTAGAGTCAACTCCAAAGTCAGAGAAGACTCTGGTTTTCTCTTCACTGTAATCCCCACGAGGCACTTGAAGGCAGAAATTAAATCCTAAGCTTTGTCTACTCTTCTCCAGATTGAATAAATTGTGTTATTTGAAGGAAGATATGGTTGAACATATAATAGCAAAGCAGATACTTGTGATGCTGATGATATGACTTACTGCAAACACATGGTTAGATATCAACTTACTAAATAATTACTAAAAGCTGAAAAAAATTCTTCCATTTGCATCAGCTCTGCAGTTTATTTGGTCTCCTTTAGTCTGAAGTAAAGAGTGCAATTTACCTGAGCTGGTTTTGAGAACCTTGATTTTGAAAGAAATGTATGTTTCTGGTATTGAGAGTCACTGGGGGTTTTCACCTTTATTTGCCTCAAAGGTTGTCTCTCAGTTCATCCTCTTGTCTAATGAGGAAGATTGAATCAGACAATAAAATATTCACAGAAGTAAACTAACTTGGGATGAAGTCTGGTTCCCACTATAGAACCAGCAAAGTAGAATATACAGTGAAAGCCAGGTGATTTTGGGTCTGGTTTGGTTTTGGTTTTTAACTGAAGCTACCTAAGATTCATAAATTATTTTTATTCTGCATTTATGTTCTTATAAGGCAGAACTGTGTGCCTTATCAAAAGTTATGTACATGGTTTGATGATGAAGATCTTGTTTCATTAGATAAGACATTATTCTGAACCTTCATTTGTAACCAAGATTACAAAAGCATATGTGAGAAAAGGAAATTTTGAGAACTTGATGATTTCAGTTCCTAAATATTAATTTACCTCTTTCCCAGAAGATCAACATTTTTAAATCAAACATTCTTGGTTTTGGATAAGATGTTTTTAATAGGTTTCATATCCAGAAAATCATAGAAAAGCACTGATAATTACCTTTTTTGAACATATATATAACATTTGTCTTAAAAACTAGCATGCTTAAGAAGTTAAATATCAAAAGGGAATTCATGCAGTGGTAAGTCCTATATATCTGATTTCATGTCTTTATTTCAGTCCAAAGTCAATCATTTGTTCTGGAAAAAATTGACTTTCTGAAGAAAGCATAAGCTTTAAAAAAGGGTAGAGCTTTGCAAAAAGCCATGCTGTGGGTGTAGCAAAAACAAATATTATGTATTTGGAGGTAGGCAATATATGAGAAGTCTGGTAATAGGAAGTCCTTCTTATCTTAGCTTTTTTTTTTTTTTTTTTTAAACTACTTCTTGAATTTTTTCATGTCTGACCCTATAGGTAACTCACCAGTAAAGAAAAAAAAATCCTATGTAAGTAGTGTTGGTAAATACTGATCTCTCAAACAGGATACAGTGAAATTTTACCTGTACACATAAATATCTTGAATTGACTTTTTTGAGAAGAGCTAGTAAAGTGCAAATTGGAGTTTATAATAACTTAAATTACACATACAAAGGTAGAAGAAACATATACTTGGGCCAAAAATATACAACACTCAATAAGGAAAAACTTCTCATGTCCCTTTAAACAATGTGCTGTGACTTAGTTTTCTTGTGGTTGCCACTTCCTTCTATACAAGAATTACTCTTATTTGGGTACTAGAAATGTTTCATTTCAATACTTCACAAAAAAAAACAACTGAAGAAGAACAAAAACTGTCTGACTGAAGGAAGAAAAGATAGCAGTTTGCTTACATGTTTTTCATCTGCCAGTAATGTTTCTAGTTAAGTCACTCTAGACTTGATTAAAATTAAATTAGTTCTATTTGTCAGACTTAATGGAAGTGCTTAATAGTGATATTTTGCTATACTGTACTATAAAAAAAAGAGTTTTATCAACCCCAAAGAAACTTGAGGACCCAGGATATGGATGTGAATGAATAATTTCGACATTACATGATCTTGCAACCATGTAAATAAGATTCTCACTTCCCCCAGCTTCTACCTCTTTCACTATCAGATGAAGGATAACTATCACAAGAGTTAAAACTTTCTAAAGATAAACACAAAGAAAGTATAATCATTGAAAAAAACAGTATTTTACCACTTTTAGTTACAGAGTGATGCAAAAAACTCTGTAAGTATTTAGCATGCCCTTGGCCAAGAAGAGCTTCATACAGTTTCTCCTGACCCTATAACCTGTTTTCTATCTACTATAAATCATTCTGCCTACAATATAAGACAGGGTTCTTGTTGGTAAACAAAAAATTGGATGAAATATTAGAGCTATTTGTTCTAGAACATCTTTAATTAAAGGAAAACACCCTGAAGGAGTTTGAGACCTATCATTTCCGTAGCTTTATTTGAAATATGAACTCAGAAGCTCTTGTATCAGCAGAAGACAAAATACAGCAGGGGAGCAGAATGAATAGCAAGTGGGATGTACTTGCCTGCCAGAGTTTGTGTAAAGTTCAATTACATTTTAGGTGTGTGTAAACCTTTTATTAGCATGCTCATCCTGTCAAAGGACAAAGGAATTTCTCCTGGGAATCACCATCTTCTAAAGTGACACAGTTGTGCTGTAAACCATGCTCAAGCTGAGCATAGTTACATGCTACCAGGATTTTTCAGGCTACAATTCTTCCACAATTTTGACACCTTGTTCGACAGAAACTAAAAAAAAATAAACTAAAAACAAAGCAAACCCAACAAACAAAAAACAAAGCTAATTTGCAAGCCAAAGAAACATGAAATGTTTTGATTCTTGACTGTATTTTCATTTAGGCACAATATCATTCATCCATATGTTAAAACAAAAATATGGAGAAACAGAAGTTAGATTAGTGCACTATAAAGGACTAAGTTTGAAATTGCATGTTCTAGTTTAACTCCATAATTTTCAACAACAACTTTTTCATTAGGGAAATAAAAGTCTTGCAAATGAAAACAATCCACTACAGTAGTCAAGACTTTTCTCTGCAACACAAATTTCTATACATATAAAATGGAAGAAGTAATAGTGCAAATTAGAAAGATAATATAAATGTGGACTTAAAGATTGAAAATTAAATCTCTTTGTGTATTGGTCCAGTGGAACTGCTATATTTTTTTGGCTTTCACATAATAATGGAGAAAACTAGAAAAACAACTTTGACATTTAATTTTGAGGGCAAATATATACAAGAAAACTAACTTGTGTGACTGCAGGTTGCTCATTATGTCTAGTATGTAGAAGAGATTATATCTTAATATTTAGATCAGATTACTTGCATGTTTAACTTTGGATTTTGTTGTCAGAGAGGGAATTATAATGCAATTAATGGAAGAAACACCTTCAGTTCAGAAACACTTTGGCCAGTTTCCTTTTTGTAAAAGCTCAATATGTAAATGGCAGCATTGTTTCAACTTGCATTGAGTAATAAAATGATCCAGTTATTAAAACTCAGACTGTATCCAAAAACTTTCAAATAAAGACATACATGAAGTTATATTTCATTCTCTCATACATGAATAGTGATAGAGGCTCCTTGAAAAAAATCTTGTCGGTTCCCACTGAAAGCCTCGTCACTCAGTCTTTTAAAAACCAGCCTGAACAAAGCCTCAGAGAGCACAACATAAGAAGAAATAGAGTTTCATTAAAAAAGGAACATACAAGATCACCCAAAAATAAGAATCTTTCTCTGTCTGGTCCTGATTCAATAAAACAACTCAATGTGAACTTATGAAGACTTTTAAATTGATGTCAGAATTAAATTCTGTTCATCAGATTCATAAAACAGGTTTATGAATACTGCAAATCGACATCACTATGCATAGGTTCCAAAACCTTTATAGAACTGCAATAAAATTTTTGAAAATAACTTGCATAAAGTGTAGGCTATTCTATGAAACTTTGAGTGATTTTTAATTTGTATCCCCATAGGTGTAAATTGTGTGTTTTTAAGATAGTACCAAGTAAATTTGGAATAGGGGGAAGCTGAGAAGGCAGCTGACAAAAAGTGACATAATACAAGTATTTTTAAAGGTCAGTGAAAATAAAATCTACATTAAAGTTACAGCAAAATGTACTCCAGCTCATCTGGTTATGGGAGCCTCCTGATTTTGTACCAAATGACAAGATCTTTGCAATAAACCTAAAACAGGAACATAACTGTTAATTCTTCTGAGAAATGCTTTACTTCTCAGGATAATTTTAAAGAGACCAAAAGTTGTTTTGCACTTGATTCATTGTGAGTAGGAACAAGTGAACATCACCATTAGACCTGTTTCCCAAATAGATGCATGTGCAAATACTGCTAGTGAGATACTTTATGCATGTCAATTTAAAATCCATTTTGCTTTCATCGTCAAGCACGTGACTTTGAAACTCACTTTTTGCAAACTATCATAACAATAAAACCTAATCACATAAATGTACATGAAAAGTGAACAAAAAGGCAACACATAGGAAAAAAAAAAATTAGTGACCATTCAAATTCATGCCCTTACAGGAAAACTTGAGAAATTGTCAGTGGTCTATTCATTGTTCCAAAAAGTAGTGCTGTGTCATATACATTGTAAAAGGTGTACATTAATGCAGCTAGTTTATATCTCCATCAGGTTTAGTGCTCTTAACACCATTATTCTGATGCATAGAGACACAGTTTACTTTTTCTTTCCTACAGTTTTCCTTGGTAGTTTATATTCCTCAAGCACCCTTGAAGCTTGATACACACTACATCTCTGTAAATCTCTAACAAACTTTACTGTGTCATTGCAATTGATATGCAGGCACATCAAATACAGCCAGCAGTAAATTTTTGCACCCGAGTATTTTCTCAGGAAATCTGTATATTTGTCAATAGACATATTTAGAATCCACTTTTTTCATACCCAAGGCTAAAGGCCCTAGGGGATAGGATACGCTATTTTACACCTATTTAGTATGTAGAAACATGAAATGCAGATTTACGGGTGTAGACAGAGCGTTTCATTCTAGCTATTCCTGAGTGTAATGCACACAAATCCAGAAATTAATATGCAAATCATGACTCCTTTGATGCTGATGGCAGAATTTTTATTGAATCCCACAAGGCCTAGTTTTCACCTGTGATTGCTGACCAGTAGACAATGTTTCTGTTACTTCAAATTATGAAAACACTGAGGTGACACATAGTTCTTAAACAGCTTAGTATTTTAAGGAGCCTATGCCTCCTTTCTGACTGCAAATCTAAAAAGTTCTCTTTTTATAGTCCAATTTAAAGTCTCTGGAGCCTAAGTGTATTTGCAGCTCAGCATTCCTTTGGCTTCCAGTAAATAAAAATGTAACCATTTAGTTGCTCATCAATATCCAGAATAACCCGAATAGATAGCCAACTTCTATTATGTCCCAAAGAGCAAGTAGTTACCCAAACTGTCATTTCCAAGTCCTACACGTGTTATTCCACTGGTAGTAGAGTAACTAATAATTAATGTATATGTAAATCACATCACATTTCCTCCAAATTATTCGTGGAGAGAAGTACTTTGCTTCTTTGATTACTAAGTATGCAGTCACACCAAAAAACAAATCCTGCTATAATTCAAAGAAAAGTTTAAAGCCTGAGTCGAATACATACCACAGTTCTGACATTCTGTTCTTTCGTTTCAATAGAATAATGAGTGATCCTGAGCTTAAACCACTGATTTCATCTCCATATCACAAACTTTCAACACTTGGGGTACATTCAAGAGGTATGGACTTCTTTCTAACACTGAATAATATTGTCTTTAGGGCAATATATGTTTTCCTGTCCCTGATATATTAGTTCTTGTGTAGCCCATTACTTTCATCTGCTATGCCTCTGGCTTTGTACTCTTTATATTGCAAACCTTGATCCAAAATTGACAGTTGCCTGAAGTCAAGTTTAAACGACAACATACCTTGTTCACAGTTTGAGAAAAATTTTTGATGGATGCTCCGTTTCTATTACAGTATAACTTCAGTTCTTGAGATTCTTTTTCTATAGCTCTCCACTGATCCTTGACCCACAGAACAATTATGTAGATGATAATCGTTACTTCCACTTTTGCAAATATTCCTGAAAGAATGTAAACATTAAAAAAACCATTATTGAACACTCACCTAATCCAACTACATTTTCAGACCTGTGTGGATTAATCTGATGCTGTGCTGGATTTTTCTGGGGGAGAGCTGGTTTTTGGGCTGCTTTTTAAAGAATGTGAAACTCATTCCTCCACAATTGCTGTACTAGAAATAAGCCAGTATACCAGGTAACAGGCAGAGCTAGGTCTCTATTTGGTATTATATATGCTGGTAAATAACGTCCTGGAGTCTAAAAACATCCAGGTAAATGTTATGCCTCCCTTTCTCTCCCTCTATTATGTAAGACCAAGCCAAATGATGACATTACCTATGTTCATCCATTAAAAGAATTAGCTGCTTTGAAATGTATTAGTGCAAACAAACAAACAGCAACAACAAAAACACGAAGCTGAGAGATACAGAAAATAAAATTTTAAAACCCCACAGAAACTGCCTTAACAGTATATTTTCTGTTCTCATGTCATTTAATATGACAATCAAATAACACTATTGAGCCATCATATAAAACTTGCCTTCCTTACCTTCACCTCTCTGCATCCCGCTGGCATTAATGCAAAATTCAGTGTTAAAACAGACTAGACTCTGGCTTTAAGGGTCCACAGATCTTAAAAATATTAGTTGCCTCTTGCAAAGATGAAGAGATTACTTTGGCTTCAGCTAAAAAGCCATTCCATGTAATTTGGTAAATATCTTTCCTCCTTTGCTGTCCCAGTTCTCCTTTCTTCTTCATTACCAGCCTTCATCGAGAGGTAAGCATGTGTCTCCATATTCTTTGGAATTCTGCCCATTCTTCTCTCTTGTGTTAGCAAATCCAACAGATTACCAAAGCCCCAGGATCCTCCATTCCTCTGTACTCCAGTACATATCAAATAATTGGTTTGTTACTTTTTCTCTCTCTGTATGAAGAGTCTGCAATTTTCACATAACATTTCATCAAAAGGCAAAGTTTTTCAGAATTGCTCACTTCAGTCAAGAGGTACTGTATTAATAGGACATTGACAAATTAATTTAATTTCCAATTTCAAAGCTGAATCAATTTATAAAACATCTCAAAAATTTGAGATGTTGAACTAAAAGTTTTGTTGTTGATCGGTATTTATCTCATAACCAAATAGTAAATGTTCATTTCAGCAGAATTTGCTTTATTGGTAAAAAAAAAAAAAAAAAAAAAAAAAAAGATTTTTTACTTTTGTTCTGGGATTTTTTCAGTGGATAATTCAAATAATAATCTGATGCCTGAATTAAATACTATGAGACTACCTCTGAACTCTGGTGTTTGCCTAAATACTACTACAAACTTCCAGGAAGTCTTATTTTGTTTGCTAAGGCTAGATAGATTGGGTTTTTTTCCTTTTGAAAAAGTAGTTTCCACTGTTCTTAAATATGACACAACCCACACAGGTCAACTGTTATTTCTTTTTCTCCACCTTACCCTTCTTCAGACTATTTCCTATGTCTAAATACTTTCCCTTCCAGTTCTGCTCTCTGCTACTGCTCTATTACTTCTGATAAACTGTAAACTGCAAGATCAATGTACATTTTTTTCCTCAGTCTTTAGTACTGTGGATCCCACACATCAAGACAGACAAGAGACAAAGTAAAACAGCGTGCTGAAGTGAAGAGCAACTTTTAAATCTTTTCAGGCTGCTAACCCGAAATTTAATTTCAGTAAATGGCAATGTCACATTTGATATGGTTGGGACAAACATGGCAGATTCAGAGTGCTTATTTCAGACCATCGCTGATACATCTCTTGGTAAGAGACAAAAGTATATCCGCTTATTTTGAAGTATTGATTGACTTTGTTTGAAAATCATCACATGCAGTAACTAAGGATTTGAAACTCACCTGTATTAGACCTTAGGGTGACTTTCTAAGTAAGAGTCCATGGAAACCAGCTCTCCACCACTTGAACTATTATAGAAAAAACCCTATATAAACCTAGGGCTATTTTAAACTCCTTCATTCATATGGTTAAAAAAAAGTCAAAACTATTAGATCACTCTAGCAAAGTATTTATTCATCATTTTTCTTGTAATACCAGTTTATATCAGGTTGCATTCAAATGTTGTAACGTAAATTTTTATAAACTAATTTCACTTCATGAATAAGCAGTTTGTGGGGGAAAAAAATTAGAATGCCAACAGCTGTAAACAAATTTCAATCTCAGTAGGGGATTCTGGTCATATTCTGATGGGAAAAATAACCACTAAACAGATACATTTAATTTATGTTTTTATTTATACCTTGGTAGTAGATGATTTACTTACAAATATGTAGTAATAAATTTCTTGGTAAGAGAAATCAGCTAAATTATGACCTCTTCTTTCCCTTTCATCCTAATTTTTTGAGGAGTTTCACAAAAAAGAGATATTCAGGAGGACAAAACCAGAGCACACAAAGAAACCTCTGAAACATATTTCACTGGGTTACATCCTTAATCTGTCCCCAGTGCTTTGAATTTTTCAAGCACATTCTTTTACATTCTAAAAACATGCTCACTACCAGCAACAAGGAGAGACAGCTGTGTTCCGATAAACCAAGAACTGCAGGGAAATGAGAGAGCATGCTCTGAGACCTCTATCATTTTAATCACCCCAAGTTATACTCATCTTTCATCTCCCTCTCACTCTCTCTTTCCACAGAATGTTGCTGCCTACTAATGTGATGACTGAAATTGGTCATGAGGGTGCAAATATACGATGAATATTAACAACAGATTTAAGCAGAACATGGTATAACAGTAATTGCATTAGAACCAGATGGGTAATGGATTTATTGTATTCATTTTTTTCTTAGCTATGTGAATTGAATAACAAAAAATTCTTGTAATTTTCTTCATCTTCAGAAGATTGCTGCATTCTGATAATTTATTAAAGGGGAAGGGTTGAGAGAAAAGATTATTCCACAAGTCTATATTTACCATAACTTTCCACATTTTCTGAACATATCGATGAAAAAGGAAGAACCCTGACTTAAAAAAATGTTAAAATGAAAGATTCAGGTTTCTCCAAATCTATTGTTTTTTATTCCCTTGGAATAACTACTGGCCAAATCCTCCCCACATTTGCAAGTCTTTTCTATTCCTTCACAAATGTTGATTTCAGTAATTAAACAATGCCTTCAAGCAATTAGATTTGAGTTACAGGCCAGTTCTACAATTGTCAAAGAGTAGTTACTATGATTTTCAGTTCATTGTCAATTAATCCAGACCCCATGGTTGTGTGACATCTAGTATTAGGTTAACAGTTGGACTCAATGATCTTAAAGATCTTTTCCAACCTAAATGATTCTATGATTCTTAGAACACTCACCTCACTGCTGACATTCACCTTAATTAAAATTCAAACCTTTTCTAAAAATGGAGAATTCAGAGATTAATTTATAAACTAAAAAGCACGCTACATGAAAATGCAGGTAGCTATTTTTTAAAGCAAAAAAGTATTCCATATCACAAAATTAATTTTAATTGAATAGTTGTGCTGCAGCTGTTCTCAAAACACTGAGTCTAAAGTGATAAGTAATATCAGAAATACAGGCAAAACCTTGTTATAGATAAATGGACAATAATATTACGAGATTATCTGTTTCTCATATCTGTATTAAATTTCTATCCACACTTTCATTGTGGAAATTCTGATTTATTACTTCTCACCTATTTCAATATTGAGTTTATTTAAATGCAAATTTTTCTCTCAAATAGTTTTGCTGCTGTAGGCACTCACTGTATTGGGTTTGCCTGGCCAGGTTTTGGTACCGGGGGGCTACTAGGCTTCTGTGAGTAGCTCCCCAAAGCTTCCTCCATGTCCTGCTGAGCCAATGCCAGGCTGCTCCAAGGCTGAGCTCCTGGCACTGGCCAAGGCCGAGCCAATCAGGAATGGTGGTGATAACTCTGTGATAACATATTAAAGAAGGGGGAAAAAAAAAAAAAGTTATTGTGCAGATGTAATTGTGGCCAGGGAAGAGCGGAGTGAGAATATGTGAGAGGAACAACTCTGCAGACACCAGTGTCAGTGGAGAGGGAAGAGGAGGAGATGCTCCAGGCACTGGAGGTGAGGTTCCCCTGCAGCCCATGGAGCAGCCCATGGTGAGACAACCCTGCCCCTGTAGCCCATGGAGGAGACCCACACAGGAGCAGGAGAATGTCCAAAAGAGGTCTGTGAAACTGGGGGAAACCCGTGCTGCATCAGGTTCCTGGCAAGGACCTGCAGACCCTTGGAGAGAGGATCCCATGCTGAAACAGGTTTCCTGGTAGGACTTACGACCGTGTGGGAGACCCGTGTTGGAGCAGGCTGTGCCTGATGGACTGCACCTCGTGGAAAGGTGACCCACGTTGCAGCAATTTGTGGAGAGCTGTTGCCGATTGAATGGACTCATATTAGAGAAGTTCGTGGAGCCCTGCCTCCCATGGGAGGGACATCACACTAGAGCAGGGGAAACACTCTTCTTCCTGAGCAGCAACAGGAACAACATGTGATAAACTGACCAAAATCCCCATTCCCCATCACTCTGTGCCTCTTGTGGGGGGGGACAGATAGAGCTTGGGAGTGTGGGAAGGGTGGGGGAAAGGTGTTTTTAAAATTTATTTTACTTATCATTATCCTGCTCTGATTTTTTTAGTAATAAATTGAATTCATAACCCCAAGCTGAGTCTCTTTTACACCTGACAGTATTTGGTGAGTGATCTCTTCCAGTCTTTTTCTCAACTCATGAACCTTTCCTTATATTTTCTCTCCCCTCTCCACTTATGGAGGGAAGTGATAGAGTGACTTTCATGGGTACCTGGCATCCAGCCAGGGTCAACCCACTTCACTCACCTAGCTCAAAATACAGACATTAGGCAACCACAACTTTTACATAAATGTCTCGAGTAATTGTTGGAGGTGGAAAGGGGAAGATTTTGGCTAAGTTAAAAGATCAGTCTTTATGAGATAACATTACCATTGCAATATGTGTACTGCAGTAATGCCCTCTAGATGAGCCTGACTTAAAGCAGAAGAAAATTAAATAAAATAATTTAAAGTCTATATGAAAATGACATCAAGGTGCAATTGAAAGCAGCTTTTAAATGTATTTTCATTTTTTTCTTTAAATTCCTGTGACTACCAAAAAAATTAAACCTACTATAGGCTTTTATAAATGGTTTTAAAAGTCCTTTAACCTAAAAATCTTACAAGAAGTAAACATTTCTGAATAACTAGATTACATTTCTCTAAGACTATATTCAAGCTCAGCTTTGTTCGGTATGATCAAATTATTCGCAGGTTTAAGGTGCCTCAGGGAAGTACTATCTGCTTCCTAGTGACCCCCTCCTTAACCATACTATCTACAGAAAAGCATATTTGCTTACAGAATAACAGAATTTGGACCCAGGACAAGGAAATACATAGAAAAAATATTGCAACCACCTTTGACTACCAAAAAAAAAAAAATTATAATTTTAACGTCATTTAAGTTCACAAATCCCAAGAAGGTCATAAATTTGAAGTCACATAGCAAGGCATAAAATAAGAATTTCTCAGTTCAAAATGGTGTTTCATGAATGTCACAACAGTCAGAACCCTGATTGATTTGATTTTAACGCTAAATTTAAATCAAAACCTCCTTATGCAGCTGAGCCAAACCACGACTCCAGCGTAAAAAGCTCAGTAAAGGTCTACATAAATATCCCTTGAAGTTCTCCTTACAGTGGAAACCATATCCTTTTTTACAAAATTCTTATCCACCACAATTCTTGTATATATGCAAAATTCTTATCTCTTCTCACAGACTCAGAATAAGACACAAGTAAGCAAATCAGCTACCTTGGTTGACTCAACTTCTTCAGCAATGAAATACCCAACATGAATATGCTTATTTAATGAGGATGCACACATCCTGGCATACATTCTCTTCTGCTTCCACAGGAACCATAGTGCACAGGAAACACCATTTCTTCAAAACATTGACTCTGAAGACATTTCCATTTCCCGTTTCTGTTGGCAAGCAAAGAGCATTAAAAATCCATTGTCAGGGATGGACCATATGGCTGTACAGCACCATCTGCACCCTACAAAAATATGAAAATGCATTGATGAGTAGTCCCAAACTGCAAAAAGTATACTAGCAACAGCATGGGATTCCTTTTCTTTTTTGCCCCAGGGCATTTACAATTCCAGAAACTCATGGCCAGATACTGTTACCATAACTATTTCCCCAGTTCAGCAAGGTGAAAATCCCATTAGTAGGACACAGAGCAACATGGATACTGGGCAACTTGACTATACTGCAAGATTGCACATTATAATTCCTGTCAAAGTAGAAGAGGACACAAGCCTAGCCAACCAAGCTAGGCTGATACAGGGCAGTGTATCAACCCCTTCATAACTGCAGCTATCCCAGGAATTAACCAGGTCCATCCCACTAGAAGGAAAATCACTGTTTAGCCATCAGAACTGTCTATACATTACAAGGCACCATATCCCTAACGTTTCTGCTGGAGTACAAAACTACCCACTAGTAATCTAGTACTACATAAGCTCTCTAATTCTTTATTCCCTGTACAAAGTCAGCATGTGACAGTATTTTAGCACCCTTAAGAATTATGTAGACAATTCCATGCAGTCATAATTCAAAGCTGCTAATACCAAGCTTCACCCCCAAAGTTTCTCAGGTTGTTCAATGTTCTACTATATATTATTTGACTTATGATGCAGGCACAGGCATATGCATGAAGGGAAAATATAACATCATACTGTACCATCAAATATAGAGTAAAATAAACTTTGTCAACAGTCATAGATGATCTTAGCAGCTACACAGTTTTACAGCTCCATTAGCTTAAAATTAGAATTTCTAACATTTTTTCATAAAAAGTATATCTGGAATTCACAATGTTACAACAAATAACAAATGTTATTTCTGCTATTTCTTATCATAAAGAGTTACAAGGTGTAACATTATTATCACCAAAACCTGGCCTTTGAAAATCATCAATTTTCCTAGATGGAAAGGAAAAAACTTACAAAGACAGACAAAGTGGAAGATACAGCAACATTTCAGTAAAAGGAACAGCAAGTGACACACTTGATTAAACCCTTCAGTGAAGACAGTTGGTGACATAAATCCGATTACAAATTTGATTTTCCTAAAGCAATACTTTCACTAATATATGAATCCACTATGCAGTCCTATGGGGGTCTTTACAGAGGAAGTAACCTGTCAGTAAGACCAAGCCTGGTTCAGTCTCCCCCTCACCCATTTCTATCAACAGAATCACTCAAGGTGATGGCTGATTAAACTACCTTTGCTGTTACCCTGGGTTTATTTGAAAATAACTGCAGTTACTGACCTAATACAAGGAAAGCAACTACATATCTTTGTGTAGCAATCCTTCATCTTTCACCTACACTACCAAATAATATCCATATCAGGCTGTTTAACCAGCACCCAGTTCTGTATGGATCTGTATGCAGCGCCACACTCTAACCCCTCCTCTTACTCCTTCTCCTCATCCCCTCCATTCCATCAGTCTCCTGCCTCTTACACAGGCACCAGATGCCAGGGCCAGTTCAGAGCATGGCCTGCTCTGCCTGATCTGGCCATACAGCCTGCTGGCTGGCTGCTGCCTCTCAGCTGTCTGGCACCACTGATACCATGTAATTGACACTGAATTGGATCATAGAATCATAGAATTAACTTGGAAAAGACCTCCGAGATCATCAAGTCCAACCATTGATCCAACACCGCCATTGTTACTAGACCATGGCACTCAGTGCCACATCCAGTCTCAGCTTTAAAACCTCTAGGGATAGTGAATCCACCATCTCCCTGGGCAGCCCATTCCAATGTCTGATTACTCTCTCTGCAAAAAATTTTTTCCTAATATCCAACTGAAACCTTCCCTAGCAGATCTTAAGGTCATGCCCTCTTGTTCTACTGCTGGTTGTCTGGGAGAAGAGACCAACCACCATCTGGCTACAACCTCCTTTCAGGGAGTTGTAGAGAGTGATGAGGTCTCCCCTGATCCTCCTCTTCTGTCCAGCCACCAGTTTACACCAGACTTTAGACTCTTCATACCTTTGAGATCTCTAGCCTCTGTCATTATGGCTGAAGCCAGGCAATGAGTTCAAAAAATATTAGTTGTTAATAATAATATTAATAATAATCATAATAACCATAATAATAATAACAGCTACACAGCACATAAGACTAATTTCTTAAGAAAAAGGCTGACACCTGTGCATTCAGGTTTTCACCAGCAGAACCGCACAAAACAATAGAAGAATTTGAAGAGTAATGCAACAAAGAAAACAGGACTAGTTACAGAGGTTCCTGAAATTCTAAAGTTTAAGTAAAGCTAAAAGTTGAACTTGAATTTCACTGGAGAAGAGGAGGCTCCGGGGTGACTTCATGACACATTTCAGTACATGAAGGGGACCTACAAGAAATCTGAGAGGAACTGTTTACAAGGGTATGTCATGATAGGACAAAAGGGAATGGCTTTACACTGATAGAGAGTATGTTCAGATTAGATATTAGGAAGAAATTCTTTAGGTGAGGGTGGTGAGATACTGGAACAAGTTGCCCAGAGAAGCTGTGATGTCCTGTGCCTGCAAGTGTTCAAGGCCAGGCTGAATGGGGTACTGAATGAACTGCTCTAGTAGAAGGTGCCCCTGACATGATCGTTAAGATCCCTTCCAACCCAAAATATACTATGATTCTATGAAACAAGTTGAATATGCTGCTTTAGTTGCACAAACCTAATAAAATTAAAGTGAAAAATGGAGCTTAATGTTAACCACTGGAGTAGCACCAGTAACTTCATAATAAAATGAAAGTACATAGAATGAAGGTATTATCTCTTGTGTAATTGTGTGTCTGCACTGTATAATCATGGATTCCAACAAATGTGATTATCAGCTTCCAGAATGATAGGCATTTTGTCAATTCTGCACCAGTCCACTAAGCACAAGTGCTAGAAGCAGAAAAATTAGGAAGATGCAATAAAATTAAATAGACTTAACAGAATAAATGGTTATCAGGCTTACTGAACCTGTTATTCAACATACAAAATACTACCAGAGAGTACTCTGCAATGCATTAGCTCTCTTTAGCTACAATTCTCTCTCCATATTAAAAAATTTTCTGAACTGGGGACATAATTTTGGACTTCAGGCTAAAATTTTTGCCTCTAACAGCTATTACACCAAGAAGATGGCCAAATATAAATATTTACAGGACAAAACAAAATATAATCTTTCTTCTCTGAAATTGGTTGCATGATGTACAACAACAACAGAATCAACCAGAAATTTGAATGCCCTTAGAATTATTAAGAAGGCTGAATACTTTTATCCCCTTTTGGTACATTTCCAGGATGATAATATCAGTGGGGAATTCTTCAGCCATCTCTGCCAGTATTGCAGAAAGGAAATTGGTCAGACATCTTTTAAGTCTCTCTTTTATATCCTTATGCCAATAGTTTAAAGAAAGTTAGAGGCTTCATGGATACCCAAGATATTGTTCTCCACTAGCATAGTTTCAAGCATTTTTTTTCATTTTAACTCAAGGAAGTAAACAAGAAAAAGTTCATCATTATCAAGACCCAGACTTTCCCAGAAGTAGTATTCTAGTCCAGGTCCACCATCATCTCATCAGATGTCTTACTTTTTAATATATTTCAGTTAAAGCCTTTGAGAATAACACAGCTTTCTTACTGCTGACACAATTACTTTTCAGAATTGCCACTAATATATTCACAGAGAGAAAACCATATTAAGTTTGAAACAATACCTCATTTTCAGGTCTCCATTAACCTTTCAGTTGCTATTATAGCACTGTAAAACCCCTTCCAAACAGAAGCAGTAGTGCTTTACTTAAACTCCTTTTTTTTTAAGTTTTATACCTGCAAGCATGATTTGTTTTATTTAGAAGTTTCTGCATTCCCCACTGTTTAATAAGCACCCACAGCTGAATAATGCTCTCACCTTCTCTTTTATTCCTGCTGTGCAAACTAAAATACTGAGGGTTATTTTATCTAAAGTATGACCTTGATTTGTTAACTCAGGTAGAGTAAGAATCAACTGATCCTAAGTATATACTAAGACTTTTGTTTATTTTCCCCAAAAAAAACAGTGAAACTGGCGGCTGGGTCTGGAAGAAAAATGAGTGAGGGCAAGAAGGGTATTTAATGCACTAAACTATATTAAAGCTAGTACATCTAGGAATTTATCCCCCTCTTTAACACTCAAAGTCAGGAAATGCAAATTTATGGTTCCTATAGGTATCATAAACTCATGCTCTTGCATGCTTTATTTTGTATTACACCCTGTTAAATTTCTAGCAACCGTGTGGGTAAGTTATGGTAGTTTTTTCAAGTATTAATTTGAAATTTTGAACTAGAAAATATGAGGGCATAAGCATTCAGCAGCGTGTTACACAGCCACAAGCCTGTCTGGTCTCTGCAAACAAGCAAACTATATGTAAAACCTGGTGGTCTTCTGATGAATCTTTATACTGTAAATGCTATCAGACCTAGCTATCAAAATATTCAGTAAAGATCAGCACTTCACATAAACAAAAACCTGTTTTGGTTTGAAGTGCTTCAGCTGGACAGTAATACTCAGTAGACAAGGTAGGGAAAGCTGAGTTCTTAAATTTCTACATGTTGATATGCCATAAAAACTAAAGAATCACAGATATCCACTGGAGGATAAAGGAGTGGTAAAAAGCCATTCAACTTTCTTTGACACTGAGGATCGAAGAAGAAGATACAGAAGGAACTAATCTGAAAAACTAAGTCATCATTACATTTGTTGTTCCATGCATAGCTGCAACCTGCCTCAAGAGAGAGCAACCTTCAAGTCCACTAAGCTCATGAGCTTGCATGTGACTTCTTTAGCAGAAAATTATTTACTAAATTTTACAATATTCAGTAATTGTTCACTTTCTTGAAATTTAAATAAAGGTGACTTTTCAGTAAACTCAGGATACAGCTTGAACTTCTAGTCATGGACAAATAACATCTAACAAAGTTATGCAACATCAACTTTTATTTTCTCCATCTTCATCTAACTGTTGTTTTCCAGATGGCATTAACTTATGTTAACATCCTTCACAAACCATTGACTTGAGTAGTTTCTTTATAAATGTATTTGTTACCTTTCGAATGTCAGAACTCTCTATGCTTAAAGACATTTACAGGAAAGACTTATGTTGTTTTTAACATACTTTAAGCACATCCTCATATAACTGGAATATAGAACAAGAGTAGAACACTAATCTCTTATTTAAGCATGCATAGCCACAAGCATTTAAAATCATTGTTGTCAGGCTATATCATAAAAAGAGATATTGCAAATTATAGGACTTCTTGCTACATTAAACATATTTCTCAAACTGTTCCTTTTAGCTTTGCTATCACTTTTCCAATCAGTCATTCCGCAACAGCATTTGGTAACGCCCCACATTTAAGCCATGTGGCACAAACTATCCATTTTACACATTTTGGCAGGAGATGACTCTAACATGAGAAGGATATCTGCAGACTCCAGAACACTGGCACCATAATAAAAAAGATTTCTCTCCTGCAGAAATATATGATATCTTCAGAGTCAATAAGCCATGCCATATTTGGTGGTTTTATTACTCTCCAGCTGAAGTGAATCAGCTACTGAAGAACTTGATTTTCCTTGGGGTTTTCAACAGTGTGATTATTTGTAGTATTTGATTATTTTTCAAGCCCTTCTTGTCAAAACACGGGGAGACTTTGAAAACAGAACTCCTCAAGTTTCAATAACAATGCAAATTTAACAAACTTAATAGTTGCACTTCACAATTTTGGTGTTTGAATTGTGAGGTTGGAGCCCCTGAGCTGGCAATGTTATAAAATGCCAACATTTAGCCCTGCCTATCTCAACACTCAGAGAAGTAAAAGACTTTTTTAAAATAGCACTGGTTGCCAGTCAGCTCCAAAAAGAGCCATGACAGACCTGTTGTTGTCATGCAGATGTCATTTGCTATCAATCAAGCAACTTATTCTTTAGCTCACCCCTCAGAAACACCTTTAGTACCAAAACAGCATCTAGAATCAAAAAGCAGGTTTCGCCCATCAGCAATGATTGGAATACTTTGAGTAACTCCAGCTTGCATGCTATGCTCTCTAGCATCTCTTCCCAGACTGGTAACAGAGCAGCTAGACCCTGGGCCTTTGTGACCTTTAAATTAGTTAACCAACACCCAACTCTTGACTTTGGCCCGGCTGCAGAGAAGAGCACTTGTCCCTGATAAACATAGAAGAGAAGTACTTCTGCCTGTATCATGTGCTTAAGAACTTTCCTATTTCTATAACCACCTTCGCAAAGTAAGAGACAGGAACCCTTGTGAACGGTCCTTGCATGCTGTTTAAATTTTGGTTTTGATTCAGTTATCTATCTAGAACTCTTTTTTCAGCCTTGTCTATGAACTTACAAGTATTCTCCATTTCTCTGTCCACATATGGTGCATTCCCTGTCTTACTGTACTGGGGCTCCCTTGAGAGCAAAGCCTTCAAGCATTACAATGCATTCAGCAACAAACCCAGCGGGATACTAATAGGCTGTCTTCATTAACCTTTGCTGATTGAACTGTGCTCTGTATTTGCACTCTGCACATTTGTGATGTCTCATAAAGATTCATAAGGGGGGTTTTAATGGCAAAAGAGCCTGTTTACTAAATTGCCTATCCAGCAAAAAGGAAGAGTGTTTGTAACAGTAGACTTTTTTTTTCTCTCATCAAAGCAGTGGCAGCACTAGAAAGGGCAAACTGAACACAGGAATAGAAGAACAGCACAGATGATAATTAATGCAGGGAAATGGCTATTTAAGCACAGCAACAGAAGCTGCATTCACCAGGTATCCAAAATAAGAAGCAACATATTCTGAGAGAAAGCTTTTAGACGGCATCAGGACAAGCTGATGAGGTATGGCAAGTCGAGTGTGATAATTTGCCTTTCCCAAAACATTGCTCTTATCCCTCACAACATGCCATGCAAACAAGTCAGAAAGTTGTGTTGTGGAATGACTCCAGCATAGGTAATTTTTGAGGTTACATACCTTGCCTTTAAATTACCTGTGTAATTTAAACTCCATAGATGATTTCTCAATTTATTGCATTTATGAAGGTTGACTAGCTGAAATTCCAAGTAATCTTAAAGCCATCCGGAGGGATGATCAGGACAACTTAAATTTTTAAAAAGGTTATGTATGAAAACATAAAAATCTCCTTCTGACTTTCTCACGCAAATATCCCACATGTGTTAATCTCTTAGTCTCTCACCTTCCCAGTGAGATAATGAGAAGTCTATAGGTTACAATGTAAATTAGTTATTAGTATTTGATTATTTTGATCCAAAGGAAATAAGAACTGGAGTTATGAAACCAACAGTTCAAAGACATGGAAAACCATAAGTAGAGAGTCACAATTGAATGAAAAAAAAAAGCAAATTTGAGACAGCTATGTGAATAAAAACAAAGAAGATATTTTCAGAGCCAAAGATGTTCTGTAGGTCTGACAACATGATGATTTATTAGTGTTAGCTCATATAAAAATAAAGAGAACAACAGGACAAATTTTGATGTGTCTGCTTTATATTAGGCACTGGGTAACTTTCAAACTGCCATTTCAAGGAAACCCAGTAACTGCTCTTCGCTGGAAGAAGCACTTTTGCCTCAGACCACGAGAAAAATGAAACACAGCTTCCTTTAGTTTAACCAAATTCTGCAGAAGAAGCTTAATTGTAATGTGCAAGTGGGGGAGAAAAGGTATAACCACAAAGTCTGTAAAACCCATGGGATGGAGACAGAATTCGAGCTTTTATTAGTATTTCCTGTTTATGCTTTGTTGACACAAAGCAATTCAAAACATTAGCAATTCATGTCATGTTCCTGCTCTTATTGCCACACCTTGTGAAATTGCAGCGTATCTTTGTAAGTACTCTTCAAAGCAAGGGAAAAGCTTCATAGCTCATCAATAAACATGAAAGAGTCTTACAGAAATTTAGCTATGATGTGTTCAATTATTTCAGTGGAATCAAGTAATTCACATTACCCTTTAAGAATGAACTGAAATAAGATAAAACCTCTGCAAAGGGTCAAATGGTTTCAAAGCTTTGCTCTACACCATGGTTTGGAATACAAAAAGATTAAACAATGGTAATCTTTTTGCGGTTGTTTCTATAATTTTTGAACATTATGTGAATAGTTAGTAAATAAAATTTTCATTAAAACTCTACTGTTAAGGAAGAAGGACCATACTTTCTGCTAATTACAGTTCCTCACAGATGAAAAAGATTACAATCATTTGCAACTAGTGATCTGGAATGCTGTTTCTCTTTCTTTTCAAAACTCAGACAGGAACATTTAAGATCCAAATTACCTCATGGATGATACTTGGTTCTTATTAACACCACCCCACCCCCACACCTCTGCCCAATGCTGTTAAAATTGATTCATTAATTTTTAATCTAAAAAAACAATTAACGTAGGATGTGAAAGGTTAGGTTTGAAATAAGGTGTGATTCAAAGGGGATGGCAGGCACCCTGATGAGCAGCAGACTGGCTCTGATCTTTTGCAAGCCAAGTGGACATGTTGTTGTTCTGCTATGGATGAAGGGGCTCATTATCCCAAAGATAATTGCCCAGATGCCACACCAGTGAGGTCACACGAAACACGGCTGTGATTGCCGAACCAGTATTGGAACTAATTAACAGTTAAAGGCTGCAGACAGCCATTGTGTACAGACCTCTACTTAGATGCATATTTTTCCCTAATGTTAAGCATTAGGTCACCCTTTTTTTGCTCCTGAAGGAAAACATCATCTTGCCTGTCAGAAGAGTAAACACTTCTGTGTTACTTTTATAGCATTAAAATTCACCCTTTCAATCATCTTGTACATATCGAGGGACATCAATAATTTTCATCCTCTTATCAACTAAAGATTTGGCATCTTTTCTTGTTTAATGCACAAAAAGGCTGTATCAGAAATTAGGAGTAAACCTGAAGTAATTCACACTAGGAAGAAGCATGTCACAACATTTTACCTTTCCATCATGACTATTTTTTCTACATCTTTCTGGATTACATTCCTTGCTTAATAGGGTGAAAGCATGAATTGAAACCTTTTGCATCTGGTACTTTCAGAGACTGATCTATCTTTTAGCCACATGTACTTTAGAACAATATTTTAGCCAACAAAAATGCAGCAGTAAATTCTACACTTGCAAACTCATGAGCCTCTGCAGACTCTCCCTTGATTTTAATGGGTATTTCAACATGAGTGCACACAGCCATCCAAGTGGAGTTCACTGAAGCAACAGAGGATTTTCCACGACAGCAGTAGGCAGGCCAGACAGGTAGTTTTTAAATACTCCTTTCCAGATGCTTAAATTTTTTCCAGCTTATTTGACTGGCATCTGGTATGTTCTTACTGCCTTGAAAAGCAGCAATTGAAACTTGATAATTCTGCATTTCTAGAACAAAATTGAGAGGAGTTTCAAATTTCACCCTTGTGAATTCAAGTCAAGCTTGGTATATCTTTATAGCCAATAAATATTAAATACCTCAGAAAATTTGGTATAAGATTGGGAAAAAAAAAATGAGAACATTTTTCCCTTTCAAAGTTGGTTACACTTATTCAGAACAATCAGAATCATTTTCTAAGAGAATGTTAATTGTTCTTGGGGTTTTGCCTCTTTTCACCAAGGGGAAAAAAAGCTGTTTTGAGACAGCATCTGTCTTACTTTTTTTTTTTTCCCCTCATTTCACTTACTGAACCAAAAAACCCCAGCTGTCTCAACCCCAAACTGCTAGCTTTATTCTCCGGATCATGTAACCATTACAGGGGCTCTTTCCCAAGAGTCACACCATTCCTACACAAGGAACATGTAAAAGCCTGAATCACAGGATAAGGTTGGAAGGGACCACACTGGATTGTCTGTTCCAACCTCCCTGATCAAGCAGGATCATCCTAGAGCACATTGCACAGGGTTGTGTCCAGACAGTTCTTGAACACCTCCAGTAAGGAGACTCCACAACCTCTCTGGAAAACCTGCCCCAGAGCTTGGCCACCCACAAAGTAAAAAAGTTCTTGTATTCAGGTAGAATTTCCTGAACATCAGTTTCTCCCCATTGCCTCTTGTCATCTTGCTTGGCACAACCGAGAAAAGCCTGGCTCCATTCTCTTGACACCCTCCCTTCAGATACTTAGAGAAGTCAAAGAGATCCTCTCTCAGTTATCTCTTCTTGAGGCTGAACAGTCCCAACTCACTCAGCCTTTCCTCATAAGAGAGATGTTCCTGTTCCTTAATCGCTGTTACTGCCCTCCACTGGACCTGCTCCAGGAGCTCCATGTCTGGAGCATGTATGAGCATGTCTGTCCATAAAGGGACACAGCACTGCAGATGTGCAGATGTGGCCTCAGCAGGGCTGAGTAGAGGGGCAGGATCACCTCCCTTGACCTGCTGGCAGTGGTCTTCCTAATGCACTCCAGGATACCATTGGCCTTCTTGGCCACAAGGACACTCTGCTGGCTCATGGACAGCTTGTTGTCCGCCAGAACCCCCGGGTCCCTCTCTGCACAGTTGCTTTCCAGCAGGTCAGCCCCCAGCCTGTACTGGTGCCTGGGGTTATTCCTCCCCAGGTTCAGGACCCTGCACTTGCCTTTATTGAACTTCAGTTGGTTCTTCTCTGCTCATCTCCCTAACCTGATGAGATGCTTCTGAATTACATCAAAAGTGGACAGGCCTGCTTTTACCTCATGTGTCATGCTTTACTCTTGCCTGCAACTTGGAATGTTTTGCCATCCCCTGCAGCTTTTGAGTTACTTTTATCTTTTCAGACGGCTCATGTACCACATAGGCTCATGGAATACTTCCTGTCTTTGACAATAATGTTACATAAGGTCAGTTCTTGTTATGGGTATGTCTTTTTCCCATTGCCTTCTCTCTGGTCTTTTTGTCAGGTTTGTTTATCATAAATATGTATCACTGGGGCTAGGACTGCCCAGCTTAAAAATTTGGTTATGCATTTATATGTTATATTAAGTATATTATATGTACATAAATATATACTTGTATTTAAAGGAGTGTCACATTGGACGTTTGTTACAGTGATCTGCAAGGTTTTTCTGGCCATATGAAAGCAATCCAAATTTTCCACTGCTTGGAAAAAAAAAGTCAAAAACAAGTATAGGTGGTTAGTGATAACAAAGCAAAAATATAGTGAAATCCAAGAATGAATCTCTGGGAACCTATAATAGCTGTCACAGAATGACTATAAATGGGTAAAACCTACACTGGAAGGAAGATATAGTGATCATTTTTGTAGGGTCTGCAAGAGGACTCCATACAACATAAATTTAGTTCTGAGAGAACTTTGACAGATTAAGAATAGCTATTTTGAATCTATGGTAGGTAATAGGGACTCTTCTGGGTATGAAATGACAGCTTTCAAACAAACCCCTAACTATAAGATTGTCATTGTCTTCTTTTTCACATACACATGTATTTTTATGCCTATGCTTTTTCCACAATTCAAAGATTGATTTATTAGGAGAGTAAACCCTGTGAGAAAGGCAAAAAACTGTTATCCAATTGCAGGATATTTTAGGCTCTGCTCTAGTTCCAGTCTTGAGATCCACCTGAGATCTCACTAAAATTACTCTACATGTCTGAGCTTTAGTTGTTCTGGAGATGTGAACTAGGAATAGAGAAAAGACAGAAGAAGAAAAACTCAAGGAGTTACATAGGGAACACTATACTGACTTCAGATTTTTAAATGCTGTCTGATTCAGTGCTTGCTAGTCCAACTTACTAAATCATTTCTATCAAGAATCTCATCTATTCATCTGCTGCTCCAGAGTGCACAATGTTTGATTCATAAAGGTGTGGAACTTCTGAAAAGTCTTCTTTTTAAAAAGTTATTTGCATGTTCTTATGGAAGCATTTAAAATGTTTTAATCATTGAAGCAGCCTTCTGAAAAGAAATCAAGTTTGAGTTTAAAGATATGAGTACCTTGGCTATGTAAAGCTCGATGTTTTGCATGCTTTCATGTTGTTATATATAACATTACACCACTATAATCTAATATTCTGTTATGGTGTCACAACACAGTAAAAAAAATCAGAGCAAACTGATTACAGTTCAGCAGGAATACATGAGCTGAAAAGGCTTTACCTCAGATATACATAAGCAATGTGTATTGAAATCATGAAAATTCTGGAATCCTGAATTTGCTTGAAAATGGAAGCAAACACTGTACAGATGTATCACTCCTATGTATAGACAAAGAACCTCGAGAGCAGGCAAGAAGAGGAAGGAAAAGGAGACATTTTCAAGCTTTAGTGTTAATGCATCTTTAGTGGCAGCTAGCTAAACTGGACTTCCAGAGCAACACATTGAAACTCAATGTAAATACTTTTAATGGGAAATTTGGAGTGATTCGTTCTTTTAGCAGTAACAGAAATGAAAATCATGGTGCTTTTATGCTAGAAGACTAAACATTGGCATCCTGCTTGATCAAGTGTGTGCACACATTGGTAGAACCACTGGAGAGTAAGAAAGATCTTGAACAGAAGCTCTTTAAAAGAAGGAAGACAGCAGAGCCCTGGAGAAACTGAGCAGGGGCTTGACGTTCTCTGCTTCCAGTCACAGTTTTGCCCACAGTGCAGATAGATGGTTATATTCTTGACAACTTGCCTTTTAGGACTGAGATGACAAAAGTTTGGTGCTCCTGCAGATGGTGATTTTTGGAATTGCCTTTGAAATAATTTAACCTACATTAACTAGGTCTCACAAACCAAGTCCACAAGTATAAAATATACAACAGTTATCTGTCCCATCTGAAGGTTAATGAAGCTATCTATATGAACTACAAAGACATCTCTCAGCTTCATCACAATACACTGAGATGCCTGCATCAAAAACCTATCATAAAGTTGGCTTAGTAATGAGTAAATAAAGAAATGCTTTGTTCCTTCCCCAACAGTATGATTATTAATGATTCTTTCAATATTTTTCTATTTACTAAAAATATACAAAATCACAAGATGATATGAAACTATTTTGAACTTAATAAAACAGGCTGTTCAGATGATAAAGAAAATTATAATGGAAAGGCAGCAGCTAAATAAATTAAAAGAAAAAAAAAGGTAAGAAAATTAAAAACTCCAACAACTTATACTATAATAGCAAGCATAACAGTGAGCTACAAGAGCATTCTGGGTCCAAATCCTAAAGCAGCAATAAGTGCTTAACACAAGCTCTCCCTAAATTCTAGAATGGAATCATGCAGGTGTCTTTTGATGGCAAGTATATCTGAAATATGATCTAGATTTATTACTTTTTTCCATTTTTTTTCTAGATTGAGAATATCGTATATTCTCCCTGAAATTCCCCATCCTTCTGTCCTCCCCAATTTATGCAGCAAAGAACCATCTATCACCCTTTACTCCACCTCTGTAATGTGTTGTGGCCTGGCTCTCTCACTCTGCTCACAGAGACAGCAAGACTTGCTGACTGCTTTACTTGACTGTTAGACTCAATTTACACTATTTATTCTTAAAAAATAGAAATGTCTTTGACGCAAGACAGCAGTGTCTCTGAATGTAACAAAACAGCATTGGGGGGGTTCTTATATAGTACAGAGAAGTAATAAACCAAATTAGAAATTCCACAGAGGTGCAATTTTTAACAATACTGTTTGACTGAGCAATTTCCTTTGACACTGCTAATGTCACGGGAAAATAAAAAAATTAAAAAAAAAAAGCAGAAGCTGCACTTCTGTCTCAAAGCTAATTCCATGGCATCCTGAAACAATTGTACCTATTTTTTTACTAGTATACTTGCTTTCCAGTGAAATATTGATGTATTTCTCTCTCAACCTCTTTGACAGGTATGTGGACTTGAACAGGGTAAAAGTATGGGAGGGATTTAAAAGCCAGGAAAAGGAAATCAAACACATTTCCATCCTCTGTGTAACTAGATCTGTGGGGGTTTTTTGAACAAATAAACAACAAAAAAAATCAAACAAACAAATAAACCAAAAACAAGCCCTCCTAGTTTCCCTGAACAGTGAAAAGAGCAATGAGATCAACTACAGTGGGGTTTCTGAGAATCTGGCATTTCACAGTAATCCCTCCTTTGGTCTCCACAGAATATCATTCTTCCTCACAACAGCAGAACATAGAAGGGTACACATTTTTTGGGCTAAGAAGCCTCCAGGTATTTCCAAAACCACTGCCTGCATCATTTTTATGGAAAACTGTGATAACTGAAGTCAAACTAGTTTCTTTTACAGTGTCTCAGGAAAAAGAAATGAACTTAGCACCAACCACTGTATTATCCCTGGCATAACTCCAGTCTAGTTCCTTTCACTGATGTTTTGTTCTCCCACTACCCACAACACTCATTATAATCCTGGAACCATCCTGTGCAAATCTAGGCTCCATGCTTAGGTTACCAGTGATAATCTGATCAAAAGCAGTCCTGCCTCAAACAGCCCTCCTTTGCACTTCAACAAACTCCTTCCTCTTTTCCTCTTTCCCCCATGCTCAGTTCAGAAAGAGCAGTCCACAGCCCATCTCACTGACCAGTAGAGAGGGAGGTTTTCAAAGGCTCTGTGTGGCAACATGCAAACAATGACTGTTGCATCCACAGCCTGGCTGGAAAGAGGAAGAAGAAAGAAATGTTCAAGGAAAATACTTCAGTCTGCTCATCTATCTAAGTGCTTGTTGCCCAGGGTACACTCCTCTGCATGAATCACATTCTGTCTTTTCTCTTTTGCTGCTGGCACTGATTAAAATTCTTTTCCAACTCTTCTTCACCCTTCCTCCAAATCAAAGTCATCTTATAATAACCTCAGCAAATGATACCACCACACTGCAGCTATTTTTTCTTCAGACAAAACTATTTGCCCATTTCATTCCAAGTAGTTTCACAGTAATGGAAACACCATTCAGAGATGAATAACTTAATCCTTTCTCTTAACAGCCTTCCCCATCTCTTCCATTAGATTTGGTGTCTTTGCTGGCCCAGTATCTGCTTAACAGATATTTCTTGGTGTAAAGAGCTTATTTTCTAAAATATTTGTACAGTGGTTAGATGAAATTATGCTTTTGTAACTGCTTTCATTTCAAGGATAGTGTTGAACAAAAGATGCTAATTTAAGTCATTACAGGCTGTCAACAAAGACCTGTTCACTTTGACTTTTCAGGTAATTATGCTTTTTTAATACTTATAATGCAAAGTATATAGAGAAATAAATGGAATTAACAGCATAGGGTAATTTCTGATTTTTTAAGCTCTAAAGCAATGAATGTAGAGGACAAGGATGAGATTACTTTATTTGAAGAAAGACTGTCCAATGTCATTGTTTAAGTATATTGCAATTTACTGGACAGCCTCATCTAAATCACATCAAGTTGGTTTTTTTAAGTCTTCCTGAAAGAGGAGAGACTGGTGAGATACCTTTATCAGTCACATATGTATCTGTTTCGTGCACACTGTAGAATTTAGAAATCTAATTCAAGGAGAGATCTGCTTCGTTTGGTGTCAGACTTCCAACACAACTCTGTTTAACATAAGTAGCCACACAACAATCAGCAGCTTGTTCCAGAAACTCCTAGGGGCACAGATGGCTTTGTCCTACCTTCCCATGCAAATGTAGCAATGAATACCCACCAGTATATACCATGTGTATTTCGTCAGAAATATACATATATTTATGCAAGCTCAAAAGAAACCTTTTAAGGTGTCTTTGTGGATCCTTTCATTTTATTGTGATCTCCCTCTCACAAAGGGGTCATAGTTATCAGGCGGTACTAAGATAATTAGTTCCACAAATTAACACCGCTTTACCTGTTGCCTATTCCTTGGTCAGGCCAGCTAGTTTGGATTCCCTATCTTGCTTCCCTTTGGAACCTGGAGAAATCATTACTTTAGAATATGGGACTGTTCGGAATGACAACCTCACTCAATCTGATGGAGACGTCTCAAGACACTCCTGCTGTTCATAGCCTTTCTTTTCTATTGCAGGTACTTCTAAATTATTTTATGGATTAACGGTAGTAACCAGGATTCCAAAGCATACCAGGGTTTCATTTGATTTGCCTTAGTTGCCTCAATATACATCTGCAATGCCCTACTGACCCTGACATTTGTTGTCTTGGGTTTTGAATGGTATTATGGAGGCATTTTTTGTTTTCAATTCCTATTTTAACAAATGTTAAAGATGACAAACCACACTTCACTGTATCTATCCTGTAATTTAGCAGAGCTAAGAAGAGATCACAGGCTGAACCTGTATACTCCCTCAATAGGCACTCAAGTAATTTGATGCCGTTTTCCACCAAATTATTACATATGAATTTGTAGATTACACATGCTACACCATTACTTCATTGCAACTGCATAGTTTCCTGACTGGTGCATTCTCTGATGCTACTAAAACTCTCTCCCATGACGGGCCCAATTTTTTGGAAACAACTTGGCAAACTTTAAAATCTTCTTTGATGTTATTCTTTAGCTGGAGAAAGGATACAGCATCTATGATAATTTGGTCATATTTTTTTCAGTCTTAAGGGTCCCTCCTGCATTCTTTTGCACCTCAGCATTACCAGATTTAGCAGTCATGAATACATTTTCACATCAACACACTTTTCCTCACTTCTTTTAAACGTTTCTGTCATGTGTTTCTTTTTATCATAGAGAAGCAGCTTCCACTAACACATTTGTACAGCTATTACTGCCAGAGCACATTAAGTGCTCCAAAACTAGTCACATAGAAGATTACTGCCAGACAATCTTGGTGCTTGTTGGAATATAATGCTTGCAAACATGATAGAAAACAAAACACTGCTTAAACTCTGTCCTGATTATTTTCCAGAGAGCTTCAAATCTGAATGGGGCTCTTCTTGCCCTCATTCTTCACAGATAATTTTCTCAGTTTGTTTTATCCCTTTACTGTGTATGGGCCAATAAGCACTCAGCTAGAGACTGGCAGAGGGGATCTATTTCATTCAGTGTCTGTGTTTTAACCTCTCAGCTTTTCACCACCAGGGCCTCTGTACTTCAAAAATGTACCCAGCTGGCTTACAGTAGAATGTCCATGGTGCAACTCCATTACCTCAACCTGATTCACTAGCACCTGTCCCCTGCTATCACAGGTATTTATGCACTGCTGTACCCAGTAGAAATAGAGAATTAGTGCTAATTCTGGTGACTTTTTGGTGAGTTTAATCGGGTTAACCATCTGGGTCATTTCAGCTCTCTTCTCAAACCTGTAATAATTACTGCTTTTGAATCAGTCATTGCCAGCCAGCTGCATTGAACTAGAGTTCTGTGACTGGCTCATTATTAATTCTCTTTAAAGTAATTGTTATTTCTGAGTAAATAACAATCAGGATCAGATGGATGAAAAGAACTTTCCCTTCCACCCCCAATTACCAGTGTAAAAAAAAAATACTGAGTGTAGCCTTGGCACATCTTGCTCAGAACAAAAAGTTGGAACACATTTTACCATCTATAACAAACAGCATTTGTTTATACAGAGCAAAGCTTTCTGAACCCAGGACTGTCTCATTCTTGAAGAAAAGCTATCTCCAGCACACCAATTAGCACAGGGTAATTTATGTTCAGCCAAGTAGCATAAGGTTTCTCACAAAGAGGAGAGCCAGACTGAAAGGCACCTTGAAGGTAACTCACTCAGCGATGTGCAAAGGTTGCAGGCAGATATGGAGACATCTTTGGTTTACATCTTGCATTATGGCCCTATTTCAATTTAAAAAAAACCAAACAAACAAACAAAAAACCCAAACAACAACAAAAAAAACCCCCAAACACCAAAGACAACATACAAAACACAGGAATACTCATCAGCCTTTAAAGTAGTAGCCTATCCCTGCCAATAGCTGCTGTAAGCTGTAAAAAGTTTAATACCAAAGTTTGTCCTCAAGCCCTTTCCTGCCAGCTCCCAACCAGTGACATGTGGCACCTCTCACACAGAGAGGCTGGGGCTGATCAGTCCCGGGCTGGGGCAGGATTGGGTGGCTTGGCAGCACCCTGGCTCCAGAGGCACCCGTAGTTATATTGTGCTCTGTGTATTAAAGCAGAGCAGGGATTTGGGTTCTGTTCCACTCACCACATTAATTACTTACATAATAAAAAGGGATTTCATAGAATCATAGAAAGATTAAAGACCATCTAATTTCGACCCTCCTGCTATGGGCAGGGACACCTTTCACGAGACCAGGTTGCTCAAAGCTCCATCAAACCTGGTCTTGAACAATTTCAGGGATGAGGCATCCACGAGTTCCCTGGGCAGCCTGTTCCAATGCCTCACCACTCTCACAGCAGAGACCTTCCTCCTAACATCTAATCTAAACCTACTGTCAATTAGTTTGAGCAGTTTAAAATATATATATTATATATATAAAAAATAGCAGTATATATTTTTATATATCTGTTTGTATGGTTTGATGCAGATGCCGCCCAGCAATACCACTCAGGACCAGCGGGTCGGATCTCCGAGAGCTGCAGGGGGACCGCGCTGAGCCGCTTCCCATCCCAGCGCTGCCTGCCGTTCCTGAGGGCACATTGCCACCTAGCCACGGCACCGGTCCTCTGCAGCACACCAGCACAGCCGCCACAAGATGGGCTTTTTGAAATGATCCATCCTAGCACCACTATACTGGACGAATGTCATTAATTCAAAAATTCCCCTTTTTTTTTCCTTACTTTCTTGTGCAGCTCAGAGTGTAACACCCTCCTGCATCGATCTGCTCGTCACCACCTCTCCTGACCCCAGCCAGTCACTCCCTACAGCAAGACGGTGTCAGGATATGGCTTCAGAGCAACACCCATCTTGCGGCCACCTGCAGGGTGAGAGGGAGGGACTTCGAGTGTTTGCATTCTCTATGTTTCAAATAGGTACCGGTGGGGTGGGAGTAGGAATATTCTTCATGCATTTCCCAGGCAAAAAGTATGGAGTTTTGCTATTCAAATTACTTTTCTTTATCTTCTGTCTTTCAAGGGTTTTTTTCACCCACATTTTACGCTACTACCTTTTAAGAGAGAGTACAGCCTTTGGGGGACATCAGGACCAAATTTGGTATTGCCCAAGGTAACTTGAGTTTAACTTTATCCTGATAAAAAGTGATACAAGTTTTCAAAACCAAACAATTACTTTCATCAGTAATAGTGTGCTTTCTCATTATAACAAAATATTAGATAAAGGAACAGGGCATACTATGTTGAATCAACTGCATTTCTTCATAAAGCAGATTGGAATTATTTGAAGGTTTTCAATGAGGACATCAGCTCAGTAATTTACCCGTACAATGCTTGACAAGAAGGGGGAAATAATGCAGTTATTTTAATCAATAGCATCCTCTGTCAGCAAGTCACCTACAGGTCCTAGAACAAAGAAATGAGAGTGCCTTCACCAGAAAGCTAACATCTCACAGTGGACTGCTGAGACTGAAGTGAACAAAGTCTTTTGTGAACCCAAGCAAACCTGAAGTCAAAAGCAGCTGTCATTGATTTAAGTGTGCAGTACTGTATATTGACACTGCTATTGTTTGCTCTATAAGCTCCCTTCAGTAATACACACTCTGTTACAGAGGCCTTGCACAACTGAAGATTTTGTTGAATGACACAATGGTGCTTAGAATTCCCAAGCTGGATTGCAAATATTTATTTCAGTATCTCCTCAGAAATGCATTGTAAAAAGAACCTCTCTTTGAAATTGCACAGTGGCTCTATTGACCTTTTCCCAATACATTTCTAGAAAGTGCCACACTCAGCTAAGAATAAAATACCTTCAAAGTATAGCTGTGTCTTTGCCCCAAAAACTGTAGGTACAGTAAAGTCTTCTCTTCCAACTGTAGAGAAAATTATTTCATACCATACTCAAATGCATTGCAGGTAATAATTTGAGGTTTCTCTTGTGAGATGCTATCTCACATTTCAGTACCACTTCAAATGCCTTTAAACATATCCCCCAAAAAACTAGAGTCAAATATATGAATAGGGTTGAGATAATTGCATGTCCATATACAGAATAATATAGAAATGGAGGGATGCATGCAGAAATTCCAAAGACACTATTAGAAGAACACTAAATGATTGTGAGGCTAAACATATCTGCAAATCTACAACATAGTAGTGCTGACAAACATCACTGGTCCTAAATTACATCATAGCTATAGCATTGTTTGAGGTTGCAGAATGTGAGTATTTATTCCACAGTCCTTACCATGTGAGTTTTTGAATTCTCCAAGAAGTTGTGTTCTCTGGTTCAGTAACTGAAATGGCTCTAATCTGTCTCTGTCAATACTTCACAGACAAAGGGGATGCCCTTTTGGGCAAAATGTTCAAATCTGACCCGCTTTGCTCCCTCCTACCTCAAGTTGAATAAGCATTGCTTATTTCTACAGAGCATGTAGCTATTTTGGATGTCAAAGTCACGTGACTTTAAAGGTTATTTCTTGTGGCAGCCCTGGCCTTTCTTTCCCAGCAGTTATACACATGACATGCCTACACTGCACAAAAGATAGCAGAGCATGCATCCCTAAGCCAGCCCCAGCATGAAGAGCAATGCGGTAACACCCTCACAGCATGCTCCCATACTAATTAGCTTTGTCTTGATGGCTAAGCAGCACAGGAATAGCCACCTAAATGCACATACAATGCCTCCAGAAATAAAGTGAGTATCCTCAAAGGTAGACACCATTTTACTCAGAGTAAGTTTATCTTTCCCGATCCAGTCTGGCTGCAGAGAAGACTAGGGTAAAGATAGAGCCTCCCCTGCAGTAACTGTTCCTGTCTCAGACAAACAGAAGACTCATAACCTTTTATTCTTACCTCTTTCTGCGAGGGTCAGTAAATATACTTGATATTTCTAGCCTGGGGATGAAAATTTTCCTTATTATGGGAGCTTGTCTCTCTACAACTGTCCTGGCAATTGCACAGTGCTTCATTGCACAATGTAGATTCATTCACATCATTATTGTCATGAAATAGGGGAAACTCCCTGCACACTAAATCATGCCAAGCTTTGTTATGTTTACAGGGTTGAGGTGTTTGGGGGTAATTTCCTTATCTGGGCCTTCATATGCCTGTATGCCCCAACAGACATCTTTCTAAATAGCAACCAAATTATTAGCACATAACAATTTATGCATCAATAACATTACTTCATAATTTAACAATGTTAAATGCGGATCAGAGTGATTCTCTTGCATTTTCCAGCTAGCATGACCTTAATTATACTGATACCAATTCCCAGTACCCTGTTACACTGGAGATAATTGGCTCTATCAACTTCATGTCTAAACCTTCACATTTCCACCAATTTAATGTGTTCAGTCTCAGCAAATTCTGTGCTATTGGCAAAGATTGTAACATCTGAAAAATAAGTAACATATGGCAAGAAAAAAAACTACTAAGCATGATCATTTATGTAGTTTTAAGAGTCTCTGGTGAGTTTATCTCAAGGAAATAAACCCACTATCACAACAAGTAAGTTGTGATAGGTCTTTTTTGCCTTCAGTGTAAAAAAAAAAAAAATCTCTGTCTACCTTATTGCTGGCATCAACTTTTTTCCCGTAGAAACAAACATTTATTGTTAGATTTAGTTTTTTGTTGTCAGATTAGGTACCTAATCTAGCTCTGAACCTTGTTCCAGTAGCCTTTTGTTAACTCTTTGCAATCACCTATTTTCTCTAAAGCTCATGTTCCTTCATGTCCTATGACTAGAAAAAAATTTGTCCACAACTACTTACAACTCATTCTTCTTTTGTTCGCCACCAGGTTCTAGTAAATCTCCACAACAGCAGAAGTTCTATTTGCCCCGTTTTCCCTTCTTTGGACTTTCCTTGTTTATTCCTTTCATGTTCAGTGTCACTCAGTGCTTAATCAGTGGAAATCAGCTTTCTCTGGTGAGGCTAGAATAACAATCTTGCCATGTAGAGGAGGAAGCTACTGGAAATGAAGATTAAAAAATGCAATTATGTGAAAATATGAAATTAATTAGTAGGTATCAGAAATGCAGTATTATCACCACAGAAAATAGTTCATATTACCTAAGGGAATAACAAAATTTAGCTGATCTAAAGACTTCCTGTAGTAAAGAGGAAGAAGGTCTTTCTTTGTGCAATTAAGGGCATTTAAGCAAGACACCAAAAATCACCCACCAGATAGCCTTTTTCTGCTCAGTGAAGACAGAGAGAACAGTGTTAGGAGCTGGTTAATTTAGCTGTCAACAGCTGCTAGTTGTGAGACATCCTTTGCTTCAACTGTAAGGATACATAGTGAAGAGGAGGGGGATTGTGAAACGCAATGGTAGAACAAGAATCATAGATTAAGGATGCTTGAGGTACTGCTACTGGATACTTAAAAGAATTCCTCATGAACATGTCTGTAAAGTACATACTGCTCTACACCACCAGCCTCACTGGTGGCACATATAGGGAACAGTCCCCACCATTGCTGTATTTTCATATTATGTGGGAGAACCCAAATGCATATGGCTGGCCTCTCATGATTTTGCAAGCACTGAGAGTTTGAGAATGACTCTCTGTGTGTTCCAGGGAAGTCCAGGGATGACAGAATTGCAGCAACATTTAGGTACAGTGAGTTGCCTACCCAAATACCAACAGAGTACTTCTCTTCCCTGTCATCTCTTTAATTCTTATTTTTCTAGAATTACATCATGTTGTTCCTCCATTTTCAACATCTATGGAAATAAGTATTGTATACTATACTGAAACACTGTAAAAAACTTTACCATACTGTAGAAACACGTGTCCTTAACATTGGTATTTTATCTCATTAAAGAGTATTAGCCAAGAAGAAACGAAAAAAGAATAATCATCTTCCTTTTGGTAATTGTCTCGTGAGCAGAAAATTTACAGTGCAAGACCATGAAGTTCTCCTGTAATATTAGTTGTTTTTGATACAAGATTATAGTTTAATAAAAGGAGTGTAACACATCTCTCAGTTCATTTTTCATATAACAACTAAACCCATGGTAGATATATGCCTTCAGTCTTAACTACAATTTCCTATTACACTAAAGACATTGTTGCTAGTAACATAGAAGATACTATTAATACATTGTAATTGTGTCACAGAACATCTTTCATGTGCAAATCAATTTGCTTGAATCCAGTAAAAAAAACATTCAGGGTTGAAACATCACTAATTTAATGCTGAATGTATACACAAGACCTTTTCCCCAAAAAATCAATGCCTAATTTGTTTGTGGAAAGAGCAGAGGCTGATTAACTGCAGACATATTCCTGAAAATATATTGCTCTAGCTCAGGATGAAGACATCTTTCTTTTTCTTAGAGGCTCTATTTCAATTATTTAGAAGCTTCTTTTACCTGACATGAGTTCCTGAGGGAAAAGTTCTGTCCAACTTGTACCTGCTACTTTGAATCCATAACACTGTTTTCATCTGGAACAAGAAGGCACAAGTGAATTAGAAAAGAGTATTTGAAAAGAGTTTCCTGTCCCATTCACCATATCCCCCTGACTTTTCATTCCAACTGCAAGCTTCAGGCTACTTACCCAACACTGGTTCCAGGTGCAATCACATCTTACCAAGCACTGCTGTAACTCCCTGTCAGCCACGGAAACATTTTGTGGAGTCACAGCTTAACAATGGAGCATGACAGCATGTAGCAATGTGACACTGTAGACTACCAGGAGGCACTGTGGAAAAATAGGAGAAAATTTATAATGAAAACTACTTGGTCCTGAGGACCTAATATCCACACCAGACATGGTTAGGGTTTGTCTGTCTATTCGTTTTGGACTTTTTCTTGTAAACAGAACACACATCTGTGGCTGGAGAATATCAGATAGCTCCTGGAGCATTGCTGCCTCTCTTTCACCCAAGAGGAATCCATTTCTCTAACTGCCCCAGGATGCAAAGTACATTAGGTGGGGATAATCAGCAGATCGACTTAAAAGGCACACTCCCATTTGCACTAGCACACTGACATCAGCTCAACCCTGGAACACTAAAGTCTCTCCCACTCAGGTGCATTTGTGCTTCTGATCATCAACTTTTGTTTAAATCCAGACCTTAATATCAGATTGCTTTTCAACCAGGCATTCTCTTTTTATGTAGATATGTTTATAACCATTCAAGCTACAAAAGAGTCTGTTCTGAACTGGATCTTTTGGAAGCTGCTGCACAAAAATACTGGATAATAAACATTTAGCAGTTTCACATTACAGACACTTTTTCAAAAGGGAAATCTAAGTTAAATCCCTGCCAGTCCATGCTGATTCATGGCAGCAAAAGGTTACTTTTGCTTTGCAAATACATTTTCCAACAGAACATTATGCTTGCATAGCTCAGGAAAATATACCCCTATAATAATAGTCTACATATGCCATCAACTCCATCTGCAGAAACACTCGATCCCAGCAATCAATCATTACTTCCAACACAGCAAGGCCTAGGCTGTTCAAATCAGTTAGTTAGCTCAGTTATCAGAGGCTTCTAGGTCACCTTGGACACATTTGAGCCATAAAGCTTGTGAAAACAATGGAACTTGCAGTGTTGCAATATCATAGCAACAAAGCTCAGTTAATGCTCATTCAGTATTTTGGTATTCTAAAATCAAAACTTGATTTAGAATATCAGACATAAAAAAGAAACAGTCAGAAAATGTTTCCTGGCTGGTATGAAGAATTTAAGAAAAGAGAAAAAGAAAGAAACAGGTTCATTTCACAGAACAGCTGGTATTTGAGGTAGCTATTTTGGATGGAAAAAATTTTAGAACTCAGTTAGTTGCCCCTAGCTGGTGACCAAGGATAGTATACACATAACTCACTGCCAGACACTTATTCATGCCCTCTCAGACACCAGATGGAATACCCTGTGGCACCTCCAATACATACTGATGTGGGAATAACTGAACTTAGCTCCAAGAGTGAGATCTCTTCCAGACAGAGATTCTGAATGTAGGTATCTTAAAGAAGCTTAACCTTACATCATAGAAAACTGAGGCTAGAATCAATTGTCTGAATGGAGATCAGACACAGGCAATTACTCGGTAAACAATAACATTAATATTTAATAACTTTTAATCTCCCTGGCTAATTATTTGGAATTTAGCTATATTAGTGTTTTGTAGTAAAACTGCACAATACAGAGAAACTACCGCTTTGTAGGATGTGAGCCTATGAGCCTGTAATATTATTACCCTGCTAAATAATAGAGATTACAAACAGTTCAAAATTATACGAGGTTGGGTGTTCGGGGAGGGGTTTTAAATTAAGTGCAGAAGGAACTAGGGAAGGTACTAGCTAGTGGACTATACGTTTCATGTTCTCTAGACCACTTTACAGCTCTACGTTTTTTAATATGTGAATTATCTACAGATTGTACATTTGAAGGCTTACAGAAAGAAGAAAAGTTAAGATTTCGTAAGTATTCATTTATAAAACAGTGCACTCCTTGAGCGCACATTCCTCAGCTCTCCTTGGATCGCAGCGTGTGAGTTCCTGGCGCGTTCGTTCCCCCGTCCGCCTGGAAGAGCTGCTCTGCAGTTCCCGCCAGTGGCCGCTGCGGGGCGCCCGCTCCCCGCGGCACGCCGGGCAGCCAGGGCAGCCACGGGGGAGGAAAACCACGAAAGCCTTAAAGAAATCGAAACAAAAATAATCCGGCTTTCCAAAACCATCATCGCACTCCTATAAGGGGTCGTTACGTTTCAGATTCCGACGGCAAAAAGCCGACCCTTCCCTCGCTCCTTGGGATAGTAAAAACAATAGAAAACGATGGGCCAGAACTGTTTTCCAAATACAATTATTTTCAGGCTTGAATTCTGGCTCTGCGTTTTTTCTACAAACGTTACTAAGATTCATCTTCCAAGAGGAATTGTTAACACTTATTAAGTGGTCTTAAAAGTGAGCTTGTGAGTTAGTAGCTCATTTGCGTTGCACTAAAAAAAAAAAAATAGAGAAAAAAAAAAGCCTCATTCTGCCTAAATATATATATATATATATTTATATAAAGATAAAAACCCCAGCTATCTTAGGGCTGAATGAAATTACCTGTACCATTAGAAGAGACATGTTAATTAAGATAAAACTGGGAACTCATACTGGTATGCCTACATACATACATGTATGTACACAGAGGCCCAAAAATGGCAATTGATACTTCATCTTCTGAAAACTCAAAGGCCCTAGAGAAATGGAATAAATTTCAACTGTATAGAAACCCAGCTATTACATTCTTCTTCTCCTTTCCCAGTTCAAACAACCATTATGTTAAATGTTAGGAAAGCAGCCTATTCTGTCCATAGCACTTCCATAAAATACTAGGTCTAGTCATCACCTACCTGTCTGTAGTGTGATTGCAACAACATCCTCCAGTGGAGCCTTTTTAGGTTCAACCAAAGAAAACACAGATCCTCCAGCCGGGACTTGAAGGCGTGTAGGTAGCTGTTGTCACTGCAGTTCTCTGTGCAGGGTTAGATGGGCGCCAAGAATTATTTCAGTTGTATTCAACCTGCTGACAGAAATGTCAATAATATCTTTGAAAACACACACACTCACAAAAACCCCTCTCATGGCCTCAGCAGGTAGGAACCTGCCTTTGAAATTACCCCAAGAAATACTCACTTTCAGACAGGCACTGTGAGGACCCTGTCAACTCAGTGGCCAAGTACCTGCAGAACATTACCTGCTAACTATCTGCACCCAGCACAGATGTTCTATGTCAGGGCCAAAAAGCAAGTGTCACAGCTGTTGTACAGTACTGAACACTGCAGACCTTAAGGTGGACCCTCTCTGTAAACTATTCTGTAATGATAAATAGGACTGACATATTAGGTTACTATGCCCAGTCTGGCAACAAATGTAATTTCACCTGAGTTAACTTCTTGCAATATCAAGAAGCTTAGAAAGTCTGTTACAGAGCAGTGAATGAGTTTGAATGCCAACATCCTCTTTCATATTTGAGGGTTTTTACTAAAGATAGCCTGCATGTTCATCACAGACACTCATTTCCTTAGACTACATTTCCTTTCATTTCCTCATAACACTACAAACAAAACCTTGAAGTTTTGACATGATATTAAAATCCTATGATTGGCTGCATTCCTCTACTTTCTTGGAAACCAGGTTTTAGCTTTTAACTTCTGAGAAAGTAAAGTGATGTTAACCAATATAAAACCAGTTATCTGGAGCTGAGAACTGAATTGCACTGTTCAGAGTTCAAAGAAATCTTTAAACTCTCCAAACAGCATGCTTTAATATCTCTAAATCAAGGGGGAAAACAGGAGTACTTTACAACATATTTCCTCTATTAGAAATGAACCTGATCATTTTAATACACAGATCACAAACTTATTTAGAAGGTTGTGGATTGTTTTTATAGACCAAAGGATCACTGGAATTTGAGGCTGTTGAGTTTTGTTGGGGTTTTTTGTTGGGGTTTTTTTGTTGGTTTGAATTTTTTGTGGGTGGGTTAGGGGAGTTGAATTCAGTTGAGCATTACTTTTATCACACTATCTGTGTTGGGATTGTATCTTATTTTAATGAGTTGAGAGTCACTAAGCCATTTGCTCACCCCTTTCAGATTCTTATATAAATGATATCAGGAATTCCTCTCTGCTGAAAGCAAGATGAGCCATTTGCCTTTGTATCAACAACATGACTATAATATATGCCTATAACAAACACCATAGATGGAATCACAAATTCACTGAGGCTCTCTTGCTAAATACATATATAGAGTACAAATATGTTGTCATATGTACATGCAGGCAGCTTTAGTAAAATACAAGGAAATAGCACAGCTGAAATACAAGGAAAGTAGCTAGACTAATGTTATCATATATCACCTGCATTTGCATCTAATGTCTAAATGGAGAAAGAAAGCACCATGTTTAATCCAGCACCAGCTTATCCTCTCCTTCTGTCACTCTTCTTTGAAGCTCCACTCGCAGTATCACATCATTTCTAGAAACAGCTATTGGAACAAACAGCTTAGCTGCAATGGGAGTGTGGCATCATCTAACGCAGCATTTTACAAGACTGAGAAGCAAGCAGACTGCAATACAGGCAGAACCCCTACATTCCTCTGCACACCTGGCTGCACTGCCTGCCTGGGCCTGGGGACAGGGCAGAAAACTGCATGAGGTGGCAGGATCAGCCAAGTGCTGTGCATTTCCATACATCGAGTCAGCCAGCACCACACAAAGATAACAAGCCGGGTGATAAGGAATTACAGGATGAGTGAAGGCTGCAGTTGCCAAGATGGGATCATTCCTCTTGCTGGCCACATGTTGCTTTTTTGTCTTCTGTGTCACCACTCACTATGGGAAACTGATCCAGCTACACCTTTTTTTTTCTCTGAAGTTGCTTCCAGTCATATCAGTTTCTGTATCTGGCATATCAAATGTCTGTGCTAACACAAAGTGAGAGCAGATTACTCAAGATGAGACTGCCTATTTCAAAGGCAGCGTATACTTGGATTGGCTTAAGTAACACTGCACATTAAGGGGTGGGAAGGGGAATGCAGAAAGAAACAAGAAGAAAAAGCTAATTTTTCTAATGAAAAAGAAACCCAAACTCAAACGTTTTCCATTAAAACATGTAATAATTTTGCAGAAAGGGAGCACAGCTTAAGCCCTATTTTGGATGTGTGAAACTTGTCATTTAAGAAGTCCTTACTTCTTAAAATAGAACGATTTCTATTCAGTTATTTAATACCCTCATATTTTAGGGTTGAAAAATTATTATTGGACTATTGAACATTAAGATAATGACTATAGGAAGTACATTGTTTGAAGGCAGGAATTTCTCAGGCCTGTGAATGAATCTGCTAATAAATATTACTTTGAAACATAACTTCAGCATTTTTATACCTGCATATGACAGTTTTGCAACTGCAAACATTCTCAGCTTCCACGTATAGATCTCAAGATGTCCATACAAAGAGACATACAGTGCACTGAAGGCACTTGAAATTTGGCTGACATTATTCCACAAATCTATTCCTTAAATATATGTCTGAAAAATTACCAGTTCACAATTCAAAGAAAATGTATGATAATAAAATCCCTGAATAAATCCTAAGAATACCAATGAGGAAAAAAAACTCAGATAAGAAAAAAAAGAAAGGGAAACCTAGAAAAATCACCTAATTTTCTTAGAACTTCTTTTATCTTAGTGGGTATCTTCCCACTAAAATAGATTGTATTTTTCTATTCCTAAAGTAGGTTATAGTCAACTAATAGAAGTACATGGAGTTTCCTATCATACAATGAATCTGTTGAGATAATAAGTACCAGCTGGATCCATCCCCAACAGCAATAACAGTATGTAGAGCACGATTATAATGTAACAGATTGTGAAACAGAAGAGATGGTTTCTCTTGTAATAAGGCCCTTATGTTAATACAGTAACAGAAGAGAGAGTTTTGCTAGTACACAATGCTTCTAGCAAGGCCTTTATGCTAATGTAGTAAATTATTTCATAGGCGAATTCTCCAAAAATATTGCCTGTGAATATTCTTAGGAGCTTGATTACATATGTGCTTATGCGCAAATGTGGCCCACTGCTGAATGAAGCAGGGCCCCTGGTGACATTGGATATTGGAAGAGGCTGATGCAGCAAATGCCTTCTACACCTCAGCCTATTCTAGTCTAGAAGTCTGGCCTCAGGAACTTCCCAGAGATCAAGAGGAAAATCTCTAGCAAGGAGATTGGTAGAAAAAGATCAGGTCAGGGGGTACTTAAGCAAACTGGATTTACATAAGTCCATGGGCCCTGACAGGATACACCCACAAGTGCTGAAGGAGTGGGGCAATGTAATCATGAGGCCACTTTCGAAAGTCTTGGATTGATCAAGGTAACTGGGAAAAGTACTAGAAGACTGGAGGAAAGCAAATGTCTCTCCTATCTTCAAGAAGGACTCAGGGAACTACAATTCAATCAGCCTCACCTCAGTCCCTGGGAAGGTGATGCAGCAGCTCATCTCAGAAACCATTTCCAGGCATATGAAACAATATTAAAGGGGGAATCAGCATGGCTTCACTCAGGGGTGATAAACTTCTACAATAAAATGACTAGTCTAACAGATGATGGGAGAGCAGTGGATATTGTTTACCTGGACTTCAGTGAGGTTTTTGGCACTGTCTTATGTTAGGACCTCATAGAGAAGCTGTTAAAGCATGGGCTGAATAAGCAGTGAGATGGATTGAAAACTGGCTGAATATACTGGCCCAGGGGGTGGAAACTGATAGAAGTCTAGTTGAAGATCAGTAATAAGCAGTGTATCCTAGGGGTCAACACTAAGTCCAGTCCTGTGCAACATTTTCATTAATGGTTTGGATTGGCAGAGTGTACCCTCAGCAGGTTTGCTGTTGTACAGAACTGGGAAGAGTAGTTGACCTGCTAGAGGGTTGTGCTGCCATCCAGAGGAACTTTGACAGTCTGGAGCAATGGGCTGCCAAGAACCTCATGAAGTTCAGTAAGAGTAAGTGTAAAGTTCTGCATCTGGGAAGGAACAATCCCAAATACCAATATACACTAACAGCTACTCATGTGGGAAGCAGCTTTGAGAAAAAAAGCACCTCTGGATCCTGGTGGACCTCCAGCTGACCATGAACAGGCAACGTGCACTTGCAGCAAAGAAGGGTAATGGATTCCTGTGCTGCTTTAGAAGGAGGTGGTGCCAGCAGGCTGAGGGAACCAATTCTTCACCTCTTCTCAGCACATGTGAGGCAACATTGAATCCTGGGCCTCTTCTTGTAGGAAACATGCCCCAGTCTTGTATTTATCTTAGTGGCCCTTCACTGTACTTTCTCTAGTATGTTCATCTCTTTCCTGCACTGCAAATGCTACATACTTCTAGCCAGCAAGAATACGTACACAGGCAAGGCCAAACATCAAGCAGGAAGATTTGGCAGGCAGAGCCACAGAGAACCATTCCAAATGTCGAGTTGCTTAAAGGCTACTTACTGTGTTCAGCAATGAATGTAAACGCAAACAGTTTAAACTATTGGACAAGGAAATTTTTGTCAAAATCTCTTATGAACTGAATTTGTTTCATCTTCAGGCTTTCCAAAAGTCATTTTGCTGAGTAGCATTTACCATGGATTTTGAGATCTTTGGAGCTGTTACAGGTTTTTAACAGGTTTTGAAGTTGTCTGTGTAGCCATAGTTGTTGTTACCTTCCAGAGCAAAGATTTTTGTCTTGCTATTGGCAACACTTAAGACCTCACTGTTCCTATGTGTCTTTCACTACTAAAACATATTTGCAAATTAAGTTTTGTCTTCCAATAACCAAGTAGTCAAGTGGAACACCAGCTTGGGAGCAAAGCTAGTGGGAATATTTGCCTGTTTGCCAAGTGTCTGCATATCAGTCCCCATTCAAAATGGCCTGCTGACCGCCAAGAAAGATTCAGTGACACACTTGTTGCTGATAGATCAAGTTGAAAATAGCCACCTGCTGTTAGCTTGAATGATTTTGTTTTTCTAAACAAGGCTCATAGCATTTGGTGCATGTTTTTTCCAAAAAGCTTCAGTGCCCAGACTTTTCCTTCCCAGTTCAGATATTATAATAAAGCAGCTTGAAACATGCTTCTTAACAGCATGTTTTGCAGAAGGCAAGCACTCCCCCAAGGGAGTTAGTCATTACTGAAGAAAATCCATAAATTTTGATAACTCTAATGATGCGCTTAAGATAATACTCTTTATTCCTGAATAACAAAAATTTTCTACACTATACTGTACTCACATACAGCTTCCATCTCTTTGAAATGTGACAGTATACATGGGATGTATGGTTAGTGTTCTGTTAACGTAGAGAAAATTGTAGGAGAAGGGTTATCGGGCTTCAAATACCAGAAAATCCATGCAGAAAACAAGGATTAAAAAACAACAAAAACTCCCTAGTATTTTGTTTCACTCTCTTCAGTTGTCCCATTTTCAGGTAGCCTTTTGATACTGGTGCAGTAACAGCACCTGATATAGATCGCTACTATGACCAAAAAGTTAAAACATTCAAATGTCAAAAGTGGCACATTAATGAAGTTATAATGGAAAGTCAATATAACCGAAGTAAGTTTGGAGAGACAGATATTTCATTCCATTCGTTACATTTTTGATGTAATGAGGTTTGGACACACACACAGAGGTTCCTGTAAATCCTGAAGAGAGCAGTTTCACTCACTCATCTCATCCCACATGCTTTGTTTTCAGAGTAACAATCTCCAAATTTAAACAGGATACATGTGCTTCCAGAACTTGGGTTTGAAGGCAGACTACTCAAAATTGAATAAGTTACTGAAGTTTAATTATTTATAACACTTTAAGTAGGATTAGACAGTTTAGAGAACCGCATTCTCAATTCTTCCATTCTCCTTGGACATGCTAACCATTGCTAAGAACTCAGGGCTGGCTCATGATCTCTGCATAATAAAAAAAAAAAAAAAAAATCCAAAAAACCCCAAATGACCAAGAACAAAGGAAAAAAAATCTCCTGCAATTTCAGCATCTCTGAAATTTACTCTACAGAAAATATACCTCTTCAATATACAGGTAGTTACCATGTGTGGATACCATAACATTTTCTAAAATACAGCTGCTTTTTCTAGTCTTGTTCCCACCTTTGGAGCAGATTCAATATTCTTTACAAAACTAGTACTTCAAAATTGAAAAATTTTGCAGCACCATCTTTAGGGGCAAGAAAAAAAAACAAACACAAACCAACTATCCAAAAATGAACAAACCAACCAAAATAGGGAAAAAAACCCCCACACAAACAAACCAACCCTCTCCCACAATTAAGTAATCTCAGAATATTTTTGCACTTTTGCAGAAAAGCCTAAATAAGTTTTCCAGGACTTCCCAGAAGCAATGCAGTACCGCACAGCCAGCACACGAGGTCTCCAGCACACGCCGAGACTCATTTCTCAGCCCTGCCTCACACATGGGGAATAATACGTAATACATGCATACATAACGCTCATACAGCATTTCCAGGTCAGCTTGGAAGTCTGGGACCTCTCCCCGAAACAGCTAGGCCCCCATGAGCAAGGTGCCAAGCTCTTAATTTGCAAATCTTGCAGAAAAGAAAGGGAAAGCTGACGAAATAGATGCAAGAAGTATTGCTGCACTTCAGCTGCAGGCACACAGGGATATACATACTCAGGGCAGTCCTGCTCTCACTGGTTATAGTTCTTCAGCTGCCCTCCTTTTCATCCTGCCTTTCCTTCCCTTAATTTCTACTCTGGCTGTATGTAATTACATAATCTATTTATAATATATATATTCTCCTGTTGAAGCACATCGCAATGCTCAGACACAAACTGGTATCAGGAATTTTACGAATAAAGCTGTGATTTCCCTTTTCCTCTTCGTAACTTTTTTAAACACAATATCTCTACGCTTTTTTATCCCATCCATATTATTCTCCAGATGTTTTCCATGTGTCTTAAAAAGGTAGCATATATTTTGGATGCAGGTAAAAACTTGACCTTCTATAGACAGAGAGGTTATCATAGACTAGTTTGGGTTGGAAGAGATCTCTAAAGTTCACCTAGTCCAACCCCCCTGCAATAAGCAGGTACATCAACTAGATCAGGTTGCTCAGAGCACCATCCAGCCTGAGCTTAATGTTTTCAGGGATGATGCGCCTAACACCTCTCTGGGCAATTTGTTCCAGTGTTTCCCCACCTTCATTGTAAGAACTTTCTTCCTCATATCTGGTCTAAATCCACCTTTTTTTAGTTTAAAACCATTACCTCTTGTCCTAGCACTATAGGCCCTACTAAAAAGTTTTTCTACTGAAAGGTCACAATAAGGTCTGCTCAGAGCCTTCTCTTTTTTGGTCTGAACCACCTGAACTCTCTGTCTTTCCTTATAGGAGATGCATTCCATCCTTATGAGCATTTTTGTGGCCCTCATCTGGACCTGCTCCAAAAGGTCCATGTCTTCACTGTGCTGAGGGCTCCAGAACTGAACCAAGGACTCTGCTGCTGGGGTCTCAAGAGAGCGGAGCAGAGGGGCAGAATCCCCTCCTTTGACCTCACCATCAGGTGGGTCAAGCAAGACTTACACTTGGTGAAGCCATGCTGGCTGTCTCAAATCACCTTTATGTCCTCCTTGTACCTTAGCATAGCTTCTAGGAGGATCTGATCCACAATCTTGCCAAGCAGAGGTGGTGCTGACAGGTCAGTAGTCCCCAGAGTCCTCCTTTCTACATTTTTTCATGTAATGTTTCCCATTTTCCAGTCACCAGGGACTTCACCTGACTGCCATGACTTTTTGAATATCATGAAGAGTGACTTGGTAACTACATCAGCCAACTCCCTCAGGACTCTGGGATGTGTCTCGTCAGCTCACATAGACTTATGTATATTGAGGTTCCCAGGATGGTCACAAACCTGATCTACCCTTACAGAGGGATGTACTTTGTTTTCCCAGTCCCTGTTGTGGTTTTGCCCACCAGCCCATCCCTGGGGCTGAGGATGGTTTTGTCCAGGTGATTTCCGGACAAAAAGGCCAATCAAAAGTCCAGTGATGCCTTTGCTAATTACATCTTTAAGAAAACGGAAGAGAAGCTTGTTGCACAGTTAAAAATTAGGAGCAGCAGCCATGTAGAAGAGCAGTGAGCCCGAGCAGGGCCAGACTCCCTCCTCCCCCAACTTGGGCTGGGGAGGGGGGGGCTGGTGTAGCACTGAAGCCCTCCCTTTCTCTCTGGTAAGAGAGTGAAGAAAAAAAAAGTTTAAAAGACTGACTACTTGGACAGAAACCGCTGCAGAGAAATTCCAGCTGAGAGATAACGGAGCTTCCAAGGTTGAAGCTGGCAGCTGGAGGAGAGAAGAAAATTCAAAGGAGGGAGAACTGTTTCTTCCCTTTTCGCTCTCTCTCCTCAGCAGGGAAAAGACTGAAAAGTAATCCCTGCTGCTTGTAAAAGTTTGTTGGGGTAAGGAGATCCCCCATGCGGCTCACAGAGGAGCTTGTGGATATACCAGAGAACTGAGACTTCATGAGAAGGACTGAAGTGAGGTAGAGTCCTGCTGAAAACTTTGTGACCCTTGAAGGGAACGATGCTTATGCCGGAGCAAGGACAGCTGGGATAAGCTTAGGATCTCAGTGAAAGAGATCCATGCTGCTACTGGAAATTTTTTACCCTGAGAGAGATGAAACCTACGCTAGAGCACAGAACAGTTCGGGTAGGGATGTTGGGATCCTTGTGTGTGGATCCATACTGCTGTTAAAGATTTTGTAACCCTGAGAAAACCTCATGCTGGAGCGAGGCGGCCCATGTGAATGTTGGGATCTGTGTGTGTGGGATCCGTGCTAGACCCATGCTGAGAAGTCTATCAAGGACTGTTTCTCCCATGGGGAGGGACCTCCATAGGGAAACAGGGGTGAACTCTTAAGCCATTATCCCCTGTAACCCTGTGGAAGAAGATCCATAGTAAGCAAGTGTCCCCTTGCAAGCCTGTGGAAGGAAGACCCTTCAGGACCTGGGTAACCCCCAGCCTTCGGTCTTAGCCCAGGAGGGGGTAAAGCCCAGCCCTGGTGGGGGGTGAAAAGCAAATTGACCCAGGACAAAACCACGACACTGTCTTGCAATCCATCCTTTCAACAGGTGTGGGAAGAGATACTGCCAGCGAATACTGAGGCAAAAAATAGTGTCTGAGTACCTCATCCTTCTCCTTGTCCCTTGTTACCAGTTTTGCTCATCATGATATGATTTCTTTGACCTTCGTTTTCTGGCTGACCTACCTATACATGGCTCACCTCTGTAACATTTCAAGTACTTCAGTGTAGCCAGCACATCTCAGAGCAACAGGCTGAGGGCCCTCACCAGCACCCTGTCCCTCTAACTTTGGCGTGTCATCCCACAGCTTGTCACACAAGCTTGGTATTATGCCCTTCCTCCTTCAAATCTAATTTAAAGCTCTGTCACTGAGCTCCACGAGCTCCTGAGGAAAGACCCTCTTCCTCCTTTGAGAAATGTGAATTCCATCTGACACCAGGATGGCCTGGTGCAGCATAGACCATCTCATTATCAAAAACCCCAAAATTGTGTCAGTGACACCAACTGGGAACCAAGTTTTAAGGATCTGGGCCTTTCTGTTTCATCTGATGTCGCTGCCTGCAGCTGGAAGGCTAGAGTTAAATGCAGCCTGTGCTCTGGATTCCATTACCAACCCAAAGCCCTGGAGTCTCTTTTGATTGCCCTTGGACTAGACATTGCAACTTCATCATCACCCACATGGAACAGCAGTAATAGGTAGCAGTCCAAGGGCCATACCAGCTGGGAAGTTTCCTCGTGATGTCCCTAACCTATGTCCTGGGGCCGGTAGGCCTTTCTGACCAGGGCAACACCTCTAGTGTAGATTATTGTCAAAGGAGACCACAAACACGCCAAACATACCGTGCTTGCCTCAAGCCTTGCTTGCCCCAGCACCCTACTCATACGTAAATATGTGTAGATAGCTTATTACTTACCATATCAGATGAATGGGAGACTCAAAAGAGTTCAAGTAATGATCTGCAGGAAGAATCAGCCTGTCAACCTACAAATATAAGTTATCATTATGAATTCAGGCCATTGGATTTAAAAGCCCAAAATTTCAGAACTGTTTTCTTTAGATATTAGTTCTCATGGAATAATTTTAAGGAGTATTTTTCTCATATTATTTTATGCTCTATTCTCTGAATTATACTTTTTTCTTAGTATTAGTTTGGATTACCTTTATGAGAAGAAGAAATGAGACCTGTAAAGAGATCTAATCTCACCTGACTGATGGCCAGTGAAAGAATTGCTGCCACCCTGTCTTGCAAAACAAAGTGCATTGAAGACTTCTTAAAGTGTATTATGCATGCTCTGCATGTTTGTGGTCTGCCCAAAATGTGAGTATACATAAAGATGTATGAAGGTCAGACTAGCATGATGTCTATTCTGTGGTTTGGACTAATTACCTTCCTTGTACATTTTTCTCCTTGGTATCAAATACACCATTTTGTAACAAAAACTTGGAAATGCTGAGCAAAAGCTGAAGATTGAAATAAGTATTAAATTTGTTCAAATTCTCCAAACCATTATAACAATAGCAGTCTTAGTCATTCTATCACTATTTTTCTTCCTTAGGTATGTATGAAAAGGTCAAGAAGTTTAACTGAACCCTCATCTTTGAAAAATCCAATTTATTGTAATAAGAATAAATGCTATGTCATCAACATGCAGTATTCTTTAAGCACATATTTTTAGCAGTTTTGTGAAAGGTATTGATTTGGTACATCTGGCCAATTCCATGTTTCTAAAATCCCAGCACATTTCATTTATATCATTTATAAAATAATATTTCAGAAAGAAGGTGACCTTCACAGAAGTGAACACAAGCAGTGTTTTTTTTAACTATTTAAATGTGCATCTATAATTTAAGAAATCTGCAGACAACTGGGTGCTTTTTTTTTTTTTTTTTTTGTAACCTTGGCAATGCAGAGCATGCTCTGAGAAAGAAAACAATCCAGGAGTTATCCACTGATATTATTTTATAAATGCATACTGCCTTTCTCAAAGGTTCTCCAGTCTAAATTAAGCATACAAATTGGATGCAGTAAGTGAAGGTAAACAGTGGGGAGGGACTGGAATGAAGGGCAGATTGTGCTCGTACAATGCAGTGAAAGCTTGTACATGAAACAAATATTGGTATAGACTAAACTGACAAAGACTGCAAGATATATAGCTGAAGAGAGAAATAAAATAATGTATAAAACATTAACCTACAACCCCCAAATTTCCAAACAGCAGCAACAGCAATTTATTTGACCATCCTAGGTGAATAATCAAAAGAACACCACTGATCACTCAGCTAAGTCAGCTTTATGCTGTTGTCTCCACAAGGACACAAGGCAGGCAGGGATTCAGCAAGGCACAGAAAGTGGGACAGCCCACAAGAAAGCCTTTAGCCCATCGTGCCACAGGAACTTGAACTACTGTCAAGTAGCTCATTTGGATGAATGGGGGACATGACCGCTTTCAGCAGGTCAGCAATTTGCATTCTTCCCATTTATTCATGTGTGCCTTTTATTTATGCACATTTTCAGAACATCAGAAATATGCAGAAGTTCATGCTTCAACCACAAGGCCATTTTGTAGTGACCCACGCCAAATGGCAACTCCCATAAATATTCATCAGGACTGAAGGCAGGACCCTCTCAGCTACAGAGCACCAGTTGCTCCAGAATGAACTGAACTGGGACTTCTGCTGTGATGAAATTACATAGCAAGCCATGTAGCCATTGGGATGACTCACTAGAAGAAAATATGATAGCGGTCTAAATCATAATCAAACAATGTTAGAACAAACACTGCATAATATAGTTGCAATATCAGGGAGTCAGAGCAGGAAATTAAAGGTAGATTATTTTAATACAAATGAGTATGACTTTTGCTTCTAGAAATCTTGTTAAAAAACCACACCATTATTGTTTTTCCATTGATTAGAAATAAGCACGGTTATTCATTCCACAGTATAAAGTGTTGAGAATTCCAACTACAAATCTAGATAGTTACGCACCTCTTACTTCCAGTCTTTGCCAAATGGACTAAGGAAGCCCTAGCATCTATCTGCAGCAGAAACAGTTGCAAACCTGGGCTACTCAGTTTTCCAGCCACAAAAAGGATTCCTTTAGGAACATCTTATCAGGACAACCAGTACATAATATGACAGCTTGTTTTAAGAAAATAATCAGCAAAGACAACATTACAGTACAGACTGCAATGAGAAGGTTCTTCAGGCACCTGGCAATTGTATGAAGAATTAAGAATTCTAACATTACAAGCTAGGACAGGATACAAGAGAAATCAACATTTCACTAGCTGCTACAAATGAAACTATGCCCAAGAGAAGTCCATCTGAAGTGTCAAGTCTAGCTTGTGCATACAGCATTAGTGCACTTCAACACAAGGAAAAGAAATCGTTTGTGACTCCTGGACTACCACCAGATGCAAAGAGGAACAGTATCAGCACATCAGCAGGCAGCAAATACATTCAGCTGCAAAGATTTCTTCAGCAGCATACAGAAGTGGAAAGTGAAATTTCAGCCAAAGCTGAAATTAAAATTATGAGAACGCAATTATCAGGACAACACTAAAACCAAGGACAAGTTTACATCTATGAAAGGAGTAAAGGCTGGCACTGCAGATGCTACATAAACAACCCATACTCCTGATTTCAGTTGAAACACAAATTCAGAAACCTCAGTGACCCTAAAGCTGAAACAAATAATTCAAGCAATACTTAGGTGAGTAAAAAACAAACCAGAAAAGAACTAAGAGCAAACAGTGTAGTGTGACATCCCAGCAGCTTAGAGGTCAGCAAAGATTTAAAAAGATGTAGTGTACCACACCTACCTCAGGAAGAACTCGTTGCACTCAAAGAAAAACAAATTCTGCAAAACAAAGGCTGAAATTAGACTCTTAAACCTCAGAACAGTAGTTGTAAGGACACCAAAATAATGTCTGCATCAGATCCAAGCAATTTAAACAAATACTAAACCAACTCATACACTTTGTGATAGTTACAGGCAGTATCACTTGACTGAATAGTGTAACTTGCTCTCTGCAAGTGGACTGACATTTTGAAAACTGTATTTGAGCACAGTGACTCCACCAGATATGCAAATAAGCCTTCAAGGGTGCTTTGCTCACAAGTGATGGCATTTTTATGTCCATAATGCAAAGATAACATGAAGGGAGGTGTAGCCATAACCTTCAAATACCCGAAGAAATATCTGGAAAAGCGTAATTAAAATTGTCAATAGTACCTACAGAACATGTGCTGACCTCTGCAAGCCTTAGTAAAATCCCCTAAGGGAAAAGGGTGATATAAGTGCCTAAAGACATTACTTCATCTATTCAGAAGCTATCAGAATTTGCAAACTACTGCATTCCAACTGAAATGGCAATGTTACATCCCACTTACATAGTACAAGAAAAGTAGGATGTATCCAATTCACTCCTTAATGAAGGTAGCTTTGCAGCACAAGCAACCAAGAACTGGAAACAATATTCAGTGAATTACAGAAGATCCAGGGAGACTTCGAAGACATTAAATAAACCTGTAATATATCAGTTTCCATAAAGAAAATTAAAATATCAAAACACATAGCTACACCAAAAAAAGAGTGCCGATGCACAGCACTCTGGAAAGGCAGCTCCTTGAAGAGCAAGTGCCAGACTGGAGACATCTCAAACAACCAAATGTTGTTATCACAGGATCACAAGGCTATTTAGCTAGAATGGACACACTGTGATCAAAGTCCAACTCCTGGCCCTGCACAGGACAGCTCCGAGAATCACACCATGTGCCTGAGAGTATCGTCCAAGTGTTGTAACCACTTCCCTGGGAAGCATTAATACACGATGTGGAGGTAGTTCAGTCCTGTACAGATCTACAATATTTTGTAAAGAAACATGTTTACATAGAGAATGCATTTTGGTCAAATATGATTAAAAGCAGTGATTTTAAAAAATAGTCAGATAGACTAAGCCCTTTTAATTACACAACAGACCGCTCTTGTAAGATTACTGTTTGCATTTCAGAAATCTGGCCAGAACCACAACTCCTCCCTTGGTTCCCCTCCTCCCTCCACTGGTCCTAAGCCACACTCCATTTCTATCTGAAAAAGGTTTTAGCACATAAAAACCCAAAAGCTGTCTATTCATCAGATCACAAAGTAAGAGTTATGCTATGAATATATATGGGCATTACAAAGAAACATGAGCAAAACAGCTTTCAGCAACAATTGAGAAAAAGGCTATGCACATGCAGACAAAGGACTGAAGCCTGAATTTGCCCTGCCTGGGTACACTCCTTTCAAGCTTTCTGAGCACTAAAGTGCTGCCTCCTTCCATTGTTTCTGAGGACTGCATACAAAATACACTTTGGGAAGAAGGAAATGGGTGGTGCTGTCTTCTACAAAGGAGCAAAGAGAAGCTGCATGAGAAAGCTGCTAATATAAGCAACAGGAAGAGGTTAACAGGGAGGAAGAATTATGCATCTAAAGAACAACAAAGGAGGCACAAGAAAGGAAAAGCACGTATTTGCTGGGAAGAGGAGAAGCAGCAGAGTGCACCCTTTCTTAGTCAACAAAGCACTTAAACAGGAATGATTTGTTGAATCATATTCAAGAGCAATAAATACATAATCCATATGAACATGAAATTTAGTGAAGTTTTTGCTATGAGCTTGGTGATTTTGCCAACAGTATTTTAACACAAAACTCAACAGTCTTTAGAAACTTTTATGTTCAGCCTTAATCACAGAAGGACTTCCATCAGTTTCTAGTTTGTTCAGCTTAAATAATAAACTGTGCTAGTATCTCCACTCAGGCAGTGAGATATAGTAAATAGGACTCCAGTTCTCCCTGGAAGTTGATTTTCACAAACCTTTAAGTTTTCTTGTTCTCTTCTACCAAGAAGGCACAGACTTTCCCAAAGCACAGTACTAAAACCTGAATGAAATTCTTCAGCCAAGTTCTCTGCTAACATTACATAGAATGGAAGATTCACTTACTTCAAAGGTTACCCAAGACACAAAAGCTGTCCAGAATGTGCATTATCAGCAAGCGGAAGAAATAAAATTAATCCAAGACAAATGTTTAGAGTGACCAGGAAAACCCATCCTCTAACCCAAACCAGAGTAAGCAAAGCAAACAAAGATTGATAAACTAGTATACTGGAGGAGAGATCAGAATATTGCATGAGAATGATGTGATGACATGATAATCACAGTGAAAAAAAGTAGGATAAAATTCAAATCAAGATGCAGATCATGCTTCATTTCAAGCAGTAGTTTTAGACATCTATATTAAAAAAAAATAAAACCAAAAAACCAAACTGCACAAGGTGCAGAGGGCCTACAGAAGTTTCTACTCTACCTGTCCCACTGAAGTCTGGTTTATTCTAACAGGACAGACTGGAAAAACATACAGCCACCATAAGGTATAGGTACAAGAAAAGAGAAAGGAAGAGAGCTACTCAGCCTAAAGAATGTTTAATACAAAAATCTCATATACACATAAACCAGTATATGAAGACTTGTTATCTTTTGACTACCAGAGCAATGGATCAGTCTCCCAGTTAAGAAATACAGCAACAAAGTCTATCTCTTAAGAGCAGAATGTGTCAAGGTTGTATGAGAGTTCTCTGGACCATCAAATCAGAACTACCCTTCCAGTTCTACACTGATGTTGAAAGCAAGACCTCAGTGTGAAAGGTTGCTTTTTTTTCAGTGCAAATTCCTGTGTTTTACTTGGACTCTGACCCAAGACACCAAGCCAGAAAAGTCACCCTTGGCCACAAAGACTACCTTCTGTTAGAAAGTGACAGTTCAGATCATTTTACTTGTTACACAAAATGGAACAGAAACCAGTTAAAAAACCCTCATATTTCTCTAGGTATGAAAAAAGCCTCAAAACAGATTAAATGCACCACCTAGGCAGTTCATCTCTGTCACAGCTACTGGCCCTGAGATAAGTAACAATTTTTTTCTGGAACTCTATCAGAAGAATAACAACTGCATGTTCAAATAGTTTGGTGGTGATTGAGAAAGCATTTGAAACATCAGTACTCTAGTGAAAGTTTCACTGAAAAAAAGATTGTCAAACTTCACCCCTCAAATGCCTTTAAGTAATGCTGTACTGTCTTCTTTTCCAATGTAGACATCCTAACTAAAAATGTGGGTGCTGTACTGGTATACAATGGTGTTTTTTTTCTTATATACACACATACACCATTTTTATAGATATATATAATGCTTTGATATACACATACAAAGGATTTCATTGCCTGCAAGGGTAACAGTGCTGCAAAGAAAATGATCCTTTTCTCAGAAGTTACACTACCTAGGACAAAATTACACCTTTAGGGATCCACCAAATAAAGAAATAAAATCCAAGCAAATTCTCCAAACTGAAAGAGAAGACTGAGCATGTCAAGCCATGAGAGAGTGCCACCAAATAAAAGGCAGAGGGAGACAATTCTATGCTTAAGGAGAAGCCGGAACTTCTACTTAGCACAGACTTTAGTTTCGACACAAGACTCATTTCTCCACAAGCAATGCAGTCTGTGTGTAGGTGTGTGGAGTGTCACTGTATAAATTTAATCCCAGGAAAATCAAATGAGAAATGCAGCTGATGATTGCTAGTAGTTGAATATCTTCAATTTATTCCTAAATGCTCGCTTCATGTAAGCAAGACAGAGCTTTAAAGATTTTCATATTCTAATAAAAACTATAAATTTGCATTTATCACATTTTCAACAGAAATCAGAAAGTAACAGATACCACCTCCCATCAGTAATAAACCTACTTTCACTCCCAGGCTTCTCTCAAAGCATGCCATTTTTAGACACAAGACTTTAAAGCTTACTTAAAGGAATCTAGGGAGAGATGATCATATTATACTAATCATCTCAGACGGCTGCTGTCTCCAGAGGGGGTCAATTTTCAGGGTAATTTTAACAATGTTCATATCTTCTTCAATAGATCTGTGTTATTTAACATATGTTAGAGAGGCTGTTGCTGCTACATAACCTTTGTTCACAGATGTAATGTTTCATCACATACCAAGTAATACATGAATATTAATACTTGCAATTAAATCATTACTCACATTCTCCAGAGCTGATTTTGCTTCACGTATGCTACAATCCATATGAGACAGCCTGGAACTTTATTACATTTCCTACTACTCTTGAAGTAAATAGAGGGGTTTTGTTTTTGTTGCTATCTTAAAACCTGTTCCTTGCCTTAGGTGGTCTAAATATTTGAGTCAGATTTATAGATGTAAAACCTGAATGCTTCTCCAGATACTGAAGTTAATCCATTAAAGCAGTATCCTCAATACTCCAATATTTTACAAATTCGTGCTGACTCCAACATGCAATACACTGCATAAAGATGTAGCCTCTGCCTCAGTAAGTTTCAGTAAAAAAAAAAACAGTCATAAAAAAAGCACAGATAATTGAATAACATTTCTTCAAACTAAAAAGAAAATTTCCTTAGATCTCAGTGTTCTGTGCGATTTTGGTGAATGCAACACCATATACTGACAACTGGTCTTTGTTTGTCTGCATCTTGCTGCATCCACACAATAAGTACAAAATTCATATTACATATATTACAACAACATATGAATTCACTTGATAAGAAGTCACACCAAGGTGTTTATTTCTACTGGATCAGTTGCTGTGTGAAGTGTTTTTTATCACCCAATCCACAATGAATTAAGCTATGTGTATTGGATTCAGAGTGTTGAGGACATCTCTACATAATGTGTTCTAAGAATATTAATTACAGAAGGGAGGCATAAACAGGAGGATAGGGAATGCTGCCCAATTCAATACTATATCAAACACATGGAAAAAACCTGAGAAGTGCGCAAACAGTTCAAATACCTGACAAGTTGGTTAAAGGAATAACTTCCATATCAATGCAACTTGAGTATTACTGAAGGACAAACTTGCAGGCAAGACACGTAAAAACATATATTCATTCTACTAATGTCAAAAGCAATGGTAGTCTTTTTGAAATGTACCCAAGATATACTAGCCACAGACTGACACTCACACCACACAAATTAACAGTCTCCATAATTTCCTTCCCTACAGTGCTAGAAATTACAGCAATTAAAAGGCTATGTTTATGAATCCTATCTTTTCAGTAATTTTTAACATTCTTATGAATGTTGATCATTTCCAGAATTGTGTTACAAAGACTTAAATCTAGACAGCATTTTGTTGCTTTTCTTTGCAATGAATTAATTTTAGATTCACAAGCACCACCTGCCAGGCATTTCAAAACTAAATAGGCTACAGCGGTTAATGGCTTTAGCAGTGCCATTTTAACCCAGACTTCTGCACACCACTGAAAATGACAAATCTAACCTCTGAGGGAAGAAAATAAATCTACAGATTTAACACTGAATTAACGTCAGCTTTTACTACTGGGAATGCTATTGGGTGATTTTTGTTACTTAAAATGCCTTGTTCAGTAAAAACTCAAATAGGTCGCTTTCCATACTTCTCCCTATTTAAATGTTAAAATGTATTCCTGACTTTTTACAGCACTGAGAAAATAAAATCAACACAATTTTGCCTTTAAAACTGTTTACATTCTATACACACCAAAGACCATATGTTTTTTGGCATCTCAAATGTTTCTGCTGCAAACACACAACATATCAGTCATTCTCATTCAGCAGTACACACACCAAAGTTTTCAAAAGTTATCAGCAGCACAACTGTATATTAAGAAAAACTCCACACCAATGGTTTGCCCACATCACTTGGCAATGTCCCTTTAATATTAATACACAGAGAAGTAAATTTTTTTCATAAATTTGTTCAAGTATGTGGAACATGTAAAATGCATAAGAATCAATATGGACTTCATTAATGTTATATTTATTTATTTTCCAGCTTCATACAAACTGGATGTAGAAGCATAAACATAGTACATTTCTACCATTTTCAACAAAAATATAACCAATATGTACAATTATTGTATTAAAAATACAAAAGGATACAGACTCCACCAATGTCTTTCTAAAAGACATACAGGTACAAGTAGTATCAAAAGTATGAGGAAATCACCAGTTAATTGTACATTCTGCACTTGACATCACAGAGCGAACTGAGATTAGCAGTCCTATGGTCTACAATTACTTAATGCTTATATAACATTTGTGCAACTTGTGATAGAGCTAAGATTTTGTATTTCTATATGCACATGAGGTCCATAGCCTTGAGAATAAAACTGGCAAATAATGCATATAACATGTAAAATTACAGATGCATAATTGACAATGTGATATATAAGCAAATAGACAAAAGCTATGATTACAGGAGAGAGAATTAAATAAAGCACTGACATTTGTTTGATACAGTGAAAAAACACTGCAATTTGATCTTTAAAAGTTGAAGCTATTTACGTTTATCTACTGATCAATATGATCAGCTGAGTTCAATGGAAAAAAAAAAAAATCCAAGACCAGCAGTTCCTCACATTTGAGTACTACTCGGATTGGCAGCCTTCACTTCTCCGGAGTCTGTGCAAAAACAACACAAAAATAGAGGGGAGGGTCATTTCAGTCATTCTAGGGTTAATAGCAGCTGTGAGCAGGTGGTTGCTACACATTGGCCTTCTCTACACATGCAGTGTTCCATGAAGCCATTAATAGTTGTGACTATTCCTGCATTGCAAAGGCTGGCAAATCTAATCATGTTATTTTTGTTTTACTTAAAGGCTCGTTTATCCCCTAATGTCAAAGTCAATAGATGGAAGTTATTAGATCAGTGTTAACAGCTGACACGAGCTGTGACATCCCAACTTGGCTTCACTGCAATGTTATCCAGTTAATTTTTATTTTAATATAACTACTCTATAGTAAAAAAAAAAAAAAAGTACATAACTTAAAGGTGGGGTTGCCATCTGTCTTATTAGAATGGGACACTTTTGTTGTATGCCATCCTGTATTCCACAAGGCACAGGTATGAGACACACAGTGTCCTATTCCACCACCGACCAGTTGCAAGCACTGTGTTTCTGCATTTACACCAGACCCGGATGAGAATGCCATTAACACTAACATTTACAAACTTGTGAAGATTCCAGGGTGGGGCACATTAAGAGCAAAGCTAGATGGTCAAGGAAAGGCTGCATCCTGTAACCTCTGCCTTCCCTTCTGCCCTGCTCAGCCACATGATAGCAATATTCTCTCCAGGAGCTCAGGCTGGCAACCTTACTTAGAGGTGTGAAATAATACTGTAATTACTATGCCGGTGCAGTATTTGATCTTCCAAATGCAAACATACAAAATTGTAACAAAGGCATTGTAAACAAGAAAATAAGCACTGCCTCCTTGAAGGATCTCAAAGCATTTTTCTCTTCGTAGGTTAAAGGCCAAATGTAATTTGACAACTAACTTATCTCATTATCCCAATGAGACTAAGTGCTAGGATTGTGATTAAAATCTAAAAGGAAGATTTAAAAAAAACCCTTCCAGGCATTGGGAAGTGCAGCCAGAGTTAATCATCCTGATGTGATGATCTTGGAATTTGGAATGATACTGTGTGATGTGGCAGACAGCGACAGTGGTAGCTTGGAGATTGCTGCACTGTGCATTTCAAGCAACACAGTTTGAAAAGTGCCAGGGCGATTTCTTCACAGTATTTCACATGCAAGGGGAGAGGGGACAGAAGGGGGAGGGGCGGAGGAAGAAGCCCCATGCTGCTTTAAGGCAGGGAAGGAGGCAAATAGGTCCACCATCCTTTAATCATAGTTCCGAGGCTCCTTATTCTAGGGACGTCTTCTTGTGCTCTCCTTAAAGGTGGCTCACTCTGGATCCAGAAAAGCCCAAGTCTTAGACAGCAGAGACTTGTTCATCTTCTGCAAACACAACAGGATAAGGGAAAATAGAATTTAGTTCATACAGGAAAAGACTGCTACTGAATGAAACAAACCTGTGCATATAACAACTATGTGTACTGTGCTGACACGTTTTCCATTTCATTCTCCTAAGTATATACTTTCAATAATCTAAATTTCAGCACGTTTCAGGTCTCATGGGAAGTATTCCTTTCTAATTTTGCTCTTGAAGAAAATAACACAATCACCTAACTGAGCTACGTCCAGTTCCTCAGCCCGAGGAACACAACAGCTACTCCTAGATGGCCAGTAGCTTCCGAAAGGCATCTTATATTTTTCCCTGAATACATCTGCAATTTAGTCATCATTGGTAGAAACAATTAACATTCTCAGTCATGGTAACTCTCAAAGTTTGAGGCAATTAAGTTAAGGCAAACTTCATTTTTCTTACCTCATCATATTCAACTGCAGAGTTCATCCTGCATATAAAACCTTAGCAGTTAGAGGGAGAAGGGGAATGTTAGTCTTTCTATCATTAAGCAAAATAAGGAGTTCAAATGTGGGATTTGGGCACTGTCCTGCCTAAACTTTGAGTGCTTAGGCCTAGAGCTGTAATCCAGCTATACCTACACTCCACAGAAAAACATTATAGTTGAGTTAAAGCACAAAGATGCAGACACAACTGGGCCAGCAAGGTAGCAAGACAGTAGTGAGCTTGTTATGTGAAACTGTTGGAGTGGAAAATCCAGTGTCCACAGCATAAGAGTTTCAGGTAGAATGTGAATGACTATCCAAATAAACCTGACCAATGATATTCTGTGGGGTGGACAGGCAGGTATTCTATAGACCAGGCTACTTTTTGATCATTAAATACTGGGTTAGTGCAAAAAATCAGGGGAGGTACAGAGTGAACACAGGCACCTCCAGAGAAGTTGCCCAAGCCAACTACTTGGCTGTCCAAGACTCACATGGACCTACATTCCAAACTTTAAACCATAGGATGAACTGAATTCCTTCCCTTACAAAAAGTTAACAAATAGCAAGTTTTGAAAATGAAATAGAGTTCAAATTATGGCAAGAATTTCTATGTCAGAATACATCTGTGTAATTTGCTTTGTGTCTGTGAAAGCATTGACCAGTTTTGCACGCAGCACGCTCAACATCTACCAATTAGAAATTTACCATCTTCCTCTGTGGAAAACCCTTGAGACGGATAGTGAGCAAGACGTGGATCTGACTCGTTTGGTTTATGCCACTGAGGTTTGTTCGCAGGCCTGCTGGTTGAATGGCCGTGAGACTGTTGCTGTGGAGTTGATGTTCCATGAGTCTCACATGTCCGTGCCACCATTCTAGACCTCTGAAGTGCTACGTTGTAATCTGGAGGCTTTCTGGTTGGATGGGAGCCACCCTCTGCAAACTCAGCAATAGGTATTCCTACATAACCAGGAGGAGTTGGAGGTGGTTCCCGATATCGACCCTCTTTTCGTGCTGCAGGGAAAACAACAGATAATTATAAGACAGGAAGAGAAACATTGCTGAAAGGAAAACAGACAGTTACTAAGTAAACATCAACCAACTCTACAGCCCAGGAAGAGAAAATCTGAAGGACAAAAGTTAACCATCAAATGCTATAAGCATATGAGCTTGTGAAAAATAAATCAATCAAGAAAGTACAGAATATACAACATACACAGGATGCAGCTATTCTTCCAGTGATGCATTAGTCTAATAAAATTCACCAAATTACATGAGGAATTTGTTCAAACTTGACAACTGAAGCTGTTCCATCAATTGTATAGAATTACACATACAGTGATCAAAGTAACATGGTAGACAAAAAGGTCTACAGAAGTAGCAAACAATTCCAAAAGCTAAGGAAGAGGGCTTCATCTCCATACTTTTTGAATGCACGACTGCCCACTGCTTCATAGTTGTATTCTAAGCAAAAGTGAAAGTATGCCCATAAGAGCAATGATTGAATATGATTGTATACAGGAGATGGAAAGACCACCACCTAAGTTGGGGATCTCACTGAGATGTAATTGTTTACCTGAACAAGACTTAACTCGGGGCATAATGAGAAGCTCTCTCTTGCAGAGAACTTCAAGGGAGAAAACAGCAGTTAAGAACTCTAAGCATCTGCAGAGACACAGAACAGACAGGCAAGACTCCCTGTTTCAGTTATGTAGTTAGAAAAGTCACCTGGGACTTTGATACTGAATACTTGTTGTGGATCTAGCGCTTTAACACAAGACCACTTAACTGACAAACCTTAAAATAAAGCAGGAAAAACCACTGACACAGACAATTTACTCTCCACAGCTTGTCATACACTGTATATTCTTGCACAAGTGGTGATGACAACACCACCCCGCATTAGGCAGCATGATTTGAATGAAAGGGCAGTACAAGCTCAAAATGGACCAGTGCTACTTGGATACAAGTTTTTATGGACTAAAAATTAATCCCCGGTATTATAACAAAACCAAATAGTTTCCAATAGATTCTAAGTATTTTTCTTGGACAAACTGTTTTAACTGAGCAAAGCAGCATGAAGAGGTTTCTGACAACCTTCATTCAAATATTTCTGAAAAGGAGAAGAAATTCTATAGAAAAATTCTGTTCAAATACTGCAAGCGATCAGTTTCTATTCAGTGCAGAAGTACTATGTAAAAACAGCAGGTTCTGCTGGACAGTGATATACAGAGTTATATTTGCAGGATAATTAGTTAATAGCAGTCAAGTGCATGGAAGTGTGTTGGTTTGAATTTTCAGGTCTCTTTCATGTTCTTTCAAGTCTCTAAAAATGTAGTGGCAACCACTGCCTTGAGAGGCAAGTTTGGAAGCACACTTGTTACACATCCTGGAGGGTTGTTAACTTTTTGCAAGGGTATCAAAAAGAAAAATTAGAGAGAGGTATAAATCTGAACCTGGAGTCCTGAACTGAACAGGTTCCTGCTCTTCATAGGCCAGGGATTCAGATCTGAACCTAAGCTTTGAGGCAACATGTCACTGCTAAGCAGTATGCTTGAGCAGAAAATGGAAAAGTCATTTAATCACAGTGGTCTCAGCATGATCCTCAATCTGGCAGACTTTCAGCTGTGTCAGCAAAAAATGGCTCTTAGGTAGTTCTTTATATTAACCTGACAAAAGGCAAAGTGAAGGGGAATGAAAGGAAGAAAAGTGGCAAAAATTCAGGGGTTTTGGATGGCCTGAGAATTGGGATGTATAGAAGGAACAGTATGAGAAAAATGTTAAGCTGTGCCAAAGACACCTTCATACTAATTTAAAGATTACATGATCTTTCTATTATTGATTGCATGTAAATGTATTTCACCTCTAACTTAGAAACCTCAGTTTCAGCAGTCCAAAGAAACATTTTACAGTTGGTATTTAAGCACAAAGTGATCCCATTTTCAGAAGCAAGGAATATTCACAATTATCAGACAAGTCATAGAGGTATAAAGTAAACCCCTTCTATGAAAATCAGGCCACATTTATTAAGACTTCTAAATATAGCACATGGAGCCTTACTGTGATGAGAAATTCACATTTCAGAACAAACATCTAAATACATCAACCTCTCAGAACACTGTCCAGCAGTTGAGCTAGTTTTTTGATGTACGTAAGGCTCTCTTGAAACACAAAGGCACTGCCAGAACTGAGAATCAACAAGAAATATTTTCCCTTGTACAGAAAAATTTAAAAGAGACTGCAAAATGTTCGGTTTTGCTTTAAAACCTAAAAAAAAAACCAAAAAAACAAAAGTCAAACCAGCCAAAAGAAATTCAGTTTTAGAACAATACAAAAATCTGTAAGCAAATGAATTAAAATACTTCATGGTAAACAAAACTTAACTTACCAACATGCCCCTTTGAACTACTTGATGACACTGCTGTATGAGTGGGCACAGGAGCCGGTTTAGTCTCCTCTGCTGGTACAGATGTTATGCTAATGGTTTCAGCTTCAATCGAAACATCCTTCCCACCCCTCCGCTTTATGGTACCTGTATCACCTTCTGAGTCCTCTCCCCAGTATCCTGTTGAGGATGCCCAGCTTGCTCTGGACTGTGCTTGATCAAGGCCCTCCCTGCCTTGACTTTGCCTGCCATACTTTGTGCCGTGATCGGGGAACATCAGCTGGTCCATATGGCTGCCTGAGGCCCACAGTCCTGCCCCATCGCCTGAACTATCAAAATGAGCGTGTCCAAAAGGCAGAGTCTCCCAGCTCCTCTGGTGCTGTATTGTTTGTATGTTATCATGAGAACCGCTCGAACAAGAAGTCCAGCTACCACGGCCACTGTCAGCTGCATCAAGCGAAGCTCTGTCCCCCTGATCCTGTGACAGTTCTTCTGTACTAGGAGAAGAAAGCACAGTTGCTCCAGCATAGAGGCCTCTGGTCTCTGAGAGTGGTGCATATGAGCTAGATGCACAATGATGATGGGGAAAAAAATAAAACCCAGTGTTGGAATTGGAAACCACGTACAAGACACACAATTCAACAATCAAGAGAAAAACGAACATATTTGGGGGTAGGACTGGATGACCTTTATAACATTTAAAAGGTCCCTTTCCACCAAAACCATTCTACGATTCTATGACTGAAGGTTTGATGCACTTTCTAGTATCTTTTGTTTGTATTAATGGCTAATTCAATTTTGAGAATGGGACACTTTTCTTTCAAGCTCATCCTCAATAAAACAAAAACAATAAAAAAACTCCAACTGGATAGATAACCTGATAAAACTTTACACTTCAGGGAATTATTTCAAAAGATAAAATCTTAACTTTGCAGCAGCCTTTTAAGACAGGCAAACCACACTGACACACATAAAGGGGAACGGACTGACAGACAGGGTTGTCCTACCGCTTTTGCAGCCACGCAAAGCAAAGGTTCAAAAGCTAGAGTTTTAGAAGGAGGTGGCTGATATTCAGATCTAGGTTTCACCTTTTCAGATTTATTTTTTTTTGCCTAGGAAACTCTAAAGGCTAAATTTTCAACATTTCCTGCAAATAGAAATGTATTTCAACCTGAATCTTGGAAACACATGCTACTTCCTAGAGTAAGTATGTTCTCTGTAGCCTCTCAGCAATTAAGTGAGCCTGACACTATCACTTACATAGCAGCAGAGAAAAACAACAAAGTGTCACTTTTGCTTAGCAGCTATCCAGGCTCCTGGGATTTGTTCTTCCAGGGCAGCTTGCTATGCAGACTGAAACCCTGTTCTTCCAAATATTAATCTGATTAGAGAGTTTGCATAGCCTGGGATTCCCAGAGCTGAAGTACATCAGTTTTGGAACAGGTCTGCCATTCGCAGACACTGCACGATTAAAACCCTTGAAACTGTTCAGAGGACTGAAGCATCCAAATAATAGCTCAAAAAAAAAAAAAAAAAAAAAAAAAAAAAAAAAAAAAAAGTGGAAACTGAATAGAAGCCAGAGCTCCAATTATTTTCACACCAAGGCTCACTACTAGAGGACTTCTCACAGCACTAGCTTCCCCACCATTACAGAAGTTAATTACCTAGAAAACCAGCTGCATAATGTGAATTTTAGCTTCTAATTATTGTTGACTAGAAGAGATATTTGAGGCAAAATATTTTGGACTTAAACAAATATGCACTTTTCCATGAAACAGACTGGAAAATCACTAGCTATTTCTGTTCTCAGTTTGATCACTGAATAATTGTATGAATAATATCTCATCTAATTCAGTTAATTCCCCACATAGGAAGCAGGTTAGGATACTAGTCTGCCACAAAGAAGATAATCTACAGTACCACTGAAATGCTCAGATGATCAGTCTATTGAGGTAAACTTTTACTGCTGTAGACCTCATCATGCACTCAGGAGTGCAAAACCTTTTCGTGTCAGAAATGGAGCATTATCACAATATGCAGCATTGAAAGAATCGTTTTTAAGAGCAGGGGAGAAATAATACTTGAGAGATACAGAGAAAGTAACATGGACAAATACACATGCCACATACACACTATATGAAAGTATAATGTAAGTAAGCATAAATTAAATTCCTACCCTAAGCTGTATTGATCTGGTTCAATCATGATTCTTCTATCAATCCTTCCCACACCAAGATTTGTCTCCACGATGCTGACAGAATGCCTCTGCCTCCTCTCGTCATGCAGGGAGACTGGCATAGAGTCAAAAGAGGAATTGCTGACAATACTAGATCTAGAAGAAATTTCACTGTGACCAGAATCTGAAAAGTTATCCACCGTGCTGCTAGGAGCCAAAGTATAGCCTGCAAAGGGAACATCATGTTAATAGGACTCTCCAAGACACCTGCTCAGTTACTATCAGGCAGCTGGTGATACTGCTGCCACAGTAGAGCAAAGCTACGATTACATTTACACAGCACTGCAAAAGATAAAGATGCACAGCAAAACTGTGTAACACTTTGTATTTGGTCTCTTAATCAGAGGTTTAAGACTGTGAGAACACACACTACTCATTTACAAACCAACTGCTCACCTGCCTTCTTCTATGCCCTCCTACCTCAAAGTCTTTTCAAATTCATCATCATACTTGTATCCTCACATTATGAAATCTTACTTCTCAACAAACTGCCTGTGCATAAACACTGTCTCCAGGACTGGAACAAAAGAGATGCTTGGGATGAGTCTATTGCTTAAAGTACTCCAAGAAACCTTCTCATACAATTTTTCTGTTTGCAAAGCTATGCTTCACAGATGAACAGCAGATATGACATGAAGCCCAGATGCCTGGGCTGACCGCTTATTACAAATTTTAGCTGAGAGAGGGACAGGTTTTCAAGCTTTCTTTGTTATACTTGGCTAACTAATTAATTCCAAATAGCATATATTACCAGAATTATAATGAAATTTGGAGGCAGTATTGACACAGTTAGACTGAGGTAAAATCTGCATACCATGTCACAGAACCAAATTCAGTTTTTGCTTTAGTATTAAACAAAGTTGTGCTGAATGTTCTTGTCAGCTAAGTTAAAGATCATTAAAAAACATAAATCCACAAGTAACTGCAGTTTTCGTTTTTTTGCTTTCAGTCTACACGTTAGTGTCAAAATTACTTCAACAAATCTATCCCACTTCACTTGCTGAGAACATGGAATTAATGATGTCATTTTTGTCCAAAAGAATATAACATTAGCTTCATGTCACCATCAAACCAAGGATTTTTTTTTTAATCATGTTTATGATTTTTTTTTGCAAAAATAAAGTGTCAAGTCATTATGAGTCAAGTACAGAATTTCAAGTCTTTTTTCAAGAAATGCATAGGCCTGGCTATATTTATAGAAATTCACTGTTTACTAATGTAGTATTTGGGAGAAATAACGTTAACAGCTTACAAGGACTTGAAATTATATACTCTCCACATAATATTCTCCTCCATCTGACCTTAGTAAATAATACTTCAATACAAGTCACTTCAACCCCAGTGAAAATTTTACCATAACATTATTTTATGTAACTGTTAAATTGAACTTTTATGATATTCCAAAAAGAGAATAACTTTGCCTGCAATACATCTAGGCCATCATACTTTCAAAGGGGATTTTTTTTGGTTTAAACTACAGCACAATGCCTCCATCTTCTGTTTCTCAATTCATAACCAGAATAACTACCACAAAAAAAAAAAAAAAAAAAAAAAAACAAAAACCCAAAAAACAGAAAACAAACAAACAAAAAAAACCCACCACCCAAAAACACCCAGGCTTTAAAAAATTCCTTTAAAGTCCTAAATTCACTTTAAAAACAGCTCTATGAAATCACTTAAAAAGACCTTGGTCAAGGAAGCTCCAGTGTGTAATACCATTCCTTAAATAGTCATATACATGGCTTGAATAATCAGGCTGCTATTAAAATATTCTCTAGTAATGATCTGAATCCTAAATATCTTAAGCCTTTTGTGCCATACATAGGTCACATCCCATCCACATGCATGACACAGCAAATAATTCCTCTAATAGACTAGTGTGCTCAATGCTGTACAAAGATTTTAAGTTTTCAACTGCACATCCTTACACTGGCAGGAAACACTGAAGATAGAAATATTTTTTGGCAAAAGCAGCGGCAGTGAGAGTGACCTACTGCATTAAATCCTGCATCATACCAGGCTATTTTTCCTGACTTTTGATAACTACAGGGCTTTCAAGTACCCTTGAAATCAGGTTCACAGTTATCCTTTTAGGTAACTCACACTGAGCTACGTTTCCTGCCCTCTTGCTGACCATACATGACAAAAATAAGAGCAGCAGTAGTTTATCATCTGTTCAAATTCTTCCTTAGAAGCTTCCAAAGTCCATGAGTTTCAGGAAACAGGATGAGAAATAGTGAACATCTAATACCTTTCCTTGGAGAGCTCTGTGGTGAAGTGGGAGGAGAAGACAACTGTGAAGATGCACTTGAGACCGTGTCTTCAGATTGTTTCTTGTGACGATCCAAACTTCCTTCTTCCGATAATGAAAGAATTTTCTTTAAAGCTTGTGGGGAGTTAATGCCTTTAAGTAAGAATAAAGTAGATGTAAAGTCCAGTATAAATACATCTTCATGCTTCGTAATGCATTTATAGAGCAGACACCACACAGGAAAAAACCCTAAATTTTCTGACACCACTTCACATTAAGCAAAATATTTAAACCTATTCCTGTTTAAAATATAGTGTTTTATTTCCACATATTCGTGCAGATGGTCTTTCATTCTGGCCACTGAAATACTTTGCCACAGAAAACACAATGAAAATTTGATGTTTTAGAATAGTGTCTATACAAAAATTGAGGATATGCATAGGAACGGCTACAGAAAAACTTGAACTAAAATTATGCTGAATACAGACGCAAACCAATCTCACTGGTTAGTGAAGATTTATATACTAAGAATTGAAACTGTTCTACTGTTTCTTTTCTATTCAGAGTAGCCTAGAAAGTCAAAAAAGCTGGAAAGAAAACTAATAAGATTAGGCTTATGAAACAAGGTCATCCTGCAGCTGGCTTTCTCCCTTTCATTTTTGAGAACTATCTCTGCACCAGCTTATTTTGGGAAACTGAAGAGTAAAAACATCCTGATGATGATGTATGATGTAAAGATCTAGGGCACCGAGAATTGCTTTTCCCAGGCCACATTTATCCATCTTTCTTTTCCCCTCCCCTCAAAAATCCACTCTAGGACAGTGAAGATAGAGCTTCTCTGACAGTTTTGCCAATGCTTGCAATAGAGGTTATTTTCAAGCATGCACAGAATTTATCTTTGATCTGCTAGATTGCAATCATGCTATCAATAATTTACAGCTGCTTCATCAGCATAACCTAGTCAGTTTTCAGAAACCTTGGCATCATTGAGCAAAAATGCAGTCTATGGAGCTTCAAAGTCCTTTTAAGACTTAAAATTAATGGAAAAATCAACAAGATCCAGATAAATAATGAATTGTTTCTTGCTCATTTTACTGCTTCTAATGCTTTGTTGCAGCCTAAGCAGTGCATGAGGAAAGCTGATAAATAGCAATATCAGAATTAAGCTCCTGTGAAATTACCATCATGCAATAGGAAGGGCCAGTTATGCTATATATACTTATTAGGATAATTACCACACTTTAAGTGATTTAAGAAGTTCTTTAATCATGTATTTATGTTATATATACATTCTGGGACATAGATTTGGAAATCAGAGCAGAAAAATTCCTATACTTTGGTGCCTTTCTGAGTAACACAGAGGCAGCAACAACTGAATAACAACAACAAAAAAGCAGAAGGGAGCAAAAGCCAAAGGGACAATTGTCAACATGAAACTTCAGACCTACATTTCTAACAGGACCACCAACCTGAGTGGGCCTGAATTTCACATTAAAAATTCAGCTTCTGAAGAGACACTGAAACTTTGGAAACATCTCAGATGGGTCATTCAAGAACTCCATATCCCTATGCCCTTTAGAAAAGTTAAGCCAAGATCCCAGGGCAGATAGTCAGAACCATTTCTTCTTTCCAGCTGCTAGTAACAAGTAAATACTTGTACTGATTCAATTGACAAGATGCTTTCCCTAGATTTCTTTCTTTCCTTTTTTAGAGAATAAAATTATGGATAGACACCACATGAATTGGCATAACCTGCATATCGTACTACCAGAAATAAATGCCTGAACCTTATATAATTTAAAATGTCTCCCTGACATGAGTGAATACACTTCATGGTATTAAGCCAAATGCTTCCTTGTTTCACTTACCAAATGGTGGAAGGTCTTTGACTGGCACTTTCTTCCGAGAGGGATAAAGAGATACAGCAGGGACCTGCAACGCTTGGTTTACTTTATGTTGCTGCTGCTGCTGCTGCACTTTCTGCTGGATGCCTGCCCGGGGAGCCACTGGTGATGTTTCAGATTTTCCAGGTCGCTTGTCTCCTGTATTTTTCGGTACTTTGCAAGAAAGGGGAGAAAACACTGAATGACTACTAGCTAAAAATGTGGTGGGTGTTTTAGCCCTCCAATTAATAATTAAAAGGTGCTCAAATACTCATACAATTAAGGACTACAAACTGGTTTAGAACAGATGTATAATTATTATTTTTTGCTAGCCTGAAACAAGGGAAGGGCGCAACATACAGTATTCCCTCAAATCAAAATGAAACTGATATATCCACGATAAGGTCCCCCTGTGCTGTCCCCAGATACAGCCCTCCAGGTTATGTCTGAAACACCTGGAAATATGGAAAACCCCTATTCCCTCAGAATAACCATATACCCATTCACACCAGTAACCTGAGTACAAAGAAAAACTTTTGATCCTACAGATCCTTTGTACAGACAAATCTAAGAAGCCCTTGTACACTTCAGTGTGACATCATCTTAAAGCCTTATCACCTGTATAAATACTATGTCTCTATCCTGTTAATCTACAGGATTATTTTTTTAAGATTCATAGACTTTCAGTACTCGAAAATGAAACCAGACACCTAGTTTTCCACCTCATTGTCTAGTTAGTGTTCCCGATTGCCTCTCTGGACTAGAAACAGAGGTATGTTCAACAGCCTCCTTGAAATCCATAGCAGATGACAATGCTCACATGTGTTGGTGGCTGGCTCACACTGCAGAGACAGTGTCTGGAGGCTCTCTTCATCCATTTCCAGATCCAAGTTTGAGAGATACTGCTTTACCTTCCGTGCCATCTGAGCATCTTCGTACAGCTTTTTAGCATTAAGAAAGGAGCTGCGACGGACCCGCTTTTTGTGGCCCCCTGTTTGCGCAACATCCAGCACAGCTGCATTGGAACTGCCCTGGCTGAGAGACCTGAAGTGAAGGGGGGCAGGAGGAAGAGGAAAAAGGGGAAAGGTATGACTTAGTCCAACACACTATCACCCAATAAACATGAAACGTGCAAAATATTGTATGAATGTCAGTCTACAGTCAAAGCTTACATGCCTCATTCCAGTAAATCAAACAGCTGTAACAGACAGAAAGATGAGGGCCAGGAAATCTTTTTACTTGGTTACAGGCACTATTTTAATTACATAAATGTTTTAACCTATTCTGCTCCAACTAGGCAACATCACTTCACACATCTAGAAAGCATTCAAGGTAGCTCTCTCACATAAGCCAGCTACTGAGAAGATTGGAGCATTAGGAAAAGCTCATGCAATGAGGGAATGCTGACAGAAGACTACAGCTGAGGTTCAAATTCAAATACATATACAGAAGGCATTTTGAAAGCCCTCTACATTTTAAATCAGACTGCATACAAAATATACAGCTTGGTTTTACAGAATAGAACTTCTTTGTAACTTGCGAGGTTGAAGACAGCTTTTTGTTAAATAAAATGATCAACTAGTTCATGCACATTTCAGTGTATGTGTATCTATATGAAAGGTATGCATTGGCCCTGAATTGTTAAGGCAAAAATGATGGCTGAATTGTAATATGAAAATAAGTTAGTTTAGCAAATACTTAAGTTTTAACTTTTGTATTCAATTATGATAATTGCTTAATAGGTTTAACAAAATTAACAGCTATTTTCAGCTGTTGCAACCTTGTCATTTTATAATTCTCTTTGACTGAAAGACACTTTCTTAAGCAATTTAAATTGGAGGCGGGAGGAGAACATCCCTTTTCTATCTACAACCACTTACAAATAATTTAAAATTTTTGTGTTATAACCTCAAAAGCAAAAGCACTCCTAGATTAAAATGTAAATGTATTGTCAGTAAAAAGGGTTAAAAAGAAAAATAAAATGTCAAAACACCAGAAAATTAAAGAGAGCAAGTAGGAAACAATGCAAATGGTAAAGGAAGAATGAATGTCTGTGTGCGTTGTGTCCAACCACTTACCCCAAACTCCTCCATTTCTTCTTCCTGCAAGTGAGAGTCAGGAAGAGTAAAGCACGGGTTTAAGAAGAGACAGAGAAAGATCACAAGCTCAGAAAGAAAAAGACCAGACCTCAAAACAAGCAGTTCTGGAAGCTCACAAATATTAAAAAGAGCCTTGACTTGAGCAGATAGTCAGATATTACAAATCCTTCTACCTCAAATTAAGAAAAAAGTATGCAATAAGCTGGTCTAACATGAAGCCAAAGAGCATTCACTCCATGTTTTCAAAGGCCACTAGCTGACACTGATTCAGATACATTACCACGTCTACTAAAACAAAACTATAAGCTGGCACATGTCAATGTTTCAAACAGACCAATACATATATTTTCAAGACAGTTTCTCCCCCTCCCTCCCACTGATAGAATCTCATTTTTATGAAGTAACTGTCAGCTAAAGAATAATAAGGAACATTTTTAGTATTTATCACTAAGCACAAAATGCAATGGTTTCTCCAGTTTTAGACAACCACGTAATTTTGGCAAATCGTTAACAACAAGAAGCTCATACTACTCCAAAGCCCCTCTTGCTGACTGCCAAAAGCTTTGCCTGATACAACACACTTACCTTGTTCTAAACATTAAAGAAGGATCCATGTTCACAGACGCCATGCGACCGACGTGGCGTATCTCCTTCGCAATCATTCTCAGCTTCTCAAAATTGACCAAGCCCTCCACTTTAGAATCATTTCCTACAATCAACAAGCAACAACATCAGTAATTAGGTAGGAAAGCCAATTTTTCTTAGCTGGTAAAATATAATGTACTTCTGCTTTTACCTTCATGAAGGAACGTAAGGTCTTTTTTGATAACAGGAAACAGGGGGATAATAGGGGGCTGTAGATTTTGGCTGTTAAGGACATTACGATATTTTGCCATATTTCTAGATGGATCAAACAAGTCCTGTAGATCTTGAAACAGTTTTTCATACTTGCTTGGAAGCTTTTCCCAAGTAGTTCGGAGCCTTGCAACTGGTGCCAAATTCAGGCCACTTGAAACAAAAAAAAAAAGTGCAAAAAAGTTCAAAAACAAGAGAAAGAAACAAAAAATCCCATAAAAGACCATGTTAATTTTTTATTGGAGAAATACCATATAGCCAGGATAGTATAGCACAAAAATGTCAATAAAGTAACAGAAAGTGAAAATTTCACCAGTACAGAATTGTTACACTAATAATTATTATTCCAGAATAATTCAGGTAATTTTTATAAAAGCCATAAAAAACTGGAGAAATGTGAATGACATAACTATAAACAATAAAAATTACATTTGGAAGAGTAATTAAACCTTATAAAGACTATGTACTTGTTGCTTTAGAATAATATCTGAATTTGATAATAATATTGTAATCTAAGTGTACCTCAGGATCACCCCTGATTTCCAGATTATCAAACTGGAGGAAAAAATGTCTTTCATTATGATGTTCAGGTGCTGATAACAAAGTGACCCGCCTTCTTTCTGCAATAATCCATCTCACTTTGTTCTGTCTAGATCAAATTTTGTAAGACTTTCTATATCTGAGGTTATTTGGAAGCTGTAGCTGGTACCAACGCCATTTTTATTCCCTGTAATGGCACTGCTTGTCTTGCTGTTAATTTCTACCTATGGGAAAGTTTGGCATCTAGAATCATTCCTTCACTCAAGTTTTCCCTAGCAGGAAGGCCGCTTTTATTTCTTGTTGAGATCAGCTGAACAAAATCTCAATATTTTTAGGTCTCAGAGATGTTGACTGATTATCAGCATGGATATTTGACGTTGGAACTTCCCATATTTTATCAAATGCTATTCAAAACCAGAAAAGTCTCTTCCTTTTCATTCCAAAACTAAGAAAGGTTTTCTGTCTGAGATTTTCAGTACATTTTAAAAATTATTATTAAAAGACCTTTATTTACAGCCTATTATATGGTATAATATCACAGTCTGGTATTGACTGTTAGCAGAGTTCCATGCAAGAAACTGCTGATACAAAGAAAAACAAAGGAATGTATCATGGCTGAATGAATCAATTCATTCACACTGGGAATGGTATATATATCGGGAACTACATATAAAATGAGCTGTCTTTAGGAAATTAAAGCATTCATTTATGAAAATGTTTTAATTTTTCTGTTTATAACTACTGTTTCTCTTGGTCTTTGTCTTTAAATAAGTGCAGTAGTTTGTCTAGTGCTTTGTTCACCAATGACTCTTGCCATGCTGTCTTAAGCAGTAAGTACATAATAGCAGCATTCCAAATAATATTTTAGCAAACATTTCTTTGGTAAGTTCAGATTACTGGAAAATTTCCTCCTTATTGGATTGCTGAGTGTTGAAGTTAGGTTTACTCTGTTAATTACCTTTTTTTTTTTTTTAACTAACATAAGTATAACTTTGCTTTTTACTTAGAAGTAAAATTATTACTGGCCATACCTAATGATGGCAAACATTGAGTTGAAGTTCTTGCATTCTCTGCAGTGTAGTGCTATCTTAATGAAATGCTTAATGATCTTCATCCTTTTCAGCTGGTTTGTTTCTCTTAGAATCTCAGAAGCCACCCAGAACGTTTCTTGATTTATCACCTCTTCAAACCTTTTTAGATTAGTGCAACCTGTTTTTGATTTGAGTTTAAACAAGTCATCTATGTATTCTGTGGGTTCAATATTACGGAACAGCTCAAAATTTCTCATGGAGAGTTGGGTTGCCACCTCAACAGTACTGAGCTGTAGTAGGGAAATTTGACTTTCCCTTAGTAACTCTTGAGCATCTTCATCTGAACAAAGAGTTTCTGTTTCCATGTTGTTCTTCAGGTAATACCTGTAAAAACAAAATTCAAAAAGGCACTAGATACCATATACTTGATTAATGCTGAAAGTTACAGCAATGATCCAGTTGGAATCTTATAATAAAACTAATTTTACCAGGCCTAGGTATTAATGAGAAGCTGCATAAGCAGAAATTTGTTGCAAAGAAACAGAACATTATTAATTAAATAACATTCCTTTAAAAGGATTTTAACTTAATAAACTGCCATCATCAGCTTTAGCTCAGCCTCCAATCTTACCTGCCACTCAGCTGTATCCTGTCAGCAAGCTTGGAGAGCTGATCAGGAAGCCTCCTTTGCTTGATTACACCCTCAGGTGTGACAGATACTTCGCATAGAGAATATGCATCAGGGGTTGCAGTGAGAGCAAATTCCCTGATAGCCTGGATAACCACTTCTTTTGCTGTTGTGTCCTTACTGATCATTATGTAGCGACTTTGCTGGTCTGCCTTGAAAACCCGCAGAACTTGATCTGGCAAGTCTGGAAAAAAATTACATACAAGTTACACACTTTCATGATAGGAGTGTCAAGCTTGATGAGAAAATAGACTCATTTACCTAACTCTGACACTCAACCATAGCGCCACACACAAAGGGAAGAGGTGTACATATAAGAGGCTGAGAAGGTGCTCTTACAATGCCCTACACGCATGTGTACACAATTAAAAATGCAGTAGTTTTAATGCACCCAAGTACTCAATTATCAAAAATACTCTATCCTTTACACATTGTGTGTAATAGACTGAAAACTTTGCTCTTTAGTTCTCTGTGCCAACATTTTAGTAACTAAGAACTACAGCAGCCAGAGATAAAATAAAACCATCACAATTATTCAGGTTCTAAATATATTATTGTTTCAAGGGACTGGTGACACCAAAATTACAGTGAACACCTACAAGGTGACTGTTTTTTAGGAAATCTGGAAAACTACCAGCCTAACGTTGGATTTGGAATTTCCATAAGTGATATGGAGATACCAAATCCATGCATATTTTCATGAATGGATTGAAATCCAGATCCATTAATGAAGTTTGATTGTTACCACTGTATTATAAAAAGAAATAAATTAAAAAAAAAAAAAGTAATTGTACCGCTATCCACCATGGGTTTTTTAACATCAGGTATTTTTAACTGACAAGTACTTTCAATTAATTTAACTTTTTCCCTCTGCTACAAATAAGCTTTCCCCAGTTTTGTGAGGAATGACATCTAGTAATTTTTCTTTAATTAATATAGGGGTTTTTTTAATAATGTCATTTTTTTAAATCCCAGAGGTCACACAAGCAAGAAGATATTTAATAATAGAAAGCCTTCTGAATCTACAGCTACAAAATAACCATCAAAAAATACTAAAAAATAGCTGCCAGATGAAAACATTCACTTTGATACAACCACACTCTTTTCTGACAAGTCCTGAGTGTACATAACACATAGCAAAGTTACTACAGAAAGATCTATTCAGTAGCAGAAATCTTGTGACAAAAGAACAAAAATTAAATCTCCCCACTGCTGCTGCACGTTTCCAAAACAGTAATTGAGAAAGCATTAAGATAAATCTGTCTGATATGAGTTTATTTACACGCCACAAAGGCTGTTAAGGCTTAAATATATTAGTTTACAAATTTCATGCAACTAAGCCCATAACTTTCAAGGTCATAGTAGTTTTTTTGCAGCTTGAGAAGCACTAGAACTGAGTGATTATATCATCAGTTATACATAAAGAATATTACAGGCCATTTTCAAGCCCTTCCTAAGCACTTGAGTCAAATCTACAAATAGTTTATAACTAGCAAGTTGATTTTGCCTTTTATCACCAACTCTATATTGACCGATCTTCTTCCACTAATTAGCTGAAGAGGGATACAGAGGAGTACCTGAAATGTATTCCACATTTTTTGACATCTTGAGGAAGGCAGGTGCCAAAGACACAGCCTTTCAGAGATGTTACTGAAAAACAGACCATGCCCTAGATCTTGTTGCCTCTTGCTGTTAGAGAAATACTTGCCGCTCAAAGAAACGCTACAAAGCTAGGAAGGTACTGTAAACAATACAGAAGGTCAGAAATTGTTTAAGAGTCCCAAGAAATAAGTGTTTTATGCAAGGAGAAAATAACCAGCACTGCTAGATCACTGAAGTCAATAGGAAGAAACACAGAGAACCGCAAACAGAAATGTCCCATTTTAGCGCTGCATTTTACCACTCAATTTCTCAGGCTGCTTACCTATCGGAGCTGGTAGCAAAAGCGCTACACAGAATACAGAGGAGTCTGCCAGCAATTGAAATGATTACAGCTATAGCAATGGTAGCAAGTAATTCAGCCCAATAATTTTTAAATAAAACACTGCTTGAAGAGAATCGTAATCACCCCACTTCCCTCCTTTTCAGAAAGGAAACTGGGATGACAGGCTGAGGAATGCAATGCTGTATGATAGGAATCCAGGCCCTTAGAAAAATTGTGAGGGGACAAAAAAGGTACTGGTGACTGGCAGCTCATCATTACTATATTATTTTGACTTCCAATCATATAACAAAGACAGCACAAGAAAAGAGAAATCAAAGTGCTATTGAACCTTTAAAAAAAAACCCTTTAAAAGTATATTTGAAACAGCCTGAGCCAATCAGAACAGAAACTACAATGACTTCTTGCAGATTTCAAGCTGTTCACACTTTCTCCTCAAAGACTCCCTTCCAAAACAGTAAGTTGTTTTATTTTCTATCCTGAGGGATATATACCAAAGCCTCAAAGGACAGCTGCTCTACCACTTTTCTCTTTCTTCTCCAATGCATTCAATTTCTTGCAGTCTGCCTCCGTTTCCATCTTTAATTTAGACCAAGGTAGTAAAAGGAATTAAAAACTGTAGGGTTTAATTTTGTCCAAGTGTTAAAATATGTAGAGGAATAATTCAACTCTTCTATCTACACTGCAACCATCTCTAACGTCCTTAAGGTATATTTTTTTAATTTCAATCCCTCTTTCCCACACAGGAAAAAAATTTTACCTGTGAATTACCTTAAAAATATTCGGTGTGTGGACATTTGGGCAAATTTTAAGCAAATAAAAAAAAATTCTTTTTTTTTTTTTTTTTTTAATTGAGAAAGAAATACATTTTCTACAAAGATAATGGAAAAGCTGCTAAAATATTGGAGCAATGGCATTACATCATATTTATGTCCTTTCCTCAAAGTAAAATGCAAACAGTAGAACCTTATTTGTTTATTAAGCTTCTCTAAACTCCATCTGTGATGGAAGGGTTGTCAGGCCTGCAACAGCTGTCCTTCTCAATTCATGGAATTTCTTTGAGCTGTGTAAGTCAGCAATGCCCACAGCTCTGGAAGTTAGCCAGTTGCTGTGCTTGGCATTAGGGACATATTAATTACCTAGAACTGACTGGCCTAGGTAAGCAGCAAGCTAGAGAATGGAATCTTCCACCATTTATAGAAAAAGTGCTGATGAGAAGTTAGGCTCTTATTGATAAGGTTTATCTTCAAGGTGTTGGACACTAGTCATCAGATAAAATACAAAAAAAAACCCCATCAATTTTCCAACTCTCTCAGGATCAATCTAAGACACTGGGATAAAAATCGCAAATCACCTTCTTGCAGTCTTCTCTAGCCCTAAAAAAACTCCGATGAAGTTAAGCTCAGTATCACAGTTTCAAGTGCAATGATTGCACCACCATGGCCAATGTGTAGGCTGATACTCAAGCAGCATCCCTTTAGGTAATGTCTGAAATCCCTCAGGCTTAGGAGGGCACTGAATTTTCAGTTCTACTTTTGAGAAATACTCTACAGATTAGACTAAAATAACCATGTGTCTGCACAGCTAGCATCACCATATCCTCCTCCAGCAGCTATATTTTAATAGCAAAGATTTGGATACTTAACTCAGTGAAGGTTTCCCACTAAGAATCTTCTTGCAGCCAGATAAAAGCCCAAATCCCAGCCTCACCCAGGAGCTCCAGCTAAACCCTTCTCATAAGATAAGGCTCTCAAGTTTCTCATATTCTCCCCCTATTTCTCCCTCACTCACCTCTGTGCTTTGATCCTCTCTAAATGTGTTCATTTTTTATCTATTTCAGAAACAGATTTTATATTCAAAGAATTTGGCATACAGCTGTAGGGCAGGGTGACTAACAGGAAACTTTGAAACTCTGTCCCTTACAGATGTAGTACAAGATTATATAAGTCTGTTCAGAAGAAGACTGAAAAGCATGTCCTGTGTCCCAGTCCAACACCCTTTCCCTTTGCTGTAAGCTAATGATCTACTGTGCTATTTGAAAATACTACAGTCCTGTAAATAATGATGCATTGGAGCAAATTATAAAGTACCAGGCAAAATAGGTTTTTTCCTGACCAAGAGTATTCAATCAGTAAGAAGCACTCTATATACTGTATACTTGAAAAACAGACGTCTATTATAGTAGGGTAAAGTATATTAGATCAAATGTAATAAATCCTAATGCACTAGTATGTGGGTAATCTGTGTGTGACACCATATAGTTAATAAAAACTCACATGCCTTGTTCAGTCTCTGCAGGTCCAGACAAAAAAACTGATCTATTAAAGGAAATTAAAAGGTCAAGAACAACAACAAAAAAGGATCCTTACCTGGAGTAGTATTAAAGTCTAAGATGCGGTGATGAGACTGCAGTAGATCAGGATTACTGGATGACAGGGTTCCGCTGACAGGTAAAGCAGGAGGAATGTGCTTGCTTTGCCTCAGTCCCACAATGCTGTCATCCTGAGACTGGCCAATTCCAATATCGCTGCATCCAGAAAGAAATGAAATCAGGGCTTACAGATATTTAGAGCCTATACTAGGGGCTATACTAGGGGGATTCAGGGATGTCCCCTATCGCTACCTTTTTATATTTCCTACTGTTAGTACAGCAATATTTCGTAGCCGAAGTTCTCCAGACAACAATACTTACTGTCCAGCTTTGCCAACAGCACCCAAATGTCCATTCAGTGATTAGATCTGCCTGCTCACACTGCTAGTAGATCCTCATGTTCACCACTAAGCTCTGAGAAGCTGCTAGGCTTGTTATTTTTGACCTTTTTTTCACAATGGCCAAGATCTTCATTCAAAAGGTGGTACCTTTGAATACCTCATGACCCCTGCACCACCCCATCACTCAAACTTTGACTAATACTGCTGTCTCCTCAGCACTGTTTTATTACAAGACCTGAATTTCACAGATTTTTCACCGCATCACAGATCGCATTTGCAACTATACTTTGTGACGTATTGTAGCCATACTATCTAAGATCTTTCAACAGACAGATAAGAGAGGATCACTGAGAACATTCATTTTCCTACCCTATATCCCCTCTCTGAGTTTCTTTTCACTCAATGTGACTGAAACAATGCCAGTTAACTTGGAACGCTAAGCTAAACAGCTGAACTTGTGTGTTACTGGTATACCCTCCAAAGTGCCTGACAGCCGTAAATAAAGCATTCTATGATAAAGGTAAAGGGTTTTGTCTGTTAAATTGTGTAAGACAGGGTCCCAAAGGAGGTCGGTAGTGCTAGATGGATCAGAGACAGAGTTATCATCACATTATAGTAGGCACTGATGTGCTTATTGCTGCTGAGTTCATAAGTACTAAGTGAAGCAGAACAACTGTTACAGGATGCAGAGCTGGAGACAGCCACTGAACTTTTCTCTAAATATATAGATTCAAATCCTTAATAAAATACTCAGAGGGTGTAAAATGTAGAATAGCAGTCATTATAGAAAGTGAAAACATTGAAAAAATGTAGAAAACATAGGCAAAGCCTTTCTAAAAGCCAAGCACATCTAAATCTGTATCTACATGTGTAAATAAAGCATAAGGCAGAACTTACACTTCATGGCAAACTGCTACAACAGTGAAAAGTCAATCTAGTAAATTAAATGATGTAACACAAATGACCACTTGTACTCTAATGTTGGGCACTTAAGCCTGTGACTAGTGCTCCAGTTTTCCTCAGAAAACCTAAACAGAAGTAACATAGGGCCAGATAATTATCCCCAATAGCTGTTACAGCACCAATATCCTTTTGTGCTTACCAAATGAATTAGCTTACACAGTACACTCTTGTACCACTTCTTTAAGTGCCATGAATAAAACAATACTCTGGAAAGCTAGAACAGTATCTCTGGGCAATTAAGACACAATTTTAATTACATGGACACAGCAATTGCTTTTTAGAATGCAGTGCAACTCAGAAAAGTTTGGAGGGATACATCTGTATGATGTGTTTGGGTTTTCTCATTGTTTTGTTTTTAAAAAACAAGATAACTAAAAGTTAGTGGATTCTCTCTCAATCAGAAGTTAAGCTGAAATCTGAATATTTGCATTTTTGTGCTTCCATATCAAGCACAAAATACTGTGACAAACAGTGACGCTCAGTTCAGCACACAACACTTATGCTCAGCCACAAGCAAATAAGTCTCTCAGTACAACTAAAAAAATTTCCAGCAATCAATGTATTTTCTTTAAAGTAGAAATGACTTCACCTTAAAAAAGCCCTCAATAAACAAAAAACCCCAAACCCAAAGCTTTCTGAAGGTTCTAAACAACTATATACTAGATTTCGTCTCACAACAACACTATTTTCGCTAAATTCAAATCAAATGTGAATCACATTGAAGACAATGTGACTCTCACCCTTATATTAATAGTTTCATTTGCATTATGCATTCCTTTTGCAGTCTGTCAGTTTTATATATTCTTATACCAATCCTGTGCGTCATGACCGAAGCAGCTTCAGTAAAGTGGATCAACTGACAAATGTTAGGTTTAAAAGAAAAAATGAGGTATCCAAAATTCTTCTCAGTTTTAAGCATTCATACAAAAAACTGGAAAGCACTTACTTTACACTCAGTTTTGTCTATTTTTAAAACTTAAATCAGAATCTGAGTGAGTTCTAACTTATGCAAAAAAAGAAATGAATGCCAGAAATTTCAGATAAAAAGAGCAATGCTAAAAATCCCAGTGCCAGGTTGATCAACCCAGTTGATCAACTGTCCTACTGTTAGATAAAATATTTTATTATGCCGATGAGATGAGGTTGCCGTTTTAAGGAAACAGCATTTCTATTGCTTTCTATGCGCATCTGTGTGCATGCAGGGTGACAGCACATTAACTAAGAAATAACTTTCCTGCTGAACGACAAACAGGGTAGAAGTGATAATGAAATGGCAGGACTGCCTGAATGCTTCCTCCATCAAAACACAGCATCCTCTGCATCCCACTGCAGGGCTGCAAACAGAGAGGAGAGATGGAGGCTGTTTCTTTGTCTGAGATGCTGCACTGTGGACCAGACAGAATTTTACTAGAGAGGAAGGTGGGGATTGTGTTTAATCCTTATTTGGAGCAACTGAGCCTACAGACCACAAAGCCACTCTGCATTAGAAAAGTAAACAAAGAGCTCGAGTGAAGGCTGTAGCCAGAAGCAAACTACAAGAGAAGCCTTACAGCCAGTGAAGAGATTTCCCAGTAGGAGCAGAGGAAATGGTGCTGTTTGCTCAGTTTGGGAAGTTACTTGACATTACTGGACTAAACTGCAAGACTGAAGGAAGGTATTAACTCCTGCTCAAACTGATTCATCTTTGATGCTGATTTAATGTCTCATGAAGCAGACAAGCTCCCTCTTAGAGTGACCTCGTTCTAATTTAAAGATTGCTTTTGTCTGGATACATCCTGGAGGCACTGCAGACTTCTGCAGTCTTCACAATCAAAAAAAGGTGGACAGTTTAACCTCATAAGCTAGCTGACTCATGAAGTCTTTAAATGCCTATTTTAATTAATGAGTAACTCAGTCTTTTCATCCCTCTTGATTTTCGGTACGTAAAAATACATGAGAATAGGTAAATTCCCTTAATATATGCAATTATTAGGAAGAACGAGATAGATGCTTCTATGCAATAGGGGAAAGAAAAGCACAAACAGTAAAGTCTACAGCTACAGATGCCTATGCAGGAATTGTGCAGACACAAACAACTGAATGTCAATAGGCTTTGCAGACCAATTGTTATATATATCACACAAAGTAAAGCTAGCAAAAGGGAAAATAAAATAAGTCAAATGTATTGTTTTACTGAATCTTACCCAAAGAGGTCCCTGCACAGAAAAAGTGTAAAAATTAAAAAAAAAAAAAGAAAAAAAAGGAAAACAAACATGAAAATTTTATGCAAATGCTAAGAACAATAGTGAACAATGCAGAAAATCAAGCCTAACAGTATGCAGAGATCATCAAAGGACCAAACATGCAAGATCAGTGAAATAAAGGAAAACATTCTAAAGACAAGCAACACAAAAAGAGGATTTACTGATTCTCCTCTACAGAAATAATATTGCCATCAACTTAAGAAACATCTCTTATTTGGATATAATAATTTACATTAATTTAGTCTTTCTATTACTAACATTCTATATATAATGTTTCAGAACAGTCTTCATTTATTAGGGAATATCTAACATTAGTTAAGTAAACTGTTTTTTAAAGTAACAGCAGGAAAAAAATCCTAAATTTTCAGCACAAGTGTCTTTTTTACAAATTTTTATGGAATAGTTTGTTTCTTAGTGGGACACAGGAAAGAAAAATCCAAGAGAAAACACTCATCACACATCAGCTGCCCTCTACAATTATTTTTTCTCCCATCAATATCATCTGCCTTGGCAAAGAACCAGATTCCCATAAGAACCATATAAAACTCACTCTGCTATTGTTTCCAACAATTCTTGTCAGAAGTCTATTTCTAAAATGTGTTCATAAAATAAAAGCTACTAGACAGCATATTTAGCTTTCATTAAAAAAATATGCTATTCTTTCAAGGACAAGTTGAAACTTTAACCTCAGTCTTCCTTACATCAGAACACAGAAATTTTTATAGACCACTAGAATGTGGATACATTGAAATCACTGCTCATATCGACTCTCTGCAAGCAAACCTGCCTGCAGTTATCCTGAAATTAATTGCCTGGGATGCTTGCAGTTAACAGTCCTCTTAAAAGAAAACAGTAAATGATATGAAGAAGTATTTGTGTCATCACTTTATCTACAAGAAGCAAAATACATCTATATTGATGTCATGAGCTGTATTGTTAACAGTCTAAGCTCATTCAGAGTAGTATTTTCTAGTATATTTTTTCAGATATAAACATGATTTGTATTAATAAATAAAAAAGTATCATCACAAAATATAAGTTTCTTAAGAATTAAAAATTTAACACAAGGCAAATACTTAAGAGGAAATAAACTCACTTGTATGGTTTCTGAGGCAGAATACTGATTCGAGTCTTGTCAAGTATCTTCTTTAACTTATTTCTTCCCCCAACTGTGTTGGCTTTACTTTTCTTATTTACTTTTTCTAATCCTATTACCTGCTCCACATCAACAGCAAGGTCAGGGATGGAGTAACGACTCGCCTTTTTAATATCACCAATTTTAGGCAGGTGGGGAGCACCGTTTCTTTTTTCCTCTGACAACCGTGTTAGGAGTTCTTTAAAAACTGCACAAGACAGGAAAAGGAAGAAAAAAAACCCCTAAAATGTAAAAGAAAACTCTGTACACCAGACCAGTTTAATATTAATCATTATAAAAAAAATGATTAGCATATTCTCTCAACTCCAGTATTAAATTAATTTAGATATAAGACTTTAAAAACATTTTCTATTTTAAAAAGGGCATTAATTTTCTGTAGTACAAATCAGAAGAAACAAACTGGCCCAGCCTAGAACAGAAATACACTAGTGACCACACGGTTGCATGGATGGTATCAACAGAAGGGATTTGACTTTTCAGCCTAAGGATAAAGGCTTCCGCAGAATAATAACATGCATAAAAAGAGTACACTAGACAAAAATGAGACTGAAAAATGCAAATGAGAAGGAAGGCTTAAACAGATAGGCAGCAACAAAAGCTCTCAGATGGACAAGAAACTATTAGCAACAGGACTAAAAATATCACAGGGGAAACTGCAACAAAGACATAAGGAAAATATAACAACATAGGAGATTGAGACACCTTAGCTGTTCGACGGGGCTGTTGCATCCATCTGCCAGAGATAAAAAAAACCCTCTCATTCTCCCTCAGGTCCCTAGCAAAGAGTCATCTCTAAGGCAGAAATACCTGATAAATTTGTAAATTAGTTATTCTACTGCAATTTTCAGCCTCACAAAAATGCTTATATATTTAAATATATCAAACAAAACTGATCTGGAGACCAACTCACATATTCTGAGTATGACAGGAACTTCCCATACAAAAATGGAAACATCTGATGCAATAATTTGTAATAATAAATGAAAACTGATAATTAAAACTAAGGACTTGTAGAAAAACATGAGAACAAGGGCAATCAGCTCAGAATAAGTATTAGGTGTTAGGTTTTACTGTTATTTATTAATTTTGTCCTTAATGTTCGTATTTATCTCCAGAGGTACGTAAAAAAATCACAAAGAGACTTCAAAAGCTTCAAATAAGACACACAAGTGAAGGAAAGTAATCCCAGCCAATAACTGTACTGTTATATAGGAATAGGAGGCTGGAGAGAAAATTAGATACAGATAAGAAGATGCTGTTGAAAAAAGGAAACTCTCCCTATGGGATTTGTGGACAAGGAATTGTGCATGCAATACACAAAGAGTAACTGCTCTGAGACTTTACTGGAATCTGATTTCAGTATTTGCACTGGAACAAGAAGATAGGAAAAACACAACTTCTGAAGAAAAGAAAAAATCAGCTTTAAACTTTAACATACTAAAGCAACATGAGATTCAAACACCTCGTGTGTGAAGAATGGTTACACAGAAGTGACACATGAAGTAACAAGCAAACAGTGTATATATTAAGAAATGTCATAATTATTAGAAACATTGAAATATTAGAATCTTTACTGCAAAGCAAAAAAATCCCCAGGAAACAGATTAGACCAATGACTTTTGGAGACAACCTAGGCATATTTAATCATCAGTTAGTGCAGTGACATGCAGTGACTATATTCTGCCCTACTTGTGATGAAGAACCTGATCCTGAAAGAGATACTCAGGAAACACAATACTAAGTTGTATAAGTAATCCAAGTATCTAGTGGTAAAAATCAAACCAAACCCACAAGCTATTAATTATTTTTGATGCTAACCGAGGCCCTGAGCTGTTTAAAGATTCCTTCATGCCTACTTAAGTACTTGTTAGAGGGGAAAAATGCAGAGAATAAATACAGAGGCTAGCAGAATTCTTTCACCTAGCTGGCAAGAAAGTTTGTGTTAGCTTTGTGTTTGTTACACTCATAGTGGGCTGAAAAACTATGATCAAATTCAGCAGACAGAGTAAGACCACTGATCAACTGAAAGGCCAGAAGAGACTTTTTCTTGAAAAAGAACTAAATATTACAAATACAAACATATTTTATAAGTTTAAGCTACACGGTCACAACAGTTCCTCTTAATACAGTTCCTCTTAATTCTGAGAGCAAAATCACTTCATAATAGACTATTAATAAATTTTTGTTTGCAATTACGAACTAAGGTATTTTAGGACCTGCAAGTTTCCTTTTTCTATTGTCTCTAGCACAAAAGTTTCGAACAAAACTATTTTAAACTATTAAAAAGAATAATTTAAGTCTCCGTCAAAATTAGAACAGAAATTTGAACAGTGAGAGCAACCTTACCAAATAAATTGGTTTTCACAGTGATAGACAAATGAGTGTTATTTCTAAGGATTTCCATGGCTTTTGTCAGCTGAATGTTTTCAAAGTTTTGACCGTTTACTTCCAGTATCTAAAAATTCAAAGAAGTAATGTTATTTTCACGTAGTAAAGAGAAAGGAAACAAAAAAAAAAGGGGGGCATGGGGGACACATTTTAAAATTAGATACCTGGTCTCCACGTTTCAAGCCTGCTTCTGTAGCTTTGCTACCAAAATCCACACTGTCAACAAAGATTCCAAATCCCTTTTCTGACCCTCCCAGTAAGATAAAAGGCAAAGGGGCTTCTCGAGATGGCTTTGTTAAGGTTATCAATCTTCGTTTAGCTTTAGCAGCACAAGCAATATTTAACAGCCTCAAATGTCCACCCATTTTCTACAAGAGAAAAGCATAATAAGTTATACATAACAACAGCCTGTCTACTCCCTGTCATCCCAAATTTCCAGAAAAAACCCCCACTCAGTCTTACCTCCCTCTCCAAATTGTTCTCAAATTCTTCCAGAAATCGAGTCATAGCAGGATCTCCTTCAAAATCATTGAAGTGATTGTTCACCCACAACAGTACTACCCGTGTAACCTGAAAATTAATCAGGGATATAAATATTTTCCAGGAATTCTCAGACCAACACTACTACTAAAACCTTTAAAAATCCTGTTCCTCCTTAAAGGCCCTGTAAATTCCCACTGGAATCCTAAATATTATATATACATATATATATATATATCCAAAGCAAACTTTACTAATATGTGATCATTTCTCAGAAGGATAGAACAAATTAAGTATTAAAATTGTTTTCACTTGTATAAGCAGTTGTATGCTGTATTGCATAACATACAAGTCAGAAAATTAACACTGGCTGTATGAAATTTGGTTAAGTAGGGAATAGTGCACACAGGTAAGAGTCAGTGACGTAGATCCATTTCTGACTCATAACAACAATTTCCTGTTCATGTACATTTCCAAATCTGCTTAATTCTTCAAGTATATGATCACAAAGCCTACAAGACAGCTTTATATTGGTTCTTGAATCTCCTAAGTCTTTAGATGTGCCACTATTAACTTCATTTGGCACTTACCTGTGTCAAAGAGCTATTGTACGTTTAGAGAGGCAGGCAAAAGGAGCTCTTGCAAGATGCAGACAAAAAGTTTTCACAGCAAAAACCTACAATTTCTTTCCTTAGAGTAAATCTTTGTTTACTCCTCCTTCTTTCTCTCCACCACTACTCCCCAGAAGCAACTACGATTCTTCCAAGTTTAGAAGAATCTTAGCTGGTATTTTACAGTTTGTTAGAAAAAAAAAAAACCCTAAAGGAATGCTACTGAGTAATACTAATGAAGGTAAAGCCACGAAATAGGAGCTGCATTTTTTAAAACTATATGCTTCCACTATAATATTCTCTCTTTTGGCATGCGATTTTATTTGGAACATCAGCAGCACTCGTCCTGACGAAATAAAAGAGTTTCGATGTCTTGAATTAATATTGATTCTCACTATTTTTAAAATATTTTTTGCTTAATCCAAAATGGTTGTGCCACTCAACACTACTTGTAAAAATACAGCTGTATTTCTTCTTCTATGCTGGGAAAGTAAATTAGTAGCAATAAACCTCCAAAAATTTCAGAACCTAGAGCTTAAGAACAAAGTCTCATGAAAATTTTAATCAGGTAGTATTAACCCCGTCAATTCTTCGTGTCTGCACAAAATCTAAATGTCTGTAGCCTCATATGCTAAAGGGCTGACACCAGGCATATAAAACCAACCACTGCCATCCTCACATACAGTTTCTAAGTATTCCTTTTACCCCAGAAAAGCAAATGAATTAAGAAGAATTGCTGAAATTAATGACCAAACTAATAAGGTACTTCAGAACTCCTCAAGAGTTCAGATTCTAACAGAAGGCAACTGCACAGCACTATGTTCTGCAGCTCCCAGCCACTGGGACATAACTGAGATTTCTCCACCTTCGAAACTGAAGATGAACTTCATTCCTGTTAAACAAATCTGATATTTTTCATTACTGTGGTTGACACTGGAAGATCCAGACAATGTCTGGTTAAATTTAGGCTAACTGCAGATTTTCTAAATTGGCTGGGAAGTTACAAGCCATACCATGTAACATACTATAAAACTCTGCAGTAACAGCTTCACTGACAATGCTGCTTTCCAAGTTGGGACATACTAATCTACATTCGAAGGACACCATGCTGGAAGGATTTGAATGGTGACTTCCAAAGGAATGCCAATACTTGTGTCACAATCAGGAACAGCATTAAAGGACAATTAAAGCTATAAAATCAAGTACCCTGCTGCTCAGCAAAATCATGAGTAAGGCTGGATGTCAAGTGTCCCACTGTGATTACTCCTGAGTGCTGGTCATGCCCAAGAAATTTTACTCACTCCTTTCACTCTCTTCACTGCCAGCCCCCAATATGAAAGAGCCAAAATCTTCCAGATTCCTTATTCCCTACTTGCTTATCTCCACTTGTCCCAAGCTGTTCTCTGCCTCTTGCCTTTCTGTCAGTGCTACTGGACGTCAGAAAAGGTTGGTCATTGAGGCAGCAGAACAAAGAGCTGTTCTGTGTTCAGACCTGATACCAGTAACTGTGCTGGCTCATGCTTTTCCAGAGGCTGAGGGGATTATCCACTGGAGGACAAGCAAAGTGAGTTTAAAGATGAACTCCAATATTATAGCTCTGAAGCTGTAACAGCATTAGCTACAAAGCCTAACCTCTGCCAAATGTATGATCCTTCCTCCGAGGTATAGCTATACTAGCATCTAGAAGAAATACCCAGATTTAAATAAAAGTTAAAACCCAAACTTCTCTTTAGCCTTAATAACATAATTCCCTTGGTTTCAAATTAAAAAAAAAAATCTGGAAATTGTTACTACTTATTTTACATATGAAAAAGTTGCATACAAGTGAAAATAAAGCAATACAGTGTGAAGTACAATATATTCTCAATAGACAGTGTGCCAAAACTGCATAAGCCTTATTCTTCCAACATGGAATTTTGTTTAGGGAAGAGGATATTTGATTGCTTTCTTGTGTTAGGGTTGGGTTTAGTGTTTTGGTTTTCTGCCTTTCTTTTTTTTTTTTTAATGCTACATAAAGCTCAACAGATTCTTAATGCATGCATTTTCTAGTCTGTTTACAAAAAAAAAGAAAAAAAATTACAAAATGTTTGCCAAGTTGCATGAACAACTATCATGTACAAAAAAACAGAACTCAGTTATATGGTCAAATTTGGAGACACAATAAAGTTCTATTCAACAACATTTAATAAAACCACTGATTAGTGGAAAAAATCTTTCCGTATACTTGTAAACAACCAAGTTATGTTTTAAAAACACAGCAAGGTAAAAACATGGCTAATTTACCTTTTCTGAACACAATAATATTTTAATAAAATGAGGATAATATGTTCTTAGTTTTAGCCATATAGTCAGCCATTAAAATATGTCGCTAGCTATTTGTGTCTTATTCAGTTTAGTCATTCTCTCTAAACATATTTTATTCTTAATAGCATATATTTCAATGCAAATGGTAACATAATTCAGGAGATTTTAACCTTATCCCTGAGGCTGGGGTCATTGAACCACTCCAACAACTTCTTGCCCACTTCCATTGGGCTGGAAAGAAAGGTCCGATACGTCAACAGGAAGTCTTCTATAAATGTTGGGTCTACCACAGAGTGTTCTTCCACCAAATGCATTGTTAACCTTTCAGCTGTTCCCTATTAAAAACCAAAACAATGAAATCTTACTTATTAAAACAGATTTTCAACACATGCAAATTTGTTTTCTTACCGAAGATGCATTATACTAGAAAGAATACTGCCATTCATTAACTGATAAGCTAAGCAAACATAATACCTTAAACACTGTGATAAGAAATGTAAAAACTTATGTAAATTTCTATAGAAATCACCTAGTTGTCAATGTGCGTATTTATAAAGAAAATCTAGAAATATTAACAGTCTATTTTCAAATATATATTTTTAATGTTCTCCACTAATCCTGGATTTAACTTGTCAAGTTAAGTTTATATAACACAGACTTTTGCTTGAGACTCTATTTTGCTTTTACCTTGATAACAATGTGACCTTTTCTTGTTCCAGTGCGATCAAGCTCCCTGTGCTCCTTCACCATCACAATCTCCCCTTCCTCTTCCACCTTCTGCATGTTCTTTTCCACTTGATTGAGGATGCGGCAATAATCTTGCTGGGCTATACAAACAAACTGGAAAGAATCATCACGCACCAGTATTAAAAGGTAAAATCTTCAGAAAGCATGTAGACTTAAGGTGCAAGTACTCTATTAATAGAAAAGATAAAGTAGCTTCTCAACCAGCAGTGAGTCAAATTTGTCCTTCCAGCAGTTCAGCTGTAGTAAGCAGATGAATACACAAGCACAGTACTTCCACTACAATCTTGCAGTTAGACGAGACTAAGATCCATCAGAGCAACATGATTTAGCATTATCAGCCATTTTCGTTCAGCTGCTTTGATCTCCTCACTGCTAGAAATGTAGTTCAGTATCTTAACCAGTATTTTTTTCTCCCATGCAAGCTTTTGTGGTGTTTAGAAGGGTTAAGAGAGTGAAGTGAAAACCTAGCTTTTGTTTTTTTGTTCCCATCGCTATGGTAAATAATTTTCATTTTTCATAGCTATTATTAAAGTCTATCCTGAAGAAAACTAACATTTATTCAATTAATGAGTGCAGGCACACAGAAACAAATTACTTCTGGATTAAAGCCTACAGCAGGAAAATTATTTTCTAGAATCATCTGTTCAGCAAAGAATAAGTGCAAGAATAACTCTTAAGAATACTCCTACCACCTACACTATGCAAATATAATTAAGAACAACCACAACAACTAAAAAAGACAATACTGTACACACTATGAATTACCTTCTATAACTTGCTAACACTTTTATACCTTTGTCTCTTTTTAAGGGCAAGTTTAAACTGTCTTCTTATATGAAGTTGGGTACTTAATTGAGAGGAAATAAGTGTTTGTCTGATTTAAAAGTTGTTAAATCATTATATGCATGTACTTAGGACAAAGGCAAGAGAATCAGAGACAGTATTTTCTCCCGCATTCTTTGAATTCATTTACACACCATTTCTTTTTTCCAGAAGCTAGTAGTAGCTGAAACAAGTCCCACAGTTTGGATTTGTTGAAAATATTACCCTAACAAGAAACCATTTATGCATATTTTGCAAGTTAGATGGGCAAACCAAACCAAGGGACTTTATTAATACATTTACACACATTTCAAAGGTCATCTACTTGAAGTTGATTAACCACCAGGACTGAGCAAAATTCTTAATTCAGCCAAGGATCAGCTATTATTTTCTGGATGGGAATAAGCAAAGAGCAACCACATATCCAGATTAGGCCAGTATGCTATGAGAAGCATTCCTTACATCTGACTGCTACTATTATAGCAAACATCAAGGCTTTTTCCTTGAAAGGCCAGGTTAGCCAAAAGCAGATTTTTCACTCAAACCATAGGAGAGTTTGTATTACCCTAATATTCAGTAGCTGAGTCGAGTAAGGAAGAGCTATTAGCTGTAGAAGTAAAAGAGCCTGTAATGGCTAACAGTCAGACCTTAAGATCCTACTAAGGGAACATCAGAAGCAATGGGTGGAACAGGCTGATGGGCCTCAAGTTCCGGAGGAAGCATGTACGCAAACCTCTTCATCCAAAATGATCCCTACCAAGAAAAAGATCACTCTATTTCCCAGATGGTGGGTATGCAGGAGCCAGATCACCCAACTATTGTCCAGGGTTACCCACTGGAGATATTATATATATTTATTTAAAAATAAAAATGTGTCTCATTATTGAGTTGCAATACATCCATGTGCTCGTGAATTTGCACGTATTACAGCCCAACACTCTACCTGGCAGTCATCCACTTTGGTTCTCATCACTCCTTTCATATATTCCTTTTCCATGGTAGGGGAAACACCAAAACTGTTCCCCATGCACAGTATCTCTGTTCTTCCATCAGGATACGTAACCTCCACAGAGCCGTTCAAAATGACTGACCAGGAGTCCAGCTACAAATCAAACGTTGCAGGATACATGAAGACCAAATCATTTAACATTGTAACATCATACTATATAAATACAACATTCACAACTGTTCTAAAACAAAAGTTATTTTTAGCACTTATTGAAAAATTATAAGCTAGTTTGCCTTAAATGTACAGTACTTCAAGGTGAAGAAAACTGGGGTCTTAAGTTTATCTTTAATATTAAGAGGTAACGTAAGAATGTGGGGGAAAAAAAAAAAGGTTTTAAAACACCACTTAAACACTGAAATAAACTCCCCAGAGCAGCTCAAATAGGCAGGAAGCATTTTGTACAATATGGAGAACGTATTTTTATGTTTTAATTGCACAAGAAATGTGTGAGTGCTTAAACAAAAGCTTTCAGACTAATCCACAACAAAAAGAGGCTTGATTTACCTGATCGATATTACTTTTTTTTTTTTTTTTTTTTTAGCAACAAAGGAGGACCTTAACCCTGTAGAATCTGGAATGTTTGGTATAATAGGAGAGTCAAAAGCAACTTATACTGACCTCTTCCCCATCGTTTAGTACAATAGTTCCTGCTCTCTCCACAACTGCAAACACCATTACAGCACAGAGCTCTCTCCTTACTGACATTGTCATGTTGGCAAAAGCAGGCAATTGATGCATGAATTCCAGTAGTTGTTCTGAAGGAGAAAAAGCCCACTCAGTCGTGCATGTCAAAACAACAAAGCACAGTAAAGACAGTTCTTCAGCAAGATGCCCGAGGCTACTTAAGCTAAAATGCTGCACAATCGTTTCTGTATACTAATAAATCATGCACAGTGGCCTGTTTTAATTACTGGGTATTTTGTAGATACAGACTGGCTGGTCATATTATCAATAGAAGCCCTGCAAAGTAAAAGCATAATGGAAGAATTGTAATGTAACCAAGAGCTCTGAATACTACCAATGATATTTGTAATACTCCAGTCAGCACAGTAACTCCCTTAAGACTAGGGCAGGACTATATAAAACACCGCAAGACAAATTTCGCAAAGCGGAGCAAGTTGTTTGGTAAAGCCATCCCCTCCTAGGCTAGACCTAACAGTAAATTGCACTTGATCATTGTCTGGTCGTGTCACAAAGTTCCTCTCAGATGGACCAGACAGGATTACTGTCTTAAAGGTGACTGCTGCCGCTCTGACTTTTGCATGCCCTTGAGTTGCACTTGTATTTAACAGCATCTTTCTTGCATTTTCATTTTTTATATTGTTCATAACTACAGTACTCAATTTTACTTAGCAGTCCTGCTGAGTAATTATATGCCCTAAAAACATTTTTGCATCCAGTTTGATCTAAAGCATCTACTAAAAGCGTTCAATAGGACCCCATCTTTTACCTAAACTTTTATTTACTCTGAATCACAGAAAGTTTGTGGCTAGAAGGGACCTCTGAAGGTCAACTGGTCAAACCTGCCTATTCAAGCAGAGCCACCTACAGCCACTTGCACAGGAATGTCTCCAAACATCTTTTGAATATCTTCAAGGAGGAACACTAACACCTCTCAGGGCAACCTCTGCCAGTGCTCAGTCACAGCTAAAAAAAGCATTTCCTCATGTTCAGGTAGAGCCTCCCGCGTTCCAGTTTGTGCCTCTTGTCCTCCCACTGGGTACCACTGCGAAGAGTCTGGCTCTGTCATATTTACACCCTCACTCCAGGTATTTGTACGCATTAATGAGATTTCTGAGTCTTCTGCAAGCTGAACAGTCCCAGCTCTCTTAGATCTTCCTCATATAAGAGACGCTCTAGTCCCTTAATCATCTGATAATCAACCTTAATCACCATTTAGTCATACTTCAATAAAAGAAAAAAATCAAATCTCTCCAGTGAAATAGATTAGATTAGAATTTGAATTCTAGTTCTGCTTTGCTCTCAGTGTGTTTACTTGTATGCTAACATAGCAAATTAGTTTGATTAGATGCACATTTATGCTACGGTCTTAACAGCTCCAGTGTTTATCACAAATGTCCAATCACATCACCACAACTTACAGTTAAAAAATACACTCTGATAAGCAGTGTTGACGTTAATGCTGACTTTGCCAAGGTTCTGTCTAACTATTTTCCAGTTCACAATGATGTTTACTTCATAAACCTGTTCTGATATCAATCAGAAGCTGATGCTTTAGATCAAAAGGGCCAGCAAGTAATAGGCTGCACCCATATTATGTGCATTTTCCTCTTCTTCTTTGGCTATACTTGTCCACTAGCTGAATTTATGGCATTTATGATTCTCCTTTTAGATAATAACTGTAATAGTATATATATATAATTATAGTAATAACAAACACTAAACTTACCAACTACAAAAGCCAGTTATTAAAATAAAACACCATGCTTAAAAACGAATTCTTTTGGGGGTGAAGGAGAACATTTTTAACAGTATTTTACCCCATTGTAATACTTACCAATGTCATCATCTGTCCTGTCTATTGGGTCTTTCTCCAAGCAGTCTCTAACAATATCCCTACTCATCAAAGGATCCGATGCCCTTTCAATGTCTTCTTCATCATCATCATCTTCAGAATCCACTGCTGTCTCTGGCAACCCACTGAGATCCATATCACCTGCTTCACTTTCTGTAGCCTAATACGTGTATAAACAATTAAAAAAAAAAAAAACACCAAAAAAACATTCAGATGTGTTCTTCTGGCACAGATTTCTAGTTAGATGTACAGAAATCTGTCATCTAACAGATCACTCAAATTCATTCAATATTTTGGCTGTTGTTAAGAAAAATACTGCTTTTTATTGAATGAATTTGAGTGATCTGTTAGATGGTCATTTTATATTTTTATATTACTTTTTTTCTTCACATATCTTTTTAGAACAACTAATGATTAAATCCACCAAACTCGATGTGTTTAAACAGAGCTTTTAACATTCATTTCAATCAGTCACACATAAAAAGAATTCAACAGGCATTATTTAATCAGTAGGACTTGGGGGATGGATGACTGTTATATTTCAAGCAACAATTTTTTTGACTATTAGTTGAACATAATTTTTTTCAATAAACAGTTCATTTGACAGATTCTGTTCCCATCTCATCTTTGCATTTTCAGATGCTTAGGAACATGATGTAATTTTAAACAGACAGTTTTGGGAAATAAGTACAGTATCAAAACGCTACAGGAATTTTGTTATCTCCCAGTAAAGTAGGACTGTGTTTTTCTTTCACAGTTCCAGTTGAACATAGTTAAATATGGCTTTCATTTGCTGATAAACTGCTTAAGAATTTACAGATGCAGAAAAAAATGCGAAATCATTGCTTAAACGCCACAGATGGACTACACAGAATACCTGCCAAATTTAACCTCCTTTAAATTGTATTAAAATGAATGAAAATATAGTCCAGATATAGCCTGAGGTCATTAGCATAGCACCTAAAGGTAAATATACTTAATGATTCAGTTTGAAGACCAAACACTTAATAAATCCCACAAACATTTGTCTGTCACAGCTGATAAAGCTGCTTTTTCTCAGAACCTGATTTAATACCATGGCAGCTGCCGAGGTTCAGCTATCACAATTTTTAAGGAAATGCAAGCTTCTAACAAGCAAGTTTTAAGCCATGGCTTGAGAAAACCAGTTTCATAGGCCTTACAGGGATGGTTTGTTTCCGAGACTCTGGACACACAAGATGCTTTCACGCCTGCTTTAAAAATAATACATGGGACAAACACGGCTACTAAAGCTTGTATGATCGATCTGCCTCTCACTCTTGTAAAAAAAGACAACCCATAAAACTAGGTCACTCTCAAACACAGAGAAGGTAAGACGACTTGCACGGGTAATTTTGTAGAATCATCTTCCCTATCCCTGCCTCACTAGCTGTGGCTTTCTGTGACATCTGTTACTTTAATGCCACTGTAACAGCCACCTTATGAACGGTAACATATGGCTGGAGATAGATCAGGGCTGCTACTGAGAGTCTTAAATGCTTCTGTCCTACAGCACAACACCGGCTTTGTAACTGGGCCTTGTTAATATAACAAGCATGATAACAAAATCCACACGATATTCAAATTACTCTCACTTAGTGGTTTTGGGTTTGGTTTCTTTTGCTGTTGTTGGTTTGGGGGGTTTTTGGAGCTTTCTTTGGTTTTGCCTTTTTTTTTTTTTTTTTGCTGTTGTTAAGAAGAATACTGCTCATTCTTTAAGCAGAATAAGGAAATATATTACTGGCATACAAACAAATCAGAAAAACGATAGCACCAATAGCAGTATTTTCATTAGCAGTCTTACTGTGTTTAACATGCATGTTCCCTATGATACATTTGAAACAGTTGCTGTAACTACTCTTTCCAAACAGCCTTCATCAAAAGTGACTGGTGGAAAAGTTAGTGGCGATGAGTCAGTAGACACACAGCTTATGACACCAATCTGTCAGAATCTGAAGTTTCCAGCAGTGAAAATTCCAGTGACAGTGGGACTGATTCACAGTCGATTTTGCAAACCTTCCAATTACTAACAAGTGCCCCTCCTACCTGCCCAGGTTAAGGTCTCTCAAAAGCACATTAGTAAAATGAATGCAGAGCTCAATTAGTCACACAGTGCTAGCAAATGTGAGAAACTTCCACATATTGTCCAAAATCTGATAATTAAAAGACAAGTTATCTCACTGTCTTAGAGTAATAAAACAAAAATGGAAAAAGTTGAAGCTCTTTTATCGAGAAAAGTTGAGGCTATTTAAAGCAAATTCTTACACTGAATTAAATGTAACTTTGTACTCAGAAAACGTATTAAAAATACTACTAAAGGCTACAAGCATTTCCTGAAGATGATCACTTTTTAGAGCACTTTTTTTTTTGACAACTAAAGCTATTGGTGAATAAGAAGCAACTATTTCTTACTTACTAGCTATCAAAAAATACAAACCATTGCAACAAAGAAGCTCAGCATTAAATACAACAATCCCCAAAGTAATAAGAAAGTTTAATAATTTAGGGTACCTTTAGAAATATCTGTCGAGAAAAAAAATTACCGTTTTTCAAGCAACTTTCTGAAAATGCTATGATTACCCAAAAGTAAGCAAAGGAAGATAAATTTAGCCTTTCCTCATAGGCAATATGTTTTCACAGTAGTAAAAAAAATTAAAAAAAACCAAACCAAGCAAACAAAAACAAACACAAAAACCAAAACAAAAACAAAAAAAACAAACAAAAACCACAAAACAAAACAAACAAAAAAACACACACACACACAAAAAAAAACCTCATTCCAAGAGGACTCCCTGTGTTTATACATTCAAAAATTTTTTATCAGTTTTGTTACAAAACCCCCATATAGAGCTTTTTTTTTGCTTAGTAGCATCACGTATGACATTAAGTATTCAAGGTCCTCTTGCTGACACATTCAACTTCATTACCGACCTACTCTGAGTATTTCTGCACTCCCTCATGTGCAAGGAAAATCAAGCATGTCTGCACAGGAACCCTTAGTTAAGCTGCAATAGCCTTGCATCTATCTAAGACTAAAGGGGAAACCTCAATTAGCTCCTTTGAGCATAGGGGCTTCCTTATAAACCTCAGCAGCTGAAAACCAAAACATAAGATGAACATCCAACAGAATTTGTACTACAGTCAAAAGTGAGACTTAGAGCTTCTCAGAGCATTTAATCAAGGATGAAGTACACCTCAGAATTTCCTTTCCTAGATGCATGTTGTACTTGGTTTCTTGGGTAATAAGAGAAATTAGCTTCCCTTAAATAAATCTAAAAAGAGAGCATGAAAGAAAAATGCTGGTTACAGCTTGAAGTACAAAACAATGTTTCTCCAAAGTCTGAATACCAACTGTGAGAGTAAATTTCTCATGTCATCTTTCCAACTGTGAAGAAAATTTTTGAAGCTTTAAAGGAATCCCACAATAGTGACGGCCTAATATTTTATTTGTCACATCACCAAGAGATGAAGAGACTAAGACAGACATTTTCAAGCCTGAGTTGAAGGGCTATTTCCCATTTGATACCTAAGGACAATCTGCCCAATTTCAAGCAGTGTCTATAAAGGCTAATATTGGAACAATAAAAAATGGTTGCTCTAACTGCTAAGGATCTTGAAGTCCAAGCACACTTCCAGATTTGAGTGATAACTAATTAAACAAATACTGTGAAATAACTGGGAAAAGATGTAAAATAAAGTATAAGTCCTTGGTTAGCCTTTGGTTTCTTAACTGACTGGGGGGAGGAGAGGAGGATCAAAAAAAGTAAAGAACTAGTATTCATTCCCCCTAGGTGAAACTGGGGAAATAGAGACACTGCTGGTCCCTTTAGACTGGCGTGAGAGGAACCTGATTAATCCCAACTCTGCTGGTCTTCCATTTTTCAGGGGCATCAGGATGATGGGTATAATGAGAGAGGTGATGGACTATGTGAGCAGCTAAAGAAGATGACCCAATTTACTGCTCGTTTCTTTCTCCAATGAATTTTTGGATTTCTTGAGAAAACAGATTAGAAGAGGTCGAGGGGGATCTATACCTTTACTCAATTAAGTAACTCTCACCCCAGGGTAACAGCTGCTTTATCACACACTCATAGAATGGGAAAAAGTGGGGAAACTTGGAGAAGTGCTTAAAAGATGACTGGCTCTGTTTTAGGTGGCCTTCATAGTTTTCTTTTCTATACTGGTTTGGGGAAAAAACTTCTAGCCGATAATGACATAAAGAAAAAACCTAGAAAACAAGTAAAATAACACTAACTACTGATTTCTTAGTATTTCAAACAGACTATTTCAACCTTTATTTTTTAATTTTTATTTTAACTACTTTCTTTAGGAAACATTGCATCATTTTGAAGAATAAATTTCCTTTGTGACTATTGTTACCACCTAAATCAACAATTCAAACTCTCCAAGTACACAAGAGAAAAACACCAGAGACCACAAAAAAAAAAAAGGCTAAAAGAGAAAGCAACCATGCTTAGCTCAAAAAAACCCAGTTCATTACTTTTTAACCACTGCAGTTTAAGGGCTAAAAAACAAACTAAAAAATGAAATTAAGAATGTTTATTACAAAAATATTAATTGATTACTTTCTAATTTTTAAGCCTGTACTGATACAAAACACCAAGAACACTGTCTCTACCTCATGAGTACACTGTCTCATGAAATCACTTGTAAAAGTCTCATTAGCTTGAAACATTCCCTCCTGTCACATAGAGACACTGGATCCAGCTTCTCCACAGAGAGAAACCATGGCTGGGGTTTTGTTTTAAATTAGTTTTCAGAAGACTGAGTAAGAGTTTACAATATCAATAAATTAAGATGAAATTCAATCCATGTAATTATAATATGTATTTGTTTATTAAATACATATCATATGTACTACAATCAACTATAATTATTACATATATGCAAATCATACATAAATCTAAGGTAATATTATTTTTTCATTCTCTGTTAACATGAGTGCAAATGGCCATGAAATACCTTAAAACTCCTTTAGTCCAAGATTTTTACAGCACTCTCCATATGTTATTTCAATATCTACCAAAAAATTACAACACAGCAGCCCACACCTGTCACAGAAGTCCACCTGAGCAGTTTTCCTCACTAAAGATGAAAAAGTGTAACAATCCAGACAATGCACACCAGGAACAGCATCCTACCCAATCACCAACTAATAGGTGCTTTCTCAGAAAGCCGAGACCAGAGGCTTACAGAACAAGGACTCTGGGAGGCACTCCTCAGCTATGAGCTGCAGGATAAAGAGCAACTCAATTTACCAGGAGCAATATAGTACTGCAGAGAACTTAGTTGAAAGTGTGGGGGCAGAAGGGGGCAAGCTCACAGCACACAGTTTACCCAAGCCGTTCCAGCTGCTCTTGCATTACCCAAAGTCATGCATTTCAGAGGCTGATACAGTTGAAAAGACTGACTTTATCTTAAAGGTAAAACCTCTTTATTTTGCATACAGTGTCTTAGGGCTCCATGGACTCTCTGGTTTGAGAGATAAAAGTTTGGGCTCCCTCGGGAGGATTTCTAGAAGGGTGGACCTTTCTTGTAGGAGCTACCTTATCAGACTCATGAGAAAGCAAAGCTGACATCTTGAAAATTTCTAAGCAATACACACATCCTGGGAGGGTCTCAGAAAGGATGTTCCTGGTTTCCTGTACTGCCAGTGGTATCTGGGCAGACACCAGAGGGCACACAGAGGTGGCAGGAAGCCACCGGTCTGAGGACAGGATAAGGCAAAGAAAGGCTGGCAAAGAGCTGAGCCAACACAGCAACGCCTTCCCAGAACAGGGTGTGGGGAATAACACACGTTCATGAGCTTAAATCTCCTCCCTCTCCAACCAGGAACATCATCTTGTAATACATATGGACAGGTATAGGAACCACTTAGGAGCATGTAAGAACAGGTATATGCTTTCATATAGGAAACATTAACTAAGCCTGAGAGTAAAGAGGAAGCAGCCATACATGAGAAGTAGCAGTGAATGATCTGCTTTGCCAAGTCAATACAAGACAGAATCAAAATATTGTTCTTGGCAAGTACAAGCCAGCACACAACCTACTAACATTCAGCATCCCCTTCCTCTCAAGTCACCCTACAGAGTTCGTCACTTGATGAACTTGTTTCCTAAAATAAAAGTAACAATATTTAAGGAACTTATTAATTGGCATCTGAAATGTTTTTGAGACTTGGGTGGGGTAAACATAAAGGTTGATTTTATTTTGGTAAGTACTTCTTATCCTAAAAAGTTCTTTCATGTGCAACGTTTGACAAACAAATTTAGATACCACATTAATATTTAAAAGGAAGTATTCTCAGTTCAATGTTGAAAGCATCTGAAGATTCAGCATCATGATTTATTAAAAAAAAAAAAAATCTTAAGAGGCCATGAAAGTATTTTCACTGCAAGCAGCTGCTCTTAAGGCTACAGAACTAAAACTTACTAGGATGCAAAACATGACATATCATTACCTCAGATTTCAACAGTAAAGATATAAAGAGCAATAAAATTTAAAAAAACCCCCACATTTATTTATCAGTTGGAAGGCAAGATGGTAATCTTTCTAAATCAGTGCTTCTACTTAGCCATAATGAACAGAAGTCCATTCCACTGAACAGAAAAATGCCATTATGTATAGAACATAAGAATCAGAGGAATAATTATCATGAGTTTTGCCTAAGACCTACTAAATTTGAAAGAAAAAAACATATTGATGACTTGGTGATGGTTTGCTCTTTTTGAATAAACACTTGGGAGAGAATTAAACGGCAAACAATTGAGAGAGAATGACTGATCCAGTCTCTTCATTTAAAAAAAAAAAAAATTCTGCTTATTTATTCTTTCACCTGACCTAGAGAACTCAAATTACAGCCATTTTATTTTGTTTTGGGATTGGAGGGGTTTTGGCAGTACTTTAACATACCTTAATGTTGCTACATTACATTCCTCTATGACTGAAATTGAGGCCAGAAATTAATGATTTACCACTATTTGAGAAATCAAGTCAAACAATACTTGGTACCATTAGGTTAAATTCAAGAATTTAAGAACCTTATCAGTTTCCACACCTGAACTTACCATTTTCTTAATAAATGTTTCCTTAAATATATGTATTAAGACAAAAACATGGGGTTAAATTCTACAATATATGGCCATATTTCTTGACACAGACATAGGTTATTTTAAAAATTACTTTGACATTGTGCAATTACATGGTTCTTGATACATCTCTGCCAAGACACCTTTAAATGAGGTATTAATTGTAATTAATTGAAGAAACTAGTAATATTTTTATGATCACCAAGAATGGATTATATTTATAAAGTAAATTTAAAAGAATATTGAAGAAGTAAATTTTCTCTGTGTAAATACTTCAGTAAATCATTAACTCTCTCCAAACATCAACCATTCTTTTGATTCCATTATTGCCAATGAAACTTAGAGGAGTCATTGACCAGGCTGGTGACTACATAAAGAAGTATTTCTCTGAAGTTTCTGTAGTTGTTTGTTATATTGTTTGGTTGGGGTTCTGTAATTGCACAGAAATTCAATGATCCTTTTCACAGTTAGGAAAGATTTGCTGAAAGTCTTTGCAAAAAATTTACTTCCAACTTATCTAAAGTATGGCTGTAACTACATGCCACCTACAACTGTGTCTCTAGAGGTACTTGTTATTTTTATGTTAAAGTGAAAATCTTTGCAATGAAAAGGATGAAAATCTATAAAAGATTGGAAGAACAAAGCTGATTTTACATCTTCTTCACTCTCACAGTATAAACATAAATCCTGTCTCAAAGTAATCCTGTCTTCAGAAGAAATTCTGACAAACCTACTTGACTGACAAATGCTATGCCTGAAGTGCAGTTAACTTGACACTTTTCACAAAAATAAACCTCTGCATTATTGCAATTACTGTCTAAATTGAACTGGGACCTTTTTATAGCTTTTCTTCTTCCACAGAAAAAAAGCCTATAAGCTTATTCACCTGAAGCAGACTACATCCTACAACTATGATCATAACTGAACTTGTAAGTATTTTTATAGATGCATTTCCCATTGTTTAAATTACTATACTTGCAATTATAGAAGCATTCCAAACAAACATTATTCCTCTTCTAGTAAACAGTACTTTATGTAGAACTGGTCTCATTAATTTGTTATTATTTTGATAGAAACATATCTTAATTCGATTGATGCCTTCTTTTCAGAATGACAAATTGGCATACTTTCCTATCAGGACAGATCCTGCTCTGACATTGCAAGAAGAGTAAATATCAAGTGAAAAATGCAGACTTCTTGTTTTATTTCACTTTAGATTTTTTTTTCCAATTTATATTTAAACTCTGGATCAGTTTCACAGTAAGTCTATCCAAAACCAAGCTGTTCCAAAAAAATAGCACAGAGCTTTGTAACATGAAGTCCCCTCAGAAGTACAACTTAAGAAGTGTCACCACTTCAATCTACCCATGTTTCTGAGGATGGCCAGGGGGGAATGCACTGCTAAGATGCTGGCATCAGGTTTCTACAGGGTGGAGAAACTGAAATATGCCCCTCAACTCAGGCCAGCACAGGCTGCCCACTTGTGTTTATTTTTCCCCATCACTGAACAGGTTTTACACTATGAAGTCAACACATCTAAGAACTACAAAATACAGCACGAAGAAGGAAATCCCTCACATTACAAGGTCCTACATCTAAAGTTTTGATCTATAGACATCACAGCTGCTGTTAAACATTTGGCCAATCAGACAGACAGAAAGAGGAGGTGAAGTGCTGGAGTCAGGAAGAGAATTCCTTTGCCTTTTAGGTCCCTTTATGGGTATGGAGAGACCATACTGGCTCTCCATGCTGAAATTCAGGAAGATTTCCTCCCCTCAAATCACTAACAAAAATTCGCAAAGCGCAATCCTGATACATGAAACACTAAATCTCTACATGGCTGACTCAGATGCTGACAAACTACAGTGACATGTCATGTTGCTGTGCTGCAGTTTTCAAACATCAGACTAATACATGGTGGATAAAACCCTGAAATTATTACAGTTCAAACAGAAGTTAAGTTTTTTGAAGTCTACCAAGTAATTTTTCAGACAAAAGATGACAACAGGCAATGGCATGGGCATTCAGCTATTAACAGCAAAACTGTTGGTAATTGCACCTCCCATCAGCATCCATTTTAGTCTTACCTGGTAGATATCAGAAAGGCTGCTGCTTCCTGAATCACTAGTGATGCTACATCCTGAGTGACTAGATGAAACGTGGGTCACCTGTGGGTGGAGACTGTCAGTAAGGTGCAGCTTTGTGAAATCTGCAGGAAGCTACAGGTGGAGTAAAAAAAGCATCATTACAATTTGAGGGAGATACACAGCAAAATTAATTCAAATCATATATGTCACTTTACCCTCTGCCAGTACCATGTGTATTAAGAAAACCACTGGGGCTTGAGAATGCAGCATAAAAATTCTGAGGTTTTCAGCTTTTTGAACTCATGCAGAGGTCAGCAAATTGTTGCAAATATGAGATTTAAGAAAAACATAATCTGAGGACAAACACTAGTGAACTAATGTGCCAAAACTCTTCAATATCTTGCTATAGGGTTTGGATAGAATTAAAATGCATATGAATATCGTGCTATTTCCAATATCAATAGTTGCCTGTAGAATTAGAATTAACAGTTGAGTAAAGTCACATACTTTAAAAAATCAAAAAGCACTGCTCTAAATTTGGTAGATTTTGTTTCTCAAGTTGACGAAGTACATTAGAGAAAAGTAAAATCCAAGTCCCTGAGCTATCCATTATACTTTGAGCCAAATAATATGACAGCAAATAGGAAATGTGGGAAGACTGATACAATTATAAAGAGCTAGAATCCTGAAATGAGTTTGCTCACATGCAGTGCTGAAGAATGAATCAAGACCATGTATTTGATCATTGAACAATCATCCACCAAGATCTGTGATGTGTATTTTCACTATTGCTTTATGCACACAGCTCCCATGAAAATCTTTAAGAACTGCAAACATTGCCAGAAATGAAAAAGGAAAATATCTGCTGTCTGAAGAAATATTTAAACGCTATTTCAGGGGCAAATCACTCCTCTCCCCAAGAAGCCTGCATCCCACAGCCAGTTAATAAAAGTATGTTAATGTATCAGTTTTGTTGAGCAACAAATTCTTACAATAATTAAAAAACCTTTGCTCATTACTTTTTTTCTACTCAGACAAGGCAGATACTCTCATCTTTAAGAAGTTGTGTTTGTATGAAAAATGTCATATACAGTATGTCCATCCATGTCAATTATGAATGCTACCTTGGTGCTATTACCGTTCTCCCTGGATGGAAATAGAAATAAGAGTTCATTCAGCGTTAAGACAGAGTAAGCCGATCAGAATAAAAGGTTATGAAAAAAAGTCATCTCCAAGTCTCAAGAGAGCGTGCTTGAGAAAATTATTAGCTCTGTAAAGCCAAAGATACTGAATGATTTTACTGCTGTTTGTCTTAAGTTTGTTCATGGAGCATGACCTGAAAGAACCCTGGCTTTAAGATTTGCCATGAAAAGCACAGACAAATGAAAACCTTAGTCTTATTTAGACTGACTGGCATTTCCTATTCTAATACATCTGAGTAGGATTTCTTCTTACAGCATGACTGTATCAGTGACAGGGAAAACGGCTACATTTTAAACATTCTTTCTTAGTATTTTACCTGAAAGAGGGGTTAAAACCAGAAACCAGACGCTAATAATACTAAAAGGCCTCAGTAAGCCCAGAGCTAGAGTTGATCTTCATCAACAAAGAAAGGGCAATTAACAAAAGTAATACTCTAATACATACAGCCATGGATGCTGCCTCCAGAAAAATCTAGTTATGCTCACCACTTTTGATAATGTACCAGAAGGAGAAAACAGGGCATTAAGAGAGTGCATTATAGTATCTGTTGGTTTTGCTACTTCACTTTTCAATCTGTAAGTTTGAATTATCACAGAAGTGAACCATATATATTGATACTTAGGCCACTGTACAACTTTTTTTATCATTATTTGAGCCATTTTACAAATAATTATACATTCCATAGGTAGAACGCATAGGAAATGAACTGCCACAGCTTCTGCAATGTGTCAATGCCTACCTCTAAAAGTGCAATCTCTCATAATTAAAGCAGTCCAAGTTTATTTCCAAGTAGAAATCCTACATAATATTGTAGATACATGCACCAATTATCTCAAATTCATATATTTAATAACTTAAGATATAATATTTTGAGACTTTTACTTTTTGTAACAAACTAGTTCAGTTCCAAATAAATATTAACTCCATAGAGAGCTGTATATGAATACAGTCTTACATCCAGCCAAACACATTCAATTTTTCATAGTGCCCTGCAAATATCTTCATGTCGTTAACAACAGCATTTATTTTTTATCAGTGCACTAAAAATTTTAAAGAACCTTACATCAAAGCAAATCCACTTAGTATGTTAAAAAAAAAGAAATCAAGCTATGTTTAATATAATGACTGCACTTAGTGTTTTAAATGAACAGCAAGGCTTTATGTTTTTTTACTGCACAGGCAATAGGAAGAAGCAGGGGATTGCACAATAACTGATGGAATACATTGCAAATAAAAGCAAGCCTTCGGAATCTTTTTGGCTGTAGACAATCAGCTGAAAGCTTGGTGATTACTGGTTTCAGAGTAACTCCTCAAGTCAAAGCCATGCTGCACGAGCTGGACTTGCCAAGTGGTGACAGAAGATCAGAAGCAGGCATTTTACTTTAGGCAACCTAACTAGTCACTTTGATGCTAATCAAATAGGACTATTTACAAGCAGAAAGCACATGCTCACATCTTTGCAGAATACTACATCTCTGTGCTACATGCCCGAAAGCGGCATCCACTTTGACTGCCCTACCCCCCAAAGTTAAGGCAAGAGGCTGCATGAGGAAAAAAATAAATACAAAAATTTAATAAGCCAAAACATTTAAACTGTACACTCAGTGAAAAATCAAATCACAGTAGGCAAATGAGAAATAAAGCCAAATCTTAACACCTTTGCCTCACCCTACCCTTCTTTCTAGGCTCAACTTCACTCGAATTCTCTAAATCCTCCCCCCTCAGTGGTGCAGAGGAACAGGGAATGGGGTTACAGTCCCTGGTAACATCAGGTTACCATCACAGGTTGTCTCTACTGCTCTTCTCCTTGAAGGGAGGACTCCTTACACTCTTCCCCTTTCAAAGGAGGCAATCCTCCATGAACTTCTCCAAGATGAGCTCTTCCCACAGGCTGCAGTTCTTTATGAACTGCTCCATCGTGGGTCCCGTCCACGGAGTGTAGTCCTTCAGGAATAAGCTGCCCCAGCATGGCTCCCCTGTGGGGTCACAAGTCCTGCCAGGAGCCTGCTTCAGTTTGTGCTTCCCACAGGATCACAGCCTCATTCAGGCATCCACCAGCTTTGGCATGGGGCTCCTTCATGGGGTGCGGGTGGATGTCTGCTCCCCCGTGGACCTCTGTGGGCTGCAGAGGCACAGCTGCCTCACCATACTCTGCACCACAGACTGTAGGGAAATCTCTGCTGGGGCACCTGGCACACCTCCTCTTTCTCCTTCTGCACTGACCTTGGTGTCTGCAGGGTGTTTCTATCACATATTCTCACTCCTCCCTTCTCTGGTTGCAATTTCACAGTTTTACTTTCCCTACTCTTTGGAACTAAGTTATCCCAGAGGAACTACCACCGGCGCTGATGAGCTCAACCTTGGCCAGTGACAGTCCAACTTGGAGCCGGCTGGCATTGGCTCCTTCAGAAATAGAGGAAACTTCTGGCAGCTTCTCACAAAAGTCACCCCTGTATCCCCCCACTACCAAAACCCTACCACACAAACCCAATACCAGCTACACCTGTTCCTCCTGGAGCACGTTTTGTAAACGGTTTTCAGTAACTAGAACGAGGGTAAAATGTAACATTCAACAACAAGCAAAAAACTGTCTGCCCCAAACTAGGATATTTACATCTAAATTCTTACTTACATTGGAACATATTCAGAAAATACCAACATGAAACCATGCTATTATAACCCAGTGAAAAAAAAAGTGCTAGGAACAACCATCTCTGCTTTTGGGAAACATGGCAGTTAACTTCACTACAACAGGTGAAGTTGCTGTTTATTATTAAATTATTAAGCACTCTGTCCTTGTATTGAGCTATGATTCTATTCTAAAGTTTAGTATTGACTTCAGTATTTAGTATAATAATAAAACTAAAGGTTTTCTTGCAACGTTCTGAGGCACATACTGTCTAGATCGAGCACATGCTTTATCAGTCAGACCATGAGCAGTATGAGGAAGCCTAAGGACATAGCCTTTGCCTCGCAAACATCACCTTTTACAGACTGACACCACCACAAATGGCATCAAAACCGAATACTCATTTTTATCTTGTCTTCCATTTTCATTAAATGATGGCTAGGAGTCATTCAAAGTAACAAGAATCAGAAGCAACTTGTCTATTTTACATAACAAGCATTTATTTTTCTGCGACCACACTAAGCTAACAGCTTTGCTGAAGCCAACACCTACAACATTGAACTTCATTACCGAACACTCAGTCACAGCATCAAAAGGAACTAGCAGACAGAGTAAAAACACAATGGGATAATTTAGAAAAATTAAGACATGATTTGTTTTTCAGTAAATATAGTTTCAGAATACATTCCTACATTAAATAATTAAGACTCATTAAAGGGTGAGAAAACTGTCCTGATGACCTATTCTCAAGACAACTTTCATAAGTGTCAAACATTAAGGTGACATATGCATAGATCTAATCAAGTGTAACAAGGGACAAAAGTTGTTAATATAAAACAAGAACCGACAAAATAGTTTCCACCAAAGCACTATTCTTAATTTGAGAGCAGTCAAAATAGTATTTTATAAACATAATAAGCAGGCATAAGCGCACACATACACACATCCATACAGGTTACACACATGGATAGAAACCAGAGGGAAACCAGTACATCTGGGAATTCCACGTTTTTACTTCTTGAAAACCCTAAAACAAATGAAAACTTGAACAATTACGTGAAACTATCTTAAGGACAAAGACATATATCCCTTTTGAACTATACAATACCTTAAACCCTATCACATCTTCCTATCTTAAAAGCAGCATTTTATTACTTCCACCCTCAAAGTGAGTCATCGCTTTATGCATGCAAAACTAACAATTACTTTGCTCTGAAAATGTGCCTCTATTTTAAGAACATCATGATTTTCTCCTACCCTACAGCATGCCTTTCTGTATAACAAAAGGCAACCTCTATTGCAACTTCTACTCAGAAATCACTGGGCTTATCCTAAAGATACAGTATTTTAAAAAAATTAAATACATTTTCAGAATATTTACTGGACAAGAAATCAAAATCCTTGGATAGAGCATAAAAAGTTATGAGAACAGACAAAAAATAAGTGCAACTACACAAAATCCCTTTCTTTATTTAAATAGTATTTCTGCTTTTTTTTTGTTTGCTTGTTTTGGGTTTTGTGGGTTTGGGGGTTTGGTTTTTTATTTGGTGTTTTGTTTTTTATATGCAGTGAAAACAAGTATAAATGCAAAAACGTGAGAGACAGACACAAGAATGTAATTTTAAATTACCAGAAGAATTCTGGTTAAAGAGCTTCAATATACTACTCATTTTAAAGCAAACATATCGGTAAGCATTTTATAAACAAGGTCCTCTACTGAAGGCTGACAGCACTTCATGAAAAATTTATAAAGTCTGCAAAGTGACTGAAGTACATCTGCAAAAAGATGGGATTAAAGAGAGCAAAGGTGTAACATTCAGTTATGCAATTCCCAATGAATGCTCTTATAGGTAATTAAGTGCCACTGAGACAGGCTAAGCAAGTACAGTAGACATAATACAAAATATCACCCTTATAGCCTCTATTTCCAGTTTCTGAAACACAAGCAAGATCCGATTCTTTAACCTCTAAACACATGTATCTGATCACTTATTTTGTAGTAACTCTTTACTAATAAAATAAAAGCCATCATAATAAAAAGTTTTTTCATTCTATAGCTGACACACTTGGTCCCCCAAATATAACTAAGTAAATTACAACAAAGTTATTTGAGGATTCTGTATCTTTTTGTGAAGGAAGAAGAACAGCAGACAAATAAAATTAATACTGTGTCTTAGTCTTTCTCATTTTTTCCCCCCAAAACAGAAATTCTAAAATTTTTATTGCACTACAAAAGTGTAGATCACCAAGGCAGAATTCTTCAGTATCCTATCAAATTATTAACATTTTATTTCACTGTTGTATATAGATGTTGATTTTTATATTAAATGTTTGTAAGTCTGTTGTCTGTATTTTAAAGCTATACACATTTATACATACATATATATATACACACATTTATGGTGTTTAATGAAAGAAGAAATATTTCTAATAATGGTGGGTATTCACCAACATACTATTTCAATGTAATTCTTTCACTAACCAAGGGAGACATCAAGGAAAACATTTTTATGGTTGAGTGATTTTAAACACAGCAGTCAATGTAAGTAATTACTGAATAATAAAGTAATTTTTATCGATTCTGTCTGCAGACATGATGCAGGCTGACATGTCTAGTGGAGAATTAAATTTAAAATAAAAGTGTAAACTATATACAGTTCAAATTAGGATGCAATTCACATGGAAGAAGGATTTCCTTGTACCTAGGGGTGGAAAAGATTAAGAAGCTTCTATATATATTCTACAAAAACTTCTGCAAGACTTAAATTAAAACCTACTGACTTGAATTATGTCTTCTATTCAACTGTTCACTTTATACAATAATCCCTCGTGTATTTCAGATGTCTAAATTTTCCTCAGATAGACATCTTTCTGTGAAGCTGTGGCTCAAACTTCATGAAGATCTACTCTTAAATATTTTCTTCATCTTGAGTACAACACAAGACACAACCTATGTTCCGAAAATATTGCATTTTGATACTATTGTTGTTAAGCAGCTGTTTACATACAAAGCCCAAGTAGAATACCTCTAAAAATAATAAAAGAAAGTATTATAAGGATCTTTTCTGCCAATTTCTTAATACTTTCCTCCACTGATACTTAGCTATAGCTAACCACCCTCCCCCCACCCCCAAAAAAAAGAAACTATGCAGATTCTAAGCTAATGCAACGGGAGTTGCTGGTCTCGGGGAGAGAGCAAGACAGAGCAAATGCACACGAACTTCATTTTGTTTCCCCTTACGAAACACACACCGACTGCCACTTACTCATAGCTCTCAGCAGCTAATCCTATGAGCACTTAATGCATTGAATCCTTTGCTTGAAGGATTCTTGACTTCTGCAGAGAGAGACAGAGGTGGTAAAATTTCAATGGGTGTCTGGGGAATGAAAAATCTCCCAGGGACAAGTCTTTTTAAAGGAAAAGAAATGCATCACTGAAACACACCCATTCTTAATTTAACCACCTTCTCTGTTGTATGATCAAATATGTTAGTATTTGTACTTTCTTTTGACAGTGTTTGAATTGGAGATTCAATGTGGCATTTTATATTCAAGTGTCTTACTTCAGGGAATCTGACAAACATTATTCCTTCAGCAAACACAAATGTCAATTTATTGACTACAGCTCAAATCATGTGGGGAAAATTAAAAAAAAAAAAAAAAAAACCACAAAAACTTATCATCCAGGTATTTACAGTGCCAGTGAACCACAAATACAAAAGAAAAATACTGCAGGATGGAACTAAATCATACTGAACAGTTTTTCAAAGTTTCTCTCAGGTTCCTGGAATTCTGAACTCAAACCATTATAAAAAATTTACAATGAATGGAACAAATCTGCATGATCAAAATATTTTTATTCAGAACTTTACTCAGAAGTCTATCTCAGTCAAAAAAAATGGCTTGTAAAAGTGTAACTTTTTAATTGGGCAACATACGATAGATAATTCGGTAATTTTAAAATACGGACTCTGTTGTGGTTTTAAAGTTATAGCAGTTTTGCATAGGGATCAAGCTAGAAAGATCTCTACAACTTTTGACTGCAGATACACATTTAAATACCGACAACTCTTTGACAACCTCAACCACATGAAGAAACATGGAAGTAAAACTTTGCAGAAGGGATTATGTAGGATTTTCAGATTTGCTTCCTCTTTTTTCATTACATATCTGGTATTTTGTATTATTTAATAAGTAAATAAATTTATTTCAGATTTAGATCAGATCACGTTCTTTGAACCACTGTGAATAGCAGAATCTCTATTCTGGTGTATTATGTCTGCACATGCCCAAAGACATACCCTACCACTCTTGGTAGCATCCCGCTGTCCCACCGAGCACTTGCATTTAAGAGTCCCAACAGAGCCTGCACAGCCCACACCCTCACACAGACTAACAGCTTCCCAAAAACACTGAATAAGGTTGGGAAGGGAATTCATCTTGCAGAAATCTACATAATTAAAACTGACAAGTAGAGACAGGCACTCACTGATGATTGCCATTTAGGATGAAGGAAAGACCGTTCTGAGGCATTTCAATATCTCTAGGGTAGGAGGGTAGAAAACGGAGTTCAACCACTAAACTTCAGTAAAAGTTCCCCATTATTTAATAGCAAGAAACATGGAGGAAAATAAATAATAAAGCCTGGCTTTGCAGAGATCTCTCTCCTGGGAATAACTGACTTTCATACTAACAAAATGCATGCTCCAGTTGATGTTTTTCCCACAGTTAAGTATTTCCAAATACTTCCTCTTGTGGCTGTTTGGGTGCTTAATATGCTGAGAACTACTGCTGGGTTGGAAACGAAGTGGCCCATTTTCAGGGCTTTTGGAGGCTTGTAAGGTTACATTTTGAACTCTTTGGCCTGTTACAAGTAATTGTGGGAGAGGAAGGAACAGAGAACTTTGTTTCCACAGGAAACCAGACAAAAGATTTACGCCTAAGGATGTAAAAGCAAAAAAAGTTCAAGAACACTTTATGTAGGCACATATGTTAACAGGAAATGTTAATTCAAACATTTTCAAGCAAGATGTTCTCAATCCTACAGAGTATTTTAAATAACAGAATGCTTATGTATACCTCACATACAGACTCATTTGGGGTTCTTACATAGCAGTCTCACAAGTAGACATGGGGGATGATAAAAAGCAATTACACAAGCAGGGGTAAAACTGATGGCACCTGCAGACAGATTTTATTTTCAGCTTTAAGTCACCACTCAGAATTGGAAAGCACCACAGAGAAGTAAAGAGTTTACCCCAAAGGTGAAAACATATATTCTGAGCATGTCTTAAATGGTTTAAAGCAAAGATCAATGATATGTCTACAATTTCAACTTCTGAAGCCCTCCCATGAATAGAGCATTCTTACATCATGTGTTGCTGTTTTTTTTTTTTATACCCGATCACAGAATACTTCATGATTACAGCATTCTAGCCAATCTAACAAAGCTTGATTAGGTTTTTCAAACATTCATGAGGTGATAGCTCAGTTTTGAACTGCAGCGAGTCAATGTGAACTAGTGCAGTTTACTACCGAACTACAGCACTGAATTTTACTGCACTAAACTAACTTATAACAGTAAAAGAAATCAAAGTGAACTGATTCTAGAATGAATTAAGGGCTACTCGAGTAAGTGTTATTTTTTTAAAGATGGAATATGAAAAACTACAGATATAGAAGATATCTTAGAACTCCCCTCTTTCCAAGTGGAGGGGAAAAAACCAAAGGTGTTGATAAAACCTGCTGGTATCACGGTGCAATAAGACACTGTTGATAGAAGAGATAAGCAGGACACTTGTGTGAGCATATGATGACTCCTACTTGGAGTTAAAGAAACACAGTGCAGTAGATGACGACATGAAATCATGCACTTAAAGACAAAAACAAAGAACCTGGGAACTTCCCTGTCAGAAACGACTCTGACAAGTTTCCATGTAGCAGCTGATCAGAAGGTGACTGAATTGTTCAGGTGGTGCAGCAGAAGGAGAACCCAATGAGATCACAGCATGCATCCTCCAGAAATACAGTTCTGGGCTCTTCTCCACGACCCCAGCAGGGATCTTATTTGGAAATGTTGCACACATTCCCAGCTGTATGTTTTAAATAAAGATGGGCTTAAAGCCATACACATACATAGAGTAAAAGAAGAACTGTCAGGACTAAAAGAAGAAAAAGTAATATTTGAGAAAGTTCAGGAACAGCACGGCTTTTTCAGCCCCCACTGAGAGCGAGTATGAGCACTATCCAGAAATAGAAAGGAGGGAAAAGAAATGTTTCCAGTAAAAGGCAATGCAGGTGTGAAGCCTAATAAGCAGGAAGCTGAAAGAAGGCTGCTATTCAATGAACTACAGAGATTCTCGAAACCAGACTCCACAGGATCTGTGGCAGAGGCGGCTTTCAAACTGAAGCCAGGCCAAGTTATGAGTGTGCTCCACAACAGTGTGTAACAGCAGCGACCTAGAATTTCCCTTCCAGATCCATGTCAGTCCTTCAAGCAAAAGAATCTGAAGCGCAACTGTTCTTTTACTTATCATTCAGAAGCAGACTAGCTAAAGGAGGAAAAAAGACAAAAATCAACACGATTAACACGACAACATTTTTTTATCAGTTGCTTCTTTGTACTCATCCAAGTATTCTGTACACTTCCAAAGCAAATTTTTAAAAGATATAGATAAATAGGGAGCTACTATGTACTGATGCAAAAATTGGAGATTTCCAAAGTCTTGCCTCTATAAAATACCAGATTAACTGAAGGAAAATTTGATGAAAATTTAAAGAGAGACAGGACTATTCACAAGCAATTAAATGAAAATTTTGTTTGAAGTCTGATGGCTGCAGCCATGTCAATGCCACCCCTGGAGTTTTAACTAAAGCATTATCTCCGCTTTATAATATCAAGGAGTAGTTGAGGAGAAAAGTGGGTTCAAGTTTCTTCTATTTTCCTTGTCTGAGAATGAAAGATTCACACTTTTGCTTCACCTCAAACAAACAAACAAAAAAAAAACAACAAAAAAAGAACTGCATTACAAAATGAATATCTCAACACAAAAGTGGACATCAAAACACTTGCTAAATTTTGTTTTCAAGAATAATCTGATTGTAGCATTCTTTAATATAAAGCAAAAACGTGTATTATCATAATCAATGGTTTGAGATTGCTAATTGCATAAGAGTACTTTAAAACAATGACAATTAAAAAACAACGTTGGGCAAATAAGAGGCAATTAATTTTGCTTAAAAATGAGGATGATGTAAATTCAAAGTAAGCTGAATTTAAAAAAAAAAATATTACTTGAAAAGACTTTTAAGTCTACAGATAATACTTAAAAGACCACCACACAGAGAGTAAAAAGGTTTCATATTTGCATTACAGAGTGATACAAGGTAGTCTTGCTATTTTCCTGGATTATGTAAAAATAGCATAGCAATGAGATAAAATATTTTCAAATGACAAGCATTTCCCTTTATACATGACTAATGTTGCAAAATCTTAAAATAGTATAATTTTACCATATCTATGATTTTTTAACACTATACTAACATGATTACTAATCAAACAGCTTTAGTACTTATTTTATGAGTTTTGAAAGTGCAACTGTACTCATGCAATGGCAATACAACAGCAGTGAATGTCGCTGCAACAGCCCTGACTTTGCTTGCTACATTATTTTACACTTTTCCTAACATGGCAGTCAAAGAAAATTAATGAAAATTTTTAACACTGACACAAGCTTTTAAAACTGTATGTGCCGTCGTGAAGTTCTAATACCTCCAGAGTTTCTATTCTGTCACACAGAACAAGATTCCGACTTCTTTGAACTACTATAAATATTTACTATTTGGGGCAAAGGACCTACCAGTTGTGCTCACTGTGGTCATAGGAAGGAAAAAAGTAAAGGACCATTTTTCTTATTTTCATCAAGGACCTTTTAGGAAATGCTAAGTTGTTCTCTGAACTCTTGAGCACAGTGCAGCAACCACCGTGCAAAGCCATTTAAAATTATTTACACAACACAGAAGCATCTTTTATACTAATAATATCTCCACTGAATTTTGAAACAACCTGTAGAGCTTTTCTTTGTAGTCCCAGTGGCACTTAGGATTAGATATTATAGTTTTAGGTAAGTTCCACTAGCCTCACATCTTTTTTTTTTTTTTTTTAAATCACCTAATTTTTACAAATGTCCACAACAACATACAAGACAAGTAAAACAAGAAGGTCCCATGTGGAGCCTGCTAAAATCAGGGCTGCTTTAGAGTAAGGAGGCATTGTCAGTTAAAGCATGATGCTATTCTGCTCAAAATGCTGACATTCAGATGTCACTTCCAGAAATTTATCTATTTGTGTCTGTGCAGATGTGCACATGGAGTTTAAATCATCCCTTATATGCCTGCCTTGAGTCAACAGCATACTAAAAACATAATCCACGTAGCAACTTATATATTATACTGACACCATGAAATACTTTACTGGTGTTTATTTAGGAAAAGATTTTACATTACAGATTGCCAAGATGCAGAAATATAAGCAACACAGGGATCAGCTTGAAATACTAGAGCCAATAACTGAAGCTGATTCTACAGATACAGTTAATGACATTCATCTTTTTTCTCCCATCTACCAGAAGATAAGCTTTAGAGACTCAGGATGTGTGCATTTACATCACCTACTGCATTAGGTCACCTTGCAATAACCACATAATCTGAGAGTCGAGTCAGCCACAGATTCACGGCAGCACTACAATGGACTCTGCTATAACACATGGTGCAAGAGATTTATAAAGTTACTTTTCTTTCATAAAAGTGGTAGACATTTTAGTCATTACTGCATTAAATATGTTATCTCTGGATAACTGAATAAACCCCCAGTTGGAACACTGAGGCTCCACTTAAAATTAAAAAAAAAAGAATATTATTATTCTAATCCAGGCATTCCTAAATTTAGTTTTCCCTGGGTACCATCATCACAGAAAAAATAGTAACATACAATACTACTGGAAGTGGCAGGTGTAGGAGTGACATTTAAGTGTCTAAACAACCTCTTCCTTTAACAGGAAAGAAGTAAATAACTAGATTTTCTGTATCCTGCTGCTGAGATGCATGCCACTGTTTGTGAAACTACACTTTAGTACCTATTTATTTAGGAAAATCAGTTGTATTCAGGGACCTTGGGAAATCTCTGCTAAATGGAAATTTCCAAAATCCTTTGCCCTGAAATGCAAGAAGTCTAATCTCACAAAACTGGAAAAAAATCCCACCACCAACAACAGTATTATCAACTGTAAGAACCTACTAATTTTAAAATAAGCAAGATTGAACAGGACAGAAACTCCTGGAGTCAGACAACAAAAAATGTTTTCAGAAGTCAAACACCAACAGGCAAGGAGAGGTACACCTAGAATACAGACTTTCACAGTTATTAAAAGCAACTAATGCTGCTTTCATATCAGTTTGGTTTTTAGTCTGCACCTATAGCTGTGAGCAGCTTCACTTTTAAAAGAATTAGCATGAGTCTTCTCTATTGCCTTAAAAAAAGAAAAAAACCAGGGAACCACCATTTTCAGACAGAGTTAATTATTTAAGTAGCACATTTTACAAAGGCTTCAAAATCCATAAATCCATGCATTTTCATTTTCTTTCTAGTTCGTTAAAAGCAAGGACAATATAAAAAGGATCCTTCTACATTATTTATGTATATTTCAAACAAAACCCCTCTACAGTCAGCTTTTTAATCAAAGGTCAAAAAACCTAAATGAAAACCCACTGGTGATGTGAGTCAAGACTGAAATGGCAAACACGCCAGGGAGGCACATCCAAGTCTAACATCTGGCTCTTTCCTGAGCAATCTAGAAGAGTAAAGAGCTACTGTCTGCCAAGTATTTGGAAAATATGGGTTGCTTTTTTTCCTAGCTTGTTATCAGGAATACATTAAGATTTAGAGGTCAAGCTGTACCTTGATCAGTGAAGCAGCACAGGCAAAGAGTGTACAGTGCACCTTTTTAAGAACCTTTAGCTCTTTAAGTGTAAGAAAAACAAAAAACAAAACAAAACTAAAAACTAAAAACCCCCAAAACAAAACAAACAAAAAAACCCACACAACAACAACAAATCCAGAGCACAAAAAATGCAGTTGGGATAAAATGAGAACAGGGCTGATGGTTCAGCAAACCTAGGACATAGCTAAGAAATAATTCTCAAAATCAGTTTAGATTTCTTAAAATCTAGAATGATTATTTTTTTTCAACCATGACCAAACACATTCAAGTACAATGTCCTTCATCACCTCATTTTCCAGCCATTGATCCCACTACCAATAATAAATTTATAGTCCAGTTCTTCAGTCATATTTTCTTCTTTAAGCATTCCCATGCTTTTTGAAATCATTAGACCACGTTAGACCTTCCTGACACTCATGCAACTCCTACAGCATTCGGCAGGCTGGCAGGCACACAGCAGCAGAAGGGCATTTAGGAAACAATGCTGTGGATGGAATCCTAAGAGCACAACCCAGCTCCCATTCTCCTGCCTCTGCAGGAATAACGGCAGCACGGAACAGTAAAAGCCTATTTTTAACTATAAAACAAGCCAACGTGACTACACACACAAAGGGAGACCTACAAAATAGCACAACGTCATTTTTATGAAATCATTCTTCAGAAGAGGAAAAAAAGAAGCAAGCTTGAATCCACTTTTCTTACTTGCAAGGTCATAGTTTGGAGTCAAGCTATAAACTAATAAATCCTACCTGGTCTGTCCAAATAACCCAGCAGACAGCATCTGTGGCTGTAAGCAAGCAAGCTGACAGGCTGCAGTCAGATAAAACAAGGCAATATTTATAGATTGAGTGAAAGAAATCAGAGGTTGAGGAATTTGACCACCGTGTTATTGTCTGGGTTTACAATGTCGTTGCTGGCTGTGCCTACACCTCTGAAGATCAGGTAACTGCAGTTATCAAGAAGATGCATTACAGTTACCGAAAGTTGGCATTTAGTCACCAAAGCTGGGACAGTTGAAATAAGTCACCTACATGAAGAAAGTTACACGGGCTACATGGAGCTACATTTTTTGATTGTCACAGCATTTGTTAGCTTACTAACAGATACTAAATGCAGCTATAATGTAATACTTTGCACTTTGTATCCTAACTCACAAGCCTGCTTTTCCTCTATTTTGAAAAGCAACTGGCTCTTGATCCAGCTGAGATACTGGAACTGAAAGAGAAGGCTGGTCTTAAACCACTTTGCATATTCCCAGTCCAAAGGAGAACTCTCATCTCTGTTTAAGAGCCGCAAATGCCATGAAGGTATGGATACATTTAAGTGTAGAGAGTCACAAGTATCTTCACATTCAAAGTAAAATCTTCACATTTTGTCAAATGGTTCAGAGCTTTCTGTTGTCAATTACAGTAGTCACTAAACTGGAACTCAGAAGACACATAAGGAAAATTAGAAAGCCTATATGAATTAAAGGAAGGGTAGTCACAATCCATACACTGCAAAGGAACTATTGAAATTTGTAGCAGATCAAGTTATTTGATGTCTTTTTAAGGTGTTCGACAGGCATTGGTAGGAATGGCATATTATGGGAGACATCAACTTGACTGCCTGTAACTCAGGTTAGAAAACTACCCAGTTCAAGCAGGCTACTCCCCATTCAGGAAAATCCTCTTTCACTTTGCACAAAAAGGGAACTGAACATACCAGGATTTTCTGTTCAACATTTGCAGTGGATACCAGTGATCAAAAAAAGACTGATGCCCTTATTTTTAGCTTTTTGAGCAGATTAAGGTTTAGGCCAAGCAGAGAATGCCAGGTTAGCTAAACATTGTGAAACTGGTTCACAGTAGCAAGCTTCACATTTGCAGCAAGAGCAACCAAAAAAGACAGATGCAGCCTTTTGCCCAAAGGACCACACTCTTGCTAATAGAATTACCAGAATCTTGCTAGTCTAATAACCCACTCCAGCATCACAAGAGTAAATTAGAAAAAACATACACACAAAATTTCCTGTCTTCCAGTTATTTCACCAAATGTTGTGATTTTTGATCCTTCCCAAGCAAAAAATAATATAAAATAAGGCAATAGCTCTCCCTTTACATCTCAGATGTATTAGGGATTAAGTAGCAGCACTATTTGTGTCAGGTGCTATTATAATGTAAAGCTATTTACCTTCAACATCACCCACATAAAAGCATTGCAATCTGTTGTCCTTCATCCGCCCTTCTCATATGCCCATACAAACAAGGGGTTTGGAAGGAATGATAAACACTCCTATAAATTCCAGCTTCTGGGCACAGGATCAGCTTTCACAAGTAACCCACTGAGCAGAGACCCCTTCAGCACAGCTTATTCTTCCCATGGCTTTCAGCTGAATCATCACCATCTCAAAATGAGCAGCAACGAAGACTACTGGCAAGCTGACAAAACTGGAATAACCACCAACCATCCAATTCTGGGACACCATACAAGTAACATTTCAGTAACAGACTGATGGGTTAAGCATGCAGAGGTTAGAATCCTAAAAACACTGCAGACCTGCAGGGGTCGTCCTCCACTTTTCTTGTAATACAGCTACCAGATTCTTAAACACAATATTGAAAATGAAGTGTGATGTGTACAAGGTTCTTTGGTCAAGGGTAAAATCTCAAGACATGAATATTTCATGTTTCTCAAATCCTTAATATTAATTCTATTTCCCATCCATTGGCAGTAAGGAATGCTGGGAAAAAATGGTTTAGTATTACACTCACCTGCACAAACTCCTGAAATACTCTATCAAAGGGTTTGGTTTTTTTCTTTCTAGTAATATTACTTCTATTTATTTTGAAGTTTAGAAAATGCTAACAAGAATTCATCAGTAACAGTAAGTGCAACGAATTAGTAATCTTTATTCAGGTCTTAATTTCAGTCAAACAAAAATCACACCGCTGTGTATTCCTGAAGGTGTTAGTAAAATTATTTCAGTTTTTTCAAACACCAAGGATGCTGTTAAGGTCTAATTTGTAGCAATTTAAAGCCTAGAATACAATAAGAAGTAAAAAATATGTAAGATAGCTGAAGAAAAAAAAAAAATTAAATAAGGTTAAAAATATTACATTTAAGAGTTTTCAGCATCAGCAGCATCATTATTCCAGATTGCTGATGGTCTGAACATAGACTAAATGTTTATAAAATTCTAGTTTAAAATTTAGAAATCATGGTTCCTAATGCTCATATTCTTAAATCATTGTGGTTATCTCTTGATATTTCATTGATTTTACAGACAACCTGTAAAGTTATCAAGTAGAGAAGCTTTTTGTAGACGAGATTCAGGTCACCTCAGCAGCAGATAGAGAACTTCAGACACTTCCCATCACTTTTGCATGCTGGTGTAGTACCAGCAGCAGTGACAATCACGACTGTGAAAACAACCAGCACAAATGACAGCATTTTCTAATCCTCTTAAAAGCTACGTATTTCTTTACATATCACTATCAGAGATTCGCTGCCTTAGATAACTAAAAACGAAGTTTCCAAAAACCTAATTTACTTCATCTCATTGGAATATTATTACAGTTTCATTTGGTAAACTGTTAAGTTTACATCACTTGGAAATTGTTTAAGTACCAGCAAAAGTATCATAAAACCCTTGAGCCAGTATTTAGCAAGGGAGTGCAATTATTTTGCAGGTGGAATACTTGAGATACTGAGGCATAGGATTCCCTTAGTGCTTGCTTCTAGTTACAATGAACTTCATGCTACTCAACATGCATGTGAATTCCATGGTATTTTTAACTTATGCTATTTAACAGCAACACGTTATCTTCTGCTTTTTAAAGTTTCTCTTATTCCCATGTTTTTATTAACTCATAGAATTGGGAGCAAACCAACTGCACCTTAAGGGATTTAGGATTTTTTCCTTCTTTTGATGTTTGGGATTTTTGGTTGCTTGGATGGTTTTATTTTTTTTTTAATTGTTGGGTATCAGCAGCTCTCAATTTCAGTTAGATTTTCAGTACATCTGAAGATCAGGCAAGAGTGCCAACAACTCAGTAATAATAAATAGCTTTAGTCTGTTGGTCTCAAAATAGCATTTTGGAAGAAGCTGACTTTCCTTTTCAGGTTCACATCTGCATTGTGACTATAAATACCACATTTCAGTATGTACCATCATAAATAGCACTCTGCAAAACACTCCAACAGATTTGGCCACTTCAGAACATAAACCAGGGCCATAATACTGATTATGTTAATTTTCCAATTCTCATTGTGAGGCCCGAAACTCTCCTACACCATAAACTTCCTAAAAAATGCCCTACTGAGCAATCTTCTCACCAACTATCCATGTTGACCTGAAGAAATTGTAGCTACTTCTTGAGAAGGTAGAGGAAGCAATATTTTGCACACATGCACAATATACATATTTTTGGTATTGTTTTGCGGGTTGGGTTTTGGGAGGGTTTTGTTTGGTTTTCTTATTTGTTTGTTTTGTTGTTTTTTTTCTTTGTCACCTTTAAATATGTTGTGCAATCCCCAGGCCTTGAAACCATAACAGAAAGATAGCAGGACGTCTTCTATTTGCCAAGGATACTTTCATTGCCATCTCTCCAGGTCTTTAAATGCATTCACTGTGATTCCTATGAAATGACCCTAATTCTGCCATTTATAAGCTTTTGGAAAAATCTGCAGTTAAATGCTGTCCTGCAGAATAGGAATTTAGCCAGGGTCTACCACAGATCTCTGGTAGGATGCCAGACAAGTAATTTAAAATCAACCTGTTATATGATCGTTAGGGTGTGGGTGCCTGAACTGCGACAATATACAGAAAATTCAAGTAACAAAATCCATTCTTTGAATACTTACTAAGATCTACCTATGCTGAGAAATAAGCATATTTAGTTCTCAAAATTCTGTCCTTACATTTTGCCAAAGATTTCCTTCAGCAGACCTACCTGAAAAATTAAGATGCCTCCCCCACAATACTTTAATGAATTGCATGAACACTGTAGTTGCAAGCATCTTAAAAAGTCACAGAAGAGAAAAATATTTATGCTTTTGTTTTCAAAGTAAAACTTGAATAGTACACATAAACACTAATTGGCCTTTTGAGCAATGAAACTAGCCCAAAATATCAAACAGCTGCTCATTAGATTAGAGGTATCCATCTTGAGATGAATCTTGTGGTCACATAATTAAAGACTGTTTCATAACGCACCTATAAAGAAGTAAAATACTATTTCAAGTCACATGAAAAAATCTACAACCCTTTTATTGATCTTCAGAGAGGACAGCTTTTTTCAAAATACTCAAATTAAAAGGAAAGGCATGATAAGAAGGGGCCAAACCAGAAATCTGGTTTCTGCTAAAAATAAAGGTGCCTAACAACAAAAGAAGAAAATCTGTATCAAGTCCCAGTGCAACGTAATTCATTAAGATAAACAAAATCACAACCCACCAGCAGCTACATCAGCTAATAGGTTACTACTACCAGCCAGAGTTTTTTCATAAATCTAGTTTTTTTCCAGATATATTTGTATAAATCTATAAAAGCTTACAAACTGTAGCCATTTGATCACAACACCACACCTCTCTTTCCCATGTCTTATTAGTGATGTGTGATTCTCACTCAAAGGACAAATAAGTATACCAGGTTACATTTTTTTATTAAAAAAACCCAATGATCTCTTCAAGTAATAGGAAGTGATATTTATTTTGTACAGTTCTACATTTCTTAGGAAAGTATGCCAACCAGCACACTTACTATACAAACTAAAATAACCATATTTGAACAATTCCCACTCGAGACATTTCCTCAAAATACCACTTATTACCCTCTCTTTCCTGGGAGCGAGGGCCACAATTTTTTGTTAGAAAAACCCAAAAATTTGTGATACTGCTTTTAATATTTCTCAGTAATTCAAGACAGGTCAAGCACATCAAAAGACTGCAGTACCTTCATGATCCCTAAAGAAGAGTCACTGGGCTGGCAGTGAAATATGTCCTTTATTAGCAGACTTTATTTCTATTACACCCAAAGTCAAAATGTAACATACTTTCTTACAGATTGTCTGTAAGTCACTCCAATGTACTCTGCAATTCATGAGTTGTTAATCAGTACACAGTCATAGAAGAACTATGCATCTCAAGTCACATTTTTAAAAGCCATTATATCAGTCAATTTTTTAATTTTGTTTTTTAATTGACCTTGAGAAAAGTTCCTACAAACAACAAATACAAGGGAAAAGGACAAATTAGATAGAAAGCTAACACTTTTAAAGGCCCAAGCCTACCACAGGAACCTTCATGCACTTGACCTTCATGTGATTTTTTTTCACATAATAAAGCAGATATAAGATGCAACGTGTAAAGTTTTTCAAGAGACTGTTGTTTCAACATCCACAAAGCAACATTTACTGAAATATCATTCTTCTTCCTAAAATTTAAGATTAGGAAAATTATAACGAAAGCATTACAAAACTAGCTGAGAGGACTCTTATAACCAGCAAGGACACAGCCAAATAGAATGAACCTACTGAAGAAGCCCAAAGAGGTGTTGGATGCCCAACCCTGAAAGTGTTCAGGGACAGGCTGGATGAGGCTTTGAGTAACCTAGTCTAGTGGAAGGTGTCCCTGCCCATGGCAGAGGAGAGGAACCAGATGATCTTTAGGGTCCCTTCCAACCCAAATCATTCTAAGATTCCATGAATTAATGAAATCTGGCTAAGTACATTAAATAAAAGAACTAAGCAGAACTATTTTTGCAACCATCTAGCTTTCATTTCTCTGCCATCTTTCACCCAGAGCATACCTTTCCTCCCTGTTAAACAGATGACAACAGTTGTGTATCAAGGAACATCCACATCACCTTCAGATAGGTGTCTGTAGCACTGCTTCAAACTCTTCCAATTTATGAAATATGAGGCATGTAAGACCAGTACAACTGACTGATGCCACTGATTTTATTTTTTACATTAAACAATCTAGGAAATGCAAGAGCATTTTTTTACTCGTCCTCTCTCCATTTTCACCATGATTCATATAATGATCAGTTTGCACACCATTTTCCCGGAACAGTAGATATAAACCTTATACCTCATTCCCTGACTAAAATAGTGTGAAATTAAGATTTCACAGCATTAACTAAAACTAATTCACAGAACTTTGTGAAACCTTGCACAGGAGATTTTTGCATTCAGTTTTAGATTGTCCCAGCAAATCAAACTGAGGGGATGTCATAGAAGTAATTAAGCCCTTTTCCTTGAAATAAGACTGAGTCAGATATCAATAAAATATTTAGGACTCCGGGAACACACTAACATGAAAATAACTCATTACCAGAAATAATTAATTCATTGAGTTTTCCTTTTAGGCAAAGCAAGACAAAAAGTCTGTATACCTTGAAAATTCAAGCTTCCCCCTCTCTACCAACAATTTCAGTTCCACTTTCCAAGGGAAATAATTTCTACCTGATGAACAAGCATGAAAAGTTTCATTGCCAAAATGGTGGGTTTTGCTGAACTACATTGTGTACTAACACTTTAAACTTCTATATAATCTCTAAACTACGTCTTTCGTTTATTGCAAAATCTGCAATTGCGTGCCAGCCCCATGTCAAAGCATGATTTCTTTCTCTTGCATAAATGGGGACAAGGTAAACTAACTTTTTGTAAAGCAATACCTTGACCTTTTCCCTTTTACTACTCCTACATTTTGGTCCATCTCTGTGATTCAAGTAATTCAAAGTAATGCAACTAAAATATGACTGTAATGTAGAGTTACTAAAATTTAGTTTAATTTTTTCTTTATCTATAAGCACTTATTTCGTATCACTTAGATTTGCTGTGTTACCAAAGTCAATCTAGAACTTTTCATTAACATTCTTTTGAGAGTAGAAAGAGCAGGCAAATCCAATCCATATGCAGCTTTCTCATTTTATTCCTACTTATAAATTCAAGATATACTATTTTATTTCACCTTTTTCGGTATTTGAGTTTCAGAAGGAGAATTTTTTTTTTCTTTTTTTTAGATTTAGTTCTAAATATTTTATGAACACCAAATGGTTTGGTAACATGAACTCCCTTATACTTAGAATGTAATTAAGAAGGGAAAGAAACAAAACAGTCTACAACAAGAAACTGTGATATGTCTGATACTTGCATAAGAAAAATCCACTGGACACATTCTGAAACACTGCTAGATTACTTTCTGTATTTCTACACAATCAGAACTGAATTCCTGGAAAAAATGTTCCTCCTCCAAAAAGTTTCTGCTATCATCTCTTACCAATATTTCCAATTCTTAGCTGTATATTCTGATCACACTGCACACATGCCCATGCACATTCTAACACACAGTATGCACAGAACATATATATATAAATATATTTTCAAGAAACAAATTGTAAGATTGAAAATTATAGTGAGCCATAGAAAATCCAGCATGAAAATTTAAACATTTTAACTGAGCAATAGGAATCTATAGATTCTTACAAAACTTATAGAACCTTTTCATCATGCAAAACCTAAATTCCTAATTCCTGACACCTGAGGCCTTGTTAAATCATGTTTGCTCTTCTGCTTATGAATGCATTTTTCCCAAACAATAAACACAGGCAGCCTATGGGATTAAAGCATGACAAAGGTGTAGCTGACTCATGGGATCAATTAGAAAGCATCAGTACTTATGCCTTTTGTTCACTCCATGTTTTAGTAACAGTTTCTGCATTTTCAGCATAAGCGTATCACAGATGTTAAATGTCATGCTACGAGGCAGTGGTGCACTAGTACGATACACTAGACAGAATAAATCTATTCTTATCACCACCAACAATTATATCAGTCATTATACAGCTTACATATTTCTTTAAAGTTTAAACAAATGCATAAGGATTTTAACTGAATGCTTGCAGCTTCCTGCCCAGTGAAAGTATGTCAGCATTTTTTCAGTACATTTCTAACATTCAAAAAGAACCTACAGAGTTGCCTTTTCTAAGCCAAAAACAATTTTAAATACAGCCACGGACACTAATGCCACAGGTACAGCTTTCCCTCCAAACCCGCTGTTAAATTCACAAGCAAGAAAGCCCATGAGCAGGACGGCAAGCAGTTTCAATCTCCATGCAGTTTGCCTGTGACAGGTTATTGATAGAACAAACAGAATTTGCAATACTTACTGAGTGTTTCTCCTGCTGGCCCATAACTCCATGGTTAGCTGGGATTGCAAGTGGTTTCATAATGAAGAAACATAAGCTGAACTGAATTTACACATCATGTACCAATTTCTTATGGATGGCAAGTCACCCTCTACAGCATTAAATTAAAAAGAGGCGGAGGGGGTGAAGCCAAGCTGGAGCTAAAAGTGTCACTACTGGTAAGCTCAAACCCCCCGTCGCACTTGTAGTGCAGAGCAGCAATCCGAATGACAGCGTTAGTCTCCATTTTTGTAACACTGAAAGTCTAAGCATGTGAGGATGTACAGAGCCTGATGAAACCCTACATATCCAGCATCCATTCAAAGGAAGAAAACCATTCCCTGAGCCTGAGGAATGGGAAGGGGGGGGAAAATAAAAAAAAATTAAAAAAAAAAAAGGAGGAAAAAAAGCTAAAATGGCTGACTGCACAGAGGCTCCCTCAAAAAGGCTTAATACAGTATTATATTAGTCAGGGTACAGGAACCAGCCTCCAGCACTCAGCCAAGCATTGTTAATATTCCTGTTTCATTTGCAATCACACACACACACACACGCAGCCTCCCCCCCTCTCCACCACAACTACCCTCCACTCCCCCAAAATCAGGGCAGCGCACGCGAATAGGGACCTCCTCCCCTGGCTGCTAATGATGCTGACAGAGTAGTGACCAGTGATCTCTGTTCCACTCAGCTAACCAAGTTTGCACAATTAATCTCAGCAGCATGACATTGATGGACATTTAATTTTATGATGCCTGTTCCTCACAATCAAGACAAGCACTTCTACCGCCCAAAGAGTCAGCAACTAAAATACAACACAATTACACACAAAAACTCAGAGAATCATGAGTCTGAATGCAATACGCCAATATAATTACGTTATTGTGCTTACTTTGGAAGACCATGGCTGCAGGCAGTTGGCATAGCAACGCACAAGGAAAGCCATTTCCTGGGTAGAAAGAATGCTTCCTTTTCTAAATAAAAAATTCCTCTTAGGATACAAACGGCATTGCTGCTTCCTGCAGAAAGCAAAGACACTGAAGTCTGTCTCTTAACCTGCACACAGGCACACACTCAATGCAGTTCGAGTGATGTAAGTGCATTTCTCTCTCTCTCCCTCTCTCTCTCCTCTCCCTCCCTCTCCCTTTATCCACCAAAATATTCGAGTTAAATGGAAGACACATTCCTTGAGGCTCGCCCCCTCCGATACTTAACTGTTTCACTCATTAAGGTAGAGATGGACAATGCAGATAAAACAGCAAGCTCCTGCCTGTGTCTGGTATCAGCCTCGGAAGATCAAGGCATCCCCAGAGGGGAGGGATCCGTTTGCTGCTGGCTCCTAAGAATATCACTGAAGTCAGGGTGGGAATGAGAACCCACGTTTACCTCGCCAAATCTTGAACTGAACACGGACTTTTCAAGAAGATAATGCTAAAGCAGAGACATCACCTCCCTTCCCCCTCCCCCCCAAAAGACTGCTGCTGCAGAGGTGTAAACATTGTTATCACGTATTTATAAACAGTGCACTTGATGAGCTCTCTCAGATTTTCAGCAGCTTCGATGATACACAGGCCACAGACATCCATTCATGGGCTGTGGAAGGTAAATGTCCAGAACCTTTTAACACACCATTTCACACCTTTCTGAATATAGCTCCTGCTTCTCCTTGCACAGTGAATATAAAGTTTCCACTGAAAGCACATGGGGATACACGTTGTGGAAGAGATTGACACGCATATGGCGTTTATAATTCTCCACTCAGACTGTAACTATATCTGAAACTTAGAAATTTCCCCAGTCACTCCCATTTACATATACACCACTTCTCATATTATACTAGCAAAATCATACTGCAAAGGAGCCAAAATGAAACGCAACCAGGGACCATGCTCAAGCAATAAACAAACTGTTAGCACTATACAGCGAACCTCTTAGGAGTCATGAGTTTGTACCACTTGACAGAGGATTGACCAAGCCAGGAACATGGCACTCTTCCATTAGGCTTCATCTTTAGTAAAGTTCTCTATAACGCCTTCACAACACATTCTTTAAAATCAGAGACCACCTGGCCTAAAAATAACTTCAAAGTTGTTGTTGTCTTTTTTTAGCATGGACAATAGGAAAAAAAAAAAAAAAGACTTAACAGTTGTCACACAGGTATATATACACAGGGCAAAAAAAATGGATAATACAGAATACTATGTCATAAAATCTGCAGCTGCCTTCACCAAATAACATGTCCACTAATAATGAGTTTAGTCAGTTACACACTGATTTCTTTCACTCCTGACACTGTTAGTAAATTAAGCTATAAAATGTAGTGAAAATTAATTCTAGTGAAGCCAGAAAACACCCTGAAATATTCTACTTTTTGCACAGTTATTCTATGAAAATTGTTTCATACACAGCACATATTTTAAATTGAATATATTTACATTTACGAGAATTTTATGACGCTTGTGCCCTTGGTCTTGTAGAATATTCTGAAAGATAAGTTATTATTTAAATTATTCAATTACAACAATTAGTTTAGAATTTTTAAAAGTCTTTGCAATGTGCCACTGCAACTAACAGATGATTTAAAATTGCTAAATTATGCTTAAGCTTTGTAAAACAGTTTATTGGTGAGTACAATCCATTTTCTGATAAAGTGCTGATCAGAAGTAACAGAAGTTATGCATTCTAGGAAGCTACAGCAAAACCTCTCTAGTACAAAATTAAAAAATACTACTTGTTGACAAAGCAATTAAAAACCTCTTGAGTTTGATTTGGGGGCCTTGTAGTTAACACCATGAGCAGAATTTGAGTGTGGTATTTCATACACACGTCAGGAAAAAAAAAAAAAAGTTCTGCCAACAGAGAAACATCTCCCCAGCACAGGAAGGCAGCACACCACTTTCTGAACTTCATCACACACGTAACTATCAACATGCATCCCACTCTATCCAACCAGAATCTAGCCCAGGTTTCTACAGCATAAGCCTTTAAGAGTAACATGAAAATATGACTAAATCCATGTAATTTGAAACACTTTCTTACTACTTGTGCTCGTCACTACTGTACACCTTTACTCATCTGTTAGTAAATAACTCAGTAGTTTGTATATGATCGCAAAAATTTTTATCAACCTAACAAAGTCCAATTGATGCTCACACCCATTAAGACTGACAAAACCTCTGTGGTTTCCAAAACAGAAAAGCTACTTTACATTCAAAATGTGAAAAGTGACATTTATGTAATTAGGTGAAGAAAACACCACTCACAAACAATTTGTGAGTCAAAACAACATCAATAAATCAATGGTCAATTCCATTTTCCTACTCTTTCCTCCTCAACACCACCATTTCCAGGTAGAGTGGTGCAGTGTAATCATACGTACTGTCCATTATCAGTTCAGAAAATAATTACATACAAATTAAATTTCATAAAAAATAATTAAAGCAGAAGTGCAGTGAATTCTTATAGGTTACAGTGAAGAATGAATGGTATTTAAATCAGTGTAAAACACCAGAATGATATATGCTGGAAAGTTTCATAAACAAGTATAAATCATAGAATCATAAAATCAACTGGGTTGGAAAAGACCTCCGAGATCATCAAGTCCAACCCTTGATCCAACACTGCTGTGGTTACTAGACCATGGCCCTCAGTGCCACATCCAGCCTCATCTTAAAAACCTCCAGGGACGGTGAATCCACCACCTCTCTGGGCAGGCCATTCCAATGCCTGATGACTCTCTCTGTAAAAAATTTCTCCCTAATATCCAACTTAAACCTTCCCTGGCAGAGCTTAAGCCTGTGCCCTCTTGTTCTGCTGCTGGTTGCCTGGGAGAAGAGACCAACTCCCACTTGGCTACAACCTCTTCTCAGGTAGTTGTAGAGAGGGATGAGGTCACCTCTGAGCCTCCTCCTCTCCAGGCTAAACAGCCCCAGCTCCCTCAGCCTCTCCTCATAGGACTTGTGTTTGAGTCCCTTCACCAGCCTCGTTGCTCTTCTTTGGACCCACTCCAGCACCTCAGTGTCTTTCCTGACCTGAGGGGCCAGATCTGGACACTCCAGGTGTGGCCTCACCAGTGCTGAGTAGAGGGGAAGAATCACTGCCCTGCTCCTGCTGGCCACACTGTTCCTGATCCAGGCCAGGATGCCATTGGCCTTCTTGGCCACCTGGGCACACTGCTGGCTCATGTTCAGCTTCCTGTCAATCCAAACTCCCAGGTCCCTTTCCACCTGGCTGCTCTCCAGCCGCTCTGTGCCCAGCCTGTAGCGCTGCAGGGGTTGTTGGGGCCAAAGTGCAGGACCCAGCATTTGGCCTTGTTGAACCTCATCCCATCGGAATCAGCCCATCTCTCCGGCTTGTCCAGGTCCCTCTGCAGAGCCCTCCTGCCCTCCAGCAGATCAACACTCCCCCCCAGCTTGGTGTCATTTGCAAATTTGCTAATGGTGGACTCAATCCCCTCATCCAGATCATCAACAAAGATATAAAACAGGACTGGGCCCAGCACTGATCCCTGGCAAACAGCACGGTGACTGGCCAGCAGATTTTCTATTCAGAAAAAGTAGTTCTGAATTCAAGGTAAAAACTGGTAGAGACTTCAACAGAACGTATCATCTGACTGTCATGGCTCTCAAATATTTTACATTCTAGGACATAATCTCAAATGGATATTATTCTCCTAAGCAGTGTCAACAATACTTGGAGTATTAAACCTTTTTAAGGTTAATGACAAATGCTGCAACAACAGATTACTTCAATTCTTAAGTTTCAGGTAGTCGTCTTAACTCATAACTATTTACAGGAGTACTGAATTTTTAATACAGATTACATACACAGAAACCATTCTCCATTCTTTTCCTGAAGTACCTCAGAACTAGTAATTATCAGCACATTTTCCCCTTCCCTTTAAATACAATGTAAAGTACCATTTCCTTCATGTTCAACAACTTAGGCAAACACCAACAGTGCACTCTAAGGTCACCAAATTTACAGCCATTCCATGACTCCAGTAGCTAGAAAAAACATTAAAGTGAAGGGACAATTACATAGATATTACACAGCTGTGTAGGTGGACTAACAGACAGCTAAATTGAAGAGTACAGGAATGGAGTACATAATTTTAAGGAAAATAAGGCAGAACTATCTTCTCCTTCCCCTACCCTCCTTACTTGGAACGAAGTGGAAGTTTAAAATTTAAATTTAAGCTCAGGGCTATTGGACACAAAACTGTTAAGGTCCCAGGGGCATTTTCTGAATTTTATAATGCTGATATTCTCTCCCTCCCACCAATCTTATGAGAGAGATTGCTAAATAACAATCTGATGCTCCCATCAGATTTAGAAACACCAACTGAAACCACTAAAACCCCATAATAATAATTCATTCAAAATACCATTATACGTTTAAATGCCCCATACAATATATGTCTTACTCTAATGTATTCAGACAAATTTACTGCCAACAATTAAAATCTCTGGCCATATGACCAAATTTCATCAAAGTAAGTTCATATTTAACAGCATAATGCAGACATGGGATTGTCTAGGCACACCTATTGGTATTTTCTCAAGAACTTTGACAACTTTAAATAAAACTATTGAATAAAAAAAAACTTACTATATATGTTCTCCAAGATACTAAAATATCACTTTGGCCAAAACACCCAGATAAAGTATTTGCCAAGTTATTTCATTTATTTATAAAGCTGTGCCCCTAACATCGTTCTAGAGATGTTCACTGGACAACTGGCAACACCAAAGCAACGGTTACAATGGAGCGGTGTGTGCTGTTTTGGTAACACTTTTACTAATGTTACAGACCACTTGAACAAATGCCCTTCTGTTGAGCTGCTGCTGCAGATGAATCTATAATCTGGATCTTTAAAATAATGACAAGCCCAGAGCAGTAAGGCTGCTGCCTCAGCTGGGTGGATGTGCCATAGACTGTCAATCATCCCTTTGACAGCAGACTCATTTGTCACCTTCTGTGCATAGCTCTGTTTTCAGTACAGCAAACTGTTTGCATGCCATCCATCTTAAAAGGGGAGCAAGTTGTAGCATTCATCTAAAATACTTGCCATCGAATTCTCTTATGTAAGACAATTATGCTAGAACAGACATGAAGAAAACCTATTACTCATAGATACTCATCCCAAATGTGACAAGAAAACTGATTTGAGCAAAAGCTCACCACAGTACCAGAGCACACAAACTTTTCTCTTATTTATTAATTTATTTATTAATAAATAAATTTATTTATATTATTGTTTATTTATATAATAATTATTATTTATAAATAAATAACTAATTTAACTCCATATTTATTTATGCTTTAAATCTAACAATGTTTTTAGGAAGAAAAAAAAAGAAAAAAGAAAAATATAACCATATCTTTCATGTTCCTGCAACACTTATAAGGCCTTGCATATCATATTTTACAGGCTAGATCAAAATCATATATAATATGTGTGTTTGTGAAATCACTTTATGCGATGTGGTTTTCACACAAAGCAAAGCATTTTTACTTATACAAACAAAGTTTACTGCATATTAACATGGCTTTAAAACTATAAATTATCATTATTAAATGTTAAAAATTAGACATTGAAATTTGCTGTATCAATGACTTCAATTTGCAGAATGATCACAGACTGGTTTAATTCTCTTAATAGTTTCAGTACTTCAACAGCGGAAAAAATGCTTTCTGTGAGGATAGATAGTTTTTCCCAACATTCACAAAATTTCCTCACTTTGGTGTAAGGAAAAGATTTAATGATAGTGTATTAATTAAACTGGAGAACATGCACAAGTGTGTTCTGCTTTTAAACTGTGAAAAAAAAAAAGCAAACACATTTTTAGGGTCAAGAATCATGATATCAGGCATTCAGGACAAGCAAGTTCTCTTTACCACATCCAAACAACACTTTGACATCCATACCTGCTGGGGACAAGGTTTACTACTGAGATACAAATCAGCCAATTATCTTAGAGGAAAAAAAAAAAAAAGAAAAATTGCCCACAAAAAAACCTCACATATCATTGTGTCCACACCAATTTTGCAGCAGGAATCCAGGGACACAAGTTCTTCACTTATGTGAGGCAACCTTAAAATTTCACATTCTTTGCTGTGTAATAGTGTAGGAAAAATTTATGGAAGCTGGATAAACACATACCTCTTTCATGTGTGTCATACTACTGCACTGCTAAAATTTAAGAATAAAACTCTGGGATTTTTTGGAGGTTAATCAACTGTACAAATTCTATATTGTTATGGTCATTAGCACCACCACTGAAACCTGTTCCTGAAATATGCTGACATGTTTGAATCACAAGGATGATTGTTCTGGCACAGAACTGAACATATCTGAGACCAATTATTTAATGTTTCAATGTGAAATATTAATGGATTAAAAAACAATCTTCTTTAAATGTTAGCTGGTTTTCTGTTGGGTTTTGTTGTTTATTCATTGGGTGACTTCAGTCATAGTGGAGGGGCAGTATTTCTGTTCTAAGATAACAAGTTATGGTTTCTAAGACTTATCCTTGAACTCACTTAGAAGCTTTAAGGGACAATCTGAAATTCTCATGAGTGTGTTCAAGGTGCAGATATAGATGGGACCAGCAGAAACCCACCACAGGTTTCCCAGTGCCCCACATAATGGTGGGAATTGTGTGTCTTTTTTATACCATATCTCTTGTTAAATCCTTTCTGCCCATCTTCTTTACTGTTTACTTGGACATCTCCTAGAGCAATTTATTATTTATCTCTGCTGTTATGAGGAAGTTTAATTTCAAAAGGGCCAGTAGCTGTTACAAAGAACTTTCATTCACTTCAATTATCTGTTGGAAGGAAGTAACTTGTGTTTTTGTCTCCAGTCACAGTCTCATGCAAGACGACTCTCCGAAGAGTTTACTCCAGGGGTTCCCAATTAAAATCAACACTGAAGACAGTTTACCAGTGTAAGATCATTTTCCTTTGGGAGAACTCTCTTCTCATGCCCCTGCACATCCTCTCCTGTGTAATGCATGACACACTAACATGTCCTGAATCCTTTGTGTAGGGCCTCTAGGAACTGTACAGAAATAATTTATCCAGACTCCTCACTTTTCTAAGTAACAAACCCCATGCAATTTCACTTGTCCTTTATTTTAAAAATAATTATCATGCAAAATGAGCCAATTTGCTTTTATATATAGGAAAAAAGTCAAACCATGGCACTATGTCCTTCAAATAAAGAGAACTTAATATAAAATTCGAAGAAATGCCTTTCCCTCTCCTCTTCCCAAATCAAATAAATCAAGAAGCTAACTACCACCACCTGATGGACATCCCATTTTGCAAATGTACCACTACACTTTTTCCTTGCAATTACAAGATCAGTTACCTAGATGTAGAAGTGCTAAGTAAAAACAGGTAGAAGTGCACCTACTGGATTGACTCTCCCTGACAATTTGTTTCTACACTGTTTTATATTCCAAGATTGGTGCCAGAATGCTTACTTTTAAGATGATCGTCTGTGCACCACAGATTATTTGAAGACTTTAAAACCAGTTAGCTGCAGGCCTTTATATTCACCAATTTACAGAGTAATATAGAGAACATAATTTAGAAGTGAGGAAGAAAAAGCAAAATATTTTACATTTTGGCATATGCACACACATTTAGATATAAAATAATTCAAAACAGAGTGAGAGCACAACTGGGTAGTTTTTACGTCAGACACATCAACAATACACATAACACCTGCCAGCTGTTCCAAATACAAGTCAAAACTTTACTGTCTGAAAATTCAAACATAATTAAGGCTAACCACGCAAACCTAAAGCCCAGCTCCCAATACCCATTACTCAAGCAACAGAATACTAACACTTTAACTAGACCTTAAATAAAACAAGAGAAGGGTTTTTTCATCATACAAAACAAAGAAAAAAAACAACAAAAACTCAACAACAAAACTAAAAACAAACAAAAAAAGGTGAAAGAGAGGGAAAGAATTTACAAACAAAACCTTGTGTGTATCTTGTTTTATTCAGGACTTGTTAGCTCTCCTGAACTGAATTGTCACCTAACAAAAGATGCAAGCATGGATAATAGCATTTACACTCAGCAGGATCTAGCCAAGGCACTATAATACACACATCTACCCAATTAAGTCAAAAAGGGTTTACACATCACACACTGGATGTTCTCCAGCACCTCGATGTCCTTTTTCATAGCAAGAGACCCAAAACAGAACACAGAATTTGAGGTGCGGCCTCACCAGTGCCCAGTACAGGAGGATGATCCCTGCCCTGGTCCTGCAGCCAACACTATTTCTGATACAAGCTGGGATGCCATTGGCCTTCTTGAAACCTGAACATTATATTTCCCCAATGTTTCAATTCTGCACATACTTTCTTAGTTGCTCAGGATATTTTAACTACTACTTTTTAAAATTTTTTAGAGCTTTAAAAGTCACTCAGCAAACTGCTAATTTGAAATTAGTCAAGTCATATACAAGGTATTATTAAAAGTACTCAGAAACAGAACCTTTTCTGGAAAAACTGACACCTAATACTAATAATTTTATCTTGAAGTCACTATGTCAAGCTCAGCTTGCATAGCAGTGGCTCAGATGCTTGGGGGGAAAAAGAAAATGAATTGACAGCTTCTTTCCATCCTTTAGTGGGCAAACATCCAAATTAGGACTATCACTCATGATGTCTGTCTGTATAGAAATAACAGAATTGAGAGATTCTGTATCGGTATTCTACAAATACAATGCACAGGTAGATCGCATTTCCACATACGTACTTTATAAGCAGACATTGTTCCTACCTGATCAATCCTAATGAGGGTATTCCTTTTAAAATATTTAAGAACACACATATATGTTTGTTTTTATAATTTTCCTCGGCTCTAATCAAGTTTAAGTGTAAAAAAATCAACATTTGTATTTAGTTACATTATGCAATAATCAGTTTAGAAAAGTTATGAAAAATTAATTTTTGTGCTGCATGAACAACTTTCTGCTTTGACAACAAACTTCGTATTTAGTTTTATAATCTACATCTCAGAAAAACAACCTTTTATATAATATAAAATCAGTAACAGCAATAAAATCATGCTCCTCTGGAAAACCTATGCTATTATTAACCAAAATTTCACATATATGTGGCCATAAAGTACTGGCAACTCTACAAGCTGTAAATAGGACCTAGTGTCATTAATGTGTCTAAAAAAGAGAAAGAAATATTACTGACACTTCAGTTGCAGAAAATACTGCATAGCTTCAATGTTTCTCTTTGAGTTTTCAAATCTGATCACAATTTCAAATCCAGTTATGACATCAATGTGAGCCCTTCCAAAGAGAATGGAAGAGCAGTAAATCCCAATGGATCTAAGAGTTCTGCAGCAGGGATGATGTAATATATAAAAATAGACAACCTCTGACAGAAGCTGTAAGTTGAGTAAATAACACACTGCATGTCATTAATTTTGCATTAGCTTGCCAGTAGTCATTACTAAAAGGATGATGAACTAACTGTTTTGTTTTGCTTCAGGTGCTACACAAAATAAAACTACAGCATTGCTCATATATTAACAATAATACACAACTTAATGCTTAACTCAAAACAGTAATAGTCCCTTAGAGCATGGATGAAGGAAGGAAGCTTTGTGGCTAAAAAGGCTGTCCCAGGGATGGGAATTACTTACTGTCCTTATTGCATTACCAGTGGATGTTCCCATAAAGAAACATCCAACTTCCATACAAAAAAAATAGTTAATGGGAAATATCCAAACCACCTCAGCCATATTTCAGATAAAATTATCCCACAACTTTTGTAGTGTCTCACTTCAAAATACACCTGCATACATAACACAGTCACACACTTCAGGAATTAATGTTACTAGATGTGTTCAAATATTACAAATACAATAATTTTGTATTACTTCCTAGTATGATGTACTCACATTGACTTCACTCCAAGTCATGAGTAGATTATCACCAGCGCAGAATAATTTGTGTGTTTTTGAAATTGCACACTAAATTTTGTAGATGAAAAGCAACTAAACAAATATCCGTTAGGTAAAAGGATACTTGCACTTGGCAATGTTAAGAACTAGGCCCTTTCTTTTATTAATGGAACAATCAATAGATTATTTTCGCTGAAAACATTAGAAATATTAAATTATTTTATATTGTTTTGTTATTAATAGAGAAAAATTTGTTTGAACAAACAAGCACACATTATTTACACTAACGTGTTTAAAATACCTTTGCATACCATGCTCCTTCCCATCAGCAGTACACTGCAAATTTAGGTATGCATACAATTATGTTTCGAATTACTATTTTTCTGCTGACATTACTTAAATTAATTTGTTTCATACCAAAGAACAGAATGAGTTCAGTTCAATTTCTATTTAACTGAGGTAACCCTTTTGATTTCATCTTGCATAAGGCACACAGCAGAACTTTCTCAACTTCCTTCCTCCTTGCTCTTCACATTCTTCCTCTATCTGGGGGAAACTCAGTTACCAGCAAGTTCAAAAATTGAATCTATTTAAATTGATTCAGCTGCCATAACTCATATGAGCCTCTAAAGCCAAAACCTTCAAACATTTTGTGCTCCAAACATTTCTGACGACCAAGCGCCCCTGACCCCAGTAGTTTCTTTGAGCATTTTTTTTTCTTTGTAAATAGACTTGGTAAATGTAATACTTCCATAGTCAAAGATGCTTAGAAAATTGTTTTTCCCTCCAACCTCTCCATACCCTTTATACCTTTTTACAAAGTCAAGCTTTTAGTGTGTCCATACCCTCTTGTTCACTGTCCTATCAAATAATTTTCTTAGATGTGTTTTGGGTTTTTTTTTTTTCTAAAAGAAAGCTTTTTTTGTTGTTAATGTGAGTACTCATTATTAGGTCTGTTCTTTGTTTTTTGTTTTACTAAATGATCTTGTATTAGAATGGAAGTTATAGATGATCCTACAAACCATCAGGAACATTAAAAGCTGCAGCTATTTACAGGTTTGAAAGGCTGACAGTGTGCCTTTAAACTGATTTCTTATGACTGAGTATCTGACAACTGTTCCCACTGATTCAAACTGAAACTTAAATTCTACATGTAATAAATATGACTAAGTACACTATTACATTGGCATCAGTTTACTATTGAACTTATTATCAATTTATAAAGCCTTAACAAGAAGACACTGTATCAAGCTATATCACAATATTGCAAAGTCCATACTGTTGAGAAGCAAGTACATAAAAGGTATTTCATGATCATATGTAGTGTGGACCATGCAAAGATTTCCAGCAACATGTATTTTACAACATGCAACACAAAAAAACCATGCAGAGAAGCAATGGTATTAGACTGTTTTCTAACATTAAGTCTCACCCCAAGTTATACTGGACGCCTGCAACAAAGGGCTAAAATTCAATCAGCTTTTTTGAATTCTCATCTACTCTGTTAACCACCGAAAAACACTGCTTGTCATCTTGGAAACTTCCACATAACTTCAGCAACCAGACACAGCGAAGAAAGAAAAACAAACATGGATTTGCATCAAATTCAGGCAGAAAAACTTAAAATTCATGAGTTTTTAAATCCTTTCTAAATGTAGTAGCATGATACATGGCGGCTTCGTAATGTACTTTTTTGCAGACAACGGAAAAGGTAAATTTGTTTCATAGAGCAATCTGAACATAAATTTGCAACTTAAGGCTCTTGGCAGACAATGTGAATCCCAATGGTATCAGGAAAAAAGGCTACTTTGCCAATACTTTGCACTATTAATTTAAAAAAAAAAAGATGGGGCAGGAAGTTTTCTACAATTTGCTACTAAATGAGCAGGCTCTAATATTTTTGTAAAGTAATATACATTAAAAAAAAAAGCTAGGAAAACCCTCATACTTATTTTTTCAGGGAGTCATGGCTGCAGATTAGACTTGACTCAGCAACATTAGACATGGTTTCATTTCCAGACCTCTTCTCATTCAGATTTTCAGTCAACTCCTTCAAGTAAAATCCAGCCCTTAACACATCTCACAATGGCTGTCTCAAAGCGGTGCATGAGGATAAAATTATTGCAAGCTTGTAACTGGGGTGGAAGCCAGGGTTATTGATGGCTCCATGCCCACTACTCTTTTCTTTCCGACACCGGATAAACGGATTGTCACCTCACGTGAATCTCAAGCTGAATGGGATAAGAAAGGCTACTAAAGGCAGAGAGCTCTTTTGCAGGGATTTCAGCAGCTGGCTTTAGAAAGCCTGGCTGAGAATGCACTAGCAGCAAATTTCATAAGCCTGTTAACTAATTCAAATCTAGACAGATTCTCACAGAGTAAAACACCACACGTAATCTTTCTGTTCAGGGCCATCCGCAGGTGCTTCAGCATTATACTTGCAGGCCTGTCTGCGTATCCTGAACCATACACCAGTAGGCTTTGATACTCTGCCTTTAGCAAACTAAAGACTACAGTACAGACTAAAGCCCACATCTCAGTTTACATGCCAAGTCCACATAGACACAGACTACCACAAACCAGGGAGTTACAAATTACTACTCTATACAGCTAAACAACAGAACCTTATTTCGGACAAAGTTATTTTTCCTTTATGAACTTAAATTAATTTACAATGAATATGTCATGCATTATATACAGAATAGCCAGCTTAGCAACACTCAGACCAAGCATGACTAATTTTTCACAGATGTAATGAAGCAGCCACAAAGTTTACTGGCAGTAAGATATTACAAGGAAGTCTGCCCCTTTTTTAAATTCACTCCTCAGATGACTATTTAATTTTAAAGTTTTAAAAACAAAACAAAAGAAACAATGAACAGTCTAAAGGCAGAAAAAAAGCCATGCAGGTTCTCAGGAGTGTGGGTCCACACTCTTTTCAGTCAAGTTGCTTTAAACAAGGGCTTTGTCTCAAAGAATGAAGTAGTCTTAAGTAAAGATATGCACAGAAAGAATCTCCACATTCGAAGTTTAAATCCAATTTTTACTATTAAGTAATGAGGTGTTAACACTAATCTAGTTAAAGACAATTTCTGACACATGAGAAGCACAAGCAAAAATTTTCTAGATTCAAGTGAGAGCAATTCAAACGCATCAGTATTTTTTCCTTCCTGAAAAGAAGTGATCAATTTTACCAAACTACAAAAGGTGGTAAAAAGGATGCAATTTTATCAGTCTGATAAAACACATCCATTTTATTTCCATATACTATCAAGTTTCTATTTTCCTTACTCTAGAAATCAGCAATGCTTGTTCCAAAAGTAACATGCCTAAATGCAATATTCAACATCAGATTTCACTTCAAATGATCCTTCAAACATTAGGGTAAGTTATTAAAATATTACAAACTATTTCAAATGCCTATCATAATCTAAGTAGTACAATATCACTCCTAAACACAGCATTTTAGAAACCATAGGTTACTTCAGATCATGCCACTGAAAAACTGGGGAGCACTGATCTGAAGATAAGGAAGTGGTTCCTGGAAGAAATGTACTATACATATTGAAGAAAGAGCAAATGCCAGCCTAGAAATCACTCATATATGATACTGGAAACATACTGAAGTTTGAACCCTCTTAAGTGTTTTAGATAAATGAATTTGAGAATGTGACACAGGAGGACCTTTTAAATTAAACACATTTCCTGATAAAATAGCAGAAGAACTGACCAAAGTAATGTTTGAGGAAAGGGAAAATTTCTAAGCTAAACAAATTTTAATTTGTTCTCAGCTCTATCACAAGAGATTTCTCAAGCATAACAGTGGGGACATTTAATAGTTTGACAAGACATATTCTTATCAAACATAGTATTTAATGGATGCTCAGTATTTATTCACTTTGGCATTGACAAATGCAACTGCAAATGCCAGTTAAGTTTAAAAGATATCACTCAGATCTTCATATTACTTTGAGTATATTTGAGGTCTGCTATCAGGAAAAGCTTCTATATTTTGTTTGGTTTGGTACCATTCCAAGATGCTTGACTTATTCAGGCACATTCTTCTCCTCCCATTTATGCATACTTTGCTAGGAGTCCACAAAATCCAGCCTCTTCCTACTGAGTCAGTACACATCAGAATGGAAGACGAGAGAAAAAACATGACAAAGCCTTTTTGTTGCTTCTTTAGCGCTCATCTTGTCACACTACATTTCCCTCTACTGAGATACTAAAGAGTGATGGGGGCCAATTTTTAAAGTCCTCTGTGTCATAAAAGAGATACTTAAATAAAGGGTCTGTCAAACACTAAATATTTTATATATGCCCTTTGCTTATACTTCTCATTTCCTACAAATCACAGGACATCAAAGCAAGGAAGGTCAATCAAGCTGAGCAAGAGACATAGTACTGTTAGTAAATGTCGAGTTTACATTTGTATTTTTACATCATAGTGAGATTATTGAACTAACAAAGCAAAGGCTATGAGACAATTTTAGTCATAATGTTGCATCAGTATCACGATACCACACTGCAAACCCACAAGTAAACTGTTAGTGGACCATACACAGTAAGTTACAATACCTGAAGTTTAGTGCATTCCTGTGAGCCAAAATGAAATGAATGCCATATAGGAGGAAAGGAAAAGATGAACATTATCAGACATGCCATAGTACATTCCACCACTATGAAGATAATGTTAAAATTCTGTTAATGAGGGTCCACTGTCCTCCACAAGTTGACTCGACTGCAGAAAGCCATGCCACAACTGAGAGCACTGCATTTCATTTTTAATTCTTGGAAAGCACAGCCATGCATCTTCATTTAAGCTCTACATTTTGCTCTATGTTTCTATGAAGATATAGAAAACTTTCTTCAGAAAATACTGTTTGAAATTTCTGAAGAAAAGGATTCAGAGACTACTACAAATAAAGCATAGTAGTTTATCAACAATAAAAATAATAATTCCACATGCTAACTTCGGATTTAGGGTAAAACAAAATATAAGAAAATTATACATTGTGAAGACTTTGAGGATGCTATCAAAACAGCTTTATTACTTTGCAGCTCATTTACATAACACCTAAACTAGAACACACACACATGAAAGAACAAACCTGAAAACATATGTATCATATTAAGCCTCTTTCAATTTGACTTTAACATACTATTTACTACAATATCTGAATCTCTGCTTTTTTAGAAGTGCTTCTTTATTTATCCAAAATTAAGAAGTAGAAACAAAGATGATATCCTGACGGATGTTGGCCAAAGCACATATAGGCAATAAGTCCACAGGATATGTGCTATAATATGTTTCAAATTACTATGTGCTTCAAAAAAAATCCTGCTTTTTTCAGTCAATTTTTCAAGAAATTAATAAAAAAAAAAAAAAAAAAACACAAAAAAAACCAAGGTCAAGGGACATGAAATAGGAATGGAGAAAAAACAATGCAGCCTGTAAATGTATGGATAAAACAAAAGAAATAACATTGCTAGTAGAAGTGAATGAGAGAATAATGTCTACAAGATCACCAAATACCGTAAAAATAGGAGGAAATGGACCAGCGTGAAGAGTCTTGACTACATTTTAAAACTCATTTGAGCTTATTTGACACAATTTGCTTTGAAAAAAAAATAATAAGCTCAGTCATATGCATCATATTACACTTTGAAAAGCAACATTTGACTGTAATTGTTGAAAATTTTAGAGTTTATTTGGCAATCTCTTCCAACTCAATATGAAATCCTGCTTGCAACAAATTTCCGAACACATACACGAAGCCATTATGAACTTGCACAACAGAACGGCACATGATGGACTTTTGCTCTTGGTACCAGTTAAGCTTACAAAAACTCATCAGGCGTACCTAAAGTGAAATTTATACAACAGGCAAGCTCCTATGAATGCAAATGGCACTATGTAATCTAAATCCTGCTGTCCTTCTAGAGGTAGGTACAGATCACACTACAACTGCTTGCTAAGCACAGTGTATACATCTTAATAATATGGACAAAAGCAATTCTTCCTGTAATTCCTATAAAGTACAATACCACAGTTTGGGGTTTTTTTGTTTTGTTTTTTTGCAAAAACAGGTCAGTAAAATGTTTTATCTATAAGCCAAATGAACTGGCTCAATCCATATTGAATTTGGAGGCAATTAAAACCGCACTGAAAATTAAACCATTAAAAGCTGTTGTATAAACAAAACCAAATTGTTGGCATAAAACGCAATTATTCAACTCATGAAGAAAAGCCTGTGTAATTAACAGATGTAATCAAACATCTACACACTTACAGACACACACTGAATATACAGTGAACTGGCAAACAAGTCAAGCAATAAGTATGAAGATAAATTGAAAAAGCCTACAACTGCACTGTATCAAAGACAGTATTTTAAAAACTGAAGTATTTAAAAACTAAAGCTCTAATCCTGCAAATTTATATGTGTATGGCTTACATTGTGCAAAATTCAGCCCAATGAACTCAATGAGATTAAATATGCAGAAAGATATTTATGCCCATGCCTTTATGGTTCTAGCAGATTTAGGGGCTCAAAGAAATAAATAACATCCAAAGACAAACAGCTTTTCCAGTATTTTGCTCACAGTTGAAATCAATACCAAGCAAACATATTAATCTAATAGAGTTTTTCTCAGTTTAAAACCCATATAAAAATTTTTACAGAATAAGTTTCAATTTTTAATTTATTTTCATGTCAAGAGAAAGTCTGGAAACTTTTAAAATACGTAGATTTTCCTCCCCAAAAAAGCAATCAAGTAAAATGACCAAACAATTTCTTTGATTACAAGCTAACTATAGTTGCTAACTATAGTTGCTAACTATGTAGCTCACTAAAACCCATGTATAAAGGGCAGATACCAGCATACATTAATTTCAATTTTACATTTAAGTTCTGGATATCAAAAACAAATGACAGATGTAATCCAAGAATTTGGTGTACTGCAATGCAGCACAGTCCTTTTCAGGCAACACCTGTTACCATAGACAAAGAGTGCTTCACTAACTGACCTTTTAACACAGTACACTAAACTAAGGCTACTGTAATTTAAGAGAAAAAGGAAATGAGAACTGAATTTCTTTCACAGTTTCCCATAATGACTGGAAAAAATAATACATGACATTCAAGGTCAGAAATGCTTTCACCTCTGAACTAAGATGCAAGCTGCACACATGTTCATGTACTGATAGAAACAAACTCACATTATTTTAAGGGGAACGCCCCCTACAGAAGCACACTTTAAAGATATCAGCAAGTTTAGCCATTTTGATTGTGTTATTTTCAGCAATTTTCATGTTTCTGTTCGTTTGTGAAGAATAAATACAGACAAGCTTACCGTATGGTAGCCTCTAGGTAGAGGTGGCTTCCCCACAGGATAAGGGTCAACAGTATCAATAATTGTTTGTCGTTCCCCTTTCTGGTTGATTTTCCTAAACCTTCTTCGAGACTGCCTGTGAGATGCTTGACGCTGAAAATACGCTTCACTTTCTTCCATATAATCAACCTGCAATAGATGCAAGAGAGGATGTCACTTCCCCACAGAAAATAAAAATGTTTCTTCTTGTTTGAAACACAACAAATCCTACTTTCAAAAAACAGCACTTAGCTTTGAATTTCCTGCATTTTCAGCACTAAGAGTGAAACCACTACTAAAAAATATATAAACATTATTATGAACAGCATCACTGAGTATCAACAATTTTCAAAAATGGCAGAAGAAAAATTTTCCCTTCCTCACCCTCTTCTACACTTGCACAAATACAAACATTTCAGTACTCAATACACTGCAGAAAGAAAACTGGTACATCATTTATATTGTTGTTACATTTACTTTTACAGACTTCTTGTAAAATTATAGTTTTCTTGTGCTAGCAAAATACCAGAAGAGTTTGTAGGTTTGTCAGGGGTTTTTTAAGCTGCTTTATTATTAGATAAGCAGAGATGCTTTAAAGTATTAATTGCACATTAGCTTAAGTAATTAATGTTTGATTGAATAAAATTTATTCTCAGCCATCTGAGGTTTTTAAGACTAAATTTGAACATTTTTAAATTCTGCCAACTATACTGGGTGAAGCAGAAGCAAAATCTGCTGTAGTCCAGTGGCAGAACAGCGTAGTCTTTGAGGCTCAAAAGTTGTAGTTGCCAGTTCAGGATGCCTCATCTGAATAAATACAGAATCAATGGGCTAAAGTTTTATTAACAGTTAAGTTCATAATACAGGCATGAAAATTACCTAAGCCATACAGAGATGGCTTAAATATAGACTCTGATATTAAACACTTTTTTTTCCTAAAAAGTGATAGTTTCTGTAAATCTTGCAGAAGCTCACGAAACTGTGGTATAACTTCAGGGCTGTACAACAGATTAGGTTACTTGTTTGTTACCAGTCTGTGTAACTTGCATCTGACCACAAGTATAGGGAACAGTTTGTTGTCCCAGTTTTGTTCCCTAAAGGTATACAATTTAGTTCGTTGTAGCTGTGTGAATGGCTGCTTTTGTCACTCAAACAATGCAAGTATGTAAGCAAAGAATGGCAAGAAAGTTATGTATGAAATCTTACATTTATTAAACGATCATATGCAAAAGAGAAAACTAAGTTGTATTGGAAGCTGAAGTGTTACTAAAGCTGGTCTGTAAACTTTGAAAGCAACTGAATGAAAACATTCTTACCACAATCATTTCAGATGGCTCTAGAACAATGCATTCACATCCACGCCTCATGCTCCCGGCAGAACGTTTGCCAAAACTGAAGAACAAAAAGAAATACTTCAATTATAAAAGAGATCTGAACTATAGCACAATTCATAAGCATATTTACATCTTATCCATATATTGCAAAGCAGAGAAAAAAAAACGTACATACCTCTGCACAATACAAGTTTCATGCATGTGTCATTCGATAGTGTCCTTGGGCATCAGTTAATTAAAACCTGTCTATTTTGTATTTACATAGTTCCCTAAGAGTATTTTCTAAATAAGTCTATTAACACTAAAACAAGTGTCAATCAAGAGCTGTCTACTGAAGAGGCATAGTTGATTCTGAACTACATTACAGAGTTTGATCTCGTATCTCCTGACATTACAGTATTAAGTTACCTAAGCTATCTGCATTTCTATAACGAAAGCTAGCTGGAAGACCAAGAAAATAATTAAAAGGCTGATCAACTTCAATTAGCTCTTTTTCACTTAAAATAATAAAATAAGGAACAACATAAGTGTATTCCCAAACTGAATAGATGAGGACAAAAGGTTGTTCTGCCCTTTCATGACACATTCCCACTGCAATGCAATAATTAAACATGATACTATTTTGTTTCCTGCAGGATAAAACAGAAAGCTTTCTAAATTTTGGGTTCTGGAGTACTCTGCCTATATTAAATGAACATGTGCACCTGCAGGTTTCACTGCAAACAATCCTCAAAATGCAGATGTAAAGGTGGAGTGCAGAGAACCAGTACATAATGCAGTGAAATACAGGACCTTTAGAGTTAGATCCTTGATCCTACATCATCAGAGTAAAAGAAAGGAAGTCAGTTAAAGTTTGCTTATGGGATGTGTGATTCCTCCTCTAGGTAGGAATGCCAGGTCAGTGCCAGACCTTTCCCATCTCAGACTGGAGGGCAGGATAGACAACAAAATGAGTGAAGCTTCAGGACCCCTCTTGTAGTTTGCTGTAACCAAAATATGCTACAATTTCCGAAGAGCCAATATAACTTTTTAGCCTTTCCATTTCTTCAACTCAGCACTGTGCAACAGACATGGGGAAACCTTTCTATCTGAAGCCCACAGGTCAACAGCCTGAGAAACAAATCAGACTCAATGAAATTGTAAAATCTGAATTTTAACCAATCCTGTAATGCACAGGCATGGTAACACAATGAAGCTACAATGTTTTTGAAAGCTAAGTTTTATTTCATAACACAGAAACTGAAGTTCATATCCCATTCAGAACAGTATATCTAACCAGTTCATATCTATGCTCCTATCCTGCCTGGCGATTAGTAGAAATGAACAACTTAACTTGCTACCCCAAAGGCTAATCTCTTGACAACAGCACATTTATAGGCTCAAAAAGAAGGCAGTCAGATATTGAAAAGAAATGCCAGCTGTGCTTATTCATCAAAATAATAATCGCATTTAATGGTACATGGGACTTCTACAATAGAAAAAATTTTCCAGAATACTAAGCTTCTTGAAAAGAAACATTCAATACAGAAGTCTCTGGACAAAATGCTTATTTTCCTAGAGGCAAACACATGCTTTCTCCTATACTTTAGCAACAAAACACAGGGTCCTTAACAATACCATCTTGAGTTTTATACAGTTTCAACTACCCTTAAGGACACAAGAAAATGAAGCCATTATATCGATTCATTAGGCTGTTGCGAAAGTGGCAAACTTATATTTTGGTCAATAACCAGATTCATACACACAGTTTTTCCTTAAAAATAGAAAGGAAGAAGAGAGAAAAGAGAAAGTATGTCAACTCATTTATTGAAAAACAGCAATGCAAAAAATGGTGATTAGGAAGTATATACACCTTTCCCCTCCACCATTTCTTCTTCCTCTATTGCTGTCTGTAAGTATCAACTTTAAACTTATGTCTTTTGCTAATCACTGCTGACATGCAAAAGTTTCAAGCTTTAGAAAACACAGTAAAAACAAAAAGCTGTGTTTTGGATGTGCTTTTCTATTCTTGAATAACTTGTTTGGATTTTACTCTTCAGCACCAGGGAACAGGCAGACAACATATTAAGATAGAAGGCATGCATTCAGTCAGTATAAAGAAAAGTCTCGATTTCTGTCCCCAGTAACACAATGGTTCTCACAGCAAATAACCATGTCACTGCTGTACTGCTCAAATTCCTATGACACCATGAAATTTATCAGAGCAGACAGTGCATCACATGTATATATTATCTTTGACCAAAGATCATAAGGCACTTCAGGCTGCAAACAAACTCTCTAATCTTTGTGAAGTATTATAGGAAAGAAGACAAGTAAATCAAGGCATAAAAAAGTTAAATGACCTTTCAAGTGTTACAGTTCTCAGATTGCCACACCTGCTAAACGTCCTGATTTCCAATCTCTGTTGAAAATTCATCACCAGTGAGGAATTCACCTAATCAGTGAAAATTAGGGAACTCTCTTGTCATTGTCCACTACATCTAGACACTTCAGAAGTGTTCATCTCTGACTGTGGTAGAACATCCATCACAGTACTGCATGCCATCTGTTGCAGAACCACACTTCAGGTTTTTGTGTGACATGCAACTCTGAGAAACTACTGGGATCTTAGGGCATTGCCAATCCTGCTGTTCCAATTTATAAGACTGAAAACAAAGTCAGTACATTGTAACTGAATTAATCTGTCAGGGTTTCACACAAGAGCAAAAATAAAAGACCAACAAGAAAAGGTCTTCAGTGGCACTCTACTCAAAATCCCCAGCTGCGGTAACTAGACACTCAGTAGAGGAAGCCACTAAACAAACTTGATTTTACTGAAAACAAGTTATTTAAAATATCAGCAAGCAGTAAGAAGCAAATACCCAACACATAATACAGTCTGTTTACCGAGCTGATTAAAAAGCCCAAGCTGAAAAGCCTTTTATAAAATTCTTCATGATCAGAACGCTGAGCCACTGGAACAGGTTGCCCACAAAAGTTGTGGACTCACATTCCTTGAAGTGTTCCAGACAAGGCTGGATGGGGCACTGAGAAACCTGGTCTAGTAGATGTCCCTGTCCACGGCAGGGGATTTAGAACCAGCTGATTTTTAAGATCCCTTCCAATCCACACCATTCTGTGATTCTATGAATTATCGGGAGAAGAACTTCATTCAAGGGACCACAAGCCAACATGCAAGCTGGCTTGAGGGATGTTAGGCATTACACAGGAACAGTAGCAGCACATAAAGTTTCAGTGGAAGTGTTGAAAGATTATCTTTATAATATCAGCTCTATTTCAGTAATTTTGACTAGACAATGTTCTCTACAAAATTTTGATGCCAGACTTCCCATAGAAAATGAGTTTGACTACCCAGATTTCTCACAAAATGCATAGTCTACATGAGCACTGGCTAGCCAAAGTACAGTGTGGAGAGCCTTTATTAGCAGGTTTCAATGAACCAGGGATTTGACAAATTTACTCCTTCTCTTACTGTAGTGTGAGATAATCTTGTGGATATATGATCCCACTACAGAGCTTAAGCTTAACCACAGTGGTAGTGGATCAAGGGTTGGACTTGATGGTCTCAGAGGGCCTTTCCAACCTGGCTGGTTCTATGATTCTTAAATCCCATTTTTGTTTTTAAAATGCAGTAAAGAATTCTACGTAATATACACTTCACATTTGGTTGTGTCATTTAAATCAGAGTTGTCTTAACACACCTTCCTACCTAAACCTTATTAATTTCAACTCCTAAATATAGTTCATTTGCAACTAAGTCAGTGATATACCTGAAAGAATCCTAGATTTGCAACTATTTTTTCTAAATCAGTGATGTGCATAAGAGAATTTCACTAACGGAAGTTAAGGCAGTTTAAAGTTATCTTTGCAGTTGTAGCTGTCAATATGGCATGCACAGGTTATAACAGTAATTTAGAAAGCCAGAAGGGTTGCCTGGTCAGGATATTGCTGCCTCACCTAAATTTCCCAAAGAACCTTGTTTTCTAACACTTTTCTTCCCTGCTACCACATAAGCTCTGACTTGAGGTTCCCCGAGTATTAAAACTTCACAGATGCTCTCCTCAGTACCTGTCCTAGAGGTAAGTTCACTTCTGGAGTCCTTTTCCATCACAGTAATTGTATTCCCATACAGCTATTGAATGCATGATGTGAATATAAATCTACTGCAAATGAAAAACCCTAACTTAACGATATACAAAACAATATTATTTACAGGAATCCATTTTGCAGTAGACAGGTGTTTTCCCCAAGCAACTGCTCCCTAACTACACTATTCCCTTAAACAATTGACAAGTCTAATTTTCCACTTGACTTTCAAAAGCATTATTTCCAAGTAAATTCATTAATAAATGAATTAATGAATGAATAAATGAAATAAAACAAAAACCACTCTAGCTCATTATGTGTATTAAAAGCAGATATTTTAATTCATATCAGTAACTTACAATTTCATTTCAATTCTAAAGCATTTTTAAATTGAATTTACACTGACCACAGATGACAGTTCTCTTTCTCTATAAGTATACCTTATTATATATGTATCTCAGCTTATAACTCATTATACTCAAAATATACACAAGCTAGCTAAAGAACAGATGTATTACAGTTTTCAACATGCTTGTTAACAGAAGATGAGTTTTAAGTGAAAGTTAAGAGTTTCCACATTTCCCAGGTTTACACTTTCAGTTTCCATTTAAAAAAAACCCAAACTTTACTATTATAAAAATACAATAGTACACATGTCAGTGGCTAACAAATAACACGAGACTAATTTAGGATCACTGCCTTCAAATTTAACTAATTTACTAATAAAACAAAACAACAAAGTACTTCAATTAAATTAAACATCTACAGCCACAGGCAACATATGAATTTTTATAAGCACTTACACAGAAACAGCCAAAAACTTGCAGGTGTTGAAGGCAACTCAGTTTCTATACTTTCTATTATCATCATGATATTGGAGGACAAGGCAGTTTTCTCCAGACATGACCCATCCATTCCCCCCGGTCCCCAGACATACTCGTACACACACATACAGATGCTCTTTTCAAAGCTCACAGGGAAGGTAGCAGCTACTAAAGAGGGAACATTTCCCTATCAGCATTCAGCCCTGTCCCCTCACCCTGGGCCTCCACATTCCTGCTTTTCACGTCAACCCAGCTCCCAAATGGAAAGTTATTTCTCAGCACTGGAATGCAAACACATTCATCAAAAGGGATGCAGAATCTGAAGGAAACTCCACTGACAGTGAACACCAAGAAATAGGGTTTCAGTGTGAAACCATTTTCCTCCTTCCCCTTAAAGATCAAAGATCACTCACAGAAAATTCATTTTCACTAGTGACAACTATGTTGCAAAAAGGACATGCAAAAATTTAGGGTCTCCTCTATAATGTAATCTTCACTTCGATTTCTTTTGATATTCACCACATTGCATTAGCTTAAGGTTTTAGTAAAATCACATTTAAGTCTCCCAAAGAAACTTACACAAAGCATGGTCAATCTCTATCATGCACATTCTTCAACACATTTTTAAGTGCAAAATATTGTTATAGTTTCATGTATATGTAAATGCAGTATTTTGAATAAAGTTTCTGGTTGAAAATAAAACCTATTTAATAAGGCAGCTCCTCTCAATCAAAAAGCAAATTCTATTTAAACATGTCCTAATGAAAGAAAAAATACAAGTAACACATTTTCTTGTTTCTCAAGTTCTCAAAATTTTCTAGAGTACACGTATGCAAGGAAATAAGTTCCACAGAAACTGATTTTTTTGATAAAAAAATTTACAATCTAATTAAAATAGAAATGTAATGTATAAATATTGCAATGATTTATGTCAAAACCCTAGAAAACAGATAATCAAAAACTTTTTGTTCTGAAGTTTTCAAATGGGATGTACAATGGGTTCAAGATTAGTGCTGTGCAATATCTGCCAATACAGAACATCTAAACATACATGGAGACTAAAGCAAACATTATCCCTCTCCCACCTTCACTAAAACCAATCCTTATCTGTTCAACACTATAGATAAATAAATCTGTAAGCACAAGTGTATGCATAGTTGAGCTCAGTTTCTCAAGTGAACTCAATAAATTCATGATAAAACCAGATCTTAAGTTATATAAACCCAATACTTCCAAGATCTTTTTGTGAAAATTACATTGCTTCAGTTGACATCTACACTTAAAAGAATCAAAGAAAACCACCAAAGTGAAATATAGAGGTACTGCATGAAGCACATTTAGAATTTGAATCTATGTAAGCCAAAGTATCTTCATTTGCTTGTAGGTAGCCATCATCCTGAAAATGCTATTACTACCACCATTATTTACATTCAAGTGCTCTCTACTGCATTTCCCATCTTCCCTCTACTCTCCATTTCTCAGTCTCAGAGGAGTCCCCATTCCTTCAGGTGGATCATTTGCTGCACGTCCCACCTGCACACGCCACTTGTCACAGCAGTGCCACGACCTCAGCCATGACAGGCACTTGCTTTACATCACTGCATTCTCTGATGACAGAGGAGCACACATGAGCAGAACGTCTGGTCTCTGACAAATCCCTATATCAAATCTAATGTAATAATCAACATTTAACTTAGAACAGCATCAAAGTGTGTTAGATTTAGTTCTAAAGCAAACTAGTCACACTGAATTCCTGGATGAAATATAGAGCAGTATTTAGTAGATGTCTAGATGGGGGAAAAAATGGGGACTATTTTCTATTTGCCGTTTAGGGAGATAAGGGATTCAGTAAAGTTCCTTCTCAGGTATGTTTTTTTATTTTTTTTATTAAAAAAACAACACATTTCACTTTGTTATGTCCAGATTAGAAGGAAAAACATGAGTCCCTCAATACGGCTCATTCTAGCCAAGCTGGGTTCAGCTGGGTTTCACATCAATGTGTTGACCTCTACCCAACTCATCCTTGCCAGGGATGAAAAAGAAGAAAGTTACAACTTAGAAGCTCGTATACATGCACAAGCCTTTCCCAGAGGAATGCTTAAGTGTTCTGACGAAAACTAAATTTGGCATGGCCATTTCCTGACCCCTCAGAAAGAAAGACAGAGCCTTTCATGCATGCAGAGCCACTCTAACGTGAACAGCTCTCCACTGGGGATGATGTAAGGAGGGAAGGCAGCAGCAGGTTCCCCCCCCCTTAGAACTTCACACTGGAAACTAGGAAATCAAGAGTTTGTCAACTAAAAGACAGAATATGAAATTAGCTCATAATATAGGCTGACTTCTCCAATGCTCATGTGAATTAGTGCCTGTCTTTTAGAAAAAGCAAGTAAAAATGCAAGTGAAACCCAGACTACTTTTTACTTGTAATAACTAACATTCTTAATTAAAATGTGGTGATCATCTTCATATCATAATAACCATTAAATTCTCAATGTTATTCTATTTATTCAATATATTATTTTTCTACATATTTATTATTTTTCTACATATAATTTTTCTGTTATTCTATTTATAGCAGGTTTTTTCAACAAGAGCAAAAAGCTGCTTTACAGAAATGCTTTTCAGTTAAAAGGAAAACTGAGATGCTGGCAAGTAGAATACAAGTTGAAGAGGCATTTTCAGACCTGTCCCTACTTGCAAATCCTGGAGACATGAGCTCACTGCATTCCATGGATAAGGATGATTAGACTTATCCAGTGTCATATGATAGCTTAGATGTTTACAGTCTCAGCTACAACAGCTCATGTGTCAGCGAAGGGACTCACTTGCTACATCACAGCTAAGTACACGCCACTTAATAATACTTTGGGAGGAGTGTTTCACAAGAGACAAAAGCCTCAAACATTACTGCAGATCCTTGCTTGACTTGGGGCCCAAACTGCCTGCTGCCTGTGGAAAAGAGGAATCACAGTGCCAAGGGCAATAACCCTGGTGCTGCAGCAGGAGGGTGCAGGTGGGAAGAACCCACCAAGCCAGACAGAGAGAATGCCTGATGACTAACCAGACCATACTAAAATCATAGAATAAGCACACTTATAGTAAATTATTGTTTTAAATTGTCTATGTGAAAAAAAACAAACCAACTAGAAGTGTAAGAAAGTTAATTTGAACTCCAGCTGAAAGCTTTAGTAAACTTCTTCAGTATTTTGAACACATTTAGTTAGCATCCTTAGAGATGACAGACTATAGTGCTGTATCTACATAATACTCATAGGGATTTATTTCTTATGCAAATGAAACACAGATCAGAGGTTGCATTAATCTGCTAATTTATAGCTGACTACTGAAAGCACTTCAAAAGAAGTTCCTGAAAACCCATAGTGAATACTTTGAAATTAGCTAGATTCTGGAGGTTTGCTTCCACAGGAAGTCCCCTCATTCAACCCCTGAAACATATGCCTTAGGATCATCATACAGTTTTCCTTCTAGAAAAGGCTACTGTTTTAAGCAGTATGGTTAATTTTAAAATTTTATCTGGTTACAAGACTGAGTATGGTGGCCATTTTGACTAGTTTAGGTTAAAAAAATTAAATAATTGTGTAAAGTTTCACATTTGTTTCTTTTCACTTTATCTTTTCATAATGCTACATTCAAATTAAAACATTAAGCTGAAACACGGTTAAAAACCCAACATGAAAAAGCACTGTTCAGAACAAAAAATTATTTTGCAAATTTACTGTAACAAAGGTAGATGCTCAAGGCCTATAAAGGCAGGTGCTCCTGAATACTTTTCAGACTAGAATACCACTTAGAGTTCTTTTAGGACCCTTTCATGTAGACCTATGAAATGTTTCTATACAAAAAAAAAATAAAATGTGTTGATGACATTCTCCTGGTGAATTCAAGATCTGTATTCATAAACTATACACAGAGAATAAAGAAACAAAACTGGAAAACTGGAATTTCCCAATAGAGGCAACAACAAAATTTAGCTTGTTGCAGCAGTTCTGTTTTGCTTCATCTCTAGCAGAGAAAGCTAGAAGGCAGGTACTTCATCAGAACAGTTGACAAAGGTCTTTCTATAGGAAAAATTATCCTTAATTTATTTTTAAATTAGAAGTTCTTGTATTATTTTATCTCAGAAAACATTCAGAGATGAAAGGTTTCTTCCTAACCTACTTTTTTTTTATTGTTCCTTAAAAAAATAAATAAATAAATGGTTTGAATAAAGACAGCTTTGCTTATGCTTCTTCTAATGACGTCTGTGTTGCCATGGAGATTACTGTGACATCACAAGAGCTACATAATGGTCTCAAAGAATAATAAGTTGTTGGAAGACATTACTTAATAGGCAAGATCTGTCTGAACACAGCTTAGCTTATTAACATTCATGAAATTCATTAAAACAGAGGAGTATTTTTCCAACGTCATACAAAGACTTCAGATGTTAGATTCTAAATTAAGAGTTTTTACATTGAAAAATATAAAATAGGCATTTTTAAGTCCCCCCCATAGACTTTCATAACTAAGATATTACAAATTTTTAGGTTTTTAACATTAATAAAAAAATTTGCCATGTCATCTAGATTTTTAGTAGTGAAATAAGACCATACATACTGACATTTTCCACATGCATTTATATGCTTAACTCAGTCAATACAACAATTTATATAGAGAGATAAACACATGACCTCAATAAGTAGTTTACATAAATCTATTAGAACAAAACAAATATATTAAAGATAAATTTGTATGTTTGTAAATGAATAAACAAAGTAAAAGAGTGGAGTAGTACTGACAATTTTGTTTTAACTATTTGTATCATAATTTGAAAATAATTTCTCCCTCACTTGACCTGTTATGTCTTATATCCCTGAATTGGTTTTTCAGAAACATTTGAAAATTATAGCATCACTTGAAACTCTGAGACATTAAGTCTCTAATAAAATGTTATTCAATACTGTGGAAAAGACCATTTGTAGCAGAATCAATCTAATAATCAAAACAATACTTCTGATTCCTTCCACCTTTTCCACAGTCCTCCAAATACATAAGTAAAGGTCATTACTTCAGCTTATCAAGATTGTCCTTCACTGAAAATCATCTGAGTTTCACACGAGGTAAAGAAAAAGCAATGCTCTCTGTCCCTTCTCTCCATGTGGTGGTACTTCTCCCTTTTTGGTATTCTTTATGCTATTTTTGCACACTGCTCATTTTGTTGGGTTTTTTGAGGTAAGCAATGACCAGATTACTTCAGTTCATTACACTTGTAAAACTTGTTCAGAGACTCTGAGAGCAACAACTTTCTTCTGATAGATACCTTTAATTAGCAATGTTAGCAGTAGTGAATCCCAGTATAACAGTTCTCACATTTAACTTTTAAATAACCACTTTATTACACAGAGACTTTTCCCCTCCTTAGTTTCTCAGAAAGAACTCTCAATTTTTAGTCATAATTAGTCAACTTTCAAACATTTAAAGAAATGGGATGTGAGAGTTGGTAACATTCATAGATGACAAACTTTGAATTTCCTCTATCAGCTACCTTAAAGGATTCTGTCCTTTCCTCTGCTTTCTTTCTGCTCAAAGACTATCCCCCATAAATCTAGTTTTTTAAACCCTTCTCCTTAATTTTTCTTTAAGGTCATTTTCAAATACTTTGTGCTAATAAGATACATTCATGCTTACACAGAAAAAATCTACGACCTCAGATTTTGCTTTTTCTTGGCATTGGCTGAAAAATTTTAATTATACTTATTCTGCATAGCAAATGCAAAAACAACCTAAACTGATTCACTGGCAAAACTCTCCATAAAACCAGTGGTCTGGATTTACAATGTTATATACTTTGTTTTTATGCTCCATATCACAAATTCATAAGTGTAATTTTGTCATTAAAGTAGGTACCTTTATCTAAGTACTTTTACATAACCACAGTTTCAATGGGGAAGATAAACTCCACTGATGTGAATAAAGCACAACATAAGAAAAGTCTACCTTATTTACTTATTTTAAATGTGGCAAGAAATGCCATCTTGACTGAGCTTACAATTACCGTGTGCAAAACAATGAAAAACCAACCAGAAAAAGAACTCTTGAATCTACAAGCTCTGCACCATCAATTCATGGTGTCTCTCCTATAGAAAGTCTAAGGAAATTATTCTGAACGTTCCACAAATGCACCTGAGCACCAGCAGGTGAACCAGGCCATCTTGAATCCATCATCATGCCTTTTTCCATGGAGAGAGACAGAAGTCTGCAGCTCTAGCATATACATCTAGAAACTAGTATAAGGTTTGTATTTGAGAGAGCTTCTGAAACTGGCTTTTCTCCTACCATGAGCGTTTCCATTCCTGAAAGTCTCCCTCACCTTAAGGGGAATCAGAACTACTCAGGCTCACTTAAAACTTAATCAGGTCATTTGACACTTTCTGCTTCATTGTTACCTTCTCCTTTCCTCATTCCAAACTTGGAAGAAAGCCTGGTAGCACTAGACACACTACGCTAAATTTCTATTTTTATTTTCAAAAGATGCCAGTGTAATAGATTAAGTCCCTAAATATTTTATCAGCTCTGCAAAAACAAAATTCCAGTAGCACTGAAATATGACAGGGACAATGCCAGATACCAGGCAATCTCATCATTTAGGAACTGCCTCCTATTTCCCAGCACCTCAGATACTGGCAGCACACTTGGAAAAACAACCGGTTTCAAACCTCAGTGAGCTCTTCGATTACTCAGCAGAAAAGAAGATGGATGGGATAAAAGAAAAATTAACTGTAAAAATAATAATTCATATTTAAAAAAACCCCATACACTAATTTTTTCAAACTGTAAGGACAGTTTCAGGTGACATGACTAGTACAAGCAGCCTGTGCACTGCATCACAAACTTCACTGAAATAGCAGGTGACATCAAAAGACAAATGTTTATCAATTTATGGCTCAGCTAATTCAGCTACAGCCAGAGTTGACTGTGTTTTAAGTGATGAAATCAGATTCAGAGAGTTTGAAATACTCCCTGCATGCCCTCCCTGCTGGCCAGCCCTCAGGGAGCTGAGTTCAGGGACAGCACCATGGCAGCTCCAGCTGCTCACGAGGAAGACTGCAGTGACACACATGAGCGAGCACTGTGCTTCACTGATAACAATGACCGTGATACCAACAGGAGATCAACAAATTCAAGGCAGATGGCCAGATCAGGCACTCCCAATAAAATGCTACCTCTCGTAAGCAAGCTTTTATTTTCTCTAGGAATTTTAGTCTCAGTAAGCAAACACAGTCGCACTGTGATAAGTCTAATTTTCTTCTTCCAACTAGCAGTAAGCATCTCCATCCAAAAGGGCATTTGCAGTCTTTTGGGTAAATGCAGACAGTACAAACCAATCAGTGTTAATTTCTCTAAGTCTATTTAAAATTATTTGTAATTCATGGCAGCCATGCACTCAGACATAAATGCACTGACATCACTACTTCTTCCAACTTCTTTCTTCAGCCTATGATCTTTCCTAGATTAAACCATAAGATCACACTCCTTCATGCTTCAGTTGATGGGCTGAAATGCTCAGCCAAGGCATTCAAATCAGACAGAGGACAAGGGAGCACAAGAGGTCAGCCCACATCAATACCATACTCTATACCTTCCCACCAGCCTTTAGATATGGCCAGGAGTGTGACTTCAGAACATCACTAGCTGGTTACATACATATCAAAACAACAAAGACGTTACAGGGGCATCCAGCGGCAGCAGTTAGCAGCAGGGAAAAAAAAGAGGAAAAAAAAAAAAAAGTAGTTAAGTTTTAATTAAAGAGAGAGAGAGTTCTGAGGGCAAACTAAATCCAAAGCACACATTTTGAAGTAATTTCTTAAATAAACTGGAAACTATAACCTGGGGAGTTATTTTTCTCTACAAAGCTCCAACGTATGGTCTTATGGTCTTCATGTTTCCATCATGATGCTGTAAATCCTTAGCCAAAAGCAAAACTCAGAACACAGGAAAAGCTAAAAAAGCTCAGCACAGCTCTTGATCAACTCCCTCTGCAGCTTAAACAACTAAACCAGCAGTTCCCAAAAGCACAACTCAGAGCCTCCCCCAAATCAGTTGTTGTAAAACTCTCAGAGGGGAAAAAAAAAAATAAAAAAAGAACTCCCTTTTTAGGGGATTTTATCATGGTTTAAGTATTTGTGTGTATTGATCACCCTCTTTCAGCTAAAATCCCAGTCATTCTGCTATCTCATAGGTTTCCATCAACAATAGCCATTTTTAATAAACACTAAGTTGCAAATATATTAATCATATACCAAGAGAAGGATTTTATCGTCATGATTAAAGCTATCAGTGCAATTTTCTTCACTGAAAAGACTGATCAAAGGCAGTTATGTATTCAAAATATAAACACACCATAAGATACATGTAAATCACAAAAAACAGCATGACCCAGACATCACAAAAATTAAGAAGCAGGTTTCAGATACATAAAGCCATAAAAATGCATGTAGATAGCCAAGGGCTCTGCTCCAGGACCATGACACTCACATTCATCACCTGTCAAAATAAAAAAACCTGCCAAAATCCCCAGTAAGTTTTCTTCTGAAAGGTTACTTTCATAAGGAAATCAGCACACACTTCAATGAGGACAAAACATTTCTCCACAAACTGAGTTTTGCTATTGCTTTACACATATTCAAAACAAGCCCATAATATCTTCAATGAGTCTCCAGTACAATTAAATATTCCAATCCATTTTATAAGTTGTTTTAGTATAGGAAAGACCAGAGGGCTAAATAATTAATATTTAAAGAGATACATCCCTTTTAATTTTGAAAATAGTAAAAAACCAGATGTTCTCTCATCTTCAAAACTTAATCTATTAATGAGAGGAAAAAGCTTAAATAATTGCTCTTGTACATAAAATTTGTGAATTTGCCAAAAGGAAAGCGGTTCTCCATTGCCATATGAAGCGGTGAGGGGAGAACTGATTGGATATGGCAGCAAAGAAGAAAAAGAAGAGGCTACAGCAAGGGAACAGTGTAGATGAGCAAGTAGTTAAAGACAAGTGTAAAGCCAGGTTTGCACATGGCAAGTTAGCATCGCACTATGCCTGAGCAGCACAGCACACACTACCCAGATGGTCTCAGAAGCATTTTAGGAGAAAAGCAGAAAAACCCAAGTACCAGAGTCTATCAGTCTGAGAAAAATTGCCCAGCAATTCTGTATTTTGCTGCTGCTAAGAGTTAGTTGCATCCTCTGGTCATGGAGGCCAAGGGCAAGCATGAGTGTAGCTGTGGGAGATCTAGGAGACCTTTTTGTACTGCAGCTCCCATTTAAGTAATATAAAAGAAACCAGTAGAATTTATACTAGAAGCAAAGTTCTGGTACAAAAACCACACAGAAAATCCAAGTAGATGACCAAATGTGGTGAGAGCATGGAGCACTCCAAGAGATGCTGGAGGCCATTCCAAAAGTTATTTTGAGGGACTGTCACATTGTTGCTGTCAGTGGCCATGTGAAAACACAGGAGAGCCAGGACAACCCTCAGTGAATGGCATTTTTTCTGCTCATTTATTTTCTGGACTTTATACACAAACCTCATTCTACCATGTGAGCTGCTTCAGGGTACAGATGCTCAGGGGAAATGGTGAGAGGATTGAGTGTTAATTTGTGCTGGTTCGGTGGTCATGGTGGGAGGGAAGAATTACAGAATGTTTAGTTTCACAATATGTGTCTGATACATTCAAGTAAAGGAATAAGTATGAGAAATATTAATAGTAAAATTGGGAGGGGAAGGGAAAGGGATAATCTTCCTTGTCCAGAAAATTTCACTGTTGCAATTTACAGAAATTAAACAAGACAACAAGACTGAACTTTATGTCACCAAAATTATGACAGCTTTAATTGTTCAGGTCAAAATTCTTGAAAACTGTGAATTGGTTTTTTTTCCTAAAAAAATAAAGTAATAAAATCCAGCCTTATCTTATGAACACTATTTGCTAAGAGATGGCTTGGCATTTGAACAAATACAAGTTAAGCTATATGGCAACAGAGAAATAAATTCAACTCATGCTATTTTCAAAAAACAGACATGGTTTGGATGTTAAAGTTCCCAAAGCAAGTTACTCAAATTAGGACTTCAGGTATTTCAACACTCCATTTTCAACTTTTTTTTTTTTTTTTTTTTAATTTTAAATTAAAGACTTGTCAAGTAGCTAGTTACAAGTAATTTTACAAGTCATCTAGCACATTATACAATTTTGGCTAAAATTGGCAGCTCTGACACTCATTTCAAATTATTTCAACTAGCAGCTATTTGACCATACATCATAAATTACAATATTTAATTTTGGACTGCTATACTATTTTTTATTCCTGGTTTGAGTGGAGGTCCTAGTTTTGGGCAAGGACAGGGCTAACTTTTCACAGTAGCTGTGAGGGGGCTGAGACTGGAGCTGCGTGGGCATGGCCAGGACATTGTCTTATTCAATCTCATCTTATGCCATGAGTGGGGGAAGGGACTGTCTCACAGGGTCCTGGGCAAACGTGGTGGGCACGGACATAGGGTACATCTGCCATTGTTCAATGCTTGGTGAGCATTTTACACTTAAATCACCCTCTCTTTTATACACTGTAATTAGTATTGTTGTTGTTACTGTTCAGTTGTTTGGTTTATTTTTTTTTAATCTCGTTGTTTCCAGAAAATTGTTCTTATCTCATCTCAGAATCCTCTGCCTTTTGTGTTTCCCACCAGAAAGGAGAGGAACTAGCAGTGTCTGGTTTGCGAGAGTCTCAGGGAGTAGAGGCACTAAATTAGGGAGGGGCATTTCTAAACCATGACACTGGGAAAGCAGGGGAGTAGTCATTTCCTATGCTTTTAGACAGCTTGGGGGGCTGGGGAGGTGGAGTTGGGGGGGATGACAACATGTATCTTATTTTAAATTTGGTCAGCTACTAACCAGCCACCCTTCAACAAAGTCAAGTTTGAGGGAGTCAGGAGGACAAGCAAGGAAAAGCTCACAAACGGAGCAAGATTGGCAGGATGCAGCCCAGAAAACCTGTCCATAGGGATTTACTACAGGTGAATGAGGCAGGCTGCCAAAAAAAGAGAGATCATTTTTAAAATGGGAAAAAACATAAGTTTTGAATGGTGATGCTCAGGCATAAATTACTCTTAGCTCAGGGAAAAGAAAATTTAGGGAAATGAGAATTTTCTACATCAATCAGATCTGGAGATAGGAATATATTTTTTTCTTTCTACATACTTGCTTGCTCCTACACAGACTTCTCAGCTCCATCCTACTCTCTTACAAGCTTCACATATTGCAAAATAATTGCCCATCTAAAAAGCCACTAGGAAAAGATAAAATGGATTAACCTGAAAAAACCATACTAAAACAGTGCAAATATGAATTTATTATTGCAAATTTAGTTTACTCAAATGACAATGTTTTAGCCAAACAAGATGGAAATTAGATGATCTCTACTTTGCAATGTTTAGGTTTCCTATTACTTGATGTCAGCGTTGCACGAGGACATGCTCCATTTGCCAGTTCATCATAACAACAATAAGACAGCGAGACTCACAAATTGCTGTTGAAATTGTTACTACCTGTATGTGTAAACAGTCAGTTTCAGCAGTTATCCAGTAACTGTCTTTTGCCCACTTTTAACACTCATCTTTAGATTTCAAAATGCCACTCTATCGATTCTTTCTGGACAACAGCCTTCTCAGTAGCTCTCTTCCTTTTTTCTAGATCACAGAAAATTTTACTTTAGCATTTCTGCTAATCTGTCTCTTGTGCCAAGTATGTATATCTGAGCAGTTTACTATTTCTGTCTGAGCAATTCACTGGCAGCATAAGTAAAGATGAAAAACTTAGTTGCCTTCTCAAGCCTCGCTTTATTAAATAAATAAATCAATAAATCACTTATTACCCACCAGTATTCCAAATCAGAAATTTAACATAAGTGCCCTCTCACTTTTCCCAAGTTTCTTATTCATGGATGAGCCTAAGGCCCAAATATTCCAACTTACTCATTTACAAAGAAAAAATTCTGATTAACCTTGTCCTAAATTTAAAGAAGGCCCTCACCTATCCTAGGACAACTACAGCTTCACAGCCCTTCACTAGAATAACTCTGATTTTACTCTCCAGAAATACTTTCTATCTTATGTCATTAAAGTTAATTAACTTTGCTTTCAGAGATTCGTATTATCTTGGTTAATTAACAAATTGTCTCTCTTGCATTAACTTCCCAAGACACTAACTTTGACATCTACTTGACTTCATCCACAACTATGAAACTTATCCTAATGCCAAATTCCATGCTTATACTTCAAAGATCTCAGACACTGTTCTACCAGATGTAATTTCTGAGTTTCTCTCTGTGAACAGCCCTTAAATGCTCTGCTTAGTGTCACAGGATCTGAGATTTTCTGTCCATTCTTTGAGGAAGAATCTTAAGCTCATCGTTCATCTCACCTCTCTTCAAGTGTCCAAGAGTTTGCAGAGGCACAAACACTGCTGTATTTCAAAGGAACACAAGATTCTTGCCACAGACTATCCACAACCACCCTACATTAATTCAGGTATTATATATCCTTTCTCCTGGTACCTAAAGGTAGCACTTTATGCCAGCTTTGTTTCCGGCACTCCCTGTTTTATGGATGACGTTTTCACTCTGCCAGCAGCAGGGATCCTATAATCTGTTGTTGTGATACTTTTTATAATAATCAGGTTTACAATTTTGACATTATCTATTCAATGGCACGTCAAATATACCATTTTATCAGCAGTGCCTGTCCTTTTACAAACACAAGTGTGCCTGTACCAAGAACATGCTACCATTACCAAATTCAAGTCCCAAGACTAGCACTGCTCTCCCACTGAAAGGCAGATTTAGAGATGTAATTTTTCATGTGTCAACCAACGCTAGCTCTCAAGTGGTTTTCCACTGTTTAAAATTATTTAAAAGTTTCCAGCATTTTTATTATCATGGTACCATACAGAGACAGATCACTCTGCCTTTCACAAATTTTACTACATGCCATCTGCTTCAAAGAAGCCTTTTAGAGCAGTCTGAATGAATATGCTACAACCAGGATCTTAAAGCGATTCTGCTCTGCTTCCGCTAAAATGATCAAGTTCAGCCACATTAGTCTGAAATCCTTGCAATCACTCACATTTTTCCCATAGCTCAAAATAGTTAATTTTTTTTTACTGTAGCAATATACATTTGAGTATATTGCTCACACTCAAACTTTTTTTCCATGTGAAATATCACTCTTCATGGCAAATCCATCTGCATGAAGCATAGCCTTAAAAAGAAGCAACAAAACCTGCAGTAACATGATCTAAGCATATACTAAAACATGCACCAAAAACTTGTGCATAGTAAGGAAAGCCTCAGGAAAACATCACAACTTCTAGTGCATCCTATGATTAATTTGATTAAACACAGGAACAGACTCCTCGGTACTTCACTCCATTTTAACTTTTTTTTTTTTTTTTTTCCGGTTTTACTTTTAAATTGACAACATCTGCACAACATTTTGCATGGTTGCACCCTGTCCACAGTGCTTACAATTTTAGATATGGGCATAAAACAGTTACCACAGTTAGCAAAAGCAGGAAAAGTATGCTTATTTGTATTCTTCTGTGTGTTATTTAGCATAAGATACTGCCTTTTAATTATAAAAATTTTCCATATCTCATGATTTATGTTTAAAATATAGAATGCAGTACATTCATAGCTGACATACCTGCTCCTTGGAAGAAACATAGATTCTTTAATGAAGACTGAACCAGACAGCAGGATATACCAACAGCTACCAATATCATCAGGGCTGGAATAAGAAAAAAAAAAAAAAAAAGACACAGTTTAAAACACTTGATTTAAATTACTTACAGCAGTAACAAATTTGCACTACAAAGAACTAAGAGGCAAAAATGCTCAAAAGTACAGAAGCCCCAGTTCAATCATTTATAAAACAATTCCAAAAAACTATTCTAATTTCCATCTGCATATATATACATTATAAGAATGTCTCGTTTCATTTACTTCACTTTTTTAAAAGCACATATCTATCCATTTGATAACAGAAGAAATTCAATTAATTTTAAATGCTTTATTATATTTAAGTCAAGCTACAGTCAACATATTGTACTGTATTTTGTTGAATCCATTACTTTGCTCTTGCTGAAGAGAACCCTTTCCCTCTATAAATAAGACTTCCCAATTCTAGTCATCTCCTCTCAAACCCTTTCTTCAAGACAGAAATTTGCCTTTTGGCATCAGCTTACCTTCCTACAAGGTAAGAGACCATTGGAAACATTCACAGATGGTAAACCTAAACTAGATTTGTTAGTCATCGTTATCTGGTACTACTACGCACTATCCCTTTCATGTCTCTTCCTGGCACGAGACTGAATTCCCAATTAAAGGGAAGAAAAGTTTCTTTTCCCCTCTTCATGATATAGAGCAACTGGATGAGAAATTCATCATCCAGACCCAATTCATTCTACTGTAGATTCAAATCTTGCTCCTTGAGTAATAAAAAACCCTTTTCATATACTTGGACTCATCTTGGATAAGTTCAGATAATGTTAGACAGGAAAATAAAATAGACTAAGGTAACTAGAAATAGCTTCAGTAGAAGTCTTGTTCCATTTTAACAGTCAACACTGAGAAGATCTCTACTTCAGTTTTTAACACTCCTGTTTCTTCCAGAGAAACTCATTAATTGAATTCAAGTACGTCATTATGAACTGCATGAGCATTCTTATCTGAAAACCACCCCAGTGACACTAAGAGATGCAGATTACTTAATTAATTTGTAGTACCTTCATTTTTTTAAATTACATGTCTCAAGTCTTTAGAAACAATTAGGCCTAACTTCTAGAAAGAACAGCCCACATATTGTAACAACGATGACAGCATAGTATTAAACCTAATCTTAAATCTAAGTAGGCAATGTACATGTTAGCAGCGTCCTTTTCAGTAGAAGAACTTCAATTTAAGAAGTACATATAAAGCGGTCCTCAAAACAAGAAAGGGAGGGAGCCAGCCTAAAACAGCTGAGAGCAAACCAGCAAACCATTCAATCTAAAAATGTGCTCCATTTTCATTTTGCACTGTATAATAAAAGCATAAGAGAAAGGACAAACATCAGAAACACACAGAACTAACAGAGGAAATTAAGGACACAATCTATGGCCAAGGACAAAAGAGCTAAATAAGATGATAGAGCCTGTATTTCTTTTCTACCAGCTGATGATCTGACCTGTGAAGACACACTGGTCAGCTACACATACCAGATCAGTGAAAACTTAGTATCTTTAAAATGAAGACTTCAGGAATACTTCTTTATACTGACAGAAAACAGAAAATTAAGTGATATCATAGTCCCACAGCTGAAACAACACCACTTCATTTCACATTGTTGAAGCGCTCCAATCTGCCTTTTCTGAAGTATGCCCCACATCCTTGCTTCTCACATGGACCTGCATCATCCTCACACTTACTGGTCTAGAAAAATGGGCATTGTACAAAAGTACAGAGAACCAGGTTAAAGCAGATAAACTCACAAAAACCAGCACTTCAAATGAAAATATCATTCTCAAAAGGATAAACATGAACCTCAGTTAAGTTACACGTCTTTAAACATTCTTTCCCTCATGAGTTCTATGCTGACAGGCACACAACAACAGTGCTGCTGAACTGCAAGTCCGTTGGGTTTTTTTGTTGTTTTTCAATACATGTCATTCTAAATACAAATAATCTGGACTAATTAGCACAGTTGAAATAGACATTTTCAGCAATGGCTATAGAGAGTGATTTCCCAAAGAGCTGGGAAGTAACTGTATGAGATTGTCAATAATAATTTTTTTCATGTGGATTACAGTACATTACATTTTCACATACTAAGTTTTGTGTTTCAGGGTGACTTTTTTTTCCTTTTTTTCTAAAAATTGTCAGTTTGACCAAGTATAAAAGTGTAGTCTGACAGAAGAGAACCTAGGGTCACAGGCTTTATAACTCTAAAGCAAAAGTAAACTAGAAGATCTGTTTATACTTCCAGAAAGCCATTTCCAATTATAAAAGAACTGAAGAAAAAAAAGATTAAGCTAATAGAAAATATTTTAACTTCTTTAAATCTACTAATATACAATATTTTTCCCCCCTTTTAGGAGTTGATTAACTTTTTATTATTTGTAATAATAAACACCTACATGTAAGGGGCTTTAGTCATCTCTTCTCATTGGAAATCTTTTTTACTTCAAAGGGAAAGGCAGCTACTGGCTTTCACAAGCACCAGGCAATATGTTCAATATTCAAATTCTTAATGCTACTTTTGAACCTACCTTTGAATCATTTAACGAACAGCTGAAATCATTATACATTTAACTGAAGTGGTTTAATTTTTTCTTATTTGATCACACACAGCATGATCTTTCATTCAGTTAATCATCCAACTCAGTTTTAACTTTTTTATTTTCCCCCCTCAGTTCACAGGTAAATTTTCTTTCTCTGCAATCTGCTTCTTCAACAGTTGTTGCTCCTTCTCATCTATCAGGAACATCATACTTTATCTGCTTTATATATAATCAAAGGAAGCATCTGCTCATTTGACAACTGAAAGCACTGACTAAAACAATAAATAAAACTTTAGGAATACCCTCTGATGGAATTTATTTTCCCTTTGCTTCATGTGTACTTCCAAAATGTTTTTATTTTTACAGTGAGAATATACAGTGTATATTTCAGAATTTATAAGCTCTAAGTAATTTGCATCATGTATATCTCCTGAACTCAACCCTTTAATTATCTAAAAAAAAAAAAATCTTCAATATTGCTGTGTCTCAGTAGTGGAAGATTACTACATAAAGTGTCTATGTTCAAGGTATCTTCCCTGAACTACACTGTGCATTCTTTTAAAATGTTCACTGCCAGCCAAAACATTATAAATATTTTCGAGACAGTCTTTAAGAGCAAATAATACTGAGAAGGTTTTAATTCTCTTCATTTTTACAACCAGTAGTGTCTTTACATAGTCTTGAGCAAAACATCTGAAAAAATCTCACATGTATAGTAAACACTTTCCTTCCTTCAGAACACATGTGCTTCCAGAAAAAAAAAAAAAGAAAAAAAGGCAAATTAAACACTGATCTATTCATTTCATATGAAAACATATATAACTCCTGCACTTTTCAACACTTGCTACACTCTCAGTTGATTAGAATTAAGCCTCAAAAAAGCTATTTGGCAGTCAGCTTTCACTAGACAGTATTATTAAAAGAAACACACGCAGTTCTTTCATTTTAAGGATTCTGAGTTTTCTACAATCTTATTCAAACATCATGTGGCTTTCAATCAAGTTTCCATGTTTTCTGTACTAAGCTTGACATTTGTTCATTAACAATGCATTTGCATTCTACAAGACTTTTGTGCCTGTAATGAAAGACAGAGGGAACTATAGAAGGGGACGCTGAATTACAAAAGCACTTCTTCAATCCACCTGAGGACTCATGCAAATATTTTACCCAACAGCAAACACTCACATTTGAAAAGTGTTCTTTGCAATCACATTTCACATTTTGTTTTATACATCAAAACTGAATTCTAGATAATTAACCCAATTATAAAGTTTTCTTTCAGTACCAGAATACTGCCTACCCATGGCAGCCCACAGAAGAATTTAGAAACTGTATTTGTCCTACAGATACTTCTTCTGTCATAGAGAAAACAGCAAATTGTGCTGAAATGGCTTTTAGTGTGGACAGGACACATCCCTGACAGGGTTTGAAGGACAGTATTAACCTCATTTCATCCAGAATTAGCTGAAGCAGGATAGATGCTGACAACTTTCCCCCAAAGACATCCTTACAGGGACACTGGGTTTTTTTCAGCCTAGAACAGTTGAGGGGAGGGTCCAGTAGCATCTGTTAGTCAGGTTGATATAGAAAGCAAAGACGTCTGATCAGGTAAGATCAGATAGTAAGGACACCATGGCTGTACATCATCACAGCATCTACTGAAGCAGCATCTGTCACTGGAAGTGCACTGAAAGCTTCCCAAAGCAACAAAGCTGGCGAAGGGTCTGGAACACAAGTCTTGTGAAGAGCAGCTGAGGGAGCTGGGGTTGTTTAGCCTGGAGAAAAGGAGGCTCAGAAGGGACTTTATCATTCTCTACAACTGCCTGAAGGGAGGTTTTAGCAAGGTGTGTGGGTTGGACTCTTCTCCCAGGCAACAAGCCACAGGACAAGAATCAGCCTTAAGTTGTGCTAAGGGAGGTTTAGATTGGATATTGAAAGGATTGTCAAGCACTGGAACAAGCTTCCCAGTGAAGTGGTTGAGTCACCACCCCTGGAGGTATTTGAAAAACACTCAGGCTGGTACTTGGGGACATAGTTTAGTGGTAGACATTGCAGTGTTGGGTTAATGGTTTGACTCATTGATCTTAGAGCTCTTTTCCAATCTAAATGATTCTGTGATCTACATAAGGCTGAAAGCAAAGCTCATCCAACCCAGGCAAGCAGCAACTCTACCTAGTTTTGAATTCCTCTCCCTATCCTCCTTCCAGTCTTGCAGGGCTATATGCACAGCAGAAGTGGAAATAATTGAAATCAGGAATTACTGACACATGTACATTTCCAAGCAGGCAATCAGAGTTGTTCTTTGCAGGCAAGACTTGACTTTAACTGTTGGCCTTAAGTGACAGAATACATTCCTTCAAATACCTAAGACTGGGGGAAAGGAAGGGGGGGCTGTTGCTCTTTGGGGGGTGGAAGGGGTTGGGTTGTTTAGGTTTTGTTTGTTCTGAGGGATTTTCAGCTCAACTACTGTTCTGGATATTCATCTTCATGAAACTTAGGACTGTTAAAAGTTGCCTACCAAATGCAGCAAAGCTATCCACTTTGCCAGGTTACAGAAAACAAGATTTATTACTGCAAAATTAAGATGACACAGGCAATTTATCCTGCAGAGAATCAGAATGAAGTCAACCCAAAAGTCACACATTAAGGGGCAGTAAGAAGAATTAAATCAGTATACGTAGTCATTCTGTCCTGAAAATAAGATCCATGCTCTGTGAAGACAATAAAAGAAGTACTCAAGTACCGAGAGTATTCTTCTCTTATAAGTAATATGATAGAGCTACCTACTGATAAAGTTTTCAGAATACTCAGGTTCTAGTAGCAATTTTAAAGTGATGCAAAACTGAAAGCCAATACCAAAATACTCACCAATATGCAGGCTTTATTCATAATCTGCACTTCAGTTGTATGAAATCTAAATAAAGCTTGACCTGAAATCTTGACTCTTGTATTACAGAACTTTTGAGAGCAGTGGATTTCCTGGGAAATCTATATATAATTTCCCAGAATGTCAAAGTATTTGATTTACAGCAATTCAGGAGCTAGAAACAGAAACCCATAAACTGGATTGTAATGTCTTCCCATTGCATTTTCCTCCCCAGCTTCCTTGATGTAGTCATTTAATGCAACTATAACCTCCAGCCAAACAGGACACCTCTGTGCTTTGAAAATGACACAAAAACCTGAAGACAGCACTATGCAAAGTAATTTCATAGCTGTCACTAACTGTTCTGTCTGGAAACATCAATTACATAACTATGCAACAGCTGATGACATCACTAGGTTGTCACCACTGATGAGGTTAGACAGTCTTTTCAGACTTAGGTCTTCACATTTTCTAGCATATGACTGCTCTGTGAGACCTCAGAGACATTCAAAGTTCAAAAATAAGGAAGCGATTATAAATCTCCAGACTTCCAAGACCCACGACGGTTGCAGGCTTCCTCAGATCTTCAGCACTTGTATCAAACTCTTCATGTTATGATCTATTTATTCCCCTAGAAGGGGTAGGTTCCTATTCCCAGATCCCCAATTAGCTACATATATACTACTTCAAATCAAAGCTTTACTTTCTAATTCTTTTTTTTATCAATATAAAGCAATGAGCAGCACTTGCACGTTTATAACTATACATTTTAAACTATGTATCTGAATTAAATATTAACAGCATATTGAAGAAATTACGCACAAGAAACAACTTGTTTCAATACCTGTCCCTTACACCTATAGATTCTGTAGGACATCTCTCTACAGTAGAACAGATGTCCAGTTTTAGCTTTCCGAGTTCCTGATCCCATAAGGTGTAGAAAAGTCCTCCAAAATAGTCAGCTACAATAAAGATTTAAGTCAACCTGTTGAAAGGCCAAATAAACCTCAAATATCTACACCATCTGTAGTGTCTTCCTCTATCCTAACAAGTCCTGATGCATCACTTTCCTTTAAAACTTCTTTAGAAGTAGATAGATTTTAACAAATTCAACCCACTTAATTCTCAGTCTCCACCAAAATGAGATGCAGAACTACTAAAACCTCTGGAATAATGAAACATTCAGCACATGCTTACCATGTGCCTTTGCTTCAACTAGATAATGAACATCGTAAGTACAGGGGCAAGAATTTGCAGGTCTTTGTGATGACTGCTGTCAGACATGCTTTAATTCTGTAAAATAAGACTTCCCTTCAGTGCAAAATTCAATACCTGGACTTGAAAGCATATGCTGAACAGAAGTCTTTGCTGCTCTGACCACCATTGGTTTTTCAGCCAACTTCTTTAAAACAGCACTTGAACAAAGCTAAGCAGCATGCAGGTCTCAATGGAAAAAAGCATGGAAATTACTTCCAAAGAATATTCCTTTTGCAGGAGTTGCCTCTATCCTGAGGCTTAAACAATGGAGGTGCCATTCTCCCTCCAACACTGGACTGAATGGTCCAGCAACACCAGATGCTGGAAGGACCCCTAACATAAGTCGAACATCAGCATCCAGAATTACTTTCCATTCAGAGCTATTTTTCAAGCTACTTCATAAAAAGGTGATGAAATAGGCAAGAACAATGTGTGAAAAAGCTAGTTTGATTTATGGAGACAATAATTCTTTCAACTTCCAACCACTAAAGGATTCATTCAAGACTTATATTTAAACTGGACATAGTACCATCACGCTACAAGCTATAACATTTGTAACTGTTCTGACAAAACAATTTATATTACAAACCAAGAGGTATCAAGTAGATTACATTTTCATGTAATCATACTCAATGCTGTTCAAAGTTGAATAAATTTCAGAAAGTAAGCAGAGAGTAATTACAAAGACATTGTTCATGCTTCCAGTTCTCCACCTGGGAGAGGCAGAAACAATGAAAACTTGACATGTCAGAACTGGCACCTCTTTCAGGCATTTAAGTACTACACAAGAAGAAATCACAAAGAACACTGCTCTGCAAGCTTATGTTCCATGGGATATTGTTCCAGCAGATTAATCTGTCTGTTTCTCTTTGCTCATTTTGGTTATCTTCTGTCTGCTGAAAGCTATAGGTAGTTTATAATTTTAATTGAGTAACCATTGCCACAATTAAACATTAGCCCTGAAGTGCCTTGAAATGTCAAACACGTTAAAGTTGAACAATTCTCTCAGGTAGATATCTCATTGCCTGAAGATCCTGCCCACTGGCACTGTAGTACTGTAACACTCAAAATAGCCAGAGAACCATTTACTAACATTGTCAGAACTGTCTATAATCCTTATAATCCTCCTTATTAGGCTAGTTAAGCTGTTACCTGACATCTGCCAAAGCATTTTAGATGCTCTTGATGACATTAGCTGGTATATCCCAAACACAGAAGTAAAAGAGATTGGTACTTGATGCATCAGCCACAATTTTCAGATACTTTTTTTATGTGAACATATTGAAGTCATAATTAAAGTGAAGATTAGAAATAAGAATAAATATAAGACAAAGTTACAATATATTTAGTAATAAAACTTATACCTAAGAATTTAAAACTTCTGATTCTCACTAAACAAGCATCTTAAAGTGCATATTTCAACTGATGTCCATGATTATCTTTTATTAACAGACCCAAGATGAAAACTGGTGTCTTGTCTCCTGGTAGAAAGAATGGGAAATGAAGAATGAACCACAGGAAGCAACTACTCAGTATTCATGAAAACAAACAATCATATTTTTCTTTGGAGTATTAAATTTATTTGTATTCTTTTCCACTTATAAAATCAGTAAAATTAAAACAGAAAATTCAGTCAAACTGAAGATTATTGCAGTGTCAGTAATGCCTGTCAGTCTAAGACAGCTGATTAAACAGGCAATCAATAAATATATTGCGCAAATAAACACAAGCTAATTGACCTATTGTCATTGAAGTTTTGATATTAAACTTGTACAGTGAATTACCCCTTGATAGCAGAAGAGGAATTTAAAACAAAAATTATAGTCTCATAAATCATCAGAAAAAAAATTACAGAAGTGGTAAAATAAAATGGTCTTGCATCCAAAATACCTGTGGTCAAGACAGACAAATCTGTTCTTATATCTAACAGCCTCCTCGTATTTCTCCAAAATCAAAAATTTTATTCTCAGAATTACAGCAACAACAAAAACATGATAGTGAAGCATTTACAGTGCAGAAAGTGCAAAAATATTACTTTAACTGTCATTCAAAGAAGTCCCTAAATCAGGTCAAACAGTAAGAGAAATTTGGAACTGGCTAAGCAAAGCCAACAGATGAATTTTGGTCACTGACACTACTAAAAAGCCTTGATTCAGTGTCTGTTTACACAGAGACAACTGTCAAGTCCTTGTATGTGTTTGTTTTAATGATACACATTGCCTAAGAAATTTCCCACAGAAAATGCATTCACAATTCCACATATGAATTCAGGTTCCTGATTTACTGCAGTGCAGAACTGGCAGCATCCCAATGCTATTTTGGCAACTGCCCGACTATCAGAAGGTGCAATACACCTTTAGGAATACTTTCAGGACAAAGAAGAAAAAAAAAAAGGAAGAAGAGACCGGCCCTTCTGCAGCAGTTCTTTGCATTATTAAATATACTACTGCAGAATTTCCACAGAAACCTAAGGATGTACAAGCAGCATGAATGTATGAATATATTATATATATATGAATATATATTACTTGCAGAGGTCTACCTGAAAATTCAGATACTGACCCAGCAATCATAGAATCATTTAGGTTGGCTAAGACCTTCACAATGATGAAGTCCAACCGTTAACCCAGCACTGCCGTATTCACCATTAAACCATGTTACCATTTTAAGTAAGACCAAGGAAGAAATCTTTTACAGGGGCTCTGTGAAGTCAAGAATATTCAGTAAAGAAGGACAGTAACTGCAGAAATATGACCCAAGCCCCCACAAACAGGTGCATTCTATCCAAAACTCAGAAATTTTGGTTAAACTATTAAGGAATACAAGATTTTAATTTTACTGACAAATTGGAATATCGCTAGTGGGAACACTAGCTTGATCCTCATACATTTCTCTAGCAATTCCTTTCTGTAGTCTTTTAGGACTTAAGCTTTATATCTGTAAGATATAAACATAGATAGCTATAGACCACATACATTGTATCTGTACAGAATAACTTGTTTTTATGATAGCAGCATCATAAAACTTCTTGGAACACCTACAGAAAATAAAAGCACTCCTTAATACAATTTCAGTAAGGTGGTCTCAGCAAAGCTGTTCTGTTTACAAATCATGCACTAATAGCTAAAAAAGGTGCTTTAAAACCCATTGTTGTCACACATATGGCAACACTGGCATAACTTTTTGTCAGTTTACGTGCGTTACTTTTATCCTCCTGAGGGTGTTCAGGACAATATGCTAATGTGAAAGAACCATGAATTCAATAAATGTCACTTTTATTGTTGGACTTGAAGTCTGACTCTTAGATTCACATTCTTAAAGGCTACTCACACATCTATTTCTCATCTGTCCTTGCATAGAACTACTCTATGATGATTACACAGACCTACAGCTGCTTAGCTAAGGCACACAGACATTTTACAGCTACATCCAAAATCCCCATGACTTTCTTTGTAACGCATGATACCTGGATGGATGACAGCATGTTTCTTCCCTGGGAAGAGCATCATCCTGAGCAAGCTCCGCAACTTCCCTGACAGTCACTGTCCTGAGTCCATCTCACCCACGTGCCTTCAGGAGATGATCTAACACAACCTATCTGGAGGCTACACAAAGCTAATGTCCTCCAGCATTTTTCAGTCATTCTGCTTTATCTCATGAAATACACTAACACTTTCATCTTAAAAAAAAAAAAAAAAAAAAAAAAAAAAAAAAAAAAAGTATTTGAGTAGCTACCAGAAAGTTATGCTCCTTTATTTCCTTTCCGGATTTCATTTGTTTCAGGTTTTGATAGCTGGGCCAAGCCAGTATTGAATGGCTAACCCAAACCCAGTGTGTTTGGGTCTTGTGATTTGCCATGGTGATGCAATCAAGAAAACTTGGCTAAGACTGGACGGTGATATTACTGCTACTGGAACTGAGAATTTAGTTCTAATCATGGAAATATCAAAAATTACGAGCTAAAATTATGTATCTTTATCCTTTTTACAGCATTCTCCAAATCTCATCCCCTTTTGTCTCCCTGCTCCACCTCCCATATAAGCACTATAGTCTTAAGAGAAGTGGATGTTTTTCATCCCAGATTCCATGACAAGTGGAGAATGAGGAAAAAAGCAAGACAAACCAGAACTGCACAAATACAGCTTTTTGTCACACACCTGCCTACCACTGTCACTAATTTAGAAATTAACAAGCTTGTTATTTCTCATTTTAGCTGTGGACATTCCCTGTAGTAATAACTCAGTTTTACACAAGATTTTCTCTCTCCAATCTTCACTTTACATGCACAACTTCTATTTTTTTATTCCCCACAATGAATTTCATTAAAGGCTGCACAACTGAATGACATAAAAGCACACAAACGTGTTGGCATTAGACAAGAGCTTTTTTTCAGCCATAGAAATTAATACTGAAATTCAGTTCAAGATATCCAAGAGAAAACTACTCTTCTTTAAACACTTGTCCTTTTCTAAGAATCTACACAATCAAAACCAGTAACCTACTACTAAAATACTGCAGACTGACAAATTTTTCACTGATCAGAGCCTTAAATCCGAAACACATATTTTCTTACTAGGGACATGTAGGAGGTAGGAGCATATATCCTATCAGGCTTTCCTTTGAAGGATTTCTTAAACTTTATGATAACCTGGCATTGGGGTTTCCTTTGTATTTCTAAAAAATAATACAAGCAGTAGCTAAGTTAGTTCCAAGTTCAACTGCTCAGAAACTACAGGGAATGTGATCACTAAAACATGTGCTACAGCCTAGCAATTCAGAAACACATGAGGTTTTATTAGTGAATGAGTTTGGACTGCAGGTCACCAAATCTTAAAATATTTTCTGCTAATTCAATATCCTTAGTGAGGAAAATAAGTAAAGCCTAAAGACATATACGACTTCCTTACAGAAAGAGTAAGCCAAACACCTCTGACACATACAGACAAATATCAAATAGCAGGGCTGAAAAACACATACAGCCCTTGCATGACTAATGAGGAGGAAAAAGATGTACTGCCTTCATTAGAGACCTATTCACTTCCTTATTGCCAAAGATTGCTCTCTGCCATCATAGCAAACATTTAAATTTTGATCTGGAAAATTCTGTTCAACTGTTAAGAGGTATAAACACCCTCTACAAATCTGCTAAAACTTTGGTTCCCAAAGAAAACGTTAATTGGAAACGTACTGTTGGAGACATCTAGAATTACTATCCTGCAGACATGAAAACAGAACTTTTTTTTTTTTTCCTTTGAGCTACTGAGAAAATAGGCATCAAATGACCAAAAAAATATTTTTTTAATGAAAAGTAGGTTAAAAAAAAAAAAAAACAGAACAAGTATGCACGTAAAGTAAACCTCAACTCTAAAATTTTGCTTTGCAGGTTTTTAAGCCCTTTTACCACTAATTTCCCATCAAATGCAAGTAGTAGGATGACTGGCAAATGAAGAATAACTCGAGCTGAACTGCCACTTCTAATAACCCAGTTTCCATTTAAACAGTGAGATGGCCGCAGGGTTTGAGAATTTGTCACTACCATGTATACCCGCTGATAGTAAAGTAAATGCAGATGAGATGAGCCAATTTTAAACAATGTGCCCTATTTTACCCCTTTGGTCAAAAAAAAAAAAATCTATAGAGATACCATGAAAATTAACAACTTTTTTTTTTAATGTAGGATAAAATAATTACTGCTTGTAAGGAATCCAAATAATTATTTTCAGCATTGCACACAGGCAATAGAAATTTTCCTCTTTATACATACAGCTAACAATGCAGACAGGAACAAAATTTTCACAAGAAGAAAGTTTTGATCAAATAAACAAAACAACTATATTAGTTTGCACTTAGGGATAAAGATTTAGATTTTCTGCATTGAGACATTAAGCTGTGCCTCAGGGAGGTCACACACACAGGTCAATTAACAACTCCAACAGTTGCAGCTATTTTCATAGATGTAGCACCCAATTTCAGATTTCACTGCAAACGTACCACCACCGGGGGGAAAGAAAGGTCGTAATTTAACAAACAATCTAAAAAGTTCAAATGTAATGCTTTTTCAAATCTTAGCCTTCATGACCAAAAGAAGAGCTTCAAGTGATAAACTCTGGTATGTTCAATAAAAAGTGACCAGGTTGCATGTTCCAAACTCATTTCCTATAGCTCATAACAGAGTGGATTGATTTTGGCCTGGCTATCAGTTTGCTTATCTCATGTAGTACTCAAAGAATTTTTCCAGACATGTACACTGTAAAATTTGAATTCTGATTTTTACAAGAATACATCTTCAACATGTAGTCTGAGTTTGAGAAACAAAAAATGGATTCCTCCAAGTTTATTATTCTAAAAATAGAACACTGAAAAAAAGACTGCAGGTTCCATGGGATTTTCTTACCAGGTAGATCTCTAATTGCTTATTAAAAAAAAAAAAAAAATTGTACGTTCTATTATTCAGAGCAAGAGAACATACATTTCTGGCTTCAAAATATTGATTTTTTTTTTTTAATAAAAAATATTCAGTGTTAACTTCCAGGTTTAGCCCATTAAAGATTAAATGAGAAATGTAAAACACTAGTGCAAGCACATTTTACATTAGCATCTCTATCCAGAAACTGACAAACTGCCCATTAAATCTACTGAATAAGTCATAGGGGAAAAAATGCCAAGAAGCAAGTAAATATGAATGACAGGCAAACAACCAAAGTGAAGATGAAGTCACATGAAAAGAGTGACAAAGGAAATCAGTCCAAAAGAAGTGCAAAAAGCACTTCAAGTTAACCCAGATTTCACAGTTTTCTGTTTGTCAATTTTCTTTCTTCAGGCAAATATTTCCTGTAACTTTTGCTTGTTTAAGTATATGGTTAACTTAATAACTAAGTATTGATTAATTCAGCATATAATTCAAATTTAAGTCAGTGGTTAGAACAAGCCAAATTATACTGGATCTAAACAGAAACTCTGTTACACATTACACAGACACAAATCAACTGCCTAGAAAAGGACAAATCACCAGCACAACAGTCTCTAGCAAATTAGTCTGTAAAATGAATAAAGATTGTACTGGTCTAATTAAACTTATCTATACACGTATAGATTTTATCTATCCAACTATGGATTTTTACCTTATGCATTTCCCATACATAACATTACTGTGTTTCATTAGACCTTAATTTAACTTTGCTAAATTGTCAAGGCTTAGCACTAAAGTTTGTTCAATCACATCATCGTCATGATGGTCAATACAGGAAAAATTACACACATATTAAAGAAATCATACAGGGGGTTTTGTATGCTTAAATGTTCAAATAACACCAGACCACCCACAAAAAAAAACGCATTTAGAGTCTGGTTTAGGGGGCAGTAAGTAAAAATATGATGAACCTTTTGTTTCAATAAATTGCTTGCATAAATGAAGCAATTGCAATTCTCAGATCTCTACTGCAAATCTGAGTTGACATTAGAGCACATCCCTGCTAATTATAAACCATGTTATATTTGTCAATTTGGCACCTCTGGCACGAAAAGCTGATCACTACTACTTTCACAAAACTGAAGTAAGACAAAATGACAACTAATGAGAAGACATCCCACATCCTTTAATTTTATATAAATTTAATACAACATGCACCACCAAGCAAGAATCACTGTTAGCTCTCTCCCTGGCACCAGCAATTTCTCCACTGTTTAATGATGAAAATGAAGTGGATCATTTATATTTACACACTGTGCACTGGGCAAGAGATTCAGCATCAATCACTGTCCTCAACTCACTTTAAAATTAATTAATTCTTTAAATATTCTACAAAAGGAAGCAAAAATACTTACTAGTACAGAACTTCATTCGCTTCATGCCTTTCATATCTAACAGTTTCACACATCATTCTGAAAGAGAAGAAGTCACTTGTTACAATTCTTATCAATGTCCCAAAGAGTTCACTTTCTGGAATTACTCAGCATTTCCATATGCCTCCAGTACTTGCAGAAACTAACCATCAATTTAAAGCTAAGTGGATTCATAATTTAAGAGAACAAATTTTTAAACATAAGTATTAAAGTTATTAGTTCATCCAAGATCAGATTTGATTTAGGACATTAGATCTAACTGTTCCCATTAAAAAAAAAATCTATAAAAATGGACAAAATTATACTGATCTCATTTTATAAAGTGATGTGATAAAGTTGCTTCAAAAAAACAATTCTGAATTTTAGAAATGGATGGAAATGTATTATATGCAACACTTATCAGAAATAAAACAATATAAAAACTGCTCCCATTTTCAAGTCAAGCTCAATAGATAAAACAAGAAATTATGTTGCATAGTAAATCAATGCTTCTCATTTTGCTAATATTGAGCAACTTGAAAATTACCATGAGATTTAATGCTGAAATCCCAGAGGGCTCAAAGTGGAGAGAATTTCCTGCAGAGAAATTTTCTGTCTAGAGGGGAGGATTAAAGTACTTTTGCATTCACTGTCTGGCTGACAAATGTGGCATAATAGAGGGAAACTGTAATAGAACTTACCACATATTAGGAAATCCAATGTTAATGTGGTGTAAGAAAACAAAAAATCAACATGCCATTTCTGTCTATTGTCTTAAGGAAACAGCCCTACAAATTACTGGGGAGATGGTGGGAAGGGGAAGGAAACAAATCCCTCTGCCTCCCTTGGCCTTTTTATGTCTCTGAAGCAGACTGCAAACCAAAAGGCTATTTGACAGACAGTCAGACAGAGATTTGCCTAAGAGGCTCATGTGAACATTCAAACGAGGAACTCTATTTAAATTTTGGAAGTAAATTTTCTTTCCTCACACAATTCATCCTCAGCATCTCAGTGTACCAATGACCAGCTGCCAGCAATGATATCGTAAGCAGACAAAAGCATTCAAGTATTGCTGCTAAGGCAAAAATTCTCAAAAAAGTTGATTTGAGGTCTGGAAGAGTTGGTCTGGGCTTGATGTAACATAAGGCTTCTCTTTGCCACTTCCTAGATCATTCATTTCAGTAAACTGCTACAAAAGTCACCCTAGCACTCACCTCTTGCAGGATTTTTACATATTAATTCAGCCCACAAAAAAATAGTGCTTTTTCTGTCCAGAGCTAGCAGGCTTATCGTGGTATCCTGACTATTCACAAATTGTTAACAGAAAATTGAGATCATAATTCTGTTTGCTAATAAAATATCTATACAGGTACAGATACAAATTAGGAATCAAGTTTTACTACCACAGCCTTTCTTCCAACCCCATTATTTTAGATCTACTCTTTGGGCCATCTTTGAGAACTTTTCTTCCAGGCAATGTCTGTATTGTATATAATTAAGTATTACGTATTGCATATCCATTTCAACTAATGAAAAATCTTCCTGCTTCCTGGCACAATAAAAAAAACTTTCTGAACCACAGAACCATCTCTTTTCAGACACTGCTCTCCACCATAAAATTGGGTCTTGTCAAAATCTTTTACAGACACTGAAAAGCTCCTCTCTGCTTCTACCTCCTGAACCCTCATCTTTTCTCTGATCCTCTGTTTTGAGAGGATCCTCTGTTTTGAGAGTATGGACATGAAGTTACTGCTGAGAAGATACCAGAAAAAAGTCACTGTTAGGAGTCAGATTTAAAAATCAAAATACTGCTCAAGGATTGTCTGTACCCTACTGGTCTGAAATGACGCTAAGCAATGGGCCATCTAAGAGTAGGAGTTACAGGAAACAGAATCACTTTAACAAGCAAGTTCTGTTCCCCTCTGAATCGGGATCTGAAGGAAGCACATTCTTGATTAAGACACAGAAGTTCACCACTGGCACTGAGTTTTACAGCATTTTGGTCCTATTATTAGGACAGTAACCGAGGAAAAAAATGCCTCTTACAGAAGGTAGCCAAGCGTTTCAATTCTTGTGTTACAGTGGTACAGCTACAAATTACAGTGACCAAGTAGTACAAACTAGATTGCTTCCTCAAGTATTTGAAAAATTGAATTAGTTCTGGTCAATACTGGTGTCCAATTTTTTGCTGGATCACTCAAATGTGATCTTTGTCCACTTCCTAAACAAATATAATAAATTCAATATGAGATCACCAACAAGCCATGTAGTAAGTTATTAACTACTAGAGGCCACATTTCACGCACTAGTTTTAATGAATCTCAGAGGTTTTTGTGGCATTCCACTGCCACAAGAAGAGCTGTACCCTAAAGGATACTATAAAAGCTTTCAGTTCAACATCTGCCAGCAGCCCAGCCTTTTCCATGTATGGTACTGTAAACAGAAGCTCTCTTTGAGGAATTCACTATGCTGGGAGAGCGAGTTCCACACATTCCTCAGCAAGAACCTCATTCTGCACAGGAAGCCAAGAAGCACATATCAACATACCACGCAACCACATGTGCACACTTTGATCTTTGTAAATAACTTAACATCAGTTCAACTCCAGCTATGCAAAACTTCATGTGCTAAAAGTCCTGCGTATAATAACAGAACACAAAATACTTTAGCTGAATGTGACCATGGACTCTTTCCAAAGCGAAAGTAATTACAGAGGCTTCTTTGAAGTCAACATTCATACTGCAAAATGTGTCTTGAGCATTTTGGAAGAAAGAAAACCCCGCCTTTTATTTTTTCCAAATTACAGAATATTGGCTTGGGAATGTGGACTCTCACAGAATGACAAAGCAAGAGGCCAGAAATTAGAATCTAAGCCAGCGCTAATCAAGTTAAAGTTGCCTCAACATCTTCAGATGTGGCAAATGTTGGCATACCCCAGGATGCAAAACAGCAGTAATTCACCCTCTCACCCCATAGGGCATACAAAAGATGTGCTTGGCCTCCTTCTGCAGCTGCCAGCTTCACATCATTATCTAAATACTCTTAGGAACCTCTGCTGTAAGATGTTTATGTGAGGACAACTGAAACAATTACATAAAAATCAAACAAACTCAAGTCTTTACAAAACAAACAAACAAAAAAAAAACTCAGGAGTTCATGTGAAACTTTGTACTTCAGGTCACTTGCTTCAAGAAGCATTTTAGATTAAAAAAAAGGGGGAAGATCTTCATTAGATATTTTTACTAAGTATCATTTGCATATGCGGTACACAAGTCATCTAAAACTTCCATACAAAAGCAAGCACATGATGAAACAGAAGCTGAATAACAGACTGCTATCATGATTATTATATTACATAAATTACTTCATCTATATATGGGCTTTCAACCAGGACTGGACCTTATACACTGTATGTAAAGCATTTACTTCTAGTCTGAAAGTTTGAAAAGAAAACAAATGCATGCACAATAGACAGAAATAGGAAGGAACAGAGATGTATATGCACACATAGAAGGGGAAAGTGTTAAGACAATGAAGAAGGGAAGAAATGGATGCAGTGCAAGTTAGTGTTTCAGTTTGAGATAGGGTACACAAGAGGTAGCATACAGTTAGTAAAATAACTGTTCCTTTTGTTTTGTTCGTGCATTAACATATGTATTTTTTACTGTCAAAGTATCATACCTTAGCTGGTGTTCTCTCAGATTCGACAAAGCTTCCATTCCATGTAAATATGAATAAACAATCTCCAAGTCCTACAAACATAAGGAAAACATTATTAGGATTCTCTGTTTGGTACAAGCTGTTTAAATACCTCTTAAAAATGTTTTGAAAGCATCCAAAACCCTCCTATTGGGGTAGTAGGAATATTTTCAGGAGGTTAAAGGCAAATTGCAGGAATATCTTTGATTATATGTTGGAATCTGACATGGGGGAGGAATGATACCACTTCCACATCAAATATAGAAACCTTTCTGCTTTTGTTGTCATTACTCAGTGTCTAGGAAACAAGCCTAATCCAGATTACAAGAGAGATACTTTGCAATTATCACTGTCCTGCTTTCCAAGGCCAATATACCCAAAAACCTCCATTTGTTTCATAAAGTAAGGTAATAAAGAATAGGTCTTTTCCTGTTCCAGGTAAAAGAAAAAAGTCCAAAACAGCCTAACAAAATACTCCATTGTACAGAGATATTGTAAAATTGTATTCTTTTCAAATGGAAGATAAGCCACAATTTTAGACATGAAAAAAAACTGGCATGAACAGAAAATTATTGGCACGAGATAAAAATTTAAAAAAAAATCACAAACACATCCTAGTTACATGATAAAATATTACTTTCACCATTGTGGACCTTCAATATGCAGCTCACAAAACAACATTAATAAAGAGATAAAAAGAGCACTGAAGACTAAAACTTCCTGAGATGTAGGGAAACACCAATGTCAGGCTAGAGGCTTTGCTCAAGTTATACTTAAAATGACTACAGGACTTATGAGAAAACTTGAGTGCAGCCCACAACCTCTAAGGTGATTTAACTCTGGATCACGGATTTCATTGCTGTTTCATTATCCTTTTTCTTTCCTTAAAATTTGTTAGTTGAGAGACAAAGTATTATCCATAACTCATTGAAAACTAGAGTAATGGTTCACAACCACTAGCTGAGGTTGACAAAGTTCAGAATAAACTAACACCAATAAAACTTTCATAACTTACTGTAAGGAGATGTTTTCAAGTAATGGAATATAACAAAGCTAGAAATTTATGAAAGATATGATCACTGTGAAATATTGGTGTATTTAAAACTGACCACAAAGTACAGAAATACTTGTTTTCAGACACAATGACAATGCTAGATGTGGTATTTGAGCAAAGATGTTAGGACTGAAGTCACACAGAGAACTTGAATTTGAAAAATAAAATTAAAATCCATTTAAATACATTTAGTGTAGAAATGTTACTGTACTTGTTAAAACCGCAGTACAGGTCAGAAAGGATATCAGGAGTTACACTCAGTGGTTAAGGCTAAATAGAGGTCTTTCGTTCAGTATCAACAAGAACATTTTTTGTGAAAAGGCAAATATTCAGTTTGAAAAAGTAGGAGAAATGCACAAGCCAAAATATTGCAATTTCACTTCTATTCTGGTCCTTCTGTTCCCTTGCTCTCTAGAGGCTTTGGTCCTGTGAGGACTAAAGGGCACAACAAAGACACAAGTAATTATACATGGTTTGGGACAGAGGGACCTTGCACACAGAAGGCTTTGAAGAGAAAATACAGCCGCTGCTTGCCTTTTTTTTTTTTAATACTAATAAAAGTGTGTGAAAAGACATGTCTGCTGTAGTCAGTGACCTGCTTACTTGCTAGACTGGCTGGAGGTGAGTAGAAGCTCCCAGGAGCCCTGTGCAGGCAGCAGGGTAAGATGCAAGCCAGACAGTCTCCATGGCACCACTGCTGCTCATCCAGACATGCAGACTCTGCAGCACAAGGCACCAGCTACCATGGGAAGTTGGGAGTGGAGCACTGAGGATTAGATGCTCATAGCAGCATATTAGATGGAAAAGAGCCTGGCCAGAAGGTGCTACTATAAGTCATTTCCTGCAAGTCTGTCTGACAACAAGCAGAAACCGCTTGCACTGAGGTTTCTCAGAAGTGGCAGAGATTTATCTGCTGTAAAGTATTCCCAAAACAGGGAACCATTAATGATGCTAGCTTACAGGGATCCACAGACATTTGGTTTCCAAAACTGATGAATAACACAGACCTAGTGACCCTCAAGATGTACAAAGCACTAATGAACTCAGGTTATGTTCCTAGAGAAAGGCAGCTGAAATGACTCAGTGCAGAGGGAACGAATTAAATCATTGAAGGGAGTCAGAGAACCATAGAATGGTTTCGGTTGAAAGGGACATTAAAGATCTAAACACCTAAAAACCTTTATTAAATGGGGGAAGGGGGGGGCACAACTAAAATAATCTTAAAAAGAGAATTAAGGTGAGGGTTGTTTTTTTTTTTTTGGAAAAAAAAAAAAAAAAAGGGCAGCAAGAAAACAGTCCAGTGGCCTCAGCAGCTGGGTCCTATCAAAGCAAATAGTCATTATAACATCTCAGCTGACACGCACTGGCTGTTTCCGAAAAATAGCAAAGTGAGCTGCTGCCCATTCATTAAGCTGTATCTTTCCAGAGGGCGTCTGGCAGGTAACAGCTCCCTCTAGCACCAAAGCTTTGGCATTGAAATTGAAAATAAAAATAACCAGGAACACTCCTTTCAGTCAACTTCTCCACAACAGTGCAAGGTACAGAAAACTGCAGTAGACAGACTTGTCTGTAGTCAGACAGACTTGCAGTAGAGTGAAAACAGCAAATATATATCCATATATTGTCAGAAGGCACTGCATGCTTCCAGTCAGTCTGTAGCATGAAAGAGTAGGAAAGCAATTTAGGAAAAATAAAATCAGAATATCAAGGTACTGTCATTAGGTCACCTCAGTTTTCCATTTATCTCAGAAAAAAATATGCTTTGTTCACGTAGCAAAAATACTCAATATCAAACACAAACATTAACAATTTTTAAAAATAATTACCAATATCAAACACATTCACTTAATTAAAAGTAAACTGACATAATTCAAGAGTCCTTTCAAAATATTTTTGCCAAGTGTTGTAATGTCCTAAGCAGATTCTAAATGCTTGAAATGAAAGTAATTTCACGAAAATAACACACACACATAAAATTAGGCATGTAAGCTATGAAAGTTTTTGATTTTGATATTCTAGACACTTGGTAAAAACTAAACTTGTAAAAGTCTCAGGGAAAGAACTTTTGTCTTTCAAGGACGTAACCTCCCTATGTGATTTATGCCGCCTAGCTGAGCAGAACCTTTAAAGCAGAAGCTAAATTCAACCCCACTGTGACTTACATAAACATTCCTGCTAGCTCACAATGTCCCTGAAACCTGCCTCTAGCTAATGCACAGGATGTATAAAAACAGGCAGGTGACGGCAGCAGGCTGGTGCTTTTTTGGATGCCGCTTTTACAAGCCATGTACCCAAATGACCACAAGGTGGCAGACCGAACCATTAGAACCTCAGAGAAACTTATTCTCTACAGTTTCTCCCCTCATTTATTTTAAATATAACTTTATAAGAGTTTTAACATGTCAAGTGGAGCAAAGATAATCATCACTACAACTGGCTAAATATGCTGCTACAGTAAGGACTACTTGCACAAAAGCACAGAGGAACTACCAACATTCTGCTTTCTAGTTTTATCCAGCCAGCAGAATTGAAAGGAAAAAAGAATAGCAAAAGCCATGCAAGGGCTCAGCTGATCTTGCTACAAGAATTAATTTCTATACAAAGACTGAGGCAACAGTTTGAAAAAACAGCTCAATGCAAACTCCAAAACCAAAATGAAAAGCACAAATTAGTAACACTTTTAAAAGCACAGTTTTATTTAAATGAAAGACAAAAGACTGAAATATAATCTACACTTGCATCTGTACTGCAGCTAAAGTCATATGCTTTGGTTGCTGTGTATGCAGCAGCAAAAAATTTGTTTAAATCAGTGTCATTTCTTAATTTGCTTGTTTCCGTGGTGTCAGATGGCTCACTTTAAAGTTCTGACTGTACTTTGAAACAAAACAGAGACTCAAGCTTTAACACAGCTCAACTTCAATTAGATCTGTAGAAACATAATGGTCTGCAACCTTACCTCTGCTCTCCATTCTAATAAAAATCTGCATATGTCTATGCCCAGTCTTTTCTATCCATTTGATTTGTGCTTCAAACATATTTGGCAAGAAAACATAGAATGCTGGGCCCAAATTCATACTAGCTTAAGGAAGAAACTTTTACTTTAGTAAGATAATAGAGATGTGAAAAATTTACATTTTGGACTGAAAAACTTAAACCTCCCTAAAAATTGCAAGCTTACACTGGTTTCAGTCCTGGTTTGCAACAAGGTGTGAAACTACAGGCCCAACTCAACTATTCATCCTTGCCACAGTTAAGCAAAACGCTGAGAAATTCATTGCTCTGTAAGAAATCCACTCATTTCTGTGAAGTGGCAAACAAGAGAGCAGCTTTGATCTTATAACAGTTTAGTTTCTTTTATATCAAAGGGCAAAAATAAAACATAAGCTAACTCCTTAATTCATTGTCTTGAAGGCAACTGCTCATGCAGCAGGGAAAAGGTGGGACCTCAAAGTCTTCGATAGGTTTAAACAGACCATGAAACTGCTTGCAAAAAGAGAAGCATTTGCCATTTCTATATAGTTGACTAAACAGTTATTTTAGCTCAAAGTGGGAACTCCCCAAATTGTAATGTCCCAACAAGAGCAGCAATGCCAACTTTTTTCCTTCTTATTGAGCAATGAAGCCACAATCCAAACCGAGGCTGCTGAAGTCCTGTCTATCTTTCCTTGCAACGGTAGGATCCTGTCTTTTTCCCTTTTCTTCACACATACAGCACCTGAAATCATTTTACTTGCTATACCAAGCACTTATATTTTCTTTCTTTCCTCTGGCACTGATTTAGCACTGGCCTGTCTGGCTGCCTGTACTGGCTCGCTGAGGCCAAAGCAGTGCCAGCATCACCAAAAGAAAGACTGGACTACAGCAGCATCAATCCCATCTGGCTTAAACAAAAGTTTCCATGTCCACAGAACAGACATGGCCACTCCCAAGTATGTTCATTCACATCTGGTTCACACTAAAATGCCAGGCTCTCACCAACAGCAGCTCAGGAGATGACACAAGTCACTGCCTTCAGAGTCAGCAAGCCCTGCAGGGCAAGGCAGGGCAGTGCTGGGGGAGTACGCCAGTTATCTCAGCCAAAACCCTCTCTGAAGGCAAGACCTAAGGGTGACTAAATAGTCACCTAAGGATGAGCTCACATTTGCAAATACTAAACGGCCAAAAGACAGGAGCAAAACCACAGTAAGTGATCTACACTGTGACACAAAAATCCAGTATGGCTGATATCAAAATCACTGCCATACAGACGTCAAGATGAAAACTTCATCTTCACCTCCAGTGTCCCAGCAGTGGAAAAAAACCTGAACAGAAGCATAACTGCTGTGCAGGAGCATGCCCAGGTACATATGCACTTATCACTGAGCCATACCAAGACAAATTTGTCGAAGAGATTAAAATGAAGTGTTTGTCATGTGCTACAAATTTTTTACATTCTTTTTCTTACATCAGGACCTTCAAATACAGGTGGGACCAGAGGCTGCCACACAGGAGGTCTGCAAGGATACAGTCTATTACACTACCAATTTAAGATAAATTGTTCTTTTTAATTTCACTGTAAGGTACAGCAACGTATCTCGGCAAGCCATTCTTACTATTGTACATAGAGATCTGTGGCTTAAAAAAAACCCTAAAGCCTAAGTTATTGGAAACAACTTATTGACTCAATACTGAATTGGCAGCTACACAGAAAGAAATTAAATATGTAAATGAAATTACATATACTTAATGGCCCAAATTGGTACTTCCATGAATGAAATCCCATGGGCCATATTTTAAGGATAAATATAGATTACATACTTCACTTTCGAAAATCTACCTGAAACAACCATTTCCTTTATAGAAGCCTGTTTTGAAACTGCAAGCTACTGAGACTAATGAAACTCCTGAATGTAGGAGAACTGTATGCATTCTTAACACATTCAGTTTCTAAGCATAATCTAGAGTGCAAAGCTTGGTCTATCAGTTTTGTATAACAGTCAATTAGCACTTACTATTGTCAAACTTGACATTTTTAATACTGCAGGCTGATTCTTCAAACAGAACACCTACAGAATCAGGTGATGCTACCTTTTCAATGATCTCACAGTAGGGTTGAAGAAGTTCCTACCCTTTTCATCAATCAGTTTTAAGCACACTTTCAAATCCTATTTGTCCTTATCTACTCCTGTGGAGCTTCTGTTTTCCCAACAAGAGCAAACCAGACCTAACCAGTCACCATTCAGCATAGTACAGCTCTCCCCTTACCAAGGAGCAGCACCATTAGCTCCCAGGCAAGCTGCAAGAATGGAAACTCACTGTTCACAGCACAGACACAGTGGACTCAGCTCAGCAGAACTGCTCTGATAAGTACCATCCACCACACCCCATGGCCATTATAATTTCTTCCTTTTCTTTTGCTCAGCTTATGAAAAATTTAGTGGAGGGGTGGGAAGCATAAATGAGATTTCTTGTAGACAGGTGAGGAGAAAAGCCATGTATCCCAAGTACATGGGTAAGAAGACAACCAATTGTAGTAGAGTAGCTCTGCTGTCCCCAGTCTGTTAGCCATCAGCCTAGCCCACCTTTCCATAAGTGCCCGTTCCAGGCAACAGCTTGATTTACCTCAAAACCACAGCTCTCCAAAACAATTATTAGACAATTTGAAACTGAGGAGCGTCTAAAAACAAATACCTTCTTACTCATACCCCAGACAGCTGACTGGGATTTCAAAACAACTTCGGAATTTAGAGGTCTGTTAGAGTCATCAAATGCCAAATTAGTTACCTGAACTGCAGCCAAATGTGTCAGTGGCCAATCAAGTTCTGAAAAATGTTACCATGTTAAACCTGTATGCATTTGTCTCAACTAACATGCATTATATTTCAGGAGGTTCATGACAAAACATCACTCCACAGCAATCAGGCATGACTAAGCTTGGGAACTGGCCTTCATCAGAGGGGCAGCTTACAGCCCATCAAGCCAATCCAAGCCTTCATTTCCTCTAGGCAGTAGGAAAGGGATATTGTAGTCATCTTGTTAAGACTTGCTGGCATACAAAAACTGCTATTTTTATCTCCACCATTGGGAGGGTGGAGACATTTGTTATGGGGTATGGGTGGGATTTTGAACTAGAAACAGGATGAACAGGCGATTTTAATCTGGAACTGCAGCACTCACGCATTAAGCTAATCAGGAGCAATTCCAAAACCTCATAGAGAAAAAGGAGCAATCCCATTTTCCTGGTTTGTCTCAACTGGGAGTTGTCCCAGTACAGAACAAAAATATGCTTCTCCAAAGACTTAATTGTATTACTGCTTCAATGTCAGAGACTGGAGAAACACCACAGGATTACAGTAAAATAGTGGCAGAGGAATAGTTTCAATAGGGTCCTGAAATCAGCCTTCCTGTCTTTTTTGGTTGGTTATATAATACTTGATTTCTTTTGTGAATTATTTTCTTTTGGAAGAGCTTCCCTCAAAATATAATGTCATTACATATATTCATTTTTGCATTTTAGAATTTGTCCTGATTGGAAGCGGACAAAAATGAGTTGGAAGGTTCAATGACCCACCCACACTACCCGACTTTTAACACTGTCTCAAGAGTAGTACAATTAATTTCCACCTATCCTGCGTTTCATAAGCTTTTAACAGAATAAAGCAAAAAAAAAAAAAAAAAAAAAAGACATTATTATAATCATCCCATAAGATGGGGATGAACATGGAAAGAGTAGATGAGAAATGAAAGATGAAAGCCTGCCATGTCATAGAAGTCCACAAACAAATGAGCATATGAAATTACAGGGTAGTGCAATGTCTTTTCTGCTTTCCAGACTCTCAGAAGTCAGACAATTAAATGCTTAACACAAAAACTGATGTTCTGTAGTCAAAAATTCAAATGTTGGTTGCATGTCCAAACACAAACAAAAGGGTTTCACTACAAAAAAAATCTCTCCTTCTGGCTGCACAGTTCATAATTATGAAAGGCATTTAAGTTATTCACCATCAAAAATATAGGTAATTGCCTTTTTGCACCTCTCAATATTTATAGCCAACAGTTGGAGGCTTGTATCGTATCTGTTCATTTGCACATTCATTGCACAAATATTCATATTTTTGCTTGAGAGTTATGCCAGTTCCTACAGGGGTTTCCTTTTTTTTTTTTTTTCCACAACGCTAAGAAAAGTCTTGAATTCTTTTGAGACAGGGTTATTTTTCCCACATTTTTCATTAGCTATATGAAATAAGACCAAATATCCTACTAAATGAAAATTAATCTTGCACTAACAAATATATCAGCTACTAATACAGTGGTGCTTATTTTTAAACAACTACTTGTAGCAAAGATCAGTTTTATATAAGTTTATTCAAATATAGAGTATTACAATGATTGGCAGCTTTTAAATAACGAAATTTGTTTAACAAAAATAAGAGACAAAGAATAAAACAGGGAAAAATGAAAGCGATACACAAATGTCCTGAAGTAAACAGTCAAAAAGTTATTCCTACTAAATACTAAGTTGTGATGGCAGAAGCATTTTAGAGGACCTCAGCCTAAAGAGTAACATCAGGAGTAAACAAAGTGGCCAGGAAAAGGAGACCACAGTATATCAGGTAAGGTTGCCTTCCAAAAACAGGGTGAGTAGTTAGCTGTACTTAGAGGATTCCTTAAGAGCTGTGAGAGCAAGATTAAGGTATGACAATTCTCAGATATTTTTCCTGGTGTGTTTTTGTTTGTTTGTTTTTAGAATGTTTAATTAGTGTACAGGTTTCAAAGCAAACAAACCATAAATTCAGCAACAGGATAAGGCATCAGTGTTCCTGAGCTGGTGAAGGGGTAACCCAGTAAGCCACCTCTGCACACATCAACTATGATCATCTGTATCTGAAGCTCTAACAGTCCCAACTGCTTGTATTTGATTTAATTTCTTAGACATAACTGCATAATACCTTGGTTTTAAAACAAACCTTGGAACAGACCTCCTTGCACTATTGGGAGGGTGCAGCCCAACAATGAATTGGGGGTTTCAGCACTGTCCCAAGTGCTGAATGTCATCATGCTCCACCCTCTGCTTTATGCACTTTTCCCCCCTTGTCAACAAAAACCAAACAAATCCCAAAACTACCCAGAAACATAAACCTCACTTTCCGGTCCAAAAAAAAAAAAAAAAAAAAAAAACCACCACACCCAGCCAGCAATACCCTCATTTTACAGAACCACTCAGAGTATCAGAGACACCTCCACTTTTTAAACTAGGATTTTCCAGAAGCCCCTGATGCCAGAGGAGTCCCTGACCATCCCTCCAGAGGTTACTTGTCACAAACAGTCACCATTGAGCCAGGGTTGAGCAGATGAGGAGCTCCACACTGCAGCTCCTGGCTTATTACCATGACAACTCACATCCAGAAACAAAAGGAACCAGCACGCGTTGGAAGCCGTGCTCTGCCAGATCTTACTACAGAAATATCTCAGTAGTACTATAATCAACAGAAAATACAGTGAGTTGTTTTCTGTGGCTGGCTTACAATCATTTTATATTGCTGGCTTACAACCAACCAAAGCAAAAACACAAAACAAAAAAAAAAGGTTCATCTCTCCAACCACCAAGGAAACAGCCCGTATTTACTGAAGTAAAACTGCACCATTTCTTTTTGATTTCAACAGTTTTGGGGGTTTTAGGAGGAATAATGTTGCTCAGTTTCTTCATATTTGTGAATAAAAGTAGACACAATAAAAATCACAAGGAAGAGAGAGAAAATATTATACCACAACTAATTTCAAATGTTTATACCCCAATATATATATATTTTAGTCATGTGTTTAAAGAAAGCATTAAGATTGATTTAGGCAGATACAATTTTCCCAACAGTTTAACACACAAGACAGCAGAGTCATGTTCTTTTTTTTTTTTTTGAGCAGCTGAATTTCCAGCATATTTCTGAGCATTTCTTCCAACAGATATTAATCTTACTTGAAACATCAACAGTAGGTCACATGAAAATTATTCCCAGACTTTAAGGCAAATGATCATACTGAAGAATGTATTTGCATGTCAAATCATTCCTCACCCAAAAATTAATCTCAAAAGCTGCTGGTGGTCACATCCTCCTAGCGCTGGGATTACTCCTCTTTGAAAAGGAAGCAAACAGAAAAATGCTCAAGTACTTTCCACAGAGTAATCTCCAAGCCTGAATTTATTTATTAGCTCCAGTATTTCCTGAAACAGTGTGCATTTAATAACTCCAAATTACTATCTTTTGGGTTTGGTTTGTTTGTTTGTTTAGGTTTTTGGGTTTGTGGGGTTTTTTTTACTTCCTATAAGCAACGGTAGGATTCTGAAGGCAACAAAAGTTTGGGGTTTGTTTTTTTTAAATACTACTTGGGGATGAATCAATTTCCATATTTCAGATGGGCTTACTGGGGACACTGCTCTGATCTGACTTCAGCAGATCTTTGCACTCTAGGAAGCAGAACACCAACCACCCAAGAAACGTGCACATCAAATGGGCAAACAACCATAGAGTTCAAGCTTCTGTAGGATCATGGTGGTGGTAAAGCACAGCCCCTCTCAGGTTACCACCCTGCAACCTAAATGCAGCTCTAAGTACCCTAAAATTAGATGGAAAAAGCAAGCAAGTCCTTCCATTACTGAATGAGTTGGACTTTCTCTTGGGCACTGGGAGAGCATCTGACACCTTAGTGAGCAAATCCCACTTGCCAAAGCTGCCTCCTCTCTGGCTCAGGCTAATGCTCTGACTCTTTAATGGTCCAAGTCCAACAAGCAGAAGTCATGCACACACCCACAGCCAGCCCACACGACAAAGGGCACGTGGGACCACCCTGGCTGGGTGGCAAAGCAGACGGATGAGCTGGGTTCAGCCCATCTGCTCTGCCTCAGCCTATTAAGGTGAAGTGACACAGAGCAGCTTCACTGCCCCTACAGGAAAGGACTGGAGTGTCTCGATTCAGTCTTACCTAGCACTACACTCACAAAGGAAAACCATCAGGGAGAGCACAGAAGTTTAAAGAATACAAGAGAAGTCACACAGTGAAACTTCACTGGAATGCTCTGCCAGCCCCTGAAAAATCCCTTCAGGAGGGAACATGCCATTCAACTGGTTTGGCTGTACTGTTAAACCATAGGAGTAAATCTGGAAACACCCTTCTCTAATATGCTCCATTAGCAGCTCTAGATAGCTCTATCTCGGCACTTTGAAATCTTTTTTATCTCATCACACCTGTTGAAGCCATCCATCAGATCTAATTCCACTTCCATGCATCAGACAGCTCAACACCAAGACCCAACACCTATATTATTTGTCAAATTGCCAACTGTATACCTTAAAATACTGCGTTTGTACCATAGGTTACAGAGCTGGTCATAGGGACATGATTTTCACTCAGTATCACACCCATGAGTGTGTGAAGTTGAGGTTAGAAGCTGTGAATAAAGCTGATCTGACACTGACTCCATTTCTTGACTTGGCTGGTTCTGTATGTTTTGTTCAGTAACTTTACCAATAACCATAAAGAGAGAGAGATACTGCCAGTTATTTCTTTGTGACCAGGGGTTTGCTGGTTAAGAACACAAGGCATCTCAATAGCAGTGACAGCTCACAACTGGCCTACAATCTATCTACTGAACTAGAGTTTAATTTCTAATAACTACGAGTGAGATATCTGGCTGTCATGTCAAAACTGACTTTTACTTTTCTTTTAACCGATGTTAACGAATGTCCTTCCATTTGTTATCCTAGTTCCTCCCTGCTACCAGCCCCAACAAATATGAACATTTACAAGTTAGAGAGTGGTGCAGTGGCCAGAGGATCTACAGCAAGTGTTGTGAGATTAAAAAACCAAACACATGAACACATGAAAACCCTGTCCACAGGACAACATCGGGCACTCTCAGAATCCTAATCCAACCCGTGTTAAAGAGAAACAGGTTTTTCTATAGTCTTTCCAGAGTAGGACCATATGTTACATGCTTTGCTCAATGTAAGTTAAAAAAGTTAGAGATATAACATTGCATTCCTCATGTATAATAAAATACAAACCATTAGTTTCATAAGAGAGTATTTTTGTCTAGATCCTAATCATCACTGTTCATAAACTTTTAAAACAATTCTTATTATGGAAAAACCTACCGGTTGATTTGCAAGCTAATTTAAACTGAGCATATGACAGCCATCAATTTACCAAACCTGAATAAGATAGTGCTTATCAACTCATGAGCAAACAATATTTGTTCTTAAACACCGAATGCATACCTTCACAGCAGCTTAAAAATCATGTGTTGTCTCCAAATTCAGACATGAAAAGCACGCACATTCCTCATCAGAGATTACTGCTTATCTTCTGAGTTAGTTACTTCCTGCTGAGTCTGACAACTCACTTTTGGTATTAAAAGCAACTCCACACAGAGCTCAGGTAAAGCATGGCAGTGAAATATCACACTCCTCCCAAAAGCACTCAGATGGACAATAGGTACGATCCCTGCCATTGGAGCGCCACACTTTCAGTGTCCCAAAGAAGCCCTTGCAATTAGAAACCCAACTCTAAGCAGGTTTGAGCACCACATCACTATCTAAGCATTTCTAAGACTTTACTAACAACTAAGACCAATGTTAATCAGCTGCTTGCACAGGCCTCAAATGTCCTAAAACATGGAAGAGACAACACCTTTCCACTTTTTTTCGTTATCTGACACAAGAACATAGGATTCACAAACGTGATTTTTAAACAGCAGTGAACATTTCTTAAAGATACAATGGCCTATAGTGATGCTGGATGACAAAAAAAAATGGGAGGCCCATGCAGAAGCACTGCCCACCTGCTCCAGGAGCCAGCCAGGTGGTAGCCAGGAGCCTCCAGCAGCATCTGTTGGGATATGCTCACCAATGCTCCTAACCTTTAGGCAAAGAGGAAGAGGGATCATTAGTGACAGTATGACTAAAACCAGAGGACTCCTAGAAAAACTGGTAATGGTCACAGAGGTAAATTGGCTCCTGAGCTGTAGAGGGCTGTGAGGGCGAGGCACCAGGACACCACACCTGTGGTGTTCAGCAGAAGGGACAGGCAGGCTTGCTATTAGCTCTGGCCTCCACTGGCTGGCTGCTGATACCAATAGGGCTAATCACTGCTTCTGCTCTCCAACCCCACTAGGAAGGGCTGATTAAGTCAGGAGCCAGGAAATACCCACAGCAGCCTCCACTACATTTAGACAGCATTTCTCTGCTGGTGAAATAACCCACAGTAACTCTGGAGAGTGAGATGCAGAAGGCAGATCCACAGGGAATTGTCTCAGGAGTAAACAGAGCTGGATCAAAACTAGCTCTGTGGAAATCCAAGGTGTCTCTGCAACCCTGTTCACTGCCCTCAGGTCTAGAAATAAAGCCCAGTAGTTACACTATCCCTGCATCATCACAAGGTTTCCTCAGAGTGTGCCTGCTGCCTCTCAAGTAAAGCAAACTGCAGGACCTGACCTCTCTTTGAAAGATCATCACGGCATGGGTAATCCAGATAACAACCAACAGGGAAGCCTGTAAGGGTTGAGACTTTTTCCTTTTAAAACAACATTCTAAGTTACATTTAACACAGATCATGAATATTTCTAGTGTCCAGCACAAAGAGTGGCTTGACTGTCAGATTTTATCTATTTAATCTACAAGTTGCCAGTTGTCTCAACAAATTGTCCAGTTCAAAAAACAGTAATCCAACTGTAAACTTTTCATCCACAATACGATACAACTAAAGTGTTTTCAGATTATAAAGTCATTGTTTCTACATACAAGACCCATGCATTACTGCTGAGGGCTTCTGACAAAATAAGGTTCTACCTTGTCACATTAGCCCCTCTGCCTTACCTCTCACCAAGATTTTTAACCCATTTGAAAAGTATGACTTTTTCAAAAAGATCTGAGGGTTTTTGCTCCTTCATGAACCTATCAATTGCTGTAGACTGGCACATACACCTGCCATATGCTTTTTCCTCAATCCTCCTTAATTCAAAGAAATTAATTACATTTCTGCTGCATTCCCTGCTACAGTTTCACTAATACTAGCATTTAGCCCCAAATGAGAGACACAGGATTGCTGGTCAGCAGAGAAATGAATTAGAGGTCTCGAAGCAGCTGCAAGAGGAAAAATAGCCCTAAAAGAACCTACCAGGGGAGGAAAGAACTTGTCACCTCCCTTGGCAGTCTCAGATACTAGAAAAAGTCTGAATGAATGCAGCAGCAGCTCCAAGACCCCACACATTTAATAGAGAGCCAAATCCTGCAAAATCTGGTAAAAGTTCTATGTAGTTTCCAGCTGTACTTTTAACTAAAGCTTTTTGGCACTTGTGAAATTAGAAGCAGCAGCCAAGCACTCTAGAACAAGCACATAAGCTGGCTGCGTACATGAAAACAATCAGCAATGCAATAATCTTGAAAATTTTGTAAATACTTTAAGTCTGTTCTCAAAAAGGCGACTCTGCAGCTTCCTTTCCTTCTGTACTTTGAGAGCAGAACACCAAGACTGCACTACTTGTGTTTTATATTTATCCTCCCTCAACTGAACGGACTAAAAATAAGGCAAGATTTGGCTGTGGGTCACTGTCACAAGCAACAGATTTCAGCTATCTGCAATTTGATTCCACTATGGCCAAATACTAATTGGTCACTTATATGCACTGGCACAAAACTTGTCCTGCATGCAGTTTGGGGGAACTTGCACTCACAAGTGCCTTGCTAAACTGAAATTCTGCCCCAGAGACTGTTTTACGATTGCAAAGCTATTTACTGACGCAGCACATGTACTGCGTGCTCTCTTCTGCCAGCTCTGCTCGGGTGGGTACTGTACAGATGAAAGACCACACTGACAGACAGAGACAGTTGCACCTCAAGTTTCCACAGCAAGTTTTGCCAGAGGAGATTCCCCAATGTTACAGTCATGATTTAGCTGGCTCTGAACAGTTGTCTCACCCAGGGGTCAAGTTCTGCACTTTTTTGCCAGTGACTTGCACTTCCCTTTTTCCTGCCCCCCTTTTTTTTTTATTTTCTCTTTTCCTTTTTTTAAGACAAGGTAATTTAAAAGTCAAGAACAGCAAATTCCTTGGTTTGTGTTTTGGTGCTTTTGGTTTAGAGAAAGGATTTAAGCACTTAAATACTCCATTTTCATTTCAGAATATCAGGAAATCATAAATTTCTACCCAAATAACATGAAATTGCAGAGCACTTTCCTTCCAAGGATATCTTAATTTTCTTTCCAAAGGCATGTGAAAAGTCTCTAAGCTCAAGCTTTAATGCAAGAACACAAAATCTCTGAAATTATTAACTTGCACTGTGAACTTACAGAAGGTACAAGTTGAGTAAGAAGTATGAAGGTGGCTACTTGAGGTTAGCTATTTACTAGGTTAAGATTACAGGACACATATGGAGCACAGTTAGCCACAAAATATGTGAAAAGACCATTTGTCCTTTAGTGAACCAGCTGATAATTCCAGGCAGTTTAGGGTCAACAACACATCCTTAACTCTATCATGGGGATGCTGGGGGTGTCAGGCAAGGTGTTCCATTGGCATTTGGGAGAACAGTCACAATAGGGAGGGTGCAAGGAGATGACCAGACAATGCTATGCTCAGGCTACTGCGAGAAAGCAAGGTTAATTTTGCTCTGTGCTTTCTGGAATCGGTTGTCTGGAGTGGCTTCAAAGTGCTTTGGGAATGAATTACAACATTTTTATATTTTAAACAGCAGAATAAAGAATTTTCGGAGCAGCAATGCTGTACTATAATAGATCCTTGGGCATTTCTCCTTTTGAGACTGGCAATAGCTGATCATCCCGTGGCATTGGTATGCCCTCACTCACTAACTGTGGGAATTTATCTAAGGCCAACTGGTCTTTTTGCTGCGATTTAGAATTCTCGAGGGTCAGGGGAAGAGAAACAAATACTGCTTTCAACACTGATCCAGAGACATAATTAAAGAAAAAAGCACAAGTCACAGTAATAAACTAGTAGAGTTGCCGAAGGTCTGATTTCAGAGACTTTTCAAAAGTTACTTATAATTCTCTTCATTCAGTCAAACCTAGGAAGTCTTGGGGAAAAAAAAATCACTTTGCAGAAGAAATTTGATTGGAATTGTAAAGGTTTATCAGCAAAGAAAACCTGAGTTGAAGCTTAATTTTACATGCTGGCAGAAAAAAAAACCCAATACTGTGCTAACAGCTTTACAGGAACTGATGAAACTTGCAAACCTGATCTAAAAAATTCAGAATATAATTCAGAGAAAAGAGATAGCAAAAGTTAATGTTACTAACAGGCTAGTTTTTCAAAGGTACACATCAAACAAGTGAATCAAGGACCCCATCTTTTATTTCAATAAATTCTTTTGAACAAAAAAAAAAAAGCCTTTGTACACAACCTGTATATATTTCAATTTTCATCACTTACGAGCCCAATGACTAGTTTTAAACTTACTTGATAGCTGGAAAGGTTTACAACAGAGAGAAATAATGAAGAAATGTAGATAAACTGGAAGCAAAAAGATTAAGGGCTGGGAAGCACAAGGAAGGCACAAGTTGGGAACACTCGAAAACAAATATTTACAAAGATTCTTACAGTCACAGAATAACTCTTTAAAAATTTAATAAAAAAAAAAAAAGATAAACTGTCAAGTACTTCATACCAACACAAGTGACCTGAACGATCAGCTTTTCCAGGCTTCATAAATAAAAGTTAATATTTAATACCAAGTTTCCCTTAGTTCAGTAAGTAAAAGTGAGTTCTACGTTAGCAAATCAGGGCATCCTCCTCACTTTCAAGTTATAAATACACTTTTGTACTTTACAAACAAGTGACCTCCAGAAAAATTGAGCTTTGCTAGTTTTTCAGTAAACCCAGCTTACCCAAATTCTCACATCTTGTAAAAAAGCAATGCTTAGGTGACATTTTGCCCAACAAACAACAAAAGGACTAGCCCAGGCTTTCACTGTTGGCTCTCATAGAGAGCTGGCAGAGGGCTTGGGGAGGGGGGAGCTGGAGCATTTGGCAAGAGAAGACCAAGAAGTAATATCTGGCTGTCTGACAAGACAATTTTCTGGCTGTAATCTCATTCTCTTAAGCAAATTAAAATAACAAAAAAATGCTCTTACTGCCCTTCTGGTTCATTTCATTCCATTCACTTCAACAGCCTGCTGTTTGAGTCCTTAATATGACTATTACCAAGAGTAAGTTTTATTTCTGACCTCAAGCCAGCAGAGGAAAGCCTCAAAATGCACTCACAACGCTGAGATGGCTCACATATGTCCAGCTTAACTCCCGGAAAGTGCTTTGTTGGTGAGTGCATGCTTTACTGAAAACAACAACAGGCTTCACATATGGAAAAAGGGTTATGGGTAGACCATTTACACAACAAACACAAATATCCTGACCAAGCAGCATCATGAGAAACTTCTCTGTATCCTCTATTCACTTAATACTAAAAAGCACCCTAAAATAGTCAGAAGCAACAGTAAAATGTTGAAAATTAAATAACTGGAAGCAGTATACTTAAATTAGTCTTGCAACAAAACATACAGAAGATCTCTTCACAAGAAGCATTCCACTGCCCCTGGTGTCAACATTTTTCTCCAGAATGTTTTATTAATGAAAGCCATGAAGAGGCAAATCAAAAAAGCTCTTTTGATAAGCACAAGCTCCCACTTAGAAGAGATCATGTGACTGTCCAAAGTTCCAGGCACCATTCAACAAGAATTGTGTTACTGCAGAAATATATTTTGACAATAATATTCTTGATTTAGCCTTGCTGTACTTCACAGTTTACAAGCAACCATAATGAAGTATCAGAAGAGGTAATAAAGTGCTTGCACTTTTTTCAATAAGTGATTTTATCCTTTTAATGTCTCTTACATGAGCATATTAACACTGAATCCCACAGTTAATACGGTTTTAGAAGGTTCTGTTTCAGGTCAGTATCTTGCAAAAACTACTTAAATATTTATAAGCTTTTTATGCAACATGAAAAGCAAAAGTAACCAAATAACCTCTTACTGCTAATACATCTGGTTGTCTCCACTGTTTCCTACTTCCTACCATTAGAATCCCAGAAAAAAACAGTAACTGTTTTGAGACCAAGCACAAAGATGTCCTAATTACTAGAAATCCCTCAACAAACCTAAGCAGCAGAGCAAGATTAATACAGTCACAAGACCCAGAGATTAATCTATTTACCAAAGAATCTGTGCAACAAAGCAGTCTAATACTAAAAGATTACTGAAGCTAGATTTTCAACAAGATAAGAAGGGTCAAGAGACCTAAACACTGCAAAACATCTCCCTAATAATGCTTTCTTATAAAAATATGTTCCAGAGGAAAGAGATATTACCTTGCTGACTTTTAAAATAAGAGTCTCATTTAACAAGCTAAGATCTCTAGATGATTTAATTCAAGAGCAAAATTTACTATAAACACATTACAATATAAGCCAAGTAACAAGCTGATCAGTAAAATAAGTCCTTTGTTTTTAAATTACCTTTAAAGCTCAAGAATAGATACCAAAGGAAAAAAAAAGTTCTTATCTAACTCCCACCCCCTCCCTAAAAAAAATCCTCTATCTTGGAACAGCATAACTAATCAGTACATAAACAGCATAACCATCGTTACACAACATAACCAATCAGTAAACTAAAGCCAAAATTGAATTGATATTATAAATAAAAAAATTTATAACCACTTTATAAGGAAACAAAACCAACCAGTGGCAAATCTAGAACACAAACTTACTAAGCCTAATAAAAAAAAAAAAAAAGCTGATGAGATCAAGTTAGCTGAACTGAGAGAAGGCTTTGAGGTACCCAGACTGGATGATCGCCTGCAAGCAAGCATCACACGTCAGTCTTCCAAATCCCAGTTCAACAGAAGGTGGTAACCCAGAATCTGACACAAGACAATTCAAACTGGAAATTTCAGGGGATATTGTTTTTTCTTGTAGATTTCTGAAAAACATTCAGTCAGCTTACCAGACAATTTAGCAAATCTTATCACTTACACCAGAACCAAATAGCTGAAAGATTAATTCACTGCAGGTTACAAATACACTACAGAAGAAAGCAGAGTTCCTGTATGTTGACTGGACTTAACACATACTTCATTATTTAGTCAGAGACTGCCACTTGCACAGATATTAAAGGTATGTGCTTTAGAAAAAGAGTATTTCACACAAAATACTTTAAACCAACCCAACACTCTTGTCACTTAAGTTTGCACTTACTGAAGAATGCTCACCTCTAATGCTACCATCATCCTATATTTTATATTTAGCAATTTATATTTTTATTATTCACACATCATGAACTAGATGGGAAACACAGCTCCTAAAAGCACGTTCTGCATGAGGGGAGAACGCACTGGACTGAGCTGTATTCTGTGCTTCACTGGTTGCAGCCTTTAAACTGACATCACCGAACACCTGACAGAAAAAGAGGACCTTGGCTGCTCATTCACAGACTTCCAGGGACCTATAATGAAGCTCAGACACTTTCCTCAGCCTGTGAGAGCTCTACCATGAAGATGGAAGTCATTCCTTCCACTTAGGGCATCCAACAGAGGGGAAAAACGAGGATGACAACAGAGGAATTAACAACCCATTAGAGCTCCCAAAATCCAGATTCAGAGGTCAGCCAACTGGTCACAGATCCCAGAAGAACATTTCCTGGCTGAAAACTGTACCACCAGACAGTGCCATCCACTCCCTGCTGCATCCTTTGCAATTCCCTGCCCCAGCGACTCAGCGAGGATTGTACAGAGGTACCTGCTGACAGACGACACAGCGCACACCAGGGCACTCCCAGGCAGATAACCCACCGGGGGGAGTGTGAAAGTAGAAACGTTTTAGTGGTGGCAAAAGACTATAACAGGGCAGGGACTTTTCCCTACAAACTGAACTTAATTGAACTTATTTAATGTCAGTCACCAGAAATTTCAGGCCTGGGGAAATTTGTATTTTTAATGAGCCAAGTACAATATAAGAATCATGAGTCAACTAAAGGCTGTACTATAGTTTGCATTGTCAGCACTGATAACTTCTATGTTTACACCACACCTAATTCAAGTTTAAGAGCAAGTCGCACCAGCCACATCTTCCCTTCCTTTTCGTGTTAACTAATTAACTTTAATAATGTTTTTATAGTAGGCCTTCATTTTCCCATAGTCTCATTAACCTGGCAACTTGAAAACAATAGGTCTTCTTGCATGCAAAGGCAGAGGATGCAGCTGCTTCCATCTATAAATAAGACGTTGTAGTATCAGATGTGACTGCTATTGTTTCAGCAGTCCATTGGTTACATGAGAAGATTAGAAGCAAGGGTCAAGGTGTATTTTTTTTCCTTTCTTTGAATTGAGAGGACCACTATCTTTAAAAAAAAAAAATTAAGGCCAAAAAAGATTAACAGAAAAGAAATACAATAGTTTATACAAGTCACCTCTAATACACTCCAGCTTATTGACAAAAGACAAACCTGAAATGTAATGACAGAAACCACTGAACAATGGAACTGACTTAGTGTTTTAACATTAATTTATCAGATTATAGATCTTTCATATACTTTGTATATCCAACAATACTTTGAAAACATCTGTGGGAAGATGTAAATCTGAGCTTTCATTAAGATTCTTGTAGCTGGGAGGCCTATGTGTACATATTGACTTGTATTTTAGTCATAGCTCAAATTTTCAAGGCAGACACAGAAGAAGCATAATGTAAAAGCCCATGTTACCAGTCAACCAAGATGGGAGTACATTTTATTAGGAGCATGCAAACTGCACGTTCTCTGAGCCATATACAATCTTCAGTGGTTTTTCTGTACTAAGCTTCATACCGCTGTGGCTAATTTTCTTTAGTTTTGGGTTCTGTTCATGGATTTGGAAGACAGACCAGCCCTCGGAAACGTGGGGGCAGGGCAGAACTAAAAATGGGAGTAGGGAGAAGAACTGTCAGAAGCACTTGAGGAGGAAAACAAGTTGCAGTCAGAATGAAAACAGTAATTCTGACTGAGTAAAAGCACAATCCAACAGACCCCAAATGTACTTATAATTTAGTGAAGTCATTACAAATAAAGGAACAACAGCTCTGAACACAACTCTGTTTTACTTTTAATCTCAGAAGTTTACATGCCTTGTTGGAGGAAACTTCCTCTTTTTTGCTTGCTTCAGGAAACCCCTATTGTTACACTCAATAGTGCCACAAGCTCCAGCATCAATTAGTGACTTACTGTTGTTCCATCAACAAAGTGAAACTCAGTATTTTAAGTGCTTTACACTATCCTTCAGATAACTTGCATATTTTTATTAAAGAAAACATTAGAGACTGTTAACAGCAAACTGTGCTGCCTCCACACACACTTATCCCTACCACAAAACTCAAACAGAAGAATAAGCCTAGATTCAATTTTAAATAAACTCTGCAGCAATTCACAAAATCCCAGACTACCGATGATCTAGTGCTCTTTTAGTCATGGCCAAAACCCTTGGAAAAATCATTTTTGTGTTGAATCAGATTCTACACACATCTCAAACTATAATAAAAAATCCCATTTGAAAACAGGCTAAGTCACTTACTGACTTTTAAGAGGACATGCTATACACACATAGATGATACAACACAGATTTATTAAAGTTCAAGCCATTTTTCAGAAACGAGTATATTTTTCCAATTCTTCTTGAAAAAAAATAACACTGGAGTATCAATCAACTAAAGGATTTCAATGACAACATAGCTTGCAGAAATATCAACAGCATGCAGTAGCTATACAAGCTCATCAGGTAGACAGCTTGTAGTCAAACACTAACTTTTACAGCAATGTGTTAAGAGTTTTAATATTAAACAGTTATCTTAACATAATATTTATTTGACACTTATCTTTTTCCTGAAAAACTGTATTCTTATTTTTGGAAAAAAACCCTGGGCAAAGTTTCAAAGCGTATTCTTTAATAATGTTGTTTTCCCAACTGCTCATTGCACACATTTCACCGATGAAAAAAAGATGCCATAGTGAAAAGAGAACACTACAAAGTTTATGAAGCTTAATACACCATAAACAACAAAGAGTTATTTGTCTAGTTTCAGATCAAGTTGACAGAAGTTGCATTAGACTAAAGGAAAAAAAACATTACTGCTTTAGCATATGCTCAAAGCACAGCCATAGTACACTGGGTCTATTTTAACTGGATACCAGAGAAGCCACAGCAGCACGACATTTATAATCATGTATTAGGTGCATGACTTAACTGAGTATCCAGAAGTCTTTTTGTAAGACTCTTTTCTGTAAAAAGGACATGCACAACACTCTCATTAGAAAGAAATATTTCAAGCTGTCCAAATCTATAGCCCCCAGGTGACTTCTGGACAGGTTTTAATGTAGGTATTTCTTGTGTTCCAGAACAAAGCAACTCCTCATCCTCCAGTTTTGATTTTTTTATACTCCAAACCATGTATCATATACACTGAGGCGGCCTTGTTATGGATGAGCTACTGATGACAGAAAGCATTGCCATAATAACAAAAAAAAGAAAAAAACCCACAACACTTAGAGAGAATAGTTGGAGCAAGTCAGCTGCAGCAAAAACACGAATGGGGACAAAAGGAAGCATCTTCCTTACTGAATAAGGAAATATCACCTTCCTCACTGCAAAACAAACTCTTCAGAAGAACAGACACAGTGGTATAACCCATCTGAGCATTTCCGCCACAGCAAAGACAGGATCAGGAAAGATCATGAACTATACTGTTGTCCCTACTTTTTATATCCCAAAGATATCACAATACCAGCAAATTAAGGGAGCCAGTTTTCCTTCCTCATGTCCTCTGCACCACTTCCAACCCCCAAGCACTCATTATACAAATGTTTACATAGCCTTATTTTGTAGGAGTACTCTGAGAAAAAGATGTTCAACGTCCTCCATAAAAAGGAAAGTTGACTGCTCAACTAATTCAAGGTTTTGCACTCAACCTAGAACCCTAAAAATTACAGATACATTACATTCATTTTATTAAATGAAAATAGGTTCATTATCTTCAACATGAAGTACTTGAACAATCAATTTCTTTAAGAGTAACCAAAATTTTAACAAGCAACTCCTATATTGTTGTTCTTTTCACAATTATCAGATGAAATAGGAAAAAAGTAAATAAGAAGTCATTTTACACAAAATCAAATATTTGTGTGAACAAGCCTTCACTTTTCTCCTTATCTGGCATCACCAATGCTTAACCTACAGCACTTATGTGACACTGGCATCAATTTGCCTATATGTTCTAGGTATCAACAGCTTTGAAAAAAACACTGATACAATCAGTGCAGCCTGTTCAAAAATTTGATCTGCAATCACCCAAGGCACACACAGATGCAGTCTGATCACTTTTTTATCCCTCAGAGGAAAGGAAGGACTTTACTGGAGACCAAAAACAAAATGAGAGATGTGGATTTCTCTTACCTTCTCTGGCAAAATGCTTTACTTTCAGACAATATGTGTTTACATCCATTTGCAGGTGTTTTCACTGCTCAGGCATTACCACTGCAGTTTAAGAACTCATTCTGTTATACTGATGTCTTAAAAGATTGACAACAAATCCTAACAGGTATTATTGAAAACTGTATCTTTACTACCTTACCACACTCATGTCCTCTCTTTTTTGCCTCAGCAGCTCCATAACAGCAGCCACAGTTTGACACTGGTATGTGCAGTGACAAAACCAGTATCATCATAAATCAAATAGAGCTGAAAATTTCAAAGCAAACTAAACATCCAAAGCTTCTTCAAGCCCCTCAGTAGAGAGCAAAGAAAGAATCACAGAATGGCTTGGGTTGAAAGGGACCTTAAAGATCATCTAGTTCCAAACCCTCTGCTGTGGACATGGACACCTTCCACTAGACCAGGTTCCTCAGAGCTCCATCCAGCCTGGTCTTGAACATTTCCAGGGATGGGCCATTCACAGCTTCCCTGGGCATCCTGTTCTAGTGCCTCACCACCCTCACAGATAGAAATTTTTTCCCTAATATCTAATCTAAATTTGCTCTCTTTCAATATGAACCCATTCCCCCTTGTCCTGCTGCTATATTCTCCTGTAAATAGTCTCTCTACATCTTTCTTTGGGGCTCCCTTCAGGTTCTGGAAGGCCACAATTAGATCACCCCACAGCCTTCTCTGAGGTTAAACAGCCTCAATTCTCTCAGCCTTTTCTCACAGGAGAGGTGCTCCATCCCTCTGGTCATCTCAATGTCCCTCCTCTGGACTCGCTCCTACAGGTCCATATCCTTCCATGCTGGGGACCCCAGAGCTGGATGCAACACTCCAGGTGGGGTCTCACCAGAGCAGAGTAGAAGGGCAGAATCACCTCTCTGACCTGCTGGCTCACGTCCAGTCTCTCCTCCACCAGCAACCGCAAGTCCTTCTCAGCAGGGCTGCTCTCAGTCTGAATTGATGCCGGAGGCTGCCCTGACCCAGGTGCAGCACCTTGCACTTGGTCTTGCTAAACCTCACAAGTCCACTTCTCAAGCTTGTCCAGGTCCTTCTGGATGGCATCCCATCCTTCAGGTGTGTCAACTGCACCACTCAGCTTGGTGTCATCTGCAAATCTGCTGAGGGTGCAGCAGAGCTGTTCCAAAATATATAATGGGAGATTAGATATCATCTTCTTTGTATCTTTACAAATACTCATAAACAAAACATAACACTGGATGGTATAAGAGGCAAAACAACAGTCATTAATGGGGAAAAAAAGGACATGGAAGTGTAAACTACAATATGAAAAATGCAAGCAAGAGGCATAAAGTTTAATGTTTTAAATCTGAGGGTTTGATCAAACCCAAGAGCTCAACCAGGGTAGGGCTTTCAATGGATCTGTCGAGTGATGGCCACATGATGCAAAACTCCCAATAAAACTAATAAAAATACTTGCATACTGCTTGATAAATTGACAGTATTGAAAGCCCATAACGTAGCCACGAGAGAAGTAAATCCTATGATAACAGCAAAACTATTTGCGCCTTTCTAAAAACTGCTCACTAGATCCTATTTCCTTCAAATTAATTCAGAACTAAGAGAGCTGCAGAAAAGAGTCTGTTCTACAAGAGAGTATTCCCAAAAGCTGGCTATGCTAAGACACAGAAGAGGTCATGGGCAATTGCAGCTCTCTGAAGTTATAATACACAGAAGGCTGTTAAAACACAAAGCTGACCTAGTAACACAAGCACCACTGCAATGAGAATTTGGAAAGGAATACAGTTTAGGAAATACTCTCCTGTGTAAGTCTGTCACTGCAAAAGATGGTTTCAGTCACCCACTGGCCCCCTTTATTTCAGTTTTAAAATAAGGCTCAAGTGCATCACGTTAGAAAAACAAAATAAACTCCCTTCTCATCTCATTAATAAACCCATTTCAGAGTTGAGGCCCACCACATGATTTTTGATTGCTTAGATTTGGTAATACTTACACTACAAATTCTATATATAAACCATCATAATTTACACACGGTCACCCACATAATTCCTAAAGGCTTGTGACTAAAACATTCTGTATTCTTTCTTAATTTTGTTTTTAATGGAGGCTACACAAACCTTTTAAAAGTCAAGGTCAAAAACAAGGAAAAACCTTTAAAAGAATGAAATTACATAGACTTAAATTTATTTTCTAGAAGCAGTAAACTGTATTTGCCTTCTCCTAATTTGCTGTCCCTGAGGAGTCAGTAACATATCAGCCATCTGCCCTTTATGAGAAAACACTTGTAGGAGACAGTACAATGGCTTGCATCATTGGGTTACAGCTACTTCAACCATTTATTACCTTGATAATTAGGATGTTAGGCTTTTAAGATGATGATTATCCTTGCCATAAAATAAAAAGGAATAAAGAGAGTATGTGCCCAGTTTACCAAGTCAAAGAGCTCAACTTCTACAGTTACCAAGAAGTGTTATTCAACTATCTGTAGTATTGGGAGTTATTTAAAAGCTTTAAAAAAAAAAAAACACACAAACAAAACCCACAAAAAACACTATGACTGAAATTCTTAGCAAGAATTTTTTCATTCAGGCTCAGTGTCCCAGCCCGCTTTAGAAGAGCAATTTCAGAGGGAGGGGAGAAATTAAGTCATTCATTTCCTACTACTAGGAGGCAAACTAGTGCCCTGCCTTGCACAGGGGAGTTATAGTTGCATGCTTTGCTGTTTGGAATAGTAAACATAATTTAACAGATTAGCTAGGAAGTTTGTGTAACTCACCAAGGGCAATACCGGTACTGGTGAGTGGTATCACTCACTTCTCTCAAGTCCCTGCCCAGTATCTGTCCCAGGCTGAGCCACTTGTTTTCAGCTTAAGAAACAAGGCATGCAGATGAATAAGTGACAGACACTTGGGATTACATTCAGGTGTCAATTTGACACTTAATGAAGTTCATACTACTAAGGAGAGTGGTATCCCCAGTTCCTCATTCTTCAGTACCAGCCCAGGCACGGTAATTGGTTTCAGGACTCTCAAACCAGTAAGTTGAGTTTCCTTGAATCTATCTTTGATACTCATCTCAGTTCTGGCACACATCCTTTCCCTATTATCCTTCCTACCTTCTGGCACCTTAATAAGGAGGAGGAGGCAGGTGACAAGATTAACCACAGATCATTTTCTTCCACGAGCTAAATCAGACAAATTGTAGTTCTTGCATACCTCTGAGACAGAGTCCCTTTTCAGCCTTCACCTACATCCTGAATGCCACGAGTTACAAATAGGTGAATGAACTCTTCTTGCCATTAAAGCTTTCAAAACACCCCATTATAATAAACATGCCTACCCGATGCTGTCAGCAAGAATAGAGTTACACAGACTGTGCTGATTACTGAATTAAAACAGTTGAAAGAGAACCAAAAACTTCACTGCATGCAACAGAGCTACCTTGACTGAATCTATTGTCTGTAAGTGGTTTTTTTCCACTTCCACTTAATAATTCCTATTATAAGACTCTTCTGATAAGCATATTTCAAAGTTAAAATGCCCTTTTTTCCCCCCACTATTCATCAGAAGTCAAGATTCACTCTATGTGCCAAGCATATTATACTCTTTCTCCTGCAACTCTGACATCAACTCTGTAAGACATTTCATATAGAAGTTCATTTCCAACTGTCAAAAGAGTTCTAAAGTTGGAATAATACTGGACAGAAAACCTTGACCAGAATTCTGAAAAGAATAAGAGCAAGCAACATTTCAGAGGGTATAATTAAAGCTTAATCTTCTGGAGACCAACAACATAGGATGTCTCAGAAACCACATGCATCAATAAATGATTGCTCAATTTGGGTAGTACCAAGTATTGTTTCTCCCACTTTCCCTCCTCCTCCCACCAGCTCTGGGCTATTCAAGGCGACTCAGAAGAATTCAGAATGGTCGCAGTTGTGTTAAACTCCTGTTTCCTAGCTGAGCATCTCCAGTTTGCATCAAGCTATGTTAAAAAGATGAAAGAGAGAGGAATGGATCAGTAAAAGTATTGCACAGGCCTCCACTACTGAGAAAAAAATTAAAGCTGCCCACAAATAACTAGCTTTCTGAACAGAGGTACAGAGGTATCAATTTGTTCCTAAAGTAGGGTTAAAACACTACTTAGAAACATCTAAACAAACACAACCGAAGCAAATCAACTTATATACTTAGAACCATCCTTTCTGATAAGCACCTGAGATCAGCAGCAAAGCAGGGTTGCCTTACAAATAACTTTGGCACCGTTCAGCATTCCTTACACCTACAGCAACCAACAAGACAGGAAAATTCTCAATATTTTCTTTAAAGATGAAAATATTACTTCCCCAATGGATCCTTAAATTTTTTTTCCTTTTGAATATATTTGCTGTCAATTAAGCCTTCAATTTAGTTCCCTCATTCGTAAGAAACAAGTGAAGGGCAAAACCAAATACAGTTAGGAGAATAGCAACTTTATTTCCTCAGCTCTTTAGTTCTCATGCTTCACAACAGTTATACAGCTCAAAAAACATTGGCAAGATGTTTGCTTAGTTGAATTATAAACAGGTTCCTTTGAAAGAAGGGAGAACAGGAAGGTGTAAATTCAAAGTTCTGTGCCTACAAGTGCCTACACATACAATTTAAAAATCAGAAAACCTAGTATAGGTAAAGTTACATTTAAAATACTAAGCTGCTAATAAAGGCCCTGACCTGTTATAAGCACTGAGTCTATTGATTCAAAGTGAGAAATGCAGAAGGAATATAACTCAGTCACTAAGTCCAGACACCAGCTGATCCAGGCAAGTATAGAGACCTTCCCAGTTCATGAGATGTTTTTTTTAACCACAGAACATCAAGATAACCTACACCAAGCACAGTTTCCCATCTTCATTAAACGTTTCAATGGCAAAAAGCTGGACTGCAACTAAATCATGCCAAATACCTCAACACATTCCAGAAAGAGTAATAGCTAGCATTCACAGTGTGCCATTCATCAGTTTAAATGCAGAACCACCAGCCCAGTTTCCCACAGGCACCAAATCACACACCACCATGTACAGAGGCATACTTAGAACTTCTACATCCACTAGAATAGTACAGATCTATGATTTCAAGTATGGGAATCTGCTCAAACACCAACCTGCCTCAAGCTCTTAGTGAGAACTAACATTTCCCTAGTTATTCAAATGACGAATTTCTCCACTTGAACTTGTGGTCTTCCCATATTCAGTGCTACAAAGGACACTTTGCACGTGTTTTTATGATAATTAGGGATCTCCCTCCTGAAAGTAAGTGCTAGGGAAAAAAACAGCAAAATACAAGTCTCTAACAGGGTTCAAATCATTCAGGTGGCTCCCCTGAATGCCTTCTGAGTGGTCACTGTTTCGACCTACATATCAGGCATGCAGTATACTCCAGCATCATTTCAACAGAACTTCAGCTTCTCCATATGTTTTCTTCATATGCCCAACAAATATACCCAACAATCGTACCCTGATATGAGTACAGAAAGGAAAATGCTAACACAAAATTCTCCAATGACATTATTCTGAGTCTATAAACCTGGAATGTAAAGGGGCAATTCCATAATTGTGCCATGGAGTACCAATTAAAAAATGGTATTCAAAAAGAAGAAAGCCAATTCAAGAAACATAAGGGGGAAATGGCAGTCACAACACTTACAAAGAAAAAAAAAAAAAAAAAAACACAAACCCTGACAGTCAGAGCTATCCATATCTGACAGTGAGGCTCAAGAACAGCTGTTGGTTCTGCCAAACAAACTGAAATACATTCCTTTGCTATCCTCCCAGTGTCACCCAAACAGGATTTCCTGTATTAAATTCATTTTTCAGCCTTAAATCACATGCACAGTGAACCCAGCTTTAAAAATACTGACATTGAGAGCATATTTCTTATTCTTTGCATAGCTACTGAAAGATGAGTCCTATTACCCGGAATTAGCACTTCTAAAATAAACATATTACCCTATTTTTTCCCCAAGTTTCACTATGATCTGAAAAATCCCAAATGTTTTTTATTCAGTTCATTTAACAGTAACTCCTACTACAGGCAAAACAATTCAAGAGATACAGGCGGGGAGATACCTGCCCTGCTGCACTTTTTGGGAGGTTAGTGTTCAGTGGTATCACACCCCCCAGCTCCACCAGCTGCTGCTCTAGGTAAGGACAAAGCCCATTTAGGAAACTGAATGAGATCATACTTGAACATATTTATTCAGCGCTAGGATAATTTCTGTACACTATCTTTTTCTGTTAGGTAAAAGTTGTCATTTGCTGTAACAAACAACAGATTACAATTGCTTAAAAGAAAAGCTGACTTGGGAAGCAACACCTCTCTTATTACCAAACAAATACCATTTGTTATCTCTAACCTTCCTTGCCGCAATCAAAGATGAATCCCATGCATTTGCACTTCATAAATATAGCAACAATTGCACACAGAAGTTGGTCCCACACAGCAGCTGTGCTGTAAAACTGAATCAGAGAAATTAGGAGCCAAAAAGACTACCCACTGCATCAACTGGCACATCCTCCACAAGCACATGTACAAGCACAGCCTTGGCCACCTTGTGCAACCAAGCCACTAGTGAGTCACAGTGGTTTATAATGTCCTCCTGCGGGTAACATTCTCTGCTCAGTACCTCATTAGAAACATGGTTTCTGGATATTCTGATTCCATTTGTCTTCCTTCCCCATTTTCATTAATTCTATAAACACCTTTTTCCACCACTCCCCTCTCTAGGGTTTTCTGAATTCCAGGCCAGGAAACTCACAAGTCATTACAACCATCTTTCCCTTCTTTCATTCCCCCCATTAAATTTCACAAGTGTAACAACTAAGCATCCAGAAGTCAATCCTTGCCCCATCTACCTCCTTTAATTTCAAACTCAAAAGGAGGAAATTTACTAACAGCTTACCAGGACCATCAGCTAGGTTACCATAACATTAAAAGTTACAGAGTCAAGTAGGTAAAGGACGAGACAGTGAGAAGCGAAACAGTTTAAGAGAAGCTACGTGAGAGAAAGCACGCACAAACCCTTGAAGGTGCCTTCAGGAAGGGTTACAGACCAGCAGAACTGTGTTTGACAGCAACTCATTCCAGTGAGACAGGAATCAGTGGTCATTTTCGGTTTACTCCATAAAAATTAATTTTTCCCCATCCATGCTGTTCAAACAGGCATGCCAGAAACACGCACACTGTAACAGATACGGTCTGATACACTGAAATGTTGTTGTTACAAGTGTGTTTCACCCTCCTTACTACACTAAAACACACATCAACAGTTCTACAACACTGAGATTCCAAGGCAACCCTAATACCTCATAAACTTGTGCCCATCCTGATGCTACAGTCAGTTTTCCAGTGCTTCAGGATTACATCTTTTGCCAACATTCATATCATCCCAGACTTCCTCATGTATCATTATTATTTGTTTTTCCATGGAAAGCAATTTTGGGAAAATGCCTTCCATTATATTATTCTTCATTTGGCATTCGGATTATACAACATTCTGAGACTTAAAGAATTAAACTGAAAGAACAGAATAAAACAGTTCATCCTTCATAAAAGACAGGTCTTTATTACTAAAAAACTGAAGAGTTCCCATTTGCAAACATCTCCACTGGATATTTATTATATGATCAACAGGATGCATTTTTGTTCGGAGCTGCAAAAAAATATGGGGATGTAGTCACTATTTTTAGACATGCCACAGAAACATGGAAATATTTTCACGACAAGGAAAGACAAGAAGTTAAGATATCTGACTAATGACCTTTAACGAACTCTTAAGTTCCCTTGGACAGTATGCATTACATACACATTTTGTTTGGGGTCAAATAACTTACTTCCTCATTCAATGCAAATCAAGAATTTATTTATCCATATATTGTATAAAGCAAGTCCATGAAATCAAGCTACAGACTTTAGGCATTTTATTATAAATCCCTGTAGGTCATTGCCCACAATATCCACAATGGACTACAAAAGCAAAGGGAAAACACCCTCCTTAAAATACAGTTTTTGGGAAAAATGAGCTCAGAGATTAAGGTGATAGATGGCAGATGCCAACAAATACATATAAAATTTATATACTCAAGAACCACTATTTTACTGGTGGAAAGCATCTGAGCAAAGTATATGGTTCATATCATCAAGTTCAAGCATTACAACATCTCAACTAAAATAACAGGACTGCAAGCTAAATGAATTCACAAGGTCAGGACTGGAGAGGGCTATATTTTTATGCTTCATTTAATTACCCCACAAAAACTGTATATACATCCGTTTTTGTAACAACACTGTGTTTAATACAGTGGTCTAATCATACCATAGAGCTTAAGAATCATTTTTACAAGTACTTAGAAGAAATCCTTCTGTATTCTTTCAAAGTAATCACCCAGTAAAGGGCTTTAGTCAACCTGAAGCTTATATACATAGAAATTGCAAGGGAGTCTGTGCACTTCAATGTATTTAAAATGTTTCTGAACATATGTATACAGAGTATCAAGGTTGTGCACATCAAAAATGCACTTGTAGGACGTAGCACAGACTTTCCAGTGCAAAGAGACACCGGCATTTTAAGAGCTCTGTTTACCCAGATGTTTCCCCTTAGAAATTCTTGCACCTGGGAGAATGACAGAAGTATCAAACACATACAACAAAACATTTCAGTACTACATAGGGAAGGTGCCATAAGAAAGGCCTTCATCCTCAGGTCAGTATCAACAAGGACAGTGCTAAGTCTTTCACTCTGGCAGGCAAAAAGAACTTTGTCTTCCATGGAGACATGAGTTAACTTGATATTCAATTATAGTATAATATTAAAACTTCTACAAATTTTTCTCCCACAATATTACACTCTAGCTCCTATAAGACAATGGAAGTATCACAAAAAAAAAATATCTCAATGAGATTGTTATTATGAGGTAATAGCATAAATATATTATGGGAAGTTTATAAGCCTAGAACACAAGAATATATTTGCATACTTATTTTACAGTGTTTACTTCCTTCCTATTTGCTACACAAGTGAGCTGACATTACTTCTTTCAATTAAATTCTGCATTTTAAGTAACAGCATAAAATTGCATATATTCCACCCAACACAAATCAGGCCTCTCCTGAAGCCACAAAGACCCTTTTTTTTCCGTCATTCACTTGTCCAAGACGCAAAGCATAGCTGTCAATCAGTTCCCATCCCTGACAGCATAATTGCTGAACAGTTCAGAACACAAAAAACATGAGGAGGGTTAAGACCAAAAGAATACCAGCAATATTCCTCCTTGCACACTTTAGTTCTTATTTAGGATTCTTCTTTGTTAAGATTCCTCTCCAGCCACTGTTAGAGCAAAACAAGGAATCTGTAGAGAAAGGTTGGGAAGGCCTTGAAAGCCAGCATTGCCAAATAAGATGGGCTTATACAACTCCTACCCATTTCAAAAACAAGCTGTAGCATCATTTATCAAGAGATGCCTCATCTTTCAGGAGCAGGTTTGTCTTTACCACTAGCTCCAAGACTCCATTTTCCAACTTCTTACCTGGTCCACACTCCCCTCCCTCAGCCTGAACATATGTGAATGTTTTCATCTGTGAATGCCCAGCAAAACTACATCTCACTGAAGAAATGGCATCTTTCTTCTCGTTTTGCTGCTGCCAAGTCAGTATTCTATCTGCAAAATTTATTTGAAAAATTTTAAGCTGTCTGGTGTGAAATACCACGCCTTGTAGAACTCAAGTAAATACCTAAGTTCATCAAGTGATTTAACAGCTACATACCACAGCAGAGTAGGAATTTTTCTGGACTTGGGATCTGTATCAGAAGATGCAGAGATTTCTTTAAATCAAGATGCAACAGATGTGACATTTTTGACAACCAAGAGGCAGCCATTCCTTACTGGACCCAAAAGGAGCTTTGATTTTCAGTCTATGCAGACTGAAAGTCCAGCTTGTACTGATGCAAGTATAAATGAGAAATACTGGCACATATTAAGGCATTTATTAGTTTTTTTTAATAACTCTCTCCCCTTTTCAAAATCCCTAATTCAAAATTTTATAGAAGAAAATCAAAGAGAAGAGTGTCTATAGCTATATCCATCTTCAGGCTTTGCAATTCTTTTAGAATCAGTGATCTAGAAAAACATTTCACTTTTTTTTTTTAGTTATTTTGAAAACTGCATAAATACCGTTGACTTGGACTAGACTGATCTTGGCCTTGAAAATATCAGCTATCTAATATCTACTATTAAAATTCCATATTACCAAAAGAATTTCTGGTCTTCTTAGAGAAGGTTATTTATATTCCACTTCCTGAAATGGAAATTCAAAGTTTCCAAAGATAAAAATGTTTGTGACTCACTGCGGGGGTTTTGCAAGATACATCTCTTTAAATCTGAGCAAGTCAGGCGGTATGGGTAGCTGATATAAATGTGAGCAAAAACATTTTCTTCAGATTCTACCAACGTGCCCATTTCCAAAGTTCTACTTTCCATCCAGCACAACTTATGCTTTGTTAGCAACAGCACACAAGTAAAGGACACTGTTCTAGTAATTGCAAGTGTTGCAATATTTATAACTTAGAAATACTACAAAAAGAACTTTTTTTATGATGAGGTAGGTGAATCACTGCACAGATTGCCCAGCAAGGTAGTGGATGCCCCATCCCTGGAAACATTCCAGGTCAGGTTGGACAGGGCTCTGAGCAACCTGATCTAATTGAAGATGTCCCTGCTCACTGCAGTGGGGCTGGACTAGATGACCTTTAAAGGTACCTTTCAAATCCTATGATTTTTTGGGACCTAAAAAAAAAAGGCCGCAGAAGCAATTTTGGTTCATGGGTTCATGTCCTCCCTTTCTGTTCTTTCAAAACACAGATAGAAAATTTTATAGATGACATCTTTGCAGCTTTGTTTAAAAGACAACAAATTATTCCTGATGGTCTCAATTGCATTTTCAGAAAAACATTTTATTAGCACATTTGAAAAAAATGAAACAACTCAAAGTCAACTCCACTAGCTCAGACTACTTAAGCAGCTGCTGTATGACTAAATAAAGTATATTTCTCTGCTTAGCAGAGGAGAGGAATTTCCCCTCCCAATGCCCTCAAGGCTTTTGATGCATTTTTTTCCTTTTCACAGAAGAAATGATTAATAGCTATGGCTTAAATCCAATGTACAGTTTTGGCAGCTGCTGATGGGCCACTCCATCTACTTGCTGCTCTCTTTGCTACGCACAACACGTGCTGTTAAATGCATGCTGTCAAAAGTGCTAAAATGATTCCCTTTTAAATCTGGTAAATCTAGATTATGACTGCTTGAAGAAGTTGGTACTTAACTGCAGGTATAGAAAACAGGCAAACATTTTTCCTGTAAAATTTGGCATGTCAGTTTTCAAAGCACATAAAAAGCACCATCAGGTTAAAAAAAGTTATAATTTTTCCACTGTTTACAGAGCAAGCTTTAATTAAACAAATTGCAAACCTTCCTATGAGCAACAACGCAGCTGTGAAAAACAAGCAAGTCTCACGACTACTGGAAGTCTATTTTTTGCCTCCATAGTTTACACAGGCAGTATTGTCTCTCAAATTACAGTTTAGCTATGATGGAAACAGATCTGTTTTCAGATTACCAAAATAAAACCTCTCTCTCCAGTACAGTGTCAAACCAAGAATTAAAAAAGAAAAGTTTATTTAAGGTATTTATGTATTTAAGAACATTGTGCCATGATTTTTATTTCAGTCCCTTGCATACAATATAGCCTTTGAGAGAACAAGAGCATCCCAAAGACAAAGACGCTACTCCTAACTCTTCAAGATCATTTAAAGTCAAATAAATGCTTTGCTGTCTTAAATACCAAGGAGTAAAGATATTTCATTTCCAATAGCAACAAAAAGTTGAGTCTTCATCAGGTTTTAGAATGTTTCTGTATAGAAATAAGAGAGTTATAAGCTTTACTATAAAAGAACAAATTGGAGATAATGGAGATCTTGAAGTGTTATTTAATTTCTTCCTACTTTGAACTTAAAAGTCTTATTTCATGTATTAATTTTGAATGTTACCTCTGTTTTGAAGCTGTGCTAGCAGTGTATACACCAATGCCAGCATCAATCATTTCCTTCAGTTTTCTTTTGGTTTGCCCAGTTTTAAGCTGAGAAAAAAAGAATGCAGGTAATCCATGTAAGGTCACTTCACTGAAATTGGAAGGTCTTGCTTGTTTAATTTGACATTAGCAGTGTTGCTTTCAATTTCAAATTGGTACAACCAGGTTTTAAGAAAAAAAAATTAAAGTGTTTAAATACTTTAAACTAGTATTTACAGACACTATATTATCAATGGAATAGGGACAAAAAGTTTCACTAGCCCACAATTTTCTCTCCACAAGAACTGCTCGGTAGCCAAGCATAAAATTACAGAAAAGTTGTTTACCTTATTAATTTACTAAAAGTCTATCTGGTATTCTAAAGGAATCCTCCTCAAACCATAGAATCACAAATCCATAGGTTCCCTCCTCTCCCCTTACAGTAACAGGAGCACTTCTTTTTGAAAGACATGCCAGGTTAGTAAAATCAGAAATAATACTACAAAAGACCCAGTCAACCCATGTTCCTGTTCATACTCCTGAAACGGAGTCATTAGTCCAACCTTTACTTTTAAGTCAGCCTGCCTAGTAGTTTCATATAGCAATTTTTTGTCATCTTAGCACGCTTCTCTCACACTTTTTTCTCTCTGTACAGGGTTTGTAGTGAGTTGCACCATGTGTTTGTAATATACTGGAAGAAGTCAGAGAATTGTGTCATTTTGTGAATAGCAGCAGTGAGATGAAAAGTACCTATTGACATCACAGGCATCCAAAAATTTAGAAACACCTGCAGATCAGTTAGCTTAAGAGTCATTTAATTCACCGGTGAAGTAATACTTGTACAGAAACAGAGCAAGGAGACTACAAAAAATTTACTAAATTTTATTAAAATGAAAGCTGTTATTATCACACCTACACCCTCTCTGTCTCCAGACAGGTCTATAAAAATAACAGCCTGCAAAGCAGTCAAAGCTAGTTGACACATGCAGAGACATCTACAAAAGATGCTTTGCCGTTACAGTTTATGTCACTTCTCAGAACAAAATGAGTATTTGGTGATATGACATGATCAAAAGCATTTTTGCTAATGTAAAAACTGATCAGAGCTTAAGTTAGACTGGTACCACTGTACAGGAGAGCATCACTGACACTCCTCTTCCTTCTGAGATCCCAGCACAGATATGAGAAACTCCCACAATCTACAGTCTGCAATTTATATATGAAATTAGAGCCTATTAAATCAGTGCATGAACAGCCTTGCCAATACCGTTCATTTAAATCAAGGAGATGCTCAAATCGAATTAAAGCACATTTCTACCTCAATCTGAATAAATAGTAGGGGAAAAAAAAAGAAAAACAAACAACAAAATAGAAAAAAGCTAAAAGCCTGGTCACACTGAAGAAGCCCTTCACATATTTTTTTTTGCAATAAAAGATATTCACATACTTGCTTCTGTAAATTAAAATTAACGAGGTTACCTTTAAACTTACCTCAGTCGTATTTAAGCAAAAATATGGGCTGAGTCACTATACATTCAAGTCCACTACTTCTCCTTATATAACCTTCCTCTGAAAGTTAGTTTCTTCTGCCACTATGGTAAATGAAACAATATGACTTTCTAAAGAACCACAGATCAAGTGCCAAGTGCTGGAGGGGACAGTTAACAGAGGGAGAAAAAGAAGCTACCTGGAAACATGCACCACATACTCTGACCTCCTACCCTCTTCTATTTCATTCCTTTTCCTGTACTACTCACCTGGGGCTTAGCCTTTAAAAACCACTAACCTCTTAAAAAGACATTGTTCTGGTAAAGTGGTTAATATTCATCTACTACACATTAAAATGTCACATAAAGTGGTACCTACTCTGTTGGCTGCTAGGCTGCTTCTGGCGAACATCACTGCACTTCATTATTTAACAACTTCCTCAGCCTTCAAAAACTGTCTGGACTAGTAGGCTGAAGGTCATTAACATTTTAAAATGCCTACAGGTAATATTTCCAAGTTGTCCAAGAGAGTAATTACTGCCCATACTATTGTTAAATATTAGCACTTGTTCACATTATAGAATCCAACATACACTTTCAAGTTGGACATTATATTAATTTTGCATACAAACACTTTTCCCCCTCAAATAAGCTACACTTAAGGGAAACGGGACAAAATATTGATATCAAATTATCTTTCTGGGGTTTGGATAATGAAGGAAAAAAAGGTCACATTAACATGAAAAAACAATAATTGTATACAAAATACATTCTTCAGAGTTACAGGATGCTCTCTTCATTCTGAAGGAGGGCAAAAGTTACAGATGGTTCTTTCAATAAAAGCCTTCCATAGACAGCAGCACAGTGGTGTATAACCAGTAAAACTATGACAAAATACTCTCTCCCTTCCTCTAGCTGACAAAAAGGGTCAAAGTTACCTGAAACTGTAGCAGGCTCACTAATGAAAGTCTGTTTAAGTCTTCTAGATTGCAAGGACAGTTTCACTAGTAATCATTTGCTTTACTATAAAGGTTGACTGGTGAAAGTTTTTATCTCATCCTCACAATTTGGTTTGTTTTTATAGGCTAACCATGGAGATCTAAGAACCCATGCAAACATACATTGTAACCGAATTAGCTCCTCCAAACTGTGAGATTTTTACACATTCACCTACCGAGTCAAACTGCAGGGCATCAGAAACATCTTTTGCCACCCTTAAGGAGCTAAAAGATATGCAAAAGTAATTTTCTCCAGAGAGTGTTAGAAGCAAGTGCACATGGGTGGCAGACAGACAGGGTTAGATAAAGCTACTAACTTTAAAATTATTTTTTTAATGACTCAGCTAATATAAATGGCTCTAAAGTTCCTACAAACAGCAGCCTACCAGCAGTTCCATCACCTGAAAAGCCTTAGGATCTGCCTTCCGAAACAGGCAATATCTTTCAGCTGTCCACAGGACAGCAATTACAGAAGTCATAATGCAGAAACACAAAAAACGTGGGTTTTTTTTTTTCTCAACACTGCTATCATTGGAACTACTGTAACTTCTAGACATGCTCAAAAAAGCTGGACACAAAAATCTACACCAGAGTTTTTCTATTAAAAAGTCAAATTATCTGGAAAAAAGCACTCAAGTCCTCTGCTTGCTGTCCCAGTTTTAATGACAGTAGACAGAAAAGCTGTCTGGCATTAGAATATTTGCTTGCACATGTAAAAATATATCTTTAACTCACACTCTAGATTTACACTGACTATAAAAGCATTTCTTAGCATCCAGATCCACAATTTTTCCCACTGCTACTTTGTCAAATGCCAAACAAGCAGCAGCTCACAGAAAATGCAAGAGATAAAGCTTTATTTCTTTAAACTACTTAGAAATCCAACTAAATACCTTCAGGGTTCCACTACAAGATATTAAGAGACTTAATTCCGGATGCCATCTATATTTTTTAAGCTGGCATAGCATTTGAATAATTTACTTGCCAGCTGATTTTCCAAATTACCTCTTTAACAAACATGGGAAAAGACTGACAAACTGCTACCCACAACCCCAGATACGAAATACTGATTTGGAAAGTACATCCTCATTCTTACAGTCATTTATCCTACGCAGAGTGGAGAAGTTTTGTTTCCTTTCTTAAAGCCATACTTTATTTGTTAAAACTGAGAATGACTATGAAATGTTAGATCCGTGTTAATAGTAACTATAACTCGCACTAACTAAAGACAACATCTTGAGAACAAAATAACAGAAGACCCTCCACAACTGAACATATAGAGCATATTCCTGCTGTTTCAAGCATTCCATGCTATCCAGCGATACCATTTCAGTGTAGCCATATTTGTTTCAGCTGCCTTAATGCATTTATTCATAACACAAAATAAAACAAAACCAAACAAACCACACGCACCCCACGGGAGAGAAAGGTCATTTTCTTGATTTTATCTGAGTGTAAACAGATGTTTGAATAGAATATTTTTGAGCATAAACACAGTCAGAAAACATTTCTAAAGTGTGTCATTTCAGTATCATGTTGTTGTTACTAGGAACTTTATTTTTAATAAAAAGCAAATGCAAACCTCAGCCTATTGATTAAATAGGAATGTCATAAGTAACAAGCCAAATAAAAAATAATCCTAGGGGTTATTTTTCAGTTTCAGCATACTATGAGATGTCAGTGCAATTGCTAACTCATCCTTCAGATTTTGTCGCTGTATGGGATTTATAAAAGAGGTGGGTTTTTTTAGGCTGGAGAAAGAATCTCTCCATGAGCAGCAAGTAGGGTTTAGTGATTATGACACACTGAATTCCTTTTACCCCTTAAAGCATTTTTCTTGCATTGTTCAACACCAAAGTGAATAATTTTGGAATTTTAGAAAGCTGAATCCTAGCAGCACAAACCAATCAGAAACAAAGTTCCACACACAAAAAGCCTGCAACTGTGAGAAGAATGAGAAGAGCAGAGAGACAAGGGGGGGGAAATTTAAAACTTTACAGTTGATACTGGGAGATTCTCAGAGAAAGGGAAAAAGCCTTCTGTTCATTCAAGAAACAGAATTAGGTGATGGTAGTATAACATGCAAGCTGAAACTCACAAAAGATGACCCGCTATGTGGGGGATGCTGCATTAACTAGTGCAACATTTTTTTTTCTATCTGAGAACATTACCTTCTCCTGAGAAAATTAACTAAAATGGCAAATTAATTCCTAAAAAATAACTTCCTTTTAATATTATCAAAGTAAAGAATTTTTAAGGTAATTAAATTGGAATCTATTTGAAAAGCTAGAGGAGTTTGTCCCTAAGCAGCAGGCTCCTAACTAAAATTTTCTAAATGACTCATGATTGCAGCATCTCCAAGTTTTGTAAGTGTACTCTGAGCAGGTTATCTTTCCAGAGCAGCTGCAATGCAGGTATTGCAGGGCCATGCTATCCTTAGAGCTGGAATTTGCTGAAATGACTCAACATCAAGCAGCTGCTGCTAAGCACTGTTGTGCTGCCTGCAGACCACCACGTTTGACGGTCTGTCACTGCAGGCAGTCATAGATCATCTGCAGAACAACTAGGCCTTTCTTTTACAGACACTACTTTGTCCTTTTTCACTACTTACAGACACTATTTTGTCATTTTCTTCTTAAAATAAATACAAACCCACACATCCATCTCGAAAGACAAATGTCCCTTCTGATGTTTTAGAGAGCAGATACCAAACTAAGAACCCAAATAGCAGAGGCAAAAACGATCACTTTCAGCATGCCACACATGGCCTCTTGCCTTACTTTACAGCTACCAAATCCACTCATTACATCAAATACAAAATTATTCATTTCGACATGCAACTAAATTCCAGTGGTTTCAAGGCGAAGTTTCAACAGAGAGCAAAGCATCTCAAAAGATGCCTACCACCCCTCAGCAGTTCACAACTGGAAGACAAGACAGAAGCTGGTAGATGTTAAAAGGGGTTTTTTTGTCATAACGATAGGTCCCTGATATTTTACAGGGTTAGCATTAGGCAAACAAGAAAAACATGAACGCAGTCTAATTATTATGGTGACTACTTGAAAACAAAAGTTGTGAAAACACAAAGCTACTCTCCCTCTGCAGAGCCTGCGGAATATTTGGGCCAATGAAAAAAAAGGACAGGACTACCAGTCCACAAAACCTCTGAGCACTGGGTCTCATATGACACTTGGGGTTTTATGCCATCTCCTAGTTAAATACAGAATTAAAAACTGATATCCAAATTATCAGGGCATCAGTGTAGAAAAATATTTTGTTTGTGATTGTTTCTCAAGAAATGCCACAATAATTTTTTGAATAAATTTAGAACATTTTAGTAAGTACTTTGAATTTCAACAGCTAAGAAAACTTTCAGACATACAGAGGTGGTTTCATAAGCCTCTTTCACACTGCATAGTGCAGATGAGATTGTTAAACAGTGATGACTGCACTCACAATTTGTTTTCCTGAAACCTTTTCAAGACAACACATTGCAAACTCTCTTAAAACTAAATGCAAAGTACTAAACACAAATCAGATTCATTATAAAAAGTTATACAACAGCCAGATATACAAATATGAAGTTAAAATGTTCAACTATTGATGACAGTCCTAATTCTAAATATAATTTAGTTTAGTGAATATGGAAGTGTGAAACAACATAAAACAAAGTCAAATGACAAAATAGTCATTATAGACTATATAACATACTGTCAAACCCATATTCTGAAAAGGAGTTACTTGTCCTCAGAAGTTTCAATAACAGGTTTAAATAAATTTTAAAAATTGGAACATCACAAGGAGACCTGGTGCATGACCCTTGTTAAGTTAAAGATTTTCATCATGTCTTCAAATACAACTTCATTTTGAATTCCTTATAGCAATAGTTATTCCTCAAATGTACTGTACAGTACAAGCTTGTTAAGTGGTCATACCACAAGCATACAAGTTCAGTTGTACTGCTGCATAAACAACAGCACAAACTTCAGTGACTAAACAGGGCTGTTTGCGACAAATCAATCCTAAATTTAAGACCTAACACTGAACCCTGACTAAGACAAAACCAGTTATTAAGTCAAAAGCCTTCATTGTATTCCCACATCTTTGCTGCCCTCAGCACTGCTGTATTCTCCGAGGGCTAGTTTAAGTGGTTAAGCCTTTTGTTTGTAAACTGGGGAGAATTTCTATACACCAGAACTAGCAAAAATTATCATGCATTTAATGACCATTTGCTTGTTATTCTCACCACCTCCAAGGTGGGAGAGACCTTTCACATTTAAGATCCTCCATGACCTTACATGGTTGGTAGAAGCATGAAACAAATAGGCATCTCCCTCAAGTATATATGTATCCCTATGTAAAAATAAGTCATTGAGGTCATCCACAAATCTGCATGGGAAATAAGTCCTACCAAATAGGATACAGCCTAAGTGCCTCTGCCTCCACATTCCAAGCCATGCATAGACTTTATTAAAAGAAGAAATAATTGAAACTGAAGCGATTACTGTCTTTTGCATTTTAATCAGTCATATAACTGAGGTGGACACCAAGAAATGATCTTAAATAGTTTCATTTTTGGAGGTGAAGCAGCATATGCTACAGTCACAGCATGATACAGCAGAGCTTAGGATCTGTGTTTCATTGTGGAAAAATACTTTCTGTTCAGTTTCTTTTGGGAAGGAGAGGAGAGAGGACATGCCAGAAAACCACAACAAGTAGCATTTTTTGGAGGAAGGCACTTCCTGACCTTAGCTTTCAGATAAATCCCAAACTGAAGACATCTATAAATAGAAGAAACAGGAAAAGAAATCAAGTAAGATATCAAATGTCACTTGTATAATGCAGAACTTTCCTTTTTCCTTAAAAGAAATTGTGACAGTTTTCCTAAGGCAACACACACTGTGCAAGTAGCCATACCTTAGCAGCCTAAATACCGGCCCTGCTATTTCTTCATTATCTCCTGGCTCATTTTACAAACTATTTAGAAATATTCTCCTCTAGTGTTCATAAATAACACTCAAACCTTGCAACAGGCAACTTATCACACACTCTCAAAACCATTTTATCACAGTGAATTTAACACATTATGGTATGGTTGCAAAACTTAATAAACGTGTCTTCTACTGTTTAATGTGTTTCACAAAGTTGGCAAGTTCTAGATATGTTAGTTCCTACTGAAACTAAGATTACCCTGGAACAACCAGGGTAGGTAAAGTCATCCTGAGAATGGTATTTCAGTAGCTATCTAACTGCAGAGGTGACAGGCCAATATTTGGCTGACAAACTGTGATAAGCGTGCTCTAAAAATAAACAGCAGCATATGAGGCAGCAAACATCACAAAGCTGTAGCTGTGGGTTTGGGGTTTTTTTTTATAAAATAGAAACCTCACACAATAAACCAAGATACCTTGTGAAGTTACTCATGGTTAGCAGAAGTAATACTTCACCTAAAAGCTATTTATAAAGGCCAGGGTAACCATTAGAGCACCTGTTTCGAACAAACCTCCTTTGTTCAAAAGAAATGTAAGGTAACTCACATGCTGGAACATGGGCCAATGTCAACAGCAAACCCAATTGGATTTATAGAGGTTGTGTCACTATAAACTGCATTACTTTCTTCATGACTAAATGTTCATTTAATATCAAGCCAAGATAGACTGTAAGGAAGTGCCATTATTTTCTCTTCACTTGTGAATTCACACAGCATATTCATCTACATAAGAACATTAGACCTTGATAAACATTGCTGTTGATAAACAGCAATGCTAGTTTATCAACCTAATAAAGGCAGAAGTTAGACATATGCCAATTCTGATGATGACATACTTGGAGTATTTGTATGTTTTGTTTTAAGAGTGAAAAATAACTTGTGTAACGTACACTGTAAGGCAATTCATAAATAAAAAGGAGTTTCTTTCCCATTCAGACATAAATACATGAGACAGAAAATGTTAGCCAAAATCACACACCTAAGTGCTCTCCTTGGAAGAAAAGTACCTCAAGTGATGACTTTAGGGCACAAAATTCAAAAAGCACTACTAATGGGGGTTTAGAAAGGGAAAAACTCTAAGACGTAAAATTAATAAAACAGAGATTAAACCATAGCACAAGACTAGGTAGAAAGAATAAGTACAAGATGGAGAAATTAAAACAGGATTTCTAATTTGCCTGGACATATAGAAACATACCATCTTCTCCCACAGATCAAAAAGAAATATCCTACCCCAGAACACGATTTTCTTTGCTCTGGGTCCCTAGTACAAAGCATTTCAAAGCTAACAAAGCATTTCTTCACCATCATGTTGTGCACCATTTCAATCATATTTTCCAGCAATATCCAGTAGTCCAGAGGTTTTTCAACTACTAAAGAAATATTCCTCGAAAAGTCATATTAAATTAAACAGTCGTAAAAGCTTCTTATAGAGTATTTACAAACAGTGGAGACCAGCTATCCGTCAATCCTCAGTCTGCTAAAATACAAGCTAATAGCACTAAAATAGACACCTGCCTAAAACACAGCAGAGATGGAATATACTCCTCTCTTCCACCTCCACAAATACCCACAACACAGCAACAGCTATCATCCTTCCCTTGCTGTTGTTACCTCAAACCATTTTTAACAGCTGAGCTGGAATTGTGTCGTCATCTGATAGCTGTTCAGTGGCCTACGACCAAGGAGTTGGCATTTTCCAACTAAATCATCATGAATTAAAACAAGGCACTGGTGCTAATTAGCAGCTTTCAGCAGTAATGGAGAAGCTGTGACAAGGACGGAAGTTCAATTACCCTCATTCCAGCAAGCGCCTGTTCCTGGTCAGCGTGTAGACAGAGGAGCCTCTTGTGTTTCCATATCTATGTCACATGTGAAATACTTCAGTCTTCAAATCAGACCACTGTGTGCTATTCACACGGGGTCTGGCTTTTTGTGCTTTGTATAACAAATTCATTGAAGACCCACAACAAATCTGATGCACTATCTAGCAATGTGTACCACAGATCAATGGAGAACATGAAATGCAACTCAGACTGAAACACTGGGAGTGTTCACCATCTGCTCATTACCTCCTTAGCAGCAAATACATTCAAGCTACTTAGCTACTGCACTAATAGAGTTTAGAGAGACATTACACCTGAACAGCACTCATCATTAACCAGTACACAATCTTATTTCTTCCTTCATACTCACATAGAGCATCCTCCATGAACTACAACCCATTTATTGTCTTTGTTAAGATAATATCATTTCAATCGATGGGCCACTTACCGCCTTCATTCTAGAAGCTATTGGTCATTAGAAATCACAACGTGTGTCGAGATCGAATACATCACTTCAGCTTTCAGCATCTTGTTATCAATTTAGCAACTGGCATAAAAACACCAACCACGTAAAACACCTTTGTCTCACATTTTGCTTCAGCAGCACCCAGCACTTGCTTTTTTCTTCCAGTTTTTGAGTCCTTGCAGAGACTCTGGTTTCTCTAGAGTTGAGGAGTGATTCCAGAGTGACAGGAGAGCTCCTGTCATGGTTTAGCAGAAGTATTTTCCGATATTTTCCAAACCACCCCATGCCACTTGCTCACTGCCCCCTTTCACATTTCCCTGCTACTGTGGCAGGACTGGAAGGGGAACTGAAGGCACAAAAGATAAAGATCACATGCTGAGATAAGAACATTATCATTTTGCTTATAAAGTTCAAAGCTATTTCAACACTAAGTACCATCACACATAATCACAGTAAAATGCCTCAACTTACAAATATTGACATCACTACTTAAACAAAAGTCCATCTTTTTTGTTACTATACCTATGGCACCTTCAAAAACTGTATGAGTAAGCAATGGGGTGCTGTGTTCTGGCAGCGCCTGCCTGCTTGTCCTGCAGCACTGATGAAGGAAAACACTTCAAACACCCACAGCAACACTGACAAGGGACACAAAGAAGCTGCACAGACAAGCCTCTTTCTAAATGTATCTAAATATTTACTACCACATACATATGCTGTGTACTCTGCTGTCTTTTGACAAATAGTAAAAGTCCACACAACCATTCAAATGAGCACTGGCTACTCACATGCAATGTCTAACTGATTTCAGCAAGGTTATGTATTTTGAGAAACTGTTTTGTGCAGGGGAGGGAATGGTTTCCTGTCAAGATTAAGCACTTACCTCAAAGTCGACACAAAAACAATAGAGAGCACATATTTTAAGTATGTCCCAATAGATTTCAAATGGAAAAACGTGTATGTCTCTTAACTTGGCATGCCATGTCACTTCTTTTTTTCCCCCAGCATGGGAAGAGAGCCCACCAGCAGCCAATTTTCAGGTACCATACAACAAAGCAATGTAAATACAGCCAAGATTCAGTATTAGCAATACCAAATAAAATATATCAGGCCTTATCTTAGCAATTCATCCAATCAATTCAGTGCATGAAAGGGTAGCATTACTACCCAGATTTCTTACCACTGTTATATTCTAACGGGTGAAAAAGCCCTTACTTTTGTAAAAAAGTTTCTTTTTATGTTAATCTTCATGAACAGAAAGGGAAGACCCCTCTCAAGAAGCATCTTGCCCATAAGCCTAATAAGTTTAAAAAAAATTCTCATTTTAGTAAATGCATCAAGAATAAATGATGTCATAATATTCTATCCAGTTTAATTTTTTTTTATACTTCTAGAAAGTGCTTGAAAATGAAGCACTCTCTGGGGAAGGTTATGCTATTTCAGAGGTTCCTAGACACAACCATGAGCATTTATTCTCAATCTTGTAGTCTTCACGCCTTCATCTGCACCAACACAAACATTTGAAGCCATAATCTAAACCAGATTGAGTCATGCAGATTATAGAAAGCAAAAAAACTCTCATACACCATCTCTTCTGTTCAGCTAACAAGATTGTACCACTTATCCTGTGTATATTGTAGCCTCAGAAAGAGTTGGATTGGCACAAATGAGGCAGCTGAGAACATCAGTATGGGAAACAAAGCTGTTAAACTTTGCTGCTCAAGAAGTATCATGAACCACAAAAGATGGTACCTTTGATTGCAGCAAGTCATATCTCAAGCAGAAGCTTCTTCTACCTGTACTGGTGGTATAGCCTTGTATATCCCATCAACTGCTTACAAACCACATTTGTGCAACATTTTATCTCACCCCTCTAAGTTTTCAGTTATTTTTAATTTTTCCCCAACAACAATTACAGTAAAATAAGGATGGGAGATAAGAGTATCCTTAAAAATACAGAACTGCAAATGCAAACTGGAAAAAAAAAAAAAAAAAAAAGACTATGTAATAAAAGGTTTTATTTATTAAGCCAAGTTTATTTTAAGACATACAAAAAGCAAGCAAACAGAAACAAACAGCCTAGTAAAGACAGTCAACAACAGGCATACTCCAGAAATGCATCTTTCATTAAACTTACTACCCATTCCCAGGTAATTTACACTGATATCAAATGCATTTTCATTGTGTTGGTGTTTATCAGAATACACACAAATAAGAGAAAAATAGTTAAGTTATGCTTTCCACAGAAATATTAATATAAGAATACTCCTTCAATCTTTATCAATCCTGAAAAGTAAACTTGTGCCCTCTACTCCCCCGTCTCCCACCAGTTTAAATATTTCAACCCTTTCTTATTTCTTCAGTGTTTTGCTCAGGTAATGATATCCATGCTGCTCATTATTGTTAACTAGAATTCTTTAGAACTGCTCTAAATCAAATATTGAATCTCCCTTACTCAGGTCAGACAAGACAGAGACACACAAAGAAACACATCTACAGCTATATCGGCATAACAGAGATACCCGGAGAGAAGAAACAGCTAATTTTAACTGCAAAACAAAGCTGTAAGAAAAGCACTGCAGTAGGGCTCTTCTCTCTCCCTTTTCAAGAAAAGTGGTCAACTTCACCAGCTTCAGGAAAAGGGAAGCAGACAACCACTTCCATTTTGAGACTTATTCAAATACACCCCTTCACGCAAAATATATCCAGCAAATTAAATCTGCAACACTGGCTGCAGCAAACAAGGCGTGCAGGCTCAGCTGCCCTCCACAAAGCATCTTTGTGGAGCTATCTTTCTGCCAGCGCTCCTTTTGAATCCCCAGACAATACCTCACAAAAATTAGATCTCCTACTGTGGGAAAGTTCCCAAAACACAAGCCAAAATACATTTTCTCATGAGGATACAAAAAACCTTCAATGAGGAAGTCAAAGTTCTTACAATGACCGTTCAGTGTGCATATAGTTATTCTTGAAACATGTGAACAGATTAGGTAGCAACATTCCGATAAAGGGAAAAAATTATTAAAATCAGATCAGTTATTCAACAGAATTAATTAGTAGCTACCAGTAGCTACCAGTAATTTGCACAGTCGTAGACCTTTTAAAACTTTTAAGCATATAGATTTTTTAAAAACAATAGAGTTCAAGAAACAATAACTTGTGAAAAAAAATCTTAGCTGAGCTCTATTGTAATGAGCATAAAATAAATGAATCATCTCTTTTTTTCCAGGTACTAATGGTTCTTCATGAATAACCTGATAACCCACAGAATACTCTATCCTCCTACTAAAGAAAAACACAAACTAGGGGAAATGCTTGTGTGTTCTTTATCTTTGCTGACCTACACTTTTACATCCAAGGAAAAGGTATCAATTTTGTGGTCTCAATAGACAATTTTGTTTTTTACTAGTTTTGGCAGAAGAGCAAGCCTATCTATGCCAATCAGTATCACTTCACAATAATCCTCCTCCACCGTAGGCTCCCCAGCAGCACCACTGGGCCCAACTCACCACAGGGGTGGGTGAGGATGGGTGGGAGGATGCTGGACTTTTGGCATCACAGAGAGTACAGACACATGCTCTTACATCTGAACAGCACGTTAAGAGGCAGCCTACTAAAAAAGCCTTGGCTGAGTAGAAGATCCCCAGGCTTTGGATCCAGCACTGCTCACTTCAGTATCTTCCCTAGGCAAGGAAAGCCTCCCAATTTTTAAGTGCAGGAAGGAGACTCTGCCCACAAAGGTTGTCAAAAACATGCTCACAGGAACATACCCAGCCCAAACCCAGTGCAAACACTTCTGCAGCCACAGCAGGGCAGAAATCATAAGCAAACTCTACAAAGCAGATAATTAATCAAGTAGGAAATTGCACAGAGTTTATCAGCGCTACAGTTAAACACTCACTTTCCAAGTTCCAAAAAAGCTGAGATATGTACAGCTAACTGAGCTGCAATCTTATGATGTAATGAGAAAGCAGACAAGTGTTTAGGATAAGACTTCAAATTGGCTGTTTCTATGCTATAGGTGAAGGTTTCCTGATCATACCAAGGTCTTTAATGTGTTGGCAAAAGATACAGCACCACAGAATCTACAAATGCAGAAAGTACTAGCCCTATGACAGGGAAGAACTATCGCAAAAGAAATTAAAAATTCAATACTCTTGCCCTTCTCAAAGCTCTTGGCAACAAAGATATGAATGGCTATGGGAAAATGCACACACACACCTCCCATCAGAAAGGCTGGGAAATAAACATAGTTCCTTTCAAAACAAACAGGATACTGAGCAGTCTATTGCAGCACATACCCTTAGTTTTGGGAAGGACATGAAAACTGACAGTGGAAGTTCAGAATAAAACATTCCAGGACTGTTTTAACACACTGAGATTAGAGACGTTACAAGAAAATCTGAGCTATGCAAGGGGTTTCAGTTTTTGTTATCAGCCACAAAAAGATATATTCACACCATTAAGTTTGTTGGGCATGAAATTACACTGCACAGCAATACTAGCTTGAGAAAAAACATTGACCAAAAAAAAAAAAAGTACATTTACTTCAAAAATACATTCTGTGATATTATTTCTGTACTAAACAAATACATTATTTGCTTTGTCAGGGGAAGGTATCACTTTTTCCCAGTAGTTACTTTGGATTTTATGTTTCCAGTGTAGTGCTGAAACACAGCAAGAAAAACCCCTATGGATAAAGGTCTCTAGATACTCGTGTCTGTTATAACTACTTTTTCATCTGTATCCACCTCCTGTATTTACACCCCAAAAGACACCGCTTAAAGTTCATCAGACACATTCAGGGGATGTTAACTATTAGGAACAAGTTTCCAAAACCCTGCAGTATCTATATGTTGGGGGGTTTTGTTGGGTTTGTTTGGGGGTTTTTTGGCCAGATCAACTACCCTTACAGCTGACTTGATGATGACAGTTTTACTTCAAGCCCACTGTCAAGCAAGAGAGAAGCCTGGACAAAGAACTAGCAACATTTCTTCATTAAGCTGTATTACTAACATTGCTCCCAACATTAACACAAAACATAACAGGCTCATGCCCCCACTTCAGACAGCAGTAAGCCTGAACACTACCATGGGAAGTGCAGTTAGAAATCTAATTTTGTTGGCCAAATGAGCTCCCCTCAAAGAAACAGAATGGCAAGCCTTGCAAGCTAAGGCTACCCTGAATAACCACATTACAAAGCCCTGAGATGCATTATGGAAAGACATTATAACAATGAAATGCGCCAAATACCAGGCATCAGCTGTCACAGTCCTTTGCTTTTCAGGGCTACCAAGAACCAGCAGGAGAATTTAGCAACAGAACCAGTCCTCAGCATTATACTGCTGTTAGCAGCGTGATAACAGGGGTTACTCGCCTCTTTAAATGCTAGCCTCTAAAAGATGGTAACATGCTGACAGTGAAGAAAATCTGAAAGTAAAGCTCAAGCTCCAAAATATTTTTGTTTGCCAAATGAAAGAAATCCCAAATAAGCTCTTCTGAGAAAGATCATTTTAGTCTTCTGGTGTGTTTGGTATCCAGACACATGATCAGCCTCAATTTAAAGACTAAATATAATTCTTTTGCTAGACTCACACATAAAACGCTTAGTTTCTATGATCCCATTAAATTACAAGGCCTTGTATTTATTTGCTAAGAGATCACTATAGCAAGAAGGAAATGTTCATTTCTAGCTTATCTGAAGATTGCACACAATCGTGCTATCACTGGTTACAAGTATAAAAATAACACAACTGGGGAACAAGCCGAAAGTTTATTTGGAAAACGCATAGGTACATCCTATAATTAAACCATTGTTCCTCTCAAGTGTTCAAGAAGGGAGTATCTGCTTAACAACAGCATCCTGTTTAGATGTCTTCTGACATTAAATGACGCACTAGTATCAAACCAAGGGCTACTGTACAGTTCTCCCGTCTGCCCTCAAGATGTGGTCTGATGCTGTTACATCTCTGCTACTCGTTACTGCTGTACTGAATTGCCTCAATGTACCACACCGGCAGTTTCCAGAGGAAAACCTTAGGCATTTAACATATATGAAGGCATACATTAAAAAATTTCTTCCTGCAGACGTCACTACATGGCACGAAAACAGTGAACTAGTATGCAGAGTTTCTGAAGTAACTAGCTGTTCACATACCATGCCACGCAAATGAGTTGTTAGGATAAAGAAAGATTAGGGCTCAGTTTCTCTAGTTTGAAAACAAAAGCAGCCCTATTTTTTCAGATTAAGCTACACCAGTATAAAACTGCATGCTTACTAAGCTGGCCTATGATGCCAATAAGAATTTGTTTTGAAAAGACTTAAAGCTATAACAGTCCATGTAAGACAACGTTTGGAGAAAAAAAAATAAAATTGCTATTACTCACATCTTAAGGGCATAAAACCATTTGTAATTTATGAACATTTAAAAGTTATATTCCCCAAAGTAGTTAAATTAACTTCCTAGTTCACGTCTTCAAAGAGAAAATGAATAGTTTAATACAGCAATTAAAGAGGAGAGCTCTGTTACACAACAGGCATGTTGAAGAGCAGCCATATATATACCTTTTTTTATTATTATTTATGAGCTTCTTTAGCCAACAGAATATGGAGTTGTAATTCACAAAATTCAGGAAAACTCTGTAAAGGAGGATACACCAAAGAGGTACAAAGTTACAATTTAACAAAGCAATTTCAGAATACACTGTTCCCTATTAAAAAAAAAAATCAGTACAGTCCAAAATTACCATGATATTTTTGCACTACAGAAGTTCATACCAAGTTAAGTTTGCTTTCTCCAACAATGTGCATCAGACTTAGTAGTTTTCAAAGCTGTACATACTGGCTATCATACTGTCTCTCCTTTCCTCTGAACCTGCAGTGAAGGCATTGTGCCAAATTTGCACCCTGACAATCCAGGGTGAATAGTCACGTCAAACGGATATATATTTCATCGTGATTTGGGAGAAACTGAGCCCCAAAGAATTTGTTAATGCAAGTAAGCAGCAAATATGCTACTAACATACTTCTCTTGCTATTTCCTGTACTGACATGAATATGATAAATATATTTTTTCTTTCCAACTCTCTCTCAACTTTAAAAAACCTCATGACTTCCCAAAAGCCAAAATTAAATAACTATCTTCATGAGATAGCATTGCAAAGACAGGAAAATACAAGTAAAGAGACAATTAAAAGTTACTTTAAGAGAGGAAGGAGAAACAAGGTCGTGGTACCTTTCTATATATTTTTTTTCCATTTACTTAACAACGAAAGATGACATGCATTAGCGTATTTCTTTCCAATTCCAATACTGCTGTAAAATAAAATCAAACTTCCAGAACACAGAATCTACATTAGAAAACTCTTTAACACACTCAATTCAACATGAGTTATTCACAAAAACATCAACCAAGTAAGTTTCCTGCTGCAAGCCCTGCTCTCCCCAGCAGCAACAGGAGGGCACGCCTGACTACCAGTTTCAAGTATTTCCAGTGCTAAAAACACACCACGTTTCCCACAAATTTGGTCTTATTTGTGGATTATTTAGGGCCAGTGTCAGCTTCATGGATTTAAGGGTGGGCTTCTTTTCCTGTGGTGATTGCCACAGCAGGCTGCCAGTCTGCTGATTCGGGAAGTTTTACAGCATTAACGCAGCCCTGGTGTTCCCGATTTAGCTCTCTGCTCTGTGCCCTTCACATAGGCTTTATCCCTGCATTCAGGCTGGATTCTTCACTGCGTCACTTCTTACTTTCTGCCTCTTTTGTTTGTTTATTACCCCTTCTAGACAGCAAGGCCAACTAACTGGCAAGGACGGGAGAAAGTTTTAACAGTTCATGGCACAGACCATGCCACAGGGAAAGCATCATCCCCCAGGCCCAGGCTGGTGGCCCCACAACCTGATCAACTGGTTTCTGAGCATCTGCCAGCTTCTGAACACCCAATCATCCTTCGATAACCATCTCCTGAGGCCGGACACTGCTGGTAGGCTCCCCCAGCTGGAATCTACACCTTTAACAACACAAGCAACCTCGCTGGGAGTTTGCAAAGAGTGTCTTCCCCAGGAGCACACACTTGGCCTTCTTCAGCTTTCACAACATACTGAAGGGCTGGGTCCAGCACCGAACGCAAACAGACATTTTTGGAAAGGTCAAACAAGGACAAGAAACAGCTTTAGCACCACAAAAACAAGTTCCAGAAGCAGCTTGTTTTTTTCTTATAAGTATAATTAAAAAAAAAAAAGATTTACCAAAGACATGCTACATATGATGCAGTCAGTATGCTTTTCCATGAGAAGTTTTATTTTCTCACACATATTCCATGAGCACGAGGATAAAAATAACATTACCACAATGACGTATCTATAGTAGGAGGAATGACTTATGGGTGCTGACCGAAAGTCAAGGTTTTCTCTTTGACCCCAATTTGAAATCATCCCCAGCCAGTCAGACGCCTGCCAAAACAATCACTAACACTTCTTCCCCAAAACCCGAACACAGGGACTGCTCAGAGAGCAGGACAAGCCTTTAAAAAATAGGACAGATGGCATTACAACTCCAAGCAAAGTAACTCCTTGTATCATTAGCTATTGAACCGCAGCTTGATGTGGGGATCAGTGTAAAGCTTATTAGTCTTTAGACAGTTGGCAGCAACAGCCACTGCAGCAAGCATTCGGGAGCAGAAGGAACTCATTCAGTTTACTTGTTTTTCAGGTCATGTTAAGTCAAAATGTTTCTGTACGCACTCCAGTCCCCAGCTTAACCTTTCTCAGCCTCTCTAAGTGCAACTACGCTTACAAACAGCTTCAACTCACACACTCCTCTGACAAAGAGGGCTCCAGGAGCCCGGCGCAGGTATCTAAAAAATTCCTGCCTGGTGCCATTGTGTAAGGATTTCACCCTACTTTGGGAGAGTAAGGACTTGCCAAGAATACCACTGACCTCAGCCCTTACATTATGAAACAGCGCTGCCAGCTCTAGCCAGCTATGTAAAAGTAGGGATTGAATTCAAATCCGGAGCCACAGCGTACTCCGGGGCAATAGCAAAACACACACGAAAAGAAAAACCCAAACGAAAAATCATACTCTTAAGTGCATTTTTCTTTTCACCGGAAGCAACCTTCAAAACAAGCCCAGCTGGCGCTTATCCCTCTTCTTTCCTCCCCCCCCGCCCCCCCCCCCCCCCCCAAATTAGCGAGTAGAAGGAAAGTTGTAGCGTTAACGAGCGCCTTCCCTTCCCGGGAGCTGCCGGCCGGGAATTCAGCGCTGGGGAGCTCGGCGGGGCTGGGCTGGGGGGAAAGGCCACCCTTCCACCCTTCCCCGGAGCCGCTGCGCTGCCGGAGGAGCGCGGCCGGGGCGCTCCCGGGGCTGCCCGGCTGGGGCTGCGCGGGGCGGGCGGAGCGGCCCCGCCACTACCGCCCCGAGCGCGGGTCCGCGGGCAAGGGGGACCTACCTGGGGGCTGCGCTCCGCCGGGTTCTTCATCACCGCCTGGCGGAAGCTGTTATCCACGTAGGACGCCATCGCGCCCCTCCTGCCTCCCTCCTGCCTCCCGCCGCCGCCGCCGCCGCCCGGGGAGGCGATGGGGGAGGGCCGGCCGGGGCCTGGCGCTGCGCGGCCGGGGCGCTGGGCGAGGAGCTGGGAGGCGGCGCGGAGGCACCGCGGGCTCAGCAGCGCCGCCGCCCGGAGCTGGAGGCGGTGGCCGAGCCCCGCCGGTGGCAGCGGCGGCGACAAGAGCTCGGCGCTCTCTCTCGACCCGGCTCTACGCCTCCCGCCGGCCCGCTCCGCCGCATCCCCCCGGGCACCGTCCTCGCCGCCTCCCTCCTCTTCCTCCTCCTCCTCCCATCCGGGCTGATGGGGGGCTACGCTCCCTCCTCTACGACGGGGAAGTTGCTGGCTCGGGGAGGCGGAGCGGCGGGGGGCGGGTGAAGGCGGGACGGAGCCGGGAGGGTGGGGCGGGGTGTCGGGGGTCGCGGCCGGCGAGGTCTCCTCCGGTGGCAGTGCTTCAGCATCCTACCCCTGGGAAAACATCCTTCTCGGTTTTTAAACAAAACAAATAAATAAATAAATAAAAGAAGTCTGACCAGCTGCCGCCATCGTCCTAAGACACGCGCATCACCGCAGCTTTGGCCGTGCGTCCTGTGGATGGATCCTGGTGCTGAGCAAACTGGACATCGAAACAAAAAAAAAAAAAAAAAAATAATGGCTCAATCTGCTGGATCTAGTGACTTCGGGGAGCCCACCTGTTGTCATGCTTCTCAAAAGTAATCCCTATCAGCCGGCTGTCCCCTCTGTCATTGCTATATGGGACAAAAACGAGGAAGGGATGTGAAATCTTTAATTAATCACTTTTCTGGGGATTATCTAGAGGCAGATTCTTCTCACGTGAACTTAAGTTTTTAAAGAATAAAGGGTCTCGCAACATGGCTGATTTTCTTTGTTTACCACGATACCGAGCACGTCTCAGCAGCAGCTTGACAAACGCAAATCATGGAAGTATTATTAACGTGCCATTAGCAGCAGGGTAATACTATTAATGTATTTGCCTTCACAAGCGATGTGTACCCTTCGCTGATACGGATCATGCAATGTAAATAATGTCAACACTAATAAATCTGTTTAATTCCCAGTCACTAGCAGTCACATTTCAATCCCAAGTAAGGAAGTGTCATCTTTATTTGATTTTTTTCTATTTGTGAAGAGTCCCAGGGATAACCATCTTTTCCTTACAAAACATACACTGCTGGTCTCAGGAGACAAAATCTTACACTTTTAGACATACATGGCTCTCAAAAATGCTGTCTTCAGACAGTAATCTTCTAAACCTACTGAATTTCTAGATATGGCTCATTAACAAAGATAGCTTTTCAGGCTAATCTCACTCTTATGTGTCAGCAAAATATTTTTGCAGTAATACCAATCATTCTGGATAGATTATGAGAAAATACTAGGGAGGGCTCCACATTCTCTACATCTTGCTTGTTGGAGCTTATTAGTAGTCCTTTAGGGGGAATTTTTTTTCTAACAGATTGAAAATGTAGTGTCCTTTGCCCTAAAAAATAACAGTTTAAATATGTCTCGTATTCATCATTCAGAGGGTATAATTTCTTCAAATTAATCAAGCCTGCAGCTATAGAAAAGTGTCAGCTTTTCCAAAGCTCAGTTTACCAATATGGAGTGCTGAAGTTCCCTTTTTTTGTGGGGCATATGTATAGGGCAAGTGCCACAGGAATGTGAGGAATGCTCTCCTGGGCTTCAATCCTCAAACACTCCAGGGCACCCATTCCCTCCTGCTACAGACTAGCTTGCCTGACATCTTTATATCTCTACATCAAAACAGAGCTACCCACTCTATTTTAATATGCAATTATCTTTCATTTCAGACCTATTAGCTGTAACAGCATCAAGTGAAGTGTTTTGCTCTGGTTAATTTTTTGCCGTGCTGTCTGGTAACACAATAGCTGTGATTCATAGGGATTTTTAACTTCAGCCAATGAGATCTGGGAGTTCTGATAGTACTCAGCTCAGTGTGACAAATCTCAATGGTTAGAGATGTATGTCAAAGGCCTATCACATGGTACGTGAACTGTTATAAATGGAAATGAATGAAAGCTAGAGAACTATGTACAAATACGCTCAAAGACTTACTAATAATATTTAAAGATTTATTGTGTTAGCACCTTTTTAGTGTCTGTAAGCAACATACTTGTATAATGAAAATGCTCCTGACTACTCATATCCTCTGTGACGGATACTAGTCTTTACTTTATGCTGTCTTTTTTCCTAGCTGAAATTAGTCTAGTTTTTTCAGAACAGAACAAATATACAAATCAGTAAATAACCATCAAGATACAGAACAAGGTCAATAATTATTGGAGAAAATACCCAATTATCACTGGAACCCCTGTTTTTCATGCAAATACTCAACAAAAGATAATTCACAGTGTCAAATGTTTTTGCAAATTCAATATTCTCTTAGTCTCACTGTTCTCCTGTTTTTCAACTTTAAAAATAAATCACTATGTTTTAAAATACACATATATACCAGGACATGCCATACCATTCATTTTGCTTTTTGGTTATTCCTCAGTCTACATATCTAGCCTTATTTACAATTGATTTTTTTCGAGGGTTAGGGGGCTATGACTGTGTTTTTCTGGTCATGTTAGTACATTATACAGGTTTCCAACTCCATATTACACAAGGAAACCAAGGGTTAACTGTATACATGCACTACATAGAGTACTGATATTTCAGCAGTATGAAAAGGCTGCAACTCAAAATATGACAGCTCAGCATAATATGCTTTTGCATAGCTATAACTAAGCACTATGTTATTTTAGAAAATATTTTTTTCTTGGAAATACAGAGTACCTGCCTTCCTGAATATCTCTGTTTGTTTCAAGTGGTGATTTGAAATGGTCAGGTCAAACAATTACTAAAATGCCAAGGAAACAAATTCAGTATTTCTGGGAGCTCTTTGTTCATTTGCTAAATCTCATTTTCAAGAAGATACATTTTGAAAGTCTTGCACTTGACTTAGTCACACAGCTTTTAATTCATTACAGCATTATTAGTCACCCACAGTTAAACAGTTGGTTTTCTCAGGACAGGCCCTGGTAGGGAAACAAAACATTGCCTCTTTGAGGGAGTTTAGTAAATTATATACAGTCGTCATGGTTATAAGCCCCAGGATGTCCTTTTCTCCCCTTTCTTTGGATAAGTACTCATTTCCATCTATCTTCTTGAGATGGCATGGCAGTTGAAGCAGATTCATGCTGCCAGACTCCAGCCCTAAGAGCTGCATCTTTCCTTCCCAGCTCTCTCTTCTCAGCAACCATAAAAACATACTTCCATAACTACTCATGGAGGTAGACAGTTATAGAGGAAGGGAGGTATCAGCCTGGTGAACCCCTCTGGAGCTGATCTTGAGAACAGTAACCAGTCCTTTTTGGGCTGGGCGGGAGCTAATTTTATTGGCTTTTAAGTCAGAGATTAATTATTTCAGGTACAAGGAAGGCCACTACCAAGGGGTGACAATTTCCTTTGAACAAGATTAGCCTTTGGGGTGGCACCATTTCCAAGAATGCTGTCTCTCTCCCTTTGGGATTTATATGTGGGTGGGATTGCTACCAGTTGCAATTTCAGTTTTTAGCATCTTTTACAATGTGATGAAGGATGTGTGTTTATTTGTTTGTTTGGGTGGGTGGTTTTGTCTGTTAATTTTTGTATACAACATCTTCTTGTTATTGTGGCAATTTGTCAATCAGCAATCACTAATATATGGGCACAGTATATAACAACTATTATGTGCCCCTGAATCAGAGGGTAGAATAGAAAGATATCAGTAGCTTAACATGGTCTGTACTAAAATAATCCTTGAATGTTTAATATAGTTTTACAGTCCCTTTGTACTCATAAGATGTATGAAAATATAAAGTTTATAAAAGAGAACTTGGCCTGTGCCATAAAAGAATAATCATCCTTTGTTTTTTCTTAAAGGAAAAAGAGAAGAAATTTTTACTTCTATAATATATTTTATGCATTTATTCAGAATTTGCCACTATTTGCATAGCTACGTTTGGGAATATTTATCATTTAACTTCTGCTGCAGCTGCAAATGTATGCAAGCCAGCTTTAGCTAGTTAGTTTAATACTAGCATCAACAGCTCAGGGACCAGCATGAACCATCCAAGTATTTACATGATCTTGGAGAGGAATTCGCAGCCCACACAGTGTTCTCTTCAGCTGTACTGATAAAGGTGCCCTGAGAAAAGGAAAGGTGGCTGATATCTGTATTGCAGCAGCACCCAGGAGGCATAGCAATTGATGGTGGCCCCTATGCTACACCCGGTGTGAACACTGAACAAATTAGCAGGAAATCCTGAAGGTCGAGCCTGTGTTTCTGAAGATCAGGTACATCTACACAAGCTTCACCTGTGCTTGTGACCATGCTACAGGTCTGGCCCTCATCTCTCAGGAGTGAAAGTGATGATAGAAGGTGATTGTGAGTCTTCTATGCTGGGAAGACTCACAAACCAGGAAACTGGGCTCCAGGTCTCATGTCATCATCTCCACCTTCTCCTTCTATGAAAAGAGACAGAAAAATAGCAACTAAACTCAGGTAAAGTATTCTGAGACATACAAAAAGCATTGCAAAGTGCTGTTACTAATAACAGTAGCAGCATTTTGATATTTTTTTAAAACAGAAAATTACCACAAACACAGAAATAGTCAAATAACGTCTTTTGTCATTATCAGGACGTGTGGTGAAAGAGGCTGGTTCGGTGGGATGGTGCAAAGCACGCAGCAGGAAGTTGGCAGATAGATGCTGGTGTGCTCTGAACAGGCTGCCAGCATGGAAAGGTGCCTTGTGGCAGTTCTCGAATTGCAGCTGCTACACAGTAGCAAAGGTATCAGAGAGACTAAGTCCAGTGTCATTTTAGATAGATGACACTTTCTGAATTATGCATGGGTTAAAAAATGCACCCCACTCCTTTCCAAATAGTCATCCATGATCTAGTAGAGGCAGGGTATACATAGGAACAATTTCAACTGCTGAATGTACATCATAAGAGTTTTGTGATCTAAATATTTGGTGTCAGATGTATTTTTAATAGTATATTTCAGTATATAGCATCCCAAATAAGGAAAAAATATTACATTCTTATTCATTCTCTTTGAAATTTTCATTACTGAACAAATTAAAGCCCAAGTTTACATTTCAGTGTTTTGCTTTTGAACCAGTGTATTTCGTAAAAGAAAATACAAACTTACTCTTTCTGAAATGGCTGCACTTGACTTGTATAAAATAATCTTTTGAAGTTTCTACAACCCAAACATTACATGATTGTGTCAAACTATCAAGAAGAGAAATTGTCTAAAAGTCAAACCTACACAGGAATACTATTTATTCAAAGCTGGCCAAGTCTTTAAAAGAATTTCACTCATGCATATTAACAATAGATAGATGGATGATCATTAATATCCAACCATACTGCTTTTCATAAAACACTAGATGATAAAGTTATCTAACAGACCATGCAGAATAATAAATAAAATATGTAAAGCTCTGAAAGGAAAATGAAACATATAGGAGGTGGAATTTTATTCCTGCACAAATATATCAAATATTTATAAGAGACAAAATTGTTAAGATTGTTATTAAGACCTTTCACTCCAAATGTGTTATTTTCAGTATTAGGATTCTATACTAACAGCCTAGTTTTCACTGACTGCCATCAGAAACCTATTCTTCCTTTTTCTTTTTTTTTTTTTTAGGTCAGCTTTATTATATATGATTAAAGCATTTGGCTTCAGTTCATAATAGCTGTTTCGAAAAATATGAATATATTTATAACTTTTGGCATTACTGCAGGGCATTATTCTACAAATTAAGTTTACAGCTGGTAGCATTTTTCCATAATGAATTATTGATTAATTATTCCAGATATTGCCTGTTCTTGCTCAACTACCAAGCACTGCTTACTGCACTGCTAAGTCAGCCCATGCTAGAACTATTCCTTGGACTGAGTCCCCATATGCTGCATTCCCATCAGCTTTCACCTCTTTAGTCTTGTCACTATCTTCCATGGAGATCATCCACACTCTTCCCTGCTTGCTTTAACACACTACAGTGAATCACAAATACGTTCCAACATGATACTACTGGCGCTTATTAGAAGAGCATTTGTATTTACATTGCTTCCTAACAACCTCCATAAATTACCTCCTTGCTTTGAAATTAATAGTCATTGTGTATAATGTTTATGTGGCTCAGCCTTCTTCATCTTTCAGTCACCAGTTAGATCTGCTCAAAGCATATGGGGATGTGTGGGTGTGTGCTTAAGTGAATGTTCCTCTGCTGTACATACATATCTTGGCAAAGCATATTCACACCTATATCATAATGTGACAAGTACTAGGTACCAATTTAAATGGTTAGGATCAGCTTTAAGTTCAGTGAATTCTATAAAAGTTGATATTTTTTTACTTACTGATACCACATTCCACCAATTTATATTCCATCTATTCTTCCAGGAAGAAACCATTCAGTATCTGGAATAAAAGAGCTTTAAAGTCTAATTTTACCCTATCCTAAGGAAGCATATTCCATGTAGATGGACACTGAGTTAAGCTACCAAGGTGATCTAAGCTTATCATGGAATTGTCATGATCATTCTGGACAATTTAATGACAATATGCCTGACCTTGTATGTGCAGAGCTCTACACTGCACCTGTAGTCAAAGAGTACTCTTAATAAACAGATCATAGAAAAAAAAATAAACAGTTCAGGTTCGAAACACTGTAATGACCAATTTTTTTTTTCACATAGACTCTACAATAATGTTAATGTCAGCAGTGAAAATTAGGACTTTCTATTTCTTCCTTTTTGTAACGAACTTGATACCAAGAGATCCCTATTTCCACCATAACCTTCAGCTTCTCTACAAATACATAATGATAAAATCAAGCCTTAAATTCAGTTGGAGCAAGAAATCCTCCAGTAATACAAAAATAGAGACATGAAGGAACAGACAAAAATAAGCATTACTGCACTCATAAGCAGTCACTAGCTCTAAGGTAGAAGTTTACACAATGTATTCCTTGTGTTACCTGGATCTAAGACACAGAACAACAAACTATCACTTTTCCTCAGGGTTTTTGTGTTAATTTTGCTATTTGTTTCATTTATGCAATAGATACTCATAATACACTTCAAACATTCAGCAGCTAGCTGTGACAAACACTATCTTCCTACTCCTGTAACAACTGATTTGTGCTGAGAACATCCGCCATTGCCTTCTTGTATCACTGCTGGAAAAACACAGGAACACAATGTCTGGATCACTTTTCCTTTCTAAAACAAATTTTAAAAAGAAAAAGAAAAAGCCTTTGTTATTGTTGCTGTGCTTAGCAGTCTAACTAGCAGAGGGAAGTGGCTGATGAAGGTCTGTAGCCAACTAAGTATATCTTGTAAATGTGTTTTCTAGGTCAGGAAGAGAAACCAAAATGTGGGAAGTAATTGTACAGAAAGAGGTAGTTGAGATTAATGTTTTGTGGCAAATCAAGTGACCCTCTGGAAGATGTAAATTTTTCAAAAACACGTGAACTTTAAGGATTTTTTCAGGAAAAGCTCTTTGCCAGGAATTTTCCCTCGTGTTTTTTTTTTTTTTTTTTTTTGTTTATGGTTTGTTTGTTTTTGTTTTTGTTTTTTTTGTGCTATTAGCCACTTAGAAGTCTGCTGACATATGCTGGCACCTGACTGGCATGATGAGAGCCCTGTGCACTGCCACAGTAAGCACACTCCAGCTATCCATACTTAATTTCTTAATTTTTTTTCTTCCTTCAGCTCAAGTTACCTGGCATGGAGACAGTTTTGTGTATTTAGTCCTTGTGATAAGTCTTGAAATACTTCAGAAGTATTCTCCTGCAAATAAACTGGAGGGTGGAGATTGGCATCCACATGCTCTTGTTTGTGCACAAGTAGTAATCACATGAGAAAGCAGATTTTGCAGAGGGGGGAAATCTAGGGTGGATCATTTCTCCTGCTTCAGCATAGCTTCATTTTACAGTCCAGTCCTCATCTGATTAAAGGCCCTGTATTTCAGTGAGACCAACAAAATCCTGCTAGTTTAAAACTGCTAAAGATCCTCTTCTTGTGTCTGATCCCTGATGGGCTTGCAGGGCTTTCTCACAGTGCTGCAGCAGACAATGGTCTCTAGCTGAAAAAAAATAATGCACTGTTTGAAACTCACATAAAGGGAGACAGCTCTAACTTGCACTCAGCTGTGCCCCTGGGAAGAGGTGCATGACGAACCACAAAACAATCTTGCCCCTGTTTGCCCAATGGCGACATCTGTGTCTTGTTAGCAAAGCACAAACTGTTAAAATAGTTCTTCTCTCAGGTGGAAGTGAGCTGTTTAACTTCATTCCATTGATGTGAGTAGCTAACAATTTTGCCTCAAGCCTTCACATTACTGTTGCATTTGGGTATGAAGTTAGATTTTTCTTGCTATCGAGTAGAGGAGTACAAGAGAAAAAATTATCTTTAATTAATTTTTCTTTGTCCCTTGTGTTCCAAAAATACTACCAGTGGTCCAGAAGTTAAGTATTTGCATGGATATTTTTTATTTTCAAATAGATATTCTGATGTTTTATTTGAAGTACCTGTAGCCTTTAACCCATACTCATCATGAATACAGTTTCAGTGAGGGTCCTGCTCACTTTACAAGTAAAACTCTAAGCGAGATACTGGGTTGATACTCCTGGGCAATGTAAATGCAATTGATTAAAAACAACACATCAGCACATCTTCAAAGTGCAAAGAGGGGCCTTTCAAGCAAAAATATCACATATTTTTTTGAAATCATCAATAATGGTACAGATATTCAGTTCACTTCAAGTAGGAGAACAACACTGAAGCTTAGTCAAAGTATTTTCCTACTGCGGTTAGATTTTAAAAGATCTGTGCACATGGGAATCAAGTTGCACTTCACTTTGTGAGAGCCTCAAACCCAAAGGTTCCAAGGGTAATCTTGTGGGAAATAAAAAGTAGTTTGTAGGTGGAAGGAGATGTGATGGCATTTGACAAAAACTGGACCACAAGTGGTCTGAAACCATCCTTCAGTGCTTGCAGATCTTTGTTTTTGTAAATTTTAAAGAGAAATAAAAGTATGGAAGATATCCAAAGCATTACATAGCTTTGAGCTATTAACCTAAATACCTCATGGTTTTGCAATGTGCATATGTATGTCTTATCTTCAAAACCATGCAGGTATGTCATAGACCTCAAAGAGCATCTCTTAACCTTAAACCCAAATATTTAAGGTTAAATTATATAGTATCTCCATTCTCTAGCAGACATTTGCAACTCTTTTGAACTCAATTGAAAATGTTTAATTGGTCTAGATGTACTCACTTGCACAATTATAAAGTGAAATAGGGTAGCTGACATTACAGGCTGAGGATGTGTAATCCATAAAAATGAGATAATTCGTTCCAGTTGTAATTCCCCATAAAATAATTTTGATTAATTTGTCTGCCCATCATTTCCCTGAATTTACCTGAAACACTGTATAGTGGTCATAATACCGTAAAATAAGTCACATTTTCCTTTCCTCCAAAGAAACTTGTGGGGCCAGATCCCTTTCCCAGAAAAACAAGAGAGAGATAAGATCACATGTAGAATTATTTTGAACAACAAGTAAGAAACCCTTTCTGGGGTTAAAAAAAGCATGACTGGTTTACACCATTCCACTCTTTCAGCCTACTCTGTGCAGCATGAGCATTTGGTTCTTTCTGATGCACCAGAGAGTTCAGTTACTAAATCTCATCCTCTTTCCTGAGATGCTGCAGAATCCTTCGTTCAATGGACATAACTATGCAATTATGTACTTCGTGAAAGAAAAAAGAAAGATCTGAAAGAAAGCAAAGCTAACTCAAAAATAGAGAAGATGGAACAGAATTAAAATATACATTTGCTTTAGCCTATCAAGCTTTACCCTCCTCATGACTTGAGCTAGACAGGCTATTCTCAATCTGTTCACCCATAAAGCATAAAGTAGGTGTATGTCTATGAAGCAAACCCTTGTGCCTGTAATCTCCCACCAGTCAGCCCCTGCTGGTTTATTCAGAAGTGCCTCACTATCTCTCAGCACTGTTAACTGTTCTTTATGGAGCCAAGTTGGCTACTGCTTTCCAAGCCAATTTTTCCAGCTACCTATGTGGGGCCTAAGGCTCACCAAGGTTTACAAAGACCTTTAAAGCTGATTTTTAGATAGACTTCAAGGTGTTGCCAACCTAGTTTAGAAACCACATTTCACAGCGTGATCTTGGCCCCAGCTAGATCATGTGTGCTGGTCAGCACTTGAAACTTTCACTGTCTTGTCTGTGCAAGGTAAAGCATGTCAGTGAGGTCATGCCAGTAAAAGCTCAGTGCAGATACATAATTACAAAGAAGTCATTTACAGCTACATCTTATTTCAGTCCCCTCACTCAGATGAGATACAATATTACCAGAACTTTCAGTGAAAGGGAGTTCATACTGAGACTGTTGGGGCTTTAATTATAATCATGCAGTTAAAGCAGGGAAAAAAAAATAATCCTGCACTATCCTTTCAACCGAGAAGACAGGCACTTTTCATCATTCCTCCTAAAATCATTTCCCTCTGTTTTGAAGTATGGTTAAAGGCAAGTGCTCCAAATCTTCTCTCAAATTTGGGTCTCTTTGACGATCCCTGTAGGCTTCAGTTCCGCTGTATTAATTGAAGCTGAGTGCAGTAGGAAATTCAGCCTCATAAATTTTAGAAATGCATATTTATCTAGTAGTACTATAACCTGAAATACATTTTAATTCTTGATGTCACTAATCACTTCTTTCATGTGGGAAAATATGTTGCCATGGTGAAATCATACTTTTTTTTTTTTTTTCTTTACAGGAAAGCATCACAGAAGAACATTAGGAAAGTGTAAATAATTCCTCCTTTGTAATGCTTACTGTGCAATACATCTTTGAACAAGTTACTAACATGTGTTAGTAACTCCTTGTTATAAACCATATAAAAAAATGCGTGCACCTACCTCACAAGGGCGTTCTGAGAGCTGGGGCTTGTAAAGACCTTTTGAGGATGAAAAGCATTATATGACTGTTGAGCACTAATCTCAGCCATGTGGACAAGCCGCGCACATTCGAAGTAAAAACCTTTCTAATAACATCCATCTGCATCTTGAATACAAGAATGAAATTGTAAGACAGCCTGTCAATGATCAAGGCTTTTTCATGCAGCTCACTGTTTGGCAGCTTGCCAGCTCAGAGAGCCTACAGAGGAAAATGGCTCCGAAGGAAAAAATGTGCATGTTAAGCAGAGGACAGCCTTTGTGAAGGGTGGGAAAAAGCAAGACAAATAACCTCAAATGCCAAAGTGCTCTCTAATATATGGAGCAAAGAGGTGAGACAAACTGTAAGGAAGAAACTATAGTAGGCAGGAGCCTCCTCTTCTCACTAAAGATAACTCAAGCCTGTGTGCACTAAACTGCCAAAATAAAACACATTTCTGCTTCAGGACCAAGCCTGCTTCACATTAAGGATGTTTCTCTTTAGAGAGGCTGGGAGAAGCCAGAGAAGGATTTATTTGGAACTGCAGCACCTAAACCAGCTAACAATGTGTGTCAACCTCCAAAACTCTATTAATGATATCACAAAGTCTTTCAAAAAAGTTTGCGAAGCAATGCAGTAGGATCTAGCTTGCTGAGGAGATCTGAGAAGCTCTTCTTAAGATGGAGTGATGCCGACCTTTTTATTCAATGGGACTTAACTGGCTGGCAAAGATACTTTAGCTGATGCTGCTGACATGAACTGGCTCACTTCTATTACAAGCCCCTGTGCAGAATCATCAGCAAATTCTTTTGCCTGATATATATATATATATATATATACACACACATATATCCAGTGTCAGAATTAGCCCCCTTACTTCCTCTCACCAGTCATCTACGTATTCATTTCACTCAAGCTGTGCTCCAGCTGTACAGCATTGCAATGCTGCAGCAAACATATGGAGTTTCAGCCAACAGTCCTCCTTCACTTCCTACAGCACTTTAGTCTCTCTCTCCCCACAGCACTTCATGCACTATCTCAGATGCAGCAAGATTTAATTAAATTAAAATACGCAGGAATTAAACTAATAACAAGAAAATCTTCATCGATCATCCTATATTGAGAAAAATTCGTAAGGAAAGATTTCCAGTCTTCCATTAAAATGTTTACCTGCAAGAGATTTCTCCTCTAATAAATTATGATTTACATTTAGATAGTACCTTTTATTCTGATGTCTTGTCTTTACTGAAAAGTTGATTCCAGTCCTGACTCACGTGCAGCCTTTCATTCAAATTCCTGCCATACATAAAGAGCCCAAAACTAAATATTTAAGCAGCTTTTAATTCACATTATCTTGCCACAGATCAATTTAGCATAACTCATCAACTGCTAACATGATCAATAATTAATGCTGCTGCAGATAATCTACTTCAGAGTTCTGTCAGTCCTCTTAATGTCTTCCTACCGTTCGCTCCACAAGCCCAGGGAGAACAGGACAGCTCTACCATGGCTCCCTGGAGTGAAATTCATAGAGGAGCTAAGTCCACTGAAAGGAGATAAAACCCCAAACAAACAAACAAACAAAAAAACCCCCAAACCCTACACCAAAGCAAAAGACTTTGAATATGCTCTCAGAAGTGTTCAGGATCCAACACATAAGCCCTGGTGAATTTTCCTTTTGTGGTGTATTGCTTTTATAATCCCAACATTTGATTTCCTGACCTCCCCCTCTCCACAGCAGGGATGGCAGAAGAGCACATGTCCATGTCTCAGCTCTTCTAATCCAAGGCCTGGCTTCTTTAGCCCAAGTCTTTGCACCTGACACTGAGATGCTACGCAGTGGACTGAAACAAAAACTATTCAGCTAGGTGGGGATATATGTTGTTCATTTTGAAACTCTTTTAAAATAAAACAAACTACCAAACCTAAGCAAGTAGAAAAAGCAGACCATGTGCTGCAGCTGCAGTAGTGCCTCATATCTCCCTCCATCTCTGAAAGAGAACTCTCCAGCAGGACAGCTTACTTGTAAGGCCTGAGGAAACCCTGATGTCTACCATGTAGTTGCTTCAAAACTGCAGGCACCTTTGCAAAGTTTTTTATTGACATTGCTGTTCTTGTTGCTGCTGAAAAATTTGAAATCATGTGATTTAATCAGCAGTCCAACATCACACCATCATATTTTTCTAACTTCTCTCTGACTTATTAGGCTTTTTCTGTACTAAATAAAAGCATGCCAATTAGAAGGGTGGTCTTCTGCTTTCGGAATGAGACATGCACCATCAAATGCAGAAGAAGTTTGGATAGTGTAAATACAGACAACAAAAATAAAGGTTATCTCCTTTCCTCTATGAAAATCAATACCAGCATAAGCCCACTTTAAAAATGTCGCATTGCTTGTATAATACCTCTTTAACTGCACTGGTTTTTTTTCAATGGCTGTACTTTTCCATGGAGATGAGGGCTTGAGGATGAAGCCAGCCTTTGAGCCCGCCTGTGAGTGCAAGGTACCATAGCACAACATTGCAGATGACCACTGCAGATGACAGATGTACCCAGGCCCTGGAGGTGCCTGGCAGAGGCTGGGCATACTCTCCCCCAGCATGACAGAGCACAAAACAATCTGGCTTGGGGAAGAGGCTAGTAAAGGGAGGAGGAGTAAAAAGTTGGAGACCAGACCAGGAAAAATAGGAGAGACTGAGACAAGTCACACTGGGAGAAGCAGCTGAAGGGCCAAGAAGAGAAGACAGAAGCAAAATGTTGTTGAACAAGTAACACTTGGTGATTCAAAGCCAGTGTCCACCAGCTCCAGTTCTTACTCAGAAGATCAGCATGTGCCAGTGTGTGTGCATAGATAGGCACTGTCAATCAAATGCTCCCTTTAGGGATGGCTGGAGAAAAAAAAACAAAACTATTAAAGTGACACTAAAGATGCTTCAGTACACAAATCAAAGCTGCCACATATGTTTAACTACAGTGCAAGGAACACCATGGTATCCTTGATTATTCATTAATTAGAAGTTTGTTTCAGATGTGGTTAGAAATATACTAAAAATCCCTTGCTGAGCATTTTTAATATTGCATGCATTCTTGAAGCACCAAGGACCTGTATGGCATCGTACCAGTCCTTTGGATTTTCTCACTTAGAAATGGCTTGTGCCCTAAGGTGTTTACAAGCGAATAAAAAAAGTGGGAGACAACAGATGGAATCAACAGCTGGAGGATCAGCAGAAATCAAGGCAGCTCTGACAGGCATGTCAGCCAGACTTTTGTCTGGGGCTCTCCTATTCTGTATCTTTTGCCAGCACCAAAAAAACCCCAAATCTCAACAAAATTACTGAGTGAACCAGAAAAAAAGTAACTCTTGAGAAAAACCTGCATGTCCTCACTCAGATCACTTTCATGCAATGGAAAACCCTGAAGAGACACAGGTGCTTCTCAGGATCCACCTTTTTGAGCCCCAAAGCAGCAAATAGCAGCTGAAACCCAAAAAGCCAGGTCTCTAAAACTCCAGTATCCTGAAGACAAATAATTTTACTTGTCAATGGGCAGTCTCCAGCAGACTTATTAAATGCAGTGAAACAGATGTGGGCCTTGCTTGGAGTCAGCTCTCCAAGGACACCTGCAGGGGCTGCTTCCCCAGGGCCGCCATCCTGCCAGGGGGGGAAACTGGGCCAGGCCAAGACCAGGGACACTTGCACAGGCAAGGGAATGATATGTAATAGTGCACCAGTCCTCAGCACCTGCCTGGGTGAAGAGCCTGCAGCCACTGTGGTGATGGGCAGGGGCTGGACCTCTCCCAGGCAAGGAGAGACCACACCATGCCAACCCTCCCACCACAGGGCTTTGGTGGGTAGACACTCACGGAGCAGTGGTGATGCTGGAGTCCCGGAGCTCCTCAAACAGCAGGGGTACTGCTTCAGCCTAGAGCAGGACTGCAGCTCCTGTGTGGGCGGGGAAAGGACAGCATTACTGTGTATCTTCATTGCCAGCATTTGTCTGATGAACCCCGGTTAAACATGATAGATTGGTGATCAAAGCACGAGCAGCACAGTTAAAAAGGATTAAGCAGTGACAAAAAAAAAAAAAAAAAAGCATGTTAGATGGTACCATTGTTTTTGTTTCATTGGAGAGTTTGATGCCTAAATAGAAAAACCCCTTCCTTTTGATGTTTACATTTTTTGTACCAAGTAAGTGTATGGGTATTTTTCAGCCTCAAGGGATTATTTATTGTGCGCTAGGCATACAAAGGCATGCACACCTAGAGACAGTAACATGAACTGGATGCTTTTTCAATGTGGAAGCTTTTATGCCCTGCTCAGCAATTCTCATTCATTGCTTTAAAAGTGCGACCTGCACCTCCATTTTGAAGAAAAAGCTCTGTCAGTGTTTGAGGGGAGAATGAGGTTCTGGTCCAGGGACTAAATGAAAACCTCCTGCTGAGCACCAGCAAGGATTTCTCAGTGTTTCTAGCTACAGCTCCATTTGAATTTCAAATGTACCAGTTTAAAAAGAAATACTCCAGAATAAAAATGATGGGCTTTTATTAAAAGAATTTGCATTTGTTTCAGAGACTGCTTTTAATTTATAGTGATGATCTGTGTCCAGATTCACACAAATAGTGATTTTATTTAGAGACTGATACATTTCAATGCACTTGTATCTCGTAGTAATCAAATAAGAATTGTACAAATTGTACTTCAATATTCTATTTTTTTTCTTAAATGCCAAATTACTAAAAACAATATCTGGGTAGTATAATTTGAGTTGTAATACAGTATATGTGCTCCAGGAGCAGTTCACATATGAGTACCTACACAGCAGTAGTTTCTGCTCTTGAGGTACAAATTGCAGGAACATAAAACCTGCAGTTTGGGGTCACATTAAGAATCCATATCATCTAATATCCTTGACAGAATTGCTCTTAAATCTCATTCACAGATTTTGCCTTGCAACTTCTTTGCGACAAAAGGTGAGTCAATTTGGCCATGAACTGTGTGAAAAAAAGAATTTCCTTGATGTTTAAATATATTTTTAGCAATTTAATTCTAGGTTTTGTCTTACAAAATGTTCCAGCTGCTCATTTTTCATCTTCTTCAGAAAGGTAATTATTTAACACCTCTCTACCCCAGCCTTTTAAGTAGTTTCTGAGAGAAAGGACATAAAATATCTGTTGATTTCCTGAAAAAAAATGAAGTCAAATATATTTTCTTTGATTCCAGATTACCGCTAGTTTTCAATTATTAAGATTAACAGAATGGCACAGGTGGATAAGTACATCCACATCAACCCCTTTCTGTAAATTTTCTCATTTTAACAGGTCATTTCATGAGATTGGTAAGAGTGGGGAATCAGAACTTCACACAATATTCAAGAGATAGGTGCAGCACCAATATATTCAGTAGCATAATATCTGGAGGTCATGCTGAATTGCCTGTTCACTAAAAGCCAACATGATGCCATCCCCACTCTTGTCAGAAAGGGCACACAGTGGTAAAATTGCATCGTGTAAGTTGTATAAATAGCACCAAACCACTGACAAAACCAGCCTGTGAGTTTACCTACTCAACCCTTCTGCAGCATTGCTATCATTTAAAAAACTGAGCAAGTTGCAGAAAAATGTCAAGTTGAATAAAGTTATTTCAATTCAACTACTGTACTACATTCTGTCCTAAGAGGCTTTTCTACCTAAAAGTTTTTCTACTCTGCTTTCCTTTCTATCAAATATCATGATAAGACTGCTGTCACTCTCAGTAGATGGTGGATTACCCTCTTTTAGGAGCATGGGTTTTCTGGAGAAAGCACTTTTCCTGAGAAACTTATCTTGAAAAGTGCTTTGGCTCTTCTTGCTGACTGTCTTTAATCCAATAATGTCACTACAATATTGTGTGACACAGGCATCGCTCCTGTGAAAGATTTGTGCCAGGCAATTCTGAGACAAGAGGAATAGTCAAGGTTATTTTTAAAGCAGCAGAAGTAACTTAATCACAGCAACATAATCACTACTCAAGAATGCACAGCTTGCTATTAGTGACACTGATATCTTGTAAAGGGAAAAGTAAAATTCACCTGATTATTTATAGAGTTTTATTGCACATAATGGAGCAAGTGTGTTATTGCAGATTTACAAGTTAGCAGATGCGTTCATTATTAGTGTATTATTCATAGGCATTGTAAGACTCTTCAGATAAAGAGCCAAGCATCTTTGTTCAAAGTTCCTAGTGTTTCAGATAGGCCTATGATTACTGTTCTGTTTCTGTTGGTTTAAAGATAAGAAGATTATTTTTTTAATCCCTTAAATAATTCCTTAAAAATAAAATGGGATTTATTTATGTAATAGTATCTGTAAGCTTCTTGGTTCAGATTTCAACAAAATATATGATTCTCTTGTCATGGTTCAATTTTTAAAAAATAATGTACTCACATACCTCTGCAGATGTGTCCTAGATCCTGATTCAACTAGCAACCTTAAGGTCAAAAGGGGCTTGACCTGCTCATATAGTTTCAGAAACCATCTTCTCAAGGAAGCAAAAATTATAAACTAAATAATAAACCTGACCAAGCAGGACTTCTTCACTATATCATTTCAGTTATTCTCATGGAGCATCCTGATTATCTGCTTGAAAGACTGTTAGCAGGTGACAGGAGGGTAGAGCTTGCTTTTATTTCTTCTGCACTTTTCCAGACTCTTAATCAAACCTAGGAAAAAAAAAAAAAAGATAAGCCAATAAAAGCAGAATTAAATACTACTTGACATACAGTGCAGGTGATACACATTACCTTCTGAAAATATCTAACTAGGGTATTAAAAGGACACTTATTGTGTTTAAGGGTCCCATTATCTCTATCTTCATAACATATATATAAAAAAGGAAAGTGCTAAAGAAGTACTGTGACTATACAAGAGTCTGAGCTACCATACTGTATGTAAGTGCCACAAGTGATGGCTTATTTGTGATTTCAGAGCCTCCAGGAGGGTTATATTGTAAGCCTCAAACCATCCTTCTGCACCAGCCTTCATCTGTTGATTGCTGTAGCCCCTGGTTTGCATGCAGTCCCCTCAGGGACCCAAAGGCATTCCCATCTCTGTGCATGCCAGGGTGGGAACACCGCTCTTGCTGCAGCACTCCTCGGGACTATGCCAGCTCAGCACTCCTGACCTTCAGCCACTTGTTCCCATCTCACACTGTTTGTTTTGGCACAACTGTTTCTTCCCAAGCTACCCCCTGAGGCCACATGGAAAATGAGATCAGTGAAATGATCTGTGTTAAAAATAAACCAGAAAAAAAACCCAAAGCATTTTACCATGTGGTTGAGAAGCAGTTGTTTCAGTGCCCTGGGGATCCCTGGGTAGGCAGGTGGAGGGGCTGAAAGTGGCAATGCTGCAAAGAAATGGCACATGGCATCCCATCCAGCTCTAGTGCCTCTTATTAGATGATGATCTCAAGGTAGTTCTCAAAGGGTGGATTCCTAGACCAAGCAGCTGAATGTCATGACTGACATTTGCATGGCTATACTCAGGAGGCTGAGATACCCTAGGTCTCTTTTTTCTTTAAAAATAGCCAAAACAAAAGAGAAAAATGAAGGAAAAAAAAAAAAAAAAAGAGCAGAAAGATGCAGGAAAGTGTTGATGTCTATGTTTTTTCTGATGAATGGTTACCTCTGTTTACTGATTGCCATTTGGTGCTTTTCAAGAGGGGACACATTTAACAAATGAAACATGAAAAGCAGTTTATGATGCTGAAACTTTGCCTACATCTTTTGAAGAAAATAATGGAAGTAAAATAAGCTGGAGAGATGTATTTGTATTTGGAGTAATGTTTGAAATTAGGGTCTGTAAGAGAGAAACAGCTTTGCATTCTGTCTCCATTTTCTGTTCAAAAATTAATATTTAGCGCTTTGTCTGGCTTGACTTAGATGTTTAAAACAGAATAGAAAACCTTATCACTGATTTAGAATCAAGAGCCCTGGGGCTCTGTTTTCTGAGCAACTCACTCTTCCTGAAAAATTACAGAGTACCTTCAGCTCATGTGGAAATTAATAGGTTCTATTGTAAGTACAAGTCTAGAGCCTGCTTATACTTTTCATTAAGCCATTATGAAATAGCTATTGCTAGATAACACCAGCTGTGGCCATTTTATACTGGAAAGCAATTGGGATGTTGCAGTTAAACTGCAACTGGGATCTCCAGAACTCCAGAAAAAGAGAAGTTCACACATGGGATTAATTTGAAAAGAGTTAATCAGAGAAATACCAAGCTCAACTCATCATATTTACTATATGTTTATATGGTTTAAGGTAGGTTAAAGATGTTCATCACAGGGTGATAAGAGCAATTTTGGCCTTTATTCTCTGAAAACTTACACAAAATATGCATAACCATAACCACCACGAGTAGTAATCCTTACTGTCAGCTTCAGATGGTCAGATTATTGCCATCTGGAAGTTACTGTTTGGTCAGTAGAATGAACTATTTCTGCTATTGCTGAGGGAGTGGGAGGACATTAACTCCCTAAAGGGTGTTGTAAATTTAAGCAATGGTTCTGTATTTAGCCATGGTTTAGTTCTCTGCTTTTAAGTATGCCCTACTAGCATATGTGCTTGCTGGGACGAATAAGACTGCTAGGATTTATATGATTATTTATTTACACTAATATAGATAAAATTTATTGCCCTAGCTTATAATTAATATATCAGGAGTAACAGTGAAACAAAAGGGAAACCACTCTCGGTGTTGTTGAAATAACTTGTCATTCTTACTATCATCCCTTCCTCCATTCATCATTCTGGGAATATACCCACAACTTTCTCCAAAAGCTTGATCAAATAAATATGTCCTTCACTGAGCCTAGAGAATCAGTGCATCTGGAGAAGCTAGGGAGCATACTGCAGAGATTTCAAGACTGCACAGTGTGTGAGCTGCCAGCACTGCCTCTCTTTATCTGACCAAGAATAGCCTGCTCAAACGCCTTTGCTAAGCCAAAACTGTTGAGAGGCAGTCCCTTGGGAATCAAGCCAGGGTTTTTCCCAGCGACAGATATATTCTATCCTTACTAATGGAACATTTATAATTGATTTCTTTTGTTTAACCTTTCCCTTGCTTCTACAAGGAGAAACAAAAGTCTAAACTTTGCTTTCTGTACAATAAACATGACGGCATTCCTTACAGAATGTTAATCACACAGTGGGAAGTATTGAGAGATGCTTGGTTTGCTATTAAATTACAATTCAATTTCTTGCAATTATTCTGAAATCCAAACAGACCAATAACACATGTAATTAGTGAGGATTCTTTGAAAAGGGAAATGTACACTTAAAGCACAGTTCACACTTTGGAGTTGAAAAATGATAAACCCGAAGGAAAAATCAGGACAAAAATCCAAGCTCTGGCAGTAAAGTTGGTTTTAGAGGCTCATGCTTTTTATTATTTCACCTATGGCACAGTTCACTGCCTTTGCACTTGTGCTGATGGCAACTGTTTAGAGGCTGTGCTGTAAACTGGATTAGTGAAACAACCTTAGGAAGATTTTCCCACAATCTCTTAATAACAATGAAAAATGCTATAAATTAGCAGGACTGCTTAATGCAGAGGCCTTGGAACCACATTGTGCATCAGCTACTATCTCAAAGAGCTGAGCTCAGCTGCTGATTACAGGATGCTGGAAATTTGGATACAATGTTAAAGGAAGCATTTCATGGAGTACCCATACTTAAGTTTTAGCCCAATGCCTAATAGGACTGAATCTGGTTTTAAAAGGTGTCCTTCTCTATTAATGCAATACAGGCAAAACAAAATTGCCAACCTTTACTGAGAGGCTAATCTGACGTTGAACTGTACTGGAGTGATCCTTGTTTCAACTGTCGTTGCACATAACGATCTATTTTCAGTTTAATATGCATCCTGAGAAAACATACGGTTTGGAAATTAAGCCCTTGCCTAGGCATAGGAGTCAAGTATTATCCATAGTTGAAAATTCAGTATGATTAACTTTAATTATGGAAACTATTCCGGAGCAACTCCCAAAGTGTTTCACAAAAAAAGTTCTTATCCATTCCTGTTTTGCTTCACCCATTTTCAAGAGCAGCTTCATGTGAAAATTCACCCTGCTGTTTTGCACTTTTGTTTTTATTTCATGGTAACTACGGTAGTGTGGAGGATGTGTTTTTTTTCAGCCTCAGTCTGGATCAATACAGCTCTACTACCTAAAGCAATTGCACAAATATCAGTAGACCAGCAGGGAATTGATTTAAATCTATAGCAGCAATGAACTCATCTGACATCATCAAATGCTTCTCCCTTAGATGACTTTGTCAGCATGCTTCTAATGGTTTATCCTTTTAACTAAAAAAATGGCTTGTGGATTTTTTGAGAGCCCTGAAGCCACACTATGCTTTACAATCTCTGTATGAGAAAACTTCTGAGTGGTACAGAGGGAACTCTGGTTGTTGCCCAAAGGAAGACCTGTCTTCCACTGTAATACTGCAGTATTTCTAGGACTTTACATTTTTGTCAGAAACATGGAAGACAAATATCTCCTTCTCAACCGAAACCTGTGTGGGGTTTGTCTGGCTAAATGAGATTTGAAGGCTGAATCATTATAACGTCCCAGTTACAGAGGTGATGATGGGAATGGTGCCTCTCAGACAATCATGATCTCAACAACTTAGTCATACTAAATTTGGAATTTCTCTTTTGAAGCTATTATCCAAGTGCTTTGTAATAACCATTAAGGTAAAAATCTGCCTTCATATCCTGTCAAGCTCTAACAACTCTCAGCTTTAACAGTAAAAATATCAATACTAATCTTAGGCTGCAAATTGATGCTACAGAGACTTAGGTGATTTATGAGTTCCCATAACACTCTTGCCCTGTCTGCACAGGGCAGAGACACAGCTTGCAATGACCAGCCCTTAGGTTAAGTCTCTACCTCTATGTGTTGCTAAAGCAGTTTTCTAAAGACTTTATTTACTTATTTATATTTAGTCCATAAGAGCACACAGCTTCCTGCAGAAAGCACCATTGCACCGTTGGCTATGAAGCAGTGACGTGGAGGCTGCTGGTGAACTTGAGCATGAGTAAAACTCTGAGGTTAGCTCTGTGCCTTACCCTCCAGCCTCCTGTGTTGCTACCAAAGAAAACTCCGGTCCTCAGACTAGGTGGGACTTATGAGGTTTTCCATCCAGATGTCCCATCAGCAATGGAGAGTACGGCTTCATTTTGCTTTTCTTATACCATGCCTTCTGGTCATGCAACTCAACAGCTGGAACAGCATCTCTTTCCATAAATTCAGATCCTTTCATAATTCTGCACTAAAATTCCTTTCAGACACATCTCTGGATGACAAGGAAAGTCCCTTAAAATCACTGGGCTTTGTTATTCAAAGTGACTCGGTATTCATTATTTTAAATTGACATTGAGATATATTGAATTGAATTAAAGACATCTTAATTCTGGATTAGAATAAAATCATAGAATCTAATTTAGTTAACCAAAACCACTTTAAATGCATATCTTTAGCCAATGCATACTCATTTCCTGAACATGTTTATATAAATAAAACTGAAAGCATCATTTTAACAGGTAGAGACCAAATCAAAATGACAAAAAGTTCCTCTTTACTAGGAGGAGACTAATTTTGTTTCACGTCATGCAGCTTTTTCAACAGCAGAATTTTAGAGCGGGAAAAAGGATTATGTGATCCCCACTGCTGGAGACATTCTAACAAAAGGTGTAACAAGCACAATGTTCTTGCAAAGTGGAACAGCTGTGTAATGTTGCTGCTTTACAAGCAAGATAAAAGAAAATAAAGCATACTGAAATAGGTTAGTAGCAAAAATAATTTAAATAGTGTGCTTCTCTGACTTTTCTGTCTGTAGGCCCAGATGCTATACGTGATTACAGAACAAGGAAGCCTGAACTTACTCCCTACATCTGCAGTGATAGACAGCGTCAGTAATGCTAACTCTTTGCGGTGCCTGGCTCCCCCATCTTTCATACGTATCACCTCACAGACATCACTACCCTGCCAAAATTGGGTGGTATGTGAGGGAACTCAGCCATTTCACCAAGAAACATCTTCAGAGTGGAGCACATGTTAAGGTGAGAAAGACTTCATCTATGAAATTACCTGAGCTGCAGAAGGCAGAAAAAGGTTGTGCTCTGCTTTGCAGTTTCACTCAGAATTATCATTAGGGCCAAGATTAATCACGGACTAAGGAAGGAACAAGAGAGAATACAGCTGATAAAAATTGTATGAGCAAAACATCAACCTAGGCTTACAGAGGCTTCAAGAAATATTTTTCTAACATTTTGTCTGAAGTCAGGCTCCCAGATGCATGAGGCTGCCTGACTAAAATAACCTACCCAGCATAACACAATGTTTGCATTTAAGGGCTGAGTGGCTGTGGGCTGCATTTGCCCACATGAGTGAAGTCGACAGAGATGTGGGAGGAGCTGTTTGAGGGAGCGAGGTCTAATGTGATAAGAGCCATGGAGTGATCTGTCCTGGCTGATTCCCAAACACTGCAGAGACACCCAAAGCATCAGATTTGCAGCCTCCCACAGGGTTTGAATGCTCACAGATGCTTACAGACCCCTGGTTATTTTGCAAACCTGCGTGTTACTAAGCCTCATGCAGGGCATGGGGTGCAGAAGTAGATAACAAGCTTCAGACATCCAATTTTGTTTCCCTTTCCACTTGTTCTAGTAATTTTGAACCTCTTACACATCTAGATACAGATGAATTCATGCTTGTGATAGGTTATAATAAAAATCCTACTGCTTGGTTCCTGAAACAATTTATATTTACATATGTAGATATGATATACATCACATTTTTTCTTATATATATGCATGCAAATTCATGTTATGATATGGCTGTATTTAACATTGCTATGGCTATATTTAACATTATTATGTTTATTGTATAGTAGTTTTAGAAGCCCAAAATAGGCTAGAGTTTTGATTTATTTAGGGCTGTATGAATTTATACCACTTTTTTTTTTTCCTAAAACAAGATTTTCAATGCTTAAGGTGTTCTTACATCAAGATGCAGCACATCCACATTGAACACTGTTTATCCCTCCAATCCTTATTAAAACACCAAACATAGGGGAAGTATATACGTTATTCATGGGTTTTGTCTGGGAGCAAGTGAGCCTGCCTGTGAGGGAGGAATCTTCCCAAGAACAGAGCAAGACCACTAGGAAAGGCAAGTAGAAATGAGAAATTTTGGAAAACTGTGGTATAGTTGGGATTAGAAAAATGCTTGGAACATTAGACGCACAGGTTCCTGAAATGAAGGAAAGAAAAATAATTTGGGGGAGCTAAAAGACAGTGTGTAGCATTTGGTGTAACCCAGGAAGTTGGTGAAAAAGCAGGAGGAATTTGGAAGTGAGGACCCATGGAGAAAATGAGCAGGGTTAGGTGTGTGTGCAAATCTTTCAGAGTCTGGTTGCAGCTCTGCAGTTATAAAATTTTCCTTGACTTATATCTGCTCACATGAAACCAGCTTTTGAGCTTAAGGTGTCTTTCCTCCTTCTTGAGGACCTCTTAAGGGAAGTTGTAAGGATAAACTGAATTTGTAGTTGACTGGGAATCCCCTTAAATAGAAAAGACCAGCCTCTGGGTGATCAACTCTTAAAGAGCTGCCCTTTTGGTCCTCTTGGGGATCTGGTGGTCTCTTCCCAAACACACAGCAAACACTCACCCTCCCCCTACCCTTCCCAGGGGGAAGATGTGCAAGACAGTAGGCTTTCCTATTTGATCTTTCCACCTGGATGCAGAGAAGAGGAAGAGGAGAAAATCTCCACATGTGTTTTCCCTTACTCACAACTATTCACAAGCAAAGGAATATATTCAGTAGACAGTAAGAAAGTAGCTGTGGGTATAATAAGCTGATGGAGCTGTTTGACTGAGCTAACTAGCCACTGAAAATAAGAAGCCTAACTGGACCAGACCTCTCTGAAAGGAATTGGTAAATCTTAAATTTCTAGTGGCTGATCCTTTGTGACTTAATGTGATGGCAGTGAGACAAAAGTCAGCAGCATTCAGACCCTCTGCAAGCCTCGTTTGATCCCTGAGCACACCAATTTTGCATTCCTGCTGTACACCACCTTTTTAGGTCAAATTCTGAATCTTCACTGATAATTTCCCTGCAAAGTCCCAATAGAGGTATGGTCCATGCTTTATATCTCCTGCCATTACTCAAAAAACATTTCCTGCTGTAATGAATCCAGTGTGAGTTCAAACTTATGAAAACACAAATAAGGGTTTGGGTGTATATATTGCACATATGAACAACCTCCATGTATAGGTGTATATGTGTAATAGGTTTGTGATACTGCTTCTCTGAATTTAACAGTGTGCACCTGAACTCTCTTTGTTCTTACCAAAAAAAATGCCAACGCAGAGTAGTAGTAAGGGGCAATTTGGTATCCCTGTGCAGAGCTGTGTGTACTTACTCAGGAAGCAGCGGTCATTTGGGAAAGACTTCCCAGTGTTAGTAAGTACAACCCAGAAACACCGCCGACAGTCCAGATTTCAGGACTAGAGAAGGGAGATGTAAGGTCGCTCTCAGTTATAAGAGAAGCTGCTGCAAGAAGCATGTTACCATTCTGCCTGACACATTCTGCAGCTCTGGCCATGAGAGAGGCCAGCAAAGGCTGAGCAACGCAGAGGTGACCAGAGGTCCTCTTGCCTTGTCCCCTCATCCCCTGCGCAGCAAAGGGCAGTTAAACTTAGCCTACGACCACAGTGTTTTTCCATTATCAGCTATCTATTCATAAATGAACTCTCCAATAGAGAATGAACTCTCGGTTCATTGGGGTTTCTTTTTTACAGTCTATAGATTTTATAGTCTACTTTGTACTTTTAAGTGGGTATTTTCTAGTACTAAAATGGCTCTGAACCATTTTCTTCATGTAAAATCAATAGCAGACATAGATTCCATGTCTTTCTCTCAAATATCTAAACATCAACAAATCTCCCTACTGTCATTTTTGATCTGCTCTCAACAGAGATTAAAATAAAAACAATTTAAGCTGCTTAGTGAAATTAAATAGCTTTTAGAACAATTTATTAGAAAAATAAAGCTTTTAGCTCATGATTTGTCATATGATCTTTAACAAATTTTAAGATAAAACACAATGCTTGTATTTACTCTCCTTTGCACCACAGATACACTGTTGAGATATTCTAACCATGCATGTTTAAGACACCCAGACTTATTGGAATAATGTTTTCAAGCATATCATACAGAGTGGTAATTCTTAAATCACAGGGCTTCTGCCAGTGTTAACACCCCCCAAATTTTTGAAAGTGAAAGCACATTGCATGCTGAAGAAGGGCCTTAATGCTGTCACCATAGAGATGACACTTTGCAACCCTTATTTATGTCTCCTTGATTGCACCAAACAAATGCACTCCCTTTATAGACAGATGCTTTTGGTTTCTTGAGGATCATTCTGTAGATGATGCTTTAAATAACGTCTTTGTAGGGACATAAATATTATTTTGTAGTGCAGTGAATTTTTCACAATAAAGACTACAGTAGCTTTGCAGGCTAGAATCAGTTTGAATAAACACAAAGAAAATTCCTTATTAAAAATGAGAGCCAGACAGGACAGTCTCTTTGTCTGCACAAACAAGGATGAAAGAACCTGTTATTTGAAAGTTTTGCAAAATAGAACTCAAATTCGTAAATAGCATGAGCTGTTTAAAATAAATACAAAAATAACCACTCAGCCCTATTCCAAAGTAGCTGGAGAGGGAAAATCAATGCAGTGCAGAAGGGCTATGCATTCCCACCACCAAAACAAGCTTCCTTTCATGCTATGCAATTTTAAAATGAGAAGCCCTTGCCTTCACCCTCCTCCCCACGTTGAGCAAATGCTGCAGGGATGCAATTTCCCTGGTCAGTGAAATGCCATGCACATTTGTAGGTCCACTTAAGTGCTTACTGAGAGCAAGGAAAATTATAGATGGTAGCAGAAGTCATATTTCATGTTAATATTAATACAAGAATGGACTTCAACACAAAGTATGTATCTCTTGTCTGAGAGTATTTAAGCCTGCACAGGCTGTGCAGTGTGGGTCTGACCAGGTCTGCTGGTCAGCAATGTGTGTGGAGTTTATTTGCAGTGTGTAATTGCAGTTGTCTTTCCCAGCCCTACTCCTGACACACTCTGCACTAAACCCAAGGAGCAGCATTCCCTAAAGTTACTGATCAGAACAGTTGTTTTGTCTCTTTTTTTTTTTTTTTTTACTCTAGTTTATTCTTTTTTAATTGAGCTGGTTTCCATGACAGCTAGGGCAATACAAACAAAACTCCTTAAAATACCAATTTGATTACGCTTTTATCAAATGATAGCAATCAAAACGTGACAGTAAGCCCTGTCCTGACACAGAAAGCTCTGCACTGTGACCCATGGTCCAAATCCAACCCAGAGGACAACCTAACCTGCCCCGCCACACCTAATGGCCATGGCACGGGCAGAGGGGCTGAAAGCAGATCATCTGCCCTTCCCAAATAACACCTGTATTTGGAGAAGGAGCTGCTGCTTCACCTAATAGACCCTCAGCATCAACACTGCTGCATGCCAATCATCATGCTGTCTGGGCTGCATATGCTTAATAGCCACTGATTTCAAAAGCTGATTATCTAATTGCTCCATCATGTCGTCTTTGACCTCACTCTTGGCCCAAATGCCCCCATCCTTGGTGTTGCTTGCACTTCCTAGAAATAGGCTGCCTGACCAGACAAGGAAAAGCAAACCCAGAATAGGTGGTATTAGGGACCTGAGCTTTTGGTCCTGAAGGCAACATGGATTCAGCTGATTTGAGGCACTTGATTCTGTGAACTTGAGTCTGAACACACACAGCTGGTACAAAGAGGGTAGGTAAGATCACTGGAGCTGTACTTTTAGCTGAATAGGCAGAATTAACCTGGGAGCTTAAACCTCCCCAAATCAGGAATCATCTCCCTTTTGTGCAGACATTATAGTGGAATCAAACCCAATTAAATTTTTAAGAGGACTTTGCTGTTGTTCCTTTTACTACCATTTTTCTAGTGAATTGCTCATGTCTGCCAGAGAAAACAACAGAAAAACTTTTGTTTATTTCCTCTAACATGTCTGAGAAACAGAGTTGCTCTATGCTCTTCTTATCTCTCAAGATGCCTTATCAGAGGGCAAAAACCTCAACAAAACAAAAAACCAAACAAACAAAACCAAACCAAACTAAACCAAAATGTAACTCCTACTGACTGTTGTGATGGATGTTCCAGTGCAGGCTGTCTTCCTGTTCCCAAGGATGTAAGCCAGGCAGCTCAGGAGGCTGCTGTGAAGGACTCAGCACCCAGGGCAGGAAGAAGGGTTTGTGTCCCCTTCTGTGCTGTGGGGTGCTGTGAGAGCCACAGGAGTGCTGGCAAGTCCCTCCCATCTGAGTGAGCATCTCCATCTGTGTGTCTGAATCCAAGCACCAATATCTACCAGTTGTCTAGTTATAATGTTTCTAACTGGGCTTTGACACCTGCAGGAGGGAAATCCAATTTTCCCTTCAAGCAGTTTTTCCAAGTGCTCAGTCTTGCTAGTACTGCACTGATCCACATGTGAAATGGGATCCTGTTTTAGACTTTACCTGGGGACTGGGATGCTTAGTTCTTCAAGTGCATGTCTAATTTATTCTACAGTTGAAACAGCCCACCAGACATACACAATTATTTTAGTACAGTCCTAAGGAAAATGTAGAAAAAGAGGAGAACAGAGTAGTAGGAATGAAGGTGAGGACAGCTACGAATGGGGAGATAACCTAGAGGATATGGGCCAGTTTGAAGCCTTTGTACAGCTACTGGGCTAAGTAGAGCTCATGAGTTACTTGAGTTCTGTGGGCCCAGGAAAAAGAAATTGCCTAAGCAATTGTCACTGCCTAATCTATATTTGATATGCTGTTTGATTGCACAGGACCTGAACAATTACACTGAGCAAGTAAGATGAAGAAGTAGAGAACTTGAGGAGGATAATTAAGCCACCTTGTTTTGCTAAGCCTCAAAGGAGCTCTGATTCAGCTATTTGTACGAATTCTTTTACCAACATATGGCCCAAGTACTGTCTGTCGATAAGCGTGATAGGAATTCAAATAAAGAGTACTTGCGGTGTTGCTGACAAACACATACGTGGTGTTGCTGCTTCTCTCCCCAAGACAAATGTAATACACATGGTTATCTCACTCAAGCAAGATAAGTTTAAAAAAAAGCTTATTACTGAAGATTGACCCTTGACTTATTTGCGGTGATATTTGCTATCTTGGCTGTATTTGTGTCCCATGACCTCAGAGGTACAGTCTGTTGTGGACTTTGGGTCTTATCCCTTTTCTGTTTTCCATTCGTGACCTTTAGATGCATTTTAAATAATCCCTTACCTTTTCAACTACTCTTCCCCTCCTTAAAAACTCTTCTCTAAGTCACTCTTTATTGGCTCTTTTTAAAATTTTAAAAGATTCAATCCACTGTCAAGCCCGCTGTCTCTGCAACCCTCACACAATGTGGAAGCAAGTAGTGATGGTTATTTTTCACATTCTCTACTTTCATTGCCATATCTCCACCTAAATCTTCTAGGCTGGCACATGTTGGCACCAAAGTTCATGATAACCACTTACTAATTTTTTTTAAAATTCGGTCTAATCAGTGTCCTATGAGGAATTTCTTGGAGAATTCCTGGAATAGGCAAATTATTGGCATACTTGACTTTGAAGTTCAACATATCTAATGAAAGCCTACTGCTGGCACCCACTGCTGAAAACCCATGAGAAAACCACTGAGAACAGAGTATTTAGCTCACCTTTTGTCATAAATCCATAGAGGTATTCCAAAGCTAAACTACAGTACATTTCAAGCAGCTAAAAGAGCTCTCTCAAGGAATATTTAATCCCTTTTGAAGAGAGAGCCCCGTTTCACAGAACCCTATTTCCTTTTATAGTGAGAATTAATTTTTCCAGTTATTTTTATTAATGCATCTTGAAAGAAATCTCAGGTTTATAAAGCAGTAATCATCTGCAGCTAGGAATGCATTACAGAAATTGAAGCATGACAGTAGAAAAAAGTCTAATGAGACTGGCAGAGCTCTCCCACCAAACCATGCATGTGAAAAGAACTTACACTATGCCAGAATATACAAGGTTCACCACAATCAGGAGCTCTGGCTGCTGAGGCATTCACAATCTAGGTAAAACACAGAGCTGTGAAAAGCACTAAGGGCATTTATGGAGAAGGACTGCCCAAGGAGTTTCATTGTATCTTCTCACCTTTCTCCAAAAATAACCACTAGGAAACACAGTATATTAATGTATGCAAGGTAGTGACCTCCAGTGGAAAATAAGGAATGCCCAAAATCCATAGAACTTGCCTGGGAAAAAGCAGGTGATGACTGAAGTGCCTCCATCATCACAGCAGGTCTCCAAACATGCCTGCCTGCCCCAAGACTGTGGAAAGCTGCCCTGTTCTCGCTCCACAGATGTAACCACATCTCTGCATTGCCTCAGATGTGCTGCGGCAGAGGGCAAGGCTGTGCAGACAGACACACAGACACAGCTCTGCTCAGCCTTTTCCTACCTCCCCTTTGCTCTCACTTTTGTATGCTGTGAACAGGAGCTGCTGCCCTCAGGACACTGCTTCCCTTCACAGTGATCCATAGTACGAGGAGCTCTCACAGCATATTAAGAAGTTCCTTTTTGCCCCCAATGCCTGTTTGTGCACCCCGGAGCAGCAGCGCTGGTGCCACAGGTGTCAGGGGTTCAACTGGGTGCAACAGACAGACCCATGAAAAAGCCTAAGCAGCTCCTTCAAGCTGAACTCCATTTTGCCAGCAGTAGCAGCAGTACCAGGAACAGATGGGCCAGCTGGTCTTCAAAAGCTATAATCGCTCTCTAAACTATGGCACGGGTTTGCTTCCTCATGTGCTGGGAGTAGGAAGTCATTATCAGCTTATTCTGGTTATTACAGTAGTGTGTCGTTGCAACTCTTGTAGCCTGGTGACAAGCTACAACAAAAAAATCACTTCCACAAAATCTGTGATCCCATGGAGTCTTCAGTCCATCGCTGGAAGGCAGCCAGCACCACCAGGCAGCATTGCAGCTTTGTCATTTTTATAAAACATTCATAAAACATGCACCTTATTAAGAACTTGGAAAGTAAACCTAGTTTAAATTGATGGATGAACAAAGAAACAGCAATTTGCTGTTGGGGAATGGTTTATTTGCTCTTCACCACAGGAAGGTGGCTAGGAAAACAAAGTCACCCAAGTTGGAAACAAATAAATTAAATGCATTCAATTAGCTAATGGAGTGTCTCACAAAAGGTTGCAATATTAGAAAATTAAGTTAGGTCTTCCTAATATGCTGAGTCATTAACACTTTCTTTCTTTTTTTTTTTTTTTTTTTTTTAAAGAAACAGTCTGAAATACTTAGGGGATTATTTTGTCACCACTGGCTTTTTGCTTCCCCTGCCATACCTTTCAAGTCCTGATTCGCTTCAGTATTAGAAACAGTGCTAATTTGTGAAAAACATTTCTAAGCTAAATACCTTTGCTGTAATTCATGAGTACAAGGAATGTAATTCAAATTTTTCTAAAGGGACATGGTGTCCTCAGAGATCAGCTTCATGAGCTATTACATGATTTAGTGCCGCTGGTTACAAAAAGACTCAACTATAGGTGGCTTCCTATGACTTTCTACAACAACAGAAAAAGGAGGATAGAAGCATTTTGAAATTGCAGTCCTGCCCCCATAATGTTATCCCAAATGAGCTAAATCCAACGTACATTAGGTTAATTAACATCAGTGTGGCGTTTTTTGTGGACAGCAACAGATTGGCCAGACATACCCCCTTGTTGCACTGCTACAGAAATGTGTTCTGCATGGTGTGGTGGCAGAGACTTCCTATTCCCTTCACGCCATCCCAGTTGGAATGCTGCAGGTCTGTGGTTAGGAAATGTGGCGCACATCTTTGTAACTCCACCTAGACCTTGCTGAAGAGATAGGAAGAAGGGATGAAGATATTTCCTGCAAGTACCTACCTAATCAGTACACCTATTTTCAGAGCACACACTTTGCAAAGCGTGTTTGATCTCATCCAAATCACGAGGTGGGGGGTCCTAGGTGACCTCCAGCCAAGGTAGAGGGGAGGCTGGAGGAAGAAGCGGTGCCCAGTGCTGCCTCTTGTTCTCGGTGAAGCAGAACTGATCTGTCCCATGGCAAAACCCAAAGCCTGCATTAAAGAACAGCAGGAAGACCAGGCAAAGGTCCTGGGCAGGGGGGTGGGGTTGAAAAAGAGCCAGCTAGAGACATAAAGGCACTTTTTGACAAGAGTATTTCTTTCCCAGGCAAATAAAAGACTCAGGTACACATGGAGACTCATTATCCTCCCATGTTTAAAATCAAACTCTTTGCTGGGTGAGATCTGGCATGCCCTTATGTAAGCAAATTATTTTTATCTGCTTCCAGCCTAATAGAGACTCGACTATTTTGAGAACTCATAGGTCTCATTGCTATGGAAACTAACTCTGTATCTTTAGGTCAGTCTTGTTATCTCTGATTTGCAGAGTCCACATCTAATGTTTAATTAAAAAAAAAAATGCCTAGTTGTACTTGCTGTTTCAGTCCCACTCCTCATTACCCTTTGTCTGTTTCCAAAGCAGAGTCCAACACTCTTTATAGGAAGAGAAATTAGGATATTAGCAGCCAATGCAAGGTTACTGGTTTCAATGTCAATGAAAAGTGATGGAATTTATGTTGATAGTAGCGACAATCAACATAGGAGCATCAGCAAGCAAGTTGACCTCATCCAGGGATAAAAACCCGTCCTCACACAGCTGTCCTCTCCTTGTTTCTCTCTTGCTCAGGTGAGTCAGTCAAAATACTCAACACTACTCTGAAACACTAAACAATTCTTTTTCAAACCAATCATCCCTATGTGAGAAATGGTTCTTGACACATCTCAGTTTCTTTATAGCACTGACAGAACTATAAGGTATTTGCATTTCTTTGGGTTGCTTTCTCTTAGGAGGGAAAATTTTGACTTTTTCAGAGGTATTTCAGGGACCAATATAGTTTGCTATTTCAGCCTCAAAAGACTTTTCTGTCACAGAGAATTGACACCCAGAATTTTTAAAGTTGCTGGAATTCTACTACTTTAGTAACACTGGAGGTTTTTCTTTGTTTTTTCTTATTCTAAAAAAAAAAGTTGTCACTTCATTGACAGAAAGGTTGCTTTGTTATTTTCCACAAAAAAAGAATTATTTCAATTGTGATATATACCCACACTTTTGCTCAAAAGTGGGATGCATTGTAAATTTTGCTGTAAAAAAAGTTACTCTTTTGTCAAAGATGGTAAATCCACCAAGAATGCAGTTTCTGTCAGTAAAAATGAAATATTTTCATCCAAAATGCTAACACATATACCTGCTTAATACATTGCTTCCTATTATAGAACACATAATCCATATATCCTAGTACAGGACAAATGTGCCTTGTCTCAGTGGCCTCAGTTAAAAGTGGAGTTCTATCCCCATCCTTCTTTGCTATTGTCTTCTCTTTTCAGTTTTAAGTGATTTATTGATTTTTTTTCTCTTTTGTAGTAAGAGGCTAATCTCTTCTACTGGTTTAAAGATGGTTGGTTGGTGTTTTTTGTTTGGTTAGTTTTGATTTTGGTTTTTCTCCCAGAAAATTAAGCTTGTATTCCTAGAAAACTCTGATACAGCTATTTTTTTTCCCCCTGGCTTCTCCTGCCCAGTATGAGTGAAATCCCTATCTCACCATACTCCCTTTTTATGCAAGCCAAATATTAAATATATATGATCACAGGGCAAGCACTGAAAATTTTGGACAATCTGGATTATGCAATGGTGGAAAATGAGAACTAAATGTTTCTTAAAGGTTGAAGGGCATTCAGCTTCAACAGAGAGGAAAACCCCATAAGTTTAATTCTTGTAATGGATGGCAATGACACACACTCTGCTTTCTGGGATATTATTCCATAGAGGAATGCAACATAAACCAGTAGTTAAACTAGCACAGATGTTACTGGAAATATTTAGAAGATGTTTACTTTATATGATTAGTGATTAAAAATGCAGTGTTCTTGGGTATGTCGTCCTCATGACTTCCCACAAGACATAATATTTTCCTTGTTGGAAAAAGCAAACAGCTAAGTTGTAGGCAGCTTTTAGTAACAGATATTTTGGACTGATGATGTAACTGTTTAAGCATCCATCAGCAAGACCATCCTGCAGCACAACCACTTCCCTGGGCTTGCTCCCCTTATTCCCTGCATACTTTAAAAATGCTTATCCCCTCTCCCAGTCACCCTCTCCCAGCCCAGCACTGGTACTTTCTCTGGTAGCTTTCCAATTAGGAACTTCCCACCTCAACTCCCTGGAGTAAACTGTCCTTTTCTCCCACGGCCACCACTCAGAATAAAACCTATTTCTTACCATAAATTACTGGGTGGATCTCTTTGGACTTAACTAAAGAAGTGAAATGGGATTTTTCTGACTAGGGTGTGAAACCAGCAAATGGAATGTTCTTTTACAAAGCTCACAAAAGTTTCAGATATTGCAGTAAAACTGCTGCAACATTCTCTGAGTATGTGCTTGTAGTCACTTAAAGAAAAAAAAAATCAACAAGCACTGCGGTTAATATGATTCTGTAAAATTAGCTGATTTAAGACTTCCTACACTCAAAGTTGTATTAATATAATCCTCTCTAGCTAATCAGGTGATTTGTGCATAGAATGTACCAAATCCTCTACAGTAGGTGAAAAAAGACCAAGCAGCTGCAAAAAAGAGGGATGTGAACTCTGACTTCCTTCTCTCAAGCCTCTCCCCCCTTCAGACCCAAAGCAGACCCTATTGCACTGAAGCAGGGACAGCACAGAAGAATCATAGAATAATTTAGGCTGGAAAGGACCTTTAAGATCATCAAGTACAACTATTAATGCAGCACTGCCAAGTCCACCACTAAACCATGTCTCCAAGTACCACATCTACACGTTTTAAATACCTCACTTCCAGTGCTTCACAAACTTTCCTGTGAAAAAATGTTTCCTGATGTCCAATCCAAACCTCACCTGGCGCAAGCTGAGGCCATTTTCTCTTGTTCTATCATTTGTTACCTGGGAAAAGAGACTAACCCCCACCTCGCTACAACCTCTTTTCATTGATCTTCTCTGGACACCCTCCAGCACCATAATGTCTTTCTTGTAGTGAGGGGCCCAAAACTGGACACAGGATTCAAGGTGCAGCCTCACCAGTGCCGAGTGCAGGGGCACAATCACTGCTCTGGTCCTGCTGGCCACACTATTGCTGATACAGGACAGGATGCCATTGGCCTCCTTGGCCATCTGGTCACACTGCTGGCTCATGTTCAGCTGCTGGCAACCAGCATCCTCAAGTCCTTTTCTGCCAGGCAATTTTCCAGCCACTCTGCCCCCGGCCTGTGGTGCTATGTGGGGCTGTTATGACCCAAGGGCAGGACCTGACACTTCATCTTGTTGAATGTCATAAACTTGTCCTCAGTTCATTGAACCAGACTGTCCATATCCCTCTGCAGAGCCCTCCTGCCTTCTTGCAGATCAGCACTCCTATCCAACTTGGTGTCATCTGTGAACTGACTGAGGAGGCATTTGATCCCCTTGTCCAGTTATTAAGGTATTAAACAGGACTGGCCCCAGTACTAGGCTCTGGGGAACCCCACTTGTGACCTGCTGCCAGCTGGATGTAACTCCATTCACCACTACTCTCTGGGCCTGGCCATCTAGCCAATTTTTTACCCAGCAAAGAGTATACCTGCCCAAGCTATGGAGAGCCATTTTCTCCAGAATGCTGTGGAAAAGTGTCAAGAGATTTACTAAAGTCCAGATAGACCACCCCCACAGCCTTTCCCTCATCCACAAATATGTCATCTTGCCATAGGAGATCACGTTGGTCCAATTAGGACATGCTTTTCATGGACCCATGCTGTCTAGACCTGATCTTCTCATTGTCCTGCACCTACCATGTACATTTCTTCATGATGTCCTTACTGGTCTCTGCCCTGCTGCCCTCCCTGTCCTTCATCTTCTGCCTGACACAAGCATTGCTCTGACTGCTCCCAGAGACCTGTGGCTCTAATCCCACTTTCCCTGAATAACTGCACCCTCATCACTCCAAGGCCAGATCAAATGCCTTTTTAATTTTAAGAAATAGCGGCCCATATCACTTTCTTGAAGACAAAGCAGCTCTGTTTTCCCCATCTCATTCTTACTATGTACCCCCACGTTGATGAACTTCAGTTTAGTTTCTCACCTTCCTAACTCTCCTGTTTCTTACCTCACCTGACTCTCCTGTTTTGGCTCTGGGGTCAGGGCTGGCATTGGATTTAGGGGGTGTGCAGTGGGATGTCACCATCCAGGGCTGTGTCTGCAGGGAGGGAAATGTCACAGGCCATGGCTGAGCCTCATGCTCTGAGTTTGTCATACAAGGAGGGTTACCCTCTGCTGCAGCAACAGGTTTCGTCTGCTCGATTCCTCAGCCTCCTTCATCTTTTTCCCCCCTCTTTTGTTCTGCTTTCCAACACCAAACATGAAGCTGGAGTAGCCAGAAAAACAACTGCAGCCTTTTTCCAACTATCTCTCCTATGCATCCATCTTTTACGGGGATTAAACATTTTTGCTTTATTGTGAAGCTTTTCATCCAGTAGATGATGGCTGCTGAAAGAAGCTTGATTCTAAAAGAGCTGAAGCTCTGAGCTGCAGTTGAAAGGCAAAATACTGGGGAGAGCTCTGTATACCAGCCAAACAGCAAGACTTCCTCAGGCTCCTACTTCTTAAATGCTCATCTGCTAAATGTGTTGCTTTTATATCATTTACAGAATGTTTCCCTGCCTTTTCTATACATGTTTGCCATGATATAGGCATATATTATTTTTCTCATCAGCCTGAGGGCACAGATATTGATACAGCTCTTACACCACCGCAATCCCAATGACTTCAAGGGAATTACTTCCCATTACAGCAAGTGAAATCAGAATGAATAAATACACCATTTCTCTGCTATTCACCATTAACACTGTAAAGTTCACTGGAGTAGTCAGAGAAAGCTGGAGATTAACTCTTGTTTGACTCCGTGTAACTTGTGTGACAGGCATCCTCTTTCTCATTGAGAACCAGAACTTCTCTGACAGAGTGGAGAAGGGCCAGTGACAAAATAATTATGTGCTATTTATTTTTACTATCAAATTGGAAATACTCTTTTTTTTTTTTTTTTCTCCAGCTCTTTCTATTGGGAATCAAAGCACCAAAGCCATTCAAGTCACCCAGAGAGGGCTTTCATCCTCTCTTATAAATGGGAAAACCCTGAGACACAGAGAGCTTAAATTATTTGTTCTTGGCCATAGATGTGGTGGAGACAGAAATAGTTCAGTGTTCCAAATGGCCACTTGAATACATTTAAACACAAGAGCATCCTTCTTCATTACTCCTTAGTGTTTAATTTAGACACCAACACAAGAAGGCAACAAAAGAGAGTATAAGAAGGCAACAAAACAAAAGCTCAGGTTCAGATCCACCACAAATCAGACACACAAAGCTGCTAAACTGTATCCAGCTATCATATGGCTGCAGTAGGAAAGCTTGGCAGTTGCCTCCCAATGCAGAGATCAGTTATAATTGCATACCATAGAGATACTCCCTGAATGGGCTGTGAGTTACTGTGGAAGAGGAAGAGAAAGTATCTGTCAAAGCCAAACATGTTCTGAAGACACATCCTCATAAACAGAGCCAGGAACCGCCATCCCAAGCATGTCCTAAGTGGATCTCAAGTCACAAATGCCTTGGGGAGCCCCTACTGGATCTGTCTGGCCTTCTGTTTCCCTCCATGTGTATTAATGGTCTATCCCAATTTTTTAATCCAGAAGTTACTAATTACAGCCTTCCTCTTCCCAGTGTTAATGCATTTTTTTCCTGGTATTTTCCTTTAAGACAAAAAGGAATAAAGAATCCCTCAATAATTAATATCTCACAGTTCTTTGTAGGGAAGAGGTCATGTACTTTCTCCATGGATTTAAGCAAGGCTGTTGACAAGTCTAGGGGAGTATTCTTCTGAGCTTTGCCTATGCACTAAGCTATATCCATTGAAGAGAGCAGCAGCAAAATGGTTCAGAATATGGACACATCCAGAAATGAAGCTGGCAGTTCATGCTCATAGTTGTCATGTCTCACTACAGACAGTGTTGTTTCCAATGCAGAAGTTAGTTTTCCTACCTCCACACTGTCAGCTGCACACTCATTCGAATCTGGAAGGTTTTCTTTGTGTACAAGACCTAGAATATATCTGTGTTTTAAGAAACAAACAATCAAAATTTTTTTCCTGTCTGTGCCCTTTGCTAATACATTCTCAGGAATGAACATACCTTCCATTTTTCTCTAAAGTAAACAGATTTCATCTACCCTTCTCATTCCCCTCCTCCAAGTTAAAAATGCCAGGAATTACAATTGCTGACGCTGTGCTTGCTGCAGGACTACCAAAAATTGGGGCTTTGGTACAAGCAGAAATTTGACCTGCTGTTTTCCCGACCTTCAGCAGAGGGGAAAAGGATGTTGTCTCTCACATAAAGGGCTTTCACAACAACTCACATAACCTGTTCTCAGCCAGTGCTGGTTTATCATTTGAGTTAAAATTGCAAGCAAATGAGTAGGGATTTTCTTGGCTTGACTAAATGTTTCTACTTATAAAAAAAAAAAAAAATCATTAAAACATTGCAGCTCAGGTTTCTCTCATTTCTCATGTCACTAACTCATGGCTTACAGGCTACCCTGTAGCAAAACTGTGGAAGCTGAGATTTAATATTTGCAGCAACTGATTTGCAAAGGCTTCAACAAATGCTTTTGCAGATTTGCAGAAGAGAATAAAGAGTCAAACCCAGCTTTATTCCCACTGTAATTTTCACTGTTGCAAAAGGCAGTTCAATTTTGTATAATCACAACAGCAAGCAGCTATAACAGAATACATTAAAAACACATTTGTTCAATAAAACAATGCCATTTCACAAAAGGTCATGCTTTGAGTTCTGAGGAGATTGCTGGTCATTTGCTTAAATGCCAATACATCATATCACAAACCTTTGACTTGTCTATTCCCTAGCTGCTTTAGCTACAAAAATGAAACAAATAGTATTTACCTACCATTTCAGATGCTGAAAATATTTGGCTATAAATTAAAAATACATAGTACTAAATATTTAAAATGAGGCGCATGTGAAATAAGATATAGAGTTCCATAAAGTGGAAAATGTATGAGAAATGCACTGTTAAGAGTCTCCTTGAGAAAAACAATAGTCTTGGAAAAAACAGTAATTATGAGTTTTAGCAGTTTACCTAATTGTGGACAACATTCCATGGCACTTATTTAGAAGCCAGCTAGTTCATATTAAACTTTAAATATTTGAAGACAAACCACCATTCAGGGAGTTTCTCCTTCCCACCTGAGTGACTGCAGCCACAGCAGTCTGTTTCCAGTGACAGTATAAAGAACACTGGCATAGATATACACCACTTCTGCATTACCTTGTCCATAGCTCTAAAGTGCTATTCCCTGTCGTTGTAGTCTGCATCCTGTAAAGCTTCTAACATATTCAAAAGGTGACTTTTATGCTAGAAGAAAATTTACTTTTAACCCAGGAGTAAATTCATTGCATCATTTTATCTGCAAACTACTCTTAAACAGAGGAAACTAGCTTTTTGTCCATTTGTCTCTTAGGCACTTAGTTAATGAAGGAGGAGAATTTTGCTGATTTTATTGGCTAAATTTTGGTCTTTTTAAAATATTGTCCAAGGGAAAAGATGAATACTCATCAGTCCGGGTAGATGCGGAGAAATATAGCACTGCCTGTGATAATAATTTTTCTCTTTTTTTATCCTGCATGATATTTAAAAGAAGTCAGGTGTCTGTGAGTTAAGTATTACTACTCAGCAGCACCTGTAGTTATGATTACTTTTTAAGGAACTATTTTTGATCATTTATATATTTTCCAAAGAAACTATTTGATTAAATTTGACGTCACATCTGGAGTCTCATTTTTAAAAGAGTCAGCTCTAATGGATCACCTTTCTCTCAGAATTCTGAAAATGTAAAGGTACACTTCTTTCCCCATATTTTAAAAAACACGTAAGAGGAATGGGTTTTGTTAGCTCTCACACCTAGTAACTCTACAAATGACACCCAAAATTCCTCAAGTGTGCCATCATGAGGAGGTTGTGCTTTTGGAGTTTCCACCTGACCAAGCCCTACAGCTTGGGGCAAGCAGTTCATCATTTTCAGAAGCAATTTATAAGAATTTGTGACTTAAGTTCACTGAATATGCCCAATACTGCATGTGCTTCACATCCCTTGAACAGGCAAAATGCAGAACAGGTCTAAAGATGAGAAGGTATGAAAATAATGCAAAGTGAGAGAAGGTGGCCATAATGGAAAAAGATGAGAGTAGAAAAGCCCAAAACCAAAAGCAGGAGCAGAGGGTGGGGGAAAAGGCTGCAAGCCAGGAGGGGACAAAGGCACCAGCTGGAGAGGTAGAGGTGAAAACTGAAGAGGTCTTTGATCAGTCCTCTCTCAAATTTAGTTTCAGAATTTGGTGATGAACATATAGTTCTCAAGCCACAACATGCTCTCTATCAAACAGCTACCAAACACAACTGGGGAAAACATTTTTCTCATTCCCCTCACATCTTACCTTTAAATGTTGCCTTCTGAAATGTTAATTTTATTTTAATTTCTTTTTTTTTTCAATGTAATAAAAAATCCCTACCATAGCAGCATTAGAAGACAATCAGGTTTGACTGCTGGGAAAAGCACAGGAGGAATGCAAACAGTCATGCAAAAAGTTGACAACCTAGAAATTCTGGTCCCCTTCCTAACTGCTGTGTGTATATAAAATCTTCTTCCTCTAAGTTATACACGGGCTTTTTTTTTTGCTTACAAACATCTTGAACATCACTTATCCATGCAACTTGGGAAAAAAAAAAAACGCATAATTGATGCTCTCTTACTCAAGGCAAGTTTTGAGAGAAAATTAGTGCCCTAGATGACAAAATATTCAAACTGACTACAACTCTGTTACTGATATGAGCTTTCAAATGGCATATGACACATCCAGATTGGTTCATAAGAAAACAGGTTTAGGGTTGGATGGTAGCTGAGCTTTTTCTCTTGTTTTTATGGCTAGGGATAGCCAGATGGATAAGGATTTTATTATAGGTATTGGCAACTTAATGCTGCTGAAAGCGTGACACATGATGCATTGACTCAAAGTTGGAATATCAGATTTTCACCAACATTAAATTCAAGCAATTTTTCTGAAACTGCAGCCTGGATGTGCCAGCATAGTTTGTATATTACCCACTTCAAATGAAGAGAACCCATAAACACCAGGAATTATTCTCTCTGAAGTGAAAAAAAAAAAAGCAAAGAGCATTTTCCCCAATAGAAGAGCCAGAACTCCTGAAAATTTGTGCATGCAAACATGTATGCTAAGCTCTGCTTATCTGCACACCCTGCTCACAGGTAGGTCACAGAGCACACTGCCCTCTTCGCATCATCCAGCCTGGAAAACTGGAGTTTACTGTCAGTCTTCTACTTTCCAGTCCAGTCTCCAGACCAGGAAGCAGCACTCCAGTAACCTCTGAACCCTGCACTGTAGATGAACCTCTAAAACATATGTGATTTGTTGAAAATAGATATATCATATTTATCAGTTATATCCCCAGTTTCCTTATTCAGGTATGAAAACGGTGTTGGCTCGGAACACCTGAACCAAAGTGATAGGGCTGGACATGAGTAGTCTCCAAAGGAGTCCCTCATGGATGAGATTTATCTCTGTTTCTTCATTTGTAGCATAGACAAAAGGAGTCATTTTACATTCCCGAAAGATTTGTCTCAGCAATTTCCCTTTTGAGACAGTACAGTAAGGGACAGAGGTAACTGATCTATTTGTGGCCTTCAATTAGTACACCAGAAACTTTATAAGCATGGGCAGGTACCTGCGTGGGAAAGCTGGTCATCTAATTTTACATATGCCAAGATGAACATGAGGAAAAAAATACTGTAGACAGAGTGGGGTTAACAAAGAAAGAATTCTGGCCAGTAAGAGAACAGAGTAATTTGATCAGTGCACGTCTGTGCAGCATGACATGTAGTTGTTAACACAAAGGATAAAAAAGTTTACCATTAATATCACTCAGTCTGCAGTGATTAAACATGTCCCTGGGATTTCTCCTCTCATCAGAACAAGAATTCTTCCTGGCCACTGTCTCTTAGCCAGTCTCACATCCGACCCTCCCCAACAACACAGATTTCAATTGCAATAGTGAACATCAACTATTATCTGAGTCCTACAGAAAGGCTAAGCCTGAGCTGAGCCAACTTCAGCAATCAGCTCAGAAAAATGACTAAAAAGCTGCTGTACCCAAGCTAGAGCAGACAAGGTCAACATTTTCCTGACTAATAAGGGATTTGGGTCAGGAAGCACTAGAAATGAGGTAGATTTTGGATGCTGCTTCCACCGAACCTGGGATCTGCTTGGCTCAGCAGCCCAGCTGGAAGCCATAAGCAGCTATCGGCTTGGGCTCATGACATCACTGTGGCACTGAGCACATTTTTCACATACTAAGACAGCCCAGATACAGGCTGATAGCAGAAGGAGTATATTAAACAGCCAAACTGCCAGCTGCTGGCGCTTCATTTCTGCAGGTTAAGCTGTTTGTTTCGTTGGAGTGATCACATTTTTCAGCTGCAAGGAGTTTATAAAAAAAAAAAAAAAAAAAAAAGTCATTGACATTACCATTGGTTACACTTGCACGTCAGAACACCTAAACATTAATTTTTGAAACACACACAACTCCTCCCAGCTCCTCTTCAATTCTAAAGGGGCTGAGGTTTCTGGTTGTAAATTTTACTCACCAGTGTCAACTCCCTTGTGAAATGAGTAGAACTTGCAGAGAGCAGTTTGATAAAGGAAGGCACATATTTAACTTCAGCAAGACCAGCCCCTGGGAATAATGTCGTTTTGTACCACAGCACAGGCAGTCTTGTGAAAGAGAAATGAATCAGCCACATACTCTGCCCTGTAGCCTCATGGAAGCTATCCTGAACCACAGGCTGAAGGGCCAGCTTATTATACCTTTGGGAAAGAGAAATTACTATAGCTGAGGAATTTTGCAGTGTGCTAAGAGGTTTCACAATCCCAGAGCAGACAGAGATGGTGAAAGAGCCTAAACCTGTCAAGTTAAAGGAGTAAATCATTGCTCTGGTCATGTGTCTCTAGCAGCCACCACCTGCTGGGCTGCAGTTGGGCTGCCTTTTTCCATGCTAAGGGAGAACTGCACTGCCAAAGCAAGAGAGGAGGATTTATCCAAGGGGAAACAAACATGCACACTTGTACAATGACCCACACTGGTAGCATAGGTTTTAGACCTGAGGGAGAAAGGCCAAGACTAAGCCTAGAGGTTTGTTGCAACCCTGCAGACAGCAATAAAACTCAGGGGAGAAAACCATATCCTACCTGACCCAGAGGCTGTTGTTTGGCTCCTCAAAAGAGCTGGTTTAAAAGAATCCCATCTTTCGACTTCAGAGCCTGAGAGTTCAAGTCTTGCGTGCGACCTTGAGTGAGAAATGCATAGAGAATTAGTCTTAAAGCTCTACTCAAGTGTACTCTATATTGACAAGGTAGAAGTCAGCTGCTCAGTAAAACAGATTTCTGCCAGGTTCCTTAGGCCATTTCTGAAGATAGTACAGTATCAGGCCTATGTTAACAAAATGCTTTTAATCAAAGTTTTAATGATTCAAAGTTCAGCTGTGTAGCTGGTCACGTCTACAGGTAATTTTAAAATGAATTTTTACTGCAACAGAAAGGATTGGGTGCCAGCAGGACTGAAAGACAGAAGGCAGCTCTATTCTTCTGCTTGGGCAAAGGAAGCTAGCTGCAAAGTAAATCACTAAAAATTTGCTATCCTTAATATATAACTAAAATGATACGCTGCAAAAGGTGTAAACAGCACTATAGCAGTCACAAGTCCTGAACTGGAGGAACATGTGATCAAAACAACTAAGGATAAGGCATGCTGAAGCACAAGTTTTAAAAACAAATGAGAGGCTGATATTGTTAATATAATTTTTTTTCTAAATCAGCAAGATGACCAAGTCCCAGTTCCAGTGGGACTCTGATGTGCCAAACACAGCACAGCTGTGTGGTTACTACTACTTTGGTGTTCCCTATTCATTTTTTTTTAATAGAATGGCTACTGTGAAGTGTCAGCCTCATGTGAGCAAATAAAGCTTTGAAAGAGGAAGACAGCATTTTCTTATTCTGTTATGCACAAGACAGGGGTTTAAAAAGATGTGGACTCTTGCCTTCTACCCAGTCATGATCCTCAGGGTCTGATTTAAGATATCTGAACTCCTGGGTGTACTCTTAGCTATTAAGGCATGATTTGACCTTGATTTCCAAGCAGCTGTTATAGTCAAAATGACCAGATGTATTTTAAAATATAGTAGAAATTTATTAAGAGCAAATAAGCAAATCAGCGCGCTGGGAGACCAGTGGAAACTCCTGTTCCACCAACGGGCTGCACCGAGGCAAGCCCACACTCCACTTTTTATACCTCCCTCTATCTCCACGCCTTAAGTCTCTTTCGATTTCTTTATTGGGCTTCCTTTCGCGGGCTTCCCCAATATTGGTTTTTGTTTCGCGGGCTCCCTCGATATTGGTCCTTGCTTTCGCGGGCTCCACCTCGCCACCTGAGCTCAGCCAATGTTTTGGTTAAAACAATGTTTTGGTTAGACCATAGTCCTTAGTGTTTGCCATCTGGAAATTTCCAGAGGGGGTAAGTCCTTTCCTTTGGTTCTTTGCTGTTTCATTCTATTCTGCTTCACTATAAGTCTGCTCAGAACAAACACTTACAAAATGACAAGACATAACATACGAATTCATATTACAGACACAACATTGTGGCTTGATACATGCAATTCAAACCAACCACTAACATTACAAATTTAATTTGATTAGCAAATTATCCACCTTTGCTTTTATTAACTATTACACAGCCATTTCTCAAAGCCTTTGCATTCTTCTTTGAATTGTTTCACCTCTTTATGGATTTTTCCAGCTGACCCTTTTGATCCTATTTGAAGAAGCTGTGTGGAGGCAGTTCATTGCATGAAGGAATATTAGGCCTGAAGAACAACAGCTGTAGCTCCAGCAGAAGTTAGAAAAACTTCTATATGGCACTGTTTTCCTTTTAATTTCTATGGAACTGCCTTCTGAGTGCAAAATATGCTTAGCAGTTCATCTTAATTCTCTGATGACTTTGCCTTTCCCCAGCCAGCAGGACAACGATTTTGCAGCTGCTGCTACTGCACCTAATTTATCAGCAGCTTCCTTCGCCGGTGCTTGGAACACTGACAATTGTGCTCATAATTCACACAGAACAGGGACTCCACTCTTGAAGGAAACAAGAGCTACACAATGCCCTTCTGCAGCGTTCACAGCTGTGGGAGATACTGGGCTGGAGTGGTTCCTTCTCCCACTGATGCCCACTGCCAGCCCCACATCCCTGACTGCTCTGGTTAGGGAGCAGAGGCAAAAAACTGGAAACAGAATGAATACATTCTGCCATTTTCCAGGAGTTGCACCTCCTCTTAGAGCGGTATTAAGGTCAGAAATACTGACAGCCAGCTTCACAGGGAGCTTCAGTGGTGAGGAAGGGAGCAATTGGGATTTATTTCAATAGGTTACCTTTGACAGTCTCCAATAGAATAACAATCAGGTCCAATTGAACACACTACGAACGGTAATAGGGTTTGCAAAGCTGAGCTATTTGATGCCAATCTAGAGCTAGGCAAGCAATCTGAAACCAGCTTTTACACTAACTGCAGCTGGGGAAAAGGAGAATTGGATTGGCACCGGTCCCACAAAACACGTGTTTTGGTATTACAGCCAGCTGTAGCTCTGTAACTTCACCAGTCCTTCAGGGTGCAGTTTTCATGTTACAGCTAAGCTGAAGTAATGGGTAGGCGATGCTGGAAGGGGGAGTCATACTTCTCCCTCTCATCCTTAACACCTGGCTATGGATTCTCGAGGCATCACAGTAGCAGCTCTCATCTGACCCCTACTGCAAGCAGCTAGGTAAGGGTATATTTCCACAAATAAACACAAGGGATCAGCAGCAGACGGGCTTGCTTAACTAATGTGAAACTCAGTGCTCAAAATTCCCATTTGATCACTGCTTTAGGCAGACTACGCTGAAAGGGGCAGATCTGTTGTCCTCTTCCCTGCTACAGCCATTTCCCTTGCACTTGCTCAGAGACTCAACCTCATCCTCATCATGAGCACAAAGATCAAAATACTGTGTTTATTTGTTGGATGGGGTTCTGAGCAACCTGATTTAACTGAAGATCTCTGTTCATTACAGGGCAGGGGTGAGCTAGAAGACCTTTAATGGTCCCTTCCAACCCAAACGATTCAAGGATTCTATAAATACTATTCCTTCCTATAATAGGCGCCCAGCCTTCTCTTTCTCCTGCTGTCAAATCTTGCATTTCTTCCCCTTGGCAGGTGGGCAAAACTCAGCCTCCAATTTGGTTTGGCATTTGCTGTCCTTTAGAAACTGGTGGTGCCCCTCAGGCATTTACTTTTACAACAAGAGCCACTACTTAATCTCAAGCAGCAGAAAGAAATAATTTAACAGCCTTTGTTTTGAGAAACAGTTTGCACGCTTGTCTAATAATCCAGAAGGCACACCTTATCCCCAAGGGGATTCACCATCTCCAGCTACCTAGCAGCTGGCCAAAATCAGCCAGCTCCCCAACAGCAACAGCCAGGATTGCCATGGCAATTTATCCCCTTAGAGAATGACAGTAACATCTTGTCTGGTCATGGTTGCTTTTCATCTTCAGATTCCCACCACATGGACTAAAACAAGCAGCACCAAAGCTGAGTCAGGAACTCAGACACTGATAACAGAGTCAAAGGGCATTTATGACCCATAATTTTACTGTTTTGCTCATTCTTCTATTTCCTCCTGCCCCTATCCTTTCATGTAGTTTAAAGCCATAACACTCATTAAAGTATTTCAGCTCATATGCATACTTCCAAGCAAAACTGCATTATATCACTATTTTCTATATTAAAATGGCCAGATATAAACATACTGAATTACCACAGCACAACATTCATTACAGATACCTGCACACCAGCGAGTACAAACTAGCACATAAGCTGTTTCTGTGAAGGAGTAAGTTGGCATCTTGTACATTCCACATGCTTGTCTGTAACACCTTCCCACTGCCTCAAACAAGAAACTCGCTCAGAGACTTTGATCTTTCACTCCTGCCTGTATTTTTCTGAAAACTAGCACTTCTTTTGGGTGGTTACTGACTCCTGCTATTTCTTCCAAAGTGTTGCTCAGCTGCTTGTCATGAGTTACTTTTTCCCACATAATTCATGCATCTCAAGCAAAAAATAAAGATGCATAACAGCAAAGAAGCAGGTGTTCAGAAAACCAAAATACATTTATTTGGCAGAATCCATGTGGCAGATACTCTCAGCTAAAATAGCCTTATAGGCACAATTTTAATTGTACACTGTATATAAGAATGAGCACACATTTTGCCTTCCTTTCTTTCACAAAAGAGATTTATCTGAATGTCAGACACTATGATTCTTTAAAGCAATTGCCAGGAAGGGAAAAGGGAGATGTATACATGCCCCCATCCAAGCTTGGCCAGTAGGACTGTTCCATGATGGTGGCATTATTTTAGGACTCAGAAGATCAGGTACTAACCTTTGACACAGTATCTCTGCATACCTTTGGCCAGTCACCTCATCCCTCTGTAATTGAATGGTGATAATTACCAGAATGCTGAGAAAACAAACAGGAGCTGATTTTATGATGAGCCACAGACACAGGGTGAAATTTCCCAACCTGCCACCAGCCAAAGCTTAGTCAAGAATCAGGAATGGTTAATCAGCGTGGTCTACTCAACATGGTACAGAGATTAAGATGTGCTACAGAGTGACTAGAAATAGGTTTAGTGAATCCAGAGATGATCTCAGTATTGCTGCATAGTGCTGTGCTACACTGACAAGCTGTGCTGTCAGGATCCTCTATGCTATACATTATCACAGAGTACATAAAACTGCATTTACCTTGAGCAATTCCACCCCACTGTAAAGTTCAGTCATATTTCAACCTCAACTACAACGCAACCCAGCTCAGCATCACAGCTCTAAGAAGGGTAGTACCGTGTACTTTGGCAGCCGACCAGCATCAAACTATCAGAAGTGTTACCCTGGTGAAGGGCAGTCTGAAGGTGCAGAGGCTTCACCCCAGACCACTAACAAGTTCATCTTTGTGCTTTTTAGCACAGTCCCCGGTTGTTAAGGAACGACTGACACTTAGCAACACTCAACAACCAGCAGCGAGACGACCTGCAGGTACAGATCGCCGCTTGGCTTCACTAAAACAGCAATTTTCAGGGACCCCTGCTGGAAGCGCTTTGCCTCCTGGGATGGGACCGTTCAGCTCTCAGCTCTCCAACGAGACCAAGATCTGAAATCTTCTCACCAAGTCCATGCCACATATTTTTAGGGCTGGCAGAGCAGTTGCTGGCCACAAAAATAGACATGCAGAAAAACCTTTGTATATTTACAAGAAAAGAGAGAATAATAATTTGACGTGAAGCAAGGGAGGGTGGAGAAGAGTCAGCTTCCCTGTAAAGTTTAGTATGATCCCAGAGATGAACTAGTTAGATTAGGCCCTTCGCAGCAACGTAGTCTAAATATCACAAGGCTCAGGACAGGAAGCCTTGTGAAGACAAGAACAGCATTCTCTAATTACCAGCATTCTCTAATTACCAGCTTGCCTGTATATCAAGAACATCGGCACTCACACTTAGGAAGCCACCAGAGCTTATTTAATTCAAGCATATAATAATGCCCACTCCCATCAGTCAACGAATTACCTGTGAGACTCGGAATTTATTTAGCAACGTGACAGATGGGCTCTGCATCTTCTGCTTTTGGTGTTTACCCACTACTGAGCAACAGCAGAGGCTACTGCATTCTTGTGGGAAGAAAATGGCACATGGAAAACCAAAGGCAGCTGTCTCCCTTTGGGGTGAGGCTGTGGCTAGGTCTAACACAAATGGTTTAAATACCAGAGGGCTGACAAACTCACCTGGAACATTGGTGGCTAAGTCATGTCCCCAGCTGTGCTGAACTGGCACAGGTCAGTCCGTCGCTGGCTTTGGCAATGGCAACAGGTCGGCATCCAGAGGACCCTGCTCAACAAGCCTTTGGATTCAGTCACCCTTTCCACGTTAGGGGTATCAAACCCTGACAGGAGACTGCCAGAATTGTAACTGTGGTAAACAAGAGGGTAAAGGAAAAATGTTAACTTTCCCTCAGTGCTAACTCCATTTTTGCTTTATTCCCCCACCAGGCAGCCTGCTCCCAGTATTCCTGACCAACAAGGCCACAATGCAGGACTAGGCTGGCCTGGGGTTCAGGCAATGGAGAAGGTTTTCTTAACCAATGCAGCAAATGGGCTGCAATGATGTGGGAATCCCAGGAAATTCTTCTTCCCAAATCAAAAGTTAAGGCATAATTTCTCTATTAGAAACAAACCTTTAAAGAATTACAGTGCTTGCACTATGACTGCAGTGACCTTGTACAAGTCAGTCCCTTAAAGAGGGCAGGAGGATCTGATGGGATGGTTTGGAAATGGGATTTTTGATTTCACATTGCCTATGGAGCAGCTGTGTTTGAAGGTCAAACACATGTAGGGAATCATAACTAGTTCAACAAAGTAAGTTCAATTCAAACCCCCTATTTTGTTCAAAGCTGAAGTGAATATCTTTAGGAGATTTGCCCATCTTGAGGCTAACAGGGACGGTGCAGATCTTAAAAAGAAAAAAAAAAGTGATGCAATACTGTAGAAAATAAAAAATGAAAATATTTATATGACACAGAAAACTACACAGGCTCATTTTACCTGGGGACAAGGAGATAAGGCAGCAAAATAAAGCTAAAATAGTAACATTAGGGACATGTTTGTAACAATTTTGTTATACAGACGGAATATTGGAATTCAACTCAACAGAAGGCAAAACATCTTTGTGAGCCAAAATACCTAAGCCCTTGACCCTATGCTACTTTTATCAGAAATAAACCCCCTACATGGGAAGATCTCAAGTAGACCTAAGTATCACTTCCTATTTCCACATTCACAAATGTTTCTCTGCTCCTAGAAGTGGGAGCTTTACTCCTTGGTGAGAAACTCTTTTCTCAGGGCAGTCTGCTCTCTCTCAAACACCATTTTTTCAGATCGCAGTGGAATCTCTCTTGTAGCTTCAAATAGAAAAAATCCAGTTTATGAGACTACATTTATTTTTGAGTGCTTGACTGTCACTATAAGCCCTTCAGCCATGTGTTGACCTTTAGGATTTCGAGACAAAGTTCTACTCTACTTGTACTGCCTGAACTGTTTTAGCTTTGGAATTGTGTCAGACAGACATCTAACTGCAACTATTATAGGAGTAATTTTCCAGCATGCGGATTACTAGCATGTGTCCACTTAAGATAATTTTATATGGGATCAGGAGCCTTATAGGTCACAGTCTCGTGGTTTATCACTTGGCTCAGTGTCCTTTATATCCAAAATCCTGTTTCATATGCTTAGTCCTGATCTCTTCAAACATATAAGTACAGAAAGCCAAAGAATATGATGCATAGATGATCAGCAGAAAGCTTTGCTATATAACTTTTTCATTTACAGATAAAAGAAAACCTGGCAGAATTTTGGCACCAGATTTAGTTACTTTGTGATATAGTTCATGTTCACTGCTGCAGCCCTGAAATCCTTTTTACATGAGGAGAATCCCTTCATAAGCAGGAAAACAGTACAATCACTTGCTCACTATAATAATTCGTATTATTTCAAGTCACATCTTTTGAACAAATCATGGAATCTAAGTGCAGAGTTTCAGAATTTTTCAAATCTAGGTATTATTTTCTCCTTTGCAGCTGTCTGTCCTAAAAGCTCTGTGGCAGCCCTCTCAGCCACATAAGTATTTATTAATGCAGATCTCCACCTTTTTCCAGTGCTTGGCCTGTCAGCCTCCATCCCAACCTCTTCCTAACCTGCCACCACCCCAAACATATAGATTCTGAGACACTGGCTAAGGGCCTTTGAGAAAGAAATTCAACCAGTTGATGACCAACAGCTTAACTACATTTTTTTTTTTTTAAATGAGTGGAACCAGAGCAGAGGAGTTTCACAGAGTCTCACAAAGCCTGGGTGGAAAACCCATTGCTGACCCACACAAACCACTAAGTCCAATGGTTCACAAGTATCAAAGACATCAGGAGCTGGAGCAATCTGAGTACTTCTCTGTTCCTAGATGAGGGGTACCATTTCTTCCCTTGCCCCTTTGAGACAAATTCAACTTGTTAACCCAGCAGCAGAGTTTTAATTTTTTTTTTCTGTTGCAAACATGCTTCACCTGGCTACACGGGACTCACTGCACAACAGAGCAAGGCAAAGCCTAAAACTTGCAGATGCAGCTAGTATGACAGGAGAAAAGGCTGGACAGGGTAATTTGGTTTTCTTCTCACCATCAAAAGCCAAAGTTCCTGGGTTTTTCATCTTACTTCCAAACCTTGTTAGCCCGACCAACAAGCAAACCTTAAACATTTCAGTCTACAAGTAAGAAGTGCTTACACTCTACAAAATTGAAACCTGCTCAAAGATGTTCAGCATAATTACAGTTGATCAGCTCATCTCTTGTTTTTTATTTCTAAATAAGGATTTTCCAATAAGCTGCAGAATACTGAAGAGAAAGCCAGGTTGTGGAGACTTAGAGGGGAAATTGGTGACCTCTTTATTTTAAACTAAACTTCATAATTTAGCAGACACAAGGTGTCACTCATTCCCATTTGGTTGAGCAATTTCAAAAATTGGATATATTATCTAATAGTGACACATTTTTCAGGCAGCTCAAATGCTTATGAAAGAACTAAGTGCCAGCCACACAAGGGTGTAGAAACTTCACAGGACCCATTCCAACAGTCAGTGCCTTCATTTTCCATTATTTTTTGCCATTATTTTTCACACTATAAGAGCTTTTGTTAGATATAAGTGGAGTAAAGCTTCCAAAGATGCTAAAAGGATTAAATCAGGTTCCAAATTTTGTGGAGTCTTCCTGTCAGACATTTCTTGCAAGTTACACCCTCCGCTAATGGGTTATTGAAGGTTCATGTGCTTTTAGACCTCAGCTACAACAATAACAGCAATTTCAGAAGTTTTAAAAAGGAAGATACCAAATACCACTTATGTTGATTTCAGAAAGTTTATTGCACCAAATGCCGCAAAGAAATAGACCAAAATGATAGCGTACATGAACAACTATAAGAAAAAAAACCCATGTAGTTTGACATTGGTATTCAGTCATTCCTAAAAAAGCCTATGTTCTCCAAACATGCAATAGCAACACACATTTGTTTCTACTATGAAAAACCTGCTATGTATGTCAAATTAGCTCATTTGACCTCAAAAAAAAAAAAAAAAAAAAAAAGTCTAGACTATATTCAGTAGTTCAGACTTGATTTTTATTTGGATCCTTTTAACTGAAGTTATAGTTGGGGGTAAGTGATCATTTTGCTTAAACCTTATATACAAGAATTTGGTGCATCTAAAAACAGTTTTTGACTTCAAGAGTAAAGATGCATACAGTAGTAGGGAGTGGGGAAGATCAATCTAGAATTCTGGAGGATGCTAGTAGAAAAGTGAATTACAGAATCAGTGCCTATTAGTTTTTTTGGGGCAGAAGAAAATTGTATACGTTAGTTCAGAGAGTACCTACTTAAATTAAAATGTTTAATTCTTGGTATCATTTGGGGTTAAAGAATTAATTTAGATTAAATACTACAATTTAGCAGTTCACTTCTCCCCTCTGCTTAGTCTTGCCTGAAAGAAAAGCATACATTCTTTAAATTTCACTGTGTAAACTGCAATTATGTGGGATTTTGGAAAGACTGTGCACTCCCACTTAACCAAGAAAGTATGTATTTAAGTTTACAAAAAACCTACATAATACTGATAAAAACAACTTTGGAATATTTGAAAATTAAGCTACATTATCAATTTTTAACACATCTGTACATTCATATCACTTTTCATCCTATTAAAATAAAACCAGAAACATGCCCTAAAAATGTCTAAAAACCACATCTGTAAATACTTACTGCCCTGTCATGCCACACCAATTTACATAAACATCAAGATGCTACTGAAAACAAGTTAAAGACTTTGAGTCAAAAAAAAAAGCCCTAGAAAGTGGAATCCTGTCAACTGAGGTAGTACGTTTGGTGGAGGGGGAAATATATTAGCTTTTATCTGTGTAAAGCCTTTCAAATGTAATAAAGAGCTTTAATTTTGAATTTTCTTTCCCCCAAAACTAAAACTGTAAGAATAAGATAGTTCAACATGTAATTTCTGGAGAGCAGCAAAATGTTAGAGAAAGCAGCAAGAACTATAAAGTTTTAGCCTGGGCTGAAGAAAATCCACGTGTTTTTGACCATTGGCTCACATGCCACAATAAGGTTTATCGATCTCTTGCCAAAGGGCAGATTTTTAAATTTTTTTTTTTTTTTTAATAGTTGATGTAGTAAAATCAGGTATTACTGACTATGGTATTTATATTGAAATCACTGAATGTCTACTGACCTCTGACTTCTTTAGTACACTCTGTGATAGCAAAAGCACATCTTTACGTTAGCATCTATTTCTTGGAAGAATTGTCAGTGTCCGGTCAGATAAAACCCCAACTTATACTTTAAAGAACTGGAATTGACTTCTAATGATCTCAGCTACTATTTAAGATTGACATGAAATAGAGAAAATACATGAGGATTCCTATATACACTCAGGGAAGCAGTTTCATAGTCTTACACATGCACACGTTCTCCATCAAAAGGGTAGTTTAGGAATATGTGGCTTGCTCTATGGTCCTTACTTTGTCTTAAACCTTGTGAAATAGAAAACAGTATCTGCTAAAAGCTATATGCAGAGGTCAGTTTACTTTCCAGCAGATATCCAGAGACAAGAAAAGTCTCCTTAACTACAAGCAGGAAAAAACCTGAACCATAGAAATATTTTAGCCTTTTTAGGCAGAATACTAGGGAGAAGTATGAAAATGCAATAAAAAGTAACATTTGGAATGTCAGGTCAGAAAACCAGCATAGAAGGAACAGCTTTAGAATTGTTACCAGAATATTAAGTATCCCTCTACGTGGAAACAACCTCTTTTCACAGTAGGTCAGTCTACCTATTTCCCTCAAAAAGCAACACAAGGTTAATCAAGACCCCCATCACATTTAAACAATTCACAATATGCACATTTCATTATTTCAAATCATTGAAAGTTTACTGTAGAAAAGTCCAAACATCAAGGTAGTAGGAAATAAAACACTTGCAGTAAAAGTGTGTCCCTTCAGTGTTAAAAATCTGTAATCATCAACAAGGAGAACTCACAACTGGTGACCAAGAGTTTCTTATAAGAATTCACTATTTTCAAGCAATTGTGTTGCCAGCAATCTGCTTGCAAGATGACAATTTCAGACACTGCATTCACAGTGGCTCACAACAGAACAGTCCAACATCGAAGAATGTTTTGATCCTTTGTTCTCTCCTCAGTCTGGTCCATAGTTTCATATCCAGCTTAACAGTGCTTGATGCAAAAAAAGCATTTTTTTTACATTCATTTTAATCAACCACATGAAAACAGTGAAATACAAAATTTTATTTTGCTTTCAAGAAACACCAAAGGCCAGTATCAACTAGTGGAGAAGTAGTTTCTGGTGTCAAGAGTAGTTAACCTATTAAGGAAAGGCACCTGGACGATAGTTCAAGATTTCTGTAGAATCAAAAAGAGTAATTGCAAACATTCATAGTAATATCAAATATTGGGGTTTGTCCCCTACATTTCATTTTACTTCAAACAATGTTCCTCTTTTATTCCTACTGAGATTGACAACTTGTAAGCTGGAAAAAATACTTTCGACTAAAGGTTTGGTGGGGGTTTTTTCTTGTCTTTTATTTCCCCAATAGAATTGTCTTCCGTTTGTGCCAATGACTTGGTGTATGTGTGCACGGACACGTGCTGACAGCACTGGCATCATTCAGAAGGTTTTCAGATTCATACTCCTTGGAGATGGTAATACTTGATGACACCAAGACACAAGTTTAGTTCCCAGGACTACAGTCATATAGCAACTCAAGAGTTATTAAAGTTGCATCAGCAACAAATGTAAACTTGTAGCAGAAGTTCCATAAGGCTTTCCCACAAAATCCCTATCTCGGAAGTCCACTCCATTCCAGCTCTAGCCATGGGCCCATTTGAATGCCTCCTCGTTAAAACAGAAGCAGCCACAGCTCTCAACCTCTTGTCCTTAAAGCGAAAAGTCACATCAACCTCACACACACCTCCATTTCCACATAACATTTGGCTGCTGAATCCAGGTTCCTTGTTCTGAGCCCATCACTTCTATACAAAATCACACTTATGCTCCACAAGAAGATCATGTCCCACCTAATACACTTGCGTATGGGAATGCTATGTACAGAGTTTACAGCTCCTCCTCCTCCCCAGCAAAGAAACATACATCACACCACACTCACAAGCATAGTATTACAAAATCCATTCTAACCCACTTGTTCTTTTGACTGGTCCTTCATGGTTTTGAGCAGCGTTTTGGATGGCAGTTCCTGGTCTGCCACATAGTGTTAACTTTTGTCCTCTGAATAAAAATAAAATACAAGGATGCAGTCTCTTTCTTAAGTCAGAAGTGAGATTGTAAGAAAAACCTGAATGCCTTTGACATTATGTAAACTGAAATCCTCCGATAAAACATCCGGTTGAAATCAGAATCGGAAGGTGGTAGAATGTACAGTCATCATCTGCTTTCCTCAGTGCTCGCCTTTACCAGTGTTTGGCACCTCTGTTCTTCATTCAACATTCCCATTTTCTTAATTTTACTTTAAGGGAATGACTATCCTGAGAGTTTAATTTATAAGAGTATTTGAGCAACATATGGGGAATGAGTACTTGCTATAGCAGCCAACAAAGGCAAGTCATTGGATTCAATCCTAGGAATTAAAAAAAAAGAGAGACAGACTTTAAAATATACAGTCACCTTCACAAGTGAAACACAAGAAGATATTTTTCATTCACTTTAAAGAAGCTAGAAGTGTAAGTTCATTGTTTTATTATTATTTATTGCCATTACTCATAACATACCAGTAAAGGTAGGTAATAATCAAGGGTAGGTTTAAAATCAAGAAGTATGCAACCATTTAAGTCAAAAGACAGTACTACATTCTGCGCTATATAATCTTCTGTAGTTTAAATAAAAAACCTTTTAGTTATTTGCTAAGCCGTGAGCCTTAGCTTGTAGTTTTCCCAGTCAGTAGGCACCAATAAGCCCAGTTTAAGAAAGTACTAAGTATCAGCTTAAAGAAGACTATGCATTTCAGGTTTTGAATATAACTCAGTTCACTATATCGTAGCACTTTCTTACCAAAAATGACCAAAAACTGGAATTACTAATTATTATATAGTAACAGTTCAAGGAATGTCTCTCAAACGCATTGGTGAGTTTCCAGCCATTTCTAAATGTAAAGCTGCTCAGAGGCCAGGATCCACGTATATATTTATATATATTTAAAACATACACATGCACTGAGAAGAGTGCTTATTTCAGGTTTCCATTACTTATAGCTATATTTCTGCATATGAAATCCTGAACAGTCTGGAAAAAGATGAATTAGATTTAATTTACAGTGACAATGTGTATTTGCTTCTTCTCCCTTTTCTGCCGTCAGCAGGCACATCACTCAAGGTTATATGCCAATCAAGTACGATTATTAGGAGACAGCTGCCCAACAGGACACCTCTTTGTTTTTCTACATCTGCTTTTTGAGACCTTCTCTTCCCTCAAGATACAAATGTTCCACCTAACTTTCCAAAAATTCCAAAGTATGTGCTGGGATTAAGTTTTTATTAAGGAGATCATGACAGAAAGGAGTGCATGTGAATGCATGCATAACTTGCTAATGACCAAAATCCAAATCTTCTTTATTCTGAAGATTTAAGAGTAACAGGTAATTTGTTCTTGCTGTATAAATGTCTCCTCCTGATTTCCCAATAGCCAGTAGAATCTATTTTCACATCTTATTAGGCATATGAAAGAGTGTTAAATATGAAGTAAGTCCTTGTGAGAACAAGATGTCAACATTCAGATGAAAAGGAAAAATAACTGCCCCAGCTTTTGCCAGTGGTTGAGAGTGATACCTGCAATACTCACCCCAATACAATTCCTAGTTCTTTTACGTGCACTCTTGTATGTCCTCGCAGATATTCTGAAAGCATTTTGCTTTTGAGATACATCTCTTGTAGTCTATCCTCAAGATGCATTATGCACTGTAAACACAGATCAAAAACCTCAGAATGGCTTTAGCAATTACATGCAAACATTACAGATATGTAAGCATATCACTTTATCTTGTATCTTTGCTAGAAGATAAACTAAATCTATATTTCAGCATCTAGAAGAGGCAATTGGCTTTGTTACAACTGTGGTACAAACGTTAAAAAAGTTAACGGTATCCCACAAAGAGGAAACCCCTGACGGAACTGGGGCATTCCAGCTCTCCTGGTCAGCCAGTTTGTTGCACTAACTGCACATCCATTTTCCACTAAAGTAAGCCACTGTGTTTCTGCTGACTTCAGCAGTTTTAGCTGAGTTCAAAACCATTCAGAACATCTTACTAAGAACCAAACCAGAATTCTTGGATCAAGATGTCTTTGTTATAAGTCAATACTTTTTTTCTGAAAGACTTAGTTTAGCCAACAGTTCCTAAAATTATCACTCCAGCTCTAAGGCTCTAATGCCACTCAAGAAACTAACACTCAGAAGGTGGAAGACACCAACACCTTATTCATCAAAAAATTATAACTCTTTTACTGACAGCTTTACTGTAGCACATAAGATACAAATCCATTTTTGGCTTTTGTTTTTATTATTTTTAGGTACTTCTAGTTTAGAATTGCTGAAATATTTGATGCTGATTGCCAAAAGGTAATAGTTCAAGTTGAAACATCAATTTAATCACACCCCTTTTCTTTCAGCAGTGGAATGCTAGAAATGCATATTATTTTTAAATACAGTCATGTGATGCATGGTAACTTCTCATACATCAACTACAAGAGAGCAGATGAACTTCAGCTTCAAGGAGAAATAGGGGTTATTTTGGTAAGACAAGGTCAATAGTTAGCATGTCTTCACAAGGCGAGTAGGTAAGATGTCTTATCAGGTATTTTGTTCTAGGACAAAAGGCACATTCAGTTTGATATATTTCTTCTTTTCATAAGGATGACCACTTCAAAAAAGTTAAATAAGTTCAGCTCTCCAAACTCCAGGAGATGAAAGCAGGAAGTGCATGCAGAACCTCACATTATCAAACATATAATCATCTAGCAGGTGTAGACAGCAATTAGAAACAGTGTCAGCAAACAGCTTCAGGCCATTGTCCCATGTACTTTGAGTTGAATGAAAGCCATAAGTATTAGAAATGAGGTCTGGTAAAACCTGTTTTGTTAATTAAAAAAATAATGATGAAAAAAATAGACTTAGGCTTGTAGGTAGCCTACCATGCATTTTTCTGATTGTCTGGAGCCAGATGAAGATTTTTTATGATTTTTGAATAGCTAATACCGAGTCTTAACCATGGAAGATGAAGAGGTATTTTAAAAAATGTGCTACATGGTAGCAGAGTAAAATAACTGATACCAGTGGAGGAAAGGCAAAAGCTTTTTGGCAGTAGTTTGATCTATTTGCTTCAAGCAAATTTTCACTCAAGTCATTATAATCATAACACTTCTGATTCTGGCCAAAAGGGAAGCATTCTTGTCTTTTCCATTACAGGTAAGCCTAATGCAAAAAGCCTATGAGCACTTCCTCAGTGGTTCAGAGGAGCATGCAGATGATTCACAGAGCAGCAGTTCAATATATTTCAATTCCAGTATTTGTATAAAGGATTATGGTCTACTTTTTTTTCAAGTTGTGAGGCAACAAGTAAGAATGACACAATTTTAAAAGAGGGACCGTTTACATAATATTATCTGCTCCTCCTGAATATCAGCAAAGAAGCAAAAGACATTTCTCCCCACAAGCTTGGTACATGAAGCCCTTTTGTTGAAAACTTCCACAAGTCTTTTGTTTTTAATGTTAGCTTCCTTTGTAGTTTTCCTCATTGACTAAATGGAAAAAAAAAGTCGAGTTACTTATAAAAATAGAAGAGTAGCTTAAATGAGTTTAAAGGTGCAGGTAAAACTTTTGGCATATTGCTGAAATACAGCAGTTGCAGTCATCACTTCCCTCTCACCAGGGCATACTGCAAAGCTCTCTGCACCACTGTTACCAGTCTGAAGTGCCAAAAGAAAGATATCACCGCTTGCCTTTCATCTGGTCTCAAGCTGGGTTGTTTTCGGTTGTACCAAAAAAACCCCAAAATACTTATTCATCTGAACATCTAAAGAAACATGCACTGCTAATGGAAACTCCAAACATACTGCATTATGCTCATCTCTGACTGATACTAGTACATCAGTACATATGGTTTCTGTCCAAATTTAAATCAATAGAAACACTACAATTAAGAAGTCGCACTTCTCCCCCTAGAGTTTAGTAGAACACTTAACTGCCATGCACCGATGTTCTATTTTAGCAGAGTTGCACCATCCACCAACAGAAGGATCAAAATGCCTCTAATGTGGATTATAGAAAATTTATCAACTACTAGCACTGTCACTTCATTGTTCCTTTTTGTAAGAAAAAGCAAATAAAAACCTGAAAATCATTCCGCCTCCGGACCCCTCCCAAACCATACAAACCATACAGAAATTGCATACACAAATCCCCAGGCAACATTGTAAAGAACACTTCAGTTGCAGAAGCAACTGTTCAGTTTAAAAATGCCAGAATTTAAGGTGTGACTGTGCTATGCTAGTGTTAGGATGTAATTTCAATCAAATACTTTTTGATGCTCAGAAGAATCCAGAGACAACACTGAAAAATGTACGCACACATTCTCCCTAGCACCTGACTTGAAGAACTCAGTGTAATCAATACTACTAATTTTACCAAAACGGTGCCAACTAATACTACTTACAGCTGTCAGTATTTAGCTCTATCTTTCTCTTCCATCTCCTGGCACAGTCATTATACAGGTTTGCTACAAAGTTTCTCAAGGCTAACTGCTGAAGGACAGATCAATTCTGCTAACTGGGTGCTAAAGGGGTGACTACTGAAAGAAAACCATCTCCCCTCACCTACAATTACTGCTGTCAGACTTGTGGGTAATTTTGTTGTAATAGCAAAGCCAGCATTACTGATTTGCTCTGATGAACTCCACAACAAATGAGGACAGGGAGTATGCAATATGACAAAGTAACATCCTCTGCTGCAACCCACCCATTCTCCCAGGTGTCTCAGGCCATTAATCCTACAGAGACATCAGCAAGGCTACCCAAGACAGCCCTTTGCTGATTGGGGTGGCTAAAATATGCACAAAATAGAAGGGTCAGATAAACACACAGAGGCACAAATATTTGGAGAGCAGAGAGGAGAGGCATCCACTGCATGGGGTTGAATAGAAAGCCCAAGAATAGAAAGTTGTATGACAGAAACAGGCTTAAGACACTTCAACATCTTAAAGTAAAGAAGTGTGGAAATCATACAAACAAAAAAATAAGAACCAAATTTAAGAGTCCTAAACAAACACATGAGTACAATGCTAAAACTGCCTAAAAATTTTGAGTTTTGGCACATATATTTTCAAGTAGTTAACTCTAATTTGATCTTTTAAACATAAATTACAGCCAAACCAGTATCCATTACCGAACTGTAGCATGGGTTCTTTTCAATGTGTTGTAACAACTCTGCATTATTTCAGGCATTAGTTCATTGATATAGCAACACTGTACACAAAACTCTGCATCTGCCGTTTGAGCTAAACCATTTTCATTTGCTTCAGTCTGCAGTAAGGAAATACTTACAAAGTCAGCTGGGACGTTGAGTTTGTAAAGCTGTAAAATAGACTGCAATAAACTGGATACTTGACTTGAAACCAAAACATCCTTGCCTAACTTCATACTGTCCATCATCTTTCTCTGGCTTGTAGCTACTTGTACGTTCCATTTATCTGTGTCTGCAATAATGCAGACAGCTTCTGCTATGGGCTCATCTAGCACTGGATGCTGCAACAGAAACAAAATACAATTATGTGACACTTGCATATACATTTCCACAGCTCCGCTTGAGGTTCAATTTTTATTCACACTGAGGAAGGGAATAAGAAAGTGATTCAATGTCCAATAGGGAACAAAAGGCATTTCAAAAAATAATAAGGAATACCAACTTCAGTGGCAGGATTTATTTATATTCAGCAACTTTGGATCAGGTCTTAACTGCCAATTTGATTGAGGCATTTAGTTTTAATTAAAATCAAAATCATTACTCCATTTTATTTTTCTTCACATGTTCCACCTACCCTAAAAAGATAAATTTCTTTCAAAATGAAGAGAGTAATAATTACACTAATCTGGTGATGGTGAAAGTATGTTCAATGTTTCAGAGACATGTGAGGGATTTTACTATGCAGAATCAAGGGCAGTGTATCACAGAATAGTTAGGGTTGGAAGGAACCTCTGGAGATACCTAGGCCAACCTCCTGACCAAGGCAGGGTCCTGTAGAGCAGGTGGGTTTTGATTTCCTCCAGAGAAGGTGACTCCACAACATCCCTGGGAAGCCTGTTCCAGTGCTCTGCCACCTTCAATGTAAAGAAGTTCTTTCTCATGCTGAGGTGGACCTTCTTGCATTTTAGTTTATGGCCATTACTCCTTGACCTGTCACTTGTCCTGTCACTGTCACCACCGAAAAGAGTCCAACATCACTCTCGACCCACCTCTGAGATATATATATGCATTAATGAGATTCCCTGCCTCTTCTTCTCTAGACTAAACAGGCCCAGCTACTGCAGTTTCTCCTCATAAGAAATGTTCCAGATCCCTAATCATCTCTGAGGACCTTCACTGGGTGCTCTCCAGTAGCTTCTTGTCTTTTTTGAACTGTGGAGACCAGAACTGAACACAATACCCAAGATGTGACCTCACTAGGACCAAGTAGAGGGGGCAGGATCACCTCCCTCGACCTGCTGGCCATACTCTTTGATGCACACCAGGATACCACTGGCCCTTCTGGCTGCAAGGACATACTGCTGGCTTGTAGGTAACTTGTAATCCACCAGTGAAGAGACACAGTATCATATGAGACCAATCTGATGTTGTCTCAAGAAGTTACATACACACACATCACTGTGTTGGATATTACATGCAGTCATGCCAGCAGGATGATTCTTAATTGCTACAGAGAAGCTGCAGACAATTACTAGATAAGCATTTTGAATTGCATATTGAGGTCAGAGTTATTTCAGTGAAAGGTTAGTTAAAAATTTTATAGTTTAGGAGTACTTACAGTACAGTAAGAACATGGCAAAGTTCTTATCCAAAGACAATTACTTTCTGTAGTCAGTCATTTCTACTACAGTCTAGTATCATACAGGCCCCAACAAGACTTTACCTCCCTTGCAACACATGCAAGTGGCAGAATATGATGTTTCAACTTGCATATTGTTTTTCTGAAATACTGGTAATTCTGTCTGCTATTGTGACGGAAGAGAGAAGCCACTTGAGGGTTTTTTTTCCTTGTCACTTCAAGTTGCAAACAATCTTCCTTGTGTTTATCTTTGAAGAGAAGCCTTAAGAGAGTATAAAGGAAAGCACACAATTCTTGTGTGAACAGGCTTTGCATATAATGAATTAAGGGCTCAGACCTTTCAAAAAGGAAGACATGGCAGGTGTGGCTGTTCAGAACAGTTAAGTAAAATAAGAAACCTATTGAAATAATCTGCTTTGGTAGATCTCAGTAATATCACAACTCCTGCTATGACTCAGAACAGTACTTTAACTCACATGCATTGCATGAAGTAGATCTGCTAGTAGACACTGCTTCAGTTTTTCATCATTATTTATTCCATGCAGCACTAGATCAGGTATATATGTATGACAGTAACCACCCAGAAGCGATCTTCCAAAGTTTTTCACACATTGACTGCTGATGGTATTTGACCTGAAATACAGAAATGCAAAGCAGATAAGATTCTAGCTCGACAGACTGCATTTTATATGGACATGAAGTTAGGTTTATCACCCCTGCTTCTACTGCAAATATTAAATCAACAACTGTACTCAAAGTACATGTAAATGTTCACACCAGTAAACATTTACTGGTGCTCTTTGAAACAAGAATTTTAAAAGCCTAAATTTAACAATGTACTGATTCCTTCAAATTCATAAACAAGCAAATTTACATGTGTTAGAGCTTGTAGTACGTATGAGCTCTCTGTTCTGCACCTAAAAAATTTGTTAATTTTGAGTTTTCACCAATTCTCATGCTTAAGGTAGGCCTAGAAACCTACCTTAAGCATCACCAAGTTCCACATGTACCTATAACGCTCAAAAGTTTTCTAATAGGATGCCCGTATTTATTCAAAATCTGTCTTTAACTTGTCAATTATGTCAAATCTAAACAATTACCTGTTTAAGCGAAGTTTTCCTTGTCCTCAGGTGATATGTCTACATGTCTACATTAAACGTTACAAGGAGTTTTTATATAAAAAGTTTGACCACTTTTTGTTAGACATTTGAACTATACCTTTGTTTCAAAACTTCTCTACACCTGCTGTCTTTGTTTTCTTTTTGCCCAACCTGTTTACAAGATTTTTAACCACATCAGTGTCTGTTATTGATTTGTTTGCAAGGAATTTAGTCAGACTTGAAACTCTGAAAAACTCTAAAGTAGCAACAACTGTTGACTTAATTTAGTTCTAAATTAATCAGACAACTTTACCTTGGTAAAGGAAGTTCCACTTCTGAAAATTCTTCAAGTCGTTTGCTGACATTATCACGACGCATTTCATCGGGGATACAACAATCACCTTCTTCATCACTGGCTCCAAGAGCGCTGTCTGAACTCTCGTTCCTTGGAATGTCCCCTTCAACTCTGAAGGAGGTTTTCCTTCCAGCATCCCCATAGGGGACATCTTTAGCACCTACTTTAGGGGAACCCTGTTTGACAGCAGAATCTGCTTCTACGCAGTCAGAGGAATAGTTCTCTAAGTTGCCAGAGCATAAAGTTCTATTTTCTTTTACGTTTGGCAATTTTACAGTTTCTACGTTATCCGTGGGCAAAAGCAGTTCACTAGATACTGTATTTTTTAAATTCATTTCAGTTCCTTTACTTTCCATATGTTGGTTAAATGTACTTTCCTTCTCCTCACACGGTGGGATTTGTGCATAACAAACATTACGTTTACTGAAGGGTACAAAGGCAGCTTCACAACTGTCTTCTTGATTCTGAGAAGCATCCACAGCCAGACTTGGGGAACTTGAGGCACAATGTATCACCTCGGTATTTTTTCTGAATGCCCTCAGATTTTCCATTTCTCTTCTACGAGTTTCTAAGTCTGACTCTGGTGAGGCAGAACTTCCAATCTGAAAGGTGACCTTTTCTAGGTGGGAACTCCTGTGGCCAGACCTTTCAGGACAAGGTAAGGCAGATGACCTACTAGAAAACTGCTTTTCTGCTTTTTTCTCATTCTGGTTCTTGTTCTTCTTTACATCCATTAAATCCTCTATTTTAGATAACTCTTCAGAGTGATAGGATACTATTCCCGTGTCAGTGACAGTTCTTTTCCTGCCATCAGCTCCTCCTTTACAGAAACTGCTAGTTAGACAGTCCAGAGATGCTTCAGAGCTCTGACTGGCCTTTCCTATAGCTTCCTTCTTTTCTTTTGAAGAGACTGGGACAGCATGAGTGCTTTCTGGGTCTACAATACTACTGTTCTTACTTCCGTCATTCTTAGGAGGTAGAATTGGAGGCACAAGAGCAGGTTCATTTTTAACAGTGACAACCACATAATCAGACTCCTCTACCTCTCCCTTTTCTAATGCAGTTGTGATCTTGCTTCCATTCAGCACTTGCTCTCCCTCTCCAGCCTTCTCGCTCCATGTCAGCTGATTTTCCTGCAGCTCAGAGCACCGAATGAAGTAAGTTAGAACATAGAGCAGGCGCTGCACCAACTCCTTGCGTTTTCCAACAATAACAGTTCGAGTCAATCTAACTGGAGAGCCTATGGCACCGTAGAGATCACCTACATAGGAAAGCAAAAATTTCACAGGCTTATGTTTGATTGTAACATAACCTTCACTGGCCAAATTAATTACATTTTGAAACAGCATTTACTGTGGACATAAATCAGACAATTAATTTATTTCACAGTAAATTCATAAAAGTTTAAAAGAATAAGGAAAGACAAAGGAGTCCCCTGCTGTTTCTTACACCTGGCTTTTGTATGGAAGTATTTTGGTGTTTTTTTGAGGAATTAGCTGCTATTACTCATTTTCTTTCTGTTCAAAGCCACTCAGCTTTTTATTCACACAATGCTTACGAGATATTATCACTTGGAAACTGACACGAGAGGGTGAAGAAGAAAGTGGACTCAGAAAAACTTCAAAGCGAGCTATAGTATTTTCTGTTTTTTGCTTACTTTCTTTCACATCAAAGTGACTTTTTTGCTGTTAAACACAGGCATTTTTACAGAGAAAATCTAAATTAGATTTTTCAGGACTAAGATATCAAAAAAAGGATGAAATATTAGCTTAAAAAATAAGGTTCAGGAAAAAGAGACCTTATTGAGCAAAGCACATGGCATGTACTTGGAGTCAACCTCACTAACATGAGGCAGAGGGCAGTGGAGAACTAGAAAATTTTACTACTTAAAGTACAACTGTAATATGAAAGGTAGGCACAACAAGATAATCTGCATTCCCCCAAGAACTACTTCTTTACTAGATAGTTTATCCTAAAGAACTGCTTTTTTAACAGAACTAAAGTCATACATATCCTACTTTCAACATACTTGTTTGGGAGAGTGGTAGCTACCTTCCAGTTGCTTATAGTCATCTATCAGCTACAGGGTTTCTACTCCAAAGTTTGGGAACGTAAGCATAGCTAGCCAGTAAAGGAATGTTCACGTGTTCTCTCAAAGATAGGCTAACTCAAGAAGTGTTTATTACCAGGTTGAGTTAACCCGGTTGTCTTCACCCGTTAGAAAATACCAACTAAATTGTCTTTGCTTAACCAAATTATGACTGATCTCACCAGCACATGGGAGACAGCCAGTAAAGGCTCAATTTTCTTCAGCCACCTTAAGTGCTGAAAGCAGACTTCTCTGCCTTGAGACTTTATCAGCTACCTGCTAATCTACAGGATTGCTTTAGGTGCTAAATCCTTGCTCTGAGCTGCTTAAACTCTATTCCAGACAGTTTGCCATCAGGATTTTGTACGAGACCTCAAGAAGCAACATTATATTAAAATTATCATCAGAGCTTTAGAAAAGTTTCTACCAAGGGCAAGGGGGCCTCTGGCTTCAATATGAGGACACCAATACAGCAAAAAACCTTCAAATGTATTTATGCCCTACCTCCTCTTCACTATACAGAACATAAAAGGAATGAGGCTTCTGACTCCATTCCTACAAAGCAAGGATCAATGAGACAGTAATTCCACAGCTCTCACTGTCTCCCCTGCCAAGATCTGCCATTTGTCATGATTCCAGTGATGCATTGCAGAGGCTGCTGCATGGTGGCATCAGTGGTGCCATCTTTACTCAGTTAGGAACACCATTGCAACCAACCTCATAGCCAAAAATGCCAACAAAATTGATTTCTCAGTAACCAAAAGATGGCTTCAGACCACTCAATTAACCTCAAAGCCTGGCAGGCCACAAGGACAAGCAATTAGGAGAGGAAATAGGAAGATATTGCTTTACTTTTGAGTTGAGCACAGTTGCTATGGAAATCAGATTCAGGCTTCACATTCATTTGCACAACTGGTTTTTATATAAAACCATTACTAATAAGGCAGTATAAAAAGTCAAAATTGTGATCTTCAAAACATACTAATACTTTTGTTAACACTATTATATTGAAGCTGATGTTTAAGAGACAGTATGTCTTCCTGACAGTGGGACTTACAGGTGTATCAGTATGTAACTGCCATTGATATGTAGTATGTAATGAAAATAGAGGTCTGAAGGTATCGCAAAATCCCTTCCTCAATAAAATGTTATTCCCATTTTAAGCACTAAGACACATGATTTTTTTTTTCCTCCCTCTTCCTAAAGAAGGAGACCAGCAGAGGGCAACATCTTACTTTCGTGATCAGTTTTTGCAACCACCTAATAATGTCTTTTTGGGTTTTATAAAAATGAAATGAAACCAGAAAGCATTTTGAGTTCAGGCACCAAGAACTTGGCAGGGCAGAAGAAATACCAGATTCTTGACTAGTCACCAGTAGTGACTCCTGGGAGCGACCATAAGAGCTGCTGCCGAGCTTACGCCTCCAGTCCAGCTGGTTTTTATAACTCCAGGCCTGGCTCTGTCCTCAACACCATGAACACCCTTCTAATTCCTCCTTCCCTCTAAATTCTGCACAATGTTTAAAAGACATCCTAAGCCAGGAAACAATTCTACTAGGACTACATGATCAATTATTAGTTTCGTAATTATTAGTTTCGTAACAGTTGCTGAGAATAATAAGTGAAACAATCAGAAAGAAACACAACTAGTAACACAGTGTAAAAGTCACATTATTGTTTTAGTGGGCACGTGTTATTTTACATGGCAATATAGTAAATCAGTTAAAGTGAAGGCTGATCTGATGTCAGACTCACATCTGCTGCCACGAAGGAGGACTTTACCAGGATTTACCACTGGCAGAATTATTCTCTCAGCTCTCACCCACCTACTCATTTGACACCAATTGCTTAGTCCCCTGTATCAAGATAACTTATTAGCTATAAATTATTTGTCAGAGAACAGCCTGAGGCAAGGGGCATAATAAAAAAATCTTAGACAAAGCCCACTCATGTAACTGTGAATGGAGGTATTGCCCCTTGCCAGACTTCTGATCTGTTGTCTTGCTGTCTATCCTACTCTGTGAGAGAGATAAAAGGAGGTAGAACCAGTGCAGTTGCAACTACAAAGGGCCTCCAAGACCAGATAACTCCCCTCAATCCAGTCTATTCCCTCTTGTTCTTTCCCAAACTGCTCAGGCTGTTCACAGCAATTGCACCATCTTAATACTTCTATACCAAGTTACTTAACCACACAATGTAACAAAGGATGACAACAAGGAATAAAGAATAAAAAGGAGGATATGCAAACAGGCCTCCAAACACTCTGATTAACCAGGCAAAGTGTGACCTGGATCACAACTGGCTCCTCTCTAAAAGGAGTGGATGCACAAAGGTACTAGTTATAGAGAAGTCTGAAGCTTTCCATATCCTACTGACCAAGCTGTGCCCAGAGAGGGTTATATGGGTGGGATTTTGCCAGCATGTTCACAGACTGTGATGTGCGCTTCTCAGAGAAGGCCTTGATGGGAGGATGGTCAACTGGCATAACTGTTGGGACCCAAGCCAGATGATATGTCAGCACTGCAGTCAACAAAGCAGCAAAGAACCTAGGAAAAAAAGAATATGTTCAAAGTAACACCAACAAAAGAATATCCCGTTAAGTGCTTTAACATACCCACATGCACTGGGAAGAACACAAGCTTTTTTTTTTTTTTTTAGAAAAAAGCAGTGGGAGAAGCTTACTGATTTTTGTTGATCTGTTCTATCAGAAATGTAAATTCTTTCAGAAAACGCTGGCATAGCTGGTTCTTTTCCAGGGTACTGGACATCATATTAAGCCACACAGGCTCTGCAATCCTTGGAACAGAATATAGGTTCCAGATGGTAACTCTGCTCAAAGAAAATTCCCAAAAAGTAAGTGTTAACATGTACAATTCAATCTTGCAAATAATAACAAGTAGCCCCTTTCCTCTTCTACTGTCCATTGATTTTTATTTATTTTTGCAAGATGGAGGAGACTAAACAAACCGAAAGAGTTTTTACTCTTCCAGTAATTACTAGTGACCAGGACACTAGTCTGTTTAATTCAGAGTATCAGTAATCATATCTACATATTTGGCTTCCCTTTCTTGCCTTCCTGTGCATATTTGATTCAGAGAAACCATCGAGAAACAATTCTGAGGGGAAAAAGAACCCGTTCTATTCATCACAGGGATTTAATTCTACATCCCAGATACTACAGAAACTCCATCCCACTAAAGACTTCTCTCTCTCTCTCTTGAGACAACTTTCTTAGCCTCTGACCATTCCTTCCTTTCTTAGGTACCGAAAAGAGAGTCTTTGATTGCATCTTTCTTGCCAGTTACATTGTTCAGCATCTATGGCTTAGAATAGACAACTCCTCTGCCTGAATACAACATCAATCCACTCAACTGTATGGGTATCAGTAGAAGTCAACTCTTGATGAGATCTTATAGAATTTAACTGACAGTTCCAGGAACACACAAGTGCAACAGAACTACTTATACTCTCATCAGGAAAATGGCTGAGCTGGTTTTGCTAAAGTTTTCTGAAAACATTTACCCAATATCCAATGCAGAAAATTCATTCACGTTAACTTCAGGACTGTCTAAAACACAAGACCTTGCATTCAGTTGCTTATAACTGGAAGTGACAAATATCTTTTGAGGGGCATGAAAAGAGCTCTCCTTGTAATTCAGAATTCCATCAACTCACCTGAATTCTCCCAGGGCATCCATGACACGGCTGATATAAACCTGCACTCTCTGGCTGGATTCTGCTATTTTTCTACATGAGATCATGGCCTTGATTAAGAGTTAAAGACACAAAACAGCTTCTTAAAGGATTCGCATTCTTCATCTTTTTAAGCTTCATTAACATGTCAAAATAACTAAGTTCTAGCCCCAGTCCTATACAGCCACTCAGGACAGCAACAGTTGCCAACCTCCCTCCACCTCATGAGGGACCAATCCCTAATACTGGGCAAGGGGAGAGAAGAGAACACTTTTGAGAGACTAAGAGGAAGATGGCAACAAATATTTAGTGTCTCTCTTTTAGAAACTGCATGAAAGGATAGAATACCATCATTTCCACAGTCTCCAGGGAGTCAAAAACCTCATAGTGAAATATGGCAAGAAAGAAAGAAAAGCCACCCATACCATAAAACTCTCCATTCTAATTCTGTCTAGAAAAGAAACCGCACCCATTCCAGCAAATGCTGAATTCCTACACTGGGCTCAGGCTCAAGACTGCATGTGTAAGGAGGGAGGCAAGCTTGAAACCACGCACCTTCTCCCACTCTTTATCTATCAGATTCTAGAATACTTCATTCTGATTGACACTTATTTTTCCACATTATGCCAAATTAGTATTCTGTACCTTTTCTATTGCATATTTCAGCTTGTTCATGTGAGATTCAAAAAGAGGAAAGTGAGAAAAAAAGAAATCCTGGAAGTTTCTCTGTGCTTCTTCTTTTTCAGGCAGAGAAAAGATTATGCTGATTGCAATTTTTTTCCTCCGAACCATTGCAGGATTGGAGCTGCAGTTTTCATCAGCCATACTAAACATTTCTTCAGTGGACCTGTAAGACAGATTTGTTAGGACAGTTACCTACATACTGAGAGATAATTCATCTTCTATCCCTCTCTATATAGTACCAGGTCTCCTTTGACTGACTACATTATGTTTTGCTGTCAGTCTCTGAACAGAAGATACTAAACATTTTGATGCACAAGACCTATTCTAGTTCAAATAGGAGGAAGAAAACCCCCAGAGAGGCCTGATGTGAACAGTTTTCCTCTGAAACAGAGTTACTACGAATTCCTTCCTGGATTTATCTTTGAGGGAGATTAAAAAAAAGGGAATGGAGATACATCACACAAAATCATTACCAGTTAAAGGTAACTTCAGAGCTCTGAACTGCATCTAGCTCCTGTCTAGGTGCTCAGCAGTATGTCCATGATGCTCTCGAATCTGCACTGTTCCTCATGAGGGAAGTTGAGAAACATGCTACCTATACTGTTCTGGCATCTTAAGATGCCATCTTAAGTCTGCACTTAACAATACAAAATAAAACTTTCTATTTTAACTGAAAATAAAGCATCACCACTCAGTAATTACTGTGGAAACACAAACTTAATGCCTACCAATACATATGTGCCCAGCTCAAAGTTGAGTAGGCTTCAGCTTAAATTACTTGTTTTATGATTAAAATAATTTAAAAAAAGGAAAAAAACCCAGACAAGTAAACCCAGCAACAACAAAAACAAAACCCCAGACAAACAAACAATGGTTATTTTACAAGCATTATTATTTCCCCAAACTCTGTTTACTTCCTTGACAGTTCTGCCACATTTCCTTCAACAACCATGTCTCTCTTCAATATTACACATAGGTTACTACTAGGATCAATACTACTCCATATTTTGATTATCAGCCTGGCCTGTGGATCAAAACACACCCTCTGTGAGTTTGCAGATAGAGGAAAAATGGTCAATAAACTGGAGGGCACTGTCCAGAGAGACTGTGGAATCTCAATTCTTGGAGACTTTCAAGACTCAAATAGACAAAATTCACTGCCACCTGATATAAATGCCAAGCACAGGCAACTGATTTTGATGATATCCACAAGTCTCAGCCCAGCATAAGTTTTACTGTGATTATACAAAACACTGTTCTTCCACAAATACTTGCACTGCAGTGCTAGGTGTTGATACTGCTGGGTTTACAAAATTATTCTTTTTTCTTGCTTGAAGCATCTTGACCAATTTCACGGAAAAAAAAAATCTTTTATATATATCATCTATATATACAAATAAGTAAAACAGGATGGACAGAATATCTTTTGGTAGGAACTTTAACTGAATAATGGCTTTTAATCTACTGAGAAATTATAGGGGGGTAAACGGTAGGAAAGATAAAGCCATGATGACATTCAGAGCAGCAGCTCATGTTGAAATAGCTTGATTTTGGAGTTTCTTCATAAGTTAAGACTGCAATACCAGTGAGTGGTAATTAAAAGCTTGCAGTCTTTTCATATCAGAATTATTTTGAAATGGAGTTTGTGGTATTTATAGACCACTATGAAGCAATTAACAAAAGGAAAGACTCAGAGCTAAGCATTCATTCTACATCCATTCTAAAAATAAGTGGTTTACAGTTTAATTGGTTTGACAAACTTAAATATATAAAAGTTTCTCATCACAGAGGTATGAGTCCATGAATACAGGAAAAAACACACAATAAAACCCCAGCAAAAAACAGCTTGTGGGAAAACAGAGTTCAAGACAAAAACATAACCTCATTTGAACTTCAGGAACTTGCATGCAGAGATAGAAATTCCCAAGGAAGTCGGGCAAGGATGGTCAGTCAGCATCTATGAAACTTTGCAAGCTTTTGTACTGCTTCCCAGGAACAGAAATTGAAGAATTTAAGTCTGTGAGAAAAGCCTTTTCAACGAAGCTACTTAATCTAGCTTGCTTGCCAATTGACTACGAGGAGTTCCAGCAGGCATCTCATTTACTTTGAGCTATTAACCTAAAACATCAGTGACAGTGATTGTAGAATCTTGGCTGTGCAAAATGGAAGTGCAAACTGTGGCACTGAAGTATTCAACCAGAAGCCTACTGTTTCTCTAGCAAATAATCAGAAAAAAAGTATCTGAAGAGGCTTTTTGGCTTAAAAAAAAAAAAAAAAAAAATCACTGTCCAGAGCTACTCCTGAATTGAGAAAATAATAATGTCCTGTTTCCAATATCTTTCCCCAGCACAAGTTCTCCATTGTGGAAGAAAAAAACCTACTCCCTAGACTGAATAAACAGCCCAAAAAGGTTACTTTCCCCTAAACAATTTGTAACTTTTAGACATTTTGAGGAAGTTTATATTTGTGAATCTTTGGCTGCTTCTTAAACTGGGCTGAAATTGTCCTATTTACCCTAAATGTTTTAACTTTTTTACATGGACTGCTTTCAGCCTTATTTCTTTAGGCAACTAGACTAAAAAATACTTCAATTTACTGAAAGTAAAATGTTTACTAGCTTGTTCTCAAATGCAAGTGTGATTTAGAAAGCATGACTGCTATATTAGCACCACAGCACGATTCTTCATGTTAAAAATAATTCACTAAGAATATCCAGGAAAAAGCTGCAAGTGTTGACACTAGGGAAAGAAGTCTTTTCAAAAAGGGTTTCGTTTTAATTTTCACTGACTGCATACTTTTAACTGGCAGATTTTAAGCTTTCCTTAACCGAAAACAGTGAAAAGGGAGAGAAGCCAAAGAGCAGGAATTTCTTGTAACTCTCCACTAATTCCATGCTGTCTCTGGGTACAGGTGGATGAGTAGAGTGAGAAGATAGTTGAGAACCATTTGATATTTAGCAACTGACAAGGGAAGAATTTGCTTATTAGCTATGCAAAGTCTGCTGCATTCCATGCTTTGTTATGCCACTGGGCTACAAGAGCTAGTAAAATTCCAAAACAGAAGCCAAGCTTTTTGATCACAGCTTTTTTTTTCTTCCTGTTTTGGCAGAAGTCACATCAGGAACATCCTGTACCAGCCAAGAGAGTTGTCACAGGCTATTACTCCAAAATTTCAGTAACTGCTCACTAGTCAAACTTCATTATAGTATAATGTAATTATGGCAGCAGTGCTGTTACAGTCCCTTTCATCTCAACAGGATGCTCTGCTCATTCAGAAACAGTTTAGTTTGTTTTTCAGACTATGGCTTCAGACACAGGCTATACTTTAATAAAAATAAGTATATTTCCAATTGGGCTTTGAAGTTCATATTCACCCAAAACTTAGTCTATCTTCTCTGCATGTTACATAAGATTGCCAGTTTAAATAAAGATTAAGTGGAGAGCATTTAATAATAGGATTCGTCCTTTTAAAGAAAAGAGGCTTAAGCTCTATTTAGCTTAAATTACTGCCAAACAGCTTTTGTAAAAAGAAAGGTGTGGCACTCACCACCTTGGAATAATTCCATTCTCTAAACTAGTTGTCTGACTTCGAAGCCAGCGACGTTGGTAGCTGCTAGAAGATGATGATGAAGAGCTTGGAGATGGAAAAGGAGTAACCAGAAGACTGCTCAGAGATGCTATGAAGAAAGCAAGAAATCCCAGAGATAATGAATTATAAAGAGTGCTCGTTAAATATTTTTCTTCATACTCTAACTGGGAACAATTTCTCACAAATATTGCTCTTCCTTGCTGATCTTTTTCATACATCTCACTTGCAACAAAAGAGACAATTATTTTAAATAAATCTCACAGCCTGAGGACATTCTTTTGTTATAAAGTCAGAGATCTTCCCTACTAGAACACACAAAAATTTATCTTATTGTCATTAAAAGGACCTAGAGGTGTTGTCCTCCTATTACAATCAACAGCACCTCTGGTTTTCTGACACACTTTTCTTATTCAGTGCAAAAAAAAAAAAAGCTTCTCTTCACTTGCTCTAGTAAGGGCTCCAACCAGTTCTTCCTCCAAATTATAAATTGGTTAAGGACCCAGAACATGGTGACTGTAAACAAAGAATATAATTACAAATATTCTTGCATTAAGGCTCGGGGCAAATGCAGAAGGAAAACCACCTAGCAGATCAAAACCACTGTGGGTTTACAGGTCATAAGGTGCCTATATTTCAGGTGAATCACTGCACAAAAGAACTGTAACAATTACAAAAGCAGGTAAACAAGAGATACCAAAACAGCAGATACCTGACCGAGCAATGCCGCTGTCTCTGTCCTCATTTTGTCCTCTGCTAGGCATATCAACAGGTGTGCTGTGTGCTAAAACAAACAGATCAGATCAATAGAAAATATTACATAACTCATCATACTATTTGTCAGTATTTAAAAAATTGTTTAAGTTTAAAGGTCATACGGGAAAAGAACTACATCCTTTACTCTTACTGCAAATCAGCAGTATGGTGTGAACAGAGGTGGCAGCAAACAGTTTACCTATACTGAGTATCATGTTATTAGTGGAGGAAGGTTATTTGACCCAATGAAAACATAAAAACATCCCTGAAGAGCTTAGGGATACAAATACATTATCTGCATTATCGGAAATCAGATATGCTTTGAAAGTGAGGGCTGGTGGTACCCTCACCTGCCACTCTTGATAAATTTTTCTGAGTATTAAAAATTGTCTTTTAACACAGGTTAATGTCATACTGGAATAGTCAAATACAAGATCCATAAAAGCTTCTGTTTCACTCCCCAAGCAGAGATTTACTGTCCTCAAAGCCTCACAGTAAGAAACATTCAGCCTATGTCATATTACATTGAAGTGTTAGTAGTGCAGAGTCACTCAAATTGTAGAGCATGCAAGATTTGCAAAGGCTGTGAAGAAACTGCATTTAAGATCATATTTTTGCAATTAAGAGAAGTAATTAGGCCTAAGATCTACCCACCTGCATGGGTCATCATTATGCCTGTAAAAGGAGACTTTATGTAGCTTAAAGTTTTGAGAAATAAAGAAATTGATATTGTTAAAGAAAAAAACCTTAGGACCTTCTAGATTTAGTTCAAGAATTAACTTTGAATGTCTGCCATCAAATTAAAAAACAAAAAGGTAGCAAGAGGTAAGAGAAGAAAAAGTTGTACACCAGCAAGACACCTGCACGCCAGCAAGAAACCAGCAATAAGCCAGGAAACATAAGTTCTCTAAGAAATAGAAGGGCTACTTTATTATTAAAAACACTGCATAAAAATATCTTTAAAATTAAACACAGTAATTAGAAAATAAATATGGACCAAAACCAATCAATTTAATCTTTTTTTTTGAAGGAAGATTTTTAAGTATATGCCTGATACTTCTATTTTAGCCCTCTGTTTCTAGAGAGTAATTATGCATGCCCTGCAAGGATACAGAAGGAGCTGGATTTGTGTGTGCAAATGGATGGGTCACACTGTGGCTGGCATTCCACACAAACCTGCAAAGAAAGAAGCACTGCGGATGAGCCGGAGGGGACCTCCTTCAGACACACCCTGCAGCAGTTTGCTGCTACACAGCTGTAACACACCTAGGAAACAAAAGCAATGTAGAAAAAATGCAAAAAAAAGTAAAAAAAAAGTACAAACAAGCAAAAGAAGTAAAAGACACAAGGAGTTGATGTACTGGGGAAAACCCTTAAAACTTAATGAACAGATGGCCTTATGTTGTCAGAAGGACATAGAACCTGGAAATATTTACCTAAATTACTTCCACTGCGACAGGTTCCCAAACCATTCTGATTTGAGCTCAGTTTTCCCAGGCTGGGATCTTGGTTGATGTATTCAAAGCTATCTTGCAAGCTAAAATAGGGGGAAAAGCCAGTGTTCCTTAAGAATGCAATCAATAGGCATTGATATTAGCTTAAGAATTAGGTTCATTTTATAAAAAAAAGAAGGCTGAACATGAACTTTACAATCAAATTCAAGGACAAGTAGGTTTCTGAAACCAGAATGAAATAGGCATTTATTCCTTATACACGCTCCCTCTTGAAATTATTAGAAGTTTCTTTATGTCACATTTGGGAATCAATTTATTCACATTTGCCCATTTTGGGGACAAGGAAGAACAGAACAGATGAGAAACAGTGGAGTTGTTGAAGGAAACAGTATCATTATTGAAGGAAACAGAAGTGGAGTATAGGGAAACAAAGCGCTCTCAACAAATATATGTTCCTCACATTTTTGATACCTGGAAGATATAGAAGCTTTGATTGTTCAAAGCAACTAACCTCTGAACTTTACTGCATGCCCTGGACAAATTAGAAGTAGAAGCTTGCAGAGATTTTTCTTTATTAAAAGCTTGGGTAGCCTGACTAGGATCTATTAACAGAATCCTTCTCCACAGCTGCCATTCCTAATTTTTTTCTAGGACTACAGAACGAGACAGACAGACAGAGAACTGCATTGGACAGGGAAGGAAAAAAAAAAAAAAAAGAAATGTTCTTACTTATTGTTGCTTCCACTGAAGCTTCCTACCCTGGCTGAGAAGACTTTACTTATCATCAGCTGTGGGGGAGAGCTGAAAGGATAAACAGTCATTTCAGTGAATCATCAATTCCAAGTGCCTGACAAGGGAGTGCATCACAGAAAAGGACACTCACCGTATGTAGTGAATTTTCAAGGTGGAGCCTTTGTAACTCATTGCCACTGAGCCAAACATCATTTCTCCCAGCATATTGACATCGGAGGCTGGCCTGGTGTACTGCATGGACAAGATGGGAAGAGCACAGTCAAAAAGAACTTGGCATATTATTTCAATTTAATATAGTGCCAGTGCTACATTTTGAATGAATATTAAGATCAGTGTAGTTTTAACACACTGAATGCAAGTACAAGCAAGGAGAGCCAGATGATGTATTCTGTTTTTCTCACTAGATGGGTATTATTACCCTTGTTCCAGGGGGACCTCCAAAGGCAAGAAAGAGGAAAAAAGATCTACTGTATTTCCAAAGAAATAGCTGTATCCAGCAACATTCCCATACAGCAGAGTGTTTGATGAAACCTGCAGGCGTTAACAGGACTTGGATTCTGTGGTCTGGACTCTCAAACAAACTGCTTCCTTATCCAAATCAGCATTCTCCTTCTCCACCCTTACAAAAATCTTCTTGGAAAATTTTTTTTATTGGAAAATAGTTTGTGATTATACTTGGAAATACAGTCTTCAGAGCAATTGCTTATTTTGTTTCATAGACTCATCATCAATAGCAAATATGGAGAGAAGTTTGTTAATTCTGAGGGAAATCATTTACCTTCCAGTTAAATATATTTTCCCACCTTAATCTATACATGCTGCAAATTATGTTTTCTAGCTGAAATGCTTATGCTTTTACTGAGAAACAGCCAAAGTACCTAAAAATTAGCTCTCTTAAAAAACAGACTAAAGAGACTCTTAATTAACAATGTTCAACAGCTTCTTCAGAACTGACCTGAAGCACAGGTAGACAAGAACAGAGAATAGTATAGAGGTTCTTATGATATTGACAAAATGTCATTAGATTTTAGATTAGATTTCACAACTCCTTCAAAAATAAGACCAAGATGGACCAAAAGGTTAAGATGCACTCACATGCTTTTATTCTACACCACTTCAAGGACAGGATGGAAATCTCAAGGTTCAGATTAACTTGTAATACAACAGAAGCGTAAGTCATTCAGTGTATGTAAGTGAAGGCTTTTATAAACTAACTTCTTCAGTAAAGTAGATAAATAAAAGCAACAAAAGTAATTAATATTACCTGATACTTCGGTATCTGCTCTTTGATATTTTGCATACAGCTTATTGTGGGACTATGGGAAGAAATATTGTTGTTCCCATTGCTTGCTTGGCAGTTCTTGGCACAAGTCTTTACAGAAGCCTCATCTGCCATTTTCTGTGTCAAAACAGAACAATATGATAAAAACTCTCAAAGTCAATATAAGAACTCCCATCTCTAAACATACCATGCATGAATTTTCTTAAAACCACAGGAAAGCAACAGAAATTAAAAAACTTATTTTGTCTTATATCAGTTTTAAAATATTTTATAAAATGCCAGCATCAGAGCAAGTGGAGAACTGCTACCACATTTACAATGCCAGACAGATTTTCATAGTATCACATGTAGTCAGAGTAATTAGCCAGTTTAATGCAAAGATCATTCCCAAACATTATGAATTACTCTTTGTAACATTTACCAAAATTTATGTAAACAAAATCTCAGCTTACCGGTTGCTTACAAACCACTTTTTGTAATTATTTGCACAATTAATCACTCAAATTGCACATAACTTTTGCTTCCCAAATGATTAACAGAAGAACAGCCAGCAAAAACAAGGGGTGAATAATGCATCATTTGGTAGAATTAACAGGTTAAAGGCAAACAATGTATTTGAATATTCAATGTAAATAAGCTTTACTGTATTTCAGGAAAATGCATGAATGCACAGTATACACACATCTTCTTGATTTCAATTTAAAGAGGACTGAGTTTAAGTCTGCCTCAATTTTAAAGAAATCAAGTTTTAGGCTTGCTGTTTGATAGCATATCAAACAAACGACCAGACACTCAAAATCACTTAACATCTATGTGTTTGCACTGCATTCTAAGTGTTTTGGCTGTTTTAAAAGGGTACCTAGTTTAGTGTCTAGCTAAAAAACAGGTTATAGCCTACATAGGCTATAATCTGTTTTATGTCAGTGTTGCATGGAGTTTCTGATGGGACATTTTTTAGTTAACTTTCAGCTGAAAGTATTCAAGTAAGTGGAATAATTTTAATATTTAAATGAAGCCAGAAATATATTTCTTCTTCCCATGCTGTGTGTTTTAAATCAACTTAGAGATACAAAGTAATGACCTTGATTTTGGGGGGGGAGGAGCAGGGAAGCAAGATTAACAGACCAGTCTGACCCATTTACCCTCTTAAGTAGATGATCAGACATCAGCTGATGATGCTTGCCAGTCTTACTGATTCAGCACAATGGCATACTTACAGTGTGACTGAAACAGAGTTTGTTGCTTTTTAAGCATCTTGGTAAGTAAAGGCTCAAGAAATACTCAGTTTAAAAGAGTATAGATTTCTTTGGCAGAAAGGAAATCAGATCTAAGCTGTTAAGTTTGAATACTGTATTTATATTATAAATACCAAATACCAGATACGTTCACAAGCTTTTTGGAATCTAGCACACTCTTGTTGCAGCTATCATGGAATCAAGATAAAGCAAAAGACTGCACGATTAACAAGTTGACACTGTCCTATTAGGACAACAGCAAAATTAATATTTCATACCTGAACCACAGTTTCATCAATTTTGCGGACTGCTTTGGAATCAAACAAAACCTGTCTGCCTCTCCTCTCACAGTCTTGGTAAACTATCAGTCGGATTTCATTCAAGTCAAACTCCGAAGAGGACCAGCTACAGATTAGAAACACAAGATGTTAAAATAGTGTGTTTACTTGGCAGGTTCATTTAAGTGAAGAAACAGGTATTATGCAAATACAACTTTTACTCAGCATTTATAGGATCCAGGGTGCAATCATGTAACTCCAACCAAAAAGAAGTCCAAAGGAGTACCTAAGCCCAGTGTCATTGCTGACACAAAGGCAGGAAGGAACAGCCACACCAATTTTCATCCAATCGATTTTCAGAATTTTGCGGAAAGAGAACACAAAACTCTGTCTCAGCAATCTGCCCCAGAGCTTAACTACTCCTAAATTTACTCTCTTCTTTGTTCACAGCCTGGATCATCTTTATTGTAAGGTAGGTGTACTGTTTTATGCAATACTCTCAGTGGCAATAAAATACAATGGATTACCATTCTCTCTACTACAGTGTTTCAAAAGCACAAGGTTTACACCCTCCCACATCCTTCTCTAAACAACAAAAACCCAATTCCTTTTGACCTATTCCTGACGATGTAATTTAAGATATTCCCTAAGTTTAAGTCTTGCAACTAAAAGACAAAGTTTTTGTTGTTCCCTTATTTTTCCCCCTTTTCTGAGACATTTCAGGGTTTACTGAGCAGCAACAGGTTACTGAGACTTGATCTCCAACTACGATGAAATTCATTTAGTATATGAAATAAAAATACCACCGAGGTTCAACCTGAAGAAAATAACTATCTCAAGCTGGAATCTGCCCATTCCCCAGAGATATAACATGTCACACGAGTTGGCTCACTGCACTACGGCATGAGGCTGAGGAACACAACTGCAGCATAGCTGCAATGACAAGAAACCTTATTTACCAATTCCAAAGGGAGTCAGTCTGCACATCAGGTATGGACGTTTGCTTGGTCTCGGCTTTAGCCATACAAAATGCTTTTCATGTTATGTAGCTTACAAGCTGAAATTAATGGAAAAAAACTGCTACTGCGTAAAGCACTGATGCTCAGCCATATTGCCTCATCCCTGACCTCGATGGACTGCACTGAGGGGGTAAGAGTACAACTGTTATTAATAGTTGTTGGTTTAACAGACTTCAGTCAAGGCCACACTGATCTTCTACCCAAACGGAAGTTTAATTTAGGAATTTTCCTGAACTGTGCTCTACAGAAAAGGAAGGCAGAGAATTGAGAGAAGAGCATAAACCCCCTATACAGCTTAAAGACTAGAATTTCTGAAGCTATTTCTTTTTATTACTTGCTCTGTTAACATCCACAAGCAAGGTAAACACTTTCAAATACTGCTAGAGTCAGTAAAGTCAGACTTTTAAATTTAAACTACTTTAAGTAAAGCCAGCCTAATTTCTTCTTTGTGCTCTTTTTATGTATCTGAAAAGAGAAATAAGCGTAAATAGGCATCCTTTTCAAACCTGAAAGACCTCATTCTCAAAGTGGTTATCCTACTTTTAAATATCTTGGGACAGAATAAGCCAGATACCCATTGCAACTGTAAGGTAACCTGATAAAAGTATGCTGTATGTACGTAATATGCAAGGTTCCAGTACACTTCAAAGCCAAATTACGGAATGCTGCTAAAGGCTGTTTTGCCATCCACAGTGAGGAAACTTCTTGATGTGTTTGTAACATGTTGCCTCCAAAACTGCCAGGAGTGCCAGGCAGATTTCAAGTTTTCCTTTTCAAATGGAGTCACAGCATTAAGTTCACCTGCATGAGACCAGACCTGATACCATTGTTGATAGTTGCCCAACAAAGATCCTACACACCTCACATATACAGAGAGCTGCAACTACACCATCTGTTATAGAAATCTGTTACTAGTTTCTCAGCCCACTGCCTCTGCAATGCTATTACAAAATCCAGTTATGCAGAATGCACAAGAAGTCAGAACCATCAATACATTTCATCCTAGCCTGCCACATGAATCTGATGCTCTTCAGTATCAGATGCTCCAATATCTCTTCAGTTACACAGCTATCTATTTACTTACATGCTTTCTGCAACAGATGGCCTCAGGCAACTATTCTGCTTTCTTAAAAAGGCTACAGGTCTCCTCTTCTTTTAACTACAAGGAAAAGGTATATCTCTGTGGCCTTAGTTAAAATTGTATGCAACAGCAAAGCCTTGCAAAGCAATCTCCAGGATTGGCACAGCAGCATCAATACTTCAGACCACAGGACTGCAAGTCTAAAATGAGAAAGACTCATTTCAGACAGACACAGCCAATCTGGCCCTGCATCTGCCCGCTGATGCAGGGTTGCATACAGGTTGGGTTGCATGAATTCTGGTCTCTTTCCCTCACTTTGCACTAAAGCAAACTTTATGTTATTTGTGAAGTGCCAACTTCTGTATAAGATTTTATTATGAAGCAGAAGCCAATTCAACAGCCTGCTGAGGTGCCTCTTCCACACAGCATGCTAGAACTAAAGATTGCTACAATCTGTCATAACTACAAACAGATTCTCTAATACCAGACAGCAACAAGCTAAGAAGTTGCATAAAATCTATCATACAGAGAGAGCTTTATCCCACTAATAGATCAAATCTAGGGAAGTAACTTCAGATAATGCTTCTTACAGGACTAACCAAATATCAACCTTAGGTTTTAATGAAGTCTTTGCTTTCAGGCTGTAAATCACCCAGAACACAGATACAGTTCCTGCAGCAGTCCTACCCATTACAGAAGAGATCCATCCTACTAAAACCTCATTTGGTAGCATCAAGCATATCTATAGGCAATTTATACAGGCATATAAGTCCATGTAGTCTCATTACTTCCATGTGGAATCTAGCTTTAGGCCCAAGACTAGTCAGATGACTGGGATGTTTATCCCTGTCACAAAGCTGATGAGCAGACTGCTTACAGTACTTCCACTCTTTATTGTTTAAACCAGCTTATATAACACAGAGCCCCCAAAACAGAGACAGCAGGAATATTCAATCATCTCCTAAAAGCACAGTGTTGAAGAATACAGACAGTACACCGATTCTTTGGCCCACTCTGTTTTCACATGTATAAAAACCAAGATCCAAACCACTACTTTCTTATCTCTGTATCAGCTTCCAGCTTATTTAGAAATGCAAGATCCTGCATATTCCTAAAAATTAGCTGAATTAATTAAGTTGAGCTTGTGCAGATATTCATGTTTCAGGTTAAATGTGGCTATTTTGACTGAACATGTTTTCTTATTTGACCATAAAAATTAAAAGCCCCACATGTCCTTTCACCCCTTTTTGTAACTATGTGACCGACCCTTCCTGCTACTCATGTCTGCTCTGGCAATTCTTGGACCCTTCTGTAAACTGAGTTCCCCGCAGCAACAAAAGTCTGTCCAAGGACATGAAAGCAGATCAAAAACATAGTTGCAAAAAGGAAGGAAGAAGTAGAAAGCAGATTCCATAGTCTCCACCTCTTAGTGGCAGCATGACCTACACTCACTTTGTCCATGGAACCATATACCTTTGGGAAAGGGCAGAAAGAAAACATTCCCTATGCATTCCAACTAACTATTGAGGCTAGTTAGAATGTTAATTGGGTTTTCTTGTTCCCAAGTCAGCTCTCTGCTGCTTAGTGAGCTGACACCCTAAGGGGAGCCAGTTCCAAAAGGCATGGAAATGGGGAAAAGCACAAGATCATGATGCCAGAAATCAAAGGAAGAAGTGGCAATGTGATTACCTCCTTCAACATCATTGGCTTGGCTTATCTAGCCTCACCTTCAGACTGTATCTTTCCTGCATATGGAAGATGCTAGAACTAATACATATTTTCAACTCAAAATAAATAAATAAAATCAAGCTGACTGTGTTCATACAACAGGAGAACCATGTCTACTAAAGATAATAAAATGCTATGGATTTAATTTTTTGAAGGAAAGCCACAAGTTTGGAACAGCTTACAGCCAGCCTGAAAAGTTTTCTCCCCAGATTCCATATTAAGCTTAAACTTGCTTTACTTCCTCTTAAACTGGCATATGAACTACTTTCCTTTGGCTTGTTCAACATTTCTTCAATTACATATATGAGAGACAGAGGCAAGGAAATCTCTCTTAGGGGAAAGCAGACTTGTTTGTTTCTGGAAAAAAGCCACAAAAATTCTGCCTCATTCTGCCCTGAATCAGTTCTTTCAGTTAATACAGATCTCCAAAGCCTGATCTTTACAAAGAAAGCTTTTGCTTCACCTTCATAATAATCAGTATTCACACAATAACTGAAGAGTGATCTATTAATTTATATCCAAAAACTACTTCAGCTGACCTTAAACTGTTTTTCAAAGTGACTAAGCACTCACTACTTCAATGTAACATCTTTAGGCTAGAGAAACAAACTGAAGGCTGAAACATTTTCTATATATGTATTTATATTTTTCTACTTCTTAGACCATTAATCCTGAATATGTAGAATACTAATTCTAACACCCTTGGGTGTCGAGATTTGGAAAAAGCCAGCCTGAACCATATTCCCAACACAGTTACATAGCTGTAAAAGACTCAGACATTAGAGACATGCTGGCACACATCTAAAAAAGACAGCACAAAAGCTAGAGAAACTATTCACACTTCAGATTACTTTGATGTGATGTTTGATCTAGAGGTAATTTACAAGTAAAACAGAGGGTTCCCCTCTCCATTCTTCCCCCACTTCACAGCATTCCCTCCTGTCTGCTCTGCACACAGTTACTACTCGATCCACTAACACAGGAGGTGGCAAGAAGAACAGAGGAAACTAATTAGAAAACTACAAAGAGAAGGTAAGACTATTTAACCTTAATTGAAAAGACTACCCTTCATGCCTCAGTTTGCATATACATAAATCTCACATATCAGAGACAAGAATGTAGATTCAGTTTCAAACAGGAAAGACTTTCTGGAGTTTCAGTCAGCATTATCATCACGAATAAGTTTCTATTAGAACTTTCCCAATAATTTACAAAATAGCCTTTCAGCAACATGATTATAAATCTAGTATTAACTAAAAATGTCTTTTCTTTGTCAAGAAAAAATTACATGCATACCTGTTTTGCAGCAGTTTAGTCACTTTGCTCGCACAGCTGACACACTGGTCTCTCAAAGACTTTCTAATTCTTTCATCCAGTTTGGTACAGGAGAGATTATTTCCAAGTAGTACATCGTTGTTGTTTCTTGCTCTTTCTATTTGTCCCCCAGTGCCATCTGTAGTTTTTGGCGTACCCCCACACATTTTCTTAGCTACAATCCTCTTGCAAAGCTCCCTCAAAGAAACTAAATATCTGCTGAAGAGGTACAGCCTCAAGCAGACTTCTTTACTACTGATCAGCCATTAACAAGGGTAATTTACCATCAGCTTTCTTCCCTATACAGGAACCCAGTCTGCCGAATTTCCTACTAGGGGAAAAAAAGGCAAAGCAATCTTCATATAGTCTATAAGCCATTAATACAGCAAGACAGCTGTAGCTAATGTATTCCTGCAATTATTCCAGACAGAGAAGACACAGACTTTTAGGTCTCAGAAGCCATCCTAGACTTGCTCCTGCTGCTGTCAGTTTTTCCTACCAAGCCTGGCACAAGGCTGTAGCAGATACAACAGCTAATATTGACTTTAGCTATGTTTGTTTCCTGGTATGTGATTTAGGTAGCTGGCAATTATGTAGTCACAAGACTGAACCATATGGCCTCTTTAAAAAAAAAAAAAAAAAAAAAAAAAAAAAAAAAAAAAAAAAGAGCATAGTTGCTTTTGCAGTGACTCGCCCTTAGTTGCAAGGTTGTTCTAACACTGGCTACAACACCCTGTTAATGGCTCTCATGTGAGCAAGTGTCATCTGACAACCCCTAGCAACCTCATATAGCTTAGGAGCAAGTAAAACTCTGTCATCATTGCCATATGGCTATCAGTTAAAAAAAAAACAACTACCAACACCAAGAAACACCCTAGGTATTCTGCACCATAACACTTTTACTTTTAAGGACAAATAGAATTTACACTTGGCCAAGAACTTGAAACTATCACCTTGAGAAGCCTTTTTTAAAAAAAAAAGTAGAAAGGAAAAAAAGAGTAAAGGATTGTTTCAGACAACAAGTTGGTTGATGAGAGTTTATAGCCATGTACCTATTAAAGTAATTTAGTGGCAATGCTGATGAAAAAAAAAATCTAATAAAATATTTTTGACCAAGTAAATTTAAGTTTTTGAAAGGAACAGAGGAATCAGATGTGCTGCAGTAGAATTACGTGAGCCTGACAGAACAAAGTCCTCTTCCCCATCTCTGATTTAAAAAAAAAAGTTATTCATACATGTCTGCTCATTATTCATGTCTTACATAGCCTTCCCCCCATCAGTAACATTTTATCAAACGACAGCTCTACTGCAATTTCCCTTCCAGGTTAAAAAGGGAAAATAACTTCGCTAGTAGTCAACCAGAAATACAGCATAGAGTTCAAAAATACAGTAAGATTTCAAAACTTAGTGCTACGTGCTACCTTCTAAATAGCACAGCACCCTTGCTAAAATGATTTTGTAATCTCAGTTAACCCCAACCTCTAAACACTGGACAGAAGTCAAGCAAAAAACTAGAGCAAGGTTAGGTGGAACAACTAACTCTGTTGCTGAGGGAAGCCTGTAGCAATCAAAAAAAAAGCTCAGTTTCAATTCCCAGAGTAGTGACAAGATCATCATCACTCTTCCTCCCAAGTGCAGGGAAACAAGTGAAAAGCTTTGGCCTGTTCTCAAATGGTTCAAATGGTGTAGGAGAGGGCAACTTTTAGTCCTCATCTCACTGAGGAGGACTACTTTAAACATCACTGTTCCTAGTCATCTTTGAAGTGTGAATGAAATAAGCAGCTGAAGGCCAGGTTCTTACACTTCCACTAAGGTCAGCAGTTAAAAGCCTTCACTTCTGTCCAACCTTTTCCCCAAATAAACCAACACTGACCACAGTATCAAATTCACATCAAATATTATAACTAGGAAATCCTGTAAGCTCACTAAATAGACATGCTTCACAACACTACCTCATCTGTAGATGCAGTCATCTGTAGAATACTATAAATCCCAAAATACCTGGGGAATTAACTTTGAAAATCCACAGAACAGTTTCACAACAATAACAAAATAATATTCAAATCCACGCATTGAAAACACTCAGAGTCCATGAAGTAGATAGAAAATGGAAGAAAAGCATCTTTCTATGATTCTATTAGTGCTCTCAAGATATAAGCCTCTGGAAAGCAGAGTTTAATCACACTTTTTCTAGGTTATGTGACAGCATGTCACCTGCTCTGTTTGTAGGTCATTTCCTGTCCTTCATCTCCACTGAGCGGCAATTGCCCAAATGATTTCAACTCAAGGTAACACTTTAGCAAGAAAATGTGGGGTGAGGGAAAGAGGAAATATATGTGATGTAGTTGTCTAATTAATAATAATTTTCTGTATAAGTTACAGCTGTTCACTAAAACTTAAGCGCTGTTTTCTCATCTAAGAGAATATTTGCAGAGACTCCTGTAAAGTTTTATTTTCCCGAGACTCTGGCTTTAGAAGCTGGCTAGAGAAACTTAGGAAAACAAAGTTTGAATCATACCTGCTGTTTTGGTGAGCGTTTATTTTTGCAAAACACACACTTAGCAAAATTGATACACAAAAAATGCCTAGACCCAGACATTCAGGATTAGTGCCAAACACATGTTTAAAGATACAGTGAAATCTATTTTGGATTGCTTAATGATGATTTTCCTTCTTTCAGTCCTAGCTTATCTGGAAGGCATAGTTTCCCTTCCTCTCTCCAAATTTGGATCATTTACCCTGCATTGTTTCTCCTCTTTTTAAAACCCCAGATATGGAAGGGTTGTGCTGATGCCACACCACATTCTTTTTCCACGATGACTTAAAGTAAGTCCTAATATGGTAAACCACTATTAACCTCAGACGAACTACCTTGTTCAAGCATGATACATAGTTACTAGTTCCACACCAGTTAGGCGGGATACATTGCAGATTAGTCACGCAACAAGTGAAGGAACATATTATTTGCGGCACTGCTCTCTCTCAGGTTAGATTTTCCTGTAGAAAGAGCTCAGGTAGACAAAAATAAAATTCAAAGTATTAGATCACTATACAGAAAAGGTTACCTGTTTTAGGATAGTTCCATATGTTACTGTATGAAATGCAAAACAACACTGGATATATTTGTTCAATCAAAAGTTAGAATTTCACAGACTCCTGGCTTAAGAAAGGAGAATACACTGGATTTTTTTGTACGGTTGGAAGCATTTTTCATCATCTTGGTTGCCAGAAAGCAACATCATGATATGTATGCACAAAAAAATGACCACAAGACACACACACTGCTGACAGAGGCTTACAAGCAGATCTACCCAAGTTAGTCACCATCAATTTCCACACATCAGCCTTCCACAGACATAAAGAACAGCCCATTAAACCAATGTTTCATAACTCAGTCAACTTCCATAAGTTGGGATTGCATGAAAAATGGCATATATTTAATTGTGTTTCACCATTAAGAAAAGTGTGGTTTTGTTAAACTAGGTCTCTAAACAAAGAAAGGTTTGTGCCTTAGATCCATCACTTAGTTCTTTCCTCAGTATAGAAAGCTATAGTCTAGTCTTAATGAACTTTCTCCCTTCCATCTCACTTTCTGACCTCTCTCCCGTAGCTACTGACAGATAATCCAAAGTAAGTCAAATGCTTTGCAGAAGCTGTTTCATAGTGACGATCTTTAGAATTTTCTGATGAACTGAAAATTTACTTGTAATTTAACACACTTCAGGATTTGACTTTGCTTCTTCCCCTGATTACTTTTTTAAGGCACCTGCAGTAGCCAACTTCCAGCTTTCACTGGAGCCAAACAGGTTGAGCCAAACAGCAGCAGCCATCTGGGAGCAAGAGGTGCTGGATGCAGCACCTACGCCGAGTGCCGGGGTGCAGGCAGCCCGGCCGGCTGGGCCACCCCACCTCCTCCAGCACAGAGCACCAGGTCTCAGCTAATGCATCATTCCCATGTCACTTGTTCCAGTGGCGCCATGTGACTGGGCCAGCGTCCAGGAACACAGCTACTAAATACAGACACTGCCAAGGCACGTCTGAGAACTGACTCTGCCAGAAAATGAGATTAATAGAAATCTCTTATCCTACCGGCTTTACTGCCTCTGCCTTCCTCAACTTCTCTTGAACAGAGGGAAGAACTACACACTGTACATCTGAAGGAGAATTCTGAGGAGAAATGAGAGGCAGAATCTGCTATTTATAACACTATCAGCTCTTGTTGCATTTCAATGCTGTATAAAAGTACTGACAAATCTCAGACCTTGGTATCTCCTGCAAAAGTGAGCAGGCCAAGACAGACCACCACACCTTAGGGGCGGTATCCTGAGGCATGAGTTTGCTTGCCTGCTCTTTCCTGTTCCTTCTCCCTCTTCTATAAACACCTATTTTATTTTTTAAGGAAAAAAGTCTGTATACAGCTTTCAAGCCTCTGTTTAAAGAAGTAATTTTGGAAAGTGAAGATTTTTAAAAATTACTAGGAAATAATGTTATTTATTAGACAAAAATAAATACACATTAATACCAACAGATGAAAAATGTCTGATGTTTAACATCCCCCCTCCCCAATTTTTTCTAGCTAACTGGAAAATCCTCCTTTTGCTTAAACACACACCTTCCTTCAAAGTAGCTTATAACACGCATATTAACAGCAACCATTTCTTTACAAATTTCCTCCACTTCTACTATGAAAAGGCTACATTCACAAGAGGGCTTTGTAAACTCCAGAGGACACGGCACTCTCTCTCTCAAACTTTACAACCAAAAAAGTTTAGGGTAATCCCTCCAAGGGTACAGAAAGGATTGCAAATGCCCTCCTCATCCTTGTTCTGAACACACTTCCACTGGGCAAAAAAAAACACTCTTCAGGAAGGTAGACACAAGTGCTACCCAGGGACCCCACATTTTTCTTCCAAGGGAAATTGCTTGGGGTCAATTTCAACTAACTCAAAAGTGCAAAGTCAGTAGTATCATTTCACTTCAAAAAAATTACTAAATTTAATTTAGTATTAAATTATTTTTTAATTATTACTAATTTACCTGGTTCTAATTACTAAATTTACTAAATTTACCTGGTTCTAGCTGCACCCTCCTAAATTCCTAACATATGAAAAGGTATCAGATGTGCCTCTCTAACAGTCCTGAGAGCTGAAGCCTCCCAATTTTTTTGACCAGCTAACACAATATTGGTGAGACTTCTGTAAATGGTTATGCTAAAGTGTTGAAAGCACAAGATGTTTTTTGATTCTTTTAAAACAGAGACTGCAACTGAAAAGTTAGTCTGCAATAATCAAGAAGGGAAGGAAGAAAAACTTAACTTGAGTATTTTTGAGAATGTTCTGATTTACCCAACTACCAAGAATATGGGAAAGGACACATACACAACAAGCCATGCTTGATCATCCAAAAGTTGCTATAGCATGAACAGCAAAGTCCATTGCCTCTATCTAGATGAATGCCAGGAAATCCTGACTTAGATTGAATGAAGTGATAACACAGACGGATATAACGTCAGGTCCAGCATTTTTCACTAGTTATAGCCAAAAATATGTTTTGCTGCTCTTGTTGTTGTTATGATAACTTGTCTATTCCATCCAAAACACTTTCCTTAACCCTCATGTGTAGACAGCATGGAAAGTAGCTTGCTAGTAACTAGCACTGAATCTTGTAGTCTTGAACACATTTACTTTCAAGTTTCACTGGAAAGGGAAGGAGGAACCATATTTTGGGACCATGTACAGAAGATCAGGGTAATTAAATCACTCATACCTTCTCAATGAAAAAGACTACACACAAAACCAACCAAACAAACCACAGTCCTGCAGCTGAGTGGCATGGGCAAACCTAACCTTGCTGCAAGCCACTATACCAGAGACTCACGTTCTGTTTACCACCAATTGCGTAGGACTTTGAATGTATAAATAGTCATTAAGTTATGAAAAAGTTTCCCCTCCTTAAAGCAGCCCAACCACTCCAACTACTCACATAGAACCCCAAACATTTTCTCAAAAACACTGGTATTATAGGAGACTTAAAAGTTCATCCAGTCAAGTTTGCACATAATTACAGCTGACCGCACCCAGTAACACGCTAAGATTTGGCTGCCAAGTATCTGTCCATCAACCCTGAAATATCTGGACAAAAATATAAAAATCACACAAAATGATCCAGTTGCAACCTTGTCCTGTAATAGGAAAACGCTCTGCATATTGACACAAACAAACTTCAATCAGCAAGCTTATGTAGCAATTATCTATTTAGACAAATTACAAGCTTTTCTCTTCATAAGAAGGTAAGAATTGGTCAAGCTCCTTTGGTGTTCCCCAGAAAAACACTGTACAAGAAAATACTTTATAACAGATCTAACTTACTCCTAAGATGAAGTCTACCAGAGCAGACTTACCAGGAGCCTTTTTATTAGTTACAGATTCAGGATATTTCATTTAAATACAAAAAAAATTCACCTTCTTTTTGAGTCAAAACAGGGCCCAACGATACAACAGTAATTAAGACTATAGTCAACTTTCAGTACTTCAGTAATGCAAACAAAAAGTCAAATTCAAATCAAATTTTAATCAAAATTCTAGTTCACATGCCAACACCACATTTCAGTACAAATACAGAATTATTTCTTTAAGCATTAAACAAAGTTTAATTCAGAGGTTCAAAGCATCTTTAACATTCCACACAGATGTGTTTTGCTTAAAAACAAAGGAATCGGACAGGTATATTATCATTGGGGGGAGGGGTTCATTGAGGTGACTGATTGTTTAAAAAAACCCATGTCCACTCCACAAAGTACATTGTTCTGATTGCATTTCCCTCTCCTTTGCATACCTATCCCTGCACCCATTATCCAGTTCATCTATATATAAGCATTTTACAGTTACCAAGTGTCACCATAAAGTGACAAACAGAAAAAGCTATTTCCAAATCAACATTATTTCTCTAGTTCCATTCAAAGGCATTCCCAAACATATCCCCGTCTGTTAGACTGCATACAGGAACTTCATGATCAGCACCTGAATTGTTTTTGAACTCAACTGTACTCTGATTTAGTCCACACTGGGTGACTGACGTATCTCCACATCTCCCAAATACTGAATTCACCAGGTTTTACTCACCCACACCAAAACTGGAAACTACATCTGAAATCATTTTAGGGCTTGGTAAGCAGGATGTATATCCACAGCCAAATCTCATAAATAGATTTATAATACGAGAGGGTTAATTTTTCCAACGCTAACTTGATGTAACTCTTTTAACAGTTGGAAGGCAGAAGCTGCACTCCTGAAGCTGTTTCAACTGGCTAACGTATGAGAACCTTCCTCCAGGCTGAAAGCGGAGACCAAGTAGGAGTTCAGATGCATGTCACTATGGTTGTCTGCTAAATGAACTGATTACCAATTCCCTGCTCTTTATTCCAGCCTTCTCAGCCCATCTGAGGATTAGAACATATTAGCCCTCCATAAGCATTCCTGCATTGTGTGACAGCTTAAGACAGACTAGTGTAAGAAGAGCTGGGTTCTATCACTGACCATTACACAGACATGACTGAGAAGAGCTTCAATGTTCTCTATTCCATCAGTGCTGCTGTGGAAATGACAAATGTCCAGTCAGTAATTAATTTCAACACAGCACAGCAGAACGTGGTAACATTTTGTACCACTGCAGCCATTCACCAAGACCAGAGTCTCAACACACATGGGACTAACTCTGCTGCTGTACAGATGAGCAGAGTGGTCTCTGCACCAAACTCACTTCTTCCTTCACCAGAGGTCACCAACCTTCCTCTGCAGCAGCTGCACAGGTCTCTGCCCAGCTTGTTTAAGTCCTGTTAAACAAGCCAGGATTTCAGAAACAAAAGGCCCATGAGCTTTCCTATAGTAGGATTTGCCCTAAAAAGCATAACCTGTTTTAAAGTGCTAGTTAGAGAGCAGAGCATTAAATGTGAAGACTTTAAAAGGTCATTTTGGGGGAATGTGAAAGGAAGGGCAAGGGAATATGATAGACACAAGCAAATGAACAGCATTAGTTGGACAGGCTCAGGTGCCCACACAGAAAAACAGAAGACACAACAAAAACTTGTCTGAATATAAACTAATTTCTGTGAGTTGCATATTTAAAAAATTTCCATAACTGTCTCCTCCAGCCCACAGAGGGTTTTAACATTACAACATTATATTAAATTCTGTAAAGTGATCCATGTTCAGTGAAATAATAATAATTAAAGAATAACTTGTTCAGAACTACATATTCAACAGTTTGTAGACTCTCCTCTTTGGGCTTTCCTTCCAAAACTTTTATCTAATATACTCTGCTTAGATTTTCTGTACTCCTGGAGTTGTGCATTAACAAACCCAACTCCAAGGGTTGAGCAATTTCAGGTGCTGGAAAATATCCAGATTCAGAATTCAGTGTAAATACTCTGCACAGAAACCCAGAGTACTTAGTTCATTCAAGCAACTGTTTTCTTTCATAGAAGTCAGTAAACTCAATGAAAACAAAAGCTAAGAGATGTTATTGTAAGAAACTTCCCATACATTATAAAAAATAAGTACTAATGTGTTCAGACTTCTAATTTGAAAGTGCTAATACTAAATTTAGACTGGTAGAACTTCTATTAGAAAAATAAATATTGTCAGATTGTTTACTTAATACAGTTGATTTCATTAGCATGTGTGAAACTCCACTGAGTACCTCGGAGGAAAAAAGCTTAACTGTATTAAATTGAGGTGAGAACATCCTGCAGAGAAAGCTCCATACAGTAATTACATCACACAGAGCTCAAGTTTCACTTCAGCAATCTGTGGAAGGAAAATCATGAGTCAGTTTTAACAGCAGTAAGGGTGATGTAAAGCCCTCATGCCCATTTATCTAAGAGTCTAACCAATATCCAAGAAGCGTGCTGACTGACCAAAAATATTTCAGCTGCTGGTCATGTAAATGCACCCACGCTTATCCTATTTGACATGGGAAAGGTGCAGGCTCTGCTACCAAAAGCCCTAAGCTTGTCCCCTCAGTGCCTCAAAAGGACTTTGCAAGGGAGCTTGTCCTGTGACCTCAGTCTTGTATATTAAAACATGACATTGCTATGGTATTTGAGTGACAAACCCGTACAAACAGGGCAAATGAAGTGACTTGAGAAAGGCACTGTTAAGGCGAGGAGAAAGCAGAATGGAGGAGAACCTGAGCCTGAAGATTAAAAAGCAGCATGGGCAGAGCACATATAGAGGAGCTGATTCATGACAGCCAAAGGTGAACCACCGTGTCCATGCCTGCTAGTCAGATCAGCAGTAATCTGACACTATCACAAGAAGCACATGAAAAAGAACAGACAGATATATTTGCTGTCTTCACACAACAAGTACCCAATTCAAAGTCCTCCTTTTCTTGCTTATTCTCTCTAGCAAACCTGTTAACCACCACCACAACAGAATTGCATTCCTCTTCTTTTGCCTAAGAAGTGTACCCATGGAAACCTTCACATAGCAGATACTGGTAAATAGGACAGCATAGGAACATTGCTCTTACACTACTTCATCTAAAGCAGCATGCAAGATGACAGTGTGCTCTTAATTAAAGTGCACTTAGAAATAACTGTTGAGAAATATAAAATATAACACAAGGCTCAAAAACTGAATCTACTCTTCAGAAGCTATCCCTGAACATCACTAAGGTGCGAAGTACATTACAGATGAAAGTACATGATTGTTAGCATCAGAAGGAATCCTTAAAGGAACAGGTACATCAACAAGGTTTGTAGCACATGTAGTCATTAGAAATCCAAGGAATTTTCCTTGCAAAAGAAGTCCTTAGCAGCTTCAATACTACTGAAATGTCAGAACAAGAAATTACTTTTATGAAAACAGTTATTTCATTTTCTGTCCACTCTTGACACCAGCTATTTTGTCATATCTACTCTCTCTGGGCTTTCAGTCTGCTGTTACTCACTGTTCAGTCCAAAGCAACAGCTAAAAGCCACTACCATGCACTGAAAACACCCAGACCTCACAATGTCAAAGTGGGATGACATGGTGACTAACAATTAAGCATTTTTGCCAAACTTCTTCCATCTCCCTTTTCCCTAAATGTTTAATAAAGCTATTTTGCAACTTTAACTTAGTTTACATAAGAAAAGTTACAAAGTTTATGTAACTTTCACGAAACCAGCTTCTATTGGCAACAAAGCTCTGCATCAGCTTTTAAAATGTTTCTCTACAAATTCAGCTTTTATGAATGATAGTCTACTTTTTTTCAGCCCCAAGCAGCTTTATTTTCTCATTCACATCAAGCCACTTATGTCAACTCTTAAGTATTTCCCTACAGCATTAGCATCACTGTGCCAGACTGCAGTGTATCCTGCTTTAAGCTGTGCTACCGACAAGCAAAGGTAGCTCCAAAGCTTTCTGCCGCTACTATTCCACAAATCACTTTACACTGAGCAGAGTATGTAGCAGAGTATTCACTCACCCAGTTTTGGGTATTTCAACAGCAAAAGTGCCCTAAAAATAAGGAATCAAGCACCTACTATCCAATTACACATCAATTTAGGAATCAAAGCATGAAACTTAGTGGATAAGTTATTTGTAAATCAGAAATAACTTACAGGTAAAACCCATGCGATTAGTCAAGCAACAATGCAAATTTTCATAGAATTAAATTAAATAACTAAGGTATACCCATTTCCCTTGGAATATCAGTAGCTTGTGCATTCCCACCCATTTTGTAGTCTTCTGTGGCAAAAAAAAAGGAAAAAGAAAAAGCTGTCTTGCAACTTTAAGAGAGAATGAGTTAGTCTCAGAGCAAATATAGAGGAAACCAAGAAGTTGTTCTGTGACAAAAGTGTGCAGGGGAAGGGAAATCCAAACAACTGAAGAAGGCCTTAGTTCCTGCAAAGCTGAGAACCAGAGGACTTGGGGTATGTTTGTTTTCCTTCAAAACAGCCCCTGGCTGGAAGTGTGGTTTCCATGTCAAAGGACCATACTTTCAACCACTTCCACTCTAAGCTGTTTTCTTGAGTGAGACTAATAAATCTCTTTCTGCAGAACTTACACCTTAGCTCCCATTACTGAGGAAAGACTAGTGACAGCACAGAGGTATAATACTGCAATTGAAGGCTCACTTTCAGCTGTCAGTGAAGCAGTGTAGGGCTTAGACTTGCTCTCTGAACTTTCCTGCCCCTATGCTCAGATAAGGCCCTGGGCTGGATTCCCATTCTCAGAGCAAATAAAACCGTAATTTTATTTCAAATGCTCTATGAAGGGTTTACAGCCAGATGTTTAATATTTCCATGTATGAAGATGTACATGGGTGCTCAACAGCGTTACTGCTGTGTGGCTATCTACAAAATTGCAAGAAGCTCAAGAAAAACCCAATTAGGCCACAAGAGTTTACGGAGGAGCGTTTCACTTGAAGAACGAAGTAACAAACTGACGTGCAAGCAGATTCCAAGCTCACTACTGCTTTTTTTCCTTTTTCAGAAGGTGGAACATTGCCAGGCTGGTAATAAATGCCATGAAATAATGCTTAGCAAGTAGGATCTCACCAAGCATTTCAGCGCTATGACCAAACGAATCATTAGTACCAGCTGCCAAACAAGTGATCTCATATACCAAAGCTAACAAACTGTTACCAGATAGATATCTTACAGCTATAACACATCTACTCCAATACAGACACAAGAAGGAGCAGCTGATATTTAAAGCTGAAGAAACAGACCATGGAAGAAACAGACCGTGTGCAAGTTTCAGACATAGCTGAAATACTACAACTTTTTTTTCTAAATGCACATAAAATGGTCCTTCACTAAATATACCAATATTAAAGAAATTTCAGTGGTTACAATGCAGAAATTATACATTCAGCATGAAAGCAGTATTCCAAAGACTACAAGACAATTATTTTCATTAAAAAAAAAGAAGAAATAATCGAAACCAAAACCTATTAAAGACTGAAATGAAGGTAAAACCTTAGCCCTCAGTTTAAGGATAACATCAGACTTCATGTCGAATGCAGAAAAGCACTGACATGAAATCTCTTGTATAATGAGGTAAACACAACAACAGAAAAACAGCTATAAATTTAAGTAAAATCAAACTATCTGCAACCCATATGAATTTCCTTAAAGCCATTCCCCAATACCTTACTCAAATACATGCTTAGCACTTGAGACATTCTAGTCTTGAGATACTATGTGCTTTACACTCCACATAACCCCTAAAACTTAATGGACTGTTCAGTGTGTAAGGAACTGTTTGGATGGTTGCATCCCGAGGGAAGTGGTCAACAGCTTAGAGTCCCAATGGACATCCATGACAAGTGGTGCCCCTCAGGAGATACAGAAAATGGGGTCAGGTGCACCCTCAGCAAATTTGCAGATGATACCAAGCTGAGTGCTGTAATCAACACACCTGAAGCCTGGGATGTCATCCATAGGGACCTGGACAAGCTCAAGAGGTGGGCCCATGGGAATCACATAAAGTTTAATAAGACCAAGTGCAAGGTGCTGCACCTGGATCAGGGCAACCCCCAGTATCAAGAGGCTGTGGGATGAACAGATCCTTGACAAGAAGGACTTGGGGGTGCTGGTGGAAGACAGGCTGGACATGAGCTGGCAGGTCAAGGGAGGGGATTCTGTTCCTCTACTCTGCTCTGGTGAGACCCCCACCTGGAGTGCTGCATCCAGCTCTGGGGTCCCCAGCACAGGAAAGACATAGACCTGTTGGAGCGAGTCCAGAGGAGGGACACTGAGATGATTTGAAGGATGTAGCCTTTCTCCTATGAGGAAAGGCTGAGACAATTGGGATTGTTCAGTCTGGAAAAGAGAAGGCTTTGAGGTAACCTAACTGTGGCCTTCCAGTACATGAAGGGAACCTACAAGAAAGACAAAGAGAGACTATTTACAAGATCATGAAGTGACAGGACAAGACAGAATGGATTCAAACTGACAGAAAGCAGGTTTAGATTAGAAGTTAGGAAGAAATTCTTTACTGTGAGGGTGGTAAGGCACTGGAATAGGTTGCCCAGAGAAGCTGTGGAAGCCCCATCCTTGGAAGTGTTCAAGGTCAGGTTGGATGGGGCTCTGGGCAACCTGATCTAGTGGAAAATATCCCCATACAAGGCAAGGGTCTTGGAACTAGATGATACTAAAGGTCCCTTCCAACCCAAGCCAATCTATGATTCTGCTGATCACATGACCCTAATGGTGCTCCAAAAAAAGTGTACAAACTACTGTAAGCTAATTTCGTACAGGAAGTAACATTTGATATGGAAAGAAAGAAATATTAGGGGAATTTAGCCACATAAATACATATTTTTGTAAATAAAGTAATTAGGATTTCCTCAGAGCCTCAGCAGCTAGAAAGAAATATATTGAACTACAGCCACTCAAATGTCTCTGTTGAAGGGGGGGTGCATATATATATACATTTTTATGTATGCATTACACACATAAATATATATTTTTAGTTAAGGGGAGCAAAAAGCAGTAGTAACAAAAACCAGAAGCTCCAGTGTCTGTACAAAACTGCTTAGAACAAATGTAATACGTCACTAATACACATCTGTTCCTCAGCTGATTTATAATTACTCTTTTTTTAAATAATTAAGATATTTTATAATTCTAACTACTACCCTTCTACCACTTCATAGTTCCATCGTTTTGAAGGAAGGCCTGGGCCAGTAGAAAGTCCCACTGTCCTAATAGCTCTATATTAACATTTACACCTCATGTTTACATTCTCCTGACCCAGCAAGCAAGGGTTGTGCTTACATGAAGATAGTGTGGCCCAACCAAATTAGATCCACAGAGGGAATTAATTGCTGTTAAGCACCTGACACCCACACTTCACATGTTCTGGAGTTTACAGTTTTGATCAGCTGTAGTCTGGTCCCAGGGACTGAAAGCCCATTAGTGTTAGGAGCACACTTTCTAATCTCATTCATTCCAACTGGAATCCAGTTTATGCACTGAAGTCACCTGGCTATGCAAGCTAAAGTGCAGTCAGTGGAGACAATTGAGAAGTTTTCTTTGCAAGAGCACTCTTGGTCCAAATTAGTATGTTAATGGTCATGCACCCAACAAACCATTTCCATTCAACTATAGGCACCATGTCTCCTGCTCTTTGAGGCTGTGCCAGCTCATCCTGGTAAGCAGCATGGACCTTGAAGCTTGCTGTTTCCTTCAGAGCCAAATAATGCAAGCAGCACAGATGTCTGGTCAAGATTTAGCTCCTTAGTTATAGAAGAGGGGGCAACAGAACTTGCAGTACTTGTTACAGGCAAACCTCAAGCCTAATTGATGGACCTCTGCAACTTCTCCTGGTGTTCCAAAGAACACTAGAAAACACAAAGCTTCCTAACACCGCAGTTGAAAAAAGTTGTCAAATTACATTAATTTGAGAAGGTATTAGCTACTAAAGAGATTTTTGGTGATTCTGCTGTTGTTCAGGGGGTGTGAATACACTTAGGCTTTCAAGGATTTCAGAACAACTGAAAGTCCAAGGATACAGATCGTGGTCTTACAGGGCTGCTTAAGAGAGCTAAAAACAGCAAGACACATTGAACGATCACTAACCAAAACTCAAAGTGTGAATAAAACTAACTAAAACCTTAAAACTAAAACTCTTAAAAATACAGGGCTGCCTTTAGAACAAAAAAATTATTCTCTTACTTTGTCTCTAACAGTAAGCAGCAGTATATGCTTAATACAGAAGCTACCAAAGGATTAAGTCTTTCGCTTTACTTAGGTCCAATCATGTCTCTCCATTCAAACAGAGATTACTGCTCAAAAGAAAGTCTATTAAAAGGGTTGTAGCAGAGCTTCTAAGACCCAGTAAGTATGCTCCTGCAGGTCATCAGCAGATCACTAGAAAGAAAGAAAAAGCATTATAACGTATTTAGAAGTTTTAAATAGGAAGCTCAATGTAATATTAACAAGCACAAAAAAACATCCACGTGTAAATAAAATAGATGGCAAGGGAATGTGGGAAAATCAAGGATAAAAAGAGTGAAGGGTACCTCCAGTAGTATTTTAAATATAATAGTTTTTCTTTCAAATGTCAAATTATTTCAATGTTATTTAAACTGAAAACTGGGTGGCAATATCTTACCTAAGAAATAAAAAGACAAAGAAAAATATAATCTCTGATTTCAAAAATGCTCCAGATGGAACAATCTTACTCATTCTAATGGAGAACACACTGTGAAAGGAATCAGTCCTCATGGAGATCCTTGTTAGTCCAATACCCTAGAACTAACAGCCCTGGTCTCTGAGACAGAGACTTTAAGTACAAGACAAAATAATAGTCTGGAATTGTTCCTCAGTTTAAATGTGGAAAATTGTTTTCTTTCAAATTAAAGGTGATATTTAACTCATAAAGTGAATAACTACTACAAGAAGTATAGAGTATAGACTTTACAGCTTTCCAAAATTCACCAGCCCTGCTTTCTGATATGAATGCATCTCCAATACTATGTCAAATAACATACAAAAGAATCACCTTATAACTCAAACACACCGATGTTATTTTGATCTTTCAGCTTTGGCCATGCACATAGCCACGACTCACACAGACCATCTTTGAACACATAATGACTCCACAATTGTCATCTTTCATACTTGGCACTATGGCACTTTGTGGATCAGAGTATTGTCTCCCTTAGCGTTCTTAATAGTTTCAGCAGTGGAAGTCCAGATTCCAACTCAATCCTGTATACCATCTGATCACAAGACCAGTCAACTCATGCTGCACAGAAAAGCAGGCACAGAGGTTACGGGCACGCATGTGATTGTCACTTCGCTGACCGGCCGCTCGGTCTTGTGAGCAGCACAGATGTGACAGGAACAAAGCTCCAAAGCACCATCCTGAGCAAAATGCTGCCCCCGAGGTTCAGAAAACAGTAATAATTCAATATTATACGAAGATCACATATTTAAACCCTGAAGCAGCAATTGCTGCTGAATCTCACCTTTAAGCAATTGCAGTATCAAAAGCAGAGGGGCAGTTAAAGGTATCCAATGCTTAGCGGGTCACCAGACCGCGCACGTGTATTTAGGTCACGACAATCAAGCCACGTTTTAATTTTCCAGTGCTGATGAGACCCGACCACGAGTTATCGCAGCAGTCACACACAGTCGCCGGACAGAGGGCCCGGCGCCTCTCCCTCGCCGCTGCCCGAGGGGCGAGCGCCCCGCGGCTCCCGGGCGTGCCACCGCCAACTCGCCCAGAAGATGGCTGAGAGATCCAACGAGAGGGAAGGGCGGGAGAAGAGCCTCCCGCCGCACCCTCGCCCGCCCGGCAGTGCCCCATCCCCGCCGGCCGCACCGCCCGGGCACCGGGGCGGTCCGGGGGGCTGCGGCTCACCTGCCACCCACGCAGCCCCTCGCCCCACCGGCCTCTCCGCCACCTCCCCCGCTGCCCACCTGGGGCAGCCCCCGCCCCGCCGCCGCTCACCTGAAGGCGGGCCCGTCCCCCGGGGCCCTGCCGTGGGGGGCCGCCGCGCCGCCGCCCCTTTTGTTGAAGAGCTTCTGGAGCAGGGTGGGGGCCATGCCTCTGCCCCGCGCGGCGGCGCTCCCGCCGCGGCCCTCGCAGCGGCTCAGCGGGCGGCGAGCGGCGGCGGCCGCGGCAGCATCCCCGGAGCCGCCGCGGAGCCGCCCAGCATTGCGCGGCGGCGAGGAGAAGGGAGGGGAGGGAAGGAGAGGCGAGGGGAGCGCCGGCCCGCTCAGCCGCTCCCAGCGGCCGCCTGTCACCTGACACAGGGGCTGAGCGTGGCCGCCCGGCGGCGCTGACAGCCGGCTGTGCGCCCTCCCGGACGGGGTTCTCCTGGGCTGGGCTGGGCTCGGTTGGGCTGGGCAGAGCTCCCTGCGCCGCCACCCGCCGGCAGACGAGGACGGGCCCGCCGTGACGCCCCGCCCCTCGGGCGATCCCCATTGGCCGCGCGGCGCCATCGCCCCGCCCCCAGCGCGTGGTAGGGCGCGGAGGCGGCCCTTAAAGGGACAGGGCCCGGGGACGTGCCCGAGTTACGGCGCTTTTACACACCCGCAGTGGGCGGCGTGACAGTGGACATGGAGCCGCGGGGCCGCGGAACGGCTTGGGTTGAAAGGGACCTTAAAGATCACCTAGTCCCAAGCCTGCCGCCGCGGGCAGGGACACCTCCCACTAGAGCAGGTTGCTCAGGGCCTTATCCAACCTGCCGGGGTTGGGGCATCCACAACCTCCCTGAACTGTTCCAGTGTCTCACCGCCCTCGCAGTAAAATATTTCTTCCTAATGTGTAACCTAAAATTTCCCTCTTTCAATTGGTACCCATTGCTTCTTGTCCTGCCACTACAGTTCCTCAAAAAGAGTCTCACTCCAACTTCCCCATAGGCCCTTTTCAGACACTGGAAGGTTGCTATGAGGTCTCCAAACATCCTTCTCTTCTCCAGGCTGAACAGCCCTAACTTTCTCAACCTGTCTTGGTAGAGGACGTGCTCCAGTCCTCTCATCAACCCTTTGTTCCTCCTCTGGACTTGCTTCAGCAGTTCCATGTCCTTCTCACGTTGGGGACACCACTGCTGGATGCAGCACTCCAGGTGGGGTCTCACAGGAACAGGGTAGAGTGACAGAATCACCTCTTTTGACTTATTGGCCACACTGCTCTTCATGCGGCCCAGGACGTGGTTGGCTTTCTGGGCTGTGAGCTCGCACTGCTGACTCACGTTGAGTTTTTCATCCACATCTGCACATTGATTGTGTATATTTTACAATACACTTTTCTCTATATGGATCTGTGTTTGGATACGTACACGTAGACATATACATCCCCTGTATATGCACACACACGTGTAAATTGGGTACTTCTGGTTTACAGCAATATCTTTGTGCAGTGAAGTAAGGCTGAACAAAGCACTGCCTGCACAGAGGCTGTTTCCCTGTTTCGGCTGACAGCAGAATGAAGTGCTTCAGTGGCCTCCCATCCTCCTCATGCCAGACAAGCCCACAGCCTGACAAATACCCATTCGGTTTGGGGAAGCTCACATCCCTTGTTTTGCTCCATGCACCAATCTGTCACTAGTCCAGGAAAGTTTTCAACTGATTTTTTTCTAGTCCTTATATCTTTAACGGACAGATCCCTGGCATGTGATTGTAGAAGTACTGGGATCCACTCAGAGAACCTGAACTTTAGTCTTTGACCAGGCAAGTGAGAACATTAGAAGAAGGGTAGGTCGGCTGGGATGGTGCCCATTTTCACTCATTTCTGTGAAATAAGTGATCTATTTCATTCACAAATAATTTGATAATGCTACAGTATTTGGGTGTCATTTGGAACTTTATGTTTGTTTGTTTGTTTGTTTAATTTGGGGGAAAGGGTTGTTTGTGTGGTTTTGCCCAGCAGAACATGACTCCATAATGCACCCACTGAGACAACACAAATTCAAATGCTCCTTTTTAAGCAGCTGGCTCTCTGCGCAATTTGGTGCAACAAAAACCAACCAACCAACCAAAAAAAAAAAAACAAAAAAACAAAAACCCAAAAAAACCGAACAAACCACCAAAAAAACCACAACCAAACCCCAAACAACCAAAACACTCCATAACCAAACCGAACTAAAAACAAAAAAATAATACACCACAAACAAAAAAACCAACCAACCAAAAAAACCCCAAGAAAAGCAGAATCACAATAGCTTCCTGCTCTTTTCAGACAACTAGGAGATGAGACATGGCGAATGGTTTTAATACCACAATAGACTGCAAACTCAGCATGCAGTAGTGGCAGAAGAGATGGTGGAGTCAGCCTTTCAGTGTCTGGAGAAGCTGATTTCTCTTTAAAATAAAAATCAAGAGATTACATTTACTGGCCTGAGAATATGATCCCCTGTACCCTCAATAATACCAGACTGAATCATGTAAACGTCAACTGACCCTGCCTGGAGGTTCATTTTCAGAAGGGCTCTTAACGACTTCGTCTGTGAGACTGAATACCCAATGTAAATCTTTCAGCTTGGGTGTTATTACTGCCTTTAACTCTTTACTTTCACCATTATCACCAAATGCCCCCAGTCATCAGGGCCAACCCCCTCAACCAAAGCCAAAGGATGGAAAAGTAAAAGTGTGGCGATGAGACCACACTGAAAAGGAAGTGAATAGCAGAGTGTGGCTGGACAAGATGAAAGACATCACAGTTGACATAGCATGCAAATCAGAATCTAGGCATCCAGCTCAAGAAATAGTCACTGGATTGTATTTCTCAAATGACAGTCCTGAGAATCTTAAAAATTGCAAAACACTGTGGCTGCCACTCTACTGTCCATTGGTATTAGCAAGGAGTGCTGACTGGCAGGGGCAGAATCCTAGACTGAACCAGTTGTCTTAGAGAGCCCAGTGTCCACACCACAAACATTTTACAGGGTTTTATTTTGGACTGATTGCAATCTAGTCCTGTGAGCAGAATGAATGTCAGTGATGGAGCACACTGAACGCAGTTCTGAAAAGAGCTAGTTTAGTTTCATCTGAAAATGATGCACTCTGTATGCTCACATGCCACTCCAAACTGTGAAGCATGACAAAGTCAGTGAGGACAACAGGGATACTGACTTAAAAAACGGCAGTGTAAATGCTCCATACACATTGGCTGATGCTCAGTGCAAAATTAGTTCTTGATGTTTTCTCTTAATGTGTGTAACAGTCGCTATGGTCTGAAATTGATAATATAACATTAAGATACTAGTGTTCTGAAGGTTATTTCTGAAAAAAAAAAAAAAAGGGGGCAAACACAGCAAAATCAGCAAAGGACTACAAAATAACTTTCACAGTCAGTATTCACTGTCCCACCCCAAATAGAGTTTGGCTATAAAGAACACCTGGCAAAGCAAATGCAGGGATTTTGCACTAACCCAAGAGTGCGAAATATGAGCAGATATAAAGAAAAAAGCCATAGCATCTGCCAAGTAAAGACCATTTACAGAAATATGGTATGTCTCCAGGCCTCACTCTTCTAGGAAATACAGCAAATAAAAATAGCATATAAAAATCAAAAACTTATTGGTAATTTTCTGAGGGTCAGACTCTTTGTGTGCAGAAAAAGACAATTTAATTGTTCAAACTTCAGTCAGAAAATGAGCCAGATTCTCAATGCAGAAACAGATGAGGCTTTGTTAGGAAATTGCCAGTACATAAAAAGGATCATTCAAATCCTGGAATAGCTGAATGCTTGGAAAAGCATTTCTGTGTTTTGTAGGGCATAAATCTCTCTGAAGATTCTCTTCTGAGAATGTAGGAACTAGGTTTTACAACCAGGATAAGCAGCGTTAAAAGCCAAGTCTCTTAAGTCACACTTTGCTTCCCTGTCACTTAGACCTAAATGAAATATTAAGCTCCTTAACAGCTACTTCCCTTCCACCCTGTTCAGTCCTGAATGCTCAAATCCAAAATACTCCTAAACTTTTGTTGTCAGAACTAGGCTTTGGAGGTACCAGAACAGTCAGAGGCCAATGCAGGTAAACTCTGAAGATTTAACAAAAAGTTTGTTAATCCAAGGTGTTTGTTAATGATTTACTGCTTGGTGTGGTGGTACATGCTGTTTAAATTATGTGAATACAGATAAGTCTTGCTACACTTTGTAATGCATCAGCAACAGTTTGGATTCTGTAAAATAAATAAAATCCAGTTTCTAATGTCAATTCAAACATGCCAAGTAAAATGTGGTATCAAGAAATGTCTAGAGTTATTCTCTCTCCATATTAGTGGAGTACCCTAAGTCTACATTACTCTCCACAGAGAATTTTAAAACCTATTGTAAAATGTATCCCACTTCACAGGCAGAAACAGACACTGACAGAAAAGGAAAGCTTGGGATTGCAGCCCCCTACAAACCAGCATTACTCATCCTTCATTGAAGCGTTACATAATTTGCACTGTTGCTGCAGCAACTTTCCCCAGCCCCTGAACACAAAGTACCACAAAGGTGCTGCTGTAACACAGATAGGCAGTTTAACTGTCTTTTTACATAGAATAGACACTCAGTTGAAAACAAAAGACAGTTTGAAGGGAATATATTAATGTAATTGTTTCAAAGTACTTGGAATTATTGATGTATGTAATGAAACATTTAATATTCAATAGTCTTTGGTGTTAAAAAAAAGAGAAAGGCTAGATAAAGAATGTCTACTTTTAATCAACACAATATAAATATTAAGTAATATGGCAAGAATTGGATTGTGTGAAGGCAATAGATATTTACAGTCTGAAATGACTGCTGTACTAATGCATCTTGTCAAATTTTCTAAAGCAAAAGTACTTCTTCTTCCAGAAGAGCTTGAAGATGTACACACCTGTGAGTGTTCAAATACTTGTTTGAAACTTGGTTTGGTTCCTCTTCTCAACAAAGTTGTTAGCACTGGTGGATTGCTTTTCTAAGTCTCCTGCCTAGGACTCCACCCAAAGTCCAGCTGGAAAACCTCAAGTCCCAGATTTTCAATGGTGAAATCTGCCATGGGACCTACTGTTTGCTGGTTGCACTCTTATCTTAAATCCATGCAGATGTAGTTCACCTTGGACTCCATCCTGCCCACATTAGATGCAGATCCAAAGTGCTTCTACATAATAAAGAATGCAGACATCATAATTGATATTTCAATACCTTTTGGTGGTAACTATGATAAAAAGCATTATATATTTACATGAAATTGCAGTAATATCAGGACACACATTTGTATCAAAACTGAGGGCGGGAATTTAGCAACAAAACCAACATCCTGCATTAGCACTGTGGCAGCAATGACCAGCTGTTAGCTAACACTTTGGGCTTCTTCTTGCAAGGCATGGTTTCTACTGTTATCAGAAATCACAGGCACTCTCTACTATCCCTCCTCACGTCCTGAGGTCCTAATGCTACTTTACATATTTGCCTCTAAAACATGTTCTAAGCAGAGCTAAAATATATAGCCAAAAAGTCTGCTTATTCTTGCTTGGTTCTTAACCATTTCTTCAGGGATCAGCATATCTGAAAGTTAGTGATTTTCTTTTAGATTTCTGTCATATTATGTCAGTCTCTGTGTGGATAATTTTCTATTTAAAACATTCTGATAGAGGAACATATGGTTCTTTCATTGTTCAACATTGTGGTTTAATTCAGCTTACAGGAATCAGCACAAAGTCAGTTACTGCTCAGTATGGGTTTAATCTGGGACCTCTTTATTCAGTTTTATGAAGAAAAAGACTTGGTGAAGATGGGGAACAATAAACCTGATGATGAGAAAACAGATTTATTTTTGCTGTCTCGTGTGTCTCTCATGAAGGTGACATGCTTGATGTGCCAGGTCACATGGGAGTAGCACATGATGCATCCTGTGTGTCACACAGCAGCAGGGTGACTGCTCTATTTCACAGAAAGCAGTGGAAGCATCCTTACCAAGAATGTAACCAAGAAATTGCACATTGGAAGCTTCTTGATAGCTTTCTGAAAAGCTGATGACGTATGTGTTTCAGTCACTTGTCAGATGGATCCCATCAGTACTCTACTGCACCATTTTCTGAAGCTGCAATTCAGTCCACTGAAAACTCCACAAACATGATTTCTCCTGTACAAATCAAAAATGGCTTTAATATCCTTAGACAAAGCAGTGCTAAACTGAGCCAAAGCACTCACTTTCGGGTGGAATTAACATCTTTAAGCCTCTATTTTCTTCACAGTGTCAGATACAGATTTAAAGGTGAAAAAGAAGAGCAAGAAAATTAAACAAAAAAAATTCTAGCCTGAGTGTGTCCATATTTGCCCATCTAATACAATCTGCAACAACTATTAATATTTTGCAGTTTATTCTTTTGTGAATACTATTTGCCTGGCTAGAATGATTATGAAATAAATTTGCTTACTGTGTATTCCATCAGAGTAACAGTTTTAGATTTTTTTAATGCATTTAACAATGATAGCTTCTTTAGTCGGGGAGTAAAGGAGAGGTGAAAATAAGGATTTCATAACAGGCTGATCTTTGAGTTTAATTAGGCTGGAATGTTATACTCCAGCAAGTAGGAAGTACCTGATGGATGGGACACCTGTATTTGAAGCCATTTCCTTCAGGATTTTAGCACTCCCAACACATGTTTACCTATTAACGATACTCAAATTACTTTTACTGGGTAGCCAAAGCTGTATGTGCAGAAAAATAAATATCATAATAAAAAGATTACAGACAATTCAGTTATAGTGTGTATTTTCAATGCACTGTTTTACAGGTATTTACTACATGAACTATTGGAAGTGTTAAAAGATAAGAGGTATTTTGATGATAGGAAATATTTCTAAATTATAAGGTCAGAAAGTATTAGAGGATCACAGGGGTAACTAGTGCTTGCAAACACTTTTTAGAGGACTTTATAAAGTAAGTCTGACTTTGAAATAGGTTATTTGTATATCAGTTCAGTGTATAACTTAATATATAAATTTGAACATGAAATCACTCGGTAAATTTTTGACAGAAGTCACACTATGCTTGTTTGTTACAATCTGTCAATGTCTATAAATTAACATGAAACTAATTATGCTACTGCAGTGTTTGGAAGGTATTAATTCAGCTCACATATTTTCCAGAATCTCCTATTGACACAGAGAAAACAGTTTGATTTTTCTCTTGTTCTGCTCACATCTCTAAATTAGCACAGAGATAGCCTCTTTCTTTGTACCTCTAAAATACCTTGCACATAGGGACTTCTGAGTGACTAGTGTAAGAATTACTCATCTAGAATCTAGACTAATCCAACTTGGCCAGTAAAAAAAAAAAACTGCAGGGACTGCGTAAGTCTGCTCCTGGAAGAATGAATCACTGCTTCTTCCTGAGAGGAAGCTGCCAACAGCTCTTGCGGGGGACACACACCAACAACACACACTTTACTCTGATGTCTGATAAAGAAATCTCTTCTAGACTGTACTCATTTGGCTAGCAACTGACTCACTGAGATCATAGAATATTTTGGGTTGGAATGAGCTTTTAAAGGTCTTCTAATCCAACCCCCCTGGAATAAGCAGGGACATTTTTAACTAGATCAGGTAGTGCAGACCCCAGTCCAACCTGGCCTTGTATGTTTCCAGGCATGAGGCATCTGCCACCTCTCTAGGCAATCTGTTCCAGTGTTTCACCATCCTCATTGTAATAACCTTCTTCCTTTTATCTAATCTAAATTGACCCTCCGTCAGTTTCAAACCATTACCCCTTGTCTTATCAAAACAGGCCCTGCTAAAAAGTTTGTCCCTGTCTTTCTTATAGGCCCCTTTCAAGTGCTGAAAGGCAGCAGTAAGTTCTCCCCAAAGCCCTCTCTTCTCCAGGCTGAACAACTCCAGCTCTCTCAGCCTTTCCTCATAGAAGAGGTCCTCTAATCATCCCTCCATCCATCTAATCATGTTGGTGTCTCACCTTTGGGCTTGCTCCTAAAGGTCAATGTCCTTCCTGTGCTGGGGACCTCAGAGCTGGATGCAGTACTCCCGGTGAGATCTCATGATGGCAGAATCTCTCAAATCTGCTGGCCATGCTGCTTTTAATGTAGTCCAGGATACGGTTGGCCTTCTTGGCTGCAAGCACACATTGCTGGTGTGAGATCCCTTCTCCTACAGCATTCCTCTTAACCTATGCTAAGTGTAATGATAAAAATATCTTAGCCAGTGACTGTGGCCAAATGCCTAGTGAATTACAGATGACTTAAAGCTTTGGTGGCCTTTGACATTGTGGAGCATGCAAAATCCCTGACACAGCTGCATGACCTGGCTCAGAGAGAGAAATGCCTTAGTGTGGTTTCACTGATTTCTCACTAAGTGTTCCCAGATGCTAGCAGATGGCTTTTCCTTCTGTTAAGGGTTCCCAGATGCACCATGCAACAAGCAACTGGTGCTGATCACCTCTCCTGTCCAACATCTGTAGAGAGGCTGTGGGAATGATCACAATGCAGTATATGGACTGAAGTTATTAATATCAATGCTACTTTATCTTTTCTTTCAATCTGGGAATTACAACTGCCCTCTGACACATCTAATATTGAGAACATACTGAGAGAGAGATGAAAACCAGCTTGATGAAGCTCAAGTCCAAACATATAAAGATGGCATGAAATAGAGGAGAGAGCCTTTGGAGGATACAGTGAATCAAAGAATGAATGTAGAGGTTTCTGGGATGGATTAGAGGAGTCCAAGAAATTAAGAGGCTCATTTTGATGATCAGCATTCCCAGAAAGACTATAAGTTTGCAGGAGTCAAACCCCAGCAATCTTCTGCCCCTTCTAATTTTACCTCAGTATGTGCCTTTTCTCCTTGATGCCAGTGAGCATAAGATGTGGCCATGTTGACCATTCACCTGTTTAGGAATCCTACACCTTGAGGAGCCCCAACCAAGTGTGTTGACAGTACTCACATCCCTTGGCCAACAAAGTGCCTGAAAGAGATTGTTTGCTTTGAAGCAGCTATCACAATATTCATACTTTGGAAAGAAATATATTCTGTTTTCAGACCTTAAGAAGACTGGAGTTACCGTTTCTAAACATTTATGTGGCAGAAGTCACTTTTGACGATTTGCCCATTTTTTTTTCATGGGGGTCACAGCTTTTCACGGAGCCTTGCAAAACATAAACCCAGGCAAAATCTAAAACCCCTCTCCTTAGTCGCCTTTTCAGGCCTTGCGTTATGTGTGTGTGTGTATGACCTCGAGAAAGACGGGTTTTTTTTCTTTGCGGACGCAGAGGCACCCTTGACCTGCATCCCCTCTGCAGCTCCCGGGGGACACGCCGCCGTCCCCGCCCGCCCCCGGCGGTGGGAGGAGCGGGAGCGGCCGCGACCCGCGGGAGGCCGGGAGGGATCGCGGGCGGTCGAGCGGGCGGAGTCATCGCGCCAGCGGGCAGCTGCGGGATGGCGCACCCGTCCCCTGCCGCCCGGCCCAGCAAGGCCAGCAACCCCCGCGCCTTCTTCGATGTGGACATCGGGGGCGAGCGAGGTGGGGAGGGGGCGGGGTGTCCTGCGCGGGGCCCGGGCAGGGCGGCGGGAGCGGCAGGGATCGTTCCCGGCCCCGAGCGGAATGTTCTCCATGGGTAGAGACCGCGGGGGCCGACCGGGAGCTGCTCCCGCGGGCTGCGAGCGCACAGCCCGGCAGCGGGGAGGAGGAGGAGGAGGAAGAGGAGGAGGAGGAGGAGGAGGGCGGCCCCGACGCGAACAGGCCTCCCCGCGGGGCCTGCGCGCTCCCGCCGCGGCTCCAGAGTGGAAAGGGAGGCAGCATTTCGGCACTGGCGCCCTCTCCCCACGGCCGGGGAAGGTGTCGTGGGTGATGCCGGGGGCTCGGTTCGCACACGGCGCCATCAGTGACCCCTGCCGCGCGTTCCCATGGCAGCCCTGCTCGCCCGTCCCTGCCCATCCGTGGCTCCCGGGGCTGCCCACGTGGGCCCGGGCCGCTCCTGCGCGCCTCTTCCACGTGGTGCCCGTGGGCCCGTGCCCGCTCCGTGCCGGGCTCCAAGCCCTGGACCCCCCCCGCCGTGGCCTGGGGACCTGATGCTGCGTGGCGAGCCGTACCTGGCTGCTGCGTGGGCAGTGGGGTCCTGCGGGAGTGAGAGCTCAGGGCAGTCCGGCAGCCCTGGTTCTCTGGGCATCGCCAGTGCTGCCAGAGGTCATTCGAAAATCTGGGCGAACGGTCAAAAACACGGAAGCTGGGGAAATACTTGGAAGTGTAGGTTTTCAAAATTTGCACGGGTAAAGATTGAGGCTGCCTAAATTTTGTCGGGATATTGCCTCTCATTTAACCGCTCTGCTATTCAGAGGAATAAAAGAAGGTCTAGGATGATTTGCCTTTTATTGACTTTCAGTTGTCTAATTTGTTTTCATTCCCGTATTAATTAGAATTAATGTATTTACATTTAGCTTCCGGTAGAGTGAAGTTATGTTAATTAAATGACTGTGAGGCTGATGAGGAAACAAGAGCATCAACTGATGGCAGCTGCTAGGAGTCAGAAGTAGCTTCTCTGGGAAGCCAGTTTGTGAAGAGATGAGAATTTGGCACATAATCCATTTATTGACTGTTACAGGATTTGCTAGCTACTCAGGTTTCATGTCCTTTGGTTAAAACGTGGCATATTTTTGGAATTAGTGTCTATCACTGTGTCTTAGTAAAATTTAGGTTTAAGAGAATGAGGAGTAGGGTTGGTATATGTGTTTGGCATAAGCTTTTTGTTCAAATAAAAGTTTCCACAAAGCAATCTTTCTTATATTGCATCTGCTTTTGATTGAACAAGCTACATATATATGTTAAATTATACATAAAAGTGTGCATATTAAAATGCATAATTTGGCTTTGATATATCTGTGTGTGATTTTCTGTGCACATTTTTGTAGCAGAAAATGCAGTCAACATTTTCATTAGTTTTTGCCAGGATCTGTCTCTATTCTCCCTACAGTATTCTTGATAGTGGAATCTATTGTTGGTAATAACCTTGCTAAAAGCCCAGTATAACTCTGCCAGCAATTGCCATGGAGCAGCCCCCCGAGTGGAAATTTAATAGTCATCTAAATAAAATAATAAAGTTAGAAACATTAATTTCTTTTGATGTATAATGCTCAACACATCACTATGCCAAGGACAAGACCTAAAAATATGTCTCATTTTCTCTTTGTCATTTCAGTTGGACGCATTGTCTTTGAATTATTTGCTGACGTTGTACCTAAAACTGCTGAAAATTTCCGTGCGTTATGTACAGGAGAAAAAGGAACAGGGCCTACCACTGGAAAACCTCTCCACTATAAAGGATGTCCTTTCCACAGGAGTAAGTTCTATGAAGCCCTCTGTTTTCCTATTGGTAACAAGTTGTCTACCATGAGTATTTGAAATGATGTTAAATAATATTTCGAAAACTTGTTTAAGACATAACTTGACTGAAAGTTTTTTACTTTCTGATCCTCCTAATGATTAGATGTCCTTACATTGACAATAGTAAAATATAAATTTACAGGTAAGTTAGTAAAATAAAACTAGCTTACTCTGAGTTGTAAACAGGTTGAAATGAATTTCAAGTAAAGGTTGAAATGTCAAGTGATATCCACAAAATTGAAGGAGTACTTAGTGGACAATTGATAAATAAAAGGTGGGTTTTGACCTTTTTTAGATGCTGGTGACAAGGATTGCTCTTCATCTCTGAATTGTTTCTCTTCATGCCTTTCCTGCCTTGCTAATACATTTTATAATTAATTTTTTTTACAGTTATTAAGCAGTTTATGGTCCAGGGTGGAGATTTCTCAAACCAAAATGGCACAGGGGGAGAAAGTATATATGGTGAAAAATTTGAAGATGAAAACTTTCATTATAAGGTACTGTATTGAAAATATTAGTTGTATTCAGCTTGTGAAGTTTCAATGATTTTTATTTTTCTTGAGGTCAGAATTAGTGCTCTTTAGTCCTAGTTTGATGTATTTTTAAGCAATTAATTTGAAACAATAGTTTTCCTTTAAGTAAGGATATTATTTGAAAAGAGTGGCAAATTTTGTCACTCTGAAGCACCTACAATATCTTAGCATTAATTATGCTATTTTATATTATGCTTTTTTCATACACTTATAACATTGGTAAGATTAGGTGTGAGAAATACTTTTCTTTAAAAGTGGGGAATCCATAGATTGCAGAATTAATCTAAAGGAAAATTTAAAAGAAAGCATTTTGATTACTACAGTTATATTTAATGATATGGGAAGTAAGTTTGTTTGTGTATAGCTTTTATTCAACCAAAATTTTGGGAAAATGTCCCATGAACAAAGCAAGCTTTTGAAAGGTCTGGATTTGAGGTTGTCATTTAAAGAGATCACAGAATCACAGAATAGTTTGGGTTGGAAGGGAAGGGACCTTAAAGATCATTAGTTCCAATGCCCCTGCCATCTGTCAGCATGTCTGTGTACCTTAAGACTAGAATTTATACAGTGTTTGACAACCTCCAAATTTAAGTATTATCTGTATACCGTGACTTACATTTTTGGCCAGCAGTCAGCTGTTCTGGAGAAAAGTGGCAACCATAATAGTTGTCCTGAGGGTTCATCTGTGGTCTCATCTGTACATAAAGGGCTATGTGACTGGAAAAAGCCCCCTGTGCTTGAACTGTCAGTAAATGTGGCTTGAACCTGGGTAAGAGGACTACTTGGAAAAGACAAAAATAACATGTTCTGCAAGTACCCCTTATAATAGCCAGACCTGCTGCTGTAGGAGTAACAATTCTCAGCATTCGCTTTAGCTGTTTTCATATCATGTTGTATATGATAGCAAATGAGAGACTCCTCAACAACACTGACTAAAAAAACTTCCAGTGGTTAAAGCAAAGCCTTGACTGCAGTTGTGCCTGCCTCCAAACAGTAATTTAGGAAAAGAAAATATGACACTGCTTTAATCAGACATCAAAATCCTTTACCAAGTTCACAGAACCACAGAATCCGTTAAGTTGGAAAACACTTTTGAGATCATGGAGTTCAATCCTTCACCGAACACCACTTTGTCAACTAGATGATAGTGCCACAAGTAGTCTTTTCTTTAATGCCTCTAGGGATAGTGACTCCATCACTTCCCTGGCCAGTCCATTCCAATGTTTCACAACTCTTTCTATGAAGAAATTTCTGTGACCTGAACCTCCCCTGGTGCAGCTTGAGGCAATTTCCTCTTGTCCTGCCACTAATTGCCTGGGAGAAGAGGCCAGCCCCCACCTTGCTTTCAGATAGTTGCAGAGAGTGATAAGGTAAGCCCTGAATCTCCTTTTCTCCAGGCTGAACAACCCCAACTTCTTCAGCTACTCCTCATAGGACTTATAGGACTTATATTTAGAGCAATAGCTGGAAATGTGACTCCAGTATTCGTCATAAAGATAATTACAGTTGTGAGAGGTGTTCTCTGAAGTCTTGACACTTGCTATAGTGGTGCCCATAGCACTGTTTTTAAAAGTTACTCTTTTGGATTGGTCCTTGTCACAGGATCTCTAGCTCCCAGAAGAAGGAGACTGTGTCATCATTACTTTTTTGGCTGTTCTTTGAGATCTGGAGATAATTATGAACATGATGCAAATGATCCCCATTTCTGTACCTCTCTACTCAGCTATGAAAAATGTTGTCGAAGTGCCAGAGATGAGTTGAAGAACTCACGTGAATCTTGTGCAGAGTTTGGGAGTTTGATTCCCATTATCTGTTTGCCAAGTATGTTAGGATTTTAGTGGGAGTTCAAATGCCTCTACTGCATAGAAATTCACTGCATCTCGCACTTAATCTAGCAGTCCTGCAAAGTGTTCTCTACCCACTGTCTTGGACAACAATGAATTGTTTTGTTGATGCTTGAGGAAATGAGCTGTTTGTTCTTGTCTTGTTTGCATGGTTTATTGTAAATTGCAGTAAACTGCAAAACTTTTGTCAGTAATCAGTTTACCATCTCAGATTAATCCCACTAGGCTTTTTTTGGTGTCACTTCTCTAGCTGATGGGTCTGCTGTTGTGGAACACCCAACTTACACCCAACTTACCAAGCATGGTTACCATGGCGCAGTTATGCAAACCTTGAATCTGTCAGAGAATCTGATTTTGTCCTGATTTTTTTACTTGCTTTATAAACTTGCAAAATGTCAGCTGAAACTGTCTTTGGGAAGATGCTCTATCTGCAGTGTCTTCTAAAACACTTACGGCAAGAAAACGCATGAGTGACAACAGTGGTTCTTTATAAATAGAGATTCTCATCATGGAACTAATGTTGAGACTTGGTCCCAAATGAAGTGGGGTAGCGCTGAGTGTGAAGATTAAAGCTACCAGACTGCTGTCTGTAACCTTCCAACTTGTTCTCTGATCTTTACAGACAAAAGTTAAACTTGTAGGTGTAAGGCAATGCCAGAGCTTACTATTATTTGGCTTTGTGTTTACATATCATTGCTGTCTAGCTTTAGCTGTAATTTTAGGGGAGTGGGAGGGCAGAGGGAAAGGTAAGATATGCAGGTCTTGGGCAGTGAATCAGTGACCAACCTCAAATGGTATTTGCAAAAATCTTCCGTGGGGGAACCCTTCTTTAACTTGTTTGCCAGCAAGTACAGTGCAAAATGTCAGATACTTCTTTTGGAGGCTGGATTCCTGAAAGGCTCCATTCCTACCAGATGCCTTCTCTTGCTGTGGAACACGGGCTTCTCTCTGTTGTTTGCCATCTGTGACTCTCAGGTTGAGTTTCAAGGTTAGAATAGACAAAGTCAAGATTCTAGTAGATTTCTGTTGGCCAGGTGCAGATCTAGCTCTCAGCTGTACAGCCTTTTCTCAGAGTTCCTAAGCTAAATTGTGATTAAAAGATTCAGACTCACTGTGCCTTATGACCAGATGAACAGCTTAGGCAAGGAGTTCTCCCTACCACCATGGAAGTCCAAACACTGTGTGGGAAAACAATTTTCAACAGATTCTTTGAATCGGTTAAGAATACAGGGACAAACCAGGTGCTTAAATATTGTTGTCTTAAACTAATCAACCTCCCACTGAGCTTTGAGGTATGCCTTACAGCAATTTCTGTTTCCATGTCCTCTGTGCTGTCATACTTTTTCTTTCCACTCCCCTCCTCCCTACAGTATCAAATTTCTTAGGAATACTGCAGCATGCATGCTTTAGACATGTATAAGCCTTGGTATAACATACTGACTTACATTAAACAGAGTTCCTTGCACTTAATAACCAGATCAACTTGGAGAGAATAAAATCTTAATGGCTGTATCGTGCCAGTTAAACGAGATATTCACAACACATGTGAAAAGTACATTTTTTGCAGTACAAGTGAAAATGAAATAATCTCTGTGATGGAACAAGGTAATTCTTATTTCAAAAAAGGAAAAAGTACTTGTGGGAAACAAGATAAACAGTATCACCTCATATTGGGCTGTTTAATAATTTTTTTTAGTTTGTGGCCTGGCAGCATGAGCCAAAATAATTAGATGGTTAAAAGTCCCAATAGGTTAAAAACTCTGTCTATAGGAAAGTGAAGGAGTTAAAAAAAAAACCAAACAGCAGAACACTACCCTGTAAATAGTAAAGACCACAGTCCTCTAAACTCCACTGTTCTGCAATATAGTTCGTGTGAATAGCCCTTATAAAGTTAACAGTACATAGCCATCTTACTATAACATTAGAGCTGGTTTAAGTGATGTTTAGCTTGTTTTTTGAGGGCAGTAGTCTTGAATAATCCAGTGAGGGATTTTATGTCTCTGAGGTAATGTCTAAACCCGTAAGCTGTGCAGGGGGTCCTGTGTGTAAGCAGTGGACAGGTGTTACAGCATGAAGTCACACATGTGGCCGTGCTTGCTAGATTGGTGGGGGGCAAATAAAGACTATTTGCCCTCTTCAGTCTGATAGGTAAAATTAGTTGCCAACGGTATGTAACTGTCTGGGTTACCACGTTGTTGCTATGGCTGTCCTTGCTATATGTATGAACAGCCTTTCAGAATCTTATGTATGGTTTTATAACAGATCTTTTATATATTGATTGTGATTTTTTTTTCTCCCAATGCAGCATGATAAACCAGGTCTGCTGAGCATGGCAAATGCAGGACCTGGTACTAATGGCTCTCAGTTCTTTATTACAACGGTGCCTACTTCTCACCTGGATGGGAAACATGTGGTGTTTGGCCAAGTGATCAAAGGAATGGGTGTAGTTAAAATACTAGAAAACGTTGAAGTAAAAGGAGAAAATCCTGCTAAGGTAAACAAAATCCAAAGCACTGAGGGACGATGTTTATTATTCCATTGTATGATGCATATTCATTTCTTCTAAATACTTCTTCTAAATATTCTTCTAAATACTTGGTGTAATATTTAGAAGTATTAAATGTTAGATGGCTATTTCTGCTAACAGTGTTAATCTCCATTTTACTGTTCTTATTAAGAGGCTTTTGTTCTTACACTGTAAATTTCCCCTGCACAAACAGTTTATTGTTCAACACAGCTGGGAGGGTGGAAGCCTTTGCTAGAAGTGTAGGATGGGTGATGAGATTAAAAGGTGGAATTCACAACCCTGCCTTCTTATAAATTTTGTGTCAGAAGTCGTATTTCTGAAAAAGCAATCACTATGTAGGTCATGTCAAGTGGGTGTTCGAAAAATTAATACCTCTGTAACTTTAAAAGACTTGGCAGTTGAAGAAAGAACCATCGTCTCTAATGCAGTAGAACTTCCATGTCTTGTGTTTTGCTGCAGCTCAGCTTATTGCCAGTTCCTCTTCCAGCCTCTCTGTGAAGCGTGGGTATGGTGTTCTTGGAATGTTGCTCCTCTGAGCACAACACTTAGTGTGATAAAAGCCTTTTGATGAGGATAGGCTAGTGATGTGATGGGCTTCTGAGACAAGTGCACCCAAACAACAGATGAAAAAGCCTTTTTACAGAATTTCAGAAATATCAAAGAGCACTCAGCAGTTAAGGCTCTTTTTTTTTTTTATTTTTAAATTGTCTTAATAAGCAGTACTGCTCTCTACACTTTATTTTTTCAGTTGTGTGTCATCGCTGATTGTGGAGAGCTGAAGGAAGGAGATGACTGGGGAATTGTTCCCCAGGATGGATCTGGAGATGCTCATCCAGATTTTCCTGAAGATTCAGATATAGACTTGAAAGATGTAAGTATTTTTCTTCTTAGGTATTTTACAGAAGGCGAGACTTGTACGTGGTCTTGAGTTACGTGGTGTCTGTGATGATGTTCATTAAGCTTTTTTTCTAAAGGATGGATTAAGGTCCTGATTAAACAGTAACATTCTATTTTAGGAAAGAAAATGCTGTGCTATTTGCTATCTCTTTTTTTCAGTGCTAATTGCAGCCAATTTTTTTCCCCCAGTAACTAAAACCTCCATTACTTACAATTGTCACAGGTTTTTTTCTGTTCTTGGTTTCTTTTTACTTTTGTTTGTGCTGTAGTGTCAAATTGCAATTACTAGAACTCCATCCTGCAGATGACTAACTTAATGTTGTACCTACACACTTTTTCTGGGCAATATTTTAAATAACCACCTTTAAACAGACTTTGCCTCACTTACTAAAAATTATAAAGGATCAACCTTTTTAAAAGATTTTTACTGCATCAGAGCTAGTCATTCTAAATTCCCGATAGTTATTTGCTTTTCAGATTGTTCAAACTGAAGGAAAGTCTGTTGTTGGAATTTAGGGAGCAGATTGGTAAAAGCAGTTCTTCTGCAGGTTTTACTCTATCATGAAAGTGAACTAGACAAACTCTGCAAGTCAAACAGTGATTTGTGAGAGAGGAAAAAGGGAGCTGCATATGTAGATTGCATATACATAATTACAAAATAGAATAGTAAAAACAGAAAACAGGAGCTCCTTGCATCTGGCTGTTGAGAAGCACTTCAACTTGTAGAAATGTTTTTGGATAGTATTTGATGTGGTGCAGAACTGAAATTGGCAGGTGCCTGCATCTTTTAACTTTGAACTTGTTCATATAAACCAACTATGGAAATCATAGTGACATTGGTCTGACACTGTGATCAGGTTTTTTTAAGGTCATTATTTCTAGTAGGGTAGAAGTGTAAACTAATATTGTTACAAATGGCAATACATACATTTTACAGAGCTTAAGACAACTGTTACAGACAGCAGTAATTACAAATTGTTTATTGCCATTGGAAGAGTAGCTTTACAGAAGTGTATATGATTCTGGAAAAAGAAATTATGGATTTGATAAAGACAGGCAGTTGTTCTTTTTCTCCCTCCGTGGATATTTTAAGTGCTTAGAGAGAAGGAGAATTATGCTGATATGACTTCTAGTTTGAGAGGGTGCAGATTTCATGTGACTGATACCATTTTGAGAAGCAGAAGGTAATATTTTCTCAGGAATAAGCAATCGTGGTTGAATACTTTGATTGTTAATATATCTTCTTTTCTTTGAATAATGGTCAATACTTTTATAAATACCTGTATGTGGGTAACAGCATATAGGGGAAAGAGTTGAACTGTTATGTTTTCTCTGGTATTTTCTCATCTTTTATAGTGTAGAAAACCCACTAGGAATTTAATCTTTCAGATGTGTGTTTCATGAAGTAGATAATATTATAGAAGTGGATAATATTATAGAAGCTAATATTTGTCTAAAATTGGAGTATTTCTATTCTAAGGTTTTATAATGGTTGAAGGAAGACTGACATGGGATCCTACTGTTAAGCATTAGTTCATTCAAGACTTCTTTCATAAATACATTCATACTGTATATTTCCCATCTATTTTATTAGGTTGACAAGATTGTGGCCATAGCAGAAGACACAAAGAATATAGGAAATACTTTCTTCAAATCGCAAAATTGGGCAATGGCAGCTAAAAAGTATAGTAAAAGTTTACGGTAAGGCTATCATCACTCAATCAGATAGTTCCTGTAACCCCAAAAAATACTGTTATCAAGCAATGATTTGTACATTTAAGAAGTGCCTGTTGCATTGCTCTTCTCTTTTTTAAATAAAGAGCCTTCTGAATCCGGAAAACATCTGGTTGATTTTTAGCTAATTACTCATGTAGGTCTTCTACTCATTGCTATGTAAGAGATAGGCAGAAAGTATTGTTTAGAACTGACGAGTCCTTTTTTAACACCCTTGCTGTGGTGGTGCATAACTGGGAAGAAAAGCTTAATAGTATACAGAGTGGTTAATGGATAGCAAAGGAGGGAGATACTGTTTCTCTGATTTCCAAAGAGCAGTAAGTTTAGGAAATCGGTAAGTTCAAAATACAAATGTGACCCTTATTCATTGGTGTTTTTATTCTGGGGCTCCATACCATTATCCTGACTGAATGTATAATTCAGACTTGCTCTCAAAATCATGGCCTTTCTGCTTTTATTTCCATACTGGTCCTTTCTACTTTCCAAGCTTTTTGCTTTCAGAATATGAACATCTCCTAGAAATAAAGTTATACTGACCTTTATCCCTGCCTTCTTAATTATCACTGGCATCTAGCAGTAATGATAATGAAAGAAAAAAATTCACGCATATTTAGTGCTTCCACAGAGTTTTAAAGTGACTGGGTTTCAAATAAGTTATGTCTTTCTGAAGCAAAAAATTAATCCGTTAATTGCAGATATTGACCCAAGATGCAGTGTCTCCCACTGCCCTCAAAAAGCCCATCACAGCCAACACCAACCCCTGAGGCAAATAGGATTTCTATGCAAACCTTTTGCAAATCATATATAAAACCAGCTGGAATGGATCTTTAAGAATCTTTGTGTTCTATCTGTCTATTCCCCCCCCCCCCATACTTAGGTAAATACCAGGTATAATTATGCCATCCCTTACAATTAGTTATCTTGCTCACTTTTAAGCATACCTAGTGAAGGCTCTTCCAGTTTGAGCTTCTTTGGTGCTAATTTTTCCTTTTGGAAAGCAAAGTAACTTTTCTAGACTAATCAAATCTGATCATTCCAGCTCTTCTTTATAGGCCATTCTTTTGTGGACACTCTGTTATTGTATCTTAAAATCTCATACTTCATGTAGGAATGGTGTACTTTAGCTGGCACTTTGCCAAAACTGATAGGAATAGAATAGCTCTTACCAAGGTATCTCCAATGGCATACGTACAATTCACCTAGCACACCATGGCTTTCTCTTTTTATCAATAGTAACCATTGTAGCCTTCTGTTCTTGTTTTATTGCTTCTTAGCCTTTTTTTTAAATATTTTGTATGTAAGAATTTAAACCTTTTTTGTAAAAAAAAAATTATTACTTCCTGTTATGTTGATACTCATCTTACTAATTTCTTTGACTTGGAAGCTCTAGTTTTGTTTCTAGATGGTTGCAGCCTTTCATATTTTGGTGTGATTTATTATTATCATATGTGTGTTCTGTTTGTTTTGAACACCATACAGATTTGTGTTCCATCTCTCCTTACCTTTTAACTCTTTTCTCTCTCTTATGTTTCTTATCTTTTGCATAATGCCCATCAAGTGGAAAAATCACTGGGACTACTTCTATTTCACTTTTTAAGTATTGCTTATGTCTGTGATCCGAAATTACATACAAACCATTAACACTCAAAAGACAGAGCATTCAAAAATTTAACTTACACAGGCATTGATCTGCAAAGGCTGCATTAATTATGGCATGCTTAAAATGTGAATGGATACAAGCACATGTTTTTTATTTTTTTAAAATAAAAGCCACCGAAGTTCTATTAAGTAGGCCATTAAAAAGTTGAGACTTTTGTATCCACAACAGACCTTTGCCACTTGAAATAAAAACCAGAGCTGTAGTGTGTTGTAAATTAAGAATCAGATACAGTTTGCCTGTCAGTTTGCTTTTGAAACAGAAATGCAGTAACTGTTGTGGCTTAGTCTTGAACTATTACCAGTTTTGAAGTTCAGGAAAAAAGTCATAAAGGAAGACAGTGGGAAGAAGGTGGTGTTACTAGTGCTCATAAAACCACACTCCTGTAAAAAGTAAAGCTACCTTCAGATAGTAACCCTAAATGCCTAAGCAAATTAAAATATTACTGAGGGAACTGAAGAAGAGATTAAGCTTTTCATGAACATGGAAGGTGCAGCAGTGGTGTTGATTTTTTGCCTCTGATGAGCAACGTGGTTTTTGAGAATAAAGTCACTGAAATAAATTCTAACCATTTCTTGCCATCTAGAATAGTACCTTTGTCTAAGAAAGTGCTGCTAGTACAGTGGAGGAGCAGGAATTACAGGAAAACATTCACCTGAGTTGATCTTTTTCATCAGGGAGGGTTTTATGTATTTAGTTTAATAAACGTTTGTAATAGTGGAATTGCAGCTGCTTTAGAAATAGTAGTTTGGATAGGCCAGCTTGCACATATATGTGGAAAGATAGACAAGGACAGGACAAAATGGAAGTTGCAACACTAACACATGCTCGATGTGAATCTGTTTTTCTGCAGGTATGTAGAAGCTTCTGAAGCAGTGGCGGAGGAGGCAGACAAACCGAAGTTGAAGGCTGTTGCTTTGTCCTGTGTTTTAAACATTGGCGCTTGTAAACTAAAACTGTCAGATTGGCAGGGAGCCATTGAGAGCTGTTCAGAGGTAAATTTAATATTTAGCATTGTGATTAACATTTGGCCTAAATAGAAAAGGGAGACTGAAACCGCAAAGCTTTTTTAAGGAGTCTTCTGACAAGCTTATGATTTGAAAGTAAACGAAGTAGAAGCTCATTGTGGAGTTATTACTAACTTTCCAGTATGTGGCTTTTTAAAATTTTGAAATTGAAATTAATCATTAGAAACAAAGGAAAGAGGGCTGATGCTTACTGTCAGTTTGGTTTGCAGAACAAAGAGTTAAACTGCCTTCAGTGAAAGGGGAGTACTTTTCTCTGGAACACTAATACGAGCAAAATGTTTTACTTGCTTTAGATTTGATGGTGTTGTATTTTATTCATGGAAGTGACTTTTCTAACTAAATAAATAACCTTTCAGGTAGGCTTAGTGGTGAAAAGAAACCAGTGAATAGGAAGAAAGAAAGAAGGTAATATAAATATGGAAAACCACTAGAATTGAAGAAAAAAAAAGGATATAGTGAGAACTTAGTAAATTTGAGGAAACTTTAAATAATTTAGTAAAACTCTGAAATTTTGAAGTAAGCAGAGGAAAGAATGCTCTTATCTGTTGGCAGAGGATCCTGAGCAGCATCTCTTAGCGCTTCATGATGAAAGCAGGAGTCTCAGCTAATCTGTGTGTGAGAGCTCATTAGAGAGCTGGCTTGCTTTCCAGCCTGTTGATGGTGTTACCACATGGAAAACTTTCATGAACCTATATTCACAATGGATAAATGAGGAATGAGGAAAAAGGAAGTAAGAAAACTATGTAATGTGATACCTGTCACTTAGAAAATGGTAAAAACTGAAACAACATATAAGTGTTACAGATAGAAACTACTAATCATAATACTTGCCATTGTGGGAAGACAATCACACTTCCTTTATTTTTGAGATTAAATAATTATTGGATTTAGAGAACTCCATAGCTGTAATAGACTTCTGAAAGGTCTTTAGCTTATGTCTCACAACAGTGTATCAATGTTTTAATCAGAGCACCAGTTTCCTAAAATTAGCTACTAAAGTTCTAGGTAATTGTTAGTGAGAAACTATACACTTTCACTTTTATGATTTCTTAAGGCCCATAGGAATTTAAATTAACACCCTGTAAAACATGCATTTGTTGGTGTAAATAAGGAATTATGAGCAGCTGAGCCTGTTCAAACAAACCTTGCCTTGAAATAGTTGCAAGCAGAATGGCCAAGGTAAAACCAAAGAATGCTACCTCTGTGTATGCAACACAGACCCCCAGTTCTTGACACAGGAGAGAGAGAGGCTGAAGGCTTTATATCAGACAGCTCAGGAGGAGTGCCTGGAGTAACACTTCCTTTGTATTAACAGCCAATACTGAAGTGATTTAAAAAATATGGATATGTTGTCTAATGTTTATAATCCATATTAATGATTTAAAGTGAGTAAATTATTAAAGCGACACGTTCCTGTGAAGACATTTCTTCTAATCACTGAGAAACTATATTCTTTAAAACACTACAGAACTGCAGAAAGAATGTGATTTTCACAGGCAAGGTAACAGCTAGCTAGCCAAATTAACTGAGGTATTTTGAAAAAATAATGAAAGTAATCAAATAGTGGAAGAATCTCTTTGCCCGGCCACTGTATTTCCTATTTTGATATTGTCATATTAGAGCTGGCATATACACATTACTGAAAACATTCATCTCAAAAAAGGCGTAATGACTGGAACTTGGCAAGGTTCCTGAAGTATGATGAGATGGATTGCTTGCATGTATGTTTCTAGCCTACAGTGAAAGAAAGCTTTACAAGAAATCTGCATTTATGATGCCATTTGAGGGGTTTTTGGTGTGAAAGAAGGAGCTGCAAAATACTTATACTGTGAGACTCAAGGTCAGCATAATTTGAACTGCAGCAACTCCTTAGCCTTGACAGTTAGCTATATATACACACACACAGCTGTTCCCTTTTAGCCTCCTATGTGCTCATCCTTCACAAAAGACCACTTTTTGGTGCAGTGCTATTGAAGCTGCTTAGCTAGATATTCAGTGTGCTGCATTACAGCATTCCTTTTCATACAGTTAATGTTTTGACAGTTTACCTTCAAACCAACTGGGAAGATTGTCTGCTGGTGTGAATTTTGCCATTTGTGGAGATGGGAGGCTGTGAAGTATAAGAAATGTTAATGTGACAATTTTATTAAATTTACAGGCTCTTAAAATAGATCCTGCAAATACTAAAGCTCTCTACAGACGGGCCCAAGGATGGCAGGGAATAAAAGATCTCGATCAGGCATTGGTAATGATCACCTTTTTTTTTTTTTTTTAACTTAAATCTAAAAATTTAATCAGACCATTAATTTATATTTCTCTTTTATTTAAGGCTGACCTTAAAAAGGCTCATGAAATAGCCCCTGAAGACAAAGGTAAAATAAAACTGTTTCTTTATAAAATCTGTTAAGAATTTAACAAAGTATGCAGGGTAGTATTTAGTAGGAATTCATACCAGTGTGATGCCTAAAATGCTGGCTTCTTAAACAGTGATATACTGAGCACAGAGACCACTGAGGTGAAAAACCTGGTTTTATACAGCAGTGATGCTTCTGCTGCACTGGAAGTCCTGCTTATGTAGGTCAACAGCATTCCTCTTGAACCATGTCCCTATTTCCCAGGGCTCTTACTAGCTTAGTTTCCTGATCAAAGTGGGTGAGATTTTTTAGCTCCTAAATTCTGTGTCAGCACCAGTACTATGCCTGCTATACACTCCTCTACATGGTGACCTCACCAGATAACAGGGTCAGGGACAAGGCTTTTTGCTGCTAGTATCTGACCTAATCCAAGTTTAAATGCGGCTTTATTATAAATTCATTCCAGCAGTGTGACCTAATCTTAACCTATTAGGAGACCTAATGTAAAGTGATTACTGTAACTCTGTCATGATTTTTCTTTTTAATCAGCTATCCAGACGGAAACACTCAAAATCAAGCAGAAGATAAAAGCCCAAAAGGAGAAAGAGAAAGCAGCTTATGCTAAAATGTTTGCTTGATTTTTTTTCCCTAAACATTTAAATCTATGCACTAAGTCATGCAAAAGGATTAACAGAGCTGCTTCTTTCATGTGCTCTCTGCTGCAGTTTTCAGTGTTTACAACACAAAAAGTCTAATAATAAAGACAAACTATTCAAAGGTGTTGTGTGTTTTTTTTTTTTCCAGTTGTAGTAACTTGTGTTTTGTAACTCAAGTATGGCTCTAATGTGAAAATCAATAGTGGTTGTGTTTTCCCAGTTTAAGAGTGCTTCCTAAGCAGCGTTTCATACCAAGACAATTCAGGCATTTTCTTAGTAGAGTTTTTATTAGAGAAGGCCTGATTTCTTGTAAGAAATAAAAATGCTAGACATAGAATGAAGGTGCAAGTATTATTTTTTTAAACCACATTACAGGTTGTATTCCCTATTAGCATGAGGAAAATAAAAAGAAATCTAACTGTAAATTTGATGTAAAATGTGTAACACTTAAAAGCAGTGACAATTTTCTAGACTGATGTATTTCCCTGGCTGCAAGGTAGGATTACATATAGTAAATCACTCCAGCTAGAGAGAAAATACTCTTTTTTAAGGGTGGGTACTAAATTCTTCCACTTTAACCACAATTCTGGATATGGCTCGTTATCACTGAACTTCAGCAGTAAATCCAAGATCCAAAGTTCCTTTATCAGTACTGAGAAGAGCTTAAGTCTTCTGCCTGCCATACAACTCCTTAAAGAAGTCCTGTTTAAATAAGGCTAGGGTTTAATCAGAAGGCACCAATTTTCCATTTAATGCGTATGTAAAATCCAGAATGGCACATTAGTCTCAAACTCTAACATTCAAGTCAGTGCTGTACATAAATTACACTGCAGCATAAAATACTCCAACATATTTGTTGGCGATCAGAAGTCACTGAATAGATGTCAGTTTACATCCCGTTATAAGCTGGTCCTCCTCCACCTTCAGGCACTACCCAGTTAATGTTCTGACTTGGGTCTTTAATATCACATGTTTTGCAGTGGACGCAGTTCTGAGCATTTATCTGCAGCCTTGATCCTTCTCCTGTTTCCAGAGGAACATACTCATAGACTCCTGCAAAGACCAAAAGAGCTATCAGTTCACTGCATGTATTCCCTTGCATGTATGCTCTAGTACTTACCAGCAAGTATAATGAGGGAAGGATATTACTAGTGTGATTCAACTGCCTTCTTCCATGTTTAATAGTTCTTTCACCATGGAAGTACTGTTAACTTACTTTAGACCTGCACTTGAACCCCCTCCTAGGAGGAGGATGGGGTAGTAGTAGGCCAGGTGGACTCTTCCTGAAGTCTTTATATTGCAAAAACAGCTGAGACACACATTTCTGTTACCTACCTGCTGGACAAAATCTTTGTTCTGGTCCATCAAATATAGCCAGATTCTTGCTCACAGGGACACTGTCGTCTTTGAGAGTTAAATGTGCGGGCTGGTCATGTTCATGGTTTGTACCACTTAAAGCCACAGATGAGAGGAGATCAAAACTGATTTTTCCATCAGGCTTTGGGTATTCAATAGGCGTGCAATCTTTGGCTGGCTTGAGCTGAGCAAAATCGGGTCCTAAATATATTTTTAATAAATAAGTTTCAATATCGAATTACTGTAATTTGCAGTTACTCAGGAACAATTTTACTAAGCTATTTTCCCTGTCATCAGAATGAAGTACTTCATAAAAGTCAGTATAGTTTTTTGTCTCATGAAAAAGGCTGTTATACTAAGCAGTGTTTTAATCTTTTAATTTACATTATATGGTCGGTAATATGACAAAGTCTGCTTTAATGCCTTATCATTTGTTTCTTTTCTACACTTCAAGGCCTCACTACTGGACCAGATGTGCACTAACTTCAACTAAGATCAAGAAATACTGACATATAATGAAATTACCTGGATGTTTTAATGTCCATGGTTCCATTCCTCTCAGTAACCAGTAAAATATACCCGTGTAAATCATTCCTCCATACACACCGAGTACGGTATGGCAGGATGGTCGGATGTTTCTAACCGCATACAACTCTTTCCAGACCCAGGACTTTTTCAGGTTCTCCTCATACTCTTGCACGTGAAGTCCTAAGGCAGTACATTACTTGTTAGGCACCTACAGTACATCAAGACTATCCTTGAAATAAAAAAATAAATTCTGAATACAGGTAACTGCTAGCAATCAAGTCACCAAAATGATAATTTCAGAATCCTAAGCTAGGAATATACTAGACAACGTGTTTCAGCCTCTTGAAGAGATTGTTTTGTTGGCAGGTATCTACTTGTTTTAGAAGCCTCCTAAATGAGCCACAAGCAGTACTGAATTACTTCAAACATCAAAATATAATCAGCCAGGAGGCTACATTGGTGCCTCTGGGGAAAAAGCTACTCGCTCCAAGCACTGACCAGGAGCATTTACCTGAGATCTAAAGCCAGGTTTGCAATTCTAATGTCAGATTCAAAATCATCTTCCTTAGAAGTTTTGCAACCACAAACATTCCCATTTCAGTAACTATGCCTATGGTCCACTGGATGAACTAGTGCTAGAAAACTTTTATTTTTGCCTCTGTAATCAACACATTAATGAGATATATTTGACTACAAACTCTTTGATTGTATTCTTTACAGATATTAGACACTTGACACATCTACTGCAGTGTTGTTAAAAGTCAAGTAATTATCTTAGAAAAAAATTTTTCTTCAAATGAAAATTGAAGAGAGCTTCCCCTTCACTATTCTCCATTACTACTGTGTAGGAATAAATGTTCTAAACAACCAGTTTTAAGCCTTGTCTGTACATGAAAAACATGCTTCAGTCTGTACTTCCCACCTCACTTAAGGCCCTGAAGAAAGCCCATTATCTCTGCAAAGAGAAGAAAGTGTAATATTCCAGTCTTGACAAAAGTGGAAAGCAGCATATAAAACCTGTCCATAATCAAACAAGAGTGGTACACTACCCATCCAAAGTGTTGACAGTTTCAGATGGATTCTAAGCATTTTAATCTGTCTAGTAGAAGTTTTTATTGCTCAGCATACCTTCTTGTGTATGGCATGTTTCAGCTGAATGACATGAGAGCTCATGAGGGTTGAATGCATCAGTACAGAGAAGAGATTTGTAATATAATGTGGCACCTGGCTACAGTGTCCATCTCCAGAATGACTGAAATTCTAATTCTCTATCTGTACAGTCTTTGTTAACACATGTAAGGGGACAACCAAAGCTTTAACTAGTCACTATAAGGTGGTCAGGACTAGGTGATTGCTTCAATGTACTTGCATTATGTATAAAATGAAATGCACAGTCTCAAACTGAGACAACTATAAGATTAAAAGACAGGAAAAAAGGACTGAATGAAAAAAGTATCTCAACAACTGTGAAGAGCAAATTTGAAAAATCTAACCTTGTTCTGCTTACATTTAATCTGCTCCTTTTTTTCTCTTTCCACAGTCTTTCAGTAACACTTTCTGAATCAAAAGCACTAATTTTTAACATGTTTGTAGGAACAAAATATATTATTCTTGTTCACTTATACAGGAAGCATGAGCTTTTCAGATGGTCCTTGGAGGTGTATTTTTGTTCTAGCAGTAGGATAAGTACTTAAGTATAACTGAGCAAAACTGTATTAATTTCTTTCTTTCTTAAATGATTTGACATTATCAATGGTAAATAAACAATAGATATATTTTAAACACACCTATTTCATGATTTATTTACATTTTCAACTAATTCCTTCAGCCGCATTTAGTTCTACTGTTAGCTGTTGGTAGTTCTGACAGAACACAAGGTAATTACAACTCAAAGTACAGTGATCTTACCTAATGTTTTTGATTGGAGATTTTCATTGATTAATTGACTAAAAATTGCTTCTGAAGCCAACATGCCGCTTTTCATTGCAGTATGTGTCCCTTTGATCTTAGGAACATTCATGAGTCCTGGACTGCAACCAATTAATAATCCACCTGGGAAGGTGAGTTTGGGTATTGACTGAAAACAGAAAGAAAGGTGGTTGGTTTGTTCTTGTTTTTTAAATTGCAAAACAACATTCTAGAAATTAAAATGGCATAAGGCTTGAGTGTCCTTTATATTTTCAGACTTGCATGTGCACTATTTAAACATACACCAGAGTTATTCCACTTCATCAAGGAATTTTAGCATAGTATGCATATAGGAATGTGGGCATTGTACCTGCGCTGAGTGTGACAGAATGACATTTTCCTTATATCGTCTTTCCAGTTGCTTTATCTGCAACAAGACTTGGGTAATTCCACCCATTCATACTGTTCTTCTCCTTCAAGTGAATTCTTTAAAAAAAAAAACCCAAAACAAAGAAACCCCATTTGTTTCCCTGCTTTCCACATAGTAAGTTGTGCACGTCTTACCTCACAGTGCTTTTATTCCACAAATCTTGTTCTATGAAACCGCATGTTCTTGTTCTATGCCCTGCCTGTCCTCCTCCCCCTTATTTTAGAAGTTGCTCAGCAGCCAACAAATGTATTTTGGTGTAAAATCATCATCTTACTCCCATTCTGTAAGCATAATGTCATTGAGCACAGTCAATTCACAAACCTAAGACAGCCAGATGATTTGCAAATATCATGTCTGTACTATGAATATATTATGCTATACACCTATATTAAGGAATACCTTAACTATCAAGATAGTTATTGTTACCCTCATCCAATGAGACTAAGATTTTAGAAAGGGACCATCTTCAAAATGTGGACTGACAGCAGTATTTTGAGCAGAAAGCTGTGATCAAAGCCTTGGTCTCAAAACTAAAGGCAAGTTTTGAACACAGCCTTCCTCCAAAAGTCTTTAGTACTGAGCAGGGCTTATGAATCCAAACTTTTCCAAACTTTTTGATAAAATGAAGACAAAACAGAGGATGCATGGGAATTTCCTGTGCTTGATTTTGCAATTTTAATAAACGTAAGAAATAGCAGCTATGTAGGCAAAGACTACTAAACTCTGTTCCCTCCTTCCACACATCCCAAAAAGCATCCAAGAGTGCACACTAGTGTGCTCTCACATGCTCTCTGTTAAAGACTGAAGAACATGGTCATAAGGTTATCTATAACAGAGCAAAAAAAAAGCTGAGACTGATGGTAATTCTAAACACCTATTTGATGCAATACTGTCACCAAATTCAAAAACCGGAGCTACAGGATGACTTACATAAGAAAATATTCCTGGACTACAGTGATGCAAATGAGTCAGACTGCTAGTTATTAATCAAAACAACACATGCAAAAGAAGAGCTCATCTTAAAACTCTTCCTAAGTGAATCATCAATAAAGCTTTTTTCATTGAAGGCATGTATTAAGTCTTTTAAAAGAGTGACTTCATGATTAACTAGAGAAACCTATCTACAGGAAATAAAGAAAAAAACAAAAAACCAACAAAACAAAACATGCTTTTATATTAGGAACAATGCCAAGTAACAGACATATTGGTTTAAGTCCAGCAAAGAAATCCAAAGATTAGGTAGAGATGTACAAGAACTGTAGTCCTATTGACTGTGTAACTTAGCACAAACAATGTCTGTAAGTGACTTGAAAAATACTGTGTTCTTTCAGCCATATGTTTTGAGCAGTAAAAGGAGGATGCAATTGAAGTCACAATCTGGCTACTTCACCAAAGCCAGAAATTCAGTGATTATCTATGATACAGAAACCAGTGAACAAGGTGGAAAAAGAAGTCCCTTTTGCATAAAAGTGTAGATTAAAACACCTTGATATATTGTATTGCATTGTCTTAATAATGGAGGGACAATGGTTTCTGAAATAAACCAGTAACACAGGTGTGTTGCAACGTGGTATGACATATTTCCACGACAGAGTGCACAAAATCAACCCTCAGATTTTACTGTGGGGTGTATCACATGTTATTAAGAAGTTGCTTCATGAACCCACATGATCACTACCAGGAATGCACACGGGGGTCAAAGCCTAACTCCACATGACTGTGACAAGAGTTACGCTGCTGCTGAAATTCCACTGGTATCACAAAAACTGCAATACAAGCTACATTTATCCTAAGAAAAAGAGGTTCAGAAAGGAAAGACAAAGTAGAGAGCAGAGTGGAATGGACCCACACACAGGCTGCAGATCATGAACACTCAGTTTTAAGCTACAGATTGAAAGGAGCATCTAGAAGATGGATCTGGGAGCACATGACACAGAGCCATGTCCTGCGTTCCAAGATTCCCACATGAAAAGCTAAGAGGTTAAAACTTAAAACTGTTAAATACAAGCTAGATTATTTTTTCTGCAAGCTGTTCCAGCCCTTTCAACTGATGTTAAGTCTTGATGAATACCTATTCAAAATTTTACCTTTTAGATTCCTTAAGGAAACAAAATGAACAAAGTATTCCACCTCCCAAGCAAGCAGAAATTCAAAATTGTACATGAAAGATACTCAAGGTATCTGTACTTGAGGAGGTAAAGATTCACCTCAATAACTACATTACAATTTCAGCACCATCAGTGACTTAAAGGTTAAGCACTGCAAAGAATTTTCCTCTGCTATGGTAAGTAATAGGGAAGACATGCCTCCCCAAACCCACAAGAACAACAGACAAGTAGTGCTACCCTGTCTTCCCCAAGGTTTCAGGCACAACAGAAGGCTGGCTGTACCATCTTTGCTGGTGAACACACTTGACTGCAATATAAATTCCACCTCACTGACTGGTCATGGCTTGGACTAGCAGACTCTTTGCGGGCTAAAAAATTTTCTGGATGGCCAGGCCAAGAATGGTGGTGAATGGAGTTTAAATCCAGCTGTCAGCTGGTCACTAGTGGGATTCCCCAGGGCTCAGTTCTGGGGTCAGTCCTGTTTAATGTCTTTATCAATGACCTGGATGAGGGGATTGAGTACTCCCCTAGTCAGTTCTCAGACAACACCAAACTGAGTGGGAGCGTTGATCTGCTGGAGGGCAGTAGGGCTCTGCAGAGGGATCAGGACAGGCTGGATTGATGGACTGAGGCCAACTGTATTGAGAGCCAACAAGGTCAAGTGCTGGGTCCTGTCCTTGGTTTAAAATAACCCCATGCAGTACCTCAGGCTCTGGGCAGAGTGCCTGGAAAACTGCCCAGCAGAAAAGGACCTGAGGGTGCTGGTCGACAACGGCTGACCATGAGCCAGCAGTGTGACCAGGTGGCCAAGGAGTTCAATGTCATCCTGGCCTTTATCAGAAATAGTGTGGCCATCAGGATCAGGGAAGAGATTCTTCCCCTGTACCTGCCATTGGTGAGGCCACACCTTGAGTACTGTGTCCAATTCTGGGCCCTTGGCTACAGGAAAGACATTGAAGTGCTGGAGTGTGTCCAGAGAAGGGCAACGAAGCTGGTGAAGGTCCTGGAGAGTAAGTCCTCTGAGGAGCAGCTGAGGAAGCTGGAATTGTTTAGCCTGGAAAAACAGAGGCTCAGTGGGGACCTTACTGCTCTCTACAACTACCTGAAAGCAGGTTGTAGTCAGGTAGGGGTTGGGCTCTTCTCCCAGATAACAAGTGACAGGATGAGATGAAATGCCCTCAATTTGTGCCAGAGGAGGTTTAGATTGAATATTTGGGAAAATTTCTTCACAGGCAGGGTTGTCAGGCTCTGGCACAGGCTGTCCAGGGAAGTGGTGGAGTTACCATCCCTGGTCGCACATAAAAGGTGTGTAAATGTGGCACTTGGAGACTGGGCAGTGCTGGGTTAATGGTTGGACTTGATTATGTAAAAAGTCTTTTCCAACCTAAATGATTTTATGATCCTGTGTTTCACTTACGAAGTAAATGACTATGTCAGAAGATTTTCAGTGTGACAGTGCACAAGTCTAGCAAATCTCAGCAGCCAGTACCCAACAAGACAACATGGCTTTTCTGTCCAGCAAAACTTTTGGCACAGCACGGAACCCAAATCTACAGCACTAAATGCACAGCAATAGAGAACTCAAAGTTAAAAACTTCATGAAAATGTTACCTGGAAACCACCTTCATTTAGTGCTCTGGCACCATAGGCAATCCTTGTTCCACCCTCCAAAGTAGGCTGTACACTAGGATGGTGCTTCCACCTCTGAAATTCCCTAAATGGATTCAAATAGGGATTTTGATAATCTAAACCAACCTTAAAAGAAAAAGGAAAAAGTGCAATATTAATGAAAAAGAAGTATAAAACTTAAAGAACAATCACATATTACCACATCAAGTCTTTAAATCTATTTTACATTAAACCAAATCTCAGGATCTTCCTATTTAAAGAAACTGCTGCCAAAAATACATTCCATTAACAATACAGCAGAAGCAGATTTGAAAATTTGCTGCTCTCAGCCCCATCTAAAAATAAAAAACTTAATTGCATTGTAGCCACCTTTCACCTGTCTTTGAAATAAAACAAATTAAATTAAGCATGGTTTAGTGGGTGGGATAAACAAGAAAACTTGTTTAAAGTTGTGTTTCATACCTCTGCCCTAAAAAAGCTGAAAGGAGAGGTAAATAATTTTTTTTTTGATCATTATGTCCTTGTGCTCATTAATTTTAAACAGTTCTTCACATTGTTTAGTAGTCAATTATAATTTCCAATTAGGTAAGCCATTGTAATAAAGTATAGGGGAGCGATGATGAAAGCAGAAAATGGGAGAAAAAAGACTTTGCCAATTGGCTGGATGCCCAGGATTCTTATCCTATGCATTTGAGAATTTGCCCAGATACACTCTGCATTTCCCATTTTTAATATACTCTTAAAAGGACTTCTGTTGTTGAATTCTTATCTTTTGAGGTTCCAGTGAGCTTTATTTGAGAAAAATAACAAAATATGTAATGATATATTTAATGGTATATATAATGATTCAGCAACAAACAGGACTTTCTTTCAATATTTCTTACAAAATAGTTAGACAAAAAACACAGTTTTCACCCCACACACACTCTGGAATCCTTCTGAAATCTTAAGAGACCAAAGTGTCAGCTCAGTCGCATGCTACTAAAAGTCCATTTTGAGTGCTTGACTCTTACAATGTCTGTGTGTGAAGCACATGCACAAGATAAATAGTGAATGTTTCTTTTAGGACTGCAGGTGATAAGTATTTCCAACCATTGCTCCTTGCATCAGCTGGCTGCCAGAATGGCACCAGCCTGTCTCTAGTGATCTCAGTATTTCTGATAAAGAGGCAGTAAGAAGGAAGAAGCTGCCTGCCCAATTCAGAAAGACAGTTTAGCTGAAGAGGGCAAGGCCAAAGGGGATAACAATATATAATAAATAATCTTACATATATATTCTTTTATCTTCTTATATATATATAATATATACATATATATTCTTATATGTATATAATATATATTCTTACATAATAAGAACAAAGTGAAGAGCTCAGAAACGGAAGGGACACTGCTTGTGGAGCTGCAGAGCCCTTCTGCTTTATATACTTCTCTCGTAAAGTGGAGTTGCACCCGAGGCTGACACATGAATTAGGAAATGGAATTGTATGAAGTGCATGTGATTTAGAGATTGTCTAACTTCCAAAAATTTTGTGAGCACAACTTTGATTAGTCATTTGGTTTTGGCTTTACAAAAAAAAAATTACTAAGTTTTCTAGTTGGTCTTAATAAAAAATACTAGATTAAAGACAGATTAATATGACAAATTAACCTTCCCTAATATAGGCATAAGTGCATTTAAGATTGAGGAAGCACTGAATTTGGTCTGTTGCTATTCTTGTGCTTTCATTTTTACATTAAAACAGAGAAAAGAAACGTAATAAAAATGAAGATCAAACAACAAGCAAGCATGAGAAAACTAACTTCACTTACCACAAATCCAAGAGCAACTAAAGGTTCACCCTCATTTAAGTGATAGAGAAAGGATCCTCCATATGTATGTCTGTCTAAAGGCCAGCCTACAGTATGTTCTACTCTTCCTGGTTTCCATTTCTTTTCATCAATAGTCCATAACTGAAATGAAAATGACCAAAAAATTACTTTAGATATATATATATTTATATATAATAAAAGACAAGCACACACTTACATATAGAATAAAATTATTTACTATGAGCAATAATATAAATATTTTAAAATATTAATCAAAATACCGAGAAGTAAGTTTACTTTTTAGAATACCATTTAAGATTTTTCCAACACCTCTCTTGCTTGAACTGTTGCATATTAGAAAATGTGATATAGTCCAGTATTACACCCCAAATTTTCATTCAACTACAAGATGCCTTTTACTAGTGACTTTGACAGATCCTTCTGCTACAGAAAACAATGCTTATACTGACTTTTTTTTTTCTTTAAAAATGCTGTATTTTTGCATGATTCTATGAATTACCTTGTAAGTTTTTCAAGGTCAGGCTTAACAATATGCCTGAGTTGATCTAAATATTTTCTGTCAAACAAATTGTCATCTCTCTGCTCTCTCCTACACATCTCCAGTGCTCCACTGACCCATGGTGAACTCACAGAAGCATTTTCATGTTTCCACTAGTGAGTCAATTTTCTGCTCATTTCACAAAATGTCTCTTCACCACAGAGTTCTGTGCCAGGAGCATTCTAATGACAGAAGGGCAGTTGAGCACCATAAGATCAGCTCAAGCATGGAGGATGCACCTACATTAATGCTGAAGTTTAGATTAAGGAGCACCTTTTTGAGTGGGACTTCTGATTCCTCCCATTTACTCGCTTTTGTTCACATTGCACAGCAGCCATGGAAGGCATGAACTGGATTCTTTTCACATGGAACTAAATTGTAAGACAGGGTCCCAAAAGCCCATCCAAAGTATTCCAGTCATGAAAGGGCACTCAGTCCATGGGACAAGATCACAGCTAGTCCAAAGTAAAAATTAACCTGAGATGTGCATAGTACAGATGTCAGCTCATCAACTATTTCACTTTACAGATCCATTCCTATTGGACTGCCCCATGTGCTAAAGCAGACAGTCTCATATGGAAGAAAGGGAACTCCACAAGAAAACCCTGCTTTAAGGACAACTTCAGTATTAAAAATTGTAACTAAGATGTAAATGTCGCATATTTACAGAGTGGTTATTCTCTACAGAAGCATAAACTAATTATTTAGGAAACATTTTGTAGCTGTAAGCACATACTTAAAGTAACAAAGAATATGTTATAGTCAAAGTCTGAACATATTCTGAAATAATACAGCTGTTTTTCATGAGTGTTATTTTCAGTGTATAGAATATTTTCAAAAGGTAACCTCATCCCTATCCTAATTTTTTATGCCCAAGAAAAGGATTTTTTTTTTGAAAGAAAAGCTCATCTAGAAGATGTTTTAGAGACCACAACTCATCATCTGGAACAGCTCCTCTCTCATTAATGTACAGAAAGCCCATAGAAAGCCTTTCCTCCCCTCCTCATGTATTAAATCCCCCTAAAATTAGGCAGCACAAACCCTTCTCTCGTTTAGTAAAAGTACTGAAAACAGATTTTACAAATGAACACAACCTGAAATCAAATTAAGACATTAAGAAAGTGAATTCACAGGTACCTCTAGTTATAACAGATACAAGAGAAGCAGCAGCTGAAACAGAACACTCATGACATTCAGAGAGCATCTTCTCTTACCAGCTTAAGAACAGCAAGGATTCTGAAGTCCTGAAGTGTAACTCAAAATCTTTAATTCTTATGTCTTACACAAATTAGCTTGAAAGCAAACAGAAGCTACCTTAAATCTTCACAGTATTTTCCTTATTTGTTAAAATTATGCAGGTGATACCTCTTTCAGTCCAATGCCATAGCTCTGGGGTTGACAGTTTTCCCTTAGATTGTATTTTTTGTACATCTGTTTAGCTAGATGTCCATGACAACCTTCAGCAAAGACTGTGACTTTAGCATGGAGTTCCAAGCCTCTTTCAAATGTAGCCTGCAAAAGTACAGCATTTCATCAGCAGTTACATCAGTGCCATACCAAACTCAGAGCAAGAAAATGGAGAGCAATGAAATGATTTTACAGTACTTCATGGCATAGCTCAGAACCTACAAAGCATTTCAAATCATGGCTCTAGTCCAGCTGTTTTTTCTACCTAACCACGATGCACTCCTGGCAAGTCTTGGAAGGGGAATGCAGTAAAGCACCACTGCAGTGAAAAGCCATTAGTCACTGAAAAAGAGAATCTTTTCCAGATCAGAGGATACTTAATATTACATCTGCTCATTCATATGGTGCAAAGGAACCCTGACAGAACAAAGAATCTTTTCCCATAACTTCACACTTTAATTTTCACTTATAAAGTCACATTACAATAAAACATTGTGTGTGTCCCCACACATGACAGAGACTAGATAGAACTTCCATATCTGAAAAATCTGCATCGCCCCTGCTCCCAAAAAGACCCACTACCTGAGAATAAAGTTACTATGACATTACTCCAGTCTTGCATGTTAAAACACACAGTAAAACTAAACTAACATTAAATAACATTATAAAAAAATTCTCATTAAAAATTCCAACAATGAGATTGAGTATAAGATAAGGGACTACTGTATAAGTATGTCACCTGCATCTGTGAGTGCGCTGGACAAGAATACAGATTATATTTGCAATGTAAGGAGACAACTGTAAATGTACATAATCTTTTTATACATATTTTTAATGAAGACAAAAGCTTGATTTCAGTCAGAAAATTTAATGTTGAAAAAAAAATGAAAAGAGTTTTGGAGAAAGATATCTAGCAGTACCCCATAAAACCATCTAAACCATCTCAAGGTAAGCAAGCATAGGATCAGGAGAAGCTTACTGCATGGTTTTGAGCTGCCTCTCACCTGCTTGTAACTTACTGGTTGGAAACCTCTGAAGAAGACTAGCAAATAAAAATCTTCCCTCTAGTTGGGAATTACCTTTAAACAAGCGTCACAAGATTCTGCCAAATTTTTTTGAATCTGAACATGAATTAATCTTACAAAATATTAGGAGAACTACAGAGGCTTGCCACTTGATCTAAAGATTAAAAATATCTACTGTCCACTTTGAAGCAGATTTACATATAATAAATCAACTACACATGTCTACATTGTAAATACCAGAAACTCGTGAATTTGAAATGTTTCAGTAACGTGAGAGTTGTATTTCACAATTAACTTCCTTCTCCAGTACGTACATAAGAATCAGTGTGCAACCTTTTACAATATATTTTTCCCCCTGTAATTTTTGCTTGGTTGGTGCTGACTGCAAGGTGGAACTCTATTCATTAACCACGGTCTGTTTGATTAGGCTCTGTATAAACACATTGAAGATACTCTTGCCTTGAAGGTTACACAAACTCCATCTATTTATCTGAACCTTTATGCACTGGAGTTAGTATCAGCTGACCTAAGTGAGAGGTAAAACACTTGAATACTCAAAAAGCTGCAGTAGTGGCACATTAATTATGTACATTAAGGAAGTTAATAGAAACATTCTTCCAGAAACAAATTACCTTTCGAGAATGTTAAAAAAAATAACTAAAATCGTTCCTTCCCATTCTAAAACAAACCCAAACTCCCCAAAAAATCTTCATTCCCGCAGTAAGTTGTACGCTTTACTTGCGCCTCCTACTGGAAAAAATGCGCACTGGAAAATAAGAGCATCTGTCCCCTACAGCAGATGGACAATATTACACCAGAAAAATACCTTACTTTTCACTGTCACCACTTCCTCCTCCATTGGCTATAATCTCTCAAAACAAGAATGAGTCTTTTCCTCTCGTTCCCTGACTTTAATGGGAAAAACAGCCCACAGCTTATGTGAGTGTGAATACCTCTTTGAAACTCCTATAAGTAGAAAAAAACCTTGTAAAAGAAGGTAAATCTTGAGGAAAAACTTGTACCCCTAATTTCTGCAGACAAATAATTTTTTGTGAGAGTTGTTCTGAGTTATTCTGATGTGACAAATCCTCCCTACATATTACACAGGAAAGCAACACACTTTGGGCAGGTCCTGGATTCCATTAAAAAAAAAAAAATCAGTCCAAATCTGATACTTAGGGAAGGGAGTCACCTTCTGGATGCAGAAACATTAACCAGCAAAAAGGTATAAAGATTCAATGTGCACCTTGCCCTAAGAAGGTAGATAGACTGTCAACAAATGCGACTGCAGTTATAAATATCAAAGAAACCAAGTCAGCCAGAAGCACACGCTCTCACACATTGCTAGTTACCAGCTGGACTACAGCTTTGTATTTCACCTTCGCACCCTTTCTCTAGGAGTTCCTGAAATTCTTTCCTTTTGTTTCCTAATTTCACATATGCCAAAACACCCTTACAATATTTCCTTCAAGTCACCCTTTCTGCAAAAGCTTTTTCTACTAATTTCAGAAGAATTTTACAATGTTCCGAGACCAGAACTTCCACTAGTAATTGATCCACTTAAATACAGAGAGAGAAGACAAGTACTGAGTTTTACAATTTTTCTTATGCTGAAGCAAGACTATTGATGGCAGTAGAAGCAGATCTATCAAATTTTCCCTAATTAAACCCCTAGGTATGGGGAAGACAGATACTCACTTTAGGTGCTCCATCCTTCTGAATGCCTACATCATTAGTTGCTATCCCTTTCACGCTACCATCTTCATGGAAAAGAACCTTTGGAAATATTTAAACAAACAAAGAAAAAACACTTTAATGATCTGTCATTTTAATCCATTCATTGAAAGTTCTAATGCAGAACTTCTAAGCACTATGACTTTAATGGTCAAACATGAAGATTATGTTATTTATTCACATACTGTACGATCCACTTTGCTGGATCTGAACCAGGGAATTTAGACACTGAAACATGGTTTTCACAATACATATCTGTTTAAAGGAATATTGTGCATGTACAAATGATTGTGATTGCTCTGAAGGGTGTTTCAAAGCCACTTTTCATATACACACACTGATGTCATGAGTACCTCAGCTGCTGCATAGCCTGGATATATCTCAACACCCAAAGCTTCTGCTTGTTCACCTAGCCAACTCACAAAGTGGCCCAGACGTACTATGTAATTTCCATGATTAACCATCGGAAGTCCTAGGCAAAAAAAGACACACACACATAAAACATAAGACACTAGACAAAATAACTGATGCTGTATATACATCAGATGTCACATCTTCTACAGCTACTAGCTTCAAAGTAATGTCATGTGTCATCACAGCCATCATACACATAAACTGTGTCCCTGTAAGCTATTACATTCTACATACACTTTCTCTATTACACTGAATCAAACTTGTTTGATTCATGCAAAAGTTGAAAAACACACAGAGAAAGTTGACTCTCTACTCCCTCACGAAACTTTACCTGGAAGAATTGGCACAGGAATTCTAGATGTCTCTGTTAAAATTCCAAACTTGTCTTCAGTTACAGGAGTTTTAAGTGGAGCCTACAAAGAAATGAAACAGAGAAAGGAGAGAGTTATGGTTTTTTAGCAATTCAACAAAAACAATAAAATCAAAGAATCAAACTGGCAGTCAAGTACAGGTTAAGTACACCACTTCTGTAGGAAGGTACCACAAGAAAGAAGACAAAGTATTTAATGAGGCAGTCATCAGGTAAGAATCAACACTCAATATTCTAGACCTCTCTAAAGAAGGCAGCTCAACTTTCATATTTACCACAATAAGACAAAACAACTAGTTGATGCCTAACTTTTTGCAGCTCCCAGGTCATAGCAGGCAACTGGCTACAAGTCAGATGGATGTTCTGGTAGAGAGGGCAGTTTATTTTCTGCTATCCTCCTTCCTAAAATCATCTTAGGCCTTTGTTACACCACAGTGTCTGCACAGAAGTGAGTGCACTGTGTGCCATTTCCATGAAGAACAATTGTACAGAAGCAACAAGTCTGTCACTGGTAAGAACCGAACATCTTCCTGCTTGTGCACAGGAGCTGCACTCTGCACAAAGGCAGAAAGTGCAGGTCACCCCAGGATGCACCAGGCATATTGTGCTTATGCAGTAAGACTGCTAGAGAAAAGAGCAAAAGACACCACACATCTGTACAGACACAAAACTTCTAGCATTGTTGAACTAGGGCCAACAGACTAAAATGAAGACAGCAGGTTTTGTTTTTTTTTTTGTTAGATCAATGTATTTCATAATGCTACTAGTTACTAATGGTACCAGGTACTAAGTCATACCAGAATGAGTCAGGTATGAAGCTCATTACAAGCTAGTAATTAATTTCAGTGCTTACGTGCTTATACATACCCCTCGCTCCTTCCAGTCTGGAAAGAGCTCTTCTAAGGACCTTGGCTCAAGGCAGGCACCAGACAATGTATGGGCACCAATCTGAGAAGCCTTTTCCACCAGACAAACACGTATTTCTTTGCTATGCTCAGCAGCCAACTGTTTGAGTCGAATAGCTGCAGAAAGGCCCGCAGGGCCTCCTCCAACAATGACAACATCAGCTTCCTCTGCAAATCTTTCCATGTTTACCCCTTCAATAGAAAAAAAATGATAATAACATAGACCAATCTCCAACCACTTCCAACCTCTCTCTCACTAAACCTAAACTCTCATATTAAGAACATGAGATACATCCTGAACAGAATTAAATCTTCTGGTAATCACTAAACTAAAAGCTGTTTGTATATTTTATGAAAACAAGCATTAAGTTAAATCTGATCCTATTTTATAGCACTAAAGACACCAATTTTGAGATAGCAACCAAAAATTTCATTGGAAATATCAGTACAGTACAGAATTTCCACAAAAAGAAAAAAAAAAAACAGCAACATATTTCAGTGCCTTTAAAACTGAGCAATAATAATAATAATAATAATAAAAATAAATAAGCGTTTAAATAATGCAATTTTTCACTTACCTTCCCATCGTTTGTCTTTGTCCCGAGGATGAATTGTGTAGTGTGTAGTTATGCGAGGCACAGAGGCAGTAGATGCACATCTTGAGACACGCAGTGATGGAAGGCAGTCTGTCTTTATCAGCTTAAGAGCACGAAAGCACTGACGTGCTGCAAAAACAAGAAACAAATTTGTCAAATAATTTTTTCCAAGTGTTTAAAATTTTCAGGGATGCAAGTGGCACAACAAATATGACAGCTTCCCCTTCCCAAAGGCTACCAAGTGATATGAACATGAGGAACAATAAACATGCATTTTTTAATTTTTGAGTTAGCAGTATGTTGTATAATTTTATATCGGGGAAAAAAATAATTAAAGAGCTTCTTCTTTTAGCATTCTTAACACTGTATCACTCAATACACTGGCCAGCCATACACAGCTGATACAGGATAACATGCGTGTACAAAGGTGAAGCACATCTTAATTTCCTATTTAAATTTGAACTTCAAAAGATTTCTTTCAGACTTCATCAAAAGTGACCAAACAACTGAGAGATGGGACATGAAAGTTCAGCTCTTCTGACATCTCAACATGTGTTGAGACACACAGTTTGGGCTACTAGTACAACACAGTTAATTTAAAGTAAATGTCATGCTCTACAATAAAAGCACAGACTTAAACCCAAGTATGCTTTAGCCAAAATCAGGAACAGTAGCTACAAATAATCTTTACCTTTGCTGCAGATACATTAATTGTTGCAAGAACAAATTAGAATTTGTCAGCAAACAGACCAAATTAAAGCTTCAAACTATTAAAAGAGGACTGTGTTCAGAGGGCTATTATATGTCATAATTTTCCACTTTCACAAAAAAAAATAATATATCTCTGTGATTTGTAGTAAAAAAAAATTAGTATGGTTAGTATGAAAACTAATTATAGTTAAAAGGTATCTGCACTAATGCACCTTGACAGATCATTTTCCTTCCTTTAAGAATCCTCTTTCTCTATTTTCAGAGGTGAAGAAGAATATCACATTTAAAGTAGAGTATTTCTGCAAAACTACACAAGTGAAATGCACATTCTATGATGTAAGTATTTTGTAGAGAATGGTGATTGGCAAGGCAAACACAAATATCCTGTGTTGTAACTGCCCAGAGACAGTCAGCATACAGGTCTCTATATGCAAGGTATGAGGTATTATCCGTGTTGGTTTCTTAACAGCGATTCTGTGCCTAACCAACATAACAGAAAAGCTATCTATTCTTATTTTTCCTTTACCTGCAACCAGGCAGGATCTGAAAACAAGTATTTTATAGGCATGATATAAAACCACACCTACACATATACATTAAACCATGAAACTTTAACTTAACTTTTGAGATATTTTTATTTAAGCAGAAGTGATGGTACTAAAAATCACATAGTATATTTTAAAAAAAAAATCAATTATTCCACACATACGCAAAAGAAGTGACACCTGGCTCAGAACATGTCTGATAATTACAGAGGTGGGTTCAAACGCCGGACGGGCAGATCCTTCCCCCGTGAGCGACCCGAGCCTGTGCTACAGCCCTTATTGGGAGCTCCAGGCGTTAGAACGTGATGGGAAATGCCTGCACGAGCCAAGCGATCCCCCCAAAAAACCTGCTCTTCCGCAGCTCTTTAATAGCACCTGTCGGGATGCCGTCTCACACAACTCTTTCTTCAGTAAGGGCATGCGTTCAATTGCTTTACTTTACCCTTCAGAACAGGTTAACACCCAGCTCAACGCTCAAAAGAGAAAAAACCCGCAGATCGCTTCAAGCAGCGCGTTGCAGGTAAATAAAACACGTCACTCCCGCGCAGCCCTGTCCTCTCCTCCCGCCCCGGGAGCGCCTGCGGACGGACAGAGGCCTCGGGCAGAGGGAGCTCCGGAGGCCCCGCGCCCGCCGGCCCCGCTCCAGCCCCGCGTCCGCCCGGACACCCGGGCGCGACCCAGCCGCGACCTTTGCTCTCCTCGGCGCCGCGCCAGCCGCCGGCCCCACCCGCCCCGCCGGGCGGCCGCCCCGGCCCCGGCCCCGGCCCCTGGGGCACCTCGCCGGCCCCGGCGCGTTGCGTTGCGTTACCTCGGCCGGCGGACGGGCAGCGGTACAGCGGCATCGCGGCGCACGCCGGGCTCCCTCCGCCTCCCGCGACCGCCCTGCGCGCACCCCGCGCCGGCCTCGTCCCCGCCGCGCCTGCGCGCCCGGCCGCGGTCCCGCCCCCTCCCACCGCGGGACTACGGCTCCCAGAGCTCCCAAGGCGCTCCCCGGGGAGCCGGGGCGGAGCGATCCGCTCGCCGGGCATTGGCGCGGGAGGCGCTCGCAGGGAGCGGTATCGCTGGGGGCGGTGCCGGAGTGGGAAGCGCGGCTGGCGCGCAGCGGGAGTTGCTGGAGCGGAGAACGGGACATGGCCGAGGCGGGGCCGCCGCCGCCGCCCGCGGTGGTGCCCGAGGGAGCGCCCGGCGCCGAGCCCCAGAGAGTCCGCGGTGGGAGCGAGGGGTCGGTGCCGCTGGAGCTGCCCGGCGGCGACACGCGGGAGCTGCTGGAGGAGGTGGAGCTGCAGATCGGAGACGTGAGTGCCGCCCTGGGGAGGGCGCCGGGGGTGCCCCTGTTGGGGGGGTGGGAGGAGAGGTTACCGGGCGCCGGCGACCCCCAACCTCTGTGCCCTTCCTCCAGGCCGCCTTCTCGCTGGCGAAGATCCTGGAGGCGACGTCAGCCGTGTCGGCCCAGGTGGAGGAGCTGGCCACAAAGTGCTCGGAGAACGCCCGGTTCCTCAGGACGTGGCGGGACCTGCTGCGGGAGGGGTACGAGTCCCTGAAGCCCAGCGGGTGAGGCTGAGGCTGAGGCTGACCGAGCCCCGCCGGGTCACTCCGAGCCGCCCGCCCGTATCGGACTGCAGCGGGAGTTCTTTTAAAACACATTCTTTAGGGAATTCACGCGGACTTTTGTTGTCCCTCAGCGGCTCCCCGTAAGCCCGGATTTTTTTCAGAAATACTTGATGACTCGTGTGGATGTCGTATGTAAAGAAAACTTTGTTTTGGGAATAAGTTTTGACTTCTAGACTCCTCGTTGTAGTTTCAGCGATCTCATACTCTCCCGCCTTTTTTTTTTTTTTTTTCCCCTGTGCTAACGTGGTAGATGCAAAGGTACATTCAGAACTTATTACTTGTGGGGAAGTGATGTCCTGTGAGGAAGTATTGTCAGCCCTCCTTTTTAGGAGCTGTCACCAGCAGATACCCTGCCAACTTCAGAGAAACTTGAACTCACTTCAATTTTTTTTTTCTATGCACACTTTTTCTTCATGTTGAGGAATGGATAATATGGCAAGTTGTGGCTTATTTATGAGCTTTAGAAAAATTCCATATCCCAGACCTCACTATTTTTAGCAATATTGTGTTGTCTGTCTATCAAGCTGCAGATTTTTTGCAAGAAGTTTTACTATTGCAAACTATTTTACATTATCTTTTATTGGAATAAAGTGCCTTATGATGGACTGTATATCTCTGCATGGTAGAAGTTTGACAGCATTGTTTACTGACAGGATGGATTACTTTGAACTGTAAGGAAAAGCTTCCATCAGTTAAAAAAGAATCTGTGACATGTATTCTCCCATTGCTCAGGAAGCACCTCAGAGCTTTTTCAGTATTTGGTCCTATTTTTTTATCTTTGCCTTAAGCAGTTTGTTAGCCTAGACCTTACTGTTATCAGAACCTTTTGGTCTGAAAGAATGCTAATCGGTAACTGAAACTCCTATGCCACGCAGGGCACTGTGAAAAAAAGTAATGCTGAAGTACAAGGGCAGGCTGCAGGATAACATGACTCTACCATGATTTATTAGTTGGCTTTATTTTTACTGGTAGGAGTCTTAGAAAGACCAACTGTAGTTTACTTATCAAAATAATAAAGATGTTACAAAAATTCTGAAGTATTGCCTATTCTTCTGTCACTGATAGAAACAAAGATGACATTGACTATAACCATAATAAAGTTAAGTGAAAAACAAGTATTGGTGACGACAGGAGTCCTTGCATGTCTCATCAAAGGCAGTTACAGTCCTTGAGAGGGCTTGGCCCCTCAGAGTTGCAAAAGTTTTATTAAATTGAGTTATAATTGCCCTGATTAAAGGCAATCAACATGGCAGGATTTCACTTAGCTGTTTCTAACCCCAGAATCCAAAATGTTGCTAAACAGCTTGGAAAAGAAGTCATTTTGTTCAGCAGATAATATTTTATTTCAATAAAACATACAGTAGTGGTAACAAGATGTTTAACAATCTTCAATTTCAAGATAATCCAAAGTTCTGTAAACAGTTGAAGTGTGAGTCACACTTTTTCAAAATTCTACTTCTTATACTGTTAAGAAGTTAAGTGCAAACATTGGAAGTAGCTTTTAACTTAGTTTTAAATAGTTTTAAATCATCAATGCAAAAAAAGCATTTCTTTTACCTTTGTGGGCTTCTAGGCCATCAGACTGAGTACGGTACTGAAAGAAGAAGGGAAGTTGTAATAATTCATAATGGAAAATAGTCTCTTCAGTAAGAATATGTGAAGGAACTGTCTCTAGGGGACTGTTTCAGGTGGGATAAGTTTTTTTTTGGGTTCTTTTGACCCTTATAAGTCAGGGAAAAAATAATGCTCTAAAAACTGCTGAATGACTGTGGTCTTGAAGTTTTAACTATAATGCATTCAGTCAGATGCACATGGTGATTAAAATGTAGATGCCATGACACCCGTTAAGACTAAAAGTTTTCTAATTGGTTGTCTCCCACATACAGAGAGACATCCTAAGACAGGTGTTTGTTGAAGTCTGCAAGCTGTGGTGAGCTACTTATGGTAGCCCATTGAGAAAAGTGAGAAAAAGAGCAGCATCAAGATGCTGGGATACTCAGTCCAGTCTTTCCAGGAAAAGATACTCTTCTGAAGATAGAAACTTCCACCAGCTATAGCTGGGGGACACTCACTTGGAAAAAAACCCTTAATTTTTTTCTTTGCCATAATTCTGGTTCTGCCTGATGTAGAATCATAAAGATCATCTAGTCCCAACCACTCCCTGCCCTGGGCAGGGACACCTCCCACTAGACCAGATTACTCAAAGTCTTGTCCAGCCTGGACAACTAACTATATTAGAATTATCATTACAACTTCAGAATTGTCCTTACATGAGTGAAATAGCTGGTAAAATTATAGAAAGAATAAAATTTTCACTTGTTTTGGTCTGACCAGTTGGGAAACTGAAATATTTTTTGTAAACCTATTGCTCCCTAAAGCTTTTTAAGAGCTACTGCAACCTAAATAGAGTCAGCCACAATTCTGAAGTGAAAACATATTTCTTAATTTCTTAAAAAAATTCAGCTGGGGGATTAAAAAAAAAAAAACAAAACAACAAAAACTTTTTCCCCCACTCACTTCCCCATAAACAGATGATTTTGAAACAATCTGCTTTCAGAGTGAGATGTTTTAAATGAAAATTAATTTTTTTCCACACTCCTGGCTTCTAGAAGGAAAAATTCCTGAACAACTATGTCTCATTCTGATCTAGGATGAACTGTCAAAACGTCAGGTACTGCTGTGAGATGGTAAAATTATTGTTGTGTCAGTTTTACCTACACCCAGACATATTGCTCCCTCTTCTTCCCGCAGTGGTTCACGTGAGCCCAGGTGTCACACCTCCCTCATTTTTCCTCATTGCTGTAAAGGAGTAAGCCCACGGACATGAAGCTAACAGTGCCGATGTCACCATGAGGATTCAAAATGTATTTACGTGTATGAATTTAGTCTTGTTGACTGTGTAGTCACTGAAGCATCAGAAGAGTCTGTACAAAGCACAGGCTTCGTAACCTTTGGCGTGATTTCATGCATTGGCCACATCTCTACCCAAATAAATGATGGACCATATGTTTTCTGGCTGCCTTTACCTCTTTTGGATCTTCTTTGTCTGTAGTTGTACCAAACCTGATGAATCATTTCTTTGAAAGGTCGTGTAGTCAAAGTGTAGAGAAGAGGATTCAAAGCACTATTTATTGGCAGTATAAAAATCACCACCCAAGAAGTTATGGTACCTTAGGGAGGGAAAAAGAAAGGCAAGTGTTAAAAGCATTCCAGAGTTTGTACCCATTAATTAACACAAGCACTTGATGCCTCTGCAGCACAGCTTCCTGGTGAGAGAGGTGGTCATGCTCCTAGGCTGAGCTCCTGTCACAACAGGTATTTTCTTTTTCTTCTCACGGCCCTCTTACCTCCCTCTGTTTCCAAGACTCCCTGCAAAACCTGACTGTTTTTATTCTCCCAGTATTTCTATTTATCTTTTTATCTTACTTTTCTGTGCCATAGCTCCATTTTTGCCCTGGCAGACTTGTTCTGGCTGAGCCCATTTTCTTGCCCCAAAACTTTTTGTCTCTGCTTTGTTCCCTATCTTTTCCCGTGATCTCTGTTCTCCATCCTCTTCCCCTGATTAGTGGCATGCAGTCTTAATGAGGTCCCTGATGTCCTGTCCTTCTGCAAAACAGTATCGTCCAGTCCCTGTATTCCCTTAGAGACTGGTTTTCTCTTCTGCATCAGGACTACTACTTTCCTGCTCCTGCAAAGGGCACTGTATAAATCCTCCTTTTCTTCTTTTCCTGTTGGCAAGAGTTTCTGTGATCACACCCTCTGCCTATGACAGTCTGCATTTTTACAATATCCCCTTCTCATCCTTACAGTTTGGGAGATAAGTTACCCAAGGAGGAGGCAGAGAAGGGACAGGATTAAAGTGCTAAAAATTGTTAGTGGGTGCCCTCCATTGCATTGTTTGATTTATAAAACTATTATAGAACTGTTCCAAGAAGCACAAAAAAATTAAGTCACTCTCCCTCTGTGACACCCCTCTCCATCCCCGTCTCCAGTTTTACAACTTTGTTGCAATATCAATACATTCCTGTCCCTGCCTACCACATTGGCTACAGTTTTGGAAAACAGCAGGTGCTTAGTTCTAAAGCTGTCACAGTGTATCCCCAAAGTAAAACAAATGGTATCAAACAGAGTTTAAAACTTCTGTGAACTCAGCTAGATGTGGTGTCTTTAATTTTATAAAATGAGCAATTACTGTTTAATCTGGTTTATCTAATGCAGAACTTCATTTACCAAACCAAAGCTCACTCTGCGATTCACCAGGATTTCTTCAAGGTTTCTTGACATAGAATATATCTGCTTCTATTTTTCACAATATTTTCTTTCAGTTATCTTAGGTGGTTTGATACCTCCACAAAGAAGCATTCTAGAAGATTTTAAATAACTGAATATTTGACATAATCAGATATTTCCAGATATTTGAAACAGAAGTCAAAACTTTGAAAAGGCAGCTCCCAACCTTCCTTGCCATATGGTCAGCACATATGGCAAAATACTCTGGGCTACAATGCTTTCCTGCAAACAAAATATTGTGACATACATCTGTACATTGAGTCTGAATCTGCTGTTGCTGATTGCTCACATGATCATGCTCACATGTTCTTTCTAACAGGGTTTACAAACTCCACACAAAGAGGCTCTTTTTCTGGCATGTACTGGTATTGCAAAGTGAAAGAAAAAGTAGGATGCAATTTTTAATCTTTTAGGTTATGCTATTTTTGAGTGGGAATAATTCACAGCATGAAGAAGGCAGGCAGAGCTTTATAGAACCTAATATTCTGAACTATAATTACCACTTTGTAAAATAAAGTTATTTCAAAGTAAGAGTTACATAGTTAAATCAAGGTAGGAAACACTATAATGTCCTGAGATATATTCAGGCAACAGAACCAGCAAAAGTCATAAAATGAGCAAAGTCACTACAACTCAGCCTTGGTTTTCAAATACATTTTGTACATTTTATAGATATTATATGGAGAGAGACTTGAATGATTTGAATTTTGAAGTTTTTAATCTGACTCATAGGTGGTTAATCTTGGATGATTATAGTAATATAGTACTAATTAAATAGTAAAGCTATATAGTCCATTAGATTCTGTGTACATATTTGTAGATATAAATCATGAAGTTAATAGTAATATAGTTAATTTTATTAAATTCTTCTGAAGTATAAGCAACACTTCACACAGGCACTGTTGAAACAGCCTCACAAAAGAAAGGACATACCTGGTATTTCTACTTGAAGTAAGGAAAGGAGCTTCAAAATAAAAATAGGTATCCAACATAGTGCATCAGTAAATACAATGAAGAAAAAGCGTTTAGCAAGGATCATCTCTTTTTTAATATGATTCCGAATTTCAGTAGCCATAATAGCTGTTTGGTGAACACTGTAGAACATACTCCCATAGGAAAACACAATGATGATAAAAGCTGCCAAGTTTACACCTGTTTGAAAGTTAAAATTAGTTATAATTTAACAGCATAACGGCAATTCTACATCACCTATTTGCAATATTTTGTCTAAACTCTAGTCCCACAGAATGAGGTGGCCAGAAAATTTGAGTCCTCACCTCAAGATTGAATTTTTGCCTCCACTCAGGTATTTATTTCTGATCCAACCTACATAGTTCTCCCCTGGTCTTACTATTGCTCTACTTCCCTAAAAAAATCTATTAATTCAGGAACTTCATGGTCAATAATTTCTTTCTATTTTTCCATGCCTTCATGCATTTTATAATCTAATACAGTAAACCTAATACTCCATCTAATACAGTAAAATAGTTCTTAAGTTCTTGCTGAACATCTAAATCCAAGGAGGTGTGAACATCACAGCTATCTTATTTGCTTGAAAATTAGGTTCAATAGCAGCTCTAATCATATATGAAGAAGAAATGTAACTTACCTAAGAAAATGACAACAGAATAAATCTGACTTCCTGAACTTTCTGATTGTTCTGAGTGAAGAGGAAAACAGACGCCATTGGTGCCATAGTAGTTCCTGAAAAATTCCTTATTGCTCAGTGGAATAAAAGCAACAGCAAACCCAATTATCCAGATAAGAACCAAAATGGAAATTGTTCTGCATTTTCTGGGCTTCAAACACCTAAAAGGATAAACTATGCAGATGTATTTTTCCAAAGTCAGATATGTCAACAGTAAGACTGACACCTCTGTAGACAGAATAGCCAGCGATCCAACCAACTGACAGTGAATACTGTCCATCCACAATTGAGCGTGCTTGTTGTATTCTCCACGATATTTAAGATCAAAAGCTCCAATCACAAATAAATATATTCCCATCAGACAGTCAGCACCTGTGGGCACAGTGCTTAACATCATTATTTACACATCTGAATTTCCCATTCTCTCTGTATATGTATATTGGAAAATAGACATTCACACACATATATATATACACAAGTACATATTTACAAATCAGCTAATAGATGTAACAATCCACATTGTTTATGGAATGCTATTATGAATTACAATTAAGGCAGTATAATTAATTTTAATTAATTTAATATATTTCTAAAAAAATTTCTTTTTTCATTTTCATTCGGACTGACAGTCTGTGTTTCATACTTGTTTCCAGCCTGTTTTTTTAAAGCTCAGGTAAAATTCATTTGCAAGTAGAAAAAGATATGGCTTCATTTTCAGAAATATTCTTACAACCCTTTTTTTATTAGGTCTTACTTTGTTAGATATTAACATTTGGCTTAAGATTATTCTCTTTGAGTATACCATCTCCGCTGGATTCAAAGGTTAGTTTTGTCCATCTTATGCTAATTCAAAACTCATGTGGGTAGTTTTCTAACCCTAGTAAGGGAAGATGACCTCTCAACACAGAATTGAAGACTTCTTAGGTATTTTGCCTAAAAATTCTGCATAGTATTCGGATTCTTCCTCTGGAAATAACAAAGTTTCAAAATCACTGACATTTAGAAATGTTGCAATCATTTGTTGACATTTGACAACTACCTTTCAAAATGCATCTAATTGCATTTGTGAAATACTTACAGACCCTCCTGTATAGAGACAGGGTACTCAAGGCTGTAGTGACTGTACTGCCAAATAATCAGTCCATAAACTTGTCTTGCTTTTAGAAGTAAAATAAAAAAATACAAATTCCTAATACTGGGGATCTGGGAGAGATTAATTTTCTCTATTTGCATAAGTAGCCTTTTGCTCACGCAAAAAATAGAATATCTTAATACTTACATGCAGAAATTGTTACTCAGAAATGCATAGTAAAATATAAATTTAAGGACCTTTGACAACATTGGAAATCTATTTCTTCATGCTGAAGGAAGTGGAAATTTGAGAGAATACCCGCAGCATGAAAACCAAACATGAAAGCTTTGGAATATATCAGCTGCCAAAGGCAGTATTTAACAAGACCTCCTGGTATATAAAGTACAGCATTTCATATTTTCACTTGCAACAGCATGAAAGTACAGTTAATTCAATGCTGGAAATATGTCACTAGATTATAATAACAAATATCACACATACTATGAGCAGACTGAAAAGATATTCTTTTATGCATGGGGTACTCACAGCAAAGAGACATTATGGAGATGGCGTGCAGCTTATTCTCTGATCTGATGTAAGGTCTCATGCAGATAACAAAAATATTTCCAAAGCAGGTGATGGCAGATACAACCCAGACAAATACTCTCTGTATGATGCTAGCTAAAAGATTCTCGAGGGAGGAAATCCCATCAGTGTTGGGCTTACAGCTGCGCACATGAGGGGCATATCCACAGTACTGGAATTTCTTAAAATATCTGGTTGTGAGAAACAGATAAGAGATGGTTCTAGTTTGGTTATCAGAAAACCTTCTAGTAACTACTCAGAAAACATATTCTGAAATTAATCAAAATCTGCCAAAATTTGACAGCTGCTCACATGCTGCTTTTCATACATGCTGCTTTTCATATACCTGCTTTCAATTATCCAATATTCTTTAATTGTAAAATTCAGACCAAGGAAAGCAAATTAGAATAATCTGCTTACATGTGGGAAAGGTTTCTCAGGGGTCTGAACATTCTTCTCTGGATGTTTGCAATTTCAATGCCCTCCAAACTGCTGTAAAAAATATATTCTCATTAAAAGGCCATAGAAAATCAGTAGTAAAAGAACAAACCTTATGAGCATTTAATTGTGATTAAATGATGATTATAGGAAACTAGAGGTGAACTTTAATTTCATTTTATCTGTCACCCCTTTGAAACTTGACCAGAAAATCCACATAAAATCTCAAGGGGAATAAAATGAATTGCAGTTAATTCTAATAAAACTATTGTTCTTCCAGAACCATGAAGAAAACTCTTAGTGCTCTCAGCCATGAAAATATCTGAATCTCTGATTAACAGGTTGCCCTTCCAAAGTACTATTCTACTGATCTTCTTTTACCATCTCTGGGGAAATAATAATTTCTTCTAGAACTAATATTTTAGATATCTCTTCTGTCTTTTGTCCCAGGGATTGCTTTACTAGACAAACAAACCTCTGCAGGAACTCAGTCTTCATTATGTCAAGAACAGTAGGAACCTGGGACACAGATCTCAGCATGTAATGGAAAAAGCTGGCTTTCTTGTGACACAGAGGTGGGATTCCTCTTAATATTTTTATGTATATTGAAAGCAGCAATATTGTTTCCCCTGTAGTGTTAGATCAGTAAAGTTCATCTCTGTAAGTTATTCTTTTAGGACTTCAGTTTCTGTATTTTTCCAGTGCATCCTCTTCACTGTGTTAGATGGTGCAACTGCTGTGTTGGTGCCCCTATAAAAACTTTCCCTAAACTCTTCAGAAAGATTTGTATAAGTCCCAACTTTCTATGACATGGAAGCTGAATCATACTTAATCACTGTTCTTCTCATGGTGTTAGCAGTAGATTCTGTAAAAATGGAAATGTGTTCCCAAACTTGTACATATGTGAAATTCCTTTATAATTCCAATCTTTACATATCCTAACAGTACCAGCCTATGGTGTTAATAGTCCCAGCTGGACCTTGCATGATCCTTAAGCCCCGGGAACAAATTGTACAATGTCAAATGAGGGTTGTGTTACTCTTGTTCTGTAATGGCTGAAGAGACAATGTTATTCTCTAAGCTGAATTTATGGTCTCTTTTTGCTGGAAAAATTTCCATTATGAAACTGGTATTTTCAGGAAGAAAAACTTGAGTATTACTAGTTGTTTTCCAGGTTTAAATTGTTGAGGATCATAAACATATACAGAAAATACATGAAGGGCAATTTCTTATAAAATGTATTCTAGATGATGTTCTTCCAAGGGATGTGCATAACCACAAAGAAAACATAGCTAAAACATAAAGACTTGATACTTACAGGGATTTGAGTTTAATTAGAAAATCAAACTGGTCTATTTGTACTTTCTTGATAGGGTTGTACGAAAGGTTCCTGTAAATACAACATAAGTAACTTTGGCTATCTTCCTTACTGCTTGTTCTAAATATAAAGTGAAACTACATAACCCAGTTGCTTTTTTAGTCCTGTAAGAAGGACTTGTACCCTTGGCAGTTACAACTGCAAAGTGTAAGAATCATTTAGCATAATTTAGGTTCCTAAGCTGGTGGAAAAAGTAGTCGGATGCTTCACAAGCATGCTATTGCCATGTACACACACACACACACACACACACATAACTTCCTTCCCCAACCTGATGTTTAAAGGTTTTGACTAAACTTTATAGACTTGTCTTTCAGATAAAAGAACCTATCTGAACTGCATGCACTTAGAAATAAATTACAACTGATTTTTACAATTACAATGTGAGTTCAAGAGACAGGGAGAGAATGCAAAAGTAGACATTAACATTATACACTGTCACTCTGTGCAAGAATGTTTCTAGGTACCTCCTCTTTTACCTCTCCCTATAACTTTTCTTTATGTTTTCATCTTAATATTGTAATTAAAATGTGCAAACTCAATAAATGCAACTGTACACACTTGGTTGCCCCAGTGTACTGAGATGGATCCCAGGGATGCTGGAAAATCTCAAAAATAAGTGATACTTCTTATTTGTGAGTACTAACTCCTCTTCTTCAGAGATCTTCAGTGTTGTGACTAGTGCCTCTTTCAGATTATACAAGAAAGACTGGGACTTTCCAGCAGAGGCATCTGAGAATTTGCCTATATACGTGTCATAGGAAAAACAGAAACTGGTTTTATAATAACTTTTTTTTTTTTTTTAATTCTGTCATGACAACAAAGCAGTTGCCATCAAGGCATCTTTATGATTCTCTTATGTGCTTATGATCTATTTTTGAGGCAAATCTTGCTATTACACTAAATATTCTAATAAAATTATTATTTTCTTAGGGTATAGCTAGCATAGATAATTTTATATATACTAATAAGATCTAGAAAAAGGTAGAATTTGAACTTGCTATCTTTTGGTAGGTGAAAATGCACATCTTTTACATCTATGCACATCTAATGTACATCTATTCTGGACAAAAAGTTATATAGAATTACTTTTGGGATAAGTGTATTTTAGACAGAGCTTAAATGATGCATACAAACAAATGTGCTCTTCTCTTTCCTAGGGCACATGACTAAAAGTATCATATCAAATGAGAAATATACAGTTATATATAATAATAACCAAGAATCCTTACAGTTGTGAAAGCTCCTTTAGATCCTTAAATATATATGGAGGAAGTGATTCAATCTTGTTGCTAGCCAAATCTCTGCAGAAACAGGAAGGATACAGTAAACTCTTACTAGGCTCAATAATTTTACAAAATAGTTTTGTGATTTCAATATACACAATTCTATTTTATCTGCTAAAAGGATATTATTTATTCTATATGTTATCAGAAACTTGGACTAAAAAAAAGAATATTATTAAAACAAGGTGGGAAGCTAGATCCACCAGATCTCTCTCTGTCTTATTAGTCCAGGTGTACTATTAGATACACAACTTATGGTTATTTTGTTTCTGTCAAAAAGAAAGCAAAATACCTTTAATTTTTAATTAATTAAACATTGTTTCATGATGGGATTTCTTTCACATGGGCTAAACAGCACATCTGTACCTTAGTTTTTGTCTCTATTTTACCTTATTTTTACCAAACTTAAATCCCAATAACAGAGGATTAAGGATCTCAGTCCAACTGAAGCTGGCAAACTGGTCTAAAGGACACTGAAGGCACACATGCACTAGACTGGGGTGATGCAACATGAATTTTACTCTGTCTAGGGAACATAATGATCTTGTGAGCAAAAGCTCCAATATTATTGGTACAGACTATGCATTTTGTTGACTATTTCTTCCTTTTCAATACATATTAAAGAAACATAAGGAAGGATGACATCTCCAGAGCATGTTATATGAAATAAAATTTATGATGAATGGTATTTTTCAATATAAATTACAAAACTTTGTGACTTGTACAAATAAGAGAAGAAATCTACTCACAATTCATCTAACATATGGAGAGAAGAAAAGCTGTTTTCATTTAGAGAGCTGATTTTATTTCGTCTCATCACCCTGAAAGAATAAAACAAACTTATGTTGCTCCTTCTTGATATATATTTGGTTTAGGAGAAAAGGTTTTATAAACTTTAAAAATTTTCTCTTTTCTGCATCTTCAGTTTGAATTCGCCCAATTCAGTTAACAAGCTAATTTCATCTAGAAGCTTGTCATTTTATCATTTGGTAAGTAACTATTTTTGCGTATACATTCTAGAAATGCATGTACTTCTGCATATGTTTATACCTACATACACACCCATGGGAAGCTGGTGTAAATTGCCTGAGGTCAGGGGGAACACTGAATGGACTGGAAGGATTGTGACCTAATCGCATCCAGGCACATGGTTGTGCAATTTTTCATTCACTCTTATTTCGTCTGCCGCTGAACTTGCTCCTTAAATGAACAACCAGGATTTTAGAAACAAGGAGGAATCCAAGAATATGGGTACTGCACAAGAGGCAAAAATTGAAAGTGATAGATACCATGGAGACTACTTATCTCTCAAAAAGTGGAAGGGGATTGTCTGAATATGGTTACATCGTCACTGAAGAAACTTTGAGGAAAATTCTAGAACTGATGAGCCAGCCAACCTACCAACCAATCAAACTGTTTAAAATGAAGCAAAAAGCTATGCACTTTGTACGTGCACTGCTTTTTACTATGAGATTTTTGCCTCCAAGAGAAAAGTTATGATGAAACCTGAGTATCACCAAAATGAGTCAAGTTTAGTTGCACATTTCACTGCTGAACTTTACTATAAATGTAAACAGTGATTAATTCCCTGTGGAGGTAATTTCAAACCAAACACTTTAATTTAATATCTTCAAGAGATAAATAACTATGATACTCAGGAAACTTTTATATTAGCTATAATGAATCACTTGACTGTTCAGCACAGGCATATCTCACTCTGGCTAGCCAGCATATCCTATTACTTACAATACAGTTAAAGTGCTGCAGGAGATGAAAGTGGCATTTCTCACATGATGGATATGGTTCCCTTCAAGGTCTCTAGAATATAAAGAAAACCCCATTAATCACTGAAAATAAATCCAGGCAGTTATTCTAAGGTAATTAAAGAAAAATACTACCAGAACTTCATGACTGCACAGAAGAAAGTGGGAGCCATACATGTAATACTTCTGCACACTTAATTGATGACTTCAGGTCATCAACCCTGCAGTGACCCAGCAGGCACTCAGCAAGATCCAGTGTCCCATTAGAAGTGTCGTGGAAGTGCCATACAAAGATAATAGAATAATATTAGTCTAGTAAAATAAGGTATACTTACAGCCAGTTTAGTCTTGGCATATACTGGCACAGAGGTTTATCAGGCAAACGAGCAAGAGAATTATTCATCATTTCTCTGGAAAAAAAAGAGGAATAGTATAGTTAGTTATATTTGCCCCAAGTTACATTATAGAAAAAAAATTGACATCTCTTCTGTTTTTACTTTTGAAAAAAAAAAATTGAAATCTTGATTTATTTCTTATAGTTTTGACAAAATAGTACTGTTTTCTTAAACTTCCAGGTATTTTCCCCGTGGCATTCCATGGAGCAGTATTTTATCCTTAACTTGTTAATTAGCAGGTAAAGACATTAATTTCTCTGCTATTGCAATAAAACATAGCAATCCAACACAATGTGCAGTTGAGCAGTGGTGGGTCATAGACAGTGATTCGGGGCTGGGCTGCTGCAAGGGGCAGGGACTATGGGACACCCTCCTCCTGCATCATGGCTCTGGAGGATAACTGGAAGTGCACATCTGCTGCAGCTGCCTCATCCTTGCCCTCTCAGTGATGCCTTTTACCATTTTATTCACCCATCTCTCCTAGTCTTTTCCAGTCACAGCTTGTCCTACTCCAGCACATTTTGCCCAGGGTAAGAAAAAGCTGCAGATGAGCTGCCAGCACTCTGTGGTAAGCAAGCACAGTCATTATAAAAAGCTTGTTAAATGTATGTGCCCTTTCTATTATGTTCTTTCAAATAACTCTTTTGTATCTTATTTCATACTTACAGAAGAATAAGTGATTTGAGTCCATAAAATGTTAATGGATAGATCCGATTTATCCTATTATTTTCAATTATCCTATAAATTACAGCAAAGCATGTATCAGATTGATAATTGACTTGAATATTAAATTGAACAGATAATAAAAAGTAAAATACTTAATAGTGGATTTTGTTAAATATTCAGTTATACTACTTAAAAAAATTAGCACACTACTCCGTAAGAGGTTAAACATTAATTGAACTAATTTCCCTTCAGAAAAATTTAATTAAAAAAATTAATTCTGAGAAAGTAATTACTTTCAACTTAGAAAAAGTGTTTTCCTTTGTGTTTTTTAAATTCTTTGATCAAGATACTTTGAATGGATTCTCTGTGAAAACAAAACAGCACAACACAGTAGTGTTCTGTGAAGATCCAACAGTCCCAAAAATGTAAGAAGGTTAGACATACTATTTGTTTACTTTTAATGACTATTCCTAGTCAAAACCTGTCCAAAAAGCAGTAATAAACCAATATTTCAGATTATGACATTTATTTTGTCTGAACATTTCAAGCATTATTCACAGGAAAAGATCTGTAAAAAACTTACCTTTCTACTGTTTTATGGTATCTGAGTTATTTAATTTATTAATTTGAAACAAGTAATTGCTAATAGACATTATTTACTATTGTATATGTGCATTTTTACCTTGCACAATATAACAGGACTTCCTTAGTTATTATCTATGCACAAAAATGAAAGGTGTCCAAATATTCCTGTCTTTAACTAACTATTTATTGAATAAATAAACATACAAATAAGAAAGCAACATACAGCCATTCAAGTCTGTGGAGGTCTGCAAAGACGAAAGGCTCCAAACTAGTTATCTTGTTGTTACTCAGGTATCTAAAACAGGATCAACCAAAGATCAATAAATAGAATTATTAGTTAGCAGTAGATGCATGAAAATGAGTTTTAATGTTATTTTTTCCTTGATAGTTTATCAGAAAACTGCTACATTTTTCATAATGCTAATTTTGGAGTATGGTAATTTTCATGCCATTGTTTGACCACAAGACTCTCTCTAGTTAGGACTTTAAGAACAATTATTTGTCTTATCTATAAGAAAGCACAGCCAGCTAATTATTTTCACTGTGTCATATTTTAGGCCCTCCTCTGTTTCCTTCTGTGGAGTGATTTGTTCCATGAATGTTCCCAGGACCTATTCAGCTTTTGATAAGGATATTAGTCATAAATGCAGATGCAGAATAATGGAAAATAAAGGCTGAAAAAGAAGGGGAAGGGGTACTATAAATGGTCTGGGAAGATAACAACAGCAGTTGTAATAACTGATAATCAACTACATTCATGTGATGGAAAAAAAAAGATATACAAATTAAAAAGAACTTTCTTTTTAAAAAATATTGCAGAAAAAATCTTAAGCAATGCAATTTATGTGTTATCTCTTAAAAGCATCTCTTAGAAGTTGGAAGCACCTTTTAAAAAGCTGCTGCAAAATAAAGAAAAAGGTATTCTTCCATTACCTATACTGGTTACTCTGAATTGCTTCTGTAAACCAAAATAACATCATTAAAGAGTTTTCCATCACAAGGTCTCGCTTTCATTTTACTTCTTTTTCATTCTCTTTGACTTTCTGTAGGGTAACTACCATACTATCTCCCACTTCCATTTTGAGGATATGGGAAATAGGAGTGAAGTATGGAGCCAGCTTGCATTTTCAAAGTGTCCTGCACAGATAACTGTCCTTCACAGATAATTCTTAATCTGTCTTTACTTTCTCAGTCCAATCGTTGAGTTAAAGATTTGGACCGTTTTGCAGGTTCATAACATGGAATGAAAGAGAGAGAGACATCCATAGCGACTCTCAGAGCTCTGACTGCTGGTTTTTACTTCAATAATCTAAAAGCAATACTTACAGTTTTGTCAAATTGTATAATCCTTTAAAAGCACGTTCAGATACAGCTCTGATTTTATTATTCTGAAGATACCTAAGAAGATAGAAACCTAACAATTAATTCTCTAAACAAAGTGAAAGCAAACACAAGTAAATAATTAAAATCTATCAGCTAAACTGAATGTACATTTTATACTTTAAAATAAGCTTTCAAACTTGTTACACCTTAAATTTGACAATAACCATTTCATAGCTATAGCTGCAAAGACTGCAAAGGTGTTTTTAAAGAAATACACACAAAGAGAAGAATTACAAAGTTTATTCAAAGGGATGCTTGCTTTGCCTGAGATGAACGATGAAGTGGTTGTTTGCAACCTCCTTGATTAGGTCCTAAACTTGCAGTGCTCACCTGTGTGACCTGATCTTTGTGTTTAGCCAGATCTCTGCTACAACCAAAATTTTGCACAGAAAATGTCACTTTAAAACAATTTTTGAATTTTCCATTTGTAATATCAGAGACATTATGCTGCATTTTTAAGATAATATAATAAAAATGTAAAGCAAATCTTACTAGTCTTCTGTAAACTAAAGATACTAATTTTTAAAATTCTGATTTAGCTACTTGATGAAGCTACTTTGATGAAATAATGAGTTGAAAATAATATCAGCTGCAAATATTAAAAATTTTTCAAATATTTTTAAAGCATTATATTGTTATTCTCTAAGTAATATTTAAATATAAGTTCTTTTAATTAAATTACAGTTAATAAAGCATCCAGATGCATTCCTGTTAAAGCAAGAAGAAATCTGACATTGGGCTTCTGTCAAACACTGTTCAAGACCTTTTGGAAAATGTAAACCATTCAGATCAGAAGGGTGTGAAGTCAATATTAGAAGCAAATGTTTTGTACAGATAGATACGGATGTGTTGTGTTTCTTATAATGAAAATGTACCTTTCAAGCCTGTGAGTTCATAATGATGCTTAACTTTCAGAACACAAGATGGTGCTGCAGTACAGCACAGTTCCCATAAAAGAGAGCTTTAAACTGGCGACATAGGAGCACTGCTCTAAACTTTTGCATTTAAATAATTTCACTAATTCCAGATCAAGACAAATTATTGAAGTCTATTGAACAACATAAATGTTACGCACTGTAAAATATTACACAGTATTATTCTGCCATAACAATTTGACTAGTTGGGGCATTATCGAGTTGGTACCAGACATAATTAGAAGTAAAACCATTTAGCACGTGAGTGAGCTTCCCATGACAGTGGGAAGCTTGAGTTTCCAAACTTTTGTTTTGCAGAATAAACGGACTGACTTACTTTAATTTACTTTTGCATATACTGTTCATTAAAAATGTAACTTACTTCAGACGCTGTGAAAGTTTAGCATTTTTTTGGTATAAAGCAGTCAATATAAAAACATTAAATACACAGAAATTATGGTTTTGAAAAAAGACAGATGTCAAGTGAAGATACTTGAGCCAAACAGGCTACACATGATGTATTGAAGGGTGAAACTAACCAGAATTTTGTTACTCAGATGTTAAGCTCTGTGAGTGTGTTTATATGTGAGAAAGAGAGGATGAATGTTTAAGGCACTCTATAGATATTTTAAGTTTAGGCACTTCCTTACAGATTTTTAAGATCTTGATATTTCTTGAAAACATCAGCAGAAAGTTTTCTTAGCATATTCCTCTGAAGAGACCTGTAGGAATGAATGCATACAGTAAAACTACTGTCCCAGCTTCCTACAATGATGCTACTTTTGTTATTCAATAAGAGCAGATCTCACACTGCTAAATAATGAAAGCAACATGAAACCACATGAACATGCTACTTCTGTTTGTCTAAATACTTGCATCTATTTAAACAGTAAGATAAATGCTTTATAATAATAAAGAAAATCTTCCATGTCCCCAGAAAACTGGTAATATAATAGTTAAACCTAAGAATTAAAGACTACAGATTTATTTCAAATCTCAAATGCATATAGAGCTTATTTCCCAGTTCATGTGTCACTATGTCCCTGTCTCCTCTGGGGATACTCAAGTGTCCTGGCAAAACCAAAATTCCTTCAGAGCATGGTTGGATTAGAAGAGAATCTAGCCTGAAGGCAGCTGAACCAACTCAACAAGGAGAACGCCAACCACGAGTGAGCACAGCCTGGTACTGTTCGGAAGGATCTGTACCTTTGCTCTACAAGGCAGATCCTCAGCTCAGGACAGCTGATGCTGCACTCTGCTCACCACACATAAAACTGCCTCTCAAACAGTGATGTGCAAACCAAGTGCACATCAACCATTTTCTGATCTCTTAAAAGAGTTTGGCTTATACATACACATCTGCATGATGACTCAACCCACATTAAACCCTGTTAAATAACAGCATATTCAGACACATAAACTGAGAACTAAAAAGATTTGCTCAAGCAAGTAGCTCCACTGATTTAATTACTGACTACTGACAGAAATACAGACTAGGAATATTGGCAGGATCATAGTATAATAAAAAGGTTCCAAGGGTTAAGCATTGTGTCTTTAAAGGAAACATTTCTTCTGTAGATTTCTTAAGATTTTCTCAAAGACATGCTAGCTCAAGTCACTCTTACAAAAATGAAATGATCACTTCACACAGAGTTTTTTAGTTTCTTTTCTCTCCTTTTATGTAGGGAAAATCTCTACTTAATACATTAAAGTACTTGTCAGCAGGAAGACACGGTGCTTTCCAAGCACCACCTGAGCCAACTGATCATAATTATAAGGCGGAAGTTGTGAAAAGGTTTCAAAACTGATAGTCAAACCTGAACAGAGCAAGAGACCATTTTACTTCTTTACTTACATTATGGTTATGTTTGAAGAGACTGATGGGACAGCTCGTAAATTGGCAGCATCACAGAAGATTTCCAGCCCTTGACAGGTACACTCTGATGGCACATCACCAGCCACTGCATGAGAACAAGAATGTGGTTGTGGCAAAAAGTAGGGTGTGAAGAAATGTGGTGTAAAAGAACAGTGAGCACAAAGACAGATGAGGCAGGCTCTGTTACACAGAAATTAAGGCACATGTTTTTACTTAATTGATTTAGACCTGGTAAGAACCTAACAATAAATATAAAGGAACACAAAAAATTATTTTACCTCCTGACCTCTGTGAAAGAGCTTTTAAAAGCTCTTGAGCCTTAGGTTCAATATACAGGAATCTGGCATGGAATTTTTGCAGCTATTATTTAGATTATTCAGTCTTCTTATTTTACTAGAATGAGCACAATTTTGTCTGGGCGAAAATGGGTTGAAAATGGGTCAGGAAGTCTTTGCTCCTTTTCAGCCCAACTCTGCATTTTAAATTAGTGCTCACAGTAGGCAGCAGAATCAAGAAGTCTGTACAAAGGCCTGCAAAGTGGAGCAGGTTTGCAAGTTTCGTTTGATGTACAAAGAAGTGAACTGAGGGGGATGTTGCCTTCATTTCACTCTGAAATATGTGTGAAATATATGTCTTTCCAACAGTATCAGCATATTCAAATAAACATTTATATTATCCTCCTAATTGGAATATGTTAATTGGCCTATGTTTGACACTTCTCTTGCAGAAAATGAATCATCCTTAATGGAACTGAAATTAACTTCAAATTAGCATTTGTTTATCTGAAACATTAATTTTGTTTTACTATAAATGAAACTACACTCTCTTTCTCTTCCTGATAAGCATATATTTGCTGTGTATTTTTCTCTAGGAATCATAATTAATAATCATTCAAATCATATCTGTATTTACTTACAGCACTCAGGTGTCTTTTTCTGAAATGCATACAGAGATTTCAGTTTGTTGTACTTGTCCTTTGTATAATGTTTATCAAACTGCAGAGACCATCCATTGTTGTCTTCTAATAAAAAGAAACAAAACCACAATGCAAACAGACCAGAAATAAAAGACATTAGAATGCAAATAGAAGGTAGAAATGTCTTCATCTAGTTTAGTTGCATCAAGTTTTATCTAAATAATATGAGTTTTTTTCCCCAGAGCATTTCACAGACCATTAGATAACCTTATCTTATAGAGCTGCCTAATCACACACTGCTATGGAGATTATAAGCTGCATAGCAGGAACAATTTATTATATCTTCAACAACATTTTCTGTGACAGTCACACTGAAAAAACTACAATCTTGTCATTAGAAATTTTTCTCTACATAGGAGTCTAAAGATGAGAGGCAACCACATTTTCCTACATCTTTAAATGTGCGGGTTTGTCACTTTGTCCTCACAAACTGAAATGATTACTATGACTGACTCATTTTTTCAAAGAGCCGTCTTGTACTATCACAGCCTATAACTTCTTTTCTGAAAATCTAGATGAAGGCCAAAGGAGCACTACTTTTCAAGAGAAGCAGGGACTTGGTGTAATGTATTCAAGTCGTCGTGTTTAAGTTAAGCTTAAGAGTTGTCTTACACAAAACCTGATTCCATGTTGCCAGTTTGGTCACTGTGCATAAGTACACTGGAAATTAGTAGTTTATGGCTAAAAAAGCAAAAACTGAAGAGCAAAAATTTCAGCTCCTTCCAACAAATGGACAGTTCAAGGTACAGTGGTGCTGGAAATAATTTCAGATCTGTTAGGTATTTGTTTCTTGGACGTCTATTGTGTATGGGAGATCTGTAAATTAACTGATCAGGTAACCACTTCCAAAACAGAGTGGAAAGGGAAATGTAATTTGCCTTTAAAAGCTGTGATTTGATTTTAGTTTTATCAATTTGAGTCTGACTTCTCTTTACCTTTGACACACCCTTTTAGCATCTCATTTAATGAATAAGCACAGTAGCAGAAATGCTCCTAATGCATTTTGAACTAAGGGAAAAGTATTGGCAAACCTGCAGAAACATTGCTGCCTCCTATTTTAAATCCTTAGAAGCAGCTGAGTTTTAGGACTGCCTGCAACACGGAATTTGTCATTGGTGAAGCAATGAGAACAGATCCTTTGCCAAGTGGAGAGTGCCTTATAAACCTACTGCCCTGTAGATGGGACCATGAATTAATGAATATTTAGCTGGAGCACATCCATTGACTTTCATTTGTATGACTGCACCTGGCAACTGGGACCTCAAGAAACTAGTGGGAATACAGCATATGCAGAGAAGGTAAGATTTAAGAAGAAAGGAATTTTTCACTGAGTGTTTTTAAAAAGAAATTTGTAAAGATGGTTTAAAAATGAGATTATTCTTGAAGTTTTAATCATACCAAATAAATGTTTTGTAGTCAGGAATATAGTCTCAAAATACTTTGATTTTCTAAATCATAATTATGTTCATAGAAAGCTTTGGACAACTAACCACTTATATGCCATATAGTTAAGAGCCATGAATTCTAATACATCTGTAAACCAATGAACATATAGAGTATAATTTTTCTGCATTGCCCTGCTTCTGACACTAAAGAGTGGATATGCAAGATTTTATTCCCCCTTTCTGCACTTTTAAAATTCTTTGCCATGTGACAAAGCATGTACAGGAGGTGACATTACTGCACTTCATATCTGCAGAGAAAATGAGCAGGGCCTCCCACACTCATGGGAATGATGGAGCAGCTCGCTACAAAGGGAAGGTTCAACAGCATTTCTGAGGAAATTGAGAGGCAGCTGTGTATTTTTGGGTGGCCATAAAAAAGAAAAGGAAAAAAATCACAGTGAAGATGGATTATTCTGTACTGGAATCATTCCAGTTGTTCCGAGTTTCTAGTCAGTTCATTTCAAATAATGGCTTTTCTCATGGCATTGATTTTCTTGCCTTTTACTAGAAATACAAAGACATACCTAATCTGACAAGTTGTTAAAGGTTTTTTGACCTGCAGAAATATATGCTTTGGGCCAAGTTTTATGCCCAGGCCTGGGGCAGTCTTTATTTTATACAAATTATTTTTTCAAATCCCGGAAGAATGTATCGTGCAAGTAACTATATTTAGTACAACTATTTGGTGAAGCACTCAACGGCAGAACTGTAAATCCCTTCGTGATTGTTTCGAGTTTATATGGAAGGTTTGTGACCTGTTTACCTCTTTTGAGGCGAGGTTCTCCAAACACTCTAAGAAATGACTGGTAACAGTACTGGTCTTGAAATCCCAAATCTATCATTAAGAGAGTACAGCTTAGATGAGAAATTGCTTTTCCCCAGAGCCAGTTCTAAAATAGATTATGTTGGCTGTGCTTCTGTTAAAAAAGCCCAGAGATCTAGGAAAACAAGGCATCATCAAATCTTCTTTTGCATGGGATAAGTGAAATAAGTGCTGGTAAACTGCATTTATCTTACTACAAATTAGTACACTGTTTCTTGCTAAAAGTTGCCAATTACTACTTCTGATGGGAATGAGAAAGAGCATGTTAATCCTGCCAAGCTACAGATTTGAGTAATCATTTCAGTGACAGATCCAAGAAAATATCATCTTTGCTCAATTAAAGACACACCTCTTACTTAGTATGGAGTTTATGACCAGGATGTTATCTATATGACTTTACCCTTCTCTCTGTGTCTTCATTGGCTATTATGCAGAGAAATGCTATCAGTTAAATGCATGAAATACTCTAAAAAGACACTGTTGTGTCCCCTTTTGATTTTGCCTTTGTTAGTAGTGGTCATAGCCCGTGGACATATTCTTTCTATCAGCTATTCAAATAAGCTTTCTCTTGCTATAAGAAATTACTTCAGGCTTTTCACAAAGATATCTTTTCATACAAGGAGAACCCATGCACTCCAGACAAGAAGCATTTCCTTTAAAAATGTTTACAGATGAAGAAATATAATTGCCCTTTTCCACAGTGTTGAGGCACACCGTACACCCTACTGTGTGTCACTGCACACTGATTGCCTCCTGTACCTTCTGAGTAGTTGAAATGTCTGCTTATATATGACAATGCAATCACAGTAAAACAGACAGGAAATAAATAAATTCAAATAAGGTTTACAGTTCTCCGGATGAGCTAGATTACATACCTACAAAGTTTATTCCTGATTTTATAACAACTTCATTAAGCTAGAGCAACTTTTAAGAAAATGAGCAGGCTCAAATTTCCAAAAGATAAACATCTTCTCAATATTGCATCTTTATTCCCGGAAAACACATGCATAGAGGAGTTTTTTAGTTTTATAACAATACTTTTGATCTATATAAATTATTCTGATTTTCTATTCAGTTTTTCTTCAAGTATTTTCAGATTTTAAAATAAATTGAAATAAGCTAAAGGCATGAATACACCTATGAAACCTGTAGCTGCTTCAAAGTTCCCTTAGCAGTAAGCCATTACAATGGAAACCAGGAGAGACTTAAGTCTAGTGAAATGTAAAAGTTCTTCTTAGTTATCAACAATATTTAAAGATCTCAATACCAAAATTGATTTAAAGCCTCCAGAAGTTCAGCAAAGCAATTCCATTTGCTGATACTTGCACACCAGAGAAAACCTGATTATTTTAGTACTATATACTGTGGATGAATGGCAATGACAGCAAGAATAAAATTTGACCATATAAAAGAAAATTTCCATGTGAAGCTTGAAAATCCTATCTTTTGGCAAGTATTTGCTACATTTTAAGTATACTATTGACTATCAAAAGTTTATTTTAAGCTTCACAAACAGAATTTATTATCTAGTGCTCAAAACTGAATAGTGCCTCATACATTCAAATCTCATATTTTAAGTAGGATGGGAAATAATGCCATGCCAAAAAACATGAGACCAACTATAAAATTATTCTTTATTAGTATTAATTTCAAATAAAAAGTTGTAAGGTCTTCTGCAATGTCCTGAGGCAAAAATGGGAAACTGAGACCCTCTGATATTCTCATCCCTTATGAGTAATCCTGTAATATTACAACATTTATCTTTTGTGTAGATGTTTTGAAACATAGAAATTTAGATTTCTGCTAAGGAAATCTAGAAGATGATTTAATGAATCTACAGAACTGCAATAATTTTCTGTCAATCTATAGAGCTTCAAAGAAACACATATGAAAATACCATGAGATTATATAGAGTATTATTTTATGCTGTTAAATTTTTGTAGACCCTTTAAAAAAAAGAGATGTAATATGTTGTAACTTATTATACAAGGCAAGCCAGTCACCCAGTGAGTGCATGGCACACAGTAGCAGATGAGGTCTTGTGCTTTTAGAGGCAAATAGGTGAGAGACTTCAAACAGCCGCTCCCTGCCCCTGTTCTTCTGGAAACCTTTGTGATTTTCAGCCTGTGACCTACTCAGAGCTTAACGAATCTCTGTAAGTGAACTTTACAACTGGGGAGCAGAATGCTGTCTTTTGTTCAGGGACCTCTTAGGCCTGGGAGCAACACAATGGTAAATACATTTAGCCAGTGAAGAACTCCTCCAGAGTCAGAAACAAATTAAATGTGCATGCCTGTTCTTGCTTCACTGGACTGGAAAAATGTGGCTATGACACTGTGATTAAAAAACAAATGCAGACACACTGCAACCATTGCCTAGCTGCCAAAAAAACAGTTTTGCAGAACTATTAGCAAAATTGTCCAGAAGCCAAATTTTTAAACACTGAGGAAAGCTGTGCTCTCAAAATAGCTCAAGCTGCTTTGTTCCATTAACTGCTCTGCATAATTAAAGGTACTGCTTATGAAAAAAGATAAAATCAAACACTAATACATTGTCTTTTCAATTGCCCATTTTATTGTTGATAGTAAGTAAAGTGTAGTCAAATGTGTAACAGCAGTTGCTGTTTTTAGTGTCCCATTCACAGCAAAGCAATCTGGTTTGCAGAGGTGCAAGTGAATAGGTACAAAGTGAATATGATTTTGGTTTTGAAATAAATAAGAATTCTGGTGGTTGAATTTTTTACAATTCTTATGTTAAAATACCTTTTATTCTAACTAGTGTTATATAATTGTTTCCTCTGGAGATTACTAGTAATAAATGAAGAACCTCTATTAACAATCAGTTCTGAGATGGAGCATAGGAGCTATTCAGTATGTGATATGAGAGTAACCCTGATTTTAAGCAAAGTGTAAACTGTATCTACTAAATTCTTAATTAAGTTTGAGCTAAACAAAAATTGAGGCATTTATTTATGAAAGTTATATATCACAAACTGCATGGGAAGAGACTGTATATTATATCTGCTCTTTCTGTGACAAGTTGCAGGAGATCACAACCTAGATTTCTTCATCTAAAGAAAAAAAATTAAAATCACTGCCCTTCCAAATAGTCTTCTCTACTTCTCTTTAGGAAGGCTGGTACATGAGTCACTAACACTGGTTTTTGGAAACATACAAGCTTTTCATTAGTTTCCTAATTATGGAAAGTTATTATTCTTTGCTCACTGAAGACAGTGAGAGTCTCTCTGTTGATTTTAATGGTGTCAGCCCAGGCCAGTTCTCATTAGGCTCAGATTTGCTCCATAAGATATGTTGTGGTCCAAACCCCAGGTGTTGTGGCTGGATATTTTACATCAGTTGTATTATTTGTGTTTTGAATTAGAACAGAACCCAATAAATACAATAATTGTATAGATTTTGACTGCATGTTTGTGTACTATCAAACCTCAATGGAAGTTAGTAAAAACTTCTAAATCTGAAAGCAGTGTTATTTATAAAGAAATGAGTGCACTTGTACTTTAGATACAAGGTATTTTAAGAACATGTAGGTACAGGATGATGACACGTAATTATATTAGTGACAGAGCAATAGGGTTGTGAATTCAAGACACTTCATAAAATATGCTTTTAAACTGGCCAGGTAGGATGTAAAGTCCAGAGAAAAACCCAGTACCTTGTGAGGTCTGATCATATCTCAATATTTCTCCCGAACTAAATTCAAGAGTTGATGGGTGGTTTTGAAACAAGAAACTTGAGCTAAGCTACTCTACAATTTACGGGAAAGCTTCTTTCCATGAACTGGCATCACATTAATGTTACAGCTAATTTACAGTTCCGATGACCAAATCATGCTGATGATCCAGCAGAATGTATGGAATATTAGGAACAATATTGCAACAAAGATCACACAGGAAAAACAAATATTCAGTCTCTCAGTGGTTTAAAATTTAACTGCATTAAGGATTTTTGCAGCACTTTGTAATTAGCATGTTATGACTACAAAATGGTAACTGACCCAGTGTTGTATCCAGAAGAGATAATTACACAAAAGTTGTTAGACTGAGAATATTAGGCTTTTATCACTGCATGTAATAGTAGGATAATTTTATTTAGGGAAAGCTGACCCTTATCTAGGACTAAAACTTGCTCATTCAGTCCTCTAAGTAAACAGCATATCAGAGAACTTAGAAAAAGAAAAAATAAAGTGAAAGTTTTAAAATTTAAATACGTAATTAGGAGCAGATTAAAGAATTACTTTTTGTTTGTGTGTACTACTGTTGAGTCTAAAGCGACTTATATAGTAGGTATTTTCAAAAAAAGCAGAAAACAACCATGGATGATTACTGGCAATGTTAGTTTACTTCTGTCCAAATGCATGGAGTACATTTATGTTACAATTTATTTTTTCATATATTTTTTTCAAGTTTTCACGTGTTAGAATTTGTTCATCTAAGCAAACATGCATCTTGAGATAATAAAACATGTAGGCTCAGTGAAAAGTTACATCAAAAATATTCTGTTTTTCATTAATCAACTGCTGTCTTAATCTACTGTTGTTAGTCTTAATTTTGTTTTATCACCAAGCATCAGTGCCAAAGCAGAGATCCCAGAACACTTCTTTCCATGAATTTGTATTTGGGAATATGTAACTGGCACTTTTTCTATGCCACTGGGTGTCAAAGAGTTTGCCTAGAGATTGTTTAGACTATATTAACAGTAACACTGCAGCTGTAATGTCTTCAATGTAAGAAATATTAGTTTCTTCTTTTAGGAACAAATCCCATGTCAACACTGCCATAGCATTAGGAGAGCAGATTTTGTGATTATGCCTAGTATTTATCCTTCCTGCTCACGTTTAAAAAACCAGTGAAGTAAACAAATGTTCTAACCTCCCGTCTATAAACACCAAGTAGCTACAGAATCAAATCTTACTGTTGTAAACAAAAGGGAAAAGTTCTTACTTAGAAAATCAGCCAGGAGCCATTATGTTTGAAGTCAAATGTAGTCTCAGTAGGACAAAACAGTATCAAACTTGCTCTGCTTAGCCGACTTGATCCTTAAACAAGCTTGGGCACAGAAGGATGCTGGAATTGCTATGTCTTTTTTTTCCCCTGCACATTTTGAATTTTTTTAACAGAAACAAAAACACCAGGTGAAGTGTCATACAGGCTAAACTGCTTCACAATGCCCTCAGCCTAATTAAGAACGTGGTGTTTTGGCAAGGATGACCATGAAGGAGAACATCAGAGAAAAATTTACTGCCATGCTCAAATTTATAAAAGGAAATTCCTCAAAACCTTAAACTTTATGATAATTTACAAAACTTTAAATAAATTATTTTTATGTAAAAGTATTATTATCATGACAGATTTGCAGAGACACTCACTTCTGCTTGATGGACTGTGTTTTCAAGTTAGGAAGATAAGATTGTATTTTCCATGCACATTTAAGGTTATCTAGTGATAGATGAAGCATAGCCTCCCATCACTGCAGACATGATAAATTGCTAGCTTCCTCCTCTTATTGCAGTTTACTACATTGCCTCTAGCTCTTCCCCGTTAGGATATCACACACAGTATTTTATTGGTTTTGGGAACCAAACTAGGTTGCAAAGGCATATGAGCTTTCACTCTACTGTAAAATATCAGCTATAATTCATGCCTTTAGAGAAGGGGCAGAAATGCTGAAGTTGAGTCGGCAAGCAGGATGTTCACACCCTGATGTTAAGCTCTAACACAGGAGCCTGAGACTTAGAGTCTGTTCCCAGCTCTACCTGTGATCCTAGTTTGAGGTCATTTCTCTTCTCTGGATCTTACTTTTATGTTTATTATTTGGATGTGGAGAGGATGGTGAAAAGAGGAAGCAGAATTGAAGACGACACCACAAAGCCAATCTTTATGTGCCTGGGCTGGATACGAGCAGTGATTACAGCACATCTGAGCACACATCTCTCAGTGAGGATTTTGTTTAGTTTGAAATATTTATAATCATGTTTTGCTGTTACCAAGCACACACAGTGCCTGAAACAGGATTAATACTGCAAATTATCTCAAAGACTACAACAATAAACGTTTCTATAGGAATAAAGAGGGGAATGAGAAAAATTTCCTAAATAAGAGAAGAAAGGGAAGGAATTTCTATAAGATAGTTGGAGTGACGGGTTTCATTATTTTCAGAGGCTCCTATCATGTTGGTCTCTTTTGCACTGCTGCCTTTTTGTTTCAAGGGCTTTCAAACCGTTTTATAGTAATTCTCTTGAAAAATCTACATGCGTTTTTTATGCTAGTTGCTTCTTATTTCATTCACTGCTGTTTCTTATAACTGTTATTTCAGTAATTGCAGTTGCTGCTAATATTCAGCACAATTAAAGGCTTGTATTGAACAGTTCAATATTAGATTTTCTTGTGTTTAGAGTGCTTGTTGTTTTATTGTTTTGTTGTGTTTTCAAACAGCAGTATTATATTTTCAAAAGAAGTATATTTTTTCCCTTTTCTTCTTCATCATATTGTTCTTTCCATCACAGGAAGAACTACAGTCTGTGACACATTTTTGCTTTCTTTTTTCTTATGTCATAATACTGGGTTTACTGTAGGCTTTATATTGTGCTTTATCATTACCAAAGAAATTGTTAGTAAAGCAGTTGGTTTATATAGCTTTGTTTGAGATATATGCATTTAAAAAAAAAGGAAAAAGGTATTTCTGAATTCCTTTGAGGGTCTACACTGATTTTTCCCTCCCAACACTTGTTGAGTTGAACCCTGTAGATTTGCCAACTCAAAGTTCTCATTCAAACTGGTGACAAAGTGTTTAGGAATTTAAAAGCTGAGCTACGTAATTAGAATACCTTGTGGATGAGATTAAAAATTCCAATGGTACTGCATGAAACAATTACTATACTGGAATAATTTATTTTTTAATTTCTTTTCTGTAACCAGGAGCAATAACTTCAACGGAAAACTAGTTGTAAATTTAAAAAATGGGTAGAAGGAGCCAGACATAACTGCTGGCACAAGCCAGGCACGCTGAAGTGGTCCTGGGAAACTGATGGGAAAAAAAACCAACACAGATTGTTTCTTTGTCTCAGGAGCTAATCACTGAGGCTTCCTTTCTTGTATTTTAAGGAAGATGAATAGTCACAAAACAGAGTTATCCCACAAAGATCCCCACACTTACTACAGTGTAGAGGCACTGCAGAAAATCTCATCAGGACATTCCATATTCTCAGGAAAGGAAGTGACTCTTTCTTTAACTGAACAACAAATTTGACTACAATAAAAATTTTTGAGAAAATATTACTACTGAATATTACTATAATCTGTTATACATGGCATGCATTTCTCAATAAGAATAGGGAGTCAAGATATGAGAAAAACGTCATGATATGACAAAAACATCAAAAGTACAGTTTTCCCAGTAAGTCAATACAATGACTCTTCATCTTTTGTAATTTAGGTTTTCAGAAATCAAGGCTAACTCATTCTTGAGTTACTAGACATAGAAGAGAATTCAATATTGCAGCTGCATTGTCTTGCATGTTCCTTCCTATAGAATAACACTAAGGCATTGCAAAGGACTTGATGAAGTTTGTTTGTTTTTTCAGGGTTCAGTAATAAATCATTTCTTGCAGCACTGTCCCTGCTCATTGCCAATCCATGTTACTTCTAATTGAATTTTTGAAATTTATTTTCAGTAATCCAAGAATACCTCAGTTCTGTATCAGTAATGACACAGATGAGGAGCAAAGAACTCTCTTTGATTAATGGACTCAATGATCTTAAAGTTCTTTTCCAGCCTAAATGATTCTGTGATTCTGTACTGTCTTGTACTTCCAATAAAAAAACTGTTTCTATACTAGTTGGCATTATATCAAGCTGGATGCTTTCAGCAAGTCCTTGTACAATAGACCTTGTGGTACTATACAGAAATTAAACATGGATAAAGCAACTGTTTATGGACCTCGGACTTCTTAAACATAAGAGGGCAACACCATCAGCAATTTCTGCCACTGTAGGCCAAGATGATTACAGGAAAATTCACATACCATGAGAACAACCACTTTCAAAACCTCGTTGACTTTGCTGAGAGTGCTGGTGAAATTTTACCATATTTTGTTTGAAATTTCCTTCAGGAAATTTCTTTCAGTATAAACAGCTTGGAATTTTCACTTAATATTTTAATTCTTCTCACTCCTTCCACCCAGATCTGATGACAACATGCCTGGCTGGAACAGGCAAACAGTTCATCTGCTTGGCTCCAGAGGGCTGGAGGCAGTGTGTGAGGCAGGGCATCATGCATCTGGCTGTCCTCCATGGCTACAGGCAAAATACTAAGGAATAGGAAGCCTAGTTTCCCCATCTGCCATGGAGCAGCAGCTCTGGAGAGTACCTCTGAAAATATGCAGGCTGTTTGTAAGATGACAATAGCAATAAATAAAACGTGCCAGGGCTGATTTTCTCTCCCCTTGGTCTTAGGTCATAACCAAATGGCTAAATTCTCTTCTCACAAGATATAGGAGCCCTTTTCCAGATTATCCCAGGTCTGAGCTGTGTCCAAACACTGTGGAAGAGATGTGGTTCAGCACAAACTAAAGCTGTGCCAGGGCCATGCTCACCAAAAAGCAGCGTGGATGGGTAAGTGCCCATGCAAAGCCTATACCCTGGTCCTATCCAGTTTGCAGTAGAGGTAAAGCCTACAAGCCAAGCTCACAGCTACCATCCAGAGGGGCCAGAAGTGATAAGAATCATAACAACATGCAGAAGTGACCTGACTATGTGTATTCCCTGACATTTTTACTTTTTCAAAACCCAAAGCCTGCTTGTAGTGCAGCATGCATAGCACACTCACACAAATGTGTTTCTATCAAATAAGTACATAAATGATTTCTGAAAACCCTTGACAATTCTTCTAAATTTTGTTTCCCACATTTAGCCATATTAAGCTTTGCATAAACTGTGTTGGAGCACACATTTACCTCTCCTCAGAAGTGACCTTTGATAGATCACATACATCCCTTTGTACACATCAAAATAACATACGGAAACAAGTCCAAAGCAAGGATAAAACTGGATAAACTGATACCATATACGAAGAAAAATGTGGTCCATTCTTCTCACCTAACAAATGGCTTGTTGGGTGGCTTTATCAGCTAAAGCTGACCTGCTGCATCCTCTGCAAAGCATGTAACTTTTCTATTCCTAACACTCTACAGTCTTCTCTTTTGTGTGAGCGCTGTATGAGTTTCAGTGACTACAGGTGCCAAACTCAAAGAAAAGTCTCAACTACGTACCACAGTTGTCTTCGTCGGCCCGATTCCCACAGTCATCCTCCCCATTACAGTGAAGTTGCTGGGGCAAACACTTTGTGATGTTGCCACACGGAAAGTAGCCCAGGGGGCACCTGACCCCAGTTCCAGATATATGATCTTCCAAAGAGTCACAGATGACTAAATGGGAACAACAAAAAAAAAATATGCTTACTTTATGATCTGTTTAAAGGTATTTGATAGTATGCTTTTATAAATACTCATTTACATTTGAATGTGAGTATCAAGCAACAAATACATATGAGTTTGTTGGAAATGCAATTACAAATAGTATATGAAATACTTGCTAAACTTGGCAAAAAACTGTTATATTGTTAACTTATTAAAATTTTCATTCATATAGAGCAAACAGGTAATTCCTCCCCATGCATCCTCCTAATAAGACCAAAATGTTAGTCGTATAAGACAAATGACCTAAGGCCACTATTTTAAAGGGTTGTTTCTCTTTTCTGTAGAAACTAATTAATGATAGCAATATACCAGATAAGCTAAAGGTATCTCTGTCCTTGTCAGGGCAGTTGAAACTGGATGACCTTTAAGGTCCCTTCCAACCTAAACCATTCTGTGATATTCACTGGTGCTGAAATTTTAGACCCAGATAGAGAAGTCCTTTAATACAAATCACATGTATATTTTTTATTTAATTCTCATTTTAAAACAGTTTCTAGATGTAAACTGGTCAAGGATCAAAGAGCAAGACAACTAAGATCAAATCTACGGCACAGTTTTGCTGAAAAATGAGTAAAACAACATAAAGGTGTTGTTATGAATCCTTTGGAAGAGTTGTTGGTCTGGTCCAAAAAATGTGGAGATATTGCTTAAAATCTATCACTGTGAAGTTTAGATATACAGATGTTGTTCTGCTAAGCCCATGCTTTATAGGAAGTAATTTCACAGAACACTTCATTCAAGGGGTGCATTCACAGGGACTTCATCCAAGCAGAGCTGAGGGGAAACGCAGGGTGATGCTGATGAGGGACAGCCAGGGCAGGTGGGGGAGTCTACCTGTCCCCTGTCCTTCAGTTCTCTGTGCTGCAATTGCCTACATTTGCAGTTGCCTGATGCCTTACCAGTCACACCAGTGCACGTGAGGGACAAATTCTGCCACCACCACTTTTTCCAGGGTGAGCACAACTGATCTACTGCTTCCATAATGAATTGCAGGGTGCCAACTCAGATTTCTTGTCATACAGGACCAATTTCTTCCCAGGAGAATACTGGGGAGAGGGTTTTAAATTAGTTTAGAATGAAATTTGTTCACTCCACATTTTTGAAGTACTTTCAAAAAGGAATATCACTTTCATATTACAGCTATCATTTGACTTAATGGATGCTGTTACAAAAAAAAATTCTAATACAAATTATATTTTGAATTTCACTGCTGTCTTAGAGCACTTGAAATACTCTATACAAACTTTATAAACTGTGATGTGATGCTTGTTCAGATAGTAATCTGCTACTTTTGATACATACAGCTATTTTTCCAGGCTATTTTTATAAGACAAAGTTTTATCTTTCACACAACTTTCTCAGATTAAAAAGGAATACTTTTTCACAAAATCTGATTTTTTGAATTAATTTTTCTCCTGGACTAAGGGAAATCACCTGAAATTGCGTCAAATACTTCAGATTCTTAAGGAGTCTCTTCTGTAAAAAATTGAAATGTAAGAAGAGTAGCTGGAGAAAACTGAGACAAATATCCTGTTATTGCCATGTCTACAGAATTATCTCTGCTGTCAGAAGCACCCTGCATAGAAAGTCATATGTTCCAGCTAACAACCACCATATGATTTTGAAAAGTTGATTTGCTTTTATCCACAACTGTATAACCCATGCAATTACTCAAAGAGCCTTATTCCTTGTGCCTTTAATGTATAGGTACAAAAAAATAAAGCTACATCCTAATCCCAGGGTAAATCCACACTTGCACATTGTTCATTAAGATTTCTGCTGTTCTGTACTTGTATTCAGAACATTATCATGAACTTGTTCTACTCAAAAAACAAGTAGCAAAAAAAATCTTATGCAGGCATGTGTCAAGCAACCAGGGTATGTGTAGCACTTGGTGTCTTTCTGCAAAAAGCTGAGCAGGCAACTGAGGCTCCCTTTAGTGAAGTTATTTGCTACAGTCTAAGTAGCTAATGAAATGTCTGGTGAAAGACACCAATGTGGGAAAATTAAATATAAATGAAAACATCCAAAACTAACCATCAAACAACCACTTACCCTGCGATCCATTACAGAAGCAGTAGATCAGTTGTGCTTACCCTGTCAAGCTTTTTACCCTACACTGGAGACATATTTAGACTGATCTGAACTTGTGCTTCAAGGGGCTGATCTCCATGGAGTTTAAGTTTCAAATGACATCATTTATTTTCCCACAGTACCATTCAATGGAATTTTACACCATGTTCCAAGAATTATTATTAATTAGTCAAATAGTATTAATTCCTGAACTAGTTAAGGGATTTACTGTTACATTTTAGAAATCTGTACTCTTCCACAAAGAATAACTCCCTCATGATGTTTAATGTTTTGAATTGCCTGTACATTTATAGCCTTGATGATATCTATTCTGAATCTCTGCATTACTCATATTTTGCTATGTTGGATTACCCTGGCATGTAAATATCTGCCTGGGAAAGGAAATACTAAGACATCAAAACTCAACAGCTTCATACAGGTTATAGAATCATTGAAAACACTGGTCTTTGTCCACTGACTTGTTAACATCACTTTGTTTATGCAAAAAAGACAGAAGTTTGGACTCTGCAGATTGCAGGAGATTTATGTGTGGAAAAGCATCAACTCTAAGGAAATATTTGGCAAAGCTGACAAAGGTAGATAGGAGATAAGAGTAAAATTAATTGTAAAATGCTAGATAATATCTAAACAATTATGTTCTACATTGAGGAAGATAACACACTGTCTTTTATGTGAGGAAATTGATAAAAATAGCAATGCAACAGCAGCAACTAAATCTTATGTTTATTATTTTGAAAATACAGGCTTGACTGACATCAGAGTTTATCATGCCAAGAAATGAACTGTCACTTTATGTTTGTGATGTAATGTTAAAGATGTTGAATTTTCTACATTTGATTGATTTTTCACTATAAAAAGATTGAACCACTCTTCTTGTATCTCGTTTCTTTTTCAATTTTTTTTGAGCAGCTGAAAGAAAAGTGATAAACTGGTGACAGACTTGCTTATATCAGAAAGTTTGCTTTTACAGATAGATCTAAGTAACAAAGCCTCTTCTTTATATACCTCCCAGAGAAAATCATCTGCTGCCTTCTGCTGACATTGGGATAATTGCATGCATTCCACTTATTCTATACAAGCAAATTTTTTTTCTCATAGTGATCAGCATAAATATTAAAATATTTCCAATGTTTATAGAACAAATAAAAAATAAATAGGTGAGCCAATACCAATACAAAAAGCAAACCCACAAACAATCTGGCAAGATTCTTGTTGTCTCAATACAGAAAAGTGCTCTACCTAGTAGTGCATGTTCATGATTCTGCAAACTAAATATTTCTGACTGCCATGTACTTAAGGTCCCGTGCCATCCCCCAGTTCTTCTCAAACTTTCAAAAAGAAAAGAATTCATGTCATGCATCTTTTAAGCTTGTGCAGGCCTGCTGCTTTGAGACACTTACTGCTATAACAGACACCTGAGGTGAAGAAGAAAATGGATAATTTTTCCTGCTAGTCTTTAACTATAAGACTAAGCTAACTCTGCTTTCATTTGCTAAAGGAGTAAGCAAGAGTTGGGTTGTCATCTAGTATAGATGGTAGGGCTCTTTCCTTTGTTGCATGGATGCAGAGTAACTGGAGAAAGAACATGACAGCCCCTCTTTAGGCTCTCATAAAAAGAAATAAAAAGAAGGAACGTATTTGGGAAAGCCAAGAACAAGACGTTCCCAGGAGAACGTGGCTTTCCTTCCAACTAAATTGATTCATTAAGCTTGCTAGTTTAGTGCATTCTTTGAAATGCAGAGATTGGGTCACAAGCACTGTTTGAGAAACCAAATAAAGCGGCATGTGCACTGTAAGAATGGTGACTTAATACAGTTACTTGTAGCTTCCATAAAACAAGTGAGCACGACTCTGTTTGGGAATACTACTGGCCTGATTGGATTGAGTCATAAACAATTAAACTGATCAAAACAACATTACTCATTGCCTGGTACCTACTAGTCTCACCAGTCTCAACTGTATTGCATATGGGTTCAAGTAAAGGCATATCATAGTATCAGGAAAATATTTTTGTGTTTTCAGGAGTTTGACTTGCATGAAACCCATTGCCATGAGTCCAAAATGACTCATGAATTGCACCAGCCAAATAAGCTAACATATTTTTGTTCACTTTGAGTGAGTTAGCAGTTTAAAAGTAGTGGGGCTGAGGAAATACAGTTGTTTAAAATAGGGTCCTTAGATGCCAAAGACCAAGCAATGATCTTGGTAATGAAAAATCCATCCTGTACTTACTCTGATGGAAAGTTATTTTACCTACAAAAGCCCAAGTTATCAAAGAGACTAATGCAAAAACAGTGGGATTTTTCCCACCCTCCAATAACTTATTTTAGTTGCTGTACTTATAGACAAAGTGGGAGATGGGTTGGATCAAGAAAAGACTGAAAATATTAATTTGAAATGCTTGCTTTGAGACAGAATGTTTTCTTTGACTAAAACAGAAAGAGTCAACAAAAGAAACATTGAAATTGAAATCGATTTTGCCCGTCATTTTTGTGCCTGAATACTTCAAGATGATTAAAAAATATCCCCTTCTGCTGAAAGGTGTGTTAAGGGCAGGTGAACTGGCTTTGAAAAACTTTTAGTGCAATATAGAGCAGACTTCATAGGCCTTATAACCTTAATTTCCAAAGAAAAGTTATCAGAACAAAGTTATAAAAACTTATGACTATGAATTATTTAAACTTAAAAGATGTTTAATTAATGATTAACAAAGAAGAGTAGTAACAAGTGGCTGAACAATTTTGATCAGAAGCATTCAAATCACCAAATGACCAAAAAAGAAGATATGACATCTTAAAAACGTTCAAAAAATAATTTGTTGTCTAAATTTGACCATTACAAGAATATCTAGAAGTGAGTGATATGCAATTCCTTCTTACAATAATTTTCCTGGGTTTGGTCAGAATTTTCAGATTCTTCCAAATAAACAAGGGATTTTTGAGTAAATGACTGAGACAAGGATGGAGTTAAGCCATTGTATTTCAGGATAGAAAAGTTAACTTTTGCATGATTTTATTTAACTTACTACAGTGTCATCAGTGACAAAGCACTTTTTTTCTTTTTTTTTTCCCAGCATGTGACTTTATAAAGACTCTCCTAAACTGGATGCTTTATTTGGGAAAAGCTTCCTAATGATTTCTGGGAATATGTAACAGGAATCCCATATTATTTAAGTGTTAATAAAAATAATTTTTAAACTGTACATAAATAGCATATTGAAAATAGATTCTAGTTCCATACAAGAACAAAACAGTTTATTAACTTGAACCTTAGTGCTGTTAATGTATACACATTGTTTTGCCCCTTGGACAAAATTTGTAGACCAAAATAGACCTTGATCTTGAGGCGATAGGTACTTTAGCATTAATCCTTAAGACAAAGCATCAGTGGCTTAAAAGATTTAAACATCTGTACAGGATCCCCACAGAAGTATTATTAAACTGTTGTCACCACATTGCCTTTTCTGTAATTGGCTCCTCTGCTATAGTAATTGTTCAGCCCTGATGCCTGTAGCCTTTTCTAAACATATGTGTTGCATAAGCATTGTGTTTGTAATATTAGATTTTATTGGATGCAAGTGACACAGTGGCATTTATTTAGAATGTCAAATGGCTGCAGCAGAGTAATTTCTAAAACACTAGCATTTTTTTAATGTTTAGCTGTTATTTTTGCAACAAGAATTACATTTTCAGTTTTATTGCATTATATTTATCTTTAGTAGATCATATTAGATGTCATTCCAGAAATATGTAGCATTTGAACTACACTACTAATGTTTGCTCTCATTAAATGAAACACAGTACAAAGGATTTTAGCAAAGGAGGTGCATCTATTATGACTGTTACATGCCAATCTGGTAATTGTTTTGATTTTAATTTCATATGGTACCTTTATATCTTGCTGTGGGTTACACATTGCTTTCATTTCAGAATCATTTTCCAAAGCAGAAAATTTGTACCCTCTTTTTGAAAATATCACATTCAATCTCTAACAACATCACTGAAGCTAGTTATTGGTTATGCCACAGATAATTCAGTCTAATTAATCCAGTTGTAGTGCTGGAAGATCTTTCTTGTCTAACTGCCAGACAAGTCCACTCCAGGGCCAGAAACTGCCAGTAGAGCAACTCAGACAGGTCACATGGCACCTTGCCAAGGGATTTGGCTCTTATACCTTTTATTAATTTGTGGCTTTGTTCTGCTTGCACAAAACTTGGAACAAAGAGATTCCGATGCACAGAAAGAGCTGAAAGAGATAATAATATCTGTAAAAGTCCCAACATGTAGTAAAATGAATTGTATCCAAAACCTGAAATTTTGTAGGGCATTCCCAGAGGATGAGGGTTCAGCACAATGCCTTACAAAGACACAAAGTAATGAACAGAGCCAAACTTTTCTGTTGCTTCACTTCCTCTTTTCTTCCAAATAAACAGAATTTAAATTATATCTGGTTATTATTTCTGTTTAGAAATAAGTTCTATATGTGTATTCTGATATGATTTCCAATAGAAAGTACATCAAGGTAAGCTTTTCTTTGCCTGTCCCTGTGTCTTTTTGCATCAGTGTAACTTCTCAATTTCACTTATTTCTTTTTCACAGGAGAGCAACATCAAGTCTAAATCTGGACACCTGAAACACTAGGGTTTTGCTCAGATGGCATTAGATATTGAATAAAAATGAAGGCATGAATGTGCCTTTAACCAGCACAGTTAAATATGTTGTGCTAGTCAGTACCATCCCACCTGGAAGGCCTAGAAAGACAATGTTTAGCTATCAAAACTGAGGAAGACTCCTCTCCCAGGAGTTGATTCTTTCTCATAACCACTAAGGAGTATGTTTGGGCTGACTCTTTGAGTCCCAAAGATAAAAGAAATTTATTTCAAGTAATGATTTTTTTCATCCTTTAACAAAGCACAATTATAAGAGTTAATGGTTTGAACACATGAATTTAAGAAATACCCCAAAACAATCTCTGAAGCTCCACACCTGGAATGACATTTTTGAAGTTTTGTAATCCTATGGAAAAAAGTTTCTTTTATCACAGTATTTGCCATGTATCTTACATTTATTCTCCTATATCATAACATACTCAGTAACAAGCTAATGAAGGGTTTATTTTTTAAAAATTTAGCAATCCAATAATTGAAAATTTGTTTAGCAAAAAAGGTTAAAGATAAATGTTTATCAAGAAATTTGTGTTCCTCAAGCAACAATCGTTCACCTCATCTAGATAACCAGAGCTCTGAATTTAAATACATAATGAGAGTAGTTAGAGATTAGTGTAAAGAAGTTCATTTCAGACTGCTTTCAACAAGTTAACTCAGTCAGCCATGTGTAAAGTAAGCAAAAGTGAGACAGTGATTCGTGAAAACTAAATTATTTAAATTAACGAACAGCAGACATTTATAATATGTCTCTCAAGTTTCCATAAATAAAAGGTGGATTTAAGTGACTCCATGACACAATATCATATACAGGAAAAGAGTTTGTGTACATTCAAGCACGGAAGTAAAAAGAAATTCAGGAGATGAGACAGAAAGTACTTATAGCAAAGCCTTCAGAGAAAGCTGCAATGAATAAGGGAATGAAACTAAAAAGGCAATGAACTTGCTGTTATTCAAACTATAGGAGGTTCTGAGAACAGAACATTTGCAAATAAGCAGAATAGCAAAGAATTATGTGACTATCATTAAGGTCTCCTCATAACAGGTAACAACCTAAAAGATCATAACCATTTGTCTAACTTTTCTTAGGTCAAACAGGGCAAACCTGTCTTCCTTTTTTTTTTTTTTTTTTTTTTTCTGTCATGTATCTACACACTCCTGCCAGAACCACCCCCCCCCTCCCCCCCCCCCCAAGTTATGGCTAAATTATAAAATGTATTTAAAATTTGGTATGCTCTTGGGATGGGGAAAAAACCCACAAAACTCCAACATTCTGGTAGAATGAACATCTTACAATGCTGATGATAGAAAAAAAAAAATTTCAGAACAGCCAGCCCAGACACAGTATGAGGAAAAGAACCTTAAGGGTGGCAGTGGGTGATTCTCTCTTTCTCCATCTTCTTTTGCTCTCTAGTCTCTTACTTTGCTAGAGACTGCACTTCAACTAAGCAACCTACACATTAGCCAAAATTTCAGATGCCACAATATTTTTCCTCTTCTCCCAAGAAACACAATCTTAAATAAATCTTTGAAAAATAATCTCACGCATGCTTTTTCTAAGACTCCAGAGAGAGAAATGTTTTGGGAGCCCTACACAAAATGTTTGAAATAGGAAACATAATCTATTTTTTTCTTTTTTTTTTTCTTTTCCCCCCCTTCATTGGTTGCGGCTTTAATAAAGACTAAAAGGAATGTCATGATAGTTCTTACAATGGAACTAAGCCAGCGTGGTGAACTCTGAAGCATACTTAATTTTAATTCTGGAACAATAAAAATATATTATTTCTCGGTGACCCTGAGATAAGATTATCTCGTAGATTTTATTTATTCACATATTTTTTGTTACTAAGAACCATTTATAACTATTAAGAATTTAAATTTAATATAGCACTACAAGTTTGGATCTAGGATGTGGTGGTGCTCTATAAATAGTGAGATTCTACCCTCCTGAATTATCATAAACTATGTAACTATTGTTCTGTTTTTAAGTAACATAATTTGAAAGTCTTTTAGAGAATTCATTCTTTAAGAGCTTACAGAACTATTTTGTGAAAAATCAGTTTGCAGACCACGTTTAAAATAGTGTTTTATTATTGGATTCTGATTAATTAATTTTGGGTTCAATTTAAGAATCAAAAGTTTTCCTATCTCTGCTGTATTTTACTATGAGTCCACATAACTCATGACTATAAGTTGTGATGCATAAAACAGAAATTATCTCAAGCTAATAGGATTTTTTACTTTCCTAAAGTGAATAATATTAGCTGATCAAACCACAGATCCACAGAATCATTTAGGTCGGAAAAAGCCTCTAAGATCATTGGGTCCAGCTGTTTGGACTCCATGACCAGAGACATCTGACTTATTTCTTCATTTGCAGGTTATATAAAAATATACATGTAAATTAAGAGTAATAGATTTTTTAAATATAATTTTCAGATTTTATACATATATTTATGTGCATAAAGAAATGCTGTATTAGCAGCACATATGTGTAAGTTGTCTGGATATCCCAATTAGGTTAGAAAAGATAACAAGAAGCAACATTCAGAAGTATGTCTCCATTTCAAATGCAGTTTGGGGGAAAATTTTTGCATGGATTACTGATGTATTCCACCTCCATATGATCCATAGCTCCTCTTTTTCTTCCTTTCAACCCCACTTCAGTTAAACCCAGAGACGATGATGTCTGCTCCTGACACTCATTGCCAACACAAGTGAGAGCACGCTCTGGGAAACACAGCTTCAGTCAGAGTATCACGATCCATTGGGAGCGTGGCACATAAGGCCGGATACTGGGCTGAGAGGAGGAGAGGTTTGCTCCAATGGTGATCAGCTGCATAGCCTTGGTCCAGAGATACTTTTCTGTCAATCCCTGTTTATTCCACACCTGACTGGCTGAATCAGACAGAGGGCTCTTCTGGGCAAGGCATGCAGAAGAGTGCCTAGGCAAATACAGGCCTGCTCACACAAGGAGTCATAAGAGACTGTTGTGACAGCTGCATTATGATGTGGAAAGGGGATTGAGAAGAGGAAGCATCAGAATGCAGCTTTTCCCAAGGCTTTAAAAACACAGTAGTTAGGTGCTTTGACAACTCAAATTCACACACAGCGGGTTGTGAGAAGATATTTATGTTCTAAAGTCAAGGTGTCAGTGTACTTTCAATGTCTATTGTATCAAAGACAGTACATCTTTTTTTTTTTTTTTAACACTAAGGTTCTTACTTTATTCGACCTATACAATTACCTACAATTTACTCAGTGAAAGTGCATTAAAGGTTCTTAGCTCCTAATGTTTCCCTAGATAAAATATACAGCATGCTGCTAGACATATCTAGAGAGTAAATCTTAAAATTTCATGTCTAAAACAGATATTTTCTGTTATGATACTTTACTTCGATAAGTTTTTTTATGTTATCAGACATGACAATCTTACCACATTTTTTTGGTATCTTGAATAAGAGATAATTATATCACAATAAAATATTTGTAACTTATGAGATCATATCCCAATACTTAAAACAGCGCAAAAAAATCTGTAATCTTCTCCAAAGCTGCACATCCATAAACCCAAGAAATATTTCTGAGTAAAAAACCAATCAAGTGAAATGATGTTGTGAAAGCAGTGAATACGTAAATGAAAGATTAAAAAAATGTTAAATGAAAATAAGACAAGTAGTGATAAAATGAAAAAAAAATAGGAAGGTGTGCTATAGAATTAATCTATATTTATTTAAAAATATTTTTTCTAAAATATAATAAGAAAAAGAAAGACCTCATGTGACATATAAATCTTAGGGTTGTAGAAAAGTCAACTATCCAATAACCATTTTTGTAAGTATTTGGAAAAGTAAAAACTCCTTCTGTATGGTCCTGAAAATCCATACCAAAAACAAAGCAGCATTTATAAATGAATGTATTTTCAAACAGCCACCAGAGGAACTTGAAGTGAATTAGCTGAGAAACACTTTGAAACTGATGTTGTTATACAACAGATTTTGAATATGAAGAAAATACCAAAACAGTTATAGATTTGCAGTGTTGTTTGAATACTAGAAAATAATTAGTTTCTGAAAACCATTATCTGTAATTTCTAGGCGAGACAACATAACAGTTAATTCACGTGTACTAACATGGAAATGAAGTCCAGAAAATGACATCAAGGAGTTTATTTTTATGGTACATAAGTCTTCTTGAATCAAACCTCTAAAAATTCAGATTATCTTTTTTTACTGTATTACTATTAAATTTTCCAGACTAATTAAGGCATTTGATATACAATCAGATGGCTTTTAAATTCATTACTTTAGTCCCTTCCTGCCCCATATGCACAAACTTTGGCTTTAACTATGTTGTGGGAAGAACTTAGGAACTTTTTTTTTGTTCCCTTTTTATTTTAATTGCAACTGAAAAAAAAAAAAAAAACCAGAAAAAAAAAATTTTAAATTAAAAAATACCACGACTACCAACCCTCTTCCAAGCACTATGCTTTTTTCCCCTACACTGAGCAAAATATTAACAATCAGGTCTGTGATGGGGAAAAGTCTCCTCTCTCAGGTCAAGCCAGTGCTTTTATTTTTTCTACAGAACAAGAGGAGAAAGAGGCAATGTTTGCCTTCTTACACAGGCCTGTGCACCTCTTTGAGTCTAAGTCACTGTACAGCCATTGCCATTCCTAGTGCTGTAGCGACGCTTGCTCTCCCCTGGAGATAAAAATTACTTGACTGAGAATAAAAGCCTCAGGACTGATACAGAGCACATGGGTGGAACACAGTGACCTATGCTGTATGGGACTGGGTGATTTAACATGCTTTCTGGATAAACTCTGCTGAGTGATTTCACGTGTGCAAGTCCTGCAGCATCAGTGTAACTACTCCTGGGCTCTTCCTCCCCGCTCTCTTCCCCTGACATGAGGTCAGCTTGTCCTCCCAGGCCTGGATCTCCCCATTGGGCCGCAGCTGATGGCTCCAGATACTCATCCAAACCCCTGTTTTCCCCTCAGTCTTTCTTCGTGATGCAGATATCTTGCCCTGTCACACGAGTCAACTTCATGCTGGATCCCTCATGAGCACTGACACACAGCAGGTAGTGAGCATAATACTGTGCATTGCTTCTTTACGTATACAAAGTTACATTTTTATGTGCAGCGTCTGTTACTAGCAACAGGTGTTCAAACTATGAATTCAAACTCAAGATCTTTAAATGTCGTACATTTTTGAAAACACACTTTCATATAACACACTAAAGGCATATGATCTATGCTTTGATTAGTCTTCTAGTGAATTACTGACATCTTAGTCTACAGTCTAACCACTTACAAACTACAATATTAAAATCCTAATTATTTCAGTCACACAGCTACAATAATTAGACTTCCCATTTTTAAGTCTTCACAAATTGTTTTGATTACAGTTTAGAATACGATATTATTGCTCAGATGGGGAGCTGAGACATTAGCATATGTTTGGCAAGTGTTTTGGCTAATTTCAGGTTTCTACATTCATAATCAGCTTCACGGACTACTTAAATAACAGCTTTTATAGATGTCAGTGGCAGCCATGCAGTGAATGCTACCACATCAGGATGATAAAGGCAAAACCCCTAGAAAATTTGTCATATAGAAAATCTGTCATAAAATTATTATCCATTGATAAGGATTTAGAGCATTGCTGTCTGAGTCAAGAAGCAGGAACAGAAATCAGTTTTGCATAGCAGAGTTTGGTTGTTTTAATCAAATGGTCATTCACGTTTTATATTAATTAAATAATTAATTAATTATAGCAAATAAAGACAGAGTCACAAAGCAGCATAATTCACCATAAGTTTCTGATTAATTCTTTTAATGCAGGACACAAAGTGTGAGTTTTTGTGGAGCTGTAGTAAGAAGAAAATGCAGTATGGGTACACAGGGCAAATTAAGATCATGTCTTTTGCCTTAGTTCCTAAGCATTTGGTTTACGAAACTAATAATGTTCACTAATATAGGTAACATCTCAGACTATTAAAAGAGAAAATCAGTTTTTCTCCAATGTTTTATAGCATGATACCATGCTGCATCACTAGTTTAGATCCTTTAGGTCTCCAGACCTTCATTTAAGAGAGGGTAGAGTGATCTGAAAGCACTAATTACCAGCCTCTGAGCAGAGGTGTTATGCAGGAGGAGACATTTTGAAAGGAGACAGTAAGTCACAGGACAGTCTTGAGCTTCCTTCTGGCTTTGTAACCTTACCAAGCACAGATGCTTTTTCTGCTCAGTCTCATCTTTTCTTTGCCCTGGCCACTTCACTCTCTTCCATCCTCTCTTGCCTAATCACTACCTACTTCCCATTATCTCATCCCCTTCTGTCTGTATAGGGTTCTAGTTCTGATCTCACCATCCTCTGACTTCATTCTTCACATGCTCACTCCCCTCTCTCAGAACTCCTTTAATTAGTTCACTGTTCCCTGCTGTCTCCCTCTCATGCATCCCTTTCCTCAGTCTCAGCCTTCCCTGACTAATAGTCCTTCTGATTTCCACTTTCCCTTTCTAAGTAGCATTAGCTCTTTCCCTCATCTCTCTGCTCCGGTGTCCTATCTACCCATCCCTTTCGTCCCTCTGTCATTCTTCTTATTCAGTCCTTCCTAATACATTTTCACCTTCTCTGTCTTTTAGACACAACCAATATGACCTCCTGATCCTCTCAGCTTCCTGCGCCTCCCCACCTGGAGACAGCCATTTCAAAGTCTGATTTGATGGCTTCAAAGTCTAGGACACTTGGCACCAGCAGAAAACCCTTGCTGAGATGACTGATGGCACTTTCTCTGATGAATGTCATGCTGGTCTCTAGCATCCAGTAACATCTGTCAGAAGAGGTTATTTTTTACTTTACTGCAACTGGGCTTGAATAGCCTCATCAGTTCTAGTGGGATGGCCTGTCAAAGGGCTGTCTCTCAGGCACAGTGATTTTGTAGAGGAATACTTCAAAAGTTATTATTTGTTTGAGAAAAGGCATTGCTTAGTACAAGATTCCCTGAATTGCTCAACACAGGCAAAATGACAATTCCTCACATTCTGGAAAAATGAAATTATTTTGGTAAAGTTTTGCTTATCTTCTTGTTCATGGTGCAAAAGATCCACATTGCATATGAAATTTCAGAGCAAGTCATTCAAGTTTGGTAGAGTTGCTAAAAAGAGGTTTTCAACTTAGGTAGCCCCTGGTGCTATTAAGGGAGAGGAGAAAACATCCTTGCCCAAGCAGCAGTTGCAGGATCTAACTTTCAAAAGTTCAGTTTAACACTGTGTAGACTTTTACCTACCCTCTAACTGACATTAGAGTAAATTTTCCTCAGCAAATCTAGTCTTCATCCCTGATTTTCTGTAAAGATACTAATTTTTGTGGTACGCATAAAAATATAGCTATCAGATTAATGCCCAAGTTAAGTGAAAGAAACAACCAAATGTTATTATTACACAACGGTTATTTGAGCTTGTGCAAAGGCTGAAGTAATTTCACTTTTCTATTTAGAAATCTGGAAAGGATCTTAAAATATGTTACAAACTATGTAAACAGGAGCACTTTCCTGCACAATCATAAACTTGCACTTTTCCAGATAGTTTAGAATGGTCTCTTTCCCACATTTGACATAAAGCATTTGGTATAAAAGATCTTGGCCTTGAAAACAGCTGTCACCCTCATGAAGCACCAGAAGGTCTGACAAGGTTCAGATGTTTTTAAGAAAGTTTTCCTAGGCATTTTAAAGTGAGGGTAAGGGAAGGAAAAATTATATATGAGAGGGAGAACACAAAGAAGAGGCTAGGGGAACTGCAGGTGCAAGCAGAAGTAGGATTGGAAAATGTCAGGTAGAGGCACAGAACAGGAAGGGTTAAAATAGTAGGAGTTGTAATTGTTTTTCACAAGGAGCCTGCCAAATCCCTTCTGGAACTCACTTTGAATACTTTTCGATACTAATGTTTTTCTGTTTTGCTTAATGATTGATAAATGAATTGTTTGAGATTCTGTCACTTAGCCAAATCCCAGGATGATAAAATAGCTTTTCTCCAGAAAGTTAATCAAAGAAATGCTAAAGGCACAAGCATGCACTACAGTTGCCGCAGTAATTACACCTGATTATTTTACTAAGAGAAGAGATGTGGCAGAAGGCAGTGCAATGCCAGCCACACACATAAAGTGACCTGCTACCTGAGTAAGGGGGGTGAGCCACCTGGGCAGAGGTTCATCCTTGCTACTTATTCAGTGCTGCCAGTTCTACAACCAGATTCTGAAATTTACTTTTCTCCATGTTATAATCAAGGCTGTTGTGCTGACAAAGAGCATGGTATAGGTGCTGCTTTGTTTTCAAAGAAACCCTCTACGTGGAATACTACATTCCACATGGGAAAGTGGTCAGGAAGTTACTAGTGCATAAGAAGCTTGATTTCTTGGATTAGTTTGATTATTTGGATTTTGGAAGGAAAGGTTTTCAAATTAGAAAAAAAAAAAAAGAGATGTAATGAAGAAGCTAAAGGAAGAGAATAAAATAAAAAAAAGGGCTTAAAGGTATTTTGTGTACTAATTTCACTGTTGAATGGAAAACTAAACAGACACACTGAAGGAGTATGGGTAGGTCAGGCAAAAGTAGTTTTGTATGATATATATTCCTTATTTTATCTTTTAAAGAATTAGAAGGATCTGTGATGTTGCAGAAATCAAACAAGCAAACGAGCAAGAACCCCACCAAAAAAAAACAACAGAAAAAATTCCACAACAAAATTCAGCTGAACTTCTAGCAGTCCACATAAAGTAAATCCAATTTCTAAGGACAGGTATGCTTACTAAAGGAATGTTTAATATTAGTTAGCATAAAGACTTGAGCAAAGCTTATGTCTATTGAGAAGATGAAATCAGCCAGCTAGTAGATGTGGTTACAATTCACATTGCTGGCTAAAACGCTGAAAGGCAGTGAAGATATGAATTGTGCACTGAGCAAGGTGAGAAGTGGCACTAAACAGAAACTAATTTTCGTGCAAGACAGAGCACTAACAGGCAGGAGAGACTCCAGGCATGCATGTGCTTTAACCTGTGAGTTCACCACTTCTCTCTTTAACAAATCTAGTTGTATAAGTATCTTAATAATCATATATGTATTGTATTATATATGGTGAGCCAATGAACACCTGAAAAGGTAATGACCATCATAACTAGCAGGCCTGTAGTCATTCCCAGTCCTCATCTGCTATCCTATTTTGCAATATGCCTTCGGATATTTCAATAGGTTTCATACATTCCATAGCAGAGATGAATTTAACAGCAGAAATTATAACAATGATTTGCACATCTTGTATGAATGTTTTTAGATTTTAATGTTTTGGCATAGAAAATAGTAATGTTAAAGACTTAGTTTGTTGAAATTGTTTAGCTTTTATTCTGCACATCTTAAAGTACTATCTTACTTTATATTGGATTATTGCTCATGGACAATGCAGGTGCATATGAAAAAAGACCTTGCTAACAGGCTTGATAAGATCTCGTTATCATCACCTTCTTAATTCCAAATTCAATATTATTACTTTTTTCATGCATGCATCTCATATATTGTGTTTTCCTCCAAAACATAAAAGAGCTGCTTAAAGTTTTTCAAATGATTTAACTAAGTTTTGCAGCTATAAAAATAACTGAATGTGGAGCTCAATTTCTCAAACTCCTAATGGGGGGCAATATACCTTACAAATCTTAAGCAGCACTGTATACACTCATGAACCCCAAAAGCTTTATTTTAAAAGCAGGAGAGAGAACAAGCTGTTGTTCAATAGAGAAGGTGGCAGAATTCAACCCTATGCTTCTATTAGTTTAACAAAACAGTTGATATTGGAAAAGTAGCTATTTTCATCTTCAATTAAAAAACTACTATCTTAATATTGACATTGTGCAACAGAAAGCAACTTATAATAATTACAGCTACAGAAAATGATAACCATTTGGAGCATTCAACATATAGATCCATATTAGCAGCTTCACAGGGACAGCTTTATCAAGTCAAAAGCAGCACTTATAAATAGGATATGCTAAATGAGAGAAACATTACTAAAGTAAACAGAATGGCTGGTGTAACTCCCACCACTCTGAAGTGATTTCCATCTGAAAGAAAACTGAAATTTATTTCAGTCTCCATTTTACATGCTATACTGCCTATTATGCTGAAAATTCCTGTTATCTGAACACAATCTGCCCTTTGAGAACTACCAATTCTAGTAACACTTGCACAGTATCATCTCAAACTGCTGAACTGAGTCTAAAATGTGGATTTTGTGGCAACTGAGATGATTCAGTTCTATACGTACCTTCAATAAATATTTACAGCAAGTATTTATGCAATGTTTAAACTGTTTCTTATTTTTTAATTTCAGCTCATAACTATTAATAGTTACTCTTAAGGCATTAAATACAAAAATGTCTGATCCCGACATGCAGGTAGTAATCTTGAGAGACTGCATTACACTTTGATTCTGTTGAAAAACAATTGCCATGAAATGTAAAATACACTGAGATATCATAGTTCTTTAAAAAAAATCCACTGTTGAAGTTTATCAGCTATCTGCTTTGCAATGCTCAAAACAAGAAAGAATATCAGGTACACTTACCCCTGGCACCAATAAGCAAGAACATATAGAAGCAGCAGTTGGATGTCATATCTGTCCTTCAGCAATTCAGTGAATAAAGTCAGTGAATGTTGTCCCTTAAACTGCACACCAGCCAGCGTGCTGCTCGTATGGTCTGCTTCTGACAGCCTTCAGCAGTGTGTGAAGCAAACTCTCTTCTCTCCCTGCCTTCTGCCCCTATTCTCCTTTGCGCTAGGTCTCCCTCTCTCCCCCTTCTCTGGCACACATGCACATGAAGATTTCCAGAATCACATCGGCTCCTCAGGCTCTGCCTTTACAGGATGAGTTCTGTTCTGTGGCAGGCAAAGGCTGTGCTGTATGCATGGACACGGGTCTGCCCCAAGGAAGGAGGTGGCTGCTGCTGCTGCTGCACAAAACACAGCCAGGTCTCAAGAGCTGTCACCAGCAATCCAATTTTTTTCCCCTCGTTTATTTTCTGAAGTTGCAATGCTATGAGATGTCTGAGAAGTACAGTTTTATTTAGTCAAATCTGTTTGAAACCAAATATTTGCTATAGTTTAGATAAAAACTAGAGGTTTTTCAGCAAAGGGGAAGTGAAATTTATAAATACAGTCCCTTTGTAACAATTCAGTCTCCCACTGAAATACAGAAAAATGTATGATGTAACTTATTTCCAAGACCAGTGTGTCACTATTTTTACGCATTAACCCACTCTTTATGACTAATGCTAAGGAAAACAGTCTGAAAGAGCAAACAGGGGTGTTCAGAGACATATTCTTTATGAGAAAAAGTTTTTTTCCCAGATCTTCTTTGAATACATTAAGACATTCCTATCTGGCCCTTGATTTTACTGTCACCAATAGATCATGGTATATACTGTCACATACACAGTCACATGGTTAAAAGCTCTTTTATGATGTGAAGGCTAGCACTCAGCAGCACAGCAAAATATATTTGAAAATGAGTTAGTGAGTAAAGAAGAACTTGAGATGAAAAGCTAAATTTTACTAGATTTAACAGCTTACCAAGATGGCAATGGTCAGGGAGCCCTGGTAACCTGTCAGCAGCTGTGTCAGGTGACTGAGGAAAGGAGCCTCTCAGACCAAGGAAATATGTGCATGCGTGAACACATCCACAAAACAGTGAATTTAGAGAATGGGAAAAATCTATATTATAGTTGAAGTCCACATTGTTGCTATGGTAAAGATGTCTATAAAAAAGATATTATGAACTGCCAGTCTCTTGATTTCTACTATAAAAGAATACAAAATAGTGAGTGGGATAAAAAAATGTTCTGGTCTATGGAAGCCCCAAGACATCTTGTTGACATCTACTGTACCAACAATAGTAATAGGGAGTGTAGATGCAAAAATTGATAAAATGGATTAGGTACCTATGAAATACTTTTTACAAGGTGAGAACTAGCTTTAGAGCATATCAAGTAGTATCACACTTGCCTCAAACAACTGTTTAAGAGTTAAGCTAACTCCTAAATACTCCAGGGCTTATGGCTAAGCTGAAAAGTGCTTCCAAGGTGGGAAAACAGGGGAAGAAACTGAACAAAGAAAGTGAAGAATAAGCAAAATATACTTTCAAGGAAAAGTAAAATAAAAGCTTGACCTCTTCAGTGAAGGATGAGACAGACCTTACATTCTAAAGAAATGATTTATTTTCTTGCATGCTTTCCTCTGTGGCTTTCTGCTTCTAATCTAGTCACAAGTGTTTGAGATACATAGGAACCATAAGTGTGTTTGGAAAAGATCATTTTTACCAGATAATATAATAAATCAAGCTTGTTTCTTCTTCAAAAAGTGGTCTGAGCCACTACAAAAGTTCAAGATTTTCTACCTTAGGGTAAACAGGGAAAACCCCCAAATGTGGTACATATCACTCACATATATATATTTTCTGTAGCTCTGCCCCAGTGGGAGTTGTCACTTTTCAGTCTGCCTCTTTTTCAAGGACCTTTAGCAAGGATAATCATTAAAGTTCATTTTGCTGTAGACAAACACTCTCTCTATGGAAAATTCACTGAGATCTTCCTTCTTCTAAATTTCTTATACATTAATAATTACACCTAAAAAAGCAGCAGCAGTTTCCAGCTCATTCTCTCAGTATAATTACATTTAAACCAAGAAGCTCGAGTTACAAACACATTCATTGCAGAACTGTGGAATGCAGAGCAGAAAAAGGAGGAGAGACTATCTTTAGAACAATAGTTTTGGCTTACCCTACTTGAATGCATTTTTACCTCTTATTAGCAGAAACTTGTCTGTGTATTAGAAGGGCAATAAATACTTCTCACTAAAAAGTAAAAAGCTACAGCATGTTGGTGTTTTAGAACTCTCTTTTCAAGAAAGCAATAGGATTTATATTCTAATTCCATACACGGCAAAGAAATAAGAATTGCATCTATGTTTCAAACAACTTTGAGAAGATATTTGACTTTATTAGGATGGTCAGTATTTGCTTGTATTTCTACTCACAGCAATTTTAAAATTGAAATTCAGTCTAAAGTGTACCTGAGCTGTAGGAACTTAGTTGTTAGATCTGTGGGGGACACCCTCCCAAACATTTAACAAACATTGTGCCACCACAATCTAACAGAATACATTAATGAATGGTTTCAATAAACCCCAGTAGTTGCTATTATGCTATTGATAAGAGTCATCTCATGTTTCTATTACAAAGTGTTTCAAATCAAGTTGAGTGATCAGGGCTTAGAATTAAATAACTCTAATTATTAGTCACTTTCAAATAAGTTGCTAGTGAAGTTCTAGCCCCTTTTAGTCTTTTTCTGTTGTTCACATTACGTGCTAGTAGAAGGAAATTCATAGAAGTAAACAAATCATAGTTGCATGCATCACCATGGTGAGTGCCAATGTTAAAAATAAATATACATTAAGCTGTAAATCTGCTGTAGAAAAAAGTTAGAATTCCTTTTCAGCTTGAAGAAAAAGATCTATTTATCCACAGGTTGCGGCTGCTCCCTTGGAGATTAATAGATATTGTTAAGGGTTGGACTAAACGATCCTTGTGGGTCCCTTCCAACTCAGAATGTTCTGTGATTTACCTCTGTACATCAAACTCTGACTCAATACTCAATGTTACAACTGATAAGCTTCAAAGAGATGCAGTATAGGTAGGAGAAAAGTTGTATCTCTAAGTTTTACTCTACATGGGGCAGATAGGTGTGTACAAACTCCACCTGTTACCGTGTTTTTTCAAGTACTGAGTAGTCTAAATCTCAGCTATACTTGTGCTCTTTCCTGCTGTGGCAATTTTCCTTGGTTTAATTAAGAACAATTTCTTTTATTTCATTTTATGCTTTATGTCATACATCAAAACAAAGACCCAAAAGAAGAGGTATTTCAATGGTGATTTTACACCAAAGAGTTGCTTGATAAGCAAAGCAAATTTTCAGATGAAAATACTGACTAGTTTGTCAGCTGTTTTGCTGTTATAGTGAAACACAAAACGTGCAGGATGAAGAACTGAAAGCGTAACTGGGCCCATGTTGCCATCTGCAGTCATGAAGATTATATATTTTATATTTGATGACTTGAGAAACAAACCTCCTGTTTTCTCATCCATTTGATGATCAAACTGTAACTTTTGTATTATAGCCGTGTGAATAATTAATATGTAAATGAACATAATGGGCTTAATTATATTTAATTTACACTGCTCTCAAAGCCCAGTCAGTATGCTTTGCAGACAGTGCAACTGAGAATGAGACGTTCATATTTTACAGGACAACTCTTACCTTTGGAAGATATATTCCTTATTTAACATCTGCATCCAGGTTCCCTGAGTTCAGAGCAAAGCAAACTAAAGCACCTCTTAAGAGAACTGTACAAATGTCTAAGCATAGAATGATAAGAAAAGACTTCATTCACAGCAGCTCTTTCCAACCATTAAGCTGTGCTGCAGTACCTTTATCTATCTTGTATACTTGTGCCTCAAGCCTTACTGTAAAAATGTGCTATCTCTGATAAAGATTATTCTTCCCCATTTCACAGTTGCAGAGAGATTTAATAGGATCTACCTCCCAAAACCTGAAGGGCCTAGGATAACCAACCCAATGGGCCAGGCAAACTCTGTAGGCATTTGTGCTGTAGAGCCTCCTAACGTCTCACTTCCCTCTCCAGACCCTTTTTACCTGCACAGCTGCAGCTGAGCTGGGATTACTTCCACCTGTGTTTGGAAAAAGGCGAGAAACTTTTCTCTGTTGGAAAAAACCACCTGAGCTAGGTGTTCTCTCCTGAAGGATTTATTACAGGAACAGTACAGACTTTTTTTCCCCAGTATATATGTGTATCCACCAAGAGTCTCCAAGCAGAAACCAGTTCTGCAAACCTTATTTTAGGCTAAAGCAAATGTACAAAATTTGGCTCTAGTGACAGCTGACAGCTGCAGAGTGATCTTAACTCCCTTGGTAGGTCTCAGGTTGTAGCTACAGAGGGGAAAACAGAAAATGAGTTTCATTTTTCCACAGGAAAAAGGCAGACAGAAGAGGAGGGATTCATGGATGACTATTTGTCCCTGACATGTCTTTTGTGGTTTGCAGGTGGGACACTAGCTTGGCTGTATACAATGGTGTAAAAGCAGCAACATCTAGCTAGCTCTGAGCTCCTTGAAATACTTTCCTTTCTTCTGTGAAAGGTGCTCTCTGCTGCTGAGTGCTTTGGTGACCCTACCCAGCTGTCCCAGAGCTGATGTGGAGGAAGGCCACAGTCAAAGCAAACTTGTTCATCACCTCCCTCATTTTCTCCTGTTTCCTCCAGCTGTTTGCTCCAGCTGGATATTTTGACTAAATCAAATAAAATCTCACTACTGTGCCTGACTCAAAGCTGCCACTGGAATGTAGAAAGTATGTTTCTTTCAAAATATCAAACATATAAGCTTTGTTAATGATACATTTTCCTAATCAGCCGTTTCAGTCTTTTGACTGATTAAAGAGTGTAACAGTATTTCTATGACTGTGTACAATTCCAGACATGATGTTATTGGCCTTTGTAAGTTATTATATTGTTTGGGAATGCCATAGTATCTGTATTTGACATCCTGCTTTCTCAGTGTGACTTCTTCTGAGTTATCCCTTTCTGTCATATTTTAATGATATTTAATAATTGCAATTTTTGTTTTACATCACCTAAGCTTTTAGAAGAAAAGGCAGACTTCTCAGATATTTATAGCTGAATATGCAATAATGGCAGTGTGAAGTTCATAGAATGTTCACTAGCAATTTATTTACATATTTAAACATGAGATGGTACCAAACATATGAACATTGGCAATTAAGTCATACTTTGATAGAATGTACTCCAAAAAGATGCAGTTCATAAAATTTTGAGGATGGAAGGCGTTTTAGAAAAAGAACAGCTGATTAGACATGTAGGACAAACACATGCTAAAGTGAACATAAAAAAAAGAATAAAAAGAACATCCCCCAAAACTCATAAGAAGTGAGGAGGAAGAGGAAGCGAGTTACAGTATGAGGAAGGAGGGCTTCTTAAAAGGCAAATATATAACATAAGAAGATACTGTTAAAAGTGGAAACCACTGAAATGAAGAATGCATTTGAGACATTGTCTGTAGGTTTTCCATACTCACATTTTGCCAATGCGCTGCTATGAAGAAAATGAACTCTGTAAAATTAACCACATTTTGTGAAGTAGGTATGTTTTCCAATCCAGTGGCTTTCATGTAATGCCTTAATTTACAGTTCCAATTTTGTATCTTTGCAACAGCCTACAGAAAACAGAATGGAAAGAGTAGGAGGAAGATGTGAAATTCAGAAATCCCAAGGTCATTACTATATAATTACAAGGGACCAGTAATATAAGATTCTGCAAATGCTGTTAAATATTCAAGATCTAAATTCACTGGTGGTTTGAGTTCATTGTTTGGGGTGCTATTTAGATTGTTCTTTTGCAGAGAAACACATTTGATGCAATCAGCAAATAAGTGTAACATTTATCTGTATCTATTGCTTCATCTTTTGAGAAGCATAAAATGAAAATTGCTTGACAGAGATAGAAAAGATGTTGGATTTGGGGGCCACTGACAGCCCATGGTGATGGAGCTTATATTAGTAGAGTTTTTTTTCATTTACGCGAGCTTTTCCTCCTTTCCTTTAATTTGAAAAAAACCCCCACAATATTTCTGTGAGCAGCTTGAACCAAAAGGAGACATTTATTTCAATATTAATCATGCAGTTCTAAAGCACTGGGAGTGATACAAGTGGAGAAAATCTTTTAAAAGTAACCATATAAAATGCATGGTTGAGCCACAGGAACCTATGACCCCCAGGTTTTTTTCTTTTTGTTTTCTGATTTTATTTTGAAATATAGCTGAAACTTTCAGGTTTGCAAGACTGAGTAATAGCTTTACATTTCAAGTAGAAAGATTTGTTGTTTTTCCCAAGTGTTTGGCTGACTAACATATAAAACTGTTTTTTTGCCTTGATGGCATTTATTTCCAATTATCTTGAATATTCTAATACCATTAAGAATACAAACTAAAATTTTAACAAAGAGCTTTCTTTCCTAACTTTAAAGAATGCATTTAGCCTGTGTTTGTATTTTATCTCAGGATGATTTCTATGTTCATTTTAGAAAACATCCTTGTGGTAGGTATCATAAGACAAAAATCCTAGACAAGGGTTTGGATGGCTAGAATTTCAGTGGCATGCTCTATTTTGTGCTCTCTTTCTGGCTGAGTCTGGGACTATTTTTTGTTCAGGACCGTAGCTTCAGTAAAAGAAACAGTTCATTCTGTTACCCTTGGTCCCTCATATACTCCTCTCAGCTATTAGAGCATTGAATGAAATCTTTTGCACCTAGCTCAAAAGCCTTAAATATTGGGCTGTAACATAAAAGGCGGCAATGCAATCAGTGCTGGTTGGTGCTGACATGTACTTGTGTTGAAAGAAACAGCAGGGGCCATCGTTATGTTGTACACAGAGTTTGACCATTTTGTTCTAAAGATGTGCTCTGAAATTAAGATTGCAGAGGCCTTGGACAGATGAATACGTAGTTTCTGGATTCTGTTGAAGTAAAGAGAAATAAAACTTGCAGATGCTTAAACCTGCAGGTAAGTAACTGTCTCCAGTGGCCTGGAATTAGCAATTTAGCAATGAATTTTACTTGTATAGATGCTGTGTGATTTCAAAAAGCTGATGCCCCCTTTTAGCTTCAGCCTTAATTGCTTGCTTAAAAGATGTGGGGCACATCTGCAGATTTCATCTCACACAATTTAATATAAGTATTTTGATTATCTAAATTTCAACCCACCACCTTTAATCTTCAGGTCTCTGAGGAAATGCAAATTAAAAGTTATTATTCCTTTTCTGACTTTGTAATTGCCCAAAATGCTAAGACAAATAAATAGGAACTGATGGGGAGAATTCTAAGAAGGAATGATTATTGTATTTCTGATTCATGGATGCTTTATGCAGGCATCATTTAAATGCCTAGTAGTGTTTGGCTTCCTCTAGGTCTGTGTTTCTCTATCAATATATAAACCCTTTGAATTTTATATTATAAAAGATGAATCACTAACCGTGGGCTGAAGTAGTTTTAGCTTAAATAATTGCCTTCCAATAGTATCGAGTATAATCCAAAACCCTGAAGCAGAAGGCATTCAGCGTAAATACCATTCACAATGAGCACAGCTAGAGGTACTCTGGTGTCCTTCCAGAACGTGGCAGGAAATTTGTACCTTTAAAAAAAAGTACTTGTAACATGCAAGCTAAAAACATGGTAGGAATCCATGCAAACATCTACCGGGTTTTAAAATCAGATAGCTAGATTTTAATACTGCTGCAACCAAAAAGAGTTACACTTTGTTTCAAGTGTAAAACTAGTCAGGATTTTGGAATGTCTTCCCAGGGCCAGGGCACAACACTTATCCCGGCGACCACAAGGCTGGTTTACATGAGTCTGTGCAGCTTACAGCAGCACCTCTGGCTGCCGCATAGGCCATTGTCTGCATTTATCTACTCCATTAACACGTTTTGTCACTGCTGATGCTACATGCCTGCAATTACTGAAGAACTACATTTTTGTCACTGTAACCTTTTGTACTTCGCAGCTGCGTGAAATGTGTGGAGAGATGAGGGCAGGTAAAAGACACGGGACACGGATCCTGATGATGTGGTCATTATGAACTGCTGAGGAGAATGAAGTGCCTCACGGCCGATCCTGTCCCAGGACAGCATTGAGCTGTGCTTGCTACTCTGAATGTCTCTTGAAGTAGTTTTTTCTCACATCAAACAGTGTTTTCTCTTGAAACACCACTAGACAAAAAAGCATATATGTTTTACACCTTTTTCTAACCACCCACTAGGCTAAGGTATAACAAAGTAAAATTCAAACCCTTCTGTATCTCAAACCCTGCAGCAGTGAGGCACTGAGACCAACACCTCTGCATCAGGAAGAAGGATTTAATTCTTTACATGGAATATGATTGAGAGGGTGGCATTATGCCTGGGACTGGCCTTGACATGTGGATGCCAGGATCCAAAATCTTCCCCTCTGGTGAAATCCAACTGTCCCTCAGGGGGTCTGTCTGTGACCTTGAACAGCTTCTGACAGTGTAATGTCTCACAGCCAGAAATTTCTCACCTTGTGTTTAGCAGTTTTGTATGCCATGGTCCATTAAAATGCCTTGGTCAGGGATTTGCTTTCAGCCCAAACACTTTGTCCAGGAGGCACTCCGCTTGCTGTGCAGCCTGGCAGTGTCCGCACTCCAAAAGGAATGAGGTAAAGTCAAACACACTGAGCAGCCTTTTAGTGGTCTCCAGAAAGGCTAAGGAGGGCCATGGACCCTGAAACGCCTCATTCAGCAGTTCTGGATGCAAGGAAACACAAGGAAAGTTAATTATTATTTTATTTGAATTAATATTAATTATTTTATTTATTAATGAACGATTTTGTTTTCCAGCACAGATACAGTAATCCTTTTATGAGATATCTGCAAGTGTTGCACTAACAGTCTAATCCATGATCTGATTCTAGGAATTTAGGCAGCACTTGGAACTGGGCCTCTATAAACTGCAAATTGTGACAGGATTGTCTTTGCTGCTAATAATAATACCTCCACCCTGAAGCTGGGGATGTGACTTTAGTTTACTCATTCTGCAGCCTCATGAAACTTAAAACTTCAAAAGGAAACTGCTTAAGACGCCTTTTTTTTTTTTTTTTTTAGAAATGCTCTGGTATTGGATACCAGTCAGTCCCATGTTACTGTCTGGCTCACACTTGTAATTTCTTTTGATCTTTAATTTTGGAAATATTTCCCTATCCTCTTAGGTAATAATTTTACAAATACTCTCCTCTTACAGAATCATCTTCAAGGCAAACATGCTCAAATAGGGAAATTAGAGTATTTTTATCAATATTAACCTTGGAAAATGGAAGCTAAGTATTATAGCTTCAAAATTCTTATAAATGACTAAGTGACTAGATTGTATATCATAGAAAGTATTTTCTAAAGTTCTTCCTGGTAACTTGCAAGTTCTAGGAAAATGGTAGAGTTTTGTGTGTGTGGACAAGGCAGTCATCAGGGAAGGGAAATTCAGTAGAATTTTAGCAGTTATTCTCAAGTTTTAAAATTTGTTCATATGAATGAAAGCTTCAAGATATTACATGAGCTATTTGCTCTTTCTGTTTCTGTGGAATCCCTTTAACTGACAAGTCTTGCAGGTCAAATCCTTTTTTAAGACATTTCCTTATCAAGCAAGATATAGTCTAAGTAATTTTTACCAAAAGAACTTAAGACACAAGTTTTTTTTTCAAGGATTTTTTTTCATAGCTTGATCATTAAAAGTCGTTATGTGGGACAGACTCAAAATTTTTAAAATTATTTTTTTTAGCTTAAAATGAATCTTATGTTTCTTTTTGCATAAGATACCCATTCGGTCAGTTCATGTGGTTTCAGCAATGTGTTTTACTGCATGCACTTTAAAAATGTTGCATCTCTGCTCAGTGACGCACATCTTTTTCCTTTGGGGCAAGTTTTCCTCTCCTGTTTATTTCCTCATGAGGTGAAATAAATCATATCACAAAATCCTTTGACGAGCTCCTATCTTTAGGCAGTCATTATTCCCTGCATGCTTCTTGCGTGTACATGATTGTTATTGCTTCTTGATAGCATCCACATGTAATTTAGCAAATCACAAAATGCTCTGAAACTTCTGACATGTTTGGACAATATGCAGCTGTGGGAAAGGTTTGGCTTGAAAAGGAGGCTTCACAAAGCAGACTTCATAAATCAGAGGTTTCAAAGGTGAACTCTTCTGGGATACTGATCTAAAAAAAACCTCGAAGAAATTTGGCAGCTCCTTAGAGATGCAGTATTTAGAATAAAAGTGTAAACTATACTATTCTGGGAGGAAGAAAGGCAGCATAATGAAAACATCAGATAGGTTTAGTCAATGATTATTGTTCTCTAGTGCAGGAAAGAACTGTACTGGAAATTTAAATGAAATCAGATTCCTGAAGATGAGTACAAAGGTATAGATCAAGCATGATGGCCAAAATCAAATAACCAAAGAAAAAAAATAAGATGCCACTAGCAGGGGAAAAAACATCAAGTTCTCAGGCACATAATATGAAAAGAAAGAAAAGGAATTGTGCTTACCTTTGAATGTCTTGTGAAGGCTCTTTAGTGTAATTGAATTTTAGAGTGTTTAGTGTTCTTTGTTTGGATGTCTTCACTCAAAAGTTCAAGGTGATCAGCTGGCCCACATAAGAGCAACAAAAAGGGTTCAGAAGGTAAAGAACATTTTGGGTTACATGTAAATAAGTCTAACATCTTCCTACTGCCTTTGCCCAATGATCTTCACCCTAAGGTGCATTGAGTCAATTACAGAGTTTAATCTTTGCAAACAGTCAAGTGCACGAATACTCGACTTGCTTTCAGGACAGTTTATATAAATTTAAATTTGTGAAAGTGGAAGCTAAAAATAGGAAAATATGTTGAAAAAAATAATGTAAGAGCTTTAGTGAGTAATTTTCTCAAAATGGAGATCAAAAGGTAACTTGATTATAGTATATAAGCACTTTCCTACAGAGTTACTTTTGCTGGGTACTAATGGGACATTTAAATAGCAGAAAAAGATGAAATATGAAACAGCAGTTAAGAGCTGAAAGCCAGACAAGTGTAAACAAGAAATAATGCATGACTTTCTAATAATGTGGATAGTTAATCAGTAGAATAAATCACCACAGGAAACACTATATAAACTACACTTTAGTCAACACACATACAACTGGGTCTCATTTGGAGGAAATTTCTGTAGAATTATGTGTGCTGTATTCCCTATTCCCTGCAGCTATTTCTTGTGGACTTAAAACTTGTGAAATTCTTCTTGTTTATCCACATGGCCAAAAATAACATAAGTACTCTTTCCATTTGGAACAACAATGGCACACAGGAGCCCTAGATTACATCTCAGAATAGAGAATATACTTTTATTACTTATTGACTGATCAGAATTGGATGACTTTCCTGCTGAGATATGGGTACTTTATTTGAAATTATAATCAGTTTATAAAAGCCAGAAATGTTATTTGTCAAGTACATATATATAATTTGTAGCATGGCAAATACTGTAATGTAGAACCACATTCATCTACAGATGCTATGCAGATACTACTGAGGATAGGGAAAAATTCTGCTCCTGTACTTTAAAGAATGAAAATATCATAATGTTCCCTCCAAAAATGCCATGTTTTTCAGTGTGGAATTTTGAAGTCCTTTTCATCAAAAACCCAACTCAGTATGTGAGACTGCAGGTTTCATAGGACAACAAGCTAAAGTTTAGTACAATCCACATAGCAGCTTTTTGGGTATTGCTACTCAATAGTTCAAAAGAGTTGTCAATTAAAAGTGTGAACAAGAGATGAAGAAAAGATAGGGGCTTCTTCAGGTGTGAATGTGTAATATATTTGGAACCAGCAGGCAAGGCTGGTGTAAAAATAGAGCAAACAACTTTAATCAAGTCACAATAGAGCTATTGAAAGTTTTCTTTGAAGAGAATTTACCACGATAAGAGCTTTGACAATGCCTATTAACCAGACCACTGAGGTAGCAAGAAGTCTCTTTTCTCTTGTATATGCCTCAAGTATATAAAGGTTTTGCTATGATAGCATGATGAAGGGGTTACAGAGCACCCGTTGAGGTATAGCTTGTGACTTCAAGGGAGTGGTTCCTTCCCCTGGAAGCAGTCAACAAACCCCTTTTATTTCGGCAAAGCTGCTGTGTATTGCAGCTTCTTCTGAGAAGAACTATTGGCAATGGTCAGACTAGTCAGATTTTAACTCTTTGTCAGAAGTTCTTGAGAATGAGACCAAAGGAAGCTGAAGCAATCAAGTAGTATATTTCATTTTTTTTTTTGTTTGTTTTGTTTTTGCATTTGTTTGGGTTTTTTTCTCACTTTGGCAGGTGCTATTTGCAGAATATTTAGTAAGTTGGCAAGGAAACTTTTACTTGAATATCCCTCTAATAATGGTCAGCAGGTTTTAAAAACCTTTATACAAATAGAGGAACTAATTTATTTGTCTTCGGTGCGGTACAAAAACCATTATAAACGCTTTACTGCTTTTAAGTGACATTGCAGTCTTCCATTTCAGTAGTGGTACACTACTCTTATCTTTGTCCAAAATCACTGGTATTTCCTTGGGACACAGACAGATCAAGCACTAAATATAGAAGAAACAAGTAATGCTTTCCTCTCAGCCTCCACATTTTAATTTTGTTCAGGTTACACTTTTGTGTATAGTTTTAAAAAAACAGCAAATTTCAGAGATTTTAAATGTTTTTAATACATCCATATATTGGTAATTTCAATTGAAAATTTGAATACAATTCTGTGTAAGTAGCAACATCTCTTTCCATTTATTTGAAGGCTACAGTTTTGTCAAAACACTGCATTAAACTAATAAGCAGTTTCAAACGATCAATGCAAGCCAATTAAATGTGACTCCACATTTCTAGACAACAAGCAGAGAGTTACATTTAAATTGAAATTTTATTCAGAAAAGATACAAGCCCCTCTTGCACATGGCCTATAAAATTTACTGGGTACAATATGCCCCATGCAGATTGGCAGTTCCCTCTCTGTAGGGGCACGAAAAATACAATCAGCAGGCACTTTAAAAGCTCTGAAGTGTGTTAGTACAATGTACTTTACCGTATTTCAAGATCAGCAAAATGGCACGTGACATAGTAGCTGATCATTCAAAATCTCCCCATGTGGCATGGCCAGTGATTATGTGCTGCATATCCCATTTCCTTTGCCACCCTGGGACTCACTTGTGATGAGAACAAGGACACTGTGGAAGATGCAGCATGCCACAGGCATACAGAAGACACTTGCCATTACTAGTACGCTTCAGGTCCTCAGACTCCTACTGTTGTGTGATGTCCAGTGGTTTTCATAAGAGTGTACGAACTTTCCATGGCATCTGCATGAAGCCCCTCTTGCAGTCACTGCATTTGTTGGTCCTCTTAGAGGGGCACTGAGCCAGTTAATTTATGCCACCTTAAAGAGATCTAGGTCTTCCCCCTCACATCAGGAGTGTAAATACAACTGCAGGCAGTGCAAAAGGCCTGGGCACAGTTCTGAGACTACCTATGAAGCTCATATGTGACTGCCATAATTTGTTTGACTAAGGCCATCAGGGGAAGCTCAGTTGCCCTGTAATCACTCAGAGCAATACCTAGAAGGATTCCTGTCACCGCTGAAGGGATTAAAGGTGAAACTGAGTTACATAATCCTGACTGGGCTCTAAACCTGGATTTTTCCAAGGAAAAGGTATTGAATCAATTTAGAGATTTTATCCAGAGAATATGATTTAGCAACAAATACAGCTGAGCCAAAAAAGTGTGGCTAGCTGACTTCCTAGCAGCCCTGGTTATTTATGTATAGAAACAATGAGCAGACTACTTCTTTGTACTGACTTGTGTCAATAGCATCTCCTCTCTCTCTCTCTGTCAAAAAAAAGCAAATTAATGAAATAGAGAAGGTAATCCATATATTCCAGCTTTAGGCATCTAATCTAGATGTCCACAATAGAAACTTCATGTTTCTGTGTTTCCAGTGGACTTTACAGGGTTTATTCTTGATTTCTTCATTCTGTGGGGAAGCTCAACTGCCTACAGGGAGCTGTGATATGGTACTTAGAATTTGCTTCTATATATGCACTCCCAGAAGCTCTAAACAGCCATTACAAAATGCTGGGGACTGATGAAGAATGTAAAGTAAAATTTAACTATGTTTACATTTTTACTCATATTCATTTGTAAGTCTGCCGGAGGGCTTTCAATTTGGCTCAAGTTAATCTGTTTGATAAAAACAATTATCTTGACAGTCCTATGATGTTTCTTCTTTTTTTATTCTCTCCACCTGTGCCCACCTTTATTACATGTCAGATGTATTTTCCTGAAGAAAGAATTGCTGTTTAGCAAGTTTTGCAGTCTCCTTGTATTGAAAACTGTACAAACTCTTGCCGGAACTACCTTTAAATCAAGCATATTGCTCAAAAAAGATCAACTGAGTCAATGCTGAAGTTCTTTTCTAAGTATACATTCACCACTATAACTTATTCAAGTTTAGATTTTAAAATATTTAGGTGCATATAATTATTTTAACAGTAAGTAATAAAAGAATGTAAGAATAGCAATGCCTTGGTTTATATTTTCTTTTTAGGAATAAGTGGCTTCTGGGTGTTTATAACCTCACCTGCTTCACACTGAATCTTTTTCTAATTGCATCTGTGTGCTTTCATCTGCTCAGTTAAAAAGTGTGCAATAGGTACATTTAAAAACAGCATATAAGTAATATTCAAGTTTATATGGTTCACTTAAGTGTCTACACTTTGATAAAAGCGGTATGTAATTTTTAAGTTTTTCCCCAGAATTGTTTGTGTTTCAAATATTTGATTCTTGCTTAGACTCAGTAGCAGTAAAGAGAAAGAGAAACATATGCTTGTTTACCCTGAAATCTGCAGCTTTCTATGATATATGGGATTGTATGCAATCATATTTTCATTTTGTTTAGGCATTTTTCTCTTTGCATTTCTAGCTATTAGTCATGGTAGCAACATTTCAAGTAAAAATAATGGTTAAAATAGCAGAGATGGAATGTAACTCATGGAGGAAAAATGCTATCATCAGAGTACATCTGAAGTGTAAGAGTTTGTTCAACATCAAGATACCACTTGCCAGTGAATTAATTATGCTGTTGTAGTTCCACTAGTCCAGGGGAATGTTAAGACAGATTTGTAAGAGTGATCACATTGTGTTCTTATTTATTTTTTACACAGACTTATGTGCACAGGCTTTTTGGAGGGTTCATGGCTGATTACCCACACAGATTCTAATGGTGAAAATTTATCCTTTTTTTTCTTTTTTGGGGGGAAGATGGTGGTGTGGTGTGGGAAAACCTACATGAAAACAGAAAGGGGAAACTGCCCAATGGCTACCTGGGAACAGAAGCAGCAGAGCCTCCAAGGCAGATGTCCACCTTGGGCGTCCTCTACAGTGCAACACGTCTCCACACTGTACTTTCCACACAATAACTGCACAGTCTCTGCCAGGACCCATTCAGAGCAAGTACAGGTGTTTTATGCTAGTTTGCTGTTCAGTTCCTTGTTGGGTCCATCTGTGTAAATTAAGAGTAGGAAAAAGTAGGGAAAAAGAGGAGCAACTCTCATATTGGTAGCAATTGTTTCCCACAAGGACCCACCATAGCAAAAGTATTAGTGTGTGCTTGAAAATATATTGGGGTCTGCAGATGAAAAATGCCATGACTCACTGTAACTTAGCTGAGGAAATTTTTGTCTTAAAGAGTTGCTATGAGTCCCCTGGAGATTCTGGAGATTTGTTTTGTGTTGTTTATTTTGGTTTGTTTTTTGTTTTGTTTTAGTTTGTTTTTTTGTTTGTTTGTTGAACATACAATTTAAGTACAGGAGATTACACCTTGTTAAATACTTTTCCTGCATGGAAAGTTATACAATTATGACTTTGATTTACAATCAGATTTGGCAGCATGAAATTCCAACTACCACATAGATGAGCAATAATACAAAATTGTAGAACTGGAAAATGGATTTGTTTTGGAGTCTTCTTTAAAGACAGCGCAACACTCTTCTGCACAGACATTTTTCTCAGCCAATTCATTCTAAGACTGAGAAAAAGCCATCAAGAAAAGTCACTGTATTGTCTGTCTTTCGGTATGCTGGACAATCACCACTAGTAAAGATGGACAATCGGTGTTTATTGATTCATTCATCATTCTTCCAGATTTAATGGATGAAGATTTAAATAGCTAAATATATTTTGGTTCTGGCAGAGATGTGAAATACTTTGATTTTCTTTTTCTTTCTTTCTAGAATATAACCTTCCAATATAAAAAGCAGCCAATTAAATTCCTTTTAGTTTAATTTTCTTTTAAAATATCGTATAATAATAATCATCCTAAGAAAGTAAAAAGAGAGTCCTTGGTAACGGAATTTGGGAAATCAGTTTTATGAACTCAGGAAACACTGATTTTTATTGCATTATTCCAACAGAAAGACAACAAGCATGTTGTCATGATGTGCAAGACTAACTGAAAACAGTATCCCAACCTTCTCACTGAGATTATTTCTCTAATTTTATTACCATCTCAGGAAAGAGATGGTGCTGTTATTCTTTTTTTTCTTTTTTCTTTTATTGTTGCTTATACCTGTATTTTCTGCAGAATCTTCTAATTAATACACTCTTTTCTTGTCTCTTCAAATTCTATAGATTTTCTTTTTGATCAAAAATTAACCAAGCATGACTCAGTCTTAACAACTTTGATTCAAATCCTTTACCGTGATCCAGCTGCTGGGTTTAGTGGTAGTAGATTCAACTGGACCCCATGACTCCCCTATTCACCTTAAGGAAAGTGAGAGGGGAAAAAAAAGAAAGTACTTTAAGATTGTTTCAGGATTTTAGCATTTGTCTGCTTAAAATCTTCCTGTACTCATGCTGGTTTTAATAGAGAATGACAAAATATTTAGTTGTTTCATAAATACAGAATACCATGTGTCTCAGGCTGTTATGACAATGAAACTGCTGAGAATATGGTTTGTGAAAAACTACACTGAACTGGTTTGAGTCATCGATGGTGGTGTTCATATGATTTAGTGGCTATCTCCCAGATACTGTTTAATGCAAAACATCTGACATCAGAATGTACTTTAACCAGAGTTACTTGTGGTAATAGACATAATTAAAATGAAAGATCATGAACCAGCAATACTGAGGACCTGATAATTGCACTCTTTGTCTGAATATTGTTAAAGTAATTATGTTAATTTTGATTAACTTTCCTATGATTGGTACATAAATAATGGTTGATGCTTTGGAAAGTATTTAATTTTGCCTCTAATAAACAGCTACTGATATCACCTACCACTTTAGGTAGTAATGCAAGCACATCCTAAAGCAGTCTTTGTTCCCATAACATTACCCAGCTACAGTAGGCTGAATGGGGAGTACTGATGTGGGTCCTTCACAGAACTGTTAGTTGCTCTCATGACGATGAAGTTAAGAAAATCAGTCTCCCACTCTACTCCCTAAAACCTTCCATGATCTGCACCGAGGGAGAACAGGAGGTAACATGCATTTTGCAGAATAGCCACTGGGTTCAGTGGACAAAAATACTAGCCTCAAAGCCTTGTGCTTGTGTTTGATGGCCCCACCAACTCTTTTTCTACCATCTGCTCAGGGAAATAGAAATTCAACCTCTGTTTCAGAATCCTGTTGAAAGATACTCAAAGACAAACTTTAATAGTATAGAACATAATTGCTCCTGGGTATATGAAGCAACCTGATAATGTAATACAGTTTCTTTGTAAGTGATCAGAATGAAAGTAGCCTATATTTTCCAGAGGAGTATTTTTTCACACACACCTACTCAATGGCACAGACAGATATTTGTGATAGGCCCAGAGGTAGCTATCAAATCCACATTCATTGTTTTATTTAGCTGAGGTGCTGCAGTTTCCTTCAGTTCACTGGTGAATAGCAACGATGATCACCTCTTTCAGAAGATAACATCTAGGCCTATTGAAAGAATGGTCACTGTTGTCCCAAATTAATTATTTGTACAGCAACAATATGTATGTTCTTAGTAAAGTGTTTGATTAATTTTGCAATCAGCTTAGCTCAGTAGTTTATGATGCACTGATAGTTGGAATGGGTTAAAAATCCATACCTAAGTATGGTTTCAAAGGGAAAGAAGGAAAGAGGATTGATTTCCTATATTCTGACTAGGGCATGGGCAAGTATGCATGTAGATAATATATGATCGATTCTTGTTATCATAACAGATAGAATTCTGGTTTGAACTTGTGAACTACCCATCTATACATTAGCTCTATCCTTGGTTTTGCCAGATTTCAAAGTGCATTCTACTTTTGTTATAATTTCTGTTATATAAAGGCAAAGGAGATGAGGTTCATTGACTTATATAAGTTTACTCCCTTAAATCACTTCACTGAAGTAGCATATGAAAAATAAACTGATCTCACAGTGCTATAGAATGCATTAGTATGTCATTAAAAGCAAAGAGAACAAAAATATGGTTCAATGATTTGAGCAGTCAGACTTGCAAAAATCATCTCGAATGTGGTTGGTTTTGTTTTTTTTTTTTTGCTTCCCATTATAACTTTTCCACTAAGCCATTCAAAGATTTTCAGTCCCCAAAGATTTTCTTGTAATTAAGATGAAGTTTGGCCAGGAGCTGGAAAGCTGTTGTGTCTTGCTCATCCAAAAATTTTGTTTAAAGCCTCTGAAATTTTTCTGACCAAATCAAGGGACTGAAATTAGAGAAGATAAAAACCCTGTCCTTTCCATTTTCCTCTGAATTTTTAGCTACCTGCTAAAAGTTTCTTGTTCTCTTGAGACTCATTTAATGTTGCTCATAAGTCTTATTTTTTTTACTCTGGGGATAAACCAGTGCATATTAACTTCTCTTAATTACTGCAGACTTCCTCTAAAACAATGAAATCCCTTTCTTGCTTACTATGAGCATACTTAATGAGATTAGTTTAAACAGACACTTCTTCTTATTTTATGCAGCTTTTTGCATCTTTCTCTTTTCATGGTATTTTGTCTGTTGATAACAACTTTTGTGTTTTCCTTGTCACCTGCACAAGTATTACATCTTTCCATCTTTATCTAAACAGGACTCATCTTTGGTTTCAGTGATGTCTCTATCTACCACACCAGCCATCTTTTAGACCAAAACCTTTGTTTATCTACAAGTAACCTTAAAGAATCTTTAAATTTTCCAACCTTGTTTCCCCTACTCCTTTGTTCTTACAGCCAGAGGGAAAAACCAAAAAGTGATTTAAAGTTCATACTACATGGTTTTGAGACGGGAAAAGGCAAAAAAATTTCACTTTATAACCAACAGAGGGTTTGCTTATGTACTAAAATGACAAAGAGCCTCAGTTTTGGCAATTTACTGTAATGATGCTCAGGTGTCATATGTACATTAGTTTGTGACGTGAACCAAGAAATCTTAGTTTGAGATTCATGCTCCTGTCTCTGCCAGATATGCTGATAATAATTTGAATTGCATTTAGCAATTACATCTGTTTCATTTTTTAATAAAACAGACATAGTTGTTGTAGGTGATGAAGACTTCTGATGTATGCAGATAGTTATGATTGATGCTTTATTTTAGTGCAGGAGTGAACACAATTGCAAGAACCTCAGCCAGAAATATTCAGGCACTTTAAAGGCATTCTTGGAATGAAAGACTAATTTGAATGAACTCAACTGACTCGAGGGAAAAGGTATAATCATATTTTGAAGAATTAAATTATAATCTCACTGATTGCTATATTATGGTTGGGACATGAAAGATTTTCTCTTCCAGTATTCACTTTCTTTCAGACACTGAATCTAGCCTGACTGCACTTAACAGCATGTCTCTGCTAACAAAGGTGAAGAGGTGCAACAAATATTTATATGCAAATATTTTTACATAATGCATATTCTAATGTTTATTTGTTTCCTTATTTCCTGAGTTCTTCAAGTGATATAGAACTGTTTGCATGCTTCAAGTTAGACATATTCTGCAATATACAGGGCTGTGCATAAAACTATGATTTCAGGTCATAAAACAGTGTTATGAAAATGCACTTATTGTGCCATTTGTCTACCCAAAGCTAGTATTCTATTATTTATTTGCATATATTTCATTACATAATTCAATAAATTTTACTGTGAGAAACACATACTAAGCAACTCTAGTAATTTTTATTCATCAACTCCCCCAAAGCAGATTTCAGGTCACATATTGGCTCTATGCAAGGTGGGCTTTGAAGATAACTATTTAATTTTCTCTTCCTTTTCTCTTGACCCTATTGAAATATGGGAAAGCTTAGCATTAAAAAGTGCGTAGGTAAGCAGCTGCATTTTAACACTATGTTTTGAACTATGGTGTAACACCAGCACAGTAAAAATAAATAGATTTAGAATCTATACTTTTCAACACCCCCCAACCCCCTCAAAGTGGAATGTTAAATGTAGGATTTATGCACCTAAAAACCAATTTTCACTCCAAAATACATACTAGTTCCCAAGGTGAAATAAAAAGCACTCTCTAACAAACTGTCTTGCTGCTTATTGGATGTCTAAGGGTACAGGACACTTAGCAGAGGGTCCAGAATATTATTGAACTATTCTCAGAAGTTATTGACCTTCTGCAACACCTACAGAATATTCTCAGAAGGAATGAAAACTAATGAGGTGTGGTATGAGAGTGTGGCCTCTGTAAATAAATCCTTCTGCTGTGTCTATTTGCTGTGCAATTGCTAACCTTAAAAAGGATAGGAAGAAGGGAGGAAGAAAGCAAAAAGCAGGCACAGCTGCCATTTGGCTTCCTTGCAATTTGTAATGTCAGCAGCTAAGCTTTAAACAGAGCATTGGCACTGACACGGGAGATAAGACTTGTCTCCTATTCCCCCTTTTATTCCCTCCCTAAGAATCCAACAGCCAAAAGTTAATAAATAGGTTAACAAAATGGTTTATAGATAAGGAAGCCATGTGCTTGCCTTTCATGCACAAGGTATCTAGTAAACAGTGTTTAATTAGACTATTTATTATAGTTCTGTGCTTTGAATAAAGTATTTGTTTTTCATGAGTGATTATTTTTCCCTCTATTCAGCTCTGTCTCACTCCCGAACACCAGATCACAGACTGTTCTTACCTCTCTTATGATTCTCAGAGTATTTATAGCAGTGGTACATTTTTACCATTGAAACCTGGTTTTCATTCCTGTCTCCTCTCTTTTCTTTATTCTACTCCCTTAAATTTTAATCCATTTGTCTCCTTGCTGTGAACTTCCTTCAGCATTACATAGCATCACTAGTTTGTTTTTTTTGTTTTTTTTTTTTTTTTTTAATAATAGTGCTAACATATTTTGTACCAAGGTTTTGTAGGAAAAAAGTCACAGTAGAGTGTTGCTCCCATAAACTTCAGAACTCTGTTATTTTTTTTTCCCAAGGGCTTTTCTTCTAGGTTTTCTTTTGATCTGTAGTATTATAGCAGTATTTCAAAGGAAAATTAGTGGAAAACCACCACCCTATACAAGACATCAGGCTTGAGTGAACTTGGAGTCTTGGGCAGTTGATTTTTTGGTTGTTACCAAGTAAGAGTGACCCCTTTGGATTGGATTTGGATTATATAGCATGACAATACATAATGGAGTAGTTAATAGAGGGAAATGGTATGTATATGCAAATAACATTATAAAAAGGAATGCAGGAGCAGTAGCCAGTTGACAATAACCACATTGAAACATCAAGTACTACGGGCTGCTTTCTTGTATTGCCAGAAGAAATACAGTAGCACAGTGTCTAAAAATAATATAAAAAAACTAGGAATGATTTTTCTCAAGTTGGTCTTTAACTACAGAGCATGATTTTTTCTTTCCTTCATTGTTGCAGTGGAAAGGGTTGCAACTAAATGATCCTTACTGTCCTTTCTAAGCCAAACCTTTCTATGATACTCCTGCCGACATTCATGAGATTTTGGGATCTTGAACAGAGGCTGACTGAATTTAATTTTGCTTCTGGCCTTCCCTATTTATGAATTAAAACAACGACTCCAAGAGTCTTCTCATGAAATATCACCAAAACCTGAAAGTGAAAGGGAGGCTGCCCTGTAACTCATTGCCCAAATTAGCTGTGTTGTTACAGACTCTGTTGAAATAGGCATGTCCTAATAATTCTATTGATGTGAACTGTTTGGGAGCTTTTCTATTCAGACTAGAAAAATACTATTCTGACTGGAAGAGAAGACAGACCATTTGGCCTCTGACCACAAAATGAAGATGCATTGAATACGGCAGAATCTTGGCAACAGCAAAAATAAGCTATTAGTCTCTTATTACACCGAAGTTCTTCAAAGGTGCTTATGATATACGGATGAATTTTTTATTCTCAGTTTTTCTACAAGATGTATCTCAGGTATATATAGCCTCATTTTTTTAAAGTAGCACTCAGTTGCAAAGAATGATTCTTCATATTACCATGATGCAGATGCATTTGTAGGATTATCAGGGCATTGTCTGTCTTACTAGTCTTACAAGGTATTCTGATCAAGTCAGTTAGCATCTTTGTGAAGTCCCAGAGTAAAGCAAATTTGAAAAGTCAAGATGAGTGTGGCAGAAGGATCTCTCTTATATATTTTTAATGTGTAACCTGAATATTCAGATATAATCATGACCATAAATAATCTAATGCGTAAAATTCTAACAAAGATTTTTAAAACATGCTTTCCTGGATGAATATATGGAAATAAAGGATACTCTATTTTCTCTTTTTGAAGTCCCATATGTTGTAAAAGTACCTCAACATGTAAAGAGGAACAAAGCAAATCCTTCCACACCCACTAAACAATGCTGCTAACACTAAGAGTGTTGTGGTAAAGTCAAATTATTCAGATACTAACTTTAGATAGATAGATAGATAGATAGATAGATAGATAGATAGATAGATAGATAGATAGATAGAAAGATATTGGGATTACTTTCTCTAAACAGATGTGCCACAATATTTCATGATAGTACCCCAGAGCTGAATCTGTTTTCCTTGTGCATATTTAAGCCTATTTGAGTGTGAAAATTAATATACATAGACTAAAAGAATATTTGAAAGGGATTTTTATCTATGTCTTATGAACCTCTTCTACTTGATGTGCCTTTACTTTGATGGATTTGGAACTAGAGTGATTAGCACATTTATATCTAGCCATTAAAACTGTAGACATGATTTTAATATCTTTTCTCATTTTCTTTTGCAGGGACTTAGAACTACTGATTGTCTCTTCTAAGATAATTCACTGTAAAATCAGGTTAAACATGGAATAAAATTAAATTACGCTTTTTTTCTTTTCCTTGTGATAACAGAATACTATTTAAAAAATGACTGAAAAATTAACATACGGGGTTCTCAGTTAAGAATAACACCTGTGTGTGGTTTATTGATTCTGGTTGAGGATATCATACTGTTAGGTTATTGAATACATTACTTATTAAAGCAATCGAGCAAACCCTTGGTTGTCACATCTCTTTCAGACCAGGGAAAGAGAAAGGTCACTGAAACGCTGGCATTTGTCAAAAGGATATATGTGAACAAGAGGATTAGGGACACCTGTTCAGCCCATTCTAACTTTAGAAAATAGTGTTATTTCCTTGAAAACAGGACAAAGGGGATGCCTGCCAAGTCTGGATTTCAAGACTTCTTATTTCAAGGCTCTTAAGTTCTGAGATATTTGGAAAGATGGTAGTCTCCAGTGCTTAGGGAAGGAATGAAAGCAGAAGTCTGTGAAACCAGTCAAGGGACTGAGACAGCTGCAGAAAGAGATAGGAGTCTCTGTGGGCTCATGGATGTGGGCTCATTTCAGAATCCTGTCTGAAATGATCAGAACTGATAAGGGAAATTATATGGGTAATGTATACAGATATTTTGCATTTCTTTAGGTTTTTTTCTCATTAATAAAGAATGATTAGTTTAAGAGTTAATAATGTAACTTTAATAAATAAATAAAATTATTAAATTATCCTCAAAGCCTAACAATGAATTTATTTATTTCACTTGACTTGTCCTGAATAAATGATTTCTGAACCCTGAGTGATCATTGTGGCAGTGAAAAATGTTGTACTCATGATACTGTTTGCAGCAAACCTTAGGATGTACAGGAGGAGGGCTACAAACCTACAGTTTTGTGAAGCAATAATGTGCAGAAATAGAAGGAAATTATGCTCAGGATACATGTCTAAGTGAAGGAAAAGTCACTGTGAGGGAGCTCAGCTTGGATTTTTAGCAGTGTTATTAATTTTTTTAAAGTTAATAGCAAAATGACTTTAAAATGTAGCTTTATGTTTTTTATATTCCATTTCCAGTTTTTGTATTCTAAAATCATTGTCACTTTACTTTTCACACCTTTCACTCAATGCTTACAAGATTCATAGTAAAAATCAGGACAGTCAACAAAAGTCGAGTTTATGACCCTTAGCTGAAAATTTCAGTGGCAGAATGGCTGAGACAGAAAACCTTTTATGGACAGTAAAAGATATGAGCATATTCTTGTGGTACACATATAAAAGACAAATGAATATCCATCACAAAGAAAATAAGAATGAAGCAGGATGATGGCTTTATTTCCCTTGTGCCAACCCACAGAGCAAGGAAACAGCACTCAGAGAAATAGGCTGGCCTCTTCTAAAGAACAGAGAGACTTGTAAAACCCCATAAATACAAGGAAGTCTGAGTGTATTTTTCTTGAGATAATTCTGTGCACAACACATGATATTTAAGATGCACATTTCCCACCCCCTCCCATCTAGAAAGTGCTTGGTAACTCTTCCTTCACAATATGGAAGCACTTGGCTAGCAAGCAAAAAACAGTAATAAAAAATAAAATCAGTACAATTTTACTCAAATTAAAATCTTCAAATTAATCTGAGATCTATTTAAAAAATTCTTGAAGACCTTAATTGCATGACAAGAGAAAACAGATACTGATGAGATGAGTGTAGTGGGCATTTCCAGGCAGTGCACAGCAGCACAATATTTTTCTAGGGAGGGAACATGGCATTTGGAATGCAGAATGCATTTCTCTTAAGATACAAAATTGCTTTGTATCATTTTCAGTTGCATGGAAGTGGAAAACCAAGTCTGGAGAAAGCAATTTACATTATTCCTACCGAGAGAAAAGAAGCCTAGATAATCATTGGCCAAAAGAATAATTAGAAGGGAGAGAAAAAGAAAACAAATACATTAAATCCAAGACTGTTGTATATGTAATTGAAAGAAGTTAAAAAGATAAATTTGAACAAAATCTTCTCCAAAACTAGTTGTTCTACAGTATCTCTTCCATTACTTTTAATTTGACAGCAACTGGATGATCTGCAGCAACAACTTGAAATATTATGAAGCTTCCACAGAAACATAAGAGAGATCTCCAGTACGTCCTCACCTTCACCTAGGACTGGTATGAGTCTTTGGGTATTAATTTGGGGATGTCACATTTAAAACAGAAAAGACACTTGAGGCAAATGGCTAAAACACATAGAATAATCTTTGCATGTGAAGAGGTTAATGCCAGTGAGCAAGTCTGTAACTAAGCAGTGAGTTCCTTGACACTGTGCCTGGTGAACAGGATGGCTTTACTCTGTTGGAGGTTGTGAGCATCCTTGTTGCTGTAGAAATTGCCCAATCACTTTTGACATTGACACATGCCTGCCTGACTCTGATTTTGTGACAGACCCATCAATATACTCTCTAGCTATTAGCTATTTTTATTTATATTAGTTTTACTGTAAAAACACTGCCATCCTGTGCAACTAGGGATCAAGCTGTCTTCTTGAATCACACCTTTTGGTGAGCAATTGCTTCAGACGATTTTTATCTTCATACAACATACTGCTTTGGTTGTTTACCCAATGGCATGTCAAAACAAGCTGGGCAGAGTGTGATTTGCTAGGAATAGCAAATCCTTATTGAGATTCTTTTTTTCAGTTAACTCTTTCAGATCCTTGAATAACTGCCAAAATAAACAAAAATGACATCATATTTTCTCCATTTCAAGAATGAGACAGAGTTATACAAAGGGAATTATGCAGGGTGTTGTTTTTGGAGAAAATATAAAATAATATCGACACTGTATTATTTAACATGTGTGTAATATTCTGTAGAAACTCTGTTGCTAATTAATTAATCAATCCCAATAAAAGACCTATTTACTTTGCAGTGGAATGAAATTCCTTGTTTCATTTCATGAAACGGGATAGGCCGTGGATTCAAGAACTGTATTCTCAGTCTTAAACAAGTGAACTATGCAATACACTGAAGTGCACTGGAATTCTGAACACCATTTACAGAAGTGGGACATTTTGCCACACCTACTAAAGAGTAGGTGTGGAGCAACAGGATCAAATTTCTGTCAAGGGTAATAGAAAACCATTACCATTAACAATAATGTAATTCAAACTAGATCTTAACATTCAGAGGGTAAAGCAGGCTAAAACTGCATATTCATTTTCCCAGGAAACTGTCCTCTGTGCTAAAACCCCATAAAATGATTTGGATACAAAACAGATGACAGCACTTTCATGGTTTAAGATTCTTGAAATTGTTGTGGTATTGCTCTGAGAAGATGTTTGACAAAGTACAAGAAAACATGCAGCCCAACTAGTCCATAAAAAATGGAAAGTTTTCAAGCTGAGACATTAGATGCAAGAATTCTGATGGGGTTATTTTGGTTATTAAAGCCCCAACCACACAAAATTTATAAAGATAACATTAAATTGCCTGGACTTACTTCATTATCAGATTCAGCATACTGAGTGTGAATCTTACAATTAAGGAGCTTGAGGGAAAAAAACCTCCTAGAAATCTGATGACTAGAAACAAATTGAACTAAGAACTCTTGCTTCTTAGTTCAGTTGAGGGAGGAATACACTTTCCAGAAAGATGGAAATATCATTAACCTTTCACTTAAAGCAGAAATCAAGGTGAAGTTTAAAGTACTTGAGCTTTTTTTTTTTTTTCTTTAAAAAACTTGAATTAAGCAAAAAATTACTTGAGTTTTTGTTTGAAGTATTTTGAGCAGTTGAGAATGAGTATTTGGAATTAATTGATTCACTGTAGTTTTGTAACTCAGTGAAATTAAACATGTTCCACTTTGGTCAAATGTAATTTTGAACTTTTGATTTCAGTCACAATCATGCCAGAAAGACAGAATAAAAACTACAGCATACTACCTTTAGCTAGAATCTCAAAAGTTGTAGCTGATTTAGTACAATGTCCTATTGAAAAATAATAAGAATTTGAAGTAAATAAAAGACTTACAGATGGTCACCTTAACCCCATTCACCACTGCAGTGAATATAGTTTACGACAGCTGTTGAGGGACAAAACAGCCTTTGATGCATAGGTGATGGACTTTAGGATAAACTCAGTAAAGTCTCTTAAATTACTAATTACTCCAGAGTAGTAGGAATTTGTTCAGGTAACAGGTTTCAGTAAAGAACTGTAGAATTGCTTTTGATATCTCTAACAAGAAAATAAGTGAATTAAGAGAAATTCCTTGAAAAGTGATTCCTGCACAGAGAACAAGAAGCATTGCTTGTTGCAACCTTTCTGCTGCAAGCATGTCCTTATATACTATCAGTGTTCACAGACTTTATTTGGAAATCTAGAAAAAACAGGAGATATTTAATATTGAACTATTGCCATGTTTGCATAAAGAATGAGTTATCCACAACAATCTGATTTTCTTTCATGATTTCTTCATTACTTGAAGTATACATAGCCTAACTCTTAACAAAACCCAAAAACCAAAACTCTCAACAACACCACCCTCCAGCTTCTAAGACAAAGCTCAATTTAATATACACACACCACACACTTCCCTCACCCTCTCCCTGCCCTGGCTGTGCTTCTGGTTAACTGCTATCAAAATTGATTTCTATTTCTGCATTTTTTATGTCTTAATGAAATCTTGTATCTCCTCCTTCCTGGCAAGGAAAGTGGCCAAGTGAAATGATCCATCTCAAACCCATCATGATCAATGCAACTGTAGCTATATTCTGTATCTGGAAGGACTTTATAACAATGTCATGAAAAATTGTATAAGCAAAAAGTTACTGTGTATGTTTCATCTTAAAGGAAAATAAATGTGATTTGTCTTTAGATGTTCCTTGGGAGCAAGAGAGGTCCACAATGTGTACCGTTATTTAGCAATTTAAATAACGAAAGGGACATGCATTTAGAGAGCAAATGAGCAGGTTATTGTGGTAGTTTCAAAGATGATCACCGTGGTATTGATAACTTGGACAGATACTCCAGAACTAAAAGGTGGAAGCCAACAGAAACTGAAAGCTACGTGTCAGAAAGAGACAGAAGCACAGATGTCAGTCATGGAGACAATTGACTAGGAGCCACAGGGCAGAAAATAATTCTAATGTTATAATGGACCAAGAACTTCAAAGCATATAGATTGTTGTAAAAAAAGCAAATCTCAACATGACACTCTGGGTTGTATTAATAAGCATATGAGAAAGGGGTTATTCTGTTATTCTAGTTGATACTGATGGGATCTCACTGGGCCAAAACTGATTGTGTTTGAAACATTCTTAAGGAAAAGGCAAATAGAGAGTCCAGAAGAAAAAGAGTCAGAATGATGACAGTTTTATAAAGTAAGAAGACAGCTTATTTTCTTTGGAAAAAAGGAGACAGATTCTTGGAAAAGAAGCATTTAGATGAGAGAACAAGCATTTGTTTTTAGCTTTTCAGAAATAAAAAGCAGAAAAGGTCAAAATGTTACTTCTGTTAGTGTTCTCAGATCCCAAATAGCAGTGTGGGTAGAGAAGAATCAGCAGCCAACATTATCCTAAAGGTAAGCATCAGGAAATAATGTCTGATGCCTAGTCCACAGAGATATTCAATATGAACAGACTGTAATAGATTTTAGGGGGTTTTAAAATTTGTTTGGGGAATTTTTGGGTTTATTTTTTTGTTGTTGTTATTGTGATTTTTTTTTTGTTTTGTTTTGTTTTTTTTTGTGTTGGTGTGAGTCTTTGTGTGTGTGTGTGGTTTTTTTTGGTTTTGTTTTGTTTTTTTTTTTACTTTGACAGCAATTATAGCTGTGGGAAATGAGATTGTCAGGTACGGGGATGCTCAAACACACTGCATCCACTGCTGTTAGAAGGGAGGAGGTGACGTTACACAGTTGCCTGCATGACTCATGGGCAGGTCCAGCAGCTGCCAGAATTCAGTCAACACGACTTCTGAGCTATGCTTTCATTCAGTCTGTTTCTTTTCTGGCATACAGAGACAGCAGCACTAATGTAAAACACTATTAAACTCTCAGACTATGAGTTACTAATTCCATATCAGACTTTCTAAAATGCATTTGCAGAACTCCAAGCTGCACCTTTGGTTGTGGTGCCAGGAAATTCTGAATCTGAAGACCTTCTGTGAGGAGAGGGGAAAGTGGCTGGAGGGGAAAAAGAGGCAAAGGATTAGCCACTGATAAGCTTATCTCCTGCTATTTGACCCAATTTCTATCCATTTATTATCTCTAATAAAAGTTTGCCTCCGCAAATTCTTTATAGGTCACCATTCTATTTTGCTCCAGAGAACAAAACTTCCGCAGAGTAACTTAGAAGAGCTAAGTTAAGATGAAGGTCCAGCCATGTCAGTTTGCCTTAAAAAAGACCAAGAAAGCTCAGTACAATTTCTGTAAGTTGAGAGTTGTTAATTATGAATTTATATCAGTATAACCAGACACTCTGCACCCAGTTTCTTCTTTTTATTTTGAGAATTACATGAATGTTGTCTCCTATTAGGCTATCCTGAATAAAAACACAAGTATGCAAGACAGGGTTTGGTGTCAGTTGGAACTCTAGATCTTATTTGAAGCAGTCAAAAGATTCAGTTTACAAACAGCAGCTCTGAAAATTAAGAAAACTAGTTTCTTCTACTACAAATTCTATGTGACATTCTTTTCAGAATTATTCTTCAGAAAAAATATCTGCAGCATATTTTGGCTTCTTAAAAAAGATAACCAAACAACTATTTACATACAATTTTAGTTCTCTTCTTCACCAGACATCTCCCAAGAGATGTTGTTTTGAATGTACTTAAATTTTTTGGAGTATCAAAAGGCTATTTTGCATGGCTATTTTGCATATGTCTCCTGTGCCATAATAATCTTTATAGAGTCACTCCTTCATTTCAGACACTATCAGAGATTCATCTTTTCAGGGGTCATAGTTCAGCTCTGAAAAACCTCAAACCAGAAAGTGACCTTTGTTCAATTTGCTTGAATCTCTGCTTCAGGTCACTTAACTCTCAGACTGATTCCCCTATCCCTTTCCTTCAGGGCAGCTTCTTTCCATGATCACAGTTTAGGAGAAGCTCTATCACACTTGTTGAATTACAGTCTTAGAAAAGCAATGTACCTGAAGCATTACCTCTTTTCCTCTTAGCTTCTAGAGAGCTGCTCTTTGTCCTCCAAAACTTCTCTTAGGTCTAACACCTTGTTCTGATTAATGAGTTTGGTTTAGGACTGATACACCTTTGCATTCCACTTCTCAGTTCACACACCCCACCAAAAATTCACTTAATTAAACATAAAATTGTGAACATAAAATTAAAATGTTAACTCTGTCCTCCCAGGCAATAATTTTTAAAACAGTGTTGGTAAACAAGGAAGGCCTATTAGGATTGATAACAGAAGGGATGCACAGTCTGTTCATTTAATAGGACATAAAAGAAACTATTCCTATTAGGGAATAAATATAATCCCTCTAGATAAATCTGCTGGATCAAACACTAAGAAAGGGAAAGGGCTATAAACCGGTACTGGCTTAAGAATAATTGACCATAGCGTGGTCACATGCAACCCTGGGACAGATACAAAGAGAAAGTTTCTAACCATGATGGGAAAAAGGTGTGGAATCCTCTTTCTGTTAGAAATGGCAGAGGTGAGAAAACTAATTACAGTCAAGATGTACTTGTTACTTGTCTGGATGTGAATAATAGGAACATTGTTACATGTGACCGGAGGGCAGTGGAAAACGCCAATCCAAACCTACAAAGCTGCTTTTTTACTAACAGAGCTTGAAAGAGACATTAAGTCTGTCCTGAAGTGTAATCCACACATCATATCGAAAAAATAGTTGATGTTCTAAAAAATGTCGGTATACCATTTTATCTATTACTTATTTGAAATTGTAAAAAGGAAAATGAAGAAGCATTAGCAGGTTTGGGCTTAGAAAAGGAACATGTGGTGTCTAATCATATGATCAGTTTATTACATTCATTCAAGCATGCAGCTTGGTCTTTGACCACCTGGATAAAATTTATTTCACTAGTCATGAAACTATGCAGCACATTTGAGTTCTCGCACAAAAAACGGTGTCCTTTGGCCTGAAGAAATGAATAATTTCCTAGTATTTGTATGTGGAGATTTGTGACATCATCCTCACAACAACAAAAAAATCTAGAAATGTTATGCATATCTCTAAAGCAAGAAGTAACATTTGTTGATTTAAAATGAAGACTATTTGGACAGTCTTCATAATATGATCTTAAAATTCAAGGGGAACTGAATGAGTTCTAAGCTGGAACTTTTCACTGAAGTAATCCTAGAGACTGTATTCATACTGCTTCCAAAATCTCTTGGTTGGTCCTTTTTGTAGAAGGACCTTATTGCCTTAAATTTCTTTACCAAGTTGTTTGAAGTCAGTTTCTAAGAATCCATTGTGCTTGCCTGAATGAGAATGAAAGGAATCATCCTCCATGATTAGTTTCTCACCTGTACAAAAACTAAGTTATCTGATAAACTTTCACAGCCAGAATAGGTATAAGGATATTCAGAGCAATATGTCATTAAAACTGATGGCAAGAGGAGAAGACACCACTCAAGATTCTAGATAAAGAGGATACAAGAAGGATTTATATATATATATATATATATATATTTAAGAATATAATGAATAAACCATCATCTTGCTTACAGCTGCTAGTTTAGATTAACGAAGAAAACCTGACACTATTACAGTTTGTGCACTTTCTGCCATGAGGATAAAGTAAAGAAGACTATCATCTCCAGGTCTGTCAATTTGATACATTTTAAATGCACTTAATTTTAAACAGGAATAAATTACTGAGCAGTGTCCGTATCTGCTTTGAAAGCAGAACATATGCCTTAGGAGGATGAATAACTTCTGATGAAAACACCAGCCAAAAAGCATCAGAACATCAAAGCTTATAATAGTTTATGTAAGTTTAATAAAAGAAACAGTTACACAGTATAGAGGGAAAATAACTTTTGGTTAGAGTAGATAATTTCCTTGGGAGCCAGGATTTGCCTCAGTTCTGTTGTTACATTATACAGAATGTATGCATTTTAATTAACTGTGGCTCTGATACATCTAAAATGTAGGACAGATCATTTACTGTATCCACAGAACGTGCTGCCCTAGGAGATACAATCCTTCACAAAATTAACCAAATTGTGCCCAACTGTGAAAAGAATCAGGCCATTCAAACAATAAATCTGGTTTCAATCACAAAGTGTAGTATGTGAAAAAACTCTATTTAGATAGTCTCATTGTCAACCCCATAGATGCCTGCAGCCAAAACCCCATGCTCTTTCTGCTTGCCTTGGGACTGCCTTGGATTGCAGGAACGTAAACCTGTCTCCAAAAATCAAGTGAATGAAAACAGACTACAACCTGTAGCAGGAATATGCCTTACAAAACAGATTAAACTGTATAATCAGAACGTGATTTAGGTCTTCATTAAAACTGTATTTACCACTAAGACAGTCTCTTCCAATCACTTAATTGTAGATTAGAAAGTGATAAAAGTTAGCAGGAGAATGCAGAGGTCAAATTTCCACTTTTGCAAACCAGCTTCTCCAAATTTGTATGCTTTTGGGGCATGGGAGTGAATGAAGACTGAGAGTAGCACAAAACAAACCCAGCTTTAAAATACTGTTCCATTCTTGGCCCCTGTATCCAAAATGTGTGAAATATTTACTAATTCTCTGCCTCTAGGACAAGCTTAAGCAACTCTATTAATCTACTGAAAAGATTAATTAGACTATGTCTCAGAAATTTTCTTATAAACCTTTAAAAAAAAAAAAAAATCTTCATTTGCCTCTTGCCCCTGAATCACAGGTAAAATATTACATCTTGAATGTCTCTAGCTGATACACTTGCAATGTTCAGAGGCAAATTTTTGAAAACAGATTTCTCTGTGTAATGATCCAATTATTTTTCCTATCTCAGTGAGATGATTTGAATGGAGTGCTACAATAATCTTCAAATACACTACCATTAACTTTCTGAGTGTCTTCTTGTACAGAACTTTGTCTCTCTGAAAAGATTTAGCTGGTGCTTGCCTGTTGTTGGGCGTGCATGGGAGTGTGCTTTCCAACAGCAGAGAAGCTCCCTGCCTGTTGTACTGTAGTGGTCCACTAAAAAGTTGAATACTGGCCATAGTCTTTCACCACTTCCAAACGGATGTTTTTCTTTGCCTCCAGTGACAATTCACCTTATGCAAAAGGTAATGTATTATTTAAACTAATATGCTTACTTGTCTTCAGAAAAACACAATAGCCAGTGATTTGAAAAAGGCAGAAATATTTGCTTTATCCCCAGGCATTTGGCATTTTTAGCTCTTTTTACTTAGCTATTCTTCACATCTTTGTTTTACTGCAAGTGATTAACCTTTCAGAGCTCTAGAGAATAAATTGTTTGCTTCTGTTTAGAGGAAAGGGAATAAATAAAAAATAACCTAAAGACAAAATTATTGCTCATTGATTTACTCCTTTTTTTTGTCTTATTTCTCAAGAGATGAATATTCACAATATTCTCAAACTTTTTGACTACTTTTTTTTCCAACTGTTCTGCCACAGTTGTTCAAAATAGTGCATTTGTTTATGTATCTGTGTCCAAATTGCATGCCAGCATCAGCAATGTGTTGCAAAGTGATATCTGTTTTGACTGAGAACCAAAACATTTCCTGTAGATTGCCACTTCCTTGCATCACAGAATCTCTCCATGGAAGTGTTCAAGAGTTTCTGATTTGTGGAGTTACATCAGTGAAGGTGTAAATAATTTACTGCAAATTTAAGCCTACTATCAAGCAGCTAGCTTTCACAGATGCCTTTGAAGAGGTCTGTAGACTGAAAATCATTTCTCCACACCACATATTTCAGATCACAAATCATTTTTTATTCTGCCAAAATTAATTCTTTATCTATATACTGGCAGGTGGAAAACAGAAGATTGTTTATTCTGTTTGTTGGATTTTCCCCCAGCTTAGAAGACTACTAGGAAAGCTGGCAGTCAGCACACTCAGTGCTGTGCTTTGGTCTTCCAGTTCTGGCTTGTGGAGGCCCTCTGATGTGACTGTATCACTGAATTGTAGCTGTCCTTAGTTTCAGACCAGCCTTGCTGAAGCTTGTAATTGGATGAAGTAACCAGAATGGGATCAGAGCAGCCTTGAGTCAGCCCTTGCATCAAAGAAAGGAAAATAAAATTTCTAATTTCTCTCCTGTGTGAATCTGACTGGTGGCTATTTATCTACCAAAAATGAATTTAATTTGCAAAGAGTAAAATCATATAGTCCCATAAAAAAACCCCCAAACACCGTGATATTTTCTAGGAACTGCAAGGTTTCCTTTGGGAAACTTACTTTTCACTGTTGTGTTTGCAAAAATTAACTTATCCTCTGCAGCCAAGCTCTTGAAACCATTAATGCTGCATAATTTTTGTTGACATTCACAGAATTTGGAAATCAAAGTCTAGTACATTTTATTTTACATTTCTCATCACATCAACAAGCAATAAAAAAGCCTTGCAGAAAAATTTCCTGTAATTTTGATGCCTTTTCCCCCTTTCCTTATTTAGTAACCTGTCCTAGAAATCGCAGCCTAAGACAACACTGTGCTTTCCCTTCATTGCTGTTTGAAGCAGTCTTAGGAAGAACATTCTGAAAAACTCTAACCCAACTGGAGCCAAAGTTTACTCTCAACTCACATTTTTGATCTCATACTATGGGGTAAGCTGGACTGATTCAACACTGTTGCAAATAATGAAGATATCATAGAATCGCCTGTATTAGAAGGGACATGCAAGGACTGAGTCCAACTCCTGGCCCTATGCAGGACTCAACAAGAATCACACCGTGTGCCTGAGAGTGTTGTCCAAATGCTTCTTGAACTCTGTCAGGCTTGGGTCTGTGACCACTTCCCTGGGCAGCCTGTTCCAGTGTCCACCCACCCTCTGGGGGAAGATCCTTTTCCTAATGTCCAACCTAAACCTCTCCTGACACAGTCGACCCAAGGCCATTCTCTCAGATCTTGTCACTGGTCACCATGGAGAAGAAATCACTGCCTGCCCCTCCTCTTCCCCTCACAAGTTGCAGACTGCAATGAGGTCTCCTCTCAGTCTCCTCTTCTCCAGGCTGAACAGATTAAGTGACCTCAGCTACTCCTCATATGGCTCCCCTTCTAGACCCTTCACCATGGAGCCCTGCAGAACTTCAATGATGACCACTCACCAGCCTGGTGTAACCTCATTTACTGGTAACACCTTTTGCTCGACCCATCAAATAGTTGTTCACTCATCACATTATGTATTTTTCTAGGGGGGTTACCTTGCATAAAATGAAATTTTGTTTATCAAGCAGAACATCTTCTTGGTGAGTCCATGCTGGTTGTGACCAATGACTGAGTTGTCTTTCAGGCATTTTTCAAGAACACTCAGAATAATCTTTGCCAAAATTTTACCAGGCACTAAAGTGAGACTGGCCTGTAGTTACCAGGGTCATCTCTTTTGTCCTTCTTCAAAACTGCGACAACATTTGCAGTCTTCCAGTTGACTTGGACCTCTCCAGATTCCCAAAACTGTTGAAAAATCATTGACAGAGGTTTCACAATGACATCAGCCAGCAATTTGAGTACTCTAGGATTAATAGCATAGGTTCCATAGACTTATAGGGATCCAGATGGATCAGCAAATCGCACAAGTTCAGGGTTGTCTTGGAGTTTATCATTCTCAGAATCACGGTTCCCCAGCTCTGGGGGTCCCGGAGCACATGGCTGGTGTTGAAGATCAAGGCAAAAAAAGCAGTAAATATCTCTGCTTTGTCTACATCCCTCTTTGTTGTCAGCCTGGAGAAGTGAAGACTCTGGGGAGAAATTATAGCAGCCTTCCAAAACATAAAGGAGGCCTACAGAAAGGCTGAAGAGGGACTTTTTGCAAGGTCAGGCAGGGATAGGACAAGGGGGAATGGCTTTAAACCAAAACAAAGTATGTTTAGATTCCATATTAGGAAGAAATTCTTTAAGGGTGGAGAGGCACTGGGACAAGTTGCCCAGAGAAGCTGTGGATGCCCCATGCCTGGAAGTGTTCAAGGCCATTCTGGACAGAGTCCTGAGCAATCTGGTCTGGAAGGTGTCCCTGTCCATGGCAGGGGGGTTGGAATGAGATGGTGTTTAAGGCCCCTTCCAAACCAAGTCATTCTATGACTCCACGTTCTTGAATTTCCTTATATTTTACATTCACATTTCAAAAAGTCTACTTTTTATTGCTGCTGACACATTTAGAATTGTGGTTATAATCACAAATTTTTCTTTTTAAATGTAAAAAGCATGGAAACCAACCACTCTTCTCTATTGCCAAAAGTGGGAAAAATCAGGAATTTACCTTGTAGTATGAAAAAGCCAACCCTACAGTTTTAAAAAAGAAACACATAGTATATCTCCAAAACCTCCAATCAAATGGAAGAGATTTACAAGGCAGCTATCAGCAGTGCTTTCTGCAGCAGATGTAGTTCTGCACCAGCTTCAGGTTTATGTAGAATAGGGAACTATTTCATGCTGGTTAATTTTAATAAATTTGCATACCATAACTTTCAAGTTTGTTAGCTTATACTTTTCAAACTATAATCAGCTTCTGTTATGTAAAAACTCAGATTCTGTCTCAGCAATGCCAGAGGAAAGCAGACAGGTAAAACCCAAATATTCCACGAAAAATACATGTCAGCTGTAGCTTCCAGAAAATGAAAGAAGTAAAAGCTTCATGCAAAGTACTGAAGAAATCATAATGGTGGCAGAATGAGAGATCTAATTTCAGAATTTTTTAAAAAAAAAATTATCCCCTCTGGAAATGAAAGATTTATTCTGCACTATAAATTTCTGTTCCAAGAGAAGGCTAATTTCTTTGATCTGCTTCTTCAACATACTCTGTCTTTAGTTGAGTGCGTCTAATCAAAGAGGAGGATGTTAAGAGGGGTTCAGCAACTCCGTAGCCCCCTCTTTCCACACCCCTGTCCTTTTACCACTGTATTACACTTTCTAGACTTCTAAGCTGCAAAGCTGCTCACAGGAGGAAAGGTGTGTTCGCCGAATTGTTGCATGACTAAACAAAGGATGTAAAAAACCAAAACTGGAAAGAAAGACAGTAAAGGAAAACCCTTTATCCCTCCAAAGAACACTTTAGTAGCACTGCTATCAAAACCCCACAAAACAAGTATCCATAACCAGAACTCCTAAACTTAAAACACTGAATTATATGTTGTTATTTCCTTAGAGAAGATGTATAAGAAGTAACATGATAGATATTAAGGAAATTTTTAATTGTGCTTAAGGGAGACACTGAAATGCTAAACTGCTCAGCAGAGGGACCTGCACAGACTGGAAAACACTGTAAGATAAACACAGGTTTTGTTTTACTCTTATCCTTGACTACAGTGATCCCAGTATTCTTTTGGATAACAGAGAGTGGCATCCGTGTTCTCTTGGGCTAACTCAAATGCGTCAGAAGATAACAAATTCATTAGTTAATTAACTCTCAACATAATTTTGATGGAGTAAACACAAATCTTCTCATCATCAGTATTTTCTCAGACAATTCCTAAATAACAGCCTTCTCTAATCCTGAGACCAGAAGAGTAATCAATAACTCTGCAGCAGAAGTAAGACTTAAGTGCTCATCTCCTGAAATAGATGTCTTTGTTGGCATCACACAAAGGAGGAAGAGAAGACCAAAGAATTTAATACTCTTCCAGAGTCTAACACACTTTTTTCTTACTTTGCTAGTGGTTTTTTTTGGCAATAAGGAAGGTATCTTCTCTGTGGAATTGATATTGTAAAATTCTTATACTCTTATGACATAATTTGCAATTCAAAAGTGGTGCAAGTGGCACTGTATCAATTCCGGCATTAGCTAAGAGACACACCTAGTAACTTATCTCTTTCTTTATTTATCTGGCAAGTTTAATTATATTTCTTGAAAACCAGAAACATTTTCTTGTCTTACATTAGTAGTTAGATATCAGTTAAAGACTGTGTTCTCATCAAATAATGGTTCCATTTAGCACATAGCTATGATAAAATGCAAAGCTATGCTTTGGTTGAATACCTGTATGACCTGAATGATCCTTCTTTGGATATTTAGCATAGAAAGCACTTCTTCATTGTGCTAAACTGCTGATGAATCATTTATTTTCTAAGTACATATGCAATTTTAAATTTGTATCTCTCTGATTTCCCCTATGGAAGGTCAGAATTTGCAAATTAGCAATATTTTCTTGGCAACTCATGCAAAAGATGTGTAATTGAACCACCAAGAGCTTTTCAGAAGTGTTCCATAATGTAGTGGAACACTTATAATTAAAGGTAACAAAAAGCTTCCATGAAAAAGAATTAAAAATTTGCCCAATTATCTGTCACAGTATACTGTATGGATCATTAAACTAATTAGTAGAAGTTTAACTGGAGCTACAGACATCTATTTTATTGCATGGCCTTTTGGATTTTTCACTTGAGGATCTGGAAACCTGACCAAAAAAAGCCTTGAAAAATTTGAAAGAACCATTTGCTAACTTTACCTGAGAGAAGTAAAGAATAACTTCACACAGCTCAAGGACTTGCATGATTCCTGAACTAGAATAGGTTACAATCATGACCAAGGTCAGGGTCAACAAGAGTGCTGGACTAAGCCTGAGACATTTTTTTACATTATATTAATTAGCTATGCTTCCTTTTGGCCACTAAAGTATGTTGAGTTAAAGGTGTATTTTGACTAAGTCAAAATGACCCAGTTCTTCCAGTGCTGAAAGCATGGGACTTTTACTGGCTACAGCAAAAGCAAGATCTATCCATATCACCGAGATCTCCAGAAGAATTCCAAGCCTCTGGTTTATTTCTCTGCCAAAGCTGAGCATAAAATTCAGGGAGCAGGAAAAATCTTAGCGAGTCTTCTTTCTTTCTCTCTCTCTCTCTCTTTTTATTCCGCTGCAGGGAGAAGCCAGATGTCTGGAGTACATTCTTGAAAATTCAAAGTACCCTCTTCTATGTATATTTCTAGTAGGAGCCATTTGCTGCAATCAATGATTAAAATAAATCCTTGTATTTCATATGAAGAACCAAACTCTTATGTTAGTATTTGGTGGAGAAGGAAAGAGGTTGTACACCTTGTATTTGCTATTCTTTAATGAAAGTCTGTATTGAAACATTTGACATCAAAAAGAGAATGTACATAAATAGCCCTGCAAGACAGGGGGATGTTATGAGATTGCTTTTGTCTAAGAACACTTAGATTCATATTGGCATTTGTTGTGACCTAGGAATGCATTTGGCTTTTGAAGTCACAGAATCACAGAATATGCTGAGTTTGAAGGAACCCACAAGGATCATCAAGTCCAACCTTAAGCTCTGCACAGGACCATCCCCTAGAGTCACTCCATGTGCCTGAGAGTATTGTACAAGTGCTTCTTGAACCCTGTAAGGCTTGATGTTGTGACCACTTCTCATATTTATCTGCTCTAGGTGCATCCAGCTTTTGATTTGTAAATAAAAATGCATATTAAATCAATCAATCAATCAATCTATCTATCTATCTATCTATCTATCTACCTATCTATCTACCTATCTACCTATCTACCAATCGATCTAAAAAGAGCAGACACATAAAACTAAGGTCTAATTTTGACAGATGTTGGGCACCTTTGTGCTTTGCATACTTCATATAACCCACTTACAGAGGATTTTATTGTTGCAGTCAAAACTCCTACACAACTTTGGAGGTCACTCTCTCAGAACCAACTTTAAATGGTTCTTTCCAGAGCAATCCTGCATGAATTCCCTCTGGATCCTAGAGATTTGTTTCTTGTGCCATAAAACTAACATAAAATTCAATTACACCTTTGTTCTAATAGTGTTCTAATAAGAATGAATGAAGGTTTGGGTGCTTTGTGACTCATCATGAATTCAAATCTGAAAAGCTAAACATTCTCACAGAAGTACATTACTTGTTAATCAGGTTAAATTCCTTTCAAGAAGGATTGCTACCAAGTGATCATACCAAATTGATATCTAACTAAATTCTGCCATTTTCATGTCAAGCTAATATTTGTTCCTCTGGGGATAGCACCAGATATTTTAGAGCAAAAAAAAAAAAAAAAAATCTTTCCATAACCAGTTAACTAACCCACTTCCAGAAGAGTTTCCAAGTAATGTTCAAGTATGTAATGCCCAATGCTATTTCAGTAGTCATAAAAAGCTGTTTTTTTAAAAAATTCAGATATTTTAGTATTTATGCCTAAAAGTAAATGATTAGACAGAAGGTAAAGAAATTAAACAAGGTCTCTATATTAAAAAAATATGGTGACAACACACACATTGGTTATGCCTGTTAGCAGTCATAAAGGATTAGTCTTCCTCACTTCTCTAAAATTGCGAAAGAGCAACCTGCAAAAAAAAAAAAAAAAAAAAAAAAAAAAGAAAAGAAAAAAGATGTGGTATGACAAGGATATCCCTTTATATGAGCAGCACCAAAGGAAAACTTATTTGGTGACTTTTCTTTAATTCCTTCTTCTCAAAGATGGTCCTCTTTGAGTTAAATATTTGTTACATTATATTTTTTCTCAGGATAATACCTTTAAATTCAAAGGAATCCTTAGCTTCAAAATTTAGAGTGGCTTTACCATTAAGAATTATTAGCTGAATTTTCTTATACTAAAATATTGTGAGTTTGTATGGTTGGTTGGTTTCCCTCTGTTTTTAAGGAAACATCATACCTACGTAATAGTACTTTGTTTTCCATCCTAAGTAGCTTTAATACTAAAAGTATGCTCAGTTTTCACTCTGAAACATCAGATTTCTTCTTGAAGCAACAGTAGGAAGCTATTAATGGCACTCAGTACTTTTTTTGTTTATTGGAGGTGCACTTCAAACAGTTTTCATGTTCTTTGCACTATGTACGTAAAATATAGGAAGCTCCTAGCTGAATTTTAGACATGATGTTGCAAGTAAAATACCTCAGTCTTCCAACTAAGCAAAAGGGATAATAAACTATAACCCAAATCATTAATAAGATACTCTTAATACCTACCAATCATCACATGGCTTGTAAAATCTCCATGAGCTGAAAGTAAACAACCTGTCTTTGTGGGTATTCATGAAAAACAACCATCTTAAGTACAGCACTGGTCTATAAATAATGTCCTAGGAAGGGGAGAAGCCTTCTGTCTGTCAGGTGCCTTATTTATAGCTAATAGCCTAATTGTGTCTCCATGTAGATGAGAATCTAATTAACTATTTTCCAGCTGACAGTGGAAAGAAGTATTTCTTTCACATGTTAAAGGAACAGATGTGTTATGAAATAGTCAAATAATTTGTCTCCTCAGAATAAGCATATCTTCCACCAAAAATGTCGTACATTTGTAGTACAATACTTATTAAAAGAAAACTTGTTCATAGAAAAGTTTTGAAATGTATCTGCACAGAGAAAATGTGCTTAGCTATTGTTTCACTTTGTTTGTGAGGCTTTTCTCATTCATAGTCTTTTGCAGTGATCATAATTCAAAAGCAATTACATCATAGCATTTTGCTATGGAAAATGTTATGAGGTTATTTCACGAAAACCCAGAGTAGTTGAAAGCTGACTTTTTATAAAGGAGGTCATCATGCTGCAAATCAAAAATTCTTGTTATTGAGTTGAAAGTATCAGAGAAAATTGCAGCAATGAACAAAAAAGATGGTAAAGGGAAAGAAAGTACTTTGTAACTGACATTTTAAAACAGACACATGGTCTTAACAGTTGTTCTAGCCAAACCCAGAGTTTAGAAATTGGTTCTTTTAGGAATAATAAACTGTGAGTGTATCTTTAAAATAGTCGAAAGATCATAAGAAGGAACAAAAGAGCAAGCATTAGTAGAAATGTCCCTGTTTAAAGCAAATGAATTTAATAAATGGATCTGTTGGTAATGGACATCAAATTGAATGTACTTTGCTAAAGGGAATTGAATAGAGATATATAACTTAAGAGTTTTCAAAGTTCCTTGAAAAGGTTTCTGTGCAAATTTTTAAAAAAATTGTAAATTATTAGCTCTGAAAGAGAAAATGCATCCTAGAGAAAGGCAGCACATATTGTCCTGCCTGTGTGTCTCGCCCCTCTGCTGTTATTTTGATCTTTGGCCTTTAGACTTACTTGCGCAAGTAAATTACAGATTTGTGTCACTTGGTGGTAATTACCAAGTAGGAACTTGTCAACTGTATGTGAACTGTAACCAGTAACTTCTTCACAGCTGATATAGAGCATCTGTCAAGCAATAATAATGGTGTTCAGCAACACTGATTTGTAACAAAGCCAGTCAGTCAAGGTTCAGCCTTGTAGATCCCAAATTATATACTTTTAATGTACTCTTGATTAAAATTCATGCTTTTCAAATGTTGTATATTATTCATTTCACCTTTTACTGAAAATATTGTCTGATGTATGTAGTGCCTGAACTGTGCTGAAATGCATAGGATGTGTGATTAAATATGCATTTGAAGATTAATTACCTTGCTTTGAAGAATCAGATTGTGACTTAAAAGTCTGCAACATTATCTTTAGTACAGTGATAAGACTTTTTCAAAGACAACTTTCTTTCAAAGTATGAAGAAAAAGAAGCTAATTCTTCTGTTGATAAAATCTCTTTGACAGACATCTGCTTTAGAAAAACAAACTTGTCTCTAAAATATGACCACGAATATAAATATCAACAAGCCCAATAATAATACTGTTGGCAGGCATCTGCCACACGAAAAAATTTTGTAAGCAAAGCTGAGGACAGAAAAAAATAGAAAATAGAAAAAAGAAATGGGGAAACATGCCTCTTGCTTAAGTTGCTCATGATGGAACGTATTGTTCTGCCCACACAGGGTTTATTAAAGTTGAGAAACAGTATGCATTTGGGTTCTTAAATATTTTCAATGTTAACATTGCTTCACCACACCAGCATAGTTAGGTATTAGCAAAACACTTGGTATAAATGAAGGTGTATTAAAGAGATCACACTGTACCAATATGGTAAATGGATTGTATGAGCTCTACTGAAAAAAATGGAGTTTTGCTGGTACAGCTTGTCAGTTAAGGACTTCTGCCAGTGTAATTCAATTGAACCAGCAATCAAATAGACCACAACATTTTGCACCCCTCAGCAGTCTAATGCTGCTGTATTAAATTTACTGGCAGTAAAGAAGTGTTAAACTAATGCATGTTGCAGTGACTTGGACAAGTACCTCTGCCAGCTTTTGGTTTTTCTTGTAAAAAAGGAAGAAGAAGGAAAGAGAAAGGATATGAAACAATCCCAAAGTCTTAATATGCTATAGAAATCACTAGTTTCAGAGACTTTTGCTAAATAAAAATAAAGACATCATTCAGAAGTCTTTTCTCTTTATTCCTATTACTTTTCATATCAGAAATTGTTTTTCTAACTATTGTACAGCAAGCAGCACTAACTGCAAAAAGCAGAAGAGAGCATGACATCCTGCTGAAAGATGTGACCATTTTGTTTCCTTTTGACTGCAAATTGAAATCAGATTGTTTTTTTGGTTACAGACATATAACTGTATAATGTAAAATGTAAATCTAATCAATAAGACATAACATATGGTTTATTTAAGCTCCTTTTGCTTGAGCGGACAACCAGGATGCTGTTGGCACACTGGCTTGACCTTCTAGGTAAGGAAGAGTAGAGATATTTAGAGCTTTATGACAGTTCTGAACTTTAAAGGCTGAACATTTAGAACTGATACTGTAGAAAAAAAAGGCCTCAAAAATTATTAAAAAAGAGAGGTGGGAAATATTCCTAGAATAGAATGAAAGTTCAGCTGCAAGATATAATACTAAGAAAAAGAGGACAAGCCTCTACTTTGCATTACAAAAATCTGAAAATAAGTGTTGCAGATGAACCCATAGTGATTCTGACTTTTTCATTTCCCTCATATCTTTGAAAAATAATCCAAAGTTGTTGTCTTATATACATTATTGGATTCTTACTTTCTGTATTCCTTTGCACAATTAAATTGAAAAGTTCATGAAATATTTATCTCTTCAATTTAATTTTAAACAGAAAAAGGAAAGAAATGACATTAATGCAGAAAATAATACAAGGTTAATAAGTGGAATCTACTGAGAACAAATCACTTTCCCTAGTGAACCACAACAAAACAATGATGTCACTGTGGTAACCGGAGAGAAACACTAAAACTGACCATAAGGAAACACAGGACCCACCTGGGCTTGGCCTTTTCTATGTGGATGATCTGAGAAGTGTTCACAGCTGTCCATTCCCATGCCAGTGTCTCTTTCTGTCCCCATCCAGAGAAATAATGTTGTTCTAATTAAATAATGTAAGACCTGTAAAGACAGGCTTCTTCTGATACAGTTTTTTTGCATTTTTTCTACTTTTTCTTTTTTTCCTTTCCCTTCCTCAGATTGCTTAAGAGAGTGAACATAAAAGGTTTTGGAGGCCCCACACCTCACACACTGGAAATGTTTAGTAGCCCTAGGTGGTATACGGGCTGGCCAGGGCTAACCTGGGTCTTCTAACACTTGCAAGTAGAGCTCTCTGTGATTTTTCATGTACTCAGATTTCTTTCTCACATTTTGAAAACCTCTAAAACACTTAGACTACAGTAGAAGCAAATCTGTCAATGACTTCATTTTATCCTGGTCATCAAACACTCATGCATGTGTGCACTGTTCTATTATGTTTTGCCCAAACTGTGCAATCCTGGCAGTGCTTTTAAATACTCTTGCTCCACAACTGTCTGGCAGATGTTCTTCCTCATCTTCCCTTATCAGTTCTCCCTGGACAGTGGGATTGAGTACACCCTCAAAGTTTTCTGACAACACCAAGGTGTGTGGAGTGGTCAGCATGCTGGAGGGAAGGGATGCCATCCAGAAGGACCCTGATACGCTTGAGGGGTGGGCCTGTGTGAACTTCAGGAAGTTCAACAAGGCCAAGTGCAAGGTCCCACACCTGGGTCAGGGCAATCCCTGATATCAATGAAGGCTGGGCAGAATGGGTCAAGAGCAGCTCCAAGGACAAGAACTTCAGGTGTTAGTTGATGAGAAGCTCAACATGAGCTGTCAATGTGCACTTGCAGCCCAGAAAGCCAACCCTATCCTGGGCAGCATCAAAAGCAGCATGGCCAGCAGACCAAGGGAAGTGATTCTGTCCCTCTACTATGCTCTGGTGAGACCTCTCCTGGAGTGCTGCATCCAGCTCTGGGGTCCTCAGCACAAGAAAAAGGTGGACCTGTTGGTGCGAGTATAGAGGAGGGCCACCGGAATAAGCAGAAGGCTGGAGCACCTCTTCTACAAAGACAGGCTGAGAGGGCTGGAGTTGTTCAGCCTGGAGAAGAGAAGGCTCCCAAGAGATCTTGTAGCAGCCTTCTATTACCTAAAGGGGGCTTACAAGAAAGCCAGAGAGGGACTTCTTACAAGGTCAGGGTAGGTATAGTTTAGATATGAGGAAGATATTCTTCACTGTGAGGGTGGTGAGACAATGGCACAAGTTGTCCAGAGAAGCTGCAGATGCCCCAACCTTGAAAGTGTTCAAGGCCAGGTTGGAAGGGGCTTTGACCAACTTGGTCTAGTGGAAGGTGTCCCTGACCACGGCAAGGGGTTTGGAACTAGATGATCTTTAAGGTCCCTTCTAACCCAAACCACTCTATGATTCTATGAAAATATTAACAAAGCGGATGTTTTTAAGGGATAGGCAAGTATTCCAACCTTATCCCACTTTGGGAATTTATCTCATGAGACCAGCCTTATAAAGCAGATCCATTCTGCATTCATGACAGCTTCATATTTTTAGTTTCCTGATGACTGTAGTAGAAAGCTAGAAGCTCCTTACTGAAGAGAATTTAGGGCAACCTAAGTTGGATCTAGAGGGTTAAAAAGACATGGTAATGTAAGAAAAATTGCATAATGAATCTAGTTTCTGAGAAGAAAATCAGGAGAATGGTTTGCCAAGAAGTTAGGATTTCTGACAAGAAAGGAACTGGAAACAAGGATGGTCAAGTTGCCAAATGTTTGTATTTGAATATGAGAAGAAAAAAAAATCCATAAACATGCAGATTGTCCTTACATCTAGCAAAATGTAACTGTAGTCTGCTAATGTCATTATCCATTTCTGAATTTAATGTTTACATACTTTTTTGGTAATTACCATTTTTAACAATTGAAGAGATTAATTTATCACAAATAAAATATTCTGCTGTTACCAAGATATTTGGTCACACTATTTCTCGCTGAGAAAGCCTTAGTTTTCAAAATCAGCAATCTGATATTTGCAGAATATTGGAGTATAAATTTAAGTTAAATCACCAATTTGTTTAGGACCTTCTTGCCAGTCCTCTGGTATATTTAGACTTATTTAGCATGTTTTGCTCCTTATGTCCATATAAAAGATCTCTGTTGGTTGTCTCTTCTTCGTTTTTTTTTTCCTGTTCTCCTGTTTGGTCCCAGTGTGCCTGCTAGACAGAAGCATAACTTCTGGTCATGTTCTGCTCTGCCATAGTGCATCATCTTATAGAAATGAATGAGTAATCTGTCAGTGCTTAGACTCATAACTGACATAGAGAATTTATGAAAAGTTTTCTCTGAAAACCTAGAGTCTCTATCTGTAGACTCAAGCAATATATTTCTGCAGAAATGCAGAAGTCTTTAATATGTCTTGCAAGTTTACCTTCTGAGCATGCCATACTTTCTGGTGCAATGATTAAACAAGCTATTTTTCTATGTCACAAACAGAATAAAACTAAATACTGTATTCTTTAGTCTAGCATGTTGCACAAGCATTTCTACCAGCAGCTTTTGAAACTAAATCATGCGCATTTCCTAACTACAAAATATTTATAACAATGGTGGAAAATATCTCTTATTTTTTTGTGTTTGAAAGGGTAGGATGTGTCTATTTAGTCTCTTGAAAATATTCATGTACCATGTGGCAACGTGGTGGAAGAAGAAATCCCCAAGGACAGCAATTCAGGAATTACCTACTATGTCAATTTGGGCTCAGTTCCACGTAAGATTCCTTTTGGAAGGATACATCAAAAAGGATAAAAGAGGAATTATTTTGAAAGGATTCACCACTGCTTCCTAAACAGAAAATCTGGAGCTATTTAGAGAGGACAATTTTTGGGACCTCGAATATTCATCTAGTGAAATGACATTTACAGGCATAGGTTTTGCCACTAGAAATAATCAAGTCAATAACCTGCTGAAGAAAGGAAATCCTCCAGAAAGGGTCAAATAACCCACTTAGAAAGTGTTCTTTATTGCTGGCTCCTGACTGATAAACCACAGGGACCCCTTAAAAACTCTGTTTCAGATGTGGAAGAGTTTAGAGCACGTCATACTGTTCTTTGTATATCCTACTGCAGCATCATAAAAAACCTTGTGTGCAAGACATCTTATGTGTCACAATATGGAATTTAAACAGATAGAAATCTTTTAGATATGCAATAAAATTATAGGCTTGAATTATTTTCCACATAAGTTTTGTGAGGATTTTTTTTTCTTTATTATGTGGGAGTAACTACCCTATTTTTTTCATTAGAAATTATTGTAGAGACCTGGAAAAAACCCCGAAGAAATACATTTCTATACCTCCAGTTTATGAGTTTCTTAATATAATTTCATTTTTAATCTGACAATTTTATCAGAATACCATACAACAAAAGACAAAAAAATCTAAGAAATTCCATCTGTTAACAGGGGAATTTTCTAAAACTCTCAAAACCAATAAAGAAAATTCTACTGTCTCTATGATGTAAATATATTAAGAGCAGGAAAAAGAATATTGCTGAGCAGATGATTTTTTTTGTCTAAATGAACTAAATAATACAATATAATAATTGCCATACCGGCTTAGAAACTCTCTTTTTAATTTATTTTCTAGTGATCTAGATACACTATTTGTGAAATATGTGCAGTCATGTTATAAGACAGACACATATAATGGGCTAGGAGAAAAAGATTATTGGTTCATTACATAATGGAGACAGAATTATTTTGCCAGTTACCTTCCTGATGATATTAACCCATTTTTTAAAAAATGAATTCCATTGCATAAGCATGTGAGCATTTCTAATGATGCATGGATTCCAATAAATACCTCCAAACCTCAGCTCCCTGTGTTTGTACTGAAGCAATCTTAAAGTTTCAAATTTCAAATTATAATTATCTCAGGAGTTATACTTACTGCAAGGCCCACTTTAACAATATGGAGCCTTCCCAGAAGTAACTGTGATTTGTAGCTAGTAATGAATCACTTGTTCAGATGTTAATTTGCTTGAGCACAATGTGTAACAGAATCCCGACTAGGGAGCTGAATTCAAACAGTCACAAACAGCAGGGCTGGAACTGCATGGTTTAAACTCGAATAAACTTCAGCATTTTCCTTGCTTAATGGAGAACTCATGTTATTGCACCAAGTATAATAATGTTGATTTAGACTTAAATAGACAGAGAAGGAATTCTGTTACAGTTCAGACAAGCTATTCTTTTACAAGGAATAATGTTATTACCCTTTGCTTTTGTGAGGATAGCATGTTTTGTGCCTATAAACTTACTGAGACTCTGACACAGGGTTTAAGGCAGAATAAATATTTTTTTCAGCTTAAGAAGGCTTGTCCTTGATTTGCAAAAATTCAGAAGTTTGAATCCATCTATGCAATTATAAATCTTTTTCAAATCTTAGAGCACAAAAATTCTTACAGCCAAAAATTCAAGCATCCCTTTAATAAGAAATAAGTGACACACATATTGTAGTTATCTTTGTAATAATTAGATAAACTATTCAAAGCAAACAATATTAGGGATAACAATCTCTATTGTCTTAGCATAAAGACACAAATATTTTCATATTTTGAAATAAAGGAATTTTTCATGTAAAAAACATTGAAAAGTATAGAGCAATAAGCAACTTTTAAATTTTGAATGTATATGAAAGGAAATCTTCTATGGTATTCTAAAAATGGAACTTCATGTACTATGTGAGAAAGTATAGCCTAAAGTAAAATAAAAACCGAAGAGAGTGTCACCTAAAAGGGAAGATTTAATTGAAGCCTTTGAAAGAGAGGGAAAGAAGCTTCTGAAACATAGCCCTATGCTAATTAATTTTATATCCCTTCCATTAATTGACATAAACCGAGAGGAGAGGGAAGTCATCTATTCTCAAAGACTGCATCCCAAATTGCCTTGGCCTCTGAGTATCCCAAATTGCCTTGGCCTCTGAGCCTGTAAAAGTTTAAATTTCCCCAGGAAATGTCTCCTTTCCCCTAAATCATATGAGAAGGCATATTTCACACATTTTCCCTTTTGTCAAGACTTGCACTATGAGATTTCATCTTTAAAATGCTGTTTCCTCTACAGATGATTTTGTAATGCTTTCTATTAAATAATTAGTTAGAAGTTCAAGAAATAATACTGTGCTTTAAAAGCCCTATTTGCACTTAAGTTAAATAAACCCCCCACACTTTTCCAGTGCCTTTTTGGTCCTCCTAAACTCCTACATTGTTTTAAATGGTCTTAAACCAAATTCCTTGCCTAGAAAAAAAACCAAGGAAAAGAAAAGACTAACTCATAACTGTGTGAAGATGAATGGAGGCAAAAATCAGAAATACGGATGTTTAGAGCATACTCTTGGCAAGAATGCAGTTTTTCTGAAAATTGCTCATGTTCAATTCATGAGTATCTGCTGAAGTAAATGTTTTTCACTGTAAGAGCACTTTTAATTCACAGATACTTGAACATTCATGTTTTGTATGGAACTAAACATTTTGAAAGTTATTGAATTGGAAAATCCTGCAGAGGAATACATCTGGGAATCTATGACTTACAAAAATTAAAGCTTAATAGTTAGACACCCTTCTGTGGATGGTATTTTCAGTTTTAGCTCATGTTTTGCCTGGGAATGCCTTTTCTTGTGCAGGTGCACCTCTCTTCTAAAAAAGAACTGTGAACAGTGTTCTCTTTCAAGTGTTAGCTTTCATTTGCTTCAGTTAACCAACAGCAGCAGTAACAATTATTTTTCTACTGCTTTTGAATAAGTTCTGTCTAAAAAAATTAGGAATGCAGGCTTTTTTTTTTTTTTTTTTTTTTTTTTTTTTTTTTTTTTTTTTTTCCACAGCAAGAAAATCAATCAGAATCTTTAGATACACTCTCAGTTCTGTCCATACAGTATGGATAAATATCTTACCAAGTCAACGGTGGGGGCTCAACACTGCTGGACTCCAAGGCTGGTCAATGGCAATTAACAGCTCTGCAGAGCAACAGGCTTTTCTTTTCCCCACTAAGGCTTGTTGAGATTTACCTAAAGAACATCATGTTATATTGCTCAGCTTTGACACTGTCAGACCTACTCCTGAGTGTTCTGACAGTTGACCATTTTGCACTGCTGAGAACACTCTAACCCTATTTTGCGGCAGTTTAAGGAAACTGTCCTTCTTGAGCCTGGCTTGTTTGTGTCACAGGCAGACTCTATAGTCCCTCCTCTCTCTAGAAAAAGGTTTTATTCTGCTTTTTGTCTATAGGCATTGTGATTATCTTATCAGGTCTGAATCAGTATTGAAACCTACATAATTTTTCTCTTTTACAGACAAGAGTAGGGTTAACTGATGGTTAGTCAGCTTTTTCTCAGGAAAAGCATCCATGAAGCAGGATTACCAGTTGTTGGTAGTAGTCCTACATATTTAAAATAATAAATATATAGAATTTATAAAACTACACTTATATGGAAATATTTTACTCATTTACAGTCCCTATTACACCTCGACGTAAAAATAATATTTGAATTTTCTGTGATACAGTAACATTTTTTCTCCTGTCACCATGACACTTTCCAAGTTGCAGCAGTATTTTGGCATAAGTTAAGCAAAAATATTTTTGTAGCTCAATAAGCTGTGGCTTTTTGACATCTAATGAAAACAGCTCTCTATGTTTGCATTAAAGTTTAGGCATTTTAGCAGTTTAGGCAGATCTTGGTAACACATGAGTTTTCTCAGTACTTCTTCCTTCATTTTGATTCTTTGCTGTAAGGAGATATTCTGTTAGGAAAACATAAAATATGAAAATTATATATAAATAATTTAAATTGGGAATTTCTTTATAGGCTACAAGAGCATTTATTTATATACACATGATATCAAATAAAAAAAACCAAACAACCAAAATTGATTACACTGCTAAAGAGAAGAAAGTATTTCAGATTAAACATGTCTTCTGATGGAGTATCTAAAATACTTCTGCTGAAATATTTTAAAAATACATTCTTAAATACATTGTTCTGGACAGTGCCTAAAGTTTTCTTTTCCTAACATTGAACAGTAAAAGGAAAAGTTCCATAGGTTGGTTTTCTATCTTACTAGGAAAGGCAGAATAATTTTTCCTCCTCAGTGTGATAAAGCAACCCAGAATGTGAATCTGCAATGGTTATTTGACATGTATTTGATTTTACTGTTATTATTGAGAAAATTGCATTAGAAATCTCTGCTCATGATAACTGACAGTCCTGAATTTGTAATGCTGCTATGCAGATTTTCACTTCTAGGACTTTTAATGTAACAAAATAAGTTCATATCCTTTATATATGTATCCTTGTACTTCTGTACAAATCTATATTTTTCCTCAGATCCTATTCTATGGGAAGATAAATACAAATGGGAAATGTAAAGAAAATACAGAAACAATGTCAAAATACGTGCTTCTGTTTGGATCATTCATATTACACCATTTGACCAGTCAGCACAGGTTAAGACGTGATGACACAATTTCTCCAAATCTTCATTCTTTGCAATCAACAGAAAAATTTTTAGACTAAAAATATATCATGTCACAGCAGATATTTGCTCCCTGTTGCACAATGTAGAAGTATAGAAAAATTAAAAGTGGGGCATAAAAACCTGATTGAGAAGTGATGCTAATTGCAAACTGAACCATTAACACCTCACTTAAACTGTAATTTAAACAGATTGAACTATCTTTTCTCTGTGGTCAGATTTCTTACCCTAAAATAACAGAGACTGAAATCTGTGAAGCTACTTAATCCTGATAACCAAGACCTCTGGCTACAGGGAATAAATATTTATGTTATGGCCAGATAGGGTTTTCTAGTTATTCAGTAATTGTTTTCAAGAATTTAACCTTGAGTTTTATCTTTTAATATACCAGAGCTACTGGTTATTGATTGTTTCTTAACCAAATTTCACTGAGATTGTACCTGATTAAAGCATGGGAAGTCAAGCTTTCCTGGGAAGGGAAAGGGATACACCTTCTCCACAAAGCCTTTCCTTTGCTGAAGATTTTTACTGCTGAACTATTTTGGAGGTAAGCAGAATGAGAAGGGAGCAGCAAATCTCATTTTAAAGTGGAAGACATGATTCTGGAAAAACAAGATAATCCCTTCAAACTGGCATCAATATGGTATACAGAGGCATACTTGCTGTTTCCAGGAACTGGCTTTAGACTCAGACTTAAATATTTAAAAATCTGAATAACAGCTTCAGTAGGATACATAAGTACAGAATTTTTATTAAAGTAGTAGAGCTTGAATTAAAAGGCAGGTTAGCAAATAGACCAGTTCTTTAAAATTCCTCGTGCATAGCCTTCTTTATTTTTAATTTTCTTTTTTTTTTTTTTTTTCCCAAAAGAAACAGTTTAGATAGATCACTAGCAGAAGTATTTTCTACCCTGATGCTATTTTTTTTTAAATGATGTTAGGAAAACTACATGAGATACTGCCTTATCAACAAAATGAGAGCAAATGGATCAGTTCAGTACTATTTGTTAAGAACCACACTTAATTTAAACTGAAAGATTATTTTCGTGGAGTAGTAGCAGAACATTTAATTCCATTATGAAATTGACAGAAATATCACTAAACAATAAATTTATATTTTCAGTTGCATACAAGAACATTTTTTCTAAATGAATTTGCTTCTAGCAGTCATCCAAGTAGTCATAAGAGGACTAAAATGTTACTTTTCTCGTATGTCCTTTCTCTAATATGTTCAAAAACTAATAGCCAGCCTTAGTGCCTACAGATTTCAAAATGAATACTCTAAAGCACAATGGAAAATTTTGCCAAATTCTGTTTATTTTGTAAACAAGCACACAGAGAAATAATGGAATTATTACTTGAGTAACTAGGAAAATAAGTTATGTTGTTGATACACAATAAGGGTTGGGAAGAAATACTGAAAGCACTTTCAGACTAAGTTGTACAAAGACAGCCCTTTTCAGCCTCCTCTACTTCACTGTGCAAGGCTAGAAGAGACAGATTCCAAGTTACTATCTGAGTCAAGTTATGCTAAAACATGCCACAGTCCAAAATTAGAAGTATAATCCGTCAATATGCCAAACTGATTTACTGAAAGTCCTCTTAACTCAGATAATCAGAAGTTGTTATTGTAACTTCATTGTTTCTTAATTTTATTACTACACTGAGAAGACGATTATCTTCCTCTTGGTTTGATCTGTCATCTGTACTTCTTGAATTCCTGCTTGTCTGCCATATCTTAATTAAAAGCTCATTGCCCTTCTAATGGAAGTCCTACATAACTGTTCTGCTTATATTTCTCATCACATTATTTCTACAAGCTTGTTCCTTCTGTTTTTCCCAGCCATCTCTCTTCAGCACTTTCTGTTCTTCTGCCTTCTGGAGTTTTGCCTTCTGACTTACTCTTCCTTGTGTTTGTCATCACAGTTAATACAAACCATGGTCAAAAATTTGGACAGAAGTTGAAGGAAAAAATACGATTACCCCTAATCAAAAGTGCTCCCTACCTGTACTAAGAGATCACACGTTGATTCCACGGAGAAGTTTCTTTGTTATTCGGTGACAAGCAGCACAGAAGCCTCAGCAGACACAATGCAACCAAACAGTGTAACCCTTCAGAGGCACAGCACAATCTGAATGATACACACCTGTTAGAAACAGCCTCTTATTTATGTGAAGTTCTGCGTTAGAACGAATATTTCAGACTTTTTAGTAAAAATTATGACTTTTAATTTAATGGTCTTGATCAATGTAAACAGATTTTAAATGATAAAGTTTGAGTTCTAGTTCAAGCACTGCATGTCAGTACTACCCGTGGCATTTGCACTGTTTGCAAACACTCCAGTAATGTGAGTTGTTAAAAAATTACACTGAAAAGGTGCTTTACTACTTAATCTAGTCATGGAATTTATATGACCACCTTAATGAAATGAATATCAACTGTTCTATATATGTCGTAGAATAGCTGAAGTCTGCAAATAGTCTTTGAATGAGTATGCCTGGAACAAAAAAGTTTTTCTCAGGAGATACCTCTTTCTGGAAATCAGGTGACTTAAAGACAGAGGTTCCACTCAGATCAGCTGTTATGACTGAAAGTCAGAAATGGCCTTATCTTTCATTAATAGCCTCAGAACTCATTGATAGCACTAATGGGTACTACATCTTCTGAGAACAAGTTTCAAAATGCAGATTATGCTTTCATTGAAAAAGTCATTTCCTTTTGTCTTTCAAACCTCATTTTTAATAACTTTGTTGTGTGTTCAGTTGTTCTTGCATTATAACCCATAGTGACCAATAAGTCCTTATTAGCATATTTCTTATTATTAGTGTATTGGCACATTATTCTTACATTTTAGTTCTATAATTCAGGCTGAGGAGTCCTGTTCTACTTAAATGAGGAATTATTCTGTACAAGGGAAGATAAAATTGTTTCTTTATGAAATTTAAAAATCCATTATACATGTATTTTGGAGATTAGTGAACTGAAATTATACACTAGCATAGTCATATTTCTGCATTTATTTTTTAATAATTTTGAACATGCTAGAATTTTTCAATTGCTGCTAATGACTGAGTTGACATTTTCAGATAGTTACTGGCAAAAATGTTCAGATCTTTCTTAACTATAAGGATCTAATTTAGAGTGTAGCCCTATATGTCTACAAACACATATATTGGTATTTACATCTTTAGGGTCACTGTATTTTGAAGATACATGTAACTTGGTCACTTGAATCTGTGACATTCTTTGAAATGCTTTGATGGCACCCTTAAAATTCAATATTCTGAATAATTTTCCATCAGCAAGTTGCATTAAACCAAAAGCTAAAACTTTTAGAAACAGATACATAGACACAAGAAACTAAGTAAGACAGAGGGGAATGATTTTGCTGTACTGTTTTCTTCCTTTTAAATTTTCAGAAGCAATTTTATGGCATACCAGTTCTGTGCATTCTAGCCACAAAGAAATCCATTTACTGGAGTCCAACAACTATGTTTTGGTTCTCCCTCATAGAAAAAATGCAAGAGGTCACCAAATCCTGGTTGGGGCGTATTTCCTGGAGGCCCAGTGAACAAGATACTTTCTTGTGTTTTCAAATCCAGTTATCACACTGATACTTTATCAAAATTTAAAACTGAAAGAGACCATGAAACTTTACACATCTCTTCTTTAAACAGTCCTAACGCCAAACAGCTGACAACATTAATATGCAATGTCTAAGGCATAGTTGATAAAGAACAAATCATATGCAAAACTGTGTTTAAAGTGGCCAAGATTCTAAATTCCTAGTAAACTCGAGATGATATCTGTAAAGGCAAGGAAATTATACTAAATAGGACAAGCAGCAAATCAATTTGCAAGCCTAGCAGGGCATTGTGCTTATATTCAGGTAAAAAAATAAAACTAAATCTTTTTACCAAAGTAAAACAAAGAGGAAAAAAAGGTTTTAGGAAGCATCAGTTTTGTCCTAACAATCAAATAAAAAGTAGCAAGGGCATACTCTTCTTAATGTGCTAGGTTGAAGTACCAGTTGCTGCTTCCAGAATTTCATCAGGTGACCTCTGCACAGTGAAGAAAGTTAATGTAACTGATATTTTGCCTAAGAGCACAATCCCCCTCAAAATCCTATCCACTGGTTTCACTGAAAGGTACCTCTTAGCAGCAAACACTTGGGTAGTGACATAATCTTTCATCAACGTGACCTGCATAATGAGAACCATGAGTGAAATCCTGATTCAATAGCAGAAGTTTATTAACTGGATTGGTCCAACTTGATTACCACTATTTCCCTCAAAAAAAGGACATGCAGGGGACATAGCAAGATTAGCAACTGCCAAATAAAAGTAGTAAAAGGTGTGATCTGCTAATGAATAGCATGGTTTGGTATCATGAGAACCATACACGAATACATCTACATAGTTCAGCTTATCCTCCTTTTTGTGAAATTCCCCATTGCTTCATTGAATGAACCGTTGCTCATTAAATTATGAAAAAGAATCTATCTGGTTCTAAACTATAATAAGTGTAATCAGGGAAGAAAAAAGACAAGCATTTTACTTCAATGTCTGAAAAGTTAGAAGAGTGCAAGGAGAAAATTTTGGTGACTAGGTCTCGAAAGCCAAAAAAACACAATGTGTGTCGCAAGACTCACAAGTTGAAAGTGCTTAATTTATTTGCAATAAATGTCTTGTTGTTCATATTATAAACATCACATAATATGAAATGCTGCCAACTTCTAAAAACATTCAAATGAGTCAATTTTTTAATCACATACAGCTTTAGTTAGCTAAAACCATTAATTTTTGTATGGATTTACTAACTAAATTTCAACTACTTCACTCAAAAATGTTAGGCACAAACATCTGAAGCAGCTGATGATGAGGTCATGCATGCTCAGTGCAAGTCCATCTGGAAGAAAGACAACAAGCCAACAGTCTAAAACATTTCCTTTGAACTTAATGAGCATTGTATGCTTCAAGAAACATAAGCCATGATATGGTTTTATACAACAAGTTCTGACCTTTCAGTTGTGCACAAAATCAACTGGGAAACAAACTGCAGTGTCAGGGCATTGCTTAATATGAAATATTGCTACCAAGTTAAGTACCAGATCAGCCCTTTGCCCAAGATGGATCTGCAAAGAGCCTGCGGCCTTTGCATTCCTGGGGCTCTTTCTCAGCTAAGATCAAAGCTCCGATGTGCAAATATAGGCGGGGCCAGCTATAATTTTGCAACTCCTGAACAAGTGCTCCTCTTCCCAGCCTCCATCCGCAAATAATAAATAGGAAAAAATGACCCATCAGTTAGAGGTTACAGTTTTTTCCCTGGTCCACAAATGGTAACAAAATCCAATGCCCTTTTAGGCTTGCCTATGGGCTCAGTGAGAAAAGCTCAAAGTAGCTAGTTTGTTGCCTCAGTGCCATGAAACAAGGGCCACAGAAACATTGCTGCCACCAGTTCTCTCATTTTATTTACTAGTGAGGTGAAAAACCATTCCTTCCCCACCTCTTCCCTGCTTAAGGCCTGGCAACTGTGTGGTTTGTCTTCCAGTTCTGCAGGAAATGTTTTTAGAAGATCCGCAGCGTGAAAAAATGCTAGGACATGAGAAACAACTGATGTATCTCGAGGTGTAATTTATGTCATTAATAGTGCATTGGTTTCTATATAAATTCCAAAATCTGAGTTCATTAGGAGTTACTTGCACAACCTGCAAACAGATTATGGTGTCAGACTGCCTGAATCACTGATACTGGCAGGACTAATGCAAGTCATATTTCCTTTGAGTCTTATTTCCTTTCTCAAGGTAGGCTCTCAAACATATGGTGCAATAAGAGACACGAGAACTGTTCAGTATTTACTTAAAAATTAAATATATTTTACATTTTTAAAAAAATGTTTTGTGGTAAGAATGAGGAATGTAAGAACAACCAATTCATCAAAATAAAATGCTGCATAGTCACCATCTATTAGCTTTTTATATAGCAAAGGAAAGTGGAATCCATTAGTCATTCAGTAATTATGGAATAGGGCATTAAACACCAGTTTTCTATTTGAAAGTGAGGTCAAAATTAAAAGGAAAAAAAAAAAAAGACACTAATTGCTAGCATGCATCATCTTGATTTTCATTTTATTTTCCCACCAGATTCAAGAAAGCTTAAGGATCAGGTCAGACTGTTGAAGTAGTATTTAATCAACCTTGAATATCAGTTGAAAAAGAAAATTATGATATAGATAACATATAAAATTTTTATGGGGATAAGAAAAGCTAGTTTTCATGATTTACATTTGAAGACAGGAACTATTGTTATTTTTCCAGAGAACAATCATTTTTACTAAGAATATGGAGAAACAAGAAGGGCCTTGAGTCTCAGAATATCCATTGATAATAAACACAGGGAAAGGAATAAACAGGTAGGGAAATCTAAAAAAAGATGACACTGAGTTCCCTGGTTCCCAACACTGGACAAAAACGTTAGGAACTCCCTGTCTGCTTTAAAGGCTACTTTGCCTCTAAGTATTACCACAGAAACTCTTATAGCAAGATCAAATATATTCTAACGAGTTGTTAAACAGGCCTAAACAAATATGTGAAAGTTCAGTTGTCTCCCAGAAATGTGATTCTTCCATTTACACAAAAACATACTGATATAAACAGAACAATGATAATTTATATTAGCTGTTGAATTTTTTCTTACTAAACTTGGTTGCTGCCAGACTGTTTTGTACAAATAGCTCTATAAACATGCTGTTAATCCAGCATTCTCACATGAAAGAAGTAACAGTGTTACTTCTAACTAGAAACTTCAAGACTAAGAAAGTCTCAGAAATGAGTGGAATATTTATACAGCATATTCCAAGTGAACATCACAAAAAACTATTTTGGAATACATGCGTATTTAAACCATAAATTTGGTTTAAAAATCCCACATGGGATTTTTTTATAGAAAAGTTCTTGAAGAGGTGGTGTTTTGTTTTTTTTTTTTTTCAGTTGACAAGTCAAATGGAATAGGATAGCTGCTAAAAACCATTTTAATAAAGGTCATACTTGAGCCTTCACAAACAAGAATTTTAATTATTACCCTAGCAGTCAGCAATTAAGTTTGCACATCTGATAGCTTTACAACACAGACTGGAAAACTGCATCAAACTATATGCATTTATACAGCAATTGCTACAGTCAGGAGTTCAGGTTTTTGGTTTGTTTCAGAAAGCCAATGACCCTGTACAGAAATTAGGAAATGTAAATGTACTTCTGCTCTGGAAGATTCAACTGTAATCATAGTATATCCAATACCCTGAGCCTTTAAAATCATGGATGTTCTAGAGACAATGAACAGAATGTAAGGAACATCTGCCCTATGCCAGTTCAGTGTGGAATAATGCATCCAAGTTTCTTTTCTTCATCTAAAAGTGATCTGTCTTTACTTAAAGTGATCATAATTTTGGACAAAAGTTAAAGAATATTGTGCACTGTCATTTTGGGAGGCTGCTACTGGCCATCCAGTCACTATGACGACACTAACAAATTATTCTTTAAGGATCAAGGGACACCTCCAAACCAACTGCCCTTATCCTTGTGAGAGAATTCACCTTGCTGGGTGTCAACTGGGAACACCACAGAGCTGGTAAAAACAGCTCCAGCATATTCCTAAAACCCCTGGACAACAACTTCTTGGTGCAGGGACCCAGGGAGCTGACACAGAGAGGTGCCCTCCGTGATTTGTTGCTTGTTCCCAGAGAGGGTCTCATGCGCAAAGTGGTGATTGGTGGCCGTCTTGGCTGCAGCGACCACGACACCCTGGAGTTTGTGTTACCCTGCCTGTGCCTGTCTTGCTCCCGAAGTGGACCAAGCACAGGTGAGCATGGTTGGAAAATTAGCATCCCCTGCCCATTCTGCCATGCAGGGGCACCAGAACAGCCAGCACAGAGCCCGGAGTGCCCACCTGAAGCAGGAGGGTCATTTCTTATGGAGAGTCACTCTGTTCACTGAGAGCAGGGGCTTCCAGCTGGTGAGGCTGAGGGGGCAACAGGGGCTGTGAGGGGCTGCGACCTGCCTCTCTGCCCTGCTGCTGTTGCCTGCTTGTCCAAGGCAGGTTCTCCTGCTTCTCCCTTTGTCACCTCCCAGGGAGCAGGACTGAGGCATTATTAATTTACTAAACATAAACTAGTGATGAGTGTACCTCACTGAATAGACTGTACTTGCAGACTTTAACCAAATGTGAAAGGTGATTTACAGGTAGTAGTAAACTAAACAGATGATCCTCCCTGAGCAGCTGCACTGGTATATCAAAGTAAACTGGTGCTATAAGCACACTATCTTTATAAATATTTTATTTCATTGTAAATATTTTGGCACACTAGTGGTTACAAGTGTAGTACTTTCATCAGTACCTGTGTGGAAATCAGAAATAATGAGCCCCTATTCCACAATGATATTGCAAATTAAAGTGAACAGCACCCTTGTTCCTTCAGCCTTACTTAAACAGAGCACAGCCAGGGTTAACACAACTCTGAACAGGGACATGGGAATAAAAAATAACCCCGGCTGGGAAGAACTGCCATATTAAAGCAGATCTGTTAATTGGAGGAGCCTGAGAACACTGAATTTTGGTTTTGCCAATTCTGTCTATCAGCAACTTTCCGGCATGGAGTATATTCCAGTAGTATTTATGAAGGGAACCTTTAAGATTGTGATCTTTAAGAAAGGAAACAGATCCAGGGAAGTTAAGAAACATCCAATTTAATTCAAGTTATTTAAAAAACAAGTGAACATATTACTTTTCCTTGTTTGAGCCAATTAAGTAATGGCTAGGTAAGTAAAAGTCAAGAATCTGTCAAATTGTGCCGTACCTGAACACTGGACACAGAAATGACCAGTTTTCTGTACAATACAGAAAGGTGTTAGGGTGGAACACATCATGTACTTTGCCTTGAACAACTCTATCAGATGTGTATTGGGTTTGTATGACTAGATTTTTTGACTCTGAGGAGACCAAACAGGAAATAGCTCATGCGGTAGCTCTTGGTCCAGTTCAGATAAACCAATCAAAAGGATATAACATACCTTATAAATTCAGCTCAGATATAAAAGCTAAGGGGAGAAGGAAAGGAGGGGAGGTATTCATTATTTACAATGTTTGCCTTCTACAGCAACTGCTACAGGTGCTGAAGCCCTCCATCCCAGGAAAAAAACCAAACACCGCTTGCTGACAGGAAGTAGAGAATAAACCTCGTTATTTTCTTCTTTGCTTGTGTGCACGCAAACTTTTGCCTTTGCTTTAGTAAACTGCCTTATTGCAACCTGTGAGTCATTTTCCACCTTATTCTCTCTCCCCTGTCCAGTTGGGAAGGGGAGTGATAGATCAGCTTGGCGGGCACCTGGCATTCAGCCAAGGTCAACCCACTACAGATGTTATGTAAAAGCTCAGAGAAAGCAGTCTAAATAAAATCATTCTAAGACAGAGGGAAACTGTGCAGAGGGATAGGGTAATCAATTGTTCCCTATTAGAGTGAAAAGAAGTATTAGATTCCAATAAAAAGTAAGTAAAGGCCAGTATTGTGCAGCATTTGCATTAATTATTTACAACAATTAGAGTATGTTTATTACATTTGCAGACAACATCTGGCTGAAAAATACTGCTGATTTGCTGAAGGACAGGTTTTACATACAGCTCAAAATTAGAGAAATGGCTTAAAGGGGAAAAAACTTGTCAGACAACAAGTACTGACACTTGGGTAGGAATAAACAACACAAGATGGGAAAAAGCAGGTTAAGTAACAGTTGTTTTAAGATCAAATCTGTTACAGAGTAGACAAAGAAGGCTGGAAGGGAGAAAGGAGAAATTATAATTGCAATCTGAACATATTAACAATATCAAGCCCTGATGGCAAAAAGTGTCATACTGTGTATGTGTAACATGGAATGTGTAATACTAGGATGTATAATCATGAACAGAGCTTGTAAATTGGATGGGGAAAAAGCTCCAAAATTTTACTGCTGGTCTTCTTGGTTTTTCCAAGACTGTAGCCTGACTGCCAAGTCTTGGTTTTCTAGACAGTTCTAGTTCACTTAGAGAGAGATCGGCATGGAGAAGGCGTGAGGGAGGCCTCACTACAGCCTTCCAGCAGCTTAAGAGGGTGTATAAAAAGGAAGAGATGGACTTTTCATATGGGTAGATAATGACAGAACAAGGGGAAATGGTTTTAAATTGAAAGAGGGCAGGTTTAGATTAAATGTTAATAAATTCTTTACTCAGATGGTTTGATGCACTGGAAGGGGTTGCCCAGAGAAGTTGTGGATGCCCCATCCCTGGAAGTGTTCATGGCCAGGTTGGGGCCCTGAGCAACTTGGTCTAGTGAAAGGTGTCCCTGTCCATGGCAGATGGTTGGAGCTAGACGATCTTTAAGGTCCCTTCCAACCCAAACCATTCTATTATCAGAAAAGAAAGAGAAGTTGTGAGCATGTTACAAACAAAGGAAGACAGCAGGAGCTTGGGTTATCTCATATACTGAAAAGACTTAAGACTCCAAGTTTTTCAAGAAAAAAATGAGGGTTTATCATCTTTGGAAAAAAGGACAGGCAACTCAGGAAATGTTGGAGAGAAGGGCCAAATCTAGCAGTATGAGTTCAACAAGAACAAGTGCCTCACCCTGCACTTTGGCCACAACAATCCCATGGAGCACTACAGGTTGTGGATAGATTGGCTGGAGAGCAGCCAGGCAGAAAGGAACACGGGGGTCCTGCTTGACAGGAGGCTGAACATGAGCCAGCAGTGTGCCCAGGTGGCCAAGAAGGGCAATGGCATCTTGGCCTTATTAGGAATAGTGTGGCTAGTAGCACTAGGGAAGTGATTCTTCCCCTGCATTTGGCACTGGTGAGGCTGCACCTCAAGTACTGTGTCCAGTTTTGGGCCTCCCAGTTCAGGCAGGATGTTGAGGTGCTGGACAGTGCCCAAAGGGCAACAAGGCTGGTGAAGGGTCTGTAGCACAAGTCCTGTGAGGAGTGGCTTAGGGAGCTGGGGGTGTTTTTTAGCCTGGAGAGGAGGAGGCTCAGGGGAAACCTCATCACTCTCTACAACTGCCTAAAAGGAGGTTGTAGCCAGGTAGGCGATGCTCTCATCTCCCAGGCAACCAGCAGTAGGACAAGAGGGGATGGTCTTAAGCTGTGCCAGGGAAGGTTTAGGTTGGATATTAGGAAGAAGTTCTTCACAGAAAGAGTGACTGGGCATTGGAACAGGCTGCTCAGGGAGGTGGTGGAGTTACTCTGGAGGTGTTTAAGAACAGACTGGATGTAGCACTTAGTGCCACGGTCTGGTTGACAAGGTGGTGTTCGGTCATAGGTTGGACTCAATGATCTCAGAGGTGTTTTCCAACCCAGTTGATTCAGTGATTCTGTAAGGAGAGGTTCAGACAACATGCTTTGCATATATAAAGGTTAGCTGCCACAAATAAGAAAATAAACTGTTTTCCATGATAGTGGTGGTTATGGAAAATGTTGTGAAACAAAAGTGATTTATTTTTCAGCACCTCTTTTACTCCATCTCCTCCACAATCCTAAAGTGACTGGAAGATAACATTTTTATGTAAACTGATGTCTTTAAAGAATAATGCTTCTAAATAAAAGCTTTGTTAGCTTCATGTGTATCATCTCCATAAAGAATATTTCAAGACATATTTTATATTTCAGTTAGTAAGACAAAATGTCAAAACAATTCAGCTTGCAAATACATACAGTATTAAAGACTATGAATTAAACTCCCTTTATCCACCATCGCAACATTAAACTGCAATTTATGATGACATGAAGTTTAGTGCCAGAAAAAACAATAATTTGTAATTATAAAATCATTTAGCTTTATTTAATAAAATCTTTTGATATTCTTACTCTTCAAAGAAATGCAGAATCAAATGTTTCCATATTTTCTTTCATGCCAAATGGTTTTAATCTTCACTTGCCTGAAGCAAGTTAGGGTAAATGTCAGACATACATGTTGAAAATTATTATGTATTGCAAATCTACCAACATTGTCTTTCTATTTGTGTTAAACGTTAGCACCATCTACTGGTCCAGAAGGTCCTTTCAAACTTTAGAAAAAGCTGTGGAAAGCGATCCAGCCAAAATGATACAAAACGATACTGACAGTAACACGTAGTTTTTCAGTCCCTGTATAGGAAAAGGGAGAGAAAAAGAAAAATATCATATCGTCATAATTGATACCCCTTGAAAAAAAAATAAAATAAAGAACTCAGGTTTCATTTTATGACAAAATTAATAAATCTGCTATATTTTTAAAGGCTGTCTATTTTTCAGATTATTTTAAGCAGTAAGCACTTATGCAGAGACTGTTCAAAAATGTGTGAAAAGAATGGAAGATTTGGAAAGTTACAAAGATCTAGATGATGATCTTCTCATGTGGTGCAACACCAATCTGTAGTGGAAGGCACAGAACTTCTAATTGTAGACCCAATGAGGCCTAACTCATTTACACGGTCATCAAAAACACTGGGAAAGACGATCTCTAGTAGCAAGTCAGGTACCCATGGATCCTGGACAGATTAGCTAAGAAAAGCTGGTATTACACTGCTAGCATTCAATGCTTGAAATTACACTAGCAAAGTAACTTCTGTCCTGTATGTTAATATCCAGCAATCAGCTTGTTCTAGGCAATCACTGCCATATTAGCTTAGGATCTTTACATTATACTGTAATTATTAAGACCAACTAACCTCTGTTGCTTTTTTTAGTCTTTTGCTGAATCTGACTCTAAAGTCCACTCTACCTGTCCACATGGTTATTAGGACAACTACTCATTCCCCCCACCCTCACTGAAAGAGTCGACTCAAGTGAAAACTGTCTTCAGGCTGTGCCTGGCATCAAGCCTCCTGGTTATGCTACAGTCTTCACTTACATCCACTGCTGCTCATACAGTTATGGAATTAAAATCTTCATTCCTGTAAAAATTGTTCACAGTTGTTCATGTTTCTTGGAAAACTTAATGATATGACTTTCAGCTTCATAACGCAACACTTGTAAGGAGGAGAAATCTGAGATACAGCTGTATACCAAGTCATACTATTTCCAGAGCTAGAGACAAGTAAGAGAGATTGGGCAAGAGACCCAATAACATTACCTTGATTTCCTTAAATACAAGGACTCCCCACATTGCAGCAACCAGGCCAGGCCCCTAAAAAATAGGATTTATTTGTACATTACAGCACTTCCTTGAAATCTACTGCCTTCTCATTACTGCTCTCAGGGTAGTTGAATTTTATCTGGATAACACATTTAGGCCTTTCCATTCCATTCCATCTAAGTAAAGCACTCATGACTAAAGCATAAACATCACTGCAATCTTTACTACTTAAGACACAGTAAAGTCTTCTTTTTTTTGAGAGGGCACAATTTCTTTCTAAATTACACCATGGAGTCTGCCCTGGCTGTTCCATGTTCTTTCAGTAGGTTCAAATAATATGCCTCACTTTAGTCCAAACTTGAATCCACCCTGTTACCTTTTTCAAAGGACTTTTCAGGTTTATTGGCAATTTACCAATGGATATTCCTAACATTTCCTTTATTAGCATGATTAACTATTTGGTCAAGGTTTGATTTTATCACTCAACATGGTATTAAGAGACTGGAACATGGATGTATTTTCTCTATAGCTGGCATCTGGACAACACAAAAAGCCAGCCAAAGACAGGTCAGGAAAACTACTGATTATTGGTGATGATGCTGCACAGATTTCCTGACTAACAGCAAACAACGATACACAACAGCAACTTCCAAGCACTCTTGGTAAGACACTTTTTCCCCTGAGGGAGAAAGGATCTGAATTTTCATGTCTGATGAGAAAATATCTGAATATGAAGCAAAACCTGGCTCTGTTAATGCTTCCCATTAGAGCTGCTCTGAGGAACACCTGACAGATGTTTGGACAAGGACCTTCCTCTCTCCATCCTCAGTGCAGCTGATGGGACACAGATATAGACCAGCAGGCAATGGTGCCTCATGCTGAATGTATGTGTGGGTGCTGTTTCCTAGTGAAATTTGAGGTATTATTTCACTTCCTAGGTAAAGTACACTGCAAGAGGAATGCATTTTTAAAAATGAAACAAATTGTTAAATGGCTGTGATGAATAGCTCTTGAAATTCTCTCTAGGGGGAAGTAAAGCAGCAGTTCTGTGGTCCAAACAGGCAGTTTCTCATCACTGCTGTCCGTATGTTTTTCATTTTGTGATTTTATATGCTTGCCCTTTAGGCATACTGATAACTAAGTTACTAAAGCTGCTTTCCATTAATCCTTCAATTTCTAATTAGAATTATCCCAAGTCTTTTCTTTCCATTGCATACTGCAGAGTTTACTTGGATTTACTGCATCTTGAGGCAAAACTTAATCCCTATTAAAGATGTTTCATTAGTTTGATTCCCAAATACTGCTGTTGAGCAAAACTTTGGTTTTGATATTTATTAAATCTCATTTGCCACCTTTGCATCACCAACTAGCACACTGGCAAGAGACTGAATGCAAAGTTTACTTTTACCTGGTGATAGAATTTATGCTTTAAAGTTACAGTATCATAAATAAGAATAAAACAGGCAGAACAGGCCAACCTATTTTCCTCTCATTTGCATAAGAACATTATTTTCCAGCAGTACATAATCTGTTCTGTTTGTTCAAGAACGGTAAAAAAAAAAAATACCTGACTTAATTAACTAAAATTACTGCTAGGGGATAAAACTCACAAATTAAAACATTCAGACCAAAACGTACTCTCTGGGATGAAAACAGAAAATATTTCTTCCTTTAATCACTTTGGTTAAATAGTTAATGTTGATATAATTCTGGTTCCAGAGACTTGGTTTTTATGTAACCCAAAGACTCACACTCTTAAATCTTCTGCTTTTTCTAATGCTTGGAATTGACCAAGATCGTGCTTGTCATGGTCATGTATGTTCCTAAAAATCCAAAAACTAGCACAGATAAGCAGAGAAGGCAATATATACTCTTGATTAAAAATGTTCTAGATCCATCATAATTTCAACTTAATTTCACAAAGAGAAGGGTAAAAAAACCCATTTACTTTTCATTCTATTACGTATTTTATTTTTTATATACTTACTGCAGTAATTATTGGAAAGCTGACGACAGCACTGAGATAGTGATTGGCTATGAACCAGCAGCAATTGGCTATTGCCCAAAGCACACCAGAAAGAAACCCTAGGAAAATAAATCCTAATCAAAAACATGCATAGCAAGGTATAGACAGCAATCTGTGGAGAATTTATACTTATAATACAGAAATTGTAGATATATATTTTAGTATGCTAACTACTTTAACAAGCTGGTTCTGGTAACCTAAACCAAAACTCAAAGGATAAAAATCAGCTACTCTGAAGTAGCAAAGTAATTTAAGTTCACAATTTTCTGGGCACTGAGCTCTCCAATTTGGCAGTCAGTTTTTGAAAATCTGCAATGTCATTTTGTTCTGGTGTCAGATTAGAATAAAATTTATCATTGTTATTTAATTAACCTAATAGGAGTGCTCTTTCAAAAGAGACAAAAAGTCAAATGGAGTCACTTAAAAGGCAAACTACAATTTGAACATGTAGCTTGGACTACTTACTGCAAAATGGTCAGAATAAGTAACTGAAATGCTTTGCTAATTTAAAAAACAGTCGTACCTGGCAATATGGCTTGGGGATAAACATTAGGTTTATTTCTCTTGACTGCACAGTAGATCAAAAAGTAGATGGTACTTGTAAGAAATATTCCACTGAAGTGTGCAAAAACGTAATCTAAATCTGAAAGAGAAATGACGAAATTATGTTAGTATAAAACATCAATTATTAATTTCAACAAAATTGATTTCACTGTTAGCATTCATAGAGACAAAAAAAGCATGAAGTGCTACTCCTAACAGCTCAAATTCAAATCTGAATGTGATGAACTCAGCTGCCAGTCTGACTGCGGATGGATATGGTCAATGACACATATTAAACATGAATTAACTGCTGTGTTGACTCCAGCATTTATTACAGCTTTCTACGCATTTCTGTGAGTTGTTATTTTTGGAACTCTACTACATATGACTTCATTCATTTAATAAAACCTTGGAAAAATCCTCAAGGAAGGCTACGAAACTTGGGTGGGGATTTTACATAATTACATCCTCTCCTGACCATCTACAATTGAGTACCTGTATATAACCTTGTTTCTTTTCTGTACTTTTAAGGGTAAGAAAACTGCACATACTATGTAAGCTAAATGTGGCTCAGTTTTGTCCTTTTTTAATCTTGAAGGACGTATGAAAATTTTGATTACCATAGTCACTAACAATAATAAACCTTGTATGGACTTTGTATGTGCTAAAAAGAGTATTTCCAACATGGCAAAGCAGAAGCATGTAACAAGGTGATCCCTGTCTCCCTGGAGCTGTAAATTTTCAACAGGAAAGGCAGCTATAGTAATGATAACATCTGTTTTGCCTAGGCGGAGAATATATAAACTGCAGTATTCAAGAGAAATTGTACGTGACAATGGCAACATTATGCAGTCTCAGACAGCAATACTTTGCTCTTTAGCTGCTGCTGGTATTACCTGACAGAGTATAATCTAAACCTTAAGGAAGACATTTTCAGGGAAATGTTGTTTGAAATAGGAAATTAGGCTTGTGTTAAAAGGTTTCCATTAAAAAAATCTACACAGTTTTAATTATTTACATTGTTATATTCTGCTCCACTCATCAGTTATTATCAACCTTCTCTTCCTTAACTGGTGTACTAATTTGGCAATTGGCAAGCTTGTGCCCTTGTTCACCTCATCCTCCATGCATACAAACTTTGTATTTTGAGAGTGCTAGTACTTAATGCCTTCTGGAACATAGCTATGAGTTAAGTGTGGTAGCCTTTGGGATGCTTCTCACTGTTTTTGATGGTGTAATTCACCTCTGAGAAAAAGGGGGTGCTAGGACTATGATTATGACAACATATAATGTAATGCAGAACCAGTAAATTGTCATGGTATATTTTCAGGCATATGAAGAATTCCACCCTATGCCTCTGAAAAAGCAGGCAAACATAATGATGAAATAAAGTAGAAGTGATCTATTAGCCTTTACCAAACTGACTTGCTCCTGCGTATATAGTTTCATTTCTTCTTCCATGGTCCTTGATGTAAAGTACTGGTACAAAACTGGAACCGTACAGTATTCCAGCTACTACAGCCAGGCTACAGCCTCTTTAAAAAGAGCAAAAATTGGAGAAAATAGCCTAGCATAAATTAACAAAGTAGACAACACACTTAAGCACCCCAGTATTGCACTTAAACACTGTGCATCATGTGAAAATTGCTAAGGATAAAGATAATACATTTTAGTACATTTTTATTTTCAGTGTAGTGTAGCAACGGTTCACTGAGTTTCCCTATACTTTGTGGCCAAGTAACATGGAAAATTCCTGCCCCAAGAGCGAGCAGTCTAAATTAATGACATGGGAAATTAATTAAGTACAATTTTCTAAAAGCAAAGCTAGGGAAGACCAAATAAATATATAACTAAAAATGCTCCCATCCTCAGCTTCACTTTTGAGTCTATACATTCTTTATCACTATTCCCAGATTCATAGCCTCTTAAGTCCCCTTCTTCATTGGAGCACTTCTACTGTCTCCTTACCATAGTGCCATGCCTTCTCCAGATGCATTTAACCAGAAACCACATCTGGAAGCATGTCATTAGAACAGGCTTCTTCTATGCTACAGTGCTAATGAACCAGGTGGCAAAAACAAGCTCTGTAATTAGTTGATATTGCTATTTAGTTAGACAGATGATCTTTTTTCATAGTAGTGTCTAATGCTTTGCTTAATTGGTAAGGTTAAGCACAGCCAACAGTGTCAGTCAAGGAAATAATCTAAATATTGGTGCAATTATTCATATATAGATTTGCACACCATACTAGTATATTTAATTATTTATTTATTTACTGTTGTTTATTATTGTGTGACTTGGCTAGGAAAACCACAGGACACAAATTCTGCTCTTATGTTGTGTTCAACTACTTTCTCTGGCTATTTGGTCTGTACCAGTACAAGAACTGTTAATAACCTACATGAGTCTCTTTTTTGCTGGCGAAAGCCTGTTCACCCATGAGTCATCAGAGGTATCTTCAGAAACATTAATTGACTGCAAAAAACCAAAAATTTTTCATCCAAGTTTAGTTTACTTTGATTTCTTAAAATCTATAATCAGATTGTCTTCTATGATTTAGTCTAGTAGGCTGGAACCTCCAGTGAGCACTGAGTATAGTTAGGACACTCTCGGGTTCAGGCAGCAACTGAGCACTGACCTCTAAGAGTAAGGTACAACAGCAGTAGGAGCCTATTGTTCCCTGGTTGTTGCACACTTTGGGCTCCCAAAGGAGCGACAGCCAATCTGGTACCCCCCACTGGCCTCCAACCCGTGCCATAGCTGATGGTTATAGTCAGCAACTCTTGAACAGTCTCCTGGCTCTGTAATGCGGCCAAAAACCTGACCCTTCATCTAAGCACCCTCATAGCTTTATGATAAACATTTAATTGAAATTGCTTCCTCTTCTCGTGTAGGAAAGTAATACACTGTGTCTTTTATATCTTCATCGTAATGAAAAAAGACTTTCTAAGCTATTTAAAGCTGACAATCAAGAAAGAACAATTGGAAAGAAACTTTATTTAACTGGATATACAAGATCCACAAATTAAGATAAAATCAATGATACAAGCAATACATATTATGTTGTTTCATGCAGTCTACCATAAATCCTAGCAAACCTGACCAATGAACACATTTTTTTGTTTTTAAATGGATCTGTACTTTCACTGCTGTAAAATAACAACTGTAGAGGACTTACACTTTCTCTCAGTAAAGGTGTGCTTTCTAATGAAGCTGAAGAACTCTGGACTTCAGTTTTTATAAAAAGAAATATGACAGCACTCAGGAAGAGAAAAATACACCAATAAATACCATGTCAGCTCATAAGGATGCAACATTTAGTGTTCAGAGACAAAAGTTATAAGTGAGGCATTGTTTTCATTATCACCATAGTTACTTCAACATATTTAAAAAATGCAATTGCTTTAAACAGTCATAACTTATTATGATTATATACACACACATATAATATATAAATACACATAATATAATAATTATAATTTATTAATTTAACTCACGAACAACCTAAGCGAAAGTAAGTAAATCAGTAAGGTTTTGTATCACTTTATAGATATCTCTTCTTATGCAATGGGATTGAAATGTCTCCTTTTTACAGTGTGTAGTTACAGTCACATTAACAACAGATGCCTTAGTTAACAGTGCCCTTTTGTACCAAACCACACATGCAATGGAACACCTGTTATTCTATAAAGAACAGTTTAAACCTGCAAATTGGCTCTATGATTAAGGAAAAATGTTAGTTTTTAGACTTCTATCATATGTGAGGGATTGAATACTGCTGCTACCAGGCCTCACGCATATGTGGAAGGAGAATTGCTCAGTGGTGCTCCAGTGCACTAAGTGAATAAAATGAAACATTACTACTTGTACCCCTGGCTCTAGGAAATCAGGTAAATACATGCAATCATAACTGGCAGGATCTGATTTTTTATTTTTATGAAAAACATTTTAATGATTTAGGAATTTCTTCTCCAAACTGTAAATAGACTGTCTACATTTGAACTATTCATCTCTTACTGCATGAGTAAGTATAAGTATAAAAGAATGTCAGCTTCCTCCAGAAGGACTTGACAAACATATAGAGGTTCCACCCAGGAGGCTAAAATGAAATGCCTGCTTCTGAACTCTGCAGAGCAACAGATACAGGCTTTGTGCAGTTTGCCAGGAAAACGTGTCTGGTCCCAATCTTTTTCCTTGTTGATCTTTCCTCCATGGCATATCAGAAACAGGCAGGAAGCAGGTGGTGAGCTGCATGAATTCACCAGGAAGGAACAGCAGTACTACTGCTATTTTCTCAGTACCTCCCAAACTCATGTGCCCCATGTAACAGCAATGGGTACAAAGCTGCATACTCTTAGGAAAGAGGGAAAGTGGAAACAAAAGTCATGAATCTAAGGCAGCAGCTCTCTCCTAGCAATCAAAAATGGTCTCCTTATCTCCATGTTCTCAATAACCTTCTTTTCTGAAAGGCGTTACGTCCATCTGCTGCTTACTACACTTATGGCGAGCCCTTAGGATTTAGGGCCACCTTCCTGGCAACCCAGTTGGAAAGCAAGATCACTGCTACTTAAGAAGGATCCTCTTTCCTCCATGTTTGGACCAAAATGTATGCAGCCATGCAAATAATCAACTAAAAGAAAAAAAAAAAGAATAAAGCCCTTCTTAAGATCCCAAGGAAGACACTGTTTGAAAATTTTAAGGGTGGTTTAAGAATTACAAGACAGGGAGTTATTATGGACAGGAAAACATGCAAAACCTCTTGCTTTTCATGGACCCCAAAGTATCAGGGAAAGGGTTCTGTGGCATTTCTGTGGTTTTTACCCTTGACTCAGTGAAATCAGATCATAAATCTGAGGTTTTCTCAACAAGATTCTTCTAGTCAAATTTGTCCCCTCTCACAGGATTTGCAAAAGTGAACCATTTCAATAACCTAGCTCGGGAGGCAATCAGGAAATTCCTGCTTTGCCTTGAAGATGTATACCAGCATAAAAATATATTTCTGTGTTTATGGCTAACCATGCCACTCACTGTACTAGGTATCACATATGTTCCTACTCTGAAATACAACACTGACCAGCTAGGTATGGATACCTCATGATTTTGGCACTAAACTGATTAGCAAAAAATACTTCAATACATTCACTTGCTAGTTAAATTGTCCGTGGGGTTGATTATTAAATATACATTTTACATTACAGAAATTCATTATGAGAATAAATTGTTACCTTAATAATGAAAGTCCAGCTCCAATATAATTTAAGATTGGTCTTGATACCTCTTCTGGGTCAATTCCAAACCAACCAAACCTGGAACATTTAACCAGTTTCACTTAATTGCACTGACTTCATATGAATAGTTAAATTATAACCTAGTTTTTGAAATCTTGAATCAGGTAAATAAACCTCTCAGATTAGCTGAGCTGGTTAGGGCATGCTAATGCTAATGATGCCAAGGTTGTAGGTTTGATTCTTTATAAAGTCATTAACCTAAGAGTTGGACTCAATAATCCTTGTGGGTCCCTTCCAACTCAGAATATTTTGTGACTCTTTATCTTATCTTAGAATTCTGTTTAAGTATATATTTGCAGCATTATATCAGTGCTTCAGTTGGCTTGTAAAACGCTATGTCTACTTAACAAAAATAATCTTTACACTAATTTACTGTATATTGATTTTTAAAATCTGTTAAAATGCACTTAAAAATGAAGTTAATGTATTCAATCAGACTATACTGCAAAAGAAAAAATACAGTGTACTAGTTTTACACTTACAACTACATTATCTATTGACTCACTTAAGGAACATGATTAGACACTCTTGTTGCTATTGAGACAAAGGAAAAATAAAAAGATAAAATAATTAACCTGAGTACTTTCCACTAAGAGAGGATAAGTCTTAATATAAGTGATAACAAGTCTTAATATATGTGATAAACCCTCTTTAGTGTCAGACTTGGTAGTGTTAGGTTAATGGCTGGACCTGATGATCTTAAAGGTCTTTTCCAGACTAAGTGATTCTATGTTTCCACAGGGGGTAGCTTTCACTGCAGTTATTAATGAAGAATGGACAACATTAATTATGCACAACTTAAGACTTAAGCATACTTACCTTGAACTTGCCCAACCTGTCAGCAAATTAAAAGAAGCCCATATCAAAAGACCAAGAGCTAAGCCAACAGTTTTAAGAATAGGAACAACTGTAATATTGCCTGAAATACAAAAAAAGAAAACTGAAATCAGTTAAAAAATAGAATGTGGTCTTGTATACATTTGCTTTAGATTTTGTGCCTGTTCAGAAGGCAATGAAATTTAGGAAACCACAAGGTGGTAAGAAACAGTGTTTTAAAAAATAAATACATTGAACATGGACTTTGCCTTCATATGATTTTTAAAAGTCACTTTTGGTGTGAATTTGCCTCTTATAAAATAAGCATAATAAAATAACATTTACTATAATGGTACCGCTCCATTAATACCGAGACTTTAAAAAACCAAATAACTACTAAATAACTACTACCTTACATATGGAAAAGTTTTTATCACCTTTTTATGAAGAGAGAGGATTACTTTGTGTTTCAAGATAAGGAATTCTTTTTATCCTCACCTGTGGCCCACACAAAGCCTCCAACCATTGCCAGAGGCCAAAACCGGGGGCAATTCTGGATCAAATTGACCACCAAAGAAACCATCCATATGGAGGCACAGAGAATCCACTGGAAGAACATGCCTGTGGAAAAATCATACGCACACAGTAGAAAACCTGTAGAAAGCTGCATGTATGAATCTCTTAACATAGTAAGTTTCCAGTAGCTCAGAAAAAATTCAAAAAGGTGTCCACCTCCTTTCTGAATTTCAGGGAACCACGTTACAATATATTCAAAAGATATATTTTTAAGGTGGGTTATAATTCTGTCAACTTTTCCTTATCACGCATCCTTTATACACAGCTGCAAAAGACACTTTGCTGGACAAAGTGTACACAAGCCCTGATTCTCAAACACACAAAAATTTTGACAGATTTCTGACAAAGAGGGTATTCAGTTGCTGCAAACTTTTCCCACAACCCTAGGAGCTGGTAACATAGATGACTGCACAGGGAAACAGTCCTTCAAAGCTCAAGATTTTCCACTAATCCAGGACACTGATGATGGTCAGTAACAGATCCCTTCTTCCTCTGTAGATTCTTGAAGGGTCAGTGAGGCAGACTGGTTAACTTTATGTCAGCTGTGCTCAGACTTTCACTTTAAAGCCTTGCCTTGTCTTTTTAGGGCCATATTTGGCATGAAGAGGAGAGGTTACATCCAGCCTGCAATGCAGATACTATGATTGCAATAACATTTATTCATCTAGGGTTCTCATAATTCATTACGTTTAATATAAACATGGAAATATAACATAAACCCACTAGAGCGATGAAATTCCAAGCATGAAATAGGAACAATCGTTTCCTCTTACCAATTCAACAAATAAAACTATTAAAATTTCATTTTTGCCACTGTGTTTATGTTCGGTCCACAACTGAAAGGCAACTTTGCTGAAGTCCAACAACTTTTACCTTATAAATAACATTGTATGTATCTAAGAATCCCCACAAGGGTACAAGAAAGGATATTTCACTTTCCATTGTGAAATGCTCATGAAATGTACAACATGACTGTTAAAGTGCACAACAGCAGGTTAAAAAGCTCTTCTAAAGATGTGTCACATCCTGAAGCAGTACTACTGCTTTATACCCTAACAACAGCAATGAAAATTAAACATATTCTACTGGATTAAGACTGTGATGATATTTACAACTCTAGCACTGAAACTCTAATATTTGCTGGTAAAATACTATTCCTATTAGCAAAAACAGAAAACCAAACAAAATAGTATAAGAAAGTTTACCATCACCAGTATCAAACTTCTTAACAGGCACAAAGTTTGTCCCAAACAGAAGGACAGCTACTGTAGAAGAAGCAAAGCCAATAGCTAGATCTGTTCCACTGCTGGTGTTAGCAGCACTGTAACCTTTCCCAGTAATCATCTTTGTTCTGTAGGTGCCTCTTTTTGTGGAGTTGTTTTGCTGCAGGTCCTGACAGATTCTGAAATAAAAGACTAGAATTAAATAAAATAAAATGAAATAATACCAATGTAGTTCAGAAATCTGAAACTTAAAGGACCTTACTTACCAATCTCTCAAAAGCTGGAATGAACTGCAAAGTAGAATCTCATGAGATGAGAAGCTGTCATAAAATATGAATAAAGTGATTTAAGAACAGATGCACAAAAAAAAAAATCACTATTGTTTCATAATCAGCTTCACAGAAAAACATGTCTGAACACATAATGAGCAAATGTAGAGGTACACTCAAAGGTTATGAGGACTTGAATCCATGGAAGCCTTGATGCTTTAGTGAGATGTTCTATCAGACTATTCCTTATTCCTGTAGCCAAAGGGCAAGACATATTGGGATGCATAAAAAAGCTGGGGTTAGACAAAATCTTAACTGGCAGAAGAGGCAATAGCAATCTGCAGACCCACTGTCTAGAAGTCAGGAACAGCTACAGAGATTCTACAGATGTCACAGTGGGATCAACACAAGATCATAAGGCAACCACAGGGATTGCCATGAAAGGTTCATTTTTTTCTGTGGGGAACAAAGGGAGAAGCTGCCTCTAAGGTTTCTTCATTCATTCCACATAACCATAACAAGTAAGGCAAAGATATTTTTAATCCCATAATACCTCCTTTTTTTTTTTTTTTAAGTGGGAGTATCATCTTGAGGTTACACTCAACAGATGTGCCACATACACACTTTTGATATGATTATGATATGGATTATAACTTTGACAGAAAAGGTGTCTCTGAGGACAAACATAATTATGTGAACTTTGTAAACATAATCTTAACACCACACTTGAAAGACTACATGTAGGAAAAGTGTTTGGAAATTTAACTTCAAATGGTAAGAGGATACTTAATATATTGCTATAGTGATATTCATCCAACACTCTTGTCGAAGTAATGCTATTTATACTGAATCAAATGACATCCCAACGCAGTTTTCCATTCCCCAGCATAGGTGGAGTAGCCTGGAGAAAAAAAGCTGAAATAGGATGGTGGAAATTTTGACAAGTCTTGTAAGAGATGCTGTGACTACACTCTCTGCACAAAATAAGACCTGAGCTGCTGAACATTCTTTCATCTTATTTTACCCTCCAGTCTTACCTTCTCCACAGTCCTTAGGACACCAAGAACTGTATCTGCTGAGGTTATGCTTTTATCTGCAGCTTCAACAGGGCCATCAGTGCTTGCTGAAATTAATTATTTGTATTAGCAGATGAAAAGCTCAATTCCACAACTATATAACCATTTAATTTCTGTAATTTTCCCCCTCAAAAGATATCAGTATAGCTCTAACTTAAGAAAAACACAGATGAGACTTAAAAGACACATCATGAAGGCACAGTGGCACAGCTGTTTTAATTTATATTAATTTTTTCTTCCTTCTCATCTTTCTTTCCTGCTTAGCAGATAAGCTTCTCCAGAAACTGTATTTAAGACTCTTCTACAAAGTGTGTTTTACCCAGGACCTGTAGACACTGAGTAGTGCAAATAATAATTCTGAGATTTCTTCAAAAACTCAACTTCACAGGGTATACTGTGACAAGAAGAAATCGATATAGATAAAGGCTGGCATCAGCTACCTTCATTCCATCAACCTCAACTCACTGAATGAATACATTTATTCATTTATTCAGTGGACAACTACAACACAAGAGCTGGGTTTTGCTCATAAAGAACACCATGCTGTTAAGGACACAGAAATAAAGCTGATTACACTGCACCTCTGTGAATGCAAGAATCACACCTTTTGCCTTTAAATAAATGAGTACACAGGTAAGACACTAAGAACCTTTCAAATTTGAAGTAGTTTATCTGTCTTTTTGATTTTGTACAGAAAATTGTTACTTTAAAAATATTTTTTAGCTTCGTATCTTCAAAAAAAATCTCTGTATTGTGCACATTGAAGACTGTTGCACAGTTGGAGAATCAGAATCTTAATACCAAAACTAGAAAGACAACTCCACTAAACTAAGGAGAAGTATGCTTCATTCAGACTGCTTAAAACTCTGCTGCTTTCTGAAGTTTGGGACACTTCGTTCCAAACGCGGCTAAATTTCAGACCCCAGTTTCAACTCCATTTTAAATCTTTCAAGAGAAAGCTCCACAAGACAAGGCCTGGAGCAACCTTCTCTAACTTCAATGGCAGCACTGCTTTAAGCAGGAATCGAACCAGATGATCTCCAGAGGTTCCTTCCAAGCTAAATAATTGTACTATTTTATGATCCAATGTTAAGAGCAAATAAGTAACTGGCACACAGCATTAAGCTGACTATACTTCTTGCACATACAGAACTTCAGGGAGCTCCCTAAAAGCCTCTTTAATTCCGTTATTGCCAAATGGACTTGCTTATATGCCTCCATTATAGATACCAAATGCCAAACCAGAATCACTTGCTGAAGCTGTGATATTAGAGCATAGTGATTGTGTCTGAAAATCAAGCAGAGACCACTGGAATTGCTGCTGTTATTGAAGGCTTTTCCCCCCGCCTAAGTAGCCCTTACTGAAGGTCACTTCAGGGTTCCCAAGCTGCACAAGAAATACAATGGACTTTTGTTGGCACATATTCCTCTTATCCTACTAACTTCACTGGTTCACCTCATTGGAATACTGTGCTCTGTATTATCACTGTTTCCTCAGAAATTTGCCACCATTTTCATCCTTCACAGAGACACAACAAATTATGATGCTCACTTAATGCAGCAGCAATACATTGCTCCAGTTTCCACAGATAGGTATGAAATCAAGAAGCCTGCCTTTGGGAGCTTTCTCCCCTAAGGAGCTGCTGTTAAGATCCCAAATAAACTGTTTGCGCTAAAGGAACGGGTAATTTTAGAGGCTGCATGCCACGTTGACTGTTTATTTGCCCGTTTCTCCTATCATCTACTTGCCATTAAGAATGGATACTTCCCACTCCCGAATTTAGGAGACTGCTACCAGTCTTAACGTGGCTCAGAGCAACGTCCCCAGGTGACACCGCAGCTCATGACTAAAAGTTGCTCAGGAAGTGCGTGTTCACTTGCCCGAGACGACGAACGCTTTTAAAGAGACGTTCTCCGGGCAGTGTTTTCAGCGAGCGCTACCAGGGATCTCGGAAGTCGCTCGGCTGAGCGCTCCGCACGAGTGTGGCTGCACTGACGCCGCCGCGCCGGGGCGGGCCCGGCCCTGGGCCCGGCTGTCTCCACCGGACGCGGCTGCTCGGCCCCGCACCCCGCGGGGACACTCGAGGCCCGGCTCCAGCCGGACGCCTTCCGTCCGTCCCCCAGCGCCCCGTGCCCGGCTCACCGCCGCGGCCGGTCTTACGGCTCTCCGCTGCGGGACGGAAGGCGCCCGCGGACGAGCCCGCACCGGCGGATCCCCCGCCCGGGCCCCCCGCCCGGGCCCCCCGCGCGGCCCCGGCTCCCGCCGCCTGCGCCCCTCCACGCTCGCCCCCGCCACGCTACCGCCGGGGCCGCGCACAGGCCTCGCCACCGATCCCCGTGACTCCCACCCGCGCCAGCACCGCCCCGCGCCTTGGCCCGCCCCCGCCCGCCTCCATCCTCCCCCATGCGTGCCCAGCCCTCAGCCGCCCAGCCGGCCGGGAGCGCGGGGAGGAGCAGGGGGCGCGGCTGTCGCCCGCCTTTCCCTTGCTGCCCTGGTAGAGGGGATTTGCTGGGGCGTCGACTTCCCGTTTAGCGGGGGTGAGACACTAAGAGGAACCTTAAATAAAGGCATCGACGTTGTGACAAAAGCGCCCTTGCCCCTCCCGGCCGTAAGCGGCAGCCGATGAGACGGTTCCCTCCGTGAAAGTGCACCCGTGTACTTCACAGGCCGATGCTGTGCTGTAACTGCGCAGGAAAGAAATCACAGAATCAATCAGGTTGGAAAAGACCTCTGAGATCGTCGAGTCCAACCCATTACAACGCCACTGTGTCAACTAGACCATGGCACTGAGTGCCACATCCAGTCTTTTCTTAACTCCAGGGACAGTGACTCCACCACCTCCCTGGGCAGTCCATTCCAACGTCTAACCACCCTTTCTGGGAAGAGATTCTTTCTAATGTCCAACCTAAACCTCCTCTCTTGCAGCTTAAGGCTATGTCCTCTCATCCTGTCACTAGCTGACTGGAGAAGAGACTGACCCTCATCTGGCTACAGCCTCCTTTCAGGTGGTTGTAGAGAGTGATAAGGTCACCCCTGAGCCTCCTCCACTCCGGGCTAAACAACCCCAGCTCCTCCTTCAGCTGCTGCACTTAAGACCTGTGCTCCAGAAAATGTGCCCAAGTTTTAGCAGCACTTGCCCAGCAACACAGCCGTGGTTCAAAGATGGGACTGTTCTCACAGGGGATAGCATGGTCTCCTTAAAGCTCCTCTCTTGCTCCCGAGACCTCCCTGCTGGGGGGCTTCCACAGGGCTGGGGGGTCACAGGCACCTGCTGAGAGGGGCAGGCATGTCAGGGAAGGCAGGGACATTTCTAGGCCATGCAGCAGTCTCTGGCCCTGTGGTGCACAGCAAGTCAAGGAAAGCCCCCAGGCTGGTCAGAGCATCCAGGGTTTTTTTTCATGAGCACAGAAATTACCACCAGTTGCTCTGGAAGCCCCTGTGTTGTTTGGCAACCAAAATCAAGTAGGGAAAAAACCCTTTAATATGCTGTCAAGAAGAGATTCTTGCAGATTTCCCTGTAAGGATTTGATCCAAACTAGCTAGAGCACAGACTATTAGTCAGCATGTTTAGTCACGAAGCAAACATTTCTCTCTGTACTGTTGAAGTACAGTTACCAGATGGCAGCCCAAATTCTCTCCTTACAAATGCAGCACGAGCCTTCTAAAGTAATGCTTCATATTTTGCAAATCAAATCTGCATTTTCCATAATAAGAATTTATGTTTTTTCTTTGGACAATAAGCTCTCATTCCCTTGGATTCAGTAAAGCTAGGAATGCACCATTTATCAATCACTTTAACATAAATGTCTGTACATGTATCATTTAGAGATGAACTGCAGAACGTCTCTATGGAAACAGTTTAGCTATAGTGCATCCAAGAGGAACAAGTGTAGCCCGGAAAAAAAAGAATTCTAGAGGCAGTGCAAGTATATGTGTTGCATTATTTTATTTAGAAGAAAAGTATCAAGAACAATATTAATCTTTTATATTGAATTGCCTGCATATAGAAAGCAAAAGCACATTAAGGAGCCTAGCCTGTAACTACATCCTTTCAGGTATCTAGGAATAAAGACAAGTCAAAATGCAGGAGCTTGCGCCTGGTGATCATTGATACAGTCCACCTGTCTCCTGCAGATTGGCCATAGACTGTCAGCTAGAAAGACTGGCAGCAGTGCAGGCCACCAGCTGTTTCAGAGTCTGTAGCTTGTCCAGCATGATCAGCAGCACCCTGTGTCACAGTTCTTCCCATCAAAACAGGTCGATCTGGTTTCCTCTACAAATGCAGGTATAGGTGGAGCTGAATTTCCGAGGTTCAACCAAAACCAAACCAAAAAATAAAACAAAAAAAGAGAGAGAGGTAGAAAATAATTGCAGATATTCAGTTCATTTATTCATTTACGTTTGCAAACTACACCTAGGGCATCTATTGCTATTTTCCTATATTAATTCTTATATTCCTGTGTTCCTGACCATAAAATATGGGTATATGAAGAAATTACATAAAAAGCTGAGTTTATTGGATGCAGATGACAGTATCTCATACAGTTTAGAGCAAGGAACAAGTACAGAATCTAGTGGACATTACCGGCTAAATATAGGTAGGCAAAGTGAAATAACATGGGCTGGAATTTGGTCAGACAATAACTGTGTTCACTCTATTCTTTCTAAAAATTTGTTTTGCACATTTTATTACTGCAGAGGAAGTATTGTTGTAGCTCAGTAGTGCCCTTTACTGCCTTATTCCAGCTTTGATCTAGAATAATTCCAGAAAGAATATGACCCACCTGAACAATGAACATTTTTTTTGTTTCTCCTGAAACATGAAGAAATGTTTGTTTTACTAACAACTCCATAGTCATTCTAGCCTTAATTATTCTGTGGTATCTAGTAGGGTGCTGGAGCTGTACACCACAAAAAAACCAAAAAAAAATCACTTATATTTTACCCTTTAAATGTTCAAAACTAGAGCAAATATCTGCTAAATAAAAAAGATCCTGTATTCTATTTCATTACATTTCTACCACCATCCATTCCAAAGAATGTACTGGTGCATGAGTTTTCTCTTCTGGACAGGAGAAATAAGGGAAACACTATTATCTCATTTAGAAATCGTTAAAAAACCCCTCACAGCCAACACTGTACATCAGTGCTTACACCATGTTATGATTTCAAGGTTGCAAATGAAATGAGGAAGGAAGAACAATTCTCCGTATCTGTTTATAATTTTGTCCAGATAATCTTTAAAGAATTGCAGTAGAAAGATTTTACAGATTCCAGAATTTCAATTTAGGAGAAATGTTATGGCATAGGAAAGCTGATAGTAACTGGAATGTACTGTGTTTTGGCGCTGCTTGGTTGTAATGGACAGGCCACGGTGCTGAGTACGTGCAAGAACTGGGCATTTGGAAACAACTGTTGCAGTGTGATGCATTTTGAACTTAAGCAACTTGTCTGGAGCTTTTTGAATTAATCTTCTTTGCTCGGGATACGTCCTGTCAGTCAGGTTTGAACTAAAAAATAAAAAAAGGTAGAAGAACTGAAGTGGATGGAGAGATTTCTTACAACCCCAATTCCTCTAAAAATTCAGATTTAGAAAAAGCAGATGATATGAAGGCTCTTTTACTGATAATGACATGGATGCTGAAATTTTAACTTGATAGTACATATTTAGACAAAAATGTAGAGAAAAGCGATGGCTTGTGAAAAAATCCACTACAAAGTATTATAAATTCAGATTGGACCAATATGAAACATAAACTAAGTCCTTAATTGTGTGTTCCTCTTTAGTAATAACTAAGGAGAAGAGAATATCTCCATTAGCTTGAATTACAGTGAACATATACATTTTATTATTTTTTACTTCAGCTAGGCAAGGAGAGAGAAGTCAGAGCTTTGCCAGTGTCTCACTGCTTAAGAGTGCACAGGCTCTTAACTTCTATCTGCCTCAACTTTTCCAGCTGTGTAGTGATTATGCTATGCCCCACTTTGGAAAGCACAAATAGGAAACACTGCTGAGCTGTTTAGTAGCATATGAATAGAATTTAAAAAGTCCCTATCTGTTTTTAATTTCTAATCACAAGACTATATGATTCCCAAAAGTTCTAAAATTCAGGGGACAGGCGGTGTTTTAAATTGAAAAACTCAGTAAACAAACCTAAACGTGGAAGAGAGAATTTCTTCAGTACATTTGCATGCAGTGCACTAGAGGGCCCTCAGGAGTTAGAAATGGATGGAATGCACTTTTGGAAGGCATATACTTCACAGGACTTTTCATTGCAGAATTTAAAATAGAAGTTGCTGTGGGTTTGTGTGTGTGTGGTTTGTTTTTTTTTTTAATAACGTGAGGTTCATGCAAGTTTATAGCAGTTCATATGCAAACCACCTCTCAGTAAAGTTAGCTTCCAAATGGTACTTAGCCTGCAATGAAATACCTAAATGTGAACCATACTTAAAACTGAAATATGTGCTACATGCCAGCTCAGTTACTTTTATTGACCTAAGGAGTTTACCAGAACAAAGGATGTGTCAAGCTGAATAGGTAAGAAATTTTATTTTTATAGCAATATATATACAATGTGCACTTATTCTATCTTTGTTTCTTTGGAAAGAGGTATAAGCCAATGTAATTTCATTTTAAAACTACAGCTAGATACTTTTTATAGATTCACAAGTGTGAAGAGAATTAACCATCTTTTATTTTTAATGTGTGTTTATGTGAACTATATTCGTGTCAACTAGGGAAAATTGGCAATGATAATATATTTTTATATTAATGAACATGTGCATATTTAACTACTACAGTTACTGGTGGTTAATATTTGGATAATTTACAGCATTTCCATAACCTGAGGTTTAGTGAAAACTTAGTCTCATAAGAAAAAGATAATGATCTGGGTTTGACATGCTGTTCTTCTAATGCTGTAATACAGCCAGCTGAGACTGCAAATTGAGCCTGTATTTAATGATTTTGGTGTTTAATTCATACTGTAATGACAAAGTGAAAGATGTATCTTGACAAATTTCTACATGCATACTGTCTCATCTGGAACTCTTTTTCCTGGAAAATATAGAACCACAGATGCCATATGAGAGTACTAAAATGAAATGTTACTGTTTTCTTTTTGCAGTTTGTAAAGGAGATACATCAGATCTTTTAGACTACAAGTCAGTAAACTTTGCTTACGCAGCTGACTCCATTCATTCCCTGAAGCCAATCACTTTCCCTGTGGTGGCTGATAAGAATTTAACAGCTTGAGAAGGTGGAGTGTCAGCATCCTTAGTGCTAACCACTTTCCCAGGCATATCAGTAGCCTCTGTCCATCACCCATGCTGAAAGCTACTTGGAAAACAAGAAATAGAAATAGGGGAAGGGAAATCATGCATCATCATCCTGGATGTAATATACAGAAGACTTTATGCTGCTTTTATCATGTGGATTCACTAGAGAAATGACCACCTTTGATCAGCCAAGTAAAATCAAAAACTTATTTATTTGCTGCTTGTGCCCCTCACGGGCATTGAGGCTCTGGACTTGCAGGCGCCCAAGGACAAGGAGGAATCTGCTCATGGGCACTGCCTGTGTTATCTACCTGGGATTCCTTGTCAGTCAGGTTGGTCATGTTTTACCCCAGCACAAGGGAGGACATCAGAAGATCAGTTCCAGAAGTCTCCAAGATGCAGCCCAAACTCCTTTTCTGGGCATCCCACTGGATGGCACCCTGTCACCACCCAATTTCCAGGAACCCCTGCTGGGTAGCAATGGGACCTTGCTGCCACCCAATGTAGTTTATATCACCCTGCGGTCCAAGCGCAGCAAGCCTGCCAATATCAGAGGCACAGTGAAGCCAAAGCGCAGGAAGAAAAATGCAACGCCTCTGTCCTACGGGCAACATTTTCCAAAAGCCACTTTTACGGGCCTGGAAGAGGCCTTTGCCCAACAGCCAGGGAGGGCCGTGCATGCCACGGGCACAATGGGAGCAGCAGTAGCTCTGGAAGTGAGAAAGTACCAGCTGGATGAACACAGACATAAAGGAATGGCAATCGGGGAGAGGGGTCACTGGAGACCTGGGACAATTTCTGGAGCTGTGAAGGCACAGCCCCAGCCTGAGGAAAGCAATATCAGGATTTATAGTGAGAGCTCTCCCTCATGGATGAGCAAAAATGACATCCTAAGCATGCGAATGCTGGCAGATTCTCCGATAGAGAGCATCCAAGAAGTACCTTCACACAATGCAGTCCTGGCAGTGTTCGCAGGAGGTCCCGGCACCACAGGAAATGCTTGTGATCAAGGACGCTGTGGAATTGTCAAAAGACCCCTTGACATGAGCGAGGTGTTTGCCTTTCATTTGGATAGGATCTTGGGGCTAAACAGGAGCTTACCTTCTGTAAGCAGGAGATCAGAGTTCTTCCAAGGTAACACATTCCTATGGTTTTCAGCTTGCAGGTGGGGTGCAGAGGTTTTCTTTCCCCTCCTGCGTTAGCTGTGGGGCAGCAGCCAGCCACCACCTTTAACTCTTGCGAGCCCGAGAGCTAAACCTATTTTTACAGGGAAATAAAGCTAGTATAACTTCTGCAGTGCAGTTATCCTGTCCAAAGGATGCAGTACCCCAAAGTTTAGGTCAAATACCATTGAGTTGCTGAGGGCAGTAACAGTTTCTCTTACATGAGTATCTGGAATGAGAAAAAAGAGAGAGTGTAATCCTTAGGTTGCATGACATTGTAGAGACTGCCTGAAATGAAACTGGTGAAAGAGCTTCCAGAATACTCTGTGATTCAATGGGTATTTCCGATGTTTTTTTAAAAAAAGTTTTCTCATCTTTTAGAATTGATTTCAAGAAAATACTGTTGAAACTGGGCACAAAAATTCATCTGTTAGGTTGTAGGAAAGGGGGTTTGTATTTAGGCAGATAATCTACTCAGACAGGTAGGGAACTTTCCTGCAGAAGCTTGAATCTATTTCCATAGTACTAATCCCCTTGGGAACTGAAAATGTTTTAAGAAGTGCTTCCCCCTCCTCTGGTAGTTAAAAACCAAACAAACTACACACATTTATATAGTATCCAAAGAAACCTATACAGTAAATATCTCAATATGGCTGTTACATGGCTGGCATAGAGTTTTCAATTAAAATTTTGATTTTTAACCTTTAGTGAAATTAAAGGTAAGTTTCAGACATGTAATGCCAGTTAGAAGTCTACTTTTAACATTGCTACCTTCTTAAATATGTCTTCAGCATAACTGCTATTTTTGTACAGTCACAAATCACCATCCAAAAGGACTATGTTGCATTTTAATGAATCATTGCAAAAGTAGCTAGCTATGTTTTTGCTGTTCATTTCTTGCTGCTGAAATTAGCTTATACCAACTACTTTTATACCAGTCTGCATTTTTTAAAAAAGAAAAGCAATGCAAGAATGACTTTGTAAAGTCTGTCAGTAGGAAGACAACCCAGTGATGTCCAGTTTCTTCCTGCTTTGTAAAAGTTCCCTTTGGCAGGCTGTACAACAATGTGAATGGATCTCTAGGAACAACAGTTAAGAGGCTTCTGAATATTATTCATAGTTGCAGAGCATGGAAGATACATTATGCCTATTTTATTTTTAGGAACACCATCTATTGCTATAGAGCTGTCTTAAGGCATTAAGGTAGCTCGGTTGGAGGAACTCTGAATAGTGTGGCTGTGGAGATGACAGACTGCAAAGCTCGGAAAACTGCTATTAGGCTAATTGCGAATTGTGTTGCTCAGTGTCTGTCACCTTACGGTATGTTTTGGAATGTCTGTGACAGACTGTGTCGTTCTGCCCTCTTTAATTTTCTCTTCTTCATAACTGGCAATGTTCCTATTGCAAGAGGAGTGTTGCTAGGTGATGAGAAGAGAAATAACATTATTTTGGTCTCACTTCATTTTTTCCAGCTAAAAGCTGAACAGAGCATTTGGAACAGTGATTGTACCTTGTCTCTCACCATTTCTTTAGCCTGGAAATATGCTGGAGCTCATATGCTTAATAACTACTTGAGCTCTTGACTGCTGATGTGCTTGTGTTGGGCATAATCCGAGAACATCTATGTTGAGCAAATGAGTAAAAATATATTCTTAAAAATAATATGAACAATTAGCTCACTTCTATGACCCATATGCATTTCAGTTAAGATTAGGTGGGCATTTTTAAAGTTTTTTACAAGGTGGCTTGAGTAAAATAGTTATTCACATGGGAAAGCAAGTAATGCAGGATTAAAGACTCTGCATGTGTGTATAAATGTACGCTGTTTCTGGGCTGACATATCTCTCTCCCCGACACATCCCTTTTGCTTGCCTCAGTTGTGATGTGATCTAACAAGACATGTTTGATGTAGCATTAAAATCTTAAAAAATGGGCTTTTCAAAACTGTCATTCATTTTGTCAAAAGCAGTTTCAAAGAACTGCTTAGTAAATCCCTGTACAGGTTCTGTCTCCCTTATTCCCATAAATCTGCCACTGATTTTTTTTCTAAAGTCTAGCAAAACACTGTACTCAAGTCCCCTGTCTGCTACCCTCACTTACCATACTTGATTGTCAAAGCTTTTAAGTGTTAACTGAATGTTTTTATGGTTTGTCTAAGTTTTCTATCATGGATGGAAAAATCAGGTATAACTATTTCATATTTTTTCAGTGCATTTACTGACTATAAAAAGCCTGAGGAGTACAGGTAGGAAAAGCCCTTTAGAGTTTAGCATAACAGTCTAAAAGAGCATGATTTTGGGCATATGCAAGCAGTCATTCTTTCCTCCCATTGCTACCTGTAAGTTGAGAAAAATGTCAAGAGCTCCAAAACATCTATAAACAAAGAAGGACAAGCCTGTAAAACAACAGGAAATAATCATAAAATTGTGTCTATTTGAGACAGTGGAGGCTGAACCTTTTGTGTCTTGCGTTTTGGGATGGTCACATTATTACCACAGTAATGAAAATCTTCATTATTTCATAACCCTAACCCGAGGAACAGAGGAGACATAAGGGATCTTGATTGGTGTCACAGCCCTACCTTAATTACCTTTGCCCAGAAGCTAAGTCAAATGACTGCATGTGTTGCCTCTAGCTCAGCAATCGAATTTTTGGGGTAGGACGATGGCAGTGTTTGTTAGGGCTTCAGCTACAACAGGACTATAGCAGGCTTGATTTTCTGTTGCAGCTGACAGCTGTAAGGATAGCACTGTGGTTCCTTGGATCATAGCAACAAGGCTGAGCTCTTTATTCAGCTTTTGGTACAATATATATAATTATCGCTATGCAGTTTTGTTGCACCACCTGCTGAGGGACTGAACTACTGCATGCTGCCGACTACATCTCTAACCCTCTGTCTTTCTGATATCCTAAGTTTGGTTAAATATGTTTTATACTGTATTGAAAAGAATAGAAACAGATGTACTCAATTCAACTAATTTTTTTTTTTTTAGCTCAAGATTGAACCCACTATTTGTCCAGAACCTATTTTTTTTGTCACCCCCAAACATGCAAGAAATTTTTCCTTTGAGTAACACCTTTCATGTTTGCATGGTTTAGTGTAAATAGCTGAATGATGTGATAGATAGGTCCACTGGTTGCACTTGTCATTTTGCTTTACTGGCCTCTACATGAAGATAAACGGAGCCATAAGCTTTTCCTTGTTATACCCTGTGTTATCAGACTGTCCTTGCCATCCCATCAAAAGTTATGCAAAAGCAGGCAAAGATATTATGAATCACTAATGTTAGGGCAAAGAATAAAACCCCAACCCAGCACTGCTTTATGCATGCAGGGTGCTCTAAAATATTTCCCTATAGTGCTGTACCTCTCAGAGGGGTAAGAAAATATTTCCAATATTCTGTTGGGTAGAGAAGTTTGAGAATAAGCGACAATGCAGTCCATAGTCTAGAGAGCAACAAATGCACATTTCATGCATTCCTTAATAGTGACATCTATATGAGCACAGGACAAAAACATTGCAACAAGATGCACAGGGAATAAAGAAAAATAAATGGCCTAAATTCTGTCTGCTCTCTGCTTTGATCCCCCTCAGAATTTAAACTTTCAAAATCAAGTAATGATCTGTATGTCAGTCCCTGTCATTGCCTACATTAAATTGCCCTCTCCTTCAGGTCTGTGGGCAACTAAACTGCTCCTTGCAAATATGGCAGTGGTAAGCTGTACTGCCTTACAGTGAACAGTGATGAGTTTGAGAAAGGGCTTTAGCTACCTCATAAACGGTTTTCTTGTTTTAGTGTTGCTGTTGTGGGCATGTTTGAAAATATTTTATTTTAAGAAAGTTCGAAAAAATGCTGTAGCTGCCAGTTAGAGCACAAGATGAGAGTAACATTTGCAAGAGCAAAATGTCGTTCTTAACCAAATGTAGTTAAGAAGAATGCAGACTATTTTTGAAGTGATGTGGGATGTGGATATCTAAGACAGTGCCTATGTTGAAGAAGACATGCAGTGATACATTACTTAGCTGCACAGGAAGCAATTGAGTACCATGAGGTAGTCTAGTCTCAGCAGCCTGAGGTTTCATCTGTGTTAGCTTATTCAACTTAGCTAAGACATTTTAGAAATATTTTGATATTCAAAGACATGTATGAATTACTAGGAATCTGATGTCAATATGAGTTCTGAAAAATTTTTCCTATAGAATTTTTGCAGGTTGCCTTTAGATGGTTACGAAGATATATAGATCAAAAGTGGCAGATGAAGGTAAAATGAAGCCAGTGAGCTTTGGGGGAGATTCAGTGCAATGCAGCTGCAGCAAAAGAAAAGCAGCAGCCCTTGGTGTTAATATATAAAGCTGACTAGGAAAGAAGTACATACAGAATACATTGGACTTATTCTGAAGTGTACTGAACCTTCCCAGTTTTGGCAGTTGGTCTCTTCACTGTTCAGGTAACTTTAGCCCCATCCTCATGAGGTTTGAATCAGAAGAGCTCCACTTATTTCATTGTGGTCATGCCAATTCGTGCAGCTATGAATCAGACCCCTTATCTACTTTAATTCAGCATCTTAATGTTTTTCCTGCACCTGTCAAAAACCTGAGTCACAGCTCTTTACTGAAGCTGCTGTTTCATATTCCTGTAATTCAAGTTATATTAGAGAGTTGAAAGATTTTATTTTGGCTCATCTTTTCTGCTCCCATTTCCTCTTAAATGCAAACATTTCCTGCATTTAACCTCAGTCTTTAAAACATGTTTTTGTATCTTAATGGAAACTGGCAAGATATTATTATTATTTTTCAAGTATTTATATTACTATTGTTTATCATGTCCTTTTTGGGTAGACAGGAGATGTTTGTTTTGTTAGAAGACTGTTTATGTAATTGGTTTCTGGAAAAATTCATGAATAGTTACATAAGCTGTTACTGGAGATATAAAAATAATAGATCAAACTTGGTCTTGAAAAAAGCAATCCTTTTATTGTGACAATTTCCAATGCTTATATAGACTTTCTCCAACTGTCTGGGAAAAGAAGCCTGGCCAATAGTTGACCTAACTTGGCTAAAGTCATCTGCAATGTAGGTGATGGAGCCAGAGCAAGAGAGATGGAGAAATGTGTAGGATTTCCCAAATAAGTTACCTAAACAGTTATTCAGGAACCTCAGTGGAGGAGAAGCCTGATTTTCAGGAGTGCTCAACACTTGTTTTCAGTGGAGGAAAGAGTGTGGAGCATGGTACTGATAAAGGTAATACCGTTAATGAAAGAGAGATTGATGTTTCTAATGGAAGAACACGCTCTGTGTTTCTAAGAAAACATTGAACAACTGGGAGGGAAGTTAAAGAGGTGGTGAAACTGCATGTCGGTTTGGGTTGGCTTGTCTTGGGAAGGACTACCTTGTATGTGCAAGCCATGGTATAGAGAAGATCAAGTACATTTTGGTTTTGGAAAGGAATTAGTTTTTCTCTTGGGCTTGATTGCATGCAGGACCTGTTGTGCTTTTTTGGTGAACACGAGATGGAACTTTACATATATTTCAGTGCTAGGTATGGGCAAAGATAGTTTCTCACTTGTTTTAGACCAGCTAGGACTGTGAAAAACTGTCTCTGTACAGCTGAATCAAAAAGCAACTTGTTTAAAGGATGCTGACAGGTAGAGCATTCACATCAGCAGGTTTTACCTTGCTGTTGGCTTTGATACCTGCTTTCCATGTGCTATTCTCTGTCTGGTTTGCTTCTAGAGAAGGTGCCCTGGACCTTTTGCCTCCATGTGAGTTTCTGAAAGGTTTTTTTCAGATCTATCTCTGTCTCCATGGGCATGTGGTAGATAAAGAGACAGCTTAGGCTGCCTTTAACTATGCAGTAAATTGTGCAACAGTGTAGGCTTTATGTTCATTGACCTTCAAGATGAATATGAATAATTTTTAAAGCTTTATATGTGTTTGAACACTTGTTATTTAGTGAACAGCAGCTTTGGAGATAAATGGTTCTTCCTCTCTGTACCAAGACATATTTTGGTCTTTTGTCTACACACCCAAAAATGTAAAGGATTTCTTTGTTTTGATGTGTGTACAAGCCACAGTCAGTCATGGGTCCTTGACAGTTTAAGGCAGCAGTAGCATTGCATCATTAATAAAAGGAGAGTTCCACTTTCCCAAGAAGATAGATATGTCTGTTAGTTGATATTTCATGAAATATATTTGCCAGTTCTTATACTGAGAAAGCTCATTTTGAATTCTTTGATGAGGTTTCTTCTCACTGAGAATTCTGAACACCTGAATTCACCAAAGAGAAGTCCCTTGTCTCTGTTTCAAGGAAGAGCAGAATATTCTTTACACAGAGGAACTAAAGAATTTGGCTGAAATATCTGCTATACAAAACAGATCTTATCTCTGGGTAAAAAACTCAAACTTGTCAAGGAGTTTATTCATGCTAAACTCACACTCTTTAGTATTCTCATATATCTTTTCAGAGCTCCAAAGTCATAAACTATAAGTCTAAAATACTAAAGATAATAAAATAAACACACTTTGAGTATAGTATTCGTGGTGTTTCTATATCCATTATGGGGAAAGAAACCCCTTTGACATAAGTTTTCAGCTCTAGTAAATTAGCAGTTCAGTGGAATCAGAGGGAAATTACACTGTTGATTCACAGTGGCATTGTAGGCTCTTAATTTACCTAGAAACTTTGTAACAGTTTGGTTTAGTATATGATTCTGTACATTAATCTCTTGCTTCAAACAGGTAAAGCCTTCTGTCCTCTGAAGGCATTTATGCCTATGCTTTTGATCCTGTGTTGGCTGGTGTTAGATTTAGAGTAAGACCACATTAAGCAAAGAGTGTCAAGTTATTAGTCCCTGGCTGTTTTTCCTGCCAGATCTGTAAAATGTCTAAAGAAAAGTCAAATAAGACTGACAGTACTGCACTATACTAATGATGTTTTTTTCTTTTTTCAGGTGGTCAAGCCTGTCCTGTTATTCTCTGGGATTCCTCACTGAGTCCAACAGATAATAGTACCCATTCTTCAGTGAGGTTAACATGGGGACGATATCAGCAGCTGTTGAAGCAGAAATGCTGGCAGAATGGTAAAATTCCCAAAGCTGAGTGGGGCTGTACTGAAATCCACCATCACGAATGGTCCAAGATGGCACTTTTCGATTTTCTTCTGCAGGTAAATCGCTTACTGAACACAGCTATCTGCTTCAGAAGTCATGTGAGCAAATATAGGACTCTTACAAAAAATAATTTTAGCCTATTTCATTTTTTTGAATAGGAAAGAGATATATCTGCATATTTTGAATTTGTTTCTGGTTCTTTCTTATTATTAAAATATCCAAAATGCAGTTTATAGTCAGAGAAAGAAATCAGGAACATAACTGACTAATTTCTTTTTAAAGAGGAAACAAAGGCTTTTGACTTGTTTTATTTCACCTTGAGGCAGGCATACTGTTTCTCCGTCATTCCTTTTTTCTCCAACCAGAGACCTTGACTATGTTCACAGCTGTAAATCTCTGTTTACTGTGTGGTCCTTCTTGCACATCCCCAGCCCTCAAAGGTAACTGAAGTGGTTTTGGTGAGCTGCAATCTGGATCAAGATAACAGCTGTAGTTGCTAGTTTTCCTTTTTTTAAAAAGCTTAGCCAGTGAGTTAGCAAGGAAGGAGTAGAGCAGTAACTGATGAATGATGTGGCTGCTGCTCCTTGTTTAAGTACTTCACAATATCATTAGCTTTCCAAATAACACCAAACTAGGGCACTGCCCAGTGGTATAATGTGTGGCTACAGTTACAGCAGTTATGTAGAAGAATGTCTGTAAAACATGATCTCCTTGTCTATTTAACGCACACAGTGAAGTGTGGTGCAAATGAAATAGGCCTGTACATCAAAGGAACATCAAATGTCTAGAACAACTCTGCTTCACTTTTTTTACCTTTGGATGAGATGAATAAGAGATCCCAAGAGCTAAACACTGGAAGCAAGAGAGGCTCTATCACCTGCAGATGCTAAATGCTGCTCATGAAAGGACAAAGAGACAGAGAAATCTCTTCTCCGGGATTTTGACATTTGAAAACAAACACTGTCAGCAATACTGCTAGCAATAGAACTACATATAAAAAAACCCCAATCAACCAAACCCAAACAAATTCTCAGACTTTCATTTGATGAAATAGGAGGCCTTTTCATTTCAACATGCAACCTAGTTCTACATTAGGTGAAAAGTCCTAACAGCTCATTTCACTGAGATGTCACCAAAATAAAGTTGTAGTTTTAGATTTATGTGAACATTAATGCTTCTGTGCTTAGAGCAGCATAAAGACTTAGCAGTAAACAAGAAAGAAGAAGAGAAAATTGTTTACCTTTGATAAGCTACTCATTCATCCTTAGATGCTCCAGGCCAGACTTCTACTCTCTAGTCACCTGTTAGCAGGGGCAACTCTGCTCCCTGGGAAGAGGAGCTGAAGCCAAGGGCAGCTCTAGGGCAGGTAGGACAGGCAGGGCCAGCAGCAGGAGAGGCAGCCCAGCAGGCTGGATAGTGAAAGCCACAGGTCCGATTTGTAGCCCAGTGAGCATCAGGCACAGACAGGGCTGCAAGGCAATTCAAAGACCAACAAGCATGAACCCCGAGCAGCAACCCAGAAACATCAGGTAGCAGGACAAGCAGCAGATAACCACCCATTGCTTCAAAGGGCTCAGAAAAGGACTGAGGTGCCAGGCCTGATCTTAAAGGGGGTTCCTGTGCCCAGGGGTAGAAGTGAGGTATGTGGAAGTCCCAGGTGAGACTTCTCAGGGCAGTTCAGGTTGATTTGTGCACTCAGGGCCCTGGCAATGTTGAGCATTTACTCTCATCTAGTCAACAGGGGTAGAAGCACTTTTAAGGAGTGATTTATCCTTCCTATATTAGATGATTATCCTAAAACGGCATACATTGCTCTGGATGTGCCTCATTCTCTTCATTGTTTATGAAAGGGAAAAGAAATGACTAAGTCAAAAGAGATGCTTAACATTTACACCACTAAAGTTAGACCAGATGTGTGTATTCCTTCCTGCTAATTGCTGTGTGATGAATAATAGAGGGTTTGCATGGGAAAAAAATAGCCTAGACCATAATATCATTAAAGTTTATTCCACAGTGCAATTCAGGGAGGCTGCTCTATGATTATAAGTTCACCATTCTTGCATTTTATAGCTTCTGATGGTTTGCTGTGCCCCTTACTAGTCTTTTCAGTTATTTTGTGTACTGTTAGTCTAAGGGATCCCACAAAATGAAGATCCTCTGTGTGTGTCAGACTGTGCTATTTTCTATTGTTCTCCAACAGAGAAAATGTAAAAAAATCCCTACAGCCTTCTGAAAAAAAAAAAAAAGAATTGTATTCACCATCCTGTTATTTCAGTTACACAGTCGTATTGTTCCATTATTTTCAAAGAATTTCTACTGACATAACAAATCATGTCTGTAAAATGGATAAAATACACAGTCTGAGACATTGCTTCTAGCTGTACATGAGGTATGGGGACCAGGTCTTCAATGCCTTTTCACTGCTGACTTTAATTATACTTGTCCTGAGCTTGCCTTCCTGTCAGCTATGTTAGTGAGTGATGCCTTACAGTGTCACTTTGCCCCAAGTACTTTGGTATTGTTTTCACTTGGCACTCTGCTGTACTTTGTTTTAGATCTATAATCGACTAGACAGAAACTGCTGTGGATTCAAACCTCTCAAGGAGGATTCGTGCATGCAGCAAGGACTGAAGCTGAAATGTAATGATCAGGATGCTGTTGACCTGACACACATAGTTCAGAGAAGGCATGACCAAAGGCATTTGGCCTTTATAGACAATAAGGGTTTCTTTGACAGAAATGAGGACAATCTTGACTTCAAAATACTGCAAGGAATCAATGAGTAAGTTTTAAGTTAATAATTTTGTAATAAGAGTGAAAATTTCTTCACAGTTTCAGTATGAGACTTAAGTTACTGGCATAGATATCGTTGGTCAAGACATTGACAGGATGTGCCTAAAAATGTATGAATAATCCCACTGCTGTTCAAGATACAGTTAACATGCATATGGTTAGGCATGCATGGAACTTCATTTGCTGAGATGCAGTGTTCAGTCGTAGAATTGATTGCTAAACCACAACATAAATATTGCAATTCAGAGTAATGGCAAAGCTGATGACTTTCTTTGTGCTTTTCCAGATTCCCTGAATCTGCAGTTTCAGTGTTGAGAAGCCAGCGTTTACGTGAGAAGTTGCTCCAGTCTTTGTTCCTTGACAAAATATACTGGGAGAGCCAAGGAGGCAGAAAAGGAATTGAAAAGCTTATTGATGTAATAGAAAGAAGATCCAAAATTCTTCTTACTTATATAAATGCACATGGAGCCAAAGTATTGCCCATGAATGAATGAAACAGTCTTGCTTCCATCTGAGAGACAGTCCTTAAAAAATTCTGTATGGGACAAAAATTGACAGTAAAATTGATTTAATTTATAGAATTATTTAATTTTTCCTCCAAACTTTCAAGTTTATTTTTAAATAAGTAATCTTATATGGATTAAAAACAACACTTAAATGTCAGATGCAGCTTAACACAGTGAAGTCTCTTCTGTGTCACTAGTGGCATGAAAAATAACCAAATGGTACAATAAATAATATGCAGTAATATGTAGGTACCATGAACACTCCTTCTGTTAAAATGTTTGAAAATTAGTAACAGGATTTTCAGTACATTAGTCTGGATTACTCTTACTTCCCTCTTTCAAGTCAGTATAAGTTTTTCTCACAAGTTTAAATGGGACCAGAGATGTGTAAGCTTAATACATTGATGACACTTGTCTACTTGCTGGAACATATATTCAGGAACTTGTCTTTTTATTGGGAATACTAAGATCCCAACATTTCAAAAGGCTTGTTTTATTTTATTTTGATCTTTTGAAATCTGAGAACTAAATTCAGCTCTTTTAAAGGCAGGAGTGCTTGCACTGGACATGAAAGAATTTTAAAAGCAGAGTAAGGAGAACATGGCTTTAACAGTAATAGCTATTTTGACAAATACAGTTTTTACCTGTCCAGTATGGAGTACAATTCATCATGAGTCACTCAGTAAAATGTACTATTTTCATTGCAGGTTGTTCTGATGTGTAGGTGGATAATCTGATCTTGTCTGTCTGTTGATTAACTGGGTATTTCTCACAGAATTGTCCTTTGCTACCACTATTTTTAAAAGTGGCTTTAGCTTTTTGTGAATATGCTGCTACATGTTTTATTTTTGCAAAATTCTTGACAATATTTTTTGAGAATTATCAAAAAGCAGACCTACTAACAACATAAGTGTTGTTAAACCCAGAACCCAGGATATGTTTATTCTGTGTGCTCAGCTCTAGACAGCAGTTCAGGCTCTGGTTTTCCATTAAGAATGACCACTGTGGAGTGATGATTCTAGATGATGACTTGCCCCAAGTGTTCCCACAGGTAAGGTTGTTAGAGAAGGTTGGATAAGCATTTCAGACTTCTATCCTCCAGAAATAAAGTATCAATTGATTCTACCTGTTTGTTTAGAAAGACCTTTATCATCTTTCTAGAGAAATATCTATCATCCACTTGCCATGAGATAATGGTAGAAGTTGGATACTTTCGTAGCTAATCTTGTCTTTGTGTAAGATTTAAAAATATTTCTGAAAGTGCTTGTAATTTCATTAATGAGAAACTAAAAATGTCTTATCACTGTTACCACGGATGGCTGAATTTAGCATTCTAAATACCCACAATACCACTAAAAGCAGCTAAAACCAGTTTTTTTCTTTAGTATCGGAAAACCTATTAACAATGATTGCATTACTAGAAGAAATAGATCTCATTATAGACAGAGTTAAAAATACCTTGTAAAATTTTAAGAGCTTAGCCAGCTAAGTAATATCTTATTTTATTTTGTGGGCAAAGAACAGATATAAATTTATTAAAACTTACTAGAACTTATTGCCTTGAAAGCACGTGTTTTAGAGTGCTGTAGACTTTTTAATAGCAGAAAAGTAGAATTTAATAGGACTTTCATCTTACCCCTTTCTTAAAAATGTTGTATCTTATCAGGCAGATGATTTTTTTCACAGAAACAAAAATGTTAGTTTGGCTTGCACTGTGAACAGAGTCTAGAGGAAGAAATAATCCTCAAGATCCATTTCACATGGAATTCCTGTTGCAGTGAATTTCACTCTTTGATGGCCATCATGATCAATTAGTCTCATTTTCTAGTCTATCTCAGTTTTCTTCCTGCAAGATATCTGCTCAAATGGATTATATGACACTGCTGGGAGTGAGATAAAGGCATGAATCTCAGCTGCACTAAACTTAGTAGAGGGCCAAGTGGAGATATGCCTGTTTTTGTTTGTTTTGGTTTTTGTTTGTTTGTTTTGGATTTTTGTTTATTTGTTTGTTTTTCCAGAATTGGCTCATTGCCCAAGAGGAGAAGGAAATTGAAAGTAAGGATTTTTTTACCTTTTTCAGGTTGCGTCGTTTATTTTTTATTGTGATAACTTGATGCATTCTTCTTCATTTCTTCTGGACATGGACTAGCGTTTCCCTGAGCATGACACATGCTCTTTTATTTGCCTGGCAGTTGAGTGCCAGCTCTTAAAGCAGCAATGTAATTGCCTACTTGTAAGAAATTGCCCTGAGGCTGATCTGGACCACGGCCTCTCAGTTGTCCTGAGTTTAAGAGGTCTGAACAGCCATGATGCTGTGCAGTACTTGAAAATTTGACCAAGCATGAAAAGCATAACTGCAAATAGTAGAATTTCTGGAGACTTTCCAAGGGCAAAGAAATACTTCTTTCTCTGAAAGTCTGCATTTGTGTCTAGGACAAGGCATTCTGCATGCTGCTCTCATCTTACAATGCTGCATTATTATTGCACTATACATAGCAGGAGGCTTTGCTCTCTATGCTGCATTAACATGCCATATTTCTTATCTGTGCAATCACTCTCATAAGTCTTCAGGTAAGTCAGGAGAGGCTTTGTGATATTGGACAGTGGGATTGGACTGTAAATTGCATCTGATTCTCTAATGTTCATAACAAACTCCAGAAAGTGCCTTTTTGTCCATAATGTTTATCCTGTTGCTGTGGAGCTTGGTATTTGAATCCAGTATTGTTAATAATGCAAAGTATGATTGCAATAGCACTTGTAAGTGCATACAAGCCAAGTTCTAGGGGTTTGTTTTATGATAATGAAGAATTCTGTATTTTTGGACTGCATTTGCATAAATGCTACAGTAAAAAAATACAAAAAAAGCACTTTGTTGAGTTTGTTCATTCTCTGCTACTGCATTCAAGATACCTGCTATCCCTTCAGTAACAGGGGTAAAGTTTATTGAGAAATCAGTTTACTTCCTTTGAAAGCAGCATGACGTTGAACTGACAGGAACTGCACTGTAGCCTAAATAATATTAATTGACAGGGCAAATGCTGAAGAAGTCTTAACCTATGGTGATCAATAGGAAGCCAAGAGTCTGTGCTTTAGTCATCTTTGCTGGGCCGTCTTCCATTTCTGGGCATGTTGGATCACACAAAGATTGGTATTGCACATTGCTTGGAAGGGTGTAACCAACAGCAACAGTGCAAAACCTGTGGGTGGGAAAAGGCGATTATGTCATTCTTAAATCTGCCTGAAAGCCAGAACCACATGAAATGGAATTACTAAGAAAGTCAAAAGAGTCTGCTGATTTCATAACATTGGAAGACAGAGCTTAAAATAAGTAGCACAGGCACAGATGCCTTAAAATTCTTCGGGAGCCTGCCAGCAAGTTAATACTCTTAAATGTTTCAGAAGCTGAGGACATGAAAACTTCTGTGGAGCACTGTGAGAGCAGTTTCCTTCAGTTTTTTGTGTGTGTACTCCATAACTTGCTACATTAAAATAGAATAAAATAACAAAAGATAAATTCCATGGTTTCAAATGAGCAAATACAGATTTAGGATACACTAAGGGACAAGGTTCCATTAGCAATCCGGGGAACACTTTCGTGCGCATGTGTGTGTATGCCAAACAAACATACATGTATATATTTGTATACCTGGGCTTGTTCCTATATAATGGTCAATTTGGCTAATAAAGGGTGAGCTGTTTATGTAATTTACTGTTTACATGTAGAATTGTATTTGTGTGTAAGTCAAATTTCGGGTATACACAAATTGAAGTTTAAAGAAAACATTATTATAGATGAAACTTTTGTTCGCTAAGGATTAACTCTTCCCTTGCCAACACATTTATATAATCTTACAAGTTTTTAGGGGAAAACAGCAATATGTTTGTGTCTGAGCTAAACTGCCAGAGTGATATCAACTCAGAAGTTTTAAAAATTTGTACTAGATATTGAATTTCCATTTTATTTTGGAATTTTTGAATTTTAAAAGTCAATTTGTTTATCCTTTAATTAATACCAGTAAAAGCATGTTCACAAGAAATGAATCATTTGAATCTCTGCTGCTATTTTCATATGGTGTCTAGGAATATACAAAATAAAAGAATATCTTTATCAGATTTTCAGTTCAGCTCTCTAAGTTGCAACAACAAAACCATAACTCAATAATTATTGTAATATGTGGATCATTAGTTACTGTTCAGAAAGAATTACAGTCTTGCAACTGCTTCTTCACAGAAACAATCCAAAACAGATTATAGGGCTCTTTCTGTGGAAATATTTTCTAGCTGTTTTCTCATGAGACTTGCAACTCTTTCTTACTAAGCTAATGCAGTGTATCTGTGAAGCTTCTGGTTACTGAAGCACTGGTATTTACTACCTTCTTTAGCCATTCTGACAGTACCTACTTACACAAACATTGAACAGAAAAGGCCATGGCAATTTATGATGCCAGAGCAGAAGTATTGGTCAGTGACTCGTAAACTTTCTAACATACCATGAGCAAACACAGGAATAGAGGAGAGACAGTGAACTCCACATGGAATAGAGACTCACAGAGAGTTAAAGTAGCCTAAGAACTTTTGGCCTCTGAAGTTTACATTTTTTGCCATGATCCAAGAGAGACTAATGGGAAACACAAAGATGCTGAAACATTTTCAAACATTCTCTTTCCCACATAAAGCAATTTGCTTTGTTTTATTAAAAATATTGTTTATTTTTGCACATTATTGCATGCTTCAGGCTGAATTCTGTCAGATACATTTGTGTGAATTAATTTCAATTTCGCTGAATTATTCCATTTCCATTTTCAGTCAGTTAGGTTAATCCATATTCTCAGAGATTGGAGAACTGAACCCTAAGGCCAAAAGGAGAGCTTAGAAGACTAACATACAAATAAGGAGAGTTGCCCGAAATATAACATGGATATAGAACCTGGAATGTAAGTTCTCTAAACGGTATCTGTGGGCTCGAAGCAGGATCTACAAGTGTTCTTTGAAGACTACCAATGTGTTCCACCTGTATTTCTGTGTGTCAAGCACTTCAAAGGGGACAAGTTCAAGGACAGTGGGTTTATATATGGACTTTGTAAAAATTAGGCAAGCTTTTATCCTCTAACATTCCTAATAGAACAGTTCTAGATACTGGGGAATATAGGGGAAAGGGGCCACAGATAATGCCCCAAGCTCACCTCACAGTGCCACAATCCAAGAAGTACTATTCGGCTGGGTGGCCCCACTGGTGGTTTTCCAAAAGCAGTTCCATGGATTTTGTTCTTTTGGAAAAGATGAAATGCACAAAAAATGCAGAAAACTTTTTTCCCCACTGTGATGCATTGTTTTATCTGAGTATACCAATGCCGTTACTTATTTGACTGAAATAAGTAGCTTTCTCTAAAAATTAGTTCAGTTTCAGTAGTTATTTCCTTTTTAGTCTTTTGCAGTACATTTACTTCTTATTTAATCATTTGGTTTCAGCATTCACTGTTCAAGAACTTTATCTCTATTTCCTTCAATGGAAAAGCTGGCATGGCATTCCATAGAGGTCTGCTAAAACTGAACAAGCACGCCTTATCAGAGGTATTCTTCAGCTGGCTGTGTGAAACACTTTGAGATTTGGATGGAATTTATTAACTGTGTAAAAGCCAGACTTATGAAGTGTGAGAATTACATCTGACAGATGGTAAAATCTGGTAGTCCAGTGTGCTGCTATGCTCTGGGAATTCTGAAACAACTGCAGGTCAAACATCTTAATTTTCAGATATATGGGGATGTATCACATACCTAAGGCAGGGTCTTTTATGGTCATCTGGATTTTTTCCTATTTCAGGTCTCCTGAAATAGAAATATGCAATCAAAAAGTAAAAATAAAAAGTGGCTGAAGCATACTCTAAATACAGTTGGGGCATAGTTGCAGTAAACTGATGATACCCAAACAAAACCTAGACCTGCCTTATGAAAACATCATCCTGAAGGAAGATAAAAGGATTCATCCTGTTAAATTTGAGAAGACCTGACTTACAAAACCCTGATTATGTGAGGAAAATGTCCGAGGCTTCTTGTCTGAGCTATGCTCAGGACCACATGGTTGTAGCAGATCTCTCCCCAAACTCCCATTCACTCATTTTGCTACGTCTTTTCATGACCACATGGACAATTCTTCCATCACATCTCATATAGGTCAGCATCACTGCCGGTACCACGAGGGTTTTTGATTGCTCTGTAAGTTTGAATACCCAGTATACTCCTAAATCTTGCTGATTCTTTCCATGTAATAGGTTTAACTTCTCCCTCTGGTGCTGAACCACTTAAAGGAAAAACTCGGAATCGTACACCTGCAGTTTGTATTTTGCACCTGATCCCTACAGGATTCAAATCTTTTTTGCAGCCCATCAATACCCATTTGGTTTTCTCTTGATCTCCAGCAATGTGAAGCATCAATACAAATGATTTCTCAGATTTCAAATAAAAAAGTAACATTTTTTTTTACCAGATATTTTTCTTCTATATAATATTTCTGTTATAGCAGATACCACTCCTACTATCCAGGATTGTAGTTGCAACTTGGATAGATAAATGCTTGGAAAGCATCTCACAATTTATTTCATGTGTATCATCATCAGAGCGTATCCAGCTGGATTTTTGAAAAGAGTGCACAGGTGAGATATAGATTTTTATGAGAAATCTCATAAGCCGAGTTGTTGGCTTTTTTTATTTTTTTATTTTTTTTTAAATTTTGTGATAGTTTGGTGTGAAGGAATATGAGATTTGTTATCACATAGGTAATCCAGAAATTGCTGCTGGCACCATCTTGACTGATCACTGTTGTGGCCCTCATTCCTCCTGCTATGGGTTCCTTTTCTCCTGTGGGTTCCATTTGTAGGTATTCAGGTCCTGCTGCACTTTTAACTAGGAGACTTCCACTACAGGGTCGCTGCTTGAGAAGGCTTTGTTTCTCAAAAGCGAAGGGGAAATAAAAAACCCTATTGCAAACGCTAAAGATACAGTATGCTGTTTGCTTAATAATCAGACTTGGAAAAGTTGTGTTATGTTACAGTCCTGTTTCAGTGCTGTTCTGCCTTTTTCTGACCTTCGGCAGGGAAGATACTTCCCCACACTCAGTGCACTGCCTGAGCCATTGCTTCCAAAGTTACTTCCTGAGGTATGAGGCTCTTTCTGTGCAGCTGCAGAAGTTCACTGTGCTTAGGATTGCAGCTGAGGCCTGGGCTTCACAGGATTTATACCCCACTGGGTAGTGCTGATAGTACTGTGGTACTTGCTGCAGGAAAGTGCAATATACCATCAAAATACCATCAAAACCTGCACTTCTGGTCGCACTTGAATGCTTGCTTGGCTGTATCAGCATGAACTAAGCCAATAAGGCAACTCATGCGACAGAAGCGTTGATGTATTCTGAGAGCCGCAAAAGGTCAAAGAACAAAAGAGATTAAATCCCCATTAAAATCACAGCTTTCCACTTCATTTTGCTTTGCGTGCTTATATGTCCAAACTTGAACTTGACATGCTGGTTTTCAAGTAGCTATAATGTGCAAACACAGCTTTTGTCAATTTGTTAGTGTTTGTGTTGCGAAGCAAGAGATCCGAGAGCCAAAGAACAACAGATTAAAGCTTATGCAGTGTCAACACCATACTGGGAAAGAATTCTTCCCCTTTATCACAGTCTTATCTGAGTGATAATCTGCATGGCCATGAAGAGCTGACTCCTATTTTTTGTTACACTGTTGCCTTAGTGCTAAGATTTCTTTGATTTTCTGATGTTAGCTTTACCACCCAGTGTATATATCCTCAGGCTTTCACAATTGCTGTCTTTCCTGCTAAGAAAACAGAACTTACACATGTTTCAGTACTTCTTGGCACTCCCCCTTCCTCATATAGTTAGAGTCAAATTTTCAGCCTATTTGTTTTCCCTGATTTTAAGTATAGGTAATAGTATAATTAGCAAAGAAAAATAAGTAATTTTTTCTCTTAAGTTTTGGCAGGACTTATCCCCCACCAATGTAAATATGTGTTGTAAGGAGAGACTACAAATGATCAGAGAAAAGTGTACTTCAGAAGTGCAGATCTGAGAATGTGGTCTGATATTCATTCAGTTTTGCAAAAACAATTTGTGAAGCTCAATTTTATGACTATTCTACTTTTTAAGGAGTGAATGAACATTAAAGAAAATGAAGAGAATTTCCTTGACCAAAATTTTTGTAAACTGCCACCCTCCCTGTCACTGTACGATGACTAAAGCCTGGAAAAGTCCTGCACTTTGGATGACTTTCAGTGGAATCCAGATAAAAGGAGGCTGTATTTTCTCACGTATCTGGTTGCAATCTGCTCTCCTCCAGCCTCCATCCCTGGAGGCCACTCTTACAACCTCGTCTTGGAGCCACAATAGGATTGTGTTGCAACACGGTGTATGGTCAGCTTTGCTAGATTTCTTCCCACTCTTGCATATGTTTCAAGTCCATTATGAAGTCCTCATTGGCATTAGTGGAAGCAAAGGCTGCATTAAGGCTCAAAACTCAACCTCCGATTTCAGGGAAACTTCTGCAATTGTTTCCCATTTCTCACTTGGCATACAGATGTCACCAAGATCTGTTCAAACATTCTGGACTGAAATGAAGTATGCATTGTGCAACTTTCATATTCTCAGTGGAGAAAAACTTTTCCAATTTACTGTAAATTTCTGTAAACCTAAGCCTTTAGTCTTCATATTGAGTTGTGCTTGAAGCCCAGTGGAAGTGGTGTGTCTTTTTCCTAGGGATGGTGAGCATAACAGAGATAAGAGCTTAATTCCTCTGTGTGTCAGAGAGCTACTCTGACATGAATTTGCTGAGAGCCAGTTGGAATGGGTTCTACAAAAGAAATTCAGAAATGCCCATTTCAGAAAACTGTTATCATGGTTTCCTTTACAACTGAAATGGTTCTTTCCCCACTAGATAGGTGGGTTACCTGCACTGGAATACTATTTAACCATGGGGAATTTCAATCCAGGTACTTTTCAGTTCCCAGGTGGGCTCTGGAAAAGGACTGCTTTGGCCAAGTTTGCAGCTGTTAATTCCCAATGAAAATGATAATTTCCTCCAGCTTGCATGTAGACATCCAGCTTTCACCTGGGGCTGCTGCCATTAGGTCATCAGGGAATGTTCTACCAGATTTTAAATGAGGAATGACCTCTAGATAAAATGGCTATATCCAAACAGTTTAGATATCCTAGTTTAGCTGGAAATGTATTTTGAGCTGAAATTAATTTAAGGGTTTTTTTTTCTGATGTAATTCTGCCATACTTGATCCATGTTACTTTGCACCTTGTAACTGCAGCATTATGCACAGTTTAGCAGCTAAATTCTGGCTAAATTAGGAGATTGCCCAGTCAGAATGCTGTGTTTTGTGGTATGTCTCTCACAGCATGAATCACAGGAAAAGAAGGGGCTAATAATATAACTTGGAAAGAAGATAGCGAATGGAAGATTAGGTAATGGTAGGTTGTATCTCTCAGTTTACCCAGCTCCTCCCTAAACATTAACAATGTTTTAACACACCCCTGAGCATGATTTCACAAAAATGGAAAATTTGAATTATCCACATTTGTTCTTTATGTGTTCCTAATGTGGTTCTGATTCTCATTTATACTGGTGTATTTTTTAATAGAGAATTCTTTACAGTAACTTCAGTGTAAGGCTCTTCAGCATGTTTAATGATCCCAAGATATATTCTATACTTGCTAAAATAAGTGCTAACTTTTCAGAAGCACAGTGGATAACAGTGAATTGCTAGATTGTACATGGTGTGATACATCTTTCTATTAACTCCAGATACAGATCTACCCCTCAGAGACATCCTGTGAATGCTCTCCAAGTGTCTTACAAGAGCACATGCAAATTACCCCCTTACATTCTCATCTTCACCTGAAGTTTTCACCTGTAAGGGATTTCTTACAAAAGCATGTAGTGATAGAACAAGGGAAAAGGGCTTTAAACTGAAAGAGAGTAGGTTTAAAAAAGGGGTTAGGAAGAAATTCTTCACTGTAAGGGTGGTGAGACACTGGACCAGGTTGCCCAGAGGAACTGTGGATGCCCCATCCCTGGAAGCATTCAAGGCTCTGTTGGATGGAGCTTTGATGACTTTGGTCTAGTGCAAGGTGTCCCTGCTTGTTGCAGGAGTGTTGGAACTACGTGATCTTTAAAGTCCCTTCCCAAGCCATTCTGTGATTTTATGAATCCAAGTGTTTTACACATTTTGCAAATACAGCTCAGAGCTGCTTTTCATTTAAACAAATTCGACAGTCTCCTGTGTAGAGGGATATGATAAATTAGAAAATGCAAATGTGGTTCATGAGGAAGGACATTAGTGCTTTCTGACAAATCATTCACCTTTGAATTAATATAAATATAATGAATTATTATTATTATTATTATCATGAATTTTTGTCTGAGGAAAGCTCTCTACCTGTTCAGATTTCATAATCAGTTCAAAAGCTGCTAAACTGTGCATAATGCTGCAGCTACAAGGTGCAAAGTAACATGGATCAAGTATGGCAGAATTACATCAGAAAAAAAAACCCTTAAATTAATTTCAGCTCAAAATACATTTCCAGCTAAACTAGGATACCTAAACTGTTTGGATATAGCCATTTTATCTAGAGGTCATTCCTCATTTAAAATCTGGTAGAACATTCCCTGATGACCTAATGGCAGCAGCCCCAGGGAATATGGTAATCATTGGCTCAGACTTCTGATAATGATGATACACGTTCACTTGAAAGTCAGGCTAATCTGTGCTTTCCAGAATGGTGTGTTAGATCTATGATTTCCAAAGTAGACTAAGATCATTAAGCAGTTTGCTCCAAGGAGACAATCAAAATCAAAACCCAGAGAAGTTTAAGATATAGCAGCAAAGTGAGTCTAAATATAATAATGTAAAAGATGAATGAATGAAATATATTGAGGAACTAGACAGTTTTCTCAAAGAAAGCTCAGTTTTGTGTGGGTGAGTTTTTGTCGGGGTTGTGAACTAACTCACCTCTCATTGGTTTCTGTGTTGTCATAGTTATTATATTGTCTCTTTGGATTGGCTAGCTGAATGGCCAATCCAGTCCTTCCCCGCAGCCTTTATAAGCTGCGGGAGATTTGAATAAAGCTCTCTTTGTCTGCTCTTCGCTGCTGGACTCCCTGCGTGCTGTGTGGTCTCTGTCTCCTGGCATAAGGGCCTACGCCGCCCGTCCCTGCCACGAGGGACGGGCGGCGGGGGTAGGGGTGTCCTCAGCCCTGGAAACCTTCACCGAGCAGCAGGCAGGACAGGAGGACCCCCCTAGGAACCCCCAAAGAACTACAACAAGTTTTCTTACAGCATCCAGGGATATTGGAAAACGTTGAACATTTATCACTTTTCAGAGTGGCCAGCTTCCTGCTTGTTACAAAATCTATGCTGACAACGTGTGTGCAAGCATCACAATAAAACCTGAGAGCAGAACTGCTTTTAATACCAAAATGGGAGTAATTTCTGCCTGACACCACAGGGGAAAAACATAGTCACATACAGAAGCGTGCACTGATTCTGATGCTACCCCCTCAGAATACCTTTTTTCTGAGCTTATTCATATAGTTTGTTTGATTTCTCTTTTATTAAAGACATAGTCTTAGATGACATGTCAAATTAATTAATTAGTTACAAGATTATGCAAACAGTTCTTAAATGGACATTCATTATTTAACATCTTAGATATATTCTGATAAAAATATGGCACACTGAAACAGTCGGCTTCCCTCTCAGTTCTCACTTTGTGAGGGTTAGGTTCTAAAATCTAATTAGAAAATTTAACACAAACCTAATGTTATTATTGAAAAATGTTTCCTGAAACACTGTAAGTTACAGCTGACTTAAGATTTGATAGCAGCTTTGAAAGCCAATCAATTGGGTGATGACAGTAGCTCCATGCATGGCAATACAGCTGCAAATCAGCTTTAAAACTATCATCAGAGGATGTGCAGGTGAATATCTGCAATTCCTGAAGCAGCAATCCAATTAGACTGTTTTATTTTTTTGTCAAAATATGAAAATATATTTATTAATTCTCTGAAGCATGTGAAGCAGTTACTAATTTTTGCCAAAGAGCATTATTTTTTAATTAGGACATTCTGATTGGGAGCCAAGTTCTGGAAGGGGTGACACTTTCCAGCTGGTTGTTTCAGGCGGGGGATGTTGGCTTGTGAAGCAAAGCCCCCCAGGGACCAGAAAGCCATTAACGAAGCCCTGTGTGCTTCCACTGGCTCGTTAACACATATTTCCCTTTCATCTCTTACTTTTCTGTGGGTTTTTTCTGTATCTTTGCGGGCAGCTGCTTTCTTGTGGTGATAATTTTTTTTGGTAGCTCTGAGAGCAGATAAAAGTGTGTTTCAGGAGTTAGCAGTATCAGTGTTAGGGACTAGCACCAGAGTTGTAGGCATTTTGTCTGTCGGGTAGTTTATCTACAGCTCCAGAGATCTATCTCTTTGTAAATGTTTCCTGGAGCTTTGATATAGTTCAAAACTGCAAGTGGATGAAATTTCTCACACATCCAAGACATTTCAGTTACATAGAAAAGAACATTTGGGAAATATGATGAACTGAAAAAACCACAGCACTCTAAAAATTACATGCATTCAGATGTTTTTTATTCAAATCTTGGAAACACTCTTTAACTTGGAAGAATTCAAAGGATTGGGAATGGGTGTTCAGTTCAGGTATAAGTTGTCAGATCTCTTGCACTTCAAGTGCCCTGCATGTCTCTATGCAAGCAGGTAGAGCACAGATTTATAAGTGTATTTAAGTGTCTAATTGAGTATCATTTGGATAGCAAACGCGTGTGCACTTTGATTCATCTGGTAAAATCGTGACTCTTGCCTGAGGTACTGAGCCATGATAATAACTATATTAAAAATTGAAACAGAGTATCATTGAATTGCAGTTGATTAGGGTTCTGCACCTGCAAACTTTACTGTTTTTTCCAAGTGTGTAAAATCATTTCTCAAAAACTATAACTTTTTTCTTTAAATTTCATTGCTCAAAAATAAAGATGCTTAGGGCAGTAAAGGGAGGAATACATCAGATACACAGATGTCTTTCAACATTCTAGTTGAATGTTTCCTTAGCCTCTTCTGAATTCCTTAATCCAGGTTTGATCACACTTTCAAAAAATAAAGGGAGAGCTGGTGGAGTGTTGAAATACATGTAATTTTGAGAATAAAAGAAGTCCTTAAAAATCAGAGGTTAGATAGATATATTTCAAATTCAATTGCTCAGAAGCAAGAGGTAAGATCCAAAATAGAGCAATACTTTGAAGACTTTGAAGGATTTAAAAAAGGAAAAAAGGACTCCAAACAACAAGACCCCGTGGAAAAAGAAAAATCCAAAAGGACAGCTAGACAGTTACAGTACTGGAATTATAGATTTGTTTATTTTTCCATAATTCAGCCAAGCAGAACTCACTGTTTGAGCTTTACAAGCTTGCTTTATAAACATTTTTAAGCTAACCTCACTGAAAGAAAATGAGGATGAAAGCATTAATTGAAAATTAAATAAATCCTTAAATGTCTTTTGACTACTCCACACAGGGTGATTGTTTCAAAGATAATCCATGGTATAGAATAGAACCTTCATCTCTGTTTAGTGCACCACCTTGCTTGTGTTCTAACATTTGCAAAAGCAATGTGATGATGCTGGAAACCTAACCTTGCATCCTGGAAAACCATGCAAATAGTTGTTTTTAGTAGTTCTTCATCATGAAACTGGAGTATATTAGGAAATCTGTGTCTTGTTTGATACTATTGTGCAATTGTTGCACATAGAAAACTTCTAGAGTGCTCCCCAGGAATCAGAATGGATGACAGCCACAAAATGGATGATAATTTAACAGCATTTTGAGGCACTCTTTGCTTTCCCAAATAATTTTCAACAAAGTTTTTGTGATGAACTTTGAGAGCATAAATTAAAGAGGTTTCATAACTGAATGAACTTTTTATGTTTCCTCCAGATCAGGTCAGGGAAAGCTCAATTGCTTCTATTTTCAGGATAACACAGGCAATTTTTATAAAGAGGAACAAAACTTCACCAGAATCTATTACAGAAAAAAAGGCTGCTTTGTGTAAGCCCAGCTGCTTGGAACTATGCCAGAACATATCCTATAGGATTTAATCTTGTTTTTTTGGGGATGGCATCTAATTTACCTTAAGACATAATTTTCCATTTCTGAGGCTTGCTTAGTACACAAGGCTGTCTTAATGGAGCATGGCGAGTCAAGTCACCAGTGGAAAATGATACCATAAAGCATTTCCTTGAAGACTTTTGCTCACTTTGGTAGACGGGATCAGTAAAGTTTCTCTTGAGTGTCTTGCTCTCCTGGGAAGTGAAGGAGAGATCGAATCCAAAACTTTGTAAATCTCTGAACAGTCTAGTGTAACTAAAGGAGACATCATGGGGCAGGATGTGTTCAGTTGTGAGACAAACAATGCCAGAGCCAAAATCTTCGTGCAGTAGGATGTTCAGACCATCTGTGTAACCATCCAGCCTCACAGGAATTGGGAAACAATTGTCTTTTTTAGGATGAGGATGATGTATGGGGTTGTTTATAGGCTGAGCTGCTTGTCATATAGTTAGCTCAGAGATGGAACCAAGCAGAAAAGATAAGGGCAAGAGTAAGAGTATCTCAGGACAACTCAGCTGAAGGCCTTGTGTCGAGGGGCAAGTTCCCAGTGCCTGCCATAGATAAAGAATTACTTTCCTAAGAGTGGGGAGAGAAAGGAGGAGGAACACTGGAAGATGAGGTTGTCTTCCATCATCCATCTCAGGCACCACTGGCAGTGGAGGCAAACCGGTGGCTGAAGCAGCCTCAGGGGCAATTGTTGTCCCCTCATCACTAGCCAGGAAGGACAGAGTTGGTCCAGTGAAACCAAGCTCAGCCAACAGTGTGGTGACCACTAGGCAAGTCCAGGTAGTCACAAGGAGGTGCAAGGACAGGCACAGTGTATATGCAATACAGCATTACAGCATACATACAGTATAGCTTAGACAAGGTCAGAATTTCTCCAGTGGAAGGTAGAAAACGAAAATACGTAAGTTTTTGCTGGGAGATGATAGTGAAATGAACAGCTGCTAAGCATCACTTAGGAGGAGTGGAGGGTAGTTTGCACCAAATGTATGTGAGTTCAGAATTCTTTTATGTTCTTTGAAAATGCAAAAATGTGTGAATTTTTGTCTTTTGCATGCCATTCTTTACACCAAGATAGTGTTCCTTTGGGAAAAAATTAAGACAAACTATAAAAAGAACTTGAAAGTTCACCATTGTTTCAAACAGTTCCTCATTGTCTGTATTTTTTTAAACTGGCTTGAAATACCAAACCTCCAGTTTGTTTTGACTGGCCTCTGCCTGATATCATCTTATGTGTTTTTTGCCAGCTGTTAAAGTTTAATGAAGATTTTAATCTGTTTTCCTCAAATCCTCACAGACAGCTTCCCTGTCACTGTGGACAACGTCAATAGCCAGCTTGTCACACTTGCAACTTTGTTGTCAAATTCAGCTTAGCAGTTCTGTGGCATAGTTTTTACAGGATACAGACTTCTTACTTCCACCTACAGCTAAGAGTTTTGTCCGTGGTCTCATGTCAAGACTGCAGTCATGCCTTGTATCTAGGATGTGCTTGCTGACTGCAAAGTTCACAGAATCACACAATCACAGAATATGCTGAGCTGGAAGGGACCAACAAAGATCATTGAGTCCAACTCTTAACCCTGCACAGGACCATACCCAAGAGTCACACCATGTGCCTGAGAGTATCATCCAAATGCTTCTTGAACTCTGTCAGGCTTGGTGCTGTGACCACATCCCTGGGGAGGCCGTTCCAGTGTCTTACTACCCTCTGGGTGAAGAACCTCTTTCCAATATCCAACCTAAACCTCCCCTGACACAACTTTAGGCCATTCCCTTGGGTACTGACACTGGTCACCACAGAGAAGAGATCAGTGCTTGCCTGTCTTCTTCGTCTCATGAGGAAGTTGTAGACTGCAGTGAGGTCTCCCCTCAGTCTCCTCTTCTCCAGGCTGAACAGACCAAGTGACCTCATCTGCTCCTCACATGGCTTCCCCTCAAGGCCCTCCACCATTGTTGTTTGACCTCTTCGGGATGCTTTCTAAGAGCTTAATATCTCTTATATTGTGGTGACCAAAATGTTGCCATATATGCAGCCATTTATATCATGGAGCAACTCTGGATGTGTGGACAAACTGGGGAATGAAAGCCCAGAGAGCAGTGCCATGGAAAAGGACCTGGGTGTCCTGGTCGATGGCACATTGAATATGAGTCAGCAGTGCCCTGGCAGCCAGGAGGGCTAACCATGTCCTTGTGTGCATCAGGCGAAGCATCACCAGGCAGTTGAGGGAGAGGACTGTCCTGCTCTGCTCTGCACTGTTGAGGCTTCACCTTGAGTTCTGCGTGCAGTTTTGAGCACCACGGTATAAGAAAGATATGGGCTATTAGAAAGCATCCAAAAGAGAGGTATGAAAATGGGGTAAGAGGCAAAGCCATATGAGGAGTGGCTGAGATGGCTTGGTTTGTTCAGCCTGAATGAGACTGCAGGGAGACCTCATCGCATCCTACAGGTTTCTCACAAGGGGAAGCAGAAGGGCAGGCACTGTTCTCTTCTCTCTGATGACCAGAAATAGGATCCAAGGGAACAGCATGAACTCTCTCAGGAGATGTTTAGGTTAGATGTTACAAAAAAGTTCTTCACCCAGCGAGTGGTTGGGCACTGGAACAGGTTCCCCAGAGAACTGGTCACAGCATTAAGCCTGACAGAGTTCAAAGAATGTTTTGGACAATGCCCTCAGGCACATGGTGTCATTCTTGGGGTGTCATGTGCAAGGCCAGGAGTTGGACTTTGATGATCCTTGTGGGTCCCCTCCAACTCAGGATATTCTATAATTCTGTGATTCCATGAAGGTTATGACTGCAGCAGCAACCTTTCTAGTAGTTTTCAATTCCCTAACATACCAAATGCAAACATTGTCACTCTTTTCAGGAATTTTATGGCATACCTCAATGGCAAATCCTATCATGTGTTGGTGCCGTAATCAACAGGCTCTGAGCTGCTCATTGGCACACTAGATTGGTGTCACTAGCACTGTGTTATTGTTTTCACTGAGGATTGCCTCCTATATATGTCCACAGATCTGTACAAAAAGGAAAATATATTTGACACTTAGCAGGAGGTACAGAAAGAATAAGACCCAGTGTGGTAAAAAGAAGGTGGGATTAGTGGATTCAGTGTTCTACTGGTTGGAAGGCATTGCACACCCAAGAGTAATTCTTCTCAGTATGTAACAGAATGACTAATTTTTTGCTGTAAAGCTAATTCAGAAATGTTTGTCCATTGCCAGCGGAAACCGAATTTGACTTTTTGGGTAATATGTAATTTCTTCAGCTTGACTAAAAAGATATGAAGGAGTGTACAACTGGCAATTTCTGTTTTGTTTTTTTTTTTTTAAACTCTAATAGTACAAGCCAGTCAAAACAAACTGTTGGCTTGGTATTTCAAGTGAGTTTAAAAAATGAGCTAAAATATAAAACATAAAAGGCCCACAAGGTATGTGGAATTCAGTCCATAATATGCATTAAAACCTGGATGGAATGTGAAGATATAAATTAATACATTTTTGTGATTAATGAATGCTAATTATAAGTCACTAGAATATACCCACAGTTTATGATAAATGTTCAGCTAGAGCTCTTAGATATAGTTATCAGTTTTTTGCTCTGTACTCAATGTTGAGACAACTACTGACAGATTTGCTCCGTATGTTTTTTAAAGTAGCCCCCAGACACCAGATTTCTGAGACAAAAAAAAAAAAAAGTTTTGAGTCTGCAAGATTGATTGCTTAATTTTTCAAACAAACTGTGAAAGTTAAGATCTCTGTGGTAGTACAGTGATATGTTGGGACTAAAGATCATTATATCCCAAGAGGAATTTTACAAATAAGCAAATAGCAGCATTGTTTCAAGCAAAAGGAAAAGGTGACTGAGATTTATAAAGTTAACTTGTTCTTGTGATGCCTTGGTATTTTGCTGCATGTGGAGGAGGATTTGCAAATTCAGTCAACAACACCCCTTATGGCAGAGTCTTGACCAGAGCTGAATGAACCATTGAGAACATTCCTTTGAATAATAGCTTTTTAATACAACATGAAATTCAGTAAATATATTTGCTGAATGCATTTAACAGACTATCTGGTTCTAGAGGGAGTCAAATCTGAAATGAATCAACAGTGCAACAAGTAATTTTAAGAAATTTACCAGAAAGGTTATCCTACACATATTATTCAATAAACTCTCAGCTTGATGTCAGATGGAGGCTGAGTGTTTTGGCAAGCACCAATGGAGCATTTTCTGGGGGCAAAACCCCATAATCTTTACATACTGCTGGTCTTCCTTCATACACTTCCTGCTTGCCAGGTCAAATTCTCCCAGCATCTTCATGTCCTTGTGCATGCCAGTTGTTTGAATTTGCTCATATGCACTAATCTTCTTCTTGATGTGGTTTAAGCTCTGTATCATCTAATGGCAATGAGTTTCATGGCTTATCGGTTTATGGCCATTTTTAACTGTGCAGCATTTTAAAGAACAATGTTTCCTTAGTCTTCTGTGAGCTCCAAGTAGGAATTTGTGCCTGACAGGCACCACTCATTGCATTTTCCTTTGCAACGTGCCTTTCTCCCCTTAGAATAAGCAGTCCTGCTCTTCTTGCTGCCCTTTCTTATTGTCTTACTTTTGGAAATGGTAAGGTCAGAGCAGCTATGCTGTTCCTGAGAGCTCAGAGATAGAAATGTGTCAGCTTTAAACTGTGCAGAGGGACTGCAAGGAGCATTTGCAGTTTCAGTAGCTCAGGTGTCTAGACCCCATGTTTTTGTCAGTGAAAATGAGTTCAGAGGAAAAACAAGGAATTCAAAAGTATGACAAATAAACATTAGTTTCTTTGTTGTAAACCCCCCGTTTTCTGTGCCCCAGCAAATGTATATGTTTCATTGTTTTCAAGACTTTTCTTTCCCCCTAAACAAAAGATCTAGAAATAGGCTTTAGAAACAGAAAATAAGTGTCTCCCTTCCCTGAGATTCTGTTGTTGGTCAGCTAGTTGGGAAATACAACCCAAAAGGACAAAACTAATACTAAATCTGTCAGCTTTGGCAACATCTTTGGTGCATATGACTGGTAAATTTGCTTTTTCTGCTGAAATGTAGTGTATTGAGATGTCAGTGTTCTCATGGCACTTGTGGGGCTAGAGAGAGAGAGCAGCCCTAGGGATTTTAACAGCAAATTGCGACAGTCAGTGCAGCTGTTACACTGCACAGTGAGGAGAAAAATTTCCATTGAATTTCTGCTGTGTGGTGTGTGAGTGGGAACATTTAAACCTTGTGTTTAGCTCCCAGATGCACAAACCACATGTCTGAGCTGACACACAGGGAAGTATTGTTCATCAGTTAAAAATTGGCATCTATTACTTCCTCCCTCTGGACCAAACTGGGAACCATATTGTGACTCCTTAGGTGCTCTGGCAACAAAATTACATGCTGCCCCACACTGAAGAAGTAGTTGTTAGCACAAAGACAAGAACTGTGCAATACAGCAGAAACCTGGAGTACAAAGTGCAATAGGATGAGACAGGTGACAGGAAACATATGTAGAGATGTAGCTTTGAACCTTGTCAGATTAAGGGAATCAATGCGTGTACCACCACCCATGCTGCAGTCATTACACATTTGTGTTTTCTTCCCCTCCCCCCCCCCCCCCCCCATTTAATAAATATTGGAAAAAGCACAGAACAAAATTGAAATCTCCAAGAGATATGTTGATGTTTACAAGACCTCAGCTGGACTGCGGTCAGAGCAGTTGCTTTGCCTCTGCTGATGTTATTTCCCAGGCTGAGTGTCCATGTAAACCACAGCTGTGAGCAGGTGGTAGTGCATGCTCACATGTGCTTCATGTAGTGGAACGGCCTCTCTACGTATCTTGTGCCTTTTTTCATGTTCCGCTGAAAACGTAATTTACAATGGCAGGCAGATATAAACAAGAATTTCACAAGATGAAACCAAAATGCTTACTGAGAACACACTCCTAGTGTTTTGGTTTCTTTTCATGGTTATACTTGATATTAAATGTGCTTTACAATGAAATACACCTTTAGAAAAGAGGTCAGACTGGGTGAATACATAAGTTAATTTCTTCTTCAGATGAAAAAGGATTTTTTTTTTTTTTAATTTTTTTTTTTTTTTTAAGTTTGGAAAAAGGTCAAGCCTCTCCCCCATTGCTACATTTTTTTTCCAATGAGAATAGACTTGATTGTTCTCCAAACATTGTTTCCTGTTCTTCACAGAGGGGAAATGTTTATTCCTTGTTCCTAATAATCAGACATACTGTAATGACTGGCTCACAGGAAGAAAAAAATACATGAAAGTTAAGACTGATGATTAATGTTTTCTTTTTGCTGAAATTTTAAAAGCAGTAGAGCAGTGGCTGGTGTAGTGAAATATGTGTAATACATTGGAAAGTCTGGATAAGCTGAAAGATGTATATCAAGTACATAGAAAGAGTATACAGAGGCATTTTTTTGCCAGATAAAATGAAAAAGAAGTATTTTCTCTGTCACGGCTTATCTAAGCAGGCACAAATCCTTTGGTGCCTGTAAGAAGGGTGCAAATACAAAATTAGAACATCACATCAATGCTATTCACTTAATTGCTTTAGTGTGGTTTGATTGAAATGATAACAGTGCATCATTCAAATGGTAGTTTAATGTGTCCCAGCAGACAGCTGGGGTGACTGTTTCAGGGTGTTCCTGAAGGCATTGCTATTCCCCACGAATCAGACCTAGGAAAACCAAGGTTTTGCCTGCAAGAGAGAGTTTGTCAGTTATACTAGCATAATTACCACTGGAGCCAAGGTGCACAGCTGTGCATACTAAAATTCCTCTTGAAATTACATAGGGTTAGCCAAAGCAAAATATAGCAGTTAAAGCCACAAGCCACACAGTTTTTCTGGCTTAATTTTTTGACATAAAGTTATATGCTGAAAAAACTTTCCCACACAGTCAGTACCAAATCTTTTCTCTTAACTATTCCACCTCTATAGATCCTGATGGGATAAGCAACCTATTAGGTTTTTTTTCTAAATAAAATAAATGTGTTTTACTTATAAATGCCTTCAGTGACCTACAGTTTTTCACAATATGTTCAGTTCAGCATAGATTAATTTTTGTAGTGTAAAAGGTTGAGTGCTGAGTTGGCAGGATATCCCAGAATCAGTTCCCCATCTTTGAATGTCCTTTAGAGCCAGGGAAACAATAAACATGTGTGAATCTCCACCATTATTCTACTCAACCCCTTATTTCCTACTGTCAGTACTTATGTGGAGCAGTGCTTCTCCAAAGTTAAAAAAAGGTCTCTCTTTCTGAATTTTCTTCTCATTCTAGCTGCTCATCTGGACCATTGCCTTCCCTTTCCATCTATGGGTTTAGATTAAGTGTTGATACTAATGTAAAAAACAGATTGTTACTATTAAGGTACAGGATAAAAGTTGTAATTCTATTGTTTAACCTTTTGAAAGTTTTTTCACAAATCCTAAATATCTCAAGAAAAAATTCAGAGATAATAAATTTAGAATGAATTATAATCCTGCTCTTAAAAGTTCTTATTTTGAGAATTTCTCTGTTAGTTTTTTTCTTTTCAAAACTGTAAGGCAAATTAGGAGATAATTTATATATGCTTTATATTCCTCCCAGACTTTTCTATTCCATTCTATTAATTTAATGTTAACTTTCAAATGTAATGGATTTTTAATGGGTGATCTAAATTAAGACATAAAATAAAACTAATTAATTAAAATGTAAATTACTATTAGAAGCAATGAAAACAGCAATGAAGAGAAGGAAGACGAACAGAGAATCTAGAACTAACAAGCATCAACAGAAAATAATGTTACCATGTGGCAAAGAATTAGGCTGATGTATTTCTTAAAGTTATCAATCTTAAAAGTCAAATCTCTGGATTAAAGAACGATGGGGGTCTGTGTTTCTTTATGTTGATCTAATTCCACTAAATTTAAAGAATCACACTGAATTCAGTGAGCTATATTATAGGGAAAGCATAAGCTGAAAGGCTTCAGAAAAAAAGCATCAAAACTGAGTAGAGAGCTGGCGTGTGAAGTAAGAGGAAGAAAAAAAAAAAAAAAAAGGCAAAAAAAAAAGTCCAGAGCAGCATTCCTTAGTTATTCCATAATGAAAACAAGATAAATGGTCTCAGCTTATGAACTTTGGGAGACAGTGAACCTATACGCTAGTAAGAATGTAACTAGGAAGAACAGGATGGCACCAATGGTGGTTGTAGAGCAAACAAAAAAAATACCTAACTGTGAAAGTCAGTGCTTCTCATCATGGCACACCTACCACATGAACTTGGTATGTGACAGAAACTAGTTCCACATCCCAGTTTCTGCCACCACCTAACCCAAGCTGAGGCATGAGGCAGCACTGGCTTCTGCCCAAGTGCCAAAGCTGTGGCTGGAAGCTAATTCACGATCTTTCCAGGCTCCATCAGATCTGGCTCTTGGGTCCCATGAGTGCATGTTCAGGTGGAGGCAGGCAGCACCCCGGTGGCACACAGGATCAATGCCATCCCCCTGTCTTCTTCCAGCACAGGATGCCCAGACAGGAAACTTGTGTTTAGAGTGAAAATTTCATTAGAGAAGGACATGGAGCAGCAACCTAATCGGTGGATGCTTATTGTATATTGCAGTATCGGATCTTACCTCTAGATTGTACGGCAGAGGAGGGGAAAATAGACACCATTTTTCTTCCTGCACAAGGGCAGGAAGATCAATTAGGTACAATCAGGCACAGAGCCAGGAGGGGCTATACATGCTGCTGCAGCTGTGGACACCATTTCTGGCAACAGCTGTGAGCAAAGATCATGTGAGCAAACAGTAAACCCTAAATTTTCATAAAACAAATCTAAATCTGTCACAGAGACAATAGCTGAACTATGTATATATTTAATCTCTAACTGTTATGATTGTATAATATAAACATAGAGGATTTTACACATCAATATTTGCTATTATTTAATGTTTCAGGATTACCTCAAGTAGTAAAACAAAATCTGGTAGTAATTAGAGACATCTGATAGATGTACTGAACATAGAGTTGGATGTGATTTGAGTCATAGTGAGAATACCAATATAAATTTTAAAAGCAGTGATTAGGATGAGGAGGACAGGAACACACACGGGTTAAATAAATTGCAATTATATGACCAGTCTTAAAACAGCAACATTTCAGCCTGAGCTGAAATGGTCATGTGAAATTTCAGTAGCGTGCTTTCTCATTCTAAAAGGTGATGCTTTGTGTAAGCAGCTGTGAATGTCTGAAATCCCTTCTAAGCCATGAGAAATAATTAGATCAGTTGACTCAGATACAACAGTGCTATTATTCACTGACTGGACTTGTGACACTGGAAAGGTCTAAATTTTTTTAGGTTTATGAGGCTGAAAATGAGACTGTTGTAGAAGATGCCACAGCCCTAAAAATGATAAGTAATGGATCAGAATCAGGTGATGAAATGTAATGTGAGGATTTGGTGATTAACTAGCATAAGCATTCTATTCCTTTAGGATTTTGCTTCCTCCATACTTCCATCTGGCCTGTGTGCACCTCAACAGGGAGCTCTAAATCCTGCTGGTTTTGTGTTTGTAGCAGCATAACCTTTGATTCAGTGGCCTCTGGCTACCACACACTGCACATGTGCAGGAGATACACCAGCTGTGAAATCAAGCTGGCAGGGACTAAAGGCTAATGAGACTTTGTGTAGATCCCAGTTCTCACATCAGTGAAGTGCTCTAGCAGCTCCTGCCAGCTTCAGCTCTTCTTGCTGTGAAGTGCTCCTTTACTGCACTCACCTCGCCTTTCAGTGTCCTCTGCCTTTTCTGTGCCCAGCTAGTCAACACAAGCAGCTAAAGGATTAGATGCACATATATGGGGTGGGCTTTTAGGAAATTGCAGTCAGGATATCTCTCACTCAGGAAGCCTGTAAATCACTGGCATTTGAAAAACAGAAGAGTATAAAAAGATTGTTTTAGATACAACTGATTTCTATCTTTTCTCCTAAGTACCAACTACAGGCAAGAGAACTTAGGGATTACATTAAGTGGATCTATTTTATTGAGCAGTAAGGCGGTTTTTGAAGGGAATATGTTTTAAAGAACTTCTGAAATGGTTGCAACTCCCTTTAATTTCTTGGAATAGTTGCTGGAAAAATGTTACAATCTAGTAAAGAAGTTTTTAAAGATTATCATTATAGGACTGAATTTGGCAAACATATATTTCTGTATACCATCAGCTTGGAAATCTGTTTCACATTTTGCATGCGTTGTCTATGGCTGAGGGATGTTTTTTTATTTTCTCTGATATGAATTATAATGAATAAATGGGCTTTGTAGCAAGTGTGCTATGTAACATTGAAGCAACTTACAATTTATCTAGTGAAAGAATTTTTTTGTGATTCATTGTGAGATGCTCTGAGAAACTGGAATACAAACCTTTTTTTATGGTAAGAACTTCCATAAGAATACTCTTTTGACCTTATACAATTCATATACAAGTATAGCTTTCCACCTGTAGATGTAGGTGGCTTCTAGTGATACCTGCCTGTCTGCTGATAATGTTTTGTATCCATGCAATGCAAATGAGAATTTTTCCCAGAATCTGCTGGGAACTAAGAACAGAAAAGAATGAAGGGCCTGTTGTGTATGCCAAAGAAAACTACAGGAATACTAGTAGCTGGGGGAAGAGGTGAAAGAGGCAGAAGTGACGCACAAGAGCTAAGAGTCGTCATTGTTGTAATTTACTTCTGATTTTAGAGCTACTTGTCATGACCAATCATTTGCAAGAGGTTCAAACAAGTGGCCACCAGAGAAAGCTTCACTAGAACAGCAGCAATGAGGTTTTGAAGGCAAATGTACACTTTACCTATCCTACCGCCGCTGCTGGAAAATTGATGTCAGTGTTAATAAAGAAAAAGTGCCTTGGAATATTGGGAAGCTGCAGAGTTAGAAATGTGGGTTTTCTTTATTCTCTGTATAGAGATAAGATCCCTCAATGCTTTTTCTATCACTGTCGTTTTTAAGATTTATAAGTCCCTAAGTTCCGAATATCACATATGTAAATTAACTCCCAGTCATTGTCAGGTAAAGCAGAGCTGGAATCTATTTGCTGATGATTTATTTTACTATATGCACAGGACCTCAGGCTAGTTCAGTCTTATTAGTAGTTAGGTTGCCTAACATCCTGCAGTGGTTCTCTATGTAGTTTAAAGTCCACTGCCTTAGAAGTAAAATGGCTGGTGGAAGTGTATCACAAAAATGTCATTTAAAGCAACAATGACAAAATAGAGGGGTCTAAATTAGCCTCCTAAATTATTTTCAAACACCTAGCTACACAGCTTCTGTCTCCTTTTCTCTAAGCCCTCTACAGCTCCCACTGACCATTCATTCGTTTGCTTGAATTTAAAAGTTTCTACATACATCAGTGTTTTAAAACTCTGACATTAAATTAGAATACTAAATAGTATTATTTCAGTCAGAACTGGATATTAAATACTAACAAAAGAGGAAAGCTGGCTCAATTTCATATCCATACCCATAAGAAAACATTATATAGTAATTATGGAAGAGAAGTATTTGAAACTATATTGAGGGGGATTCATAATTTTTGAGAGCAATTTTAAACACTGTTAACCCTTTACAAATATGAGGGCACTGAATTTATTAATAAATATTAAAAATATGTAAAAATCATAAGGAATCTTCATAACTGCAGAGCACTTTAAAAAATCATGGTATCAAGTGAACTTTTCCACAACTGAAATGTCTTCTGCTCAAACTATGAACTGGATGGTTGCATAGAAAACACAAAAGCTTTGTTAGTTGCTGTAATTAAAATAGCTAGAGTATTACAATAGAAGCATTTGTGTTTAGCAGTGTTTTTCAAAGCCATTAGCTATAAGATTGCTGCAGTCTTCTGGCATACACAGAAATGAGACCCTATTAGGTCAGTATGCCAATTTCCCTTTTAACTCTTGATTCCTTTATGGAAAATGCTAGAATTTGCTGAATTAATCAGCTAACTACAAATAAGAATTCCATTTTCTAAATGCTTATTTTTTAATTTATTGCTGTAAACATTGGACAAAAGATAGTCTTTTCAAGTGAACCACGTGTTATCATATTCTAGGAAAGACCTTTGGAAATTTAATCTTATTGAACTACGAAATCTTGCATTTGATTGAGAAAGGTTATAAAGTGAGATGAATTGAAGGATTTGCTGTGGGATTGGATGGTAAATGCTGGAAAATTGCACCCTGTCTGTCAGACAGCTCCCTACATTCGAACAGCCCTAGGCTGAGAAGTCCCAGGAGAAAAGTGAGAAGAATGTTTGTTACTTGCATCTACAACTATCAGTGAAGAAAAACAGGAGAGATGGAGGAAAATGAAGCTAACAGGGTTCTCCAAAATATTAGGGAATTTAGTTCCCCTTGCCTTTTTTGTGAAAAGGCATTCCTCCCCCATTCAGTTCTGCATATAGCTGAACAAAGTAGCTACTTCCCCTGCTCTGCTCCTATGAATAGCATGTTATTTTTGTTACCCTGAGTTGTCCCTTTACAAAAGTGGAAATAGCTTTTAATGTTAATAAATATTTTTAGAGCAGGTCAAGTGAGGATTAAGTGACTTTATAAGCATTTCTTAGTAGTTTCTTATCTAGACCCACTCATGCAGCATGCTTCCTATTTTTCTTTCTTGCTTTATAAAAACCACCTAGACGTTCCATTGTCACCCTGATGTAACCTCCACTTAATCTGCAGGAAGAACGTCAAAATGATGCCATTTTTGAGGAATGACTACAGAGTACCAGTTTCGAGTTGAAAAAAATCCTCTAGATTTTGATAGTGACAGAGAATTCAGTGTATGAGATAAAAATATGTAAGGCTTTCAGAGGGTGATTGGGTGTTGCTCTTCATTAGCCTTTATCAGGCTAAAATCACATATTTATATAAGAATTGCATTGGTTGCAGCATGTGAAAGGAATGATTGGTGCCCACAGCACACTTTAGAGTATCACTTCTACCTATGAGAAAATGAAGATGGAGGCAGGAGTAGGAATTTGCCTACTATTTGTTAGATCCGTCCTGAGTTCAGTAAGAGTACTGAATTCAGTTTTAGAGTTACACCTGCTAAAGTGAGCCTGCAAGTTACTATGAACTGACCATTTCTCACCCTTCTCTCTCTCCATCTTGTGAAGTACAGTATCCAGCTTCAGAGAACTGGCTAAATGAAGCTTTCTTTTTTTGTTGTTTTTATTTCCGTGTTTGGGCATTTCATTTGATACATGTACTACATTGCTTGATTTACCATAGCAGTTTTGAAGATCACTTCCACCTAGACAAGGAGTATCTAGACTTGTCTGACAACCAGGACACATACTAAGGTAGAACTACTTTCATTTTTGCTTGAATTTCCATAATTAATGATAGTTCAAGTCAAGAAAAGAACAGGAAAATTAAGGCACTGAATTATTGTCTCTGACTCACAAAAATTAGAAATAATTTTGTTGAATTAGCTGCACTTATGTAATTTTTATGATGTCACAGACTCAATATTTAGAAGTGGACAATTTGACACAGGATTTGTCAGCAGATGTCCCTTCATGAAGGTTTAAAACTCCTCTACTTGACAGAGCTAAAGCTAAGGAATGGGCCATTTTCCATGATAGAATGTGCCAGAATAGAACGCTAGAACAGACAATTGCAATGTAGAAAAAATAAACATCTGAAATAATTAGTGCAGTTTGACATTAGTGTAATTTTCAAACCTATATTGGGTGCAAATGAAATTTGCAAACATCTATCAAAGGTTCATCTTGAAAATACAGATCAGAGAAAAATATTCTTAGTCCACTGTGTTCTCGTTTCAGTTTTTCTTGTGAATGTGCCCATCAGATTGTCTCACTGGTTTTGATTTTTTATAAGTTTAATATTTTTCTGACTAGGTGCTAAATACTCTGATCTATTTTTATTGGACTCACATGAATGCTTCAGAACTTCTGTCGAGGAGAGATGAAAATAATGTGTCTCTGCTTTACTTTTTGTTCTCTCCATTTGATTATCTGGGACCTTGCATCTTAAGAATAATATGGCAGTATAATGCCATGTAAAATAAAAAGTGATGGCCAGTATTCACATTCACTGTTAGAATTAGTATGAAATTATTAAGCTGTGTGCTGAACAAAACCCTATCTACTATCTTAACCATACCATTATAGTTCACAGTGCATTCTTCTATTAAAACTGGTTCAATCAAAACCATGAAAATTTTTGAGTAGAATCCCTTTTGCATCCTTGCTTCTTGTTGCTTTTATCATATCTTAGATATTCACCTTCTACACCAGTAACTTGTTCATGCTCCATAATGCTCCTGTTCTTGTTACCCAGGAAAGGTGCTGAGGATGGGAGATTCTTTTCTAACTGTCTTTAGATCCTTGCAAAATGGCAGCGACCCTATGATAGCTGGAATGGTCTCATCATGTATTAAATGCCCTGGATTTCAGGTGTCATGCAGTCTCTGGTCACTTCTGTGTGTTGTCATCATTACCATAAGATTAAGGCTTTTGTGACTTCACCTTTGAGCTTTACTAATGTTTCAACAGTTGTCAAAATCTAGCATCCATTTTTTGCTCTCTGTATATTTAGCTTGAAAATGCTGATTTAAAAGAAAAGAGAAAAAAGAAATGCACAATATTTGGAAATAACTGCTGTGTGTGCTGCTAATTATGCTGAGGTCAGACTGAGCTGAGTATACTGAATAAGTCTGAAAAGGTGACATCATATAAAATATGTGCACTTCTCTGACCCTGCCACTGTTCTTGCAGGTAATGTTTTGGGACTGAAAAGTCATTAGAGTCATGCTGAATAATCTTGCTAGAGGGATGACTTGGGTCAGTTCCATCTTGTGTAAATGCACAGAGTTTTCTAATCCCAACACTTTCATGGATTATTTGTAAGATTTATGCAGGTACAAGCCTACAGTTACAAGCTAATTCCTTAATTTCAGGCTCTTCACCTGAGCAAACATAACACAGAAACCAGAAATGTTTTATTAGTTTCCTGATCTGACATTTTTTACGTTCCAGATGGTGAATATGTTCAACTCTGACTGATGTTCCCCAAGTGTATCTCTTTCATTTATATCAGTGGTGGTCGTCTGAAGATGTCCAATTGCAAGCCTTTTAGATATTTAGCTAATTTACAACCATTTGGTAAATGTCAAAAGGATAAAGGCTGTAACCGGGTCAGCAGGGCAGAGAGCCAACAGGGCAGAACAGAAAACAATGTAAAACTTGTAACCCCCGAGTACCCTCTCCAAACAGACAATTTTTTCTTTGAAATGCCTGCATCAAATTCAGTAATTCCCTTCATGTTCTCGTGTTCTACCAAAATTTTTAATGGCTTGTGGTGTTGAAAACTCCAATCAAAATTACATTTTAAAGAAAAATATGAGCAATTCTTCATATGCAGGTTACATTCTGTATGCAAAAGTATGGAGCATTAAGTAAAGTTCAAATTACAAATGTGTTTCACACGTCAAACTTCTCCTGTATGTGGCTGGACACACCTGTTATGAATAAAAAGTTTCATAAATCACTGAAGATGGGAAAAAAAATGAGCATTCTTAGATCTCTCAAAAAATGCGTTTAATCTCTTTACATTCAGTGAATTATGTTAGTTTCAAAATTCAGTGTTTCTATTGCTACATTGATCCATGCAAAAATCTACAGTGGTGCCTTGTGTTTGTGGCTTTCACATCTCTGTTTAGCTCCTGGCACTCAATTAGTTGGTAGAAAAACTTAAAGACAAATATGACACAGAGAACTCTTTCTGACCTTGGTAATGTGCTGTCATCCGTTTATACCTTTTAAAAAGTAGAAAAAAAATTTGCCAACAACTTGAGATATATACTTGAATTTATAGAAATTATACAGACTGAAAATTTGGTTGTTACAATGTTTATCTTGCGTATTACTTAGAGAAGAGTTTTTGTGACCACTTTGGCATGAAATATTTAAAGGTAGCTATGAACTTCCTATTTATTTCAGTTCATGGGGTACTTATGGTACCTTCTTGTACTTATGGTACCTACAGTTCTTGTAGCTATCTTTCCCAGCAGCTAGAAGAAACTACTAGTCCAGGCTGAAATTTTTGAGGGTAAAATAGCTCTTTCTGAAATCCAGTTCTGTCTTACTATGTCTTATAAGCAGTATCATAGATGATATGGGTGACATGAAATGTTGCTGCAGCAGCACACTGGCATACTGAGTAGCAGCAATTTCTAAGGCACTGAGATCAGTGTGATCAGGCAGAACATAATTAAATCAATTCTCTCTGATAAATCCTAGGTACAAACAAAGTTGTTCCATGAAGATCTTGAAAATCTGTGAACAGAAAGAGTTAGGCATTCAACAAGCTCTGTTGAGGCCACAGAGGGGACACAAAATCTTCCCTTGTTTTTACTATGAGCAATGCTGCAGAATGTATTCTGGCCTGAGAAAAAAGTTTGACATTTCCACAGGCCATCATCTGTATCTAGTCAGACTACTATCAACGTTACAGGGGTTCCAAAAGTGGAGTCCTTAAACAGCACTGTTAATGTTCTCAAAATCCATTTTGTGAAACCAAGCCTGTCTAGAAATGAGAATTTCTTCTTACCACTTTTTCATCAATTCATTCAATTAGCATTAGAGAAAGTTCTAAAAGAACTGTGTTTCATTAATGCATCCCATATTGTACAGAAGGATAAAGCCAGGAAACTTTTGGTTAAATCATGACATGCCACAGAATTCACAAACAACTGTACCTTGTAACAGTCTGTTTATCCTCAGATAGTGCCAACTTACTGAGATAATACTGAAATAAAAGTCCTAGATTTGCCTCCTTGCTTGAAAATGGCTTCTAAAAATACACTGATCTCCTTCTTTATATCTATAGCTCTGTTAAGGAAACAACGGACAAAGAGGAAAACGTGGAAAAGTTCATTATGCAAATGATTCTGGCCTAATAGAGATATTGCTATGTTCTATTATAACAATTCTGTGCATATGACCCACAGGCTTCAAAAATTACTACCAATCACATTTTTTTTCAGGCATGGCAAGATCAATGTAGAGGTATTACCTGGTTTCATTTATCCAGGCTCAAGAGTTCATATACTGTGCAGGACGTCCACAGGACCCAAAAATAACATTTTCTTGGTGCAATCAGTGCTGTCAAGAGATTTTTAAAAAGAAAGTCTCAGAGCTTAGTGACTAAAACAGGTGCTTAGGGCAAGGCTGTTTTAAAACCAGTGCAGAAAAAATTAGGAGGAATTAAATATATTTGGTATATATAAGTCCTCCCCCCCTTTTCCCGTTCTTGCAGCAATGAAACCCCAAACCAGTCACTCAGAGAGAGATCACCTCTGCATGCAATGTTAGCACTGTTTTTAAAGACTGAAGAACATGGGCACAGAGCACACAGAAGGACCAAGCAAGGTACCATCTCTTCCAGGCACGTGTCTAAGCAAGTGAAACTAAGCTATTTACTACAAGCTGTTTAATGTTTCCCTAAACTGTTTTCTCATTCCAACACTCGTCCTATGTACTTGACCTCTGTAGCTTACTTGGATGTTGAAGGCAAACATACTTTGTCAGACATGATTAAAAAAGTCAAAAGTCATCACTGAAACACTTAATTCATGAATAACTTCAGTCTACCCATGGAGTATGCAGTAAACTTCATGTTCAATATTTCATATCTTTTGATAGCTAAGGATGATTTTTCAAATCATATTTTGATCCTGAACTAAATGTTTTTAAAAGGTATATTGTCTCTGAATCATCCCTACCTGGACTTTGAATATGTCATCAACTAGTCCAAGTACAGCCTTTGACTGGAGGACAGAGATGTGTTCCAGAAAATGAGTGAATTTGATTTTCACTAATGAATTAATGTTAATTGCTACTGATAGTTCTTTGACTTATGAGGAAGTTCTCTAGTTGCTGACGGTAAACTGTCAACACAACACACCATTCAAAGATGTAGATATTGGAGAACATTTTACAGCTGCTTCAAAACCAAAACTTTTTTAATGCATTATTTTTAGATAAATGTGAAAATACAGAAAATGACAAGGTGGCCTCTGAAGAATTAATCAAAATATACCAGTGTTATCAACAGGGAATTTACAAGTAATTTTAAAGTACATATTTTTATTTTCCAATATTCCATAAATGACTTGATACGTCTAGTTTGAGATTGAGCTGCATGTAATGCAAATAATACACTAGTTTATCTCTTAGCTGAAGAAACAAAAATTGGCATCTAAAGATGTTTTACTCTGTGGACACTGGCATCTTTAATCAAATATATGTCAAAATGTTTCTCAGCTTTCTGACTGCACAACAGAGAATAGAAACTTTTCTTATTCTAAAGACAGCAGTGAAGGTACAGTAGCAACATCTGACAAATTTAGGAAAAGAACTATGCCACATTTTATTGAATTCTCAAATGTAAGCTCTTGGACACCAGCTTAAAAATTAATGGAAAAACTAAAATTGCTACCTGTTCATACTAATAATGTGCTGCATTTTGAATTACCCATGTTGAATAATACAATAAAAAGTATTATAGATGATGAAATATTTTTTTTCCAGCTCAAAGAGATGCAGAATTCTGGCACCATGATTATACTAAATTTTATTTCAGATACTATTTGTAGACTTCTTTCCACTACAAATTTTTACACCAGGAATCATTCCAGAGAAAACTATTAATACTTAGAAAGATACAACTTATTTTTAACATTTTGATGATAGAAACAGCAGTTTCTAGATCTTGAACATAAGAATACAGAGATGTCTATCAACTTTAATAAAAGAAAAGTCATGTGGTTTCCATTATTAGAGTGAAAGAGCAATTAATCTTACAGTTATGTTCTGCCATGTTTGCAAAACAGATAAGAAGGGAGCTTTATCATCTCTCTTCATAGGAAGTTGTGGGGTTAGATTCCTCAGCAGTATGTCTGGAAACTGGCCGAAATTAGGCAAGTGGCCAACATCAGTTCTGTGTTAAATCAGGAGTTTGATCAAAGCAGGGTTACTGCAGAGCAAAACTCTATCAGTTCTAGAGCCGTAGATCTGCTTGGAAAGTTAGCGGGAAGATAACGATATGAAACCTCTAACTACAACTTGCAAGGACTTTTTCTGAGGCATATCCAATCAAGTGGTAAATTAATTGGGACCACTTATAGATGCAAACTACTACACTGATGATGAGCACTATAGTAGCATTTCCTACTTGTGTGTGACTGGCAAGATGGAGGGAAGGCAGAGAGCATGATCCAGTACTAACATCCACACAAAAAATAGGGCCAAGTACACACATGCACACACACTGGCTTTTCTATTCATTACTGCTGTTCTATGACAATAAGAAAATACTCTGAAATCCATTCAGACTATAGAAACAGACACTTGTGAAGGAAAATAGAGAAATTTAATATGAAATTGAACTAGTTTCATTCACTCTGTCCCTTTCACTGCCACCCCCAGAACAGAGTTGCTTAAGTTTTTACCTGTTTTGCGAAGAAGAAGAAGAAGAAAAAAATATTATCTTTTGTTTGGAAGTCTCATTGTTATTTTTAGCCACTTGTGAGAAGACTATTTAAAATAATGTAAGTGCTCTTTTCCCTTCAGCTACCACATAGGACCGTAGTGAAATTTGCTCCCTATACTACTGTGAGGCTCAGCAGGAGTCTGAGTTGCTGAGCAACCATTTTTCTTATCAGATGTAATTCATCTTTTAACTAATAGAAAGAACTGTTGATGAACTGACCAGAGAATAAAAAGCAAAAGAATAGGAACTACTAAATACTGAACTGAGCATCTATAATAATACCCAATTTTGACATATAAGTAATGAATATTTGTAAGCAAAAATAACCCCTCGTTATGAATTATATCTTAAAAGCTTACCTGCCTTTGAAAACTGCCTTTGTTCCGTCACTGTGCTCATGAATCTTTCATAATACTGCCTTGTTGGGTCAGAGCACTGCCTAAGAAACAAATGATAATGGGCCAAATTATGTAGGCATTTACATATGTCAAGCTTGCATACAATTTGTTAGTAAATGTAGAATATTCTGGATACTTACTCATTATATTACAATTGCCTTTAGAGATCTCTTCAAAGCCTGCTAAGGCACCTGTGAGGAGGGAATAGGGAAACTGTCATGCTGTGTGAGCACTGCTTTGGTTCTACTCGCAGTATTTGCAGCAGCAAACTGAGCATTTGCCCAGTGCAATTAACTGTTGTAGCCCTTCTCACTGCTCTGCTTTCCTGAAGCTATGGGAAATCATGAGGCTGGAAAATCCTGGATTTTGGAGTGCTTGTATTTTGATGGATAAGGTTCTTGTCCAAGGAATTCACAAAAGCAATGACTTTGCAAAAAGGGAAAATCTGTCTTGATAGAATCCTACTCTGGGAAAAACTACACCAAGAATGAAATGCTAAAAAATGAATGGATGAAGAAAGATTTTTTTCACATTCAGCATATGTGCCTTGTTGAACTGAATCCATGACCCTGCTTCCCAGAGACACATAAATTTATACAGCTGCCAACAGTGTGCTATTTTTCTGTCAGCCAGTTCCCAGGGTGTGGCACAACCTTAATACAGGACACAGCTTTCAGATCTCAGCTCTGTGGGCTGATGTAGCCCACGTAGGCACGCACAGGAAAGAGCAGATTTAGTTTTGCAAGTCCCAAGACCATCTATGTTTAGTCACTGAATGATGCCTGTTGTAACAGAACTTATTCATTGACTGTGAAGGATGACTGGAAAGACAAATTTGGAAATAATAACTTACTCTTGGAAACACAGAATCAGCTTCTAAAAAAGGTGTTCTGGTGTGGTGGTGGCAATTTAAGCCTTCAATTAAAGCCCATACTCAGTAGTGGTCAGAATGACAAGTGTCACAAACCCTCGCATATTGAAGGCAATTTACAAATTAATTGCGGTAATTCTTAGATTGATTTAGCAGCTTGACAAATGCTTCTGTTCTTTACTCTTCATAAATGTGTGTATGTACAGAAAATGTTAATAACCACTGAACAGCCATCCAAAGAGATGTTGTAACCTATTTGTAATAGGGTTGTTATTCTATCCAAATTAGTTTAATTTGTATTTCTGGTGGCAATCCATCAACTTGCATTAATTTCCTCTCAAGGCAAGGGAATTTTCAATCAGTTTCATTTTTTTTTCCTATTTTCTGCACTGCTGGCAGCAGTCCTTCAGGTGGGTTGGTTTTGTTTGTTTTTTAAATTAAACACAAGCCATTTTGGATAAAAAATTTTGCACCTTGAATTTACCAGAATAAGAGACTTATCTCTTAGTAAACATGACTGTTCCATGAGCTCTATTACCCAGGATTTTTTACTGGGAACAGAAGCTGAAAGAGATGAAGAAATAATTTTTTTTTTCTCTGAAAAATGGATTAACATATTTGATTATTTTGCTGTCCATAATTATTAGATGAATTTGGCTATTAGAAACCAGGCTTCAAGTCTGACATACATGTTTCTAAAAAGGATGAAAAATGTTTTTTTCTCATGACTGTTGCAAGACATCTTTAGTAGTTGTTAGATAACTTGTTGCAGTCATAACTGCTTTACATATTATCACTGAGGACTTAACCTTGGAACTGCTGTATGAAATTAGAGCAGTGTGAATTGAATTATAATTTTTATTTGTCAAGCTAGTAAGCAGGAAATGGAATCAGCTTGTCATATAAAAACAAAAATTGTGAGCAAACCACTTATTCAATAAATAGTAATTATTAAGAGAGCAAAGACCCTACTCCTGTCACCTGTCGTGACACAGAGTGGAATTAAGTTTGTGAGCTAAAGAGGAAAAATGCTGAATTCTCTAATAGCAAAAAAATATTGTGTCCTTAACAGATACAAAAATACCATGATACTGAAGAGAATATTAAACTTAAGGAGAAGGAAGCCATGTTCATAATTCATATCCCTCCTACGGAAGCTCTGCTATAATTGCAGTTCTTACTAGAGTTAAGCCCAAAATAGTACTAACAATGGAAGTGGATAGCTTTTTCCCTTGAGCATACAAAGGCTATAAATGCCATATAAAGCAGGGCGCTGAAAATGTAAACTTTAACCATGGGATTTTGTGACCTTTCATCTATTCTTGTTTTGCTCTTGGCAAAGCTTTAAAGAATGGCCAACTTATATCTACATTTAAATGTGAGTTAATAGGAAAAATGTGCAAGGACATTGATAGCATAATTGAAATAAATTGAAGTGCATCTTATCAGTAAAATACTCTTGTTTGTGCTTATTTTGGAGTGGAGAAGGTACAGGGACTTCCTGCTGGTGCTTTAATCTTTTCCAACAGACGGTATGAAGTCCTATTTGAAAAGTGTTAAATACTTGCTAAAGTTTTGTACTTGTGTGTGCACATTTCTATCATCATGCATTGTATTATCTATTCACAGTACAGAATGAATAGATAAGGAAGTTCAGCTTTAATGGAATATGTGATGTGATCCATAGGAATTTAGTGGTCCAAAGCATTTCTCAGATTGTCATTTCTTACGGCAGTAAAAATATAGGCAGCATCCAAGAGTTCTCGAATGTATCATTAGAAGCTCCTTCATTGCATGGATTCTTACAGTTGTCCTTGGGGCAAACTGTAGCATACAATTCACCAAACTATTCTCTTCATTCTCCAAACATTACTGTGCTAAGAGTTATTGGTAGCCCATTGGTACCAGTGAATGAACCTAAAATTCCAAGGGCACTTGAAAGTGTATTTCCTTTCTGATGCAGGCTTTCAGGTCTTGGAAAACAGTGATGATACTGAAGAGGCCGAAAAGGTGTCATGAGCAACTGAATGTTATGGAAGTTGTCTGTGAGCAAAAATGGGCTTTCATTCATCTCAGCTTTATCTTAAGTATACCTCGCTGTCAGCAGAATGGCAGAGGGATACTGCAGTGAGGAATATTATTAGTATATCCCACTTAGATGGAAATTTGTTGTGTGTGTGGTCCCCACACTGAGCAAACAGCAGTAAGAGGGAAGAAGAACAAGTTCATTGCTGAGAACTAATCTGAATCAGGTCAGAAAAAAGAATTTTTAGTATACAAATTTGAACTGATGTTTTATAATGTGTACTGAAAGTTGGAGAACTATAAAGGAGCTTGTTTTATTAAAAACTGTGTTGCCCAAGAAAACAGTGGACTGTCAAAATGCTCTTGTGGATTTAAACCATGTTTTTACTGGATAGTATCAAGGAGAAAAACAAAGGTCTCCAAGCAGAAATCACACTTTTCATAATAAAAGTAATTTTCCAAGAAAGATTAATTTAGGAATATTAATAACAGAAACTCCCTTCTAATTACAAAAGTACCCCCCTAAAAAGACAGTTACCTTGAAAATCAGAAAAGAAACATGGGCATCTGGTATTAATTTTCTCAAGTTTATTGTAAAAACTGTTGTGAAAGCAGTAAGTGCTAAAGGAGATACCTCTTTAAAATTCTTGCTAAACAATAATATTTTCATTTAAAAATTAGGAAAAATGCTTTGTCTTTAATTTTGAATGTGTTCCTTGTTCACACTGAAAAGGTTAACTCTGTCCAGCATGGGAATCACCTAAAGAATTGCTTGCTTAAAAATAGAAATATTAAAATATTTAAAAAATAATAAATTTTATTAACTACTTAAAATTTATGTGAGTTTAGGCTTTTCATTAAGTCAATAGCACAGAAAAACTTATAATGCATAAGCCTCAGCTTTCTTCCTCTTCTTTTGCTGTATAAGAGTAGACAGTAGCTTTTAAGTAGTCGAAAATAAATATATAACTAAGCAATGCACTTCTTAGCTGTTTCAGGCCTTCTTGCACATTTCCATGACACAATGTCTGCAAGTACAATGGCATAATGCCCACTGGGGAAAAGACTGGAATGCTATTTGTTCCCAAAACTGCATTTCCTTGTAAGGGAACAAGCTCTAACTTGGCAAACAGTTTCCAACCTTTCACTGCATTTTCAGATAAAATCAAGGTTGTATTTTTTTATTATTATTTTTATTTATTTATTTATTTATTTTTAAGATCTGAGGATTAGGGAAGGAAAAGTAAACATCTTTCTGTTTCTGGCAATACTGAACACGAAGGAGATTCTTTCACAGATCTGAAAAAGTTCATTCTTACTGGTTAATAAACAAGCCATTTCAAGAGTTATTTCTTAATTTATATAAATAGTTACATATTTAACCCTAACAATTATTTCAAGGCCCCCTCATAAAATGCATCCTGAAGCTGCATCGGTACAGTGTAACACAGAGCTTCAATGATAAGAGAAAGCATACAATCTACTAATGGATGCTGCTCTATAAATGTTTACAGGATAATAAACACCAGACTTAATTGCGTGGTCTGACAAAATATTTATTAAAGTCACTGCAGCTGACTAGTATTGCTCCCAGCAATTCCAGAAATGGCCTTGTAGGAAAGAGCTAAAAAATTTTATACTGTGTTGATTGATACTGCCTCTGAATTTAGATCCAAAGTAACTGTTCAAGCATTTGTTAAATACTTGACATTATACTCACTGCAGGAAATATTCCCAAGGCCTAGGATAAAGCCATAATATAACATAAAGCATCACCTGGTTTCTTTGAAGGTTAGGATTTTCAGTAATGTTACTTGAACAAAAAATAATTTAGCTAGACTTTTAAAACAACTTCCCCCTTTTGCTGCGTAACTCCTCTGTATAGCAAAGGGAAAATTTTAAAGACAGATAAGATTCCAGTGAGGAGGAAAGAAAAATGATGGAAAATGGTTCCTGTTTTTAGAGCAATAGTAGGTTAAAAAAAAAAAAAATAGAAGCAGGGGGAGATTAACCCAAGGGAGCAGTGCTAAGGAGCAGACTAAAAACTAATTAAAAAAATATGTGATTGGAAGACTGAAAAATAAATTTGGGAAATAAAACTGAATAGGAAAAAGGGTTCTGACCATGAATTGTGCTGAAAAGTGAAAAGGTGAGGTCTCATCTGTCAGAAACATGGATTATGATATTCTGGTGAAGGAAGTAAAACAAGCCATTGGGTGCACACCTGACCCCCTGCCTCAGCTGTTACTCTTGCTGTACCCTCTTTCCTCTTCTGTAGGCATGCAATATCTCCAGACTTTGTGGGCAAGCTGAGGGGTCTCTATTTTTGCTTGGAGAGAATACATTCAACAAACAACTTAGACGAAATAAGAATCAGCCAGATACACAGCCTGGAAAAAGCTGATAATTCCTTAGATTTACCTGTCATCATTGTTGAAAGCTGGGCCTTAGCCCTCTCCTGGGTACATCTGGAGCAGTTAGTGATGCAGTAGGCTGCAGGGGGTCTGTGTTCCACATTTAAAGTTATTCTGTATAGATTTGAAGGCTTTCTGTGGAAATGAGGAGTTTGCATGATCTCTCAGTGCTGCTTCAATATCTGTCCGTACACTTCAGATGGACAGATATTATCCATAAAATCCATCCATGAAGAAAGTAAATACAAAGTTCTCAAAAATCTCAAGGTCTACTAATGCTAAGTCCTATACCTTACATGTCCTTAGCTTACAGCTGCACGCATGCAAAAATAGCCCTTGTAAAGTTTACCTAATGAATCAGTTCAGTGAAAAAACACTTTACAAAGGAGCATACAAAACCTTTATTATCCATTTTTTTCCTAATAAAGGAAAAGCAAATCTTTAGGAAACATCTGGCTTCCCAAAATCTGTAGGAAGTTGGTTAACTCCCTCTACAGCAGCTAAAGCAGTATTTGTTAGCTTGAATAGCAGTATTTTAATAAAACAGTAGGCATCATCTTGCTCAGGGAAATTGCATTGACAGATAAGACACTCATGAAAAATGGACATGTTTACTCAGTGTGCCTAAAGCTGTTGCAGTAGGGAAAATAGTGGTAAATAAATGTGATGATACTGAGCAGTGTGAGCTGATATTGAGTACAACACGGCTAAACTTCAACAGGACAAATAGCTCGAGTTACCACTTCTGTTTACAGCTCAGCTTTTGCAAAGACAACATTTGAGCTCAGCTCTACTCATTTACTTATAATTAATACAAAATGAAGTTCAGGTATATGGGTGGGAGAAGGGATGGGATGCTGAAAAAGGGCAATTTCTGATTTTCATCCAGAAATCGACAGCAGCAAAGCTCTGATTTTAAATTGTATTTCAGAAGTTTGAGAAAACGCTGTTTTTTTGGCACGACAGTCGTTTCACAGCTGAACCGCGGAAGAAGTTCCAAAAGCATTTCACAGCTGGAAGGCTATCTACATCTGTTAGATTACGGCCAGACTTCAGAAAGAACCCAATTTTACGATGTTTGCTGCCATCTAGTGCCTTTATTTCTGTTTCCACCCTTTGAAAAAATGGCCGTCTTCGTTCACAAATTACGTCAGAGGATAAAGTGGGTATGAGCACACTATTCTTAAGCTGACACTGCAGAGAAACGCAAACTAAATGATGCTTTCCATAACTTCGGGGCTTGCTTCGATGTAGAATCAGGACGGAAGGTCCTTCAAAGTGGCAACTGCAAGGCTCTGCTAATGAATCTTGCTTTATTTCAGCACAATAACAAAAAATATAATTTCATGCAGAATGGAGAGGGATAATAGCACTTATGAATCAATTTCAATTTTTAATATGGCTGTTGGAAAAAAACCTCCTAAATTGTGTGGCATTTGGGAGCGTCCCAATATTTGGAGGCATGCAAATAAACAAACACCTGAAAACACTGCCTATCAGCTAAATCAAAGCAAGGCTGTCTTACCACAAAATATTGTTTCAACTTTGCCCGCTATTATTGTCATTTTGGTCATAAAACTTGACGTACAGCTGGAATTTAGCCTACAGGTAATGCAACACCTGAAGAACACTAATAATTTGCAAATTATGCAGTAGCACTATCTTCCTTTATTTCATAAAAGTATCACCGGATACGTTCCTTGCTATAAATGGCACATATAGTCATTATTTTGTTCTCTGTTTGCACCATTTAAGAAAACATCTTTCAAAACAGTTTATAACCTCCAGAAATATTTTCATTTATACTGACTTTGGGGAAATGCAACATTTTGGTAAGAGCTAATAGACCATTGTCAAAGTATTCAGTAGCTTCAAAGCTGAGGATGGAAGACTGTGAACAAGGGGAAATTAGATCTGTATGTAAGCTTGTGGTTTTTGTAGCACTCAAGTCAAATGAGGTAAATAGTGACCCTAAACTCAAATGGGTTGTATATTCACATCAGTTTTGCTGATCTGGAAGCCAGTGTTTGCAAAGCCAGCATAAATCCCTATATCCAGCATCTTAGTCCTGTATGTTCAGCATGCAGGACAAAAGGTGTGCTCTTGAATCTTTTCTCCTTTCTGGTCACTTCTTCTGATTTCCCTCTGTCAGAGGCTTCCATTTACCCTCACACACCTCTGAGTCTCTCCCTTCTATCACTTGCTGTTCATTTTCCCCATTTTTCAGTCTTATCTCACTTATCACTGTACACCCAAGAATTTCCCCCCCACTGCAGTTTGAGGCAGTCCAGAGCTTTCCTCTTCCAGCCCTGATGACCAAAGCTGTGTCATAATTGTGAGAAAAATTTGGCCTTATCCCTGCTATTCCAGGCTGCACTGTGCTGCCTCTGACTGCTGACTGAACACACAAAAGCTACCCAGTCACACCACGGAGCTCTGGGGGGACAGAAGATGCCTGAGAGTTTTCCCTGTGTTTCCCCAGTTCAGTAGGCAGCTACCAACTCTTTTCTGAAACTATATCAACAGCCATTTTTGAAGAGTAAAAACAGTCAAATATGTGGAAGAGAACACATTCAAACTCTAGACAAATATTTGTCTCGGGTTCCTCTTCAGAGGATGCAGTCTAGACCTTTAGCAAAATGATACCAAAAATGGTTTTGTTAGGTGAAAGAAACATATGTGACCTCATTTTTAGGAGTATTAGACTGTCTTTGCACATATGAGTCCAATGAATATAATTTTACACTTACTGGAACAGTAACAATTGAGTAACATAATTCCTGCTATGCTGCAAGATCAGAATCTATGGCCATAATTTACAATACCACTTAAAAAAAAAAAAGTTAATTAGAATTTCCAAATCCTTTCAGAGTTTCAAGGTTTTTTACTTTAAGTCTTACTATACTGTTAAATCTTGTCTGAAAATATTTCAGACATTCATAAATTAAGTAATATGCATTATCACTATCAACAGGGCAAAGCTGTAAAATACTCTGGCTAAGAAATCTTTCTGTAAGTATTTTTAGTATCTAATAAAATGATTGATAATAAAAGATTATTATGGCAGGAAGGTTTTCTGAAGAATTACTAAAATAATCTCAGTTTATATTGACTTTAATGAAGTAAGCACAAGTGTAACATGTTGCCCAAGTATGTATATAATTACAATAAAGATAAGAAACATAAGAACTGAGCCTTCAAGGATCTATCTGGAACATAAAGATGGTACTCAAAAAGGGTGTTTGCAACAGGAAAATAACTGTCCCCAGTTGTCTATTCATGACACAGGGAGAGTATACATGAACGCTGGAGAGCTCTGGTTAATGGGTGCTGCTTCTTCAGCACAGCTCTGCAGCAGAGGCAAATCATAAACAAATGCCTGTATAAACCAATTTTTCTTTAATAAGATGTGCACACATAATATTTTATACAGAAGAAATAGGGCCAGAGCCACAAAACCAGTTCGATTTACTGCATTAGACTCATGTAGCTAGGGCAAACTGAGCAATAAAAGCAATCTTGCTGAATAGGAGTAATTTCTCCTAAATCAAATGATCACTGTTACATTGCATTATTAATGCAATTAGTGTCTGTTCTTACTTAGTGCATGTTAATGTGGATTTACAATTAGAGATTAATTGTTCATATTATGGATTTCTATTTTTGTAAGTCAAAGCTGTTCTAAAGTAATGACACATGCAAAAATACAAATCACAATAATTTGCATTCATTTGCAAAGGATAAGGTTTTTTTTATAGGCAGTCCTTTTCTGTGTACTTTACTTCAACTGACCAGGTAGCAATTTATGCACTGCCTTTCATGGTTTGGTTAAAGTGGTTAACTATTAAAAGCTATATTCACAAATGTAGTTGTGGTCTAATTTCCATTTAAGAAGCATTTCTAAGGCTTGCACATGCTTCATGAACACTTCTGAAGCTTTATTGCTTATGGTTTGGGAATGCTTTAGCTTGTCAGTTTAATCTCAAAATTCTAAGAGAATACCCTTGCATTGGGCCAGCCCTGGTTGCCTGTGAATTTCATCTTATACAATATGCTACTGACAGAAAGAGTATACCCTTTATTTGTACTCCTATTCAAGCTCATTTAAATCATTTGGAATAATATTGAAGCTTGGGGTCAGCCTTTCCTATTGAGATCTGTTCAACTTCTATTTGTGCCTTATCAGCAATTTTGAACAAGGGCCTGGAGTGCTATATACATCTCAAACTTATCCTTGCAGATTTGGATTAGAGCAGGCTGTGCTTTAAGTCGTTCAGGAACCTTGCTGCTCCACAGAGTGTATGTGGGTAAAGTCACGGAATGAGTAATTGAAAACTGTAGCCTGAGCAGGTTTTGTAATCTTCCATCAAGTCTGTCAAAAGTAGACATCTCTTTAACACAGATTCATCCTATCCAGATTGCAAGGATACAGTCACAGGAGTGGATAATATTTTGGGGAAAGTAAGCATATCCAGATGATTCCAATAAAGGTCAGATTCTACATCTTTTCTTGATCTATAAACAAGAAAAAGATGAAGCACAAGTTTTGAAAGCCTTTCTAGTGTAACTACTAGCTAAATACTGTCCTTTCTAATTCTCGAGCATCTGTTCCTAATCAGCTATGAACACTAACATGCCCCTTTTTGTTAGGATCTCTGCTAAAGTATTTAGAAAGTCTGCTGAAAAAAGGGCCTTGAAAGCACAGGTGCTTCTCCCTAGGATAAGACTCACACTTAAATGCTGGGGAAAAGGGTTTCTCAATTCCAAAACCTACTACAATTGGTTATCAGTACTCAACTTCACATTTTTGCTTTCAGTTTCTGTGGTACACCATTTGTAGAGTGAAAAATAATTTTAAAATCTTTCCCTGAAACCCTATGCTATTACATTAATGGGTCAGAATATTAAAAATTGTCAATCCAAAAGGTAGAGGGAGATTGAATACCATAACTAGAAAATGCAAGGCATTCGATGGGCTTCTTTATATCCCTCCTGTGAGTACAAGTACTTATTTTCATCTCTAACCTCCTTCTTTCTTCTGTCCTTGTGTACGCTTCTTTCTCTGCACACAACTCACTCCAAACCCCTTTTCCTCATTTTGCTGATTTAATTTATAAGAATGCTGCATATTTGACCTGCAAGGGTTTGGATTGACCAGAAGTTTTACTGTGATTGGTTAGATACCTCATGTCTGGAAGGGAACCTAAAACTGTGGAGGAGACATTGCTCTCTCTGGACTATTTATATAATTCTAAGTTCACCTGGCGACTTCTCTAAAAAGATACCTTAATAACTGAAATATATATAGATGAGAGAGTGCTGAGATGATTCTCCTTTTTAAACACAATTTATCAGAATTTATATATACTCATATATTTTTTTGTTATCAGCTCTTACAGTAATTTGATGAAGCCTGAAACTGAATTGCTTTGGTCTGCTGAAAATACCACCCTAAACTTTTTGAATCAAATCAGGTCTTTATTTTGAGCTGTTCTGGATGTGCAGATTCTCTCATTTTTATTTAGGAGAGCACTTGGTGGAATTTCTTAAATCTCTGCACTAGAGATATAAAATGTCAGAAATGTAACTCACAAAAGGAACTTAGTCTCTATGCCTTAACTAGGATTTTTTTCATTAAAATAATCTGCAACTTCAAGTGTTCGGGAAACTTTACTGCTCTAAATACAATTTTTGAACTGCAGCCAGAAGCAGCTGCTAGTACTTTTGTTGAGAGGAGCATTTTAACCAATCTCAGGATATGACTCACTGAGGTGATAATCATTCACCTCAGGCAGCTTGTTTATTGTGGAAAGTGATTCAAGCAGCAAAAGAGAGCCCTGAAGAAAATCCATTGCAAGCTGGGGGTCACAGCCCTGCTACAGCCATATGTCCCAGGTTACAGAGACAGTCACGGCCTTGTTTTGTGGCTGTGGTGTAGCTGGATTCAAAAAACCCTGATTAACGTCCTTCATCTTCTGGTGCAGGTTTCTAACCAGGAGGCAGCTTTCTGAGGGTAGTTCCTCTGGCTGGATCAGGGTGACAGAGGACACTGAGAAGAGGCAGCTAGGTATAGCTACTTACTGCCTTTACACTTTAGAAACCAAATAAAGGAGTCAACTGAAATATTATGACAAGTTCAGTGTTATAATTAAATATAAAATGGTGTCTGTATTTTGGATTCCTGATAATGGAAGCCAAAATGTTTTCTTGAGCACTGGAGGGCACTGCAGCACCGGGGAAAAAACATGCTTCAGAATGACATTTCAGAAAATAATGACTGTTTGCAGAAATGAGGAGGGGCAGGGGGATCAGAAGGCAGCAGAGCACCAATCATTCATTACTGATCTGGCACACACAGTTTCCTTTCAGCTGGAAGTGTTACAACTTTATATAGCCCTGCAAAGGGCACGGCAAACATCTATATAGGCAGGCTCTGTAGACTCAGATATGTGCCTAACATGCCCTTTTTAAGTAAGCTCATTTTCCTTGAGTACTTGAATTGATTCTTTTTTTTTTTTTTTTTTTTTTTTTAATGTATTACAGTATGTTTGAAAATTCAGTGAACAAAATACACAGTTAATTCTGCCCACCCAAAATACAGATCCCAGTAGACTGGTCCTCAGTTTTGCAGTTTCAGTGTGTTCATCAATCTGTCCATGATATAAACCTCAATTAGATTGTTCTTTGTTTAGTGTTTCCCTAAAAACCAAGATTGAGTGTCACGCTACTTCTTTATTCCTTCTTCAGAAAAGTCTTTTATGAGCAGCTTCATTTCTCTGCGTTTAAGGGAAGGAGAGAATCTCATTAGGGGTGATGGCTCTCTCCTGCTTAAGAGAGCCAACAAAGAAACACAAAATATTCTCAGTAGTAGAAAAAGGGTTGCTTAAGGGCATATTTAAGGTTTTTTCAGAGAAATTTTTCCTGTGTATCTCAGAAGAAAATCAGAGACACAGGGCATAGGTGTGATGACATTCTTACATCTGCAGTCAGAACACTGACTATATAAAAAATATAGCTCCTTAGTTTTTTGCTTTTCCTCCCACTTGCAGCATTTATACTCCTTTTAAACTCCAGTTGTCAATTATCTTCCACCTTTCATTTTAATATGTTGACATTCTGTCACTTTCCATGTTATTGGTCTTTAAGTTTTGTTTACATCTTATTCCTCTTACATTACAGTTCTTTCCCTTCATCCTCCATTTTATTAGGAGGTCCCCTCAGTCCTTTTGCTTGCCAGTTTCCCATGCCCTATCTCACCTTCTATTCCTAATTCTTCAGCCACATCTCAAGCCACTGCTTCTGGTTTCATCTTTGATCCCCTCTCCCCTCACACACCCACTTTTCTCCTTGCTATAGGTTTCCTCAAGCTCAGAACCTTCTTCTGTTAGTTTAGGAGATGCCTGGCTACAGCTCTCCCCTGGTAACTCTGCTGAGGTCACTCACCCGTTAATAAGGAATGAGAGGCTGACAGCAAGAGAAGTAATCATTAAGAGAGGAGCAAGACTGTGGTGCAAAACAGGTTGTAGTGCTAATGCAAGAAATAGGCAGATAGATCTCGTAGGATTTCTGTGAAATTGGTCCCAAACTCCAGTTTCATTCCAAGAAGCAAGAACAGCTTTTACCTCCCAGGCTGCAACAACTTTGGGCATGCAAAACACGGATTTTTTAATGTCTGTTTCAAGGTAGCAAGCAATGGTTTTACTGAGCAGAAAGCTTTGCTACCTTATGAAAAAAAAAAAAAAAAAAGAATGGCCAATACAATTACGTACAGTAGATAGTGTTAGCTCCCAGAGCCTGGAATAAGGTATCAGGAAATAAATGCATTTGTCTTACAAGACTGTGATCTTCTGTCCCATCCATGCTGGGCTACGTACCAAGTTAAGAAAGCAGAGTTAAGTGTGCTTTAGGCTGGTGACAAAGACCAAATCAAGCTTTTTTTCTGGCTGTAAATCACATTCTGTGCCAGGTTTCAGCAATATAAGCTGGTTAGGCAGAACTGAACATGAAAAGAAAGTGAAACGGTTATTTTGATATTGTAATATTTATATCAATGTGAATTAAAAAATTGTATTTTAAGCTGCATGAAGTTATTTATCAATATAAGTTAAGCTTTCAAAAATCATTGTGCTAATCAATGATGGGAGGAGAGAAGCAGGAGAAAAAGCCAGAGCTATTTTTGTGCTTGGCATCACCAACTCTGTCTTATGATAACATTATGCTGGAACCATTCATTCACTCATTGCCCAGCCAAACTTGTTTAGATTAAAAAGGTCAATTAAAAGTGCAGAATAAAGATTTCATTATTCTGAAATGATGTAGCAGCTGGAAAATACAAAATTCTATTTATACAAAATACTGTTTTCAGGAGATGGCAAGTCTGTACATTGTAGTACAAACTGAAGAATTTGTTCTGACATAATTTTGATATAAAATCAAGCGTATTTTTATGCTCTAAATTGTTTAACTGTTCAGGTGCTAAAAAAGACCTATGCGTCCCTTCTTCATAGCAGGGTGAATAAGCTAATACTTCAAGGGATGGAAATAGAGGGAGATGTGTCTTTCAGAATGGTGCCCCTCCTCACATGCATGTAAACATGACAGGAGAGGGAGAGGCTATGCCTTGCTTTCACCCCTGAAATATGTTGCAGTAAATGCAGTTTGACAGTGCAAGATTCCTCTTTAGAGCAAGGCAGACCTAAGGATTATAGATGGTGCTATGGACTGTTTTTTTGTAGGTGGTTGCTCAATTTTTATGACATGGGCTCATTTCCTGCCTAGGAGAATGTCATGTCTGTACCACAAGGCAATTCTCCCTCTTTCAAATACCTAAGGTAGCTCCAAACTGTCTGGCTGTCTGTGCTGGTGAGTACAAATGCTTAGATAGGGTGTTTGCCTTCTCTTTAGTTTCCTTGAGGGGTCAGGTTAATAAATGCTTTCAGTTTGATTATATCTGATTCTGGAGATGGTTTATTTGCTGCTAAGCTGAACCTTTCTTCTTCACTTTGTGGGTACAGACTTCTTTTGAAGAATCTGAAAAATGTTTCCAATTCAAAATAATGTGAATATACATGAAATATTTTAATTGTTTTCAACGTATATTGTTAATGCTGCAGATAGCATAAAAAGCTGATTTGATTATGCCCAGCGTTATTCAGCAAGGGAAGTGCATTCACTCCATGTTGCTAGGCTACCAGTCTTATTTACAGATACTCAGAACCTTCTAGGGCAGAGAGAGCTGAAAAGCTTCAAGAGCAGATGTAAGAAGAGGAAATAATAAATGGCACTGATGATGCATTAGAATTCATTTTAATGTGTGTTGTACTGTGGGATCCCAGTGAGAGAACAGGCATGGAGAAAACACCTCTGCACTTAAGTAACTCATCACACTGCAAGCAGGGAGAGCAGGAGGGAAAGAGACCACCAGAAATCCACAGTAGTTAAATCAGTTGTCAAATTTAAGACAGGTTTTTGATTTTGGAAGTCATCAGTAAGCCACCAAGTATGTATATAAAACCAGGAAGATGCTCCTATAGAGTTGTCTATAAGATAAAAATCCACTGTTGATAGATGTTTAGTTGGGCTAGCCTAATAAAATTGGGTCCTATTTGCTTTTTATTGTCACTCTTCTAGCTAGACACAGACATGCCTTGGGGCATCCCTTGTATAGCAATGAACTGAGCTATCCAGAAAGAGAAGCCTTGCCTCCTATGGGCCTCAGCTTATTTTGGAGGCTTGACAAGCAACAGCAGTGCTACAACTACAAAGCAAACCTAGCCACACCACCTTATATCTTGTCCCTAGCGTCCTTCATCAGCTTTGCCTCTGCTTTCTTAGGAACAGTGACCGAGCTGAGTTCCTTCACCCACAATACTGTCCCACAGGTCTGGATGTGGCAGCAGAACTATGGGTTGTGACATGGTCCACTGACAGCCTCAGAAGACCCAATTTGATTAGGCTATCTATGCTATTGAAAAGATGAAGAGAGAGACCTGAGGCACAACATTTAGATGGGTCCACAAGCTCCCAGCATCACACCACTGCAGCCCAGACAGGAGATGGACTTGGAGCCAAGCACTAGAGCACCATGACCGTGGCTTAGGGAAAATACAGGGCCCAGAGCTTAGAGGTGCCCCAGGCCCATGGGCAGAGGGTACGTGGCTGGGAGTACCATGTGGAGGCCTCTCAGTGCCATCTGGGCCTTGGCATTCTTAATCCATTTTATGGGTTTCCCAACAAATAAAATGGCAACACACAGGGGAGGATAAAAGCACTCAACTCTGAGTTACTGAATGTTGGGGGCATCACCTAAGTGCACGGAATTCCCATGCTCCCAGTTTAGGCAGACTCAATGTGGTTTTTCACTAATGAAACCACTTACCTGCACAGAAAACAGTCTGATTCATGGTCTATGAGCCCATCAAATACAGGGCAGAAAACAGATATTTTGCAAGATAAGTCCTGTCCTGTGAAGAAATAGGTATTTGCATCTCCACAAGAAATCACCTCTACAAACATAACAGCTTTGGCCTCAGATCTAATGGATTTAGAAACATTTCTCTTGGTATTGCTACTGTAAGGTATGTAAATGTACGTATGTTTGCGCATCAGCAACCTTAATGAAAAAATTCCTACAGATATGCAGGAATGCCTTCTTCAGCTGAAGAAATAGGGAAGGAAATTTGCAATGGTGAAATGCTGCAGTTGGGGTGCTAACCATAGCAGTACTGTAAGCCTGATGACTAAAACTTGCTGAACACCGTTGAGTCATATGAGGCTGTACCTCCCCTGCCCTGGCTGGCTGGGCCCGTTCATGTCAGTGTGAATCAGTGCTGGAGAGGCAAGAGCCTCTCAGCTGAGAAAAAGAACGCACTGGAAAACAAAGAGAGAAACGGGTAAAATGTGCTTACAGCCTGCTCTCTTTTTTTGCAGCTGGAATACACTAACATCCATCACTTAAATGTTTAAGGCTCTATTACTCAAGCAGAGCAATGGCAGTAGCTGCGGGCACAGAAGCAAATTTTACTCCATTAACCCTCAAATACCACCTGGAGCAACTTCCCATCTTCTCTGGAGTTCCTTTATTTTATCCTGCTATAAAAGGACAGAGCTTTACTCATCTAATTCAGTCACAGTGGGTGAGAGGAAAAGAGGCAAAATGTGTAGGTAGTATTGAACGCAGGGAAGCTGTTAATACCTTCCATCTCACAAGGAAGGAGCTGTGAGGCTATTTGTCCTTGACAGGCTCCCACAAACAGCAGCCTCAGAACTCTGGCAGGTCATTGCCCATGACACAGGTCTGAGCCCAGAAGCCTGACCCGCCTTGGGTGCTGGCTCAGGAGATGTGCAGCCTCTCTCAGTCCAGAGTGCCCAGGTAATTGCTGTCATGCACCCTCTCTGCAGAGGAGGGGGCCAGCAGTGTGTCTGCTGGTGTATCTCACCATGTTGCCCTCCAGCAACAGTGGGCACAGTCATCATCTCAGGTTACCCTCTGCAAGGAGATGCACCTGAGCCACTTGGCGTGTGTGGCTGGAGTGAAGGGCTGCTCTTCCATCACAGGGCCCTCACTCTGCACTACTTAAACCATGTATCCTGTCAGTGCTGCTTCAGTGGCTCCAGTGAGGGTCAATTTGCTCTACACCAGGAACCTTATTCTATGGGGCCTCATCCTGTGTGCACAGTGATAGAAAGCAGGTACCTACTCAGTGTTGTAGCTATTGTGGGATGCTGCAAATGTGTGTTGAGGGGCACCGAAAGGTTCTTCCAGACTCACCCCAAATAAAGACTTTCTTGTTTTAGAGATGCCATTAATCTCTTTAGGCACCTTTAGTGTTTGAAGAGTTTGGATTAGTGACTTATGGAGATGCTTTACAGCTTATCTGTCCTAATACAGACCTTAATTTCTCTGGTTGTTTTTACCATGGTAACTAATAGCACCCTCTGGCAATGAACATGGATGTTTCTATAGATACGCATTCTCCTCATGCATTCTCCTTATGCAAGTCTAATGCTTGATATTGGGTGCTTGGGGGGAAAAGTGGTCTTTTCTGGAAACTACTAGGAGTCTTTGCTGCATTCAATTTATTATGGCATTAAAATTTAGAGTGTGATGAAATATTTGGGAAGGAAATTAACGTATCAGCCATGAAGTTTTCCATACACAAGGCTGAATGTCCCCAAAGAATCTCAACTTCCATGATGAGTCCTTTAAATTTTTTCCTTTTTTTTTTTTGCACTCTAACGTGTAACTGTGTTTTTAACTATTATAGAAACATTTAGTAAAAGTGGAGGATTTCTAAGATTATTTAGAAGAATTGAGTTGTAATTTATCTACTGATTTTAGCCAAACATGTGTGACTGGAAAGTTATTACTTCCTAGGAAATTTATACAGAAAATATAGAAATCTTACATCATAAATTCTTTTATTTAAACTGAGCTTATTCTTTTTTTAAAGTAACTGTTCACTTTCTTTAAGATACATCTCATTTTCTTAAGTGACAAAATAGAAAAAAAACCTAAAACCCCCTGTCCTGATACTGAAAATTTAATTTTCATTGGATGTAGTTTAACTTTTAAGAGATGGGCTGTTTTCTTGATTGAGAAGAGTCAATCAATTTAATCAGGTTTTGATCAAAGCCAAACCAATTAATAGACCTTAATATTCAAGGAGGAGAACATTTAGCCCGGATAAAGAAGAAAAATGCCTTCAATTGTCAGTGACTGTTAGCTGAGAATTATGTAATGCCCTGAAACACTTAGGTGAAATACTCCTCATTTATTCCTCCTAGAGTTTCAGGCCGTTTGTTCTGTACAATCCACATTCCTGTTGCATCCACTGGTCATCTGAAACTGATTCCTGCAACATACCCTATCTTGAGATAAAAATATCAGCAGATCACTGTGAAACAGCTATGAGATTTACTGTACTATACCCAGCAGGTATTTCCTAAGTGTCCTTTCAATAACTGGGACCCAGTGTTGAAGAAGTTGAAGAAGACAACTTTGGGTATTCCCATGGCCTTCTTAAAGGAAAACTGGCATGAGAAAACAATGTAGTAGTTATTCAGTGCATTTTGAAATAATTTCAGACTACTAGCTTTCAGGTAGTTCCCATGTGAACTTATAATTTCTGAAGTTTCTGTTTTTAATGTTTTACCAGAATTTTTAAAAATTTTGTTTTCCTAGGCCTAGCACAGATAAACTGTTGGAGCGAGAGATGAACTGAGGACCTGGAGAGATTCTAGAATCCAGATAAGATTCCCTAGTTATTTCAGTGAAAGCATTTATTCCTACTTTGTATATTTTTTTTTCTGCTTCCTGAATCTAGAATAATTTTCCAGGAAAGAAATTCCTTTTCCTACTCAATTCTTTTTCTTTTAAGATTTTTTTTTCTTTGTGCTATTTTGGAAAAGTAATAAGATGCAAGTAGGCTATCCTTATCTGAAGTGGCTTTATAAGTAGGACAAAGTCTGAATCTCTTAGCACAAAGTTGCACAAAAGTAAAGATCTCATTTTTTTTTTTTTTGCAAAGTTTTACTGCTATTTGTATTATGTAACAACACAATACATGGCTAAATTTAAACATAACTTCAAATAAAGAAGGTAGCATTAATTCTTTTGTGCCTCATCTGATTTTAAAATAAACAATTGTGAGACTCAATTGTTTCTTTTCTTTTTTTTCAGATGTTTGTTCTGAACCCTTCAGCTATGCAATGCACTTGGAACTATCATTAGAACAGACTTTTGTATTAAAAAAACAGAAGTGTCTTATTAAAAGCAGACTGTATTACAGTGACATTTCTACTCAGCTTTTGTTCAGAAACAGCAAATGCACAGATTAGATGCACAGTTGTATAGGTACACAAGAGTGGGGGTGGCAAACAGTTAATCGAATTTTTAACTCCAGAGAATGTTTGGGCTGTAGTTTCTGGATGCAGTCAATCTCGTCAGGTTAGGTGCCTTCTCTGTCTTCCCTAGACAATTTTTCTGCTCAGTCTCATGTCTCACTAGAGATATCAACCCGTTCTGTAAGGGAGAAACCCTCCTGTTTTCGTTATGTTTCTGTTGTGGCTCTAGGCTACAACAGAGTAGAGCTCTGGGCTCTAGCTTGTCCCATTTTTTTCCACTACCTTGTGCTAGTGATTCACAACATCTTTGCTGTCAAAAAGCCACAGTTTTTAGTGGGAAAGTATGTGACGTAACCGGGTCAAAAGGAGGAGAGGTGATTTCAACAAAGGACTATGACATATCTCCATCTGTGCAGTTCAGCTGTCACATGTAGCATCACGGATGGGATCTAAAAGTGTGCTAATAGGTTGGAAAATTTCCGAGGTATGTAAACAGTAAATGCTTCTTTTGATGTATGGCTTGCAAAATATTGTACCAACCTTAAAAATGACAAAAAGAAGTTTTGTGTAAATTATGGGGAGAAAGTTCTGAAGAGAAATGGAGAGAGTCTGAAATTAAAAAAGGAGGTGCTAAATTTGTCAGCCATTGAAGTTGGAGATGACTTGGAAACACAGAAAATCAAATAGGATAATTACTTCTTGTAAGTATCATCTTGAATTTCTTTTTATTGTCTTATTTTTCTGTTTTGCAATCTTGTCCTCAGGAGCCCTGTACTTTGTCAAAGGAAGGCACACTTAAGCCTGCCAGGTTGCAGATGGAACCAAATGAAAATGGATCTACTAGAGGTATACACTACCTCAGGGCTTAAAAGTCAAGTAAAATTTTCAGTTTGGATATTCCTGGTCCTGAGATGTGTTTAGAGAACTTGGGAACTGCTGTACATGTCCTGCCTAGCCCAAAAGGTTATGAGAAATTTTGTACCATTGGATGTTAGGTCACTGTAAACTTTCCTGGTGGGCATCAAATAGAACTGTAGGAATTCAGCAAATGAAAATTGTCTTATAAGAAGTGTTTTTAAAAATAAGTTAAATATTTCTCTGGCTAACCAAAAGCAGCTTTGGTATGGCAAGTGGTTTACACAGTGCAAGCTTGCATATGTCCACAATGCACTGCCAACAGAGCTAATGAACCCTCATCTGCTAGGTGTAAAACTGATGTTCTAATCTGTAGAGGAAGATAAAATGTCATATTTCGCCATGCTCCTACATGATGTTTACATGAAGATTGCCAAAGTGTGTGTGGTTCACTAGAATGTGACACACTCTCTTTTGCTTTTGAGGTACAATGATGAATTGAAGTATTTCGAAGAAACATAGAATCATTAAGTTTGGAAATGACCTCCAAGATTATTGAGTCCGACTCTTAACTGAACATCATCATGTCAACTAAACCATAGTACAAAGTGACACTTCTAGTCTTTTCCTGAACACTTCTAGGATCGTGACTCCATCATCTTCCTGAATAGACGTTCCAATGCTTAACCACCTTTTCCTAAAAGATATTCTTCCCCATGTCCAACTTGAACTTCTCTTAGTGCAGCTTGAGGCCATTTCCTCTTGTCCTGTCGCTAATTGCTTGGGAGAAGAGACCAACCTCCACCTTGCTACAACCTCCTTTCAGGTAGAGAGCAATGAGGTCTCCCCTAAGCCTTCTTTTCTTCAGGCTAAACATGCCCAGGTCCTTCACTCATTTCTCATGTGACTAACTCTCTATACCCATCACCAGCTCTGTTGCCTTTCTCTGGACATGCTCCATCACCTCAATGTCCTTCCTGAAGACAGGGGTCCAGAACTGGACACAATACTCGAGGCATGGTAAAATTTATTAAAGATTAGGAGAGAAAAATTCTCATTGTTTCAGAAGATACCTAAAGATAGCTTTATTTGTTTAATTTTTCAAGAGATAGATTATATTGTTTTGTATTTGCTCAGCCATGAGAACACTATTAAGAATTACTTGGGATACAGCATACACTGTTCATTCTTAGGAAAGGAAACTGCAGCTAATTTGGCAAGATTGGTGTCTGAATCTAAGATGTAAAGCTTCTCCTAATGTGGCACACAATCTATTTTGTGCATACATCACCAGTAGTAGAGCTGCAGGCAGAATAGGCTTCAAAGGACTATAGAAAATGGCTCATGTTTTTCCAGGGGAATTTTTGACATCTAGTAATGCAACCAAACTGCATTTTTAGAAGAGATCACATTTTATTTAGATTTTATTTAGTTATTTTCTTCTGCGAGTAAACAAATATTGTATTACCAGGGTTGTTTAACTGTTCCTCTGATGACAGAATGACTTTTGAAAATCTATAATCCAGGCAGGATCTTGCAAAGGTTTACAACAATTCTAAGCACTTATGTATCTCATGCTTATGGACAAGGAGAGACTGATATATTTTTCAGCACTGTTGAAACTTATATATGTTTTTATGCCCTGCCACTGAAATCTCCTGTAATAGCCACATTAAAGTCATTGCAATGGCGTGACTTATGCTGTATAACTGTGAACAAGGAAATTGCTTATGTGAGGAAAGGGATTTTTGCCTCAGCTTATTCTGGGGAAAAAAGAGGAAAAAGTCTTTAAACTCATGAAACTCACTGTGATACTGAAAGTGATATATCTAAGCCAACAACTAAATATTCATTCTATAAAAGCTCTATGCTTTGGTAAAGGGAATGATAGCAAATTATCCTAATCAAAAGTTGGATAGACTGCAAATTGCATAGCATAACACTATTTGCTGTCTGCAAATTTTGGGCAGCCTGGCAACACTTCTTTGCACTCCTTATGTTTCATAAATTATTGAATCATACAGCAGTAACTTCCTGGGCTGTATTTGTTATGCATGGTTAAAATGTCTTCCCTCTCTAGTCCAAGAGAATGAAGTAACAATCTAATAATTGCATAAGCTTTAAAACAGACTAGTCATTTAAAACCAATTAGTATTAATGGGGTGTTCCTCCATGGCTATCAGCTCCTTTTTTTATTTATTAGAAAATAACATTATCAGATAGTAAAAGTTGTCAATACCCATAAGATCTTTCTGTAAAAAAGAAAAGAAAGCTGAAAGACTGCTGTTATATTTGTGACTATATATGTGTATATTCAGAGAAAACCAGAAAAAAGTACACTGAAAGTAGAGCAAAATTCTTTCTATGACAATGCCAACAGTAAAGAGTAAAATTAGAATATGCAATAAACCAGCAAAAAGATGACAATGTGGTTTCTTTCTGCAGAACACAGTGACAGCTACAAGAAGCTGTTCTTGCTGATCATGATCTTTGCCTCTCTCCTTTCAGTTTGAATTCCAAAAACCAGAACCTCTTCCACATTGGCTGTGGCATAATGGTAAGCAAGGGAGAGCTGTTGTCTTTGCTTATATACAGCCCTGAAGGAAAGCAGCTACCATCTGATGCTCAGCAATACTCAAACTTCTCCAGTCCACAGCACAGAAGGAAATTGTCACTAGCTGCCAGAAAAACATCAGGTTTTATTTCTCTGCAGCATGACCTGGTTGCAATTGTGAAGATGGACCAATATGAAGAAATATGGAGTTTATTTCTTTCACAATTGAACAAAGCATGCAAAAATAATCTTGACATCAGGGTATGTCAAGAGGTATACTATTACTTTATTTTGTATCCTTTAATGTCATAGTTTTGATCAGAAATTTGCACTGTTTTTAAGAACTTTTCCCCACCTTGCTTTTCTGTATTTTGTATTTAAACTGTCATTACCTCACTTGAGCCTTAGAAGCTCTAACAAAAGACTCTTGCGCAAATTGCTGGTGTCTGTGCCAGCATGGAAGTTTTGTGCTGCAGTGGGTGGCCTGCCTGGATCGTGCAGGATGATGCACAATTGCCCAAATGTTCTTTATACCTTTCAAGAAGTAGGGCTTTATCAAAAGTAAAAGGGAGTTGTCAGTCGTGGATAAGCTGTGCTCTGAGCTGGCCTGGTGTTCTTCTGAGTCAAGCTATGTTCATGAGACACTGTGTTTCTTTACAATTCAACTGTCATTTAAAATCTTTGGAGGATTGAAAATTGGTGGTTTAAAGAAAGTTATTGAAACTGGTTTCAGTGGAACACAATGACCTATGAACTATGTGTCAAATCAGATGAACTAATTTTTTTTCCTGTCCTTAAATGTTGTGAAACTATGAAGCAAATGGCAGAGGCAGTCTGACATTGCTGTGAGGGTCATGATAATTGATGGAGCTGTGTTTCACATGTGATACCCTTCCTACTTTTGTCACTAAAAACAGTTAACCCAAATCTAACTGCCATTAAAAATTCACTATACAGATTTTCTAGCCTGAAACTTAAGGAGAAAATTTATAAAATAATTTCTTTTTCTATTTAAAATTATTTGATTCCATCTCAACATGGTATCTAAGCTTCTGACAGTTGTTTAAAGCCTATCTTATTACAGGCTAAACAGGCAAAATACAAATAATTTATCCTATTTTTAATATATACAAATTCTTTGCATCTGAATTGAAGGCTCTGCTCATCAAGAATTTTGTTTTGTGTGATGGGTACAGAGGATCCCAGGGTAACTTACGGAAACTATCTCAGTATTGGCTGTGAATCCAAAATGTGCTTGTGACCAAATACAATAGGGAGATTCTAACTCATGCCTCTGTTAGAAAAAGGTTACTCAAGCGTTGGCACATTCAGGTGAATCATGCAGCAGACTCTGCATCCACCTGAGCCAGCAATGAGGGACTGGCCCCTCAGATTGCTTTTTCCAATCTCTTTTATCCTTCAGTTGGGCAAACTGGCACAGCAGCTGTCAAACTAAAGAATCTTTCCAAACTGTGTAAAATTATATAATTTATTGTGGCTCAAAAGAAGATTTCAGTGTGAGATTCTGGAGGACTATTGCAAGCTAAGCATTTTCATACAAATAGAGACTTATACAAATAGAGTCCGCTCTTCCCTTCAGGATACTGTATATTACTGCCATCACTGTATCAGAAGTGCAAGTGCCTAGTCACACCTTAACATTGTGTTCAGTCTCTTTGCAAACTCCACTGGAGGGTTTTGCAGATGTTTTAAATAATGGAAGCTAAGGGTTTGGTTAAAATAAAAAAAAAAATTGTTTTTCCACGTTCTACTTTGTACTGAGGAACAATGAAACTTAACTGGAGTACAAGTAGGTCTTTACCTCAGCATGACTAGTGTTGCAAAATTTAGAGTTTTCTCAAAACCCTCACCTCCTGAAACTATAATTGCACAAGAACCTCAGTTTTCTAGGTCAGTGCTGGAAAGAGAAAAGAGAATATAATGTGAACACATCCCTGGAGGCAATTTCCTATTACTTTCAAATCAGCACATTATTGCTGCCTTTATAATTTTTTAACAATTCACTTTGTTACCTTTTGTTAATCACTAAGCTGTTTGGAACCCCAACACATTGTATGTGGTATATCGAAGAGTAAATGGCTTTGAATTGTTAGATCAGTCTTCCAATCTCAAAGTATTCAGCTGAAACCAACTACAGAAGCTGGGACAGAATATATCATCACTGAAATTGTTACTTAACAATGAAATAATCCAAATAGTTTCTGATTTTAGTCAATCTGGATCAGAAATTCAGGCAGTTTTTTAAAAATCTAGTAATCTACCAGGCTCTTCCACACACATATGGGGAAGGTACAAGGAGAGATTCTTAGGATATATAAACCCACAGGAGTTTATGTTTCATGGGTTTCTTTCTCCCATCACTCCCTGAGGTAAGGAGACGACAACAACAACCAACACCACCAAGTTTGTCAGAGACCTCTGTGTGGTGAACATAAACTCTTGCTTTTTCTCTTTTTCTTTCTCTCTCTTCCCTTACGCATTTTAACTCTTATTCTCTCTCTCTCTTTTTTTTCTCTCTTTTCCCTCACACATTTTCTTGGGTGGCATATTTATGCTTTTATGTTGTCATATTACTATAGATAATAATGACCAAAATAGCTCCATGCCTGTTTTCCTTTACAACCAGATTGTTCTAAAATTTACCATATATCTATCTATATATCTATATATATATATCTATCTATAGACATTGATCATCTAGTATCAATTTAATTCTCTCCAAGGGATTTATTAACAGAAAAACAAAAGTTCCTTCTGCCTTGCAGAGTGGAGCATAACAGCTTGTCTCGTGATGATCCTATTAGTTATAGAGACTGTTTGAAAAAAAGAAAACTAACCAAAAGTTTTAAACAGTGGCTGAGATGCAAGACACAGAAGTTATTTGTCTCATAGCTTCTACCATGATGTTTGCAGCATTTCTCATCTTAAGTACTTTCTTTGGAATGCAAATGAGTTTTGCATCCTCTGTATGCAGCAGATCAGATTCCAGAGAATGAAGGTGGGCAATAGAGTATGGGCAATAAGTCATAAAATCATCCATATTCTGCTCAGAGCACTTCTATCCCTTTGCTAGATTTCTTCAGAATTAATAATATCAGCTTCTAGGATAAATGGCTGCTCTTTCACTATGTTTGTTTACTAAAAGAGAACTACCCCACAACATTTTTAATGTTTAATGTAAAATTGAATGGAATCTGTCCCTGTCCTGAACTTTTATTATTTACAGCTGAACTGAGTTGGGTCAGGAAAAATACTGTGGCTGTGAACATGTTCCTAGAGTTCAAAATTTGAACATAATATTATATTCAGATCACAATTCATTCAATTTGCATGACAGAAAACCTAAACTAAAGTTCTTCTATTTAAAAGCACAAACACCATAAATTCTGAAGGACCATGTACTGAGGTGAAGATGGGATCAAAGATAACTTCACACTTGGGCAGGTACAGAAAAGCAGTTCTGTTGTGGAAGTAAGGGATTTTAATTTCTAAGAAAGTATCCCTGGATCATTATTCACAGTAATGATCTAGTGGGAAATCAGAACTTTTGTTGGAAAGTTATAAATGGAAAATGCTAGGTTTTATCACTCATTCTGGCACAAACAGGAGTTTAGTGAGGCAGCCAGGACTGTCAGAAAGTGTTCTCCCTTGAGCAGTCTAAGGAATTGTTATAACATCTTCCCACTAGCACTGCAAAAAGCTATTGCACTTATGTTTTTTTTACCCCTGAAACTAATCTTCTTTTTTTCCTTTATCAACAGATCTCATGTGAGTACATTTGAATGAAAAGGTTTTGGAGATTTTTAATGTGTGAACAGTTCTTCCATGTTGGGAATTTTTGGCTGCCTGGGTATATACGTCTTGAAATAGCAAAATGAACAGAAAGTGTAAAGAAATTATGCTGATCCCAGCAGTCAAATATTGTTTCGGATTCTGTAGACTAATAGTTTTGCTTGCAGTTCTGACCTTTTGTAAGTGGAAAACAGGAAAGAAAATCTCTAGGGTGGGTATTGCTTTTAGAATATAAAAGTAATTCTACATATCTATGTGCAATAGCATCAATAAGCTATGTTTGTTGCTCTTCCTTTTAAAAAGTACTGCCATGAACAGTCAAAATATATTATGTTTTAAGTGGAATATTTTTCTCATAATGATGGACTGAGGTGACTAATCTAATTTAGCAATCATTTATAGTATCATTTCCAGGAAAAGAAAATGACAGCCTTCACTCTCATTTTTCTTTCCATTTCTGAAGATCTTAATTTCTTTGTCATTTTTTTCCCTGTTTGGTGATTTGTATTTTATAATGCATTTTAATTTTGAATTTTCCATTCTAGTATAAATACTCTTGATTAATGCTGAAACACTGCCAGAGATGTTTGCAGTAGAAGGGCTGTGCAATGTTTAAACACTTTACATAAATATTCCTGACATGGAATCCACTCCTCCTCAGCACATCTTCCGCTGAAGTTGCTGATCAAGGGAAGTGCTGGCCATCTGTGATGCTAATGTCAGAAGTGTATTGCTATGTTTTCTAAGAAATCTAATTATCCTTTTAAAGAATAGAGTTTGATACAGCTTGAGAATTTTGTAATAAGGAACTGCACCACATATATCAGTGTTATATTTTTGCAGTGTACAGAACTCATGGTCTTAATTCCCCACCACTGTTTAAAAGGGCGATAATTGCTAAATGTCTTCTATTGCTTCCTTCGTTTCCTCTTGTTAGCTTGCTTTGATTTACAGACAGTCCCAGTGATATCTTGGCTGAAAATCATGTAAAATATGGTAGATGAGTATTCTGAATCAATTGGATTTGTTTTCCTCAAGATTGTTAATGCATCTGCTGGCACATTCAAGCCTTAGCTAAACCCATTAAAAGAACTGACATACTTTTGTAACATTTTGGTTGAAAACCAATTTACTCTGTGCAAAGATCAGGAGACAGACAAAGATATAGGAAGTATTAAATTAATATATCCATCTGTTTTTTAATTCTTGTGTGACTATTATTTTACAAGCCAGTCTTGGAAATGCTGCACTTCCATTTTACCAAAGTCAGTATAGAGGAACCAGGAACACTACCTGATGCATCTTTATGAGTCCTTGTAAGAGTAGTATGACTCTGAAACTAAAACATTTCCATGGATGTTCTCATTCTTTTCAGCTCATTTCACAAAATCAGGAGATGTTTACAGGAAAAAAATTAATTAACACAGTCTGAGTAAGAAACCAACATGTCAGGATAAATATTTTATTTCAAAACTCCAGATTTTCCATTCTTGCCATCAGATATCTGCAGTGTCTTAATCAATTTTCAGGAGTGGGAAGTGAGAAAACAACAGCTAAATACTAGTGTCCAATAATGCTTTTCATCAATACATTCCTAGCCTGTGGTTTCATTTGTGAAAACAACATAGCTGATAATAATCATGGGAAGTTTGGTGATAAACCTAAGTAGGCAAAGTAATCTATTGCTGTTTCCTGTGAAAGACTGCAGCTGTCTTACCCATTCTTTATACTCCCTACTGCTGTTTTACTATGTGCTGCTTTTAGGGACAGCCTTGACTTGACTGCTTTTTACACTGGCACAGAAATAACGTGGCAAGAGTCACACAGGTGAGGCTTTTTGTCCTCTGCATGAACAGTAGAAACCTCTGGAATAGGTACAATAGGCCAGATGTTGAAGAGTTCCAAAGCTTCAGTGGACTCTCAAAGCTTGTCTTCCAGCCACTGACTACTCACAGGGTTAGGTCTCATGTACAGATAACCTGCAAAGAGGAAAGTGATTATTAGAATTTTGGGGAAGGTCTACATCTTGCTAAAAATATATGCCAACCACTATCTAGGGGTTCTGGAAACCAAAGGTTTGTGCTACCAGTTTGTTTGTTTGTTTGTTTATTTTCTTTTCTGTTCACATCTCCAGTGTGAATATGAGCCCAGTTGTACAAAGATAGATAAAAAATAGGCTGCTGAGAGTTAAGGGCGGGCCCCCCCTCCTTAAGCAGGATGCCAAAAACTTGGGTATAAGAATGCAGATGTCTCTCTGTCATCTTAGCCCTGTACTCTACAAACCTAATCTGTCCAGGTCCTGAAATAGAAAGATAAATTCAGAGCTCCTGTATCTAAGCCGTAAAACTGCAGTAAGAGTTCTCCTGAGAGTGGATGTAATGGCTCTTGTGTCTATCTCGTGATGTAAGTGCTAAAAAGAAGAGCTAGTTAGTGGTTTTGTCTAAAGGTCACATGTCTGCAGGTTCTTTTTTTTTTAAACTTTGGCAAAAATTAAGAGGGACTTCTTTTTTTAAATCAAAGGATTGAAAAAGACTTCAATATAAGAATTACAACTTCTTTGGAAACATACATCCCTCTCTTTTTTTCCTATCCCTTTCGTCAACTTAAATAACTGTTCTCTAATTCATGTATTATCTTGATCAATTTGAAATAAAGCTTCCAGTAAATAAATTGTCTGAAGAATGTCATTCAGCTCTGGTAACACTAACTCCTTGCATAATGCTGTTCTCTTACCTGGTGTTTTGCCTTCCCACCATTCTACCTGCTGCTAGTGAAGCCATGGTATGACATGCCTAGAAGGGAACTCTGATGCTAGTGTAAGCCTCAGATTTTTAAACTACTCTGCTGAAAGACTCTTCCCCAGGTATTATTAAACAATCAAAGAACAGTAAAGTCAAAATACTGCCTTGTATGTAAGTATCCAGTCAGTGTTTGCAGTTGTTGAAAGTACTACTAAATTAAAACATTTACCAGACCTTAATTCCAATCCATTCCAAATTACCCCTTCCATGCCAGATGTTTTGTAGGAATAATGTTCTGATAAGTCTTCTTAATTGTGTAAGCAAAATTATCAAAGGAAAAAGAAATGGACTATTAAGAGTGTGAGCTGGAGTGGCATGAAGTATCTCTGCTGTGCGACAAGCACCCCAAAACAACCTCAAATAGAAAAGCTGCTGAAGCTAAAGTAGTTTTAAGTGGCTGCAATATCAAACCTTCTTAAGCATGATTTCAACTATTCTTAAGGGAAAATTTTAATTGTGCCCTTCAGGCAGTTTGCCCCATGACGTCTATTAATATTGGCAGAAGATAAGTGCACGCATCCCTGTGTGACCGTATCGTGTCACTTCATGCCACCACTAGGAGCTGGTACTTATTGGTATATTATCAAGCAGTGGCCTCTGACTCATTCTTTTAGTGGAAAGAGTTTTACTGTTAGTACATCAAAAGAGTCATTGTAATGTTTTTGTCTGTAATGATAAGGCAGCAAAGTGCTGTTCAAATGATACAGAACAGCTAAGTGCTCAGACTTTACTTCTTTTTATAAGGACAAGTGGACAGACTTTAGCTATTAATACCAGATAGAGGAGCACAAGGACATGTCAACGTAAGAGATAAAAAAAGCAATGATTTCATTGGAAACACAATAGGAATCTTTAAAAATGTCTAATCCTTTCTGAAAAGTATGATTACCAAGTCCAAAGAAGGAATTTTCACAATTTGCTCTAGAATCAGACTTGGTTTTTGGAGCCCTGCAAGTAGTTGTATGAAGTGACAATTGCAGGACACTACACTGAATCAACCTCATTATTAAGTGAGGTCTGGAAACATCATTTTTTGCAGGGAAAAACTGAGGAAATTTTAAAATTAAAGTGAATTTGGGAATACTGCCCTGTTACACTAGATACCTGCCTGCCTTAGCAGGCAGAGGAGGGGAGGGGGAGGAACATGTTCCTTGAGTCTTTAAAGAGGGAAGAATTATTGTCATCTTGATTTCAGTTTGGAGCAAAAATGAGTTGTAAAAATGTGTGAAAATCTGTATTATTAAAAGGCATAAGACAAAATCAGTTAATCTGACCAGAATATAGAGAAAAATAATCCTTCTCTCTGAGAAGCTGTATTTGCCGGAAAAGCAGATCCTTGAGCATGTGACTTACATATTCTTACAGCATGTGGTCCATTCCTCTAAAAGGGCTGTCTATATCTGATCCAGGCTTTTGTATCATTATCTTCTCTGTTTAATTCAGATGAACCGTACTAGACCCTGTATTTAGGTTATTTAATATAATTCAAGGTTGGGTGAGTATGTGAGTTATACATAGTCTGTGCCTAGTAAATAGGCAGCCTGTTTTTACTGGAGTGTATCCCAGGGTGGAGATCAGTGACATGCATTTAATTTCACTGCCTTTAAAGTCTGTTTAAGATCAAATAAAATTTATCCTCGCATAAAGGTCCTGCACAGATACTTTTGTGACAGTGATGGCTCTTTAGGCCCTGGAGAAGTAACAAAAGGATAAATAAACTAGCTATGTATTTAACATCTTTCACCTTCTGTTCACCTGCTGTTCCAGGCTGAGTGCTTAGCTCTAATCAGTTGCTTGAAAAAGGAACTCCAGAGTGTTCATTCTTCTGAAAGAAAAAAAATAAATCTGAAATTACACAGTGGATGGATTATAAGAAACAGAAATTGGGGCTCCTGGTTGACTTTTCCACACAGATTTTCAGAATCTGGGAGATAAAGCAGCCTTGAGTCACTGTCGATGACTGTCAGTGTAAGAGGGAATAAACATGACTAAAAGGCACTTGCATTTTGAGAGAGAAGTTGAGATTTAGCTTGCTGTGCATACTATCCAATTATAGAAGCCTTCTCTCTCTTCTTCAGCTTTTGTGGAATGTTCCTCTTTTAAAAAAAAAAAGTTTTTTAAAATGACAAGTCAGTATAAAGGGTCTTAGCCCTCAAGATTTCAAAGCTCTGCTTTCTTCCTACACTTGTAACTGTGATGTGTGAATACCATAGTATCAAGTATCCCTGCTGTTGTAGCAATGTCTTACACTGCTAACAATTTACATGACTATCTCATTTGTATATTTGGAAAATGACTTTGAAATGCCTTCAGAAAGCATTTGGAAACACTTGCTTTCTCTTAAATAAAGCCACATGTACTGACACTTTTTATTTTTGCTAGGAGACAAATTTTTATTTTAAACCTTTAAAATCTTTGTCTCTATATAGATGTCTGTCCCTGAAGTAGCCAAAAAGTCTATGTTAAAAGTTTCAGAAATCAAATTCTGATTGGGCATAGGCCATGAGAAAATGGTTCCACTTAGACAAAAAATATTTAGGATTTTTCCTTCAGATCTGTTTTAATACAGATACTAATCGTGGACCACAATGAATATTTTTATAATGTGCAGATAAATACTGCATCTTTCACAAACAAATTTGACAAAGTATTCAACAAAGTATTTTAAAATCTCATTGACCTCGATTTTCCAGTGTGGTTGGAAAGAGAAGATGAGATTCTATAAAAGAAGATGTCATTATCTTGTCTGTCTCAACCTAAAATTCTTTGGGCTAACCTAGTCACTTCGAACTTTTCCACTTCATATTCCAGAGTTTATACATGCAGTCTATTCTGAATATTATCAGCACTGATTGTCTTTGTGAAAGTCATTGGTAAAAACATTACAGCTCTTTGAACTGCTAAAGCCAACATTTTAATATTTTAGTTGCTTCATAATACAGTGAAATTCCTGATAAGTAAAAGTTTCAAAAACTGCAAGGGTGTCTAAGAATACAAAAGTAGCTGAGTAGGATGCTTAGTTTGATATCAAGGTCAAGCAAAATAATCGGAAATGCTGCTGTGGGATGTGAGGATTATTAGCTGAAGAATGTAAGCACAATTAATGACAGTCCATGTGCTTGTTCCTTTTAATTGAAAACCACTCCTGTCAAATAAACCAATCTATCAAATAATCATGAGTCCACAAGGAGACAGAATCTAACAGTCTTCATGCTTGGTATTTTAAGTACAAATAGGTGAATCTTAGCTTGATGAGGTCATTAAAAAGTGTTACAGCTCAGCTTCACAGTGATCTATTATCCCATATGGTGATTAGCTCTTAGGTAGCTCCTGTGTTAGTGTTGCAGCTAATAAATGTCAATGTCACTGTCTGAACAACTTGTTTTTCAAATACAAATTCTCTCTTTTTCATCTTTTGCCAGATAGTTTGCAGGTAAACAGTGATCTATGGATGTGTGGTCTTTTGTCTTTGCACCCTCTGCAAATTCTCAGCTTCCACTATCAATATAATCGCTCCTAACAAATGCTCCAAAACACCAAGGGCGATTTTCCGATCATCTACAAAGCTGAACAAAACTTTTATTCTTCTGGTAACACTGAAATGGATATTTTGTAATTTTAAGTAAAGAATTGAGAGAACCCTGCAAAGCACCTTCAAGTCAAGATTTATCTACTTTAAAGAGTGGAAGAGAGACAGCAGGAAATCTCCTGATCACCCCTATTTATTAATTTTTGGTTCACACTGTGGAATGATTTTGGAGTATATGAGATAACTTCCTGTTGAATAGAGGCTGAAAGGATGCACTGTCACCATTAATATGAATTAAGTTCAGAGTTATAGTTACAGCCTTGATGTCAGATTGCCAGCAGCAGCTACATTGCTCTGTAGAGCTCCTGCACTGATGCAGTCATAGCCTACAAATTTTCTCAAAAGCATGTATCACATTATCAGAAATGAGTTCATACCTAAATTGTCATGGCTGCATTTTTATCTTATCTGACACTAAGTGTAAGATTTATGTGGTTGTTTCAATGCAGTAAAATTAATTTAGCTGATAAGGGAACTGGGTATGAAGGTATTACGTTATCTGAAAAGGACAGTTAGATTAATAGGTTGGTTAATAAAAGAGAACATACTGAGGATAACAAATTAACCAAGAATAGTCAAGAAAGCTGAGAGACCTTGCTGGCAACTAAAGGCCCACCTCAGATAATGAGACCTATGAACAATTCATAGGAGTACTTGTATCTGTTTGTCCAAATAGATGGTCTTTGAAGGACAGGAGACAAAAACCAGTTACATAAATCCCCTGAAGTAATGGTGATGCAAGTTATTAAATAACTAGATGTAAGTTATTCTGGATGTCAGTCTGAGAGTATTTATGTATTAGAAAGCAAATTTTGCATAGGGAACACAAGCATTCCAAATTAATTGCTGCAACTGGTTTATAGTTTTGAGCCAGGCTATCATTTTGAATCTATTAAAAATTAACAGTCCTTTGGGGATGTCTGGAGTTATATATATTTTTCCAAGATCAATTTTGAGGGGTGCTAGTAGAGTTTTTTAAAACTATTTAGCAATTTTTCTTCTTGTTCTCTCTATTTTTGTGCTTATGCCAAGAAAAACAGTATTTTGAATTTAAGATTTTGAACTGAAGAAGTTGGCACAGAGCCTTCAGTGATAGAGCATCTTGGCTTATTTTATTAAAGCAATATTTGCATCAGCTGTAGGCCTGTCCATTCATCTTTGCTGTGAAATCTCTAAGCACCTTCTGCCTCGTCATGATGCCAGAGACTTTTCCTGGCTGTTGAGAGCACACATCTTCCTGAACTTCTGGCTATCAGCTCTCATATCATCTTGCACAGTTTCAGCAGGGATTTATCCTGTAACTCTTTGGAAACCCATTCCAATAATATCTTCTTGAGTCTGCTTCTTATATAAATGGCTCTGTTGAATTAGATCATCAAGAATTCAAGTCTAAACTAGATTTAAATTAAAATGGCATTTAAAAACATAGATTTGCATAATAGAAAAATACTGCAAAAAAGATAAACTTAAAATTAATTATTAACATCATACTTACAAGAGAAGATTTCTTTCAGCTGCCCTAGCATCCCAGCCAGGATTTGTGAGGCTGCCTAATGGCTTCTGTGACTTTATTCCAAATCTTTCTCCTGACCACCTGCTCCTTTTGTAGCACAGTGAGCTCTGCTGCTCTGCATTTCTTGTGGTTTGCTTTTTGGTTTGCTTTTTTTTCAAGGGTGGGGAGGGGTTAGGATGCTGAGATATCATGGTAAAAACAGGGAACTGTAATTTCCTTCTTCTCCAGGTTGTTTCATCACCTTATCTCCACTACTGGATAGTTTTTCAGTTTCATCTTTCTATCCTGCTTACTGCCTCCGTGCAGTGGATGATAAAATAAGTTTCCAGAGGAGTTTTTCTACTGCAGGCTTCTTTTGAGCTCTTTTTAAATGTTCTATGATATTTGCACAAAGTTTATGAATGTTAGAAAAGAACAATTTGGGGGGTCCAGCACACTCCGTTAGAAACAAGTAACTGAGTTTGACAGCTCAGTGTTTACATGTGCTTTTCTGTGGTAGTATGGGTCTCCGTGGATCTTAAATACATCTACCTTTAAATGTATTTAAGCTGCTAATTAGCCAATCCTAGTCATCAATCCTAAATCTTTTGGGTAGAGCTTTCATTTCCAAAAATATTTTGATGGTTTGTTTCTTCGCTCAAAATGCAAGAGTCAAACCCCACCATGCTCTATTTAAATAAAGCTTAGATGAACTTTCACTATGTCTAGAAATATTAGATTTTATTTATCTACAATAGTTTTTTTGAAACACCCAATAAACAAAAAAAATCTGTTGCTTACACAGCCTTGGGAAAAGTATGCTAGACAGGTAGATTAACTTAATTTGAAATACTTTGATCTTTAAGATTTTCCAGAACTAGAAGCTATTGCCTCATGGAATGTAATCTCCTTGGCAATCTTGGAATCAAAATTTTGTGTGTGGGTGTGTGGCTTTTGTTTGTAGCTTTTCTTTTAGTTCAGATAGTAACACAATAAAATAACACTAAAATAATCAAAAGTTTTCTGTGAGTTCCACAAAGCATTTTATTCTTTATAAAGATCATGTAATATAATCATTATCAGCTTTCAAAAGCTGCTAGGTGTTCAGGTGTTTAAAGGATTTCTGATACACACAATTAGCTTTGCAATAAAGATGACTGCAGAAAGCCATGGCAGTGCCACTTCTTGAAAGTGTCTTCTTGCTATTTTCTGTCTATACATTTGTATTTTTGTCTTCCATTTATCCTATCCTCTTTCCCAAATAAAATTCAAGCATTTTAGCAAAAGCTAAAATGAGAAGAAAAGTGAGCTTAAAGCTCCATTCCCAAGGTACTACAAGTCCAAAAGCATAATAAACAGGCTACCTAATTAAAGGAACTTCAGAAAAGAACTTAAGAAAAATTTCTTGCAAGAAGTCATAAATTTAATTCTCCCCTTCCCAGAAGGTTGAGTTTTGTGTTCAAGTATTAGACATTAGAAGTCTGCGTGTGTAACCCTCAGCACGTTTCCTCTTTAATTGTGTCCTATAGCACGTTTTGTGTCCTTTGGGGTACAACCTCATTTTCAGTAGAGTTTAAAAAAAAAAAAAAAAAAAAATTAAGCTCAGAGCCTTCTTCAGGGTTATTTCTGTTCTCCTGGATGTTACATGTAGAGCTGGGTTAACCAAATCTCTGCCCTGTGGAGATTAGATTATCAAGGATAAAATTACTATTGCCTATGGTGAAAACCATTCCTTAATTGTCCAAATGCCATCTGGAGCAGACATGTATTATAGTATCATAGTAATTATTCTATTCTTAACATAATTTATCCTTGTTTGTCTTTTTCTGTGCTATCCCTTACCTGACATTGTATATTGTATAACAGCTATAAATTTACATAAATAGATCATATCTTAAAAAAAAAAAAAAGATGCCCTTGCAAAGCATCAGATGTTCTTGACAAATAAAATACAAACAATCAAAATGGGATTCTGGCATCTACCCAATAGCATTACCAGAGCTGCGAAGACATACAATGAAAATGTAATAATCATAGTGAATATTATAAGTCAAGGAGTACACATGTAGTATGGAAAAAGCCTGGTAGTGATGTATGTAAAATAAGTGATCAATGCGTAGATGTTTAGCTCAGCTAAAGCATTCCCCTTTAGGGGTATGAATTCCATATCTGTCTAAGATAGGCATGGTAAGTACTCTGAGAAGTAGCTGATTCTTTATTTCCACCAGAAATGGTAAAGAGAAGTCATAAGAGAGGTTTAAAAAGTAATTTTTCTTACCAGATTTAAAAAAATTGTTTAATCTCTGTGCCCTGACAGAGAATCTCATTGGTATTGGGAAAATTCATCACAACAAATTCAGTAGAACACATTAGAACACCAAGGAAACAATTTGGTATACTTGTATTCTAATTAACCATTTGACCGCTGCTGAACAAACTATGTAATATTAGCAGATGTGTATCTTGCATCCTGTCAAATCAAATCTCCCTGATACATTGAAAATATGAAACACTGATTTCAGGCAACTTTTTGCCTTAATAAGGCAGTGAAGGACTTGGGATAAGTTGGAAAGAACTACTAATTCTGTATGCATTTCATTTTCCTTGTGTCGAATCTGACAATTTAAAAGGCTCTCTGGAATACAGAAATGCCTCTGCTGGACCTTGAAGTGGTCAGATCACTAATTATGCATCTCACTTTGAGCTTCAATAGCTTTCACTTATAGAATGATTTATTTCACTGAAGTGGCAACAGAATAAGCAAAGTCAAAATATTACTTTTTTGCATGTGGCCTTAAATTCCCTGGCAAAAACTAAAGGAAATCAGTCTTGGGGATTCTGCTTCCACTAAATAGTGGTATCAGCTGCTCAACGGTTGAGTTTTAGGTTTAAAAGCCATTTCTATATTTATCCTCCAGCTTCATGAATACAGCTCTTGCAAGTACTTATGCAGAAGCAGACCTTGGCACCGAGACAGAACAATTTCAGATTGGCACATTGCCTGCTTTAGTGAGGAAGTCAGCGGTCTGGCAGCTCAGGAGGTTTCTGGGATCTAGTGAGAGGTTAAGGCTCTGGAGTGCCCCCCATTCCATTTCTTGGCATGTTTTCACCCCTCAGGAACAGAGGAGACAATGCTCTGTGGGGTTATATAGCAGGGCAGTGCTCTCCTCTGTCATGGATAAATCCTGGTGACCAGTCCAGTGGCATGTCTTCAGGCTGTCTGAGGGACTTCAAACTTGTTTTAGAAGAAGTGAAGGCTGAATTTGACTTTTGAGTTCTGCTCATTAGGAGGCTCTTACTGCCTCTGCAGTAGCCTTGCTTCCTACTCGTGCAGTCAACACAACCAAAACCTCAGTAAGGCCAACTACATTTAGAAGTATGCATTTCTTTTGTCACACACAATAATAATGTTTACAGCTGCAGATTTCCTCCCCTATAAATGCAGCTCAGCAAACTCCGTCCTGGCTAATTGAAACTCTTGGCTTCTTTCCACGTGGCACATAATCACTTGTCATAAAAATGCTGCAAGTGAAATGATGCCCTTTTGTTGGGTCCACGATGCAATTACCTTAGTGTTTTTGGCACTGACATGCTTAAATAGATTAAATACCTCTATTGGTATAGGACAGGGAATGGTACAGCAGCTCGTTCAGACTTAATTGTGTTGGTTTTGCCAGGCTATAGAGTATAAAACTTTTCACCATCGTCAACTGACATGATTCACAATGCACAGCAGGACTAGTTTTAGTGCACTGGCAGAGATGGCTACTTTGCAGAGCAGAGCTGTATAGTATAGTCTTCTTCTTGCATCTGTTAGATCATATTTATGTGGAAATGAATTTTGAAAACATATACATCTCTGTCCTTATGACATCTGCTGAGCCTCTTGGCTGTTTATTCTTGCCAGATCAGTCTGTTCATGTAGCTTCCTTCAAAGGGTCAGCAGGACTTCTCGGTTGCATAAAATGTCAAGAACCCCATCATTCTGGCAAGCATTGCACGTAATCCACAGTGTAGAGCTTAGGTACAGATTAGAAGACTTGTTTTTAAAATCCAAATGCTGGTATACAACAGAATTCATCAAAGTGGATGGAAAGAGCAAGATTTTGCTGTTCTCCCCACAGTGAGTTGAGCAGTTCACCTTTTCCACTCACAGGAGAAGGACAGCTTGTTCCTGCTCCTCACAGCCCCGGGCCAGAGTCTGACTCCCAGAAGGTCTGTCTGGGGATTCAGAGGAGAGAAAAATGTCAGGCAGGTTCCCTCCTCCAGCTGCTCTTTGACATCAACCCCAGGCTTCTAGCATGTGACCTGCCAATATTCCTGTTATCCCATTGCCAACATTCCTTTTCTCTCAAAAGAGATGCTAGTTGGCTTAAGATGGGGAATACATGTCAAACAGTAAAATGGACTGTGTGTGGATGTTTGATTTTTTCTTGTGTCTTAAGTTTATTCAACACTATCTTTAAAATGCTGCTACAGTGCCAGCAATTGTTCTGCCACTGTATATTTTTTGACTGCTCTGTACAGTCTGAATTTAAAATGAATGGTGGGATGGAGTTTTCATTTTGGAGGAAACTGAATTCTTTAGGAGACTACCTTCTCCCCTGGGGGAAAAAACGAAAAATAATCTGCTCCTTGATTTTCCTGAAATTTCCTTTCTTTGTGATAAAATAAAACCCTTTCTGGTCACTCTTGAGCAGAGAAAAAAGGAAGCATTACAATAGTTATATCAGTGCAATACTGGGTAGAATAGGGCAACAAAAAATTATTTTAATCTATGCTACTTATGCTTGAAAACAATCCAGTGACATTGTGGCAGTGTAGCCTACAAGGCAAAAAAATTCATAGTTAAATACTTTGGGAAGCACAGCAACATAGCTATTAGGACTAAATATTGAGAAAATTACGGGGGCTTTTTCTGAAGTTTTGGTTAACTGTAATGCAGTGAAAAGACAGTTGTGGCTAAACGCACTTTAGCTTTAAAATGTGCCTTTAATTTAAGTGAAGTGGGATAGAATTTTCTGTAGTTAGACATTTCACACATCCAGTTAATAAAAATGGAGGTGGCAATTTTTTAAACTAATATTGTACATAATGTCACAATTTCATCAGAACAAAATAAGAAATAAAAATTGCTTGTAAGATGGAGGGAACATTAGTTTGATCATTAAAAGAATTAAAAGGAACAGCACAGCATCCATTTATAATTTAACTTATGCCAGTGGCTGCAGGAGGCTACCTTACCCTTTTGTGATCTCTCTCTAACTAATTACAGCTGTGGTTGTTCTCTGCTGAGTTACCTAGGATCTCTTTGTTGTAAGAATTTCTCTAGCTTGGTTATTAACTTTCTGATATTACAGCTAGTGACTATTGCCCATGATTGAGGTGAAAGACCACTGCAAACAATTTTAGTAGCCTGAGGTTCAAACAGGAAGAGAGTCTGAAACCACAAAAATCCACAGGAATAGCAGATAAATCTTGTAGAATAGGACAGAACACTGTGAATTCTTTTGAAGATCATATTTTGGCAAAGGATCCTCCAAAACAGTCTGAATAAGAAAAAAAACCCCACAAACACATTTTCTTTCTGTCAGACACTAATCATTATGGATTACTGTGTTATACTAATTCAGGGTAGGTGATATGATGTACAGACAAGGAATTGACAGCTATGATCAGATAATATTGCATTAATTAATAATGGGACTAAGGTAGAATTCTCGAAGAAGGAAGACAACTTGGATATTTATATTACTGTTAAGTGATTTAGCTGTGATTAACACTATACAGGCACTCTGAGAAAAACGATGTGCTTATACTCTCCAGAAACATTTAAAGTAGAAACCTCAGTATACTCCTTATAGTTGTTTCCAAGGAGATGAGAATGAATTAAACCTAGCTTTAAAAATAAAAAATAAAAATGCATAACTGATTAACTGCATCCATAGACATTAGTGAAAAGATGATATGCAGTCCATTAGAAGTGGATTTTGAAAGAAAAAATATTGTTTTAAATAAATACTATTATCTATGGCTTGAAGAATAACTAAAAAGGCAGTATGGGAGCTGCCATTTGAGACATCTGAGGCTGTCCCTACAATCTTTGATAGTCAGTTCTTTTCCTTATTTTCTCTTTATCTGAGAATCTGAATTCTCCTTTGCTGGAATGTTTTGTTAATGATTTAAAAGAAAAAGCTCGGGTTTAAGCTGACTTTCTGAAGAAAATTTTCAAGAAGTCTATTTTCAATAAAAGATGGTAGGATATGAACATATTAGGTTAGGATATTTATTCATCCCATTTATTTTTTGACAGATGCAATTTTAACAAATCTGTTCTCGTGATGAATAGATGTCTTTAGTTTACAGATGTATTTGAAATTTGGTGGAAAAATACTGAAAGAATATTTGAGAAAAATTCTGAAATATATTTGAAAAACACAGCAGATTTTTTTTTTAACTAATAAAAGTTAATGAATATTTTGTTTTGATTTGAAAAACTTTCCCCTGCTCCAGCCTGGAGTCCCTCCATGAACTTCTCCATGAGTCTATCCCACAGGCAACAGCTCTTCACAAACTGCTGCAACATGGGTCATTCTTCCACATTGCAATCCTTCAGGCACAACCTGCTCCAGGGTCTCAAGCAACTTTGCTGACAAAGAAAAAAGTAAATCTGATGTTGTGCAAGCAAAATATCTGAATGATTGTGCATTCTAATTCCCCAGATCTGTTAAACTGCTAAACATATAAATTACATCTGCCTTTACACCTCCATGATACTTTGCAGAAGGCTTGCTGCTGTCATCAGCTCTCTTCCATTCTGACTCTGATGGGGAGGAAAAAAGAGTCCCAGCAGAAGCAATCTCATAAATAACTCTGAACTGCAGGGAAAACACAGCTTCCCTACAACCCCAAAGACAAAACTGGTGTACAGGTTCAGATAAACAGAGACAGAGGGAGGACTCACACAGTCGCTGTTGGCCAGTAATGGAGGATGGAAACTCTCTTTTATTTTTGAGTTTGTCCTCATTTTTACCTTCCATGAATTCTCATCACTATCAATCCAGTCAAGTTTCCGACTGTCAACTGACTAGTTCTTTCAAGGAGTTCTTTCCTGTGAAGTCAGTTCCTGTAACAATGGAGTTGGTCAAGTGTTTATTTTTTGATAAAACTTTGAATGTTGATATATCAAATTCAATAAAAGGAATAGGTAATTTCAAAATTATTTTCACCTTTTGTTTTCTCCATTCTGTACCACACCTAAAGACTTTACCGAGTTATTTTTGTGTAACTCCTTGCAGGCTGAAGGATTTCCAAACACTGATTTCCTCAGAGGAAAGGAAACTCTTATTTTCTTGCTTTTTTGAGTGCTTTGGATTCCTTTTGATTCTCTATGCACACAGAATCCTATAGGCTAACAGCTCTGCAAACTTTCCTAGCACATCCTGCAATTATGAAGCACGAAGGAAAATGAGAATGACTGAGAGAAGATATTAGTATCATACCTTTGGAGGATCTAGGATGCTGTGCTAAGGGATTCTGGGAAGGAAGGGAGTAGAGAGCAATAAGAAGAAACAGTATGTTAGCACCAGAGGCACAAAAGGCACCAGAGGCACAAAAGGCACCAGAGGCACAGAAGTCAAGTGGCCCCAGAGAATCATTCTGTTCTACAGTATAGGTACGGATGGAGCTGCAGGCACATCGCACTGTTGTTCCAAAGATTTCTGCATCATGTTCAGCTGATGTTGCAGGTTTCTAGTGTAGTTAAAAGCCATTCCTGCTTACTTCACTAGTTCTGGCCCACATACTGTTTGCAAGCTGCACCATCTCTAATGTCCTGCTTTTAAAAAAAATAGTCTGCTCAATAAACAAGTGAAAGTATTATTGGAAATACTTTTCTAGGTTAATCACATCTCACTGCCATTTTTGCTGACTCAGTGAAGTAGTAATAGCAATGATGGCCTCCTGTCCTTGGAAAAGAAACTTGACAGATGATTTTGTCAAATTTACTTTTCCAAGAAACTACAAAAGTGAGATTTTGGACTAGACTCCTCTGTTGTCCAACTTAAGTTTGCACAAGGTTGTTTTTTTCCCTCCTTATGGTAATAATTCTTCATAAAGTAGCTGCAAACTGCTACCAGCTCCATGTGTGATAATATGCACAGCAGCAAATAATCAAATACTTATATCAAAAGTGGTAATGAGAGCAAGCTGAGTAATTGGACTGGCCTGAGTGATCTATCAAAAATTTGAAATGCCACTTCAGTTTGCTGTATCTCCATATCATGTTCCCCAGCACTCCCTCTGCAATTGGATTTTATTTAGTGTAATTGCTGGGGACATGCAGACATGATAGCAAGGTAAGCATTGGTGACAGTATTAGAGAATGTGATAATGGTAATGATAATCTATAAATGAAAAGTTGGACATCAGTTGTAGTGATCTAAAAATGTGGGTGTAAGAAAGATTCAGGGCTGAAAAGGTTCTTTTTTGAGAAAAGCTTCTGCTTTTTTTTTGGTTTTGTTTAGCTTGAGCAAATAGCACAGATATTCTTTGGCTATATGACTGCCTTGTAAAAGCTAAATAAGAATAATTTTTAACATACAAATTAAAATCTCCTGATTTTATCATACAACTAAAGGTTTTATAGAGAAATCAGATATAAGACTGCTAGAGATTGTTCTCAAATTTAGCAGAAATTAACTGTTTATTGAACCAATGAATAAAATGTGTTTCTTCTCTGTTATCACCTGTTAATCTCTCATCATTATCTTACTAAGTTGAATTTCAATAACCTTATCTGTGGAATGTTAAATTCCCAGACTTGTTTCTGAAAAAACTAAAAGCCAAGAAATTCAGGAAACACAGAACATGAGAAGAGAATAAAAACAGGACTAAAAAAAGAGGAGTCAAAGTGAATGTAGAAAGGAAGTGATAGCGATCGAGAGATATAACAAGCAAATTAATTTCAGAGACAATGGTCATATTGCTGAAATCTTCCAATTAAGAAGGCATGAGGCTGACACCCAAGTACCTTAAAGAAATAATCTGAAACTGAGAAGCTGTTCCTTAATCTCATTAACAATAAGATTAAGTTCTCAGGTGTTCACTATAAATTGCATTCCCCAGTCTGCTCACATACCTATTATATAGGGAAGGGGCTACATATTTTGAACCAGATTTTTAATGCTGAACTTTTCACTGATAGAAAGGTCAGGGAGTAGGGGAGGACACTGAAAACCAGCTCTGAAAGAGCTTGTCATCTAGGGTCCAGCTGGTTGGGTAGAAGCCAGCAGCTACTGAATGCTAGTCCCACCCTGTGCTACTGCTTCTCTGGAACTCACTTAGACCAGGTACTCAAAGGTGTCTGTGGAGGTGTCTCCCCCCTGAGTCTGGTTTTCTTCTGTCTACCTGAACAGAGTGATAAACTCTGCTTCATAGGGCTATGGGAGGAACTAACAGCTGATACTGGCAGAGTGCTAAAAAATACCTAGCACTTAAAGTACATATCTTGTATGAGCTGGTTACTGTTATATTCTTTCCTGTACAAGTTCACTGCCAGCTCACAGATTTGTGTTGCTCTAGGCAAAATGGAAAACATCTGCCCCTCGTATGTCTGCAGTCACCCATAAAATAACAGTCAAAAGACATTTAGCTGCTTCTGATACCTTTCTCATTGCCAGCCATATGTATTTTATATTGTAAGCTGCGACCAGCTCTATGCTGGACTGCTTCAGATTGTTTTTCCCATGTCCTTTCTGTGGATATATGAAGTACAGGAAAAAAAACTCCTGCACTGTCTTTTCAAATTCATGTTCTCCACAACAAAAGCAGCAGTAAGATTTTTTTTCCAGGAAATGAAAGGAATGTCAGAAATCACATCTGCCTTCATGTATCATGAGGAAGATTGGAAAAAAATAAGAAACAGAAATAAGGAGGCAGAACTCTGGAGGGAATGAAGCTTTCAAAGATACAAGATACTAAATCACGTTTTGATTTTTAATTATTGAACTAATCTCAACTACTGTTTTATTTTCTATGTGGGGGGAAAAATAGAGGTGTTCCAAATTGCCATAACAACAGGCTGCACTCCTTAAAACAAGATAAGCTGTGTGTTAAAGTAAAACTGTTGCCATGGTAACCAGTTGCATATTTGTAGTGCAACATCCTGGTTTAATCAGTCAAATTGCTTCTTTTCAAAAAATCAACTGTATTGACATTCTTATAGCTGAAGCAGTGAAGAGAGGAAAATATGAAAGTTAATAAATAATATCTCCCATGCATGTTCTTTGCCTGAGTGATTTTGTTTCAGAAAGGTCACCTAATCTGCTTCTTTCTCACAAGAGTGCAAATACTTTTATCCTAGGGTTCGTGGAAATTCCTCTCATCAGTTCAAGATATGCTTTCCCTAAACAGGTTAATATCCTATTAAGGATATTAGCATCTAAGCATAGAGTTGCACATTCATAAAACCTCCTAGTGCCAATAGCACATATTTATAACCTCTCTGAGAAGACTTAAAAAATGGCAATTGAACTTAATCCAAAAAATCAGTATCTACCCTTTTCAAAAATTTCATTATTAGATGGTCAAAGCTAGAAGTTATTTCATCCCTTTTAAAATAACTTTCTGATCTTTAAAGTTATTATTATATATATTATTTATTTAAAGAAAACACTTATACACCGATAACAGATTGTTTTTCTTTGAGACTTAAAGAAAAATATTTCAATTAATAAATTTTTTTATCTCAAAAATTTTGTGCATAAATGTCTGTTGTACTATACTTAGCTCCGTTATGTCATCTCAGATTTCTGTATTTTTGGCCCTGAAAGTCTATGAACCATCAAGAAAGTGACATTTATGCCTCAGGAGAAGTCAGAAAAGCAAAAAATGTAGCATTTTAAAGGCTACACACACAGCCCACAATCACTGTACGGTTCTTTTTAGGTACTAGTTGGTATAACAGAAGGTGAATAGGGTATATTACCTATACACAGCTATTGCACAAATCCTAGCTCATCTCTCAAGTCTCTAGTAAGTACAATTAGCCTACATTTCCTAATGAGGATTTTGACTCAGAGAGCCCGACTATCAGTCTCAGTGGTATAGTTGCTTGTCCTATTTCTTTTTTAGCCTAGAGACCATACTGGTTGCATAGGAAAAAAGACAGATTCTGCAGATTTGGAATGGTTTCCTACTCGTGAACAATCAGCCAGTGCTGCATTAGGAATTGCAGTAAAACTCTTAGAATTAAAATGGCCTCTTTCAAGGAAGGCATTCATAATTTTATTAGACTAAGCAGAAAATCACAGATATCTTGCTACTTTTTCAGGAAAAGTTTAAAACAAATCTATGAAATTTAAAGCAATACATTCTTTTTTTTGCAGGCTCCACAGAAAAAATATTTACTGTTTCTATTATGTTTTTATTATTTCTGCCAGTTCTATTGAGCCTTACTGAAAAAGAAAAAGCAGGACTTCGGTGAGGCTTTGTCATTTCCTGATGCAGTAGATCTATGTAAGATAGTACTTATCCTGGTGAATAAAGAAGGAAATCTTTGTCCAAAAGCTACTGAGAAGTTAATTTCTAACACAGAACAAACTCAGAAAATATTTAATACAATTACAGAAAAGATTCAACTGTACTTTACGCTTACATATGTTATTGCTACTATGTTGTGATTATTTGTGGGTGACATCACAGCCGAGACTTTCAGAAACTAAGCTCAGGCTTCAAAGCTGTTGAAGTGACGTGGTCTGGAATCCTCTTCCTCCAGTCACAAAAAGCATTCTTCGATTCATTTGAGTGACCATGAGCGTCAGAGTTTGAATGAATCACATCACTCTGTGCCACACACTGTAGCAGATGCCACTGCCTTCTTATTGTAGGGTCGGCCTTGCTGGGGGTGAAATTGGACAAAAAGCCTAGCTTTTCTGATAAATCGAGATAGTTACAGCAGCCTGTTAACCAAAGTGGTCCTCACAGTGTGAAAAGAGCTGCTCTCAAGAACCCTGGTCCCAAGTACTACTACTTCACTGCAAGAATCAGGTGGTTTCTGAAAGCTCACTTGGAGGACATTTTTGTTCTGCAGCCAAGATGCAAGTGCAGCTTATGAAGAGAATAAGCAAATCTGCATTAACAGGGAGCTCAGTGCAGGCTGCAGTCTGTAGGAGGGATCGTTGGTGAAGGTGCACACAGGTGCTTTATCTGAAGCTCTGTAGCTCAGTTTGCTAAAGCTGAACATCAACCTGTGCTATCCTTGCATTACTACTGGAACAGAAATCTGAAACTACTTTGGAAGTGTTGGAATGGGTAAAGGCATCCTTTAGTTGTTGTGTAAATACCATCTCAAGGTGGAAAACAAACTTTCCTACAATTGCTGTAATGTTCCCAAACACTACAGAGAGAAGGACCAAGACCAAAACTGCAGCGTTCCTTAGGACTAAATGATGCTTAAATACAACTATTTAAAAAAAAAAAAAATCTCTTTGGCATGCTGTCTATGGACATGGACGTGGAAGGAAACCTGGAAAGGATCCAGCCACTGCAGCTTATGAAAAACCACACACCTCACCCAAGCCACAGAGGCTTGTTCCATGGTGAGCTGCTTAGAGATGTCCACAGACTGACAGGAAGATACGTGTGTCTGCAGGACTTGTGTCCTCCAGAGGCACCCACTGCTACACGGAATACCTAAATGGTCAGTTTGGTCCAGTGTAGATGGTGTCAGTGAAGGGCGAGTGTCTCCCTCAAGACGGTGGATGGGCATCCCACCTCATGCCTTGATGACTACAGCACTGCCATTTGTATCACGTTGTGTGTCCCTCCTCTCTGGGCCTGGAGCCTGCATGGGCAGCTCTGTCCTGCTGGTGGCCATGGCGAGAGACACCGGGCTGATCCCCAAGTCTGCAATGGTTGCTGCCACCTTGGCTTTGGCTTTGGCTTTGGCTTTGGCTTTGGGCCATCCCTGTCCCTACTGCTCTGCCTTGCATGGGGTCTGGCTACTGCGTTCCCTCCAGGCTGCCCTGCTGGGAAGGATGGGACCCTGCCCCAGGGGACTGCAGGGACAATGCATGTTCCCCAAGAACCAGAGCTGGGACCACAGGTCTCAGCCTGAGGCTATGCAGGGCCAGGGACTTGATGCTGTCTGTTTTTGCAGACGGGGAAAAAAAAGATCACAGTAAAGATTTAAATGAGAAGGGCAGAGCCCTATGCTGTGGCTGGTGGAATGGTGGGGCAGAGCTGGAGAGGCCTCTGTCCCACAGTGCCTGGGTCAAGACATGTGGGATCTCCTTTCAGTCATGCTCATCTCCTGCATTGCTTTGTCCCTGGCGCTTTCCCATCTGCAGGTATTTATGTTCACAATTAAATGAGAAAGATTAAATAACGTAGCACTTCAGTCTGACATCCAGTGTATGCTACTCTTCTGTACAGACTGAGGTAATATTGCTGTACTGGCAGTATGGAAATTTTCACTGATATAAACAGAAATGCACATTTTACATTTTCCCAGATTTCAACAAAATAAACTCTCACTCACACAAAAAGGCCTTTGTTATTCATGTTCATGTCAAGTCTTAATTAGCAGCTGAGCTTTGTAAAAATAACAACCAAAGAAGCCCAGCCTTTGTAGCCATTTCCTTTGTGCTAAGGACAGAAGTGGCTGTAAGGGACACTGTATTTCCTGACTTCTCAGGTTTATTTTACTGACACAAGTCGGGTCTGCTTCTCCTAAAGTCTCTGCTGCTGGAGGACTGGCTTATAACTAAGTCTGTCAGTTTTAGCTGGGGCTTCTTCTCTGTTGGTTTACCAAACAGCAGCCACGGTTGGGCAGGCAGGCTCCAAACTTGTTCTTTTCCTGATCTTGTGTTCCCTCAGCTGCAACTTCCAGTCCAAACAGAGCCTGACCTTGGACTGCTGCAGTGGGTAATGTTCATGTGTATTAAGGTGTTTTGTTCTGTACCTGATGCACTGTAGAATTTTATTGTGTTTGTTTCATTAACTTATTTTTAAAGTTTTTAACATCTATATTGATTCAAATCTCCTGCTATGATACAAAATATTTTGTTTGGGATGAGTGTGAGATTTCAATCTTTCACTTTAATCTGCTCCAGTATTTTCTCTGTTGCATTTAATGTCTTCAGAACACTCATACTTTTATCTTCTCAGACTAGTTGCTGCTAGGAATAAAAAGGAAAGTCTCAGTCTCAACTTAAATGATGGGCATGACGTACAGATTGCTGCTGGAGAGCATCCTTCTCATTATGGGCCTAAAGACATCACTACGGGTAAAGAAGAATTCTATGTAGCCTGTGCACAAAGTTGATCTGCATACAAGGAAGAGCTTGAGAGTTTGTGGTGGCAGGCCTAGGATAAATCAATAGCGAAAATAAAATAGAAATCCACTGTGCATTCCCAAATTCACTTCAAAATCCTCATGTCCTGAAGGCAGACAGAAGCATTTGTTCTCAGTAAGACACTGTGCTAACTAGATGAATACATGCCATTAAACCTGGCATGCAATGTTTAACATCACTACAATTTCAGAATAAAATCAGTGACAGTACTTTTCCTCCTCCTTCTTTTCTCTTTTCCTTGAGCATTAATAAAATACAGCATTCACAAGCATGGCCCCATAAGAATGATTGTTCTTTACATATTACAAATCTCAAGCTGTGAATGTATGGGATAGTTATATTAATTTCTAATCACCTTTTAACAGGGAGTGTCTGGGCTGCATTTAGCCAGCAATAAATATCTGTAGGGTTTTAAATACTTTTATCCACTAGCACAGAAATGCATTACCAAATACAGTCTTATTGCTGGAAGTGTGAATTTATGTTTTAGAAAATATATGAGTAATCAAAGAACTCAAAATTAGGCCATGCTCCACCTGAAGAGAATTGTGTATCATTTATGCTTAAAAAAAATGTCACAGATGTTCCTACAAATGCATGTGAGTTCATATGGTATATGTGTATACATCCAAATATGCCAGAAACAAAAATAAAAGGTGGGAAATTCATCAGAAATACGTGACATCTCTGTCAGAAAATCATTAGATTACAGATCCCAAAGAAACAAAACCTTTTACTTCTGTAAAAAGAAAGTATATATGCAATATAATTTGAATTTTATATTGTATATTTTTATTCTCAAAATGAATTGCTTTGCTTGTGCTTTCTTCATTATTTTGCCTTCACTGAAGCTTAAAAGCCCATTATTTATTTAGGAAAAAGCATACTCCTTTATGTGAGTTAATTCTGCTACAATCAGTCCTTGACCTAGATTCTCACAGTTCTCAGAAATAATGGGTCTGAAGTTGTTCAGACTCCATTTCATAAGGGAGTGAGTTCTTGGAATCTAGTATTTAGTCAAAGCTCAGTGTGTGAATCAAAATTGGACAAAACTCACATTGTTCTACTCTCAAAAGCCGTTTTTAGCATGTTTAATAATTACTTCACAGCTGGCTTGAATAAAATGTGTGCTGGAAAGGAGCCAGGTTCATGCAATATTTAAATATCTAATTTTTAAACTGGTAGTCATGAGACAGATAGAGCATGATTTTTAGTGCATCAGGAGAGAGATGAATGAAATACACATCCCTAATTGTAAGCATGGAAATAACATAATGAAGTTTGAGTATTAAGAAAAATCCAATAGCTGGCACTGAAATTTCTGAGATAATTCATAATCATGTCGGTTTTTGAGATCTTCAGAATAAGAATATATGATGCTATTTAAAGAAAGGAGGAAAATAGAAGCACTGTTTACCAACACACAGTTTCAATAATTACAGAGAAAGATTACTTAGAATATTCTAGGGCAAGGTAATAATTTCGGGGTTTTTGCCAATGTTATGACTAAATTAGAAATGAGAGAGGTGCATGATCAGGCTCAGAAATTAGGTGTGCATGTGGTTCCATGTCAGGACACAAGCAGCTCTCGCAGTATAAATGAGCTAACATCAAAAAAAAAGTAGTAAATATGTCAAAAGGAAGGCTATATAACAGCCAAAAATTGGAGCAAGGGTCATCATTTCAGTATATCTGCACCTACCATAAATAGAGGTACCATTTGAGGCTAAAGGCAGAAGGACGACCAAGGAAATGAGCATCAGGAACAGGGAACAAAGTCATGTCTGCAAATCAAAAGTCACTTTCAAAATGGAAATAGGAGAAGACAAGCTATGGATCCAGAAAAGTAGACGTCTGGTTCTTAAAATGTTGAGAAGCTGACAGGATCTGAATTAAATCTTTTAGTCTACAGACATCTATTCTTTCTTCAGCACCATGTTTAACAGGAGCAAGCAAAGTGCAAAACACCTCTATATATGTGTTGTGTGGTTCAAGAAGAACACTTAAATTCTATCACGCTTTTATATAATGTAAAAGTTTGAATACAGGGGTTTCATTTCCCTGTTAAGACTTAGGAGGCTGTATTGGCTCGGGTAAAAAAATATGAATATCCTTGACTGGAATTTCTTAAGCGAGAGAACACTTTGCTACTCTTTGTTACTTTTGTTAGTAACACTTACCATGTGAAGGTAATATTGTAGTGTTTTGAAAGTTCAGAAAGTATCTGTAGCCAGATATGACTAGATTTTTATTTGACTTGGTCCGGCAGATGCAGTTTGCATAGAAGAGGACCCAACTGCAGAGACTTCACTACCATATGCAGGATCCACAGATGTATTGGGAGCGACTACTTGTGTAAACACAGATGTTATTTTGCAGAAGTTTGTAGACAGCAGCTGGATAATGAGTTAGACTTTTTTTTCACTGAAGAGCTTCACATGGTTCTATGTACAGCAAGGTGAAGGGCATTAGAACAAACATGTAACAGTGGAGAGCTCTTTACTCTGGAACTTTTGCACCCCTCTGCCCCCTCATTTTTGCCATAATGCTCTCTGCAATAAGCCATGATGCTCTACTGTGAGATAACGTGTACAGTAACAAAAAGAGATAACTGACATCCTTTTGTTTAAATGAAATTGTGTTGAAACATGGGTTTATTAAATGTGACATTTCACAGAAATACAGTGGCTTAGCAAAATTTACACTAAGTATTTTTTTAAAAATCCTGAACCTTCTGGTAACTTGTCATGTTTGAGAAAATGGAAAAAGAGTGGAGAGCAACAAGAAAAGGAAAAAAATGGGCAAATTTGATAACTCAGTTTTTCGTAGATATTTCAGTACACCTTTGATATTGTATAGAAAATTATTGCCTTGCATTCTAATGCAGGTGAAAAGCAAAGAGAAAACTTCAAAATTTGGCACACAACTGAATATTTATCTTCCATAGAGCTTTGGTGTTAAGCGTACTTTAAATAGCTGGCTTATTCATCTTTCTTTAGAGAGAGGAGCAGATTGCTATTGGGGAGTTTAAAGGGATTATCATATTTGGGATCAAACTACATTTTTAAGAACTCAGGAAATGAAAAATATAGTCTCTGAAATCAAACTCAATTCATGAATTGGAAAGGGAAAATGAGTTGTGAATTTTACTGAACACAAACATTAAACTTTTTAATGATTGTAGATTAGATATTCTCAATATTAGTGGCTGAATATAAAAATGCTCAACATTGTTGAATGGCATTTTGAAGATAATATGATGAAGAAAACTTGATTCAAAGGGAAATCTGCTGGTGGATACATAAGGCAGTTAAAAACTTGCAGTAAGTTAGCTCTATGAATTATAGTTAAGTTTTAAAGCTTCATATCTGTAATCATTTATTAATACAATGGCTATCAACTATTTTATCTTATCTGGCAATTTGTTGACAGCGTTTAGTTTACTGCATTTTAGGGCCCATATCTACAATAAGAAAAAGCAAATAAGACCCTTACTGATCTGTGATAGGAATTGAATAATTTTGCTGGCACTATAGATATGCTGATATTCCTGTTGTAGTGGTTAAAAACAGAATTTAAAAGCAAAGTAACTTGATCTGAAAACATACAAATAAATATCATAGCAACTTGAAATTCTTGATTGTTACTTCTCTGAATTTTTCAATGATAATTTAATTATTTTCACATGCATTTTACTTCTAGCACAAGATAAATGTTAATCATATTTGAGAAAATTATTATATGTCTCCCAGAGGGATGGCAGGATATTTTTTTTCATGTACGTGCCCTTTCTTACACAACTGATTAAATTTAAATATATAATCATCTTTGCAGTAGTTAAACATGTATTTGGTTGTAGGTTTCCTCAGTCTTTTGTTTTAAAAGAATATGTGTTAAAACAAGAGTAAGTTTCCCTTAAGTTTTCTGCTTATTATATATCACTGATTTTGCCAGCACTGTTTACCTTTCACTATGACCTATTCATCTGTGTCTAAACTCCTCTTTATTGTGTTGATGATTTTATATAGTATTTTGAAAGGCAGTGCATGTTTTCTTGTAGTATTTCTCATTTTTCCTATGCTTTCAATCTCAGCCCATTCCAACTGGCTGATAATATTTTACTGACCCAGGCAAACAAAACATAATAGAAAATTAGATTTCTTGATGTGATTTTTGAGAAGTCATTTGAGTCAAAGTACAGAAGAATTTGTATCCATGCCTTAGTGAGACTAACTTTTTAATGCTCTGGGTCAGGGTAGGGTAAATAGCACTTGGTAATCTTCCTGGTTCAGTCAGACTTGGTAAGGTCTTTTCTCCTTTATGCTCAGAAAAAGATATTATTCTGTGTGCAATCAGATCTCTTTGACTTTCACAAATTTTGACCGCATATAGAGGTGCCAGTGGTACATCTTTAGGAGGTATAAGTAGTAATAGATTCAGGATGCAAAAAGATCATTGCAAAATTGTTTTAGATAGCAACAGATGAGCTTACTAATGATTAGTCTCCTTGACAATGTCATGAACCCTGGTATTGCTGTTCAGTCTTTCAAAGTATATATATAGTGTATATAAAGTATATATATATAGTATATTATTTCTTCCAATTTGTCCAGTGTAGACTCTTGTAGGTGGCACTTTAAACTGTGATCGAATGAACTGTGTTCTGAAGTCAGAAGCTGATAACAAATCATTCTAATGAGACTGCTTGTATTTGTCATAAAACATGACTATAAACAAAAAATTGCCCCACATTTATATTTTGTTAAGGAGGTATTGTGGTTTTAAGTATTCATCTGATATTCATCATGGGCATGATTTCCATGAACAAAGGTTAGGTGTTTTGCTTCTAGTTTTTATTTGCCTCCCTGACATTTCTTAGAATGTCACTCATAACATGAGAAGATTAAAAAGCATTTCAGTGTCCCGATGCTCTGCTCTGCTCTGCAAATGCTCGATTCAGTTGTGGCATTGGAGGTGTATGCTAATGCCAACTCTTTGACCAATTACTAGTCAAAGAAATAGAGGTCATCTGTTGTTGAATAAAGCTCTTATGAAGTCTTTTGAAGCACAGTTCTGAGTAAGTACTGACATCCTTTTGAGTATGGCACCAGCAACTTAAACTTTTGTAATCACTTCCTTCCAATACCTATATTCTTTAGCTACTTTTTAGTAAATTATTGTGGCTCTGGGTGTTTAGATCACTAAACAACCAATATGTGGAAGCTGTAGAAGATAAAAAAGAAAATCCTAACTGGTGATATATAATGATGAAACAGTTATTTGGTTTATAATCACATAAAAATATTAGCAATTTGTGAAAATCTAATGCTATCTGCTACGCTAAACTTTCCTGACTAGATACTAATAATATTGAGGTCTTCAGTATTTTCAAGGTTTTTTTGAGGGGAAGCTGGATCTTTCTTTCACTTATGTAAGATTAAGTATTTAGCATAACTTGCATGTGTGCAGGCTGAGTATCTTAGGTCCTGTCTTTTTCTCTGTACTACTTATTCCAGTACAGACTGAATTAGACCCCATCTTCAGATACTTCAAAATGCCAGTCTACTTCATCCACTTGTTAGGCTCACAAACAACCATGTTCTTTCCATCTTATTTCAGAAGGAACTCTGCACAAAAGTGCTCAGCAATATCTTGATCTCTCTGAAAACACTCCTTAAACCTATATTGTATTAACTAAGACTTATTTAAAAAAATACTTACTCCTATTTTTTTTTTTTTTTAATTTTGTGTTGTGCCTAACTGTCTCACTCACAAAAAGCTGAAATTAGTTCTGACATACCACACCAGGTCAGGGTATAAGTTCTGAATTAGCAGTTTTCAGAACTTTATTCCCATGTCGTCCATGCCTCCCTCTAAGCTTTACAGCTTATAAGCTTCACACTAATAAGTGAATGGGGTATCTATATAAAAAGTAAACCTATAAAGTAAAATAACTGCTATGTTTCTGTCCAGAAATGAGAAAATTAAGAAAACATCAAAATAAACAACCAGATTATCTGATGACATCATGAATGACCAAGCAAAGTTTTCACATGCATATTGGGAAGTCTAAATGCATGTTACAAAGCTTCTAAACATGAATCTTATTTATGTGGTAGATGTGAATGATCACTTGAGAGCCATTATGGTCTATTATGTAAATAATCATTTAGGGACTTTTGAAAATTTGTGATTATGATAGTGCAGAAGCTCTAAATTAATTTTCCATAAATGTTTTGTGAGGCATTTGTTAATGATACTGTAAAGGTAATCTCTTAATTAAAACATCCTAACTTTGTGTCAGTAACAGATATTAGACACATTGAAAGGATAATTTATTATAAAGTACTTTTCAATTTAGTTTTGGATTCTGATACAGCACATTCTTTAACTGATAATTGAGTGGAAAAAAGGTGTTAGAAAATAACTCTACTAGAGCAGATGTTCATATATGAGTGTTAAAAGTCCATCAGATTTTCTTCTTGTTTCCCTATTTCTCTAGGGGAATACGTAAACATATCTATTTTGTATTGAAATCTCAGGTGGTTTTTTTGGGAAGAGGAATTGATGTGAGTGAGGAAAGACACTGTAATGTCTTATGAATACCAGCTGTCCTGGATGGTGGCACACCATGGTTTGGTTTCTGATGCATCTGGTGAAGAACAATTAAATTGGCCCTTCTAAATTTTCTCAAAAAAAAAAAAAAAAAAAAAGGCAGAAAAAAAGCTCAAAGTTATATCATATTCACATGGAAATATTGGGTAGCTGTCACTGAGAGGAACTTAAAATGAGGCCTGAGGGCATGAGATGTGGCATTCTGCAATATTGAGTAAAGGGTTCCTCACCATGATACAAAAATGCCTGTAATGTTCAAGAGTCTGGTTTGCTCTTTCTTAAATCACTTCAGTCTGATTCCATGAGGAAAAAGTAAAATTAAAATATTGACTAACTTCTTGAAATATATTGTCTATTTACTTTTCTCCTCTCATCCCTGAACTAATTTTGAGAATATAACTCTTCTACCTCTACTGATCTTTTAGGCATTATGCAAAGGTCAAGATACCAGTCACAGTGCAGGCAGGAGATTTTTCTATTTTTTATTTTATTGAGCAAGTATATAGTTTATTATTCTAGAACTTTTACATTTAAGATGGATCTGTTATGAAGCAATTATTATATCAAAAGTTACTTAGAAAGGATTCACCTTTTCAGCAATGGGTAAGAGAATTCCAGAATTAGAGATAGACTAAATAACAGACATCCGAAGAAATGATTAAATGAAACAACATATAGAGGTTCACAAAAGGTAAATCTGATCATATCAGAGAGATACTGGGTAAAATCCTCTGCTATAGTGGAAGTTTGCGTTTTGTCTAAAACTAGAAGATGATCAGTCATCATGTTTTATGTGTTTTACTCATCTGCTAGCCTGATATTTAGATTTGCAGATTTTCTGAACAAGATGACTCTTTTTGCCTTTCAGTCATTCTCATAGGTCTTAAGTATCAGGAAATAATTTTCCTCTTGATCACCAAGGGTTTATTTGTGGCATGACTCCTCTGTCCATCACATGTTTCATGCTCTTATGTGCAGACAGGATGGAGGCAGTAAAAGAGTCAGTAGCTGAAAGTCAGACCTCAGAAATAAATGCAGGAATAGTCTCCACTTTTAATACTTAGAGAAGATTCAAGGAAAAAAAAATTAGAGGGAGAGAATAAAGGACACACACAGTACAGAAAGAGGACTGGGTCAACTGTCTATTAATAAATGTTGTAGAATAACCCAATAAGCTTTAATCTGTAAAACTGATGTTTATCAATATGACTATCATTTCAATTGTGTGGGGTTTGTACAAAGACTCGTATTCACTGAAATTCTTCCTGAAGCAACAGATCTACACAGTTCTGCCATTGATTATGTTCTTTGTAAATTACTTTGATTCCATATCACTGTGATTTTTTTCCCCATTTTTTTAAAGCTGATTGACTAAGGAAACAAGGCTTCAGCAATCCTTCTGGTATCTCCCCATTGGCAAATTTTTATCCACTTTGTCACTTTCATTCAAAGTTCCCAGGTAAACTAGAGGTTTTTGTAATTGCAACAAACTTTGAGAAAATAGCAAACCAAGAAGGTCTGAATCAGAGTAATGGGAGGCAGTAGCTTGAGCTCAGAGGTGTTTTCAGACACTAGAGAATCCTCAAAGGAAAGGCCCACTCTTCATAAACCACTTTTATGCTTTTGTCATTATGTTCATGCTTTCAGAAGCCATACCCTTCTGAACAACAAACCCTTTGTTTAAATCTTGCACAAATATAAAAGGCAGTTGATGTATTTTTGCAGAGGAGATGTTGAAAAACAAGTAAAATAGGGAATACTGGATACTGTGTACTTCAACAGGAATCACATGTTTTTGAATAAGGGGCAGAAGCACATATTTCAGACTAAACATCTAAAGCATTTCAGAGTAAATAGGAGAGGATGATTTTAGTAAATAGAATGCCAAAATGATAACTTTTCATGTGTTTTATCTTAAATTGCTGTAATTTAATCACACATTTCCCATGATGCAAAGCTTATCTGTCATTCAGTTTACAGCTTACATACTTTGTGAAAATACACAGAAACATTTCTAGAATTCTAAATACTGCTTTGCTACTGTGCATCATGAGAACTGTAAACTGTCCTACATTTTAAATCTGTTATTTGGCATTGCTTAACCAACACACTTGAGACCCTGTATTGCACTCACTTATCCTAATTTCCTTGAATTAATATATGAGACTGTCATTCACACTCAGGCTTCTCAGAACAAACAGTTTCCAGGAAATGCAACAGAAAATAGTCAACAAAAGCAGATGGGCAACCTGGGAATCTGGAGTGATAAGAGTAGTATGACAGAACACATTAGCAGCACATATAGCTGGTTTATGTAGCTTTGTGATCTTACTGCTGTTATTTTCATCTTCCCTCTGCTTTTTCCTCTTCTCTTTAAAATCACATGTGATATGGAGTTGGTATATTAAACTACCCCTCCCTGCAGGCCATGGAAAATAAAGGAACCTCAAGAGTAAGAAAAGAGCAAAGGTGCTTTAAAAAACTGGAGATAAATCTAAGTAAAAAGTCAGCGGCTGCAAAAAAACCAGAAGAACCTTCCAGCATTTGAAGAACAGAATTAACTACCCAGAATTTCCTCATAAAGAGAAACTTGGAGATTAGAGGAATAAAATGATACAATCACATGTGTGCTTAAAGGAATGTGAACATGGAGACCACAGGGTGTAGCAAACAGCAGATTCCAGCACGTTTGGCACAGGGCTCTCTTTGGACAATATGCTCAGCTTTGAACAGAATAATGAAATTCATTGGACTGCAGAGAATCTATAGTGAAGTGGTTGGGGCACTCATCTAAGATCAGACCTCATTTCCAGTTTTCACTTCAGTCAATACCAAAATAATTAATGTTACTTATTCCTTGTTCCAGAGACTGGAAGGGGGCCTACCTCCCAGCCTGAGCACTCTAGCCATGAGACCCTTAGCTGACTGGTGTCAGCCAGAGCCTGGACGCTCTTCTGGGAAGCATCTCAAATGACTGTGCCAGTCATAAAATAAAGGGAGACTCCTCTTCAAACTGTGTTACAACACACCTGATCAAATAGGTGCGCTGTGGATATGCTCGGTGAATCAGGTCTTAGAAGCCAAAAATCAATACAGAACTGAGTTACTGAATCCAGCTAAAGGAAGTTGAAGAGCCTATCTATTTAAACTTGAGTAATGCTAGGCATTGTCTTGTAGCAGAATTTTAGGTATAAAATAAGCATTTCTAGTGAAAACATAGATAGCTGGCACTTTCTGCTTACAGTCTTAAAACTAAACAAAAAAGAAATTAGTAAATTTCTGGTTTTTATGATTTACATCAAGATGCCTACTTTCCATTTTAAGCCTTAGAATATATGAAAGAAAAAAAGAAACCAAATTAAATATTTACACCACGGAAAAAAGTACACAAATTTCTGCATATTCAGCAGACTTGATCCATAAATAGTCTAATTAAATATTAAATATTAAACATTAGCTAAATATTAAACATTTATAAATATTTTTATATTAATTATTTAGCATAGTGTATTGTAAATACCAGCGTTTTAATAGAAAAATTCTTTTGAAATATATTCTGTGAAATGGGAAGCAATGATTGTGTTATTTTCATTTAATGAAAATGTTTTTGAGCAATTTGAAGTCCTGCCACTATTTTTCCTACGAAAGGTTAGCACAATATTTTAATATATCTATAATATATAATGTATTTGATATAGTAAATAGCAATCTTGTGATAATGGAGGATCCATAGTTCTATTAGGTCAGGGGAAACTCAGTAAAATTTGTCTTCCTTTATACCAAGGAAGGATAATTTAGAAGGATATAAAGAAAGAGAACCTTCACTGTGCTATCGAATTATTGCAACACATATGTCATCTACTCTTTGTCACATGAGAAAAGCTTTGGTTCATTTTCATCATAATAAACCAATCATAGTATCATAGAATATATTGAGTTGGAAGGAACCCATCAGGATCATCGAGTCCACCTCCATAAATATGTACGAATTAGTACTGGTACTTGCAGATTTGTTTCACACAATTGTTGTGGAACTGGAGAGAGAAAATGTTTAAAAAGTAAAAGGCTGCAAAATCATATATTTTAAAATAAGTAGAAAGTGTACTCAAAAGTGTTTTTTTTCCTCATTTATATTCAATTTAAACAAAAGCAGAATTTGAAGTACTAATGTCTCCTTTATTTCTCTTCAACATCTGTCTGTATTTACATTTCTATATCTTGAAAATGTGATAAAAAGACAATGAGGAAATTAAATATTCTTAGGAAAATGTAGGAGTCATATTCAAGGCAAATTTTAACTTAGACAATTACTCATCTGATTTTCATGTTGACTCTTCTGTAGTGCTAGTGTGGCTAAAAGTACTACCCTTAGGATAGCTATGCAGTCTAAATGCACAACAAAAGCAAGAACACTGACTAAAATCAGATACTAATGTTAGCTATCATTTGACTTACTAAAATACTTTGGTAGATTTCTTTTTCTAGTTTGTTCAACAAGCTTACCACTATGTCAGAAGTGAGAAAAAAACCCAAACAAAAAAACAGGGGTGAGAAATGAATAGAGATGCTCAAGGGGGCATGTATGTGTTAATGTTTATCTTCCTATTTCTTTGGGGCTTCCTTTCTGCTTAAGACTGAAATAAAAGTTAAACAAAAGGCAGAGGGGAATTTTACACCATAGTGCACTTTTTCATCACAGTAAATAATTCACAGATATTTTCTCCTATTCTGCTCTTTTTCCTACTATTGGATCCCTGCCAGTGAACTCCTGTATCAAATGCCATTACCTTTTAATTTTGAAGTGATGATATTAATCCATTAATTATCTGCATGTTTAACCAAATGACAACGGTTAAACCTTTACCCTTTCAAACAGTTTATCTCCAGTGTAATTTTTAAGGGGTATTTGAACAGCTAGGAATTTAGTTTTGAATAGTCTTTACTGTTAAAAACTGCAGTTTCACTCCTTCCCTGCAGCCTGATCTAGTTTTCATTCAGATCTTCAGATTTAAATTAATCCAAGAAAGCAAGAGATAAATGATCAAGGAGTTTCTACTCTTGTGTCAATCACATTTGTTGAGCCCAAAGCCACTGAGTAGGGTAGAATTCAAGATACAATCAGCCAGTGAGGTGAAGCAAGAGGAGACTCTGTGGCCTGAAAATTTGAATCCACCAGCTGGGCAATGGAATACTACCTTCCAGACCAGTTCTGAGGATTTTTCTATGTATTATCCTGCATTTCCCATAGTGAAATATACTGGTTGCCCTCATAATAAAGAGAAACCTAATTTTAGGATTCTGATTAAATTTAAACATCAGGCAGATGTTAACCTAGTCAGTCTGGTCAATACTAAGACAGTATAGTATACACTGAAAAGTAGTTTTGATGTGCTTTAATTAAGGAATATAGAATTTGGGATTTCCAGAGTTAGACAAGAGCTTGCATAGATATTTTTATGGTGCAGATTTTTCTGCCTATGTACCTACATTTTGCTTACTTTTTAGCTTCAGACTCTTAAATTATTCTGGATATGACCATTTAAAATATAGTTTCTTTTTAAATGGGAGAGAAGAGTACAATTTTTTTTCTATTGAGGGTCAAATAAGAGATGAGTTTCCTGTTAGTTTGTTGTCTGTTAATTCTTTACACCTTTGTGTTTTTCTCTCCATGTTGAACATAGTATAAATTAAGAAAAAAAATAGATTTAATGCCATAATAACTGAAATCAGTGGTACAGTTCTCTGATCCAAAGCATTCAAAATGAAACCCCATAAGCCTCTAGGATATCATCAATAAATGTATAATTTCCCACTGATCTAAGAGGATCAGGATATTTGATGAAATGCTGGCATTATAGTACACAAATTCTTGTCAGATTCAGATAAAGCCCTTTAGAGAGAATTAAGATCTAAAAAAATTGAAAAGGGAAGAAAATCTAGTTGCTTAATGAACTATGAATAGATATACTGTATTTTTCAAGAAGGTGGAGAATATCGGAAGACCCTTGGAAAGTTTGTTTTAGGAAGTGCTAGACATACTCAATGATACCCTGAAGGTGTGAAGATGGATTGTCAATTTGCAGAGGAATATGTTAAAAAAGAAATACCTGTCCAATTAAAATGAAAAACTAGAAAACTGAAAAGTAAATACCCAACATCAGAAACTTGTTTTTGTTAGAAATAACTTTATCGAGTAGAAGAATATTCATACTAATAATTTGTTCATAATTCAGAATGTGGGCTTTTTTCTGGACACAAGTCTGCATATGAACTTTGCTTTTGCAAGAAGAGTGCACCATATTCATTAAGAACATTTCTGAGCTCTAGTTAATATATGATATAGGAAAGGATGATAGAAATTAAATGCATGTTCTGTAATAGTACTTCCCAATTCCTTCTTTAGCTTTCTTAATCTCAGTTTTTCCTTGCATGCCACTCACTGCTAAGCCCATTTCTCTCAACTCATCTTGCAGTTTAAATCTATTTTTATCTTATTGATGAGTCAGTCGTCAGTCTGTAGTTTAACACATCCTGTGTTTCTCCGGAAGGTCTCATATGCTTTTTATATAAAAGGAGAGGAGGATTCTGTAATTGCATCGTGACTCTATTCTGTTTCACTCTAAAAGGAAATTAAGGTGGTATTTATTTATAACCTGAAATATTCTTGACTTCTTTTCCTATCAAAATTTCCATCATGTTCCTATGAGTGTATTTACTCAGGTCTGCTACTATGTTTTTCCTCACTTATAGCCTGTAAAAATGCTGGTGTTTATTTGGTTATGCTGCTTGTCAGTTCAGCTGCAGCTGAAATCATTAAATTCTCATATAATTATAGTGGTGCCATTCAAACAGCTAGAGTTAAGGTTATGTCAGCATTTCCATTATAAATCCTTAATTTAAATGGTTTGCAATAACTCAACCATAAAATATGTTTTGAGCTGAACCTTGTCTTGTAAGGTTTCAGGCCAGGCCATGAGCAACTTCTTTTTCAAACTGAAAAAAAAATAAAAATACGAAAAGAAGAAAATAGTTCCCTTTAATCATTTCAGGAATGGATTGAGTGCTTGTGAAAAGGTTAAATTTACTGCTGTAGGACCCAAGCTATGGTAAAAGTCTGCAGTGACACAACAGGTGCATTACAGGTTTTCTCTGGTTTGCTTCAGCTTGACTTACAGATTCTTTTCCTGTCGGACAATTGTTTGGACCCTGTGTAAACTCACCTCTGCCTTAAGGCTGATAACAAGAGAGTACCTCCAAACTTTTCACAAGCTTTCAGTCTCCAAGGGACCATTCAGGATGACATGAATCTGAACCAAAACCTGAAGGTGAAAGGCCCTCATTATTTCACCCATAAGTAATCTGGCTTCTCAGTTGCTTGAAGCCTAATGGAAAGACAATAAAATGAGACATGGACTGGGTAGAGGCAACAAAACCATATAAAGGTGTCTTTCATGTTCTTCCTGTTATTTTTAAAGGGCATATTTTTTTCTAGATTTCTCAACTGTACCAAAGCACTCTGTCTGTTTATCTGAGATACCTGACTGAAAGCATCTTCCTAGAAAGGTAGCCAGCATTCTTGATCACAGGCCAGGCTCGCTCACAAGAAAAATGAAAAAAACCCCTCACTTGTGACTACTAACAGCATACTCCTTGTCAGATGGTATCTCAAAAAACACCACTTAACATAAGAAAAACAAATAGCTTGTAAAACCTATTGACATTTAGATAATAAAATCCAAATTTAGTATGACATGAACTGTAGCGGACACAATTTAAAATACATCTAGAAAACAGATTAATGATAAGTTTTAAAAAATGGATTGAGGATTTTCCTTGGGAAATGCTCTTGTCCGTGCATTTTAGCAAGTCTCAGCCGATTTTTGGGGAACTTGGAAGAGAAACTTTTGACCTTAAACTACTGTCCCTATTAAAGTCACTAAAAAAACTTGTGTTACCAGTTGGTCAGGAAAAAGAGATATTTTGTCTTTCTAAATAGTTATTATTTGTAGCAGTGTAGCTTAGAGAGACAGTATAAAGGTAAAGACTGTGCTAAACTTTGCCATTAACTATCAGATTTGCTCTTTCATGCAAATCTGTTCTCATATCAAATCTCATGGAGATGTTTCTTGCTCCCCCCTGCCCCAATTTAATTAAGTCATATTCAAAATTAGTCTTATCCCATTTAAGCTTTTGGCACTGTATTTTGCATTTCTTCATCTTGCTTTTACATAATACATTTAGCTATTAACAGTATAAGAAGAGTCCATCATTCTCTAGGAAAAAAACACACATCAGGTCTTATAGTTATTATCATCAATTAAAGTTAAAGTCTGTTAAAGAAGATATTCCATAAAATTATTACCTTCTGAAATATGAATGATTGTGCTCTAACTCTTCTGAAAGAAAGGTGTGCCATAAAGGAGTCATTGCAACAGTAATTGTAATAAAATATAAAACTAGACCTCATTAAAATCTAAAACACATGGTTTTCCCTTATTGTATATGTGCTACCTGAAAAGAATTTCAAAGTTGTTATATTTCATTCAAGGGGCTTTTGATCAGCAATTTGTACAAGCTTTCGTATTGGTTACCATGACTGTGTTTTCAATTACTGTTTTATCTCCACTTATATTACCTAGAAAGTAATACAACCATATTTAGGATGCCATAGAAAGTGAAGACTGTTACAGTGATGCTATCTACTAAATGTACAGGAGGGAGATAAACTGGCCATTCAGTGGTTAACGATTTCTTCCTTGCAGTGATCTGATACTGTAACATGAAACTGTTTGGATATCACTACCCAGGGCAGACAAACCACCGCAGAGCCACCACAGTCACACAGGTGACAAGCAGTGTCACTCTGGGACCAAAGGCAGCTTAGTGATGCCTGTGGAGTGCATTGCTTGTGAACAGCACCACTCTAGCGAGGCTTTCATTTTAGGGCTGAAGACAGCACCTCATGTCAGTATCAAGCTGTGCTGTGCTGTGCCGTCTGAAGAACGTTCGTAAGTCTCTGGAGCTTGAATGCCTTGCACACAGACATATCCAAAGGAGAGCATGGGTGGCTGCTATCTAGGAAAAGCAGCCAAGCCTTCTAGATTTAAAACTCTGCTACCATTATACTGTAAGTATATGACAAGATCTATGTAAGAAAACTATGCTGAAGTTCTGTTTCATATTTTTCCAGTTTCAGAATTTGTCTCTTGAATACTTTCCTGTGTCAGTAGCTATGACAGAAAAGGATGGGCAAACATTGATTCTTTCCTGATGGCAAGCAAAAATGGGGCAAAGGTGACAGTACTTGAAAACAAAACAAATAAAATATTTAATTCAGATTACCTTTATATTTAGCTGTGAATCGTGTTTATCATGGGCTACCTGCAAATACTTATAGTGTTTCCCACTAGGCATTGTTCCCAAACACAATCAGCTTGAATACTTTTGCCATGCCTCATGAGCAGAGATGCTTTTAAGCTTCAATAGGCTTGATCTCTGTATAAATAAGAGCAAACAAAACTAGTTATTTGTATAATCATAAATATCTGTCTGCTTGCATAATTTCTTCAATTGCACTTTCACTCTCACTTAGTAGTAAGTCAGGTTTTGAGATATAGGGATGTACAAGACCCTACCCATATATAGAACATAGAATTATCGTCAACAAAGTAACATGAACTTATTTGTGCAATATTCAGAATATTCTTAAAGGAATTGATTTAAAACAACAAAAGAAAACTTTACAGCCTGATCCAATCCAAGTGTTCTTCAGAACAACTGCTGTAGTCCTTGTAAGAGGTTTTATTTGAATTCAAAATTGCTCTTCTCTCTCAGATTATTATTTTCTATTTTCTGCTAAAGGATCACTAAGGAACATCTTTTACTGCTAGTTTGATGTGATAAGCAGAAGATGAAAGTTATTTTGGCTTAGATGTGCACCTATGCCTTAAAGACACAATTTCTATCATTAGCATCTGAGTCATTGTCAGTAACTACCCATTCCTCAACACAGGTCTGTTTTGCTACCTTATGGTATTCTTTTAACCATGGTTATATCTAAAGCTTTATCTGTTTCTTTTCAGGTGGCCTTTAGTTATTAACAGATGTTACTTAAAACTTCTTTTCTGTCAGTTATTTGCCTTTCACAGGAACATTTATTTATTGCGTGTTTACTTTTTGTTCAGTAGGAAGGTTAGTATAAACACTTTCAAGTTAAGTCTTTTCCTCTTCAGTCAATAGAAGTAGACCTGACATTATTTGCATAGCATGTCATAACTATTGTCAAATCTGACTTCAGAACCACTATACATTCTTGCAGGCAAAAATGCTTGAATATCATCAGACATAACCTGCATTCATTTTAATAATACCGTCATGAACCTAGCTAGTGAAACTCTGTATGCAGACAAACCTAGCTGTGGCAGGTGCTACTTGTTTTAGTCCTTTTGGCAATTTGGGAAAGTGCAAAATCAATAATACAACTTGAGATGTTACTATTCAGGTCCTCAGTGACACCTTGCTCTATAATTTATGTATCCCTGGTAGTTTTGAAACAGTTGTTCATCTGACACCTCTCTCTGTATTTGCCCTAGCACTTTCCATTGGTTCTTGTTTAAAAAAAAAAAAAAAAAAAAAAAAAGAAAATCTAATTCTGGTATTAGACTGCAAATAATAAGGTAGTCTGCCAAAATCTCTGTAGTAAAAATAGGTATTCCCTGATTATCTGCCTAAACTAAAATAACTCTGCAGGTTAGACTCTCACCTCAATACTCAAGCAGCTTCAATGACAGAAGACATTCCTCTTACCCTACCTGCTCCCAGACACCAGGTCCTTTTGTCTGTTAGCTAGACTCTGAGAAATTACTTCAAAAAATTAAGGTAAAGAGAAAGAAAAAAGTTTTGCTTATTGACTGCAAAATGACAGAAGTATAACAGGTGAGGGTCCAGGACTGAGGAAAAGCTAAAGTCTTGTAGCTGCAGAAACCTCAGTGCTGGGAAAAGCATCTAGTAAGATCTTGGGGAAAGAATAGTGAATTATTGGACTGCATAATGCACAGAGATTTTTCCTTTAGACAACAATGTGAGGGATCTGAAACCATATTTGGCTGGAGATTAAATGGTAATCATTGTTGTCAGGCAGTTTAGATCATTACCTGAGGAGCAACTGTCTTCCAAAGATGCTGCTTCTGGGAGTTAGAGCAGTTTGTACGTTGAAGAGCAGATGAATGATAACAGTTTATATGTTCTGTCTGTCTAGGTATTGAAAGTATACTGTACTGCTTAGGGTTCTTATTTTTAGATAGTTTCAAGAGAAATCTCAAAGTGGGGAAAAATTAATGTTCTTCTGTTAACCAACTGATATTTATGCTTCCATAGATCCTTCTCTTTTAGAGGAATTAATAAGTTGAAACAGTTTCTGAAATATAAACATATAAACATACCTTAAATGGTAAGTACAGATACTCATGCAGTAACATATTTCAGATTTGGGGAACACCGTGCAAGTTTTTTGTATGCATGTCTTTTAGTTAGGTATGCAGTCTTGTCTGGAAGGTGCCATACAACTGTTTGTACAAACTGTGAGTTTATGACACCCCACAGTAGACTGCTCTAATACATGCTTATATATACTTCAACTTTATTTCCAAGCTGGATTTCTCTGTTATTTTCTGTAGCCATTGAGTCTTGTTAAGTCTTTCTTATAATGTTTTCTTCATGTGCAAAGAACTATGTACTGTGATTGAGTCACATTTCAGCCTCTTAAATAAACAGAATAGTTAAGCCTGATCAGCCTGACATGACAGATTTGTTTTATATTCACTTAATAATTACAGGCTTCTCTTCTGCCTTTTCTCAATGTTTACTTGTTTTCCTGGGGCCATTCCAGAAATACATTCTAGCTTTTCTGACTTTTGCTAATGTTGTGTACAGAGGCACAGCTTTTATTTGACACCTCATCTTTTCATAACACAGTAAGGAATTTAATTTCTTATTTAACAAGACTATGTAGGAAGAGTTAACACTGAAGTAGCTAACTTAACAATGACCTGTAAGTCATTTGTGAGGGACTGTTTTTTGAGACATTCATTCTATAAAAACGGTTGAATTGTTAATTATTCACATATAGTGTATTACATTGTAATGGAATATATCAATTTGGATCATGGCATTTGAACAGCACGAGTCCCTTCTCAATCCTTTCTCATTTTCCAGGAGTCTCTTACAAAATTACACATAAATGTATCAAGATTTTTTTTTAACCACTGTGAAAAAAAGTATCACTGACAAAAGTAGTAGCCAGTGTTCCCTCTAGTAATTTACTGACACCATTCTATTAGAAAACATCTGTTTTGCAGCAGTCTTAAATCTGAATACTTATTGAAGAAAACCGTAAAATTTAGACTAGTGTTACTTTCTAAAACATCCTGGAGGTGAATTTTTTGTGAAACTGAAAGTATTCAAGGTCATAGCTTTACGTTTACATCTCCTGAGCTTTACTAACAATCCTCATTTTACTGGTATCACTCTTCCTTTTAAAGAATGTTTCAAATAAACTTCTTTCAGAAAGTGCCTTTCAGTGTCTGAATGACCTTTGTTTGTGCTGAAAGCCAGCTGCCTCTCCAGTATTTTATACAAGCACAGCAAGGAAAGAGAAATACGGCTCCGCTGTGCAGGATCGAAGCAGTACCAAGAGGCTATGATACATATTATCCTGGAAATATCATCAAAGTTATAAATGCTGATTTAGTGATCAGAGCACGGTGGGTTTGTTCATGTGTATAAAAATGACAGAAGAAATCACAAAGGCCCATAGCAATTATTAACCGTGATGTGGTGAATTTATATGTCCTGAAAGTGGGTTAGGCACTGCTCTAATACCCGGGGAGTTGGTCAAGAAGGGAATTATGACTGAGTTACAACTCTTTGCCCGGTTCCACTTACTTCAAGCAGGAAGCAATCTATTTTGATCTTTATCTGTAGCTCTATGGGGACTTGATTGTGCAGGCTTGTTGCCTGTTGTCAGTAGTAATGAGGCTTTTGCTTGGGTTTAATTTTTGCTTCAATTTAACCTAAACAAGTGATAAAAACATGAAGTGAAAATCTTCCCCTTAGGACCATGTCCCAGAGAAAGGATGGCACTTCTGTAAAAAAAGGTAAGAATGGACTGGGGAGGAGACTTCACAGAGAAGTAAACAATTCCTAATTCTTTCTATCATACTGAGGCCTGAGACTTAAGTATGGGGACCTGCTTCATTCAGGGCAACAGACTGAAACCCCACCTTTCTCCTTTCAGACAAATGTTTTAAAGTCCAGGATGTGTCCTATTCTGGATAAGCTCATTTCTTTTGTCTATATGGGTGTTTTGTATTCTGTATTGGTGTTTTCTTTCATGGGAAATATCCGATGAGAATTAAAATCACGTGCAAGTAAAAGCCTTCTTTTACTTGTTGAATCAGAGAGAAAATATTCGACTTCAAAATAATCCATAACAAGAAAACCTTGTGTTACATCCAGAACTAGCAGTGATACATGAGCTGAGGAAATGTGGTTTTATACTTTATTTAAGATCAGTATTAAAATAGGCTTTATTCTTACTAAGGTTACTCTTAATACACAACAGCATAAATAAACTAATCCACTCTGTACAATGTGACTAATATAATGATTCACTGAATACTAGAACACTTATTTACTTACATTAACTCTTTTTCACTATCTTTGTCTAAGTCTTCTGTATGTCTGAGAGGGGTTTATAACTTATGTGTAAAGTAACGAGGGGAATGAAACCCTGTCCAAGTTTTCAGATACTCTCAGATCATAGTGGTGTTGCACAATGTAAACACAGAACTGAAAAAGAAACTAAAACCCCACCAGAGTCCAACCACATTGCTATGGAAGAAGATTTCAGTTCACTGTGAAAAAGTCTGAGCATGATTGTGCATGTCTAGGGATAAAATAAACTTCAGAAAATGACAGCAGTCTAGGCAATGACCTTCCAGCTTGCAGAATGGAGAAATCAGATCCTCTCTGAAGACAATTCCCTAACCATTGCACTCTGCTTACATGACTGTATATACGTGTCTATTTTTTAAGCAGAAAATTTACAACCAAAACTTAATTCAAAACTAACTTTTGAGTGTCATGTCCTTAATTAGCACTTCATCATTTTGCTGCCATTTGATTATTTAATGAATTTGCATTGCGTTGCTGTGAGCCACTGAGAAAGTCTAATGGTTCAGAGGTTTCCTTTACCTGAGATGTGTTTTCTGGATGATATCATTTTATATGACTCCCACTTTTACTCCAAGCAGCCTTCACAACTTCTGTCCTCTGTATTCTACTGTTGCCAGCGTTAGTCAAGTGCCCCTTTTCTTTGTCCAAGAAAGGGCCTTTTGCTCTCTTCCTCTCCACCTGCATTTCCTCCTTCAAAGAAATCAAAAAAATTAACACAAACCACATCCAGTGTCATACACCTTTGTGTGGAGTACACTGTGCAGAGGCTTTAAAAACACAAGGACTCTATAGGACTGAATTAAACATCCTAAATCTTGTCTCTTCTGTGCTTTGACTCAGTCATTTGCATTCATGTCAGATCACGCTGTGGGCTTCCATAATTCCATTAGTGATGCCCAGTAACTCTTGTTATGAAAGAACTGAATGTCTGAGGTATTGCTAAAGGTCAAGAGACCTTGAGAGACATTTTGCTTTGCATTTAGAATAATGCACAATGAAAAAAAATCTTCTTGTTGTTATTTTATAATTAGGATAGATATTGTGAAACTTGAATATTTGGCTACACACCTAGTATCTATGGGTACAGTATTAAAAAGAAAATCGAGATGTTTTTGTTCCTGTCCCCACTTCTCCTTTCCATCTGTCTGACTCTTCTCTCCATTCAGCCCTGTGTGCTGGTTTTTCCTGTGTTGTGTTATTACAAGGCACTCACCCTATTTTCCTCAGCTGCCTACAGGCTCATAACAATGCTGTTTTCAGAAAAGGGAATTTATAAGGGTCACTTCAGCTGGAATATAAATAAATAAATAGATCCTAAAAATTTAATTAAAATCTTAACTAGCTGAAGCCCTGGCAAGCAGGCAGAGTGTAGTTAACATTCTCCATTAAATGTGAAGTACTTGACATAATGTGAACTGTTTGAGAACTACAGAATATGCACATGTTTTATTCAAAAACCAATGAGAGTTTACTGTTGTGCCAACTGACTGTCATAAAGCTGGCATAAGATGTCCCCTGGGATATCCGAAAGAATTAAAGCACCAGAACAGATATTTTTGATTTATTTCTTTTTTCTCTGTTTGAACAAGTACTAGAGAATCCTGAAAAAGCAGAGGCCTGCTAAGGGTAGAGCACTTCTTCCATGCTATCCTAAGATCAGAGCTTTTGGTTCACCATTATAATTCTCAGATTTGAAATTTGACTTTCACTTACAATTTCAGTTCTCTTTCTAGAAGCTAGGCCCTGTTCTGTGTAAGTAACACAAAGCTTTCTATAGGGAAATGGTACAAAATGTAGAAAATCCAAGATTTGAGCCAATCTGTCCAGTCTAATCATTCCACTTCCCCCCCCTCCCCATTTATGCTCATCATTTCTTTCCAAGAAAACACAATGTTGCTTTCCAGATCTTCTGCTTAAAGACAGTTTTACATTTTCATTACTCCATGACCACAGTAAGGCTCTCAGTGTGTAAATTGAAATGTACAGTCAGCGTGTAAATGAAAGTCACACTGAACAAACTCTACTAGTGTGGAGGCCCGGGGAGGAAAATATCTCTTGTGCTAATGTATTCAAGCAAGAAAGAGGTGACTTTGCCTCTGAAAACAGGCTACAGTTTTCTATATCCAGTGTGGTTTGTAGAGCGATCTAGGGAAAATGGACCACAGCTTAGCCATTGCCTCTCAGATTCATGCGGGGGAGAATATGAACAAATCCTGGGAACTCCAGTGTATTTATTACATCTCTTGTCTATGCTTTGAACTCAATCTTTGTTTCAGTGGAAACAAGGGGTAAAATGTGGTCATATTTGTATTTTATACTCAATTCAAAGGATTTGCCTGGCATTTTTATGTTTCAGTTTACAAGCAATCTCTGAAGCACTGGACATCTTCTTCAAGTTTCTCCAGTACTTCTCTCTCCACAGACTCACTTTAAAACTCTTCGTTCTGTGACATTATGATTCCTTCTTCAGGAAACTTACATTGACATTTAAGAGATACTATTAGAGTACAGATCTGCTAAACGGATGAAGCATTTCTGCTGATAAGTTTCAAGCAAGAAAATCAGTCTTTCCACAATAACTGTAATATCTTGTACAGTCTTATTGTGACATTTTTGACGGGGTTATTGCAAAAAACAGCTCTAAAATGACATTTTTAACTAGAAAAAAAATCCCACGAGTATTAGCACTTAAAGTGAAATATTTTCTTATCTGATTTCGGAAGACTTATGGTGGAGGGCAGAGGAAATTAATTTTTTTTATGCCCAGTGAATAACCAAACAAGCAGCATACAGTAATCAATCACCTCCATCTAGATGGACCCTTGGGGGGTAACAAGGGAAGGCAGAGGTGGAAAGGCTGGGATATACAAAGCCTTGTTCCAGTTGTTCTGTATTTTGGCACTCTAAAAATGGTTCAGGCACTCCTTTACAATGCAAATATTTGTGACCTCTATTTTGATAACACTTGTGTAGAAAGGAAGGCAGATAGGGCACACACAAATCTAAAATTCAGTAGGAGTTATTGTAAATTGTCTGTGTATTGTGTCTTCCCTTCTGCAGTAGGTTTTGCAGTATAGACTATAATTGCTTAGAATATGACAATAATTACAAAAACCTCTACCCATGTTCTGCTTGAAAGTTCACTACAAACTGTAGTTATTTGAAAAGTCTTACAAGTTCTTGATTTAAATTGGTTTTGAGTAAACAAGTTTGTTTCTGGGTTGGATTATGTTTTGTGAACTGGAATACCTTTCCTATAATGGAAAAGGACAAATATGCAAAGGAAAACAATTGCAGAAAGAGTGGTAGAGAAAAAAGGAAAAAAACCCACCTGCTTTCAAAATTATTTTTGCAAAGTGATATTTTTTGTTCATTTTCTTTGAAATGAAAGACAAATATTACAGAATATGACCCTTAGGGAATTTTAAAATTAAATCAGAAATTATCATCCTTTGCTTCAAATTAATATTCTTCCTGACTTATTTTTAGTGACCAAAATTATATTCAGAACCTGACCTTCAGTCTGCTTATTCTCATATTTGCATTACAAAAGTGATATTCCAAAAACCATATTCAAGAATGAACCTTTCTTTTGGAATATGTCTTCTTGATTTAAATGCTTGAATTCCATGAATTAAGGGTACAGGAGATGTATACTTATATCATCCAGCTGCATACTAAATCAATCTGCAACAAATTAACATGAGTGTGAAAGTTACACTGCACCACACCAAGGGAGATCATTCTGTTTTAAAGACTGATAAAAGCTGAATTCATTTGAATGTGTTATATACCTAAAAATAGGAGTGGACATCTATTGAGATTTTTGAAAAGTTCACCTTCTGTTAAACTTCCATTAATAAAAACCCAGTAAGTTTAAAGCAAAGGCCATAGCTACATGCTTTCCTGAGTTAAGTAACAGACAAGTGGCCTGAGGCATTTTTTGTTCTCAAAAGTATTGAGACCCATCACACTCCATTGAGATCCACTTGAAGTTCCACTTAAACATAAATAAAGCTTTTTTTACTATGAGCACTGGCACAAGGAATCTCCTTCCTTGGAGACATTAAAAATCTGAGTGGACTCCAGCTGACCCTGGTCTGAGCAGGTGGTTGAACTAGATGATCTCCAGAGGTCTGTTCCAAACTCAACCGTTCCATGATACTTGTCAGAAAAGGTCACCAAGGGGCTAGACTTAATCCTCTCTGAATAAGGTGAAAGCTACCCAAATGAGTCTGGCATTCACATAACTGTCTGAAATGACTCTGTCTCATCTGGTTTTAGGAGAGATGTCTCCGGTTGCTTTCACTTGTAATAGCTTGCCTCAAGTTCAGTGAACAAGCAATGGGAAACCTAGGAGTACAATTGCCCTGGTACAGAATTTCAAGAAGCATTTGCTAATAAAAAAGGCGCCTCTATTTGCTCTTTTTAGGCCAGCCTTATTCACGCTATCTGCTTTAGTAAATATAGAAACATTAACAGAAATAACTGCTGTACTGCCTAGATAATGATAATAAACTGACAACTGCGGCTGAATTTAGGAGTTGAAATTTAGCTCAATAAAACCACACAATATACATGCATAGGAAATAATTCTGACTAATTTCTGTTGGAAAAGGTGATGGAATTATTTACGAGGCAGTGAGAGATCATGTAGTTTAATCATTTTATAATCACAGGGTATGCAGTCGATTAGAAGTGTCATTTGGTAGGTTTTTAAGCACTACAAATTAGCAGAAGGGCAAATTAAGTGCAACTGTTGATGAACCAGCCAGAATACTTGAAAGTTATTACTTTTCCTTTATGTTAATGCTACTGCAAGAAATGTAAAATCTGTTTCATGACTTAATTTTTATCATAAACATGATCTTCCCTGGCATAGCTCTATTGAGAGAGGACTACAAGTAAAATTTTCTACTAGAGCTGTATGTAAATATTTTAAACTTTGTTCTGATTGAAATCAATTAATGCATTATGACAGTCATGGAAAAAATACATGTATTCATATTTGAGCCTAATGCAGATAAAGAGAACATTATGGGATGAATGAATAAGTTATAAAACCTATAGGCAATAGAACAGATAATCATATTTCTAAAATCTGAGGGTGATATTAGTGATATTCTTTTTCTTTTCCTCAATCTGTATTTTTAGATGTTTCCATGAAGACTTAATGAAATTTTATGTGAGTACAGAGTTTCTTCTTTAGTTTAAGAGCTATATATATATTGCACTTAAAAAAACACTAGCTACCTGCTTCAGGAATCCCAGTATTTCTTTTGACTTTGACACTGGCTAAATAACAAAATGTTATTATATGGATAGGGAATTAGATTGCATTTTTATAAAAACATTATCCTGAAAAACAATATTAAAAGAACATTAGGGTTGCAGAGACCAGAATTCACAATATAGGAAATGTCAGAATAAATGTTGCCCTAAAAACCTTAATTCAATACTTTGTGCATGTTGTACAGTGTGTAGTGTCATACCTTGCTGACTATACGTTGTTCAAACACTCTCTGAAAGAAAGAATTGGAAATTTATTCAGGTGCTTTTCTACAGTACCGTAGTACTGCAGTTAATTTATTGTGGAATCCTTGTGTATGAAAACAAGGATTACATTAACTCCATGACACAGAGGCAGGGCCTAAGGCATAGAAACTGGATCTATCTGTATGTGAAATGCAAAAGATGACTCGATGTTGTCTGGAAGACAAAGTCACTAACTCTACATCTGCTAACCTGATGGAAACTTCTGAGGACTGACCTGTATGGAGGACTCTAAATACTCAAAAGAAAACAAAGGGATCCAGTTCCCCAGAGTAAGTTTGCCGTAGCATGAGACAGTATGAGACTATCTTTTTTATTCATGCTTTATGACTTTCTTCTTTCCAAAATCTGCAAGTAAGTCTTGTAACAAGCCTCCTTCACCACACATCTTTGATTCATCCTTAGAGCAGGTCTAGTTTCTGCCCTGATTAAGCTGTCTAATGGGTAAACATATTCATGATCTTGCAGGAAATGACTTTTGCATTGCTTAAATGGCTAAATTAGGGTTATGTGTGGCACCCTTGACTTTTCAAACTTAAGGACAAACTTGTAGAACAAAATACATTCATGTATTTTCACAGAATCACAGAATAAGCTGAGTTGAAAGGGACCCACAAAGATCATCCAGTACAACCCTTAGCCCTGCAAGGGACCATCCCCAAGGTCACACTGTGTGCCTGAGAGTATCATCCGAACACTTCTTGAACTCTGTCAGGCTTGGTGCTGTGACCACTTCCCTGGAGAGCCTGTTCCAGTACCCAACCACCCTCTAGGTGAAGAACCTTTTTCTAATATCCAACCTCAACCTCCCCTGACACAACTTCAGGTCATTTCCTCAGGTCCTGTCCCTGGTCACCACAGAGAAAAGGTCAGTGTCTGTCCCTCCTCTTCCCATCACAAGGAAGTCTCTGCAATGAGTTCTCCCTTCAGTCTCCTGTTCTCCAGGCTGAACACCACCAAGTGACGTCAGCTGCTCATCATATGGCTTCTCCTCAAGGCCCTTCATCATCTTTGTTGCCCTCCTTTGGATGTTCTCTAAGAACTGAATATCTTTTCTATATTATGGCAACCAAAACTGCACACAATATTCAAGGTGAGGCCACACCAGTGCAGAGCAGAGATGGACAATCTCCTCCCTCGACCCGTTGGTGATGCTTTGCCTTATGCCCCCTAGGACATGGTTGGCCCTCCTGGATGCCAGGGCACTGCTGACTCATGTTCAACTTGCCATTGACCAGGATTGCCAGCTTCCTTTTCTCAGCACCTCATTCCCCAGTCTGTACATGTATCTGAGGTTGCCCCATCCCAGGTGTAGAATCCACATCTTTCTCTTGTTGAAGTTAGTATGGTAGGTGATTGGCCAGTCCTCTAATATGTCAAGGTCTCTCTGCAGGGCCTCTCTGCCCCTGAGGAAAACAACAGTTCCTCCTAGTTTTCTGTCATCTGCAGATTTGCTTAATATACCTTCCAGTCCTGCATCCCAGTCACTTATGAAGATGTTTAAGAGCACAGGGCCCAAGATGGAGCCCTGCAGAACTCCACTAGTGACAGGTCTCCAGTCTGATGTTCCCTCTGTGCTTGACTCATGAGCCAAGTGCTCATCCACGACATGATGTGTTTATCCAGCTGTGCTGGACAGTTTGTCCAGAAGGATCCTGGGAGAGACAGAATTGAAAGATTTACTGAAATCCAAAAGGATTACATCAGCTGTTTTCCCTTGATCAGCTAGGTGGGTTACCCTGTCATAAAAGGAAATCAGGTTTGATAAGCAGGTCTTCTCTCTCATGAAGCCGTGCCGTCTGTGACTGATGACAGTGTTGTCTTTAGTTCTTTTTCAATACCTCCCAGAATAATCTTCTCCATAACTTATCAGGCACTGAAGTGAGACTGGCAGGATTGAAGTCTCCAGGTTCCTCCTTCTTGCCCTTCTTGAAAATCAGGACAATGTTGTCTAGCTGCCAGTAAGATGGGACCTCTTTGGATTCCCAAAACTCCTCAAAAATAATCTAGAGACGCTTTGGGATAACATCAACCAGCGATTTGAGGATTCTGGAATGAATCCCAGCAGGCCCCATAGATTTTTAGGGATCCAGCTGGAGCAGCAGATCCTGCATGATTTCAGGGTCAATTGGGAGCTGATCATTCTTGCAGTCATGGTCCTCCAGCTCAGGGCACTGAGTCCTCCTTGGTCCTTCATCCTGTTGAAGAAAAAGGCAAAGAAAGTGTTAAACACCTCTGCCTTGTCTTTGTCCCTGTTTGTGAGGTGACCATCCCATCCTGTAACGGGACAAGGATATTTCTATACTTTCCATTGCCGTTATTATATTTGAAAAACCTCTTTTTATTGTCTTCCACATTTCTGTTGAGCTCCAGCTGAGCTTTGACTAGATGAATTTTCTCCCTGCAGATTCTTTGTATTCTTCCCATGTCACTTGACCTTGCTTCCACTCAGCACATACCTTCCTTTTTTGCCTTATTTCCGAGAGAAGATCCCTGCTGAGGCAAGACAGCTTTCTGTCTTTCCTACTTGACTTCCAGCATTTGGGAATTGCCTGCTCCTGTGTCTGTAGGAGGTGGTTTGAAAAGTGAACAGCACTGATGGACTCCAGCACTTGCAAAAACATTTTTCCAGGGGACCTTAAATACTAATTACCTGTGCAGCCTGAAGTCTGCTCTCCTGATGTCCAGAGCTGAGGTTTTGCAGGCACTTTTCTGCCTGTCAACAGAGATCTTAAACTTATCACCTCATGGTCACTGTAGCCAAGAGGCCACCAATCTCCACTTCGCTTACGAGATCCACTCTATTGATCAAGGAGGGCATTTTTCCCAGTTAGCTTCCTTAGGGCCTGTTCCATAAAGCTGTAATCCAGGTTTTTAGGAATCCTCTGTCCTGGATTGTACTAGCTGTGTGATGTCCCCAGTTGATTTCTGGCAAGCTGAAGTCCCCCGTAAGGACAAGGGCAATTGTTTTTGTTACTATGCTTACATTTTGAATTACATGTTGAATTGTGTTTATAGAAATTCTTGATATTAAATGGTGGTTTTAAGGCCCTGTGTACAGCAGAACACTTCATAAGAAATCAATTGTCCTGCAAGACACAACATGAAAGAGTTTTTCTACTGAAGAAGTGATAGCATGACAGGTAAGTCTAAATTCATTTTACTCACAAAATTTGGCTTGAAATCAGATACATTTTATCATTTGGCAAAAGGTGAGAACTGTAACTGAAACCAGGCAAGGAAGGATATTCATCACTCTCCAAGTGCTGAATTTGCTTGAACAAGTAAATCAGTTTTACTGTTACTGCTGATGCATATCATTGTACATTTAAAAGAAATTAAATGAATGACAAAATTTTTCTGAAATACAGTCTCTAGTAAGAAGATAAAATTCAAAGTAGTATATATCAATGTGGAAATACATTTCAAAGAGAGATTTTTATGTGTCCTGGTGCTTTTCATGGCCTCCTAGGATCATACTCTAATCAGTGAACTATGGAAGGACAGATGTTTTTTGTTTTCATTTCCTGCAGTTATTTTAGTTTGCATAAATTAATTTTTCTTTAGGAAAGAGGGGGAAAAGACTGACATTATAACTGAACTTGGTTATTGGCACACTGTTAATTATTGGGGATATGTCATACAAATTCCTGCCATAATTCAGATATATTTATGTCATTTGGAACATTTTCACCAGGAAGGATGGAGCATAACCAAGCTTCGGTGATCTGTGCCCCAAATTTTAATAATCTTGTTTCAAATAAAGAAGGAAAATTATTAACTCCTGCTCACATAGGGGAAGTCTGTTTGGCTGAACCTCTCATGATGATTGTTACTCCTCTTGTATCACAACCAAAGAGGTAAGATCTTTGCCCGCAAAGTGTAATATTAGTGTTGGATTGATTGCTTTGTGGTAAGACTCAAGTGTATACCTCACTTATTAAGGACATTTTTTTATGTGCAGGCTGCAGTTGGAGGGAATATACAGGAAGGACATATCTCACTGTCCAAGAGAGAGCTCAGGTCTGTATTTAACAATTGATTCTGGCTAGGGAAACACCTGCATTCTTATTCCCCTTTAAGTAATTCTCTTTTTTTCAAATTCTGTGTTGTTGCTTTTTTTCCCAGTGCAGCAAACAAATTAATATATGAGATTGTCATGGAGCTATAGAACTTACTTAACAATATAGTACCTCTCCTTGTTAACATAGGTGCTTGGCAAAATTTTCCACTTGATTACACAGAAATCTGTTTGACATGATACTGACACAGCACTGCAGATATCTTTAGGGGTCCTGTTTGAACCTGGCCTTCATTTGCCTCAGTCAGTAACTTCTATCAGTTCAAAACCACAATTATTGTCTGTTATTTGACGCGCTCAGGTTCAGCAAGTATATTTCCTGAATTTTCTGCTTTTTGTACTCTTCAAGAATAGATACTGCCTACATATTGCAAATTATTCCCATTCCAAATTAATGAGTCTGTTCAGAGTTAGAAAGAACCTGAGAAGCACTGGGAAAGTGAAGTTTTTTCAGTAAGAAATGCTTTTCTACAAATAAGAATCAATGGGCTATTCTACAGTCAATCAAAGGATACTAAGAACAACAACAACAACAAAATCAAACATTAACAACAGGATAACATACCAGGACTAATAAGAGTAAGCTGAAAACTTTAAATGAGTACTTGCTTTATAGGTATCTAAAAAAAAACCCATTTGTTTTGGTTTCTGTAAGAGTGGGTGTTTTACTAGCCATCAGGAGTGATCACTTCAATTCTCTCATATTGCCCAGAAATACATATGGGGGTTGGAAAATTAGATGGATACTAAAAAACTCAGCACCTTTAGTTCAATGACTGCCCTTGAAAAAATAAAAGAAAAAAATAAAAGCAATAGCCAAAGTGTTCCACACATGCTTCAGGGTGTCTGTGTATATGTGTGCATATGTAATCTCAGTTGATAGAAAATGTGCTATTTTTCTTTGGATTCTCTAAACATCACCTAGTTCTGCTTTTAAGAAATTAAGTTAAAGGAAGTGTGCAGTTCAGAGTCGTTACTTTCAAGTTCACATAGGTGAATGACCTTATTCTGCACAATATTATTTCACTTCTTAATTCATATCTAGGAGCATCTCAGCAGATGGTTTGGATTTCTCTGGAAACCAAAGAAATAGAACTATTTGTAGGGAAAGAAAACTTCTCAGAGTGGTGTTGTTGCTATCCACCCAAACACATACTGTCACTCTCAGAAGTGGTTTTCCCCACAACAGACATTAGCATAATGTTTATGGCCAGTGAGATTGTTTAAGAGCACTAAAATCATGCAGTACTGTATGTGCTCTTTAATTAGGAATGTAATATACTCCATCTGGAGTGACTCATTTTTGCAGTCTTCTGTGGAGCTTGAGTTTCCTACTTCCCCATGCAACAAAAAGAACTGAAGATTTTTTAGTGACTTCATTTTCAGTCAGATCTCAGTTATCTGAGTTGTTTGTAGAATTTGTTCATAGACTGTAAACTGCGTTTGCTGAAGAATAATTTACGGTTCTCATTTCCAATGTCATAATGAAAAGCATTTCAGTGCTAGTGGAAATCTGTAGATTTAATTCTCTCTATACTGACATGGGGGCAGTTGAATACTTACAATGTAAATTGTCTCATGTTGCAGTTCAAACATTCATCTCAGTTGTATCTTAGAAGATAAACAGGATTGTCTAAGGCTTTAGTTCTGAATATGAAGTGCCTAATACACTTTGTTAGTGTATTTCATGAGTTAGCCTATTTCTCTTTTCCTAGGCTCCATTTGTTCAATTTTAATAAACAGATTTTCTGAATTTGGTGGGTTTTCTGTTATTGTACTTCAAATAATGCAAATAACTCTGTTTGCTTATATAGAATTTTTCCCCAAACCATATCTATCTAGAGCCTGATCCCATCTCGTTGAAATCAATGTGACTCTTAGATAGTCTAATGAATGTATTTCTCAATATATTGACTGATTTCTTATTAGGCCTGTAGAGGAATGTATATTTATTTTGCCTAACTTAAAGCCTTCACTGAGGAACAGACTGGGGATCCCAGCTTTCAGGTGTAATGCTAATGAAAAAGAGATGCCTCTCCAAAGACAGATTCAGAGAGGGATGTATTCCCCCAGCTGTCACTGATAACCAGGGACAAAAGCGCAAACCCATAAACTGTAAAACTGAAAAAACACCATGTTTCATACTAACTCTGATGCATTTAGTTAAGTTTTGTTCACTAAGTAGTACCCTCGTGTTATGTCTCCGTCTTAGACTGCATGTGTTCAGAACAGCACGAGAAAAGCAATTTTGCCCTTCTGGATGTTCAGCTTGATATCAGTGATTAATTCCTCCAGATTGGTGTGGGATTTTCTTGAATTAGCTTCAAATAGAAATGGAGTACCGAGGGAAAGTTCTGTTGTCCATACTGCCTCACTTCTACTCTCTGCTTCTTTAGTAATGCTCCCTTCTCCAAAACTAATAGACAGACTACATTTGTCTATTCTGTGATACAGTCAGTAAGACTGTACTTTCTGGTACCATCTATGACTTTACTGATTAAAAATTCTAACATTCTTTGCTTAGAGCAAATCCTTGATGTACCTGTAATGACAGGGTAGAGATAGGGAGAGTGGTACATTTCCTTGTATAACCTACCTGTAGATCCTGGTATAAATGTATGGAACTAAGCTGATTTTCATCCTTACCAATAACCTGGATCAAATGTGCATATATGCAGACATTTCTTTTACATTTGTCTGCTTTGAATCCAGTATGACTCCTCCTTCTAGTATCAGCTCTCTCTTCACATTTTGGTATTTTAAGCAGAAGAAAATGGTGAGAAGAGGGGAGTAGCATAAGAAAGTGTTTAAAATCTCTAGTTCTGAGAGAACTGAATTACAGTTTAGAAACCAGGGAACCTGGAAGTTCACTGGCATGAATTATGCATTACATTGGCATTTTCAGTTCAGAAGATTTTGAGAGTGTTTAAGGAACTATAAAGCTTTCTATCAGCTTCAGTTAACAGTCAAAACCAGTTGCTCATTCCTCAGATAGGGATGGAGAGAGGTCAGAGGTTGATTGTGATCTTCCCAGTTTGCAAATAAGTGATCACAAGCAGACACTATCTTGCCTTCCCTTTTCAAAGGGAAAATTATATGAAATACTTCACTGGGGAGGCAGGTAGAGCAAGAGAAAAGAAGTGGAGTAAAATGAAAGAGTCAATTATTCTTCCACAGTCCAAATAATCCAGATACAAAAACCTTTCAGAACCTTAAGGGACATATAGGTTAGCAATATCAGCATTAAGCCAGACCTTGTTATAATTTTTAAGTGTTGGTGTCAAATAGACTGTCATTGCACTGGTCCTGAAGTGAAACTCACCCCCCTAGAAAAGGCCAGGAAGGTAAGTCTCATCATCATGTATGTCCTTTTGATGATTCTTTTATAGCAGGGATTTCATACTTAAAGCAATGGCTTTTGCAGTGTTTCTAGGTCAGTTTATGTAATTTATAAAGCTTCTGTTGAAAAGTATTCATGTATTTCTACAGCATTTTTACTGCTCTTTTGTTTGTGGGACTTTTGTTGTCTTTGCAGATTATGAGATCTTAAAAAAAGGTTTTTGGGTCACAAAGTACAAGTGGTACTAACAGGACACACGTGATAAAAATGGGACAATGATTGTTCAATTAACAGATCAATAAGTTGCCTCTCACACAAGTGGTTGTCAATGATAAATGCCCAAAGGTTGGTTAAACTGCATTTCCGAATGCTTCAATGTAAAAATCAATGTCCAGAGCACACAGTGCTAAGCAGATAAAACAGCCTCTCAAATCTGTACTGTGAAAATGATATGAGCCCAGCAATCATAAAAATATGTCTTGATCCTATTTGTAGCTCTCATACGTTGCCGTGGGCCATTCCTGTTTATCCATCCACATGAACAGCAGAACACTGACTATGCTGAATAAACAGCAATGATCTGGATGAAGAAACAAAATGGTCTTTCAAATTTCTGATTTTCTTTCATGTTGTCAGTGCAGTGATTGCTCAAAAGGCAAAGGAAATTATGTTGGGGTTTCAGTCAGGAGTGAGACCTCCAGTTGTGTTATTTAAATGAAAAGGATGTTGGTGGGCACCTAGCGTGAATTCAGAGGGAAAGGAGAACAATAGGGAGCACCTCCTGTCACTGCAGTCTGTTTAAAAATGTGCTCACAAAAGGAATGGAAAAACTCTGGTTGCCACACTCATTTACTTCTGTCAGCATTACACAGTAAAGAGAACTATGGATGATTATTATTTCTGGAATTTGCTATACATGTAATAAACTTGCCAACAAGTTTGCTGTGGAAGATTTGCCTCCATATTGCACTGCTAGATGAATGTACCCATGACAATCATCTTTTCAGTTTTATACTGCAATACAAAAATCACCTTCTCTCTCTGTCCTCATAAATTTAGGGATAGGCAAGCTTATTTTAATTTAGGTAAATTTACATTTGGTTATTTCTGTTCTTTTGTTCCTTTAAAATAATTTGCAGCCTATGACTTACTGTAAGAGTTTGAGGATGTTTTACTATCCTAAGCACATGTTGAGTATACTTAAAAGCTACACGTATACATATAATTTTCAAAAACTTCTTTCAGTAACAAAAACCAGTCTCTGGCAGCTGCATCTTAGTGCCACAACAAATGCATCACATGGGCAGCTTTCTAATAAAAGATCCTACATGCGTCATATTTTTTCTCCACTCAACAAAGCTTTTGAATGGATGAAAAAATTCCTGCACTTGAAAAAGCATAATTTTCATCAGCTAATTCCTTCAGGAAGAGAGGTTAGTGGATTATCATATCCTTGTTAAGGATAGAAGACATCTTCAAGAACACATTGAGTGGGTCTGGCCTACAACTCTTCTGCCCAAACACTAAAATGAAGGACAGAAGCCACTATGTCCTGTCTCTCTTTCTGAAATATGCGGATTTTACTGTATGGTTGGGTTGTGTTTTTTTTGGCAAGAAATAGCCTTGACTTCCTGCTCCAGTACTGAAATGTACCAAAATGGTCTGGTGTACTTCCAGTACTGTTTCCTGTATGGTAATACTGAATGTGCATACAATTTAAAAGTACATGAACTAAAATCTAGAAAGCCTCCAAGAGCTGAAACACATAGATAGGAAAAATACAGTATTACAGAAAAAACCTCCCACAGATAAAACTTAAGACTTTCTTCAATAAATAAGTAAATAAGTTTTCAGTAGGCAAACAATACTTACTTAGATACAATCAGGATTGTGAATAATAGATACTAGGTCATTTCACATTGTGATTATCACTGTCTTGGATATGAATTATTTAATAAGATTACAGCTTGTATACTTTGCAATTATGGGAAAACTCCAAGTTCACCAGTCTCTTTTGATGTGATACAACATGAATTTCTTTTTGATCTTCAGAAAAAGGGGGGAAAACAGTTTTATGTAACAGACTTAGGAAACAGGGCATTTAAATGAACATACTGAGGCCACTTACCATTCTGATATAATGCAGCAGTCTCTTACTATACTGTAATGATAGGAAGAAGATGACAAGCATGAAAGCCAAAGCACTTAAGAAAGGTGTATGCATCAATTAATTTACCTTGGTGCTTCAGAAGATGTTAGTCTACCTGTGCTATTGCAAACCATTCTGTTGATATAGATTTATATTTTGTTTTTCATTGAAGTCAATATTTTACTGATGCCTATCAAAAATGCACCTCTCCTTGAAGTGGGGTATTCCAAATGGCTCTTTGAAAATATTTCTACCAGGGATTTGTCACCCCAACAGCAGATTCATGTAGTTCATACAATGGAAGGCTCTTCTCACATACTGTCAGTTCTTCCTTCTATAGGAAACTTGCAAAAATTCAAGTCTTTGAGAAGTCAAAATTCATCATAAAATTCAAATCAAAGCTTAGATGTGAGCTTTAGATTTCATTTACTAAGAGCATTCCCTACAGTCACTGAACTACATTTAATTAAACTGTAAAAATGTAGATGTGCCTAGACTTTTAAATGTTGCTATAATAAAACCAAACAGAAATCAGACTAATATTACTGTTATGACAAACTATGGCTATAGATGTTTATCTTCTTACATACACAAATTAAATTTGCATTTAGGTATACTAACTTACATGTGATGTCATTTATGCTTAAGGAATTTTGTTGAGTGTTTCTAGCAAAATGTTAAGCATGAAGAATCATTAACTGAACAAGAGCAAAACTTCCTATTAAAACTAAAAGAACCATGTAAAGCTGATTCTTTATGAAATATGCTATTCTAGAACCACATGTAGAACTGAAAACAAAGTAGAAGAGAACCTTAAAAACCTTAAAAAAGCAAAGGACCTGATTCTGAATGTGTACTCCTAAATCCTCCTGATTGAGAACAAGTAAGACATTTAGGAGACTACTTAAAGTTAAGCAATGTCTTATAAAATTCTAGTATTGGTAATAATCCATCCATTCTATTAATAACCTTAGTACTACATTGGTTGCGAAAGGAGTTAGGACTATAGTAGAAATCTATTACTGAATTCACATTAAGTAGAATCTTGATAAATTTTTTGAAGAGTTCATTTAATGCAGTTTTCCTCATCTGCCCTAATAAATGTACATGCCTTCAGACCAGCTCCTACCAAACCTCAGTTATTTTGGGTCTGTATGTAGGCAGAAGACCAAAGTGAAGTCAGGAGAGTGAGTGGAGCTGATCAAACTCTTTAGGCTCTCACTACATAGCTTTTGACTCCAATCAATAGTAATGATTCTTTGAATGTACACGTAGTAAGTTTATTTTTTTCTGTGTATTGGAAATGCATTTCTTAAGACATATATGTCACCTGGACATGAAAGAAACCTTTAAAATGAGATAGTAGCAATTTCACTTACATAAACTGATGTTCTTTTTTGTAAGAGAACAGTTTTCTGAGCTCTGTTGCTTGGAAAATTATGATTTATAGCTACATGATTGCCTCCAAATAGAATGCCCCTGTGAAATCAACTTCTTCAGCTTTTGTTTCTTATCTTAGTCCTTAGAAAAAATTAGGAAGTAGTATTAATATCTTGGGTTTTTAGTATAGCTTGACAATTATAATGATTCAATCTGTCATTTCAGCTGTTTAAAAGAATTAATCAGCATTCCTCACACAGTTTCTCTGTGACACTTTTATTTGACAAAACCACAACTGTGTCCAAAAAATTTCTTTTTTTCTCCCCATTAGAAAGTTGTATTTCAGTACATTTATCATGGCATTGTTGCTGAGAAGAAACAATGCAACCATATTAGAAATAGAGATGGCATTTGTAAAAGGGGAAGATTACATCTTGGAAGATAGTGAGGGTTTTTTTTCAGTTTGTATATTGTACAAATGTCCTTAGTACTAGAAGAAATTCCTCAGAAACTTTGGGAGTAATCAGTTTCTGATTTGAATAACTGAAAAACCCAGCACTCATGTTCTTCTACTAATAATTAAGTTCCTTATTGTTAATATTCCTTACAATACTGATGGTATCTCACTAAAATTCATAGAACAAGACTAAAAGAATGCCTCCCAAAAGGACTTTTTACTCTAATGTTAATTTGTCCCTTTAAAACATTTGTTGAATCACATAGATTTCCTTGCAATGGCTTCTTGGGTACTTTTTAGTTACTGGGGGGGGGGGGGGGGGGCGGGTGGAGGAGGTGTTTGCAGTTCACTAACTAAATATTTTCTAAATATTTTTATTTTTTCTAAAAAATATTAAATAAACAACATCTTTAAAATATTATATTTTCATTCAAATAAAGCTGTACAAGGAACATCTGGGTCATACTACGAAACATAAGAGATTGTCTAGAAAGTGTGAAAAGTGACATCCTAGATTTAAGACCGTTGAAGAGAATGCTCAAGAGAATGATCTTAAATTACTGCAAATTTCTGCCAGCTACCACAGGGTTGCATTGAAACCAGGGCAGACAAGTTTAAGAGAGCTCAGATTACCCTACACCTCCAACATAAATCTCTCAGCACTTCTGCAACATTGTGGAGCTACTGACCCAGGCAGTGGAATCACTAGACATTGCACAAGAAGTAGGTTTCTGTGGTTAAGAATCAATTACTGCATAGCATTAGGACATAACACAGACTATTAACTAACTAAGCTTCAGATAAGGTGATGCTGGACCATCTTTTGAGTCTCATGTTTCCATTGCACTTACCCCTTCCATCTCATGCCAAGCATTTTGAGAAGGAAAAGAATTACTCAGTTGGATGGTTAGTCTGTGGTCTGCTTAGGTAATTACAGAAGAAATGAAAAATTACCTAGAGAAATGAATGTCTTTTGCAGCTGTCACCACTGATTTATTTCTACTACATTCTAAGAGTATCCACATTATCTCTTAAAGCCTGGGATATGTCTCGATTACTTCATTCAATCTAAAATATTATTGCTGAGGTCACCTGGCTTTTTGGTATATCCTGCTAAATGCATAGAGAAGACGTTGTCAGCAAGGTGCTAGAACCAGAGTCAGCATCTTGTCAGTGCTCACTTTTCCCTCCTGGTTGGTTGTGAGGAATATTTGATGTTCTTATGTAAAGGCTTTGAAAAAATTCCATCAGTGGAAGGAGAAAGTGTTTTAAAACCAGCATTTGTGTGGTAAATTAGCAACACTTGAAGGGAAAAGTCTATAATATAATTGAAAGGATGCTATTTTACCCAACTTTATAATTTTTAGACTCCCAAAATCAGGTCAGTGGTTTGAAAATCAAAAATACAAACTAGTGTTTGGGGTAACCTTTGAGGAACCATGTAGTGGCTTCTGTGTTGAATTCAAAAAAACAACCCAAAGTAGACCTATATGGAGAGCTGAAATTCTTGATGTCCCTTTTAGACAGAAGAGATGGAAATTTTTCAAAGCTGATGTAGAAGATAATAACAAAAAGATAATTCCAAACAAATAGGCAACTGGATTAATGAGCAGTTTAACTTCTTTGTGTTTCCTGTGAGTGCATTTATTTTTAAAATGTTATTATCCAGAAAATGGATAACCTCTGTATGCTTTTCTTCCTTTTCCAATTGATGTATCAAACATGTAAAGTTACAAGACAGAGAAGCTCTGCATATGCTTAATGTTGACCATGAGGATAAGCTCTTAATTGGATCAAAGCTGCTATACATAATTTTCCTCCTACAATGTTTAGCCTTAGTGACCCAGTGTGAGCTCTGAGTCAAGCTGACTCCTTTCCATCTTGTTCATCCTCACCATTACTAAAAGCCAAATTAGAGCATCAGTGACAGCTGTGCAACAAACTCTGTTATTCAGCCATACTCTGACAGCAGATCTAAGTGATTAGGTGTAGGAAAAATCCTCTTGAAGATGCACAAAAAGGAGGAAAATTTAGTTCAGTCTTCTATCTGTGATGTTGCAGGGCAAATGAGAACACAAAACATCAAACAGCTATTTTTATTTCCAGACTCAGCACATTCAGAATATGCATAGAGACAGGTTCGGGGTTTTTTTTAAAAGGCGATCCAATTTTTACCAAAGCATCTTTGCAGAACAGGACATTTTTAAAAAATTTCTTCAAATATTGCTTTGAGGAATTTCTGCCCTTTCTGCTTGCATTCTGAGTTACTGACAAACATGTCCGAGTTGCTGCATCGTCAAATGGAGCCATTTCAGAGCTGTCAGCCCTAGACTCTATCTTTGGCTACATGGCCCATCCAATCTCCCTGCCTGTCAATCAGGCTGGCAAGAAAGCAACCCTACTGGGATAGAGACTGGGAAGATGTACATTACAGTGACTACCAGGCCAGTGCACGATTGTCATGGGTGTCAGTCAAGTTGGGCAGTCTGAGATTCTTCATCTGAAGGCCACGGAGATGTCCTGATGCGGCAAGGTGCAGTGGGTGCTCCCTGCAGAGGCCACCAGTGCAAAGGACAACCAGAGCAGCTCCAGCCCAGAGCATCGGGGTGGAGAAGAGGTGGGTCCAAGGTCAAGCTGGGAAGTCTATCCAGTAGTCAGGATTAGGCCCAGCGAGGAAAACCAGGGCTGATGGAGCCTCCTGATTAAGGAATAGGTTCACAAGGATAAGCTAGGACATTGGCTGACAGAGGGGCAGTTTTAGGATATCATGGTAGCTCATGTATTAAGTAGACTGGATGTGTACTGAATCATTTATGCCACTGAAATGATTCCTGAGAGTAGAGTTCGTGACTGCAATATAATCTGCTTACTGCACCTGTGAAAAGAAGTTTCTTTGACTGCTGGCTAAAAATCTTAATTAATCTGTATATTTGCTTTTCTGCCTTCCTATCTGCTTCAGCTACCTAAAACATCTCTATTAATAGCAGTCACAATGATACAAAACCCCTAATCCATTCTTGTTAAATAATTTCTGTAAAATAAAACTGCTTATAACTCATTAGTAATAATAATAACAACACTTTCATATGTTCAGTTAATGCAATGATTTTATTGGTTTCATAGGGAAAGCAATTGAGAACAAGCCAAAAGGAAATTTAAAAAATGCAGCCAGCCATAAAATGAACACCACAGGTGAAAAATATTGCACTTAGCTAAACTCTTCTTTTTTGTGGTTCTATTTACTTTTGAGGTACTGTTCATGTCCATACACCTATGTGTACATGAATGCATTTTAATGGAGGTGGAATCATACAGTGTTTTATCTCTGTGTGTTTTGTCCATTCTTAGTCTCAACAGATGGAGAACAGGTTTTGGTAGACACTTAAAATTCATGATGAAGCCATGTATATTTTTTTAAAGGAAATAAAATGGCTGCAGACATCTGAAATTACGTTTATAGGACTTGTATGTCTTTAGCTTTCCAGTTTCTGAAATTCATACCATTTTTATTTGTGGAGCTTTAAATACATTTGAATATGCCTCTAGTTTCTTTTGGTCTTTGCTTTTGCAAATTTGTTTCAGAATGTTTGCAATAAATGTTTATGTCTTTTTCATCATGATTTAATATGCAGTCAAGTAGGCATGATGGCACTGAGTATTCCTGTTAAGAAGTTTTACCTATATTTTGAAGACATCTATTTTTTTTTAATGCATTTGGTTATTGCCACACATAAGACTCCACCTGTGAGGGAGAAGAGTGAGATGATCATGTGCTACACCACAACGAGGAGTGTAGGCACTGGGTGTAAGAGCACTATCAGCTAGAATATAATCAACCCTTTGGCATTTTGTGGGTGGGAGGCAGCAAGGACATATCACAGGCACTTTTGATGCATAATTGCTGGATAGCTATTTTCTTTGTCCTACAGTAACAACTTCTGAAAGTAAAATATTTTTTCCAACTAGACTGGCAGACCACTTTTTGCCAATCCATCTTGAGGTGCACATGCTCTGAATCATCAATCTTACGCTGGGAAATGAAGGACACAAAATAATTTAGATTAAAGGTATTTTATTACTGATACCTGAATTTGATGTTATTTCTAAAGCTGCAGTGTATTCACCCTAGAGTGTTTTCTGAGGAAGCCATCCAGTATTCTGAGCTTTCTGACAGATCAAGGAAAGAGGCTGCTGTAAATTCTGAAACACTGTGCCTTCAAACTTGAAATTAGGAATATATAACCAATGCATTTTGAGGTTGTTTACAAGATGCTTTTAGCAGTGAGTATGACAACTATTAGTAAGCACTGAATGCATCCTAGTTCGTAACTATCAAGAATATAATATGTGCTTTCAAAAAATATCTGAACAGGACAGGGCCATTTTTAATTATTTTTTTTTTCCTACTCTACATTGAATACTGAAATAGATTTTTTTACAGTTTGAAAAGCTGAGAGAAATGGAGACGGTTAGGTTCATGTTGTGGGTGTATGTTACTCTGAAATCAGTACTACTTTTAAGAATGAAAATATGCCCTATGCCATATTTTGTTTGTAACAGCCTATGTTGTTGCTTGTGTTTACTCTTAACTTCCACATATTTGGAATGGTAAACCTGTAGTGGGAGATTCTGTGAGGCTGAAAGGAACTTCCATGATACACTCCTGTTTTCAAACACTCATAACGTTGTATGGGATTCTTTGAGATGAAATTTCAGATTAAGCCCCAAGGCAGCTCATGAGGATTAATAAACAAGACTGACGTAAATCAGCATATTTTAAAAGAGGCAGCAACAGAGGTGTTTACTGTCCCTGTTTGGTATTTGGAACAATGGAGAACACTGCTAAACAAATCTGTTGTATGTAGTCATTTTTAGTATAGTTTGAAGCTTGTCCTTTTAAGTGGCTATTTATATTTGTTTTGTAACATTCACAGTGTTCTATTTCTTTGCAAATACACAAAGTGTGTATTTAAAGATGTTTCCTTTTAAAGCATAAATGTAAATACATATTAACTGTCTCTTTTAGTTACATAAATGAGACTCCATGTCCTGTCTTGCACATGATATAATAACAGTCCTGCCCAAGGCAGTATAACACAAATCACTGGCTAAATCCCTTCCCCTGCCTTCTGCTGTTTCCTTCAAAAAAAAGGAAGCTATCTTTTTTAACAGGTTAGATATGAGGTAATTTAGAAATGCACATTATTTTTCATTAGTAAGATCTTTGGTGAAGAATAATGCAAGGTGTAGTCTCATACAAATAACTTATTATTTAATTAAGAGCCATTGGGCCTTGGAGTACACACACGCACAACAAATTTCTCCTGAGTTTATTGTTTTGTCTATGATCTGTGCTCTGGCTGCACGTGCTGGTTATGTACTGTACTTCATGTATAACTGTCAGGCACTCAGATTGTTTTCCAGTCAGGCACAATGGCTTTATGATTGAATTAGAAAAGTGATCTTTTTTAACAGAGCACCATTAGAAGAGAGTTAAAAAAAGATCCTCCTGCTCTTCTGAGAGTCTACCAATAAGCTTTTTGGCTCAGGAATTTGCTGGATGCTGAGCAATAAGGGATATTGAGATCTCCCCTGATTGGCACTGATAATCATTACTTACTCGAGGTGGTGACTACAGCAGTGCCAAATCACTTATGAGGCCTCAGATGTTGGTAGGGAAATGGAATGAGTGAGGAATTAAGGCATCAGACCCATAGAAAAGTGATGTGATTTATACTGGAAATTTGTAGCCAAAGGTTACATCTCCACCAAAACCTATAAATCCTATGCTGCTTCCTCTTAATATATTTCCTCTTATAAGAATTTATTTATCAAATTTTTAAGTAACTGTTTTTGAGGGAAGAGTGAGAGCAGTGTGACTCATTCTGGGATGCTGTGCAGTCTGATGGATGCCCTAGACTTTTAAACAAGTCGATTTTGGTGTTCTTTTTGACACTTTTTTGTTGTGCAGCTTTGGTCTTGTTATGTCTTGGTAGCTACTTTGCAGCAATATGTTCAGGAGGCACTCTGATAATGTCTGCATTATAAAGACTGCTGACCTCAGAATAGAGCTTTCTGTCTATCTTCTTCTGTTTTCAAATGGTTCCTTAGTTTAGTTTACGTTGTGTTATGTTATGGTATTTTAATTTAATATATATTTTCCCACACATTCTATACAGTAGGAAGTCCTTGCTTCCATTTGATACAGTACTTTCCTTTTAAAGTGAAGTCAAAACAAACAGTCATTTATGGAGTCCTGCAAAATGCACAAATAATTAATGATGCACATCAATCAGATATTTGTGCCACATAACTCAGTGTCAATTAACAAAGAGCTGAGAGCAGACACTTTAATTTCCTTATAAATTGATAATTTTATGTGAAACTTAAAAAGCAGAATATAACCCTGTAGTGATAGAACAATGGGATCCATCCATCTTTCCTGTAGTTTCACTAGAAGGCTGCACTGTGGAGCCAATCAGAAAGAAATAAGTAAATTGTTCACCTAGACTTTGACGTGGGAAACTTATCCTTGAATTCATTGCTCCTGCCTGTGGTGATGTGCTTTTTGTACCAGTATAATTCTTCACTGTAGTTTCTGCCAACTTCATTTTACTCTCATCCTTCTAATCTTTGCTTCTCTTCTGTGCCTTTATTCCACTTCCTGCTTCTCCTCCTTTTTAGTTCATTTCCCCTAACAACCTCCTACTCCCAAAGAGTGCAACTGGCATTACTCACCAGGCTTGGATCTTCTTCCATTCCTTCTTTTCAAGTGAAAATCAGTTTGAGAATAAGATGCCTGCCTTTCAGCATCTGTGGATGAAGTAGGTGGTTAAGTTCCTAATTGCAATGTCATGCTTGTTCTGTACTTACTTAGTGCATCATCACAAACATAACACTTGAACATTAGTATAAATAAGTAGTAGGATTTAATAAACTCTGAAGAATTGGATACTGTTGTCTTTTGAGAGATTAGAATATTTGCACTGTGATTTCATTCTCATTATCATTTAGCAAGAGTGGCAGAAACATACTGAACTGGGCAAAACTATCCAAAATTACTTTGGTAGGCCAGGCATCCAATAATGTGTTTGTTTTGGTCTCAGAGTCATGTCTTTTTCAAACAACTCAATTTCAACTACCTGTTAAATATTCAGAATTTACTCTTGCTAATTTATATGAACAGTTATCTAGGTGATACCATTTTTTATTCAGCACCACAAAAATCCCTACTACTGAGCTCTTATTAACTCAGAGCTATAAAACTAACAAGCAATTAAAATTAAGATGTTGCCATATATGTATTTTATGAGTACATTTTTACCATTCCTTTGACCATGATTCTAAGGCATTTTCACTTAGGTGTAGTAAATGATTTTAAAAGATATTTTATTTTTATGAATAACTAAAACTGCACACAGAATAGTGGGAGAACAACCCTCCATGAAAGAAGTGCTATAATTATTCTGTTAAAACTCCTAATATCACATCACATTATATTGATAAGCAATTCATAAAACACAAAGAATTTTTAATGTCCCATCTTAGTACAATATTCAGATCATTAAGTACAGCAGTAGCATAAAGAAGGTAACAATTCACGATCTTTACGGCAGACTGGTATGAACCTGAGAAAGAAACCCTTTCAGAAAGCCACAGCTCCTGAATAATTTTAGATATGTTTAGCTCTCTCTGTCAAGTAGAGATCTTTCCTAATTCAATTTTATTACAGTAGTTTTATTTTTAAATCATGTAAAAACAATTAGGAACAGCCAAACAATTTTTTTTTTTTGTTATGGAATTCAAAGGGTGATTTTTCCCTTTTTGACTATTTAAACAAAGGCTTCTAAATTAAAGGAAAATAGAATGGTAAATAGATTTCAGGGAATAAAATACTGAAAAGTCATGATGCAGAAATTCTGCTGCTATTCATACAGCTGGAAAGAACTCAGGCATTGGAGTTTCTGTTGATAAATTTACAGTTAATTAACAATCACTGTTGAGTAAGTAGATGAAATACCTACAAGTGTCAGAAATATGCTCAGAGTTCACTGGGTAACTCCATCAGTCAAGTCCTGGTTAAATGGTGATAAGGAGAATCACTGGAGCATTGTAGTATTTTTTTTTTAGTGTAACAGTCAAAGACAAAATCCAGATGGAGAGCTATTATTAACCTGTGAACTTTCTTACCCCGAGTTAAACAATGATTTCTGAACATCAACCAGAGCTGGATTAATTCAAGGGGAATCATTTGGGTAGCAGAAAGCTGAGAAGCAATCTCTTGTACCATAAATCTATTTATTATTACCCTCATCCTGCCATCACTGAAAAATAGGACCAAAATGAAAAAAAAAAATAAATTTGAAGGTACAGTGATCTCGGTGGTTTTTGCTTCCTGATGTGTTTAATAGCAAACACATATGGGAGAACCAATAATTAGATTGCTTGGACATTCAAGACTGACCAATACATTCAATTGATCTTTGGGTCTGTATGCATTAGAACTGAACAAAAAATTCCTTTCCTTCCCTTTAAATTCTGCAAAGATAATTTTATTTCTCTGGAATTGTGAAATTGCCCCTATATTTTGCCACAGAAGGAATAAAAAAAAATGCTCCCTGGAGCCAATTTCCCCCCCACAATACATAATAAGATGGTATTTTTATACTACCAAGTGTTACCTTTTTTTTGTGTTCTCTCTAGTCAGTTTGGGTTTGTGTGGTTTCAGTTTATTCAATTTAACATTATCAGCACTTAGACTTTCAATTCTGTTACTGTAATTGATTTAGAACTTTGCAAATAAACTGCAAGGCATGTTTCTGATGATGTGTCTACAGCCATGTAATCATCTCTTTTATTCGCTTTTATAGGTTTTTCTAGGGGAAGAAAGTCATGGCCCAAATATAATTTGATTTATATTAGTTTGGATATATTTTTTAGTGGCTAATTCATCTGAGTGTTGGTATCAATTCAGCTGGCAGCGTAATTTTCCTTGAAGGAGGTGGAGACAAGTTATGCTTATCAAACCTTTGATTTTGTCACCAATTATATTATTCCTTTAATGAATTTGTTGTTTTATTCTGTCATGGCATAGGTTTCAAAATTAAATGCTTTTCCTGTAAAAATACAGAGACCGTCTACCTTCTGGGAATTTCTATTTGTAGTTTGCTGTTACAATGATAAAAACCTCTGTAGAACCTGGATGAAAGAGGATGTATTGAAATGCTGAGACAATCTGTAGGCATGGAGTAGAATGTTCTCTGTACATCATTATCTCAGTCAATAGTCTCTTCAATGTTTAGACATGTGGGATCTCAAAGAAAGGCAGCCATGGGAGAACTGACAAACACATACATTGCCAAAACCTGTGGTACATAAAAAGTTTCACATTTGGCTTTTGGTCAGTGAGTCCCTGAATTGTTTTCCTCCTTTCCTTTGGATTACTCTAGAGAGAACAGTCTCACAATACATAGAATTGACACTACATACTGAAAAGCGAAGAAAAAAATGATAACTTGTCAAATGAAGATAAAAACTTGGTGAATTTTCTTATCAGAAAGGATATGAAATGGCAGCATTTCTTTACAGATATGTAACTTTCTTTTCAAGGATGTACTGATGTATGAATACAGTTCTTCTTTCTTTATGTAACACTTGGATAAATGGCCTATAAGTAGTTCTCAGAACAGAGAATAAAGTTAGATCTCCTCAGTGCTCTTAGTCTTGAACCACGGGATCATATTTCTTCCTTCTCTGGATCCAGAGGAACATGAACATGACTGATTTTATTTTACTTAGTGCTACAAAAAAGTGGTAAATAATCACCATTTATAGCTAGCTGTGTGTTTAGGACTTTACAGTTCAGAGATTATATGGATTTGAACCTAACCAGACAAAGAAAATGGATAAGCCACACGCCAAAGAAGGTTTTCTAATCAGCAACTCCCATGGACAAAGATTGATGATCTTGTGGGATACTGATGTAAAAGCAACCATATATTGTCATATTTCTTGGTGGTATTTGTTAAAAGTGAACTGGCAGGCTTCCGAACACTTCGGAAATACAGTACTCAGCTCCAGTTCTTAATACTAATCCTAAATGTTAATTAAGCATCGAGCTATTCCTTCCTCAAAAGACAAAGTCAGCTTGGCAGATGCACAGGGAAAAACTGTCTGATGGAAATAGAGGATTTCTTCTTAAATTTAACCTAACTCCTCTTCTACATGTCTAATTTCTTATGCTGATCAAGGCTTGAAAGTCCAATAATTGCCATAGCAGTGAAGAACACACTTTAAATACACGTGATTTATTTCAGTCAGAACCTTAGCTGTTTGAAACAATCTGAGGAATTTTAAAGAAAGAATGGACTCAGGAAAAAAGCACCATTTCCATTCTCAGCCATTCATCAGCTTTCAAACTGATTACTTGGTACCATTCAGGTAAATGACTTATGTGGAAAAAGGCATAAAATATATTTCAGTCTAAATTGTTTCACTTTTTATGTTGAATTTTATGTACAGCATTATATGATAGTTTCATGGGTGTGTAGGTGACCCACAGAGTCATATCAATGAGATGTCTTCTACTTTTTTACTATTCTTCACTTTTGGGCTGATCTAACAGGTAAATGGCCTTGCAGAAGAAAATCTGAGCATACCTGTGTCAAAAGAAATAATCTCCTTCCTCTCTAAACTTTTTTGATGTAGATTAATTTTGATTTTAAATTAGATGTTTCATCCAGGTAAATATCACCTCAGGCCACATGTGGGGCCAGAATGTCTGTATAAGACGGTAATCAACTTTATGGCATTTAGAGAGCTCAAGTTTTGACAAGCCAGTAGTACTCAACATCGTGCTGTCACAGTTCTGGGTAATATTGCATGGCCATATGAAGGACTGCACAGACCTGTAACTGTGGAATGAGATGAGGCCACTGGGACAAGTGCTGTATTCCAAAGTGGGCAGGTCCTTCCAGTTCAAGTCCATCATGACCCTTTCCTTCCTCAGCTGTCCAACATGTGGCCCATGCTGAGACCCTTAGCCATTCACAAATTTGGTGGCTGCAAAAAGGATAGGTGATTCTGGGATGACTAGTTGTAAGATTCCTGTTCCAATACCGAACAGGTAAGCATAATGGCAACTGTATTCTAAGTGCTTTGTCAAATCCTAAACTGATTCAATTTGGTTTTGTATTGGCTTTCCCTGTCCTACACAGCAGACTGCATTGTGGAATTGATAGATTCCTGATGGCTTTGGTCCATGCAGCAGGCAAAATATAGGCAAGTAAAATGTGGCTCAAGATTCTGATTTTTGGAAAATTAACATTTAATTGAGTAACTCCATGCTCCATTTGCAACTTGCTGTGGACCAACCCTAAAACAAGGCTAAAAAAAAGTATCCTTTGAGTATGGTCTACAGTGGAGATAAAATTTCCATTCCACAAATCCAGCTGCAGACCATTAGGGTGTCAAAAGGGTTGAAAAATTCTGTTCAATATGTATTGAGAGGATGGGACCTACAACACGTTAATTGAAGGTCTCACGGAAATTAGGCAGTCAACCAAAACAGTGCAGAATAACAGCTGCGTATTCTGACTGGGGTGCTTATTCTCATTTGGACTGATTTTACTTTAAAAAAGAGATTGCAGGAGCTCAAATTCTTGACAGACAATCAATTGTTTATTTCACGTTTGTAGACAATAAGTACAGCGTAATCGTTGTTGAAGATAAGGGTCTTTGGTTTGCTTGCTTAACTAAGATTGATTTGATGATGATGCAGAAAATGTCAGCATATGTGGTTCCATCTGGGTATTTCACTCATTTTCATATGTGGGTACGTGGCAACTGTATTTATTTTTTAAATGATGCAAGTGGTAAATTGTACTGTTGAAAAGGTTGCATTCATGAACTGCATGGTTATTGTCTCCCATAGTCTTTGTAGGTCAGACAAAAATGATTCTGTTCATACCTCTGTTTAAAAAATAGGCATACTGCAAGTAACTGTTAAAAATAAGCAAAACAATGCATGGTTTAGGGCACAAGAAGGGGCAGAGAGATAAGACCTGGAGAAAAGAAATAAAAGTATGCTTCTGTCACTGGTTGTAGCCTTAGACAGAAAAATGGGATACCTTTCAACAATAGGTTTACTCAATTGCTTAAGAAATTATTTTGCTGGGCACGGAAATTACAGAAGAGCTGGCTAGTTCTACTAAGCTCTTTAGCACTTGAAAGCAAAATATGAGTAGCTTTGTCTGCAAGTATCTGTGTCCTGTAGCTATTATGGTTTCTATGACTGCACAAAACTGTTAAAGGGCTGATTTTTACAGTTTTTTCTGAGCTACCTGACAGAGTTGGGAAGGCTCTGGATGCTGTTGTCTTCAGTGTATGTAATTACAAGCTGGTGACATTAGACCATCAGTAGAGGCAGCAGGAAGATCATCACTGATCAGTGCCATGTTATTGCCATAATGCTAAAATTGAGTGGATGTGCCTAAGAGCCCTTTCATTATCTTTGGACTTAGTTATATTGCTTAAAAGGTGTCTTCATCCGTTCTGTTCATTCATTTCCTCTTCAGATCTTACATAGGATGGAAGAGAAGAGGAAAATGACACAAAATTCTTGCAACATGTGAAAGAATCCAGAATTGTTCAAAGTAAAAAACAGAATCAAGTCATGCCCATAATTCCAGAGAAAACAGTACTACATCAGAAGAATTAGGTACATTGATAATGTTTCAGGTCTAAGACTTATTTATGCATCGGGGTTTATGTTCAAACAGTGGTACAGCTGGGCCTTGACTGTTAAAGATATTGTCATTGTTAAAGACATTGTTATCTCCACCTGAAATTTAAGCAGTTTTTAGCTATTCTGTTAGGTGACTAGATTTATAATATTTGCATATTTTTCTTATGGTGCAGAACTTCGTTCACAGGAGAAAACCAGAAGATCACACTGCTTGTTTTCGGAAATGATTCTTTCTGATTCATGCAAAAGGTGACTATTTTGACATTTCTGGGTGGTAGCATAAGGAGCATAGGCATATTTTACTGTGCTTTGGCAGGAGACAGATGGAGGCAGGATTTTGAACCTCAAGTTGCTAGACATATCCTCCAGGCTGCTTCCAAACTACTGAATGTTCTTGAATGCTAATACTTGCTTTCTGACCTTTGTTGGCAAAGAAAAGGGGCATGTATGTCCATTCTGTGACTCTACATTTGAAGGAGCTGATATGGCCCTCATGAAGAGGGAATAGCCTTTAGCTTGAACCAGTACTGACTCAATCTGTGCTAGGATCCCAGAATCTGAAATAGGGCACCGGAGGTCTAAAAGTAGTATCATTTATCACTTGTTATAATGAAATAACTAGGTTAGTAATTCAGCTATTGAACTGCAACTTAAACCAGAAAGGAGATCAATAAAAAACATAAAAATTTTCAAGCCTTGTCAAAAATGTAATAAAAATGGCAGCTGACCCAACCAATGCAAAATGTTACTCTCTTATTAAGTTGATACTTGTGTTATTTTCTGAATGTGATTTAACAATATTAAAATGCAGAAAACCCTTTCAGCATGAACCTCTATGGAGCACTAGTACCTCAGAAAAAAAAACCTGCATAACAGACACTATCTGAAAGAATAGCTAAGGAATGAAGTCTTAGTGATTGTATTAAGAGCCAGATAATACATTAACACAAAACTGAATTGCGTGTCTTACATCTTTTCACACTGGACACTGGTGAAGTTAAGAGGAAGTTAAACTTAAAAAAAAAAAAAAAAAGATGAACCCTAACTGGACAAAACACAGGTGAAATTTTCAAGCATTGTTCCAGTTCTTTAAGAATAACTATCATCTCACAGTTTAATCTGTTATATTTGGAAGGTGCCTTGTGTAAATCTCAAAGATGAGAGAACTGATTCAATTAAGATATTTCTTTTTTCCCATCTGCAGTTAAACAATTAAGAGTGCCTCTAAGATGTAGTGGCAAAGAGCTACCTCTCATCTTTTAATTGTTTCAAGCTGTTTAATGAGGCCAAATCCATGTTTAGACTGTATAGCTGACATTTTGCTTGTCTACATAGCATGACTTTTCTATTAAAAAAAAGATAATGACACTTTAAAAGATTTTTTTTTTTCATCAAAATTGTTACTTTACAAGTTTTAGAGGCTGATTTACATCCTGGTTAAAGTATTTTGATCAAGAATGTGATTTTTACTGATACAGTTTGACACTGGCAATGAACAGCTGCTAATATCTACTAAGAACATACTTAAGTGCTAGTGTGACATTACTCTTGGATTAATTGTGGGTTTAAATACTGTTTCTCTGTTATGGAGGACTGTTGGAATATGCATGTTTGTTAACATTGTTCAATCAAAGTAGCAGCACACATGAACATTCTTCTTCCTTTCTTTCCTTACCAAACAATATTTAAAACAATGTTTTTCTCTCTGAGCTTTGTAATCCAGTATTTTGCCTTTGAGTGAATATCCTTCCTTTCTTTTACTGGAGGCACAAGTCTGCCTGGAGACCAGCATTCCCACTGCCAAAATAATATCATGAAAAAAACCCATGGAATTGCAGTCTTGGAAATAAAAAGGAATAGTTAGGGCCTCTAAAAATCCACCCATCAGAAATGTATCTTGAAAATTTAAGAACTAATTTATATGACTTGCATCAGGAAAGTTAGACAGAAAAAAAAATTGGAAGATGGAAATGGGCTCAAATAGTGTAGAAGGCTTCGGAGAATTGTGAAGTTACTTTAACTAGGAAAGTTAAAATATGTAGTGTAATATGCATCAAAGGACTAAACAAGTGAAAGACTAGGAAGGCACAAATTATTCAAGTGGCAAAGTATGATGAAGTAGCTAAGGTATTAAGTGGTGATGACATTTTGGCAGCTAAGTTCATGATTAAATTTCTGGACGCATTGTTAAAGATTGTCAGTGTTCAGTTGTTTTTTCTGGACACATTGTTAAAGATTGTCAGTGTTCAGTGGTTTTTTCAGTCCAAAACATATCTATGGCCTTTCCACTTGATTATTTCAGCCCATGCCCTTTCTTGGTTTAATTTCTTTTCTGCCACAGAGAATGAGGAAGGAAGCATGGAACTGAATAATGCAGGACTTCATCACTGAATTCAGTATTCAGCGAATTATGTGGTCTTTTTCTAGGAAATTCACATGAAAGGAATGGACAGGAGAAAGCAAAAGTCTTTATGGAACATCATTTTCTGATCACTTATTATTGACAACAGCAATCCTTGGCATGGGGACACTGATATCCTTCCAGCATCCCTTTAGCCCTGCCTGCTCGGAAGGAGAGCTCAGGCATTTGCAGAAAAGTCCTAGATCTTTCTTCTCTTTGCTTCGTGACTCATTTTCAAAACTTTCATTTCCTTGCAACTGTTTTGTCAAAGTTTTTTTTTCAGAGACAAAATACACGGAACTTATGAAGTGGGAGAAAAAAATGTTCCACCCTCCTCCCCCCCTTCCATTCCAGGAGAAAGAGAAATCTGATGTGAAAGTAAAATAGCCTTGGGAATGGATTTCTCTATTAAAAGTCACAAGCTAGAAAGCTGTTTAAGGTACATGCAGTTCTTATGTATAATTAGACAATCTTAGGTAAACACAGAAAGGCTTACTTATACTTAGGAAACAAATACAGATAATTCTCTTTCCAATAATGCAAAAGACAGATGATATTAGTGACAGAGGTATTCTGTATGTGAAATATATATGTATATTGGTAAACTGATGGCAATTCCATAATTTTAATAGAAAGTGTGATGGCTGGAAATTTAATAGCAGAGTTGTTGACTTGTAAATATTTGACTTATTTTTGTAGGTCTCAGAATTAAAATGTAAATAGGCACCTAACAGTGCAGGTTTGCATTTGAAATATTAGAAAGCTGGAAAATGAATAAGATATGTGTTGGCATAGTGAATTTAAGTGAACTCTAATTTGTTGAAAGAAACATGGGGACTGTAACTTCCTGAAAGTACAGGTTTATGAAATGAAGCAAATTTATTCCCTGTTCTCGTTATTTGCAGAAAAGATATGGAAGGACAGAAGAACAGCACTTACAATGCTATTATTAACATACTTTGTATTTTTAGTTTTTAATTTTAAAGAATACTTGTGAATTAAAGAGAAATAGTTTTAAATAATTAATTTTCACTTTTCTTAATGATCATAATTGACTGATAGGAGAAACCTAATGGAAAAGTAGGTAGGTATTTTAGGCATAGCCTGTTGAAGAATCCACAGATTGAATAAGAAAGCCTTAAAAGGGATTTGGCAGACAGGGGGCGCATGCAGAGTTTATGGGATCCTTTCTCTTCCCCTCACCAGTGGGAAGTGAATGTCTGCAGCAATACATCTTGGAAATGACAAACTGAGCTATGGTGTCTTGATCAGAACCAGAAGGATTGGAGTGCAGCATATTTCTCAGTCAAAAGGAAATAGCAACCCTTCGATTTTACAGAATTGCCTATTTCCCTGATGCTTATTAACATGGTTCCCATTTAATGCATTTATGGAAGATAAAGCAAAGAGACTCAAACCGATTTAGCAAAACAGAGGGTTTTCTGTGAGGCTGGGCTGTGCTCTGGCAGGACAGCTCCTGAGGATGCTCAGACCAGGTGACTGAAGGGGCTGCAGATTCTGTAGGGAGCAAGTGCACTAGAAAACTCTGACATGAATTTTTAAAATCATAGAAATTGTGTACATGTGCAATTGTATATATGTGCATCTACGTACTCTTGTTTTTTAAAAAAGTGTGAAAAATTAGTTCACAAGTTAGTTCACAAATTCTCTTGTGTTCAGAGAGCCCAAATTCAGCAATATCAGGAAAATGCTGAGAGAAAGTGCAATTTTTAATAGCTCTGCCAATGATTGCATTGTAATAGAATTCCATTGCATCCTTATAAACATTAAATATATGCTTGCAACACAAAAAATGACAGAATAAAGTCAACTTCTATAAATGAGAACTGTGTTTCAGCTACAGGCAAAACTGAAAGAAAACTTTAATCAATATAATCACAAGGAATTTGACAGCAGATAATTATAAATAAGCAGAAAGATGTCAGGGCTCAGCCTTATATTTTTCTTGCTTCAGATTAGGTATGAATCAGAAGACTGCACAATAACACAGTACCTTGGGAGCTGTTCCAAATGCCATACATTTATATTGTAGCATTAAATAGCATTTAGTTTCTCTTACTTATGAACTCCAAGGAGCCCCCTTTTTCTCTAACAGGATCAGATGTATTAGCCATAATCACTGCAAAACTAAAGCCATCTCTGGGCATCTGAGTAAAGAATAACCTTCTTTTGAGACATACTAAATACCAGTGAAATTTCTTTTATTTTAAAAAGGAGTGAAGTTTGCTTAACCAATAAAAAATTAGTCATTTATACTTAGTGTTTAAGAGTGGATTATACACTACCAAGTCACAGCTAATTTCATGACCCTTTTCTGCCCCAGTTGATGCAAAATATTGTTAAATCAATAGAGTCACACTAGGGTAAATGATGTCCGTGTTGGGATTGATCCAGACTTCGGTGCAATAGGGAAAATTACCATGGTGCTTAATAATCAATTTGGAACAGGGTCAAAGTTATGCTTTGCTTAGTGTCGAGTTTTACTGCATCTGCTTTACATAACCTACAGCTCTGCATTGCATAAAGGGTTGATTCCCTCAAGCAGCATCAAAATCTAGACACAGATAGAGGGTCTGGCAACAGCTGCTGTTCTACTCACATATGCATTTTTTTCCATAATTGGTTTCCTTTGTATTCATCACTGTAGTGTCTGAACATGGCATATCACATGAAGAAACTAATTTTTACATGCAAGATAAGAAAACAGTAACTCAACCTGAGGAAGAGAGGCACTGGAGGACTGCCAGAAGGGCTGTCTGCTGTTCTGGGCTCTGCACAGCCTGACAGTACATCCCACCTCACAGTGAAGTCAGCACACTTTGAGGAGTGAAGAATTATTGGCAGAACTTCTCAGATTTAATTGCTGTCAGCATCAAGTATGTTGCCGAAAGACTCTGATTTTGAAGCTCAAGAGAGGCCTGAGCAGAGGAAGCACTCAAAATTAATGCGACTTTTTGCAGAGTGAGGCATGACTAACCTGAGCAAAAGTGACAGGATTTGGTCCTTGAAGATAGCCCAAGAGTGACACAAACGTTACTTTTTAATGAAAATGTGTATAGGAGTTGTGTAGGAGAATATAAAATATTTTGGTGAAGTGTGGTCATTTGTAGCTTGGGGTCTAGTTGATCTTGGAGTAAGGATGTTTAATTGTAAATGGATGTTAATAATTTTGGTTAAGTACTGCAGTACTGGTCCAGGGAGATCCAAGTAAAATATTATTCAATAGGGTTTTTTAAAAAAGACTGATAAAAAAGTACCCTCTAAATTATGTCACATCTATTTGCAAGGTCTCTTAGCTTGTCTAAAAAGCATTACAAAAACATGGCCAGGTTAAAATTAAGTCAGAGGAAACTCACAGAGATCCAAGAAAGGGCTTATGAACCTTATACAAGATTTGGCCACACCTTCAAAATCCTCCCAGCCAACTACCAACTACCCTTGCAATACCAACGCTCCACAGATGCCTCTCTCTCTGATGTGCTCTTGCAACCTCCTTCCCTGGATATCCAGAGGCATTTGAGTTTTTAAGTGGTTGTGAATATTTCCTTTTCCTGCCCCCAGTGCAGGACACAAGTCAGGGTTTACAGATCAAAACAGAAACAGCAGCACAGCAGCCTGCAGCTTTCTTCTGGGTCCTAGATACAGACTTTGCTCTGAAACACTGTTTTAGCATTTAGGAAGGAAGAGTAACTTGCATGAAATGAATGTTCAAGCCTAGCTCCCGGAGCCCAACTGTCCTCTTCTTTCAAATAAATAGCCAGCCAGCAGTTTGATGCCGTTTTCCTGCCAGAGACACCTGAATTTCTTGCAGTGTTACATTTTCGTCAGTTGAGAAAAGCAGTACCCCCCAAGTCTCAGAGCAGCCTTTGGCCAAGGGGTAAGACAACTTTCCAAGAAGCCAGATATTCACTTAAACTCTTTCAGGGCAAGTGAATCTGAACGTCCTAGTTCTGGATTGCAAGCTGTGGCCAAGATAATGAATACTTTTATAAAAATGTTGCTTACTTCTTCATTGTTAATTAGAAGGACAGAATGACCTTTTTCTGTTTCATTTTCATTAAATAAAAGGTGTACTGCTATGTTCATAATACTGAGCTGTTATGTTTTTGCCTTGGAAGTAATATGGAGGGGGTTACACTGAGTTTAAGTCTAAAAATGGGCTTGGATTTTCTAAACACATTTCATTCTTGCCCTTGTTAATAGAAAACTGGTATCAGTAGATTATTTTCTAACTTACTCAGTATATCATGTATCCAGAGTTAATAATTTTTCTTTCACAGGTCAGAGCTGCAGAAAAAAGCCAATATAGACTGGGGTCAACCTTAGTACATTTCCAAAGATATAAATGTCATGATCCATAAATAAAACAGATAATCCATATATAACCAAATAATTCCTGAACTCATCATGAAAAAAAAAATAAAAAAAGGAGTAAAATTCAAGCTTCCAGAAAGCAGGAATTTTCATTTTCAAGTATTAAAGAAGCTAAGTAATGTCACAGACAATTCTGGAGACATTCTTTCATGTCTCCATCTGTCATTGCTGAATATTTTGCTACTGCAATTTTACTAGTGGTTCCTCCAGATAACTGAGGAACAAAAAAGATCCAGGAAAGGACGTAGGTTGCTATTTTTACAACTATTTGTCCTAAATTTTCTCCTTGCTTATTTTGTTTTGTGCTTTTATGTCCTCCATTAATAAGCTAAATAATGCATTTCCTTCCAGAAGCAGAGCTTCAGTGTTTCTTCTGAAAACCTATACCTTTTTATCTCAGAGGAACTTTGGAGCTGCAAAAATTATTCTAAACCTCTCTTTATACATAGATTTTTCTGATAACTTACTTCAGCAGAAAAACAGTCCTTTATATTTTTTTTACTGACAGAAGAATTTCAGTTGAATCGCTTTTAGATAGACCATGGTCTGTGGTCTCTCCCATCCATGTAACCCAATCCAAGTTTGCTATGCTATATAACTCCATATTCTTCTGCTAAGTAGACAATTAAAAAGCCTTACCCACCTACGTCTGCAGACACAGTCATGTAAAAGCAGATGGAGTGACTCCCAGCATAGCTGTGCAGTGTGTACAGTGCTGAGAGAAACCCACACCACTCAGTTACTGACCTGTTCTTCCAGAGAGAGGAAAAAATGCTCGGTGGTTGTGCAGTTCATCTGGAGTTGGAGAGCAAATATATTTGTATCTACTCCAGAGCCTGAGGTTGTAACCTCCCTTAAGGTTAGAAAGAGGATTTCTCAAAAGCACAGTTTGTCTGGATTGTCCTTCCCCTGGTACGACCACAGGGAGAGCAAAGATCAGTAAATATCAAAGCCCAAATCTTCAAAGGCTATCTAGATTCCTAATAACATTCCAGAAACATAATTTGCCATGATGGACTTGATGTTTAGATTTACCTCTGAAAAAGTTGAGAAATTTCCCATGAAAAATAATGAAAAACAACATAATCAAAAGCAGCAGATGATAAGCCATACATAGGCATCACAATGTGGTATTTTATAAATATTTTTGTCCAGATGATATAATTTTCTTATTATATATCTCAGTAGTTTATTACTTGATGCAGAGTGATTATGCCATAAATTCAAGAAGCAGAGTACCTGGGGCTGATCTCTAATCTTCACATATAAGTGATAATTTGATTTCAAGAAAGAATTTGCACCCTCTTTGGACTTGGGCTTCTGTGGAGCTGTTGTAACTCAGTTTTAATAGCACCACATCAGTAATCTGGAAACAGGTGCAAAATATGAGAGTACTGAGAGTACTCTCTACTAAAAGAGAAAAATATCTCAATTACAAGAAAATGTATGCAAAGAATAAAAGAATATGACATACATGGAAAAGCATGGTGACAGAATATCTTAAAAAGAGGAAGAGTGGAATGTAATAATATCACAACTAGCTCAAGAGAGACCTGCACAAATTCGTTTTAATTTGTAGTCCCTTCTGGCTCATCAGCTTGCACAGGTTCATTGGCCCTCCACTGAGCCAGGACTCTTTATGATCCATTTCAATTCAGGACACTGCAGGCAAGATCACATATATGTTAAAGGATTGTCACAGCTGGCAGACATTTATAAATATTACATTTAAAAAGCTTATAATTTTGCAGACAGTCTTGCACTGCGCCTATTTGGCTTGCATTACCGTGCAGCCGTACAACAAGTGGCAGCATAATTAATCATGAGCATCACAGGGTAATTTGTTATGACAGAGAGCCATGTGCTCATTAAAGACAGCTTCTCTTTTTCCCTTTATATTATGTTCCTCTTCTTGTGATTCTTGTCAAGAAACAGGATTATAGAACACTCTGAAGTATTTCCAGGATTGCTGAAGATGAGGGCTCATGGGTGGTTCAAGGGGTTTAGACTATGCACCCTGCTTACTTTGCAGGTGATGGAGGAGCCAGAGAAATTGTACTATCATGAAAAATGAGGATTAAAAACCCAAGCAGCTGTGGTGATCAGGTCTGTGCTATCTGTTTGGGCAGGTTCTGCTAGTGCCAAGTAGGCAGCCTGTGGTGACTCCTCCAAGAGAGACCAGAGCACCCACCTTTCCCTGCCAACCCCACCTGCCAAATGGAGGTCAGTTTAGCAGATGTGTGTGGGATGTGTGCAATGAACATGTAATTTCCTATATCTTTACCCTGCTGATCAGCCACTGCAATGATCAAAGCCATTGATCAAATGGTTTTTCTGTCCTCTGTGAGGAAGTTTTGTAGCAGTCTTTTTTTTTTTTTTTTTCAGACGTTGCATTACTGCAGTTTAAGGCTAATGCAAAGATTTTAGCTTGTGCTTTTTTTCATACAACCTTTATGACATAGCTGAGCTCATGCAATGATTCCCTTCAGCTATCTAATTGCTGACCTCATTTGCTAATTAGGCTAAATATATGTTAGGCACAAACCATAGCAGTCTAACCACGCACCTCATGCATCATAGTACTATCAGACAAAGCGAGACACTTATGCCACTTCACCTTTCTATGTAAATGTAATTTTTTGCAAGCTTTTTCAACATTGAAGTTTGAATACTTAAGAACTAAATGCTTATGCCAATAATAAAGACTAGATCTGTGATGCTGTTGCTTTATATAGGTAGGCATTAGCATAGAGTGTTTCCAGTAATTTATTTTCTGCATTCAGCAAAATGTAAAAGTATCTAAAAGAACTCCCAGTAATTTGATTTATGTGTGTTTGGTAGCATCTTTCTCTAAAGAATACAAAAGAACAGCCTAAAAGCTCGAATGAGTCAGTAATAAATTAAATTTCTTCTAATGTTGTAAGGGACTAAACTATGATATAGACAATAAATAATGATGTCCAATGTCCACTTTATGTCAAGAAGTTACAGAGATTAGAGGGTTTTCTACTTATGATTCCATATTTACAATTTCTGGAAAAATGTAGAATATTGCTAAAGTGTCTCATAATTTTCATTCACTTTCTAAGAAATTCTTATATTTCTTACATACAAATAAACATATTTAAGGGAAAGTTTGAAAAAATACACTTGCAGTAGATCCTCTTAAAAATATGTAAAGTTATGTAAGAATTCATTAAAAAAAATAAAATTCTTGCTATTGGAAAAATCCACCAGAAGTAGAATATTTAAAATTAGCCGACTTTTGCAACCCATTTTTACACCCTTTTTCTAGCACTTTGTGTGATACATGACAAAGATCTCCATTTTTCTTTTTTATGCACATCTTACTATTTGTTCTTTCACCACTAGCCCACCTCCTCACAGCTTATTTTAGCATTCTCCAAAATGCTTGACAGAGTAGCTTCAAAAAGACACAATAAACATCAAAAAACCTCATATCAAGCTGCCACACACAAAGTCCTCTGATCGTTAATCTGCCCTTTCAAAAAATATAGCTTCCACTAGTCTGAGACCTACAAGGAGTAATACCTAACCCTCTTCCAGGAACGGTGTCTGCAGAGGGCAGTATACCTGGGTAAGCCTCCTCCTACCAGACGACCCTCCTCTTGCCTGCCCAGCTTATGGGTACTGAAATTCTTGAGATTTTTGACAGGCTCTGCAGCAAAATGCATTCGCAGGCAATCTGGAAATCTCGAAGCATTATTAATTGTGATTTTCTTTAGCTAAATGGTTTCTCTGTTGCCCAAAGGGAATGGCGTTAGGTTTTAACACTTTTCGCTCCTCCTGCATGGCTAAAAAAAAAAAAAAATATAGGAGGATATGTTTCAACACAGATGAGAATAGTTTAGTTAATTTGCTGCAAATGCTTGGTCAAACATGTTCTGATGCTGGCAATTATCAGTATAGTAAATATTCAATTGCCATTATATAATCAATTTTTTCTCATAGTGAGAGTGCATCCACCTCATGGAAGTGTACCTAGCCTTTGACATGAATGCTGCTCATATTATAGGAAAAAAACCCAGAAAAACAGGGAAATGCTAATGAAGTTCTGTGGCTTTATACATGCTTATGTTGAAGTGAACACGTAAGATCCCTGAAGTCAGGGGCAGTTCTTACACACACAGTAACTTACTAACACAGTGAGCTCCCTCACCTCCCAGATGTTATGAACATCACTAAATTTTTTGTCTGTCTGTCCTGACCTCCATAGGTGGTGTAACACAACAGAAGTAACGACAAACTTTCTACAAATTTGTTACAGTGTTTAACAATTTTTAAAATCTAACAATTTCTTACATTAAAAATAAGTTCTCTGCCCCCCGACTCACCCCAGTACTAAAACATTGCAGGCATCAGACATACTTGCGCCCCTTCTTTGGGAATTTCACTGACCATCCCTAAGCTACTAAAGACTGGCACATGGTAGCTCAGGAAAGAAGCTCATGGAAAGAAGTTTGCCTGGCAAAAAAAATCTTGAAATGTTTTATAGATTAACGACCTGTTTGGTTTTTTTCCTGTTTTCCAGAATATCACAACCAAATTTTGAGCTCCATTGCATTATCTGTGCATACACGCAAACATACAAATACACACAAAAGTCTGCTACTAAATTTTTTGTTGAGAGCCCCATCAGCTGATAAACATTAGAGTCACCATTACCTGCTGCTGTTGGTATAATATTTGTGGTGGGTTGACTCTGACTGGACATCAGGTGCTCACCAGAGCTGTTCTGTCACTCCCCTTCTCAGCTGCATGGGGGGACAAAATACAACCAAAGGCTTTTGGGTCAAGATAAGGGCAGGGAGAGATCATTCAGCAATTACCATCATGGGCAAAACAGACTCAGCTTGGGGAAATTAGTTTAAATTATTACTAATAAAATCAGAGCAGGGTAATGAGAAAATAAATATTAAATCTTAAAACATCTCACCTCCCTTCTTCCTGGGCCCAACTTCTCCCCTGAATTTCTTTAACTTCACTGCACAGCAGCATGGGGGCATGGAGAATGGCGACTACAATCAGTCCATTACACACTGTCTCTGCTGCCCCTTTCTCCTCATGAGTCAAGATAAGGACTCCACACACTCTTCCTCTGCTCCTGCCTAAGTCTCTCTTGCAGGAGACTGTCCTTCATGAACATCTCCAGTGTGGGTCCTTTCCATGGGCTGCAGTTCTTCATGAACTGCTCCAGCATCAGTCCCTTCCACAGGGTCATAGTTCTGCCAGAAAACCTGGCAGAAAACCTTCAGTGTGGTCTTCTCTCTCCATGGGTCCACAGGTGCCAGGAGTCTGCTTCAGCATAGGCTTCAGGTCACAGCCTCCTTTGGACATCCAACTGCTTTATGGTCTTGAGGTGGATCTCTGCTCCGCTGTGGACCTCCATGGGCTGCAGGGGGACAGCCTGCCCTCACCATGGTGTTCACCACTGGTTGCAGGGGAATCTCAGCTCTGGCACCTGGAGCACGACCTCCCGCTCCTCCTTCACTGACCTTGGTGTCTGAAGGGAGGTTTCTCTCACATATTCTCACTCCTCTTTTTGGCTACAGCTGCCCAGTGTTTTTTGCTTTTTTTTTTTTTTTTTTTTTTAAATTTTTTTTTTTTTTTTTTTTTTTTTTATTTTTTATTCTTAAATCTGTTATTCCAGAGGCAATACTGCCATTGTTGATGAGCTCGGCCTTGATGAGTGAAAGGTCCATCTTGGAGCCAGCTGGCATTGGTTCTGTCAGACACAGGGGAAGCTTCTGGCAGCTTCACACAGAAGTCACCCCTGTAGTCTTTTCCCCCTACCAAACCTTGCCACCGAAAAGAAGGTTCTACATGTTAAAGCATCATAAGAGCTATTACTTAAAAGGAGAAATTAGAATATTAATATTTTTAGTGTTTTGATATCAATGCTGCATGTATTTTCAGTTTCTTTCTCTACTAGTTAATCTGCTTATATGAAATAGATTAGTTAACATCAACCCTCTAATCTCCATATTCTTGCCATAAATTAAATCTGCTTTAAGATAGCACCATAATATTTTAATGAGAGAATCCCATATTTCAAAACAGTTTTCTGATAATTTTAACTAACAACAGCAGTGTATTAATGTGTTCTAGCATGCAAATAACAGAAACATACAAATGTACTAGACATATGGAAATTACATAAGTTTTTCATTTCTCAGACCAAATTGTAATGAAACACTGTCACAAGAGTAATGAGAAGTGATCCAATCAGCCAAGAAAAACAATTATTGGAAAATAAGTATTTAGGTCTAAACCACTTTATGTCTGTGCTTTCCTGTTGCACTTTCTGTGCTGTGTGAGATATGATTATGTTTGCAGATTCAGAGTCATAGAATATTAGTGTCAGGTTACGTTCTTTCAAGATCCAAAAAAAGGATTAATATCGGATTATATAAAAAAAAAAAAAATTAAGCTAAGTGTGGCTTGGCAATGAGTAGCACATCTATATGTACAGATGTGTTAGCTGAAGGGAGATAGTCTCATGAACATCTTTCTCCTTGCTTATGGTGTAGGTCCCCAGCATGTCACTGACTAATGGTGTTTGACTGTGGTAATGATAAAGCATCCAAACACCAGTGAATGCATAGAGAAGGCAGTAGACTTTGGTTTGTGCTGGGTGAAAAATAAAGTCACTGTCTTGTCGGAACCTTTAGAGGGGTGTCCTATGCTCCTGGTTTTTTTTCCCCAATTTATTTGTAGCAGATGACCACACTGCACTTGAAAAGCTTCTCTTTTAAAACTATACATCTTTATAAAATAAGTCTTTGGTGCAGGAGGACTAGGTGAAGGAACATACTTAAAGTTTTTATATAGTGTTTTAATATAAGTCAGTGTCAAGCAGCCACTTTGGCTGGCAAATAAGAAAAACAGCAGTGTCAGGGGAATTTACCAATATATAAGCACTGGCTGGTACATATGATCCATGATACATCACTGAGGGTTTTAGATTATTATTTACATTTCACTTCCTAAAGGCATGGAAGTCAAGTGATACAAAGAGGTGTTGCCAGCACTTACACTAATTCTCTGAGAATGTGTTGGTTAACAGGGAATTACTAATCAGAAGTTATCACTTTTTTTCTTCCTATTTTTTCAACATCTTTCAGAAATTTTTCTGTCAAATGGCATCTCTAAACAAATTAATATACTTAGGCCATAGTCCACGCTACCTAGAAGTAGCCCATTAGCATTCTGCCTTCATCACCAGGACTTCTTCACCCCTGGGAATATAAACCTGGCACAAGTAGGAAAAGAAAAATTTATTTTAGCGTATAAAAATCCTTTTAGTCCTTTGTGATAGCTTAAGTAAGGTTCAGAAAATGCACTCAGAACATCTACATATGACTTAGAGTTTGTGACTTTTTAATGTTTGGCTTTGAAATTAATGATTAAGGCCATTATCATGCAAGGTGCTTTGTGAAACCTGTGCTGATAATTAATGACATGACAAGAAACAAGCTTCACCTCTGACAAAAAAAAAAAAAAAAAAAAAAAAAAGAGGTTCCTTTTTCTTGATTACAGCATTCAGGTTTTAACTGGGTAATAAATGGCATTGGCTGAAAAAGCAGTCTCAGCTGAGATGCTGAGAAAATGTCAGCAAAATCAGTATGCCTGACAGTTTAACCAGCAGCACCTGAAAAGGATTATTGCTGTGACGTGAGTTTGGCTCACTCTTTTAGCTTGACAGGTTAGGTTGGCTAAACTTCTATTTCTGGGATTACCCCAACCAGATTGGGGGTTTTTGGCTTAAGCTGAGGACATGGAGCTATTTAGTGATGAAAAAGTGTCCACATTGTGGTGGTCTCTGTTATCTTCTAAGGTGACTGGCTGATATGAATTCAGCCATATAAGGGAGGTATGTTTTGGAGAAATGGAGCAAAGAAGGCTCTGCTCTCTTAGAAACACTGATCTTTGGCATAAAATTTAGGTTTTTCTGTATAAAGGCTATAAAAAACCCAATCAAGTCTAAGGATCAAGCTCCCAAATACTCAGACCCATCCTATGAGCCCACCTACAGGACTACCAGGGGCTCCAGGGTACACAGTCACTGTTAGAGCTGGCCTCTGAGATAAGAAGAAAAGAGACTGGTTGCCAACAACTGGTTGCAAAATGCTTTCTGGCCTAATTATTTTTTAAATTATTTTATTTTTTGTGTGTATGTGTGTAATCAAACATTTAGTATGGCATTTGTGCAGCAAGTGAAACTTATCTCTACCTCAGACTCAACAAAGAATTAAAAAAATCTTTCTCAGGGTATAAAGCATTTGGAAAAAAAAAAAATTGTCTCAGTGAACTTTGAGACTGAGGATTTTGCTGTAAAAAAATCCTAGAAGTCACGGTTGTCAATCTGCTGTTATGCTGCACACTTTCTCCATCTCAGCTTCTAACTTCCAGTCACTGAATTATTATATATTAGAGCTGAAATCTACACATAAAGACATGGTTGCTGATGTTCATCATTCTTCAAGACTGATGTTGCTATTCAGATATGTAATATTATGTTGTTTATTGCTCACCATGCATTCTTTGATGGCTTCAGCTATAGGTAACAAAACATTAAACAGGAAATTGATATTCATTTGTTTTGTATAAGTACTCAGTACACAGGGGGTTTTCTGCATGAATGTGCTGTACTTCAGTTCTTAGTTCAATCTCTATTTAAGTGAAAGCTTTAACAGGAATCTTACACGAGCTATTAACATAGATAGTTTATGGCAATTTTAGTTATACCTTGGTTTGGATGCTTTAAAAGCCCTGAACTTGATTGAAAGACCTGATTGAAAGAGCAGATTAGATTTCCTAACAGGTTCTTTGTGGCACATAGCCAGCCTTACTTTAGCTATTAAAAACTACCATTTTTATGAAGTAAGATTAAAGATTACTTGTGAAAAGCAAATAGACATTTAAAAAAATACATTCTTTTTCATACTGGCTTTGCTACTATTCAATACACCTGAGTATTTCACCCTTTTGCTTATGCATTTAATATGAAACTTCCCTTCAGTGTTTTAACAGCCTCTTCTGAAAAGTGTTCATCGATGGTTTTGAAAGCAGTACCTTCTGCTCTCACAAGCCCAAGGTATCACAGCAGAATAGACCGTGACACAGAGAGCAGACTGAGAAGTGCAATGACTTTCTGGAGGCTTAAACATGCCAGGGCACTGGACCTGCCTGGACTGTAAAGCTCCCAGAGCACTCTTTGTAAATGAAAAAGAACTTGCCCTACATCTTTTTATTGGCTTGTGAATTGAATATTGTGCATAAGCTGTATTTTCTTCCTCAGCTCAGAGATGGGTAACAATAGTATCAGAGAGTGGCCTGGGTTGGAAGGTACCTTAAAGATCATCTAATTTCAAACCCTTTGCAGTGGGTTGGGTCAACTTCCACTAGACCAGGTTGCTCAGAGCTCCATCCAACCTAGCCTTAAACATTCCCAGGGACAGGCACTCACAACCTGTTCCAAATTCTTGATAAAGAATTTTTTTCCTAATATCTAATCTAAACCTACACTCTTTCAGTTTCAAGTTATTCCTCCTTGTCCTGTCACTACGTGCTTTGTAAAAAGTCCCTCTCCACCTTTCTTGTAGGCTTCTTTCAAGGTACTTGAAAGCCACAATTAGGTGACCCCAAAGCCTCCTCTTTTCCAGGCTGAACAGCCTCAATTCTCTTAGCCTTTCCTCATAGCAGAACTGCTCTATCCTGCTAATTGACTTGGTGACCATCCTCTCGACTCACCCCAACAGGTTCATGTCCTTCCTCTGTTGGGGACTCCAGAGCTGGATAGAGGACTCTAGGGAGGGTCTCATGAGACCAGTGTAGAAGGGAAGGGTCACCTCCCTTAACCTGATGACCACGCTGCTTTTGGTGCAGCCCAGGATACGAGTGGCTTTCTGGGCTGCAAGTGCACATTGCCGGCTCCTGTCCAGCCTCTCATCCACCAGCATCCCCACGTCCTTCTCAGCAGGGCTGCTCAGTCTATTCATCCCCAAGCCTGTATTGATATATCAGATAGTGTCATAAGTTATTTACATTACAATATAAATTATTTATATAGATTGTATATGTTATTTCTCTGGCCCATAGAGTCAGATATGATTTTTTTTTCACAATGAAAATATTTGGAGGTATATAACTTGGAAACCATCAGAAATTCTTTAGAGCAAATGGAAAGATCTACTTTTTTTCTAATGGCAAAGTATGTAGATATAAACTAATCAAATTTCCGTAAACCTCAGATTTTTGGTTGTGTGGTTTTTAAAAGGGGGAAAAAAGAAAATGTTCGTGTAAGACAAAGCTAACAGGAATTGTTGAACTCTGTCATAAGTTTTTAGGTTTAGGTTGTGTGTGAACATTTCCAACTCCAAAAAACAGTGTGGATAATAACATATGGAAAATTTATCACTTGCATTTTAATCCTCTGACTGCTTGAAAATGTTTTTTTTATATACACAGACTTTGTTGAAACAATTCTTGATTTCCAATTGTGCATCAAGGTCTGTGAAGTGACTTATATGCTACTGAATCCTGCAACTTAAATTTTATATAGGATTTATTATTGATTTGAATATATTTGGAATTTTCCTTCATAGTGCTATAATATTTATTGGTTATTTTTTCTGATATGATTCATATGCTCAGTGAGCTACCTATTATGCAGGTCATCCAAGCATCTGACTAGTGAATGCTCCATTTCCCTGCTAACCATATGCCCTGCTTGCTGTCAATGAATCTTCCAGAAGAACCATATTTCACTTTTGCATCAGCCAAATAAAATGTAAATGCACTTGAGAACACACAAGGCTCATTTGTTAAAACGAACAAGCAAAAAATCATTCAAGTCTATTTAAAAATACTAAACTTAAACTTAGGACTGTCTTCAAGTCACAGATGTATCTAATAATTCTGGATAATGGATATCAGCATCTCCAGACAGCATGTACTTAATTTTGAATGAAGATTCATTAACATAAATTACTCTCCCAGTTATACCCATAAGACTTACACAGTCATATTTGAGGATAGTTTAGGGCTTAATTGTTAATAGAAATTGAAGCAGTTGTGGAAAATGGTCATAACAATTTTCTACCCTAAATCCAGAGACAGAGAAAATGAGTTTGGACCTTTCTCCAAGCCTGTTAAGTGGGGCTTCTGATTACAACACAACTCGATCCTCCTTTACATTTTCCTATACCTGTCCCTAGACAGATTAATGGAACAAATGACTAAGATCACAGGGCTAAAACTGGATAATAAAACTGAAATGCTGAACAAGATGCACTAATCCTTTGTTTGGAAAATGGAAATCATCCTGCTGAACTAACTTTACTGCTAATTGTTTTTTAATGTGACATTAGCTGGTTAAAAGAACAGTTAGAAGCAATCACATCCAGACAACAACATTTACAGTTCATACTTTTAAGCTCTGGATCATCTTGCACTTAAGATACAGGAAAAATCTGGTTTTAGTGAAACTAGAGCTGAGTTTTAATTTGTCAGAGTTCTGCATAATTCAAAGGACTTGTATCCTCTTCAGGGAGCTGTGAATTTCTTTGTAGAGAAACAATGTTGTTAATCATTCACTGCCTATTAGGTCAGTTATACCTTGGTGTCCTCTTTTATCAATGCCAGATGGGATGCAAAGAAAAGAATCAAACTCAGTGATCCTAGAAAAGGAAGTTAGTTTCCAAAACTGGATAAACAGACCTCTTTCACTGTTAAAATTGATATAAACCTCATTAATTCCAGAGGAAGTTGGACCAGGACTTGGACTGGGTGTTGTCATTGTCATTTTTGTGTAGCTTTTTTTAGGCCAATCACTGGTCCTTAGAACAACGAATACTACTGTACATTTTTTACCCAGATTAAAATACTGAGTCACATTAAGTTGCCCTGAATAATCACTCGGGTCCTTTGCTATAAATGCTACGAATGAAAGTAGTTTCTATTGGCATAATACCTCTTTAATCACTAAAACAAGATAAAAACTTTGATTAAAAAGAATTAAAAAAGAAGAAATGCTTTAAACACACAGCTAGGTAATTAAACATTTCTATGTCTATTATTTTAAAAATAGAGTAAAAATCATCTATTCAGAAATTAGGGGTTAGTCTTGCAGTTAGAATGCTTTTTCCTTCAGTATTCCCCAAGGATAAGATTAGGTATTTAGATAGAGTCCCATTGCTAAAGTTATCTGTGAGTATGCATATGTTGAAATCTATCTATAGTGCCCAAAAATACAGTTCTCATATTTTGGACAGAACAATAGGTTGCTCATTTTAGCATGAAATGAAGAAAATGGTTAAGAAAAGTCAATCATCTAAGAGGGAGAAAGGAAGATATTTCAAATTCTGATCTGTATGAATTTGCAATTGAAATACTTTCAGAAAATAGTTGTGTCAGTAGATTATTTTACAGGCACGGTCAATGCAATCAAATGTTTATTTAATAGTACAGTGAATTATCCCTGAAATCAAAAGCAAGTGATCATCCTGCTCTCTAGGCTGAGTTATCAGAAGAATCAGCATTAGGAACAACTAACATCAAGAGCAAGAATTACTTGCAGATTGAATCATGGAGATGTATTCTGCACTCTCCCATTAAAGGTGTACTGTTGTGTGGGAAGAATGTATATACTTCACCATGCAGATGAAAAGCAAGCACAGAGCAGTCAATGCTGAAACAGTTGTTAATGGCCGACATGTTCTCCTGAGAGCAAGGCAGACAGGGAGCCAATAAAGTTTGGAGAAAAGGATAGGTAGCAGAGGTAAAAATGGACACCCACAAAATAAAATCAAACCTAGCATTCCGTGTCTAAACACTTTTGTTTTTTACTCGTGATGTAAACACAGAAGTAAGGGCCATCATTTCTACAGGGAGAAAAACAGCCTTGGTAAACTCAGAGTGGTTGCGGACCCAGAAGTGTACCAATACCTTGATTCCTGAACATATTACTGACTATAGCTCCTCAGTACCAACACACCCCTGTTTCCTGCATTTCCTGTGGATAAAACCATTCCTGTGCGGTTTTATTTTTTTGTTTGTTTGTTTGTTTGTTTGTTTCTTGTGGGGGTTCTACATTCCTAACACTTCTCACTTTATATCAGGTATCCTGACTACCTTTTGGGTACAAGTTCATTACAGGAGGAAGTAGTTAATGTACTTGAATTTTTTTTTTTCTCTACACTTCATAGCTGCCTTTCTACTGAAAAAATACTAGGTTTTTGTTTTTTTTTTTTTTTTCCAAAATTCTGTCTTGCTATTTCCAGTGTTGAGTGTCAGTAATACCAAAGTGCCTCCTAATTGTATTTGAAAGCAGGCAATGAAATTCTTGTTCAGAGCATGTCTGCAAGCAACCCTGGCTGACCTGAACTCTCATTATGATGATCCCCTGCTTTCTAAGTGTCAGATAGTGGGTATTTACCGAATGGGCTTCACATCTTCCATAGAAATGATGGTACAATCAGAGTCTGATGCTTTTTCACTCCAAGATAATTAATGTGGTTCTTTAACTTGGACCACAGTATATGCATTCATGCACATATGGGAATTCTTCAGTATCTCTAGACTTACTCCTTGCAACTAACATACTGTAAGGCCTCATCAAAGGTGTTATTATGATTAAACAACAAAATAAGACCCCAAACACCTGGTCACTGATCAAACTATCGCCAGCAGAAGAAGTGAGGTACGAAGGAACAGATCCTCTACAAGGACAGCTTGACTTTCTGCATCTCCCAGGATTCATGCTGGAGACCACTTAGCTGTTTTGATTTAAGCAGAACATGGCTTGTTCTCATAGGGCAGAGAGAAACACTGAAGGTATTACACTGGAAAATAATTTTTCTTGGATTTACCATAGAAAATGGAATTCACAGGGCAATGATAAAACTGCTGTTCTCAAAGAAATTGTTGTTCAGTGTGTCAGGAAATTAACTATAGCACTTAGAAAAAAACAAGAGGGATTAAGAATGAGAGATTAAACTGTAAAAGTAGAACTCACTGCATGAAAAACATATAGATATTATATATATTTGTCACTATTCAGAGCTTAAGAAGGCACTTGGGATTTCATGTGAAGTGATTCTTACATCTCATATCTCTCCTTCTACATGTATGAGAGAGAGAGTTAGGTCCTTCACTCTCAAAACCTCTTAAGTCATTCAGCCATGTCTAATGTTTTAATTAAAATGTGCATGCATCTTTTCCAGCACTGCAATTTTATTTTCTATTAGAAGAAATTAATTTAAAATAATCTCTACAGAAAAAGATAGCAAAAACTGCTAAACAAGGTATTAGGCAAATCTCACACACCCAGAGTAATCTCTCCTTCTTCCAAGTTTGATTCTTCTTTCAAACTTTCTTTGAGTTATTTTTCACTCTTTGATTTCCTTTTGAAGAAAGCCTAGAACTATCTGTCTCTTGTAATCGAATGTAAATCATCTGAATTTGGATATTCATCAAGCCATCATCCAAACACAAAATGCACAAGTCAGGTAAACGAGGCTGTAGGTAGAGTGGAGAACCATAGAAGTACAAAATTAGATAAAGCCTGAAGAGAAGCAAAAAGAAATCCAATTGTGTCAGTGCAACACAAAAAAAATTTTCTCCGACAAGTGCTTACATGCAACATTTTATTTTTGTAGCAGGAACTGAGGAAGGGAATGTGCACCAAAAAACATTCCTGCTCAGCTCAAAAGCTCTCGGAGGGCTCAGAAGCAGAGAATGGCCTGGCAATGAAGCTACCAGTTGAATACTAAATTGTGTATAGCCAGTGTGCCAAATAAGAAACAGCTGAAGCAAACTGGGATGGCAGAGAGCAACATGTGTTTTCATAAACAATTGCTTGAATTATTTAAAACACTTTAAGTATAGCAAAGATAATTATTTCAAACTAATCTATGAACAGAAAATAAAACCAGTGACCCTGAGACAGACTTGTTGGTTAGAACATGGTGTTGATAACACCAAGGTCATGGGTTTGATCCCCACATGAGCCATTTACATAGGATTTGGACTTAATGATCCTTATGGGTCCATTCCAACCCAGAATATTCTGGGGTTCTGTGACGAGCTAAATATATAATTAAAAATATTTATCAGAAATAATTTAACAGGGAAAGATTCCTTTGATCTACATAGCAAAAGTCTTGTTTAAATGCATCACTGAAAGCAGGGAGAGTTTCCTCCATAATGTAATCAGTGGCTGTAGCTGGTTAGTTGTCTTGGTCTCAGAGGCACATTCAGTGCACTTGAACCAGTGAATGTTTAGTCCACTTCTTACATTTGCTGTGACACCAATTCAACATAAGTATTCCACTATGTATGGAAAATCAGCCATATATTCTTCAGCTGCAGCAGATATAAATGTGTAGTAATTCTACTGAAGCTTTTAAGGATACTGTGAACTTGAGACTGCAAAGAACAAAAAAGTTAGGCCTGCACCTATACAAAAAATAGTAACAATTCTCTTGAAGATTTTTCTTGACTAGAAATAGTGATTGCTAGTCAAACCTGATATTCTTCCCAAAGCAAAGAAGTCAATCTGTCCACTCAAATCTGACTTTGTCTACACTCCTGAAACATGTTCTGTTGGAACCAAGAGATGTTACACTGAATTTCCACTTGGAAAAGCATCTAATTTATCATCTTAGATAGACTGTTCTAAAGTTAACCTGACTAGTTCCCTCGACTAAAGTAATAAGCCCTGGTATGTCATCAGATATTACATAGTTCAAAAGAAATTTTGTGAAACTTTTATGAGATGTCAATGCAAATTTGAGGAAAATATACAGTCAATTACAGAACTTTAGGACCTATATCTAACTTTTTACTTTGCATGAGTACTTTTCATTACCTTTTTTTAATGACAACTGGCTAAACTCTATAGAAAACTGTAATGTTTGGGCTTCCCTCAACACTGACTTAGCGTGCACTGGTTATGCTTTAATATCTCAATTTTAATGAAGTGAAAGACTGGAATTCTGATTTGTTTGATTTCTGTTCTGTTGTTTCTGGTTTTTTGGTTTGTGGGTTTTTTCCTTCCCTTAACAAATTATTAGCATGTATTTTGTATTTTGGAGAGAGTTTAAAGGTATATGAAATAATAAATAAAAATTGTCTTCCTTTATAAGGACTAAATAGAGGGGCATACTTTGACCTACATTTAACTGGCACTTCAAAAACCTGAAAAAAAAATCATATGAGGTATTCTGGGGGGTTTACAACAACTGATCACATTTCACCACACTAAACTGGCTACTTAAAATGGTTACTCTGGGTTCACCTAAATTTATTTATTTATTTTTCAATCTCTAATCAGGGGAGGCAGACACACCTTTCTCTGACAGATGACATCTGAAATCTCTCTGGGTGATGACTATATTTGTGCTTTTGCTCCACAATCATCTTAAGTATGTCTATTCAGCTCGTATTTCCTTCCTTTTGTAATTGTTCATATAAATAAAGTCTGGGAGTGAATTGCATAAATATAACATTAACACAAATCCCAAGACACAACTAACCTTGGCTTCTCCGTGCTGTCTATTTTATTATCCCAAATACAAATAACCACATCAATATTTTCCTGTTAATAATAAAATATGCACACATCAATTGATGTTTATGGTGGTAATACTTCTAATATCAATATACATGCACCAAGAAAAATGTTAATCCAATATGAATGTGTTTCATTAAAGCGTTTGTAGCTTCCTGGTAGTCCCTGAAGTCTTCTTTTCAAATGAACACTGCTAAAAGTGTATTGAATTAAAATGTGAAAGTCTTCCTTGTCTATAATTTTTACATATATTGAAAGATTTATATATTCAAATTACAATGTGCTTTCTCAGAAAAAAGCAAAAATGATGCATCAAATGAGAAAGGCGCACCATGTTAAATGATGTAGCTGGCCTGAAGTAGTTTTAAAAGACCTTTTACTAAAAGACAATTTTAAAAGACCTTTATCATCTACAATGTTTAAAATAAGATATAACCTTACAATAACAATATTCAACAAAATCTCACTCCCCTTTAAAATGACAAAATGATGTCTGCTGACTAATATATCTTTAGCTTACAAGAGAGTTCACATTAACTAAAATACTAGAAGAATTTTTCTGTTGTTTTCTGTGATTTAAAAATAAAAGCTAACCCTGTATACAAGTTAGAAGCTTTGTCACTAGCTTCAAAGAATACCAGATGAAGCCATTAAATGGTATTGTATTTTTTTGCAGCCTCACCTCCCTTTCCTGTTTTAATTATGGGATACTCATGCTATTTCTAGACACTGGACAATTAATTAAATGTCCACAGGATGTTTTAAAAGATTTACTACAGTGTCCATTCTAGAGAACATACCTTTAATATCTATCAATACCTAAACATTCTGGCCTATATTCATATGGAAGTTGTAGTAGATTAGTCTGGCAAAATTTCACTGAAACTTGTCTAAACCCTTATGCCATAGATTTGCACCTAAATACTAGTGGTATGGTGTCAAGCTCTCAACAATACTGCTTCTCATGTAATCTAAGTACAAGTGCATTTATCTTGTAGCACAGTTTTATCCCCATCACCCAAGCTCACTGCTCTCAAGAGTTCTGACAAATATGCACATCTCCAGTCTGGAAATTACTGACTTGCATTTAGCTCCCAAGTCTGTGGCTGGAGGAGAGCTTACCTAATAAAAGCATATTACTGCTATGCACGGTCCTGATGTCATGTGCCATTAGCCTGCTTTACTTGTGTTGATTTAGGACTTCTTTCTACTTCAGATATGATTTTCACAGTTCTGCTAGCACTTTAGTAATTTCTTTACCTTCTGTATAGAAACATTGTCCTACTTGTAACTTTTGTCATTCAGCAGTGTTCACTTTAAAAAATTTAAATAAACTTCTTCTTTTCCAGTCTCCAGCAGCCAGACAACTACTAGAAATTTTCAGCAGGACTTTCCCAGCAGGCTTGTGTTAGAATAGTAAAAAGGTGCACGTAAATCATCCATTCAGCTCTAAGTGATTTTGTTCAGAGCTAATTAGCCAAGACCAGAGATTAAAAGTTACAGGAAACAATGTTCAGACTGGTCTGTTAGTAAAGACACTTAGATAAAAGTCACCACAGAGGGGATACTTTCTTGTTATACATATCAAGATAATTTATATTTTTACAAGTATTTAAAAACAAGAATATCATGTCTTCTAAAAAAAAACCCCAACAAGTTGCCCAGTAGAAAACTCCTCCTGATCACCTGTGTCTATTTACATTTCTGATATCAGTCAGGACTAATCTTTGGGGCAGATGTTTTTCATTTTTATTTGCTATATGATTGTCTCACTACTAACATTAGCTATAAGATAGCTAATCATAGTAATGAATGGCAAGTTATTTTAAACTGAAACATGACTCTATTTAGATTAAGAATTTATAAATCTTCTGAGACAAAAGTTACAGGACTTTTTCCATGTAAAAAGGTTTCATATGCTAAGAGATATGATTTTTTTTTCTTATTGTACTATTAACTGGAGGTATCAGCTGCTTGTCACATCTTTGTTAGGGCTCAGAAATCTGATGTGTTCTTCTATGATTCAGTTATTTTTTTACCTTTAGACAGAAATGGGGGTTTTTACTTCAGAAACCTTAATATTTTGTAAATACTAAGTGCTTTTCCATTCAGTGCACTAAGTGCATTCAGTAGCTTTTAGCCTTTGAGATACTTTTATGATCTAAAATATCCAGAAAATGGGAAAGACAGTGGTGACAGCTATAATTATGAGACTGACCTCATGTAGACTTCACTATCAAACACTTCCCAGAACCAAAAGGAAAAGTAATGAGTAAGCTGTTCACACAGTAGAAGTGCTGCATCAGCATTCATCCGTTTAAATGTAGAAAGATAAAGGTTTTCTTTTGTAAGCGTTGGCCACTTTCCAAGCAAATGACTCCACCTCCAGTATGCTGTTGCCCAAAACATATATTTCATTGATCCAAGTTAATGAAAAACACAGCATATATCAGAATTGAACACTGTAGGGAAAAAAATAGACCAACCTATTCTAAAAATAAATCTTGATCCTAAGCCCAAATCTATGACAATACTTTGCAGTTAATTCGGTGAGATGTTTCTGAGCAGCTGCTGCTGAAACTGGAATAATTCTTGGGGTGGTTTTGGGCTGAATTCTTTGGAGAATGTCTTTTGGACTAACTTTCATAAGTCATAGTAGAGGTGGGAGCTACGCTCAAGTTTTATCTTGACAGATCTGTAGCTTGGTAGAGTCCTCAAGAGAGTGCACCACTGAAATTGTAGTTTTTTCCTGAAGCATTCACTTGACATTTAGGCACCTATTGCCTTCTGGAACCCAAAACCTCCTAGTGAACACTCAGGCTTCATATATAATGCATGGACCAACTAAGAATGAGATATATAAGACCAGCAGACAGCTATGACAAAAGAAAATGTTAAAAGGAAACTAAGGAGGTGTTTTAAACTACTTTTTTCCCCTTGGAATTTGAAACATGACTCTGCACTTCCCCTGTACCCAGCTCGAGTATGATTACCACTTGAGCAGATGAGAGTACACAATTTACAGATCCTCTTTGCTACACGTCCTAATTGCTGCCTGGTTGAGTCAGAGAGCTGGGTAATTTAACCAGTTCTCTAACAGGACTCACATTATCTCCTACATTTCCTGTTACATCCACGGTAGCTTAAAAGCAGTGGAGAATTTGCCTGGTTTTGGTTAAGATGACATTTATTACCCCTGAAGAGGCAGTACCTTTTCTTGAAGTTCAGTCTAATTTCAAATCGTGATCTATTTACCTTTCTTAGTATTTTTTAAGAATGATTGTTCTGCATAGAAGTCTGATAAATTAATTTGAAGAGCTCTGCCCCCTGGGCACATACAGAAGACTATATCCAACATTTCTTTAGAAAATTTGCTTTCATATTTTTTGATATAAAGCAGTGCACAACGTACAAATCTTAATACTATTTTCATGATTCATTTGAAGAAGAATGCCTCTTATGCAGTGTAGGTAATTAAATTGTACATATCTATCCTTTTAAATATTGAAAATCCTGCACACAATTACTCTTCAATCCCATTACAATTGTTAATATGAATTCACTAGTGGATGGCTATGGATGGCTATTTTGGCATAAAACTGAAATTTTATAACTTTAGCTTACACTGATATGAATAGGTATGTGTAGAGAATATAATACATAAATAAAAGATGATGAAAAGTATGATTTGTGGCCTTTGTGAAATGTTCCTCTCCATCTGCACCTCCCAAATGTCTCAAAAATGACATTTTATACATCAATTTCTCCAGCAGCATACACCTTGTAACAAAATGTGCTAACTAAAACCATTTCCCAGTATGGCCTGGGGTCTCAGTTTGTCCATTGCTGCCTCTGAAGTTATTCTCGGCTTGATCTCAGCCCAAAGGTGACTTTCTCACAGGTAGCTTGGAAGAGAGTTCCATGTGTTATTTGCACTGTAATTACATAGGGAGAAAAATCCATCCACCCCTATCTGAAGCTTTATGGCTTTGTTCAAATTACTCTTTCAAAAGGTTTAAATTTCAAGATTTTGTAATTTGAAGCCTCAGAGGGGAAAACCAAGTCAAGTCAATTCTGGAGAACAGTTTCATGGTCTGAGCTGTGAGTACAAGGGTAAATCTTTACATCATCTTAGGCATGGACATAAGAATCTTCTAACTCTAGGGGATGACATGAGCCAGCAGCTACATGGGACCTGCCTTTCTTTCTTCCTGCACTACCTAATGTTCCATACTTCAGGAAACATTGGCAGGCTATGCTCTCCAGGTATGTGTGGGGTAGTGCAGAAGGACAAAGGGTCCATACTACGAGTGTGGTTCCTCTGACTTAAAACTAGACTCTCAGCTGACATTGCTCATAAGATGTCCAGAAAATCAGTGATTGTGTAGGTACCTACAATAGGGCTTTGTTTATAATTTCTATAATTGACTGAACACTCGACAGAGTTTTTTGTTTGTTTGTTTGTTTTTTGTTTTGGCTTGGTTTTTGTGTGATTTTGTTTTGTTTGTTTTGTTTGTGGGTTTTTTTGTTTTGGTTTGGTTTGGTTTGGTTTGGGTTTTGGTTTTGGTTTTTTTTGGCCTTTAGAAGAATACTGCATTCTATCCTGGGTTACAAGTTTAAAATTATAGAGTCATTTAGGTTGGAGACTTTTAAAATCATCAAGTCCGCCACTAAATCATGTACCCAAGTACCACATCCACATATCTTTTAAATACTTAGGGATGGTGACTCCACCACTTCCCTGGGAAGCTGGTTCCAGTGCTTGACAAGCCTTTCAGGGAAAAATATTTTTCTGTTATTGAGTCCCAACCTTCCTTGGCACAACTTGAGACCATTTTCTCTTGTCCTATTTCTTGTTGCTTGGGAGAAGAGACCAACAACCACCTTGCTACAATATCCTTCTAAAGGGCCTTAACAGGTTAGAGAGGTGGGTGGAAAAGAACTGTCCAAAGTTCAGCAAAGGCAAATGCAGAATCCTGCACCTGGGAAAGAAGAAGGCACCAATACAGACTAAGAGCTGACCTGCTAGAAAGCAGCTCTGTGGAGAAGGACACGGAGGTCTTGGTGGACAACAGGCTCTTCATGAGCCAGCATGAGCCCTTGTGGCCAAAAAGACCAGTGGTATCCTGGGGTACAGTAGGAAGAGCATTGCCAGCAGCTCAAGGGAGGTGATCCTATCCCTTCACCCAGCCCTGATGAGGCCAAATCTGCAGTGCAGTGTTCAGTACTGGGCTCCTCAGTACAAGATAGACATAGAGCTCCTAGAGAGGGTCCAGTAGAGGACAACAATAATAACCGAGGGACTGGAACATGTCTCTTACAAAAAAAGGCTATGAGCTGTTCAGCCTCAGGGAGAGATGACTGAGAGGGGACCTCATCAGTGTCTATAATATCTGAAGGGAGGGTGTCAAGAGAGTGATGCCAGGCTCTTCTCAGTGGTGCCATGCAATACGTCAAGAGATAGCAGGCAGAAACTGATGCACAGGAATTTCCACCTGACTATGAGGAAGAACTTTTTTACTGTGCAGGTGACTTGGGAACAGATTGACACTGGAACAGATTGCCTGGAGAGGTTGTGGAGCTTCCCTCATAGATATTCAAAAACCATCTGGACACAATTATGTAGCACAATTCTCAAGCAGGATGACCCTGCTTGAGCAGGGAGATTGGACCAGATGACACCACCAGTTGACCCTTATAACCTGACCGATCCTGTGATTTTGTAGTTGCAGAGAGCAATAAGGTCCCCATCGAGCCTCCTCTTCTCCAGGTTAAGCACATCCAGCTCTCTCAGCTGCTCCTCATAAGACTTGGGCTCCAGACTCTTCACCAGCTTTGCTGCCCTTCTCTGGACACACTCCAGCATCTCAATGTCTTTGCTGTAGTGAGGGGCCCAGAACTGGACACGGTACTCAAGGTGCAGCTTCACCAATGCTGAGTACAGAGGAACCATCACTTCTCTTGTCCTGATGGGCATACTAGTGCTGATACAGGCCAGGATTCATTGGACTTCCTGGTCACCTGGGCACACTGCTGGGTCATGTTCAGCCAGCTGTCAACCAGCAACCCCAGGTCTTTTTCTGTCAGGAAGTTTTTCATCCTCTTTGCCCCAGCCCTGTAGCACTGCATTGGGTTGTTTCAACCCAAGTGCAGGACCCAGAACTTTGCCTCGCTGAACTTCATTCAGTTGGCACTGGCCCATTGATTCAACCTGTCCACTTCCCTATGTGCAGGCTTCCTGTCCTCCAGCAGATCAACACTCCTATTCAGTTTGCCACCTGCAAACTGACTGAGGGGACACTAAATCCCCTCATCCAGATCACTGATGAAAATATTAAACAGGACTGGCCCCAGTACTGTGCCCCAGGGAACACCATCTGACTGAGTCAATTTAAACTAAGATTAATGCAGTTACTGTCTGTTCTGAACTTGGACCCTTACATGTTTTTATAGGCCATGTGACAGAAAAAATTGTTGATTTGTAAACAGTTCAGTAAATTAGTTCTGCAGAAGATTTGATTGCTGAGAGTGCAATGTATCTGCTCAACATAAAAATGCATAAAAGTATTTATAGCTTTTTAGATTGTATTAATTGTATTTTGTAAACAAAATTATCCCTTTCTCACCATTTTTGAGAAGATGGTTAACATTCTACTGTCTGGAATTTTTTATCTACACTGCAAGAAAAATGCAGCTTGCCTGTAGTGTCTGCATCTTTCCCACAACCACTGAAGCACAGTGAACAGAAAAGAAAGAGACTGATATTTTTGGTATTTCCTTTACTAGAAAAAATAAAAGGAAACTGGAAATATCTAATAATTTTACTTTGTACTACCAAATTCTTGGTAACAGTTGCAATTTATTATACCCATACAGCAAACTATGAGGAAGGCCCTGCTCGAGGGGGATCAGTCCTCACTCAGTTGCTTGTATTTGACGGTAATCCTTGCGGTGCCCACGCGCTGGAATGACTCTGCACTGTTCTTTATAGGGTCCAGTTTCAAAACAGAAAGACTCCCTGTCTTCCAGTACAAGTCAAATTTACCAAGGTTAGCTTTGGAGATAGAGCACTGTGGGTGCAACTGTCGTACATGTCAGCTAAAATATTGCTTTGCTGAAGGGCAGTAGTTTTGCAAGAGCTTTGCAGCCTGTTTGTCTAGCAGGGTGTTTGTTTCACTGATCTGAGTTATTGTGAGCCAACACAGAGATGCCTTTTGTGGTTGACGTTCATTCTCTGGTTTTGGGGTGGAAAGGGGAAGAATGAGATATGATTCACCTTCTATGATCATATGTCTGTCTCTCTCTAATATTTTTTTTATATATTAGCCAATTTGAGTCAAATTTGACAAAGGGGGTAAGGTCTCAGCAGGATCCAGCTCCTGATCTACTGAGAGACAGGAAAGAAAAGTCATTTTCCTTCAATATCAGCCAGCTGATTAAGAGCCTCATGCCTACCCACTGTGAATATTTCTAATCCAATCTCAGCACAGCTCAAGGAAAGATAAATAAAGAACAGCACAGGAAGCAGAGGATCCTGGGATGAAGTTTAGAAAAGGTGACAACAAGCATCAGAAGGTGACCTGAGATATTTATTTCTTTTAAATGGGAGGAAAGTGATAAGTCACAAATCTGTTGGAAATGCAGCTCCACTAGCTCCCCCACTCACAAAACAGCTTGTTTTTCATAAAATTACTTGCAAAACTAAGAATTAAATGCCAATTAGCTATTGAAAAAAGGTCCTTTCCTACAATGTAGCTGCACAAAGTTAATTTTTATTGGGACTGATTATCTCATGGTAGAATATTTATTTGTGCAGTGGCAATAATGCATGTGGGTTTTGTATGTTCATGATAACGCTTCTTTCTACCAGTATCTTCTGAAAAGATGGATGGTAAAAGCCAGAATGACTAATCTTCCCTCCCTTACTCATTGCAAATGAGAATTGCAGTCAGTTATCTGCTGCAACCTTGTTGTGACAAGGATTGTCACTCAGAGATACATAGATCCTTCTGGATACAGTTCTTCAAATAGAGTCTGCTGAAATAAATGAGAAGAGTCTCAAAGGCTTTGATACACATCAGTTTTATCAGTGCTCTAGCCTAAGGCTGAAGTTATTTTCTACGATTCTCTTGCTTTTGATAATAATCAGAACATGGAAACAGAATAAACAGACAATTTTATACATGTATGCTTTTAATATCACTAATGCAGATGTTTCTCAAAATGGTGGGAGAAACTAAACATACAGTGGAAAAACTAAAAGATTTTGTGATTTCCCATATATTATTGTAATACTTAGCCGGCAAGATATGAAATTCTGCAATTTTCTCAGGGAAGTTAGAAAATTAAAAAATAATAAAAAAACTCTGCTCTGTTTGAATTACTAATATTTGGAATTAATTGCCCCATGATGTCTGGCTGGAAGACTGCATGGATGCATAATTTCTATACAGAAAATAAAAATCAAGTATACTTGACCTACAGGACCAGTAATTTTTTTGTTGTTAATTTTTTTGTTAATTGTGCTGTATACTTCTTGGAAATTCTATTCTTTTGCTTACCTAAAATATCTATACACTTTACACAATATTTAATGCACATATTCTTTACTCAATATAATCATCAAATATTTTCTTCTCTGGATAAATATTTAAACTGCAGCATAAAAATTACAAGTGAAGGAACCAAATGAAACTCTTAAGGGTAATCAGCATTCCTTTGTCAGATCCAGTATCAGATACATATTTAAAAATTAATTTTTTAGGTAAATAAAGACTTTTGGGTCCTCTTTATAATCTGTTCATAGTTTGATTATTCGGTCATAATTGTGCCATAAAGAGCTTCTGTCACTTATGGCAGTGTATTCCACTACCTTTTGTTCTCTAGGACTGTGTAGACATGTTCCGTATAGAAGCTTAGTGATGAGTAAGAAGAAATATATTTTTCAGGCATAGCTCTTTATTTCCTTCCACCTTTTAGTAGAAAAGAAGTTAAAAGCCAGCCTGGATTGGTAGTAAACTAATTTTGCTAAGACTCTTCATGTTCCAGATACGCTACTGCAGGTCCAGTGCTGAGGTATGATGGTGAGTTGCTTCCAACTTCATTTAAAGAGTCATATCATGGTATTAGAAATTTAATTATTCTATTTTTCATGTAATTTTCATTTGTTTTTCCTTTTTTTTTTCTTTTTTTTTAGAGGAATGGCAGGAGTTATCTGGATATTTGTATTTTCTCTGTATAAGTTCCACTTACGCAGGGGATGGTACTTGCAAATTATGGTAAGTTGTAGCTTACTTGACGTCACTGAAACTCAGGAGCCAACCAACCAAAAAATCCTCTAGCAGTGATCAAGCATTCTAAATGGTGTAATATCCTCTTCATTTAAAGATTTTTTTGAGGAAATATCTGTATTTCATTTACCTATGCCTTTGGTGGGCACAGAGAAGGCACTTTTTGTCTTCAATTCCCAGAATTGGGATTGAAATCTTTGAAGATTTAACTTACTTTCTGTTAGGACTCTTTAAACCCTTCTCGTTCATGTTCCCTGTTCTTTGAAGTACCTGCACAGTTCCATGGGATAGGTTTATTCCTTGAAGAACAGCAACAATACTGTTTCTAGTAAAATAAAAACAAAAAACATTTTCATTGGGTCATCGGGCATCATTATCCCTCTTTTACATACTGTAAAATTTGCCATAGATACTAATAACTTGCCTAAGACCATAAATTCAGAGACTGACTTAAAATAAAGTCTGATTCTTTTCATTTCAAGGCATCTGCTCTTCGCAGTGAGCAGTTATCTACATGAATTCAGATTTGGAGGGTTTTTTTCCATTAACCTGAGCAGTTGCATGAGTATGATATGATGTTAAATTCAGTATATTATATAAAGAAACTAATTACAGTCAAGTTTGTTGTTGTGCATGGAAGGAGTTATTACTTCAGATTCAGCCAGGCATTGCACATGGATTGTATAATAGATTCATTTCCAATAGATGAGTGATATTTAGTGGAGCTGTTTTACATTAAATGTAGCTTTGGGAGGTCTGATGAACAATTACATCAGATTCCATGAGAATTTTGAGACAGAGAGCAGAAGAAACAGATGCTGTATGTAGCTTCAAAAAAGATATTTTAATCAAGTATGATTCTCATTATGCAACAGTAGTGAGGCTCATCACATTAAAAAAAAAGCTTTTTTGGTTAACAGGCAATATACATGAGTACCAAATATGCACAGTATGGTACAGAAAAGTGCTGGATATGGTCTCAGATATTTGACCCACAGATTCTATGAAGCTCTTCAACATCTTCATAAATGACTTGGATGTGGGACTGGAAGGGATACTAAGCAAGTTTAGAAATGACACGAAACTGTGAGAAGCTGTTGACTCCCTCAAAGGCAGAGAGGCCCTGCAGAGAGACCTCATCAAATGAGAGGACTAGGCAATCACAAACCATATGAAATTCAAGAAGGAAAACGGGAGAATTCTGCACCTGGAATGGGGCAACCCTAGATGTACCTACAGACTGGAGAATAAGATGATGGAAAGCAGTTCCATGGAAAGGGACCTGGGGATCCTGACCAATGGCAAGTTGAACATGAGTCATTGTGCCCTGGCAGCCAGGAGGGCCAACCTTGTCCTGGGGGGCATCAGGCAAAGCATCTCCAGCCAGTTGAGGGAGGGGATTGTCCTGCTCTGTTCTGCCCTGGTTTGGCCTCACCTTGAATATTGTGTGCAGTTTTGGGTGCTACAGTACAAGAAAGATATTAAGCTCTTAGAAAGTGTCCAAAGGAGGGCAATGAAGATGGTGAAGGGCCTTGAGGGGAAACCATGTGAGGAGAGGCTGAGGTAACTTGGGGTGTTCAGCCTGGAGAAGAGGACATGAGGGGGGACCTCATTGCAGTCTACAACTTCCTCATGATGGGAAGAAGAGCAGCAGGCACTGATCTCCTCTTTCTGGTGGTTCAGTACAAGGAAACTAGGAACTGAGATGTTTTAACTCAGCTATCAGCATAGCTATATATAATATTATGCTCATTTTCTTTTTCTTTCCTTTTTAATAATTTAAACCTCTATATTCAAGAAAAATCAGGCATTTTGATGTATATGCAATCATTTTTTCATTTCTAAGGGCAGAAAGAGGCTGTCTTCTGTAAGCTACACTTAATCTTTAGTTTCTGATTTCAGCACCCAAAAAATTGTAGCAGAAGACCAGAAAAGATCAAGTTCTGAGTCATGGGACTTTATAGCCCAGTGCAACAGTTTGCTTTTACAGTTGTGTTTCAGATATATGTTTCAACTTCAATTGATCTCAAAGGAATCTCAGAGTCTGAGAGCAATGACGTTCAATTTTAGTGTGGATTAATGGACTATTTGTTTCTGTTAGGCTGCTGCCTTAAAATATGACACTTCTTCTGGCAGAAAAATACACAAGCTGCTAATGAGGACATAGACTCTTAGTCTAGTCTAGTGCCAGTCTAATAGGCAAATAAGAGCACTAAAACTTTGACTTTCTCTTTTCAAACATTTTTTTCTTACAATCAAATAAAACTGGTGATAAACTATTATTTTTTTTTTCAATAAAGTTAAGGCTCAAGAAAGGTCTTATGTCTTCTTTGAGATTTTTTTTTTAAACAAAGCACTATATACATTAGTGGAAGTGTTTTTCATTTTGTTTGGTTAAGAGAAATAAGAAACACTCATACTATAAACTCACAAGTTCATAAATTTTATTTGGTGCACTGGCAATAGCTAAAAATGAGTCTTATTTTTATGAGAATGACTTGCTGCTGTGTGGAAAACTAAATTGTTACTGGAACTGAATAAACACCACATGAATCTTTAAAAACAATTTCAAACCTACTGTGTTGAGGTAAATAAATTTCAAAATTACCATGCAAGATTAGCCATAAAATCTTGTTAGGATACTATTTTATACCCTTACAGAAAGCAACACAGTCAAATGCAGTTATCAGGGACTTTATGGAAATCTAGTTTCCCTAATGACTTGCATTCTGAGTAATAGGTAGAAAATGGGTGAAAATAATTTTAGGTGTGATATTTACATTAGGAAAGTGAGGTAGCATCCAAGAACCATGTAAATGCAATGCTTCCTCAGTTTCACATTGCCCTGGATCACAGACACTGATACAGATCTCTCAATGGAAAGTGTCTTAAAAATAACTAAGTAATATAGTAAACTGAGAATTGCAACCTATACCTCATCATACAATTCAATGTTCTGTTTTACTATGGTAGCCACGGAATCCTGCAACAACATTTTTCCATGAGAAAAATGGGCAAATGCAAAAACTTTGCTAAAATTAGAAGTTAATATATGAGAATCAGAATCATGGCTTGGGTTAGAAAGGACCATAAAGATCACATAGTTCCAAACCCTCTGCAATGGACAGAGAATCAATCTTCCATTAGACCAGGCTGCTCAAAGCCTCATCCAGCCTGGACTTGGACATTTCTAGGGACAGGGCATCCACAGCTTCTCTGGGCAACCTTTTCCAGTGCCTCACCATCCTCCCACTAAAGAATTTTTTTCAAGTATCTAATCTAAATCTACCCTCTTTCAGTGTATAGCCACTCGCCCTTGTCCTTTCATTTCTTCTCCTTGCAAAAAGTCCCTCTCCAGCCTTCCTGTAAGCCCCCTTTATGTGTTGGAAGGCTCCTATAATTTTTCTTTTCTGGCTTGAGCAGCCTCAACTTTTCAGCCTGTCTTCTTAGGAGAAGTACAACAACCTGCTGACCATCTTCATGTCCCTCCTCTGGATTTGTTCCAACAGGTTCATGTCTTTCTTGTGCTGGGGACCCCACACCTGGATGCAGGACTTCAGGTGGGGTCTGACCAGGGCAGAATAGAAGGGCAGAATCACTTCCCTCAACCTGCTGGCCACATTGCTTTGAACATAGCCCAGGATGTGGTTGGTTTTCTGGGCTGCAAGCACACATTGCCAAGACACACCTTCTTGTCCACCTACACACAAATCTTTCTTGTCAGGATTTCTCTCAGTCCATTCTCTGCCCAGCCTGTACATGTGCTTGGGATTGCTCTGACCCTTGCACTTGGCCTTGTTGAACTTCATGAGGTTCACACAGGCTTCTCAAGCCTGTCAAGGTCTATCTACATGGCTTCAAATTCTGAGTAACAGTGGTTTATGCTGCTTATGACTTGTGCTCTTCTGAGAAAATTCAACTATTGCCAAAATACCTGTAGATTTAAGAGCTGAAGTGTCAGAGGCCACAAAGAGGCTCCATTTATCACAATATTTCTTGCAGGTTGCTGCTGTTTGCAGGTTTTGGAATTTTTCTTTGAGGCACATAATTCTCACATAGACCTCATAGTGGCTTATGTATTACCCTTAAAGCAGAGGGGGAGACAGGAATCTAAAGTATCATTCTATTGTTTTATTCTATATTATCTCTCTAAAATCCCAGCGATCTATGTCCTGCTTTTAAGTTAATCTCTGGCTTCTCTTTACAATATTATCTGTAAATAAAATTTCTTCTAAAAATTGCTTTAAATGCCAAATGTTTCTGTGCTTGTATATCAGAAAGATTAGCGTAAAAATTATATGAACCATTATATTCCATAATGTAAAATTACTAAAACACTTTATTGAGCATCTGAGTTTAATCTCTGTATGCTGTTTATTATAATTTTAATTTTACTACTTTCAAGATCATTAAGTAATAACAATTATAAATTAGATAAGGTAAGCTGTTATGACTCATTTACTCAACCTGCAGAAAGCTGCCTCTTTAGCTGGCTCTAAATTTCAAGAAATGTGAAGAATGATCTCAGAAACCTAAACATCAGAAGAGATCTCGAGAAGTCCTCCCAAAACATCTTGGAAATATAAATATAAAAGTTAAAAAAAGACTTTTAAAATTTGTAGACAGTATCTTGGAGTTCTGCATTGTAGTCACATCTGTAATATGGTGAAACAAAAAAGGGTCTGTTACGACAGCACAGAACAGGGGCAAACACACTCGAGCTTCCGAGGCTACTGCTGACAACGCTATCCTAGAGGAGAGGCCTTAGATCCCAAGTGGCAGACAAAAGATTCCCACATAAGCCAAAATGAGGGGAGATTTGACTATGAGAGTTGCTCATGTTTCTCTGATACCAGAGAATCAGTCAGTAGAAACAAATATTGTCCTCGTAGATACTCCTCCTTCCCAAGGACACAAAGACCTGACATGACTGTACACGTGGGGGAGTAAACATCTTCAGAAGCATTTTCAGAACATCCTCCCCTGCACATGCTCCCACACACTCACATGTAAAACACTGTCCTTGCATTTTGTTTTGACCCTTCAAATTTCCTTTCCCATGCTGTTAAACATGCAGCAGTTGAGGTAACACAAGGAGTACTGTTTTACTGATAGAGAAACTCTCAGCTAGCTGCAGCCCCAAAATTTAATTAAACAGTCTCCTGTCTTGCAGTTCTTCCCATTAGACTATTTTATTTATTTATTTTATCCCTGTAGAATTACAAAAATAAACATTTTTATCATTTATCCTAACATAATCCCATTGCAAATACCAGTGAAAACTGATACAGTAGAAAGACTATTCCCTTGAAAATAATTATGTAGATATTACCAGAAAATATTTCCTCCTCATTTTGCAATGATGCCAAATAACAATGCCTTTCCTGAGGAAACCATGAAAACAACAGAAGAGTATGATAACTAACATCAGATATCTAAAGGAGAATTAAAAGGAAAAAGGGAGTAATTAAGCTATTCTTTATCTCCATAGAGGGTAGGATAAGAAATAATGGGTTTAAACTGTGGCAAGGGACACTTAGATTAAACATTTAGGAAAAACTCCACAGGCAGTGTAGAATAACATGAGAACAGAGTGCCTGGGGATGCTGTAGAGCTGCCGTCACTTGGGGTTTTTAAGAGACAAACATCTGTCAGGAATAACACAGGGTTACAGCTGTTCCTGCTTTGGGGCATGGGGGAAGGACTAGAGGGCTTCCCAGAAGTCCAGTCAAGATTCAGTATTTAGCAATGCCTAAATGGAGGGAAAAAATATGGTTTTGAAATCTGTTTCAAGGTATTTGAACAAAGGTTGGATGAAATCTGGATTTGTTATTTTAGTTCTGACCATAAATGAGTAGCAATTTGTAAAACAAAATAAATAAGCAAATACAATGTCTTCTGTCATATACAGTCAAGTTTCATCATATTAAATTCAGTATGTCTTTTACAGGAACGTGATTTTAAAATAAGTTTCCTACATCTGAAGGAATAAAATACAACTTCATAATGTTAAATGCATGTGCTATACTAAATGAATTCCTATCTTTAAAAGCATTTTGCAGTCATAAGGGACAAAATGTGACATTTACTTTGCTTTATGCTCACAGAAGGCACTAGGGATGATAGATAGTTCAAAAGCTTTTATAAGTATTTCACATGTAGACTACTCCCCTGGTAGTTAATGCAGGTGATTCTCTGACTCACTTGAAATTACTTCACCATCTTGTTTGGATGAAACTGTTTCATTAACACCTGAATTGTTAGTGATTCAAGCACTACTACTATGTAATGGTTGCAGCAATGCTTTCAGCAAGCTGACTATTTACAAAAAACAGTTGCATAAATGCAAATTTTTCTCATGGATTTTTTTTCCACACTCTAACCACAAAATTTTAAAAAGAAAAATACAGGCTCTTGTCACTACATTAGATTTGGAAAACAATAATGAATTTAGGTCATCCTTATATTAGTTGGATAACCCTATAATTGGTTATAGCATGAGGTTTATCTAAATGGAATATCCATGATACATATATATATATAGAGAGAGAGAGAGCGTTATATATATAACTCCATATTTTCCTTGTATAGACATAAAAACCTTTTTTACTTTGACTTTTTCACACTATGGCACAAAAACTGACCTAGAAAATTTGTCCAGGGACTGTTTTGCCCTCTATTAGCTATGGTTTCACTCTAGTTACATTCTGTCCATTCACCTTTTATTATATTTTTTGTCCCTTTGCACAGTGTTAGATAGTTAGCAAGACAGATGTGGCATGATCACATTCACTCCAGTAAATAAACTGTTCTGTGTGTGACCCAGAGCAGACTCAGGATGGTTATAAACTGCAGTGAAGATTGAACCAGCTCCTGGATGGTCTTCAGAAGTTCCAGATCACCCATTCTTCAGAAAAATATGACTCATTTTTTTTGAGTAAGGTCTGTATTTGTAACGTCAAAATACTTAAAGAGGAGTAAAAGGATTTAGTTTTATGAAAATATATTTAGTGATTTTTTTTAGATAATTTTGAAAAGCACATACGTAATACTGGGAAAGGAGCAGGTGTACTTCGTTCTATGAGATTTTCATAATTTTGATTCTGAATGTGTTCTTTAATGTGTCTTTTAAGATAATTTCCTGTATTGTATACCTGGTGTCAAGACATGCTGTTGAAACACTGTCCCTTGGGTTTCTGTGGGAAGAATGGGCAGCAGCAGCAGCAATACATTTTTCATGTTTGTAGAGATTACACATGACACCATTTTGGTCAAAACCAGAATCCCAGCCCAACTTTGGGGACCTTGCTGATAGAGGACCTTGCTGATACTTAAGCGTCATGGGTGTAGGTGGACAATAGCTGCAATGTGGCAGGCAGGATTTCAGCTCCTGCTGGTTCCTGCATTTTTTTGTTAAAGCCTGAATTTTACTTACTGTGAGTAGGCAAGACTTCTACAGGGGCAAATAGGCTTTGATTCAAAATCCATGCAGTAAGTACCAAGTAATTTTATTTTCTGTTTCCCTACGGAAAAGATATTGACATTTTTCCCATTGGGCACCCAGGAATACACCATAAAGAATTAATTGAGTACTTGGCTCTTTTTTTAAAAAATACTTAGTATTTGATGACTTTCTTTGGCCTCTCTGGTGTTTTATGAAAGTTTTATTTAAATAATATTTGCCCAGATGCATGCTGGGAGAACTTTAATATGGCATCACTGAGACTGCCTTCAGAATACAGTTGGGCTGCAAAACCTCAAAAACAGATGCATGAACTGGTACAGGCCTTAGTCCTCTGTTTCTTATCTTAGGTACAAGCATGAAAAAGAAAAGAATTTTCAGTTCAGAGATCCCATTGGTTTTTTTCTTAAAAAATATCTGAAAATACCTTCATAGGCAAGGCCAGACATGATACCTTAATTAGATCAGTATTAAAACAACTCAGAGGATCTCTGACCACAATGATGCAGTCTTTCTTTTGCCAAAAAAACAAAACAAAAAACAAAAATAAAAAACACACACACAAAAAAAAAAAAACAAAAAACAAAAAACAAAACAAAAAACCCCCACAAAACAAACAAACAAAAAACCAAAAACACAAACAAACAAACAAAAAAAAACCCCAAACCTGAGACTAGTGAAGATTATTCAATTGTGCTAACTTTATCTGAGACTCAGGTTCTGTTTTCCTCTATGAAAAGCAGTGGGTAAAAAAAAATGAAGTCAAGAATAGCAAGAAAGAAAAAAAGAGTAAAGAAGTGGAAAAAAGGTAGGCAAAAAGAAAGAAAAGAGACAAGGAAAGAAGAAAGACAAGGAGAGAAAATAAATGGAAACTGAAATGAAGAAAGGGAGGGAAGAAGGGTGAAAGGAAAGGGAGATAGGAAGGTGAAGAATGGATGGGAGGATGAAAGGAAAAGATGATACATTTAGGAAGGAAAAAAGAAAGACAAAACTGAGGAGACAAAAAGGTGGGAAGAGATGGAAAAAAAAAGAAAAGAGTGGGACTGAAAGGTCCCTAAAGGAGATGGACAGGAAAAGAGAAATGGATGGATCTTATTTCCAAATTTTGCCCTTTCAGAAATAAAAAAGATTTTCTATGTAAGTTAGGATACCCTGAGCTAAAACACAAGCTTACATCTGTATGCGTTTAGAGTACCTGTAAAATTTTTTATGGAGGACCACAGACAAGCATTGTAGTGTCTTTGAAAACTACCCCTGAGAATATCAAATATTTGTCTATTTTACAGCTGAAAGCTGTGCAAATCAAATTCTACCTCTGCTTTATGGAAATCTTAGGTGCATAAAAGGAACACTATCTCAGGTGATAAATGAAATTATCAGCACTCACTTCAGGAGAGTTCTGCTCAGTGATAATAGCTGAGTACATACCATAAATGTGGAGTAATTATTACATTTTGTAAAGGTGTGTGTAAGAAAAATTTTCTACAAAGAAAACATGCACCTTTTTCCACCTTCCAACCAAAATAGACAGATACAACCTGGCTCAAGATCATTTGCAATTATCCTGCATGATTACAGGAGAGAATCAAGGGGCTTCTCTAGAATAAATGAATTTTGAAGATAAGACCAGGAAAAAACCAAAAATTTCAGATTTAGGTTTTCTAAATTTGTTTCGAGGTGGGAGTTAATCTGTGCTATATGGCACTTCCTTTGCATCAACCTTGCCAAAATTGTCATTCCTACCAGTCATCTCCTCTACATCCTTCAAGTGTCACTCCTGTATGACTCCAGACTGATATACCACAAAGACATCTCAATTTTCCTATTTGGTAGAAGCCTTCCTCAGCAAATATTTGTTGTGCATAGAGTATATTGTGTTTTGGCAGGTTCTAGTACTCAGGTCAATTCTAGTATGCTCACAAATCTTAGAAAGCCTTCAGGATACTACTCAACCACTCAAAATTTATGAAATCCTATAGCTATGCAGATAGAGAAAACATAGATGTTCATAAAATTTCCAAGGAACAGCATCTGTCATTAAAGTAATTCATAATAGTGATATTATTATTTTTTCCCACTTTATATAAAACAAAATATAATATATAAAATACTGATGATCACACGCTTTTTGTTGTGATGTGTCTATATTTCGATGAGGATATGCTTTCACATAATTAAAAAAAGAACATTGTGTATATTTTACATGTTTTACAATTATTATTGTTATGGTGGATATCTAACAGAATTATTTATATTTTCATAATCACTGATTAACTCTATAATGCAGACTAGGTTTGTATAGTTAATTATTATACTACTTCTCACTTAAGCATTGCAATAGTCCTTGAAGAAACTTTTTCCAAGAAGAGGATTGAATGCTTTCAAAGTGGAAATTGTGCTACTAATTTATTGTTTTTTCAGAACAATTTAAAAAATGTTACCATAAAATGAAGGACTAATGTTAGCATTAGGATTTGACAACTGAAATGGAAATCATCCTTTCAGGAGCCATAGGGCGTAGATTTCACATATCCATGTGTAGATATATTTATTAATAATTTGGGTAGCCATATATTTTAGAAAAACCCTGAAATTAGTAAGTGGCACATAATGATGACAAAGTGGTCTATTTGACAGACATAATCCACTTATTGCATAGGTTTTTTGCTCTTCATGCTCATTTCCATACACCTAAAGACTTGCCATTATTGGATAAATGTTAATTTTGCCTGTTCTTTTTCTGAATTACCACAGAAGAAGGTTCAAAGAAATGTCTGGAAGAAAAAACTGTAGAAAATGAAGAAACATGCTATTTTCTTATCAAAAAGAGTAACAGCTATTAAAACATGCAGATCTTGTTCTGCTTCCATTCACTCTAAGGGATATTTATTATTGAATTAGCACCACTGCAGACTTAGCAGGTTGGTGGAGCTTTGCTGAGCAAAGGGAGACAAGACCTATAAACATATATTAGATAGAGTTATAGTATCAAAGTAATAAGAAAATTATGTGAGAAATCTTTTAAAATCTCTTCAAATCACAAAAAGATCCAGCCGAGCACATGACACGATGCGAATGTGAATTAGGGATTTGTTTGCCTATACAGAGAGGTTCTTTTTGATCCATAGCTGCCTTTAGAGTTTGAAGAGTTTTTTTCCCTGTGTGCAGGCTATCCACACAAACCTGTCTGGGTATCAGGCCAACAGCAGGAGTACTATCTGGATACAAATGTCAGTAGAGATTATGTGCACTGAGCAGAACAGCCTAAAATAAGAGAAAAATTATGTTGGCAGCAGCAATGCATTTCATGAAGTATCCTTTGCTTCTGTTCAGTACAAACACTTATCATCCTTTTGATTTATATTAAAATCAAGCAAGATTTGTGGAAAGCAGATAACTATGATATTGATATCATTAGTATTACAAAGATATTTGCTGTTGTTTGGTTTCTTAGATCAATAGTTCTCAACATCAATAATGGAAATAAAAGAGAATGTCAACAGTAAGCTGTGAATTATATTAAATTTTCATGTATGGCTGTAAAAGGTACCTGTTTTCTTAAACAATTTTATTCAAAGAATAAAATGGAGCTTTTGAATATACTGACCACTAAGCAGTGAAAGCAAATCACTTTCATGCTTGTGAATCATCATATTGTACATTTGAAATTTTTTTGTCCTTAGACATCACTATGACTGTTGTTAGAGACAAGATATCGCATTAAATGTGCATTTGACATTCCTAACTTTGAACATCTGAAATGTGAAAAAGCAGTGGAAAATTTTTGAAGGAATATAAACATTTTTTCCTTTGCTTTTTGACCTTATCAACATGTTTTCCCTTCTAAAACGTGAACACTACAAAAGATGGCCTACTTTTGTTATTCTCCCTGCATATTCTATGTCTATATGTCAAATATATTTCTTACATCATAGTGGTATGCAGAGAAAAAAAATTGCATTTAGTTATTTTTTTATTAAACCAATTTATTTGTTCCTAAACTATTAATTGTATTTACTTCTTAATACAATATTAATTATATTTCAAGATGGTTCTACGTTATTCTAGTTCTACAGACTTCATGAGACATGGTAGAAATGAGCAGACTAAAGCACTTAGGTTTGATTTTATTTCCAGCATTCCATGTAGTTTTAGATAATTTTATACAGTATGTGGGTAGTTTTACTTCTATGTAAAAATTGCCAAATCATAGCCTTGTTCCTTAAAAACAATACTTTGTACATTCTTCCAGCTCTAAGACAGACAATTCTGAATTTCTCCTGAGGTGCTTATATAGGTCCCAGTGCTGAAATCTCCATTACTGTCAATTAGCATTAGCATAAAAATGAAAAACTTCCAATGCAAACTACATTTTGGCAGATGATTAGTGGACAAGGCAAAGGCAATTTTTTCTTTAGCAAGGGATATTGTCATCAAAGATATTTCATCTCCCACATATTTTGATTGATAACTCCTTACAATTACTCAGTGACAGTAAACACAATAATGAGCACTTCTTAACGGCCTGGAAATTCTGCTACAAATATGGAATTTTGCACTTTTAAAAACAACTCTCCCACCCCAAACTAGCCAATCACCATCCTGGGTAAAATGAAACTCAATTTTTAAACTTTCAAGGAGCAAACTCCTCTTTCTGCCTAATTTCCTCCTTCCACTTAGTTGTACCTGTTTTTCCTACCTTGAGCGTCTTCGGTTTTGCACAGCTCCATCTATTCTAAGACTCTCTGCTTATCTTAGTGTGCTTTCTATAGTGACCACCAACATTACTCCTTTAAGGGTTCTTTCTTATTTAGCAGACAAGGGAAATAATAACAGAGTTGAGAAAAGGGTGGATGGGCTAAGGAACTTGCTGTCCATGAGGAGTTTGATTAGGCTTACACAATGTGTTCTGTGTCATTCTTTTGCTGGAGCCTGGAAAATGATAAGGATTGGTTTGACAATATATTATTGTAATTTTTTCCTGTACTCCATGTGCACTAAATTTCCAGGAATCTTTAGTGGTTGCTCTGTTATTACGTGAATCCTTCTGTCTATTGCTGAGATTTCTAAAACACCCAGGGACTTTGTCTCAAATATCTCCTACTATGCTAGATATGATACTGAAATGATCATACTCATGCCAGTAACAGATAGTTCTGTGAAATCTCCAAAAATTATTATAAAATCAGTTGCTGATTCATTCTTCTCTTGCTTTTATGAAACAGTTTTTGCTCAAAAATCACATTGCAGCAAGCATAAAATATTTATCTAGTCCTTCTTTACTGTACTCAGTTTCATCTGTGTAGCTGTGGGGATTCTGGGCTGTATGATCCTTTTTGGCAAGGGTCTCATAGACAGATGATGGCAACTGTGAGCTTGACAGAATGAGGGAAATTGGAAGAAGGAGATGGGGGCAAACCTGACTGCCCACAGGGCTAGTATGTTTGCTAAAAGTTATTCTGCAGCCATTAATGCACCTAGCATAGTACAGGCCCTCCCTGATTCTTCCAGACTTAAGCTGAAAAGGGCCAAAAGGCAGGTCTGACTTCACATTTTGGATGCTACATTCACCCTGAGTCCATATTCCCTACCCAGTTGTCAAACCCTCATGGGGGCACTTTTGGGAACAGCTGGCCCAAATATACCTGTCCTGACTGTTCCCTGGTGTGGGGAGTGCCAGGTCACAAGAAAACGTGTACTTCATGGATAGCACAACAAGACATGAGGTGAAGCTGCCTGAGGATGCTCCTGAGGACACTATCAGTAATGCCTCTGGGACTGATAGCATCAGGGTAAGGCTGAATTTGAAGGTGAAGCCTCTGCTCTTCTTCAGCAAATTGGTGAAGGATCACAAATATATAGACTGTAGTCTTATATATTAAATAAAGCCTCTTCAACAGCAATGAAATGAGAAGTTGTAGAAATGAAGAAAATTATTAGCTTAGACTATCTTTGTCTAAAGTAGGGGGAGGTTGTTTATACATTAGCGCCTTATCTTCTTTACCTTAGGGCCAAAATCCAAAAAAGCAAGTGATAACACAAAAACTTTAACAGAAATTACAGTGTGAGACTTGATTCACCTTTTCTTTTGGATAATGCCTAAAAGACTGAAATCTTATTTATTTCACATACATACTTTTTTAAGAACTTCTTTCTTTGCTGCCAGAATTTTTTATTGCAATTTGGCTTGGAAAATAGAGTAACTGCTTTGCCAGAAAGCAGTCATAAATAATGCTTATACAGTGATGTTAGACCCCAGTAGATGTTATTATCAATTACATGATTGCCTTGTAAGAATTCCAAATGCAGATAGCCACAATTCCTTCATTAAGCTGAGGTTACCAAAGTCATCATTGCAATTACTTTCTATTTAAGTTTTGTTACAGATGGGAGCTAATAACTTCTCTGGTACATTTAAATCATCATTTAACTTTTTATTTTTAATGTAGTGCACCAACATTTTAATAATAACAATAACATGAATAGTTATTCCTTTAAAAGGAACAGTATTTCACAATACAGAATGATTCAAGGAAATTGATGGACCAATTACCTTATGTTTTCTTTAGTAAAACAAGGTAAACTGGCAACAATGGCTGTGTCCTCCTTAGTTAGTCTTGCCAAAGATTATCCAAGTTTAAAATATTTTTTTAAGCATGTGCCAATGTTCTTTGGCTCTTTAGGAGGGATTGAGATATTCATGTTCGTCTGCTGTGTAGGCTTTAACTACTTCTACCTAATGTTGAATTCATCTCTATGTTGTGGTTTGTAAATTAGGTTCTAAAGACTGAAATGATATTGCAAAAAGTGGCAAAGAATTGCAGAGATGAGACAGAAAAATACTGCAGTGAGAACGCAAGCTCTGTGACTAATTGGTCTCACACGTGAACTCTCTTAGGAGTCCCTGTAATTACACTAGAGATGAATCTTTGGATCTCCCTAAAGGGTTTCTCATGATTCCCATGAGGGAGTGAGCAGCCCACTGGCTTTTTGTCACGTGGTCTCTGCAAAAAGTTATTTGCATTACAATCCAGATAAGCAAGTACTGTACAGTGAATCCTAAATATTTAGAAATAAGGAAGATCTCAGGGCCAATCTAGCAGTGCTGATATGCGCAAAAAGTTAGGTTAAGAACACTGCTCCAACTGGTAGGCATTTTTTAATTACTAGATGGTATAAATTAGATTATATGAAATATATATTATTATATAACTTTGGAGGTAAATTGAGTCTAAATCTGAAAACGGAAGTGGTTTTGGTAGAGCTTTTTCAGCTGTTCTTGGAAGCCTGTATGAAATGGCAGCATAACTATTTTGCGTCAAGAGAACTAAATGTAATTTAAAAGGATAAAGAAATAAATATGTCACTTTGATTTTTCTTTTAGTTCCATTATTGCTCTCTTGGGTTATGCATTTCACTTTTGCTGTTCCACAAGGAATTGCAAACAACAGAGGTCAGGATTTAAATGTTCTTAAATACTTTCATTATGCTTTTCTGTTTTAAAAAGGGTAAGTGTTTCAGGATGCACTTACTTATAAATGAATACATATTGGTCAGATCTCCTGTTTCTTCTGTATTGCACCTTAGACAGACAACCTACAATACTAATAAAAAAGGAAATTTTTATTTGCTCTTTAAATAGATTTTGTCACTGTTAATGAAAGAAAGCAAAGTAGTGAGAGGTAATTAGATATAAAAAAATGCAGTAACTGCATATTTGGAAAGCACGTCAAAATATATTAATGCAGTCTTTCCAATGTAAATATGCAGGAAATAGCTACTGATTTATAAGTGAAACTGTAAAAAATGTGGTGTAGTGCTCACTAGCAATAGTTCTATCCCATCTAATGAGGGGATTAATGTGGTCATTAGCAATTAAATACAAGTTTCTGAACAAAAAAATGAAACCCTCTTGGAAGGTATTGGCCAAATGAAATGAATGACAAAATCCAGTGTTGACTGTTATCATTCAATATGCTTCAGAAGTGATATATACCTGAAAAATAGTATCCTTTCACACCCCACCCTCCAACTGCTTAGGGAGACAAATCACCTGAGCAGCTCAATGTCAGCATTGTTGCAACACAACATTTCACAGAGGATGCCAAAGAAGAAAGAAATACCCCGCAATATCTATAAGAAAATATGAAAACATATAGAAAAAACACAATAATGCATGTTTTCTATCATGCCAGAAAGGAACTAGAGTAAAAATAACACAGATTTTAGCAGGTGCATGCTGGATATAGACATATAACATCTGTCAATTACCTCCATATCTCGAAAAGGATTTTTTACCATTGTCAAAAAAAAATAATGTTCTTCCCATCATCCTTGAAACATCTCATTTTCATGTTCTTCCTTTCTGTACTCCTCCTCTGCCTTTCATTTCTCTGCAGCGGCAGAAGACAGAACAAGGGAATAAATAATGTATGAGAAATAAAAATAAAAAAACCCAGATTTATTTATAACGAACAGTAGTTTAATTCATGAAGCAATCTTTAAAATGCCTGAGTCTTGCAGCTGGTGGTGAGGGCAAAACCTTTGCAGGGTTAAGCATAGAGCCAGTATAATAAAGATTCCAGAAGTAAGCCATCAATAAAAGAGGATTTTAAGACTCAAACACTTGCTGGGCTTGCTTTTCTCCTTTGGGCAAGCTTTGCCTTCCTTTCCATTAGCCTAACTCTCCCAGTATCTCCAACCCATGTAAATCCCTGCTCCAGCTCCCCTCTCTGTGTCCTTTGAGGCTTCCACATGGAGGGGTACCCTGTTGACACTAAGTATGCCAGCCTGCCAAATGTTAACCATGGAAAGAAGGCTAGTTCCTTTTCTTTTGTCAGTCACTTACATAAAAGCAAGGAGCAAGCGGATGCAAAAGGCATGTGTTTGGTGGTCACATATTAAAGGGCAACATACTGCAGTATTTCATGTAGCTCATGTAGATTTCTTTGCTTCACAAATTCAGTGTTGCTTTATCAAATATGAATTCTAAGTGGCTGCCACCCCCTAAAGCAAGTAAACCCCTTCCTCAATGGAAAGTGACCCTCTGCAAGTCTGCCCCACCTGCCAGCGCCAGGTGCTCCCCACACCCAAGCTTTTTTTTCCACCCCTCAGAAACAGCTCTCTATTTATACAAACCAATGGGGAATGGTGTCAAGAATCAATTAGAGGGGAATTTCTGAATGCAGAAAGTTACTTGTTGCCTAGCAGCAGCCCAGCAAGCCAGGCTTGACTTTGATTCATTTAACCCCTAACTAACTAAGACTGCCAGATTATTTTTCCTCATCCACTTTAAATGCTGTCTCAAAATGTACAGTGGATAGAATTTGTGGTGCTTCATTTCAAAGAAATCCTACAGGAGGCTTTCCAGGGTATTGAGCCTCTCAGAAGCAAGGAACAGGAGTGAAACTCCCCTGACTTCCACAGCTGGGCACCAGCCAACCTGAGAATCTCACAGCCAAGGACTGGGATGGACATTGCTTCAGGAGGACAGAGTCACACCAAGGATCAGGAAACACTGAGTTATACCTCTCCTGAAAATTTATGTTTCAGTCTCTGTTCTTCTTCCTTAATAATTTATTCAGCACAGAGGAAAAGATTGTTCATTTGCATAACGAAATTTTTCAGTCACAGCAATCAGCCTATTAATAGAAACCCATCTATTTGTCTGTCTATCAACTTATATAAAATGCTGTGTTGTCTTTTATGACATGATATTTTTGAAGGTCAGTAGCCCATAAACAACAGATATAGAGGCAGAGAAATAGCTTAATCCTCAGGTTCAGAATATGCTAAACTAGACTTTATAAATAATATATATCAGTCATGCAGAATAAGTCTATGCTTCACTTTTCAGCACTATATGAGCATTTCCAGGAAGACATAATATATATTCACTATAACATCATTATCAAATGGGGAAAAAATTACAATTACATTTTTAAGAGCTGCTGCATTGTGGCTTTATAGTGAAATCAGTGCTTTTTAGTCAGCTTACTAGGCTGCCATGTTAAAACATTTTAGTAATCAATGCAATGGACTCGTACCAAAAAGACCAGGCATACTAATTCTGTTCACAAGCTGTCTGAAAATGAACATCTTTAATACTTTGTTATCTTCACCCATATTAGGACTTCAAACAGAAATTTTTCCATTATAGCTCCATTTTCAATTACAGATTTTAATAGTCAACTGTTCTACCAGAATGTCCATACTTATTATTTGCCTAAAAATTATTTGTGACAGAGAAAAAAGTCTGTTTCCTGTTCAGAAGTTTGAAGCAATTTCCACACTGTGCAAATTACACTTTTTTCATTGTAAGCTACGTTACTACCTTTCACCAGATTATATTGTTGTCTCATTCCTCATTTCTGCTTCAGACAATCCTGTTTAGATGCAGCTCTGTGTACAAGAAATCTGGTCCATACCAAATCAAGACTATTTGGCTCAAATAAATAGAAGGTTAAACTAAAAAGACAACAGTCCAAATAGGGAAGCACTTTCAAAAACTACTCTGTCCTCTCTGCAAAAGAGAAAGCCAGATCAAACCAGCCTCTTTCCTCATTCCTGCACATCACAACCCGTCTCCTCTTCCCTTAAAAGCCCAGAGCCAAGGATTTATTTAGGGCTTCATTATCTTCAGTTTGGCTTAAGCACAAGGTGACAGGCAACAGTAAAACCAACAGGATATATATGGGAAGACAGGCCAAAGCCCACGAGTTGAAATCTGAAATGTGTCAGGAACACAGCCCTGCTTGAGGATATTTTTTAGGGGAAATAAACACAATGCAAAAGCAATTGAAAAAAATTACTACAAACATGCTCTGAAGGCCTCTAATGTGAATTTAAATTAACAAAGTCTGAAAAACCTTTACGTAAAATGCTTGATGAGATGACTGCCACTATTTAAGACTACTTCTTTAGAAGAGCAAAATCAATTCACTGTTCCATGAAAGACGGCTGAAGTCACATAGGAGTAACAGAATATAAGAAATTCAAAGGAAATTGGTACAGTCTATTGGGTCCAGGCATCAGAAGACTAATTTAAATACTTGGGCACAGAAGCTTTTTAAAATCTGTATTATCAAATTGATCAGTCCAATTTCCCACCAATGCATATAACTTTCAGTGGCAAGACAGAGACCATTAACATTGTAATCTTTTGCTTTTGCTGTTAAGGGATGAAACTCTGAAGCCAGAATGCATTTTCTTGAACAGAAATGACGAAAAAGCAGAGTCTTGTGCTTAGTGAAAAGAAGATTAAACAGAAGTCAAGACTTATTCAAGTGATCTAATGTCATATGCTCAACTCATACCTATACCAAATGGAATGGCAAAACACAATAATTTAATAATCCAGGAATGTACTGATTATGCAGATCTCTTTTCAAAAGCCCACAGTCTTGATGAATGGTGATAGCACATTGTCCAGTCAGAGACTTTGAACAATCAGGTACTACTGCAAATTGAGCAGCACTGTGAGCATGCCCAGGAGCACACCTCAGTGCCAGCAGAAAATCCAGTACTGGCAGTCTTCAGCTCTCAGCAGTAATTAAATAAACAAAACCCTTCCTGGTTTACTTGCCCAGGTAAAGACTGGAAACAGTCACTAATAAGAGTTTCTCAGGAGTGTTATTTGCATTAGCAAAAGAAAATTTCACAGACAATAATGTAGTGAAACCATAGCAATAGCTAAGTGAAACATATTTCTATTCAGCCTTTTTAAATAACAACTCTTTGAGATTAATTTAAAAGTCCATTTCTAGCTGTTGACTTGTGGAAACACATCACCCCTTTTCTTTTACCCACATAACAGAGATAAGAGACCTATATTGTTTCCAACTTTGTTATAGACTCAGTGACTCAAGTAATGTCATTTTTCACATCTTTTTTTTCCCCATTACCATACAAAGGGGATACTTAAACTATTTACAAGAATGGGGTTGTTAAGCTTTATTCATCAATAACTGCATGTAGTTTGAAAACCTGGAAGTGTTATATAAAATGCAAAGTGTAACCTAATACCACTTTGTTCTTCAGTCTGCTGCCACGATTTTCAGGAGCAGTTCTGAAAAAAGCTCTCCATGCCTTAGTGCACCCACATGCCTGGTGAATAAGACATTTAGGATTTTTCCCCACCCCAACAGTGATTCTTTTATCCTCCATCCATGTATTTCCTTACGTTTGTTTTGCATAACTTTCCTCAGAAATGCATTTTCTGCTTTTCAGCTTTTGAGGCGCCCTCTGTATTTCAGAAACGTTTTGAAACTGCAAACCCAAAGATGCATTTTTAATAAGAATTTTTATTTCTTAACTTGAAAAAGAAGATCAGTTCCATATCTTGATAGTTTCCAAAATCTATTGTATATTTGGCATTAAAATGCATAGTCTGATTAGTTTATTCTTGGGGATAGGGAGACACTTGTGGTTTAGAGTAATATGAGAATTAATTAATTTGTTTTTTAGAAGTCATTGGTTTGAGCAGCAACTATTCAAGCAATACAATCTGTCCTGCCCATCTACAAACCCTGCATAAGTTAATTTTTTTTTTTATTTTTTCCTATTGTGATGATTATGTTACCCAATTAATATAGGTGATTTCAACAGATTTAATTTTTTTTATATTAGCCATAATAAGCCAATTTTGAAAATTAGATTGTCAGAAAAGATAAGAATAAGGAGCCAGCAAAAAAAGTTAGGTGTTAATATTAATTTTCATGTCTTCGCAAAATCTTTCCTACGGATTTCTATCTACAGCATACAATTTTGCTCCATCAATACATTTTTAATCTGAATGTGTGGAATTACTCCCACTCTTTCTGAGTCATCTTTAAATCTAAGCAGTATTAATTCAGCTAACTTGAGGAGGACATGTGCTTACTAATGAAGGCCAAATGCTTGCTCTAAGTAACAAGTTAGCAAGAAACTTCGTTCTTTTCAAGGGCTCTAGGTTCCTGGGAGGCATTTCCTGCATATTCAGTTAGTAATAAAATCTTCAATTAGCACTAGAGGGCATTGGAAAACAAAGTAGTTTGTGTGCACTGAGATGCAAATGCTTTTAGCAGAGAAAAGGAGCAATTTCTTTCATGCCAGCCTGCACCAACAACAAGCTCTTTTTTTTTTCTTTTTCACTGTTAGAGATTTACATTTGCAGTGAAGGCCTGCAATGTTAGCAAAAGGGTTTCATCATTTATTTTCACTAATGGATCTACCTGCAGCCTTGATCAGTCATACTTTACATCTACACATCATTTTTCTCCCCCAAAATACTCTTCAGCCTGTTTGCATTTTAGATCTGGAGTCAAACATTAACAGCCTTCTGATGAAATCAGCAATCAGTACATTTGCTTTCCCTTTAGTGAAATATGTGTTGACTTCTCAGCAGAATTTGCAAAGTATATATGTTCTGGCTTTTATGCATAATTTAACCCATGAAGCAAGGAGAGAATAGAACAGAATAAAGTTTACAGATCCGCTGAGCATGCTTGGTAAAGAAACTCCCATATTATATTAGCTTAAATGTATATTTATCCTAATTAATTTCCTGAGGTTAGGATAAACATCATGAGATTTATGGTCAACAGCCTGAGATTTGGAGGAGTTGCCTGAACAAGGCACTAACTTTTGCACCCTGAATATAGTACCTGGCAACCACACAGGATTGCAGCCTGAGGATGTAAAGAGGCTAAGGGCAAGCTTTCTGAAGGGTTGAGATTTATGAATATTTACTGATTTTATAATCAGATAGTTGGGTTATTGATACTGAAAGACTTTGTCCCGCAGGACAAACAGAGACCCTGCTTTTACTGACTATAACGACCATTCAGTGTCTTTAGCATTTTACAGAAGTGATCCACAAATTCGACAGACAGCAGAAAAATGTAACAAACGCATCAAAGTAGAAAAATCAAATGGGAAAATAACTTGAAATATATGATGTTCAATAAAGGGTTTAGTACATGCATGAAGTTGAGTGGCTGAGGGGCTTTTTCATATTTATAGTATTCGTACCACAGTTTCATACTGTTGCATCCTTCTTAATATGTACATCAAGAAACTGTAGTAAAAATGTGGTAAAAAATGTAAAGCCTCAAGTTAAGTTCTCAGTTTTTAAAATTTATCTTTTTTTCCCCCAGAGGCAGTGTCTACAGCTATCTCTTCACATTCTTTAACCATAATGCAGAGCTTGGTAAGGGTCTTTGGGAAACCAAAATTAGAAGCATGAGTGATTTTATTTGTATACTGGATAGTTGAGGTGCTTTTAGAGTACAGTTATAGTTGCTCAAAGTCAAATGAAAATATTTTTGAGAATATAGAGTTAATTTCATGTAGTTTTGAGTTGAAGTCTTATCCGTCTGGTTCGCGACATGGATGAAATTTTATTTCAGAGCTCCAGCTGAACTAGAAATGTGTCCAGGAGAGCTAGTGACTCACAGGATGCATCTACAATAAATTATTTGATTTAATACTCAAGATAAAGCTTTAAAAAATTAATTTCCATCTGGTCATGATATATCCTGGTAGTAGGTTACAGATTTTGCAAGTGGGAAGTAATTTATCCATTAGAGGATTAATGAATCATATGGTAATAATGCATAACAGTACTCAAGTAGTAATAGCATTTGCAAATACCTCACATATTTTTACTTTCTATCATAACACTTATTAGAGTAAGTGTGGGTTGAATACCGCTTCCACCTTACAGGAAGGAAGAGCGAGAGAGAAAGGCTCCAGTGGTTTTTCAGACACTAAAATTGCTGTTAAGACTCAGGGTTTTCACACATTCTAGCTATAACTGTTCACACTGTAACATGAACAGTTCTTAAATTTCTTTTAACAACTAGACCATTTCTGAGTTTTTTTTTGAGAAAATAAGACACCAATTTTGATTCAATATAAACCTATGTGTTTGTCACTGCCTAGTTAGCTTGACCTACATGAGATGCAGCAAACTTTTGTTTTAACAACATATAACCTTTGATTTTAAGAGCATCTGGAGTCCTCTTCCTATTCGGGTTCTTAAAAGACAAGGTCATCAGATACAGTCCTTTTTCTATTTGAACATGAGTTATTTCATCGTGGCAACCCCAGGAACAATTGGGGGTTACGTTCTAACCATTTTCATTCAGGTAAAACTTTAGCTGCGTGTAGTGTATTTTCATAAATCATGGTGGATCATAAATTTAGGGAAGTCAACATTTGTTAATCTTTGAACTGTTCAATATTATTTAATGGAAGCAGTCAGTATGGGTTAAGAGACTTTGAATGAGTTCTGTGCACTAGTAAAGAAAAGAATAGTTTGATACAAAAAACTGATTTCCAAAAACTATGAAAGATTAATTACTGAAAAGACCTTACACTGAAAAGTAATGCATCAAAAATAGCATGGTTAGGCTAAACAATGGGGTTTTTTTTCTAAATAATAGTTAATTTAATAGATAGTTAAATCAATCTGATAAATAAAACACAGAGTTTATTACTTTCCCCAGTCACTCCATTTCAGGAATGAATGAGGAAGGAAGGGATTGGAAAGTTCTTGTAGTGATGTTTCAAATTTATGCTTGCAGATTCAGGTCAGTCACTTCCTACTGGTGTGGTAATGCCTTTGTCATAAGTTGACTGGCTTCATGATTTAAAAACCTACCTGTGATATAAGGAGATTGGTCAAAATGCAGAAATAGCTGGGCTGCTTATAGAGTCAGGCTGAAATAACTATTGGTCTTTAGTGTAAGAGCTTGTATGAATGGTTTAAAAAAAACCCAAAAATACTTGGTAGAGCAATTAGTCTGAGCAGTGGTCCTTCAAACCCATGCCTTTTCATGGCTGAACTTGAATTTTGCTCCTGTTTCACAACTCCAGAAATCCCCTGCACATATCATTTTTGCTTCAACATACTGATTATCTAGAAAGCAAGAGGACTACACTGTTTAGCTGCAGAGAGGACTGTGTTTTCTACTGTGGCTTAAGTTTTTGGCATAGATTGTTTCCTGGGCAAATAAAACTGGGTTAGGGAAGAAGTAAATTCCCTAAGGTTTGTCTTACATGCACAAAGTCGATACTTAATTCATCCCGTAGAGAGTACTTTGCCTGGCACACAGAAAGTGACCCCTGAGATAGAAGCAGTCCAAATCTCCCTCCTGAGTTTGGTTATAGAGCATAGGAATTCTGAAGGAATAGCTTTACCATACGTACTGGAAAGGACAAATACAAAACCCATACAAATGCAAATAATAATATTGCAAATTCACACCATGGTCTTGAAAGAGGCCAGGCAGAACTCATTCTTTGCCATGCAATCTTCTGTATGTTTTGAATCCTTCTGCTCCTACTTATTTACAGCTTTTGTAGGTTTCAGGAGGCAAAGACATCTTCTCCTTCTTAGAGTAACTCATTAGAGACTTTTTTACCTCCAAAGCCCATGTTCTACCCTTTTCTTTTTCCAAAAAGTTCACACAACTGCACTACATTGCTGGAGGCACCACTGGAGTGACAGTGCTTGCATGTCCAAAGCTTCTGGCCCTTGAGGGCACCCAGGCACCTGGGGAAGAAGAGCAGTAAGAATATCTGTCCTGTATGATCTTTCTTAGAGCGGAGGAGTGTCAGTGGGACACACACACGCACGAGTTTTCACATGTAAACACAGCAACAGGAAAAAAAAAATCCCACAGATCACGGTCTTCTGCCTTTTGTAAATCAGCATGTGTGTCATTGCAAGTAGTGTACTCTAGTACTTGGACCTCTGATTCAGCATTTCGACAGACAAATACTGATTCTGGGGTTTCCACATGACTAAAACCTGCTTAGCAGATTAGCATTAAAGCTTAAGGTCATACCATCCATGAGCTTGGAGGACCAGCATTTGATTCAGGAGAACCTATGCTTTTCCTTCAGCAGATCCTGCAAGCAGATACAGCCCGTGACCTCAGGCACATCCCAAAGTTGCTCTTGCTTAGCGTGTTATTTCTTTTGGACATGAGTATTCCTCAGAATGAGATGGATGGGCAAGAAAAACCGGAAAAAGGAGACTTTTCCTACAACGAGGCACACATCCTTCTGGCTCAGCCTTCCTCCTCCCACTCATCGTGTGGGTACGCTCAGCTCTAGTCTCACATAAAGCCCTCACTTTTAATGCCCTCAGGATACCATCGTGCAAGTGATTTGTGACTGATCCAGTATGCCTCAGAGGAAGAGCATGGAGAACCTGAAGGCCACTGGAGATAAGAACAAGGATTCACCCTTCACACATACCCCAACCTTGGGCTATAGGGACCTGAGAAGGAACTATGTGAGGCAAGCAGGTCCCTAAACCCTGGGCCATGTGGTGCATTCACAGGCCATGTGAGGTCATACTTCAGCTGGTGCCTGAGAGGGAGCACTGGAAGGACCTTGCTGAAATATCCCTAATAGCCATGATGTCCCCTGGGAAATGGATCAAGCTGATACTATCTGTGGGTGGAGAAATATGGAGATATAATGAATTTGATTATACAACTGCTTGACAGGCAGATGCCAAAGGACCCTCAGAGGCTTATCCCTCAGCAAGGGCCACTTCATCTCCACTAAAGCATCCTTGCAGAGCAAACTGAGTGGAAAGAATTTTCTCTAACAGAGCAGCTTTCAAAAACTCTAATAGGCATGATAGAAAATACTTCCTGAACAGTTTATTTTGCTGATCTTCCTCTGAGGATACCTTTGCTCATTGTTAACTCAGTGGAAAAAATGTCTTTGTATATTGGATGAGGCATGTATAAAAAGACATGCATTATTTATGCTTAAACCTTCTTTACTGAAACCTCTGGCTTATGCAGTTTTTTTGTTTTTCTGGCCTTTCCTTAACCTAATTTTTTATTTTGTTCTTAGAAGGAAAGGCAATGCTATATTTACTGAATTTTAATCTGCATGGGATTTGTACATTAAATTTTGCTATGTTAGAGAAAGTAGGTAATTTAGTAATTTAAAGTTTAAATAAATAATTAAAAGCCCATTGCCTCTATTAAAATGTGAATTATCATCTGATCAACCCCTCTGTGGTGTTATTATGTCCTTGAACAAAATAAGGAATAAGTTTTAGTATTAAACTGATTTATTCACCTGTGGTAAAGAACAAACATAGTATTTATGCTTTTGACCCCACTGGACATTCTGTCTCATTGTATAAACTTAAGTTGTCTCATTATATAAATTCTAAATGTAGTGCCTCTTCCTTGCACATTAACATGTTATTTAATAAAATAGCTGACTAGTTATCACTCCTAAATGATGGAAGATTACTGGTATTTTTCAGGTTTGGACAAGTGTCAGCATATTAGTTTCCCCTGATTTAAACTTTATCTTCATTCATTATTGAATCTGTTTTTCTTCCCTTCCCCTGTGTTTTGCCCCTCTATTCTTTCCCATGCATCTCCTTTAAGACATTTTGAGTGACTATTTCAATAGAAACTTTTCATAAAGTCGTATAGTTTTAAGACAGTATTGTCATTGCAAATGTTATAGTGTTCATCACCTCTCTTACAGGTCAATATTACTATAAATAAAGATATTTTTGAGTTTAGTTCAGATCACAATTAGCTTTGCATTCAACACATGAAGGATAAGAACACATAAATTTTTTTTTGTCCTGTAACATTCACTTACCACATACTTACTAAAACTAAGTCTGCATTTAGTCAAAACAGCCTTTGACATTAATAATAATTTATATCTATTGTGCACATGAAATTCTTTGAAAAGAATTTTTAAAAATTAAAAAGTATTAATTTAATTGGCTGATAAGATTTTATAGAAAGAAAGTAAAAGTCAATCCCTTTAATTTCTCATATTTGAGCAAAATACCCTCCATAGAGATGTCAAGCATGCCCTAAAGTTCAAAATCAGACTCTCAGGGCAGGTTTTGGAATAAATTCTCAATTTATGGCTTTTAGTAAGCTCTGCATTTAGTTTAAATTTGGAGATTGTTAATTCATATGAAAACTGGCTCTGACATGTTAAAGCTAAAGAAATAGCTAAAACTGAAGCTTTTATGAAAAACACCATTTTAGCCATGATTTTCCTGTACTATCAAGAAGCAGGAGCAATTCTTGTATGTTTTTTTTTCCCATGAATTTGGAAATAAGTTACAGACTAAGAAAAATGATAAATTACTGTCATAACCTACCAGAAAGAAATGCTGTGTGTGCATCCACCTATACACTACAGTACTTTTTCATGTGAGCGTGCACATTCAAACCCCCAAAGAATATTTTGTCACAGCACTTGCGCCTTCAGAGAGTGTGAAGGCAGCAGAAAGCACAAGCTGAATGAATAGGGGCTGAAGAATTATGCTTGAATTTAGTATTTTAATTTTTTTTTGTTGCCCATAGGTTAAAGAAATCTGTAAATTAGGGAAAGACAGAAATACCTCTCACAACTACATGTTCATTTGTAAAGGTCAGCTTCTGTGAAAGGATCTTGAAAAAGAATCTGCAGAGCAACCACAATTGATGAGAGACAAAATGAAATAACCAAGCTTGTGCATCACAATGAGCAATGTTTGGTTTTAAGCTTCATCATTGTAAATAAACAGACATGATCTTGCAACCTCTGTCATCTTCATCACAGTATTATAAATAGTTGTTAGATCACAACATCCCACAATAGAAGATTTTTTATTTAGTATTTGCAAGCTGTCAGTCTTGTTAACAATCACAGCTGTGCACAGTTTTTTTCTTCAGGCCCAACATCATATCATTGTCCTAACAAAAATGCAGCAACATTCAGTTTGTAAGTGGCAAAGTGACTGTTTACAAAGTAAACATTTTATGAAACACTAAGGTAGGAAATATCTTTCCAACAGAGGCAAAAAGCTTAAGTTGTTTGAAACTAATGCGAGTTGGGGATGCAATGATTTGAGCAGGCAGGTTGCAATGCAGGATTGGTACCAAAGAACAGGCTAAATATGCATGTCCCAGACTTTTGTCTTCAGTGTTTGAGAGAAACAGACACGTTTCAAATCACATATGACCCTGGTTTTATATGAAGCAACCTTAGTGATAAGTCAGGACAACATCAACCTCAGCATGTCATGACTAGAGGAAAAAAAACCACAGTATTTTTAGGATGCCTCAGTCATATAGTAACTGAAAGCTTTGCTTCCTGATAAAACAAAACCAGCTTTTCCTAGGTCTCTAATTCCATCTCTTTAAATGTTAATTTACAGTAATTTTTCTTAATATAGGCCTATAATGGTGACTGTAACGATGGCTTCATGTTTCAGTGAATACCAGCTTTGTTTTGTTCCATATTCAATCTCTCTGGATGATGTTTTATTATGCACATTCACGGAAGTCAATGTCTGTTTGTTATTTCAGTTTTATATGTTACCAAGCCTGAACACAGAGAAATTAAGTTGTTAGCTCTATTATGATGCCATTTGGATTTGAAAAAGAAAACGACAAACATTTACAGAAGGAATTAAATGTTCTGAAGAACTTCTGGGACAAAAAAAAAAAGGAGAAACACTGACTGGAAAACCTTGTCAGATTCAGAGATATATTCTAATGAGTATTCATATTGAATGCTTGGGAAAAGACATCATCAAAAGATTCAGTCAGAGCAGTCAGGGGTGACCCAGGCACAAGTAGCCTCTGGAAGGATGCACTTGGTAAATATAGAAAAAAGTGTACTGCAGAGCTGACATGCAGTACTCTCTCACTGACACAAACCTGGCAGCCAATAACTGGGACATACGACCTGCAAGTGGATCTCTCTCAGAACTGAAATTGCCAGGTGCTGAGCCATGGAGGTTGAGGTTGCTCCCTCACTGACAAGGTAAAGAGGCTACACATGATTTCAGCATCCCCAAATTATCTCAGTTAGTCAACTCAGTACTGCTAAGTAGCAGATAGAATCACTTCAGGCAATATTGAAATAGATTCTTTTCTTGTTTGAGAGAACTAACTTTTAGGGCCTCACGTAATTTGTTGTGTGATTAAAATGGTTGTGAACACAGTCACTTTGAAAGCAAGCTAACGACAGTTGTCCCTTTATAGCCTCCTTAAGTGAAAAATAAAATAATTTCTCTTAATTAATCTACTTGCTTTCTGGTTTTCAACTTCAAGAGAAAACACTTGCAAAAGTGGCTTAGATTATGTTGTACTTCATTGTACTTTTAAAATGTTACTTTAATAACTATTTCTTCTGAAAACTGATGATCACTTCTGCAGCATCATCTGAAATGAATGAGGAAACAGTTCTAACAGTGTTAATTATTTTCTCTCCAAAGCACCCTGAATTTTTTCCAAACAGAAAAGTTGCTGACAAGAGTACTGGCAAGCTAGTGATGGGTAAATGAGAAGCCCACCCTCTTCGATACTGGCATCACAAGCAAGACACAGTATTTGCTGGGCTTTACATGCCAGGGCATCCAAATTCCGTTCCTGTCAGATTATACCATACTTAGTTTTATGAAAGAAGTGTACCCAGTCCTAGTCAGAAAACCTGCCTGCTTTTATGTATCACAGAAACAGAACAGTTTGTGATAAGTAATAAAGATGGAGTGTAAAGTACTATTTTGTATATGCTTTGCAGGGATTTAACAATTTACTAAAGGGCAGTGAGGTCTCTACTAAGCAGAGTAATTGTTAAAGTGTTGGGGAGTAAAAGGAAGAAGAGAAATATTATGTTGTCTGCTGAAAGCCTTATTAATGTTATTCATTAATAGAGAAGGCAATTACCCATGACTTATACATTTTAAAATACAGCTGTGAAGCTTGAGTTTATTTTTTATTCTATCTTGTGCTTTTTCAGGAACAGGATGCAGAGGATTTGCAAATGTACCACCAATACTTCAGTACCTGGTAAAGGAGAAAAGCCCTTAGAAATTGTAGCTCTCTCAATTCTCAACCGAGTTTTAGCACACATTGGGATTTGCTGCTATAATCCACCAATCTATACTTCCGGTAAATGAATCGTTGCAGGAGATACAAGAGTATCACCTACGAGCCACTGATGGCTTTCAAACATTACATTCACTTCCACAAAATCCATTCAGTAAAATTCTCTCTATTCAGTTCAATTTCTAAGGTGTAAAATATATGGATATTACTTATGTGCCAATGGAAGCACATTTAGAAATTAAAATTCTGCTGTGTGACAAAGACAAGCTACAAAATTACCACAGATTTATGAAAGAGAAATAAACGAAGCTAAAAATAGCATTGTTCCAAAGATTTACAAGCATCATGTATCCCATAAAGCATGTTGCAAAATAAAACAAAATAAAATGATGCAACATAAACAAAAACCAATGAAGATCTGTTAGTTTTACACAAAACTTTCTTGTTTTAGCTCTTGTAGTTTGATTTTTGGTACACATTTAACTTCAGTGATGTCATCTGTTGAGCCATTCGTTGAAGAAATATTTCAAAGACCTTTTTACTTGCCCTCTTGAGAACAGAAAGAGCAATAGGAGAGTTTTTCATGAACCATGACTTTTTTCTAATAAGCACCTACAGTGATTGCTATGTTTTTCCTGGAGATAAATGAAAAAATGTCTAGAAAGGTGGAGCAGAGGCAGGTAGAATTTTATTCAATAGATTAATGTTTTTTCCTATTCTGCTGTCCTCTATACCAACATGTAAATTAAAACATCTATAAAGCATGTGGTGAAAATCAATTTAGTCATGCAGGTAAAACAATAGCACAGAACTGTAGTAACTGGAGCAAGAGTCAGGTCACAATATAATAACCCATTCCTAGACAAAAAATTTTCACTGCATAGGTGCAGGATTAAATGTATGACTCAAGGCTGAGAATAGCCAGCCACCCTTGCTCTGATAGGGCCTGTGTTAGTAAGAATTTTGAGATATTTTTTCTTTCCAAGCACCTTTTTCAGACCTAATGTTCTCAGACTCATATCTAATATTTATTGCCAAGTAGAGGCCATTGACTGAGATGTCTGCACTTGTTCTGCAGGAGGAAGGAGGCAACATCTTCCTTTGGCTCTCCATTTTTGATGTTATATGAAAAAGCAAAAAGATAGAGCTATGATGATCTTCACAGAAATTTTACTTCCTTTAAAGTGGGTGGATGGATATCTTATCCCATACAATGCATTCACTGCGACCATCCTGGGAATCAGTGACATGGAAGATGTGCTGCCCATTTAACTTCCTAATTGCAAAAATCCAGTGCTATGTCAGGCATCCCACATCTTCCAGTGTCTGCAGGTTCCAAATAGTTGTCAAATCCAAAAATTGCCAGGACAGGGTATATTTGGATCCACGCATGTTTTAACCTGGGAGACAAACCAAACCACACTCCAGATCACTGAAAGACCCTACAGTCACGATGGGTTACAAACCCATCCATTTTCATATCCTCAACAGTAACCTGTCTTATTTTCCCTCTAATCCCGTTCTCCAGGAAAACAGATCTCCCACGGACACATTTTAAGTGCCCTATAACTAAAGGTTTACTAGAAATTAAATGCTAATATCCACACAAGTTTTGCTTAGCAAAAATCAGATAGTTATTTAATTTATCCTCAACTATATTGAAAAATATCCAAATCCAAACCTCAATTTTTACATTTATTATGCGATTTCTTTCCTGGACCATTTATCTAACTTTACTAAAAGTTTTTAGTAAATGAGCAAACACAGTGCTGTTTGAAATGCTTTATTTAATTTCTCTAGGCCTTTTGTTTAACATAGAAACATTTGTATTTTTAACCACAACTTGGAGAAGAAATAAAAAGTGCTCTGGAATATGCGAAATCTGTCATTGCATTTTGTACTGGGGATTCAGCTACAGATCAGTCCCCAAGGTAAACCACATGTAGCACTCCATGCTTTGTGCCATAAGATTAAGTGAATGTTTTGGGAAATATTTTTTTGTGATTAGTGTTTTGAAGTGCAATTGTATGGACAAGTCATCCATGTTAATCCTCATGAAATACTAGTATTGGAGTTTATTTTTCAGGAAAGGATCTCCTAATTAGCTCAGTTGGTTAGAGCAGGGTTCTAAGAACATCAAGGTCCATGGGTTCAATCCACAAACGGGCCATTCCCTTAAGAGTTGGACTCAATGATCCTTGTGGGTCCCTTCCAACTCAGAACACTCTCTGAAATCTGTTGGTTTTTTCTCTACATAAGCTTTCAAGATTTATTTTGTTCTATTCTTTCATGTTTTGTTAAATATCAATAATAGCCTTTTATCAATTTATACATAAAAAGCTAGCTTTATGGAGTAAGTTAGCACTGCCCAACAGCAGTAATTATAATTATTATTAGTTAGTAAATTGTGTTTTATATTGCCTTCATCTGGATAGTGATATAAGAATGTGGTTGTAACCAATCCAAAGATCCTTCTAAAGCCTTCAAAAACCCAAATGTACAATTTGATATATCTTACTGTTGTGTATGTTTCACTACAGGATATTGATTCCAGGTGTATATTTTCTATTTTGACAAAGGCAGTGCAGCACAGTCAGAGAGATTTGCACATAGCTATAACTTTGCAAGGGATTTCTCTGAAAAATAAATGGTAATTAATAAAATAATAGCAGTTCATTCTCAGCGATGCTCACACATTACTGCTAGCATAAAAGCATCAGAGCCTTCCAAGCTCTATTTCAGCATCTGTAAAACAAAAAGTGATTGTCATATATTTATCTGATGAGACAAGGCTTTCAGAGGCCTGATGATATTTAAGAGCTTATCTGCAAAAAAAGCCCAAGAATTCATAGTTCACTACAGTGCAATTGCAAAATAAAAGTTTTCTATTCCCACACAACACCCACATCTCCTTTAATTCTCAGAGTAGTGTCTTCATCATATGTCAATCTTTTTATATAAATCTGTTCTCAATTGCCTTTTTTTTTTCTCTAATTTTTCCCCTAATTTAGATTGACAACTCCTATCCAAAGTTTCTGATGTGATGCTATTCTTCTGACAGGTTGAAGACCAGAGAGAATTTTGGTAAACCTTAATAAAGGTGGGTTATTGATCCTGTGTTGTTCAACTGATTCTTCTTTCAGGGTTTTTTTTGTGGATCTCTTTCCTCACATAGGAACAATGAAATAGATGTGTCTGAGGATTTGCGTAAGAGAAGTTTTCATGATCAAATCCACTTCAGATGTCAGAAGAAATCTTCAGAGCCACAAGTGGAGGTCTGGTGTTAAAGGATGGAATATTCACAGTTTGTTTTCATGGTAACAGTGAATGGATCACACAGGAGGAAGAGAAAAAACTCTTCAAAATGCTAAAATAAGACAGAAAAGTCAAGCATCACAGGGGAAGGGAAAGTTTATGGTGCTCTTTAAATTTTTTGAACAACATACCAACGGGGAAAAAAGAGGTCCTCTTGGAAGTCCAATTATCTGACTATCACAATTGCAATGACTTGTATATAGCACGTAATGTTCAGCAAAAACTTGGATTAATAGCTGTGCTGGCGCACACACTGTAACTGCTGTAGCCTGATCTGCAGCACCCTCTGTGTCAGTCAGTCATCAGGTTTGAGGAAAGAGAACATTCAGAGGTGGCAGCCTTGAAATATTGAATGGAATATTTGAAATTGAAATACTATACTGTACTGTAGAGTGTGTATTGTGATTTGAATATGGTTACTGAGAGATAAATATCATAATCCTTTTGCAAGATAACTTTAACTACAGAAATAAAACAACAGCTATAGGATAAATAAACAAAGGAAGATTGACGAACTTTTGTAAAAATTGATACTGATTTGAAGCAACTAATACATATTTCCTCGACTAGAATCCTTGACTAAAGAGTGGGAAGAGGTTACATAAATTAATCAGAGAATACAGTAAAGCTTTCACAGTTCCTGAAACGCAGGTGACTATTGACCCATAGTTACAGTACATTTTGTTTATTGCACCTTGCAGTTATACTTGGTGATTTCAACTTTCAAAATGGATTGATCTCAGCTCAGATGTCTACAGAACTGACCATCTGGAAATCTACCATCATTTCAGCTGTATGTAATGTAGAAAACATAGCAACCTGCTGTTTGTAGGTTTTCAAAGTCTGCAGAACATTTCTTCCAGAACTGTTGACAGTTCTTCAGAAAGAAATAAATGCCAGCAGAAGAACAAAAGAAATTATGATGCAAGCTGTAAGCAACACTGCAAAGAGATGGGTTTCTTTTGACATTTGGAGTTACCTGGCAGTGCAATGTAGGACAGAAGCGTCTGCGTGTCACAAAAGGATTTCAGAATTCTGTAAATCTGTGGATGATTTCTTTGGAAATTTTGGGGGGGGGGGGGGGGGGGGGAGGGGGGAAGATACTGGGAAACAAGAATGCATGTGAAATAATTCCTGAAGAATATGTCTAAAAACTTTTAAAATTTTTTTAAATTTCATGATGGTCTATACTGTGCCTTGGGTAGGAAATCTGGAGAAAATCTATAGATTTGGAAGTAGTAACTCTACTTTTGTCTTAATGTAAAATGAGAGTAGAATTTCATTCTCTGCCTTTAGCCATATGACTGTATCTTAGTATCCATCCCCATAATACAAGCGACTTGAAGCTTTGGGAACTGGTTAACAATAGAAAAAAAAAAAAAAAGATAAATATAAGTGTGAGAGAATGGTTTCCTTTCCTTTATATTTCTCTTGTGTTTCAGAGAAGAAATTTCCTTCCACCAGGAGGAAAATTGCTTTGTGACTAAAATGGTATTAGACTGTCCTCTATGAATTTTCTGAAAGCACAGAAGAGTAACAGCAAAAAAGAGCAAACAAATACTGCTGTGTGAATAGATTTAAAATAAACCTTATTTTACAGCATGCATGTCAGAAGTTCTGGAACCAGAAGGAATTGTTAGATCCTGTGCCTCACAGCAGGCCTTAGATCTTTCTTTAAACAAATCCTGTTTAATTAACACTTCATAACAATGAAAACCCAGTCTTGACTTAAAGTATTAACTGTAGAACCTGCTGCATGATTTCATTAGTGGTTCCAAAGGCAATTATCATCAATTGTTCTAGCTTCAGCTTCCAGGTACTGTCTCTCACAGTATCCTTCTGGACAAAATGTCCAGCACACAACTGGATAAACACATCATACAGTGGAGGAGCAGTTGGCTCATGGGTCAGCTGCTAAGGGTCATAGTGAATAGGTAACATCAAACTAGCTACTGGTCACCAGTGGGGTTCCTCAGGGCTCCATTGTAAGACCAGCGCTCTTCAATGTCTTCATAAATTACTTGGTTGCAGGACTCAAAGATATATTAAGTTTGACAGTGATGCTAAACTGGGAGGAGCTGTTGACTCCCTCAAAGGCAGAGAGACGCAGACAAATTAAAGGCCTGAGTAAATACCAACCGTATGAAGTTTATAAAGGAAGATTGATGGATTTTACATCTGGGATGGGGCAAACCTGGATATACTGACAGGCTGGAGAATGAAATGCTGGAGAGCAGAGCTATGGAAAGGAAGCTGAGGGTCCTGGTCAATGGCAATTTGAATATGAGTCAGCAGTGCCCTGGCAGCCAGGAAGGTCAACCTTGTCCTGGGGAGCATCAGGCAAAACATCACCAGCTGGTCGAGGGAGGAGATTGTCCTGCTCTGCTCTGCACTGGTGTGGCCTCACTTTGCATATTGTGGGCAGTTTGGGGCACCACAATGTAAGAAAGGTATGAAGTTATTAGACAGTGTCCAAAGAAGGGCAACAAAGATGGTGAAGGGCCTTGAGGGAAGCCATATGAGGAGCGGCTGAGGCCACTTGTTCTGTTCAGCCTGGAGCAGAGGAGACTGAGGGGAGACCTCACCAGAGTCTACAACTTCTTCGTGAGGGGAAGTGGAGGGGCAGGCACTGATCTCTTATCTCTGGAGACCAGTGACAGGATCCAAAGGAATGGCATGAAGCTGTATCAGGGAAGGTTTTGGTTAGATATTAGGAAAAGCTTCTTCATGCAGTGAGTGCTTGGGCTTTGCAACAGGCTCCCCGGGGAAGTGGTCACATCACCAATTCTGACAGAGTTCAAGAAGCATTTGGACAACACTCTCATGAACGAGGTTTGATTCTTGGGACTGTCCTGTGACAGGCCAGGAGTTGGATTCAATGATCCTTGTGTGTCCATTCCAACTTGCATTATTCTGTGAATCTGTGAATTTGTATTTGGCCGTGCTTTATTTCTAGTTACTACAAAAGCAATTATATATATATATGTACCCAAAGTCACTGTACACCAAGAAATACCTTTCCACAGATCAGAGCACTTTTTACTACCAAAGATACTTTGCTTTGGCACATGGAAGGAGCTAACATGCACGTTCTGAGCTCTTTGAAACAGAGCTTTACATATATGCTTGTGTCTTCTTGTGCTGACAGCACCCTGATAGGTATCATAACGTAAGAAATATATAACTCTGTTAAGACAAGTTGCTGTCTATAATGCAGAAATAAGTATTTGAACTCATAGATAAAGTATCTTTGAAGAAAATCTTTCTTTTTAGTGGAAGACAGAACAGTGAGCAGATTTTTCAATAAATACAGGAATATTGATTTCCAGGGTAGTAAAGCAAAAAAAAGCGAAGCAGAACATATTAGCTGGACATAGTAGTCATTACTAAAATCCCAAAAGATTTCTTCAAAGCTTGGTGTAGGTGATAAATCATATAATTTATTATGTAATAAATCATTGGTTTGTATTATCATTTATTATGTAATAAATAGCATCTGCTTACTGCAGCATCTACTAACACAAAGAAAAGCATCTCAATAATGGCAATCCCAGGCATAGTAAGTGAAAATAATAAAGCAGGGTAGAACTCAAACCATCCATTTGACTTTTTTTGGAGAATATAGAAGAAGGTGTGAGTCACCCATCACGCAGGCCTACGAGATCTGTATATAACATTTTCTAAGACACAAATAATTTCTAAGTACACAATAAAAGCAGAGGATAAAATGTTTTTCAAGGTTGCCTTGCACACAAGACGTGATTAATACATGATGTGGGAATTAGTTGTCTCTGTGAATACGCAAACTGGGGCTTCCTGCAAAGGGTAGCGTTAGCAAGGGAAAAATTAAGATTAATATTACTTGAAGGAGAATATTTGACTGTAGTTGATAGCTAAATCTAACTTTGTCTGTATTGATAAAAGTCCTCTGGACTTCAGTGAATTCATACAGACAAGTTCAAAGTGGTTGCCGATATAAATAAGAATTCTAGACTCCACATCTCTGTCTCCATAAATGTGTCCACAGCAACACAAACACCCCAAATCACTAATGGCTTTCTGGTTTTTGAGTAGAAAAATGTATTTTCAAGGAAACTCTGATCTGTACTTTTTAGCTTGCTGCCTTTGTCACTGCGATGTGGAACTGCATACTCAGGCTGATATGTATTTGACTCCATCATGATTCTCAAATCCCTTTCTTAATTTTGTCAGAAACAGATGTTTCAGAAAACTGTACCTGCTTTCTTGATTAAAATGCAAAAGCTGACCAAGGAGTTATGTAAGTTACTTAAAGTTTCTCTAAAATGACATAACTATTTGGAATTCATTCTACTCAGTTCAGTCACAAAGTATTTATATGCTGTCTGTGCTGTAATTAAAAAAAAATTAGTCTTACTATAATATAGTGTTAATATGATAAAATTAAAATAGTCAGGAGATTTGGATATGCTCTCTGAACCACAGGTGAATGCACAGTTTAAACTACAGATGTGACATGAAATACTACAATGGACACCAAGTTCCACAGCAGACTATTCCCAGATTTTCTATTTAATTCTCATCTGAGATGAGAGACTATTAGAGAGTTATAATCATAACTGACACTCTAGGGCTACATTATGAAAAAAATCTAGTCTCAGGCAAAAGCTGACCTAGGAAAAATATGCATAAGGGGCCATGGAGAATAGTAAACACAACAGCAAGAAGAGTAAGTATTATCAGGTACTGTAAATACTGAGAGTGTCAAACTAAAAATGGTTCTCCAAAGGCTGACTGTCTAATATGAAATAAACAGAAAAATCATCTGTTTGGAAGCTATGTAGGACTAGAATTTCATAGCAGTGTTACACATAGCTAAAATTATTCCCTCTTATAATGTTTAAAATGCATATGGTGGATCACATACATTTTAAGTAGCTCTTTGTGGGGCAAGCTGTTATTGTAAGTAAAGCAATGTGGTGTGAAAAGCTTCCTCTTCCATACACATGAGATTTTATATCTTAGACATTTGAATGCACCTTCAGTACCATGTGACCAGCTTTGCACACTAAATGAGTGCAAAAAGCAGACGATAATAATCTGTGTCTCTCCACAGTGGTTCAAACACCAGGGCTTTTGGAGACTTACATGAATCCATTACTATTAATGGAGCAACCATTGTATAAGCTTCGCTTTGATGAGAAAATGGACTTAGGACCTTTTTTAACTTGAACCACTATTACCTGTGCTACTGTGAATTGCATAATAGGCCTTCCAAAGTACTTACATCCCACAGTTTTATGCCAAAGGAAATGCAGTACTTCAGCCCTTTATCTCTTACCCCTCTTTTATACTGAGAAATGAGTTCATCTTCTCATTAAAAATATACATATGGAACCTGTGGGGCAAGGTACTGGGTGAATTTGAGGACTGACCAGTTAGGAAACATAAGGATCCTGATCCTGGATGAGGATGCTGGTTTTTCTTAGATTAAAACACAGTTTTTGTGTGTTTTCCCATTCAGCAATGAGCTCTGCTCCTGTAAAAGTCTCAGATGAGGCAAAGATTTTCTGCTCAGTGTTTCATTTGAGGTGTGCTTGGGAGAACCAACACCAATTCTCTCTGCTTATCTCCATATCATTACATTTTGAAAACAAACCTGTAGCTTTGACTGAAACAAAAGAACAGGAATAGTTTTTGTTCACTTATTATCTAACATTTTCACTTTTCTTCTTTTCTTTCCTTTTCCATTCATGGATTAGATATGCACTTTATCACCCTGAAGAAATAAAAACAATGATTTGGCATTATATCAGTATATAATTGTTTAATATTATCAAATTTTGTGCCATGACTTTCTTACACTTTAAATCAGGCATTTACCTATGGAATGGCATCCTTACATGAATAAAAAGCAGGATAGAATACATGCATGAGTATATGCTACAGTCATCAATTTAATAAAAAAGTTATCTTTTCCTTCTATGTAAATTTATAAAATACTCTCAGTTCTACCCAGTACTTATTGGCTGGCAAGTGTTTTTGACTGACTTGGGTGAACACACGCAAATGAAAAAGCTACTTTGTTCTGACTGAATCACATGTCACATTAAATTAGGAAAGTGAGCTGCTGTAGAGGAAACATTAATTAATTCAGGGAGAACTGTGTGCTCAAACTTTGAATGCATTTGGAACTGCTCTAGGGGAAAAAATAAAATAAGAAAACAATCACATCCTGAATTATGTACAGAAAGCTGTAGCTAGAAGCAGACACAGTCATAGTAACAAATCTGCCAGGCTAACACAAGAGGCTTGATACCAGTTAGATACCAGCATATTACAAAATGGATTTTATGTTGCATTCCTCAAAGTTTTTACAGTTGCTTGATTGCCAGATGTTCAGTGTATATTTATGGCTATATGTAAGAAAGACAAAACCCCATATATATATGAATTTATGTATGTTTGTAGTAGAGAGGGTCAATGTACTGCATTATAATATAGTGTTGGGGATGTTTTTAGTAATAATACCAGAGAGCAGAGTAGGAAAAGATTCTTGCCCTATTATTTTTCAGATTTTTTTGGAAATAAAACTTAATTTAAAAGGAAACCACTGACAAATCCATAGGTTCTTTTCAAAAGGAATAATTCAACCCCATAACACAGCCTTATAAAAAATGTTCACTTCTTACTCTCTGGTGATTTTATACTTCAACATTACAGTGAAGAACTTTACATTTGGATACCACGTACTTGATCATTTAGTAATGCATATAATTTCAAGTTAATAAGTCTTCCTTGTGATAATCTATTTAAATCTATTTAAATTAGATTGATTCTTATGCTTAATGTGCACAGTACACTATTATTATAGAAATTTACTCCAAAGCTGGATAGTGAATGGGAGTCATCTTTTTTTTCCTCATGCTACTTAACAGAATCAGCCACAGTCCTTCTTTTAGAAATAAAGAAGAGAGATGCTGGAGATCTGTGTATGTGTTATGTTTTATATATGCCCAATTCAGAGTAATACTGGTTCTGCTCCCTACTTGTACCTAGATAGACTCCAGTTTGTAGCTTGTTACTTGGATAACCATCTCATACAGAAGATAAAAGGGTGCTAGAGGAGAAGTTCAGCTAAGGAGAAGCTTCGTTTAGAAAAATCAAGGGAAATTTAAGAGAACTTGTATGACAGATTGTGTGATATATTTCATCCATTAGGTAGAGCAAATTTTTTTAAAAAAAGAAAACCCAAAAATTAAAACATCTGTCCTCTTCCACTTGGAAAAAAGTAGAAGTATATATGCCCTTATAGAAGATAAATTGAAAACTCAGAAATGCATCAGATAGTAATGAAAAAAAGAAATATTCTTGAATTACTTGTTATTTCATGATAATAATTTATCACAATGGTTTATATAGAAGTTATTTCCTCGGTATGAATTTCGAATTCAATAGTCTGTGGTAACCCAGACCAATCAAAATAGGTATTTAAAAAAATTTGAGAGGAGAGTGTAAGGGTCTAAAATCTGAAATCTGAGATGTATCTCAAAAAGTTTTATTCAGAAAGTTTCAGAGCATTGAAGATGTATTTGAGAGGTTACGTCTCCACTCCCTAATCACTCTTTTTATATGCTGATCAAAATAGTACATTCTTACCAGAAGCACATTTCAGCCAGTAAAATGACCAGCATAGTGAACCACAGCAAGGGAGAATGGAAGAGAGCACTAAAAGCTTTGTATGAAAAATACTCTGCTGAGGTTTGGTGAAGCTGAAGTGCAGCTGAAATGTGTGGACAGTGAAGATTAGCATACAATTTCTGATTTTTCCTTCAAAATAAGTGCAGATGACAGAAATTTGTAGCCAGAAACCTCAACACATCTGAATATTGTTGTATTTAACAGTATCTGAATAGGTGCTACAGCACTCAGTAACACTGCCTGTAAGTTTACACGGCTTACATTATGTTACTGATTAGTGACATATGTCCACTTCCACAGTATCACTCCCGTACCCATATGTAACACCACGGTGAATTTACTGAATGTTATGCATTTCACAGATCATCACCAGTATTCATTCATTTCTAGAAAATTCAAATTCACAAAGTTGGGTGGCACTTACACATAGGTGAAACTATGTTGGCCATTTAAAATCTCTTCCATTATTCTAAATATGTTTTTTTTTAATCCAAAGAAAAAACAGCTATAAATATTGCTGCTGCAAATGCAAACCCATAGGGTAACCATCTTTGCTCCCTTTGAAGTTTGTTTGCTATTTAAAGACAAGTGTCTTGATTTCAAGCAAGTTCCTGCTGTCAGCATCATGTAAATAACACAAGAGGATCAGCATATTATGGGCAGTGTAATGAGGAAAGCCTATGATTTATAGGACACAATGAATGACTGTTGCTTTACAAGGATACCTATGAAATGAAGCACAAACAAGGGAGAGTACAAAACCTGCTTGACCTATTGCTAATGTGCAGTATTTAAGGAATTTCCTCTAAATATATGGGCAGAATGCAATTGTTGAAAAAGCAAATTATGTTGAAGGCAAAGGTCATCAAAGATTTACATTCAAAACCACCATCTAATTAAGCTGAAGGATTCTGTGAAATTTGCAAGTGATTTAATGTCTTTGCTGTTCAGTCACGATCCATAAAGGAATTTACCAATATTTACTTTTCCCACAAAATATCCTGTTCTATACTTTAATTTTTCCCTCATAGTAAAGAGATCATATTAAAAAGAGGCCATATTTAATCAGAAAAGCAAAAACCAACCAACCAACCAACCAACTAAAGCCAAAACCAAAAACCCCCCAAAGTCAAACCCCATGTGTCAACTCAGAATTTCATTCTGGGTGCAGAAATTATTTCTCACTGTTTGGGGGGCTCTGTAGGTCACCTTTTTTTTTTTCTTTTTTTTCTTTCCTTCTTTCTTTTTTTTTTTTTTTTTTAAGTAAGGGATCTTAAAAGCGTGACAATCAAGTTGCAATTTTGTTTTCTCATGCGAGACAACTCAGAATTTCCCGAAAAAAAAAAAATTCAAATTACTCTTACTAAATTGTAGAAAGATCAAACTTATGTATCTGAAAGTGTATTTTTCCTTATTAATTTCCACTAAGCCCTTGGGCTTTTATTTAAACCTACCCCGAACTTTCATGTAATTTTACCATTAATTCACAAAACCATTTGTGCATTAACAACGGTACACTCAGTCAAGCTTTCCAGTAAAGACTATGATGCTGAGATGTTGTTTTGTGCAAATTATCTTTGAAGAAATCACCCACACAAAACAAGTTTTAAGAAGAATATTAAGAGTTTTTGGAATAGGTAATTTTTCTACAGTACTTAAAATTTCCCAGATTGTTGTGAATTTATGTGTCTTTGCTCACTGTGAATAACAAAAAAGTCTCTCATGGTCCTAGATTTCTAAGAATAAACTTCTCTCTTTCAAAAACTGTTATTTGTTTCTTTAACTGAACATTATAAATGGAAAAAAATGCAGCAGATGAGACCTACATTTAAAATGGACATCTGAGAAAAGGATACACATTATACACTGAAGAACGAGAAAACTAAGATCTGGTACTAATTCTACATATAGGTTTTGTTATGTTGCCTTATTCTTAGCATGACATTGTTTGTAAGTTTTTGTTCAGAGACCATCACACGGGATTACCAACAGATTATGAAGTTCAATATTGCCATTTGTAAGAAAGGATGTAGGCTGCCTTTTGCCATTAGACCTCCTGAGAAACTCAATGATTTCCAATTGTTTCCACTTCTCCAGCTCCCTTTTAAGACCAGCACTGAATACAGGACCAACAGATCAACTATGACTTTTCTTTTGCCACCCTGCTGCCCCAAATACCCACTGTACTCTAGTACCGAACTCATTTTGATGCTTGTCTCCTGGCTACTGCGGAGCATGATGGAATGTTCTGTTTACCAGTACAGCGTGTTCCACAATTTTCTCTTATCAAAATAAAATCATCTTGCCTGAAAAATAGAGAATCATAATACAAAAGCAATGAATATAAACTACTGTGAAAATCATACCTAAAAAACAAATCCAAGGAGGTGCTTTAAAAGAGTGCATTAGTCTGTCTCATCACAGTAATTGGAAACATGGCTGCAAGATTAAAAAGTTGAAAAGAATGCTTTTTAAATTTTGTGCATTGGATGTGTAACTAGAGCTAATGAGAGGTATCTATAATTTCAGAGTAATAGAGAACATAGAAAATATAAGAAATCATAACTTTAAAAATTATTTTAATACTAATAGTGCTCATAACATTTTTAATTAAACTAGAGAATCATACCCGCTCTCTTGTCATATAGTAGGAAGCCAGCTCTGACTCATAATATTCTTGCTTGTTTGAGTCAAAATGCTGTTAAGGACTACAGTGAGATTTCAAAGCCTACCAAAGTATCTTAGCCAAATTATTTGATTTAGAGTCTATGCCATGTGTGAGTTCTGAGTCAGTTGTCTTGCCACCAGACTTTTTGTTATAATTTGAAAACGAAACCTTTCTACTCCCCCTCAGAGACCTAGATGATGTTATTCCACTTGATGCATATCACAATTTATGCTCACTTCTATATTGTTGTTATTATTATTCTTAACAGCAGCATAAACATCATCATGGTAACAGCCAGGATCCCTACTCATAGATGAAGATTTCAATGTGCATGTCATTGTGAAAGCACAGAGATAAAAGGATAAAACCACCGTAGTTGTACTTACTTTTGTAAATATTTAACAATAAGAAATTGAGCTAGGATTATCCAACAAGAATAAAACATGCTCATTTGTAGTAGCCACTGGCCCCAGTACCATGTCTGGTCTTCCAAGTTCTTTGGGCAAAGAGCTTTGACAAGGGAACTGAAAGCAGTAACTCAACGCTTTGTCTTGCTTACCTATTTGATGCATTCACCAGTCTGCCCTGTATATGGAGACTGAGGGGAAAAAAGAAGGAAACTTTTGTCTCCAAGAGGAAAATAACAAGTGGATACTGGTCAGGAGTAGTGCCTGACCAGAGGCAGGGGTGGGAATCAACATTGCCATGATGATTATAAGGGGAAGGGGACAGAGCTTGAGAGGCCTTGAAAACAGAGAAGTATCTCTAGTCAGATGTTACAGAAAGCAGACAGAAGTGAAGGGGAGAAATTGATGGGTCAAAACCAATGGACTAATGGAGTGTTCTGTAGATCTTATTAGAAGGTACTGAACAACAAAGAAAGCTTTGATGCTTTTTGCCCTAAAGTGAGAAATTCTTAGCTCTCCACTTGCACTAATTCTCATAGTTAAGGCTTAGAAAACAGGCTCAGATTTATCATATGTATTTTATCTTTAGACAGATCTGTGGCTGGTAACACACAGAGGTGACAGTGAGGTGCCAGGGGCCATGGAGGGAGGTGCTGGTGAGAGGTGGGAGCCTCCAGACTCCACACTTTGAATTCAGAAAGATCTCATAACTGCTGAAGAGACAGAGAGGAAAGCTGACACCTTTCCTGTACACAAGGAAAGGAGTCCAAACAATAGCGTTGTACCCCTTGCAAAGACCGTGTCTCCTGTTCAAGAGCCAGAGAAAATGTTAAAAGAATTTGGGTTGCTTAGCTGAAAGGAGATGAGAGCAAGGGCGAGTGAGACAATATTAGAAGACCTTCTAATGCCTAATTTCCATCGTGGATAAAAGAAAATAAATTTCCTTCAATTCCATAAAAGAAGATATAAATTAGATTCTAAAGGACAACTACTGAAATGTAGAGATACCTTTTCTCTGGAGTGTTCACTAGTGAAGATCCTCAGTGTATTAGAAAGACCCAGAAGGTAGGACAGAAACAACTTGTGGAAGGAGATGAACTAGATGGTCTTCTGAGGTTCCTGTCTGTGCTTGGATTTTTCTTCAGCTACCCCAGTCAAAAGACCAAAACATTTATTATTGGACTGCACAGCATTGTAAAGACATCAAGGCTTCATTTGAAGTCTGAAATGGAGAAATGGAGAATCCTAATAAAGTTTGTTTTTATTCATCTTCACTGCTAGAAATGTCTGCCTTACTTTTCATTTGAACTATTGGAGCTTTAATGTGCAGCCTGTGGTCTTTCATGTGTTTGGTCCATCAATCAGCTTTATTTGTCATCTTGAGATATTTATAATTTAAATATTCAGAAGATTGTATACATGTGCATATCAGAACTAATACCATTTTTATTGTTACTATTCATATTGGTGTAGCAATAATTTTCTAATATGAGATATTAAAATACTCGCAGGTTAAAGAAGTCCAGTTTCAGTATTATATTGTTGAAATGGGTTTTGTTTTACTGAGTCCAGCCATCAACTAGAAAATAGTGCTGTGATATAAATTGGTAGGGAAAAAAACTCTTTATAAGAAGTTTATTGTTCTTTCAGCGACTCTTAATTTTAGCACTTGGGCTACTGTACTTTCCAATACATTATGGCAGCAGTGTCTCAAGGCTTCTTAGTATTTCCAGTTCTTATAGTGAGTTGCACAACTCTACTTAATATGCTTAAATTTGGGAGCTATTTATAAAACACTGCATCCAAAATGGCATAGGAATGATATAAGCAACTGACACTGATAAAGAGCTACAAAAGACAGCACTATTTCAACAAGGCCAAGTGCAAGGTCCTACACATGGGTTGGGGCAATCCATAATACCAGTACTGACTAGGGGATAAACTGATTGAGAGAAGTTCTTTGGAGAAGGATTTGGGGTGAACTCACGAATGAAAAATGGGATACGAACTGGCAATATGCAATAGAGCCCAGAAAATCATCTGTGTCCTGGTCTGCATAAAAGGAAGTGAGGCCAGCAAATCAAGTGAGATGATTCTCCTTTTGTTAGACCCTGCCTGGAGTTCTGCATCCAATTCTGGGGCATCCAGTAGAAGAAAGACATGGGCCTGTCAGAGCAGATCCAGAGAAGGCCTCAAAAACGTTCAGAGGGCAGGAGCACCCCTCTGGAGAGACCTTACTGTAGCCTTCCAGTACCTAAAGGAGGCCTGCAAGGGACTTTTTTACACAGGCATGTAGAGATAGGCCCAGATGAATGGATTTAAACTGAGAGAGGAATTGTTTGCAATGAGGGTGGTGAGACAGTGGAAAAAAGTGCCCAGAGAAGTTGTGGTTGCCCCATCACTGGATGTGATGGGGCATGTCCTTGCAGGGGGATTGGAGAGTTGGACTAGATGATCTTTAGAGGTCACTTCCAACCCAAAGCATTCTATGACTCTATTTTTTTTCTAAAAAACCTATGAAAATGTTAAGATCAAAATTCATGACAATGATCATACACTATATGTACCTATGGATAATCTGATTTTACTCCCAAGTTTACAACAAAATTGTAAAGCTGAATAGATAGTAGAATAATTTTCACTGAAGCCAAATATCACAGAAAAAAAGGTCATGGTAAATATAATGTTTATTTTTAGAGATTAACAAACACTGGATTTTTATTCACCTAGTTTTCTTAGCTAGTTTTGTTAACTTGTACTGCTTCCTTCAGTTACTTTCTATAAATCTTTAGTTCCTAAAATATTCCTTATCTACATTTGACAAAATTACAAAGTTCTGCGAAAAGTAGCAACATTAGCATATCCTCATTTGCAATTTCCACAGACATAATTTTTTCTTTGACAAATATATCACACTGGTTTTCGGGAAAAAAAAAAAAAAAAGTTTTATTTTTCCTCTCAGAAAGAAAAGGAATAAAGAGAAAAACACATGCTGGCAAGTAAATTTGAAAATAACTGAAAAATAAAGGCTGTTCCTAAGGACAAATTGTTCTTGAGTGAAAGTAACAAACAAACGAATGAAAGGAAGTTAGTTATCCCTCTTCATGACTCAGGATAAATGGTCTAAAATTAAAATTATTTCCAAGTTGCAGCCATAAGAGCTGCAAATCCAGATTTCTCTCAATCTATATATTTTTATTTAACTTTCAGAACAACTGGAGCAGGAATTTTTATCTCAGTGAAATGTTAAGAGTTTTTTCAAAAAGTTGAAATTCAGTATTTGTTTTACTGGGTACGAAAATACTACCTTTTACTTTCTTCATAAAGAAAGCTCAGAAACAGCTTGTAAAAAGATATTTTTTATAACTAAATCTCCTGTTAATTGAAAAAAAATTCCTGTGTATTTAATTCATTTGGAAAAAACTCATCTTCGCTTCTGACAAGATTTATTTGTCAAAGGAAATGATGTAATCTGTGATACAACTCAGCAAAGCTCAGATCTTGATTAGGGTGTCCATTTTAAAGGAGGCTTTAAACAATAATACTTTGCAGGTCTTATAAAACCATGGAAATATAGTGGCCCTTGCATAAAGTCTCTGGCAGTAGTTGAAAAGTCCAGTGATTCCAACACCCTCTGGTATAAAAAGCAGTCTGTGTAATGAGCAGAGTTGCCTTAGATCAATAGGGAGTGAAATCAGTGCCTTGATACTCGGAGAAAGTCTCCAATGCCTGCAAATCCTCTATTGCCACATTATTCATTTCCCGCCCTAAAAACACTCTTACAGCTGTTTCATTCACTCTGCAGAAAGTCTCTTCTCCAGATGGTGTGGGAGCCTACCAGAGGCTGATGCCAAATCCGATTCTGTTGCAGGAGGTCCGGGGCTGAGGAAAGCATGAAAGAATATTTGGTCTCCTCTGAAAATGTGAAACGCCCTTGTGAAGGACACAGAAAGGGATTATTATTTCAGGGAGAGAAATTCTAGTCTGGAGCATAAAAATATCAATGAAGGACAGGGTTACAGGAGTTAATTTTCCTTTTACTCTTGTTTTTCAAAGTTTGCATAACTACTTACTCCCATGGGGTTAGATGAACTAGAGCTGAAGTAGATGAAAATTACCTTGTTTCTTCAGTGTCAGTTGGTCTGTGGGGATAAAACCTTTTGGCTTCACTAGAGATATTGAAGCCAATTCTGTACTAACCTGTATCCTGTGCAATTGCACTGCTGTTAACAAGACCAAGGAAAGTGTGTGCTTGGGAAGACAGCAACGTCAGTGTTTGGTTATGCAATACTTGGGGAGGTTTTTCACTTGCCATAGTGCATACAGCTGGGAAGGCTATTCATTAACACTATTTCTTTCAGAATCCCTCTGAGCTCAGGATGTCTCTTCCTCTTGGAGTGGTGAAAAAACAAGCGCGTTATTATTACAGTTGTTGACACTGTCTTTTATTGGCATGAATAGAGATTATTTGGACAGCAGCAGTAAATGATGTGCAGTAAATCCATCAGGCCAAATTGGCAGAGACTATTAACTAAAGAGACAACAACGTTTTTCATCTGAAAATAAATGCACACAATGTGGTAGCTATTGTTGTTGTTTGCACAGGGAGAGCCTTTTCATGGTTTTGGTCCCTAAACATGAGTGGGGGAGCATTTAATTGTGGGATGCCTTTTACAGAGCACACATTTTAAAACAACAAACATTTGTCCTGGTAAAACAAATGACAGATTCTGTAATTATTTCTTCGTGTACCACTGAATGCTCTAATAAGGAACTCCTTATTTTCTGTTGCAAAACATGCATCTAGTGAATATCCCAGCTCCTAGACTTCAGCTCATAATTTTCCTCAGTAAAACATGCAGAATCCTTTAATTTGTATATTAATGTAATGCTGGATTTTACTGATCTTTGATACAGGGGGACCAGCACTAGGACTCTACTTCCAGACTTCTCATCTTATTAAAAAAAAGGTTCTTGATGACATGGAAAAGAACCTGCCAGCAACCAGGTCCATTTGTCATTTAACTGAAAGAGCTGCTGGTTTTCCCCCTTTTTCTAACTTCCTCTGAATTTGGAACCTGATTGAAAAAACTTGCAGGTCTGCGTATCGGTTGAGAATATATTAATTACATAGTCTTTTGGAATACTGAGGATAAAAATGAATTTTAATTTTTTTCTGCACTTAAAATAGACTTAGATGAATAGTTAAATTTCACTATTAATGAGGTCAAATATTCATGACTTACCATTACATCAGTACAGCAACCTTAGCTTGATCTTGTTCCTACCACACACTGTGACTCTCCCACTAGAAATAAGGAATAATTATCTTCCTAGCTTAGTCATATCCCCAAGCATAGGAAACCACACCACAATAAAGACTTCATTGGCAATATATTTATCTTTTCTCAATTGTTAGCTGACCAAATTTCTCATATTGTTCAGTGCTGTAGCTACTCTGGCAAAAGATGTGTACATAGAGCATATCCAAGGAGTTAACAATGCAGCTGGGAGAGTGATCCTAAGGGAACAGCGCTGCTTCTGATGTACAGACCTGATCTTTCTGCCAACAGTTTTTCTGCAGGACTTCTTAGAAAATTTTTTTCTGCAGGTAACTCAAGAAGAAGTTTTGTTTAATTATGTTTACCATTCTTGGGTAAATATATATATATATTATTCATGAATAGATGACCCAACTCTCATTATATCACACTAACCCTAAGATAAATGGTTGCTCAGGAGTCTTAATATACTACCTCATTCAGTGACTGCTCTATAAAACCTCTTTTAATTTTCCCCTGTAACTCAACTTGATAGCAATTAATTCCAAGCAATTTTCTTCAATCCATTTTCTGTTCTAGGAAACAAGTTTGTATAATGTACTCTTGTTCTTTGTGTCATTCAGACACTTGAAAATGTCAGTCTGCTAATGTTCATTTTTGTCATTAGATTCTTTTTTCCTCTACTCTTTCTAATTACAAAAAAATGCTTCTTTCATGCAGCTCAGTACCTATTGAAGTGCTACCTCTTTTATTCTTTTGAAACAGAAGTAATGAGTGATTAGAAACATATATTAATTATCTTAGTACAGATGAGAGGGTAGAAGCAAACATAGATTTTAGAATAGCCGATGGAATTATATTAAGAACTTTTATCACTCGTCCTTCTATTTTTAAACTTCAGTCTAACACTACACTGAACAAAAATTAAAGTCAGTCAAGGTAAAGTTTTAGATTCCTTTCTAAAAATGATACTTTCCTCTAAATTTTTATACTGTATTTTTTAAAAAATTATGTTGAGGAACCTAAATTTTGTATGAAGTTTAGAAAGCAACAAGTAATCCTTTGATGTTGGCCACCTCCTTGTAGAAACTCACTCAATACACACTGATATACAACAAAAATAAAATATGCGCTTACTTCTGAAACCAGGACTCCAATAATAATTGTATTCCTTTCATCTCAACAAAAAATAGAGAGGACAGGAAAATATTTCAAATCCAAAACTATGGAAAATTTCTTCCCCAATATTAAAAATTTTCTTAGTTCCAGAGTCACCAAGAATTAATACTGGAAAAATAATGTGCAAAAAATCTGCTCACAAAAATTCCCTTGCTCTCTATCTTCCTCATAAAAAAAAAATAAAAAATTAAACCCATCTCAAATAAATATAGTATGTAAGTCCCCACCAGTTCTTAGGAGAAAATTTCAAAGAGTTTACCTACTTAAGATATCTGAGTGTGCAAAATGAGAATTATATCTAAGCCCAGAATATTGGGATTTCCATTTCGTTTAGGTGTGAACTACAGGAGTGGTAACCTGTACTTTCTCCTCCACTGACACATGCCCAGCCTCCCAAACTGTCTGTAAGATTTTTCCCCATTCAACCACAACTGAACAGATAATGTAATTAATGTGTCTTCAGATACAAGAGAGGCAGTTAGGCCCACCATTGTGCCTAATTCATTACTCCTGAACAATAATTTCCAGCTAGAAAATGAAAAGCACATGCAAAAAAAATGTACAAAGTAGGATCCTCACTAATATATTGAGTTCTCTCTGCTACAGGATTAAGGTCTGGTACTACTAAGGCAAATTTACATGAATGAGCTTGATATCAGTACATTTGCAAGGTCTTCCTGGGCTTTTTTCTTTTTTTTTTTTTTTTTTTCTTCCCATTTTAGACACTGTCATTAAGTTTTATAGCTCCAGAACTACAGCTTGCCAGGCTGCTGCTGCCAGCACCAACTGCGGCTTGAATGTCTCTGGCACAAGTGATGCCCTGGCTCTGGACAGCAGTCAATTGGCTATGGTACCACCACACATCACCACAAGAAAGCTCAAAAGTGTATTGATCTTAGTACAGCAACGTATTTTGCATTCCCACTGCACCTCAGACTTACATATCTGCACCCAATGCTTATTTTCAGCCCCAGCTGACTCCCCAGGAATGTCACTGCTGACAAATATTTCCTTCCTTCTCCTCTTTAGACCTCAGCTTCAAATCTTGATTATGTGGTCCCTTCAAGGCTACATATAATCTGTGTTTCTGACTGTTTATACAGAATCCGAATGTTTTAGTTTGGAAATCCCAGTTTCTTATCTTAATCCCATTTTACTCAAAACCAGGCTTTGGAATAACTTGTAACTGATCTTCATTTGTATTTAGGTCAGGTTGTTCATAAGGAAAAAAGATATCCCACTTATTAGAGAGAAAAATCAACAGATGCAATGAGTTTCTATTTAAAGATAAACAATTTAATTAATAAATGATAAAGTACACCTAAGCAGCTATGTTCAGGGCTCCTCTCAGGATGCTTGCAGAAAATGGCCATTGTCCCAGACACATTACTTACCTAGATGGTCCTTTATGTAATGTAATAGAGCAAATTCATTCTTTTTATACAGGATTGCATAATGCCTTGACACTCTTCTTCCCTCTTTTTTTCTTTATTTTTTCTTTTCACTTTTTTCATGGAGTTCCATAAGTCTCTTCTATATCAGTTTCTGATATTTCACATTCTTTTATTTATCAAGAAAAAACAAAACAAAACACTTCAATATTCATTTCCTTATTCTGAGGTCACACCCTTCACTTTCTTATTTCCTTTCCTGGAAATTTAAATCCTAGAATTAAAATGTTTTATCTGCACATTACTATAAGAAGATGAATATATTTGTGAAAGAAAACATGACAGCAGACGCTGTATAAAAGATGAAAGTGGTAAAATGTTTTGGAGTCTTTTTCAATGGGATCCATCTTACATATAGGAAATACTGCAATGAAAAAAATGTATTGATACAAGTATTTAAAGGAAAAAAAAATCCCCTATATTTCCTAGGTAGTATCAACTAACTGTTTAGCTTTAGAATACCTAGAAAACCTATTGTTCATAGTGAGTTATGTCCTTTTATATTATCATATGGTCTTATCTCTGAAATGTAATGGCCCTGTATCTTACTAGAATGAGTGTTCCATTTAGTCTGATCTAATTGCTACCTCCCGTACTGTGATATTCCCTAAAGTTCTTTGGAAGGATTTCACAATATTAACCTGCGCTAATCAAGTTTCCAAAATTAGAACTCCTTCAGAAGAGAGGTTAAAAGAAACAAACCATCCCACAGCACAACTTCGTCACAGTATTTTTCAGTCCAGGTGTAAGGAATTTAGCAGCTACAACTTGTTCAAAGTTCATATATTCATATGAACTCATCTACCAGACAAAAACTCAAAATACATCTCTATCAATCCTTAGAATAAAATGTTCCAGACTGTTCAGAAATATTTCATAAAACCACATCAAATGCTTGATGAGTTGCTAGGTGTTAGAAGTTTATCCTTTGATATTAACATGGTCACCATCAGTTAAGGTTTTGGGGAAAATAACACAAAAATAATTGTGTCTTGTGTTTCAATTAGATGCTAAAAATATTAATGAGATAAAAGTCAAACCTGGCATTTCAATAGCTGGTAATAGGTTGAATTGGAGATGCTGTAATACAAAATGTCAAAAAAGCTTCAGTGTGTTAAAATAAAAAGATCAGAAATAGCCAAACACAAACTATAAACAACAAAAAATTCATTCTGAAGAGATTCTCCTTAACTTCTTCTAACACTTTTAGACTTGATTATTGGGGGGGGGAAAGGGTGTTTGTTTGTTTGTTTGTTTTTCTTAGAAAATGAAAGTCATTATGGTTCAGATCTTCTCTATAAGGAGAACCCGATCTCAATCCCCTTTTAGTATAATTTTACATTTAAAAATAAGATATTTATAACAAGAAAAGACACTATTAATGCTTTTAAAGGGTGGAAAATCCAACTAATTCACAAAGCAATTTATTAATTTTCTTGTACAGCTCCATTTGGTGTTATTGTTTTCAGAGTATTTAATTTTCACTGAAGGGTTTTTTTTTTTAAATTATTATTCCCCAGTACTTATTCTGTTCGTCAGAATGTCTGCTTTTTCTTCCTGTAGCCTGATAGAAATCCATGAACTGACATTTTTAAAAGAACCTTTAGCTTTTTAAACAACTATATTGCATTTTTATGCTGCCTTCTGTCCAAGGTTCCTAAGTGTGATTATCTTCTGAAGTAAAACCACTTACTTCCTATGCACTTCTTAAATGACCTAAATGAAATTTCATAGAGAATGTTAATGTGTTGATTTTTAAAATGAGACCAGTCAGTGAGTGGGCTCAGAAAGAGTACATTAGTTAAAAAAAGGAACAACTTCTTTCTTGCATATCCCTGTCAAACACAAAGAAAAAAAAAAGTCCTTGTAGTCCTTGTAAAATGGTTCTTTCCTGAAATGTCTGATCTTAGTCATCTTCAAGGATTTCCAAGAGTCACTCATGAATAAAACAATACTGGAAAAAATTTGAGTTAATTCTTAATAATAGGTAACTTGATTGTATTATGTGTCTGAGGAACATTTAATAGATAAGAGAATGAAAATTAGTGTAAACCTTAATGATGCAGAGAAAGTGTCATGACAGCTGGAAATAAACTTATTATTATTGTATGCTAGGAGTAACTAATTGATTCTGTATACTTATTTATCCAATAAATTCTACATTCATCCTGGTATGAATCCAAATTTACTACCCAAACCCGGAACACTGCATTAAAATTTTATGGTAACAGATTTCTGTGTTATATGCATTTTCTGCATTTAAAGCTCTCAAGGTGCTTCAGGAGGATGAGAAATGTTGTGGAATACTTTATGCTATGGATCAAAACATCACACTCCTGCAGATTCTTGAAGGACAAACCCATTTTAATCCTTCACTATGGGCTAGACTGCTGGGAATGACAGATTAAAAACTCTGAAAGATCACTTTTATTTGGCAGCCCTTCTATTTGTATACTCAGAAGACTCTAGGTGTGGACCAAGATCCAACTGCAGGAGCAGCTGTTCATCAAAACCAGAAATACACTGCTGTTTCTCCTAGTCAGCTTGCCATGTAGGTAGAAGGTGAGACATAATACACAAAGAATGCACCATGGGCCAATCACAAGAGGCAGTGAACTAGATATGTCAGTCAAATAACTTATGTGTTATTTTCACTATACACCAAGAAGCAGCACAGTGTTTGAATTGTGATAAGACAGTTTGATCAATGGCAACAAGGTGCTTTTTCCCCTTCACATGGGAGGTACAGCATCGGAGAGGCATGAAAATATCACAAAAACTTAAAATATGAACAGCTGAAAATATTCTAGCTCTTTAGTGAAAGGCAATAGGTACCTAAACAGAGGAGAATAGACCATTCAAGGGCTTGAATGGGAATACAAGTTTTTTACACTCAGAGTAATCAGGTTTTTCTACAAATTCTCAAGAAGTATGGGCAGCACAAAAAATTATTTCTGAAGGACAAAGGAAAAGGATGCGACAAAAAATAAAATTATCTGGATAGTTTTAGCTGGAAGCTTGGACATTACGCTAGGGGGATTACTACAGAATTTATATGTGATTTGTATGTGAAGACATACACTGGTATAGAAAAGTGCCAAATTTTCTGCGGTCCTGACTGACAAAAAGTAACTGAGGAAGCTGGTAATAAGGAAAGATTTGGTTGAAAAAAATTCAAATCTCTGAAATAACAGAGGTGAGTTTGAGTTGATGCTGCACTTACAAGATGGGAGTGGCAGATGTGTGATTCGTGCTCCTAGAGGCAATAGCTGAGTTGAGCAGTGGACAAGAAATAATTTTACAAAGACAAAAAGATCCAGGAGAGAACCGTGTGAGACCCCACAAAACAGTCAAGAGGGATAACTGCTGTAATGTGTGCTGAAGGAGTGGTTGCAAACAGACCCAGGAGGAAAAGCTGCAGAAGACCAAGGGATTGAGGATAAAGTCATTTTAGGCTGAAGAGGATGCAGAGTTCTTACACATGCCAGGCATCTTCAAGAAAACGGTCATGGAAGACTTTGGCAAGAGTAGTTTCAAAAAACTACAAGACATGGTATACCCATGACTCTTTTTCTCACTTCTTCAATTGAAATGCATTGGGAGGGGAAGAGGAACCTAGGAGTAGGAAGAGATTAAGGAAAAAAAAAAAAAAAAAAAAAAAAAAAGTTAAAATGAGAAATCAGTAGCTAGTGTGGGATGTTCATGTTGTGCCAAAAGAATAAAAAGAAATGAGAGATGAGAGTTTCATCATAAGAAGTGGTGTTCAGGGAATGGAAGAGACATCGAAGGATAGGAACATCCAGACTGTGTTTCTTAGTATTCACCAGGAAGAAATCAAGATCCTCTGCAGGGAGGGAAAAACAGAGAAGAGAAGGGATTTTTTTGAACTGTTCAACAGTAAGGTGTATTATAAATATGAATATAACTAACATGGAGAAGTTTAGCTGGGAATGTGGTGAACCTGAAGCATGCATTGGCAGATGTAAACCAGGAGAAATCAGCATAAGGAGAATTTCCAGAGAGATGCTTTGCACCCTGAGCTGGGAAACCCCAAAATCAAGACCTACCAATGGAGAAGACAAGAGAAGCAAAAAAAAGAAGAGTAAGCCCAAGGAATTTCACAATCTCTGCAAAAGCAGGAAAGGCAAGGGTTCTTGGGGAGCCATTGGTACTGGTTATCAGTACATGGCCAGATACATGGATTGAGTGCATCCATGGTAGAATTCCACTTCCCGTATTTACTGCTGGAGGGCGAATGGCCATGATGGACGGAAATGTTTCTAAACAAACCAGTCATCACCTCTTCAACTTGTGTAACCAAATGAGTCAGACTCACACTGCCTTACACTGCTGACTCTCTCGACAGCACAGACCTTTGACAGCCTTGCATCTGTTTAAATTTATTTTGACATTAATTTCATCAAACCCCGTGGTTTATCATGCTTTTTTCCATTTTATGCCTTTGTTTAATTTCATGTCTTCTTATTAGTAAATCCAGAGATAAATAGATTTTAAATTCCTCTATATATGTACACACAGGGAAATAGTCCACGGAATTTGTCTTGCTAAATCAAATAAACATTTTTGTTTGAGTTTCTCGCTTAAAAATTTGTTAAAAAGCTTTTGAAAAAGTATGTGTAATTTTATCTTTTTTAACAACAAAACTTCAGCCAAGTTTTATAGCTGCTTTTAAATCTCACTTTCTCCCAAGGACTTTGGTACTGAGGAGTGGCAGTGTCACTAATGCATCCGTCCTCTCCCCAAAAGAACTATCTCCTCTTATTTTGTGTGTGTCCCCCCTCCATTTCTCAGGCACTAGATATTCTATTTAGATTTAGTTTAAATAAGGGTATTTTCACCTGAGATATTATTTCCTGAAAATTCAGACTTTTCAGTTCAGTACTGATGAGACCTGAAATACTTTTTTTAGTTCCCTTTCCAGAGTTACACAGAAAGAAGAGTGACCACATTATAAGTCCCATAGGAATCTTCTTAAACAAACTGAATCCATCTGTGAAGTACCAAATTGCCTCTGCTACATGTCATGGCTACCTTAATTCACCTATATCAAAACATGGTACAAGTGAAATAAAATGCACAAGCTGGTGATGTCATAACATGCATCAAAGATATCTTTGTAGTGTTCATACCATACTCAGGTCTGCAGTCAGACTGATTAAAAAAATTTAAGGCCCTATCTTCTTCTGCTTAATAACCTTGCCAAAATAGGGGGAAAGTGTAGCAATTCTCAAAATAAAATAGATCATTTAAATTGCCATGATGTGAAAATACCAAACGCCCAAAAACAGGTATGAAGTTTATAAAGGTGTCAGAAATTCTCATCCCAGGAAATGAATTTTAATCTCTGGCAGGCAGAGATTAAAAAAAACAAAACACAACAAATCTTTCCTTGGCAATTTGCCCTATACTCAACAAAAACAAGCCACGTCACACCCCTCTACAAGAAATCAAATACTCTGTGACTTGTTCTGTGGCTATATTGGAGTTTCTCTATCGGCTAAGACTTCTGATATCAGTTGTATATTTATAGTGTTTATTGATAGGACATTTTATGAGGTCATAAAACAGACTGTGGGTTGCCAAATTTTACTTGGACAGTTAATGTGCTGCAGTGTGATCCATAACTCACTTCTTGAAGAGGCTTAAAATGTGAAAAAAAAATCCAGCTCCGTAGCTTACTATAAAGTTTTCTAAGATTAGAGTTTTATGAGACTAGAAATTTAGATTGCATATATTCTAACTGCTATTTGAATTTCCAAGCTATTCATCACAGATGATATTAAAAAACTCCACTAGCCATAATTTAAAATAATTATTAAGAGTAATTATCTTACTTTTCATTAAATTTCATATAATTCTTTAATCTTTCCTCCAAAAATCTACTTCAACAGGCAGTAGTATTTTTTGGAAGTGAGAAATGCCATACTTTTAAGAAACAGGACTTGGGATTTTATTGCCAAAACTAAATGCCTTCTAGTGGGGCAGCATTGTTTTAGAAGGGTAATGACTTCAGGGGTGGTATTAATTTGGTGCTCAGTGACATAAAAAATAGGTCCAGGTCAGAAATAAAAGTATTGGTAATTGATTTTCTGTGCTTTTAAGAGACACCTTCCAAAGAAAATGGCTTGGTACTTGCAGGAATAGATCTCCTTTATAGTCATCCCCACCCTTTTGCAGTTAATTCCATGAGTGAGCTATAACAAACTAATTTTCAGGATCTTGTAAAAGAGGTAGATGGATATATAAAATGCAGTTAATAGCATTATTAGAAATCCTACAAATGAGGTTTTCAAAATGAGGCTTTCATCTTTGTTCAGAGATACAGAGCAACAACATGGGTGTGTCTTTATGACTTTAAGCCTCCATTTGACATTAAAGTTCAATTACAACTTGGGAACCATACTGAAAAACTTGAAATATAAGTGAAGATAATACACACACTCTCAAGTATTACAACTAAGAAGAGGACTTTAAATATATTAGCAGATATCATTCTGCATAGTGCTGTGCTAACAGCAGTTTCACTGAATTCTCCTTTGAAACAAAGTGCACATTGAATGTTTTGCACTTGGTGTAGGAAAGGAACTTCTAAGACTGATTTGTGAGACAGCATTGACTGGGCTTTGCAGTTAAGACGTAAGATATGATCTTCCTCCACCACCACCCTCTCCTCTCCACACACTTTCCCTTTATTTTAGTAAGAAAAAGCCTGAAGCCCAGCATCCATCAGGACTAAAGAGATGAGTCAGAGTACCCTGGTTGATCCCACATCCACAGCTTCTCTGGCAATCTGTTCCAGTTCCTCAGCACACTCACAGTAAAGGATTTCCTCCTAATATCTAACATAAACCTACACTCTTTCAGTTTAAAGTAATTCCCCCTTGTCCCATCACTATCCCCCCAGACAAAAAGTCCCTCTCCAGCTCTCTTGTAGGCCTCCTTTAGGTACTGGGAGGCTGCAGTAAGGGCTCTCCAGGGAGAGCTTTTTCTTCTCCATATTGAGCAGCCCCAATTCTCTCAGCCTGCCTTCACAGGAGAGTGGCTCAAGCCCTCTGATCATCTTCATGGCTTTCCCTTGGACTCACTCCAGCAGCATACTGGCACATGAAAAGTCAGGAGCTGCTATTTGGCATAGAGCAGCACAGGAAAGGGCTTTGACTAATGCATACATTCGTTTCATTCACCTTCAGGAGAAAAGCTAATCAGTCAATACTGCTGTGAGGACTTCCAGCCAGCCAAACCACAAAAACTTCCTGTCCAACATCACTGAGTGAGTTTCTCATCTGCAAAGCCATCAGGGCCTTTCCTGCAGTGAAAGGCAGAGGTCTCTGCACAGTAGTAACACCAGAAAGCATCACCAAGGACTGAACATGCAGTTTCTCTTAGCAAGAAATGTATGCATTTCTTACTGGGTTCCTCATCTGTTAAAGCCACATAGTACAGACAAAAGAAAGATGGTAGTTAAAAAGCATGATTTTCTGTGAAAGCAAGGATGAGGATGTTATTGAATTGTTATTGTCCATTTAAATAATCGAGCAACCTATGATTTCCTTTTTAATGGTTTAGAAGTCACAACACATTTGAGTACACCAGCAGTTACCACCAGCCAGTTACAGGTACAGCAGGTCAGAAAGTCTAGCCCCAGGAGATATGCACAGCAATTCAAATTCCAGAGTTAATACCGGTGATTTATGGGCTATTTCACACACAAGGTGGTACCCAAAGAAATCTCAGTGGTCCTCAGATACTTCACAAGAAAGATGTGCTGTGCTGGTGCTGTTGATGAGAGTTTTCACAACTGGTGGTGCAATGTAGAAGTCCAGCTTTCACACAGTTTTACTTACAAATGGTGTCAGTCACAGGATAATCACTCCAAAAAGAAGGACTCACACGGTTATGCCACTGTCATACAGAAGATCCAGATCACGTCCAGCAATGAAGCCAGTGTGAAGTTATCTGCCAGACTGAGTTATCAATAACCTGCAAATCAGCAAGCCATTTAAAAATTTCATTGCACTGCAGAGAAAACAAGCTAAATATAGAGGTTATTGTTTGGTTCCAAATTAAAAATAAATAGGAGGAAAAAAATGAGAAAGCTACTTAAATTCAGCTTATATAAAACATGTAAAGGCAATGAAAAATTTAGAGGAGGTCTAAAACAACATCAACTGTTTTCTTCTCCCTTCATTACAGAAGAAAAAACTGACTCATAAGTGAAATGTATTTAATGTAGTCATACAGTCTTAAGGATACGAATTGTAATGCCATAAAGATGCCCTTATGAAGACTAAAAACCTTTTGGAAAAACGTGTAATTCTTATCAAAATGTTATTAGGTTTTGTCACTAAAAGAAAAAACACAAACACATCAGTCTTATAAAGTGATCTTAAAATCAAATCAATGACTTGTTATGTCTATATTTTCACACTGTTTCATTTGACCTATTTAATTTTTAAATGCTTCAGGCATACTGCTGGCTCTGTGTGTAGTGGGGGTTTGGAAGACTCAAGCAGCTAGCACTCAGATTTCTAAAAATAGAATTTCAAGATTTTGAATGATAGGTAAACTTTCTTTCATTAAAATATATTATGCTTCCCTATATTTTCTTTATTGTTATTCCTTGTCTTCAGGCATGAGCTGTTGCAAAGAAAATATTTGATCAGGATAACAACAATTTAATTTTAGATTTCACAGTTTAGAAAAAAAAATAAATAAAAGCAGGAACTCAATACATTCATCTAATTCATATCACATAATACCCTCCCTTGAAGAACTGCTTTTATGTAGATTTCTGCCAACTTCACCATTGAAAACCTACTTTTAAATTCCCGTCAGGTGCTTTCTGCTTGAAGGGCTCCAGTGTGTGGGTGGCTGTTTTTTCTTGTATGTGCCATGATGAGTCTCCTCCTCAGAGAGCTGGGGGAGGAGGGAGCGGGGACTGTTTTTCCTCTTTTCTTTTCACACCACATTTGTAAAATGAGAGACAAAATGTCCTACCTCCTGAAAAAACCTGTCCTGGAAAATTTTAATGTTCCAGAAAAAAAGCTATCAAACTAGTTTATGTGCTGGTATTTAATACCATACACTTCATCTGCTATTAGTGGCTTGCTAATTTAGATCTTTGTGTAAAAATCTGTAAACTGGATCTGTTTATTTGTTTCCTTCTTCTATGTGAGCTGAAAAAAACATAGTTTCATCTTATCTGCCTGGAGATCATGAGACAATATTCTCTGACTTTGGCTCTAAATGGGATGGAAAAGATTTTAAAGAACTTGTTGATGAACATAAAATTTATAAAACCAGACCACACATAATTTTCTAAATAATATATATTGTTGCCTTTTATATATGCTTATTTTGTCATCACAACAGATTAAATGTCCTGGTAACATGCTCTATAAATTCCACTTAGCATAAGTTTCTGTAATAACATACCCTTTAAGGGGAGAAATCTTTCTCTGTAAATAGTGTGCAATAGAAGATATGCAACTGGAAATTTTTTAAATATTTCCCCCACAAGCCAAGGTATGAGCCAGACCCAGTTCGAGTTCATGAGCAGTTTGCACACACAGGCTTTGGGTGGGGAATCACACTGGGGTATCCCACCAGCAATAAGGGTGCTACCCTCCTTCTGCGCAGTTTCAGGAGCAGCCCTATGCTCCCTTTGCACTGAATAAGGTTACTAAGTGAATAAGGTTGCAAAGTGCCTCAGTCTGCCACTGCTACTCACGAGGCTGTTGTGCTTTATTCAATTAGTGATTAGTCAGAGACCCTAACACTTTTAATTTGCTTCATGCATAACACTTGCTGCAAGAATTAGGCTTGTTACATGATGGGGGATATAAATTATAATACCATCCACTTAGAACGACATTTTCTTCTGGCTTTTACAGCAGTAGAAAAAGTAGTAGTATCACAGTAAATGAATAACATTACTGTTGCCTACACAGTTACATCTTAAGTTCAAGGTAACGAAATGGTGTAGAAAAAAAACTAGTCTCAAAAATGTCAAATGCAAGAAGGTGAAAATAACATATTTTGTCGGTTTTTCTGGTTCACAAACTGAAGCTGTGTTAATCACCCCATGTTGACTGTGCTCCCACCTTTACCTCTGCTGACTCTGAACAGTGGGTACTTGTTCATCAAGAGATGCTGTTGAGAATTGCCTGGGTGTAAAGAGCTGTCAGCACAGCAGAGGACAAACACACAATTCCCTTCTGCTCCTAATGACTCAGAGGTGGATTTTGGGTCATAATTTTAAAAAAATTGAGGTTTTGGGTGTCACCATAGGCTGCTGATATCAAAGGAAAGTAGTCTATGTGGGTCAGCTTAACTGAGTCTTCTTCCCACTCCCTTTCACCCCACGGCTCTGTCTGCCTGGCTCTTTCTCTGGCAACCTCCCAGCCAGAGGGTTGGGCACTGCTGCTGCCTGCAGCACCTTCCTTAACCCTCTCTCCCACAATCCAAGCTCTATCCTGGTTTTACCAAGCAGCATGTACTCTGAGCCAGACCTTATTTACATTTTGCTGTGCAGTTTTCTCTTTGTTTGTGGCATGCTTTTGAATGCCCAGCCTGTTCATGAAAATCATGGGAAACAGTCCTTCCTCTTTGTCTCCATTCCCTAATCGGCACTGAAAAGACACTGAAAATCTCTTGGGTTAGCTACAAAAAGTTGGGCCAACAACGTATGTGCTTTCTTACAGTTGGCTCAAGAGTTGGAGACATTCTCCTACTAATTAAGGAACTTAACCTCTGCTACCCTAATTACAGCAAGTTGTAAACTACACCAACGTAAGCACCTATGAACAGATACAGTTGTGTACATGTGTAGGAATGCTTTGTTATCTTTAGACAGAGAAGGAAAATAAATCACACCCTCTGACAAAATACATTGGTGCATAATCCTTCTGTAAATGAAGCCTCGGGCTCATTCTTCCCTAACAGTCACTGCTACCTCTCTTTGTGCTTCTGTCTGATGTGAACTGCGGGCTGTCAGTGCAAGGATTGGGCTCCCCAAGGTATCACCTGCAAAACGTGACTGAGAGTGCTGGTGGATGCATGCTCAGGTAGGCTGAGGTTGATGACCCCTAGATTAAGCCAAGAGAAAAACAAAGAGACTTGTTGTTTTGGGCAGCTTCGAGCTTTGCTGCTCTCCAGTGCTAGGGAAGAGGGAAGTGGGCTGACAAGGTAAAAAGCACGGAAAAATGAGACAGACATCACCAAGTCCATCTTGTAGTGCATCTAAAGGACTTATTTGAGCAAATAATATTTTCAGTGCTTCATCCTGTTGTAGGGACGCTGCATTTAGGGATGTTGCAAGGGCTCAGCTTGTATGCAGTCCCAGCTCAAAGCTCAGCAGGGAAACACTCCATCAAATGCAGAGGCTGCAGCCATGAAGAGAAGGTGTCTGTGAGGACAATTTCCCTGCAGTTAATGCCATCGAGGTGTGCTTGGGAGAAACCAGGTGCTTCCTTGCACGGATGCTGTGAGAGGGCAGGAGCACCTCCTTTGGTGCTGGGGTACACTGAAAGCTTTGGAGCTCTCCTGCACTACAGTTTAACATAAAAGCAAGAGGCAGTCCGCTGGTTTTGTGTCTTTCCAGACACAGAGAGCTGCACAGGACAGACCCAGCTGAACACCAAGGGGAGTTCATCCCCCAGCAGCTCAAGGGATGCACAAGGGACAACCTCTGGGCAGGATCAGCTCCCACACAACTGCTGCACTCCACAGAGGCCAGCAGTTATCAAACAAGGACAAGAAGAGCTCTTTTGCTAATGGCCTAGGGAGACCTCGGTCAAATTCAGATATATTCAGCACATCAAAATTGCACCCATGGGATGCTCAAGGTCCTGAAGCGAATTTTAACTGCTGTCTGCCTGTTTGTGGCACTGACACTCCAGGAAGGATATTTCATTTATTCTTCCCAGTTAGAATTGTGTATGACAATCCCCTGCCAGGGATTTTACCAATACCTACCTTGCTCTTCTCTCCCACTGTATTTTACCAGTTCTTACACTGCAATGTTATTGCTCTAATAGAATAGTGTTGTGCCTCAGTATGTTCTGTATCTGAAAAGTGGATTATGGGGTAAATTGCATTTTATAATTTTTTACTTCAGCCACTTTCAATTGATGATACAATCTTTCTCTTACAGAAAATTTATTCTCCCCTCTCCCTCTCTCATTTTCTGAATAGCCTGTTCAGAGAAAGTGCACATAGAGCAGAAACAGGCTGCAATGACACTGACTGGGCCATTCAGCTTATGGTGCTTAGTTCAGACAACAAGCAGACTGTCTGATGCTGAAGATGATGGGCCATCCACGGTGCTTCCTCCTCATCTAATTCTATCCCATAAACATAACTATGCATGAACACTCACAGAAAATCGGCTGAGAACATGGCCTGAAGGTCCTCCCATTTACAGATGAGTAGCACCTGCCCTACAGCTCCTCTGAAATCTGCCTTTCCAGACTTGACAACCCCTTCTCTGGATCTGTGCTCTCATGCACCTTGCCAGAGCATAATTCCAAAGTAGGCATTATTAGTGTTTTGGGGTTAAGGATAAGACTAAATAGCAACCCTCTAAGCACTGGCCTTTATAAAACAAATCTGGTATATTGACAATGTTTTTTCTGTAGAAGAATTAATTATGTCTCATTGTAAAGAAATCAAAATGGCTGTTCTTCATGCAACATGACTATCAAGGCAAAAGGAGGAGAGGGACAACAGAATCCGGCACACAGAGAAAGCATGGACTTGGGCTCTTTGGGGTTTCTCAAACTGAATTTTAGAAAGTTTTTTCTACTTTCTTCGTTATTGCTGTTCAGGAAGATCTAAGACAGTATTCATGATAAAGCAAAGGTTCACACTGAGACGTAATGCAAGCAATTAATATGTTTCTCACCAGAGCTATTTGAACCTTTTCAAATGCAGAAGCATCCTTAAAACACATATTCCCTATCGAGAAGAAGTCATTTATTCCTTAAATTACTCACATAACTGGTTTTGAACATATAGTCAGAATGAATCTCCAAAGAGATATTTATTTGAATATGTGATATCCTAGCTAAATGGTATTCCATATTTCTGGAAATATGCTTAGCACATTTAATATTTATTTCAGTAAAAACTATCTTCTATAATGCAAGGCAATTCATAAGTATTGTATGCAGCTACAGTTCTCATTTTAAAGAAATATTTAACCTGATGCTTCAAATATTAAACATTATGCAAATAAATGGACATGAAAATGGAACTTGTTATGGGGACTGGGCAGGTCAGCTCAAGTATGCTGAAGGCTACAGGAAGACTTTTCCTCCTCTGAGAGCTCTTGACCTGACCACCATCCAGCATGGGAGACTCACTGGTAGACATTAGAGGTTGTCAGACACAACAGATTCTATATAACTGTATGAATAAGAGAGCTGTGGCACCAGTTAATTGTTTCTCAGATTGATCTTGTCTTGCAAATCATAAATAAAATAGAAACCTCCTATAAGTCTTGCTGGAGGAGTTTCCCAGGTGAGTTATTTGCTTCATCTGTACATTTGCTTCATCTTTCCAGCTTTCCCAACTTGTGACAGGGTAAATCCAGGCCTGGATTTTCACTACCAGTTGCTCATCTACACCTGTTCTCTTACTGAAGGGTCATGGGGAGCAGCAGAATCAGCAGTCACTAAATTCTACAAAGCTCGGGTCAGAGAAGTTCCCTTGTCCTCAGGATTTTTCCATCCTAACAAGGAAGCAGATAATCTAGATAGTCCAGTCTTCAGATCTGCTTTCTTGCCTTGAATCCAAGTGTGGTTTATATACACTAGGTTTATTTTATGTATTTATATATATACATATATGCATATATGTATATATATGTATTTCACACACATGGATAGATGCATATATACATAGGTGCATATATTTGTGTGTTTGTCTGTCTATCTATCTATCTATCTATCTATCTATCTATCTATCTATCTATCTATCTACCTATTCATGTTTCTCCTCCTGAATTCCTCTTTCCCTGCAGTTCAACAAGCAGAGAGCAGGGGATCTGCTAAATAGCTGTTCCTGGTCTGAAATGAGTGGCTAAGTTCAGATACTGTGTTTCAAATTAAAAATAAAACATAATTTTATTTCCCCCAGAAGACATAGAATATTTACCCTGATATGAAACCTATTTCAAGGTATAAATTACACGGAGGCCATCTAGGCTGGTAATACTAGTATTTGTATTGAAGGTCCAATTTAACTGTATATTCTTTATTTCAGTTCTGAGTTATTTGATTGCCATGATGATCTTTAACTAAACCATTGCTCTGGATATTGGCCATTTCCTAATTAGTTCCCCTTTCTACAGTAATAGATCTTGGAAATAAAGTTTACTGAGCAGCCATTTAGATTAAAAGACTAAATGTTTGTGTATGCTGAGAACTTACTACTTGCATATACTTGTAGATGTCATAAATGTCTGCTTCTTAGTGTGTATAAATGTAAATGCATAAAACATGTATTTATGCATCTCTTGAGATGCAAAATTCTAAAAATACTGCAAGAATAGTGAAACAGGAAAATAAGCTGTTACCCGGGAATCACAGGATTTCATGTTCTCTCAGAGTGCATGTGTTGACCCTGCAATATTTAAGGCTAACAGAGCAGTTACAAATCTGCATCATATTTAGTTCTACAACTAATAAGAGTTATGGCTATAAATCAATGCTCTGTAGATGCTGCCTTATTTTTTATAGGTCTCACACATCCTTTCCCTAAATGATCTCGGAATGCATTAAAAAAGCTGGTGTATTATACTTAGCTAGAATCAACCACTGGAAGATATTTCAATTTTAGTGGAGTGTCTTAAGCCAAAAAAGTCAGAGGATAGGATCAAATAAATGTATATTAGTTAGAGTATGGACTAAGTTTTATTTAAAAGCTCTTCTACACAGCAATAGAGTGAACATTTCATTATCTGGAACTTCATACTGAATCTAGGCAGATTTCCCGAAACATTATCTTAATGTTCACACAAATGTAATTACTACTAAATCAATATTTTGTATTCAAGCCTAATTACAGTACATGAATTAGACTACTACTGAAGAGACATGTAGTTGGCTGCTTAGTAGACTTTAGCTGGCTGATATTTAAGCTGACTAAGTATCTAAGCTTTGGCTGTCCCAATGTGAGTACACAGTGATAGAATCAAATTTTTCTGGCTTGCATAATTGTCACATGTACAGTATGTCTACAAAGAGCTACCCATCTTAACATCCCAAAATAAGTTCTCAAGGAAAACATGACTCCTCTTTTTCAGCTGGCATTCACAACTCTGAAAGGTACAGTTTTCTCTTGAATGTTGCATAGGAGGATTTAGAACAGCACTTTTATTAAGGGTTAAGATGATACCAGTTGCAAAAAAAAGGAACTAAGGTGTTTTAAGGACTTTTTGCTTTGATGTGCTCCCTATTCAGTTATTTTTTTCCTTCCAGTAGTCATTGTAACATCTCAGGTCTGGGATCTCAAATTCTGAACTATCAGAGAGGGAAATGCAAATTCGGTAGGCCAGGTAGGATTCATCTAACTTTCCAGTAGTTTGTCATCATAAGGACTACAGGATCAATGTTGCACAAAAAAATACATTGCCATAGGAACCACACCCAAATTATCCTATCTTACAGCTTCTGAAATTACAGTCAGCAGACATGTCACCATCCTAATCTAAGTCCTAAAGAGTGGATAAAAAAATGGTCATTTTCTGGCATAGGAATCAGACTTCATCATGGTCAGAAACTCCAAAACTTCCATACTATTTCCCACTGCTTATTAGCAGTCTTCTCTGTATGTGCATCTCCTGCAGGATCCTTTCCCTGCTATAAAATATTCTTCCCAGAGTTTACTCTGATGGTGTGTAATGAGCATTCATTCAAAGTAATTACAGCTTCAATTTGTGCACTCATCTTTTCCAGAGAACCCAAAGGTATGAGGCCCACTAAAAGTGCTGTCTCCAAATGGCAGATAGAGAACATGGAATTACCATACTGATGCAACCTCACTGTCTGCCACAGACTTTTAGTAAAATGATGTTGAAAACAGTGGAGAAATGGAGGACAGCAAGGTTTCTTTGCTTTTCTTCACCTCTGTATAGAAATATGGAGAAATATGAGGCATCCCACATGCACTATTAACTTTGTCCACTGGAGTTTCATCACCTGAACATGAACTCCTGAAGAAGATCTAGGAACAGGGGTTGTTTTTATTAATATTGAACAAGAAGGGAGAAATGGCATTATCTGTCTCAAAATCCAACACTCGGTTTTGCAAACAATGATGACAAAATTATGTATATTAGATACAATATAAAATGGAAGTACAAGATGGACCTTGAAAATTATCTTTTTCTGTCAAATGAAAGACTAAATGAAAGACTAAGGCACCTCAAGTGAAGAGGTTTAAGAGGAAATTAAGTCATGATCCATTTGTTCTGTATGAAAGGAATATATCTCACTGCAGCAGACTTTTCAATCTAGCCAACTCAGGCTCTCCAAGAGATACTTGAGTGCTCCATTACGGATTAGATTACATTTTTTTATGATTATATTTTTGAAATGAAGCTGCCAAAGCAGATTACAAAGGACTGTGCTAAGTTTCTGCTACAAGGGCTCTTTTGGTCAAGACTGGATGCTTCTGTAAGCAGTATCCTGAGTTGACTCAACATGGAAATCTCCAAAGATGGTGTCCTGGCAAGTAAGAAAACAAAGGTTACTTTTTGCTTGAGATCTACTGAGAGATATAGAGGGCATTTTTTTTCTGGTTTCAGACTTTAAAATCAGTGCCAAATCTAATTTCTCTTTAAAAATGTGTCTCGTGAGCTACTCCAGGAAATGTGGATGGAGCACATTGTTTATCTCAGCAAGCATTTTATTTCTTTAGGTTTGGTGGTGGTGGTAGTTGCTTGGGTGTGGGTTTTGTTGTTGTTTTGTTTTGTTTATTTTTTTTTTCTTTCTGACTCTAGGAATGGCAAGCTCATTTCTATTTGGTTGGCTGAGTAAATGCTCTCACATTAGAACTTTTTGTTCTGTCTTTCACTCTTGACTGATTCATAGTCCACTATGGAAGCAACTTAAAATATATATTAATTTGCTAAATGTCAGCAATGTAAATAATTCACAGGTCTACTTCTACAATATTCTGACTTGATTATGAATCACCAACAAAATGAAGCACATGCACTGGGCATGCTTTTTGCCTATGTATTTGATATAATTTTATTCCTCTCACTAAACATGCCCTCAGGACAGATATGAATATTAAATCTAAAATAGCTGGCTTATTCCTCTAGAAAAACTAGTGCATCTTCTTGTAGAGTGCTATGGGATTTCAGGTTTTCATTTTTTGCTTCATGTATTAGAATCACTATTTTACAATTTTTCTTCCATATGGTTTTAGAAACAAACCCATATTCTGAATTCTATAGTATACTTAAAATCTAGTGCAGCCTGCACCATAAAGTAAAAGAAAGTTCCACAGGTGGTTACATTAAAAAAAAAATCATTGTTAAAATCTATTCAGTGCACATCCAGAGTAGCCTGAAGCATTGTTTCTTCAAAGAAGCACTGATTCTGCTCAGTCTGCAGTGAATAACAGAACAGATTGGCAGCAAGAGCCTTTGGGTCTGCCCTGCAGAGCTTTCAAAATCATGTCTTTCTTGGCAATAGTCTAATGAGACATCTAAGCTTCTCTTTGCCAGCTTAATATTTTTGGCAGGAACAACCACATTTAGCATAAAATACCAGTAATCAAGGTTGAGCAGCTTGGGTTTTTACAAATTTTCCCTTTTCCTATTTAAAAAGTAAATCAGAAACTAATGATCAGAGACCTTAAAAAATTCTGCAATATCAGCTCACGTGTCTTGGCGCAGGATATTCTACTCAAAATAATTTCCTTCAGAATTCTTTCCTATTCATCAAGTTTTATACTTCGGCATGTCAAGTGCATTCACTTTGGACAGAAAAAAAGCCCAAATTGTGACACCCTGTCAAGGTTATCCTCACAAACACAGTACTAAGGCATAGGTTATTCCTACTTCATTTGTATTTATCCAGTCAACTCAAGGTAGTCTTAAAGACCTTATCGAGCCAAACTCTCAGCTAGATCTGTGAAAGCTCTCTACAAGTAAGATTTAAAGCTTCACCACTTTTCAGCACCCATTCCTAGGAGCTGCCCAGGTTCTCTAAGCATCTTTTGCTGTAAACTTCAACATCTGTCTTGGGACAAAGCAAAAAGCATGGAAATCTGAAGTAATCTGACCTTCAAATTGTCCAGCTTGAATCTCAGTAATCATTTACATCTTCTCAGCATGAGTCTTCCCAGATTACCATTACCAGCAATGGCAGCAATGGTTTTACTGCCTTATGTAGATAATGGGAGACTTGAATCACGTTCCTCTCTACCCTGGGGAACCCTCTATTAGATTATGTCTTCTACGTGACTCTGGCACTTTGGTGCACACGTATCCCATCTTGGCAGCTTGTGTTAGAAATTAAGAATGATCTACACTTCAAGGTCCCCACCTTTCAGAGCAGCCTAAACACATACACCAAGCAGAGTTTGGTCACACTCAACCTATACTGTCTGTAAGGAGTGAACTGATCCAAGCTACCTTTTGAACAATGTCTAGGTTTTCTCTCAGAGGGAGCTCTCTTCTTGTAGACAGAAATCAGAAACAAGCACATTTGTACATGGTTGGGCAATGAGAGGATCAGAGCCCCAGAGTGAAACAGAGAATAATCCAATTTGATAGGATATGGGCCCCTAAATGTGGCTGCTCCAGTTCCCATGGAACTTTTCCCTGGTGGGAAAAGCTGAAGCCTGACTGTACAAGATGATCATATGAGAAAAGCAGATTTGGCTTCCCTTTCTTTTGCTGCCTACACAAGAGTTTTCCATCCTGTCCTTAGAGCCACTGAAGCAGGAGTGGGTCTGGCTTTGCTTCAGTGTTAGTCACCAACCCTTCTAATCTTTCTTCACTTTTCTTATTCAGTGGCTGTTGTTTCTTGAAAAAAAAGAGTTGGTTTTCTGGGAGATGTTTAATTTCTGAAAATACACCACATCACTAGTGATGAAAATTTCACCTGCAGAAAAAAGGATTTTTCATAAACTGTTTTGGACAACAAAAGATACTAAATGAATGTTCTCCATATTCAAAGCAAGTGTTTGGGGGGATCAGTTTTTTTTTTTGGTTTTGGTTTGGTTTGGTTTGGTTTTGGTTCTGAGCTTTTTTTTTATTTAAACCATTTCCAGTCACTGAGCTAGGAGATAAAAGAGCATCATGTGTATTTTTGTCTTTTTGTGAAATGGCTGACATAGACACCTAAATCCAGGAGACTGCACATTACTATTAATCTGGATGAGAAAACAGAGCATCTCTGCAGCCAGACCATGTAAGAGTGTTCAGTGGAAAGGGACCTCCTGGATTGCTGAATCCCAGTTAACTTCCACACATAAAAATACATTTTCATGGTTTTGCTAGTGGAACGATCTAAAGGCATGTATTTGAATGCTTGAACACTTGCTTGATCATCTGTAAATGAGGAAGCAGTGGTCCTCTGATAGGTTGTTTCCTGTGAATAAGGCTGTTCCACAACCACACTGGCCAAGGCATTGTCTGTGTAGAGCACAGCCTTCTGACCTGACTGCCAAGAGGATCTGTTGCCCTGAAACCAGAAAGGTTCACAATCCACACTAAATTCATGCCTTGTCAATTTTCCCAACCTGTTTTGGTGCCAGCATGTTTTTTTTATAAGTAAGCAGCTTTTCTCCTTTTTGTAAAGAAGCTCTTCTCCCACTTGTATTTATTAACAGCAGTCACATACTACATCAACTTCTATCTCATTGCATGAAAGAAGCTTGGGTTTTTTAAATTTCCTCCATATGATAGATTACAAGCCTCCCACTTCAGAGCAGGAATTAATGAGCAACTTCTAACTACATTTCATAGTATAAGAATGAGGAGGCAACAAAGGAAATTAACAGCTAATGGGCTTTAGGCAAAAAAAAGGTGGTTCTTTACACAATGTTGAGTTAAGCCATGACAATTTCTGTCACAGGATATTATGGCTGCCAAAGTTGAGATGAGTTCAAAGTGATTAGATAAATTGCAGGAAAGGATATGAAATGCAAAGATATCATCTATGTCTCAGGGAGTCCCTGATCCACAAACTGCTGGAGGCCATACAACCATCCCAGAAAAACCCACTGTACGTGCAATCTTCAGTCTTCACAGGGCATTCACTATCAGACATGCCATTGTTGGAAGCAAAACAATGGGCCCCACTTTGATCTCCTGCTGTCTGAAAATTTTCTTCTACTTGCCTTAAATGCCTTTCTTTCTATGCTATTCAGACTTATTACCAGTCCACAAGCACATCCATTTCTTTCACTATTTAATTTTTATCTTAACTTTGAATCATCAAGTTAATTTCACCAGTTATTTTCCACTCCTTGTGTCAGGATTATTATTGGTCTATAAAAATAGAATTGACCATAATACTGATTATTGAAGAATACAGTTTTGTACTTACTCTTCCAGTGTAAAATTTCCTCGGGTAATGCCACCTTCTTCATCCACATTCCTGCTTCCCTCACAGCTCCTTTGCTTTATGGAGGAAACCCTCTGTAATTTATTTACCAGACTTCCTTGTCAAACCAGAACCAAAATACAGATTGACTTTATGAGTTACAACTAAACTGTCATTAATGAGCAAGTTCACATCTTAATGTTCGGTATTCATATATTTATATGTGGAAAAACAAATTGGTCTTTAATAGCTTTTGGAAAATCTACTGCAGGTTAATTTTTCTTAAACTGTTTTTACTCTTTCTGACCTCTTAAAACTTCTTCAGATAACGAATGCCATTCCTTTATGTGTTTCTGATAATCACTTATTTCAGATGTCTTTTCCTAGTGTGAGTATTCCAGCAGTGGGGACTGGAGCAAAGGCTTTTAATAAAAATCTCTGCCAGGTGTAATTTCTTTGCCCCAAGAGATCTTGTGATCTCCTTCAAATTCAAGACTTCACAACTGCAGCTTTAATTAGTTCCCACAGGTGACATCCACACTGCAACAAAATGCCCCCAAATATTCCTGGATACTCAAGCTAACGAGCATGAAATATCCTCTGTTTATTACAGTAAACTTTCCTAGACACCAAAATGTTGTGACAACTTACAAAATGCTGGGACATCCCTAAACTGTCCCTGGGAACTGCAGGGGAGCATACTTAGTTGGCACCAGGCAACAATGTACCAGGGACTGCCGTAGCAGCTTAATGGGATAGATGGTGAATCTGGTGCCTGGGAACACATCAGGCACTGCTGGTTGTATATGAGTATGGAGCCAGCCTTGATGTGCCAGTTTGAAAGAGAGACCCTCGCCTATGAGGCTATTGTTATTTATTCTTACAGTAAATTTATACTGAATCAAATCATCATCATCATCCAGTACAAGGTTACCCTCTACAAGCCAGCATTCTCAGAGATTTCATTACTTACAGAAATCATTGCTTGACAATCATCACCTAACGGTGATTCAATGATCCTGGAAATGCTCCATGGCTTTAAGGTGTTTTAATGCTAATTTGGACATTATTTTTTCATCAGGGTAGCAATATTGCATCCTAGACATATTTTAACCTTTATACATTTAAAGCCTTTTTCTTTTGTCTCCTTCAATCTCATTTCACAGTGACTGTGAAAAATAAACAGTGCAGCTGTCCCAGAAGACTGCTATTCTGGGTATGCTGCCAGTTATTAGTGGCATAGATAGTCCTGTAAGTAGGATACCTTAAACATCTTTGTCAGTTTAACTTTTTCCTTTGTAAAAAATCTGAGAAATGGCTTATAGGTGATTTTCACTGTTCAGTTTAGATAGTAGGCATACCAAATGTTCAGAAAATAAGACAGTTCATAGTAAAAACTATGTAGGATATTTTCACTAACCTAATCTGCTTTTATAGGCCATGTCTGATGCCTGAAATGAGGTGGTGGTGATAGTGGGTTTCTTCTGTTTTTGTGTTGTTTTTTCTTTTTCTTATTATGTTGTTGTTGTTTTGTTTTTGGTTTTGGTTGTTTTGTTTTGGTTTTTTCCCCCCAGAATAAAAAAATGGGTGATTGTCTTTTCTAGTTAAGTTTGTTTTGTTTTGTGTTTTTGTTTGTTTGGATTTTTTTTTTTTCCCCTGGAGAACAGTGAAATGGAGAAATGGACAGACAGGTGGGTACAGGAAAGGCTACAATTTCCAACTACTTAAAGTTCTCACTCTTACATACAACTGTTTGCACTTTGGGAAAAGAAATGGCCCAGCACAAGTCCTTGCACATTATTTCATACATGGATCATTCTGAATTTTAATTTAGTGTCTGGAAGCAGGATATCTCTTTAACTCTGTGCCAGGGCATTTACCAATTCAAAAAGGACTTGTGCTCATTGAGGTCTTTTATATAAGAAGTGACATCTAGCCCTGCACTATTACATAGGGCTTACTTGTGCAGAAGTACATTTTCATCAAAATAGAGAATACTGATACTTTAGTAAAGAACAATAGGCCTTTTTTGCAGCTCTACAAACGGTAACCCACAGATAAAAAATATTCTTCTTAATACAATGATCTATTATTTTATTAGAGATTGGGTTAGAAGAAGTTTTAAAGTGAATGCAATGCAGATTATGAAGCAGCAGAATACACAAGTTTTGGAGTTTGTAAAACACCTTTTTGCTTATGTCATTCTAACTCATTTTTCCCAAAGTGACATTTAGGTTAAATAGCTAAATGGCTTCCATCAGGAGGAATGGCAGCACATTGTCCATAATTTTTATCAACAATTCTTCTAAAGAATAACATGATTAAGCAGGTCTCAAGTCTGATTCAAGCTGAAGGAATAACAGAAAGATTAACTCCATGTTTAGTGAATGCTACATAATTTATTCAATAAAGTCTCCAAATAAGCATGGAAAGTACAGGCCTGACTACAATCAAATGTATCTGAAATAAGACACTTCACATGGCTGATTGAACATGAGCACACAGACAAATGGAACTGGAAAGTTTAACATAGAAAGTTTAAATTTTGTGGTTCCTACCCATCATTTATAACAATCACTAACATGTAAAACAACACAATGGGCAATCCATCTCGCAGACAACACAGAAGCTTCTAAGCTAAATCATGGCAACAAACTAACTTAAAAATTAATTTTCATGCATCTAGGTATCATAACTTGATTTCAGAACTCAAATGCTATCAAAATGTACTACCTCCTCAAGTTCAGAGTAGAAACATACAAAAAATACTTATTTGGCAAAGACAGAATGATTCAGCAAGTTCCAGGCACTTGCAAAATAAGCATTTTATGTTTGCAGCTGCACGTCTCTGAAGGACGAGCTTCCAAAATGAAATGAAGGAAGTATTCCAAGAAGCAGCAACGCTATGCTAATAAAATCAGCAGCATAAGATGCTCACAGGAAAAGTTTTTCTTTTCCTCAGTTATCACAATTAGAGCCAAAATTCATTTACTTGGAATTAGTATCATCAGATGGAAGTCACAATATATGTATATTTTTCTATATCTTACTCCATTTTTCATTAGGAAATTTTAGAATAAAATATTAAAGCCTTAGTATTAAACACAACATAGAATATGTTCACACCAACACAACCGGCCTGCTATGTCTCACATTTTATTTCTCCTATACGTTTGTTCATTTATCATCTCTTATCCTCAGCATCCTAACTTGCATGCTTAAATCTTCACTTTAGAGTACCATAAATATTAATTTATTTTAAAAACACTGTATATGCCTCAAGGTTTTATATAAACTAAATGTTGTACCTGAATGGCATCATTAATCAGTAGCTAATGGCCACTGAGGGAACTCTAGCAGGTTACAAAACAGGTTTCCAACAAAAAGACATGTATACAAAATCTGGAAGATTTAAATTTTATCAGCCATAAAGGTCTCAGAGGAATTAAGATGAAAAGCAACCAAGCACCTATAAATAAAGATGTCAGTATCTGCAGAAGGTTTCAGAAATATGTCTGTGGTGTCCTATGCGTCACCATTTTGTTCCTAAGAGGGAGAAAAGCAGCATGCAAGATGTTTCTGACAGAAAGACAATAGTGGATGACAACTCACATTAAAATAAAGCAGTAAAAGTATACTGTTTCTAATAACCAGACAGGAAAAGGACCCTACGTGATTTGGTGATATTTCTTTGCACCAAAAAGTAGTCTATTATCAAAATCAATTTTCTGCAGGCACTTCTGATGATAGGACTTAGGTATATGATTAATTCTTCAGAATCTGACCTAAAACATGAGCTAAGCTCTGTAAGGTGATACCTTTGATGAGGACACCTACTGTAGATGATCTGTCCATACTAGACACTGTGAATAGTATGTAATGGTGATAGAATTCTGCAGGAGGAGGACATGGTGCATTAATTCATGAGCATTTTGCAATGAGCAATCAAAAAAAAGAAAAAACAAAACAAAAAACCTGACACTGTTAGGTTTGAAGATGTAACTAAAAGGAAAAAAAATCATGACAGTTATTTTTAAAAGAAAAATTCCTTTTTGCATTTCATCACATCCTCAATACCAATACTGACATCTTTAAATAGAATTCAGTCACTTGGAGCTGATTCTGCAAAAACTCCTCTGTACACATTCTTGACCGTTATATTTTATACCCAGGGGAATATAATTGCAGAACACAGAAGCCAGTTAGTTTCCCCTCTCACTAAGGGATGCTCAGAAGCAAGTCACTTTTTTAAAAAGATTTTTTTTTTCCAACAGCCTTCTCCAAAGACTTCAGGAGTGCTTTGTCATATTTTGCACTAATCTTTTAAGAAATAATGCATTTACTTTTTTTCCCACTGACCTCTGTATCAGTATCTGCACTAAAATCAAAACTGTACAAAACAATTGAACAATCACATCCACATGGAAATGTAGTCAGACAGAAGACATCTATTACTACATTGGGTAGTTCTATCATCTATCTACAAGAGCAGGGGAACATTTTCCAAGTATCCAGGTGGCTTCACTGATGCCAATCAGCCATCAGAGCATGTAATAGCAGAGGGAATTCATACAGAAAACTAATTTTCTTGTTTTTTTACAAAGCTGTAGTGAAAGGAAAACAAGCAAAAAGATAATTTTTTAAAAAAATTAACCAAACCAAGAAAAATTTCACCTAAATCCTTTTGCAACAACTCCTTTTACTTTTATTCTCTGCTGTAGCATGAAGTCTTCTATATTTTCAGTATACAACAGTGTCTTAAAAACACTGGCTTGACTGATAACTCACACTTCCCCTCAGAAAACACTTTTTACCAGTTTTAGTTAAAAGCTTAAGAAACCCCAAACCCTGACAATATTGCCAGCAAGAAAAGTAAAGAAAATTATTAGTTAGGTGTTGAAATATTGCCTTTAAAATATAAAGCAAGCCAGCTCAAAAGAAATACAGACTCCTCATTTGGAATAAAAACAGTTCACCCTCAGATTTGATGTTTATTCCCAGAAACTGAATTGATGCAGGCAGCCAGAATGAGACACAGATTTAGCTAAGCAGTAAGTCTGCCCATAAAAATTTCACAAAGTAGCCTAAAACAGTGAATACCTGGAAGGTGGATAGGTCTAAGTTTTAAATGCCAGAGGCTATATCCAGTGTCTACACTTATTATGACGTGTACCTGATTCAGCTACACCACAAAAAGCTACTGAACCTCTTCTAACTTTCTAACTTAAATTAGAACTAAATTTCTAGTTTATGTATTAAGCAGTATTGTAGTTTCAAGTCATGGCTTCAAAATCCCATCCTATAGTCTCATGGAAGCTTGGTCTGCCTTCTCTTACCAACACTTTTGTTGCCTATTCCTTCTAGCAAGACACTGTTGGCTTTTTTTCTACAGATATTCAAAAAGGAAAGAATAAAAGAAAATAGCATAGATCAAGTGGCATTGTCACACTGAGTAATTTTGCTTCAGACTTCAATTATTTGTACTGCTCCTAACTTAGGTCTGTGTAAGTAATCAATGGATACCCTTTAAAAAAGAGAAAACCCCATTAATTGTTCTACCTGTGTGTATATACATATATATAACATATAGACATTCTGACACAGAAAAACCACTTGTCAAACCCATAATCCTTTGATTTACATAGCATATTAGAACATGCATAAGAAAGGCTGTCCATATAATGTAACCTTAGCTAGCATCTTAAAAATAATACCTATAGTCTCATGATTCTGTCTATTGGGAAGCTCACATGTTTTATGACAACATATGATGTCATAATTAATAAAGTAGTGACTTCTTTTCTCTATGAGAAAAATCTCCATGACATTGTTCAGCCAGCCAAGATGGCTGTGCTTATTTTTCTTGAGTGAGGGTAAATGCCAAGTTTCCTCTATGTTAAAAAATACATTATTATTTTATATGAAAGCAATTTTTCTAAAGTTACATCCTGAATTTGCTGAATATGGACGGTTGTAGTTCAGGGAAGGAAAAAAGCTTTTCAGAAAGTATGGAAAGGGGAAAGAGGGGACAGTTCTCTCTTTCCCACCCCGGCATCATGTTAAGAGCAGAGAAACAGTTTTTGCATCTTGACCATGCTAACTCACAATTCAGTTTTGCTAGCATGAGTGCCAAGCATGGTGATCCCTGGGGACATCACTGCGTGACAGCACATAGATAAGTGGGAGTTTCGGATGTGGTCCTGACATTCCAGCTTCCCTGGACTCCAGCAAGGCAGGATCTGACTGAAGCATATTAATTACTTTATTCTCCTCAGAGCAGTCTTTGTCCCTGCTGTTCGAGAAAGATTCTTTAAGAGGTGTGAGTCACGGGACATACTTATCAGCTGAATCACTTTGAATGATTTGGGCAACATCTCACAGCAGCAAGCGGGGTACGCAATGTTACTTTTTTACCTCAATGAGCTAAAATCTCTCCCAATGATAAAAGATCAAAAAGCAAACTACAAGAAAAACTGCCAAAGATGTTCTATAGAAAGCAGCTTGTAAGGTGGGCTAAGCAGAACTGATGAACATGTCCCAATATAACTGTGTATCTATAATGCTAAAAAAATTTTATATTTATATATTAGAAATTTGCTTAAAAAAAGCAAAAACATACAGTGAAAAGTAGTGAAAACTACTCCTTGGGTAAACAAGTACATTAGGCGAGTTATACCCGTCAGTATGAAAAAAACACGTCAAGTAAAATCCTACTCTCACTGAGGATAATGGCTTTATAAAAACAGTTTATCACATGTTTTTTTCATATATTCAGAAGGTGCAGATTTAAAAAACTGCAATACCACAGGTGAAACCAATCAATAGAAATTGCCTGAAAATTGTCTGCCAAGCCTACACCATGAGAGTTATTTCATATAGTTTATACTGGTTTGTATATGCCAGTAAAAAAAAAAAAAGAAAATATAAAATGTGGACAGAATTCTGCCACAGCACCATAGCAGTATACTTTATTGCACAATGTTCAAAGTAGGTAGTGTAATATCCAGCCCTGTTTGCCCCAGCATTTTGTTTTGGAGGCAGTAAGTTTTCACAGAGGTTTTGGTTTAGAAAATCAAGTAATATCTTGCAAAGATTAATATTTCGCTTCTTCATTTAATTTTAGATTCAACTAAACCTGAGCATCTCAGATCAACCATTTGTATTTTTAAATAGCAAAGACTTCAATTTGAAAAACTAAGCACATACATAAACCCATCATCCTTGCTGCTAAGTGAGAGGCAATGGCACATGCAATAGCTTTCATTTGACCTTTTTGCATAGGCCAAAGGTAGCTTGGAAGAGCCCATTTGTCTCACAGAAGTTCTTTAGAACTTAATCCCACCAGTGAGAATAAAGATGATCACAGGATTTACCCCAGATTTTGAAGTTATAGGATTCTCTGTTGATTGATTCCCACGGGGACTCATATTGTCCTACGGAAATGCAAAATTTCATATTCATTCAAATGAGAGGTGGTAAGGCACTTGCTTATGAACCTTCCTGTTGCTACTGGCCCTAATATGAATTATTGCTGTGGTTATCATCACTTTTGAGTATGGCCTTATCAAAAACAGCACTAGTTTTACTATTGCACTGTGCATGGATATGTATACATACATATACACTGGAACATCCACGATTTTCATTTTTATGTATCCAGCATCTCTGCTTATTTATTCACACAAAGTAGTTGAAGCTGACTGAAGAATTCCACATGCAGGTAACTTGGATAAGCTGCCAAGCCACTTAGTTCTAAAGTAATGTAAATACTCCTCTAATAGTTTTGTGAAATTATTAAAAACAACAGTAAAAAATACAAAGGCAAACACCTAAGTAAAAATCATGTTGTTTGTATTCCTGTATCTTTAATCACTGTGACAGTATTAAAAAAATCTACTCAAAACCAGAAAAAAATTTCTGTGGATATTCTGCTATTTAGGAGTATGAGGTAACCCAAAAGAGGTTTGCATTTCATAGTGAAACTCACAAGGAAAGCAACCACTGAAAAATATTATTTGTAAAGCATACTATTAATTGAAAGAGCTATAGCTTGACCTCTAATGACATTTTTCTTGAAACTCACAGAATTTAGTGCTGAAGGGTAGGCAGTAACAACTTAACTTGAAAATTGGGTTAAAAGTTGTTATATAAAAGCCCCCAAACACATTTTTAACAAGATGCTCTTGATGCTTCAGTAAAGCATCAATATGCCAGAAGTACTCTGGACTGCCTCCTTCTAAGAAGCAACCTTGCCTAGGGGAAGTTGTCCCTGCCCATGGCACGGGGATTGGAACTAGGTGATCTTTAAGGGCCCTTTCAACCCAAACCCTTCTATGATTCCTTACAGTAAAGGCTCCAGACAGAATTTAATGTCCCAGTTTTAAGAACTTTTTAGCATAAACTGAACATTATAATTTCAAAACTGCTCAAAGAGTGGGGTTTTAGAAGAAAAAGCTACCTTCACCTTCTAGGATTGAGAAGGGGCAGAAAATGACATAAAATTACTCCTCCAGCTCTTATTTCAGCTTTTGCTACCTGCTTGCCTTCCGTGCATGGAAAGATGCAAAGGAGGTAGTGTGGCCCTGCACTGCTCATGGGATCCACTGGAATCCCTGTTAGTGGCATTTCCCTGACCTCCAGATAGGAACTATCTGAAGTCAATTTTAAGGGGCTAGTCCAGGCATTAATGTTTAGCAGCCCTTTCCTACTCTCTAAGATACATTTTCAAAATCAGGTTTGCAATATTTAAAGCAAATAAATAAAACCCATTTTAATTTGAATATGTATTTTATATCACAGTCTTCAGTTGGAAGACTAGTAGGAGTAAATGTTTTATTTAACACAGATAAGTCAGTCTCAAAAAGTCAGCATTTTTTAAAAATTATGGCAAACTACATGTGAACATTTTCTCTATGCCTACGGCACGTAGTAATGGTCCCTGTTGAGTGGGAGTTTTAAGTGCAAAGGGAGGAAGAATATTGGGCAAATTGTACATAGTCATTCACTGGACAACTTCACGAAATTAGATGCTTTTCTTTTATGTATAAAGAATTTTCTCACCACTGAAGTAAGTAAAGCACTAAGCTGCCTACAGGGGTAGCTAAATTTTCATCAGTAGTAAGAGATGAACAAAGGAGAGTGATAGAAGAACAAGTGCAGTCAATGATACTACTTGGACAAAGGGGTTAGCTTAGATAACCTTTCCCATCTTCATCATCACTGCTGCTTTAATACAGAGACATATGCAATGAGCTATTATAAGCATTTTTAATGATTGTCAAATCAATTATAGTATTATATAGAGCAATTACATTTCCTACTAGCCCACCAAGCTAAAAATTATGCCTTAGAACTAACTTCATATAGTAGGGAAAGAGGGAAAAAAAGAAAAAGCATTGTGTAATATGACCCAAAAAAAAGATTAGGGACTGGGGCAAGGCCTCATGACACATGAGAGTTGCAGGGGAGTTGGAGCTACAGTTCTCAAAATTTTTATGTTGTATCTTACTATGTTCCATTTTTTGCCAATTTTTTACCAAAACATATAAATTTTCTTTTATTCAAAAACATCAATTCAATACATTTTATGTGAAAGTACTAAATGACTCTAACTGAAGGTGTGAGCATAAAAGTGATATTAACTACTTTAGGGAAATCTCTGAAAGAAAATATCCATTACAAATATTACAGTTACTTTAGATTAAAAGTACTTGATACCTACTAAATGAAAGTAGGAATCAATTAAGACTCTTAGTTACGAAGTTGTCAACATGTGAAGTTCCTGTGTCCCCAGATATTAGATGCAGACATGGTTATCAAACTTCTTTTGGGAGAGAGGAAAGATAGCATTCAACACAGAAAATAGAACAATTTTAGGGCAATTTTACCACTTATCTATTTGAAGCAGCCCTGAGGTTTAGAGTATTAATAGCTGTATGAGCAGAAATTTCAGGAAGACCAATAGTAGGCAGTTGAATGAAATTTGTCACATCGGTGCAATTGATGTATACAATTCTCTATTATGTCTCACACAGGTGTACAGGGTTCTCTATTATATAGAAACATTGATACTAGGGAAAATGTTCCAAATTAGGTCCACAGCTAAGTCACTCAATTTTTTTGTAAGTGCTTGATATGAATTCCTAAAATAATTTAGACCTGATGGATCTCTCACAGCAAATTTTTGTGATCCCATGACAGCATAAATGAAAAGATTTAATAAACTTTGGTGCTGTCAAAAAGGTCTGAGTAGCCTCTAGAAATACCATATAGAACAGCTGCTGCTGGTGACCACTGCATTCATACAATTGCACCAAATGACAGCTGAAATAATCTACTAATATTTTTAAATACAATTAGTTGTGCAAGGTTTCATGTAAAGATATTGTCTGCCTCTATCAGCCAAAGAAGAGGCTGATACCGCAGAAACACACACTGTTAAAAGGTACAATAAATTTAATTAAAAATGTTGAACCTTTCACATTGCAAACCTCTTCGGAGTCAATTTGTTTGCTATTACAGCAAACTGTTGTACTAGGTATCTAGTACTGATACTATGAGTATATACAAAAAGTATCTGCCATTTCTGAGGGTCTTTCTCTGCTTTGGGGACATTAACAATCTGTTCAACTTTTTAAAAGTACTGGTTGAAACTGACAATTTTTAATAGTGTTACTGAATAGATAGATACTTAACCTACTAGCTTTATCAACCTGTCACACTGCCATTGTAACTGTGATCAGGAAAGTTACAGTCTGGAGATACAATTACATTGTTGGCAAGAAAGTTACATTACTTCACTTAATTATAACAAAAACTACAGTAAATCTATCCTTGAGCAACAAGATGACTTGGGAGAAGATTTATGCTCTTCCTTGAAACTTCATTCAAGAAAAGAAGAAACTTCACAAACTCTTCAAGGAAATTTCACGTCTGTGGGGACAAACAGGTTTGCTCCATGTAAAATCTTAGAAAAATACATTTATAATAAATAAGAAACCAGATATCAATAATACTAAGCAGACGTTACAGGTCTTTTGCCTTTTTTAAGAAGATCTTTTATGTATGATTGAAGTTTATACAACACTCCAGAAAAGCCATGTGTTAGATTGAAAAATAAAATCAGAAGCATTTTCTGTCATATAAGTATACATGAAAAAACGAGAACGTTAATGTCTTAGAAAGTGTATGTCCAGCTTTGTACCGTTACTCATTTAACAAAGCAGAAAATAAGATACTGTACTGTAAACAAAAAGCTACAGTAAAAGGACATTTTGAAATTTACACAGATTTGAGTTCATAAACATTTTGGTTGCTCCATAACAGTTTTCATATAAAATGAATAAAAAACCCTTGGACAGCTTTCATCACTCTTGACTACTTTTCACTTAAATGCACACAGACATACTTTATATAGCAATATACTGATGTACTGTTAACATGGATATTAAACTATTATTACTGCTTTTTTAACTGAGATGTGTATTATCGAATCAATATTATCTGAATTGAAATACTCATACATTATGTATTCCCACCATGTTGTTAAGTATAAAAACATGAAAATATAACTTTACATTATTTCAGTTATATACATCAATTCAGGCTTGACAAAGATTTTTTTACGCTATGATTTTTAGAGGAATAAGCCCAGAGGTACAATAAATAGCTTTCCACTGTATACAGTAATGCATTTCTACTTTTTAAAAAAGTTTACATTACCATATGAATATTACTTTAGTTTGGTCATTCTAGCATTGAACATTAAAAATCCGAATGCATTCCCCAACATTCCTGATGAGGAGTAATGCACAGAACACCCATGAATTACAGATGCATCAAGAAATGGTTTAGTTCAATTAGGGGGAAGTATTGGTAGGTTTGACATTGAAAATACTGTATACACCTCTTCTGCTGACCACACTGAGAGTATACACTGTGTTCACATGCTTGCAGAAACAGGCTGAGAGTTTGTACCACAAGAAGGGATTTCAACTTTCTGAAAAATGCCTTGCCTTCTCCAAAATTCAGTAAACATTATACTTCAGTCTAAGAAATGGATTCCAACTAAAACTGCAAGTCATATTTCAAATTTTATTTAAGTCCAAAGTAAAATAGAGTTTTACTGATACTGCATGAGGCAACGTATCCACAATGCAGAAAAATATAAGCTTTTCAACCAAATGTACAGAATTTTATCTACAGGGAAAGCTAGAGAAACATGATGTTGCTTTGATTTGCATTAGCATTTAAATTAATATTACTACTCCCCTCCTAGGACTCCTTTTTGCTTTTTAAGTAGTTATTGTTTTTAAATACACATAATTAAAACATATGGTAACTTCAGATAGCAAAGAATATTCATAATGATTAAAGTTCAGGAAAGTTTTCATCAGTACAGACTTGCATCTAATTTGAGTTATCAATCTTAATTCAAAAAGACATTGCCAAGGTTCTGGGTTTTTGTTTTCATCAGAAAGGACTTCACTAGCTACTGCTTAGAATTACCTCTTAGCAGTTTGAAAACTGCTTACTTAAAGAAACAATTT